>OU696696.1:255256382-260056382 GCA_916050605.2 Platycheirus albimanus | reverse complement strand
TATTAACCGTCTCTATCGCTTTATTGAAAGTTCCAAATGGTTTTATTAGTGAATCTATTTTCTGTGTTTGGTATCACAATGGAACTAGTAAGTAGTGTAAGGGTGCCAGATGTTTCCTGACAGCCACCTTTACCCAACCTAACCTCGCAATGGTGAGTTGAGGTTTTGCAAAAAAAGCAAAAAAAAAAAAAAAAAAAACATACTGCGATCCCAGGACAACTTCAGGGCTCAATGAACACAGCTCTTATAACATGGCTGGCAGGTGGGGCATGGGTATGACACAGATCATATGAAAATTGGCTCTCAGAGTATAAGTCATTTGTTGGGGGAGGCGTTGCAGGTTTGCTCGTCTTCCTAACATGTTTATCTTAATTTTCTTCAAAAAAGTGACACCATTAAGTTTACGTGACTTGATAGATAAAACATACTTAATTGTTTTCTTTTCAGGTGGATTTGTGGTCACTTGGTATTATGGCAATCGAAATGGTTGAGGGTGAACCGCCTTACTTGAATGAGAACCCACTCAAAGCATTGTACCTTATTGCCACAAATGGTAAACCCGAAATCAAGGAAAAAGATAAACTTTCGCCAGTTTTCCAAGATTTCCTCGATCAATGCCTAGAAGTTGAGGTCGATCGACGGTCCAGTGCTCTGGATCTATTAAAAGTGAATTATTATCAATTTCCTACCCCGAAGATATCCCATTATTTTTGTTTTGTTTTCTTTTTTACAGCATCCTTTCCTTAAACTGGCTCGTCCATTAGCAAGCTTGACGCCTTTGATTATGGCTGCGAAAGAAGCAGCCAAAGGAAACTAAAACTTAAGTTTCGTTCGAAGAAAACAAAAAAAAAATAATTAACCACAACAGAATAACATCAATCAATGGCATAACGTAAAGTTTATTAATTTTAATATTTTTTTATCATTATCAATCGTATTATTCTATAGCCAAAAAAAAATACATATACATTTATGTATATATATTTATATATATACAAGTATACAAAAAAAAAACTAACAACGCCGCATATATGTGTACTATATATGCTAAGTTTATTTTTATTTTTTTTAAGTAAAGAAAATAATTTTTTCTACATAGGTTCCGCTTTTTTAAGTTCAACTTAATTAAAAGGATTTTTTTTTTCGTCTTTGATTATAAATTTTCTGTATTACTATTTATTTCTGTTTTTGCAGCTAATTTATAAGTTCTGCCTTTATTTTATTCGATTGTCGTCGCATTTAAAATGCTTTTAAACTTATCAAATTAATTTTTGTTTTTTAAATCTACTTCTTTCTCTCTGATTATTGTTTCGTAAATTACTCTATTTTAACTTAGACAACTTTGAGACTTATATATAATATTAAATATATATATATTATCTGAAGAGATATTTATTTAATTAAGGTCATATCTTTAAAGAGATTAAATGTGTTGAAGAGGAAAACCCTATGAGATGGAAATAGAAAGATACGAAACGCAGAAGGGGTTCTCTTGATTTTTATTTTGTATTGATTAATTTTTAAACAAACATAAACACTCAAACACAACATATTCATACATGATTGTTTTTGATAATTTTTTTTTGTTAAGCATAATAATTACAATTATTTCGACTCTTTGCTTTAAAACAAACATAAACACATTTGACTATTCATTAGTTTTATTAATTTTGAAAAAAAAAATACATTTCATTTATGTAGTGCGTATTTTATTTGTAAACCATTAACCTCTAAGAAAGGTATATTTTTATATATATTATTTTCAAGTAGAAACAAAAATATATTCAATTTATCCATCGACTTCATTATTGTATTTTTTTTTTTATTATTTTATTTGAAACATAACTGCAAACTGTGACACTCTTTTTGCTTATAAAGGGCTTTTCAATTGGCAAGGGTAGATTTTAACGCCCACTGGCGGCCATGTTTTTATGGTGACATCTTCTATAAAATCTGTTGTTTATTATTCAGTTACTGATGCCAAATCAACTAGGGTAGTAATACGATTAAACAGCAATTCCAAATGGACCTTCCAAATGATAAAACTTTATAATCAAAATGAGTGTTTGTTAGATCGAACGTTGGTCCACTTTACGGTAGACATGGTGACTCTTCACTGTCGAATCTTTAACGTTTGGTTGCCAAGTTTAAGACGACCAGTTCAGTAATGAATCACAAAATTCGTACTTCAAAGGAAAGTCCGTGAAAGAGTAAATTCGCCGTGTACAAGAACTTGGCATTTCACAGAATTCAGCTTGTCGAAATTTGCGTTGGGACTTGGGACCTCTACAACACAACAAAATCCAACTGATCCAGAAGCTCGAAATTCATGGCCATAGACTGAACTTAACTTTCGAAAGAGGACCCCAATATTGGCCGAAAAATCATCTTTAGTGACGAGGCGCATTTTTGGATCAATGGCTGTGTTAACAAGCAAATTTGGCGTATATGAGTAAACACTAAACCAATACTCAAAAAAAAGAAATGTTGGTGTGGACTTTGGGTCGGTCGGCGAGCGGTGTCATTAGTCCATACTGTTTCGAAAACGACATTGATGAGACAGACACCTTCAATGGCGAGCTCTAAAGAACGATGATAACCAATTTCTTATGGCCTTAATTGAACCATATAGACGTTCCATCAGGACGGGGGGAGGGCGCTACGTGCCACACAGCAGTCGCCACGATTGACATTCTTGCATGCACGATTTGAGGATACAATTATTTCTCACAGAGGTGACGTGAATTGGATACCGCTAGACTTTTACTTGTGAAGTTTCCTGAAGTCCCAGGTCTATGCGAATAAGCCACACACGACCACCCTTAAGGTGAAGAACATAAAGCAGGCCATCGCGCTCAAATTAATCCAGATATATTCAAAAATTGGACCACTCGATGTCATATTCATATTTATGGCATCTTAAGGCTTAGCAAATATTGTTTTCTTTGCTTATCAAATAGATAAGTTTGCCAATCAAATCTTAAAGGTACTTAACACGACGGCAGTGCAAATACGTTGCGTCCAAGCTACCGCTTTTGCTTCTTTCAACAGAATAACAACCCAAGGACAGCTCGGGTGCGGCCAAAGAAAGGCCGCTTTATCACCTTACAGGGCCAGTATAACATTCTGTAAATCAAACTTAATTCTTGCAGCAGTTAGACATCAGCAAAGAACAAAAATAGTAAAAAAAAGAAATTCAATATTTCTACAGAAGTTGAAAAATGAAGACGAAATCTTAAGTTTGTTAAAGATTTTTTTTTTTCTAAATATTTGTACTATTCTTCATTATACATACAAAACATTTTTTCTCATATTTTGTTTTGAGTTCGTTATGGGGAACCCGTTTCTTTAATTGAAAAACTTGAAAGAAATATTGCTTTTAATAACTTTAAAATTGTGTATTGAGTAAAGTTCCCAGTGTGGAGGAGAATATCTTCGCAAGTATAAGACCACAAACAATTACTAAAATCAAAAAAAATTAAAAAAAAAATCATTGATGAATTGGTAATACAAAAAAAACATCAATCGTATGTTAAAACGAAATAATAAGAAACTGTGAAAAAAAAAAACGATTAAAGAGAACATTTTAAACGAATGCTGAATAATAAATTAGTTTTCCAATAAAACAAAAACATATAGCAAAAGCAAAACAAAACAAAAACACATGAAAAATCGTACTTTGTGCCTAACCAGTAAATAATATATAACCATAAAAAAACGTAAACTAAAAGATTATATTAATTAAAGAAAAAACAAACTTAATAAGAAAATTAAAAAAAAAATGTATTAAACGAATAAAAAAAAAGAAAAACATAATTAACATGAACAGAATATGTAAAGAGCTATTATATAAAAGTATATATATATATTTCAAAAACATTTTGTAATTCTAAGGAAATAGACAAATAATTAAATTACAATTTTTAAAATTTAGAAGAAGAAAAAAAGTCCCAAACCACAACCCTATGGAATACACAGGTCCTTTTTTCATGAAAAAAAAGTACCCTTAGGAGATACATACATAAAAAGGGAGGGAGGGAGGGAAACACGCTACCGTTGTTTGTTATCGAAAAAAAAATATATTAAAATTTTGATCTGTGTCTAAGAACTGTAATTAATAACAGTTCCTAGCAAATAAAAAAGAAAAAAAAAAATAAAGAAAGAAAGATTGTATTATTTGAAATTTAAAAAGAAACAAACTAAGAGATTAATTTTAAACGAATGTACTATTATTATTATAACCCATGCTATTATATATATATATATTATAATATATATTAACATACACATACACACAAATTAAAGATAGATATGTATACATAATGTATTCTATATTAATTTACTCGTCTCTTATTATTAAAACGAACAGAAAATCACATTCAATGAAATTTGATTATTTTTTAGAATGTAATCTGCGAGTATAACCCAAATGCAGTGGATGGATTGAGTGGATGATTTTTAGAGAGGCTATCACACGAAAATTATGTGTTAGAAAGCCAACCCGTTTGAGGAAAAACGCGGTAAGTTCAAACAGTCTAAAAAAAGTAAAATAGTTCTTGCTTAAAGAACCGAATATTTATTATTATGGAACTGAACATGTTATATCACCCAGCCCAAAAAAACTATACGATGTTAAAATACTATACAATGTCCCAAAAGTTTTAAACAGTTTTGGTTGTTCGGGCTCAGCTCTTTGGTGAAATTTTTCTTAGTGCACCGCTGGCAAACCACATATAAAGTAGTTGACGGTTCCGCGAAATTAGGCCCCAGGAAATAAGGAACCAAATTGGGTCATTTGTTCATTATGAAAATATGCCACAGGGAAATAAGGCCCCAACGAAATGAAAAAAGCCCTAAAAATAATTGAAACAATTCCCCAACGTGTTTTGGATTTTTTGGAAAAATGAAATAAGACCCCAATTCGTTTTTTCGTATTAAAGTTCATGTTAAAAATGAAATAACACCCCAAACTGTTTTACAAATACTTGGATGTTATCCTGTACAATTTGTCAACAACACTTTGTAGCTCTCCTGCCTTTCAGCAATAGATTCCGCTTGAATATTCATGTTGTATTCATTACAAATCATTAATTTGCTTACAAGACAACAGAACAATATTTGCCCGCAAATCCTTCCAAATAACACAAATATGTTCCTCCGCCCCACTGTCTTAATTAAGAAGCATTATGAATTATTATTATTATTATTATTATTTTATTACAATGTAATTAATTACATAATAATATTTAAAAAGCATTAGCTACCAGGACTATCAGCTTTGGAAATTAAGTGAAAAGATAAAGTTTAAATAAAGGTTTATATATGTTTTTCAATTTTTAGCGTTTTCAAAATTTTGTAGACTAGCTTGATGGTAATTTCAGAAGGATCTTTTAAAATATTTGCTAAAGGCTTATTTTTAGTTACAATGAGTATTATAGATTTTGCAACATTACAAGAAAATATTATGTGAGGGATGGACAGTGCATCCCTATTGCATAGATGACATATAGGTGGGTCTTTTCGTTCGAGCAGGTAGTTGTGTGTGATGAAAGAATGTCCCATGCGGAGCCTTAGAAAACACCGAATCATAGAAGTTGGACAGTTGTGGGGATATATAGTCGGTTGGCCACTTGGGTTAAAGCTGGAATAGTGGTGTTGATAGTTCCTCCATAGATTTTGTTGAATGGTTAAGAAATGTGTCTTTATCAATTTGGATGTGTCTTTTTTGTTTGGAAGAAAGGTCGTAAGAAGTGGTTCTTTAGATGCTTGTTTTGCGGTTGAATCAGCAAATTCGTTACATTCAATGCCTGAGTGCCCGGGTATCCAAAAGAGTTTAAAGATATCTTTATTTGTGATGAGTTTGTCTCTTATTAATTGTATTGTTGGTGTGTTGTTGTTAATGTTTTTTACAGCAGACAGTGTTGCCAGGCTGTCTGAAAATATAATTGTCTTACGTTTGTTGATAAGTTTTAAGGCTGAGAGAATAGCGGCTGCTTCGGCGGATTGAACAGATGAGAAGTCTGGGAGGATATTTTTACCAAGTATATTCTTGAATTCATCAACCACTGCAAATGCTGTGCCATGTTGGTTCTTGGTGCCATCTGTATAAACGAAGTACCAGTTGTCATCTTTATAGACGGCGGTTTGATCTTTAAACGTGGCTTTGTAAATTTCCTTGCTGATGGAATCTTTGGGTAATTTACAAAGTTCGGTGTTAACTGAGTTGGATGGGAGAAGCCATGCTGGGTTTGAGGGCTGTTTTATTGTGTTGAATGTCGTTGGGTAGTGGATCAGTTTAGCTAATGTGATAACATTGTGTAGTGTTGACTGGCATTTAGGAAATGTTTTTCGACATAAATTGAGTTTTGCAACGGCTGTGATTGTTGAGTTATTGGAGTAAGTTATTTTGTTTATAAGATCTGCAGTTACAAAGTCTTTACGATGTTCGATGGATGGTAGGCCCGATTCGATTAAAATGTTCATAATCGGTGTCGTTCTAAATGCTCGAAGAGCAAGTCTTATGGAGGCGTGGTATTCCGGTTTAAGTAGCTGTAGGTAGTACCCCGTGGCGTAGTGGTTAGTGTGTCGGACTGCTACGCCGAAGGTTCAGGGTTCGATCCCTGAGGTTGCCACCTAAAGTTTTTTTTCCGGGGTACTGCCTCTTGCGAGGAAGTGACAAATCCTCCAAGAGTAATTAATGTCATGGAAAGTGCTTCTCTGTTAGCCGTTCGGATTCGGCGGTAAATTATAGGTCCCTTCCATTCCTGCAGAATATCAACGCACACACAGGAATGGTTGAGAGTGTAAGTCACAGGCCCCGGCCCCGCTTGGAGCTGTTGTGCCAAAAATTTATTTTTTTTTTTTTTTTTAAGTAGCTGTAGAGAAGATTTAGCACATTTGCCATAAATTGGGAGTCCATAATCTATTTTAGATAAAATTATACATTTTATAATTCTTATGATAGTGTTTACATGGGCTGAGCTTTTCTTATTTGTTAGGTATTTAATGATATTTGTCCTGGTAACTAAATTGTTTTTTAGATATATACAATGGTTCTGAAAGCTTAATTTGTTGTCGAATATAATTCCAAGTATTTTTAAACTATTGACATTATTAATTAAGATATTTCTAAAGCCCCACTGTCTTAATTAAGAAGCATTATGAATTAAGTTTGTATGTTTCTCCTAAATAAATAAATAAATAAATGTTAATCAACGGACAACAAGAGGGCTATCATTTTCTTCATTAATGTCCTCGCAGGATTCTCAACACTAAAAATATTTTCTTCTGGAATAAACTATTTTGTTACTCCCTGATGGTTTTCAACACGATCTTTACATTGAAAAGAATCAGTTACATAATTTATAATTAATATATGTAATATGAATATACACGATATTTGTCCTAAAAACTCCGCACTTAAAACACTACGTTATTCCAATTTAAACAGAGCGTTTTGTCTTCAAATTTTTACATCACCTCGGCTTAGCATTGAAACATGGTTCATTAACAAGCTTCAGTGTACCAGTTTTGGAACCTCGATTAGCGGGTTTTCACAATACTTTTTGTGAAAGGCAATTTTAATTTCATGTAAATTATGAAAAATTAAATAAGGCCCCAAATTGTTTTTTTTTTTAAATGAAAAGAAATTGAGCCCCAAAATTAATGTGGGGATCTCATTTCAAAAATGAATGAAATAAGGCCCCAAAAAATGAAATAATGTGTCAAAATTTGAGAAATTTCGTTGTTGTTTTGTGTGCTTTTTTTGGGGCCTTATTTCATTATTGGGGCCTAATTTCGCGTAGCCGAAAAGACAATTCTGCGCAACAATCAATAACTTTCGTTTGGTTTTTTATAGCGCTTTCACTGGAGAAAAAGAGTCGCCCAGAAGTATCCGGAAGTCTTCTGAAACCGTCATTTTAGTACAAAAATGACACTTTTCACGATTCTGAGAAGAGAATTATGCTTTTCTTGTTTTAAAATCAGATTCCACTCCAGAATCCAAACATAACTCGAAAGTCCACAAAGATGCAGTAGATTTTCTAGATTCGCTAGTTTCAACACTGGTGACATATTTTTGAATCCAAAAACTGTTGGTATATGCGCCAAAGCTAAGCGAAGAAGTATTAAATACTAGAATATAGTTACAGTAGATGCTCGATATAGTGAACCTCTGCATAGTGAACCACCAAAATTTAAAACAGAGTACTCTAAATATCGAACTATGAGAATCTCAATATAGATAAATTTTGTTTGGGCGATATTCAACGAAAAAATTTTCTGTTGCAATGTGCCTGTGAATGTCAACTATTTTTCTAAACAATTTACCATTCCTTTTTGTGTTTTTCAGACTTTTGCACGAATGCCAATATAAAAGTATATTTCTTTACTTTTATTTTAATACGAGTACATATTGTAGTACTTAACGTCGAAGTGTGTTAAGTATTAAGTTTATGAAAAGGTATATATTTAGGACATCTGAACTTCCGTTTCTGGAAACTAAGCTTTTGGGACTACGAAGAAAAAATCTGCCAGACAGTGGATTGATTTTAAAAGAGAGGGTAATTTCAATTTTAACAAATTTAGTGTTGGTAAACATTTAAAAACTTCCGGTGGAAATAGTCAACAATTTCGATATAGTGGGCAGACTTGGTTTTTATTTGTTCACTATAATGAGCGTCTACTGTATGTTTAATTTATCGTGCTACCACCACTTTGAAATTTCAAAATAATGGTGGATGCGAACAAACACTGAATCAAAATTGAGTAGACGCAATTTTTCTTGTTCCATTGGTTTTCAGAATGAGTGGTTCCCGGAGTGAATCCAATGGAAAGTGCTAGAAAACAGTGGACTTAGGTCTATTCCTTATTGTTTTTGATAATATTTGTTTACATTTTCAACTTACGGAATCCTAATTTTTTAACGAACAGCTTCCAAATGTACACAGTTCAATTTTCAAGAAACTGATAGCACTTTCCATTGGAGGAAAGTAATTGCCAAGAAATATTCTGAAATCGTTACTATGGCACAATTTCGCTACTTGATTTAGAGGCAGAAGCACAAATGCATAAACAACTCAAATGTTCGTTATAAAATATTTTTGGGAGTGTCTCGGTACTGTAGCCAGTTTCACCAGTGATTCAGCAATGCCTGTCAGAGAACTAGATATAAGAACCCTAAAAACAATAGAATATGGTCTCGTTGAGTGGACACATTATTTATAATTTCTTGTAGTCAAAATGGACTTGTATTGTAATCAAAAGAATTTGTCATTCAAAAAAAAGGAAAATTTTACAACTTGTGTAGCCACACCACTTCAAAGTCAACAATTTATTTAATATAAGTGCAATAGATTAAGAAACGTGTAAAAAAAATGAAAAATGTCAATAAAACGAAGAGGGTATTAAAACCCCTTTATAAATTGAAGCCAGGTACATACACCGATGTGATACTGGCGAAACTGGTGCCTGCAAATAGACAATACGTCAAAATTGAGCTCGTTCCCTTGGTTTGGTTTTAAGGCCGAGTGAAACCAATGGAAAGTGGTATACTCAAAATTGTATCAAGGAACAACAAGATCATTTTCGCTCCTGTCTAAGCAAAGACATTGGCGAATAACGACTCGTCTTTTTGTATTGTATAGAACTTAGAAATGGTACCCAGTTGTTCGGAAAAGACGTTATTTCTGTGCAAAATCTTACATTCCATCAACTAGTCAAGTATTGCTATAAGAACCAGTGAACTTTATGATGTATGTAGGTTGTAGGTACATTGACTTTCATGCTGCTCCATGGGACTAGTAGTTGTCCATCTCCACATACATTTCTTCTGTTCAAGAACAAGACTATAAGCCGTTTTTTTGTTTATACATTTTCCTATTAATTAAAGTATTGTTGCCGGAACTCCATTTATTTATTTCCTCTACTGTTCCCAGATTTAGGGCATTCCATCTGCATGTTGTGATCCAAAAAAACAACAGACATTAAGAACAACAGGCAGATTTTGAGGTACTAACAAGAATTTTTATTTATTTTAAGATCAACAATTTTATTTCATCTACTGTTTAGAAAAACCAGTCTTCGTTTTGCGGTTTAAGAATCTGTAGAGATATAAGATGCGCTTTTGCAAGTTCTTCCAATTGGTAGGCTTTGCAATCGGATAACTAGTCTTCATCATTATTTTCCTCTTTCGGAGTAAAACTTGGTATTCATTGCCAGAGACGCCGCGCATCCATGAAGGAACTGAATACATAACTCGAGTTGGATGTAAATTGTCATTGCCCAAAATATCGATATAATCATTTTGGCCAAAGAGAGCACGTTTCTCTATCCAGGGATTCTTTGGTCTGTAATCGGGCATTGGAAGTTTTTGGTTGTTATCCAAATGTGGCAGGAGTCCACCTTGAAGAATTCCTTCTTTGTAACCATAGCGTCGTACTAGCGGTCCACGCGCTCTCCTTTCATCGTGAGATATTTGTCTTGTGGCTGAAACTGCCGGAGTCCATAGATGTTTTATAGACGTAACTCTCCTAACAGAATTAACTAGCCAGGACATAATTTTAATTTATGTAATTGAAAAAGTTTCCTTTTGCCCAGGAACCAGGAAAATAAAGAAAAGGAATCACGACTCTTTTGACAGATGTCAATGAAATGTCAAATGTCGCTTGTTAGTAGCTTTGTTTGATTCGAATTAAAGATATGAACACAAGGCTATTCTCTATGAGAAATAAGACAGAGGCTAAACTGCGAATCTTCCGCAATTCGATTCGCAAGTGTAAGTTCACACTTTGAAAAAATGCATTTAAGTAAAACAAACTTTCATTGACGCATGAACTTAATTGATGGTTGCTTATTTAATTGAAAATTGCCTTTTCTTTCCGCGCATTTGATTTACTTCTGCATATGAGAATATTCATTATATAATAGAACACTGCAGTAAGATCAATAGGGAGTAATGTCTTGTTTTGCCGCTAAGAGCGCTGCGGATGCAGCTAATGTGTAGAAACAAAATTCATTTTATTTTTTCCTCCCTTGAATACTTGTCACTTATTTAAATCATATAATGTAGAGCTAATTTCATTATTATTTTTAATGATGAATATATTCTCAGCATGTTCTTTTTTCATTTCCATCTCTTCCTTCTTCGCCAACAATCTGAAATGAGTTGTTTTCCATTTGCCGAGCAGCAAAACTTCCAAGTCATATTAATAAAGGTTCTATATACAATGGAATATTTCAAAGTTGAACTTTTATGTGAAATGAAGTAATTTTGATATAATAGTTGGAAATTCATATTCCTCCCAAAAAAATTTAAACACAAGCAACATGAGTTACATTGATTTTGCAGTGAACTGCAATCTTTTTCTTTAACACGAAATATTTGGTTTCATAGATTTCCTGGTTTCAGTGTATTAATTCATATATTATGTTATAAGCCCGCAAATACACTGCGAAAGGTTGAAAAGTTTACAAATGGATTATATGAACAGGAAGTGAAGAAAAGAAGACATTGTAAATTTCGAGAATTTTAGATTCAGTGACGCCTAATTCTGCTGTACACAGCGGAAAAGGTTTTACTTCGTTCAGCCCTCTCAGCATAGTCAACCTTGTCATATCAAAGAAGTATCGCGGAAGATTCGTTTAAGATCTCCTTTCTAGTAAGATATGAAACATTACCATTTTTAGTGAACATTTCATATGATTCTGAATACAGCCATTTATCGTGATCTATTCACAATTGAAACGCAAAAAAAACATCTGTCACTCGGCTTAGGACGGCCATTTGTATTTTCTTTAGCATGTTGACAAATTTGCTCAAGAGTTGATTTTATTTTATCGTTAACATTTTCTGAATAAAAGTTGTTAAAATAATAGGAAAATAACTTCAATATTCACATAGTTGAATAACCTAACTATGGAAACATCAATTGCTGAAGAAAATATCATAGAAAACGGGAATGAGCCAATTATAAAAGAGCACGATGCAGAAATTCAACAACCGCCATCGTTCTTGGAGGAAAGAGATTCTTCCCCAAATGAAGAGGAAATCGATGGAGTTGCTGCAGAACCACCCCAAAGTAGTAATGATGCCTCACCCGAGCAAAACAATGAAGAAGCGTAAGTTTTTTCTTTTTAATTCCGGGTCACTAAAATTAACGAAAACTTCCATTTATAAATTTAGAACTTCACACCAGTCGTCGCCGCCGGTAGCGAAGTTCTGGAATAAGCCCTTCAATGGTGGACCACCACCCAATAGAGGGCGTGGTGGTGGTAATTCATTCTTTCGTGGCCGTGGGGGTCGATTTGGAGGACCAAATCAAGACCCCAATTGGCAGGGAAACAATGATCCGAACAACCCGTACAATAATACCTTCAATGGTCCACCAATAGAGCTCTGGGTTGAGACCAAATCCGAGGACTCTAAGCCTTACTACTATCATGCTATTACTAGAGAAACAACATGGACCAAACCAGAAGGACCGAACATAAAAGTGATGACCCAATCGGAGATTGAAGAAATGAATGCCAAAAATCAGCAAATGCAACAACAGCAGCAGCAGCAAAACAACGCGGAAAACAATAGCAGCCAGGAAAAAATTAACCGGGAGGACAGCAGTAAGCCGGGGGAAAGCCCAGTTCAAGAATCTCAAAGACCAGATGTTCAGGTTTGTTTTCTTTTTTTTTTATTTTACAAACCAACCTAGTTACCTTAATGGCAATCAAAGTTGTTTAATTTGTTTTTCAACAAGCGCTGTAAAAACCTGCAGCAATTGCTAACGCGTTTAATTGGCCGTAAATAAATCAAATTAGTTGATGGTGTTGCGCCTTCGTTTGTAATTGGTTTGTATTAACGCCCAATTTGAAGGTGGAATTAATGGTTCATTGTGAAGCACGATTTTGTTCAACATGTTCCTCCAGCTAGTTCTGTCCCGGTGCTAGGCCAGTTGCCTTTACTTACTCTAACCAAATTCGTTGAGGTCGCTGTTTATCTCCAGTTATATGTCCGACCTTAGGTTAGACCACGCACTTCTGTTTTGGAACCTGGGGGGGTTGAATCGGAGACTCAGCAGGCTGGTGCTTTTTCTTGCTTGCTTCAGCCATATGAGCCCTTGAATTTTAAACCAGCTTTCTATTCCATTCAATTCGTGGTTGAATCTTCTTCTCCACACTATATCAACACACACAGGACTGAATATCACCTAAACCATCATTCCCTTAAAGCACCTCGGACGATATTCATCCATGCTTCTCTCCCATACAGCAAGGCCGGGATGACATGAGATTTGTTTAGCACCCCCCGGTCATATCAAATAGAGTTTTAATACTAGGCTACTTTCGAAGCCTGAGAAAACTGAAATTGGCAAGAGTGATTCTTTGACTAATTTTGATTCTATTTTCAAGAAGAGATCTTGATGTCTGGTAGCTGCTGTTGGCAGAAACACTTTAACTTCTCCTAGCACATAAAGCTGTAAAAAGATCTTTACTTACTTACTTACTTACTTTTAAGGTGGCTCAGACAGTCCATTGTGGACCACGGCCTCAACCAACAAAACTCGCCAGTTAGGCTGCCCCCTAGCCAGTGGCCTCCAGTTGCGCACACCAAGTTGGTTGAGGTCGTTCTCCACTTGATCGCGCCACCTTAGATGGGGTCTTCCAGAACTGCGCCGGCCCTCCGGGTTGGAATTGAAGACTCGTCGGGCAGGAGCGTTTTCGTCCATACGCTCCACATGGCCCAGCCATCTAAGCCGCTGTATTTTCAGCTTCTTTACCAAGTCAATGTCGCTGTATAGCCCGTACAGTTCGCCATTGAATCTTCTCCTTCATACTCCATTGATATATACAGGACCGAATATCACCCGAAGAATCTTTCTCTCAAAGCACCCCAGCCTGTATTCATCCGATTGTGTCAGTGTCCACGCTTCTGCCCCATACAGCAGGACTGGGATGATAAGGGTCATGTATAGTGTCTCCTTTGTCCTTTGAGAGAGGGCTTTGCTACTAAGATGCCTTCTAAGCCCGAAGAAACACCGATTGGCAAGAGTGATTCTTCGACTGATCTCTTCACTGATGTTGTTCTGAGAGGTTATAGTGGAACCCAAATAGGCAAAGTCCTTGACAACCTCAAAGTTATATCTGTCCATTGTGACGTTTTGTCCAAGCCTACGGTGATGATCTTCTGCACCCGAGGACAGCATATCTTCATTTACACCCAGACCCATTTTCGCCGCCTCCTTTTCAATACTTGCGAATGCTCTACTGACAGCGCGCTTCGTTCTTCCAATAATGTCAATATCATCAGCATAGCCAAGTAATTTAACACATTTAAAAAAAATCGTACCGCTGGTGTTGACATGTGAGTTGGGACTTTAAAATCGATAAAGAGGTGGTGAGTATCGATCTGGAATTCTTGGGTCTTTTCCAAAATCTGCCGAAGTGTGAAAATTTGGTCAACGTTTGACCTACCGGGCCTGAAACCACACTGAAAAGAGGCTAATCAGTTCACGTGCGAAAGGGTTCAGACGTTCACACAGAATGGCCGACAAGATTTTATAGGAGACTTATAGCTCTGTAGCTGGCGCAGTTTAGAGTATCTCCTTGTGGGTAGGGCACACAATGCCTTGTTGGACTTTAGTTTTGATATTGCTTCCCGAACTTCTTCCAAATCGAATGGATCATTCTGCCTGACAGCGATTAGTTGGTTGTCCTCGCCGTTTGACAGTCTGCAGAAGTGTTCTTTCCAAATTCTCACCACCGACTGCGAAAAAGATCCTTACATCTCTAACTATTCGAAGCACCCCAGGTGTGTGTGTTCAAAGCAGTTCACCTCCGCTTTTCACCTTAAGTATTCCATTGAAAAAATTGCTTTGCTATTCTATCTTGGTCTTCTTTGGTGTTTGGCCAATCAAGCGAAACTTTCTCTGTGTGATATCAAAGTCCTAAGTCACATTTCGTTGTTGATTGTGGTTTGTGACGACGAGATGGAATCTTTAAGATGTAATGCAGCTCAAGGTTTACAAAAGCTTTCAACCTATTTGGGATGTTGTAAGACCATTTCCACATTTCACAAACATATAGCAGCACAATGTCCAGGTCTGTTCCACCATCGAGTGACGAATAACTTCCCAAGTAGTTGAACTGAGTGAACACCGCTGTTGTCTTCTTTCGCACAATTACCTGCTGTTGTTTGTTCCGGCTATTTTTGTCTTTTTGTCCTTTAAACCAGTCGCTTCTTCATTTTGATGAAGCGGATTACACATTTGGTAAAAAGCACCAGTACCGTTTGCCATCAGATATCATCCGCATAGTCCAAATGGCTAAACTTGTGAAATGGGTCCCATTAAATACCAAGTCTCCCATTTCCACTTATCGTGGCATTCATATCACCAACAATCGCAAGTAAGAACTAAATCGGTGAGAGAACATCTCCCTGCCTCACACCCTGTTGCAGTTTGAATGCATCGAAAATCAGTCCACGTTGTCAATCAGTCCAGCCTTGTACGATTCTTTTATTATAAAAACAATTTCGCTGGGGTCTTGAGATAATATCGCGGTTAACGTGGGAGTGAGCTTCTCGAAATGAAATGACGAACATGAGGTAGAGTGGCGTTTGTTGCTCCGATGATTGCTCAATATAAAGGTGCTAATGTGATCGACCACTCCAAAACATCGCTTAGTGACTCTTGAGCGTGGATTGGGTTCTGGACTTTATAAAATAATTGCTTTAAACTGGGGAAATATGTAAAAAATTATTATGGCCACGCCAGTTGTTACAATTCTTGAGATCATAGAAGAGCTTTTGCAAACACACTAATAGGTAGCAAGAAAATACATGCTGTCAAGTCGATATCTGCTTTCAAACTTGCTGCCAATCGAAATAGTTCTTTTTTTGGGATGCTATGGTTTGACATTGCTCTGTATGGCTCGTCTATATGCATGCTGCCGATGGCATTGGATTGGGAGTCCTCTGCACAGAAATGTCCTTTACATACATTCGCGGTTCAACTGCTCGAAGGCTTTCTAAATAGTTTTAAAAAATGATAATACCATGCTAGGAGATTGATATCACCACGCTCCCTGTGTAATTCTTCATTTATTTGTCCTAACCAGAAACACAATCCAATCCTTAAAAATTGTGGACATTGTAGAACATGTATTTGATTACTTGGAAACAACGGTGTTTCGTCGACAACTTTTCGTCAAACAGACTCAAACTTTGGTTGGTGTTTCATCTCATATTTAGTGTGTTTAAGTTTTCAAAATAATATTTTTTGGATTCATACTCCAAGCAGATTGCCAAGAACAAGTGCTTTAATGTGCAAATGGCTGGGAACTGATATTTAATTCTTCGGTGATACCTGCCTTTTCTATGTTCGTTTTAATAGCGGATAAGCACATCATTTAAAAAATCACTTCTCTGCGATGTGTATTATATTTGGACTTTAGTTGTTTAACGAAACTTATTTGATTTGGACTCATTTTCTAGGCCCACCCCCCAATGCAACAACAGCAGCAGCAACAGCAGCCGCCGCCACACCAACAGCAACTACCGCCGCAACATCAACATCCACCACAACAGCCGCACCATCATCAGCCGCCTCCACAGATGATGCCACCGCAGCAGCATTCGCAACCACCTCCCCAGCATCAGCAGCCGCCTCCATACTTCCAGGGCATGCATCCGCCGAACTTTAATCCCCCGCCGTTTGGGATGCCACCACCCGGTTATGGACATGGTGGCTACCAACCTCCGTGGGGTATGCCTTGGAATATGCAACAACATCACCCCATGCCTCAACAGGAAAAACCCGCAAAAAATCTAATAATCAAACCCGGAGTAATCGATCCGGCTGTGATTGCCAGAGCAGCAGAGTGGTCAGAGCATCGAGCTCCTGATGGACGACCATATTATTACCATGCCGGGCGTGGAGAAAGTGTATGGGAGAAACCACAGGCAATCCGAGATATGGAAGCAGCCCGTATGGCAGCCCATTCGGGTGCCACTCCGCAAACAATTGTTCCTCCACCAATGAACCAGGCTCATCACATCCTCCCCAATCCACACATGCACATGGGCATTCCAACCCCAACACCTTTTGATCCATCTGTGGCCTATAATAACGCCGCCAAGGCGGTAGCCGCTGATCAGACCATCAAAATGGCAGAACTCAAAGAATCCAAGGAGAAAGCAGCAGCCATAGCTGCTGAAATCGAGAAGAAAAAGAAAGAGGAAGAAAAGAAAACGGTTGCTCCCAGCAAACCAGTGGACAAGAGTAGACCAATCTCGAGTACTCCCATCGCTGGTACACCTTGGTGTGTAGTATGGACTGGAGATGGACGAGTATTCTTCTACAATCCTTCGACGCGTACTTCGGTGTGGGAGCGCCCTGAAGATCTTCTTCAGCGTGAGGATGTGGACAAAGCTGTGTCTAATCCACCAGAGCAGCTCAAGGGCATTGTTAAGCGGGAATTAACACCACCTGCAGTTAAGCCACCGGCGAAACCATCCCCAGCATTGGACATAAGCAATAAGAGTGGTGAAACCATAAAAATACGCACTGAGTCTGAGTCGAGTGTCGAAGAAGTACCACTTAAGAAGGCTAAAGTTGCAGGTGGTAAGTCATTTTTAATTTTAATTTTTTCTTAATTCAAGAGTTTCTTTTTTTTTATGTTTTAGATGCAAAAGCTGTTAAAAAATCGCCAAATGAAGTAGCTAATGATGCGGCAATTGAGGCAGAAGTTCGTGCAGCAAAAGAGCGAGCTCTGGTGCCTCTTGAAACGCGCGTCAAGCAATTTAAAGAGATGTTACGCGAAAAAGATGTAAGATTTTCAAAATATCATGTATTTTTTATTTTTTTCAGATTTAAAGTTGTAAATATTTTATTTTGCATGGGTGGGTAAGTTTGGGTTAGCAGATTGTTGGAGAAAGTCACGCTTAAGTCTATAACACTGAGATCTGAGGATTTATCTATTGGTTATCTTACTCAGGTCATTGTTGATCATATTTTGTTTTCCTTCAGCAAGCAAGTTTACGCTTCGCTCACAGCGCATTGTGGAGCACGGCGTCAATCAAAATTTCCCTCAAGCCTGCCCAATTGCATCCAGTGGCGCATAACAAATTTGAGGCGCTTTCAACTTGATCGCGCTACTGTAGGTGGGGAGGAATCGAAAACTCGATAGGTTGGTGTACTTGCGTCCATACGTCCACAATTCCCAGACTTACATAAATTTCGTTGAATGTTCAGCTTTTTTTAGCCTGGTCAGCGTCTCTGTATATCCCGGACAGTGATTGAACCTTCTTCTCCACACGCCATTGATACATAAACGACCGAATAGACAGGGTTCACGTTTCTGCTCATAGAGTAGTACCGGAGTGAAAACGGTCTAGCATAGCGTCTCCTAAGTCTTTTGAAAGAAGCCAACCCAACCTGTAGTTGTAGTAAAAACAAAAACGTTTCGGAGACGGAACCGAGACTTGGGTTGGTAGTTACGCCTTATTTTTGGAAATGGCTAAGTTAATGCTGTCTTCGATTCATTCTGAAACAGACCTGTAACCACGTCGTGAGAACTTTAAGGGAGATACTATCAGAGTCCACGGATTTGTGGGTATCGACATCTTTAAATACTCTACTCGCGTGCATATAAATTGTCAAAAAAAAAAAAAAAAAACATGAAGCTCTCATCTAAGGGAGGAGTCATAGCCAAAATGTGGGCACTTAAATCAGCTTTCGGTTGGGAGATGTCAGCGTTTAACCCAAAACGAATGAGTAATAATATAAATATAAATAATGACAAACAAATTTTCTTAGCTATGGGACATTCGAAGCTTGTTTGAACTTTGTCCAGTTTTCCACAGAGGTGTTGGCTTTGTAACATTGAAAACTTATTGCCCTCAACATGATAGCCTCTTTACAGTTCAAGTCGACCCATGGGTTCTCTTTTGGTTTGATACTTTTGTTTTGTTAATAAAGCTTTCTTTGTCATAATGAGCGTTCGAGCTTGGAGCGTTCGAGCTTGGAAACATTATTGACCTGTTAAAGTTTTCGAAGAAATTGTGGAGACTGTCCTAGTAAGCTTTCTCGTTCTATTGGAGTTGATTTCCTTAGCTGGTTTATTGGAGCTCTAGAAATTGGCTGATATGATGCAAAGATTCGACGTCCCTAGATGCGATAATACATTAATAGTGTGCTTATCAAGATGAAAGAGTGTTTACGGAATGACCTGGAATGTCAGGAACTCGCATTTGCTCGTCTGCAATCTAGTAATTTCGTTTAACTCAGCGAAAATCTCGGTATATATTCTCTCGGCTGTTGTCTCCTCAGGATATCGAAACCACATAGAATAGCTCGTAGCAAAGATTGGTTTTAAAGTTAGGAAGAAATACCCTAAATTTCTGTGTCATCACAACGGAAATCCTTTGGTATTTATTTTGTAAGCATTTTATAAACCTGTTCAAACTATTTCCCAAAATTATGAAACCTCTTCCAATCTTTCCCTTCATACCCAGACCACTCAGCCTCACACACCTTGATATAAATATAATCAAAATGAAACTTCCAGGTCTCAGCATTTAGCACTTGGGAGAAAGAGCTTCATAAGATTGTCTTTGATCCTCGCTATTTGCTTTTGACATCTAAAGAACGTAAACAAGTTTTTGAGAAATACGTCAAAGACCGGGCTGAGGAAGAGCGCAAGGAAAAACGCAACAAAATGCGTCAAAAGAGGGAAGAATTCAGAAAATTAATGGAAGAAGCTCATCTCAATGGAAAGTAAGTAATCTTCGTTAACACTAAAAAAAAAAGAAAAAAGGAAGTCTACAAAATACCCCCTTCTACCTTTACAGATCATCATTTAGTGAATTTAGTCAACGTTGCGGACGGGAAGATCGCTACAAAGCCATCGAGAAAGTACGTGAACGTGAAAGCCTTTTCAACGAGTACATCGTCGATGTTCGCCGCCAGGAGAAAGAGGATAAAATTAAGAAAAAGGAACAGGTATGTGCAGAGTGTCTATGCCCCAAAATGTGGTTTGCAAAAATCAGCCTGCTGTTTTTTGTTGTTAATTTATATTTTAAAAATGTTTTTAAATCATATTACAATCTCAAGATTTACAATTTAACAAATATTTATATATTTATCAAAAAAAAAAAAAAAAATTATAATTTTTAATCTTACTGCAAAATTGTATAGATTGTAATTTGTTTATAAATTTTCATGGATTTTTATTTTAATGATGTCGCATCACTTTGCTGATGTCTTCTCATACTTCTACTACATCAACTATGTACTATCATCGCTAGGCAATGCTTGGTCTAGCAACCAGCCAGCAGTCCCATACTACCACCATATTTTGTTGGCGAGCGTCTGTGATCTCTTGTGCTAGTCTGTGCGCTTAGAAAAGCCTCTGAAGATGATAAAAAGCTTGCAAGCAGATGATAGACCCTCAATAATGGTGAGATGGTAATTTTGAAACAGAAAATAAAAAAAAAAAAAAAACAAAACATTAAAAAAAGAAAAAAACCAAAACCCGAGATGCTAGATCGAACTTGATGTGATGTGGTTGGTGCCAATTACGAGTCGAGTATGAATGTGATGAAGGGTGCTGGAGAAGCTGTACGTGCCGAATCCATCCAAATCTTGCCTGCCCTACCCCCGCCTCTGACTTGATGGTGTCACCTTTGTCGGTGCCAGTGGAGCTCTCCTACGATGTATGAATATCTACTTATACTTTGATACCAACTCAAGTGCTTAAAAAAAATGGTACCTACATTATGTTTTCGAGAATCAAAACATACATACAAAAAAAAAAAAACTTGAGCTTTTATCAACATTTGCGCGTAATGCATTCCTTTCGTGATTTATCTATAAACTTGGCATAGTTGAGTTTAAATGTGCTCGAAAGGACACAATGTTTACAAAGATCAATTTTGACGGCCAACGTAGAGCCCGAACCCATTACCGGACTGCAAAGCCATGCAACGACAAGCCTGCCGCCGGCGCCGCCCTCCTCCTTTCCAAAAGTTGGTCCTCCGGGACAACATGCCTTGCAACATATTCTTTTGCTCGTTAGAAGAAAACACATTTTTTTTAATTTTTAGTTCTCTCTTAGACGACTTAAAAAAAATTTTTCTCTTGTTTCGGGGTTCTGTTTATAACCGAAGAGCTGGGTTTATAAAACTGAAACTAATGTAGTCGCGACGGTAGGCTTGCTTCAAAAAATATAGAAAACTATGGTCTACACTACTATCTGGTCTTGACTAACAAATTCTTGCTTGGTTAAAGTAAGCAAATTATTTTCGTTGCTTAAAAAAAAACTTTTGATTTTTCTTACAGTATTCTTGATTAGCATATTTGTATGCTCAATGCGCGAACGCGAATGACTCATTTTTCGCTTAAAGGCTAAGCTTATCTTCTTTTTTGTAATCTTCGGCCTACTCTCTATCTTAAAACATAAGTTTTAAATAATTAGGGGAGAAGACAGTAGGAACGAGCATTCAGCCGAATCAAAAATCTGCGCAAATTTTGTATCACCCCAGTTATTTGACCTTGCCTTAGGATTATCTCAAACGAACATCGTCGTTTTTTGTTAAAAAAAATTCTTTAAACTAAACTTTAAGACACACATTTTATTATAATTTAAATTCTTCTACAACTTTCTTGCTTCCCGGAAGCTGCAGATCCTTTCAGCGTTCTCTATTCGCAGCACGATGCCTTAGCTGTGCCCACGACTTCAAATTCTGCGACTCAGCTTCCCTCAAAACAGTTTTTCTCATTGAGAACTCCATTCAAAGCACAGCTTTGCAATGGCGTTATCGGACTACCTCTGTGTATGGCCACTTTATATGCTTGATCCACTTTTGTTTGTCCAGGCACAGTTAACATAAACTTAAGATCCAGTTTTTATCAAAACATGAGTTTGAGTTTTTAAAACATGCCTCAAAGACTTTGACAGATATCCTTTTAAATCCACATAAAAGTAAAAACTTAGGGACTCAAAGAACCTTGTTCTTTTTTGTTTAATGAAATGTTTATAGTTTCACGCAAAAGACCAGACTAGAAAACACTTATGACATTTAGAATAAAACATAGTACAAATGGATGTCAAAAATATTATGTGCCTGGCACATTGAATCATTTTGAATATATCGAGATCGCATGAACAACGATTGGTTCTCTCGAATGCATGTTTTTGAGCACTAAAAAACCAATATTCGGGAAATCGGTGTTAAAGACTAAAGGTTATCACTTTTCATTGCAGTACCCAGTGGTGTTGTGGTTATTGTGAACCCTAACTCTACCTTTGCTTTTTTCCGGGGTACTGCCCCTAAATTCTCCAAGGTACCTTCCAATCCTGCAGAATGTAAACTCACACGCTTGAATGGTTGAAAGCGCACTGGGCTACGCCAAAAAAAAATATTTTTTATTTGAGGAAAAAATCTTCCGGAAGTCTTTTGAAACCGTTTCTTTGGCACATGTATCTCCTGAGAATATAATTACTCTCCTTGATTTAAAATCAAAAAACCACGCAAGAAGCAAAAATACAAATATATAACTTAATTCTCTACACAGAGTCTTTTCGCACGCAGTTCTTTCGCAAGTTTCGATGATGTAGACACAACTGACATATTTATGCAAACAGAAACTGATGATATATGCGCTAAAGCTGAGAGGTACCGATTCTTCGTAATCAGTTAAAATTCCTCTATCCGGCGAATCGGTTTGCATACACCACTGTTACATCGACGAAACTGTTGCATGCGAATAGTCACTGCAACAAAATTGAGCAGAAGCGATTTTGCTTGTTAGATTTCGAAATGAATGGTTCTCCGAATGAGACCAATTGAATGTTTTATACATAAAGTCAGTATTAAAGAGTAACGCCTTCGCCGTTTGTGCTCGAACTACTTTTTCTTTTGATGAAAAGCTCTCAAGGCTTGAGAATAAAGTATTAAATTTATAACATTCGCTTCCTCTTCCCATTCTTCTTCATACTTTGCCGAGTTTATTTTAAAATCATAAAGAAAGCATGCATTTCCGTTGATGTTGAATTCAAAATAACAGCAACAAATATGTATATTTATCGAAAATAATGAAACACAAAATAATAAAATTTGATAATAATTATTTTTTGAATTATTAGGTCTTCTGTTCGTCCGTCCGTCCGTTAAACAAAAAAGCATAGGCCAACAAATGTGTGGTCTTCAATAGAAAGCTTGTTAAAAAAGCAACATCACGGCGACGTTTGTCGTCGGGAAGCAATTAAATAATTTTAATAATATTTTTTTTTCAGGTTCAATAATAATTACATTTTACATTTCAGCTATTTTATATGTGTGTGCAGATCAAGCCCGCGATCAAGTAGTGGAACACATCGTGCACACACATCTTATGTTATGTATTTAGTTCTAAGTACCTATTTATTGATAAGATAGTTTTTAAGTTTAAAACGACAACCCTTAAGCCCGCTAATACTAGATTTTCTTTTTTTCTAAATAACTTTGTAGATTAAGAAAGAATTCATTGAATTGCTACGTGAGCGTTCAGAAATAGATCGTCATTCAAGGTGGCAAGATGTGAAGAAGAAGCTGGAATCAGAGTCTCGATATCGAGCAGTGGAGAGTTCTTTGCTAAGAGATGACTACTTTCACGACTACATTCGCATTCTGAAGGACGAGAAGAAGCGGAAAGAGAGGGAACGCGAGAGGGAACGTGAACGTGAGCGCAAGGACAGGAAGTCGGACAAAAAGGACCGTGAACGGACAAGAGACCGCAGCGGTGAGAAGCACACACGCGACAAGAGCAGCGATAAAAATAAGAAAGATGTCGAAAAGGTGACACAAATTTAAATTCAGAAAAAAAACCGAAACTTAAACTAAAAAAAAAAAAATACATTTTTATGAAGGAGGATGATTCAAAGGCCAGTGATGATGAAGCCGTACGACTGCAAAAGGAACGTGATCGCCAGCAAAGAGCCGAACAGAGTATTCGCGAAAGAGAGAAGGAAGTGCAACGGACCTTGGCTGGACACCTTAGGGATCGAGACAAGGAACGTGAGCATCACTTGCGTGACGAAGCGATTCGCCACTTCAGCGCTTTGCTGGTCGATCTTGTTCGCAATCCTGATTTAGCGTGGAAAGAGGTAAAAAAACAACTGCGTAAAGACCACCGTTGGGATGCAGTCGAAAGCCTTGAACGCGAAGAGAGGGAGAAGTAATAATTTTGTTTTCAATGAAATTCAATATTGTTTATGTTTTTTTTTTTTTTAACTTTTATTTAGAATTTTCAACGACCACATTGATGGCCTTATGAAGAAAAAACGTGAGAAATTCCGAGAGATGTTGGATGATATCCCAACACTGACTCTGACAAGTCCGTGGAAGGACATAAAAAAACTAGTCAAAGAAGACCCACGCTATCTTAAGTATAACAACTCGGACAAATGTGAAAGGGAGTTCCGAGATTATCTAAAAGACAAAACGGTCAGTGCAAAAAGTTCTTTACGCGAGCTTTTGCAAGAGTGTAAGCTAATATCTTACAAGACCATAGAAACGGTGAATGAGAATCCAAATCATTTGAAGGAAATTGAAGAAATTCTCAAAAATGACAAGAGGTTGGTTTTATTTGATTTTTTTTTTTAAATACTATTTTTATACTATTTTCAACTTCCGCAGATATTTGGTATTGGATCATTTAGCACAAGACCGAACACAAATTATTATGACATACCTTGAGGATTTACATAAAAGGGGTCCACCGCCGCCACCAACAGCCTGTGAATCAACTAGACGAAATAAATAAAATAGTATATTAGATTGTATACATTTAAAAAATAGCAAATAGGATTATTTCATTCATTTAAAATTTAAATTCGTTTTCCCTTTTCATAAAGTTTCAAAGTGCACGTTTTTTTTTTCGAGCGAACTAAGTGTTAACATTTTTTTTTTTAATAAAGTAAATTATACAGAGATAAAGAGATCATGAAGAAAAGATTAAGGTTGATATACATTTTACTAGCGTCCAAAGATTCGTACCTGAATTCTATACTCATAGTTAGTGTCGCCTTGATCCAAAAATGATTCGATTGACTCTCGGTTATGCTATGTATGTTTCGATTGTATGTAGATTAGGAACGAATAAGCTCAACGGGTTGTGAATTGAAGTTGAAGGAGGATACTTGTGTAATTTCAGGCCCGGTAAGTTACCAAATTTTCGCACTGACTGATTCATAAATTTTAAAGTAGCCAATGACAGCATGACAAGAGACGAACTGTAGAACATCCTCGGCTCCGTCAACGTTTCGCAACTATTGAAGTGGAGGCTACGACAAAGTATATGCTGATCTTATGTGCAGCAGAGCTTCATATGTTTGGACAAAACTTCACGATGGACAGATATAACTGTGAAGTAGTTAAGGACTTTATCTATTTGGGTTTCACTATATCCTCTCAAAAAAATATCTGTGAAAAAGGATCACTAGCCAATCAGTGTATTTAAGCTAAGAAGGCATCTTGGTAGCAAAAACCGCTCAAAGGAAGAGTATTTTGGTTGAGACAGTGGTCCACAATGGACTCTAAGCATCAGCTTTGGCAAGTTAGAAGGCCACGTATTCTATAAATCCTATGGTTGGATCATGTTAAGCAAGTAAACGGCTTAATTCCGATTGGATCTTTGGAACATTTCATAAAAGGAAGGTCATAACAACAGAAACTATTTCAGACGGCTAAAATTTACTTTACCCATTGTATAAAATTTTTTATAGTAATTTCATGGAACATGTTTTTTTAGTTCTGAACTTCGTCAATGGCGGTGTTAGTTGTCTTATTGGGCCCTATCATGGTAACCGATCGGAGAAAAATTGTCTCTAATTCGGACGAAATGTACGAATTTTGTATCATGGTACCTCTCCGATTGATAAATCGGAGACACATCCGAAAAATAATAAAGCATGCGTTGAAAATGTCAAAATGACAGTGACGCACAGCGAATTCATGCGATGCATGGCTTTTTTATATTTGTATTTCTCTCGATTGTCTCCGGCAGCAAATTACTTGCGGACTTTTGTCGGATGGTAATAAATAAAATACAAACTATTTAATTTCGTGTGTATTTGTTTTTTTTTTTTATTCTTTTTCCTTTGTTTGAGGCTTTCTGCTTGTGTTATGTATTTCATCCCCTAAAAATACAGCTGCGCTGTGCAGTTTTATTCGACTACAAAGGAGGTTCATACTTTATTTTTTTGTTTTCCTCATGCCATGGTATGCGCGTCGGTACGCATTTGTATTTCTCTTCCGATTCGGTTACCATGAACACAATAAATGCTCCGATCGGAACATTTGCCCGGTCGGAGGATTCTCCGATCGGTTACCATGATAGGGGCCATTTACTTTACATCAAAATGTCTTCTATTGTTGTTTCTGCTTCCCATGGCAGTCTAGACAAAAACCACTACTAACTCACAAATCAAGTGTTTGTGACCTTCGTCCATAGATGGCGCACCAAACGTTCCTGTTCTTAGGGAGTCTATAGATTATAAATACAATAACTAGCCTTAAAACGAACCGTTCTCATTTAATTGCATGGGAGAACATAATGTGGAACAAACCTAATTCTCTAAAAGATAACTGTGGGAGCAGGCAGTTGCAGGATTAGAATTCCGGATTGCGAATGAGGCGATTTACAGGAAAGAAAAAAAAGAATTGATCAAAGTGTCAACACTGCCCGTTCAAGGCAGTTTCATAAAAGTGACTTCGTAAATGTTGCTCCAGGGAAAAGTCAAATACTTTTTCCTTCTGCAATGCCCTTTTTGTCTGAAGATTTTAGAGAGTTTCAGTAAGTAATTGTTCTAATGAATTTTTAACAATTATGTGCAACGTTTTAATAATTTTAAAACTAGAATCTAGCACTAGCAAATAAGCATCTTCTATTGAAAATCGCAAGTAATGTGCTCGTGCCTAATTTCCCACCTGCCAAAAGTAACAGCGAAAAATTCTTTAGGGCACCCAGTGTTTTACTGCACTGCGACCCTGTGTTAATGCATTTGTCAATTTTGAAAGCGGCTTCACTTTTTCCTTAATATGTGGTGCGTTCTGTTTTTAATGATAGTTGACATTATTGTTAACAAAAGTCAACAAACAGGCGTTCCTTTAATCCAAATTAGTTACGATTTGTAATTTTATGACGCCATAAAAGCGTTCCTAAACTCACGTTGAAGTGTCAAATAGTTACGATTTGTTACTATTTCCAACTCACCTCCATGATATGAGTTGAGATTGTTGATCTGTCAATAGATCATTTAAGCGAACGGCAATATATTTCTTTTTCTCTCGCTCGGAGAAGTCAAATGAAATCTATATATATAAAAGAGAGTGTAGTACTTGTGTTTGCTTATCGTTTGTTTATGATAAGTAATACTAATTTGTGTTAGCAAAGGTGAAGAAATTCTTGCAATTTTAAACATCTCTTCCTAAATGCAAGCAGTCTGCTTTTAAAATTTGATAGGTATGCAAGAATTATTCACGTATAATGGAAAATCCATCTATCCATGAGATATTGAAGATTTTGGTGTTTCTTAGTTCTGACAGATCCCCCGCTACTTTCTGCATGACCCGTTTAACCCTTAAAGAAGTTATTTAAGAAAATGTTCATACAAGGACTGTTTTTTGGCCATATGCCTCTCAGTGGAACGAAAACGGCTAGATCTGGAATGTTACTTATCAGATCATCTTGATTATAATCATTCTGAGTCGCTAATAAGCTGATCTAACTAGCTGCATCACCATAATTTTGATTTAATGCCTATTAAGTTTTTTTTAGAAAAAAAACTACCCCAAAATGACCTATTATATGATCAGAAACACAAGTGTTCATATTCGGGCGATAAGTTTTCATTTCGAATCAGAAAATTATTGTCTTTCATTATTTGTCCTGCTTGCTTTTCTCTCTAAATTAAATTCAATAAATTGAAAGTGGTCAATCAACAAATCCTAAAGGTAGTTCCACACTATCCCACAGTGTATTACGACATGTCAAACAAAGTGTGATGGAATGTGTGATGGTTTTACATTCAATCCTAAAAAAATATTTCAGATCTAAACACATGTCAAATCGTATGAGATCTGCGCTGTCATATTCTGTTTCCACACTATTATACATCTGTTTCATCACACATTTTTGACATGTCGTATTACACTGTGGGATAGTGTGGAACTACCTTAACAATGACACTCCAACAATTTTTTTTGACAACAAATGACTATGGTTAGAAAAAGAACGCACCACCTACCTCATTTTTCTGTTTATCATGTCAAAACGCTATTTGTCATTTTGGTTCCGCTTCTGCATTTTGTTTTGTATTTTGTTGATAGAATTTATTGTGATTTTGTGTAAAGTTAATTAAACCATTAAAATCCTAAAAAAAAACCAGCGAAAACCAATAAAACTATGGATAAATCTCTATCACATGTAATATGAAGACTAATTTTGTTTTACTTGTTAATTAACACCTAAATTAAATAATGTTTTGTAATCAACAGATTGAAGCTATCAACTTCGAAGCCGACCAGTTTCGCGCTGCCTTTTCTAGATTCCGGGGTAGCATACATGCTATAGACGAGACTCTTTGTATAAACTTGTATCAAATTGTATCGGAGATTGATAGTTTCCTCGATAGCAAACCTAAAGAAATTGTATATCCACGCAAAGATCAACTGACTACCGCGGACGTAAAGAAAATAGGGATTCGTAAAGCATTCGTTTGCGACAAATGCCAATCTGTAAGTAACCAATACGTGCATATCTCAAAGAATGAACAACTAGAAATGTGTTTCCTCTAGGATATTGGGTCTACGTTTAATGATGTTTGGACTCATGTGAAATTAAATAAACATACAATTATAAAAAAGGCCGAAAAGCGTGAAAGACCGGCAAAAGTTTTGAGGCAGGCAAAACTGGAGAGTAAAGTTCTTCCTAAAAGTAAGTACCTACATCATTGTCTGGTTGATTCTTAAAAATAACGAAAAAAAGAAAATGTAGAATATAGGGAAAAGCTAGCAGAGCAAAACCTGTTGATTGAAAACCAGGAAAATCAGGTTTCCTTAGGTCTTGGGAAACAGGCAAGCAACAGCCGGACCAGCATGATAACAAAGACTAACGCAAGCATTAATTAAAAACAACTTAAAAACCACTTAAATTTGCTAGATCTGTTACGAATAGAGTAATCGTACATATTTTGTTCGCATCAACCACTTGAAAATGTATTTGATTTTGTGCCTGGTGTCTGTTTTGCTGGCGTTTTTCTAGCTTGGTTGATCATATTCAACTTCTACCTCCTTGGTTGGACGGCTCCTACAGCCATTGCCAAAGTCTAAACAAACCTATATCCCTATGCGCCAGCAAAACTCCTTCATTGTTCACGGTCTGCACACCGAAACAGAATTCCCCTCTTAAGATCCGGATAAACCACTGTACTGCAATAGCAAGAGACTCTTAGAACCGACTGGTGGTCTTTGCAAGTGCCAAACTGCTAATTTGCCATCAGAACTGTTGCTTCTAATATGTTATGTTTCACTATCCCACACAGGGAAGAAAAAAGCTTGGCAGGCAATGCTTTGGATCAAACCCAGAGTTGCTTTATGTGATCTACAGGCAAAAGAAGAGAAAGCAAGAACATCAACTTTTCTGAATTTAGATTAGGAAGTTCGAAAAGCGAGTGGTCGAGTTTATTGAGGGGTGCTTCGGCAGAGGCAATGATCGAAAAGCATTTCGCCCCAGGGGTACAAAGACCGAATTTAAGCTTGTCGATATTAGTGTGGAAATGTTGCACACAGTTAAATTACATCCAACTAACTTACTCTGCCAGGCAGAATGATGCGTTTTCCATTCACCCGACCAGTATGAAATTAGGGTAGCGATATCTTCCCTTAAGTTCTATGAGGCTCCTGGAATGAAGAACATTTGGTAAAGAGATAGCAATTACTTATCTTTACAATCTAGTGGGATGAAAGAATGCATAATAAATGGAAGCTTAACACGGTGCCCCATTCACATAATTTGATTTGCTCAAAATGCAGGAGATAATAGTCTCCTTAATGTAGACTATAAAATCTTCTGTATAATCGTTTAAATATCAGTGTGGTTTCGGGCCCCGTTTTTCACAATTCGACATATTTTAGAAAATCGGGTAACCTCTTCAACATCCTTTTTTACGCACTCGCATGTTGATTGGATATGGTGATAATATTGAGAATATCGGACAAACGATGTGAGCTGTAAGTGGAGTATACGGAAGTATGTATCAAGGTGGAGTTGGCGATAATTTGGCAGGCAGTAAATGATGACACGACAAAGAAAATGATTTCATCAGGAGCTGTGCACAACTACGACTTTTAAAAAGTCAAGGATTTTGTGTATTTGGGCTGTACAATTACCTCTCACAATGATATCAGCGCCGAGATCAATGTAAAAACCACTTGTTAGTCAAAGAAGAGGAAGCATAGACCCTACCACAATCGGATGAGCATCGGCTTGAGTGTTTTGGGAGAAGGACTCCTAAGACCTGTATGAATGGAAATGATTTTACCAAAAACTATAAGTGTGACGAGACGGTGCCATTTCAAAAAGCTAAAAATGCAACATTTAAGATTGTGGGGCATGTAGTGCGTAATGGCGAAAATGCACCAGTCCGCCGTGTCTTCAATCCCACCCCTGAAAGATAACGGTGATTAAGTGAAAATCATACACCAAAAAAATACAGAAATGGACACAAAATGCCACCTAAAGTAAGAAAATAAGTTCTCACTTGCACAATCACGTTGTGCATTGAAAGGCCATATTATGTATCAAGCTCATTTCCATGAACTGCAACGGCCGGCGCAACCCTCAGCAGATAAGATAAGTTTCTTTAGAAGATTAAGTTTAGTGTTTTTTTGTCTCATCATACTCGGAGCCCATTTAGTCTTAGTTTTTCTAGAGTCTTGAATGCCTGCCTAAATCTGGACTACACTTAATCACGCTTCAATGTTGTAATGAAAAATAGCTTATATTCCAAATAAATTATTAAGATTTTGCATATCTAAACGTCTTCTAAAGTAATTTTAATTTTCAGAAGCCAAATCTTTAGTTCAAGGAGATCTCCAAAGCTTCTTCACTGAAAACCTTGCAATTGCTAAAAAGCTGACAAACCTACCAGACTACACTGAAATAGAAAACGAATTATTGAAACTAATCCGCCCAGCATTTGTCGATCAGTCTGTTAGAATTTATTTTTTTGGATCTCGTTTATCTGGAATTGGAACTAGATACTCCGATTTGGATATATTCATTGACATCGGTAACTTTTTTTTTTAAACTTTACATTAGATTTTTTTATTTTTTTCTAATTCCGTTTTTTTTAGGAGGAGTTTTTAATACTTTTGAAAACAGACCATCACCTGAGACGAAAAAAAAACTTCAAATCGTCCAAAGCCTATTAAGCAAGAATCCACAATGGTCTCAACTGATTGCTATAGAAAATGCACGCGTGCCGATTCTGAAGATTTTATACAAACCAAAGTATACAAACTGTGACATTGGGTTTTCCAATAGTTTGGGATACTGTAATACAAAACTGACAAAGTACCTTTTGGAACTGCAACCTATTGGTAAGATGGAGGAACTACATTTTTAAAAAGCATGGCTAAAGTAGACTTTTGTTTTTCAGCTAAAGCTTTAGCTTTCTTCTTGAAAAAATGGATGGAACGTTCGAAGCTGAATGAGCACATAACTACGTATAGTGCGGTTCTTTTGGTTGTGTGCTACCTCCAGATGAAAAAAATGCTGCCGTCTATCAAAACATTGCAAGAAGGCTTGGATGATCAGGATACTATTGGTCGTAAGTATTAACAAAATTGTAGTCAACAAGTATAAGAAACTCAACTAGAAACTGATCGAGAAAACGAATCGTTCAGTTGCCAGTTTTACTGCTGCAGACAAGTCATAGTGCACAATGAGCTTAGGATCTTTGTAAACAGAACACTTCTGTGAATTTTGACTGTTTTAAGTACCTTTTAAAATTTACCACAGTTCTTCGTCTTGCTCTTAGTCAAAAGGTACCTTTTTAAAATCAATAGTATTTTGTGAACTACTTACTTACTTGAGGTGACATACTCCGCCAGCAGGGTAAAAATTGAAAACTCGGCGGGCTGGTGCGTGATCTTCCATACGCTCCATATTATCAAGCCACTTAAGCTGCTGTATTTTCAGCTTTTTGACCGATCACTGTGGCTGTATAGCTCGTACAGTTCTCCATTGAATCTTCTCCTCCATACTCCATTGCTACACACAGGACCGAATATCACCCGAAATATCTGTCCCTCAAAGCACTGGGGCGGATTAGGGTCTTGAACTCCTTGTCCCTTTGAGAGTTGGCTTTGCTGCTAAGATGCCTTCTAAGCCCAAAGGAACATCGAATATCAAGAGTGATTCTTCGACTCATTTCTTCACTGATATTATTTTGAGAGGTTATAGTGGAACCCAAATATAGTTAAAGATGATTAGTATATTATTATAAAAAGCTGTCCTACAGCCTCATCCCATGCATCCGCCATCAATGCCAGCTGTCCCTTAGATTTCGGCTTCTGGAAACCATTTGATGAATGGCTTATCGTTCTTCTCGGATCCTTTTGGAAATGTTTTTCGGAGTCTTGATCATCAGCGACATTTTCGCTTGTTAAAATAAATTGATAATAATAGTCTCAAATCTCTTACCTTTACTGACTTGAACTTTCTTTTTCATGGACTTTTTTCTATGGTCTAAAAATAGGACGCGAAGTTGCTCTTATCCACGTATAACTCATAACACCAAGACATTTGGACATCGATATGTCTTATCATTAGGTGCTCCCGGTATTTGATAGTATGAATCCGTAAATTCTGAACTAAGTTCCTTTTTTGGTGGTGGTCTTACTTATGTGGGCTTGGGGCTTTACCAAGACATCGCTCGCTTTTCTTAGAACTCTGCTTTATATAACTGTGTTATATTTTATAAATTTTGTACAAACACGTACTATAATCAAAGAAGTCGTATTATCTTGGCGAAACAGCGTGAATTCTACACAGTGGTTCTGGTTCTGTATAGGTCGTCTCACAACTTTAAAACCTATAAAGAGATGTTTAGTAGTCGACTTGGAGCTCCTTTGTCTTTTCTTAAATTGGTCTGAGTGTGAAATTTCGGTCAATGGTTGGCTAACCTGATCTCAAACCACACTTCTTACGTGTAGGAGTTCATAGTTTATCTCTTTTGTGGATCGGGCAATCAATGCTGATGCGTACTTGCATCCTACCAAATCGTACCGATAAGTGGATTAATGTTCCTAACCAAGTAGTCTCCTTCTGCTTTGAAGTGTTCGGCCGGCATGCCATTCATTGCAGAAGGTTTGTTGGGCTTACGTCTGGATACCACAACCATAGCTTCGTCTTGATCTGATGAATTTTCGTCTTGCCTGCAGGGCATTATAGTGTTTTAAAGTATTCAAAACACTCGCTTATTATTTTGGAAATTGACATCTGTTAGATTTATGAGCGATTCGAAGTTTTTTGTTGGTTGAGGCCGTGGTCCAAAGTGGACTGTTAGCAACTTCTTAAGCTAAGCTAAGTCACAATGTTGTTCAGGCTTTATTCGTGTAAATCTAAGTAAATTTTTAGTCTACGTATTGATTAATTATAAAGTTGCAAACATCATCCATTCCTGCAGAGTATCAACGCACACACAGGAATGGTTGAAAGTGTAAGTCACAGGCCCCTACCCCGACCCCGCTTAGAGCTGTTGTTCCAACAATTTATTTATTTTATTTTAAAAATCGAAAGTTTCTCTATTATTCACCTATTGCGTGTGTGTGTGTGTTTTTTTTTTTCAATAATATTTTCTTAGCCTGGATGGCAGCATTTGCTGAAAAGAGTTTGGCAGACCTAAAAATTGCTGGAGCTGCTTATTTTCTAGAAAATTTCAAAAAAGAATTGAAAGCATTCTTCAAATTCTACAGCACATTCGATTTTAAGCATAATTTACTTTCTCCATATCTGGGACAAGCGATAAGTATTAAAAACCTTGAAACATCACCATTACTCCCGAGGTAAGACACAAAATAATTCCATTAAAATTAAAGATACAATTTAATTTAAAAAAAAAAAAAACAAATTATTTTATCCCACAGATACGTCAAATACATGGAGGAGGAAAAGGACAACAAAGATGCCTTAATAAATATAACACACATGAATGTACAGGATCCTTTCCAACTGAATCACAATGTTACCAAAGCTGTACCCTCCACAGTGGTTCTTCTGTTGAAACAATATTTCGAATTGTCCTTAACTGCCATGGGGGATGGTGACACTCCGCAAATAAAAAACGGAGAGAGTGGTGTTAAGAAATAGCCGTTGCACTTTTATTATATTATGTTTTCTTCTCCTTGACTATATATACTTTATACATACGTTCACTTTTTTTTTTTAATAAAACTGACTTAACAAAGCACAAAATATATTAGAGGGGATATTTTATTATAAATTGTTTGACGTACAATTACATATATAAGAAAAAGATTTAATTGCATTTTATTTTATTTTAAAATGAGAGGAGGAACTCGTAATGGTGGTTCAGAGTGAAAAGCTTAGCTAAGATGCTGTGAGAAATGCAATTAGATTGTGATTTAATTGTGCACCATTTGGGCTTAGAAAATGAAAAACTGAAGAAGATAAATAAAATTTTTACTGCAATTAAGTCTACGGTTGAGTCGCATGATTTCGCTCTTATGGCGGCCTTTAGATTTTTAAATAAAGTAAAGTATATAAATAATAAATAATTGCATTCATCATCCAAAACTCCTATTTCGGAATTTGGTCTGAACAAGCCACCTTATTTACTTAACTGTTGTGTAATTAAGCAAATGAATTGAAAATCGTTTGACCAGAAACAAAAGAAATTTTGCGAAAGCTACGGCTTGATTTCTGTATCCCACCACTATTTTTGACAATTCCCCCATGCACCAAATTCAATCACTTACTCCACTTACAACCACCTGCTACTTACCCACCATTTTTGACAATTTTTCCTCACCCCCACCCCCTCCGCAGTACAACTATTTTTGACAATTCCCTTCAATATACCCTCAACACAAATCCAACCACCCATAACACCTACAAGAACTTGCCACTCACCCAACAACGCCAACCACCCATCACACCTACAGCCTCCAACCAACCATTAACCATTATTGACACTTATTTTTCCCTCATCCCCTCCCAACACCAAATCCCCCAGATCCAACCCCCTTCCCCACCTGCCACCACCTTCCATTCACCCACCTTTTTTGACAACTTTTTCATCGCACCCCATCAAATCAAATATCCCCACCACCAAAACTGCCAACCAATCAACCTACCTACAACCGCCAACCAACCACCCACCATATTTGACAATTTTTCCTCTTCCCGACACTACCCCCCCCCAAACCAGCTACAACCTCCCACCATTTTGGACAATTTTTCCTCTTCCCGACACTAACCCCCCCCACCCCGTCTGGGAAACACACACTCCCACCACAACCAACTAACCACCCAACACCCTCCACTCCCACTTTAACGACTTTCTAGGCAATCAAAGCAGTTAGGTAACGTCAGTGTGACTGTGACTGTGACATTTTTCTGTGCGTGCTGCCCATATATTCCAAACCGATTTATTAGACGTTATCACGTCAAAAATTTCGATTATACAGGGTGATTCACGAGCGTTGTGCCAAAAAGCTAGAGCGTGTAGGTTAAGTTGAGACAAGAAAAAAATCGTATGGGAGGGGGGGTCTATTCCCCTCCGTTTAGCCGGACTTATTTTGTAAAAAAAAATATTAAATATCAACGGCTTCGTTTGCAACACCGCGTTATACCTTTTTGGAAAGCCAAAGACTTCTTCTTTCATTTCATTTTTAAATTAAATTGTTTTAACGAAAAGTTTACAAAACATAAATTTTCAAACTCAAAGTTTTGAAAAAAAATTTGAAAAAATAATTTTAAAACTAATTTTTTTCAAAATTTTATGTAATTAAGTATAATTTTTGTTCTCAGAATTCAACGCTCCCATTAATCTTTAATCTAACACTGAAAACCGTATGGCTCTACGACTTTTTGTTGCCAAGGTATTCAAAAATAACCGAACCTACTTCTTCACAAAAACACGAAAAAATTGGCTAAATCATCCCGTAAGGCTAGATTTTCTTGTTTTTGTGAAGAAGTAGGTTCGGTTATTTTTGAATACCTTGGCAACAGAAAGTCGTAGAGCCATACGGTTTTCAGTTTTGGATTAAAGATCAATAAGAGCGTTGAATTCTGAGAACAAAAATCATACTTAATTACGTAAAATTTTGAAAAAAATTAGTTTTAAAATTATTTTTTCAAATTTTTTTTTCAAAATTTTGAGTTTGAAAATTTATGTTTTTTGAACTATTCGTTAAAACAATTTAATTTAAAAACGAAATGAAAGAAGAAGTTTTTGGCTTTCCAAAAAGGTATAACACGGTGTTGTAAACGAAGCCGTTGCTTTTTAATATTTTTTTTAACAAAATAAGTCAATTTTTCAGAAAATTGCCCCTCCTGGCTAAACGGGGAGGAATAGACCCCCCCTCCCATACGATTTTTTTCTTGTCTCAACTCAACCTACACGCTCTAGCTTTTTGGCACAACGCTGGTGAATCACCCTGTATATCGTCGATATTTTTAATCGCGGTATATAAATATTTGATTTTTTTTTTGGAGTATCAAATTCGTATCAATTTCGATTTTTTTAACACAACTTTGGTTTCGTGTTTACTGTTTGTGAACCACGCGCATCGTTCGTTCAAAAAATCGCGCAACAGTCTTCTCTTTATGAAATAGGAAATACAATCAGTGTTACCGCAGGGTAACATTTTTATGAGTCCCAGAGGCTAGAAAAATGAGTCTTTGAATTTATTTCAAAAACCAACAATAAATGCGCCTTTATAAGTGAATCTAAGTAATAGTTGTTGTTTGTGTTTTTTTTAATGAAAGTTTCAAAAAAAGTGAATAAAAGTTTATTTCACACTATGCATAAATGTTTGAAAATTATTTGTTGATCTGAAAATTAAGTCTTTGAACTTGCAAATTGACCATGTTAAACTGTTTATTTTTATACTTAAAAATGAGCCAAATTTTAAAAAGTTGAGTCCCTGAGTCAATCTACAAAAAATGAGTCCGTTTGGCTCATAATATAAGTCCCCGTAGTTACTCTGAATACAATATAACAGTGATTGGCTGCGTGCACGAAAATACTATATCCACTAATACTGTTAAACCATCAGCGTGAGACCCTGAATTAACAGACACTTAACAATTTTCGCAGCACACAAACACATTCGTATGAATATGCGAAAACTGACGATACATTTTTCACTCGATAATTTTTGACACTATTTAAAAATATCGTATCGTACATCTTGGCGTAGTGGTTAGTGTGTCGGACTGTTACGCCGAAAGTTCTGGGCTCGATCCCTGACTCTACTTAAGTTCTTTTCCGGGGTACTGCCTCTTGTGAGGAAGTGACGAATACTCCAGGAGTAGGTACATAACGTCATGGAAAGTGCTTCTCTGATAGCCGTTCGGATTCGGCGATTAATTGAAGGTCCCTTTCATTCCTGCAGAATATCAGCGCACACACGAATGGCCCCGTTTGGAGCTGTTGTGCCAACAATCTATATTTTTATTTTATTAAATACCGATATATTTTTTTTCTCATTTTTTCTAAATTCTCTCTATCTTCTCCTTTCTATCTATTCTTTTCCTTCTCCTTATTTATATGAATAATTTACCCTATGTAGCTCTTCTTTATAGGTTTTTGTAACGAGCACAGATGATCAGTTTGAATGCGATATGTATGTTTATACATTTGTTTATTTGTTTGCGACGCATATGTATAATGATAATCTTAACCGCTCCCGCACTATGCTTTCTATACATGATCAATTGCTGGGGCTAGCGGATTTCCACCTACGGTTCTTTTGCATAAGCTGTGTGCACTTGTGCTGTGCAGTGAAAACGGGATTCATGTTTTGCCCTTCGATATTTTTCATGGTCAGTGCATCGACTGCTAAATTCTTTCTCTTTTGATTTTGATAGCAACCACCAACCAGATATGTACAGAAGTTCGGGTTTTATTTATTTGAAGTCCCGATTTGATTGATTTATTCTCGATCAAGTATAAAACACCGAAATGGTAAAAAGTGTAAATATTACAAGATCTAGCATATAGGTAAAATACTAAACGTAAAATTTAATAAAATTAGAAGAACTTAAGAATATATCATTAGTCGTTCGATACAAAACAATAAACAAAGCATTTTTATGTTTTATATTAAGAGTGGTAGCTTTCATAATGGTAACATGTAGTAAATCAAGACCACACATCTCTAGCCTTAATCCTTATACTTACCTTTGTATATAAAATCTAAGGTCTATATACAAAGGTCTTACCATAAATAAACCGATTGTATATGGGAATTTTCTAGAAAATAATAATTGAAGGGTGTTATATACAACTACTTCAATCATGAAAAAAAGAATTTACCTGGCAGCGGTGGGATTCGAACCCACGCCTCCGAGGAGACTGGTGCCTTAAACCAGCGCCTTAGACCGCTCGGCCACGCTACCAACTGATGGTCTAATGTCAAATGTTGCACAAAATAAATTTAAAACAAATTGCCAAGATTACTTTTTAAATAAGTACCTATTTCGTAACATGGGTTTACTTCGCTCCATTGCACTATTTTTGGAAAACCTCTTAAATATGATAGAAAATATTTTTGTATCTAATCTACACATTGAATTCCATGAAACCAAAAAAACAATCTCGATTCGATCTCGAGCACTTTTCATTTTCCATGAAGCCAAAAAACCAATCTAAGGAATTTAAGAGAATTTTTCAAAACTGGAAATTCGTTAAAGTAAAACGATAGGCATTCCGTGAAAGATGCTGCATATCTATCAAACAAAGAAGTGGACTATCATTTCAGATCTTCATGACACACACACAATAACAAAAACAAAATACATCTCATTTTATTTTCCATTCAACCAGAAAAATCGTGAAATCTAAAAAAAATTCAAAACAAACAATTGTCGCTGTTGTGAGTTCAATGCATGAATTTAAAAATATATTGGATGAAGCTAGTTTGAAACACATTTAATAGACTGTTTAAATATATATCTATAATTTCTTTTTTAGATTGAAATAATGGTGGGTCTTCTATTGGAAGAAATATTTTACTCAGAAGAAGAATCTTCATCATCAGGAAAGGATTGGATGCTGAGCACTGAGCAGCTAGCTTCGCTCTCTTTAGTTTCTTCAGACCGCATTAAACTAATAAGGATTAAAAATTATGTGGAATCGGTTGTTGCTGAGCATGATGCGCAGCAATTCCAAGAAAATTTTCGTCTTACGAGAGAGGCCTTTGAAGTAATTTTACGGGATGTCTCAGGAGTTTGGAGGGAAGAACGGCTTGGACGAAAGCATATGAAAATCGATAGACAACTTCTTGCTGTTATTTGGCTTTTGGCAACACCTGATTCATATAGGTAATTTACATATACATATTTTCTCTTACTGTGCTAACCAAATCCTTTATTTTTAATATCAGTGAGCGAACGATTTGACCTAACAAAAAGCAGTTTATCAATGTGTTTTGTCCAGCGCCGGATCTAGAGGGGGGCAAAGGGGGGCACTTGCCCCGGGCGCCTGTCCTTGGGGGGCGCCAAATGGAAGATGAAGAAATATAGGAGAGCAAAAAAAAAGGTATTCAATATTTGAACAGGGCGCCAAAGTAATGCAATGTTTATTATTTATTTCTTGTTCCAAATATGAAAGAAATATGTAATGAACCACTTTCGTCGAAACAAACTTAGGTGTGTTCTGAAAGAATCACAACAAACTTAGGTGTGTTTGCTTTGTATTCCAACAAGTTTTCGACAGGTTTTCTTTAAAACTAGTTGATTTCGAAAACTTGTGTTTAGCAAAAATGTGTGGTAAAACTTGTGTTTTCGTTCAGGTTTTGGTGGTTTTCGACAAAAACCGTGTTTTCAGCTCGGTGTGAAAACTCTATAAGAGTAAGAGAGAGTCACAAATGTAGGAAAAATCCTTTTTTGCTGTACTGCAAACATCTCTGCAATAGTTGGGTAGACTACCAACAGTTTACTGGCACTAAAATGCAGCTCCAATGTAGTGTAGTGCGACTTTATTCATATAATTCATACAAAGAATACGTGCATTTTAATTATTGTAGTGCAGTTCCACGTAATGCGGTCTTGCATATAAACAAAGATCTGTTCGTCGTAACTGGTTGCGCACAATGGTGAAGCTGCAGCTGTAGCACGTAGCATGTCAAAATTAAATGTACGTTAATCGTATTGCACGGCTACAATGTGAAGTAGCAGCTGCAGCACAGAGAAGTTGAAGTCGACTGAATTTGAACTTCACGAACGTGCTGCAATGAAAAACAACAACAAACGAAATGGCGGACACGATTTTTGTTTGAGTTCAGTGCTACACCATTGTATTCGTGAATGCTGCTTAGTGAGCTACTTTTTTTGACATTTACTCCGACGCTAAGTGTTACTGCTGCAGCTTCACCATTTTGCGCAGCAAGTTAAGCATAGTTCAAGAGTTGACAACGAACCAGATATGACCTTCCCATTTGGCATTGTGTGTCCGTAACATAGAGCGCAAAACAAAACAAAAATGGAAGGGCGATGTGTGTTCGTGACGTAGACGAAACAAAAATGAGAAGGTGAAGGCGCTAGGTTTGAATTCGATACAACCGTTAACAACTTATGGCCATTTGAAAAAAAGACGTTAAGACCAGATCTCCGTTATTAGCGTTTCTTGCCAAAACAAAAAACGCAGTTCTCTTAAGAATACTAAAAGAATATAACACACAAAGTTTAATCAAAATTTTTAGAGCCGTTTTTGAGCAAATTAGAAAAAAACAAAAAAAGTTGGCTAAGACTGAACGGCTCGTTGTATGGGAGCTACCATTTAGAAAGCCTTCACTGAAAAATTTATAAAACCATCCTATAGAACACTATAAAGAACGATGCCAAACGAAGTTTGAGTCAATTCAACCAAGTCGTTGCTAACTTACGGCCATTTAAAAAAGCCGTTAAACCAGATTTTCGTTACCACCATTTAATCCAAAAACGAAAAACGCTAGTTTTGTTAGAAATATCTTAGGTAAGTTTAATTCTGAGTTTAATCAAAATCGTTAGAGCCGTTTTTGAGCAAATTCAAAATGAAAAAAACCGTTACATGAAAGGTACCAGTTTGAGCCGGGCTCAAACGAAATAAAAACACCTCGTCAAAGGTTTTTCTTCAAACTGCTATAACCAAGTTTGAAGAAAATCTGTCAAGCCGTTTAGGCTGTAGCATGACATGAAAAAGCGCACATCAACACAACCGCACAGACGCACAGACAGACAGACGGACGGTATGTCGAAAACCACTTTTTTGGGCTTCTCTATCATCGTATGTTTGATAAAAACCTCGAGATTTTTACTTGCTCTATAGGGCAAGTATTGGTTTCGTGCAGAAAAAAATAAAATGCACGACTGGGTCGCACGTACTTGCTCTGTGGGTGCAAAAGTACGACGAAAACAAACTTTTCGATCAATAAAAACAACTCATTTTTGAAAAATTTGGTAAAAACTAAAAAAAAATTGGCTAAAACTGGAAAACTCGATATACGGGAGCTAACTTTAAGTAACCTTTAGTATATCAAATTTAGATGTCGTATTTTGGGTGATATAAATGATATAAATTTCCGCTTATGGCCAAATTAATAAAACTGATATTACCAATTTCCGCTATTATCATGTGTAGCCAAAAACTAAAAATGCAGTTTGCTTTGAAGTATTCTATATTATGTTATATAAAAAGTTTCATAAAAATGGGGGGAGCCTTTTTTGAGTAAATTAGAAAAAACGAAAAAGTTGGCCAAAATCTAATGGCTCTTTGTATAGCAGCCACCATTTAAAAAAGAGAAACTGAAAAAAAAATCATTGCCATCTGATAGGAAGCTGTAAGGAACTATACCAAACAAAGTTTGAGTGAATTCTATGCAACCGTTGACAACTTATGGCCATTTGAAAAAAAGCCGTTAAAAGCAGATCTCCGTTATTTGCATTTTTAGCCAAAAACTAAAGACGCAGTTCTCTTAAAAACACTAAAAGAATATAACACACAAAGTTTAATCAAAATCGTTAGAGCCATTTTCGAGAAAATTAGAAAAAACCAAAAAAAGTTGGCTAAAACTCAACGGCTCGTTGTATGGAAGCCACCGTTTAGAAAGGCTTCAGTGAAAAATTTACTAAACCATCCTATAGAACACTATGAAAAACTATGTCAAACGAAGTTTGAGTTGATTCAATCAAGCCGTTGTGAACTTATGGCTATTTGAAAAAAAGCCGTTAAAACCTGATTTTCGTTACGACCATTTGAGGCAAAAACAAAAAACGCAGTTTTGTTAGAAATGCTTAAAGTTAGCTAAATTTTGAGTTTAATCAAAATCGTTAGAGCCGTTTTCGAGAAAATTCAATTTGAAAAAAACCGTTACTTGAAAGGTACCAGTTTGAGCCGGGCTAAAACGAAATAAAAAAAACCTCGACAACCGTTTTTCTTCAAACTGCTTTATACCAAGTTTGAAGAAAAACCGTCAAGCCGCTTAGGCTGAAGCATGACGTGAAAAAGCGCACATCCGCACATCCGCACATCCGCACAGACGCACAGACAGACCGACGGACGGTATGGCGAAAACCACTTTTTTGGGCTTCTCTATCATCGTAATGTCATGTTTGATTAAAACCTCGATTTTTTTTTCTGCACGAAACCAATACTTGCCCTATAGAGCAAGTAAAAATGAAAAAGAATTTTTGTTGTGTGCTACTAAGCTATTTCACTAAAGCTGTTCTATGGATTAGTTATGATTTTGTATATCGGTGAGTAAAAGTTAAATGTGCAATCAAAATATCGGACAGAATCACAAATAAGCATACGGCCTTTTAACTTTTTATGAAGAACATTAGCAGGTTCTCCGCTGTCATTTATTAAAATAGAAAAATTATCAAATCAATCTGGATTATGGCACATATCCCAAAGGTTTTATTTTGCACATACGCCAAGATTGCATTTTGAGTAATCAGTAACACGAGAACCCTTAGCAATATCTTATTTTCTTAGGTTGGGTCTCACAGTTTTTTATGACATGTATCGTACATAAGCTATTGTCAACAGCATCAAGCATTAGAGCATAAAGATAAAAACAGGTTAACGATATGAGTTCAAGTTTTGTACGTACTCTTAAAAAAAAATTACTGGGGGGCGCCAAATTCAACTTTTGCCCCCCCTTGAACAAATCCTAGATCCGGCGCTGGTTTTGTCCGGGTGGTCAATGCGCTCTCTGAAATTTCATCCAAACACTAAATCGAAATTTGCATCAAAATATTCATTTCATGATTCATAATTGATGGTACATTTGTTCGCTTTGTTCATAAATGTTCAACAAAACGAATGGGATTATTTTCCCAAAGGAGAATATATGTACATATATTGGGTGACAAAGCCTACCCATGTTTAAGCTGGTGCATCCCACCGTACATGCGAAGACGAAATCTTACAAACCAACAAACTATTTTCAACAAAAATCATGCGTCTTTTAGGGTTATTGCTGAAAATAGTTTTCCATTGCTGTTTGGAAGGTTTCGTCGTTTAAGAAACCTAGATACGAATCGTACCGATTGGATACCTTCGACAATTCTGGCATGCTGTGTGAACAATGTGTGCCTCAACTTTAATAAGCCGAGAAGATTGGAGTATATTGACGAAGGTCGTGCCACAGCCAGCATGGTTGATTTTGAGCAGGACCCAGTTGATTTTGAAGATGGAGTCAGGTATGGAATCTCAAAAAGAAATATGTTGTGCAGACAGACGATGTAAATAAATAAGTAGTTTTATATAATTACATTTATCATTTTTTATTTTGTACAAAAGAAACAGTGAATTTTTAATAAATCAACATAATTAAAACATTTTGGTACATTACTTTAACATTTAAAGACCACATAATAAGTACTTATAAATGTATAACTTTTCAAGAATTTTTAGCATGAGTTCTCTATGCGCTTCCCTCGACTCCTCGATTAGTCGATTCATCATAACTCTCTTCTCCTCCCATCGTTCGGCACGTTCCGTCCACAACATTTTCATTTCATGCAGACTGGGGCTTGTTGTTCTGCGCTTTCTCGCTGTCCTCCGTTCAATGGTGACAGTATCCGCCGTTCCCACCAAATTTTGTGTTTCGCTGTGTACATCAATCGCGAGTGGTCGTGAATTCGATGTTGTGCACATAGGAGTCACATTGTGGTCTGCTAAAAATGCAGTGTTTGCCTTAGTCAATGAGATGCCATTCTTGAAGTGAACGCTGGCATCAAGCGTACAGGAAAGAAACTCCTGCAGGAGCTCCAGGAAGCCACTCAATCTAATAGGATTCGTAATGACTAAAAATTCAAAAGCAAGAATCTTCTAAAAAGCACCTTGAATGGCAGTAAAAAGAAAAGAAAATCAGGCGAGGAGCAGCACATCGTCGAAAGTGACTGTGACAAGAGTACAAGAAAATCTTTGATTCCTGTCAAGGATGCAGGTATTATCTTTGAGCAACAATACGCTGAATTCGTTAATGCACTGTTTACTTTAGCATCGATTTCTCAAGGTCCGGTTATTATTTTTGCCACAAATCCAAACAGCCAGCACCTAACTTCCATCCCTAACTTTTTTGTTTTGTTCAGTTAACAACATACATATTTAAGCTGTAATTGGGAGAATGTTAAGAAACTAAAATGTTATACTTCAAACTCGGATTTTGTGTTAAGGCAATCGAATGTATCATTCACGAATTTAATAAAATTGATGATGGCTTCACAGCATTTGCTTTCATTCAATGTCTCAGCAGCAAGCTAAACATTCATTATTTTTGACTTCCAGTTCATGTGTTTTTGACTTAGCTTGTTTGTAAAGAGAAGGCCTAAGCTCACCTTAATACTTTACCAATTTGTCAAGGCACTCCCATTTAATTGCCTGGCCATTTCCATCGAAAATGATATAGAAGCCCACGTATTTCGAATTAGCTTCAGACAGTGGCAAGCGTTGTTATGTTCAGCTCGGGATGAGGTATGATTTTCCCGAAAACAGAGTAGAGTGAGCACTTTTTAAATCTAATCTAGTGGTGAGTTTTAGACCGGGGTGTTGATTAGGCCATCACGTTTCCCTCCCAACCATGCACATTCGAATAATTATTGAATGGCCCAAATGAGGAATTTTAAGCTTTCTGGTGTATACCCTTATAATACAAAGTTTTATTTAAAATTCATTATGTTGACTTACAATTTCAAATTAAAGTTAAATTCAATTTTAGCATTTTGGAATATTATAGATATTTAATCAATTTATTTTAACAAAAAAAAAAGAAACGAGAAGAAGGCCAGAAAAATAAAAAGAATGTTGTTAGTTTTTTTTTTTTAACACACGGAGCCGATAATACGGGGATGATATGCAGCTATTAGATCTTCAAAGCATTAAAGCACACAAATTCGTTATCGCATCCTTTAATATGATTTTGGCGTAAAACTACAAATTCCCTATAGCTAATAGGCCTATTATCTAGAAATTCGTTCGCCTACCAAAATCGAAAAAAAATTATTTCCAGCAAAAAAACACAATGCCTTGAAGACTATACCTAAGGCTACCTATGATCGTTTTATCAGATCCGATTTTAAAACACTGATGGGATTATAGGGCTATTTTCAATTGGCTTTTCTTTTCGTTTGACACTAAACGATTGAATTGGAATTTAAAAAGAAACTATTGAATTTGATATTACAAAAAAAAAGGTTTAAATCTGAATTTAGTATATATGTAATAAAAAAATGTTATGGCAAAAAATTTAATTAAAAGAAAAATTGGTAATTTATATGAAAAATGTAGGTATGTAGGTAATATAATATAGAATTTGGAGATGGTCAACAATTGCCTGTGAAGGTTATCCTCATCTGCATTTTCTTGATGGAAATGCGGGATAGACGGATAAGTAATACTCGTAGGTATTTTCCCTTTAGGAACTTTCACTAAATCCTAATGGAGTTGGAAAGCTTCTTATCGCCGATCTATGCCCCGATCTTAGGGGCCGGGCGGAGTGCTGTCGTCTCCGTATCTTTTATTTTATTAATTTTCCCAGAGATTTAATAATCCTCAATGAGATTAACCGACAAAATATTATTTTATATTAATTATGGCAAATACACTTTTAAGTTTTAATAATCGTATCCGTTTTAAATAATCACCAGCGAAATTGGAAGTGATGCTTACGCCTTGCCAATTCTAATCCAACTGTCCCGCAGTGGATTTTAATTTTTCCGATGCCATTTCGATCTCTCGCTTTAGCTCATCACGCGATTTAACTGTAAGGTCTAGTTTCGTTCTCTTGCATATGCACCTGAACTTGACCCTGAAATTCTTACATTAGGTGTACATAAGATAAGAATGAATAGAAAGATTTCGTGGTTTATAGCGGTATGCTAAATTTTGTTTTTTGTTTGTTTTCTGTGCATTGTTAAAGAGAGATTACGGTAAGGCTTTACAGGTTCTCGTTAGTTGACAATGCAGCAGTGATGCCGTTCGCGAATTTTCGAGCGAAGTGTTTCTAGAAGAAAATGGTAGTGTTTTGCCCTAAAGCGTAGTGTCGTCAAAAAATTATAGAATTGTATAAGAATAGCAAAATTATTTTATATCAGTTCCATATCTTTTTACAAAAAAGTAGTTTTCAAACAAATTTAATTCATATTGAAAATAATATATAAGTAAAAACAAAAACAAATATAGGCGTGTTCCACTGTCGAATTTCTTAGGCAAATTTAATTTGTTGTCAACTTTAAGGCTATACAATTTTTTTTTTTTATAAAAACTTCGCGAAACAAAAGAATTGACAAGGAAATACGGCTGCGAAACAGCTGTAGGAACATCAGTTTGGAATTTGGATTCTCAAATAAATATTGAAAAAATAAATTCAAGGTTATTTATCACAAAGTACATTAATTATCACTTGGTTAAAAATAAGTAACTTAAATAATAATTTATATCTGCTCTGTAGATCAACAAAAGAACAAATGACTAAGTACTTCAAACCTAAGCTTTGTTGTATTGCAATAATAATTTCTTTGGTGGTTGTAACTGGGCAAAGGGAGGTAGTTTGGGTTTGGGAGTAGGATGGGAGGTATATCCGGAATGGGCTGGTGGAAAAAAAAATGGATTAAAAAAAAAACGAATACCGGATTAAGGGAAAGCAAATTAAAAGGACAGGATGAAACTAAAAGGAGAAGTAAGAAAGAAAGGATGCAAGGAAAGGAAAGGGTAAGGAACAGGGATGGTAAGAATGCCCAGAAGAAGGGGCCATGGCATGCTGGCGATGCGCGGCTAAGCTCGCCGGAAATAGGGGGGGATCTTGCCCCCCTTCTGGACCTCACCTCGCTACAAAAACACATATCATGCCAACGACGATCACAACCATTCATCTCACACTCACATTCCCAGTCACCACTCATCAAAAAGAACACTGCAGATGTTGTTGCAGCGATGCCTTCCCCCACCACACCTGGAATTCCGTTGGCGATGTTGTTAGAATTCCCCTAAAAGGATTCTAAAGTTTGCTGGAACGTCTTACGCCACCTCGTTCATTCCTGCTGCCCCTCCCACTCCCTGAAAAGTTAAAAACCTAATAATTCATTTCTGGCTAAGCTTCACCAGATAAAAATTGAATAAAAACAAAAATGCATGTTAGACGTAATTAGATGTAATCAAAAAAAAACATAACATAACAAAATTTCCTAAACGATACTAATAAAAACTTCAACAAAATTTGGTATTTTGACCTGGGTTCTTTATATAGGAGTGGTACAAGTTACGTTATAAAATTAACAAAAAACTTAAAATCTAACAAAACTGTTAATGATTTGAAAAACAACAAAAATTTAAATTACACCTACAAGGACACGGACGGCAACCCTAAAGAGGAAGTTGAAATAGACGAATGCGTAACTGACGTCAACAAAGCGTAGCCCAGCCTCGCCCTCCTCAGATTATCACTATGGACCAACTCGGCCTTTTCCCCGCACCTACCTATGGAGCGCTCTATAGATTGGTTACAAAAAAAAACTAAACGAACATTTAAAAAGGAAGGGAAACCAGTTTCGGCCCGTCAGGAACGTCGCCTAAAGCCTTTCTTTAAAGTCCCCTTTGGTCCTTTTACAAGAAAAAAAAAACAAGAAATGACGTTACAGTGTTAACAAAAAAAAATTCAATAAAACTATAAAAGCGAATTACCAGAAAAAAAAACCAAAAAAATAAAAGGATGTACTAATAAAAAACATAAATTGAATAGGATTATATGAAAAATAAAAATATAAATATAAAATAAGAATATAATTTAAAAAAAAAAATGAAGTTAATATAGACAGTTTGCTCGCTGGCCCATATCTCAAAAGAAAACACTTCGTTTTGTAAATTTCAAATCCAACTGCTATTAAGTTCCGGATGTGGAACGTAGGGTTGTGTTTTCCGCTTCCTTCGTTTCGAATGCTAAGTGGTTTCTGTTTTTGCTACGTGGCACGGCGGAAATGTGGAGTGCCTCAGCTAGCTCCACTATAATTATAATTGTTGGGAAATTATAACAATTTCCTGATGATGGGTGCGTGTCTTTGATGCTCTTTAAAAAAAAAGTATAACACTTTTTGCTTCTAGTTGGTGAGGGACATTCACCATTGAATATTTCAATTCACTCCACAAATATATTTTAAAGATTAAAAAAAAAAACAATACTAGTACTTGGATGGTCGTGGCTGTCCTTTTTCCTTTAAACGGTTCTTTTACAATTGCTCGCCGCTTGCTGCGGTTTGATGTCACAATTTCTCAGCGATGACCCAAAAATTATATGGCGGCACCGACTTGACCTTCGCCGATGACCGCCTCCACGCCAGACCCTATAGGTAAATTACCCTTAAGCCACCATTTTACGCTTATTTTAAATACAATAAATACCTCACCAACTATGTACGCCAAACTTCTCAATTTTATGCTGAACCGCCCACCCACGCCTACCACTAGAAGTATCAACAATTTACCTTAAAAAAAACACAAAATTAACACTGACTTTTTTTTCACAAAAAAAACATTTAAAATTCTCTACCGGACTTTCTTGAACTATCCGACCGGACCGGGCTCTTTAAATTACTACAGCGAACTAATTCTTTGTGCCCGTTGGGATTTTGGTTCGCCCTAGAATTTTGTCACACCAAAAAAAAAACAATATTCTTAAGCCTGTGTACATAGTATCCGTTGAGGGTCAGTCACTCTAGCTCGGAGGAGCCCTCTCCGCTAGCATTCCCCCTCCCGACAAGAAAAAAAAGAGAAAATCTTTTCACAACAAAAACAATCCTAGTGTGTCCCCCCCTCAAGAGATTTTAGATCATTCGAACATACTTCGAAGGTAATAGCCCCGATCCCGAACTATGAAAATCTTCGAGAATCGAAATTCTTAATACTTCAAACAGCTGGGACCTGTCATCTTTCATCTTCTAAAATTGGGTATAAATTATTATTATTCCACTTGAATCTGTCCTAATTTTTTTTTGTTTTTATATATTAAGACATAAATTCACCCAAAAAAATAGACGAAAACAGACAAGAGGAGGAGTATCACCGGTAAGTTTCTAAAATAATAAAAAAAAAGAAACAGAAAACAAGAATATCGCACATTGCTAACAACAAACATTTTTCCATCCCCAGTATGCTCGATCGCCTTTGATAAACACAAACAGGACGAACAAACAACAAAAGATAAGGGACAACATGGAACATCAACTCAAAAGAGGTATGTTTCGTGTTTTCCAAAGTGCTTTATATTTTTTTATCAATATTGCCTTCATTTCAGAATTCATCTGTTCTAGGCAGCCGTAACATGGTGTCCAATTCTTAAAACCATCTGGAGAAACAGCTTCTTTTACAAGCATCAGTGAATTAACTGTGCTAACTTTTAATTTGTTTCGACATGCACTCTTAATCAATTTAGTTTGAGAAAAGACTCTTTCAGTTGTTGCACTGCTATGGGGAAGGTATAACAAAGCTCCTATAAAATCTTTTAAATGAGGATACATTGTTTCCCCCAAAGCATTTTTTTGGCGGAAGACTGAATTCCAAAAGGCTTCGAGACTATCTTCTTTGGGTACAAATTCGTTCAAAATTATAAATCGCCATTCGGCTTCTAGTTTTTCAACATCCTCATCTTTTGCTAGGTTCAGAAAAAGTTGGATTAGTTTAAGAAGGCTTTCCCCCAAAGAAGAAGGGTTTAAAACTTGAACAGCGATTAACACGGGATCTTCAAAATTAATTCTTTTAAGAATTTGCTTACATAGAATAATGTAAAATTGTTGTTGCTGTCTTATTTCCCTCACGTCTAATTCATCCAATTCACCATTGAGGATCATCATTTCAGCTTTTGGGCCAAGGTACACTTTGTTAAGGACTTTATAAATCGAATTATCAGAAAAATCTATTTCATTGAGAGTCTCCAAATTGATTAATTTTAAATCGATAAAATTGTTTAACACATTCTTAAAATACAATTTAATTGACTTTAAAATAACGTGAAAGCGTGGAGACTCTGATTGGAATTCTAAATTAATAAATTAATTGCATTTAAGGAGTAATCCAAAAAATACAAGTAACACTGGTTTTTTGTATTCAATCGACTTGTTATACCTTTTGCTATGTCATTGTTTTGTTCAAAGTCTGTGATCATAAAAAAGTGTACCAAGGCCTTCCACTGCTCTAAGACTCGATGCACTGCTGCTTCCAAAGACAACCAACGAGTTTTTGCTGCTTTTAAGATTTTGTGCGTCTTAATGTCAAAATATTCTTGAAATTCTTTTAGATCTTTTTGACGTTTAGAACTATGACTGAAAAAATAGTAAATGTCTCTTACTAGATGCTCAATTTCGATTGGAATGGCTTTGGAAGCAGCAGAAGAACAAAGGCTTATTGAGTGGCAAACACAACCAATAACATATAAATATGGATTGATGTTTTTAAACAGAGCTTGGACACCTTTTATACTCCCCATCATAACGGCAGCATTATCAGCGGCAAACCCAACTAAATTTTCAATAGGTATTTTTTCTTTTTCAAAAAATGTTTTGATAGAATTAAAAATAGAAGTTGAATCACTGCAATCAAGTTCTATTAAATTAAGAAACCGATCGCATATTTTACCACGTGAGTGATCAAAATACCGAGCCACTAATGCCAAGCATTTGGACGAACTTATATCTGTTGTTTCATCAATAATTAATGAAAATTTGTTTTTTGTTAAAATATCGCGAAGCGTATCTAAGGAATTCTCAGAAAGTATAGAATTAATTGTTTCAGAAGCTTTTGTTCTACCACACTTAAGATCTATGACAACACCAAATTCACTAGCAATAATTTTAATAAGATCTATTAAGGGCTCTATCAAAGTTAATGGTAAGTTATAAAGGCAAAGAAAAGCGATAATTTTGAGCTCAGCGATTTTCAATTTGTTTGTCCGGGAAGTGAATTCTTTAACTTTGTCTGCATTGTCTATTTTTGGCTGATTTTTCAAATCGATTACCTTTTGTAGGTGCTTTTCGGTCAGCCCATGTCTTTCAATATTAGAAATATTGTTTGAGAGTGGCTTATTGCAGAACTTGCAGTGACTTTTACCCTGTCGATCTTCCAACCAGTTAAATTTATTTGTCCACTCGTAACGAAATTGTTGCTGAAACTTATTTTTTTTATTGTTTGACTGGCACTGTATACTTTCTTCGTCTGTTCCTAGTTCAGTACCAGTAGAGATGCTGCCTCTACTTTCAGGTGGTCCCTCCATAGCCGGGGTAGCATTACTATGTACAATAAAACATTAGAAGTAAATTATTATTTTCATCAGAATTTTCTTAAGTTAAATACCTGTCAATGCAGATTATTTCTTGCTTTGATACTGAAGGTAAGGTTGCGGCGAGTGCGGGAGTAGTGGAGCTGGAAGCGCATTCGATTTCAGTCGTGGTGGTAATGGCACTACTTTCAATTTCGGTCAACGTGCATGGTTTATCATAGGTTTTTTTTTTAGAAAGTAAATAGCTATAAGCAATCAATTATTAAATGCAACCCATAAATATTTTAAGCTACTTAGTTACCTTTCAATGCAGTTCTTTCCATGTTTTATTTTTGATGTGGAAGTGGATTCACGTGGCACATTTTTTCTCTTTTTGCTTCAAATTAACAGAAATGTTTTGATTAATATTCAAAACATCTTTTAAATATATTTATGTATATTTTTTTTTACCTAGATTGATCCATTATTATTAACCAAAATTCACAACAATATTATATGTAAGTAAATACGAAATGGCGCTTTATCCGATATGAAGGAGACTAAAAGACGAGACGAGACGATAATAATAATGACAGTTGACAGAACAACTTTATTTGGTTGCTGTAATGCTGTTTGTGTTTGCTCTCGTTCTATCTTTCGTAAAAATTCCGATTAAAGCAAAGCCTTGAGTTATCGATATACATAAATGTCTCTTGGCGTGTGGGCTGTGTTCGTGATGATTTGGTTTTTACTTTAGATTTACATGGTGCGTTCAAGTATGGTGAACCCTTTAGTTAAGGTAGTTCCACACTATCCCACAGTGTAATACGACATGTCAAAAATGTGTGATGAAACAGATGTATAATAGTGTGGAAACAGAATATGACAGCGCAGATCTCATACGATTTGACATGTGTTTAGATCTGAAATATTTTTTTAGGATTGAATGTAAAACCATCACACATTCCATCACACTTTTTTTTGACATGTGGTAATACACTGTGGGATAGTGTGGAACTACCTTTATCGATATACATAAATGGCTATTGGCTGTGTTCGTGTTGATTTGATTTTTACTGTCAATTTACACGGTGCATTTAAGTATGATGCAGAATACAAAAAGTGAAGCGTTTTAAGAAAAGAGGAAGTGACCGGAGTGTTGACATTAAAACGAAGTGAAACACTCCGATCGAAGTGACAACGGCATCACTGCAATGCAGTTATATTGATGGGCTTGGGAGGTGAACCAAACCACCAGGTGACCAGGGGATTTGAAAAATAGCACTTTACAGCGTCAATAAAGATGAATAGGTATATCATCATTGCTGTCAGGGTTCTTTAAAGATGGTTCTAAGTACATTGAATTGGAACCTAAATGACTAATCATGGAGATGTTTGATTGATGTCCGTCAAAAGTTAGACCAATTATCTCAATATTAGAAGAATTCAAAAAGCTTATAACTTGTTTTGTTATATTGGCTTTTTCTAAGGCACTAAGACCATTTGTTAGAAAATAGGCTACTGGAAGTTTCCAACAGCCATTTAGTCCGACCTTAAGTAAGTAAGTAAATATTTAGTCCGACCAAAAGATAAACTAAAGCCTCCTTAGCAAGAGAAAGATCCTCTGTTTCCTTAAAGTCAGTTACCAGATCTATTGTACCCATCACGTTTCTCTTTTTATGGGATACTATTTGATGTACTTCCTACTTAAAATAATACTTATAAAAAAGTACACTGCAATTGGAACACAACTTTGCAAGAAAAGAGCATTCGGTAAAACTTTAACTTAATTGTCAAGACATGGCGCCAGGCGTTTGGTGATGGAATTTGACTTTCTTAAACTGGGATAAGTAGTTGTTGGAAATAAATAACAGTATGCAAAGACACAAAATTACTTGAATGTTTTGGGCTGCATTTTCCGAAATCATAATTTGATTCCTCAGCTGCGATATCAAACCTGTAAGGTTTCCTATTTGCTTTCTCTGTCTCTGAAGCTGTCGCTGTGTTTATTTTAATTCTATAGATTTTTGGACTTAGCGACGTTTCAACCGGACAACAGTACACTTTAGCGTTCGAGGTGTAGCTATCAAGTCGTCAAGTTGAAGCATCCTGATTACGGTGCGTTTCCTATTCTGGGCCGAAGACCTTGGAGTCAAAGGTTCCGGCAAAGTATTAGGCACTACCGTAGAATTCGAGCTAGAAGGTTGACCAACAGCTCTACAACGACAAACAAAAAAATTAAATTAAATGACACAAAGGTTTGCAATTTCCATATACAATACGATTTGGACTTGGAATATTTAAAAGTCTATACAAATATACATTCCGGTACCTTTTTATAACTTGCTTCCCTAAAAACTCTTTTGACCTTGCCCGACATCACTTCAGTAACATTTAAATCCGTTTAAGGAACAAACGTAATGATTTAGCTTTATTAAGAACAACACTTCCACGAACTATCAAGTTCTAATTGCTATCAACTTCGTTAAGTTCCTTCCACCTATTCATGAGTTTCATTTCGATTTGAAGATACAAACATTTTTCCTATACACAATTTAATTTTAAGTTTATCTCAGCAACTTCCTTTTATGAGCTGTACCATCAATTTATCAACAAAAAAAAAAAAAAAAAGAAAAGGAATCGATATCTGTACATCATGTCAATTGTGCTTAAGCGCCTACATGTTTTACACTATGCATTTATTATAGCCAGTTTACACACACGACCTGAGCCCAAAACTCAGGGGAAACGATTCAGATTTGCATGCATGACTTTCGGAAGCAGTAGGTATTATAAAATACAAACGAACCAAAAAAAAAGAAGAAGAAAATAGATCACCGAAGTTGGGAACGAAAATGAGTTAATCCCATTAATTTTCGAAGCACGTCCAAGTCTGGAATATTTTTGTATGAATATTTGACAAAACCAAAGTGTTTTCGGTTAACACCGAAGAGTATCTGGTGATTCCCATTTGATTTGCCTTACATGCTTGCCATTAAGTTACTCTGATTTTATTTGGGGATAAATTGAAGGATATACACGTTATTGGGTAGTATAAACAACAAGTTGGGAATAAGGAAAGATTCACACACTTCTTGACAGTTGTTGAAAACAATATTTTAATATTGAGTATTGGTATTTGCTGATGTCTACATAATGACAAACAATAAGTCAAATAAAAAAATTAAGGCTTTAAATGGTTAAGCTGTATTAATGTTACATGATTCGGATTAAAACACACATTTTGGGAACTATAAAATGGTAGCTTCCATATAACTGTTACTTGTTGACGGCTAAATCAATTTTGATTAATTCAAATATTTAAGAAGTTCCCACAGAATACATTAATATTTTAAATTCAAAGCTCGAAACAACATTTTCCGAAATTATAATAGATTTTCGAATGTATAGCCCACTGCGAAATAAAATACGGCTGTCTGTTGACCAATGCGGGCTTGTGGCGGGAAAACCAACAACAGATGCAATCAAAAGTATTATAGGATCATAGTGAAAAAATATCGGGGTTCCTTAGCCCTCTATAACTCAAAACCTTCAAATAACATATTTTTGGTGGAATGGGATAGGTTGATGAATAAAAAAGAACACGTATTTTTTTAAATTTTGAAATTATTTATTAATTCTGCAAAATGTTACAAAAGAGGGAGTGTTGCTTATGGGCAACATTGAAATACAACGTCAACAAAAAACGAGATTTTGAGTCAAAAGAAATTTTTAAGTACAAGGAAATTATTGTACATATATGAAAGTTTCTAAAGCAATTTTTGTTTTTTGTATAGCATAAAGCTACGCCGCACTTCCCGCAGACCGTATGAGTAAAGCCGGCACACTTTGGAAATTTGCATCTGATTTTTTTTTCGGCCCATTGGGGCCAGTGACCGACTTGATCTTGGTGGACTGCTTGTGGTGGCACATGTTGGGCAGGTCCCTTATGTTTCTTTGCCAAGAGATCACCATCTATAGATCGGCGTGTTGTCAAGCCAGTTTTTGAACCCATCTTGCAAAGAGTTTCAGCAACTTCCAGATGAAAATCCGCGGATGCCATGACGGCTTTATCAGAAAGGTTGAAAATAATAATGTTTATTTTGCAATATAATTTGGCCATGTCATTGATTGAGCCTTTAATTCAGCTTTTAAACAGTATTGACAAAATAACTTAAAGATTGGCAGGACGAAATTTAAGGATACGATTTGTTCAAGTTTACTTGATGAGGCACACCGTGATATTAAAGATATTTTAAAAAATCAAAAAAATTCTGTGATTATAGATGAGACTACAGATGTAAGTTCATCAAAATGCTTGTGTCTTGTAGTAAGATATTTTGATTTTAATGTCGGAAAAGTAAGAGATAGATTTGTTTCTATGATAGAACTATTTGAGTTTGATGCAAAATCAATTTTCAATAAAATATTAAAATGGTTTCATGATCTTTCAATACCATTTGAAAATTGTATTGGTTTCGCATCAGACAATGCTGCTGCGATGGTTGGCAAGAAAAGTAGAGTTCGATCACTGTTTTTATATAGATACTCAACTTTTTATAATAAAGGACACAAAAAGAAATAGACTGGAATAGCACACTGGATGCTATTATGTGTTGTAGAGAGCTTTTAAATGGGTTAAATTGTCCTGAATGGTCCCCTTCAAAAAATCTTTTGAAAACATAAAAAATAATTTATATTGCCGCAATAATGAAATCAAAATATTTCATGTACGACTGTCAAAATCAATGACAGATATCAATTATTTTCATTTTTTTCCTTTGTTGTTGTGGCTGCAATGAAACTAGGCATCTAATATAGAAATAGAGACATCGTGCAGCGCAAGGCTGCTTGCATAACCTGTAAAGTGACAGCTCCCATAAGAACCTGTGTAATTTATTTTCTCTGCATTGGAAAAGGCTGCATATCTGTTTTGACCATTAGTGCTTGAATTCGAAACTTCTACCTTTTTCCAGTCAAACGGTAGTTTCACGTTACAAAAAATATACAAATGGTTTTTGAAGAAATCCAACAAAATTTCCTGGTGCGTTTTGAGATAACAGCGAAAGGCCACGAAATTATTGTACTTTTTTCGGTTTTTTGCTTATATGCAAACTATGCTCGGAAACTATGCGTTTTAACTGAATTTTACGCAAAATTAAAGACCATTAAATTTCCTACAAAATTTATAGACATTATTTATTTCTCAAGCGTACCGTCATATTAGAGCGCGTTGAAATTTCAACATAATTTCCCAGACAAAACGCTCCAGAAACAAAAAGTAAAAAATCTATTTTCTGTTCATTATATCTCTTATAGCTTTACGACCACAAGTGTTGCATCTGGGCATATATGTACATTACATCGTACAGGTCCAATGTAACCATCCTGTGTAAGCAACACATTGGACGCAGTCCTCCTTTGAACTGGTCTGAAAATAATTTTCGGTGCACTCAATGTACTTGTTTTCCTCGTCCGAAAATTCTGCCTCGGCGGCGCGTGGCGTCAGGTCTTATGAATATAGCTTCAAAATCGCTTTCAGATGAAGAAGATTCAGTTTTCCTAACCCTTTTTTCTTGTTTCCAGCAGTCCGCACACAATAAAGTGGTCTTAAAAGATCTTTGCCTTGAAATATTTTTCTTTCTTCTTTCGTCCTTTGTTTTTGAATATTCTCCGGTGAGTTCAAAACAGAAGCTACTTGGTTTCTTTTGGAGCTTTAAGTAGGTAGTCTTGGCTCTGGGTGGATGACGTTAAGTAATTTTGCTGGCGATGGATCGGGTGGAGACTGGAATCCTAGTCGTGCAGTGTTTGAAACATCAGATGGCACAGGTTCAGAGTGTGGTATACAATCACCTGGTGTTACAGTCATTTGAGAAGAGTGCAAATCCAAATCCGTTCTTTCTTGAAGTTCATTTTCTTCGTTCTCACCCAGCAAATAGTCTTAAAATGAAAAGAAATGATCCGGAATGGCTCCTGGATTATAAGGGCGGATTCCAGGAGATTTTAGATCGGAAATCCCATTTTATAGACTGGCAGCTATGCCCCATGCTCTGAAAATCAGATTTGAAATCATATCTTGTGAGTTTCCTGGTCGTATTATTAACCATAAATGACTTTGCTTCTTGTGCAATATAAGTTTTTAAAGGCTTAAAAATGCTCTGTCAAGAGGTTGTAGTGCATCAGTTGTGTGACTCGGAAAGCAAAGCATTATAATACCTTTTTTTTTCTGCCAATTCTAGTATGCTCTGGATAGTAATAAACCTTTAGATTTTCTAAGCGACAAATTTGGATTGCGTTTTAAAAATAGACTAAGCCAAGCGTTCCCTGCTTTTAATGTACCTTCGATTTTGTACTTCAAGTTTTTTTTGCAAATTGAAACGTCTTGGCGATCACATGCAAATTCTACCTTTTCAAATTTTTGAATGTGCATTACCAATTTTTTCTCCAGTTCCTCTCCGAAAACAGGTGATCGACCAAGTGGCATTTAAATTTTTCCCGTTGTTATATATGCCTTTGTAAAGCTCGAGACGGTATCTTGAAAGCCCTGCTCGCTTAATTCACGCCAACTCCCTTGTCAATCACTCTTTTCATTTTTTTTTCGTAGGGCGAATTGCCCTGGCTTGGCCGGGGCATTTTGTAAAATTCGTTGATACAAAACGCCCCATGGGATTACCGCTAGTAGAATTAAAGCAAGAGCAATGATAATTACATATATGCTACATATTAGAGTGTTACAAATACTTCATTTTGATAACTAACATTAAAAGCCGCTCACTTGAATAGCGCCCACCATTGCTCAATTTATAACTGAATATAATTCGAGTCTCTTAATATGTATCTAACTGTTCAATATTTTGCAATTTTTTATCTTCTTATACACTTTACACTCTACATTCTCTCTACGAGCGAGATCTGGCATTGGAAATGTCCCGTTAAATATTTGTTGATATGCTGTTTGGAATCGCTGTGAAGAACATAGTCTTATTTGGGTTCATTTGAAAAGCACCCACCCCTCTATTCTCAGTTTTCGTGGGCAAGTTAAGGCAGGTAGTGATGGAAAAATATTATCTGACATACAGTTAAAATGGGTCGTGCGAAATCATTGGCATAGGAAGAGAAAGCAAATATCAAGGCTCACCGCAAGTGTGGCCTGTCTTTTCACCAAATAGCTAAAAAAACGCTAAGAAGTCGAAAAATTATATCCACGTTTTTGAGGAATGAGTCCAACTATGGTAAGAACATGAAAGGGCGAACAGTAAGTGTCCTCACCGCTGCTGACAAAAGAGCAATTCTGCGACTTGCGTCAAATTCACACGACTCTGCGGCCAAAATAAAAGAAAAAAGCGGTGTAAAAGCAAGTGTGTCAACAGTGAAGCGGGTTATGTGGAAGGTTAAACACTTAAAGCGATTAAAGTTTAAGAAAAAACCACCGCTTAACCCGTCCCGTAAAGAGCAACGCCTTAGCTCCTGTCGTTCCCACATGACATGGAGTAAGGAATGGTACCGTGTCGTTTTCTCCGATCAAAAGAAATTTAATTTAGAGGGTCCTACTACTTTCATTATTTGCGAAAGGAGGAACATAAATTGGATCGTTTGCATAGCCGAGTGGGCGGTGTTATGGTTTGGGGAGCCATAACGTACTACGGCACTCTAGAGTTGCAGTTTCTGACTCCTCGGATGAACGCACAATCTTACATTGGTGTACTCGAGAAGGTTTCCCCTTCAGTAGCTGAACTGTTCGGTGATTTGCCATGGAAACAAGATAACAAGATAACGCACCAACTCACAAGGCTAGAGTAGTAAAACAGTTCCTTGAGCGTAAAAACATAGCATTGTTGGATTGGCCACCATACTCGCCAGACCTTAACATCTTGTATTTTCATTGCCATAACTTTTCTTGTGTTGTACCTTAAAAAGACGAACGTTCAAATCCCTATTAAGTGATCGTGTAACTGAACGGATTCCTTGACTACAGCCAAGATTATTTTAACAGAGCATGGTCACATAATATTGTCTTCAGGAAGGTGTGCGTAAGACTTTTTTTTGACCTAGAGGCAAGTCAGGCCCAATTTTTACTTGCGATCAACCTTGTGCCCCAAAATTCAGAAAAATATAAAAGTAAAAATAATTTAAAAACAGTTTTTTTAAAATATAGAAGTAAGCACAGGGGCAAAGTAACCCCAAAACATAAAAAACTGCTTAGTCACAAAAAAATTTATTTACAAAAAATGTGAACAGTCTTTTTTCCTTCATATAATTCAATTTTTTTTTATAAATTTACCAGTGGCATCTATAGATATTTCCGCTCTTTCACCCATCGTTAGCAAATATTCCCTATACCTAGACATGGAGTTGATTATTTGTAAAATATATAACAAAAAAATTTATCGATCCGAGCTCTCTTATAGCATTGTCGTATCGGGGATCTTTAGACATCTTCTGAATCATTTTAGTAACATCTTTTTTTTCTTGTGGGTGCATTCCCTGTTTTAGTTTTGAAGTTTCCATTTATATCTGTCATAAATGTTATTAAAGTCTTATGTGGGGAGGTAAATCTTGCCCAAACTGCATTGTATCCTTCACCAATTTATGGACAAACTTTTCGGCGCTTACTTCAGACAATTCCTCTCCAATTTGTCTGCATTGGTCTCCTTTTACATTATTGTACACCCTTTCATGATATATCGTCGATGTAGTTCTAATACCTCGTAACCCAAAAAATGTGATTTTTGAATTTTGATGCAAATATATTCAAATAAACTTTCCGGATCTGAAGGAAAACACCACGCAAACACCGTTTAAATATTTTTAAACGCAATACCTCGTATCCCAACATAGATGCTTTTTGCTAAAATACCTCGTAACCCAGGGCCAGTCTAGTTAGCAGTTAACAGTTTTGTTGAATTTTTTGTTGAATAAAATGAAGAATTCTTTCGAATACATATTTTCTGTTTTGATCTAGTAATCTGTTTGGTAAAAATGATTTAGCCACCTCGTGAAAACTTTTTATTGTTCATTACGCATTGAGGTATCGGTTTGTGAAATTATTAATTAAAAATGTTTTCTAGATGCAAATTAATGGTATCACTGGTTTCTAAGAAGAGCAATGATTTAAATGTGAATAGTGAAGTGTTAAAACCTTGTAATGAAAGTTTTGATGAAAACAATGTTATGCCTGATAAAGAAAATGTCGATGGCACGTTTATAGATATTGGCATGGACCTAATAAGTATGGACTGCTAGGAGCTAACTTCACATTGGTTCCAAAAAAGCGCTCTTTGCTCAATACGTGAAATATGGAAACAAAATAATTGGACAGATGAAAAACATCTGACTGAGGAATTGGGTTTTTTTATTTTTATTTAAAAAAAAACATTGATGACGGAATGCGAACAAAATATTCTGAGATGTAAGTATAATAAAACTGTAAAAACAAAAAAAAAAATCAACATTAACCCTCTGCGACTGACGTGCTTTAGTTTTCACAATCCTACTGACGTGGTAGTCTACCAGACACCATTTTGAAAGCTTGTGTTTTTTAAACTTATTTTATTTTGCATCTTTAATTCGTCATATTTTAAACTTAAGGGTATATATTAGCATTAAAAAATAAAAACATTTGAATCACATTTTGATTTTAACAACATTTATTGATGTAACATAAATTAATACTCAAAAACAAACATATAGATAAAAAGTAAAAAAAAAAAAAATAAACGTAAATAATTTCTTCATTTATATAAACATTTATAAAACTTAACACTTATAAGAATCATTTAAAAAAAAATGAGATCAATCCAATGGTTGGAAAAAAAAATATAATAGTTCAAAAATCATAGTATTTGCTGGCAGTCTGCGCAAAGTGGCTTTGAGCATTGCAAACAGATTGACTTTGAACAATCACAACAACAATATCTTGATTGCCTTTTTAATTTTGGTGGGCAAATGGAACATAATTTTCTTGTAACTAACTGATTTTGTAGAACTTTCGGTGGTGGAGGAGGGAGATCCTTAGCCAAAACTCTACTTATTGTCATCCGCAGCTCTCTGGGCAACCGTTCGTTGTACACACGATATTTCATATGATCCAGCACTGATTCTCTTGCCGTATTCAAAATAAAAGTACTCCTTCTCATTTTACAATTGCTGTCTGCACACATTTGATATAGTACAAAGCTGTTTATGGCTGACATATCCAAAATCCTTTGGAAAATTGCCATAGGCCAACGGCGAGTTTTGCGGGTGCAGGAATAAATTGAACACTTTTGATCAACTTCATCAACTCCGCCTTTAGTATGATTGTAGTCAGTTATCATTATTGGCTTACCTGTGTCAGTATCCACATCTTCATTGTGGTGGGAAGAAGAAATTAAGAGGATAGCTTTATTTTTTTTTCGGAACATATATGATAACAATGTGAAGTCTTTTGTGAACCCATACACTGAACTCTCTAAATCTCTTTTCTTGTCCGGCAAGAAGCATGGTGCTATCTCCGTTTTATTTTTTGTTCAGGGTACCTAAGTAAGTAAGACCTCTTTTGAGCAAAGTTTCCATCAGTGGAATTGAACTAAACCAATTGTCTGCAGTAATGTTCCGATTTGATTTTTCCACAACTTTCGCTAGTCTTAAAACAGACTGAATAGGTATTGCCATTTTTCTATCTTGTTCACTCAACCCTATAAGCAAGTTTATCATCTTTCAGACGTTCCTCTCTAGTAGTTGAGTCATCAAACCGGAGGCAGTTAATCAAGCAAGAAAAACGCCATTTTGACATAACGCACCGAAATATTTCATGACCAGTGCCATCTGTAGCAAATATCATGCTCAGATCGGAGTGATTGCAGTTAATTTAAAATGTTTAACAATTTTAAGGAACAAAGACGACTGGCAATCAGCGGCTAAACTTCTTTTCATAGAGAATCAGATAAAACTCTATGGTTATTAATTCGCCCAAAGAAATGCAACACTGGTATTCTTCGTTGCCATATCATCGTGCAACAAATGGCGTGGAAAAACAATTGAGATTGCTTCTCGATGATCTGTTGGGTACTACTAACCATTCCCATTCGAATGAGGAAGATCTTCAGATTTTGGTAAGTTTTCTTTTTTTAAAAAAAAGAAAATTTAAATTGATTTTTTGTTCAATCTAAGTTTTATTTTAAAGGGGATACCTAAACACGCGCTGCTTGATACTGTGCTCAATATCCTAAAACTGCACCCGAAATGGCAGCGTTATACGGCGCAGGTCAAAAGTCCACAGGCCAAAAGTCCACAATGGACTTTTTACCCAATTGGGTGGGTCAGAAGTGCACAAATATATTATGGACTTTTGGCTCACCATAGTGAGCCAAAAGTACACAAGAAATCCCTGTGGACTTTTGGCACATCGATTATGGACTTTTGACCCACTCAGGTGAGCCAATAGTCCATAATGGTGTACAGCTCTCAATCTTTTACTTTTTGTGACTAAAATAAGTCACAGTTCTGTATTGTAGTCTACAAAGGGTTATCATAATGCTTGGACCAAACTCAAAAAATTAAATTATAATATTAGGATATTGAAAAACGATCATTGAAGCATTCTAACGTCTAAGCTTCTTTAGCGTACGCAATTTGTTTTTTTTTTTTTTGTAAAATTCATTCACTATCCATAATAATTTCATCTCCTAGTTTATTTAAAAAATAAAACTAAGGTGATTCATAAAAATATCGGTACACCCTGTAACCAGCTGTGAAGAGCAATGGTGTTAATATTCTCATTTAAAGATTATATCGGTAAATGCTTTGAAACAATCAATGCAAACGAGTTGTCCAAGTTGTCTGTCATTTACAGAAGTAAAAAGCTTTAATTTAAGTCACTGCGATTTTTTAATTGATTATTGAAGTAAATAATGATGGTAGGTGATGGCTGTACCTACCGCTACCAAAACAGGAATGCCATATTATCGAATGCCATATAAGCTTTTTCTGTCGATAACAATAAAGAGGTAATTCAAAAATTTCTTGTTGTTGGGCATACACACACAAATGGAATGTGATTGTGTGCATTCGAGAATCGAAAATGAAATAAAGGGAAGAGATATCAACATTCCACAAGATTATTTAAGATTTACCAAAGAAGCTAGAAGAGAACCATTTCCTTACAATGTCAAGAAAATGATCTTCTCTGACTTTAAAGACTATATACTCTCCCCATAAGACCTGGCAAAGTAAGTTAAGGATCCAAATGAAAAAATAAGTTTTAATGACAGGAAAATTTAATTTCTTTTTTTAGGTAGTCAACGATTGAAGCAGAGAAATAAGGTAGTTACTGAAAAAGCAATCTGGCCAAAAATGAATAATGAAGAAAGGCGAATCAAAAAATAAAAATACCAACACCTACAAGAACATAAAAAAATCATCCCAGTGGAATATCTCACTTTCTATGATCATTTAAAATTTAAATGACTGAGATTTTTGTTTATTTTCTTATTTTTAATAAAAATATTTGTTAACGTTGTAAACAGAAAAAAAATATTAAGCCTTCTTAACCCTACAACCCATACGGGGTGCGTAGGAACCCCACTTCAAATTTAAAGTTGTTGCATTTTTTGTTAGAAAATCCGTTAATTTCAAAGATTGCCATGACTTTTATTTTTTCCATTGTCTCTTTACGTACCAGAACAATTTAGTTCATTTTCTCACTTCAAAGCGGAAATATCTTTTATCTTAGTCAGTGGGATGTACTGGCACCCCGACCCCGTATGTGTTTGCGTAATTTTTTTTTTCGTAAAGGTTTTTAAAAAAAAATATTTTGCCGCTTTTCAAAGGTTATTTAGTGTTATTTTTTGAATTTTTTGAAAGAAAATTAGTTAAATTTATAGTGGTGAAGAAAAGAACAGCAATAAAATGCCTGACCAAGAAAATGAATTAAGACGACTCCTTTTTGAAAGTGAAGTCGACAGTGATGAGGAAGCCTGCGTAGAAAATATTGACAGATCTTGAGGAAGACGGCGTTATAAGTGCAAGTGAATGTGAAGACGAAGAAAGTACAGAAGAAGGCAGACATCACGCTGGTGTTCTTTTAGGAAAAAAAGGTTTCCGTTGGACAACTCAACCCCTTTCATCCAGTGGCAGAACGGCGTCACGAAACATCGTCCTAAAAATGCCAGGCTGAAAGGATGCTGCCAAGTTTGTGAGGTCTGAAATTGAAGCTTGGGACCTCATCTTTGATTCCTCTATACTGAATATTATTGTTCTCAACACAAACATCGAGATTGGGCTGCAAAGAGAACATTTTATGTCAACTTCTGCATCGACTTCGACATCAGCGCCGAACAGTAAGTTTATGGGTGACACAGACATTGATGAAATTCGAGCGATCATAGGTCTGCTATATATTGCTGGAGTTCAAACACAATCCGGTAGAGACATTAAAGATATATGGTCGATTAAATGCTCACCTATTTTGCAATCAATTATGGGCCAAAACAGGTTTGAATTTCTGATCAATTGCATTAAATTTGACGATAGAGAGAGAAGAGATCGAGGAGACAAACTTTCTCCAATCAGATTGATTTGGGAAAAATTTGTTTTTAATTGCTCAAAATATTACACGCCGCATGACGAGCAGATCTTGGGTTTTCGAGGGAATTGTCCTTTTCGGATTTACATTCCATCAAAACCGGACAAGTATGGTATAAAAATAATAACAATGTGCGATTCACGTACGTACTATATGGTCTCTGCGATTCCCTATATCGGAAAGGAAATACGAAGCTCAAATGATCCTATACCGCTCCAACTTGTGAAGAAAATAAGTGAGAGTATACACGGAACTGGTAGAAATTTAACGATGGATAACTGGTTTACTTCCATACAATTGGTTGAAGAAATGCTTTCCCAAAAAACCTTACTGTTGTTGGAACATTACGCCTTCAAGGATAAAATGACTTTGGTCTCGTTTACTCCAAAAAAAGGAAAAGGGGTGCTGCTTGTTTCCTCGCTGCACAAGGACAAGGTGGTTGACCCACAAACGAAAAAGCCGGAAATTATAAATTTCTATAATAGTACAAAAGGCGGTGTTGATACCTTTAATCAACTGGTGCACAATTATTCTGTTGCAAGAAAAACGCGGAGGTGGCCACTCACGTATTTTTTCGGCATGCTCAACCAAGCAGGTATTAATTCAATGGTGTTATATAATCTTGGGAATAATTACAAAAACAAAAAGACAAAAGAAGTATTTTTTTGCATAATCGGGGTCTTTCTTTGGCAAAACCATTTATGCATAAACGCGCCGGATGGAAATCTTGAACATATTGATGATGTACCAGTTCAGGAACCTTCTCCAAAGATGGCAAAGCAAGGAAGATGATTTTTGTGCCCACGGATGAAGGATACAAAGACGAAGACAACGTGCAGCACCTGTGAAAGGCATATTTGCACAGAACACCGCACAGAAGTATGCAACAGCTGCATTTTTTTGGCAGTAAAAAAACTTAAAAATATACTGGTAATATTTTAAAAATTATTAATTTGTATAAAAATATATATTAATTTGCATGTCTTTCTTCAGATTCCATTTTGGTGAATATTGGATTAAAATATATTTTTTTTTTTACAAGGCGTCTTAATAAATGTGAATAAATGATTAGAAAATACCTCGTAACCCACGACATTAAAATAAAATTATAATTATAAAAGCGGGTTATAACGAGACATAGAGAAACATCAATTTACAATACTTTTGACAAAAACTTGTACATTTGTAGGTCTTTAATTGCCCCTATAAACAGTTTTTTGTGTCTCCTCAAAAATTGACTTTTCTGGGTTACGTGGTATTAGAACTACGGTACGATATACTCTTTTGGGTGTCAGATGTTTTTATTGTCAGCTCCAGGTGTTCTCCGTCCTTTGGTTCATTTTCTGCTTGTCCATATATTTTATTTCCGCATTCCTTTGCTGGCACAAGCACCAGAAAATTTCAAAAAGGTTATATCCATTGGCGAATCAAAATTTACTCGCGAATTTTTGAAGTTCAACGAGCAAAGGAAGTTATAACGCTTTCTTAGGGCACCTGTAATTACATTTGCCCAAGCAAATTTTTCCAACCGTTTTTCCGTCCGGTCTTTTGGTTTTATTTTCAACTATTCTTCTGGTATTATTATTAGGTGAAATATTTCCAAATTCTTTTGTTTATCCTCATCATCAATATAATGGAGAACCGGATTCACTCTCTGTAGTGTTAGTCTTTGGTGAATCCAGATGATCAATGTGTTTTTTTTCGTATTTATTTTGAGGTTCAGGTAAATTGAATCCTCTTGCTATTAGACGCACTTGATTCAAGTGTTCATTTTTATTGGATCTTATGTATAAATAGCAAGTAAAGTGTTTCCACTTTCCCCCAAAATCTTTGCTCATACTCTTCCATACGTCTGCAGATAAAGGTGGTAGATCATTCGTCGAAAACTGGTCAATATATGTATTATATATATAAAGAGATTACTCTCAAAATTTCCTCAGTTGTATTTGAAGATTTACGACCAGCCATTTTTCTTAAAATCTGGATTGAATTCAGAAGAACCTTTTGTATGTATTTTGTAGTAATTATTTCAAATTATTCATATAATGCTTAAAATATGGACAGAAGACGAATTAGTCAAAAACTTTAAGTTAAATATTTAATGGCGAATGGCGAAAGTTATTTCTGTTAAGGTTAAAGACTCATTTTTTAGCCGCACTAAAAGAATGTGGAATGCTTTAGCCGGCTCGATTTTAATATAAAAACGTATGCTGAAAACCTTTTGAAATAGCCAGTAGCATAATTTTGTTTGAGTATATTCAAAATGCAATGTTTTCCCCTCCTTAAAACACATGCCATCCCTTTTCTATTCGATTTGAAAGATGACGAACAAAACTTCGATGAACTTAAATTCCGACAAAGAAAAAGTTCGAGTAGCAATATCTAAACTAAAATTCACGAATCTGACGGAGCGGATGGCCACCCGTCCTCGGCACCTCCTTATCGATTTTAAAGTCGCCTATGAAAGCGTGAAGAGGAACGAGCTATACAAGGCCATGTCACTTGTTGCCATGCCTCCTAAACTCGTTCGATTCTACAGGATGACTATGGAGACATTTTAATTTAAATTTCCTAAAATTTTGTTAGTACAAAAATTGTATGTTAATTCATTACCGAGATACAGCGCTTCGGAAAACAGGTAATTTTGCAAAAAATGTCGGCATTGTTTTATTTTGATGCCATATATTTCATGAGAAATCCTGCCCATCTAGAAGCAGCATACTTGATGAAAATGAAACAGAGGTGAGATATTTTTTAAACACAAAATACAGTTTTTGCCATTAATAAATTCATTTTGCCAAGAAACCTGACCTTTATTGTTGAAGTAGTCGCAATAGGTGTCTCTTATAATTTTTGAACTACTCGTGGAATTTCGACTTACTGCTTTTTCTAAACCAGTTAATTCACATTCACTCCTCCACGCTCCTTCAACTATAGTTCCATTAAACAACAGCTCTTGATAAACAGAGCCCGTTTTAAAATATTACTTAGGAGCTTTTACTCGCAAGAAATTGTGTAGATAGCAACAGATAAGTACAATGGTTTGGACCTTTTCTGGTGAAAGTGCAATCGTTTTTTGAAGCACTCCAAACCTTGAAACCAATATACCGAAAGCATTCTCCACTATTCGACGGGAGCGGCTGAATCGGTAGTTGAAAATTCGTTGCTGTTTTGTAAGCTCTGCCTGTGAATATGGTTTCATAAGATGGTCTGAGTGCTGAAAAGCATCATCCGTAAAGAAACATACGGTAGCTTCTTGTTGCTTGTGGGCAGCAGACAAGGGTCTGGCAAATTTCAGGCGTTTTCAGAAAACGCTTTTCCGAATTTCGTTTAACTTAAAACACCTTCATCGGATATTCTGCCGTTGACGCCTACATCCACCATATTGAATTCGTAATTTGCGTTGACGACTGCCATAAGCACAAGCTAAAAAAAAATTATAATAAAAATAAAATGAGCCAGAGTCGGGAGGCTTCCTGATCGCAATGTGTTTTCCGTCAATTGCTCTTGCTCCCAGACAGTTAGGGAAATTCCAACGGAAAAAAACTCGTCCGAAATATGTATGTTTCCACTCTTCTTTTGTTGAAGGCATCTGTTAAAATAAAAAATATTTTAAATTACTTTAAAGACAAATTTGAAATTAAAAATAATGAATTTTCATCTCTTTTTAGGAAGTCAAAACGTAAAGAAAACGAAAAAAGATAGATCCAAGTGAAGAGCTCTCTTTTGGCACATGAATGTATGCACGGCAACCAAAAATCCTTATATTTGATAAGTTTGGCTTTGAACCATACCACATTTCGAAAGGAGTCTTGTTCTGTATTGCAATTGTTGGCACAAGATTCGTTATATATGTTGCGACGTTGATGGCTTCTCCCCACATCTCTTTAGGTAATTTCTATTCAGAAAGCATAGATTTAGCGCGTTCAACTAAAGTTCTGTTCATTCGCTCACTAGTTCCGTTCAACTCAGGTGTATATGCAGGTGTATATTCTATGAAAACTCCTTGTGATTTGCAGAACAACTTCATTTCATTGGAGCAGTATTCACCGCCATTATCGCATCTCAACTTTGCAATTTTACAACCATGATGAGATTCAGCCTTTGCCTTAAATTCTTTGAAACACTCGAATAACTCATTTTTTGCTTTCATCAGACATACACCGACCATGTGAGTAAAGTCATCAATAAATGTACAGAAATATTTGAAACCATCATAAGTATTTACATTTATTGGACCACAAATATCCGAATGTATGAGTTCCAAAGGTCTGCTTGCACGACGACGATCATTTTTAAAAGGTAATTTAGTTTGTTTGGCCTTGATACAGCTGTCACACAATTCTAATCGTTCCGAAGACGAAATATTTATCCCAGTAGCCATTTCCTTCTTAAATAACTCAATTAGATTTTTATCACATATTATGTCCGAGTCTTTTATGCCACAACAACTTTGAATCAGTCCTTCCACTTGTTACCGAGTATGCAGCCCTGTTATCTGACTTAAGCTCCACATGATATAGACCACCAGCTCTTTTCCCACATGCCACCACATTACCACCAATTGATACTTCTACAGCACCGTTTTCAAATACAACTTTTCCACCATTGTCGTCGATTTTTGAAACAGAAATTAAATTTTCGGATGCATTTGGAGAAAATAGGACATCTTTTAGTGTGCACTCAATCTCCCGCCCATCGACCATAGACATAATAGGCATATGACCACATTTTGTTGCACACATAGATTCGACATTTTTAGCTAAACCTATCTTTATTGGTTTTTTTAAGTTGAACGAATTTTGTATGAGAAATTCGTTGTTTACTATGTGGTCTGTACAACCCGAGTCTATTATATACGAGTTTTTTATATCATTACTTTTTGTGCTACAACCGGCAGCGAAAAACGTTACTCGTTTTGGATTTGCTTCTTTCGATGACACATTAGCTTTATTTGCACGAAGTCTGCAGCGATTTGCTTTGTGACCACGTTTTCCACAAATGTAGCATGTTATAACCTCCTTATTGAACTTTTTTGTAGTGTTATTAGAACTAAATGCGAGAGGAATCTCTTCCTTAAACTTTGAGTCACTACTGTTTGATTTTAGCTTCAATTCATGTTCGAGAAGACGACTTTTTACTCTATGAATTGTGAGATCAGCTTCATCTAATGTTTCTAGAGCTGTAACAACTGGTGTGTAAGATTCTGGTAAGGCTGATAATAATGAAATAATCGTTTCCAGTTCATCGACAACACCTCCCGCCGATTTATAGGATCGTATGATTGACTCGAATCCCATGAAAAAACTATTCAAATCTTGACCATCTTCACATTTCAAGGCCATTAATTTTTTTTTAATGTACAACTTCGTACCAATGGACTTACGTTCAAAGGTTGACGTGAGCGATGTCCACATTTCATAAGCCGAAGTCTTATCTTTCACATAATCTAGATGTGAATTTGCTAAGGAACGAATGATAATGTTTTTGGCTTTTGCGTCATCCTTTTGCCATAAGGGTACAATGAGATTGGTATTTGTAGGTGCACTTTGAATGTGCGAATGAACTTCTTTTTCCTCCAGCAGATCTTCAACACGAAATTTCCAAGATTGGAAATCTGATCCGGCAAATTGTGTAATGCCTAAAGCGTTGCTAGACTCCATAACCTGTTTATGTTTCAGCTTGAAAAAAGAAGAAAAACTTTAATTTAATTGTTTAAGAATTTAAGGCTTCTTTATTTAAATAGATATTAAAGTATATAAAAAAGGTTTTTAGTTTTAACGAGAACTTTACTGAATGAATGATAATTTGGAAGTAAAAATAGGAAACGAGATATAGGTTGGTGTTAATATTGAGTTGTCAAAATTGTTCTTAGGGTTGAAACGCATTCAATTGCTTTAGGCAGCGTTCACATCATAATGCAGTTCACTTCAACACCATCTTACTACAAAGAGCTGGAAGATAGGCTAAAAATTATGCTGTCCCAAAAAAAGTACTGTACTATAACAACAGATATGTGGTCCAGTGTGGCAAACGAAGGGGTTCTGGCGGTGACATGTCACTTTGTGGATGGGAGTGAGCTCAAATCACCACTGCTGAAAGTGGTTGTAGTTGAAGATCGTCACACAGCAGATGCAATTTCCAAGGTAAAAAGTGTATTTGTATGTTCTTGTTTATCATATCGTCATCTTAAGCTAATTTCGCAAGTTTCAATTTCCTACTATAGTAATATTTTTAAACAAAATGTACCTTCTCTTCCTTTAGGCTATAAATAAAATGCTTTTAGAATATAGCATCCAAGAAAACATTTTCGTAATGGTAACAGACAATGCGAATAATATGTTAAAAACTGCTGAAATTTTAAAAGTCCGCCATTTGTCTTGCTTCGTTAAACCTAACGGTGCAGGATTGTTTTAAGCTTGCAAGTTTCGTTTCTATCTAAGGCCAAGGCAATCGTGACTTTTTTTTAAAAGTAGCACATTGGCAAGCAACACATTGCGCAAAGTACAAAAACAAAACAGCAAAAAGGAACTAAAATTAATCCAAGAAGTGAGCACCAGATGGAATAATTCATGCTTCATGCTGAAAAGACTGTTAGAGGTGCGTTGTGAGTTGGTAATTGCCATAAGTGAATGTGTGAAGGCCCCACCTGCATTGAGAGCTGAAGAGATTTTAATAGTTGAAGAATTCCTCATTCTAGTAGTTCCACTTCTTATAAGAGGAATATCTGCGAAACTAATAGACCATGATCTAACTATAACAACTGTGGCAGGTCGAGAAGTTTTTTAATAGCTGACTGAAAGTATAAGTACGAGACTAAAGCCATATCTGACAAGAACTCCTCTCATGCTCGCCACACTTTTAGATCCCAAGTTTAAAAAGACTGTCCTTAGGACACCTCAAGAAGCTGACAGTGCGGTCCAAGTCCTCCAGAGAGAGTATGCGTCACATATTGCAAGTCTTAACAAGGCAGCCAATCAGCAGTTAGAGACGTCGGCAAATGCAAATAGTAACAATGGAAACGCAGCAGTTTTAGAACCTCAAGCATCTATGTCGGTAGAAGCTAAAATTAACGAATTGCTTTTTATGCCGAATAGGCTTTGCCACGAGAGGATATCTACACCCGTCAGCGATGCTATTTTTGAGATACGCCAATATTTGGAGAAACCAGTGTCTCAAAGAACAGAAAACGCACTGCTTTACTGGGTAAAGTCAAGTAACATGCTCCGAGAAACAGGCTAATGTGATTTGTGATTGTCACATTTCTGACAATCACATGTGATAAAATAATTTTGTGCGTCTGCATAATGTGATCACCGGAATTTTGTTTATTTTCATTATGTCATTTTCCGTTGGGCAATTGGAGAGAACTCCGAAGACAAATCGTTTCTCTTCGGAGTTGTGTTTTGCGAGTCTTACTTCTTCTGCTTTTTATGAAATATGCGGTCTGAAGGCGCATATATACGAACGTCACAGTTTCTATATATTTTGTATTTCAAATTAAACAATTCGAACAATTTTAATATATAATTTACATTAAGGGACGTGACAATTATGTATTTATTTAGAAAAGATTAATTTAGTTGTCACTTCACGTGATTGCTCACAACATATACGCGTTTCAGAAAAATATCTCAATTAAAAAAATGTTCATTTCTGTTTTTTTTTTTTTTTTATTGTTTTTATTTTTACTTTAATCATGAGGAGAAACTTATTTCTCCCAATCGAAAACAACATTAGTATAGATCTTTAACAAATCTTTGACAGCAAAAGCAAATAATTTTGTTTTATAAGTCAGCGTCAGAGGTTTATTTTTTATTTATTATTATTTTTGTATGCAAGTGACACCTAAATAGCTGTCACAAGAAAAAGTCACAAAAATGTGATTGTCACATGTGACAATCACCTTAGCCAGACGAAATTTGTATATTGTGACTATCACATATCACAAATCACCTTAGCCGATGTAACGAAGATTTTATTAATATATTACAGAAAAAAAAAGTTTTTATATTAACATCAATAACAAAATTCTATTATTCCAGAAAAAGGAATAAATATTGTTTTGTTATTGTTGTTATTGTTGTTGTGGGAAATTATGAATTCTTTTCGTTGCGTATCTCCACTTGGGCATATGCGAAAGCAAAAAGGACCAAACTTTACTGCTTCACAATGTGACTTAGTGTGTTTTGAGATAGTAGATGGAATTTTTATTGGTTATGAGTTTCTCCTTTAATATATATATATATATATAAATATATATATCTTTCCCACTTTGTAAAGAGGAGAAATTCGATGGTTGTTTTTGTATGGAAAGAATTCATATATGAGAAGAAATATAAAATATACGATAGTAATTAACATATTGTAGCGGCTTGCCGCCGACTAGATCTTCTCTAGAATATTTAGGTGTACGCATATTCTTACCACAACAACGTCTCTTCGATTGTGTATGCTTGCTCTTACCATACTTATGAACTGTAACTGGAACCGAAATATTGAAACTCTTCGCGAGAATAACCTGAAGTACGCCTTCAGTCAATAAAAAGGTGCCAACGCTAAACCCTAATCTCAACTATAACCTCATACTGCAAGCATTCAATCTACTTTTACCAATATTAAAGAATTTCTGTACCTCAAATCCTCTTGAATCTTCGGACACCTCTCTCCACCACTTAGGTACGAGGACTACCTCCATCCCCTGGCATGGCTAGGCATCTTACGATTCAAGTGTCGACGACTCTCCCACCGCGTCGGTTGACAGCAGCTGGCCTTGGCTCACTCAGGAGCAGGCGTGGGATCTTGCTGTGGGCTCGCGACTGTGTTACGTTGGTTATTTAACCTGCCAACCTGTGAACCTGGTCTTGTGATTCCATTTTACTTCTGGGGAGGCCCGAGCCGAGGAAAGAGTAAGGCCCTAAAAAGTGACACGGCGTGCCACGCCGTATGTAGAGGATAGAACAATTATCTGTAGTGCACCTGTCTGAATACCTTAACCATTAAAATCTAGTTTTCATCCCAAATCTTAGCGTACCGAGCACTAACTATAGAGTGGAGTGGTAAATATAGGTGGTCGTATTTACTTGGAACTCTAATCACTAACCCTCTCTTTACGTTCCTGACTGTCTCATCCAGAGAGTTAGGAAGGTGACTGACTCGTGGTGGGAAGTCTAAGATGGCATTTGACCCCCAGTTGCCTCAATACCCGCCCATCAGGGAGTGTACTCGACCTGATCCATGGTTTCTAATTGGCAAAAAAAAACTATTCTTAAGAAACCCCTAATTGTGGTTGACTTGACTAGGTGGTATTTGTCAACCAGTGCCTCAAAACCCTCCCTATGTAAGGAGTCAGAACTCACTTACGCCTATGGTTCCTGTTCGGCAAACTACTGTACAAGAACCCCAACTTAATAAGCTAAACTAACCTAAGTCTGAACTTCTGAAACTGATTCGGGACACCACGGCCACTGTGAATCTTACTAAATCCCTAACCTGGGCGACACCGCCAATAAACTACTTAACTACTCCATTGATTCCGGACGACACCGCCACTGTGAATCCCTACTATTCTACCCTACCTATTTTTGTATGATTCCGTACCTAACACAAAAAAAAAGTCAATCATCTCTGACCCGTTCATCGTCGATCCAAGGAGCTCATATATAATGGAGGTCAATCAACTCTGACCCTCATCTTCATCCGAGGAAACAATCTCCATCCTTATGCTTTGCATGTCCAGGGTAGGGAGCGATCCAACCCCCTCCGAACCTATGCTTTAGCAATCCATTATAGAGAAAAATCTATATATCTACAAATTCCAAATTATTCTGACCTCAAAATAATTTCAATCAGAAGACCACTACTAAGATTTCACTTGATTTTCATTTTTATTTATTGACTAAAACAAACAAAACATCTTAAAACAACTAACCTTTAAATATATATATCTATATGTCTTAAATAGATCTTATCAGGTAAAAAATTTCGTATAAAACTACTAAATACTAGCTATGGGTACCTTTTTATTTACGATCTTAATGCAAATAAAAATTCAAATCTTATTTGTAAAAAATCTAATAATGCAAATAGAGACACAATTCGCGCTCTAGGTTAGTATTACGACTACAAACAATCAATTTTACCTCAATATTAATTACGCTTAGATGTCGTACTGTGGTTGATATTAAATTAATTCAAATTTGTATACGGTTGTCGTTCATCAACGATGTAACGTTTTCAACCTCGCTTAGTTTATTCTTGACTTTTACTGTTTATATATTTTTATCTGAAGTGCATTAATTTCGCACCTCACTGTGATGCTCAGATAAATTATGTACGATTCTTAGTATTCGCTTTCATCTATATCTGTGTACTCAAGAGGGTACACCTAACATATACTTCACAGGTAGGTATATCTCAAAAGACAATAAAGGATCTTGATTTGATTATCTATTTACCAGCTATTTTTGGTTTGGCTACTGTACAAGTATAGTAATAATGTGTTTAAATCAATTTCAAGTTATTCCTTTACACACTTTAAAATAATCACGAGATCAAATTTGAAGTATTTCTAACAATACAGTTGTTATTGTATGTATTCTATATGTATTTATCTATCAACAATGTAAATCTTCTTCTACTTCATTCAAATCGGTGGGTATTCACTCAAATCGGACGGGAGGTAGGTAGGTATATCTATGTATATATATATATAGGACACTGTCGAATGACAAAAAAAAAGGATTCAAAAATGTGTATATACACGAAGGGTAAGTCTGGTAGGTATGTTAATAGCGTACAGCTATATGTATATAGTGAACTAACGCACTATGGAAATTATTAGGGTAGGTCGCGTATAGCAAACTCTACATGGATACGCTCTTTGGATGATCGAGCATGGGGTTGATTTCTTTAAGAAAAAAAAATCAAGAAAGTATACTGATATGGTAGGTATAAATATAAATTATTCAATTAAAGAAAACGGAATTACTGAAATGTCGAGTAATTAGTGCCGGGAGGGCGGAGTGTTCTCCAATAAATGTTTCTAAGAATTGTGCCGAGAGGGCAGGGTGATCCCTATTCATATGGTAGGTATAGACACCTGAAAGATAAGTTAGTAACGGAGCGATAGACCGACTCCAAATCAAAATTTAACAAAATAATCTGTGAGAAGAAAGTGTGGAGTACTATTTGTCTCCAATGGTGTACAAAAAAAAATTAATGGAGCTGTCCGAGGACCAGCCAAACGATACGATAACAAAAATTATTTGGAATGATTTTTATACCTGTTATTAGTATGGACTATTGTTGGGATTTTAAAGGTAGATACCTATTTCGTTTGTGACTTTAGCAAATGGTAAATTTCATATCATTACAAAATAACAATATAGTTTGAAAGAAAAATTTACTTACCACAACTATTATGCCGGCTGGAGTGCACTTCTGCCTTTGTGTATTACGTTGTCGTTATTACAGGATATCGATGCTATTGTAAATGATCATTAAAATTTACTTTCGCTTTCTTTGGCCACTTAGTTGATATTTTCAGACGGGGGGGGGGGGGGGACAAAGGGGTTGAATGAACTAAATCTTCACTTTGGTTGATTCTAATATTTTGTTTTGTGGGATTGGGTGGGCTTATTCCACCATATCTCACGATTCACTTCAGAGACTTGGGTAAGGACAAAGGATAAATGACACTACTATTTTCTTTTTTTCTTTAAATTATTTTTCTTTTCTTATCAGATTTTTTTTTTTTTTTTCAGATTTTCTTCACTATATGGACATGGGCTCTTTTAGGTAAGTTACTCTTTTAGACTTTTACGCAAAACACTTTCACTTGTACTATATCTTTTTCAAAACTTTACTTTCATTTCAGATAAACTCTTTAAGACACTTTGGTACTGGACGTTATTCTTTCAGGATTCAACCACATTACATTATCGGCTTATTCGATTGGTACCCCAGCTAGATGAAAAATACAATTATATTAGTTATCTAGAATACTTAAATTTTTTCTTAAATAAATTTCATAAATTATAAATGATACTTAATCTCCTGGCTGGTTCTTTTTATGTGGGTGTCTGTAGATGTGCAGTTTTCTTCCAATTGTTATGCCGCACGTGGCAAATACCGATTGGCTTCAATTTTCTAGGAATGTTTTCCTGGTGGCTATGCCCCAAGACATTCAAAATTGAGCGATTTTGTTGCGATTCGTCACAACAGATGTAATTATCTGGCGATGTGTGGTTGGACTGGGATTCGGGTCTCTCTTCCTCCTTTGGAGTTAGATGACGGCCCTCGAGTTCTGTGTCCTTTATCCACGAAGTAAAATAAATGTGTTTTAGTGTGTTTTAGGTATCGCAGTTCGTTGCAATGACTCGTCGCACGCCGAAAATTTCCAACACGTGGATCTTTTGGGCATGTGGTGTTGAGAAAAATTCTCAAAAAAAATTATTCTTTCAGAAAAAAAAACTCGAAGCAGTATATAATTCGAAGATTATTCGTCGGGATTTGTTTTATTTAATCGAAAAACAAGAAAACTTGATGTGTGGTACAGCACATGGAATGACTGTACTTCTTTATTGGTGGCGTCGCTTTTGTGCGTTGTCTGCGTAGAAACTCCTCGATGCTTCTCTATACGGATGGCGTCGGTTGCGTTTCAGCACGTGCACAACAAATTTGTATGTAGCGTACGTACATATATCTCCTCGTGCACAGATTTTCCTATTGGAAAACATGCTGGGATTAGTTTTTTTTTTTTTTTTTTTTTTTTGGCAGAAGAAGTAACAAAAACTGCTTCCACATTAGTGCGTACATGTAGCACTTACCTTTTTAATACAATTTCAGGGATTCCCTCTTGTCGCTACAGATTTTTCGTTTCTGTAATCCTCTTTTATGGTGAACAAAATTGCTGCGCGGCACGAATAGCAGCCGGCGTCAGACAAATTCAATTTGCGCAACACAATAACTCTTTTTTTTTTTTTGTTCTCGTCGCCACACAAAAAAACAATGTGGCCAACGCAAATTCGTTGTTCGCTGTGAATCCAGCGACTTCTCTTATATTTTTTTTTTCCAAATCCACTTTATTTTAATTAATTTTACTTTTATTTCTATTTTAAATTTACTTTGACAACTTTTTCTTTACTTCTAGAATATTTCTTCAAGCACAAACTTATAAATTTTTTTATTTATTTTTTTTTTTTTTTATTCTCTTGTAGGAACTTACTTTTGGCGATGTTCACTGGATGGTGGTTCGTGATAGAAAAGACGGAAACTCGTGAGAGATTTCCTATCTATCTGTCATGGATTCTTCAAATTCGCCCTGTTTATCATCTACGGTCTCTTTTCAGTTTTAGGTATGTTCGATGCCGTTGCCTTAAGTTCATTGTATAACAGTTTGGTTGAGGTTGATAATTGATGACACTGATTTTACAAAAAGTGTTCAATTAGCAATTCCTCGCCAAGAATATTGTTCGTGAAGAACTTTATAATGAGTTATATTGAAATTTAAGGTACTGTGACACTTTGTATTTGGACTAAGTCCGACAGTATTCTCATAAAGAAAAATGACACAATCTACTCGTGTGAACGAATAAAAAAAGTGTTCTGCAATTTGCATAAATTTTGCGGAACGTTCAGTTCGCTGTTTCTTTTCTGCATTCTGTCAGGCATATTGCGTGTGAATCATGCAGAACTTTATACTTCGCACGTGGAAAGCTTATTGATGGACGTATATCCAATCTTTTCCTGTGTACGTAAAGTACTTTCTTTTGCTTGTATGCACAAATTAGATGGGAATTTTAAATGACATCTGATATGTCACAGAATATCCTAAGAAGAGTGTAGGTAGTATGTGATGTGGGAATTTTTGAAATTCCTTGGGAATTCGATGGACTGTAGTGGTGGTGGTGCATTTCCACTACTGGTGTGTTGATCAGTGTAATTGTGTCATGCCATGAAATGTCATCCTTACACAGCTTGTGCGTTTGTGACAAGTCACTACTGTTGCAAACGTACAAGAAACGATGATATTTCTCTTGTCGACTGTTACAGTTGAGAACCCACGACCATGGCTTAAAAATACTTATACAAAACAAAAAAAAATATACATATATATTTCTATACTTATAGGTATACGGTATACTTATAAAAATAATTTATAATTTCTAAGAAAAAACTTAAAATAGTATCTAATATACTTAAACTTATAATCAGACAAAAAGAGTCTCATGCACAGCTGTGCCAGCCGGGCAGAGAAAGAAAACGGATTTCCTCATCTTATCAGTCTATTCTTTACTAATACTTAAATAAATTCTCCAAACTAGTTATCACAGATAACACTACCTTTCTTACTTCTTCAAGTCCTTAGTGTGCGATGTCGTTGTGTAGCCTTTGCTATCCATTACATCATACAAATTGTTACCTCTGGTTTTTGTGATTGTTACCTTAACGAATTTTGGACATAGCTTGGCATTAAAATGCTTACTGGCGTCGCTCAATACTATATTCCTTTTGAATACCTCATCACCTACCTTGAAATCTACTATGCGACTTCTCAAGTTATAAACTTTTGCATTCTCGTCGTGCGCTTTTTCAAGTGTTGCCTTTAAATAGGTATGAAGGATATTCATCTGTGCGACCTTAGGAAGCCAATCAATCTCGGAGTGGTTGAGTCCACCCAACTCTCTCAACAACTTGTAATCAGCCCCATGTTCGATCATACGCTGGCCAAAAAGGGCCTCATAGGGTGACATAGTGAGAGATGAGTGCACGGTTGTGCGTAAAGCACTACTGATTGATGAGAGATGTGCATCCCAATTGGTCTGCTTCGGATTTATATACGAACGTATCGCTGCTAGAATAGAACGATTTACTCGTTCGCTCGCGTTCGCTTGCGGTGAGTATACCGCTGTCTTATAATGTTTAATGCCGAATGCATCTAAACACTTCTGGAACTCTTTACTGGTGAATTGTGTGCCGTTGTCTGACAACACACTTTCAGGAACACCATATATTAGGAAAACATCCTCACGAAGAAACTTTACAACATGGGCGGCTGTGGCTTTCCGAAGAGGTTTTATAAAGACAAACTTTGTCAGTTGGTCCACGACAATGACAATGTAGCAGTTTCCGCTACTTGATCTTGGGTAGGGTCCCAAAAAGTCAACATATAAATGTTGGAACGGACGCTCTACTTGGAAACTTTTACCCATCTCCGCGCGGAGAACAGTATTTGCAGCTTTGGTGGTTTTGCATGTCTCACAAGCGTCAATGAAGTTTTTGACTTGCGAGAACATACTTGGCCAATAAAACTGTTGTCTTAATCGGTAAAGTGTCTTGGCTATACCGCCATGAGATGCTCTTGGAGGAGAATGCGCTAATATAATCAAGGAATTTGTCACTTCGGTTGGAACCCACAATTTCCACGTTAGGTCATCGGCTAGAGGATTGCCTACAGAATGTTTTGTCCGTTTGTAGACGTATCCTTCCGAAATCTTTAGGTCGGGTAATCGCTCCTTCTCCAGTTTGATATGATCAATGAGACTCAAGTATCCCTCTGACTTGAATGACGGATCATCCAGATCCAGGTGAAGCACCGCCTCCTCCGCTTCGACTTGACCTAAACACGAAAGGTATGCCTCGACTGTTAAGTCATCGTTTTCATAGGCGCGTGACAGCGCATCTGGCACAACATTTAAAGTTCCCTTCCTATGCTCAACCTCAAAATCGAAGTTTTGGAGCCGCATGCTCCATCTGGCTAATCTGCCAGTGGGGTCTTTTAAACTCATCAACCATTTCAAACTGGAATGGTCCGTAATAACACGGAAGCGATAACCTTCCACATATGACCTAAACTTTTGGATACCAAGAAAAGCAGCAAGGCATTCACGCTCGGTAACGGAGTAATTTCTTTGCGCAGCATTTAATTTCTGGGAGAAGTAATATATCGGGCGTTCAGCCCCGTCTCCATCTCGCTGGCAAAGAACACACCCGATACCGGACGCGGATGCATCGCATACAATTATGAACTCCTTCGTGAAGTCAGGATTTACCAAAACAGGAGCAGACGTCAATGCCTGTTTGATGGATTGAAAAGCTTCGAGAGCTTTCTGGTTAAGTTCGAACGCTTTACCTTTCTTCAGCACATCTGTTAAGGGAGAAGCAAGTGTTGAAAAATCTTTTATGAATCTCCGATACCACCCGGCCATTCCTAAGAATCGTCGGACTTGTCGAGTGGTAGTTGGCACCGGAAAATCCACAATAGCTGCGATTTTGTCAGTGTCAGCTTTCAAACACCCTTGCCCCACACGGTAACCTAAGTACTGAAGCTCATCAAAACAGAATTTGGATTTCTCCACATTGATGGTCAGCCCTGCCTTTGATAAATTCCCACTCACGATCTTCAGAATCCCAATGTGTTCGTCGAATGTCGCCGACACGACCAAGAGGTCATCGAGATAAACAAAAACTCGATCGCGCAACTCAGAAGGAACTACCTTAGACATAAGATAGCTCAAACTTTGTGCAGCATTACATAGCCCAAATGGCATGACCTTAAAATGGTACAAAGGTCGCCCCGGCACTGTAAAGGCCGTTTTCTCCCGAGAACTTTTCTCCAGTGGTATCTGCCAGAATGCGTCTTTCAGATCGATACTAGAAATATAGCGCGTTTCTGAAAGGCGGGCTAGCAGGCCTTCTATATGACCAATTGGTCTCGCATCCTTCTTTGTGACTGAGTTCACTTTCCGAAAGTCCAGACACAATCGGTTCTTACCAGGCGTACGAACAAGTACTACTGGGGAACTCCATGCGCTGGAACTTTCTTCAATGACCCCCAAAGACAACATACGATCCAATTCGTCATACATCAAGGATTGTATCACTGGGGAAACGGGATAGTACCGTTGCTTAATGGGTATTGCATCACCTGTATCTATGTAATGCTCCATGAGGTTTGTTTTCCCGAGCCCCTTGCTCGTGAAAGACGAAAACTACGGACAACATTATGGAGTCTGGCGGACTCTTCACAACTAAGCTTACATTGGTTTGTAGAAATCCCTTCCGGAGAGATTCCCGAAATACTCGAGATTACGTTTGGTGCGATTTTAAATTTCCGCCAAAAGTCAACTCCTAAATATAGTCGCTGAGCTAGTGACGGTACTATATAAAAGTCCATTCTCTGAACCATGTCTTTGTATTTGACGTCAGTCGTAATCATTCCCACTATCTTTTGTTTGAGTCCGTCAGCCGTGGATACGGTAGACTCTACCTTTCTCACTTTAATGTGCTTAACCTGCAAAAACTCTGTCATGTCTGAACCTAGACAACTGATGCTGGCTCCTGAATCTAAAAGACCTAAGAAGTTTTTCCCAAGCATCTCGATGGAAACATAAGGTCGTGGGTCACTTGACTCACGCCCTAGAGTAGCAGAAGCAACATTTCGGTAATTAATCCGCTTCTGACGGAAACGTTCGCGAGTTCTTCGTACGCGTTTGGACAGTTCAGGAAAGGTTACAATACGTTTTCTAACCTCATAATAATTTTGTAATCTCTCGTGGAACGGTTTCCTATACAATGCATTCTTATTCATTTCATTTCTATTCATTTCAGTAAGTTTCTTTTCAAGTGGTTTAGATACGGTAACTTCAGGTTTCGTATCATAAAAATCGCGTTTCAATAATGTAATTGGAGTTTCAAGCTGAAGGTCTTTATTAGGGCTTGAAGCTCCGGGTTTTACTTGTGAAAAGGACGGCTCCCCCCGGATGAAGGATGGGTCCTTTGGCAGTTTTCCGCACACCTTGGACATGTACGCGCGTAAGCACCTTCCAGACCGCAACGATAACAGAATATTGTTGGCGGTGTGAGACAATTGCCCCATAAATGACCGGTTTCTTTGCAATTCCAACAGACAAACTTACTCGTATCCTTTTCGACAGCCTCTAAATACGCGGGATCAGATTGCGGTATGGCAACAGCGAGTTCTTCTTCTACTTCAACCCCCACTTCATTCACATAACGTTTTGGTCGATATTTTTGTGCCAATGGCACATAGTTACTCGGTTTAGGCGTGTCTTGAAGTCCGAATTTTTCGATAGTACGGCACTGATGTGCTAACAGTCTTAAGCTATGGGTACCGAATGTTAACAACAATTCACCCATCTTCCTTTTTACATTACTTTTAACTATCTCTACTAACTCTTTTTCGGTCTTCGGGACACGTAACCTACTATTTAATTCTAAAATAACGTTATAAAAATCATTAAAGGTTTCATGTGGTTGCTGCTTCCTATCTGACATTCTCCGTGAAATCTCAGTATCCGTCTCAAGAGAACGGAACTGTTCTATAATGGCCACCTTAAGGGTTAACCACGACGCCTCTCTATTGGCCTTCAGAAACCTCCAATACCACTGCTCGGCAGGCCCACCCACAAAATGATGGAAATTTAACGCTACCTCATCCCACTCGACACCAAAACTACACCTAATACGCCCTAATCTAAACATGAAATCGTCGATGGTCATATTCTTACTATCAAATTTAATTCCCCATTTATGATATTGAGGGAAACGATTTCCAGACGTAGAAGTGGAAGTACCTGGTCTCCGTGGAGGATTGTCAGGTGATGTATCGTCAAAATTCATCGCATTCATTTGCGTGAGAAAATTGTCGAGTTGAGCGCCGTCAAGCATGTTGAGTGGCGGATCTGAAGGGTCAATTAACTGGTCGGGTCTAATGTTATTCTTGGCTGCTATGGCTGCTGCTTCTGTAGCTGCTGAGGTTGCTCGCGATGCTGTTCTTTCAGCGGATCTAGCTCTTGCCTGAAGTGTGGCTTGCGTAGCTAACGCAGCTGCAGAGGTTGATGTCATTGCACCAGAATTCCTGTTCGTGTTCACTGTTGTTGCTGTTGTTCCGGGTACATTCATGCTTACTGCCCTCCCTGGAGGTGTAGGCAAGTCTGCTAAAGGTACGTTGGAAGTCTGTGGTACAGTCTGTGAAAATGGTGGGGTAGGTTGTGAAGGTTGCACCCTCAAAATGTTTGTCAGTTGGTGGAGTATTGTATTCTGACTTTTTACCAGCTCCTGGCTTAGATATCTCCTATCTTCGGCTCTTTGTAAGCCAAGGTTGGCGGAAACGACTTGATCAATGTATGCTACGAGCTCATTATCTGTTCGAGGAACAGTCTGGTCGCAAAGACCTGCAGCAGATAATCTATCGCTGGTCGTCGAGTCTTCACCATCTAATTGTAGTTGCATTTGTTCGTTGGTTGTATTTAACGTTTCATTGACATTGGACGCTTCGCCACCGTTGGCATTACCGCCGTTATCACCATTGCCGTTGTCACCAGCTGGAGACATAATGGATATGCTCACGTAACCTGGGCGATAATCTGGGTGATATGGGGGAACAACTGATTTCCTACCTGTCCCTGACATTAACTGTACGGGAGACTCCTTGTGTATTGACACAGGATACTTAAAAAAAATTGGAACACGAAGTGGTTTTACCACTTAAAATCAAAACTTTTTTTCTTAAAACTTTAAAATTTCAAAACTTCTTAAAATTATATTTTTAATGTTGTACACCTGAAGTACCTCTAAGGAGCATTGGTATCCTTAGGAATCTCTAGGACAGTACCTCAGTTATACTAAAAGGGTCTTTCAATTATTTGAAAGTGTTATAGGACCTTCGTTTCCTATAAAGGTTAAAATTTCAAAAAAATTTCAAAAAAAAAATATTTCAGAAACAATTTCACAACGGACGAATTAATTCAGTGTCGTCCCGTTGGACAGAGAACCTAATAAAAAAAAATTTTATATAAAGATATACTTATATAAAGTACTTAACTTCTTAATACTTAATTTTGAAAACCTTAATGGTCAAAAATATTTATTCTTAGTCTGTAATTTATTTTTTTTTGTTTTTGTCATAAACTAATACGGTTCGGAGGTTGGATCTATGACCCCCAAACATCGCAACAACAAATTTTGGAGATTGCGCTCCTCGCAAGCTCCGGAATCATACAAAAAAAATGAAAAATTTACTTAACCTAAGGGATTTGGTCAAATCTCTACTGGCTCTAGACTTGTTTTACTCAAACTTTTGTAGGGTTCACTCAGGATCTCCGTATCTCATTACGCTACTGCTGACGTGCATCGGGCCAATCCCCAACCACCGGTTAGCGCTTCATGAGAGTACTGATACCCATCATGAATTACCTACTACTAAATTATCTTCAAACATACTTCTAAATTGGGTGCGATTGGTTTATTATTTGTAAAAATTACAATCTATACTCTAAGAAACTTTGATTTGATTGAGTGGAGAAAATCTCGATAAGTCAGTCAATAGCTTCTGCAACAGACGTGCATCAGGTAAATTCCCCAATCACCGGTCAAAAGGTCTACTGGCTAACTTACTAAATTTCAATTTCTGCTAAACGATTTACTTCGACTTCAATATCCTAGCAACAGACGAGTGGACAGAACTTCCGTCCAAACCGGACAAGGCTTACTGAAATTGTCTCTGAAAATCTAGGGATGAGAATTTAGAATAAGGCCCAATGCAACAGACGAAAGTCGGGGACCTGTCCACCAACTTCCCGGACAAAATGGAAACTTAACTCTAAACCTCGATGATATTTCATCAGCGGAAATAACTCAAAAATCACATTCAAAAATTACTCAAAAAAAATTTGAACAAAAAACTTCTGTTCTTACGCTTAAAACTGATTCTTCTAGCTAAGTCTTCCTACTATCGTTCTATCTCTTCTCTTTTCCGACTCGGGCCCCACGTTGGGCGCCATTCTGTAACGAAGATTTTATTAATATATTACAGAAAAAAAAAGTTTTTATATTAACATCAATAACAAAATTCTATTATTCCAGAAAAAGGAATAAATATTGTTTTGTTATTGTTGTTATTGTTGTTGTGGGAAATTATGAATTCTTTTCGTTGCGTATCTCCACTTGGGCATATGCGAAAGCAAAAAGGACCAAACTTTACTGCTTCACAATGTGACTTAGTGTGTTTTGAGATAGTAGATGGAATTTTTATTGGTTATGAGTTTCTCCTTTAATATATATATATATATATAAATATATATATCTTTCCCACTTTGTAAAGAGGAGAAATTCGATGGTTGTTTTTGTATGGAAAGAATTCATATATGAGAAGAAATATAAAATATACGATAGTAATTAACATATTGTAGCGGCTTGCCGCCGACTAGATCTTCTCTAGAATATTTAGGTGTACGCATATTCTTACCACAACAACGTCTCTTCGATTGTGTATGCTTGCTCTTACCATACTTATAAACTGTAACTGGCACCGAAATATTGAAACTCTTCGCGAGAATAACCTGAAGTATGCCTTCAGTCAATAAAAAGGTGCCAACGCTAAACCCTAATCTCAACTATAACCTCATACTGCAAGCATTCAATCTACTTTTACCAATATTAAAGAATTTCTGTACCTCAAATCCTCTTGAATCTTCGGACACCTCTCTCCACCACTTAGGTACGAGGACTACCTCCATCCCCTGGCATGGCTAGGCATCTTACGATTCAAGTGTCGACGACTCTCCCACCGCGTCGGTTGACAGCAGCTGGCCTTGGCTCACTCAGGAGCAGGCGTGGGATCTTGCTGTGGGCTCGCGACTGTGTTACGTTGTTTATTTAACCTGCCAACCTGTGAACCTGGTCTTGTGATTCCATTTTACTTCTGGGGAGGCCCGAGCCGAGGAAAGAGTAAGGCCCTAAAAAGTGACACGGCGTGCCACGCCGTATGTAGAGGATAGAACAATTATCTGTAGTGCACCTGTCTGAATACCTTAACCATTAAAATCTAGTTTTCATCCCAAATCTTAGCGTACCGAGCACTAACTATAGAGTGGAGTGGTAAATATAGGTGGTCGTATTTACTTGGAACTCTAATCACTAACCCTCTCTTTACGTTCCTGACTGTCTCATCCAGAGAGTTAGGAAGGTGACTGACTCGTGGTGGGAAGTCTAAGATGGCATTTGACCCCCAGTTGCCTCAATACCCGCCCATCAGGGAGTGTACTCGACCTGATCCATGGTTTCTAATTGGCAAAAAAAAACTATTCTTAAGAAACCCCTAATTGTGGTTGACTGGACTAGGTGGTATTTGTCAACCAGTGCCTCAAAACCCTCCCTATGTAAGGAGTCAGAACTCACTTACGCCTATGGTTCCTGTTCGGCAAACTACTGTACAAGAACCCCAACTTAATAAGCTAAACTAACCTAAGTCTGAACTTCTGAAACTGATTCGGGACACCACGGCCACTGTGAATCTTACTAAATCCCTAACCTGGGCGACACCGCCAATAAACTACTTAACTACTCCATTGATTCCGGACGACACCGCCACTGTGAATCCCTACTATTCTACCCTACCTTATTTTTGTATGATTCCGTACCTAACACAAAAAAAAAGTCAATCATCTCTGACCCGTTCATCGTCGATCCAAGGAGCTCATATATAATGGAGGTCAATCAACTCTGACCCTCATCTTCATCCGAGGAAACAATCTCCATCCTTATGCTTTGCATGTCCAGGGTAGGGAGCGATCCAACCCCCTCCGAACCTATGCTTTAGCAATCCATTATAGAGAAAAATCTATATATCTACAAATTCCAAATTATTCTGACCTCAAAATAATTTCAATCAGAAGACCACTACTAAGATTTCACTTGATTTTCATTTTTATTATTGACTAAAACAAACAAAACATCTTAAAACAACTAACCTTTAAATATATATATCTATATGTCTTAAATAGATCTTATCAGGTAAAAAATTTCGTATAAAACTACTAAATACTAGCTATGGGTACCTTTTTATTTACGATCTTAATGCAAATAAAAATTCAAATCTTATTTGTAAAAAATCTAATAATGCAAATAGAGACACAATTCGCGCTCTAGGTTAGTATTACGACTACAAACAATCAATTTTACCTCAATATTAATTACGCTTAGATGTCGTACTGTGGTTGATATTAAATTAATTCAAATTTGTATACGGTTGTCGTTCATCAACGATGTAACGTTTTCAACCTCGCTTAGTTTATTCTTGACTTTTACTGTTTATATATTTTTATCTGAAGTGCATTAATTTCGCACCTCACTGTGATGCTCAGATAAATTATGTACGATTCTTAGTATTCGCTTTCATCTATATCTGTGTACTCAAGAGGGTACACCTAACATATACTTCACAGGTAGGTATATCTCAAAAGACAATAAAGGATCTTGATTTGATTATCTATTTACCAGCTATTTTTGGTTTGGCTACTGTACAAGTATAGTAATAATGTGTTTAAATCAATTTCAAGTTATTCCTTTACACACTTTAAAATAATCACGAGATCAAATTTGAAGTATTTCTAACAATACAGTTGTTATTGTATGTATTCTATATGTATTTATCTATCAACAATGTAAATCTTCTTCTACTTCATTCAAATCGGTGGGTATTCACTCAAATCGGACGGGAGGTAGGTAGGTATATCTATGTATATATATATATAGGACACTGTCGAATGACAAAAAAAAAGGATTCAAAAATGTGTATATACACGAAGGGTAAGTCTGGTAGGTATGTTAATAGCGTACAGCTATATGTATATAGTGAACTAACGCACTATGGAAATTATTAGGGTAGGTCGCGTATAGCAAACTCTACATGGATACGCTCTTTGGATGATCGAGCATGGGGTTGATTTCTTTAAGAAAAAAAAATCAAGAAAGTATACTGATATGGTAGGTATAAATATAAATTATTCAATTAAAGAAAACGGAATTACTGAAATGTCGAGTAATTAGTGCCGGGAGGGCGGAGTGTTCTCCAATAAATGTTTCTAAGAATTGTGCCGAGAGGGCAGGGTGATCCCTATTCATATGGTAGGTATAGACACCTGAAAGATAAGTTAGTAACGGAGCGATAGACCGACTCCAAATCAAAATTTAACAAAATAATCTGTGAGAAGAAAGTGTGGAGTACTATTTGTCTCCAATGGTGTACAAAAAAAAATTAATGGAGCTGTCCGAGGACCAGCCAAACGATACGATAACAAAAATTATTTGGAATGATTTTTATACCTGTTATTAGTATGGACTATTGTTGGGATTTTAAAGGTAGATACCTATTTCGTTTGTGACTTTAGCAAATGGTAAATTTCATATCATTACAAAATAACAATATAGTTTGAAAGAAAAATTTACTTACCACAACTATTATGCCGGCTGGAGTGCACTTCTGCCTTTGTGTATTACGTTGTCGTTATTACAGGATATCGATGCTATTGTAAATGATCATTAAAATTTACTTTCGCTTTCTTTGGTCACTTAGTTGATATTTTCAGACGGGGGGGGGGGGGACAAAGGGGTTGAATGAACTAAATCTTCACTTTGGTTGATTCTAATATTTTGATTTGTGGGATTGGGTGGGCTTATTCCACCATATCTCACGATTCACTTCAGAGACTTGGGTAAGGACAAAGGATAAATGACACTACTATTTTCTTTTTTTCTTTAAATTATTTTTCTTTTCTTATCAGATTTTTTTTTTTTTTCAGATTTTCTTCACTATATGGAAATGGGCTCTTTTAGGTAAGTTACTCTTTTAGACTTTTACGCAAAACACTTTCACTTGTACTATATCTTTTTCAAAACTTTACTTTCATTTCAGATAAACTCTTTAAGACACTTTGGTACTGGACGTTATTCTTTCAGGATTCAACCACATTACATTATCGGCTTATTCGATTGGTACCCCAGCTAGATGAAAAATACAATTATATTAGTTATCTAGAATACTTAATTTTTTTCTTAAATAAATTTCATAAATTATAAATGATACTTAATCTCCTGGCTGGTTCTTTTTATGTGGGTGTCTGTAGATGTGCAGTTTTCTTCCAATTGTTATGCCGCACGTGGCAAATACCGATTGGCTTCAATTTTCTAGGAATGTTTTCCTGGTGGCTATGCCCCAAGACATTCAAAATTGAGCGATTTTGTTGCGATTCGTCACAACAGATGTAATTATCTGGCGATGTGTGGTTGGACTGGGATTCGGGTCTCTCTTCCTCCTTTGGAGTTAGATGACGGCCCTCGAGTTCTGTGTCCTTTATCCACGAAGTAAAATAAATGTGTTTTAGTGTGTTTTAGGTATCGCAGTTCGTTGCAATGACTCGTCGCACGCCGAAAATTTCCAACACGTGGATCTTTTGGGCATGTGGTGTTGAGAAAAATTCTCAAAAAAAATTATTCTTTCAGAAAAAAAAACTCGAAGCAGTATATAATTCGAAGATTATTCGTCGGGATTTGTTTTATTTAATCGAAAAACAAGAAAACTTGATGTGTGGTACAGCACATGGAATGACTGTACTTCTTTATTGGTGGCGTCGCTTTTGTGCGTTGTCTGCGTAGAAACTCCTCGATGCTTCTCTATACGGATGGCGTCGGTTGCGTTTCAGCACGTGCACAACAAATTTGTATGTAGCGTACATACATATATCTCCTCGTGCACAGATTTTCCTATTGGAAAACATGCTGGGATTAGTTTTTTTTTTTTTTTTTTTTTTGGCAGAAGAAGTAACAAAAACTGCTTCCACATTAGTGCGTACATGTAGCACTTACCTTTTTAATACAATTTCAGGGATTCCCTCTTGTCGCTACAGATTTTTCGTTTCTGTAATCCTCTTTTATGGTGAACAAAATTGCAGCCGAATAGCAGCCGGCGTCAGACAAATTCAATTTGCGCAACACAATAACTCTTTTTTTTTTTTTTGTTCTCGTCGCCACACAAAAAAACAATGTGGCCAACGCAAATTCGTTGTTCGCTGTGAATCCAGCGACTTCTCTTATATTTTTTTTTTTCCAAATCCACTTTATTTTAATTAATTTTACTTTTATTTCTATTTTAAATTTACTTTGACAACTTTTTCTTTACTTCTAGAATATTTCTTCAAGCACAAACTTATAAATTTTTTTATTTATTTTTTTTTTTTTTTTATTCTCTTGTAGGAACTTACTTTTGGCGATGTTCACTGGATGGTGGTTCGTGATAGAAAAGACGGAAACTCGTGAGAGATTTCCTATCTATCTGTCATGGATTCTTCAAATTCGCCCTGTTTATCATCTACGGTCTCTTTTCAGTTTTAGGTATGTTCGATGCCGTTGCCTTAAGTTCATTGTATAACAGTTTGGTTGAGGTTGATAATTGATGACACTGATTTTACAAAAAGTGTTCAATTAGCAATTCCTCGCCAAGAATATTGTTCGTGAAGAACTTTATAATGAGTTATATTGAAATTTAAGGTACTGTGACACTTTGTATTTGGACTAAGTCCGACAGTATTCTCATAAAGAAAAATGACACAATCTACCCGTGTGAACGAATAAAAAAAGTGTTCTGCAATTTGCATAAATTTTGCGGAACGTTCAGTTCGCTGTTTCTTTTCTGCATTCTGTCAGGCATATTGCGTGTGAATCATGCAGAACTTTATACTTCGCACGTGGAGTGCTTATTGATGGACGTATATCCAATCTTTTCCTGTGTACGTAAAGTACTTCCTTTTGCTTGTATGCACAAATTAGATGGGAATTTTAAATGACATCTGATATGTCACAGAATAGCCTAAGAAGAGTGTAGGTAGTATGTGATGTGGGAATTTTTGAAATTCCTTGGGAATTCGATGGACTGTAGTGGTGGTGGTGCATTTCCACTACTGGTGTGTTGATCAGTGTAATTGTGTCATGCCATGAAATGTCATCCTTACACCGATTCCACCCCAGCTTTTAAATATTTGTGCATTTCAGCTAGTTCCGTTCCATGTGAACGAATATATTCATATTCAAAAGCTTAGAGTATATTAAAAAATTAGATAATTGCTTAAGTCCTGGTCCTCATGGTTTTCCTGCTTTTATGTTAAAAAAAATGTGCAATATATATGTCATATCCGTTATTTTTACTTTTTAATCAGTCTATAAATAGCTGTAAGTTTCCGACCCTTTGGAAAAACGCATTCCTTATTCCTACTCATAAGAAAGGTAAAAAAAATTTGATTTTAAATTATAGACCAATTGCTAAACTATCTGCTATACCCAAAATGTTTGAATCTATTATTTGTGATATCTTGTCTTTTCACTGTTCCTCCGTTTTATGTGACAACCAACATGGCTTTGTTAAAAAGAGATCCACTATAACCAATTTGTTACAGTTTACTACATTTTGTATTGACGCGTTTGAAAAAAAACAACAAGTTGACTGTATTTTTACTGACTTTAGCAAAGCATTTGACAAGCTAAACCACCATATTCTTTTAAGAAAACTGCAATATATGGGTCTTAACGATAGATTTGTTTTGCGGATATCCTCATATCTAAAAGATAGGTTATATAGTGTTGTTTTTAAAAGTGAACGTTCTAAATGTTTTACTGTTAACTCCGGTGTACCTCAGGGTAGCCACCTTGGCCCGTTATTATTTGTACTATTTATTAACGATCTTTCGTCCGCCCTAGTAAATTCTTTGTCTCTTATATATGCCGATGATGTAAAAATTTTTCGTACAATCAACTCTGTAGAAGACTGTGATCTCTTACAAAAAGACCTTCAAAGTTTCTGGGAATGGTGCAATATTAATGGTTTAGTTTTAAATATTGACAAGTGTAAAACAATGTGTTTTACACGCAAGAAAAATGTGATTGTCTATAATTATGCGATTGATTTGTCACCTCTTAGTAACCTGTCTTGCTTTACTGACCTTGGGATAGTGTTGGACTCAAAATTAACTTTTATTGACCATTTTGACTATATTATTAAAAAAGCTAACATGACTCTCGGTTTTATTAAAAGATTTGCTCGAGAATTTCGTGATCCCTATGTTCTAAAAACTCTTTATGTCTCATTCGTAAGATCCATCTTAGAGTATGGTTGTGTTGTATGGGCGCCATATTATGCGGTTCATATAAATAGATTGGAGTCCGTTCAAAGAAGATTTATGAGATTTTGTTTAAGATTTTTACCATGGTCGAATAGAATTATCTTGCCACCTTACGCTCAACGTATTCAATTAATAAATCTTCCATCTCTAACGAGTCACAGAGCATATCTACAATTTTGTTTTATTGTCGGGGTAATCAATTGATCCATTACAGCCCCATTGATACTTTGTCGATTAAATTTCATAGCTAGTCAGTATAATTTGAGAAGGCAGTTGCCAATTTCCAACATTTATAGTAGATCAAACTACGGTGCTAATAGTCCTTTAAATCTCTTAATAAATATTTACAATCAAAATTCAAATTTAATGAATTCCACCAATGACAATGTTAAATCACTCAATTTAAGAAAAATATTTTTTATTCAAAATAATCCATAATGTACATTAGATATTAAATGTTTTTTTTTTTCTTTTTTTAATGCATTATTGTAATGAAAGTTGTATATTATATAGGTACTAGTTTTTAAGATATATTATATATGTAATAAGAGTTAACGTTAGTCCTTTAACGTATTAAATAAATAAAAATACACAGATTTTTTTTTTAAAGCTGGCCACGTAAGGACAGAATCCTGATACTAAGAAACTTATAGTAAGAATTGAGAACATTAAAAAAAAATTTTTAAGATTTGCTCTAAAAAGTTTCGCAACAAATGAAAATGTTAATCTTAATTATAACAGTAGATGTTTGTTGTTAGGAATGCAAACTCTTGAGTCAAGACGTAGAATATGCACTGTTTTGTTTGTTCGCGATATTCTTTCAAATGATATTGATTGTGAGTTTTTGCTCTCTTTAATTAATATTTACGCGCCAAGTTGACCTTTGAGAATGAGACATTTCATTTTTGAAATTCCTCATTCTACAAACTATGGACAGCGTGAGCCTATTTCTCATTGTTGTAAATTTTTCAATATGTATTATAATGATCTCGATGTATACTTATCAAGAAATCAATTTAAAGCTTCTTTGTTTTTAGAGCTACAACAAAATCCTTCTTAAATCTTATTGTACATACTTACATACCGTTTTTGGACATATTTATATTTTTAGCATTAAGCAAATCTGTGGATTTCATTATCGTAGATTGAATAATAAATAAATAAATTAGAAGCACTTTAAAAGTGAAATATCTGAACAACATGCTATTCATTAGACATAATAATTGTGATATGTTTAAGGGGCCAGTTATAGCTATCATTGAAATTCATCCTTGATAATTTTGATTGTTGATTTTAAGACGATTTAACAAACAGAACTGGGTTTTATTGGTGCCAAAATAAAGATAATGAATTTTAGAATTTTTTTAATGCATAAAATATCTTATATTTACTAATTCTTCTCTTAAAATCCAATTTTATTATTCAAGTGACAGAAATCGATTTCAATGAACAACTGATTTTTGTTCCTCGTATTTGGAACGCAATCGTTTCAATGAATGTGTTCGATTCTCTTTCTATTCTCATCTGTCAATTTTTATTTAAATGATCAACCTTAACCTCGAAATAGTTTTGGTCGTAATTTTGTATGGTTTTCAAGCTCTTGTCGGCATCTTTTTTTTATTTTGTGTTGTCCATTTCATGTAATTCTCGAAATATTTAATTAAATATTTTTAATATAAAATAAAAAGCAATAGCTACATATATTTAATTTTTAATCGTGGTATATTTGTGATTAACCGGTCAATCCAAATAACTCAATTGTGGTGCTCTGTTTAGTTTGGTGCTGTGTGGAGTTGGTGCTAATTGTTGTTTTGTTTTTTTTTTTTTTTTGAAATTTGGTCTATATGCCTTTCCTAATTCTAGGGATATGATCTTAGTGGCAGCAATAAAATTATTCATTTGAAAAAAAAAATGAATCTCCCAAACACGAGCCCGAAGTCCACGATCTGAAGTTCCTATTGGCTCGTCCTTGAAAGACTTCCTTATTAAAATGCATAATTGTAATTGCTGCTAGTAAGGATACATCTCTAGGATGAAAAAATGTTTGATCCCTATAGGCTTTGTTGTTTGGAAGAAAGGCGCAAATCCATCAAATTTTTCTTTCAAAATCGGACCTCTTCATGAAAAAGTCATGAAAGTGCGAAATGTATATGCCCCTTTCTTCCAAACCAAAAGGCCTACGGAAATAAATGTTACATATTCTGATTTGGTTGTTAATGCTCTTAAAAGTTGCATTTAAAGTTTTGGATTCTGAGGATATTTTCAAAATTTGACTCACAAAAACAACACACCGAACTTATGAAATTCCATGTAATGTAGATACCTACTTGGTTCTTGGAGTCAAAATTTTAAATTGTCATTTCATTTGAATGACATGACAGGGCTTTCCACTGAAAGTAGTTTTTCAATGATTGCTATAACCGACTTGTCAGTGAAAATATAAAACGTTCCACTGATTATGTCTCAATGATAGCTATAGCTGGCCCCTAAATCATAAGACTGTAGTTTAAATACTTAAACTTATATTTTTCGTTTCAGTTATGTAGATACAAAAAACTATATATGTATGTATACATACATACATAATATCATTTTTGTTTTTAAATCTTGTTATTGTTTTTGAAGTCTAATTTATTTATGTTTCGTTATTAGTTTTTAAAATAAAAACAAAAAAAATTTCCAAAGCTTACATTTCTTTCTTCTCTCTTCACTTGTGTTCTTGTGTGATCTTCATAAAAGAGCCCGCTAGATTCTTGGTGTTAAATTAATTCAGTTCCAGGTTTGTAAAGATAAGATATGTACATATTTCTATTTTGCTTGAGGGTTGCTAGGGCTTTTATAATGAAAAAAACTATCGATACTGTCGATAGTATCGATAGTTTATTTTAAAACTATCGATACTATCAAAACCACCGACTATCGATGTTTAAGCAACCCTAGAAGACTCATGCATGATGTGTGTATATGCAACGTGAAAAAGAATTTACAAACACACTCTCACGTGCTTGATAAGTGCTTGACCAGTGTATGTATATGCCGCATTGTGGTTTGAGATTTTGGAAAAAAAGCAGGGAAAATTTGATATGAATTTTATTGATCTCTTAAAAATCACTAGTTAAAACGTTTTTTGGGAAAAATGAAGTAAGCCATCTGATTTCGTTTATTGTTTAGAATTTTAGGAATTTTTTTTTCAAAATCGTTCGAAAAGTTTTTTCAAAAAACAGTTTTTCTTAAATACTTTTCGAAAATATATTCCAAGTTTTTTTTTAGTATGCCAACTGCAAGCAATTTGTAGTTTTTATCAGAAAAATAAAATTTAAAATTGATTAAACCGTTTTTAGAAAAAACAAAAAGTAAAAAAAAAATACTCAAAGAAACTTTATTTGAAAAATTTAAGAATTTATATTGTTTCGTCTATAAAAGGGTGTCTACATTAAAAATTTCATCGAAATGCGTCAAGTGGCTTACGAGAAAAATCTGGTTAAAAAAAAACCGGTCCTATGGGAGGTACCGTTATAATACTTTTCCTGAAAAATCCAACCCAAAGAAAAAGTTTGCACAGAAAACACTATTCAGAAAGTTTTATCAAAATCGTAGGAGCCGTTTTTGAGAAAAATAAATTTTTCACTTAAAATCGTATGGCAGGTACCGTTAGTTTTGGAGCTAGAATGCTAATTCCAAAAACCCTTCTGTAGGACGTCATAATAATACTACCTATGTACCAAGTTTGAAGCAAATTGGTCCAGCCGTTTAGGCTGTAGGTAACTATACTGACAGACATACATACATACAGACAGACAGACATATGGACAGACAGAATTGTCGGACCCACTTTTTTAGACTTCTCTATCATCGTAATGTTATGTTTGATCATCAAAAAAAAAAATTATCGCAATTAAAAAGGTATTGAGGGAAAACCGGAGCAAAGTCGAAAAATTTGCTTTCCCCCGTGCCCCCTTCCTCTTTTTCCACAGGGCCTTCGAGGTCAAAAACTTATCAAAATGTTAATTAATAACGAATGGACTACGTTGATTCCATAATTCTTAAGGACCAATCAATAAATGTTTCCTTTTTCTATACACGAGTGGCAAATGAAAAGATTTGTTGCCATTTATGGCTCTATTTCATTTTTATTTCCACACTAGCTTTTGCCCGCTACTTCGTACGCGTGGATTTTAGAACAAAGTAAGTAGGTATTTAGTATAATTTTGTTTTTGCACAACCGGTTCAAAATGGGGAGGTATGCGTGGTATGAAAGCTACATACCTTACCAGCTCTACAGCCGTAAGATTTTTGGCTTCTGTATAATATTATTTCGAAGTATCATAACGGTTTAAATTGCAAAGCTAGAGGGTTAAGCTCTGAAGCAATATACCTAATTGGAATGCCCACTTTCAAAGCGATGCAACGCGCCAATACTGCTATTTATGGAAGCTCCGCTTCATCAGTTTTGGGCGTAAGTATTGCTCGTTCACCGTTCTTTATGGTAACATTATTTTTCGATTTCTGCTTTCGCTGAATGATACATTGTCTATATGGTGGTAAACAGCGCCATCTATTATGTTTTTGATGTTACTTCTGTTCAGAACGACTAACTTATTTCTATTCATGTATATGTAGGTAAGTGTGGCGCTAAGACGCTAACTTGCTTAAAATCTTTTAATTTTGCGTTAAGTTCATTGAATAACGTTCGATTTCAGCAATATTAAAAAAACAACCAGAATTATATATTTTCCTGCAATAAAATGTAGCCTATATTTTTTTAGTTGGCGTACTACCAATAAATCTGTGAAAACCGCATTCAATTCCATGCAGTAGTTTCTGCGTGATGCGCGTACAAACATACAGACAGACAGACAGACAGACAGACAGACAGACAGACAGACAGACAAAAATTCTAAAAACGGTTATTTTGGCTTCTGTGGGTCTAATAGAGACTCTCCATATTAGTTTTGCATCTATATCTTCAATGTACAGACATCGACCTGTTACAATTTTATTATATGTATAGATTGTTATAGCACTTTCCATTGGTTTCGCTCGGGGAACCACTCATTCTGAAAACCAATGGAACAAGCAAAATCGCTTCTGTTCAATTTTAACACAATGTTGTATTCGCAGGCATCAGTTTCACGAGATTTACCAATGTCAAAGTGATTTGCGTAGCCCGATTCGCGGTATAAAAGGATTTTTAGTGGTTCCTCGTATTAAATACCACTCACTAAACTTCGTTGCTGACCTTTGTCGTTGGCGTCTTTATCATCAGATTTGGATTCAACAAAATGTCACATTTGTCGACATCGACATTACCAAAACTTTCGGCATTGCTGTGTGCGGATAGACATTTCCCCAATGAATATTCTATGGGTGACATTTGAGTTATATTTGTATTTGTGCTTCTTGATCTTGAGTGGATTCTGACTTCAAATCCAAAAGCAAAATTCTCTTCTCAGAATCGTCAGAAGTGTAATTTGCTTACCAATGAACCGGTTTCAGAAGACTTCCGGATGCTTCTGGACGCTTCTTTTCCTCCAATGGAAAGTGCTATTAGTCAGTGACACCACAAACATGGGAGATATGGCATATGGGAGAAAAATGTTGGTTTGTTCTTTTTTAAAATGCAATAATTTCAACATAATTTTAAAGTGGTTCTTTAATAATCATAAAAAAATACAAAATTAAATTTCGTCGCGTCGCCCTGGAGACACAAAGTTGGCTCTGCAAAAAACGTTCAAAAAATAGAAAAAAAACATTCTTTTCAAATAATAACAGTGAAGAGTGTTGTTTTGTTTTGTATATTAACGAAAATGTCTGCAAAAGCATCAAAAGATTTGAGTGTAACAAATAAGGTGCAAATAATTGAATCAATTAACAAGTTCTACGATATTTTGAAAAACAAAACGGAAGCGGTAAGAAAAGTCGCCGAGGTATTCTCTGTAACGGAGCGAACTGTTTACAGAGTTTTAAAAGAAAATAAAATCAAAGGCCATAATTCCCCATCAAAAAAGAAAAAAAACTCCGGTCCCAAAAGCAAGATCGATGATTTACAAAATATTGGTTGAAGTGCGAAAAGAGAAAGCATTTCAAAAATATGTAGAACTACGCTGCACTCAATTTTAAAAAAAGATCTAGGTTTTGTATTTGTGAAACGTCAACGAAAAAACCTTTTGTTGGAACGGAATGACATTATTTCATGGAGACGAAGATACTTACGTGAAATTAAAAAAATTAGAGACGAGAAAAGAAAGATTTATTTCACTGATGAGACCTGGGTCAACGAAGGACATACTCGGACAGATCCAGCTATCCAAACTTCACGGCAAGCATTCAATTTGGGACTATCAACCGGCCTTCAATCGCCGTCTGGAAAAGGAAAAAGATTAATTATAACCCACATTGGACGCTCAACAGGTTTCGTTGACGGTGGACTGTTATGCTTTGTGTCAGGAAAAAGCGGAGACTATCACGAGGACATGAATGCTGAGGTCTACGAAAAATGGTTCAGTGATATTTTAACGCGCCTTGAACCTAACTCCGTCATCGTTTTGGATAATGCATCTTACCATTAGAGAAAATTAAAGAAGGCACCATCAACTTCCACAAGAAAAGATGAAATTAAAATGTGGTTGCGGAACAATGACATCAGTTTCGAGGAAGACATGGTGAAAGCGGAGTTGATGAGTATTGTTAAGCGTTATAAATCACACCACGAAACTAATGTGGTAGATGAAATGGCCAAAGCTGCTGGACACACTGTTATTCGCTTGCCACCTTATCACTGCGAGCTTAATCCAATTGAGTTGGTTTGGGCCCAAGTTTAAGGGATAGTAGCAAGCCAAAACACGACCTTTAAAATGAAAGAAATAAAAGAGTTATTTAGCCAAGCACTCACCACCGTTGACAGCGAAAAATGGGATCGGTGTGTCCAACATGTTGAACGGGTTGTTGAACCTAAAATGTGGGAGATGGACATATTTGCTGAGGAAGCTGTTGAAAGGTTAGTGCTAGATTTAAATGACGAATGTAGCAGCAGCGACTATTTGACAGATTAGTGATAATTTTTGCGCAAATACTTTGAGACTGAATTTTTGATATTGTTTATTTTTGTTTTTTGTAAATACTTTTTTTTTAAGTAATGAATTTATTATGTTTATTTTTTTTTTTTTATTTTTCGTTTTCCAAACAATCTATGTTTTTGAAAACAAAAAAAGGGATTAGGCCTACTGGGGATACCCTTAAAAAAAACGCACCTTTTATCTTACCTCTTGGTGGTGTGGAAAAAGATAAACATTTTTTTATTAAATTAGTTTAAATCGCCAGCAGGTGGTAACCATACATTCACTACTCTTTGAATTCCGGTGATTTAATTTACAATGTATGGCAACCACGTCAGAGCTTTTGCTTGAAATAGACATATGGAAGCTATTGCTACCAGAATGAGAGGCAAATGCCCTATATTTCCTTCACTGACATTTTTTATTGAACGAACTATAGTTAACGGATACATTTAAAAATTCGATCTAGTGACTTGGTTGTTTGGGTTAGCTATTAGCACTGTTGACATTTTGACTTGATTCCAGTTAGATTTGACTGGATTTTTACGTCGTTAGCTGGAAAAAAATACAAATCCAGTCAACATTTATTTAAACTGTAATGAAGTCAAAAATTCAAATTCATATAAAAAATGTATTTTTTTTTTGACTTTACAAATTTAAATGCAAGATGAATCTAGTGTAAGCGAGTGATAAAGTGAAATCAAAGAACACATCCGTTTTCCTTCCCTCTTTAACAGCTGATCTGAATAGGAAGCGTTGTGTTTTTGTGTATTGTGTTGTGTCAAGTGTCAACTTTGATTGTTATTATTTTTATTTTAAGCTTCAAATTGCGACGTGCAGCAGAAAAACAAATTTAAAAACGATGAAGCGGTAAGTAAAAAGAACATTTTTATTTAATATTTTACGATTTTAATCGTAGAGGTATCTTTTCCTTCTAGGTATTTTAATATTATTGCTGAAGATAAAAAAGAAAGTCCAAAAAAACAAAAAGAAAGGTCGATAATTCCAGGAAATCATTTTCCTCCTCTTTATAATATTCAAAAACTCTGGAATCTGAAGTTTGTCTATTCTTTAGTGAACCCGGAAGAAGGTCAGCAGAACATTCCACCATCAACAGCAGTTCCCGATGAGAATTTTTTGTATATTAGGTATTTCAGTAAATTCGAATGATTCAGTCTTTCAAACGTAGATACCAACAAAAACAGCGTGGGGGTATTGTCACTGCAACGTATTGTATATACGTCAACTGCAGGTATTGTCACATTTCAATCAAAAACCCAAAATATGCAAATTTTAAAAGAAGCATCAAAACCTTTTTCTTTCCGTCAAAAGCAAATCGACTTGGAAACATGGACGAAGTCCATGAGTCGGAAGCAAGAACATGTTTGCTTATTGCAAAACATACTTCCATTAACTATGCATCGACCATTTGAGTACAATCTACAATTATGAATATCAATAATTTCTCTGACAGCAAAATAGAAGCAAACATAAAGTTATCAAGAACGAAGTTGCTAATTGATAATTAATTGGATAATTAAAGTAAATTAAGTTCTTTGTTCATTATTTGTTTATTTTAGATTTATTTATCACAGACTGGCTCAATTTCACAACAAACTACAAAAAATAACAAATTATTTCTCATTTGACGTTTGACAGAAAAGTATTCAGATCAATTCTCCCAACTTTTCAGAGATGCATTCTTTCGTGTTGAGAATCGATCTAGAATTGCACTTTTTGAATGAATGAAACTCTCAAAAGTGAAAAAGATCAAATCTTTTGACAGAAAGAGCAATTCTCTTCGTGAGTGAAACTCGCTATTAAACTTCAACCATTATATGCTTGCGACTCTGATGCAATATTGTCCAAGCAGTCTTAGCTGTGCTAAAAGAATACGATTTGAAAATAGCAAATTTATGTGGAATAGGTACAGAAAACGATAGCATCATGGTCGGTTCCAGAAATGGTGTTTTTGCCATATTAAAAGAAATTAACCCAAAGCTAATATTGATACCATGTGTCTGTCATTCTATTCAAGTGGCTATTTCTTCAGCAGCAAAGGAATATATACCCAAAAGTGTAGAGTTTATGGTAAGTGAAACATGTAATTGGTTTTCCCGCTTTTGTCCTCAGCAACTTATAGGTACAAAACGCGATATAAGCTTATAAATGAGGGACACAAGCCTTTAAAAATCACACAATCGTGTCCAACTAGATGGCTCTCCATCGTATTTGCTGTTTCAAGAATTCAGAAGCAATATCTGGAATTTAAGACTTATTTTACAATAACTGAACAGACTGAAAACTCCTTTAAAATTTCTAGTCTAAGTGATACATATGTATATCGCTCATTAAAAGAACAGAGTCATAACTCAAAAAACAACAATTTCGACCTAATGATACAGTTCAAATCAATTTTCTATTACCTTTTTGGTGGAATAGCGTAATTTCTATAGATGAAAAATTGAAAGCTAGATGCCACTTGTGTCGTTATGAGGACTGTCACTTTAAAATTTTCTTTTGTGGAAATACCGTTTTATTTTCATTTACGCAGTAACCTTTGAAGTGAGAACTGTTCCGTATATATTTGAAAAGTGTCATATTTTGCGATACAACTATATTCTATTAAAGGTAAGCAACGTGTTTGTTCTACATTTTTAAGTTTAAAGCGTTTTATTTTGTGTTATGACGATATAGAACAAAAAATATAAGAAATAAACAAACGTTATATTTTGAAATATGACAGTCTTCAATTGAACGGAAAACTTTTAAATCGTTTTATTCTGTCTTGTGACGTTATTGATATAAAATTGTTCATCTTTTAGAAATATATTTTTTGGACTATGTCACGATATGACGTTCTTGTCGCAAATATTATTACATATTTCATAAATTTGTTTGTCTTATTTTAATCTATGTCATTATTGTAACAAAAAGGTGCAACATTTTTCGAAAAGATACAAATGTATTCCCGTGGAAAGCAACTCGTTTGGCTTGCCAAAGCTAAACTTTTAAATGCAAATAATCATCTTCCACCATTCGATTTAAGTGATATTCCACTTCCTTCTCATGAAACTGGTACGTGCATTAAAGTGGACAATTAAATAATCCTTAAGCAAAACATAATTTGATCTTATCTCTTATAGAATATATAAATGAAAATGCTTCGTCAGTTGATCAGTCTTTATCTCTACAATCAAGACCCCCCCTCCTCTAGTTCCTCGTCATCAAATAGCTCATCTTCTGAGAGCAGTGGATCTTCAACAGAAGACTGCGAAGACATTCTCTACGACAAACCATATCAGCCTTCAAAAAGTGAAGAAAGTGATACTTCGGAAGAAAACTCTGTTTGTCATTCTAGACGTTCTTCCTCAAACGATTCCGATCAAATTGCGCAAACCCCGTCTTCATCGAATCAACAGGATATTTCAATTTTGGTAAGTCCTCCCAAAAAAGGAATTAAAAGAAGAAAAAATGCTGCAAATTGGAAAAAAAATGTTCTAAAAAGAAAGCGGAATCTTGGAGTGGAATACGAAAGTCTCTCAAATAACAACAAAGTAAGAGCCAAAAGAGAATTAAAAGCAGCCTGTGGGGAAAAATGCAAGCTTAAATGCTCCTCTAAGTTAAGCCAAGCTGAAAGGCAACGAATTTTTGCAGATTACTGGGCATTAGGAGACATAGAGCTGCAAAGACAATTTATAAACTGCAGTATGACAGTCATTGCTCCAAGGTATAGGAAACCCGTGAAGGAGGAACTCGGGCTCCAAGAAGCAACAATAACGCTTACTATTTTTCATCTTCTGAAGCTGGAAAAGTGCGAGTGTGTAAGGTTTTTTTCAAAAACACTTTAGATATTAACGATCGCACAATCCGCACTGTTCATGAAAAGAGAAACAAGGTTGTAGATGTCTTGCTTGAACCAGATTTGAGGGGTAAGCATGGTAAGCATAAAACTCTGGATCCAGCCATCAGAGATGGTATTCGAAACCATATAAATTCTATCCCCAAAATTGAGAGCCATTACACAAGAGCGAATTCAACCCGGACGTTCGTTGATGGTAGTCGGTCACTGGCGGATATTCACAGAGATTATGTGTCCGACTGTAAAGCAAAAAATGAAGCCTTTGGGAGCTATGCTATATTTTATAAGCTTTTTACAGAATCTTTTAATATATCCTTTTTCACACCGAAGAAAGATTTATGTGAAACTTGCGTTGCTTTCGAAAACGCTTCTTCCGAAGAAAAAGAAAGTTTAAAAGAAAGCTACGATTTTCATCAATCTGAAAAGATCCTTTCAAGGGAGGAAAAGAAACGAGACAAGGATAAGACCAACTTTAACGGTGTAGTGGCAGTTTATGACCTCCAAGCGGTAATGCAGATACCAAAAGGAGATGTGTCAGTGTTTTATTATAAGTCGAAGCTGAATGTATTTAATTTCACGATTTACGACTTGCAAACTAATAGCTGCGAATGTTTTGTTTGGGATGAGTCCAATGCTAACCGAGGAGTTAACGAGCTGGGAACCTGCGTTCTCAAATATTTTCAGAAAAAAGCAATGATGGATGATGGAGAATTTATTTTTTACTCCGACAATTGTGTTGGACAAAAAAAAATAAATTTATGTTGGCTCTCTACTTGTATGCCGTCAGATTTTTGGGCATTAAGGAGATAGCTCACAAATTCCTTGTGAAAGGACACACCCAAAATGAATTAGATTCTGCTCACTCCCTCATTGAACGGCAGGTGAAGCGTCAGCTGAAGAGTGGACCGATCTATTCCCCTGATGGCTTCATTTCAGCTATTAAATCGGCAAAAAAAGAGGGGCAGCCTTTTGTGGTGAACGAGCTTTGCCATGAAGATTTTTATGACCTTAAGGATCTGGCAGCTAAAATGGGTCCAATGAACATGGCAAATCTCAAACTGCACGATGTAAAGGTTGTCAAGGCATGCAGGGAGCACCCATATTCAATATTTTACAAAAACTCCTATTCAAATGACTTCCAGGAAGCTGTGGTCATTAAAAAGAAGAAAATTGACGCGGTTCCTCTTCAAAAAGCCTACAGCAAGAGGCCTGGACTGGCAGAAAGAAAAAAAAGATCTTTTAGAGCTTGTGACTAAAAACCACATTCCAAAGTATTACAATAACTTCTATAATAATTTATAACTTGTTTTCTTCAATATTTTTCAAAAAAATACAATTTTCCTATGTTACGTTCATGATTATTTATTAAATTAATACTTCCATTACTATTTTTCCTAGAAAACTCTTCCTTGTTTCAATAAATTAGGTTTAATTACAAACGTTTGTCTTATGGCCATGAATGTAGACGGTAAACAGATAATTTGTTTGTGGAAAGAAAGTTACATTTCGACTTATGACATATTTCAAATATATCTTAATCCCTATAACGTCACAAGTGCAACTCCTTCCTGTTTTTATATTTTTCCTTTTTATAAAAAATATTAAAAACAAATCTTATTTGCTTTAAATAGAACTGGAATTAATAGCCCTTTAACATAAAAAAAAAAATTTGGAAAAATCAAAATGTTTATGAAATGCAACCTTTCAAACTTTAAATTTGATTTCCTGCGGAATGACGTTTTTTGAGTTATGACGGTGTTCTTTTTAATGAGCGATATGTATACCGTAAAGAAATAAACTATGCTTATTTATGTTGCTTTAAACCTATTTTACAAGCCTTCAAAGGGTGAACAAAATATTTGAAAGCAAAAAATTTGATTTTGTGAAAGTATTGAAGGATTTTTAACTCCTTATATTAATGTTGATGACAAAAATAGTTAAACACAGTTGTGAATACGATTTAAATACTGATTAAGACATCTGTAGTTTGGAATTACAAACGAAACCTTACCTTGGAGTCGAATGCGAAGAAAAAATTGACGAGTTGGAAATAAACAAGGAAGACGTTTATGTATTGAGACAAAACTGCAAAAATTTTATTATCAAGCTAATAAAAGAGTTCTAGCAGAGTGCCAAAAATCTTAAAATCTTAAAAGCACTGGCTATTAGTAGCTTACAATTCCAACAAAATACAAATAGTTCAGTGAGTAAATAGATAATCTTTGAGATTCTGGAGGGGGCACAGTGAATAAAGCTACGGTAAGACGAATACAAATACAAATTGGAGGAACTGTGTCAAATTTTAACAAGCTCTGATACAACGGAAAAGGCTTTTAAAGGTCTTATGGCTTGCAGCCATCAGCCATGTAGTACTCACCTGTTTCATATGCAAACTTTGTTTAATTTATTCCGTACATATATGTATTTTCCTACGAAGGTCGACTGTAAATAGGTCAAAATAAGAGTAATATATATGTACCTCAATACAAAAACACTAATTTTTATTTTTATCATTTTTTATTGTTATGATAGATTTGATTAAAGTGTTGCAAACCTAAATAAAGATATAGTAGGCACATTTCACTATTCCTGTTGTATTTAAAATGTTCGGCTCTATCATCTTTCTTTTCTCTTTTAACAGATTCATTAATGCCCATTGAACAATCGAATATTTTGTTTGGCTTTGATGTTGAATAAAAAATAAATCGGTTGTAGTAACTAATGGAAAACGCTATAAATAGACTAACTATGCTAAACGTCAAATGAATTGACAAAATTTTGAATTTGGGACGAAAGTAGTACGTTACGTTACGAAACCTGTCTTCGTTTGTTTTGTTTTAATTGTATATAGAAGCTGTCAGATTTTACTATTTGTTAAATAATTAGTGAAAACTTTTGCAAATTCTAAAACTGGGTTTCTGAATTAAAGCAAATTGCCACCTATCGATTGATACCAAATAAGCCTACTTTTGTAGGCTATGGTTTTGCAAATTCTAAAAATGGTTTTCTAAATTTAAGCTTATTATTTGCATCGAAAAAATTTAAATCCGTGCGATCGTGCTGCTAACTATACAGCGATACAACATATAAAAGTCATACGAGTTCGAAAGAGAGGGGAGATAAAAATGAAGAACTTCTTCATACATCATGATCATAGGAATAGGAGAAATATGGTGAAGACAAACATGTTCATCTTCATTATAGCAAGTTCTTCTGCATTTCGAGGTTCCGATAATTTCTATAGTTCAGGCCAACAGTTTTTCTCGTTTTGACACCAATTTTCGAATTTCATACCTAAACAGGCAAAGGGTTACGTTCATAAGGATGGAAGCCAACCTGCCTCAATTTTAAAAGTGTTTATCCAACTTATTAACGATGATATTATTATGATTTCTTTGGGCACCTATCAAGTGAAACTTGCCCGGTCATACGCTACTAAAAACTTACCGGACGGTGGTGTTTACACGATAAAGATTTTTATTGTTGTTTTTTTTCCAACTGCACACATTTGTCTATATACCGTGAAAACAATTTAATGGACTTAGGATAGGACAATTAAATATTGAGCAAAATAATGTACATATAGGGTTACTTAGGGGACGTGTGTAGTTACGACACGTTAGATCGCGGATATATTATACTTATATCTTAGTTGAGCCATTGTATATGAAATCTATAGTAATATGTATAGGAGGATCGACTGTGGCGACACGGTGAGCCTCCGAACCTTTTTTTCAAATTTCTCGTTTTGGAGAGAAAATGTAGGTGGAAAGGTTTAAATATCTGATAATTATCAGCGACATCTATGTGTCTCCAAACCCCGTTATCTCTTGCTCGTTCCCCAGACTACAATAGATTTCATATACAATGGTTGAGCTTGACTAAGTGAGCAAAGACGCCATTACACAAAATTATTGTACACGTCTTACGGGTAGACGTCGACGCACCATCGGAAGTTGTGCTCATCAGCTCATGTCATATCCATAATGGTTCCTAGGACTAGCTTCACATGGGAAAGGCTTTCATCGACCAGCTTTACCATTAGATGATATTATATTAGATACATTTTAAAGTCCCTCCAAAGCCACCGAATAATATTGTGGCTAAATGTATACAACGGATGAAATTGAATCATACATATGTCATTATTTAGTTATGTATTTACTGGTATTATTTTTTAGGCAAACATGTTGATAATGTAAAGTGGAAACCAACAAAAATACCTTTTTTTATTTGTATAGAATAATATAAAGTAGGTGCACCCTAAGGCTAGCCGCGCACTAGACGGCCAGGTCACGCGGCCAATGAATTTTTCTAGGAAGCATGCAAGTAAGCGCATTTGGCGGCCAGCCGTTTTAGCCTGGCCGCCTAATGCGCGCCTAGCCTAAGAGCTTTCATATGACATAGATTTTATCACTGTTCTTAAGCATAGTCTTAAGGTCTGAACAAGTGACATTTAAGTTGCTAATATGGAAGACTTGAGATCCACTTAACCAGGTAAGTGTGAGCTGTGAAATTGGCCCTAATCTGTTCATCATTCATTAGCCTCGTGAAAAGTTTTAGTAATTTTAAATGTTCTGAAAAAGTGGATGAGATAAAACCAACTTGTTTTCAGTGTGCTCCATGCAGACTTAATAGAGGCAGTGAATATAATAAGATAATATATAGAACTTAGAACCAGCAACTCTTAAAGCAATGGAGGTCAATATTCAAGACACCATTGACGCCACAGTGGTATAAAAATGTACAATATATGTGGACTTTTGGGGAAACTTTAAAGTCAACAATTTGACTAACTGAACTTTGTACCTTTATTAGGAATGACTGGCAAGTAAGGAACTGGAAAAAATATCTGGTTTAAGACAATAGCACGTATATGAACGGTGGATTCTTATCAAAGCAACAGGTAGTAAAACGATCCCACGCATAGAAGAGTAATTTTTACGTATAGTGTGTATGACTTCTATTTGAAGTTTATTTATTAAACACCTCGATTTGTTGAAACTAAACCCATAAACAAATGTTTGATAAGCAGAAACTTTTTTTCCCGCCTAGTTTCGCTTTCCGATTTTCACTGTCTTGTAGTTCAACTTGTTTATCGCACGCAAAGTTTTAATTTAAAACCATACGGAACCAAAAAATTGCAGAAATTACGGATTTTGTTAAAAATGGACTTTCAGCGAAAAGTACTTTTTGACATCTTGGTGGAGCAAACTTCTCAAGAAAAGGACGCTGCTTTTCGCCAAGAAAAAGCTTATCCAGAGAAAGATGTAAGTATAGAACTACCGATACCACATTCTATTCAATTTGTGTTGTTCCACTCCAACTAAACACCCATGGTGGAGACTAATTCATATGGAACAACAAAACTGGATTGCTCGTTGATATGGTAAAACAAGGATTCGGATCAACCAATGATATCAACACTGCAGCTCGGTTTTTTCGAAAATATAGTCTAACCACATCAATAACAGGAATTAATGAAGATTTACTTAAACGATTTATAAAAACATTCTTCAGGTCATAAATAAAATTAACAACTTAAAAACAGTCAAATTTATGGACATTGCTCAGGCTATTTCCAGTCAATTTTCAATAAATATCAAGCCCTTTCCGCTTTTCAGGTCGGGATACTTCACAATCGACCACAATTTTGTACATAGAAGCATTGCGAATTCATTTCTTTCAAAGGGCAAGAAGCAGTACGGCTTTTTTGTTGATTTTAGGGCAGCCTTTGACTCAATGAACAGATGCCCTCTTATATAAACTGTATCGTATGGAGATATCTTTGAAGTTCGGGGGTCTTATTGAAAATTTTTATGCCGATACCAAAGCAGCTGTGTGAGATGGGGAGGGACTTTCGGACTGGTTCTCAACTGTATCAGGAGTAAGACAAGGATGCACGCTAAGTCCAAATCTATTGAAGATTCGGTAGATTGTTTGCCAGGTGGAGTGGAGTATGCGTGAATGCTGATAAAGGCCCTATTATTTGCAGACGATGTTGTACTATTGGCTTACTCACCAGAATCTCTACAATTAATGATCAATCGGCTGTATGACTACTATACAAGATTATGGAACCTCGAAGTGAATCTCGATAAGTCAAAAATAATGATTTTTAAGGATGGTGGTGGGAGGAACTACCGAAATGAAAGGTGGTGCTACAACGGAGACTTTGTCAAGGAATACAAATATCTTGGGGTTTATATAACAAAAAATATGAATATGGAAGAAAATCTGAGGAAATCTCAGACAGCCATCAATACTGCTTTCAAAAACTGTTTCAATAATGAGAGTATTTTGCATAGTAGCAGATTCAGGGTGTTTGAAGCGCTGCTCAAGTGTCTAGCTGTAAACAGTTTGATAGTGTGGAAAAACTCTTGAGATTCTATCTAAAACTCATTTTTTGTTTTTCTCCTAACACACCCAATTATATTCTTGTGCTGGAAACTGGTCTCTCAATGATGTTTATAAAAATTCTTAAGCTTCAGGTGGATTATATTCTTAAGGTCTTAAAGATGCCCCAAATCGTCTTTCCATAAAAGATGATCTGTATACCATACAATCAAAAACTGGCTGATATAGTGAATGGCTTCTGAAGGATGTGGGTTTTCTTTTAATGTAGATGGAGTCGAAAACTGGAAGCCTGATTTATATAAGCTGATTGAGAAGCTGGATGAGCAAGCTAGAACGTGATATGCTGAAGAAGCTATGAGCTCGCTATATCGACAAATATATAGTCGCCTGAATCATAATTTAATGAGTAGAAATTATTTCAATGACTCCAACAAACGTGAAGAAATAGCAATGATGCTTAGATTACGGGGAGAACTTTTAAATTTAAATTATATACCCCACCGTGAGGACCTCCCAGTGATCTGCAGCATGCGTAACCTAGAACAAAGGGAAAATACCTTCCACTTCTTGGGTTGGTGTCCGATTGTGAGAGAAACAAGGAGGCATATTTCTGGAGCTTTATTATATTTGGAATTCGTAAAATCAACCAGGAAAAGCCATGCTTAATTGATTTTGTAAAAATTTAGTATAACATGTTTGATGTGAATAAAATCTAAATCTAAAAAAATCAAGCGCTTTTCGGCTTCTACAAAAGGGACTGCTGATGCTGAGTTATATTTACATTTATATCAATGGTATCCAATGCCAGCAAGCGTACATAAACTGTTGATTCATTCTCATGAAGTAATTCAGTCTTGTTCCATGGCAATTGGGATGATGTCCGAAGAAGCGCTTGAAGCGAGAAATAAGGATTTGAGAAAATACAGGGAACACCACACTAAAAAATTCAACCGAAAACAATAAGTTGTGTGTTTTTAGTTTAAATACAAAATTATTATATAACATCCAAAAGCCTATGTTTTTTTCATTTTATCTACCAAAGGGTTACCTAGTTACGTATTATCTGCATTACATAATAAATGTATTACGAATAACTTTTAGACGTATTCTCAGCATTACAAACAACAACCAATAGTGTTTCGAAAGTTAAGGAGCAATATCCACTTAAATGCCACTTTTACCAGTTCGCGCCATACGGCCAGGCTTAATGAGAAAGTAGATAAAAATTGTACTGATAGAATAAACTATGTATTTGGTAGCAACACTAATTGTTGCCGATTCTAACACTTGCATTATCTATATATAAACCAAAATTGAGGAAAGGATAATTCACTCACCACGGATTTGATGGAAAGTACCATTCATAGACAAATCTACTTTCAAAAACTAAACCTTCGCTTATTTCGATAAAAGAAAAACATTTCAAAACATAAATGGCAAACTTACTCGTAATGAGATTAATGTGACTGCGGAAAACATTCCCATCGATTTTGAAATAAAGCGACTATTATTTCATCAGGTTTGGTGGCATATTGATAGCTTTAATTTCATTTAGAAGCAACAAAGAGTTTGTGGGAAAGAAATTATATATAAACTTGTAAGCTACATGCACACCAGCATGTGTTTTCAAATTGAATGAATGAAATTCAATCAGTAAGGATACAGCTGCAAACTGAAAATTTGAGCTTAAAATAGGAACTCCTGTCGACACGAAATAAATTAAATAATTAACGAACGCGTTAATTGGGCAGATTTTTTTTTACACTTAAGGGACAAGTTTAAAGCAAATTATTGCATGTTGTGCATATCATGGAGTTATTTGAAAATGAATAAATTTATAGTTTGTTTCCAAACTGAAACAAATGAGACATTCCATTTCTTTCTTTTTTAAATTCGATTATGAGTTATTATGTGGCACATTTTGAAGAATTTAATTTTTCTGTTGCGACAGACAATCCAAACCAATGTAATCCGTTACCTTCTTCCTGAAATAAATTATTTTAAAACTCGTTCTATCATAAATCATTTTAAGGGCGTTTATAAACCTTTGAGTGTACGAACGTAAAACAAAACAAAAGTGAACATTGAAAATTGTGCCCATGCATTGAAAGATAGGTATAAGTTCTCGTACTTGAAGTAAAGCAAAGTCACTTACTTCAAATTTACTGACCCATTTGTGGGTCCACTTGAGTCAGCATCAGAAGAGATATCTCAAGGTCTCTTATTAGTAATATTTATAGTTTATTCAAAATGAAGCCTTACAGAACGACAAATTTATAATTCAATAAATACAATTTCTAATTTCTTAAAGAGAAACCGCAGTCCAGAGCAAAGCTGCACTTCTGGTTTTGTTTGAAAGGATTGAATAATGTTATAACAGTATTGACTGTGTAATGGAAAAGGTATTTATAATTTACACTTTTTTCCAATTGGAATCCACTCTATTGTTTTATTACGGTATTTTGTAGGCCAATCAATTCTTTTACTTTGCAATGCATAACACAAATTTTAAGACACTTCGCTCTAACAATATAGGGGAATTCGTTGTACGCCTTCGCCTTCGTAGTTGAGGCTTCCATACGCCTTCGACTTCGTTTACAGATCCAAAATAGACTACTAAGTTTGCTTGAAGGGACATTTGAATAAATCGATCTGTAGGAATTGACGTAGTGTCTCGAGTCTCGTTAAAAAGGCTTTCAGTAATTAAAATGGCCCATTAATTTGTTGTCAGAATATTTTTCATCAAAGGCTAGTGTCATACACTAAAGTCTAAACCATAGCTTTGTTCGCGTACCAAAATCAAACAAGCATATCATTCATTACTGTTTTCTTTACAGGAGTCCGAATCTTGACAGCATGTCTACTTGTGATGAGTTAGATGTTTTGTCAGATTCAATTTCCCGAATTGTTTCCCATTGTCCTCACACTGAAGTCGTGATTACGGTCGACTTCAATGTACACAATTCAAGTTGGCTCGGCTATTCTGGCCAGACAACACTCGAAGGAAGGTATACTGAGAACTTTGCTGAGTATAACCATCTTACCCAGCTTGTCAATGAGCCTACTCGTATACCGGATGTTGATGGGCATTCCGCCCATGCTCTTGACTTGTTCCTTACTTCCCATCCTGATAAATATACTATTAAAGTAACTTCTCCATTTGGCACCTCGGACCATTGTGTCATTTCAGCTAATTTCTCGATCTCCAACCATCCAGTTAAAGAAAAAATTCCCACTAGGACCGTTTGTCAATACGAGAAAGCCAACTGGGACGGTCTGAATAATTTCTTTCGCAACTTGAACTGGTCATTATGCTTCCTCGATAATGACATTGATGCCAGTGCTGAAATGATTACAGAAGTGATTTTTGTTGGAATGAGAACTTTTGTCCCTCACAGAACAAAATGTATCAAACCAAAAGAAAAGTCTTGGTTTACCAAAGAGTGTAAAGAAGCTATCAGGTTGAAAGAAGTAAGCTTCCGATCCTATAAAGCCAACCCAACTGAGGAAAATCGGAATAAACACAAACAAGTTAGGAACTCGTGTAACTCCGTTATCCATAAAACGAAATTTTTACATGACCAGAAGTTACGGCAAAAAATTCTGCAATGTCCCAAAGGCAGTAAAAACTTCTGGTCATTTGTAAAAAACGTCAAGAACTCAACAAATTGAATTTGACGTTTCTCAAGAACTTACACAATAAGTGTTCGGCTACTTTTCGGTAAATGAGAGAGCTTTTTCTCTCATTTTTGACAGTTTTCATTTTTTGACACAAAAAGAACCCGAACAAAGCTTATAATGGTCGGAACGGCGCGGACGGACCCGTCCGTAACTGTGCGAGAACCAGCAATTCGTACCTCACGCTGGAACAGCGGATTGCTTCGTTTCGTCAAATTTCGATCAGTTTAGTTTAAGTACGTAAGCTGAGCGAGCGCAGTTTACGTACGAAAATTTGACATCTGACTGTGAATGGATATGAAAGTGAAATTGAGTGAGATTGAGAAGTATGCTGACTTTGTCTGTGACGTCACATTCATCTTATTGCTCAGAGAAAAATACATGTTTTGCTTCAGCGGCAATCAGTCCATTATGGATAGGTAGACTGTTCATTTCACAGTTTGGACGTCAACGTTTCGTTCGATTTTGATACTAGCTTCCGCTAGTTTCCGGCCATTACATAAGTCGTATGATTCAATGGGGAATTCAATGTTATTCTAAGTTTCAAATTATTATCAAATAATAGTTCCTCCAAAAGAGTTGCGTGAATGTGATGCAATTCCATGACTTACCTTTGTCTAAATACCAAAATAATATCTAATTATAAAAAACATTATTTTAATTTTAATACTTTTAATATTTTCTTGATATGTATGATAAGTAAAACAAATACATAAGTTTTCTTATTCCATGTTGCTTCTAAACTAATTTTAAGTTTTATTAAAATACATAGATATTATTAGTGTTTGGCACCTTAATGGCGAAGTATACATTTTTTTTAGGAAATAAGATTTTAGTTTTACTCATATTATGTATAATTTATATATTTTACAGATTTGTCTTATGTAATATACAAACTTAATAATTTAATTTTCAATTGTACTTTTGTGACAGAATTTGTTACATATAGTAAATATATATTTATTTAAGATTTTTCTACAACAATAAAAGAAAAAGACACATAATATATTTTTAATTATATAACTATAAATATGAAAAATCACATAATCCTCCAGCCATGGATTATGTGATTTTTGATTTATCGCACATCGAGTAAAATAAAAATACGAAAAATTAGTAAGGGAAAATTTAAACAATCATAAATGCTCTTCTCATCAGTAACACAAAAACATTTTACAAACTGTCTTCCGCAGCATCTGAAAAAGATATAAGAAAAAAATGTTATAAAAATTGGTTTTCCATATAAAATTCGATTCAGTTTATGGTGAGAGAATTTGTATGGTTTTTTTATTTTGAGAATCATTTGTAGTGATTCCAAGCATTGTGTATAAAATCTAGTCGAGGCGTTTGACTGTGATGCCCTCTGGTGCTTCAAACTTTGATTTTAATAGCTTAAAACACTTAAAGGATAGAAGCGACCCCTAGCATGCAATGAATGCGATGTTAATTATAATTACATCCTCTTGATAAAACTTTACTTTGCTGGCCAACAGAATAGGTTAAATAATTAAAATATTAAAGAATGACGTCATTTCTAGAGAATACTCTTAATAGTTGTAGTACAATCAAAAAGAATGTTGCTGAATAATTTTGTAAGGTTAGGTTAAGTTGGATGTCAGCTAGAATGATGTATAGATGCAGTAGCGAACAAAAACTTATTTCAAACCAGGACCATTCTGTTAAAACAAAGTTTGACAAGGTAGATTCTGACAGTTGTCATTTTGAGCAAGTTATTTCAAAATAAAGTCGAAACAAATATTTCAATAGATTTTCTACATACATTATTTGACAAGGTAGATTCTCAGTTCTGACAGTTGTCATTTTGAGCGCGTTATTTCAAAATAAAGTCGAAACAAATATTTCAATAGATTTTCTAATGGACCATCTTGCCGAAACTAACAAAAAAAAAAAATAGCAAGAAAGTGCAAAAAAATTTTATGCCCAACTATGTCATCTTAGCTTAGCTTCGGACTATTTTTAATTGTTTATTTTTAATAACTACTTTTCATTTTAAACAATTCATTAAAATTTTATTTTCATCATAAAATCATGAATTAATTGATAACATAACAATTTTAACGCTACGGTTCGTAGAAAATTTTCTTTCTTACTTTTAAGAAAAAATATGTCTTCCCCTATACCTACTCGTTTTTACTTGCTATAATTTTTAAAGCCCAGTGACAGATGTCAAAGTCATCTGTTTTGCTGTAGTAAAGATAATTTTTATCAAGAAATGTTTATTTTCTGCTTTTAAATAACAAAAAAAAGAAAAGTAATGAGCTTGCTTTTGGCCTCTTTATTCTTTGAGAATCCGCCAGAAGAACCAACAAAAAAGAAAAAAGTTTTAGGTTGACCCATACCCATACCTCATAAAACGTGCCTAACAAATACACCCAATCTATACATATAATAAAATTGTAACGGGACGATGTCTGTACATTGAAGATATATACTACTCAAAACAAAATAGGGCCCATCCAAGATTTATTTTTAATTTGTACGGCTTGTTGTGATCACATTTTCACAAAGTGTGAAATTTAAAAGTTCGTCTTGTGAGTAGATATAATAAAGTTAACATTTTTCACTAAAGATTATGTAAACTCAATTTCTTAACTCTTAGCTAAAATTATTCCTAGAAAAAAATGAAATTAACATTCATATTAAATTAAGAACCCTGTGGGTTTTGAGTAGTTTAGATGCAAAACTAATATGGGGAGTCTCTATTAGACCCACAGAAGCCAAAACAACCGTTTTTAGAATTTTTGTCTGTCTGTCTGTCTGTCTGTCTGTCTGTCTGTCTGTCTGTATGTTATATGTTTGTACGCGCATCACGCAAAAACTACAGCATGGAATTGAATGCGGTTTTCGCAGATTTATTGGTAGTACGCTAACTTAAAATATAGGCTACATTTTATCGCAGGAAAATATATAATTCTGGTTGTTTTTTTAATATTGCTGAAATCGAACATTATTCAATGAACTTAACACAAAATTAAAAGATTTTAAGGAAGTTAGCGTCTCACTTACATAATAAAATAGTGCCACACTTACCTACGTATACATGAATAGAAATAAGTTAGTCGTTCTGAATAGAAGTTACATCAAAAACATCATAGATGGCGCCACCATATAGACAATGCCTCATTCAGCGAAAGCAGAAATCGAAAAATAATGTAACCATAAAGAACGGTGAACGAGCAATACTTACGCCCAAAACTGATGAAGCGGAGCTGCCATAAATAGCAGTATCGGCGAGCAGCATCGTTTTGAAAGTGGGCATTCCAATTAGGTATATTCGTATATTTCTTCAGAACTTAACCCTCCAACTTTGCAATTTAAACCGTTATGATACTTCGAAATAATACTATACAGAAGCCAAAAATCTTACGGCTGTAGAGTTGGTAAAGTATATAGCTTTCATACCACGCATACCCCCCATTTTGAACCGGTTGTGCAAAAACAAAAATATACTGAGATACCTACTTTATTCTAAAATCCACGCGTACGAAGTAGCGGGCAAAAGCTAGTTATGGATACAAATAAATATATTATGATAACTACTATGCTATATTTTTAAATTTTAATTTTCAAAGTAAATGAACTAAGCTAAAGTAAAATCTGTGGTGTTATTCGATACGAGCAGATAAGACACAATATTATTAGGGCTCTCATCGCTGCAACGAATTTTGGGAACGAATTTCCCCTAAACCTGTGACATATGACACAGAACAAATGACAGATGACAGAGAAAAGATAAAAGATGGCAGATGACATAAGTGGTTTGCTTTCCCTAATTGAATATGGTAAACTATTTTAAAAAAAGATGGCTTTTATCGTTCTTCGTAATAACCAAAATTTAGACGATATATTATATGCATCATGCTGAAGTGTTACAATTTTACGTTTATTAATAGTATCCAACTCATTTTCAAGACATGAGTTGCGAATGTTGATCTGGCAAAAGTGAAGTCGCTAGCATTTTGCTGCTTGGTTTGACAAATCAAAAATATTTAACGTTGTATAGGTAGTTCCTAAACGAATCCTAAAAATCTCAACCAATATTAATTACCTACTAGCTGACCAGACAGACGCTGTCCTGTCAATCAATTCAAACTAAATACTGTATACTTCTTATAATAATTATTCCTAATGTTGTACATTTTGATATTATACATATTATGTTTATTGTAATACTTACATAATTATAAACAACATTGTAAGTTTTATTTCATGGCGCGTAAATAAATAATGCTGATGGTTTTCCGACACGTGAACAGGCGACATTCAGTTGGCCAGGGATTTTCAAGATTAATGCCACAAACACTTAACTACTGTCCTTGCGATTTATTTATTGACATTGCAAATACAAGCCGCACTGGAAATTGTAACCGTTTAAGGTAGAATAGCATGCCGTTTGTAATCGTAGGGATGCGTGGTATAAAATCGTCTTCGCCTTTTCCATTCCCTAAAAACTTTAAAAAAGCTTCAAGGAACAGCAAAATATGTGTTTCATATGTCTAGCCAATTAAATGAATGCTAAATAAACATAGACATTTTGTTTCCTTGTTTCCTGTTTATTTGTATTATTTCCATTTTATATTCCAATACTACTATACTCACATAATATGAACAAGAACATATTATGTCGAACATGTACAACAATTTGAAACAACATTTATTTGAATGTATATGTATATTCTCAAAACAAAACAAAATTCGCCTGCAGTAAATTTTTAAAAGAAAAGAAAACGTAAGCCGTTCAACTAGTCCGCTCAACCAAAAAGGTTAACGAGCACTTCACTGTCAAGTGGTAACTCTAAATCCTTACAAAATCTTAAATGTTTGCATGGGACTCATTTACACTTTTTAACTATGGTTTTCTGTTTTTATTTGTAGGTCTACAAGGAGCACAACAAACTGTTGTGTGTGACTTTTCAGAGTTCAGATTCAGTTCAGACTATTCCATCTGACGCTGAGCAAAAGGATATTAAAGGGGTGAAAACTTTTTTATATAAGGAAAGTACAAAAGTCCAAAGTATTTAAGAACTAAATACACATTTTTAAGAGTGTAATATACAAAAGGAACAAAAAAAATTATTATTTGCATGCGTAATGAGAGAACTTAAAGAGATCAATTTTTAGAAAGTGTTGCAGCTTTTCAAGGTCAATTGCTTTATAAATATAAATCTTCCTTTAAATTTTACTTTTGACCGCAGTTATTAGATTTCATGGTTTACTTAAACGAAAGTTGTTTTAAGGGTTCGTTTTAAAGGATTTTTAATTTAGTTTGGTTTCGACTAAGTTTATAATTCAGAACTTAGTCGGGACAAGTGGTAAGATTACCCAAGCAAAGCGTCAAAAAAGATCTGATGAAATTTTATCTTTCAAATTACAATGAAGTATACCTACCACTTGGAAGAGTTGCAACGAAATTCACCCTTTTGCTAGTAAAATAAGAAAACGCTAGTTATATTTTTACGGATTTTACTGGTTGTGGACTTACTACCCGTCGACAGGTCGGAAAAAGTGAGTTTAGGTGGAAAAAGGTCGAAAGTAAACGAAACTTCGTGACTTTGTTCATAGATAGTTAACTAACATTTTGCAAAGTTTTTGACCTCGGGCCCTGTGGAAAAAGAGAAGTGGGGGGGGGGGGACAAAATGCTCGACCTTGCTCTGGTTTTACCTCAAGTACTTAACTTTATTTTCGAGAAGTTGTCGTTTTATAAGAGGCCGAACCCCGAACAAATTATCTGGTCTATATTTGCCGCTCTGATGAAGTTGTGAAAAATGCCATCTTGGAAAAAACTCAACGTGACATTCTGAGTCGGAACTGTCATAATTGAAAGATTGTATTTAATCTGAAAACTAAAAAACTCGATCGAAATGAAACACCGAAATTTTGTAACGTTGGGAAAAATATAATTAAAAAAACAACTTTTATTCTCTCACTAGCTTGGGCAGCTCGTACGATACGATTTTATCATTCGATAGAGGGATAAATACATATATTATGGAGTGAGACAACATCATGTCCACACACTCGTTTGCCCTGTATCGATTTTTTAAAGTCCGTAAACTACAATGTATACAACAAAGATCCCTCAAAGTTGCTGACTTTACCTGAGGGCTTTTTTAGAAGCCCGCAGGCGGATCATATCTGGGACATCACATGGGTAATAATTTTTTAAGGTTACGACGTCATATCCAAATTGAATTACATTTGTTGAAAAAATTGACAAAGCAAATTGTAAATTCTTACCTCTGTTAACTTGTCTCTTGCCACGCATTCCCAAGAATCCAACAGGCGCCCGTTTGAATGACATAAACTCTAGTGGATCAATCAAATACCTCGATGCTGATCTGTAACTGCTCATTGGAATTCCCAGCGATTGTGATTCAAGTCTTTGTAATGTCGCGGCATTTGAGTCCTTCTTTCCACGCACTCCGACAAATTTATTCCGGAAACCTAAAAACTCTGGTTGCTTTTTGCCACGCATTCCGAAATATTTGGATTTCTTAGTTAAATTAATTATTTCAAGCAATAATGACAAACACAACAAACACATCTAAAGCAAAGTTAAAATAAATCTAATACTCACAAACTGTTCAGCTGCTGATCGTTTGAAGTCTCTTTTACCGCGAACGCCAAAAAATGTATTTGGAGCACGTTTGCCTCCATCAAATGGAAAATCTGAAAGGCGCTTCCCTCTCATCCCGGTAAATCCTGAAGGAGCCCTCTTATCCAATGTATTTTCCCAGCCATCGTTGAGAGAGTAATCTTCCGAATACAAAGGTAGATTTGATCTGTAAACACTCATATCGGTCAGATCATCGTTTTCTTGATAGAGTCTGCGCAGAAGTTGGTCCAATAGACTATTCTCATAATATAATTGGTCCATCTTTTTGCCTCGGACGCCATTAAAGCCTGAAGGTGCCTTTTTGTTGCGAATGTCATTTAAACTGTAGTCGTCTTCAAATGTCCAATCTAAATCATTGGGACTTGGGTCAGTGTACTGGAACTGTTTTTTACCCCTCATTCCTGTGAATCCAGATGGAGCTCGCTTGGCAACAGATAGGGATTGTTGGGAACTTTAAAAGAGAGTGTATCTGAAGAAATATCTTTAATATTATGATTGAATTGCTAAGCTACCCTAAGGCATCTTTTGATGGAAGCTCATTGGACTCTCTGTTCTCCAAGCTTTCTATTCCAATTGCACGTTTGGACTTTTTTGACTAAATATTTCGAAATCAATTTTTTGAGTATGCAGGATTTCAAAAACACTTCATGTTCTAAACTGTTAACTTACTCCTGTTGTGCTGGTCTTGTTGACTACATCACTCTTGATTTCGTCTCCATTAACATCCAAAGAAAGGAAGAACGCTGAAGAAAAGAAAATAACCAAAACAAGGAAGCTGTTTGCCATTTGGAGTTTCGTCTGAAATAAAATTTTAAAATGTTTTTAGAAAACTACATAAATACATAGGTACATGCCTTTAATGATCGTCAGAAATTTTTAGAAATAAATTGATCTTTCCATGTGAATTTGATGACGCATATAATAACCGTCTGACTAAATTGATACTCATTGCATCCAACGAGAAATGTGTGCAGTGCAAAGCAGAGTTTCGAAAGGAATTCTCAAGGTGAGAGGCGTGAGTAGGCCAAGAACAAAATGAAAGAGAGTAGTTTCAGAATCTGGAATCGTGATTATAGATGGTGTATAGTGTTGAGAACCGAAAAAGATGGAAGGATTTGGTTCTGGTTGACGCCCTATGTTAGGAGGAGTTAAGGTGTTGCTGCTAAAATCAAGAAGAAAAATGAAAAGAGAATTCACCTCAAACCCGTAAGCACCAGATGGCCAAAAACTTATACATATCGGGTACCGAAGAATATTTAGGCAGATCCTTTCATAGTTTAAAAAGCATCAGCTTTCTAGACTGGTTGGAATCCCCAGCGGATCACAGTTCTATGGGACATCAACGCATCCAACTTACGCCAGAGGAATTCGGCCCAGCTTAGCACAGACTAGCAAGGCATTCCTCGGAGAATACTTCTTCATTGAACTGAGTACAGTTTAGTGTAAGGCGGCCTTGGCCTTACCTTATTTAACTAACAGTTCATTAATTGCCCTACCCCCAACCCAAATCCTCAAGCAATTTCGTATATCTTTCTCAGCGCACGTTACTCTGCCAACTCTGATCGAAAAAACATGATCCTTCAAGAGAGTTGGATGGGCTTAGAAATGGCTATACTCTATTCGAGTAATTTGTTCAGTACATGCCTTATGAGGGAGCTTTTTATCTACCAATGATGCCTGCAGGTAATCCTAATGGCAAACTAAAACAGAAACTGCCTCTGAAATTAAACCCAAACCACTGAACTAACACAAGAATTGTTGTTGTGATTTTCTATAAATTTGTCCGCACCCATAACCTTTCAGTTTGACTGCAAAAAGCAGACTAATTTTTCTTTTCGTTTTGCTTAGTATAACAAAAACAACCCTCATCGTCATCGTCATCGCACAAAGCACATCTAAAAGGTGTTGCCATTATTTAAAAAAAGGGATCTCCCTACTGCATTTCTATGTTGAGATTTGGATTTTGTAGCTTTTTCAGCTTTTGATTGAAGGGAGGTGTTGTCATTTGATTTAATTTTTGTATCCTTTCTCAATAACCGCCTGGTGGTGTGGAAAAAGATAAATAATTTTTGATTTTTTGTTTTAAATCAGGAGATGGTAGCCCTAATGTACAATTTACTCGATTTGCGGCAATTTATTATGCAAAGTACGGAAACCCTGTGAGAGCTTTAACTTGAGACCGATGTATGCAAGCCAATATAGCCAGACTGAGAGGCAAACGTCCTATCTTCCCTGTAGTGAACAAATTACGCGAATAGAGTATAGTACTCCGTATCGGTAGTCGGTGCCATGATTTCTCATGGAGATGGGGTGGGTATAATTATTGTGTTCGTGAAGGAACAAAGTGTTTAAACGTCAGACGATATATGTATTCTGAGTAACGAGTTGATCGTCCAGATTCCAGAGCCAAAAACGGTTTAAAATAAGATAAAGTAAAGGATATTCTCAGGTGTCAGGTCCAGAGCATCAACGAGTTAGGCTTGGACAAAACTTGGTAGGGTTGGATTCCATCATATACTCTCAACAAAGTTTAAATGCATAGATCAGTCGAAGAATCACCCTTGCCAGTCGCTTTTTTTTTTGGACTTAGAAGGCATCGTATTAGCAAAACCCTGGAAGGATCACAGAGACTTCTAATCGTATGAACGTATACGCAACTACCCGAGTCACAAATACCATCCATAAAGGCCAACGCGTGGAAGACTCCATCTATAAGGCGGCGCGATGGAAGAAGACCTCAGCTAACTTAACTACTTATAAAAATGTGTTAATTTCCATTTCGTCAAATATCTAAGCGTTTTAGACGTGTTGGCCGTGACATGACGTTAAGTGTTATATCTATATGTGAAAAGTGGTTTACCTAGTTTTTAAATATGTAAAGTTCTTTTGTTACTTTTCCAAAAGATGGTTTTCTTGTTGGTGGCGGCGTTCTCGAAAATATCAATTTTTTCTATTTATTTAATTTTAATTCCTCCTTAGACCGAACAATTTCCAAAACCTTGACGATAACAAGGGAAGAGCTGTATAATATTATGAAAAGTTCAAATCTGAAGGGACTAGGAAGGGAAGAAATTCAAAAACGGTACCGATGCAGTGATGCTTTCAAAAATAATATTAATGAAAAAGTAACTGTGTTCAAATCGAAATTTAAATCACGTTAGGAAAAAGCTTGACGGATTGAAGCCAAATGTTTAAAATCCAACAATGCGTGGCTTAAAATACCTATACTTTTCAATTATTCAGTAGACTCTACTAAATGTGGTGGTCCAAAGCTTGCATTTGAGGAATCTTCAGAAAGATCAAAACGTCAAAAACCGAACACTACTTGAGAAAGTCCACGTTCCCAGCTGAGTTGACTTACGCAGCAGAAATGGGTTTGAGATCTTTTGGACAGTTAGATGCTGCAAAGTTATAGTGCATGACGTGATAACAATCACAAATGATGCTGAAAATGCAGAAAAACTTTAAGGAACTCAATTGAACTTGCTTCAGTGACTGGGGAAGAAGTCTTATCAATGATAATTAAAGCAAACTTATCGCGATTTCGTGAAATCATACGATCTAAGGCTCCCAAAGTTTTTTCTTCATACAAAGTAGTTCAAGAGTGCAAAAAGAGTTGCTGAAAACATGAGTACCTACTTACCTATATCAGAAATGTCTGTATATACTAACTTGCAAAGCTTGCTAGACATTACAGTTGCTCGAATGCTAACTGCTCATAAAGATGTAATCGTAACTCTAAAACCTAAAAAACTCAAAGCTTTTACTCTAAGTGTGACTTTGGTGGAAGTTCAGGCCACAGTTCGTATAAGCAAGCGACAAAATAATCTGGCAGAATCCTCGTTCAAGTTCAACTAATTACTGTAGGCCTCTTAAAATTGAGTTTATCAAGGAATTTGCATCCGTATCCTTGGCAGGAAAAAAAAAGTGGACAGTCAAATAAAAGAACTCCAGCCTAGCCTTGTTATGGTTGGTCAAAATACTTTCATCGTTGTGTACAATTTACTATTCACAATGATAGATGGAAAGGTCTGTAACGCCATCATTGGAAATTTTTCGACACAGAAGTGTTTTATTTGCAATGCTACATAAAAAGATTTCAACTCCATTGATGAAATGATAAAAAGACCAGTAAAAACGGATAATCTTCATTTTTGTTTATCTGTGTTGCATGGGTGGATCCATTTTTTTAAATGTCTCGTCCACCTTTCATACAAATTATAAATAGTCGAGGAACTTGAGATCACTTGCTTTTTTTTAAATTTATGTAAAAAACCGATTAATTGTTAATTCGCATTAAAAGTGTATTTAAGGTATTCAGATAAGCGTGTTATTTTGAATTTATTTATTTTAAAAACAAGTGTAGGCCCTCAACTATAGGTCAATACTACGGAGAAATTACATTTCCAATCAGGTATACGACCCTGGGAGCGTTTTCAGGGGGAGAGGGTACATCAAAGCGCTCAAATTTAAAAAAAAATTAAATTTTTCATTTTTTCTAAACCAAATTTTCAACAATTATGCAACCAATTTCGATATATATGTGCCAAATTTCATTAAAATTCATTAAATTATTCAGATTTAACAGATTTTTTCTGCTCACCCATATAAGTCAAACCCAAAAATTTTAGAAAAATGTCAATAACTTTTTTCTGATTCTTTTTTTTTTTAACCAAATTTTCACCAAAAATATACATAAGACCAATTTCGATATCTGTGCCAAATTTTATTAAAATCCGTTTAATAGTTCAGATTTAACTGATTTTTTTCCGTCCTTCCATACAAACCGAACCAATGTGCGACGGAGCCAGTCGCATTACCAAAGCCATCCACGCTACTTCCAAGGGCTTGAAAAACAAATTCCCTAACTGCCAAGAACACTTACTATTTATACACGCACTGACAGGATGCGATACTACGTCAGCTTTTTATAATAAAGGCAAAAATAATTTCGCTAAAGCCTTTGAGAGAAGAGCGGATCTTCATGCCCTAGCTGGGGTATTTAAAGCGGAGAATGCGGACGTCAAAAATCTACTTGATTCGGGTATTACATGCATTCTCGCATTGTATGGAGCCCCGAAATCTAAAAAATCGCTGAACGAATTCAGGTGTGTATTAATATTGGGTATTGACTTTGAAAAGTAATGATATTGTGATCTTAATAACCTTTTTTTCATTTTAACTAGGTACGAGAGTTTCATCAAGGCGACAGCAAAAAATACCAGAGCGACGCAGTTGCACGCTTTGCCCCCGACCGAAGACTCATCAGCCGAGCATCTTAAGAGGGTATATCTCCAGGTACAACTTTGGATTGGGAATAAAATATCTCCAACGGAGTGGGGTTGAAGATATCATAATCAATTTCTGAAGCCTGTGACTATGCAGCAGCAACCGGCCCCAGAAAACATCCTGAAAACTATTTTCTGCAACTGTCAGAAAGGATGTGGGCCAGCGTGTGGTTGTAGAAAGAGTGGATTACACTGCACTGGAGTGTGTGGTGTATGCAACGGATCGAGCTGCATAAATGCAGCGCCGGTCATTAGAGCCGACGATCTTGACGATGTCAACTCATAAGTTAGTTTCGAAATAAAAAGACTTTTGATGATAAACTAAAAATAGTATAAGTTACTGCATATTCTTCATTTTCCTCAGCAATATTACATCCAGTATCCTCAAAAACATAAATTACGTGAATTTACTGTTAAAAAATAAATAATAATATACACTAAAAAAATTTTAAAAAACAAAATTCGAAAAAAAAGTTTCAAAAAAAAAAGCAAGTGTTCCCAGATGGTAAACTTTGTTTCAAATTCGATTTCGAAGCGATTAAAAAAAAATTATGAAAATCGGTGGAACTTTCCCGGAGTTCGAGCTAAATGTCTAAAGTTTTTCGACTAAAATAAAACAATGTCAAACTAGACAGGAACAAAATATAAAAATACTGTTTCATGAGCGTTTGGGCTTAATCGTTGACAAGTCAAAGCCGGGTTTCGGAAATTCAAATGTCGGAAAAACAGTCAGGAGATTTTTTGAAAATGCCGAAACATTAGCTGATATCACTAACATACAAATGTAGATGTCGAATTGATAAAAAAAATGCATATTATCATGGTAGTGGTTGCTTGTGGTCATGAGGTTGATTCCGAAAAATTTCAACAATTTGCTGATCAAACTGCAAAAAATTTTGTTGCTATATGCCCCCTACAGAACACAAGTATCTCATTCATTGAGATTAAATTATTTCAAAAGCTTTGTTGCCTATACGGGCAGCTATGTGAAGAAGCATGGAATAAAGATTTTAAGAAATAAATTCAACATCTGCCCCAAGAAGCAATCATTACCAAATCAGAGTGGCATTGGTGTAATAAATGAGAGTGATGATGATGAGGAAGAATACATTTATATTTGTGATTATATTGTTTTTAAATGTTAATAATTATTTTTTTTTATGTAATCTATATATATAAAAATGGATCGCAAAAATGTATGTTCCTCCATAACTTTCGAAGGACTCCAGATAATTGGATAATTCTTTTTTGTGTGTGTTTGTTATAGTCAGGAGAAGGTTTGTATAAAAGAAAATTTTAAAAAATAATGCATCGGGGTACAATAATTCATTAATTTAAAAATTTAATTTAATTTAATCAATTTAAATTTTTTTTTTAATCACTTACTTTTTTTTAATTATTATTTATGATTTTGACAGATTTTATTTGCTTCTTACAAAAAAAAAAAAATTGTGTGAATTAAAACGTGGTGTTATTTTTTATTAATTAATTAATCTTGAATTGCCATGCTTTTCACATGGACAGCTGTACGTTGCGTGCTCGAGGGTCGGCAAACCATCATCGGCATTTTATTTTTTCGTTTGGAGAGAAAACAAATAGTGCCGATAGTTTGACGACTCTCGAACACGCAACTAACTCCAGGCGAAAAACACAAACTTCGTACCGCCTCCCGCCTAAAAATTAGTTTACCTGGTTCAATCCAAATCCAAAAAATTACCCGGCATCAGTGCTGTCGGAGTGGCTATTATAGTAACATTTGGCTCCTTTGCTGAGGAAAGAGTTACTATGCTACCCATGTCCCGAAAATGCTCCCCAAATTTAAATTTAGAAAATTAAAAAAAATAATCTTCAAATGTGTTTTTTTTTTGAAGAATGGTGTTTTTGTTTTATATTACTTTATCGAATACTATGGGTTGGCTATGTTTTCCCGCGTTACGTTTTCCCGCATAACGTTTTCCCGCGCACGTTTGCCCGCCAAACGTTTTCCCGCAAAACATTATCCCGTGACAACGATAGCCCGCGTATCGGTTGCCCGCGTAACGTTTTCCCGCATAACGTACTATTTTTCTTAGTACTATGTGAAAATATTCATTTCCATATGAATCGGTGGGTCAAATGATGAGAATCAACAAGAACAAAATTTCGTACTATTTTTCAGTACTTTTCGCTACTATGATGAGATTCCCAATTGAAATGCTAAATGTAAAAAATTCGCGCGAATTTCTTACATTTACCTACTCTTATGCTCAAAAACTAAAGATTGCTTTTAATAATTTGATATCTCGCACATTTCTTTCTATATTTCAAACAGTTTTAGTCATCAATTGGGTGGGTGGCCCGCTTCGCGGGATCTCTTGATTTTCTCCTCCTTTTTCGGGGGCACACCGCGCTCACGCAGCTTCGCTGCTCCACTAAGGGTATGTAAATTTGTCAGGCAGGCGCCTGTGTCTGTAAAATTTGTAATTAATTTGACCTGGGTGGCCCGCTTCGCGGGATCTCTTGATTTTCTCCTCCTTTTTCGGGGGCACACCGCGCTCACGCAGCTTCGCTGCTCCACTAAGGGTATGTAAATTTGTCAGGCAGGCGCCTGTGTCTGTAACATTTGTAATTAATTTGACCTGGGTGGCCCGCTTCGCGGGATCTCTTGATTTTCTCCTCCTTTTTCGGGGGCACACCGCGCTCACGCAGCTTCGCTGCTCCACTAAGGGTATGTAAATTTGTCAGGCAGGCGCCTGTGTCTGTAACATTTGTAATTAATTTGACCTGGGTGGCCCGCTTCGCGGGATCTCTTGATTTTCTCCTCCTTTTTCGGGGGCACACCGCGCTCACGCAGCTTCGCTGCTCCACTAAGGGTATGTAAATTTGTCAGGCAGGCGCCTGTGTCTGTAAAATTTGTAATTAATTTGACCTGGGTGGCCCGCTTCGCGGGATCTCTTGATTTTCTCCTCCTTTTTCGGGGGCACACCGCGCTCACGCAGCTTCGCTGCTCCACTAAGGGTATGTAAATTTGTCAGGCAGGCGCCTGTGTCTGTAACATTTGTAATTAATTTGACCTGGGTGGCCCGCTTCGCGGGATCTCTTGATTTTCTCCTCCTTTTTCGGGGGCACACCGCGCTCACGCAGCTTCGCTGCTCCACTAAGGGTATGTAAATTTGTCAGGCAGGCGCCTGTGTCTGTAACATTTGTAATTAATTTGACCTGGGTGGCCCGCTTCGCGGGATCTCTTGATTTTCTCCTCCTTTTTCGGGGGCACACCGCGCTCACGCAGCTTCGCTGCTCCACTAAGGGTATGTAAATTTGTCAGGCAGGCGCCTGTGTCTGTAACATTTGTAATTAATTTGACCTGGGTGGCCCGCTTCGCGGGATCTCTTGATTTTCTCCTCCTTTTTCGGGGGCACACCGCGCTCACGCAGCTTCGCTGCTCCACTAAGGGTATGTAAATTTGTCAGGCAGGCGCCTGTGTCTGTAAAATTTGTAATTAATTTGACCTGGGTGGCCCGCTTCGCGGGATCTCTTGATTTTCTCCTCCTTTTTCGGGGGCACACCGCGCTCACGCAGCTTCGCTGCTCCACTAAGGGTATGTAAATTTGTCAGGCAGGCGCCTGTGTCTGTAACATTTGTAATTAATTTGACCTGGGTGGCCCGCTTCGCGGGATCTCTTGATTTTCTCCTCCTTTTTCGGGGGCACACCGCGCTCACGCAGCTTCGCTGCTCCACTAAGGGTATGTAAATTTGTCAGGCAGGCGCCTGTGTCTGTAACATTTGTAATTAATTTGACCTGGGTGGCCCGCTTCGCGGGATCTCTTGATTTTCTCCTCCTTTTTCGGGGGCACACCGCGCTCACGCAGCTTCGCTGCTCCACTAAGGGTATGTAAATTTGTCAGGCAGGCGCCTGTGTCTGTAACATTTGTAATTAATTTGACCTGGGTGGCCCGCTTCGCGGGATCTCTTGATTTTCTCCTCCTTTTTCGGGGGCACACCGCGCTCACGCAGCTTCGCTGCTCCACTAAGGGTATGTAAATTTGTCAGGCAGGCGCCTGTGTCTGTAACATTTGTAATTAATTTGACCTGGGTGGCCCGCTTCGCGGGATCTCTTGATTTTCTCCTCCTTTTTCGGGGGCACACCGCGCTCACGCAGCTTCGCTGCTCCACTAAGGGTATGTAAATTTGTCAGGCAGGCGCCTGTGTCTGTAAAATTTGTAATTAATTTGACCTGGGTGGCCCGCTTCGCGGGATCTCTTGATTTTCTCCTCCTTTTTCGGGGGCACACCGCGCTCACGCAGCTTCGCTGCTCCACTAAGGGTATGTAAATTTGTCAGGCAGGCGCCTGTGTCTGTAACATTTGTAATTAATTTGACCTGGGTGGCCCGCTTCGCGGGATCTCTTGATTTTCTCCTCCTTTTTCGGGGGCACACCGCGCTCACGCAGCTTCGCTGCTCCACTAAGGGTATGTAAATTTGTCAGGCAGGCGCCTGTGTCTGTAACATTTGTAATTAATTTGACCTGGGTGGCCCGCTTCGCGGGATCTCTTGATTTTCTCCTCCTTTTTCGGGGGCACACCGCGCTCACGCAGCTTCGCTGCTCCACTAAGGGTATGTAAATTTGTCAGGCAGGCGCCTGTGTCTGTAACATTTGTAATTAATTTGACCTGGGTGGCCCGCTTCGCGGGATCTCTTGATTTTCTCCTCCTTTTTCGGGGGCACACCGCGCTCACGCAGCTTCGCTGCTCCACTAAGGGTATGTAAATTTGTCAGGCAGGCGCCTGTGTCTGTAACATTTGTAATTAATTTGACCTGGGTGGCCCGCTTCGCGGGATCTCTTGATTTTCTCCTCCTTTTTCGGGGGCACACCGCGCTCACGCAGCTTCGCTGCTCCACTAAGGGTATGTAAATTTGTCAGGCAGGCGCCTATGTCAAACAGTTTTCATAATCAATAGTACCTGGAAGTCCCGAAGGATATAAATTAATCAAAAGAAGAAAAAATAATTTTTTTGTGTTTCACTATTTTTTGGATTTTGGTCTCTCGCTCATGTTTTCATCAATAACTTTTGAAATGTTTGAGCTTTCGTTCTAATTCATACATATTATTAAAGGTAATGAATGTACCTTTCCAATGATATATAATGTTTAACTATTTTTACGCATATTATGCTTAATATATGGGTTTTAAAACGATTAAAAATGATAGAAATTCTCATTTTTTAGTCATTTTGTTTTTTGGCTGTAACTTCGTTAATAGACGTCCTAGAGGGTCGATTTTTACTCCGTTTTTTGTCAATAACTTCTGAAATATGGGACATATTATGATAATTTTTGCATTTTCTGATAGGTAATGAATGCCCCTTTCCAACGATATATTTTTTTTTATTTTTAAAATAATTAAAATTTTCTTGATTTTCCTATTTTTTCAAGGGAAAAATCAAAAAATTCATTAAAAAAGGGTAGCCAGATTATGAGAATCACCAAGAACCAACCTGGTTTGGCTATGTTTTCCCGTGTAACGTTTTCCCGCATAACGTTTGCCGAGCACGTTTGCCCGCCAAACGTTTTCCCGCAAAACATTATCCCGTGACAACAAGAAAACCAAAGCAGATTCCCAATTGAAAAAAGAAGAGGGTATCCAAATCATGAGAATCGGAAAGAAATTCCAATTGAAATCGTTTCAATTGGGAATGAGAATGGGTATATAAGGAGGTGTGCTGAGCGATTTTTTCTTAGTATAACTTATACGTTATACTAAGCCGGTTCTTCTCAGAACTTTAAAAAAATCTCTAAGAGGTAAAATAATTCGAATATTTCAAGAAAAATGACTAAAATATCAGCGAAAAGATTCAAAATTTAATAAAATATATAAAAAAAAAAAAAAAAGTGTCAGATTTTTTCCGAAATTTGACCAAAAGTACTAAAAAAATTCTTAGTACGCACACTACTTTTTGAAAAGTAGTGCTAATCCCGCCAAATAGTAGTAGGTTCCTAATGCGGGATTACCGCGGGAAAACGTTACGAGGACCTTTATTTTTTTGCACTAAGTGTTTGAAATCGAATGAAAATCGGCGGGCAAACGTTACGCGGGATTTTGTTGTGCCGCCTAATGTAACGCTCCCCTTTGATAACTCTTTTTTCCAAATTTAATAGAAGAGTCAGAGTTTGAAAAACTAGACGAAGAATGGCGGCTATTTCTTAACCAATCTTTTGTGTCAAATGACTTAGCGTTTGAAGATTTTTACCAAAATATATTTAAAGCCAGAAATGCATTAAATGAGACCATGTTTCCTCTAGTAAAATAGTTTGTCGGAACAATTATCGCTTTTCCACATAGTAGTGCAACTGCTGAAAGAAAATTTTCGGATGTTAGTCTAATAAAAGACAAAAAGCGAAACTGTCTGCAAATAGAAACAGTCAACGCTATTTTAACAGCAAAAGAGCTTTTGAGCAACAACTTCGCTGAAAAGTGGCAACCGTCTAAGACTTTAATTTCCAAATACAAAAAACAGGATTGTCACTAAGTCAGTTTATTGTTGTATTATATTTTCTTTACTAAATTATTTACATTCCGAATCATGCTAATAACTTATCAATTTATTAATGCCTTTAATGTTTTTTTATGAATACTTGTATTTTCTAAATTTTGGATTTTATTTCCTTTTGTGTAGTGTTTTTTTTTTATTCATTTAAGGGGCCAGCTTTAACGATCTGAAAAACCAAACTGGAAAAATTTTCAAATGGAAAATGTTATGTTATGATTTTATTTGAAACACAAATGCTAAGCCCATCGATGGCAACTAACTCAGAGAATTTATTTTGCAATTAAAAATTTAAATTGAACTTATACTTGTTGTTAAAAATGTTATAATAAATATGTCTGTTATAATATTATAAGAGAAAAATAATTAAATACACTTTTAACAGAAAGTATTAGTTTATTTGAAATTTTTACTAGCAAAAATATTTCTCCGAGTTAGTTTTTCTGATAGCACTTGATTTCTTTGAAACAGTAAAAAACCAATTGTTTTTGAGAACCTAGGAATCACTTATGTTCCTGAGTTGTCAAAAACAATTCGATTTTTACTGTTTCGAAGTAATCAAGTGTTTTTGTTTTGTTTTTGTTCTTACTTTTATATCACATAGTATTTTTCGTTAATATCTTAGATGAAAGTTTGAATGTTAAATTTAAAGAGTTTACGCAATTTTTTTTTTAACCATTGAATTCATTTACATTCTTAACTCATGAAAGATTTATTTATTTTATTTTAGGTATATTTTTCGCTAATATAATATTGAAAGTATTACCTTACTATGTATATAAATTTTAAACAATAACCCACTGTGAATTTTTTAGTGTTCTAAGTTATCTTTTATGTTAAAAAAGAATAAAAATGCTTCTACAAATAAAAATGGTTTATTGTATTGTCCCTGGCGAATTCAATGCTTTTTTAGTGCATTTTTTTAAATATAAAATATGTGCAATTTTATAAGGGCTCCCCAAGTTCCGGAAATGCTCCCCAAAATCTGTAAAAAGTGCTACCCTTCAACTTTGCAAAACGACAGCACTGCCCGGCATGCGTTTCAACGCTGTAAATGTTTATTGTAAACGGAAGATTTTGTTTCATTTTTTTGTCATTAAGTACGTAACGTGTAAAATTTACGGTAATTTTTTATTTGACAGGTAAATCACTTTCGGTACATCAAACGCGTGAACATAATAGAATTTTTTATAATTCAACTGATTTATATTTACTGCAAGAGTTAGCTTTCCCCAGCCAGCAAAAATGTATGTTCCCTCATAACTTCCGAACGACTAGGCCAAACTGGATAATTTTTTGTTTTGAGTTTTTGTTATTGTCAGGAGAAGGTTTGTATAAAAGAATATTTTAAATGCATTTTAGGTACATTTTGTCAAATTAAGAACAAATCTTTTGGAAGGACATTTTGAGGATGTCTAGGTTTCTATGAAGATTGGTCAAAAATCGGTGAAGTAGTTTGTCAGAAATGCATTTTTGGTGCATTTTGTCACAAATCTTCAAAATTGCAAACAATTGGGATGCATAGTTTTAACATAATGAAAATTAAATTTGACGCGGGGCTTATTGCCCTTACATTGTGTAACAAAAAGCACCTCAATAAGCAGAATCTCTTTGTGTTAGCGTTGAAACGCATGCCGGAAAATTTTTTGGATTTGGATTGAACCAGGTAAACTAATTTTTAGGCGGGAGGCGGTACGAAGTTTGTGTTTTTCGCCTTGAGAGATGTTAGTTGCGTGTTCGAGAGTCGTCAAACTATCGGCACTATTTGTTTTTCCTCCGAACGGAAAAATAAAATGCACGACTGGGTCGCACAAACTTGCTCCAACGTGTGACAGTGGTCTTTAGGCTTGAGATTTTGATAAAGAATAAATTTTTCGGCTGGAGAAGATAGTTCTATATTTCAAGTGTAAACTGATGATCATTCCTAGCAAGACGAGTATTAATCGTTTAATTGGAGGAACGCAGCTGGCTAAATAGAGTGAGCATTTTGTATAAAAAGCGGTAAAATAAGGAAAGACATGAAAAATTTCGACGATGTTCAAGTGATGGAAATGTTTCGATAATCCTTTTCTCCCCTATCTATTATAACGCTTTTTTCAGCTCTATCGAGCATGTTTAAACAAGTTTGACAAGCAACTGCTGAGAGATGGGATTTCTACTCGAGTTAAGGGCTTATAAACGCTTTGTAAATTGTAGGCAGATCAGAAGGGGTGAATAACTTCTTTTTTTTGACAGGTTAATCACTTTCTATAAATCAAACGCATCAAAATATAGAATTTTTTATAGTTGAACTAATTTTAATTTACTGATACTGTAAGTGTTAGATTTCCATATCCAGCTACTGCGCACCCATGTGAAGCTAAGTGTGCATAAGTAGTAAAACAAAAATTCAGCAATTTCAAAAATGTTAAAAAAGGCGGTACGGAGTTCGCCGGGTCAGCTAGTATCTAAATATGTTTCTAATTGTTTATAATATGTAATTAATTTCTTATGAGTAATAAATATTTCCTTTAACTATTTTTTTTAAACTAAGACTCATGTTAGGACGTTTGCACAATTTTTTTCAATTTTTGTAAAAGTAGGCATTTTTTGTGGGCGTGTCCCCAATTTTTGTTTTTAAACGTGCCAACTATCATTCTAGGAGCAATCGTGAATAATTTCAAGTCTGTAGATTTTTTATTATTTTATTTAATGCCACGTTTAGTGGTGTTTTGCTCCAGTTTGCGTCTACTATGTTCACTTCTAGTATGTAAGTGAGATATTTGCTTGGGCTACTGGCTTGAAATATATATGGGGTATAATATGGTCTTTTTTATTGTACCTATACATATATGTATGTCAGTGGATTTCAGTAAATTACGTATTTAAGATGCCTGAATAGAACCCTATCCAACCTGGAGTACTGCATTTTGGTCCTCCAAATCCATCGTGAAAAGATTTTGTGGGTTCAATAAAAGGAGCGTTGGTGCATTCGGTGTTTTTTTTTTTTTTTTTTTTTCATTGGACGACTAGCTTTGCCAAAGCACCATCAGACATATGTTCCCGCAAGAAGTTCTCTTCGTTCCTGAAAAAAGCGTGCAACACAATAGCCCCAGCTGTTTGAACTTATCTTTAAAAACTGAACAGTTCACAAAAGTTCAAATTTTCGCGATAGTTTAAAGCTTCATAAAATTGTTTCTCATTTAAAAAAATGACTTTTTTAAATCTACTGTATGATTTTGAATGACCCTGTCCAATGCTGTCATTCATCGGGTACTTATTTGGCCCAAGTGCGAGAACGCAAATGAAAATACATTGGTGTCGTGATTTCAAGTGCAAGTCCCAATTGATTGCCAATGAAAAAAAATGTATATACCTATAAAAAAGCGAACATAAAGAACATCCAATCAATACAATTCTAATCAAACAAAATCGCCCAACGACAATTCCTCAAATCAATTAAAAACAAAACAAATTTCATCGAACTAACAATACCTGAATCAACTTTTTTTTCTAAGTTGGCAAAAAAAAGAAACTTCTAGTTGAACCTAATGAAATGCCAATCTTTCATACAAATCTGTAGATATATACCACAGCAATTTGTATCTTTTATGTTAACATTATAGTCAAACTATCATTTTCAAAAAAACAATTACAAAATGCCAGAGGTGTTCTTAAATTTTATTTAACTCTTAACACTCAGTTTCAATTGTTTCCATTCGAAAAAGAGCTTTATTCTTTTAAAACTTAATTTGTTTCTGTGGCCGTTTTTGACCTTATCGCTGGGATCAGTTCAATATTTGTTTTCCAGTTATGAACTTGAAAGGGATTTTGAAATAAAAGAACATTTTTGAAGTGCTCTCCAGGTGTGTACTTAATTTTCCCCCCTTTAACGTGCAAACAAAAGAACATGAAAATCCCTTTAGTCACCTCATTGACACATATCCTGGGCTGTAATTAAAGTGTCATTTCGCAGATACATGAACATTGTACACATAATAATTGATATTTGACTTTTAATAACATTTCATTATTACAAAACTCCAGGATTTAGAAAAGTTTACAAAAACAGCAAAAAAAAACATACACGAAGTGTCTATGGCACAATTATTTTCCTTGTGCAAGTAGGTTTATAGCTTTAAAGCCAAATGAAACATCCTTTTCTTCCGAACGTGGTATCTATTAACTCCCTGAATGCCTCCAACCAAGACTGCTGCAGTTTAAAAATGTCTTCAAGAAATAGCAGGGATTATCCGGAAAGTTGGCCCGCACAACAAGACAGGTAGTGGCTGTTTAATATAATTTCAAAGATTTATCTGCTTAAAAGATTTATAAACAAGCATCGCTTAAACCTTAGTGTGAGATACAAACAATGTATCTACATCATCCTTTCCTTATAACCCTGAGTGTGAGGTACACATAAAGTATCCTTTTCCTTAGCAGTCATCTGGCAGATATGAACTTGTGCGGATAGTTATGTGGGTTTCTTTTTTTCTTTGACAAAATATAATTGCGAAAATTCGATTACAATAAATAAGACGCCTAATCCACTCAAAACTGTTTAACTTAATTTTATATCCAAGAAATGCATTTCGTAGCCCAACGTCACATTTTTTCAGAGTTTGTATCTTTTTTTTTGCCGACGTGTTTACGTTGATTTTTTCAATCAATTTATTCAATCGACAAGTCGCGGGTATTTTTTGTATCAAAGATATTCTGTTTAAGGTGTTTATCGTCCCTAAGTTGGGAGTGAAAACATCAAAGATTTACAGACAGAGGGTGTTTTTTTTTTGTTTGTGGGTTTGCTGAGAATTTGCAATAGAAATTGAATTTGAATGAAAGATGTTTTGAGGCAGTGCGCGATGCGATGAAGGTAATTCAGAGAGATAAGCCAAAGCCAGCAATCTTATTTGCTAAAATGGTATCTTTTATTTTTCGTATTCATCTACATACATATGTATGAAAAAAGAAGAACGAAAACATGCGTGGGCATTTTTTTCATTTGGAAGAATTCAAATTGATCGAAATGTTTTTAAAAACATCTCTCTTAGAAAACATACATAATATGTATGTAAGTGTGTCAAGAAAATGTTTTCATATTAACTCGCTTCCAAAATCAACAAAAACATAAGCGAGAGCTACAGTAGGTACCTTTGCAACGAATTGTTGAATACCATATTCCAACATGAGTTCGATTGTGACAAACTAATTGGTACCAAATTTTGTCTTTCAAAAATTCACGCCCTGAGTGAGTGTTTCATAAAAATACCTAAAACATTTAATATTTTTGTTTTTCATGAAAAATACAAGTTAATTACGGTGACATGATGTTTTTTATTTAATTTCATGGTTCACAGAAATGCGACGTTAGAAACTAAACCAACATTTAAGGGGGAGGTACAGCAAAAGTCAAGAGTGGCCAATTTTCCGTGCGGGTGAGTTTATTATCATTTTTTATCAAAAAACATGAAAATTATAATCGAGGAGAAGGATGACCTTATTTTTCTTAGCATAACTTTTGGTTCTCAGGAAAATATTTATCGAAATGGATGTTCAATGTTGATAAATGTTGGAATAAAATCAATTGTAAGCTTGGCAATAGATCTTGAATGGAATTTCCGTGCAGAAAACTTTTCAAAACAGGAATATAGTTCATATGTCTATGGTCCTCTTCCATTTTCCTTTACAACATAGGTACCAGAAACTTCTTTTGAAACGCCAAAATTTCGTCATGTAGTTGCAGAATATGCATTTCGTTTATTTACTTACTTAAGGTGTCGCGACAGTCCATTGTGGACCACGGCCTCAACCAACGATCCTCGCTAGCTAGGCTGGTCCCTAGCCAGTGGCCTCCATTTGCACACACCAAGTTGGTTGAGGTCGTTCTCCACTTGATCGCGCCACCTTAAATGGGGTCTTCCAGAACTCCACATGACCCACGTCTAAGCCGCTGTATTTTCAGCTTCTTTGCCAGGTCAATGTCGCTGTATAGCCCTTACAGTTTGCCATTGAATCTTCTCCTCCATACTCCATTGATACATACAGGACCGAATATCACCCGAAGAATCTTCCTCTCAAAGCAACCCAGCCTGTATTCATTCGATTGTGTCAGTGTCCACGCTTCTGCCCCATACAGCAGGACTGGATAAGGGTCTTGTAAAGTGTCTCTCCTTGGTCCTTTGAGAGAGGGCTTTGCTACTAAAATGCCTTCTCAGCCCGAAGAAACAGCTATTATCAAGAGTGATTCTTCGACTGATCTCTTCACTGATTTTGTTCTGAGAGGTTATAGTGGAACCCAAATAGACAAAGTCCTTGACAACTTCAAAGTAGACGTAGACGTTTAGCCCGAGTCTACGGTGATGATGTTCTGCACCCGAGGACAGCATATACTTTGTTTTATCTTCTTTTACAGCCAGACCCATTTTCGCCGCCTCTACTTCAATACTTGGGAATGCTCCACTGACAGCGCGCTTCGTTCTTCAAATAATGTCAATATCATCAGCATAGCCAAGTAATTGAACGGATTTAAAAAAAAATCGTACCGCTGGTGTTGACATGCGAGTTGCGTACGATTGCCTCAAGAATGATGTTGAAAAGGTAACATTACAGCGCGTCACATTGTCGTAAGCCTTTCTTGACATTTAATGAGTCGTTGGTGTTCTTACCAATCTTGTCGGAGCAGCGCGAGTTCTCCATAGTCATCCTGCACAATCGAACGAGTTTAGCAGGGATGCCAAGAAGTGACATGGCTCTGTATAGCTCGTTCCTGTTCACGCTGTCATAGGCGACTTTAAAATCGATAAAGAGGTGGTGAGTATCGATCTGGAATTCTTGGGTCTTTTCCAAAATCTGCCGAAGTATGAAAATTTGGTCGGCGGTTGACTTACCGGGCTGAAACCACACTGATAGGGGCCAATCAGATCACGTGTAGGGTTCAGACGTTCACACAGAATGGCCGACAAGATTTTATAGGCGACATTTAGGAGACATATACCTCTGTAGTTGGCGCAGCTTAGAGTATCTCATTTCTTGTGGATAGGGCACACAATGCTGAGGTTCCATTCGTCTGGCATACTTTCATCCTACCAGATTGTACAGATGAGTTGGTGTATGCTCCTCACCAAGTCATCTCCTGCTGCTTTGAAGAGTTCAGCATTATGTCCATCCGCTCCAGCAGCCTGGTTGGGCTTTAGTTTAGATCATTCTGCCTGACAGCGATTAGTTGGTTGTCTTCGCCGTTTAACAGTCTGCAGAAGTGTTCTTTTTAACCTTTGGACGAATGTTTTACCCTTTGGTAGAACTTTCGAACATTGCTTCTGCAGTAGCACCCCTCAATAGATTCAATAATTCGTTTTTCCAGTTCTCTCTTTTTCCTTCTGAAAAGCCGATGTTCCTCCTTCCTCTTTTGCTGGTATACCGCACGGGAAGCACTCTTGGCAGCTCTGGTTCTGGCATTCAGAACTGCATGACAGGTGTTTCGTTGTGGTCGCCTAATGAAACCCAAAACATCCGTAGCTACGTTTTTGATGACCATTTTGCAATGTTGCCACTGGGCCTCTGGGTCTGGCGCAGGCATCGAGCTTGTCGAGAGATAAGACAACACCAAACTTTCTCACAGTGGATGCTCGTTCCTGCGGTCTGGTGGAGATCCGCATTAGCACTTTAGCTACAACAAGGTAGTGGTCCGAGTCTATGTTGGCCCTCGGAAAGTGCGGACATCCATGACATTGAAGACATACATATGTCTGCTATCAATCGCAATGTGATCAATTTGGTAAACGGTATTTTGATCAGGAGACCGCCAGGTACCCTTGTGTATATTGATGACACTTCGCCTCGCAGCAAAGTCGATTAGCCTCTGTCCGTTACCGGAAGTGTTGTCGTGCAGGCTATATGCTTTCCGACTGTCGAGCCAAAGTTACCCTCTTTTCCGATTTTGAAGAATAATCTTAGTGTCGTACTTCGGGCATTCATCATACGTCTTTTCGAGAAGATCGTAGAATTCTTCTTTGGTCGTGTCATCTTTTTCCTCCGTGGGGGCGTGAACGCAGATCAGCGAGATGTTGCTGAATTTGGATTTAATGCGGATTGTGACAATGCGTTCGCTTATGCCACGAAACCCTTAGACTTCTTGCCGCATCCAAATAGCCGCTGTTTTTTTGTCCTGTAGCACTTGCCATAGTAGATGTCACGTTTATTTAGAACATTTAAATTCCCAAACATGTAGCAAGGTTATGCCATTTTTATTAAGAAGTCAGTATCTTTTAACCTGCCTGCGTCACGATGCGATTCCGTCAGTAAATACGCGTTCAACGTATTTTTTAATTCGTATACAGGTGAGAGTATGTAACCTCTATTATAACAAACTAGCGAAGGTTACAGTTGCAATAATAGAGTAAATATGTCCGCCCTGCACCCAAATTTCGCTTTGACTGGTCTTGTTTTTATGAAGTTTACCACTTTGATTATTATATCCATGACAAGATTGATTTGTAATTCAGCTTCAGATGATATATATTTCAGCCAGAGGCTCCCTATGTATGACAATAGGCGTTTTTCTTATTTCATTCAGAAACGAGCTCTGAACCGAGTTCGAGTATATCGAGCTCGCTCTGAACGTCCTCTGAACCAATTGTGTTCAGAGCGCTCTGAACAAATAATGAAACGAATTTGATATCGCATTAATTTGTTTGTCTCATGTCATTTGAAAAACCTCAAGAAATTTTTTTTTTTAACATTTAAAATACTTTCGGCGGCCATTTTAATTGTTTTTATTTCCAGCCGCCTCTAAAGACTTCTTTTTATCAATTTAATTGGTTTGGAAGCGTCTCACTTTTGACGTTTATATTTTTGTTCAGCTTCTAGCTCAGTCTGCCCCATCTATTTATTTGGAGCTCGTAGAGCGCACTCTGAACACACTCTGAAGGAAAAAAGAAATACGAATTCGAAGCTCTGAACACTCTGAAGCAAAAAAGAAACACTTATTTTTTTTTGACAACTCAGGCTCTGCTGTGAACTAAAAAAGAAAAACGCCTAATGTGTCCATTTCGTGTTCATGAGACAAATAGAAGAATTGAAAAATAAAACCAGCAACGCCCCTACGATAGCGACGCACAGTTAGGGAATTCCTGACTTAGACTATTGGAATCTATCATTTACATCTGCCAAATGCATATACATACATTATACCTAATAGATATTTTTTTGAAATACTGTATGTCCGAATTTTTTCTTGACACGATAACCCTATATTTGTGACTTCTTCAAAAGTTCAAATGTTTTGCAAAAGATAAATATCACAAAACATTCTGTTTACATGTCAACAAAATATAGATCTGAATAGGACGCAAGGACGACATTCAAAATACACCCCCACTCCCACTGTAACTATTTGTGAAACACATAAAATCGAGATGAATGTTATTATTTGTATATATTCGACTGAATCATCTGGATTGTTGTAAAATATTGATTCATTCAAATGGGTTCGGAATTATAATAACCATCAAATCCGGCTATTGAGTATTTTTATCACACATCCGCCGCATTTCAATATTCAAACATATAATCTTTTTCTAAAAATTCCGGTGCATTTAAATAATATGAAAGCATAAACCGACTGTATTTCAGAAACGATACACAGGCGACACTCCAGGACAGTATTTCAATAAACATATCATTTAAGTAGGTGTACTAATTAAGTTGTGAAACATTCAACATAGTTTGACACCTGTTTAAATGATAAACATCAAAGACGGAGGTCATTGGAAACAGGGAATTAAAACTTCAGTTTTGAGAATATGGAGTGTAGCCGAATCAAGCTGACTATATTCTTTGTTTGTATTTGGTTATTCGTAAACCATACCTGTTCCGCAGTGGTCCCAGGTTGAGGGGAAAACACCAATGTTTGCTCATTTTTTTAAGCGAAAGGAAAAAGGGGACAAGATTCTAAAAGGGGGATTTTTTTAAATTTTATAAAACAATCTGCGAGAAAATCTTTGAAAATTTTGTAGGTCCACATAGGCAAGCTGCCTATTTATTTCGTACACATTTTTCCTGAAAACGACTGGATTGAAATCGAATATTTGAACCGAAAATATTCAAGCGTTTTGAAAAGAACTTTTACATTAGAATGTACCCAAGCAACATGCCTTTAAATATAGCCTCCGAATTGAGGGACAACCTGACCTCTAATGCATTCAATGCTTTTACTTGCTTTACTACTTTATAGTTTTCAACATAAAATAATTTTTTTGGAATGGCTATGCGCAAAAGAAAAATCAGCATTTTATGGGACCATTTTTCTGAAACCGTACGTGAAAAAGCTTAGTGCAATTATTGCAAGGAAGTGATATGTTTTTCTTCTGGGAGATAAGGAAACTTAAGCAGACATCCATTAGAGCTCCAGCATCTTATAACACCGAGTGCATCGGCACCTTCGGAAACAGCCACTACATCACCTAATCTAGAGGTCGTAACCGTTGGTAGCGAAACTAATAATTCCCACCAACTTCCATCTCAAATGCACTCCCGACCGATTCTGCAAAAAATGAATTCATTAACGGAAAGACCTCTTTCTCAACCAAAACTGTCAAAAATTGACCAACAACTTAAAACAATGGTAGTCAAAGAGTACCACCCTTTGAGGTTAGTTGAGGAACCTGAGTTTAGGAAATTTTTTTCTCTTTTATGCCCTGCATACAGACTTCCAAAAAGAAAAACTGTGTCACAAATTCTGTTAGCTCAGCTTTTTCTTTAAGCTACAGCAAGAAGTTCTGTCTACGGACCAATAAGATACGAGGTACAGACTGCCAACTCGAACTTACTGTATCGTCTCTCTTTTTGCCTACAAGCTGAAAATCAGCTGATGTGCCATTTATTCTGAGAGTGTAACGCTCTCCCGTGCTTTTAAAATGGGACCAGTAAACACACCACAAAAATAAATGGCACACACAGACACACAGAAATGGTTGCCATCACAAAATGGACAGACAGACAAAATATTTCGAGCGTGTTTCTTTCAAGAGGAGTACGAGTTGGCGGTCTTTATTAGTTTGTGGTTTTGACGAAAGTCGAGAACGCTCCAGCAATATGTCTCACAACTGATGCGTGGGTATCCATTAACAATCAGAGCTTTATTGCTGTTACTTCTCATTATATTGATACGGAAAATGCAATGTTATGCTCCAAATTACTTGCTTGTTCAGAATACAACCAGAGCCACAGCAGCAAAAATATGTGCGCCTTCATAGAAGATTTGTAAATGGAAAATCGAACACAAAGTTGAAGAAAATTGTTAGTGACAATGCCAAAAACATTCTCTCTGCGGTACAAAAAGGGAATTAGCGATCCATAGGCTGGTTTGCTCACTTGTTAAACTTAGTTGTACAAACTACACTTCAAAACATTGAAGGCACTCTAAGAAAAAGCGAAAAGCGTCGTTGAGTTTTTTAAGAGGAGCACACAAGCCTTATACAAGCTCAAAAAAATTGAAACTCAAATGGATTTGCCACCCTTAAAACTAAAAAAAGACGTTCCAACAAGATGAAACTGACCGGTGTGGTAAAAACAGGCGTAGGCTTATCAAATTACATCATCTGACAAACTCGCCTAGACAACATCAATAAATCCGAGCAATATGGCGGCTCACGACGTAACATTCCGTGTCAACATGTGGTTTTGGTTTGTGAGAGTTCAACACTACTGCTGATATAATTGAACACTTCAGCAGTGAACATTAGCAAAAAAAAAATTATCGCTTGCCGACCAGGAACATCGGTGGAACGAAGTGTTGCTCATCGTCGTCCAAATCTATTGGATCATTCTGCCTGACAGCGATAAGTTTGTTGTCTTCGCCGATTAACAGTCTGCAGATAAGTTCTATCCAAATTATAAGCTCCGACTGGGCACCATTGAGACATTCCTACACTCGTTTTGACAAGCTCCAGCTTGAGCCTTGGACAATGGTTCTTTAGCACCCTTTCAATAGATTCGACCGCTGGCTTTTTTAGTTCTCTCTTTTTCAAAATTGCCCAATATGCTTCATCCTTAGCTGTGGGTGCCTTCCACCACGTCCCATGACGTTTTTGTATCTGACAGTTGTGAATGATTATTTGGAGATAACTTTAATTTCGCACTTAAATTAAGCTTTGGCCAAGTTATGTGAATAGATTCCTGAAACGCAACATCACATAGCTTCACCTTTCGTAATTTGCACAAATAATTTGCAATATGTTTACAAGAGTTATATTTATGTGTTCCAAGGATTTCGTTAAAGAATCATAACCTTTAACAAAAATGTATTGCTGTCCAACATCCTACGGACATTTAATCAATTGATTCAAACACCAAATTGAAATCCTGTCCGCATCCGAACAGCATCATTCATGTCCTTATCTTTTGTCAAACAAAAAATAAAACAAAAAAAAAACCGAAAATTCAGGAATAAATCATGGAGCATTAAAAATTCAAAATTAATAAGGGCGCAACAGAGCATTACGCCTGTGGCAATATTTTCGATTGCGGTGTTGGCGATGGTTGTTCCAAGTGAATATAGCTTTATCCATTCAAAAACCGAGAACCAACTCTTTGGTTAAATTGGTTCGGAGTCGGACCATCATCTCCCACAACCCACACCCAAAAAAGTGCTATTGGCATTTTATTTATTAGCATATTAGTTCAACAATAACAATCCTTATTTTTCTTTCGATGTATACTTAGGACTATATAGGACTCCTGATAGCCTTCCATGATGATGGGACACATTCCTAGATTTTAACATTTCTTCACTTTTGATTCACAAGCTGGTCGGTGTGACCTACATACACACTCGGAGCATAATATCTATCGATGAATGATTAAGAATTCACATGATTTCTTTTTGTCCCTGCCGATAAGTTGGGGAAACGGAAAGAAAGGTTCGTCCTGGATTCAGATCACCTTAGGCATATAAACAACGTATGGGACAAGTTTAATGTTTTTGATGTGCTTTTATTGTGGGTTGAGGCTTGAGACAATTTCGCCCTTTAAATGTTTTGTTATCTTTTAAAAACACTCTGCTGCTCGTGCGTTTGATGATCAAACTGTTTTAGGGAGACGATATTTTTGTTGAAATAACCCCTTGCCAGTAGCAGGTGCTGAGTAATGCCCTCAGACACAGAGTTTAAACTCCTTATTCTTTTGAATTTGTTCGATATCATTAATTTGGAGTTAATAGGGAAAGCACTTAGTGTTCATTAGTTTTCCCCGATGTTGAATAAAGATAAATTGATGATAAAATGAGTTGTTAAGGCTTTAATGGATTTAATCAGGTCTTTGATCAAAAGAATCCCGAATTGACAAAGCTGTCCTAGATAGTTTTACTTTTTTCCTAATTTGTAACCAGCAGAGAGAAAGAACTAATAGAGAGAGAGAGACAAATTTCCTCGCCTCCGTCTCCGCAAACCATTTTGTTTACGAGTTGAATTCCTATCGGTGTATGCATGTTTTCACCTCATATAACTATCTCTTTCTCTCTTATTTAAAGGTCTCTCTTTAAAAGAGCACAAAAGAATTGTAAATAGGATCTATTCAGAAACCAGTGTTGGCCCAAAATTAATCTGATTAACGATTAAAAATTAATGATTAAAAATCATAATCAAACAATTTGATTAAGATTAATTAATCATAATCAAATTTAAAATGATTAAAATTATTAATCATAATCATTAATCGTTAATTTGATTATTCGATTAAGTATTAGCTTTGCCTAAATAAAATGTACCTATAATAAAAAAAATTGTGTGGTTTTATGAAACCACGATGCAATTTATATACTTTTTTTCGGATCGTAGGCATTTAACTGAACATTTTCAGAAAATTATTCGATTAAAGGTATTAAAATCACGTTTTTGATCTTAAATTAGCTGTCCCGGCAGACGTTTTCCGAGCAGATAGCGCGATGATAACTAGATATAAACCTTTTTGAACATTAAACGATAAGTTTGACATTTTAAGTATATTTTTATCGTCCACTTTGTCTTAAATATTCATACTTAATTAGTTTATCTAAAATATTAAGACATGGATGATTTTTTTAATTAAATTGATTTAACTCAGAGTGTACTATGCTGTTTTTTTCGTTGATTTTAGGTTGAAAGTGGACAATTGCAGCAAATTCTTTTAGTTTATATTTTTCATAAGAAAACCAGCACACATTTACTGGGAATGTGAGTCATTTATATTGAATGGTTTTCACATAAAAACTGAAAAAAAAAATGCACGATGAAACATAACACAGTTTCCGAGCAAAGAAGTTCAAACTCTTTGTTTAAAAAGTTTTTATGTTCCACATTTTGAGAATACTGACAGTGTTATCAGATACGTAAATTTTACCAGTTATTCCGTTATATGTACTTAAACCTCCAATAAATTAAGTCGTTTACAATCAGATGTCAAATATTTTGTTCTTTTAGCCAAAGCAACATTTAAAAAACATACTATTATCTTCATGTCTATTCTTTTTTACGAATTTTGAATGCTTTGGGAATATGTATGAATAATCCATGCGAAAACTGACGGAGAGGAGCGCGTGCACGAGTGAGTAAGATTATAGTATTCGTATTCTCACTCTTTCGTGCACACGGTGAGCTTATGCGAGCCATTATTGCCGCCATATTGCGACATGCAACAGATGAACCAAAAATTTTGGGGCGATAGATAAAAGTTTCACTTAAAAAAACCCTATTTTCATAGACTGCTGTAAACACGGGTGTTGGGGTTAAGGGCTGAGGTACTTCACGTTATATTATAGCTTTTCTCTCTACCTCTCTATACTCTATAGTATTGTACTTTTATAGGCAGTTAGAGAGAGAAGCTACTCGTAGCGGTGCGCTGCGCCTGATCGCAAGTTAGTCAAGTTGTTTTCTCATTACCTGGCTGGCACACGCTCGCTTCGTGCTCTGTTGGCTATCAATTTTTCGGATTTTCTAAAATTTTGTGATATTGTTTCTCTGAGTAATTAACTTGTAAAATTTTGTGATATTGTTTTTTTTGAGTAATTAACTTAAAAAGCAAAAGCAAACATGAATTCTGATGATGACTTTATTGCCTCTTCAAATGATCCATCGGTGTCTTCAAATAATAACGGAAATTCAACTGTAGTATTGCAATCGGAATCGGATCATTCGTCTTTATTTGACGGTACCTATTACAAGCTTCTACTAGACAAATGCACAGACAAGAACACAGTAGCAGTTTGTATGGAGTGTTCAGACCAGCAGAGAAAAGAAATTAAGGGGTATGGCAAAACTTCATCTAACTTTTTGGGGCATCTAAAACGGAAACATGGCGCTGACACAGATAAAGAATGTAGAAAATATATAAAAGAAAATAAGAAACAGAAGAACACAAATAATACAGTTCAGACATCAAGGCAAACTCCAAAAACACCTCTAACTTAAGAAAATTTTGATCGTAACTTCGTTAATTATTTCGTTAACTCAATGATTGCTTTCCGTGCCGTGGAAGACCCGTACTTCATTAACATGATGGAGGAATTACATGTGACAAATTGTGTAATCAAGGTACCTGGGTGACGTTCTCTCAGAAAAAAAATAGCTGCACAATCATATTCCATCAGATTTGTTAAATAAAAAAAAACATAGCAGCAGTGAAATATTTGTGCACCACTGCCGATATATGGTCAGGGAAAAAAAGAAGTTTCTTAGGTGTTACAGGGCACTGGATTGATAATGACTATAAGAGGCGTTCCGCAGCATTATCTTGTCGCCGGTTTCAAGGAGCACACTCCTTTATCCGCATAAAAGATTTGCTTGTGGAAATATATTCAGATTTCGACATTGACCTCACGAAAATAGTATGCTCTGTTACTGACAATGGGTCAAATTTTGTGAAAGCGTTCAAGATATTCGGAGTAAATACAACATCATTAGTCGAATATGATGATGATTCAGAATCTTTAACGGCAAGCGGCAGCAAAAATGAGTTGAGTAGAGAAGAACTTGAAGAGACTGAAGAAGAGCTAGAAAAAAATATAATATACGACCATTCCATAAACAGTTTGTTACCATTTCACTTAAGGTGTAATGCGCACACTTTAAATCTGATTGCAAGTAAAGACGTCCAAGCATTGTTTACTGACAAATCGACATGTCTTGGAAAAATGTATTCTCTAGTAATGGAAAAATGTAACGATTTGTGGAGTGCTGCTGCTCGCCCAAAAACAGCTGAGGTGATACAAAGCATTCTCGGACATACGTTAACACGACCTGGAATAACTAGATGGAATAGTTACTATGACACTTTGAAAAATATATTGAAAATCAAAACTAGTTACTCTCAACTAGCTAGAGCACTAGGTATAAGAAATCCATTACGAGACTCTGAATTTCTATATATTGAGGAATACTGCCAATGCGCTGCTCCAGTTGCAACCGCTTTGGACATACTACAGGGTGATGACTCATTTTATGGAATATTATTACCTTGTCTGTATGCAATAAAAAAAAATATATGCAAAATCACGCTTGCTGCAAAATATCTCCAAAGCGTATAGATTTTTACACTCTTTCAAGTGAAACTAGTAAAAATGCAGCCGTTGCAGCTCTGTGTCATCCAAGATTTAAGAAAAAGTGGTTAGTATGTCTAATTGCCGCCGATCAAAAGAAGTGTATAAAATTGTTTAAATCAGTTTTAAAGAATGAAATGTCAGAAATCCCAGAGCCTTTAATAGTTACCAACGCAGTCAATAATACACGCTACAAAGAAGACGAGTTTTTCGATTTCAATTCCGACTCTGGCAGTGAAGTCGAATCAGTTGATACTAAAAAGAGAGCGGAAATGATCATTTCCGGCATAGGCCGATTGGCATCATTCGGCATAATGTGGACGAGCCCTTAGTTCTTTCCCTCTGGTAACTAGCTCAAGGGGTTATCGCAGACATCAAGCGTTTAATCAAGTTATAAAGGACACCGAGACAACAATAATGCTCTTTGACAATGACAATAATGTGGTTAGCTCTCAAGCAAAAGTTGACTCACTCGACACTACCACAGAGTGATATGACTCCTCCAAACCTTGAGAGTGTAAATAATGGATTTATGGCACAAATTATATTTTTCGATAACCACAAATCTGCTACCCTGGATGTTAATTCTGAGAGGTATGAGTCCACGCTGGCACTGCATAAGCTTTCCCATCTGTGATATTCAACATACCTCTATCTTAGTGGATGGAAAACAACATTTTTCCAGTCCAGTCCGTTCCAAAAAAAAACAAGTACCTATCTTCATCACCCTCAAACTACCGTCCCAAAAAAGTGATGTTCGCCATACCGTACGTCGGGATCAATAATTGGAAAAGTGCTGCAAATAGTTTCGGGAGGTATTGCAGTCATTGGTTGTACCGGATCCTTGCTTATCAACCTTTATACCAACTATATCATTGAAATCTTTTTGAATGCGCTTTTTTGTGTCTTCTTTAATACTTTTTGTATAGATTTTGTTGTTCTCTACGCTTGAAAACTTAGATTGTAGCTTTAAATGTAAAATATATTCCATAAAACGAGTGCGAATGGGGATAGACTTAATTGAAGGGCTTCCTGATTAGAAGGCTTTGCACGCAATGTATAGATAAATTGTTCATCTCTGTCGACTTAGCGCCACAAATATCACAATCTTTTGAAGAAGTATTGGTCACAGCCTTTGCCACTTTACCATCTATCATAGCAAACGTATTCCATTATTTTCGCAATATGTCTCAAAATAGCGCCAGCTACGATGAGGACGAGATAAGGCAACTCCTTTTGGACGTAGGTGACGATATGGACATGGAAGATGAAGCCTGCTTAGATGACGTAGAGGCAGATTCTGAAGAAGACAATGAAATCATCGCTAGTGATTGCGAGGATGATGAGGACAATTTAGAAGAAAGGCATCACAAAAAATGGATTTCGGTGGAAGAGACAGCCTTCATCATCAAGTTGTCGGACAGCAATGAGAAATATAATTTTGAAAATGCCGGGTTGCAAAGGTGAGGCCAAATTTGTAACATCAGAGTTGGAAGCATGGAATTTTCTTTTCGATGATGTTGTATTAGAAGCTATAGTTCAAAATACTAATATCGAGATAAGCAACCAACGTGAAAAACGTGTTCCACCAGCCAATTTGACATCGCATTCAACGTCTGCTTAACCTCCAACTTCCGGTATCATGGTCGACACAACAGAAGAAGAGATTTGTGCCGTCGTTGGCTTACTCTACATTGCTGGAGTGCACAGGAAAGGGCGAAGGAACACCAGAGACATGCGGACTACACAGTGCTCAACCGATATTCCAGGCTATAATTGGGATCAGGGATCCTTGATAAATTGCATCCGATTCGATAACAGGGAAATGAGATGTCGCTCGGATAAACTGGCCCCAGTCTGGTTTATTTGGGAAAAATTTAATGCAAACTGTTCAAAATATTATACGCCCCACGAGTATTGTACCATTGACAAGAAGAGCAGCTTTTGAGATTCAGAGTTAACTGTCCGTTTAAAATGTATTTTCCTTCGAAGCCCGATAAGTACGGCATAAAAATTATAACGATGTGTGATTCCCGCACTTACTATATGGTGTCTGGGATTCCTTACGTTGGGAAAGAAGATCAAGTGACCCGATTCCGCTGCAGTTGGTTCGCCAAATTAGCAGAAGCATTCATGGTACGGGAAGGAATTTAACCTTGGACAATTGGTTCACATCAATTCAGTTGGTCGAAACTATGCTAACGCAACATAATCTAACCGTGGTCGGAACGTTGCGAAAAAAACAAATTTTGTATCGAATCGCATGAGTCCTGGTAACTCTGCATTCGATGGTCACATATGTATGTATAAGAAGGTATAATTAAACGTAAATGAAAGTTAACGTAAGAACTTAACGAAAGAGTGCTTGTTCTGCGAACAAGCACGAATGAGAGTTAGTCTTAAGCAGGATTTTGAACTGTGAAGGAATAAATGTGCTAAGTGGTTTTTTTATAACATTTTTTCCACTATAAATTATCGTGTTTTATTTCTTTCCACATATTTATTAATTGATCTCGATTATACAGTCCATTTGAGCTACGATACAAAGTTGAAGCGCTCCCTTATCAATTTGCTTTCAAAGACAAACTAACCTTATTTTCCTTTACTCCAAAAAAAGGAAAAGGAGTTCTGCTGGTATCTTCCCTTTATAAAAATAACGAGGTTGATTCGAAGACAAAAAAAACCCGAGATCATAGAGTTTTACAACCAGACAAAAGGTGGCTTTGACACGTTTGACCAGCTGGCTCATAATTACTCCGTTGCCAGAGGTGACCTATGAGATATTTTTATGGTATACTCGATTAGGCGGGAATCAATGCCATGGTTCTGTATTCAATCGAAAACAATAATAAGAATCAAAAGTATAAGCGGAGCATCTTTTTGTATAATTTAGCTTTGTCTGTGGCAAAACCATACGTGCAAAAGCGGTTGGAACAAACGATCCACAGTCATTTGCGAGGTACCATCGAAAAAGTACTTCGAGAATCAATGGAAGGTCATCCACAGCATAACGTGGATATTTTACTAAGAGAACCTCAAAAGAAGATTCCAAAGCAAGGAAGATGCTTTAAAGGTCCTAGGACACGAGATAGAAAGACAAAAAGGCGTAAGGTACTTGTCAAAGGCACATTTGCCCCGACCACCGCTGCGAAGTATGCAATAGCTGTTTTTATATGTTGAAAAAATAGAACTAAAAATATACCGGTAAGGCTTACAAAATCAAAACTTTTTATATATACTTATGTTGTCATATATGTCTCTTTTCAGAAACATGGACAAAATTGGAACGATTAAGCTTAAAGAGCTTATTTATCAGGGTAAAAGTAAAATTTTGTTGTATGATGGAAATATTTTGTGGCCAATATCCTCAGTAGCTCTTTTAATTACTTCATATTGATATTTCGTAAGTTTCGTTTGAATCATTAAAGCTAAAATAGCTTTGAAATTAGAATCGGTAATACTAGAAGCCAATTTCAAGTGCTATTTAGACGACACTGACTGGTACACTTAAAAGGTTCTTGCGGGGAAAGTGACTAAAAGTGACTTTATGTTTTTACAGGATTAACAGTTGTGTAGGCTTTCAGAAAATTTCATAGGACATGGAAGGACGTCGAGCATATTCTTTAAAGGCCAACAAGTACCAAAGGGCTCGCTCTAAAATTAAGTTCACTTAAATGTCATTGATTTTGTCTTTTGATAGCGGTTTCGAGTTACTCGAAACACGAAGACTTTGGGTGAACAAATTTTTTGGAGTTGCCAGGCTGCTCTTGTTTGATTTTTTTTAATATTAAAGCTGTTTTATACTCCATTTCTCTTCTCGTTTTATAATAGAGTGTAAATTGTTCGTCTTTAATATATTTAAGAAACTTTATTTTACTAAATGGAATTGACGAAAAGTTTAACTGGCCCGCTCTGGCGGAAAATGCTTTAAAATCTGTTGGCAACATTTGAATTAATTTTAATTGTACGTTCTTAAAGTTCATATTCTTAAGATGTCGCATTAGCGAAAACTGGCTTAATATTTCCTCTTGAATTAGGGAATGTCCAGGCTCCGAAAATTTTTGTGTAATTAATTTTAAATTTGAATTTTGAATAAAAAAAACAGAGCAGTGGACATGACCTTGTTTTTATTTTGGGGGATGCAGGAGTCACTCCAAAGAGTCAGAGCTTCAATAAGTGGATTGTCAGAAACAATTTGATACAGTATTTTTGAAACTGCACTGGCAATATCGTCACCAGAACGGCCGCTTTGCAACTCATTCCAAATTCCACAATATCTAAGTAATTTTTTCTTTTTTATTTGACAAAATCAGTGTTGCAGATTGCAGTCATATTGTATACATTTACTTTTCTTTTGTAAAAAAAAAGAAGAGGCATTTCCTTTCGGCAGAGCAAAGACACTTTGGAGGTCAAAACAGACAGTGGCATGCTTTGGATCAATTTGTTTTCGATCAAGATCTCGTTCGGCCTTCATTGATGCCTTTTCGTTTTTGTGCTGGTCGAAATCATGCTTTTCAATTGTGCTTGGGTTTTCATTTGCCTTGAAAATGAGACAGCGGTCGCACTGGTCTTTTTTTGGCTTGAAAAACGATAAATTAAAACTATAATTAAACTCTCTTCTGTATACGTGCTCTTTGACAGGATCATTTGAAAGTTCTTTGTACAGCTGGTACATTTTATTTATGCTTAAGTGGCTTTCTAAGTATTTCCTACTTGAGCTTGCTCTGCAGTAATGCGAGTCTATAGTTGGAAAGCTTTCAATGTGATTTCTTACACCCTCGATTTGATGAGGAGGTATTACTTTTTTAACATTTTTGCTTCGTTTTTGCGGTTTAGGGCAGTCATTCTCGTGCAAATTCTTATAATAGTAATAAACTCGTCGCTCACTTATTCCATGTTTTCAGCAAATTCGTCTTCGCTTGGAACAATATCATCAATAAGTCTAGATATAATCAATTAAATCAAAATTGACAGTTTCAATATAGGTAATGTGTTTACTCATAAAACAAAATTAACAATATCATTTTTGTATGTATGTATCTACTTACGAAAGTATTGCCTTCGAAACTGTTCTCACCGGGTAATCCATTACATTCACACTACACGTCCTTACTCAACAAGATTCTGATGACGACTGATTTTTTTTTTTTTTTTTTTTTTTTTTTTTTTTTTTTTTTTTTTTTACTTAACGATTTATTGAACAATATAATATTTACAATTGATTCTTATTCTATTTTACTTATGATACTTAAAAATATTTGTTGGCACATTAGGGGCCTAACTATATACATTGATAATTTTATAATACATTTTTAAAACAAATTGTCATTAATTATACTTATATTAATAGTCAAGTGGGGGTATCCATCTCGGGTTGTTCAAATCCGGTTGTCCTTGATGTGTTGATGAATTGGCTACTAGCCACGGTGGTAAGTTGACGCTGCTTCCTCGTAAAACTGGATAGCCTCGTCGTCGTTGATTGTGATAATTCCTTCGTCCATTAGCGCAGTTATGTCCAGGTATCGTGGTTCAGGATGCCGTTCTTCACTGTTGATTGTGCTCACTAGAGGATTCGGATGGTTGACTAAATTTGACGCCAACCTTTTAGCCGATTCCGTCATGTACTTGTCCAACGGTGTTATCGCTGCTGCCTCGTAGAGTCGTTTGTTGCTTGGGTACTTCTTCCGTCGTTGATCGAAGTGAAGATTCGTGCAAATCCTTAACATCTTTCGCTCAAATACTCCGATCTTCTTCATACTTGTCTTTGATGTTGTGAACCAAACCGGGAAACCGTATGTAACTATGGGCCTTATTAGTTGCTTATATAGAAGCAACTTCGTCTTTTGATTAAGGCCATTTCTTTTTCGCATTAGCGGATAAATGCGATGAAAGGCGTAATTGGCTTTTTTGAGGAGTGCTGATACGTGTGGGTTGAAGCGTAACCTCTCCTCAAAGTTGATTCCCAAGTACTTCACAATTGGCTTGGGTGTCAATTGGGTTCCGTCTGGTAGATTCACTATGATACTGCGGCAAGTAGTGGCTGAACGTGTATTTTGGCGTCGCACGGGTCTTCTGAAGCAAGCTAACTCCGACTTAGCAGAATTAACTTTGATGCCCCATTTCACGTAGTAGTCCCACAGTCTTCTCACGTGTTCTTCAACTCTTCTGGCTGCGATAATTGCTGACATCGATTTGGCGTATGTGAGTGAGTCATCTGCATACAGTAGATTCATCGCGTTCTCGGGCTGTGGCTGATCAGAAGTGAATATACTATAGAGGTATGGTCCTAGCTTGGATCCTTGCGCTACTCCTGCTCTGACGGCTTTGGTTGTTGACTGGCTGTTTTCAATTTGGACGAAGAAGGACCTGGAAGAAAGAAAACTATAGATTATTTTTATTAATGTTGCTGGAAAATTGAGTAGAGAAAGTTTATGGATCAGACCGTTGATCCATATACTGTCAAATGCTTTCTCGATATCAAGAAAGCATCCAACTACCACCTGATAGTTGTTGAGAGTGCTGACCACGTCCTTTTGGAACCTTAGAAGAGGATGCAGAGTCGAATGTTTGGGCCGGAATCCGAATTGCATATTTGGGATGATGTTGTTGCCGTCGCTGTATGACTTAAGTCTTCGTAAAATGAGTCCTTCGAGGATTTTGCTGGTGCTGTTTAGCAGTGATATTGGCCGATATCCTGACACCGAACCTCTGTCTCCTTTCTTCGGAATAGCTACTATCTTTGCTTTCTTCCATTTTTCCGGGAAATAGCTGTTGTTGATGCAGTTGTTAAATATTATTGTTAAATATATCATCACGACTTGGGGAAGCTTCTTTATGATGTAGCTGGATATTTTGTCAGGTCCGGATGATTTTTTTGGACGTCCGTTGTGGATTATTTCAGCCACTTCTTCAGGGTTGGAGAAAATTTCAGAACCCTCGGGATCACTGGCAGGGTTACTATTACTGAAAGTAGTTGTCTGAGTGTCCATCCTTTGAAGTTCCTCAATTGTTGATTCCACTTCCTCGACAAATTCAGGGTCGTTGGGTGGGTTTGGCACGAAATTTTCTTCAAAATAGTCGGCAAATGCTTCAACTTTATCCTGGGTTGTGTTGACATCCCCGTGTCTTGTGGTGATTTTTTCTGGCATCTGTGGCCTCTTGCCAATGATTCGGTTGATGTTTTTGAATGCGTCAGGTCCTGGTTTGATGCTTTGTAGCCTTTTCTGGAATTGGTCGTTGTTAAAATGTTGAATTGCATTCCTTAGCATGATTTGTGTGCACTCCAGTTCACTTCTAACTGCTTGGTAGCTGTTGTTGGTAGTGTTCCATTCCCTCTGTTGGATCCTTTGAAGCCTTTTTCTCAACCGTTGTCTGTGGTCATATAGACGAACAATGCCTTCTGGCAGATGTTGGTATTTGTCTCTCGAAGTTCTTGGCCTCTTTTGTTCGTCTAGGGCGTTGTTTATAGACAGTTCAATTTCTCCAATGGCCACATCAATTTCGTTGTTTGAGAGATTTTTGTTGGCAGCTGGCATGACCATTGTCTCCTCAATCTTCCTTTGAAAACGTTCAACATCAAGACGTTTGTAGTTGATAAAACCCTCTGACTCTTCTCTAACCATTACTGATATCGGTTGGTTCAGTGTAATTGTGAGCTCGACTGGTTCGTGATCTGAATCTCCTGTTAGGGTTCTGCAGGTGTAGTTCCGTAGCTCAGGCAGGATGTTGATAAAGTTTGCCGACACAAGGAAGAAGTCCAGCCAGGATGGCGTCTTTGGGTATGTTGGCTTCGGTTGAGAGACGATGTGGAAGGAGTGGTGTTCAAAATTTTCTTCGAGCCAGTTGACCAACGTAACTCCAGCGCTATTTTCTGTTGTGTCGTACCATAGAGGGTGTCGGGCATTAAAATCCCCTCCAATGAGTCGGTATGTATGTTGCTCGGTTATCCTGCTGAGGGTTAGCAAATCGTGTTCCATATCGCTTCCGTTGGCCTTGCATTTGTTGTAAATGCTGATAACAAGCAGCGTCATGTTGTTTTCGACCTCCACAACAACCGCTGTTGCTTCAAACGATTTAAGGGTCGGGATTTTGACTTGGGAGGCCTTGATGTTCTTCCTTACGAAGAGCGCAGTACCTCGTTTGCCTTGATCCTTGTCTGTCCGGAAGGTGTTGTATCCTTGGTAGTCTATCTGGTTCCTTTTTGTCACATTAGTTTCGCTGATGAGTGCCATGTCCGGGCGATTCTTCTTTAAAAACAGGTTAAAACATGTTCTTCTTTCCAGGCTGTATAACGAATTAACGTTATACGCCACTATGCGAAGTTTGTTGATGCGCATTACGCGCTGCATAGGCTGAATATAAAGGTGGCCAAGGCCACGGACTGCTTCTCCTTACTCAATGATGAGTAGTTTGCTGGCATGGCACTGCGTGCTTTAGTGAATGCTGATTCCAGGTCGACTCCGAAGTGCACCTTGGCTTCCTCATTCAGGTTTACTCTGGGGGCTCCCATTGATTTATCCTGGACTGTCTTTGTTTGCTGTAGTGTTTTTTTCTGGGCTTGGGCTGGTTTAGTATATCCTGTCCTTGCAGCGGTTGCAAAACTTGCCTTGTTTTGCGTTAGGATGCACGCTGCTTTTGCTCGTTGTTCTTGCTGGGCCTTTTTCTGTGTCTCGATTTTCTTCAATTGTTCCCTTTGGGCAACAAGCACTTTACATCCCATGTAGTTGGCTGGGTGACCGAATTCTTTGCAGTTGGCACAGTACACTCCTTCTCCTTTTTCTTTGCGCTTGCACTCTCCAGGGTTATGGTCTTCGTTGCATTTTACGCAAACGTATTTCTTTCCGCAGTTAATGGATACGTGGCCTGTTTTTTGGCAGTTCCAGCATTGAGGTTTTTCGTGGCTCTCATACTTCTCCCAGTGGACGACCTGGTTCAGGATGAGTTTTTTCGTATAGATTTCAGCAACGTCACAGTTCTTGCTGACCTCTACTACGAATTGGTTGAATGCCCTGGATTTGTTTCTCCTCGACCGGAAGAGGGAAACCTTGATGGCTGGGATTCCTTCAATTTGTAGCTCGTCCAGGATTTCAATGGCGGTGTAGGAGTGGTGGATGCCTTTCAAGACGAGCAGGTTTTTCCTTTCCTCCCTCGCTGTGAAGGTGTGGTGCTCAATTTTCCTTGTCTTCAGGAAATCTCTTATTGCTGTGAAGCCTTCTTTTGTCTCTGTGTTGATCACTGTTTTAATTGTATTCAAGTTCTTGAAGGTGAACTTGATACTCTTTCCTTTAGCGTGTCTTCCTATTTCGGCAGTGTTGCTGGAGAAGACGATGATTGGCGGCATTTTTTCCTTCTTTGTGTCGGTTTGTGGGGTTGATTTTGACTGCTTATGTGGTTGTGGGGTTGGTTGTTGGAGTGGCGGAGCTGGCTGCTGGTGCACTTGAACCCCCTGGGCAGGTTGGTCTTTTGGCTGGTTTTCTGTGGGTTGCGGCTGGCTGGTTGGCTGTACGGTAGGTAATTTGTCTTCCTTCAGTTTCTTTTGTGTAGTTTTCTTTGATGGTTTTTTCTGCCGTTTTGATCCATTACGGGGTTCTTCATCAGAGCTGGACGTATTCTTGTCAACCCTTGACCTTCTTTTGACTTCCTGCCAGTCAGAATTGATGTCTTCATCTGCATCACCTTCATCTCCGGTGAGACAGACGAGGGGACCTCTTCTGACTTGCTCTTCGTTGGTTTCTTCGGCTTCTTCCTCCATAGGTTGCTCTTGGTTTGATGTTGATGTTGTTGGTTCTTCAATATCCTTGGTGGTTTCCTTGTCCGTGGCTTCCTGTCTGACCTCAGTTGTGATTGCAGCAAAGATTGCATTAATCTTTGGTGCAAAATCCGGTCCTAGGTCTTTCAGCATTCGGCGCAATAGTTCCTTTATTGCGACAACGGCAGTGTCAATCGTTAGTGGTTCGCCCATATTGACCTGCCTTCTTGGAAAATGTAAGGGTTTATGTTCACGAGGATTATCCCTCGATAATAATCACCTTCTAATCTTCTGGATTTTTCTTCTCGGAATTACCTTCCAGGTAGCTGGCAGGTAGTTCTTCTTGGGTCCCTTTTTATGGGGTTGTAAATAATTGGCTTCTGTTTATTTTTAGATTTAAGTAATCCGGTCTCCGTGTGTCCTCTTTCGTTGCCGATCGCTGACTGATGATTTTTTATGATAGCTCTTTGTATTTATACTTTCTGCACCGCCAGTTGAGATCTCTATGCAACAAACCAAACCGCAATATTTTTGTTCTCGGGCGGGTTATATGATCAATGATCAGTCCTTCATACTATGTGAGTCTCATACAGGTACGACAAATCAATTTTGAATTTTGGTTTTATTTTAAATTGTTGATCGTATGCCTTAAGCCTATACACTTACGACAAAACAATATTAAGAAAAAAAAAGAGGGAAAACTCATGGACTTTTTGTCGTATATGCCGAAAATTGGCGCTTACGACAAAGCAAAACTCAAGGGGTGATATACGACAAAATGCAAACTAATTATCTCAGCAACGAACGGTAAGCGATAGGAAAACTCTGAAAACAGAAATGAAAAGAGCTCTGAAAACATAGTATCCAGTTTGAAAAAACCCATTTTGGCGCTTACGACAAAACATTTCTCGGGCGACGATAAGTCAATTTTCGCAATTTTTCAGGAGAAGCATTTAAAGTTTTGGTCATCAGTTGAAGCGCTTTTATAAAAGAAGCAATAACTTTAGCACATTTTTGAAGATGTTAAGTGATAAAATGTAGAATTTTCTTAGTTTTGCAATTTAACTTATTTTGAAAATCTTTTAATATACTCTAATTTTGAGCAAAAAAACGACTTGTGTTGTTTTTCCTTTGACAAAACATGACTTCATAACTAATATAAGTTGCGTTATGTCGTTGTTCCTCACAAAGATTTTAAATATTTGAAAAATAAATTAACTTGTGATGTTTTACCTTTTTTACAACAGTTGCTGTTTGTTCGTTAAGTGTATATAAAATTTTATTCCTTAAAGGCCTTAAGCAAACATTTAACTTACCCTCGGAAGAAAAATATTTTTTAAGTAAAATCTATACTGATTTTCGATTATTATTATGCAAAAGCGAATCTTAAACTACAAATAAAATAAAAGATATAATTTACCTTAGTAACATAAAACTTATTTTTTATTGGTATATTTTTCAATATACAGAATTTTTGTATTCATTTTCTTCGTCGCTGCTTAAAATATCAGGATGAATATCCGGCTCAGCATCATTTAATCCTTCAATCATTTTTTGTAAAAATTGTGACATTCTGGAGAAATAAAATTCAGTAAAAATAGAAGACCTTCCTTCTTTTTTTGAGAAATCTCAGGCGCCTGTTTAATTACCTTCAAATCAGTGTTTGTGCTGATTGCGTTATATCCGCATTCGCGAATTTTTACTTCTTTAAATGGCTCATTTTCATTTAAATTGTTTTTATAGTATAAAATGCCAACATTAATTTTATTGTAACGGATCCATCTAAAATCACGCCAAAGATACTTTTCACCGTCCGTGTTGACCTTCCGCCAAGTAAATTTTTCCTTTGCAAGCTCTGCAAAAATCATAGAAATTTTCGTTCTCCATTTCAACTAAGTGGAACGGGTTAACGTTTCTAGCTGACGCAACCCAGATTCATCCAATCTCTTGGATGGTGTATTTTGACACCTGTATGTTTCTTTTTTCTCTCAATGACCGAGTGATCGACATCGCACTCCAAATGGGTGTGGCCAAGTTCTAAGAACTTATGGTCAATAGTCAAAAGATTGGGATTTCTCTCTAGAGCTGCCGCACAAACATAACACTCACGTGTGAATTCATATTCTGTCCCGCACAAGAATCAATATATAAAATCAGTACTGACATTGACTGGAATATTATTTAAAAGATGTTCGTATAAGCAAGATGCAATTTCATTTCCCCCTCTTTTTGCTGTGCCTTCATGCCACATGTAACAGAAGGGCTTATTTGTTGCGAGATCATGCACTGTTAGATTGTATGTCCAGAGCTGACGCTTGTAAGGTGTGGGAAGGCATTGCTGCAAATCGAAAGCATATACTTTGGTGTTAGGGTCTTGTCTGGCCCAAACTTTGTCTTGTCTCTTGCAGCTATATGCATCATCAGCTTTTTTTTTGGTGAACCTTTTGAAGCTCCATTAAGGTGTTCTTCTCTTCTGAGGTTTGGGCAATAGATATTTTTGTAGCAAGTTTGTCGCAAGCTCCACAGGTGTCCAGCTTAGGACTCTTCATTTTCAGATTCAATTCTCGAAAAACCAGAGAGTACTTGGTTAAACTGACTGAATTATCCAGTCCACCTCTGAACAATAAAGCTCGTACATCTTTGTCAGAGTGGGGCCAGGCTGCAAATATTTGTTGGTCGTATCGCGCCTGCAATAATGGCTCTCATAAGCCGGAAACCTGTTTATTTGGCTTTTTATCTCATCAAGTTTACACAACGGCAGTTTATAAGAAAGAGTTGATGCACCTCTTTTGTCCTGCAAATCTAGACCATCCGAATTAATTTTTTTTAGAACAACGCTTCTTCTAAGGAACATTTTTTGCAAACTTTTATTTTTTCTTTTGCCAATTCAATTGAATAATCAATAGAAATTCGCCTATTTTTGGATAGTGTTCGGTTTCTTGGCTTTCGCCGAAGCCTTATCTTTTACGGTGATCATTGAGTTCATAAACAGAACTCGTGAGTTGTAGCTTCCAAGCGCCCAGTATTTTTTAAAAAGGATTTCCTGTTTTTCATGGGAAATTTTTTCCTTGCATCCGTTGCGACAAAAAGACAAGTATTTTATTTTCTTCCTTCAACAGCTTTTCCGGTTTTTGACTTATAAGGCAAGCCCTTGTTTCGTTGACACTGTCGTATTTTTTTATTCATCGAGAAGAGCATTTTCAAACTCGGAAAGCGTTAAATTTGTTTGGGCTATTAATAAATACATGCAATAATTAAAATAACCATGTCAAATAATGCTAAATAAAAAGTACGTACATCAAAAAGGAATGCAAGACATATTAGGCATTTCGGAAATGCGATTTAGGAAAAAAATATTTTTTGTCCAAAAAATGGGTATTTAGAGCCAATAGGTTTCGCATCTACCTATAAAATATAGTAAATTTTGCCAAGGGGACTTTTGAACATGAATGTTATGGGATTTTGAACCAAGATAATTATATATTGCATCCCTTGAGAAATAGGTACTTGTTGGTACGAGTTGGTACCAACATGAAGCAAACTTGCTGTAACTTCTAGCTTAGTAAAATATCCTTGTTTCTCGTGGCCAGGTTACAACCTTTGTTCAATATTTTTTTAAGTTTTAAAATATTTCATAATTTTAGTACATATTTCAAAATGTTTTACTTACAATAGTTTTTTCTTCATAATTATGGTTTATTATACATACATAGGTATTTCTTAATTCAATAATTTATAATTATAATATTTGGTTTTTGCTTTTTTGTTCTTGACGACTGGTGTCTAGCAGGCTTCTTTTTAGAGACAAACCAAAATGACGGATGCCAAAGATGGCGGCTTTTGACCATCTAGTACCTTAGAAGGTACCTACCTCTAGTACCTACTGGCGGTAATGAGCGTTGCCAACAGTACTCGTAATTCTAAGCCTTTGTTTCACAATATCTGTTTAAGTTTCAATTAATTAATTTAGCAACTACTTGATAGAAAACAAAAACAAATAATTATGGTAAAAAAAGAATGCAAGTGCCGGTTATTTTTATTGGAACTTATTCGAAGATTATGAATCCAATCCTTTGACTAAATAAAACAGAACACAAAATTTAACTTGTCACAATTTTTCTCTGTTGTCTTTACAGCAATATCCTTGTTTTTAAACTTATTCTTCTCCTTAGCAATAGCTAGTGCCAACATTTTACCTGCCCGAGTTGTCATTTCACAAATATGATCTTAAATCACTATTTAAAATTTACAACATACCTATTTATTTTTCACAAGTAGCTAAAAATATTAACGAATAATTATACTAGTTTTTATTATTATCAACAAAATTAGACTCACTTTAACACCATACACTTTTAAGGATAATCAAACACGTAACACGATCGTACAGCACAGCTATCAATCAGCGGACATTTGCTTGGGAAATAAATGAATAAGTGCAGTGCAGTTATTTTGTACAAAATGTTTAAAACGAGTAAAGGAAAAAGCGCACAAGTAGGCATATGCTTACAAGTGTAAATGAAAAAAAAAATGGAGTATGAGTCGACTTATACGTGGAAATTTTCAAATAACGAAATTTATATAATAGCATAAGTAGTGCGGTTGCTTGATATTAATGACTAATGTTGTTTATCCTTTTGCAAATCTGGATTTTCATGACTTATGTTTTTTTCAAAAGGCTATAACTTTGTAACGGGCAAAGATATCAAAATCAAAAATTCACAGAATAAAGTCCGAAACAATAAGAACAAAACGTTATTATTAACTCATTTTGAGCATAAGTCAACTTATGCTGTTATGGGTTTTTGCCACAGATATATATCATCCATATATGTATATTCATTAATAAAATATAATGTTGAATCAAAAACCCATATTCGCGAGGCTGCACAATAATTGTTTTATTTTTGGGGTTTTTTTTCCACCTTGGAAACACTGTGCGTCGGTCTGTCTGTGCGTCTGTGCGCTTTATCTCGTCAAGCTACAGCCTAAACCGCTGGACGAATTTTCTCCAATCTTCATATATAGCAGTTTAAAGAAAAGCGGTTGTCGAGGTTTTGTTTATTTTATTTTAGCCCGGCTCAAACTGGTACCTTTGAAGTTCAGTTTTAGCCATCTTTTTTTTTTGGTTTTTCTAATTTGCTAAAAAACGAATCTAACATTTTTGATTAAACATAGAAGGCTTCAAAGAAAACTGAATTTTTAGTTTTTGGCTTCAAATGAGAATACCGGAAATAACCTTGACGGTTTTATTAAACTGGCCATAAAGTGCAATAAGTCCACAAGAAAGGAGATACTCTAAAATCTTTTCGGCCATTCTGTGTGAACGTCTGAACCCTTCAGAACGCGAACTCATTGGCCCCTATCAGTGTGGTTTCATGCCCGGTAAGTCAACCGTCGACCAAATTTTCACACTTCGACAGATTTTTGAAAAGACCCAAGAATTCCAGATCGATACTCACCACCTCTCTATCGATTGTTAAGTCGCCTATGACAGCGTGAACAGGAACGACCTATACAGAGCCATGCCACTTCTTATCATCCCTGCTAAACTCGTTCGATTGTGCAGGATGACTATGGAACACCACCGACTCATTAAATGTCGAGAAAGGCTTACGACAATGTGACGCGCTGTAATGTAACCTTTTCAATATCATTCTTGAGGCAATCGTACGCAACTCGCATGTCAATACCAGCGGTACGATTTTTTTTAGATCCGTTCAATTACTTGGCTATGCTGATGATATTGACATTATTGGAAGAACGAAGCGCGCTGTCAGTGGAGCATTCGCAAGTATTGAAGTTAAGGCGGCAAAAATGGGTGTAAATGAAGATAAAACAAAGTATATGCTGTCTTCAGGTGATATTCGGTCCTGTATGTATCAATGGAGTATGGAGGAGAAGATTCAATGGCGAACTGTACGGGCTATACAGCGACAATGACCTGGTAGATGGCTGGGTCATGTTTAGTTCTGGAAGACCCCATTTATAAGGTGGCGCGATCAAGTGGAGAACGACCTCAACCAACTTGGTGTGCGCAACTGGAGGCCACTGGCTAGGGACCGGCCTAGCTTGAGAGGATTGTTGGTTGATGCCCCAGGGGGTTGAACTATGACCCTCTTTTAAGTGTTTTGAACGCTTATCCAAGGCAGCAAATAGAGATAGCAATACCAATTCTGTTCCGTGCAGATCCTTAGAGCGTAGTGGCTGCGGCACCTCTTCGTCTTTAGGGTTACTGCCGGGCTTAGCATTGACGATATTTTGTAAGCTATGGCTTCTAATCATGAATGTGGTTGAGATGGAAGTTGGAACTTGAGAGGGCATATCCTCCGCCTCCGCGTGACAACCCGGGAACAATATAAATGGCAGGGAAATTGTTGTAAGTGAAATAGCAGTGAGTATTTGCAGCTGCATTTCCTTCCCTTACAGTATTGTTTCCTTAACGGTAACGTATGCAAAGTAAAACATGTATGCGGCAAAGAGAATAGGCCATTTGCTTATATACCTTGGCAAACAGTTGAATGCGCATATCTAAGGCTGCCAGGCCTTGAGTATTGATGGTGCTCATCTGGAAGTGATCTTATGGTTGCGAGGCTCCACCGGAAGCTTTATTCTGGTACCACGGGAGATAGTGCTCACCCAGGTGGCCGAGTCACCTGGGAGACTATCTATGAGGTAGTCCCCCTTGTGGCTGTTTACTCCAAGCGGAAACATATGGCATCGGGTTATATTATCTACGGTTATTTTTTCTGGATGCAAGAGGTGTTAGATAGACCTCGCCCCTTACCAAGGAGTGTGGATATGCCTCAACATGGTTCATAAAATTGGTACTAAGATTCTATCGAGGGGTAGATCTTAGGGCTCTGGTCTAAGCCCAATTTGACTCTGTATGCGAGTAGGCTCGCCGTGGAATTTAAGACTTAATTGCTAGGTGTCCACGGAAAGCCTATTTTCATCCTGTTGGTTGAGGCCGTGGTCCACAATGGACTGTCTGCGCCACCTTAAGTAAGTAAGTATAAGTGGGCAACGACATTAACGAAATGGTTCGGACTTGCTTAGGTACATAATATTTCATAGCACCCGAAGATGGCATCTACATTTTAAACTTGTATTAAAGGTTTCTTAATGGTACTTCCGTATATGGGGTTTTCTATAGTTTTAGCCAACATTTTTTTAGTTTTTACCAAATTTGTACAAAATGACTTTAACAATTTTGATTTACTGTGTGGGTATTTCTTAGGAGTATTTCATTGCTAACTGCGTTCCAAAGTTTTGGCTAAAGAACAAGTAACGGACATCTGTTTATAAACGACTCAATTCAATAATTGGAGGTCTTAGTAACTATAACGAGATAAATGGCAAAATTAACGTACCTATTTTATAACACTGTCAATATTTAAAAAATGCGGGAAACAAACAACGAATTTGTACTTCTTTGCTTATTGTATACAAAAAATGTGTTATCACCGTGCTATTGCACCCATACAGAGCAAATTCGTGCGACCCAGTCGTGCATTTTATTTTATTTATACTTATTATCAATGCTATTCTGTAAGGATTTTTAATGCAACAGTGTTCAACAATATCCAAAATGACGATAGGGTAAAGGTGACTTGAAGATTAGCGGAGCTAGTATACAACCCACTTGCATACTCTGTTGCAAAACACTCTTCAACCCTAATTTTAACATTTTGGCCAACTTCAAAACTTCGGCGGATTAAATAAAGCTAGTGAAAGTAAGTTCTATGCAATAAACTATTAATGGCGCCATTATTAGAACAAAAATAGAACTGCATTGAAAATCATAACCTTTGACTTAATAAAGTATTCAAGTATTCAGGTTTAAAAATCGGCTTCCTTACGCAAACTAGTCAAGCAAACACGTACGAGTATATTTAATTCAGCACCCACAAAAGCCAATTGAAATTGAAACTGAATACTTAGCACCCTAAATTACAGAGCGAATAAGGATCAAAAGGAGCAATTTTCACAATATTGGCGAGAACAGAACAAAGATGAATAGGAATAAAACATTGAAATAAATAGCTATATCTTCTTCCTTTAAACCACATACATAGGATGTCGCGTCGATAATGTTATGTGGACGACTGTGAATGTGAAGTGAAACCAATCTCATAGCAAAAGGAGCAGAGGTTCATGGTTCATACATGAATAATTAGTTGTGCAGGTGGGATGAATTGAAGACGACGAATTCGGGAAGAATTAGATGCAAAAACGAATCGATGGCGATAAAAATTTAAATAACATTTGCATATTTTATTTTAAGTGTCCCGTTACGGAATGAAGGGGGCGGGAAAATAGGTTCAATAATGGGGATTCGGTATACCAATGTCTTAATAAGTATTTTTCTTGAGCTAACCAATATTCAACTCACAAAAATGAATTTGAAGCATACCATGTGGGAGTGTTGGCTTCAAAACCTTGCCACTGTTATAAAGGGTGTTTTTTTTAGCTGCATGAGAAGTTTCGACGGTTGTTGTCTATCATTTGACAGTTGAGAATGTCAAACTGTGTTGACATTTCTGTTCAGTAAGGTTTGGCATTTCATCATGAATTTAAATTGTGGAAATTTACTTTGAAAAAAAATAAATCTGTTCGCGAAGTACATAGAGCACTTCATCTATTTTACGGTCAATATAATCAGCCCAGTGAGCAAGACATTCTTGCAGTTATTGAGCAAAATTGCCGTATATGGAGCAAAGACAATCCTCAAGCCATTAACGAAATCCATTGAAATTGACTGTTCGGTGCGGTTTACACGCTGCCGGTTATTATTTCTTTCGAAATTAGGAAGGAGCTTCCGTTACGATGAATGGCGAGCCGTGCTGACTCCTGACTGATTATTTGTTTCCAAAAATTAATCAGCTAAACATCCACGACATTTGGTTCCAACAAAACGGCGCGCGTGGCAGGCTTGTCAGATGTGGCGATTTATCGCCAAACGGGCGATTTTAAATTTATGTTGGCGACACAAAAATCGGTTTGGCGATGTATCCTAAAAAAGGCGATATTTTTCGTTTTTGGCGACTTTAATTTTTTAAATCGAAGTCCTAACACTTTTTTTCATTTTTCTAGTTAGCACTTGAACCTTAAATTTTTTCCATTTCCTGCATGCTGAATGGAGTCATCGAAATAGCAATTTTTAATGCAGGCACTTCAGATCAATTTCTTTCTCATCCATAAAATAAATCACGTACGTCAAACCGAATTCATGCGTTTGATTTCCAACCATAGTCAACAATTGTTAACAATAGTCAACAACAAGGCGTTCCTTTAATCAAAATTGTTTACGATTTGTGAATGTATGACGTCATAACAGCGTTCCTTAACTCACGTTAAAGTGTCAAGTAGTTAAGATTTGTTACTATTTCCAACTCACCTCCATGACATGAGTTGATATTGTTGGTCTGTCAAATTGGACGTTTTGTTCTAAATAATTAAAAGTCTTTAGTAAAAAGCAAACCAAAACATTAAAAATTTTTGATTTTGATTTGGGCATCAAAGACGTCTTTATTTTCTTTGAGTGGATCAACAACAAAGAATAAAATGGATTATTTGCCAATTTTGAGCGATGAAGAAGAATAATTTAATTAGTTCCTCAATATAGTTACAACAAAATTTTAAATGTGGTAGTTTGACAGTTTAAGAAATTCTAAGAAAGTACCATTCCTAAGTGGTTGGTAAAAAAAACCCAACAAATCCTACAAAAGCGCTGCAGCTGAAGAAAAATTCGGTGTGCCAACTTTTATTCAGTTGGGTGCCACAGAGTGCCAAGCTATTAAATCCAAGTAAGAAAATCAGATGTTCAAACAAGAACTATTAATATTTCTTATTAATAACTAGCTGTCCTGGCAGATGTTCGAGTATGTACATTTAAGGGGGTTGTTTGTAGTTTGCATCTGAAAAAATAATGTTTAAAAAATTCAAAATACCTGTTTTCAACATACATATTTCAAAAACAAAAAAATTATTAAAAATCAATTTGAGAATTTTGAAATGCCATGTCAATAACGTTATAAATAACTTATTGTTTTCAAAATTTTGTTGAAATCGGATTTATAGTTTACGAGAAAACTTGATTTGAAAATTCTAGTTCTATGAGAGGTACCTACCATTATAAAGCAAATTTTGAAAAATATTTTTCAACCAAAAAATAGACTATTCTAAAAAAATAGCATTCTGAAAGTTTTATCAAAATCGTAAGACCGGTTTTTGAGGAAATCAAACTTTTGTTTAGGATTGCATGGCAGGTAGCGTTATTATTGGACTAATAAGAAAAAAAAGACCCCTAGAGAATACCAAATAAATAAAAAATACCAAATTTGAAGCAAAACGGCCCATCCGTTCAGGCTCTAGAGGTGCGAACTGTATTGATTGTATTGATTGTTAGAATTCTTTTTACCCGAATCCATAACTTGCCTTATAGTACCTACCTATTATCGCAAGTAAAAATTACCCTATAAACAGCTTGTTAAAATAAAATGCACGACTGGGTCGCACGTACTTCCTCTGTGGGTGCAATAGTACGACAAAAACAAACTTTTCAATCAATAAGAACAACTCATTATTGAAAAATTTGGTAAAAACTAAACAAAATTTGGCTAAAACTGGAAGACTCGATATACGGGAGCTAACGTTAAGTAACCTTTAGTATATCAAATTTAGATGTCGTCTTTTGGGTGATATAAATGATATAAATTTCCGCTTATGGCCAAATTAATAAAACTGATATTACCAATTTTCACTATGGTCATGTGTAGAAAAAAACTAAAAATGCAGTTTTCTTTGAAGTATTCCATGTATGTTACATACAAAGTTTCATAAAAATCGGTTGAGCCTTTTTTGGGTAAATTAGAAAAAACGAAAAAATTGGCCAAAATCTAATGGCTCTTTGTATAGGAGCCACCATTAAAAAAAAAGAAAATGAAAAAAAATCAATGCCATCTGAAAGGAAGCTGAAAGAAACTATACCAAACAAAGTTTGAGTGAATTCGATGCAACCGTTGACAACTTATGGCCATTTGAAAAAAAGCCGTTAAAAGCAGATCTCCGTTATTTGCATTTTTAGCCAAAAACTGAAAACGCAGTTCTCTTAAAAACACTAAAAGAATATAACACACAAAGTTTAATTAAAATCGTTAGAGCCGTTTTCGAGCAAATTAGAAAAAAGCAAAAAATGTTGGCTAAAACTTATCGGTTCGTTGTATGGAAGCCACCGTTTGAAAAATTTACAAAGCCATCCTATAGAAAACTATAAAAAACTATGTCAAACGAAATTTGAGTCGATTCAATCAAGCCGTTGTGAACATATGGCTATTTGAAAAAAAGTCGTTAAAACCTGATTTTCGTTAGGACTATTTGAGCCAAAAACGAAAAACGCAGTTTTGTTAGAAATGCTTAAAGTAAGCTAAATTTTGAGTTTAATCAAAATCGTTAGAGCCGTTTTCGAGAAAATTTAAATTGAAAAAAACCGTTACTTGAAAGGTACCAGTTTGAGCCAGGCTAAAACGAAATAAAAAAAAACCTCCACAACCGTTTTTCTTCAAACTACTATATATCAAGTTTGAAGAAAATCCGCCAAGCGGTTTAGGCTGTAGCATGACGTGAAAAAGCGCACATCCGGACAGACGCACAGACAGACCGACGGACGGTATGGCGAAAACCACTTTTTTGGGCTTCTTCGTAATGTCATGTTTGATTAAAACCTCGATTTTTTTTTTCTCCACGAAACCAATACTTGCCCTATTGAGCAAGTAAAAATCATTATTGGACACTTCTGACATTTCTTCGCATGTATACCAGTGCCAGTGTTGTAAGCAATCATTGTAGTAGATTTTTGTAGGGGTTTACACAAAGAACTTACAAATGTGAAAAAGTTGGTTCAGTTTTTAATGTTTGTTATGAATTTGTTACTTAAATGTATGATATTTAATTTAAATAAAAAGAAGTGCCAAATTTTAAATTTTTGAGTGCCAATGGGTGCCACAGTGCCAAACTCATTTGATAGTGCCAGTTTGGCAACTAAAGTGCCTGTTTCTGCAGCGCTGATTAACAATGCAGCTTCAACAAATGTTTGTGACGTTAAAACAATTTATTGTTGACTATGGTGAGAAAAAGAACGAACCAAATGTTTGTGGAATGCAGAATGTAAACACTTAAATTAAATTCTAACTGCTTTGTGAAAATAAAATTTTTGAGTTTGGTGATGTATGGAGGTATGGAGTGGAAAATTTTGAAATTTGGCGATTTTTTGGCGATTTTAATTTTAAGTTTGGCGACTTCGCTTTTTTAAATTTGACAACCCTGGCGCGTGGCGCAACTTGTCATATAGCGCGCTTAACCATTTGGAAATCCTATTTAAAAAATAAATAGGTACCATGAAATTATATACCAGATTATAATAATACAAAATTCACTCCAACAACATTTCTGTCTTGTATTCTTATATAAAGTTAACAAGCTCTTCAAAACCGTTGTTATATCTTTGAATGGAAGAAGAAAATTTCGAAATACATGTGTGGATAGAAGCTGCTGGAAAAAATAATATCAACAATATTTTGGCAATTTAGCGAATTTAATCATGAAATTTAATTTGAATATGTATAACTTTTCCTAATTTCGACCATACTCTTTTGAAAATTGTTCTCACACTAAGGCATTAAAAAATAAAATGCACGACTGGGTCGCACGAACTTGCTCTTATGATAAGCAATTGCGTAGTGGCTGCATATATGGATATTAAAATAAAGTGCACGACTGGGTCGTACGAACTTGCTCTAATGTGTTCAAATGGTCTTGGGGCTTGAGATTTTCGTAAAAAAGCATTGAAAAAATCATATGAAATTTTATTAATCACTTAAAAATGAATAGTTAAAACGTTTTTTGGAGAAAATGAAGTAAGCCATCAGATTTCTTTTACTTTTTTGAGTTTTAAGGAAATTTTTTTTTCAAAATCGTTCGACCAGTTTCTTTCAAAAAACGGTTTTTTTTTGAAAATCTCTTCGAAAACATATTCCAAATTTTTTTTGAGTATGCCAACTTCTAGAACTTTGTAGTTTTTATCAGAAAAATAAAATTAAAAAAAAATTGATGAAACCGTTTTTGGAAAAAAACAAAAAATAAAAAAAAATTTTAAAACTTTTTTTGAAAAATTAAAGAATTTTTATTATTTCGCTTATAATAGGGCTTCTACACTAAAAATTTCATCGAAATTCGTCCAGTGGCTTACGAGAAAATCGGTTTTAAAGCTAGAATGCTAATTCCAAAAACCCCTCTGTAGGACGTCATAATAATACTATCTACCAAGTTTGAAGCAAATCGGTCCAGCCGTTTAGGCTGTAGGTGCCAATACAGACAGACGGACAGACAGACAGACAGACAGAATTGTCGGACCCACTTTTTTTCGACTTCTCTATCATCGTAATGTCATGTGTAATAGTTATCTCAAATTTTTACTTGCGATTATAGGTACTATAAGGCAAGTTATGCATTCGTAAAAAAAAAATTTTTTTTGACAATCAAACATAACATTACGATGATAGAGAAGCCTAAAAAAGTGGGTCTGACAATTCTGTCTGTCTGTCTGTCTGTCTGTCTGTCTGTCTGTCCGTCTGTCTGTATCGGCACCTACAGCCTAAACGGCTGGACCGATTTGCTTCAAACTTGGTACATAGTATTATTATGTCGTCCTACAGAGGGGTTTTTGGAATTAGCATTCTAGCTTCAAAACTAACGGTACCTGCCATACGATTTTTAGTGAAAAATTGATTTTTCTCGAAAAATGCTCCAACGATCTTGATAAAACTTTCTGAATAGTATTTTTTGTGCAAACTTAATATTTTGGTTGGAATAGATTTTTGAGGAAAAGTCTTATAACGGTACCTCCCATATAACCAGTTTTTTGAAATCCGGTTTTCTCGTAGGTATGTCACTTGACGAATGTCGATGAAATTTTTAATATAGAAGCCCTTTTATAAAAGAAATAATATAAATTCTTAAATTTTTCAAAAAAAAGTTTTTTTGAGTTTTTTAAAAGTTTCAAAATTTTTTTTTAATTTTTGTTTTTTTCCAAAAACGGTTTAATCTATTTTTTTTTAATCTTATTTTTCTGATAAAAACTACAAATTGCTAGAAGTTGACATACTCAAAAAAAATTTGGAATATAATTTCGAAAAGTTTTTCAAAAAAAACTGTTTTTCAATAAACTGGTCGAACGATTTTGAAAAAAATGTTCGTAAAAATTCAATAAAGTAAAAGAAACCTGATGGCTTACTTCATTTTCTCCAAAAAACGGTTTAGGTATTGATTTTTAAGTGATTTATAAAATTTCATATGATTTTTTCAACGCTTTTTTCTCAAAATCTCAAGCCCCAAGACCATTTTAACACATTAGAGCAAGTTTGTACGACCCAGTCGTGCACTTTATTTTTTCTGCACGAATCCATAACTTGCCTTATAGTACCTATAATCGCAAGTAAAAAAATCTATGATTCAAAAAAACCAAGTCTGAAATACATTGTACTTGTACTTGCACTATAAGCTTCCGTGGAAAAAACGGGAAACATAAACACAAAAGACATCAAGGTGTGATGTTTTTGACAGCCAGGTAAAGTCATCACATCCTTTTTGAATGCTATGGAGATGGAAGATGGACTAAATCATCGAAAAGCATTATATGGGTCTGGTCCGCAGCTAGTGCTGGAAACAATCATATGTGTGCATGTGTACTGCATGTAATCATTCTTCAATATAATTGATGACAAAGGTTTGGGAGGAAGTTGTTAATTGATTTGAACGGAACACCAGATATAGTCCTAACATTAATTGCGAGAAAGTAATTCTTTAATTTAGATTATGCTATGAAAAATAATGCCAAGTAAAGTGTTAAGTATTCTTAAGAATGCGGAGGTTCATTAACAAAAATTATTTAAAACTTTATGAAACAAAGGGATTCACTTTCATAAAGACAAGATATTACCTAGTTTGCAATATGTGATTTTTGTATCAAAGTGATTTTAATATGAGAAATGTTAACACGGTTTAGAGACTCACGGGACAAGAACAGCAACAGGAAGCTAGCTTGTGTAGAGCGGAAAGCCGTTGGAATTGAAGCGAATATTTAGTGAACTCGCGAAAGAGTTCAGAAACACTACTATTATTATTATTATTATTATTCTTTATTTCAAAAATTAACAAATAAATTTGGGTTGACAAAGAATTTATGGACATGGCATATTGCCGTCTGCCAGATAATGACATTTATAATATGTATTAGATCGACTCTAAATATAAAATTGATAGATTTTTTATTAACATAAATAGCTACCTTATGTAAAAAAATAATTACAGTATTATAATAAGTTGGTAGATCTGATCTGTGAGGAATATAATTAAGGTTAAGGATTTCCACTCTTGCTCTAAAAATAGTGCTAATAGCTCTAGCAGTGAGTTCTATTTTAAAATAATTTTTCGACTGGAGGTGGTGATTCAAATCTCTGTACAAAATTCTTGTTGTTGATGCTGACGCCCGTCTTAAGTGTTGAAGGTATATCTCTTCATCTTTCTTCGATATAACATTTGCAAAAAACTCGTGCCAGCTTTCTAAGTTAAATTCTGTAAGGTTAAAGTGAATACCATGATTGTGCAAGATCACATCATTCTTTGAATGGAGACGATCGCGTGCGCAAAAGATTTTTCATCAAAGACTTATGGAGACTGACGTCGGGTTTTTTCATCGTTTTGATCAGAAAATCGGATTGAGTTTTTACGTTTTTTATGTAGATGGGGGTAATACCTGACTCAACGTGGATAGCATATGTTGGAGTAGAGTTCGGTAAACGAAATAGACGTTTGAAGAAGAACCTTTGTAAAAGCTCAAATTCCTCAAAATGTGTATGACCAAACGCTTGGATACCATAACACAAACAAGTATTGATGGTAGCTTCAAAAACTCGATACTTAGAGCACAAGTCTATATTTTCATTAGGGTAAAAAGTAGGCCAAATAACGCCCAGTGCAATTTTGGCTTCTTTGCTCTTTTCCTGAACGTGCTTCCTAGGGTTACCATTAGCAGACAATAAGACTCCCAAATATTTGAATTCCTGCACAGTATCTATGCGCTCACCGTTCAGAAAATCAGAAACCAATTTTCTTCTCTCAACTTGTTACATTTCCTAGCTTTAAACACCATAATATTCGTTTTCAAAGCATTAATCTTTAAGTCCCAGGTTTTGCAGTACCTTTGAAGCCTGTTTATTTGAAGTTGTAGAGAAGAAGGATTATCCGCCAGCATTACACGGACGTCTGCATAGAGTAGCACTTTGACAAGCATGTCTGAAATACTAACACCCCCGGGTAAGCTGTCACAAATATCGTCTATGAAAAGAGCGAAGAAGATTGGACTCAGAATACATCCTTGAGGAACGCCTGTCGATGTTTCAAACCAACTTGATGTCTCCGATCCATCCCAAACCGTAGCATTTGTTTCACACAAAAACTTTTCATAAATTGCTAGGAATTTCCTTGATATACCAAAGTTAGCCATTTTGTATATAAGAGCTTGGCGGTTGACTGTGTCAAAGGCTGCTTTGAAATCAACAAAACATGCATATAATTTTTTTTTCCTTTGGATGAATTTGTTGGCAATGCTTGTCAAAGCAAAAACATGGTCAACAGTCGAGAATCCAGCACGAAACCCAGCCTGAAATATGCTTAACCGTTGATTTGATTCAATCCAATTAGAATGTACAGAATTGTGGCAAACACCTTTCTTATTGAATTAAGTATTGAAACACCTCTACAATTTTCAGGCAAGCTGGCATCTCCTTTTTTAAAAATTGAAAAGATTAAAGCTTCATTAAAACTTTTAGGGATAAACGAATTCTCAAGCAAAACATTATAGAATGATAACAGGTACTGTTTAAATTCCAGGGTAGAGTGTTTGAAAAATTCTACAGGGATGCCATCGATACCTGGAGCTTTATTATTTTTCATCTTTTTAAAAGCCATATCAAGCTCACATAAAACTATTGGTGAGTCCAGCTCGTTTACCACTGAGTTTTGAATGGCGTAGTGAAAAGACTGCAGTTCACAACTATCATTTAATAGTGATTGGGAATGGGAGGCTAAAATGTTGGCTTCTAATGAACTATTGTCAGATAAACGAGTGTTTCCCCCTAGAGCCTTCACGTTACACCAAAAAGTTCGTGAGTCCTTACAATTTTTCAAGTTTTTAGCTAGGCTTTTGGTATAGTCAAGCCGTTTATTTTGACAGACTTCTTTATATGACTTGTTAGCTTGCAAGTACGCAAATCTAAAGTAGTCGGAGGTCGATTTCCTAAACAAGGTTGAGTAGATTATTTGCCTAACTACCAGGACTTTCTTGATTAGAACTAGAAACACTAGCACTAATACTTTCGGTTACGTGCTTGATTTTAACGGCAATCTTTAAGCGACGATGGAAGATCATGAAAAATGCCATTTTTACTTGCGATTATAGGTACTATAAGGCAAGTTATGGATTCGTGCAAAAAAAATTTTTTAGATAACAATCACACATGACTTTACGATTATGGAGAAGTCGAAAAAAGTGGGTCTGGAAATTCCGTCCGTCTGTCTGTATGTCTGTTCGCGCCTCTGGAGGCTGAACGGGTGGGCCGATTTGCTTCAAATTTGGTATTTAGGATTTATTTGGCCGTCCCTCGGAACGAATTTTTTATTTTTGCTCTAGGTCCAAAAATAACGGCACCTGCCATACAATCTTGAAGACAAAAATTGATTTTCTCAAAAACGGCTCCAACGATTTTGATAAAACTTTCAGATTGCTATTTTTGCAAGACAATCTATATTTTGCTTAGAAATTTTTTTTCAAAATTTGTCTAATAACGGTACCTCTCATAGAACCAGTATTTTCAAATCAAATTTTCTCGTAAACTATACATTCGATTTCAATAAAATTTTGGCCACAGGAAGTCATTCACAATTTTATTAATATGGCATTTCAAAATTTTCAAAAACTTTTTTTTTTTTGATTTTTTATACTTTGTTCAAAAAAAATTTTGGTTTTCGAAATATGTTGGAAATGGGTATATTGATTTTTTTTTGTTCATTATTTTTCAAATAAAAACTACAGATTGCCATATATTTGCATACTCAAATAAATTTCAAAATATTTTTTGAAAAAGTTTTTCAAAAATAACCTTTAAAAAAAAACTGGTCGAACGATTTTCAATATTTTTTTTCCTAGATTGACGTATAGCTTTGAAATTTTATTGCATACTTAATTTTTCAGAGAAAACTCTTAAACTAATTTAAAAAATAAAAGAATTTTCGAATTTTTTTTTTTTTTTTTTAATATCCATATGCAGCCACTACGCAATTGCTTATCATAAGAGCAAGTTCGTGCGACCCAGTCGTGCATTTTATTTTTTATACACGGCACACGCGCTCAAGGAGTTTGTTAGCCCTTTTAATGATTAGCCACAGGGCGAGCGATAGGAAATAAGGGATGAAGGGAAAGGAGGTGTCCATATGAACATTGGTCTTGAATGTTTGAAGATCAAAATGGCAAGGGAAAAATGTGCCAGGCAATTCATTCCACATTCGTGTTGTACGGCTAAAGAAAGAATCCCTATATTTGACGGTACGTCCGAAATCGGGCTCAAGTGTAAACTGATGAGCGTTCCTAGCAAGACGAGTGTTACGGGGGAAATGTTTAAGGGGTGGAACACAGCTGGCTACCTCGAGTGAGCATTTTTTGTAGAAGAACCGGTAAAATAAGGAAAGACATGAAACATTTCGACGATGTTCAAGGGATGGAAATGTTTCCATAATGCTTCTCTCTCCTATCAATTTTAGCGCTTTTTTCTGAACTCTGTCGAGCAGGTGGAGAAAAGTTTGAGAAGCACCTGCCCAGAGATGGGAGTTATACTCAAGTTTCGGGCGTATAAATGCTACCGAGTACTGATAGCTTTTCGGCCTCCTCGATGCAAGTACCATTCATGGATAATGGCATAGGGGTAATGTTTAGCTTTAACGACAAAAGACAGCATTGAGTTTTCGACGCATTAAACTCCACACGATTTCTAATACCAAAGTTCACAATGCTATGTTTAAATCGGAGTTTACTGAGCTTATCATGCTGTATAGTTGTAATAACACGTCCGAAGGCGAAGGCCGTCAATTGTGTATTTAATTTAATTTATTTATTAATTTAATGGATTAGAAGTCACAGACAAGAGATCATTTATAAAAATGAGAAAGAGAGTCGGAGACAGAACGGAGCGCTGGGGCACACCAGTATTTGCCATAATTTGGTTTTCAATCCTCAATTAAACAAGATGCTCATTTCTTATAGGGATATTAGTTGCAGCTACAGATGAGTTCACCTGAATGCCACAGAGCAAAATTTTCGCTGTATTTTTTTTAAGAGTCGTACAACGATGCAAGCTGTTTCCTTTGATGTGCGTCAAGCCATTTTTACTTGCGATTATAGGTACTATAAGGCAAGTTATGCATTCGTCGAAAAAAAAAGTTTTGAGATAACAATCAAACATGACATTACGATGATAGCGAAGACGAAAAAAGATGGTCTAAAAATTCTGTCCGTCTGTATGTCTGTCTGTCTGTCTGTCTGTCTGTCTGTCTGTCTGTATGTAGACCTACAGCCCAAACGGGTGGGCCGAATTGCTTCAAACTTGGTATATAGACTTTTTTAGATATTGTACAGAGGGGAAATTGAAATTTTTTTTTTAGCTCAAAAAATAACGGTACCTGCCATACAACCGTTATTTTAAAGCTTATTTTTCTCAAAAACGGCTCTAACGATTTTTATATAAAAAAATTAGTGTTGCTTTTTAGGTACGACCAATCATATGGCTGAAAAAAAAGTTTTAAAAAATGGCTAAGAACGGTACTTTCCATAGGACCGTTTTTTTTGCTTTCGACTAACTCGAAAACGACTAAACCGATTCTTTCGAAATATCACACACATATAGCTGTAGGTAGCTCAATTTGTATTGCATACCAATATTTTTGAAAAATATTTTTTTGTATTTTTAAAAGCATTTTTTTAAAAAAAATTAAAAAAATTAATATTTTGAAAATTGCTTATTAAATTTTTTTCTAAAAATTTTAAATTAATGTATTTGCTGAATACCTATGATCTGGCGTTTTTGAATTTTTTTTGAAAATTTTTTTCAAAAAGTTTTTCAAAAAAAACTTTTTTCCTCAAAAACCGCTCCACAGATTTTTATAAATTTATTCTCATAAATTCAAATTTATAAAAGAAATAAAATGGGGTACTTTTTTTTCAGCTCAAATTAGTTTAAGTATTTATTTAAGAATTTTGAAAAATATATTTTTATCAAAATCTCAAGCCCCAAGACCACTCTCAAAAACATTAGAGCAAGTTTTTGCGACCCAGTCGTGCATTTTATTTTTTTGGCAATTGACGGTATAATGACTACCAAGGTGGATGATTAAAAATGAAACACAATCTTAGCAGTTTCATAGCACTCGATGGCGGAACGGATTTGGACGTATAAAACAGAATTAACAAAGCCAATAGTGCATTTGGAATTCTTTCTCTTGAGTGGAACTCTAGAAAAATATCGCTACACATCATGTTAAAAATTTTAGAATTCAACGTTCAATCTATGCGAAACTACTTGAAAGGAAAGCAAGCATTCGTTAACCTATTTTTCGGGTGCTGTGCATTCTTAAAAATGTTGGCCAAAAACCATATCGAATGTTGAAATAGTTGTTTTTAAAGGTTATCTATTAACGTGTTTATAAGTTGACAAGCATATTTGCAAAGTGGCTTAGACTTGGTAAAGTATTATCTTACTTGCACCTTTCATAAAGCATTATGGTTTTTTAGATTCAGTTTTCTAAACGGTGGTTCCCATATTACAGGCAACTCAGTTTAAGCCAATAAAGCATTTAAGCCTTAAATATTTTCACAAAAGATGGCGTGGAGGATTCTGTTAAAACTTTGTGCGTAACTGATTAACCAGGGCAGAACATCCAGAAAGTTGTTATTTCAGATTTTGGGTAAGAACTGGTGAAACCGTAGCCTGGTTTAATAAGGCCATAATGGAACGTACTAAAACTTTCCTTGATACCGCTTTCTATGAGTTTTTATAAAATGGCTTTGGTATTCCCTAACCCACGTTAACAGTAACTGCGCTGTCAGTTCTAACGATAGAAACTTCGCTTAGGACTTTGTTTTTAGGAGAAATAATAGCTTTTGTAAATGCGTAATGAATTTGATATCTTGTCTCAGTTTGAAAATATCCAGATTCTAGCCTGTCTAAAAAACTAAAAAATGTGGCCTGAAACCGAACGGCTTGAGAACTTTAATCTTTGAAACTTGATAGGTGCCAAAATTCTGTGTATGGCCAGTTTAATAAAATAATAATAAAGTTTAATAAAACCGTTAAAACCATAATATGCGTTTTTTTCTTTTTTGCCAAAAATTATTTACCTACTCTTCGTAAAATCGTAAAATCCGTATTTGGGCGAAACCCTTTCAGGACGGTAGTGGTGCATTCCCATATAATTTCCTTTGTTCTGTCCCACATCCGTCCCGAAGGGGTTACACAAAAATGTATGGTAGAAGTGAGCGGCTCATTGGATTGGAGCTATACCGTTTAAGAGGCTTTAATGTTTAATGAACAAAATGGAACGTCATTCTAGGTATACAGAACTATGAATAAATTATGCCAAACAAAGTTTGAGTCAAGTTTATCAAGCTGTGTTGGCGATTTGAAAAAAGAGTTTTACCAGTTTGGGTCGGGCTAAGACAAAATAAAAAGCAAACCTCGATAACCGTTTTTCTTTATTCTATGAAGTTTGATGAAAATCCGTCAATCCGTTTAGGTTGAAAAAGCTTGAAAAAAGGGTGAATAAGCGCACAAACAGACCGACGTGACGGACACTTTTTGGGCTTCGCTTATCATCGAAGTGTCTTGTTCGAATAAAACCCCGATTTAGTTTTCTGCACGAGCATTACTTGTCCTATAGCAAGTAAAAATGGCAACAAGTATCTGACACAAGATAATTTCCCATTTAAGTGTTGAGAACATACAAAACACAATCCTTACGAAGAAGCATAATTTTATCGGGCTTCAATAAGCTGCTTTATAGGAACTGTTGGTTAGAATAGATTTTTCGGGATTTGTCTTGTTGTTAAATTAAACTTTCATATAAGTCACAGAACCAAATTCAATGAAATTTCAAAGTCTTTCTATTTCTATTCTTTTCCGGGGCACTGCCTGCTCTTGCGAGAAAGTAGCAAATCCTCCAAGAGTATATTATTTCATGGAAACTGCTCCTCTGTCCGGATTTGGCGGTAAATTGTAGGTCCCTTCTATTCCTGCAGGAATGGTTGAGAGTGTAAGTCACAGGCGCCGGCCCGGCCCCGCTTGGAGATTTTGTGCAAAGTATTTTTTGTTTATTTTATTTTTTTATATTTTTACTTGCTCTATAGGGCAAGTATTGGTTTCGTGCAGAAAAAAAAAATCGAGGTTTTAATCAAACATGACATTACGATTATAGAGAAGCCCAAAAAAGTGGTTTTCGCCATACCGTCCGTCGGTCTGTCTGTGCGTCTGTGCGTCTGTGCGGATGTGCGGATGTGCGGATGTGCGGATGTGCGGATGTGCGCTTTTTCACGTCATGCTACAGCCTAAACGGCTTGACGGATTTTCTTCAAACTTGGTATATAGCAGTTTGAAGAAAAACCATTGTCGAGGTTTTTTTTTTTTTGTTTTAGCCCGGCTCAAACTGGTACCTTTCAAGTAACGGTTTTTTTCAATTTGAATTTTCTCGAAAACGGCTCTAACGATTTTGATTAAATTTAAAATTTAGCTAACCTTAAGCATTTCTAACAAAACTGCGTTTTTTGTTTTTGCCTCAAATGGTCGTAACGAAAATCAGGTTTTAACGGCTTTTTTTCAAATAGCCATAAGTTCTCAACGGCTTGATTGAATCAACTCAAACTTTGTTTGACATAGTTTTTTATAGTGTTCTATAGGATGGTTTAGTAAATTTTTCACTGAAGCCTTTCTAAACGGTGGCTTCCATACAACGAGCCGTTGAGTTTTAGCCAACTTTTTTTGGTTTTTTCTAATTTTCTCGAAAATGGCTCTAACGATTTTGATTAAACTTTGTGTGTTATATTCTTTTAGTGTTTTGAAGAGAACTGCGTTATTAGTTTTTGGCTAAAAATGCAAATAACGGAGATCTGCTCTTAACGGCTTTTTTTCAAATGGCTATAAGTTGTCAACGGTTGCATCGAATTCACTCAAACTTTGTTTGGTATAGTTCCCAACAGCTTCCTATCAGATGGCATTGATTTTTTTTCATTTTCTCTTTTTTAAATGGTGGCTCCAATACAAAGAGCCACTAGATTTTGGCCAATTTTTTCATTTTTTCTAATTTACTCAAAAAAGGCTCCCCCAATTTTTATGAAACTTTTTATGTAACATATATAGAATACTTCAAAGAAAACTGCATTTTTAGTTTTTGGCTACACATGATAATAGCGGAAATTGGTAATATCAGTTTTATTAATTTGACCATTAGCGGAAATTCATATCATTTATATCACCCAAAAGATAACGTCTTATTTTAAATATTAAAGATTACTAAACGTTAGCTCCCGTATATCGAGTTTTCCAGTTTTAGCCAAATTTTTTTTAGTTTTTACCAAATTTTTCAAAAATGAATTGTTCTTATTGATCGAAAAGTTTGTTTTCATCGGACTATTGCACCAACAGAGCAAGTACGTGCGACCCAGTCGTGCATTTTATTTATTTAGTTTTCAAAATTTTGGAACCGGGAAAGTTTTTTTTGTCTATTTTGGTCCAAATGAAATTGGTGTTGACACACTTTAAGAAATTTCAAAACATTTTTTAAGAAGATAAAAAAATTTTGTTATTAAAAAAAACTGCCCATTTTACTTGCGATTATAGGTACTATTAAGGCAAAAGTGATGCATTTGTAAAAAAAAATTAACAATCAAACATGAATTTACGTGGAATTAGCATTCTAGCTCTAAAACTTACGGTAGGTTCCTACCATACAATTTTTAGTGAAAAATTAATTTTTCTCAAAAACGGCTCCACCATTTTGGTAAAACTTTCTGAATAGTGTTTTCTGTGCAAAGTTTATGTTTTGCTTGGAATAGATTTTTCAGAAATGTCTTATAACGGTACCTGCCATAGGACCCGTTTTTTAATCAGATTTTCTCATAATCCACTTGATGAATTTCGATGAAATTTTTAATGTAGAAGCCCTTTGATAGAATTAATAATAAGAATTTTTAAGTTTTTCAAAAAAAAAGGGTTTTTTTTAGTTTTAAAAAAAACTAATTTTTTGTTTTTGTCTAAAAACGGTTAAACCTATTTTTTTAATTTTATTTTTCTGATAAAAACTACAAAGTGCTAGAAGTTCGCATAGTCGAAAAGAGATTTAGAATATATTTTCGAAAAGTTTTTCAAAAAAAATGTTTTTTTGAAAAACTGTAGAACGATAGAAGTGATTTTTAAGTGATCAATAAAATTTCATATCATTTTTACCCTGCTTTTTTGACAAAATCTCAAACCCCAGTCGTGCACTTTATTTATTTAGTTAAAAGGGAACTTTCAACCAAATTACAAAAATTTGAGATTTCTAAAGTGTCCTTAACAATTTCGTAATGTTTTTTTTTTTTATAAAATACGTAACTCCCAAGCAATTATCCAACATACTATCAAGTTCTGGGAACCTTGTAATTCAATTTATATTTTTGAGTCCCTAATGTCACTGTAAAACAGAAGATATAGAGTTGATGAAGGATTAAAATCCTCGACATTTGTTCGATACTTCACAGTTTTAAGCCAATATTTTACGACTTGGAAAAAAGTGAATAATCTGTGTGTTTCTCTTTGCAATATTTATAAACCAGTTAGAAAAAATTGTGTATAGCTACTAATTTAAATAAAAAATATATATTTTTTTTTCCTTAAAATGTCATTTTGACTCAATTTTAGTCTCTTTGAATATATCCTTGATCTAAATAAATAAATTCACTTAACGTTAATTTATTTTTCAAAATAACTCACCGTTCTTAAAATTGCACAAATATATTTAACTTATTTTCTTTTGAGTTCACTTTTTTTAAACTTTAACTTAAAATAATTTTGTTTTAGTGTATAACTTTTAAAAATTGATTTCAAAAATATTTTTCACTTATGTATTTTATTTTCAAATTCACACCTGAAAAAAAACTTATTTGAAGCACTAATTTTTCTTCTATTGGTTAAAAATTTATTTTAGCTGAGATGTTGATATGCCGGTTACAATGCAACAACTGACTGCTGAAACCAAATGGACCCGAGATAAATATGCCTCGAATTGCTGCAGTTTTATTTGAAAAACCTATGCTTTTTTGGGAATACCGTCTCGCGTCTCGTTGGCTTTTGTTTTAGTGCTTTACACCCGTCCAGGATCCACACATACGATATGAATGAATCCTGTCTTGCGCAGTTAAAGGCATGGAATCATCATTGGACTTTTCATTGAAGACCCATTATTCACGAATACTCAGCTGAATGCTGAAGGTGTTTTTTGGTTATTGATGAGTTTTGGAATATTATTTCTTCTCTATCCTATTCACGCAAGACACCTGTTGAAAAAGTAGGTGTTATACTTATAGACGTTTGAATAAATATTTGAATATTGAATTTTAAAACAACTTAATGAAGGTTGGAAAGTGAAAGGAGGTAAATAATTGAATTCTCTCACACCATTTTAAATGATAAAGTTTAAGGTTGTTTGTAGAGAAATTTATATTGTAGCTTGTAGGGCGTATGAGTACTTTATTTTGTCTTCCCCGAAAGATAACAACTACATTTTATTCGCGCTGTAGGTATAAGGATCCTTAAAGGAATAGTACAGAGAATCATTTTCAAATTTTATCTGGCATGAGATTCTCAACGTCTGGAGTGGACTGTTGTAACTGAAACACAAAATTTGCTCCATATTTTTTTCTTAAAAAATCTACTTCAAAAGTTGCGTGTTGGTTTTTAGATTAATGAAAAAAATGTTTCACACATTTATTTCACTATGTTTTTTTATATTTGCTTGGTTGTTTGTATTTTACTCAAAATATAAAAAAAGTACAGCCAAGTATTCCTTCCTGCAACTAAGTTCAAAGGAGAAATGTCAGCTGTAGCATTGAGAAGCAACAAGATTCCTCTACATTTCCCGATTCAACTCAACTGGCATAAGCTCCGGCCATTGAATACTCTGAGACCGAGCTCTTTTTAATACAGATTACATCAAAATTGTTTTCGATTTTGCAACACGTCTATTCCTCAGCGTATCCAGTGCCATTTCCGTCTCATGATGCCTACATCCATTTTTATCTTTTCGGTCCTATACCACAGTTCAACTTTCGATTTTGTTTGCGTCGAAGGGATCTTCAAGATGTACCATCTTCTCAAGTTAACATATCATTGCATGTTTCAAGGGACCTACAACCGGTTCCGAACGGCTTTGTAGAGAAGCACTTTTCATGAAAAGTTATAGTCTAAGAGGATTAGAGACTTCCTGGCAAGAGGTAATCGCAATACCCCCGACAAAAAATCAGGTGGAATCAGGAATTGAACACAGAACCTTCAGCGTGGCAGTCTGACAACTACTAACAACTACGGTTCTAATAATTTATATGCAAAGGGTGTTTTTCTTAGACGTGTGGTTTTCAATCTGGCAATACTTTTTTCGGGGTTCGTCTTTTTGATAGCCGTCACTTAATGTATGCTCAGTTTGGTTTGCCATTTCATAATGAATAGATTTACTCCTGAACAATGTTTGCAAATCGTGCTGCGCCCAGGAATGTATTCGAGCCAATTGCGGCGGCCACTTGCCCGAAATCATTTTTAAAGCATAATTTTAAATCCTTATCTTTGTAATAAAGTTAAATTCTTGGCCATAACATTAAATTATATGCGTTTTATTTTTTGTTGAAAACCACACGTTTAAAAAAACCCTTGGATTGTAAAACTTTCCACTTGGCCCGTAAGGATATTTTTTGGCTGGAGTGTAAAGCAAAAAAAAAATGATTTCAAATGCACACGTTCTTGATACCTCTTGAGTCTTGAGTATAGACTCAATCCTGTAATCTGTCCTCTGGAGGATATATCGGCCATTTAAAGCGAGAAACGGATAGAATGGCGGTACTGTATCAAATATTATAGTTTTTGGTGTGTCTAGTAACCTGTAACTTTACACTAACTCCATCCTTGAAGTCCCTCTGAACGAATTCTACTCTCCAAATAGACTGTACTAGTTTAGTTTAAATACAGTTAACTACTTGAGAGTCCGTTTTTAGAAATCTTATAGGTAAATTGTCAATTCCAGCCAACGTTTTCTATCTCTACATTAATTAGAGGACTTTTGTCGAGAACCCTAGAGAGCCTGTGCATGTTGGTTAGTTGGGGATTAAAGTCTGTCTTGTGATAATCATAGTGAATTTTCTCCCTCTAGCCGAAGTTAGTTTCCAGGATATAAGACTTGATTTGTTTTTTATTCAACATTTGATCCCAACATTATTTATATTGAATTCCATGAAGCCAAAAAACCACTCTCGATTCGATCTCGAGCACTTTTCGTTTTCCATGAAGCCAAAAAAACAATCTAGATTCGATCTCAGATTGAATCTAGATCGCTTTTTGCAAATCTCGATTCAGAGCCAGATTTACACATACTTTCACACACACACAAATTGACATTCCTTAACGTCATCAGATGGAAATTTGTTTTTCTCATTGTGGTTTTGTGTTTTATTAGCAAAGTAATACTTTATTATTTTTTAAAAGTGCAGCAGCAATTATTAATTATATTTCAATATTATCCGATGATGGAGAATTTTTCAAAACTGAAAATTTGTTAAAGAAAAACGATAGGCTTTCCTTCAAAGATGTTGCGGCATATCTATCAAGCGAAGAAGTGGACTATCATTTCAGCTGTTTATGACACACACACAATGACAAAAACAAAATAAATCTCATTTTATTTTCCATGCAACCAGAAAAATCGTGAAATCTAGATCCAATCTGAGGGCGAATCCGAAAATGTCATGGAATTCACCATTAGTCACATGTGTCACAGAGGGTCTCATGGTCACTATTGGACGTATCTGGGGGTATGCATATTTGGATGGATGATTTTTAGAAGACATTTTTTGGAAGAAAAACTTCACTGTACCACAGACAAAAGAAATATACAGATGTAGAATATGGGCTACGTCGAGTTTAGTTCACTTCTTTAGTGTAGATGGCACCAGTTACACTATTTTTCGTTGGTGGTATGATCATACAAGTTTAATAAGATCTTCAAACTTAATTTTTCTAACGTAGCAACCAGCCGCAGCTGCAGGCAGCAGGAAAGCTAGGTAGAGTGGTGGAACTGAAACCACAATCAAGGAAACACAAAAACACAACTCAACTACTGTTTGAGCTTGAGGATTTGAGGGTTGATTGAAATTTGTTCGAGGTTCCAGTTCCACCACTCCACCGTGCCGTGGTTCGTATTCGTAGGACTTGGAACTGGTTTTTTGGTATGGCGGTATGGTATGGTAATGGTGTTTAATTTTTTCGAAGGATGTCAATTTCTCGGACATGTTTGAGTATGAGGTATGCTAGCTTTCGATTTTGGTATGCTAGCTTTGAATTTTTTTTAGAACATGCTTTTGTTCTACTATTCTACATCTGTATATTTCTTTTGTCTGTGACTGTACTAATCAATTTTAAGATTTTGAACTTTGAAACCCATTGATCAACAACAAGAGGGGTTAATTCACTTGTATAATCGCTTTTGGTCAAAACACAACGACACCCGGAATTGAAAACACCGAGAAAGTCTTATTACCGTTACATCTTTCTTGTGCCTCAATAATAACACCCAGACGGTCTGTCTGATCACCGTACTCAATTGCGAATGTTAAGATCTCCTGCCGCATCGGTAAGGGTATGCTTTTTAAAAAGGCCTTTGGTTCCACTTTTTGATGACAGTACAAGCTGGAATTTGAGTGTATGTTCTTTCTATATATGGGCAGCCATCAAAGCGTATGTACTATACATATCTTCTTCCTATGTCTGTAAGGCTTGGATCACATTTGTCGGTAGCACTTCTCTCTTCAGGAGGAGTTAAAGTGATGATGCCAAAAGCAGTTTTCAGAAACAAAGAGAAGAGAGATTCTTTCTGGACAGATGGCCTCGGACCTTTCAACCAACTGAAGGAAAGAAGAAATAATAATTAATTCCCATCAAAAATTTGAAAATCTAAAGAGATAAAAACTGTCGACAAATTAAAGAAATCATATGGATTTAAGCAATTTATTATAATTTTTTAAGCAAAAGTTTTTCGTACAAAAGAACGTAGCACAAAAAGGTAACAAAAACAAGTTAAAAAAGCTAATCTTTGCAAACACTTTGTTTTTTTTTTACAACTTGTTTTATTTATAAGTAATAATTGTTTTAATGCAAACTTCATTTCCAAAAAAATGGTTTTTCGTTTTAGTATAAAATTCGCGCGAATTTACCTTCATCAAAAAAAAGTGAAATTATTTCCCACCAGTGGTGAAGTTAATTCTCATGTGAAGGTAAAGCCCGTGAAGTTAGTTCCCTGCACCAAATATTTTGCTTGATTTTGACGCTGTGTCTATACGTATGCACTGATTTTGCAGTGTGCAGCCCGATTTGGAACCAATCATCCAACTTTGCTGATAGGATTCGGGGCCGATATTAACAGTTTTTGGATTAAGAAAATTATCAACCAGCAAAACTGGTGACACCATTGCGTGTGAATAGCCACTCCCCAAATACCTAAATGCTTTGGTCTCCATTTGAGGAATAAATGTATGTAGTACCTATTTGTGCTGTTTGAGTGGATTCTGATTTCAAATCGGAAAGCGAAAAATTACCTTATCTGAATTGATAAAAAAGTAAAGGCCCAACCATAATACGCGAAATAAAAAGAAAGCAAGTGTGTCAAAACCGAACGAAAAAAGTCCAGTCCACTCCAATTCTTCTGCAATTCCGCCCACAAGGTTTATGCTCTTTTTTGAGCTCCCTCCCATATCTCTCCCATAAAAGGGTCAATCTGGCTCTTTTGTAAAATGCTTTTATAAAATTAAATGAAAATTTATTATTATGTTCTGTACAAAAAAAAATTGTGAATTTACCCTGTTTTATTATTTTATTTGTCCTCCTATATCTTCCCAAGCCCTTTCTTTTCTTACAACAAATTTTTTTGTTGAACTAAAACAATTAAAGTAGAAATAGAGTCTTCGTCCCATCTCGACATTTTTCTTACTTTTTGGAAATAAATAGGTAAATGTCACCAAATTTGGAAAAAGGAATTAAAAAAAAAAGAAATGTCAGATTTTTGTGCGAAATGTACGACTAAAAGCGTACATTACGTACGGAAACAAATCTGAACAAAACTGGCCGAAACTTGTCAAAGCCATTTCGGGCTAGGTATACAAATCACATATATTTATTTCTACTACTACGTACCTACCCATTTTTCAATTTATTATGGTTAGCCTTTAATTTGTGTGCCAAATGAACGGTTACAGAAGAGGTTGCTTCTGCTTTCTGCACGCTTCTTGTCCTCCATTAAAAAGTTTGGTGCCGTGACATGTGGCCATGCGTCATATGGCCATATTTTGAAATAAGGCAGCATGACACATTTTGAAAGTTTCATGTGGCCATATTTCAAAACATGGCCATATGACGCATGGCCAACTGTCACGGCACCAAAAAGTTCTACTAGTAGTTGGGTCTTTTCCTGAAACTTCCGAAAACAAAAAAACTGTCGATGGGTCCTAGGATTAAAGCCACATTATTGTGACCGATTACATTTTTTAAAATTTGGTATTTTTTTTAGACATTTTGATTTTCGTGGGCTACAATAATTTGGTGCAAGCAAAATAAAATAAGGTCTTTTGCGGAAATACACAAGCTCATCGCAATATTGGGAAATGTTATAATTATACTACAAGCTAGGTAGGTAAATTTTAAGATTAAGAGTAGTTTTTTTTTCTGTATCTGTCTTTGTTTTTAGATTCTGAACCCAACAATAAGTTCGACCTTAACAATATGATAACAAGCAAAAATTATAAACGATTTACTAAAATTGAACCAACTCAAGCATTCGAGTAACCTGTTTATTCAACATTTTGCTTCTGCGATCCGACTTCAAATCTGTTGTGTTCATTGAGGATTTCAAAAGTTTCTTTGGGCTTCGCTCATTACTCGTTAATACACCGCCAGAGCTGAGACTGGTGCAGAAATTTTTAAAAACTTGTAAAAACACACCTCGATATGGTTAAGGTTTTAACATCCTATTACCTTCAAATAATTCATTTCGATAAAAACCAAAAATCCTCCAACAAAACATAAACTTTGAAGTTAAGAAAATTTATGATTCAGCCTTGAGAACCTCTATCGGCATCTATACTTTTATAGCTCCTTTCAAAAATAAACAAACTCTGCCATAAATCACAGCCCGCTAGGTGCTCTTCTTTCTTCCCAAATCATCAAAGATTTCACTATCAAATAAAATACAAAACGTATCTTTAACCTTAAAGATATTTTTCAAGTAACGTCAGCTTGTCTTTATGCTTCCAAAACGATAAGGCCTCATTTTTTCAATGATTAGGGTTCTTCCTTGTTCACATTTGACCTTCTATCAAAACATATACAAACAAAAAATATCCTCATGTAGGTCAATCAAAAAAAAAAAACCAACGAGTTAAAGAGTCAAGTATAAAAACAAAACGTATCCAACGGATAAAAGTTCAAAGAAATCATTTTCGTCCAATTCGTCGTTAATAATAATTTATATGCAAATTCTTAGTCGGCACTCTATTTCCATAATTTTTATTGGTTTCGGGATGCACATGTTGCTTGAAGCTATGTTGCCCTGGTTAGTTCCGTCTCCGTCGTCATCATCCTCATCCTCGTCTTCGTCCTCATCCTCGTCGTCGTTGTCGTTGTCTTCATCGTCATAATACCAATTTCAAGTTTTTTATGTAAATAGCTAGCTTGTGTTGCCGAGTAGCACCATTAAAACCTAAAATGGCATCAGCATTATTGTTTCGAGTCAATAGTTAAGATATCCTTATTCAAATAGTTTAGAATGCTGTTCAGATTGTATCTTTATAATTATTCTTTCCCCTCAAGAAACTTAAAAACTTTAAACTCTTAAATGCTTTTCGTATTTCTGGAACTAGAAAATAATATATGTATAATTATGTAGGTAGAGTGTGGGTGAGAATGACATTGAAAGCTCTCAATCGCCTACGTCTTTATAGTTGATTCACGCCCTTTCTGGGTGGTAATGAAAAAGGATATGATTTCATTGGCATTTTTGAAACGCAACTTTTCCATTGGTCGATTGAAGGAAGAGTTCTTTTTTATGAAGGTCATCGCCATGAGTTTTCCTTTTCAATTGAAGTCTTATGAATCATTTTACAACTTTATATGACGTGTGTCAGAAATTCATATCCGTTTGCGTTTATCATGTCAAGGCACATAATCTCATAAATTGTACACACACTTCAATATTTATCAATGCGAGTGATAGGCGAAGGCGATACATAAAAAGGACTTTCAAGTTAGACTGCGAAGTTCCCTTCTCCTCCTATCTTATCGCTCTTTTAATTATTTTAATAAGTGGAAATGTTTAATCAAGAATTGCTTTGAAAACGATTTTGTAAGTTAGTTTTGATAATTAGATTTGTCGGCTTGCTTATCTTTACTAGACCGTTTGGTATTTATTACACACAAAGTTATTTAATTTATATTGCATGGTATAATTTATTATCTCTATTCACTGAGATATTACGGTCTCATTACTGTAATTCAATTGTTTATAAATAAAATAAAGCCTTTGTACTTTATATTAGCCGCTTTGGGACTGGTTGCAATTCAATCGGTCTTCATTTGGGTGGCAATGGTGCAGTGGACGTAGAGTTTGGTTGCATTGGTTCGAACCCCAGACATTATAAAAAAAAATCACCCATATAAAAAACCGATTTTAAACTTACTGCTCTTTATTTCCTAACTTGCTGACTAACTTACTCATGGTGGTGCTGGTGCATGATAGTACATTGTGGACCTTGGCCTCAGCCAACAGCCAGCCAGTTCGGTTCGTAGCCAGTTGCCTTCAATTACTCACGCCAAGTTGGTTGAGATTGTTCTCAACTTGGTTTGGTGGGACCACCTTAGATGGGGTCTTCTAGTACTGCGTTGGCCCTCAGGGTTGGAAATGAAGACTCATCGTACTGGTGCTAATTCACCCATACACTCCCCATGCCACAACTTTTGGACGCAAACGCTATTAAACTTTGATCTGTGGCTGGCAACGGACCGGGAAAGCATGACGACAACATAGCAAAACAATCCTTCAAACGGAATCCTTAGGTTACTAAACGCATTCGAAGACCAAAAACAACTGTTTTAAAATGAGCTCGGTTAAAGGGTTTTCAATCGAGGTAACTGCTTAGATCAGTTCCGGCGAATCGAAGTGGATGGAAGGATCTTTTTGCTGCCCATATACTCCAGGAATAATTAAAGCGGCGCGCTGTATCTGCTATATCAGAATACTTAATTATTACATATTGTTCTGATTATTACTAGATATTTTATTTTAACCGGATTTGGAGCACAAGGTTTTTTTTTGTAAATAGCCCAGGCGGAACTGAGGTTCCCATAGCCAGACATGCCCTAGCCCTGGAGATATGTTGCAGATGAGTTGGTGTATGCTTCTGATCAAATGGTCTTCAGTGCTTTTTAATTGTCTTAGCCCATCGGCTTCAGATGCTTTCGTTTGTTGTCTGGTTCTCTGGTTAACAATAGGTGCTGTCATCTCATTCATATTGACTGGTACTGGATACCCTAAGGTGGGATCTTGGCTGTCATCACCAATAAGCAAATGTGTTAAGTAGTAGTTCCAATTGATAAGCTTGGACTGCTTTTCTACTATACAGTGTTTCCATCGCCATCTTTGCGAAAGAATCTTGGAACTGTAGAATAGAACCACATAGAAAAAAAATTGATACAAACATCTTGCAAAGAAAGTGACTTTGGATAGGCCGTACACTGAAGAAACCTAACGCCAATATATCGAATTAGTCTTTTGAATAGATAACTGAGGGTAACAGACGCGTCGGAAGACCAAAATCAATTCAATTCAATAATGGCCACAGCTAAAACCGCTTATTACCTATTACCTATTACCTATTACCTATTACCAATTACCTATTACCTATTACCTATTACCTATTACCTATTACCTATTACCTATTACCTATTACCTATTACCTCTTACCTATTAACTATTACCTATTACCTATTACCTATTACCTATTACCTATTACCTATTACCTATTACCTATTACCTATTACCTATTACCTATTACCTATTACCTATTACCTATTACCTATTACCTATTACCTATTACCTATTACCTCTTACCTGTTACCTATTACTTATTACCTATTACCTATTACCTATTACCTATTACCTATTACCTATTACCTATTACCTATTACCTATTACCTATTACCTATTACCTATTACCTATTACCTATTACCTATTACCTATTACCTATTACCTATTACCTATTACCTATTACGTATTACCTATTACGTATTACCTATTACCTATTACCTATTACCTATTACCTATTACCTATTACCTATTACCTATTACCTATTACCTATTACCTATTACCTATTACCTATTACCTATTACCTATTACCTATTACCTATTACCTATTACCTATTACCTATTACCTATTACCTATTACCTATTACCTATTACCTATTACCTATTACCTATTACCTATTACCTATTACCTATTACCTATTACCTATTACCTATTACCTATTACCTATTACCTATTACCTATTACCTATTACCTATTACCTATTACCTATTACCTATTACCTATTACCTATTACCTATTACCTATTACCTATTACCTATTACCTATTACCTATTACCTATTACCTATTACCTATTACCTATTACCTATTACCTATTACCTATTACCTATTACCTATTACCTATTACCTATTACCTATTACCTATTACCTATTACCTATTACCTATTACCTATTACCTATTACCTATTACCTATTACCTATTACCTATTACCTATTACCTATTACCTATTACCTATTACCTATTACCTATTACCTATTACCTATTACCTATTACCTATTACCTATTACCTATTACCTATTACCTATTACCTATTACCTATTACCTATTACCTATTACCTATTACCTATTACGGGGAGAGTACGATAACTGAGGCGCCAAGATTTAATAACGGTTTTGTGTAGGGGCGTCAAATGCAAGTATTTTTTACTATGGGAGGGGGGGGTCTACCTCGCCCCGTTTAGGAGGTAGGGGCGATTTTCGAAAAAAATGTCTTGAATGTAAAAATAAATATTAAAAAACAACGGCAATACTTAAAAAACATTACTGTAACGGTTTTAAAAGCCAGAAGTCTGTTCTTTAATCCTACATTTAAATTAAATCACTCGTTACAATAGTTTTCAAAATATTCGCATTCAAACTCGAAATTTCGATAAAAAAACGTAAAAAAATATCTTTAACCCGATTTTGTTCAAAATTGTGAAATGGAAAATAAAATTTTTTTTCTGTGATCGATGCTTCAATAAATATTTAATCGAACGCAAAAAACCAAAAGCTTTTATGTCTTCTAGTTCTTGTGAAAATTGAAAATTACTGAAACTACTTTTTTATGAAATTCTAGATTCTTGGCATTTATTGTCATTTCATTAGAGGATTAATGTTGATGAAAGGTTTATCTTTGAAAGTAAAGTACAACAATTCAGTTAGCGTTACCCAGAATGCATGACGAGGAGTTAGAATTGCGTTGCATTCCACTTTCTAGTCAGTCAGTTTGTGAGTAAGGAGTCAGATGAAAAAATCAAGTCAATTTACAACTGTGTGCCCCCGAAAATGGAGCTGAAACCCCTAGATCCCGCGAAGCGGTCCACCCAGGTACTGTTGATTAAAAATACAATTGACACAGGCGCCTGCCAGGCAACGAAGTTGCGTGAGTGGATGTGACCCCGAAAAAAGGGGTGACACGCCTCAATATCCGCGGACAAAATAACCGCATACACCCGACCTCGCACCTAGCCCAAGTCCTATAGTGAGCCCAGGCAGGGGGGTTGCAGGGGGGCAGCATGCCCCCCCTTACATAGGTCATTGTTTATACACCGTAATATTATGCGTCGCGGATATTTTGACGCGGACATTTTGTCGCGGATATTTTGACCCGGATATTTTGTCCGCGGATATTGAGGCGTGCAGCCCGAAAAGGGAGTTAAAATCCCTAGATCCCGCGAAGCGTGCCACTCAGGTACTGTTGATTAATCCTTAAAGTTAGATCACCGTAAATACCAAAAATAAAAATCTCATAAGAAAGTAGTTCAAGTAATTTTCAATTTTCGCAAGAACTAGAAGACATAAAAGCTTTTGGTTTTTTGCGTTCGATTAAATATTTATCGAAGCATCGATCACAGGAAAAAAAATTTATTTTCCATTTCACAATTTTGAACAAAATCGGTTTAAAGATATTTTTTTACGTTTTTTTATCGAAATTTCGAGTTTGAATGCAACTATTTTGAAAACTATTGTAATGAGTGATTTAATTTAAATGTAGGATTAAAGAACAGACTTCTGGCTTTTAAAACCGTTATAGTAATGTTTTTTAAGTATTGCCGTTGTTTTTTAATATTTATTTTTCCATTCAAGACATTTTTTTCGAAAATCGCCCCTACCTCCTAAACGGGGCGAGGTAGACCCCCCCCTCCCATAGTAAAAAATACTTGCATTTGACGCCCCTACACAAAACCGTTATTAAATCTTGGCGCCTCAGTTATCGTACTCGTGCCCCTATTACCTATTACCTATTACCTATTACCTATTACCTATTACCTATTACCTATTACCTATTACCTATTACCTATTACCTATTACCTATTACTTATTACCTATTACCTATTACCTCTTACCTATTACCTATTACCTATTACCTATTACCTATTACCTATTACCTATTACCTATTACCTATTACCTATTACCTATTACCTATTACCTATTACCTATTACCTATTACCTATTACCTATTACCTATTACCTATTACCTATTACCTATTACCTATTACCTATTACCTATTACCTATTACCTATTACCTATTACCTATTACCTATTACCTATTACCTATTACCTATTACCTATTACCTATTAACTATTACCTATTACCTATTACCTATTACCTATTACCTATTACCTATTACCTATTACCTATTACCTATTACCTATTACCTATTACCTATTACCTATTACCTATTACCTATTACCTATTACCTATTACCTATTACCTATTACCTATTTCCTATTACCAATTACCTATTAAAAATAAGATTTGATTATGAACAATTATTTATACAAGAGGGCGATTCGGAAGATGGATTTACATTGTTCTGCAACATCTTGATCTGTAAATTTCAAGAGCAGTAAACGAGAGAGAACTAAGGTCTTTATACAGGAAAGTGAAATGATAAAAACCTTCTCTATCGCACAGGTTTGATTCTTACATGTTGTATCCTTCTTTTTTCAGAAATCAATTTGCGGAACATTGTTAATCCACCATAAATGTCAAATCTTAATTGACTTTTGCACCACCTTGTATAGGGAAAAATTACTAAAGGTAGTTCCACACTATCCCATAGTGTAATACGACATGTCGAAAATGTGTGATGAAACAGATGTATAATAGTGTGGAAACAGAATATGACAGCGCTGATCTCATACGATTTGACATGTGTTTAGATATGAAATATTTTTTTAGGATTGAATGTAAAACCATCACACATTCCTTCACACTTTTTTTGACATGTCGTACCACACTGTGGGATAGTGTGGAACTACCTTAAGCATGGTGCAGCTGCACGGACTTTTCATAGAATTCAAGACAATACATGTCCGTATCTATAGAATTTATAATTTACAGACTCATTTAGAAAATTAACTACACACACAATGCACTCTGCAAATGCGATGATAAAAAAAATAAGCTTATTTGTCTTATAATTTTGAAATTTAACATGGGTTTTGAAAAGCACGAATATTCTACGAATTGCGTGTTGATTTACAGGAAATTATCGGACTAGAAGTAATGTCATTACCTAATCAGTAAAACTCCTAAAATAAATATATGTTCACCAGGTAAGCGGGATATTTATTAAACAATCTGTTACGAAATCAGAAATAAAATCATCAGAATCAAAAATATTAGACAGCATCTACATATGTATTTGTTCTTCATTTCTGAATTCGATTCTATGTGCGATGCAATTGAAATTAAAATAGCTTTGTCACGTCCATGTCCATGCATCATTGTTCGATGTTTATTCCATCGTCGATTGCATCTCAATCAATCAGTTAAATAAACTGAAAAATGTTTGGATGCACCTGTTGGAGTAGAGTTTGAACATATCGTCGCGCCGTTTTACATCAGGACATGAAGAATACTGATAGCGGCTGTTCGTAGCTGCAGCTGGTGTGAGTGGGTTTTACTGAACTAGAAAATGGTTATTAGATTACAGTACAGTTATTTCAGATATTGATCCCGTTTTTTGTTGAAAAATATCGTACAGGTATTTATTTACATTTCGGCAAAGGGAAACATACAGTTCATGATTTAATTAAAATGAAATTAAGTACCTACGCGATATCATATCGGAGACCTTTCTTATCAAGCAAATATGGCAATTTTGTGTAATTTATAAGTACTTGCGCTTAAATGGGGTGGTTTCGAATAAACATAATATTGTATAATATGAAGATTTACTTATTATATTCCATAGCATATTATGTTTAGACAAGACCACACTAGGCGGAACTGCAGTGCAATTATTGAACTACACGAATTATTTGTTGGTAATCTACCAAACTTGTGCAGTGCAATTCCGCCGAAGTACAGTTTGGCCTAGTATGGTCTTACCTTTGATGTTTTTTGGTACCTACGTGATTCGCGTTAATGATTCGACTTTTAATCGCGAAATTTTAAGGCATATAATTTTATGAAGCGAAAAAATGCAAAAGAATTTAATGCCAAATAAAAAAATGCTTAACAATAAATTGCCTAACAAAAAATTGCAAAATAACAATATGCCAAGTAAAAAACAACGAAACGAAGAAATGCGTAACTAAAAAATTCAAAACAACACAATGCCAAATGACAAATTGCAAAACCTCAAAAAGCTAATCAATCAAAAAACTAAACGAAAATTGCGAAATGAAAAACGCGAAATGATTGTTTGTCAAATCAATTGAAAAACAAAACGTAATTTGCCAAACGTGGAATGCCAAACAACAAAATGCAAAATGAAACATTTGCGAAATGAAAAACGGCGAAATGAACCACCGCGAAACGTTAATTTGCCAAACTTTTTCGGCGAACCGTACCATACCCGATTCGAATACTTTTGCAGGGTGGGCCTAGGGTCTCTTTCCTATGAAAAAAATTAGTAATTATTTTATTTATTAGTTGTTATCTAGTAGGTATTTTTGAACTGAAACTTCTTTAACATCGTCGTGATTTGAAACTTGATGAAACGGAAATGCGCCCTGACACTTTTAAGCAAATAAAGGAAACTGACATTACACAGAAGAGTTGATATGAAAGAGTGTCATATTCTATGTCCCCTTCTGCCCTTCTCCTCTACAGAAGTGTTATTTTTCACCTCTGAAATATTTTTAGAAAAGGTTTCGCAACGTTCTGAATCATGAAAGTGTTGAAACAGACTTGCGTGAGTGTCAACTCACTACTTATTTTATTTATTTAAGTGATTTGTTTAATAGAAGCTGAAGAAACTACATATATGTATATACATATTTTTATACAAAAAATTATAAAAATAAAATACACGGCTGGGTCTCACGAACTTGCTCTTATGCTAGATATTTATGCTTAGGGGCTTTTTGTTTAAAAAAAAAGTTTTCTTGGGAAAATTATGTATGAAGTAATGCTTTATTGCTTAATATTTATCTAAGCAAAAAATATCGAAAATCATTCGACTAGTTTTTTTAAAAAAAATATTAAATATTATAATGTAGGTATGGAAATACATATAAAGCTATAAAAGAAGAAGAAGCTAGATTACGATAGACGACTCCTCAAGCTACAGTCTATTTCTTGATCATCTGAAACGCGAGCGCAGCCGCGGATAAAGGCTAGTTTTATTATAAATGGCTTCCGGCGTTAAAATTTTAACTGAAATCAGATGAATAGTTTAGGATAAAACCTATTTTGAATTAGAGGTACCGTTATAATTTCGAAAAATCTTTTTTACTGAAAGATAGAACGTCCTTAAAAAATAGTATCCTATAAGTTTTATCAAAATAGTTAATGCCGTTTTCGAGATTTATTATGATTGTATGGCAGGTACCGTTAGGTATTTTTCGACTTAGAGCAAAAATGAAAAAAGAACCCCATAGGGAATTTTAAATAATAATATTTAAGTTTGAAGCTAATCGGCCCATCCGTTTAGGCTGTAGAGGTATATCGAACAGACAGACAGACAGATTGACAGAATTTCCAGACCCAACTTATTTCGAGTTCTCCATCATTGTAATGTCATGTGTGACTGTCATGTGTTATCACAAAAAAAAAATGTTTGCACGAATCGATAACTTGCGTAACTTCAAACTGAAGTTTCATTGAGTAATTGTTTGCTTTGATGTAACTACATACGTCCGTCAAAGTTGTTGGACACATTTTTTTAAGATAACAAAAACTAATCTACATTAAAAAAATACTTCTCTTTCATATAAAATGCTTATTTTTTGAAATCTCCTATTCTGGAGGAAAAGAAGCGGATAGTTTAGATGCACCCGGATGTCTTCTGAAACCGTTCCATTGGTATAAATATGAAATTCTGGACATTCTGTGAAGAAAATTTCGCTTTTTAATTTCCGGAAGCCCGGATACATTTATAACTCAACTTTCCGACACAAAATATTGTATTATGCCTATTCGTATGCAGCAATGCCAAAAGTTTTGGCAGTGTCGAGACATGTTTCATTTTGTGAAATTCAAACCAAATGATAAAGACGTCAAAGCCTATCAACGAAGTTGCGTGAACGGTATTGAATACGAAGAACAAGTAAAAATACCTTATTACCGCAAATTGTGCTGCGTCCACTAGTTTGATATTAACAAAACAGTGAAACTGGTGCGTGCGAATAGAAATTATGTCAAAATTGAGAATACGAACTTATATGTAATTTTGTTTGGTAAATCAGATTTGATCTCAGATTTGATCATTTTGCTAGCCTAATGGGTAAATCAGATTTGATCTCAGATTTGATCATTTTGCTAGCCTAATGGGTAAATCAGATTTGATGATTTTGGTAGCCTAATGGAAATTGAAACATTTGATCTTTTTTTTATTATTATTAGAAGATAGTCTTTACATTTTAAATACACACTCTATAAACTTACCTTGAAAAACAATAAATTATGGCGATTTTTATTGGTAATCCCAGATTTTCCTCTCAGATTTCAAATTTTGGTAGCCCAATGGAACACTAAACGAGATTTATGTTTTTTTTTTTGTAATAGTGTGTTTTGCCAAAATGACAATACACCAAATCCACCAAAAAAACCACATTAATTTTTCACTTCCACAAAAATAAATTAAATCGTTCTTTTCTATTTCATTCCTACTTTAATTTGTAATGAATTATGAATATAATGTTCACCTTTTTTATTTATTTATTATTTTTTAATAATTGCAACACTTTACAATTAGAAACAATTTTCTTTTATTAAAAGAATCGAATGATTGATTTCTTGCAATGCCAAAAACAAAACTTCAAAACAGCTGTTTGAGAGTATTTTGGTGGTGTGTGTTAAATCTCGTTTGAAAGTGAGATTTCAGATCTTGTTCGGAGAGCCAAAAAAAAGTGCTCTGGTGACCAATGGAAATCAAAACTTCGCTGTCAGAGAAAAAACCGCTCTCAAAGCCAACAAAATTGCTCTGGCGTGACCCATAAAAATCGATATCAGATAGATGGGCGCTTTTATTATTTCCTATAACCTTAATTTGGCTTACTTATCGTTTTAAACAAAAAGGTCTCTGTGCCCCGTCCTCCCCTATGATGTATTTGTCTTAAGGGTGACCGGTACAAGGTACATCAAGAAGCTAGAGCTAGTAGGTTGGATTAAGACAAGAAAAAAATCGTATTTTCTATTTTATATAAAAAAGACTTAAATTGGAAAAAGAGTATTAAATAAGAAAAGTATTTCAAACCGTTTTTTTTTTAAATTTTACGTTATTAAGAGTATACTATTTTTGTTGTCAAAATTCAATGCTCTAATTAGTCCAACACTGAAAACCGTATGGCTCAAGCAATTTTGTTGCCAAGTTATTCAAAAATAACCGAACCCACCAAAATTTGAAAACTTTTAACTGTCTCTCATGCTTTGCTATACAAATTACAGTACTGTTGCAAACAGTGGGTACTAGGCCCTGCTACTATCTCCTAAAGGTAGTTCCACACTATCCGTATCCCACAGTGTAGTTTAGTTCGACATGTCAAAAAAAAAAGTGTGAAGGAATGTGTGATGGTTTTACATTCAATCCTAAAAAAATATTTCAGATCTAAACACATCGCACCTCCGGTGTAATATCGACACAATTGCAGTTTTTTTCTGAAATTGAGTCAAAAAAGAAGCACGTGGAAGATATAAAAGAAAATAATGTGAACTATATCTCACTGAAGTCAGCTATTTTTAGGACTCTTGAAGTCGATCCTGTAGCCCTATTTTAGGGCGTTTTTGTATTTTGAATAAGCAAACAAACTTTAAACGTGATTCCTCAACATTTCAGAAAATTGCAATTACGTCGTTATTACACCGGAGGTGCGACATGTCAAATCGTATGAGCACTGCGCTGTCATATTGTGTTTCCACACTATAGAGATTTTAAGCAAACGGCAATATACTTCTTTCCCCCTCGCTCCCAAAGTCATAGTCAAATGTGAAATCCTACTTTGAAGGAAAAAAACAGAAAACAACAACAGGAAACAACAGAGAATTTAATTGTTTTCCTTCAAAGTATTGATTTGACATTTATCTGTGACGTATTCGGATAGTTCTCTATTAAACACTTGTTTCATCACACATTTTTGACATGTCGTATTTCACTGTGGGATAGTGTGGAACTACTTTAAGCTATTAGCAACGAGGTGTTGAGGCACTTATATAAGTTCTAGAGGGCGACACAGTCCAAAGATATATCCAGTGTACTATAGATTTTTTATAACATGATCTCCTGGAAATTATATTATTAACAAAACCGACTGAATCGGCTGGTATTTAAAGTTTATATTAGAAAAGAATGACACAAATACGTTGCTCTATTTTGTCACGTATTATCTGAACGCGACCGCCGACCGCAATGACCAAGCATTTCGACCATTCTACGATTCAGCTAGTACAATACCAACAACACATACAATTATTTAAAATGCATATTTTATACAATTTCATAGCTTGGTTAGAAGAAAATAGACTGCAAAAAAAAACAATTTGCAACAAAATTATATTTTTTTATCCCTTAATTTAATCAAAAAAACACAAAATCATCATTATATAGTAATAGAACATAAACTTAAGTGCATGTGGTACTAGATGATTATACCATTCCTTTGCAACCATTTTCCAAACCCACCCAACAGCCAACTCTGCACAACTGTCAAACATCGTCGAATTTTTTTAATCGGATTTGTTCTCATTTCGGAACTTCCTAAACTGCATTTTAATAAAGAAAATTTCACACAAAAATAAGTGCCATTCGAACAAAGAAAAGTATATATTCAAATTAAAAAGGCACACCAATCTGCTCAACATATAACCAATTCCAAATATATCCCGTCATTGTATTTTTTTCGTACAAACGCATTTAGTTGAAAATAGAACGAGAACAAAAAAAGTTGTAGTAGCACCGAAAGCAAAAAAAAAAAAAAAAAAAGTCAAATAGGAAAAATGATTATCACGGTGAAAAATTTACAGCAACAAACATTCACAATCGACTTCGATCCGCAGAAATCGGTCAAAGAATTAAAAGAAAAAATATTCACAGACCGCGGCAGCGAATACATAGTCGAAAAACAGAAACTCATCTATGCTGGCGTCATTTTGGACGATGACCGGACCGTCGAGTCGTATTCTGTGGATGAAAAAAAATTCATTGTTGTTATTTTGAGGCGTGACTATTCGGCTAAGAAGACCGAAGAACCGGCGGCTTCTGCAAGTTCCACCAAGGAGGAAACCAAAACTGATGAGCCACCATCATCACCACAGAAAAAGGCCGCTGAGACTGCTGCAGCTCCCAGCAAGCCGTCATCGACGCAAACTACTGAAGCCAAGAGCACTGCAAGTCCACAAAAGGCTCCCCCAGCTACTGAAACTGCCGCTGCACCACCAGCTTCGGTTCAGGCTGCTGCCGAGTCTACTCTGCTTATGGGCGACGAAATCAACCAAATGGTCGATTCAATTATGCAAATGGGCTACACTAGGGAGATGACAGAAGCCGCCTTGGCTGCTAGCTTTAACAATCCAGATCGTGCTGTTGAGTACTTACTCAGTGGAATTCCACCAGATGCCTTGGTTGACAGCGAGTTGAATACAACACCAAGTGCGGAGTTGAGGGCTGCTGCTGCTGCCGCCGCTTCGGCCGCTGGACAACGTTCGTCTGCAAATGAAAGTAGCGTCGCTGAGGACTCGTTAGAATTCCTAAGGAATCAACCGCAATTCCTACAGATGCGTGAACTGGTGCACCAGAATCCCGAACTATTAAATGCTGTACTCCAACAGATTGGCCAATCGAATCCGGCATTGTTGCAGCTGATCTCAGAGAACCAGGAAGCATTTTTGAATATGTTGAACGAACCTCACGAAGGAGACAACACCAGTTCGGCAACGGCTACTGCAACCGAATCAGTCGCCTCAGCCGAATCAACTGAACGAACCAGAGGTGGTGTAGGTGGAGCCGGAGCCGGAGCATCAGGTGATGGTGGAGATGGCGTAGCAGCTGTTATCCAGATGACTGCTCAGGACCGCGAGGCCATATCGAGACTCAAGGCGATGGGATTCCCCGAACATTTGGTCCTGCAGGCGTATTTTGCGTGCGAGAAGAATGAGAATCTCGCCGCTAACCTGCTCATATCGTCCAATGACGATTAAGATGGAAAACACGGCACACGACGAAACACCAATCAACCAACCAACATCTCTCTACTCAACGATTAAGTTTTTAGTTTCTCATAATGTTTCTGCACTTTGTTGTTGATGAGTTCGCCACCTATTCCTATTTTTTGAACGTAGGTCTGGCCTATGCTAATCTTATGCTAACAATCTAATAATGTTCGATTCATTTACAGATACAAATAAAAATTATAAAAAAAAATAAAAATAAAAATCAACACAACTGATATATATCAAAATATAAGATCTTTCTGCCTTAAAGGCTTAAAAATGTTTGGTTTTTTTTTTTAGTAGCGAACCTGGCTTAGGTCGTTCTATACGGGTTCAGCATCAGGAGCCCGCGGGAACAGGAACACACTTTTAAAGTGATAAGATACAAATTCTTATTGGAAAGTAGGTTAAAAGAACATGTCTCAGCATGTCAGAAAGACACGACGTGTAAATGTTGAAATGGTTCTGTGATTTTGTCGGTTTGACTTTAACGTGCAGCTGCGCCTCTACTCCTCCTGGAGCATTGGTCAGCAGCAATGTCCTTCACCTGCCCCGATTGGACAAAATCAGTAAACTGGGAATGGCTTTTTTTTAAATAGATCCATGTCCAGTTGATTTTGGTCTTCCACAACGTCTATTACCGTGAGGATTCCACTCGAAGTTTTGCGTTGAAAAATATCTGCATCCAATTTTGTATGTCCCGTCCTATTCCACAGATCAACGTGCGTTTAATTTTTGCGGCCAATGATCTTCAGAACGTAAATACATTTTTTTAAAATACCGTGACGCATAGCTTGAGTTTGTTGTTACATTCTGTTTTTTCCAGATTGATGGGTGCTATTTCTGGAAATTTTTTTTTATTAAAGGATTTGATTACTGCTGCTAATACCAAACTCAACAGCTTGTATCGACACGAGGTTCAGCTTTGGTTTGATACTGCCCCTCGAAGCTTTTGTTTTTGAACCTTGTTTTTTTAAGAGACACCATTTTCAACAGCCATGTTAAGTTGTAAAATAATGTTAATCAGGTGAAACGAATGTAGTTTGTGCTGTTCGGCAATATTAACATGGTAGCTATGAACTCCAGTCCACACACGCCAGATTAACTTAGCTAAAGCTGAATTGCACAGAGTGCATTGGTTTGGCTTGCTTTAAAAATATTCAAAAAAGAAATGGAGAATTCATCTCAGCGTCTTAAGTAGACTTGGATGACTATTTATTTCCCAGTCTAATTCCCGACTTCATCATTGAGTGAAGCAAGAAGTTTTGTTTAGTGATTTTGACTCGATAGAGATGAAGTCTCCAGCGTCTATAGTCTATATGCTCACAGGCATTTATTTTACAAAAAGTATCAAACTAAATGAGAATTCATGGTTTGACTAGAGATGCAAAGAAGCTATGAAGACAAGAGGAGTAAGCTTCTGATGTTACAAAGCCAACCCTTCTGAGGAGAACCGCAATATATGTTAAACAAGCTATAAAGACAAAATGATTAAATTTAAAAAAAAAAACAAATTTTTACATGAACAAAAATTCTACAGTGTCCCTCCCAAAGCTAGTTTTTACTTCGTTTGGTCATTTGTACACTATACGACTTCAGTTCCGAAGCTCGTTACAAAATACACTCCGGCAGTAATCTCGCAATCGAAAGTTAATTTATTTGCAGCACAATTTGCATCTTATTAGACATTATCGCAGAGTGAGATAATTCCTACTATTCTTGAGAGTTTAAATGTTTTTTTTTTTTTTTTTGAAAAGCCTCTTCCGCTTTCAAAAGCAAGAGTAATGAAGATCTCGATATTACACAAATCTGTTGGCCTGGATAGTATAGGTTTGCATCCACCGCCCATGCCGAGCTAGTCAAGCAATTGAGTTAGGTCTCTTCCCGAGTCCATGGAAAATAGCATTTGTCCAAAGCCAGTGCCCGTTGTAAAAAATTGCGGATCTCCATCGTCCAAAAAGTAACCGACCGAACACACTAACGTCTCTTCTTTCCACCTCAATGGAAGCAAACAGATGAAGAAATGTCTTGATGGACGGAATCTTCTTATTTACCGGCAATACGATTCTTAAAGCAATAAGATGGTTTGTCTCACTGAACAGTGGATGTAATCGTTGTAAGGTTTTGTGAGAGTACGATTTTTACGCTTGAAATTTCAAAAGCATTTGAGAATTTGGAATTCAGCTTTGCTACTGAAAACGCATGCATTTCGTAACGACGAATAGCTTCTTTGTTGGTTAAGAAATAACCTTTCGTGCCGTTTTATTATCACGTTTTTTTTTATGGTTTCAAGTCCGATATTCCCAAACAAATGCTGGTTTGCCTCGAAGGCTCAGGTCTGTTATACCTCTCTTTATTGTTTTTGGTCATTTTTATTAATGATATCTTTACCTTAGACTTTAAATCCACTAAATTGTTTTTGAGCACTGGGGAGTTATCAACTGTGTCGAATTTAATGCTTCAAAAACTCAGTGCTATATTCTGCCGTTAAAGGATCTATCTACCCGTCATGCCAATATCCAAGAGTGTAACTTGCAACGCAGAATGTGTACCTATTACAAACTATCTTCTGCGCAACGAACAGCTTTGTCGCCCTAAATTCTTGAATCGTTTTGATGTGCTAGACCGCTACAAGAAATATTTTTCCCATCAGATCTGAGAACAATCTACAAGGCAGTAAATTCGTAAAAAGCTTCAGTATGATTCCCATTCACCTATTTCGAATTTGTGGCTCCTGGAAAGAATTTAGAAAAGAGCCTTTAATTTGATAAGGGAAAGATTTGTTTAACTTGAACACCTTAGCAATGTTTCCTGTCTCACAATTATTTTATCGCTAGTTTCATTCCTACCTTGTCATATTCCTTTGCCCGTAATACTCGATCCATTAAGAAGGCCCATTAGTTGAGGCCTTTTCTTTTACCCAACTACACGAATGCCGAATTCTTTACTTGGCTCAATTTGTAACCTTTCTTTTCCTTTAAAAATAGCATACATGGTCGTGAAAAGGCTTACACACATCGGAACGACGGACGTTGAGTAGGTCACCTACTCGTGGAATGAAATCAAATTCCTATTCTCTTTAAAAAAAAGGACTTTCGAAAAAATTTACAAACAAAACAAACATTTAAAGCTGAATAGATTATAAGACATTTTATTTTACAATATAGTGCGTTTATATATAATTTTTTTTAATTTATTTAACTTATGATTTAAAACTTCATCTAAATAACAATAATTTTGTTTTCCAAATGCTTTCTAAATATATTTTTTCTTTGTGTCATAATAGCTACATAAAAATGTGTATTTTTTCATATAATATTTAGATTTTGGAATGATTTATATAATAAGCTTAATACAATGACTAAAAATTTGTGTGTGTTTAAATATATAATCTCAATTATTTCTTATCACCCCAACTCCAACGCCACCACTGTGGGCACGCATAGGTGGCACAAACACCCATTCATCCGTTTCGGGATCGTAGACCTCAACAGTGGAGAGATTTGTCTCTCCATCATAGCCTTAAAAATTAAAAAAAAAAGGATTAGTACTTCCAAAACTTTTTTTTTAACAACAATACATACCGCCAATAGCCCAAAGTTTTCCCACATTGGCAACAAGAGCAACACGACTTCGTTTGCAGTGCATCGAAGTCACTAGTTTCCATTCATCGGTGTTCGGGTCATAGACCTCAACTGATCGTAGAAAGGAATTTCCATCGTATCCACCGCAAGCGTAAAGCTTTCCATTTAGGGTAGCCACTCCCAGGCGGCAGCGTCTACTTAACATAGATTTCATTTTAACCCAAACATCTTTGACTGGATCGTAGCATTCGACAGAATCGAAAATTGAAAGACCATCATGACCTCCAAGAGCATAAATAAATCCACCAAGTGAGGCAACGCCTCCTGCTGAACGGTATTTCATCATTGGAGCAACCTAAAACAAGATTAAAATCATTGACAATGGGAGTTTAAATTCCAGAACGAACCACTTACTGTTTTCCAAATGTCTGTCTTGGGACTATAGCATTCCACAGTGTTTAATGATGTAACTCCATCATAGCCTCCGCACACGTAAACGCTATCATCCAAAGCTGTCACACCAACAGCGCTTAGATAGTAAACAAGAAAAGTTAACTAATTGTTCGACGAACTTTTTAAGTTGTATTTAGTGCTTCGAAAAATGGAAGATTAACATTAACATGAGTAACTTAAGCAATTTAACTGTTTCGCGACAAACAGTATCTAGTATCTTAGCGTCTGCCCTACATAGCACAGTATTTTTGTTTTTTAGCTCCAAGCAAACATTGAAGAACAAATAACATAAATCAGTTTTCAGTTATTGTGACTAAAAACAAAATGTGTCCATCCCAGACTTTTTCTTTTTAGGAAATACTGGAACATTTCGCACTTTCTAATTTCAATTCACATCAGATTTCCGACCTCTTAATGATGACAAGGATTTTCAAAAGCTTTTGAGTAGCTTGTATGTACATATTTATTTACTTATATTAAGGTCTGAGTTCTTTATCGTGCCTTAAGCTCCAACAGTGACAGACAAAGGAAGACGCACTAATGACCTCAGAAATCGATCTCGAGAATGACAATTTCTTGATCGTTTAATATCTTCATGTGACGGTGGATTCTATTTGGACTGCTTTACAGCAAGCGTATAATGTGAAAGCTACCATTCCAAGACAACGAATTCGGGAGATGGTTCTAGATATGCCTAACATTGTACTAAAACTTTCTGAGGAAGCAGTTGGAGCATTCGCTTCCAAAAAAAAAAGGCTTAGGACAGCTCAAACGCAGCAAATCATCGGAATATATGTGTCCTTTCCAATACATAGAAAGTTATATGAAAGAGTGCCTAATAAAGCTCTGGCCAATTAAAGGGAAAATATTGTTAAAAATGCAGCAAGAATCAGTGGACTCGACAGTTCTTTTTAGGAATTACAACGGGGATCTCACTGATAGTCTTGCCCATGATTTCTACAAAATCTTGTCGTTCCGATGTATTACTTGCCTTCAAGAAAAGAAAAATAATTTGCTGAAACCCTCACGGTCTAGAAAAACCAAAGTGATTGAGGGCCAATAAGTAGACATCCCATGCCGGGTAAAATTGTAGTGAGATACTTTGGAGACTTGTCTGAACCAGAGTGTATAAATTTCAAACGAAGGATCCTCATGGCAGAAAGCTTTTGTATAGGTAAGACGGTCGATTGTTTTATTAAAGCCGCGTTGATGGTGGAGTACAAGTAATTTGTTAACAAGCCATGACCAAAGTACGATTCTTAAGAACCAAAGGATTCACATTACGAATAAAATTACCCTGTTTAATAAGATTTATTTTTGGGGCTAACCATACCCCACGACGAAAAACTAGACAAAGTCAAGTCTCTGTGGTTTCATCCTGCTTTATGATACAGGCAAACTGCCATGAGCATTTTTCATTGGACTTGAAAAAAAAAAAAAATCACCCTCAAAGTCCAGAATGCAAAACATATAGCTTTGATATGAAACAAAATCGAGAATGCAGGAATTAAAGACAATATTTTAAGCAATTTTTTTAAAATTAGAAACTTACCTTCGCTTGCAAAGCATTGCCTTTCCTTGGGACCATTTATTTTGCTTAGGATCATAGACTTCTACTGTCGATAGGCGTTCAGTGCCGTTGAATCCTCCGAAAGCGTACAATTTTCCACATATGACTGCTACACCTACTCTTGACCTGTTAAATACAAAAATGTAATGCTAAGAAAACTTTAAACTGCAAAATGATTTTTAAAGGGCTCTAAAAAAAAATAAAATGACAAGCTTAAAGACATGGTTAGCCGTTAAAGTTTCTTAAAAGCCTTTACAAAATGTCAAGGACCAACATTTAGGGGCAAAGCTCCTCCTCCCGATTCACGGGCTTGCTAAAAATGCAAAAAGATCAAAGCATTGAAGAGGAAACTAGCAGTCACCATAATCGACGACAGGCAGAGTTCTTGAACAAACAAAAAATGTCCCCATCACCCCGATCGATAACTCTTATTCATTAAACTGCAAAACATTGTTCTCAAGATTCACTAAGCACTTCACGTTCGCCACGTTTAAAGTGTCACTAAGTTACCATAATGAAATCGTGGAAAGATATTCATTAAGCATGCTCAATTTCTGTGACTCGGGCGGAGCCAACATCGAACCAGATCACTACTTGGTTGGTCACAACCTTGAAAAGACTTATTTGCTTATGATAGCATTCAACGTTAGCTTTGTCAAACTCGTCATTGGAAGATCGAAGGAAGAGCAGTATGTGAATTGGTAACAAATGACAACAAGACGCCGCAATTGGACAGAACATGATTACTGATAGGTGAACTTTTGAGGAGGTAAGAGTATCTAGGCTCTGTTGTGAACTCGGCAAACAGCATGCGATGGGTGCTTTAATCCAGCACAATACCTTAATACTGTTCTTTAAGGCTACACTCGATACCAAAGAGACGCTGGCCTTTATTATCTCGGTTTTGGGTCACGTATATCCCAATTAAAGGTCCGATGGTCACCCAACAATAAACTGTGTCTTGGTATTGCAGAAACAAAAGCCCATGTTGACGTCAAGCAGAGAAAGTGGCGTAGCAAAGCAACTCTTTGAATGGTGAAAGGCCAAGAAAACTTCTAGGTCAACTTAGTAAAGTTGACTAGAAATCAAAGTGTCAAAACAGCTCCCGGAAAGCAAGAAATGTTACGTGACGGTCATTAAGTTGTTACCTTTTTAATTGAGAGTAAAATGATTTTAGTGTTTCAAAGTCAATGTCTTACCTCATCATGGACATTTGTTCGCCCATCTTCCATTTCTTTGTTACTGGATCGTAAATTTCCACCGTACTAACAGATTCTCCATTGTTAGTCAAGCCCCCTACGGCATAGATCTGGCCAATCAAAAAGTCTGAGCAGCGAAGTCGGGTTCTAAATACACACACAAATTTAAGTTAGAAAAAGAAAAGAATTCCCATAAAACGACCCAATTTACCTAAAACTCTGAAGCAGCCCCCTGCGTTCTGGCATTAAATGAAAATCTTTGGCTTCATCCAACAAATCCCTGCATTGGTGGGATGTGCGAATTAATTCTTCGCGGGCAACGCGATCGGCAAGAAATTGAGGCGACAACAAAGGCAACCGCACTCGCGAAAGAACTTGTGCAAAGACAACAGATCTCTTGTCTTCGCTGTACTTGACCCAACGCATACAAGCTTCGAAAATGTTCTCTTCTGTTGGAACATTAAGTTCGTCACGCCGAATCAAATCAATCAAATCATCGTAGTTCAATGTAAGGAACTCCTCTGAATCGGAAACCTTAGAAAAGTTATGATTGATATATTTGTCTGCGGATTGGACCAGCTGAGTGCAGGCTAATGAATCAGCAAATTGACGGATTCCCAAAACATTATGAGGATTGAATCTATGAACGATAAACACTTAGAGAGAAAAGCCCATACTTATTATAGGGAGTGAAGGCTTACCTTGATATTAGAAAATCTGCACATGCATCTCTGACTTTGTTTAGCTGAAGAAATGAAGCTCCCACCATGAGGCTCTGAACATTCTGATTGTCAATTCGTACGGTGCCACTGTAAGCGAAATTGATAAGGCTCTCCAGGGCACTATACAAAAAAAAACCAAACAAATTTTACAAACTTCTCTAGAACAAGGCAACTTTCTGAAGGTATACCATGGTTCAATTTCTTTCATGGTGATATCTTTGATCCTACTCTCTGCCATATTGTTCGTAAACATAGCATAGAAATAGGGAATCGCTCCAGCCAGAACGATTCTATGAGCTGAGAAAGATTGGTCTTCAACCTGTGGTGAAACGCAGATGGGTTTGGTTTTTGGAATTTTCTCAATTTAATGTACAAAAAAAAATATTTAGAAATGGATTGACTCACCTTGAGCGTAACATCACAAAGCTTTCCTTGGCGTCTTATTTCTCTCATTAATGGCAGACTTTCACTAAGGAGTCCATCGTGTTTGAATATAGCAAATTTTTCATCGTCTTTTCCATTTTCTGTTAAGTCCATGGTTTTGGTCGCACAGAAATTTTTTCACAAATTTATTCGATTTTTCTGGTTCGGGAAAACAAAAATAAAACAATTATTTTTTTTAATTGTCAATTCTCAATTTTTTTTCGGAAATCAGAAATGCCAAATGTATCAGGGATGATATTGAGGGCTGAATAGGGTGCATCAAATTTTGTTTATTCTTGTGCACATGACACTTTATGCAGGGCTCTAGAAAAATTAGAAGCAGAATACGAAAAAAGGAAAAAAAACACAATTGTTTGGTGAATCCATTCTCATTTGCTGCAAGACATCCTCCAGGAGGATGAAAGTGACTACAACTATTTTTTTTAGAATGTCAATAAAATGCAAACAATTAAAAAACATCCACAAACAAACACAATGAATGCAAGAGAGAATCATTTAAATGTCAAAGATTTGTATCAACACTAACAGTACAACTTTTGTTTGATATGTATGTTCAGTGAATAGAATATCATGAAATATCAGATTTATTTCCGAATTTATTTCTTCTTCGAAGACAAGAAATAAATACAGAAATCTATGTCTAAAAACATCAAGAATCTAGACATAAGGGGACTCCACAAGAAATATTGACTACATGACACATTTCTTGCAATCATTTATTTCTAGTGGAGGCCCAGGGTAACTTTCTATAATGTGGGACAGTGGTGTGGGGGCTTGAGAAAGTTTTTTTTTTGACAAAATGAAGTAAAGCTATGTACAGACGATTGTCAATACAATATTGTCATTGTCTACCAACGCTCTGACAATGACCTGCCAATGAGCAAATGTCTTACAATTTTCTTATGGTGATTTTTATTGGTAATCCTAGATTTTAATGTCAGATGTTTGATTTTTAAACGAGATTGATTTTTTTTGTAATTTCAAAATGACTATGTCTCAAAATAATTGAATTCTCGCAATGCAAAAAAAAGTCTGCTGTTCGAGAAATGTCAAAAAGTATTGTGGTATGTGTTAAATCTCGAAAGGAAATGAGATCTAGAATATTGATCTAAGATCGAAAAAAAATTGATTTGTTGACCAAAGGAAATTAAAATTTAGCTGTCAGATAAAAAACATTAGGGGTATTCACGATCTGGTGTAACTTGTCTTGCATCATTGTAAAAGTGGAGAAGTGCTACGTTTTCTTGCAATACAACAACAAATATACTGGCTGTCATTTTGTTACACTTTTGCACTTTATCTATACCTCAACCCCATTGCAACAGGAAAATACAACGGTGCAAAATTTGTACTTTTGATTTTGACATTTGTGTCAACCTGATTTTGACATTTGTGTGAGTTTTGCTACAGATTGGAAGAAGTGAGTTCACGATATACAAGAAGTACAAACAATTTTGCACTTTTACAATACTTGTTTGCACCAGATCGTGAATACCCCTATTGATCTTAGATCAACAAATATTGATCTAACGTGACCAATAAAAATCGCCATTTTAATTGTAAGTTCAGTTCAACTCTGATGGGTTGGGACGTTGGGAGATTCGATCTCAATACTTTTCTGTCAAACGTCAAAAAAGTCAAATATCCAAACCATAAGTTTCATTGAAAAGAGCAATTCCCGGTTTTGAGAACAAATCTTCCAAATTTGAATGAAACTCGCTATTACAATCGTCTGTACGTAGCTTTAAGCCATCTGATGTTTTATAGTTTTGAATTTCAAGGAATTTTTTTTTCAAAATCGTTCGACCATTTTTTTAAAAAACGGTTATTTTTTGAAAAACTTTGCGAAAAAACATATTCGAATTTTTTTTTTGAGTGCCTATACCAACATTTAGCAGTTTGTAGTTCTTATAAGAAAACTTAAATTTAATATTATTTTGAATAAATCGTATTTGAAAAAAACCAAAAATTAAAAAAAAAATTGTTTTGAAAAATGTTAACGATTAATAAGATAATTACAAATAAAATGAAGGCGTAAGTAAGTACATCTCTTTGACCGCTTGCTGAGTCAATCAGGCTTGACGTTTTTAATATAAAGGAGGGGAAGCGGGAGATGGCGAGTAAAAGCGTTGCTCAGACAAGTATACTGCAACCATGGCGAGGTGGGTCGTGGGTGTAGTGTTAACAAACTTCTCGTGCATCACAACACCTTGACGCAAAGACTGGTTTTATCTGAGCGATTCTGTCTTCCTAATCCCCCTGACGAGCGTGAGGCCGGTCAAGCATGCCAGCAACGACCCCGCAACAAACAGTAATATTTCTCTACTCATGCTTATTCCTCTCTACGAAAATAGGCTTATGCGAATGAATTCCAAAATCATATCAAACTGGACTCTACCGAGATTTCCCAACTTCTGAAAATAACGCAAATGCCAAATATCTTCTGAATCCCTCCAGAATACAACTTGATTATTTATTTAAATAATAATTAAAACAAGAATTACTAAATAAAGAAATACATATACTTACTCATAAGTAAATAAAGAGCCGTATTTAATTTGAAAACAAATTTCAAAAGCTTTTCAAGACGATTCTGTGAAGCTTTTGCTTTTTTATTTTAAACATAAACGGCTCTGTTATTTTTTGTAAATAACAACTTTAAGTTTACAACATCACAGTTACCATCGTCCCCAGCAAACTTCGTTTCGATATAGCAACGTAACAAGTCCAAGAAATACTCCTAAGATAAACTGTTCACACAAATGATGGTTTAACGTCATAATGATTAGGAATCTTTTAGGGAGGTAGAACACCCATTTGCTGTAGGCAAAACTTTGCTGTCAACATTTTGGCCTCCTTCTTAGTGTTTCCTCCAACTCCCGGATTGAATACCTGCCCATTTACATTTACACTAAAGATAAACAGCTTACTGTGCGAAGGCCCTTCGGCCGCAACTAATTCAAACATTGGCGGAGTCCATTTTCTCTTTGAAGACAGCTCGTTGAGAAGGCATACGGGGTGTTTATTGTCGAGGGCTTGCTTAGCTCCCGCAACTCCACCACCGGCGGCATTCTTTTTACGTTTCGATAAGTTAGCAGGCTGTTGGCGATTACCATCATTAGTTTCTTCGTCTGCGACAAGTCCGCGCTTGTCCAACTTCACATCTAGCAAAAGTGGCTGCAAGGACCCAGTCTTTTCACGGCCAAGACCCTCGCCCGGCTTCCAACCCATTTTTTTTAACAGATGCATTCCCATGCCACCACTTACTGGAACGGTTGATGTCAATTGGTCCTTGCGTGCCCATGCCTGACTGCCTTTGGTCAGTTCACGGGCAGACAGAATATTGGCACCGGTGCTGCCGGTGAACTGGCCAGGCATATGCTTTGAGGACGCCCATGATGTCATCTCTTTCTGGGATGTGTACATCATTTTGATTGCTTCACAATCCATTGGATTTTCCTGCAAACGACGCATTGCGCTCAGCCTCTGGCTGATTATTGTTGAGACGTCTATATTTGATGCAGCTGGTGGAAAAATTGTAGGAGCGGGAATAGTTTCAATTGCAGTCACTACAGGCGCTGCAGGCGCTGCAGGAATTACTGGTGGCGGCACAATAGTTGGAACGGGTGGAAGCGGCACTTCTTCTATTGGTGTGGCTTCATTCTCAGTGGTATCGTTGACTGCGAGAGGTGTAAAGGCTGGCTTCTGCTCGATGATAGGCAATTGTTTGTGAAAAACATTCTTTGGGACTACCAAAGGCTTTACTATGATTGGCTTGGTTACAGGTGGCACAGGAGCAACTGGCTCAGGTTCCTTGGCAGGAACGGGAACCCACGCTTCAGTGAGTCGATGCTGTTGCCCCGACGAAACCGGAAACTGCATAGTTATGGCCTTCTTTTGATCGGCAGTTTTTGGTGTGATGGGGGTTGCGTTTTTAATGTGCATTACGATTGGCTCGCGATCCTTGAGGACAAATGGATGATGAAATGCCTTGGCATTGCCTTGTTTGTCTACGTCCGACTGCTCTTCAGATGAGAATTCAGACAAGTCATCGTAGTTTTCTCCTTTGGTCAGTTTTCGGCAGAAATTTGTCAGATCCTGGACTGTTTTGCCACCATAGCGCATCTTCATGAGAACTTTGTCCTTGACTTCTTCGCTCATCTCGGCACAGCCGGGCAAAGAGCCACTTTTGAACATGGTGATGGCGTTTTTTCTTGCCACCTCTAGCAAGCGTTTTTTATCGATCCCTAAACTAGACCTCTCTCTGGAACGCGACCGGGACCGGGAGCGCGTCCTATTGCGAGATCTAGAGCGTGACTGTTGGTAATCATAACGTCGTTGATGGCCCCTGTCCACCCGTTCACCAGAATAATAACTGTTGCTGCTTCTATAGAAGGAATTTCGCCGTCGATCCCGTTGGGAAGAACGTGTAGAAGACTCAATTTCTCGGTCTCTATACCGTTCACGTTCACGTAAGTATGTATCCTCGTCCGACAAAGATACATCGGAACACTCCTCGACTCGGGTGCAGTTCCGAAGACGCTTCTCGACCCTGCTGCGACTTTCGCTTTTACTGCTCAACTTTTCAACTTTGATATCAGCCTCATCGAGAATTTCCTTTTTGATAGGATGTTTCAATTTACTCGATGAGGATGAATCAGCCGCCATGATCACAGTTCCATCGAGTGCAGCTGAGGTCTTCTCCTCCTCTTTAATCTTTGACTTCTTATGCTTGCGTTTGTGCTTTTCGTGCTTGTGTTTCTTGTCCTCAGATACGGGCGACTCATTTTCAGATTTTTCACTATCATCATCTGCTTTCCGCTTCCGTTTTTTGCTTTTTTTGTGCTTCGATTTTTTGTGTTCCTTCTTGGACTTTTTAGAGTGTTTTTTTACCGAGCCCAATAACCCTTCGGGTGGTGTGGCATTAAATACCATAAACAATTCCGCGAGTATTTCATTAGATGACTTTACAGGTTCGATATTTTTCTTTTCTTCAACTTGGGATTCGGCTCCTAAATCTGGTGCGTTTGTTGAGTCTGGTAGGTTTGGATTGAGTTTTCGCTCAATTTCTGGATCAAGTTTTTCTTGTTTTACTTTGACATCAGCTACGAGGGGTTCGGGAGAAGACATTTTAGTATTAATTAATAGTTGTTCTATAATGTTGTTCTTCGTAAATTATTAATTTATTTTTTTATTGAAAAATATATGATTTTAAATGAATGTTGTTTTTCAGGATGACAGCGTTGTTGACAAATGAACACATCCAGTGTTTTTAGTTTGTTTTGTCGATTTTTATTGGACGGGCCAGAGCAAATTTTTTCTTTGAGAGCACATTCTTTGCTCTGACCTAGACCACTTTTTTTTGCTCTCAGAACAAGATCTGAAATCTCATTTTCAAACGAGATTTGACACACACCACCACAATACTCTCGAACAGCTGTTTTAGAAGTTTTGTTTTTACCATTGCAAGAATTAAATCATTCGATTCTTTTAATAAAAGAAAAGTAGGTATGAACTAGAAAAGAACGATTGAATTTATTTTTGTGGAAGTGAAAAATTAATGTGGTTTTTTGGTGGATTTGGTGTATTATCATTTTAACCCACACACACGCACTGTTTAAGATTCACTTTGAATTTAATACCTGTTAGAAAATTATTTTGTTTTGATTTAAAATTCATTATTTCAGTTTATTGTTTTCTTTGATTTCATTTTTATATTCAATTTGTCTGTGACATAAATCGGTTGAGTTCTCCTTTAAATAAATAAATTAAATTAAGATTTCTAATTCTTTTTCTTTTGCTATTTTCGAGAACCATCCTAAAAATATTTTTGGTGCCTCCTATGAGGATTGAACTCACGACCCCTGGAATTACCAAGAAAAATCAACATTAAATTGATAATGCGCTTTGCACGCTATGCGGCGGGATCAGAACTAGGACTGCTTATTTTTCATTGAATGTTTCCAAATACGATTTCAAACCATCTCATTTTTCATAAAAAATTATATTGATTTTTAATTATAGAAAATAAGCATAATACTACGTTTTCATTAGGGCAAAAAATGTGATTTCGTTGAAAATTTCCAAATTTTAGTCCACTTTCCATACAAAATAATATTAAAATTTTGTTTGATTTGGACGAAATCAAGGTTGCAAATTATGTGAAAACAAATCAAACGCAACTAATGGTGGATTTACACTAATCTGCATCGTGACTTCTTCATAAAAGAAGGATAGAGCATTTAAAAATTATACTCGTGCGATAGAGAGGGGAGATAAAAATGAAGAACATCTTCATAAATCAAGATTATAGGAAATAGGAGAAATGAAGATGAAGATTATGGTGAAGACGAACATGTTCATCTTCATTATAGCATGTTCTTCTGCATTTGGAGTTTCCTATAATTTCTATAGTTCAGGTCAGCAGTTTTTCTCGTTTTGACATCAGTTTTCGAAATTTTCGTGCTCAAAATTGAAATTTTCGCTTGTGAATCCCAATCACCTGAACGCAACTAATCCAACAACTATAACTGTCAATTTTTTTTTGTATTTATTTATTTTTTTTTTACACAGCAAAGAAATAAGAAAGAGCGGCAAAATAAAAAAAATATCAAATGGTTAACAAAGTAAGTGATAATAAATAATTATTATAAATTATCATTCATACATTTTTTTTATTTAAGAAGATAAACGGCGCCTCTGCGAGCATTTTATGCCGCTTTGCCAGAAAAAGGTGAACATGAAGCTAGAAGCAGAACCGCGATATTTTCAATATGCTGCTTGGGAATTGGTATTTGTTTCCGGAATCATTTGTTTTTTTACATAATTATTTTTTCAACCATTCTTTAGTTTGGCTAACATCATCTGATGGTTGCGTCTCTTTACCATGATCATCAAAGCTGAAGTTGACCGCGCAAAGAACCTCCTTCAAACCGAAACTTGCTCTGGCAATTCGACGGAACCACTTCAATTTGTGAAGATATTGGTCGCCAGATGCTCTGCTACAAACGCCGTATCCCAATGCATGAACTGGACGAACATATGACTCTGTCGAACCAACTGAAAACCTGGCCGACTACAACAAAATTCACTCCAATTTGTACTATGGTTTAGGCAGTCCCATATTCATTAAGAAGCCGTTGAAATAAAAAACAAACAATAAATATTTTTTTTTTAAATTTTTTTCTATATTTCCGATAGAAGTTTATATCAAAAATAAAAACACTAGTAAGGAGTTTCAAAATACTGTTCACGGTCTCGACATTTTGGAGTTTCAAGTACTTAGAACCAATTCATCTTTCACAAACACACAACAACTATTCTCTCTAAGTACAAGATTTCTGTGTACACCTAGTTATTAAAAATTCTTAGCTGAAGCCTACTATTTTAAGCACATTGCATTTTGAAGTTTGTTAAAAAGTCTTTAAGGCCACTTCACCACCAAATAAAACAGGAAACTGCAGAAATAAGTCCAATGACATCCACTTGCTGAGACCAATTTGTATGGAAAATCGATTCGCCTTGGCATTTGAGTGAGCTTGTTCCATCCATCATGATGCCCAAGTAATTTAAATGCATCAGAGTAAATAATCCAAACACCGAATTCATGACCAAGCTGAACGTAGACTTCCACTTGTGCTCATGAGAGCAGGCTCGGGTCCGGCAAGCGTTTGGCTCGAAGTTGTAACTCGATGAAGGTACGCCGAGCGATAGAAGCACATCGTAAATTAAATGCAACCCATGTAGGAGGGAGGACACAACATACATGCAGATGATGACAAGAATAGTGCTCCGGCACTTGATAGTTCGAAAGACATACGTCTTGAGCCAATGGCGCATGATCTTGTGACGAGACTTCCAAAAATCAAAGATCTATCACTGGGACTCTGTTTGCTGTGGACACCAGCTGCCACAATTGTTTCCTGAGAATGATATAAAATAATGACTGCAACGGAAACACAAAGTGTCGCAGAAGGCTATACAATCCTTTTTGAGGCATAATCTCTAACCTTGTCAGTTCCAGACTGAGAGTATACTCGTGGTAAAGCCATCCATGGACCAAGCACAGCATTCGCGGGGCATAGCATATATCCTAGATAAGGGATTAAGGCCGGAGTCTGTGTGTTGTTCTTTGCGTCTAAGTCAAATGCCACTGAAACCACTTTCATCGTCGCTATCATTTGTACTCCTCGAATCTTGTGCCAGACGGTAGGAATATCTGCCAACAACTCGTACATGAAAAGTGTAACAATGCAAATCGATCCGAGTATGTAGCCCATATTCTTGGACGAGTATGTTTAGAATCACGTAGAACACCGCATCCGCATACAAAAGAAATTATGTGATCCACCCATGCCCGAAGACCGGGACACTTTGCCAATAGCCAAGCAAAAGAAAGGTCAATATGAACAAATATGGGACAAATTAAAAACTTTTTTAAAAATACAAATTTATTTTTTGACAGCAAAACAAATGATTTTGACTTCTGTCATCGAGCTATAAAAATTATATCAAGTAAAACAAGTACGTAGTGTGTATTCTTTCACTCTTCTGTAAAATGAAGTATATCTCCCCCGCTTTACTTTTCTTGAAATTTGAAGATGAAGATGTCGCAGAATAATGTAAATCCACCATAAATTGAAACAAATTGAATAGATATTTTCTAAAATGTCAATTTAAAACAAAATCCAAGGCAACGGCAAAAGTAAACAAACCAACATGCAAAGCAAACGGCAGAAGTAAACAATACAAAATAACAATTTTGAAATAAAATCCAGGGCAACGGAAGTAGTAAACAAAACAAAACAAGAAGAAAAAATGAAAAGGTTGTAAAAAAGAAAAAGAAAGAAGATAGCCTGATGTCAAAACAAATGTGGAAACCTAGATGAAAACACTTTTTTAGCAATTTTTCAAATATCCTAATTGCGGCCCTAATGAAAACGTAGTATAACTTTCGTTAGAATTTTCAAAATTTGACTCCTAAATTATAACATTATTCTCACAAATTGACATGCTGACATCATCTCACTTCACCCCTGATTCCGATACAACTTCACTGGCTGAGCACAAAATGGTGTAGCTGCAGCAGTCAAACGTAGCACTGTCAAAGTCAAATGAATGTTAATCGTATTGCAGCGCTGCAGCACAGAGAGTAGCAGAAGTACAAGTCAAGTCCAACTTCACGAACGTGCTGCGCTGCAAAGCAACAACAAACCCAAAAATGGCAGACATGATTTTTGTTTGAGTTCATTGATCGTACACATTGCATACGTGCAAGCTATTTTTGTACGTTTGGTACTACAACTAGTAGTTTCTTCAGCCCAGGCAGTTAAGTACGAGCAGCATATTCAAAAATGTTTGGAAACAACAACAACAACACTGTCTATTCGCACGCACTCATTTTTTCAAAAGTTGGCACCAATGAAGGCAATGTAGGTATCTGATGGTGGATTTACACTAATCTGCATCCTTACTTCTTCAAAAAAGAAGGATACAACATATAAAAGTCATACGCGTGTGATAGAGAGGGGAGATAAAAATGAAGAACATCTTCATAAATCAAGATTATAGGAAATAGGAGAAATGAAGATGAAGATTATGGTGAAGACAAACATGTTCATCTTCATTATAGCATGTTCTTCTGCATATCGAGGTTCCTATAATTTCTATAGTTCAGGCCAACAGTTTTTCTCGTTTTGACACCAATTTTTGAATTTTTTTGTTCCAAATTGAAAACTTCGCCTCTGAATCCTAATTACCTGAACGCAACAGAAGTCAAAAATTCTTCTGTCATTTTTTTTTTTTATTAAATGTCATTTGCCAAACAACAAGGAAATAGCCAGCTGCAAAAAGCAAAAAAAAAAAAAAATACGAAAATGTTAAAATGTAAGTAATAATAAATTATAATTATTAACTATTATTCAATATTCACAACCTTTTTTTTTATTTCAGAAAATAATAAACGTCTGATGCCGCATTTTGTATCACTCTGAAGTTGTTAAGTTATTTATTAGATAAAAGTAAAATAAAATGTTACGAAATTTATCAAATTTTATCCAAAACTCTTCAACCCGAGCATACACTGTCGTAGCTCCAGCTGCCAAGCTCACAAAATCACCCAAACCAAAGAAAATCCCTCTGATAGAGTGCAAAAAACGCGAGCTAAATGTCCCTTTCGGAAGGCCCTTAGTTGAAGCCAAATTTGGAACAATCCCACTGGCTTCAAAAGGCTGGATGCACCGCAGATCAAAAGGTGATTATTTCATAGTTCATCCTTCAGTGAATGAAGATGATATCCTGAGCCAGATGCAAGATATAAAAACACTTCAAGGATCTCTTCAACTATCTGAGGATTTAATAAATAACTTGAGTTCCGAGTTGGAAATAACTCAACTAACAAAAATCCAATCCGATGCTATTCCGATCATTCGTGACTGCAATCATGCACTCATTGCCGCTGAGACTGGCTGCGGCAAGACACTCGCCTATCTGTTGCCAATTGTCCAACAAATCCTTGAAAGAAATTATCGATTTGAAGAGAGACAACTAAACAGTCCGCTTGTGCTGATTCTCACCCCGGGAAGGGAACTGGCCCTACAAATTGCAGATGTTGCACAAAAACTAACCAAATCCACTGGGTTGAGTGTCAAGTGTATTCTGGGAGGGAACACGAAACAAAAGATGGTAAACCCAGAGTTCGAGCATGTCGATATTCTCGTGGGCAGTATAGGAGCGATAAGTAAACTCGTCACTACAGGCATATATCGCATGGACAAAGCTTGGCATGTAGTTCTGGATGAAGCAGATACTCTGCTGGATGATAGCTTCTCTGATAAGCTGTGTTATTTCTTGAAAAGATTTCCGGTAAGTGAAAAGCAAATCTCATTTTACTAATGAACTAATAGATCTTTTCTTTGCTACCAGTTCCACAAGAACCACATTCAAGATGACAAAGTTGTGGGTAGCCAAATTATTCTCGCCTCGGCGACAATGGCCACAAACACACGGCGATATGTTGATGAAAATCCGAATGGGAAGATTTGAACAGTTCCAACAGGGCAATGTCGATGTTCTCTCTACGACAGACGTTGGCTCTCGTGGTCTGGACACAACTCGCGCGCGACAGGTCATCAATTTTGATTTTCCCCTCCATGTGGCTGACTATATCCATCGCTGTGGACGAATAGGACGTGTGGGTAGCCAACAAAAGTGTCTAGTCACGAATTTCGTTTCAAGCCAGCGTGAAATCAATCTGGTGCAGAAGATCGAGCATGCAGCACGAACCGGGACTCTCCTGCCCAATGTCAATGCGAATATCACAAACATCATTCAAACCCGCATAATTGGCGACATGAAGAAGTATGGAATCGACGAGCCGGCCTTTTAGTGATACAAAATAGAAACAGCAAAAGTTTAAGACAAAAAAAACAAAGACTTTTATTCCAAGAAACACTTTTAGATCCTTAAGAGATGATAGTTACTTAGATGGACACACTTTTGTTCATCAGTTAGGGGTTTGAAGAGTTTTCTTCTCGCGATGACAATCTCTTTGGATGAGTCGGTAGCTTTTGAGCCGTTTGTATCCACCACATTGGTGGTAGGTTTGACTTTAACGGGAATTTGTCGGCAGCCAGAGAATTTAAAACGGATCGCAACACGTGATTTGGCAGGAATCTCTAGATCTGGGAAGTAGTTGTCGATTGGTGTGTGTTTCTTTTCAGGAGGCGACCTAGACGATGACGAGATGATAATTCGCTTTGCTAAGACCTTAGGTATGATTTTAAAGGTGGCTGCGCGTCGTTTGAGATGGCGAAGGCGTATGAGCTTTTGATGGTAATCTGTTAACAGGGGAATGATGAAGAATCATTGACGCGATGTTTTAAAATTGTGTTGTTGGGGTGTACTTACGTGCATAGTGGGTCACGAAAGGCAGGAGTCTATTTGAGCAGAGTTCGTTGAGCCATTCGTAGAGGAAAATGTCATCATGGCCGCGTAGGAAGATGGCACAGCGCTAAAAGAAATTGATTAAATTTATTATTGCAAAGAGGAACGTTTAGATCTTTTCAAAGCTACTGTTTCACAGAGTCTATGAATGACAGCACCTTTGTCAGCCGCTTGATATATTTTTTTTGACATGCATTTTAGCCCAATCCTAACCCTAAATAATTGCAAAACCCATCCCTTAACACAAAAAAAACTTCCCCGAATCTTTGAAACCAAATTTCAAAAGCTTAGAGTGAATCTCCCATTCCCACGACCTCATTTCATCATTACTTACAGCGAATTCAACCCTAAGACTGTCCGGGATAGCATCATTTTCCAAGATGTTCATCTTCTCCATGAAAGGTATGAATTCCCGGAAAGCATACTCGCCCAACGCAAACAATCCCCGGACGACAACGTAATCGACGACGACAACAACCACGACGGATTCAGATTTATGAATTGATCATCACCGCCGAACACAACACGACGACCAACGAATAGTTTTGGAATAGAGAAAATGTTGACGACCATTCTTCTGCGATCGCGATTAACTAGGATATATAAAACTATATTGTCCTATTCCAGAATTAATTCAACGAAACATTTTTTGTAAACAAATTTTAGACAAAAAATCATTTTAATTTAAACTCATCTTTATTTATTATTTCAATTGAAATCTGTAATATTTTTTGACAGCAAAATAATATGACTTTGACTTCTGTCAAAGGGCTATAAAAAATTATAGCAAGGAAAAATGAGTACGTATATTGTGTATTCTTTCACTCTTCTGTATAATCACGTATATCTCCCCCGCTTTACTTTTCTTGAAATTTGAAGACGAAGATGTCGCAGAATAATGTAAATCCACCATGAGGGTAATAAAAACATTTATTTCGTTGATTTGCAGCTTATAGGCACTTTAGCGGAACTTGTATGAAACAAATTGCACTGCGCTGCAGTGGAACTGTACTTCAGCGACAGCGACTGCCATAATGGTTGGTAGCCTCTATACCAAACTATAGGAATTTTTCTTTTTTTATTCAGAAACGAGCTCTGAACAGAGTTCGTGAATATCGAGCTCGCTCTGAACGTCCCCTGAACCAATTGTGTTCAGACTTCAGAGTGCTCTTAACTATGAAACGAATTTAATATCCCAAATTTCCTTTTCTCATGCCACTTAAAATTACATGAAAAAATGTTTTTTTTTTAACATTTAAAATACCTTCGGCGGCTATTTTAATTGTTTTTAATTTCAGGCGCCGCTAAAAAGTTCTTTTTATTAATTGAATTGATTTGGAAATTTGTCTGATTTTTGTTCAGCTTTTAGCTCAGTCTGTCCCATCTATATTTATTTGGAGCTCGTATAGAGCGCACTCTGAACGCACTCTGAAGGAGAAAAGAAATACGATTTCTATGCTTTGAAGTCTCTGAAGCCAAAAGAAACACTTTTTTTTTTGACAACTCAGGCTTTGTTGTGAACTAAAAAAGAAAAACGCCTAACGTTGATTCATTAAGATTTGTTGCCTTTTTTATTTCCTATCTAACCAGTTTGATTTTTAAAGCTGTATCCTCTTTTTGACAGAAATCAAGATGCAGCACAATGTAACTTCACCATAATTTTCGTTCGGAATGTTCGAAAAAGCCCCAAACCAGTTAAACCATACTAAAATTTTAATGCGACGATCAACCAATATTCCACAACAACTCCACTGTTCATACAACTATTTAAGTAAATTGTCTTTCCAAAAATTCAAAATTCTAACAAAACAACTTCGTTAAAAAAAAAAACAACAAAAAAATTACCAACATCCGGATTTCCTCCCACATGATCGAAATAAATTTAAGAAAATGGCCATTTTCGAAGAAGACCCAAAATCACAGCCAACTTCACTCCCAAAGGGAAATAAACGATAAATCGGTGGTGGCTGCTCTACGTGTGTATTTGTGTGTAGCCAGAAAGAAGTCAAAAAGAAAAAATTGCAATTCCGCATCAATCGTGTGAAAATCTTTTAATAAAATCATTCGTAATTAATTTATAATAAATTTTAATTTTTTCTATCAATAACAAAACACAAATTTTATCTACAATCAAGTAAATATAAATTCGATTATCTGTTATTGAGAATAAATTTTCCATCTAATCGCAATGATTCACGCAATTTTCAATTTTTATTTTTTACTTTTCTTTCATCGTAGAAAATTCTACAAATCAAAATGACGTCCCTCGAGCCACATGTAAATCGTCTTCAGAACTTCAAAAACAAAGGAAAAGACCAAGATGTAATTATTTAGTTAATAATTTTAAATATTAAATTTGCAATTATAGCTCGAGAGTCAAGATTTGTGTTGAAATGTGTTTAAAAAAATTATTGGTTTTCAAAAAAAAAAAAAAATGGGCTGTGTGATGGAAATTGGAATTTTCATTCTTCCTCTCTGTTAAAATTTTTTTTTTTTTTTTTATTCTATAAAGTGAAAATATTTTTATTAGAAAAATTATTATTATTTTTAGTTTTTATTAGAAAATTGCAAAATGATGATAATGATAACCTTTAAATAATAATTAATTTTCTTTTTGCCTTGTGTGTTTGCGCGACTGTGTCGTCCTATTAGGAGATGCGAAGACGGCGCAACGAAGTTACGGTCGAACTACGAAAAAACAAGAGAGAAGAGACAATTTTCAAGCGACGTAACGTACCAACTGGAGAATCGGTCACAGACGAAGATGATCCACTGTCAACTGTGGTCAATCTAAAGAAACTGGCCGAAGCTGCCGCCGATTCATCTAATCCCGATAAGCAATTGTCTGCGGTTCAGGCTGCTCGCAAACTTCTCTCATCCGATAAGAATCCGCCAATTAATGACTTGATTAACAGTGATATTCTTCCAATTCTGGTTGATTGCTTAAAACGGAACGACCACACAATGTTGCAATTTGAGGCAGCTTGGGCATTGACCAACATCGCATCGGGTACTTCTGAACAGACTAATCAGGTAATTAATATTATCTTTGTTTGATTTTCTAGAAATTTTAAGTGGTTGAACATGCAAGTAATGAGAATGACAAATGAATTGCACTTGGTTCAAGGTAACATTTATATTGTCAGTCAGTTCAATATCCTTGAACTGCATTATGTAATCTTTTTTAAGGTGTGTGCCGAAGAAAACCCTTTAACAGATTTTTGTTCAGAAACAGCAGCACAGCCACGTCCCTCTTGCTTGAAACTTATTTTAAAATTGAATATTAGTTTACACAAAGGAGCCGAGAAATACTCAAAGCAGTCTGGCTGATGATGTATTTGGTTAGGTGTCTCCGAGATTTTTTTTTTCCTTTTTGAAACAAAAATGCTTCCAAGGCGACGCTGTTTTATATTGCAAGCTTGGACATTTTATTCAAACATAGATGAACTTTTGAATAGTAAAAATGTGGGTTTTGGTTTTTTGAGATCAGCTTTGTAGATAAAGTATAACAAATTCAAAACTGAAGCTCTAGATTGAAAGATAAATCAAATGTTTGTATAGTAATTTGCCGAAAGTGATGCTATGCATTGTTTACATCGGTCTCAGCCAATGTACCCATCCATTAAGCAGTTGAAGTCTAGTTTAACGTGCACTCCTACCTTCCAAATTAGGCTTATTACACTGCGAGACATATCCAATGTCCACACTCCTTGGTGAGTATCTAACACCTCTTGCATCACAAGGATACAGGTCACTTCCAGATGAGCACCTCAAATGCTCAAGGTCTGGCACCTTAGATATAGGCATTCCACCACTTGCCAAGGTAGAAGCAAATGGCCGAATGCGCACACCAAACCTTCCTTTTTTTACCTTGCATCCGTTACCGATAAGGAATCAATACTGCAAGGGAAGGAAATGCAGCTGCAAATACTCACTGCTATTTCATTTACAACAATTTCCTGCCATTCATATTGTTCCCGGGTTGCCACGCGGAGGTGGAGGCGGAGAATAGGCACGTCTATGCTCTTTTATTAAGTTCAAACTTCAATCTCAGCGCCACCTTCACTTCAAAGAAGTAATGGATGGAAAGAAGCCAGCTACAAAATTAGGTCAAAACTACCCCCGACAGGATCCCTAAAGGCGAAGAGGTGCCGCTGCCTCAACGCTCCAAGGATCCTGCAACGAAGCAGAAGGAGTGTTGCGATTAATATTTGCTGCCTTGGTTAAGCGTTCAAAAAACCTTAAGAGAGTCATAGTTCAACTCCCTCTTCCATTAAGCAGTTAAGCAAGAGTGATTCTTTTGTATTATCAGTTGTCAAAAGCAAGAATCTACAATCAGATATTTAGCCAACACATATTATGAGCTCACTGGCTACATCAATCATCGATTAAACAATGCGCTCATCTCATTTTGCGATAGTATAAATGTAACCCAAATAGAAAAAGCCTTTACTACTTCAAAGCCCAAACCGCCGATGTTTTTGCACTGTTCGCTTCTAAGGAGTGTTAATACATTGTGCCATCGTCGCCGCCGCGCCAACTTCGATACTGCTGCAAACGATCGCTTTTTGAAATCTTGTGCTAAACATTCCATAGGTGGACGGACATGTGAACTTTTGTGACGATTAAACAGATCTGAAACACTCTTAAGTGCATGTTGCTATTGTGAGGCAAACACGCATGCAGCAAGCCGTGGCTTATAAGCAAACGTATTTTTTCGCCTCTGCATTTGACCGAAGGTTTGAATGTGTCGGAATGTTCGCTTAAGGTATTTCCACACTATCCCACAGTGTAGTACGGCATGTCAAAAAAAAGTGTGAAGGAATGTGATATTTTTACATTCAATCCTAAAAAAATATTTCATATCTAAACACATGTCAAATCGTATTAGATCTGCACTGTCATTTTCTGTTTCCACACTTGTTTCATCACACATTTTTGACATGTCGAATTACACTGTGGGATAGTGTGGAAATACTTTTACATTCACTTGGGCCAAACAAAACAGCTGGCTTTGAAGGCGTTTCTTACAGTCCTCGGTCAAGTGATACAAAGGACTTTTGTTGCAGTATTCAAAAAATTGTAATCAATGGCCTCATGTTTGTTGATCTTCGCAAAGCTTTCGTCTGGGTGAATGCGTCTTGTACCGCTCATCTCCTTGGAAATACATAGTCACATCAAAAAATGCAAAGAGGCTTGCATTGAATATTAAGCAACGTTCCTGCTCGTTGAAAGTTAAAACATCGAAACAACGTAACACGTGTTCTAATCGAAAAATGACCATCGTACTCTTTTACAAAATTTCATAAACCAAGGCCTAGTGCCTAACGCTCTCAAACACTGCATACTTTGCTCGAATGAGGGATCCACAATTTACAGCTGGATACGAACGCCTAGCATAGATGTACTTCTTCATATAAAAGTCTGCTCACAAGAAGAAAAGTCAGAATTTTCGGCAGTACAGATAGATAGTTAAGAATAGGGGTAGTGATGAACCCCACTCAGAAACCCAGTTATAACTGAATTTGGTCAATTTGGTATTGTAATCGGGTGGAGTAGTTATGGGTTGTGAGGATCAGTGAATGTTTCCGATATCTTCCCTATGGTTGTCTTACGGTGATTACTAATAAATGTGTGTGAGGCTAAGCCATTAATCTATGAACAATTCGCCTGAATTATTCAAACTTGGCTTCGAAACAGACAGTTTTGATGGTTGGTTTGGACTGGATCATTCATTCATTCATTTTTTCGAAATAATTTAGGTTTTTAGAAAACGGTCATAAAATATAGATTTTTCATTTTTCTGTACAAAAATTACTGCCCGATTTGTTTCCTTGTCCTCTAAAAAAGTTCACTATTATACATAGTTATGAATGAATCTTGTTGATTGGCTCAAAGAAAAATGAAAAGAAAACTGTTCATTGTCAACACCGACTCTTCCTCGAGGAAAATTTGTCAACATTAGCTGTGATCACTCCCAAATTGCGAGACTTGGCTTGCTTCCTTTCTAGTGTCAATTTCCCTGATTCATGCCAACAGGATTTTGGTCCTATTTTGGGCATTCTCTAGGCCAACCCATATTTTTTTCACGCTCAACTGGTCAGGCTTTTAAGAGTGGAGGAATGAAAGTTAGGAACGAAATTTTGGTGGTACAGTGGATTAAGGTTATATTTATCTCACGCAAAACACCAGCGGTGGCATAAACTTGAAACTGGGGGAATATAGAAAAATTGCTGCCTGGTCTGGGCACAGACAAAAGAAATATGCAGATGTAGAATATGGGCTACGTCGAGTTTAGTTCATTTCTTTAGTGTAGATGGCAACAGTTACACTATTTTTCGTTGGTTTAATAAGTTTAATAAGATCTTCAAACTTAATTTTTTTAACGTAGCAACCAGCCGCAGCCGCAGGCCGCAGGAAAGCTAGCATACCTCATACTCAAACATGGCCAAGAAATTGACATCCTTCGAAAAAATTAAACATACCATTTATTACCATACCATACCTCCATACCTAAAAACCAGTTCCAAGTCCTACGAATACGAACCACGGCACGGTGGAAGGTGGAGGGTGGAGTGGTGGAACTGGAACCACGACAAGGAAACACAAAAACACAACTCAACTACTGTTTGAGCTTGAGGATTTGAGGGTTGATTGAAATTTGTTCGTGGTTCCAGTTCCAGTACTCCACCCTCCACCGTGCCGTGGTTCGTATTCGTAGGACTAGGAACTGGTTTTTTGGTATGGAGTCTAATCCCGAGACCACGAAGAGTGAAATTTCTTCGAAACGTCGGGAAGAAGAAATAAACAAATATTAGATTAGACAGTCTAATCCCGTGACCACGAAGAGTGAAATTTCTTCGAAACGTCGGTAAGAAGAAATAAACAAATATTTCTAATAATTACGCGGTAAGCTTCCGAAAATCTTATAATATTACAATGATTAATGTCCGCGAAAAGAAAAGTTTAAAATTTCATAATACTAATATGTATTAAAATGTTCAAATGTAATGACATTGAACATATAATTTATTGGTATCATTCAAGCTTCTGTTACTGGTGCGCCACTGTCTGGATTTGTTGCACTATTTTCACACTAATCCCAGAAATGATTCTATCACAAACAAAAATGACTCAAAAAAAATTTGACTGGGCTCAGAGAAAAGCGTGATCTGTCATAGTCGTGAAATCTGATTGCCATAAAAACATCTTCATTTGATGCTTCCAGATTGTTCATGTGGGAGGCTCCAATACTGAATTCGGAAAAAAACCTTACAATTACATACTGCCAAATATTCAAATACTAAAAACGTCCCCAGAATATTTTTAAAAAATGGGGATGGTTTAAAAATATAAAAAAAAAAACAAAGCAAAGCGTGACGTCATTCTTATTGGAGAAACACCTCAGTTTAAAAAAAAAAAAGTATTTGTAGCGCGTGGACAAACAAAAAGTGAATAAAGTTTTATTCCAATTAAATAATCGACCATTAAAACATAACTGTTCTTAAATTATGGTATGGCTTATGGGTTATGATGATCAAGATTTCCCTGCAAATGTCTCCCACACTCGGAAAAGTTGTATCCATTCCACAAATGGGTTGAATTTTTTTAAGAAATGAAAAGTAAAGCAGCAACTTTCTTCATTGCGTTTAATTGTTTAATACAAAAAAAAAATATAACTGGTCCAAAAATAAGTGGATTAATCACGAAAGACCAATCAAAACAACATTATCTTTTGGAAAACAAAATATTGGATTCACACATCCATAAATAAAAGCATATACGCCTGGTTGGATTGTGTGACAAAATTTCATGCTTTCATATTGATTTTGAAGGCCAAAGAATTTAATCGTAGTTCAATTTAACAAGTTGTTTTGACCCCCTGAACTCAGAACACATCTGATTTAAAAAGTAATGTTTGCTTCAAAATATGGTTTGTCGCAATTAGCTGAATTTTTCTATTCGTGGAGTTAATATAATGACCAGCTGCAATCGCACAAACATTTTCACGCCTTCAAGAGCATATGGCAACAACATTCCATCTGCACTTGTTGTTCTTATCTTGAAGTAGTTGTGACCACAATTGGTTACCCTGCCAGTAAACCTCCATTTTGTACAATGAGTCGACTTAATGTTTCATTCCCAACAAGCCTGCACTAGTGGAGTTCATTAAAGGCCGAATATAATCGCTTTGTTAAAAAGAGGCTGATGCTATGGAAATATCGTCCTAAGACTATGCCTTAGTGTTTTTGGTTAGAAAACATCGTCCATCAAATTTCAAGCGACAATTCGGCCCTAGTAGTATAAAACATTACATTCTTTCATGTCACTCTGGATTTTTAAGTTTTCTAATTGAGGCACTCGATGGTTTAATAACAGCAATTGTTTAACGGGTCTACCCTTTCTGCAAAACGTACAAAACGTATCTGTACTGCATTTGAACTGCACGTATTCTTTGTATGAAATCGCACTAGACTGCAGCAGAACTGTACTTCAGCTACAGTAAACGTCATAGTTGGTAGTCTACCCAACTAGTGCAGTGCAGTTGCACTAATAGAAGGTCTTAATCCTTCATAAAAGTTGACCGAAATGTTTTATTTCATCTTCCAACTCACCTTTCATCCTGCGGACTCCATTCAAATAACTGCTTTGCTATAGTTTTATCAGACTTCTTCAGTGTATGTCCAATCCTGCCCAACTTTCTCTGTTTGATGTCAATATGCACTTCTGTTTGCCCAGTCCTAAGCCACATTTGTCGTTGTATATGGTTTGTAGATCTTTAAGATGTAACTCATTCAACAGTTCACAAAGTCTTGCAACCTCCTCAAGATGTAGGCAGATATTTTACGTTGGATTCAAAGAGTTTCAACTGAGTACGAAGCGATATTGTTTTTAGAGTTTCACCCTAATTAAATATCTCGAAAGCACTAAGAACTCTTTTAATTGTATTGCCGACGTTCAGATCTGTTACACAATCGAGTGAACTTTCCAGATAGGTAACCTAATCAGGATTGCCTCTAGTATCAAGCGATTTCCAGATTAAAGCGATATCTCACTTGGTGCTAAATCTATGCTGTCAAGTTGGAGTCCGCTTCCCGGAATTCGGCAGGTATGCCATCAAGTCTTTTTATAGTAGGATCACAGTACTTATTCAATATGTATACGCCTGGAAAATCTACTTGTATTGGAGGTTAATAATTTGTATTTGTACTCTCATTAGGCATTCCAAAGAAATGATCCTTCAACCTTCGTTTCTGATCTTCTATTGACACTTAAAGATTACAGTTAATGCCAATGCAATTAATGCATGTTCAACGTTAGTTGCGTTTCTTGAAATACTTTTAAATAAAGTTGTACAATAGCAAATTGGATGACAAGGAACAAATTGGAACTTAATTGATGACTCCAGAACATTCAAACATGCCTCCGAATTTTTGAACTGACAATATAAATTATATAATGACCGCCGCCGTAAGTGGAGCCAAGAGGCATAGCATTCATTGCAAGTGAATGAAGAGTCGGATGATCTATGAATATACAAGTCTGCACACAGAACGGACCTCATGCTAGTGCATTATTTTAAACCAGACCTCTGTAGTTTCACATCAGCTAATGTTGGAACGGACCTGGAATCTATAACTAGACAAATAAAGATCGCGATGCGTTCGCTGTACTGTCTTCAGTGTTTTTCAATCCAAGCTCTTTTATGTCTATGAAACCTGCAAAGTTTCGACAATCATCTCGATGAAGTTCGAATTTTTGGGAATCATTTGTCTGCGGTGCAACCTAAAAGTTCGTTGGCCAAAAGTTATATCCAATTAGTAATTTGCGTGAACGAACAACGAGCGGTTGCATTTCAAACGATGCAAGGTAAAGGGGAAACAAAACCGATAACTTGAATACACGGAGAAAGCCGGTAGAAATCATTGCGAGGCAGTACTTCGAATCAAATACTCATGCTCAGGTTGTTCGAAGGATAAGAACCCTAGAAAGAATTTTAAAAATCAACCATCTTAAAAACTTCGTTCCGTCTTTATTATGTTTTAAAATAAAAACTAAATTCGCATTTTATAAAATACTTTGACATTGACTTTAAAAAAAATTGTATTTTTCCAACTTTAAATTTTGCACTCCAATTTCTCCTTCTAAAAAATGTATTTATTGTTGTTTTCAGGTTGTCCATGCAGGTGCAGTGCCCCTATTTTTACAATTGCTTTCATCGCCAGCAACAACTGTATGCGAACAAGCAGTGTGGGCTTTGGGAAACATAATTGGCGATGGTCCAGTATTGCGAGATTTAGTAATAAAACACGGCGTTGTTCAGCCATTGCTATCATTTATCAATCCAGACATCCCAATTTCCTTTCTGCGCAACGTAACATGGGTTATTGTGAATTTGTGCCGCAACAAAGATCCACCACCACCAGCAAAAACAATTCAAGAAATTTTGCCCGCACTCAATATGCTTATACATCACACAGACACAAACATTCTCGTTGACACAGTGTGGGCCATCAGTTATTTGACCGATGGTGGTAATGATCAAATTCAAATGGTCATCGATAGTGGTGTGGTGCCCAAGCTTATTCCACTTCTCGGTCATGCCGAGGTTAAAGTGCAAACAGCAGCCTTACGTGCAGTCGGCAACATTGTGACTGGATCCGATGAACAAACCCAAGTTGTCCTCAACTACGATGCCTTGTCCTATTTCCCAGCTCTGTTGTCGCATCTTAAGGAAAAGATACGCAAAGAGGCTGTGTGGTTCCTGTCAAACATAACCGCTGGCAATCAACAACAAGTGCAGGCTGTCATCAATGTTGGCCTTCTGCCCAAAATCATCGAAAATCTAAGCAAAGGTGAATTCCAAACGCAAAAAGAAGCCGCCTGGGCCATTAGCAATTTAACCATTAGTGGCAACCGAGAACAAGTGTTTGAGTTAATCCGTGAGGGTGTTATTCCGCCATTCTGTGACTTGCTTTCATGCAAAGATGCTCAAGTTATTAATGTATGTTAAATTTTGTATCTTAGATCGGTAAGACTTTGAAGGAATTTTTTTTTTCTTTTGTAGGTTGTTCTTGATGGACTCAACAATATGCTCAAAATGGCCGAAGACCATGTACCCCAAATCGCCAATATCATAGAAGAATGTGATGGTCTGGAGAAAATCGAAAGACTGCAAAATCATGAAAATGTCGATATCTACAAGCTTGCATATGAAATTATTGAGCAATACTTTTCCGAAGAGGTAAGTTATTTTTTAATACAAAATATGTATACATTGTGTTATAAAATTAAATTAAATTTTACAGCAAGAACAAAGCAATTTGGCTCCAACGGCTGATGATGGCACATTTCAATTTAATCCAAATTCAGCACAGATTCCCGACGGCACATACAATTTTTAACCTCTTAACAAAATTCAAACAACACAATTCTCTCCAACAAAATTGCGAGGAAATTCAGAAAAAGAATAAAAAACAAACAACAAGAGAAACAAAAACAAAAACAACAAAACACAGAGTCCATATATGTTATATATATATTTAAAATATTGAATTTTCAACATCAGAAAAAAAAGAAACAAGAAACCGAAATCGTGAAACAAAAAAATTATAATAATTATTATTGAAGAAATTCTTATATAAAACAAAAATTTATTTTTTCCATTGGATTAATACCTATTTATAAAATTAGGTATATATAATTTACTAACAAAAATTACAAACAAATAAAGGATTACTACGAATAAAGTCTCTCTCTCTCTCTCACTCACTCTCTATCTCTCTCACATCTAGTCTTTCTCAAGTCTCATCAACATCGGGTCCTCGTTTTCCTTGCTTTGCATTTTTGTTATACTATTCCCGCTCCATGAATTTTGATTATTTTAAATAAATACTAAGGATTTACAAAAACTAAAACAAAAAACATTTGATGTTTTTAAATTGTTTAAAAATCTAACAAAATGTTATATGGTTATGGTATGGCATATAAATTTTTGCTTAATTTTATCAAATGTAAATAAAAACAAACAAACAAAACAAAAAATATTGCAGCGACTCAAATTTCAAAAATATGCAATAAAATGAATTTTAAACATATTTTCCGTTTTGTAGACGATGCAAACTACAAAGCCTGGTTTGTGCATTTGTTCATCCCATTTTGTTTTCATTTTTGTTTCTTCTTTAATTTGAGATTAAATTAATTTTATGTTAAAAATGGAAGTAAAAGTTTTTTTAACCTCTTCATATACATATTTATTTACAAATATATATAAACACTTTCACAAACATACAATTGGTTTTATTTTCGTCAAACAAAAACATAGGTTTGAAGATAATTTACCGTAACTGCTTGGTAAGTTATCCTTTAAAGTTCACTATTCTGGGAGAAACACTTATTACATGCTACCCTGGGGTCTTAGAAACCACAAAAAGTTGTTGGCCCTATTTAGAAAAAAACGTCCATCAAGCAAAATTTTGTATATTGAATTACATTTGGCACACATAGCGGCTAAATCGCATTATAGAGGATTTAGGCAACGATGCCGAAAATGTTTTATCTTTTTTGTGCATTCGTAAAAAAATGTCTTACAATTAAACACGACATTGGGATGATGGTAAAGTCGAAATAGTAAGCCGGACGATTCTGCCTGTATCGGCACATTATGACGTCCTACAAGGGGGTTTTTAGTAGTTTTAGTTAGTATTTTAAGCTCTAAAACTAACGGTTCAAGAAATATGATTTTGAATGGAAAGCTGCTTTTTTTTTGGTCAAAAACGACTTACGATTTTGATAAAACTCCGAATCTTTTTTGTGTAAATTTTATGTTTTAGTTGAAATAGATTTTTCAGGAAAAGTCTTATAACGGTACCTGCCATAGGCACGGTTTTTTCGTTTCTCGTGAACCACTTGACTGATTTCGATGAAATTTTTAATTTGGAAGTTCTTTTATAAACGAAGTTATGTCATTTCTTAAGATTTTTCAAAAAATGTTTTTTAATTCTTATTTATTTCAAAAACGGTTTGATTAATTTGTTCAAAAGTTTTATTTTCCAAGCCCTTAATTTCCTACAATTTTGTTTATACAAACATGTTTGTATGTCAATTTGTTACCGAGATATGGCGCTTTGTCATATTAGGACAGGTCATTTTTCAAAACTTTTTTTGCATTTTTATCGATTTGAAAAATGGAATGTTTTCAAAGCGCCTTATCTTGGTAACAAATTGACATACAACAATATTTTGTTTTATCAAAATTGTAGAAAACGTAACGTTCTACAAACAAATTAAGTACGTTTTTGCCGTAGGACGTAAGGAAAAAAAGTTATTGAGGAAAAACCAGAGTAAGGTCGAAAATTTTGTTAGTTTCCCCCTCCTCCTCTTTTTCCACTGGACCTTCGAAATCCAAAACTTCGTCAAATGTTAATTAACTAGAACTGAACAACATCCTACCCGAAAATAATGGGATGACAATAATAATGGATATGACCTGACCCCTGTTGGGTAAGAGGGGTTGAGTGGGGGAGTGTAAAACTCAAAAGTTAGTGATTTTAACGAGAAACCATAAATACAACATTTTATAATTATTCGGTATATCCGAAGAAATAGGTGAAATTCTTCAATTTTTGACATTTTTTGGGGAATTTCGAAAAATTACATATAACTGTTTTCGAGCGCCATATCACGGTAACAAATTGACATACACATAATGTTTATAGAAAAAAAATTGTAGGAATACTTTATGCTCTAGAAAAAAGTCCAATAGGCTATTGCCGTACGACGCACGTAAAGAAAACAATTTATTGAGGCAAAACCCAGCGCAAGGTCTAAAAATTTGCAGTTGCCCCCCCCCCCCCACCTCTTTTAGCACAGGGCCATCGAGGTCAAAAACTTAGCAAAATGTTAGTTTACTACTCCTGAACAAAATCTCCAAGTTTTATAATGTACCAGCCAATGCAACCAGTCTGAAGGGCAAACGTTTTATCTGCCCTGTACTGACAATTTTTGTTGAACAGAGTAGACCAGAGAGGTCTATACTATCGCCGTAACCAATCGCAGAGATACTCCCTCGGATTTGTACCACTCATTGGCTCAGGGAAATCATGCCGTTGGTTAATCGGACATTCTTCCGAAAAAAATTGAATATATGCGCTGAGTACTTTGATTGGCACCGATATGGGTGAATTATAATAGTTCATTGCATATATTATATTTCTATAGTAATATAAAGATACGGAACTAACGATATGTCATATAGTGAGAAGTTGCAGAAGCACTTTATTTACGTTAATTGAAGAAATAGGATTACTAGCGCAACCACTGAGAAGCTAAGTACAAAATTCTTTTACATGGGAATACTTATACATACAATGCTTAATTTTAAATATACGTACCCAACACCGTAACATTGATTAAACTTCATTATTACATGAGGCAAATAATACGAGAACTTTAGCGTGACAAACTACTTGCCTCCTGCCTGAAAATAAAATTGATGAGTCGCATGGTTAATATACTTAAAGAGGCCATATTGAACCCTTTTTTACAATTTAAAAATAAATATATTAATTTTAACTACATGCCTGAAACGATGTGCTTTAACGTTGTCAAAACTACTGCGTAAGCTTTTCCATCTCTCCAGTTCTACAGTTCTCTTTCTGAGTGGATAGAAATTAGCAATTGTCCAAAAATTGAAATTTTTTTATTTTTATCCCCTTCAAATTACCGACTGATATTGCACTTTCGTACTTTCTTTTAAAGTAACCGTCGACTCCGGGAGCATTATTTGTGGGGTAAAAAGCATTACCATGCAAATTTTCATTTCAAAGTTTCTTAAATCACCCAATAATGAAAAAAAAAAAAAACAAAAAAAAAAAAAAATAATAATCAAAATCGGTCGATCAATTCTGAATGTTTAATTATTATATTTAAGACTTCAAGAGAAATATCCTTGCTTGACAATTAAATTTACATTGTGATTCCTTGCTTACAGTAGTAGGTGCTAAACACCACTCTAACATAAACTACACCATACATATAAGGGACACTACATTTTAAGAACTTCGTAACCCACATTATTCAAACTAAGCTTTTATTTCTTTCTTTTAATTAACTACTGTACCTACCTATAAATATTTTAAATCAATTTAAAACAATCAATCAAGTCATTGCAAACAAAAATTAGATTTACAAGAAAGAAGGAAGTAATAATTGAAGTTTAAGAGAGTCACAAATGTACGTAATAATCAAATTTAATTAAAATATTCATTTTACTTAGTTGTCCTATTGGGATTGCTTTTATTGTTTTAAGATAAAATACCCACATCCCAAGAGTTTCAATCCATAGACTCTAAAATGGCCTTAAACTCCAGCAAATCTACATACATACATACATACATTATACGAGTATGATTGTTTCAAATTTTTATTATTTGCAGCAAAAAGTCCATTTTTTTGGGAAAAAACAGAAATGTCCAAATTATACAGCTCAATTATAAATGTTGCAGATAAATTTGTTCCAAATCGACTACGACCACTGTGGGTGCATCCTGCAGGTAACATTGTGAAAAAATCAAATACGATAATTCTAAATTGAAACATAAATATTAGGTCCTAAGACGGTTTTCTTCTGGGCACCAATGTTTAAGTGGGTAAGTAACACTCTGTACACTAGGGCGTATGAGTAACAAAAAAAAAAAATTAAGTCATACTATGGTAACTTCCAAGTAACGGTTTTTGTTTTCTGTATTTTCTTAGGAACGGCTCTAACGATTTTGATTACATTTTGAAAGTAAGATGTTAATTATCACTGCTTTTGACGAAATTGGGTTTTCAGATTTTGGTTAAAGAGCTCATATACCGGAAATCTGAACGGTTTTTTTCAAATGACCATAAAAGATTATGGCAACTGCGAAACGAAACTTATTTATTAATTCGGAAACAGTATAGTGAAAGCAAAGATTTTTTCATCAACTGATAGAACGAAACTGTGGTAAAAAAGTTGCTGTTTTTGTTCCTAATCTTTTTAGTTTTTATTTCGGATTTCTACAGCCTAAACGGATGAACTGATTTGCTTCAAACTTGGTATTTAGTAATTTTTTGGAATTCCCTAGGGGTTCTTTTTTAGCTTTTTATCTAAAAAAAAAAAATTGGCACAACAGCTCCAAGCGGGGCCGGGGCCTGTGACTTAAACTCCCAACCATTACTGTGTGTGCGTTGATATTCTGCAGGAATGGAAGAGACCTACAATTTACCGCCGAATCCGAACGGCAAACAGAGAAGCACTTACCATGACATTAATTACTCTGGAAGGATTTGTCACTTCCTTACAAGAGGCAGTACCCCGTAAAACTTTTTTAGGTGGAGTGCTTCAGGGATCGAACCCAGAACCTTCGGCGTGGCAGTCCGACACACTAACCCCTACGCCACGGGGTACTACTCTCTTTTTATCTAGGTCGAAAAATAACGGTACCTGCCATACAATCAGAAAGAACATTTTTGATTTTCTCGAAAAAACGGCTCAAACGATTTTGATAAAACTTTCAGGATACTATTTCTTTAGGAGGGTCTATCTTTTAGTAAAAAAAAGATTTTTCGAAATTTGTCTTATAACGGTATACCTCTCATAGAACCGGTTTTTTCAAACTAGGTTTTCTCGTTAACTATTCTTCCTACTTCAATAAAAAATAAATGGTGTTTTTTTAGAAGTGTGGTTTTCAAGAAGAATTAAAATGTTATGGCCAAGAACTTAGCTTTATTATAAAGATAAGCAAGTGGCCGCCTCGGCTGGCTCGAATAAATTCCTGCGGGTGGCAATGGTACAGTGGATGTAGTGCTTGGTTGCTAACCTAAGAGTTGTGGGTTCGAGCCCCAGCCTGGGCAGCAATTTTTATTTATTCCCCCAGTTTCAACTGGACGCCACCCGTGGGATTTTCTTGAGATAAATATCATCTTATTCTCAAAATCCATCGTACCAACAAAAATTCTTTCCTATCTTTCTATTCCTTCTAACTAATACCGTGCAGTTTGCATTTAAAAGACCTTGGGTCTTACAGGTATATAGTTAAAATTATTATTATTATTATAATGTCGATCGAATATTGGATGCAGAGCGTGATGTGTCACTCGAACCGAACCATTCAAGAGAAAATTCTCTGTTTTTTTAAACCTGGGGTCGCCCTGAAATCACCCTGATAGTCTAAGAGCCGGCAGCATATTTTGGGAGTGGAGTGATAACCAAAATGTATACACATGTATATGTGTAGATATACGCAACATAATGCCAAATTCAACCGTCTGGCAGGTTTTTTTTCAGCCGGGGGCGGGGGTGGGCGTTCGAAAATGGTCATTTTTTCGATTTTGGGGTCGAAGTGATAACCACCTAATTTTATATATAAACAATAGGAGATGGTGCCCTGATGTCAAAAAAGTGTGTCCAAGACGTTTTACCTTCAGCCTTCCCCTCGTCAGACGGCCTCCAAAATGCGCGAAAATCAACTTTTTGGGTCGAAATGATAACCACTTAAATTTATATATAAACAATAGGAGATGGTGCCCTGATGTCAAAAAAGTGTGTCCAAGACGTTTTACCTTCAGCCTTCCCCTCGTCAGACGGCCTCCAAAATGCGCGAAAATCAACTTTTTGGGTTGAAATGATAACCACATGAGTGATACATCAAAAATTCAGGAAAATTCTCCTGATTGTAAAAATGTGTGTCCAAAACGTTTTTCTTTCAGCCTTCCCCTTGCCAGACGCATTTTAACATTTTTTTAATGCTTTTTTCAACTTAAATCCTTAATAACTTTTTTCATATTAACTATAACCAAAAGAATCATATACCAAAATATCAGAAGAAGTCATGTGATTGTGACCCCAAAATCGAAAAAATGACCATTTTCGAACGCCCACCCCCGCTCCCGGCTGAAAAAAAAAATGCCAGACGGTTGAATTTGGCATTATGTTGCGTATATCTACACATACATGTGTATACATTTTGGTTATCACTCCACTCCCAAAATTTGCTGCCGGCTCTTGGTCTATGAAGTCGATCTTGGTATTAAGCTGGAGCTAAATGTGTATTTTTCTTCTGTATTTGATTTGTATGTCTTTTTTTCGAAAAAAAAGTATAAGAAATGCAAGTGAGTGCATTTATTTTGATGAAAATAAATACAAATCGAACAAATAAAGCAAAATAGAAACTTTTGATTTTGTGCGTTGTGAAAAATATACAATCAACAGCCCCAACGCGTTTTTTGAAAACTGAAAAACGCAGGTTTTTTTGACAACTCTTGGAGTTGTCAAAAAAACCTGGGGGCGACCCTGGTTAAAGTTCAACAAACAAAGCTACAGTCTATTAGCACTTTCCATTGGTTTCACTCGGGGAACCACTCATTCTGAAAACCAATGGAACAAGCAAAATCGCTTCTGTTCAATTTTAACACAATGAAGTATTCGCAGGCATCATTTTCACAAGTATTGCCAATTTCAAAGTGGTGTGCGTAGCCAGATTCACGGTTTGAAGGGATTTTTACTGGTTCCTCGTATTAACTACTCACTAAACTTCGTTGCTGATCTTCGACGACTTCATCATCAGATTTGGATTCAAAAATAAATTACATTTGTGGACATTACCAAAACTTTCGGCGTTGCTGCATGCGAATAGACATTTCCCCAGTGAATATTCTATGGGTGACATTTGAGTTATATTTGCATTTGTGCTTCTTGAGTGGATTCTGACTTCAAATCCAGAAGCAAAATTCTCTTCTCAGAATCGTCGGAAGTGTCATTTGCTTACCAATGGAACGGTTTCAGAAGACTTCCGAATGCTTCTGGAAGCTTCTTTTCGTCTAATGGAAAGTGCTATATGTATATGAGATGGAGCTTACCGAAAAATAACCTTAAGGGGAATCCAAGATGACAACAACAAAAAGAGCTGTATATAACCCATCTCTTATAATATCTTTGTTTGTTGAGCCCTGAAGTCACCCTGGGGTCGCCACAACTCGTTTTTCAAAATACCTCAACTCGCCCTCAAGAGAAAATTCTCTGTTTTTTTGAAACCTGGGGTCGGTCTTAATAAATGAGTTTCTATTTTAACATTATGATGAAGACTGTTGTTAATTTGAATACCTTTATAAGTTAGCATATTTTGTGTTCTACAATTTCTAAAAAATAGTAAATGTAAGTTGTTATTGTTTCTTAAGTTATATGGACGTATTTCAGTTCGCGTTATCAGTCTTCTTTGTAAATAATTTGGCATTAAATTGTTCTTAATTTTAAAAATAAATATTAACGTACCTATTCATTATAATTTGCTGTTTTACAGAAAGCCATTTTAAAGTACTTAACATATTTCTAATAGGTGTATAACGATTGCAATACAATATTGACCTCATTCCTTTATTTTGTAAAATCTGTAACTTATTTATCATTTCTTCAGAAACCAAGAATAACATTGTTGGATAATATTCAAAATGTGGTCTTATAATAGAATTATGTATATATTTTAATTGCCATATTCATACTAAGCTTTTTTCTAATTCTTCGAAAAAATCCGATCTTTTTGGCAATTTTTTTATTTACTTACTTACTTACTTAAGGTGGCGCAGACAGTCCATTGTGGACCACGGCCTCAACCAACAATCCTCGCCAGCTAGGCCGGTCCCTAGCCAGTGGCCTCCAGTTGCGCACACCAAGTTGGTTGAGGTCGTTTACCACTTGATCGCGCCACCTTAGATGGGGTCTTCCAGAACTGCGTCGGCCCTCCGGGTTGGAATTGAAGACTCGTCGGGCAGGAGCGTTTTCGTCCATACGCTCCACATGGCCCAGCCATCTAAGCCGCTGAATTTTCAGCTTCTTAACCAAGTCAATGTCGCTGTATAGCCCGTACAGTTCGCCATTGAATCTTCTCCTCCATACTCCATTGATACATACAGGCCCGAATATCACCCGAAGAATCTTTCTCTCAAAGCACCCCAGCCTGTATTCATCCGATTGTGTCAGTGTCCACGCTTCTGCCCCATACAGCAGGACTGGGATGATAAGGGTCTTGTATAGTGTCTCCTTGGTCCTTTGAGAGAGGGCTTTACTACTAAGATGCCTTCTTAGCCCGAAGAAGCAGCGATTGGCAAGAGTGATTCTTCGACTGATCTCTTCACTGATGTTGTTCTGAGAGGTTATAGTGGAACCCAAATTTTTTTTATTTAGCATCTCAAAATGATTTTTAAAACTTAAATTACAATCTAATATCACTCCAAGGTATTTTGAGTTAACGAATCAGCTGTTGAAGTGACTTTTGCTGTCAAGCATTTCTTGTTTATTTTTCTTCTCTATTTGATTTTTCATATCTTTTTTTCGAAAATAAATTAAAAGCATTGAATGAATTTATTTTGATGAAAGTACATACAAATCGAACAAATAAAGTAAAGTGGAAGCTTTTGAGATTGCGCGTTGTGAAAAATATACAATCAGCAGCCCCAACGCGATTTTTGAAAACTGAAAAACCCAGGTTTGTTTTGACACCTCTTGGAGTTGTCAAAAAAACCTGAGGCGACCCTGGGTAAAGCTCAACAAACAAATCCAATATGTAGATCAAGAGTCCCATGTGTCTTGCCTGTCTGCCTATGACATTAACATAGTACATAATGTACATACTGCTATTATGCCAACTTTACCGAGGAGTATTTGTAATTGATGACATGACAGATGACCTTAGCTTCTATGTAAAAATTCTATATATATTGTTTCTCCTATTCCACTACTATATGTTTAAGGGAATCTCTGTATGCTTGTCCTTGTTTTTAAAGGGTATTAGGTATAGAATTAAACTTGAGATGTTCATAGGCGCTATCGTAATTTTTGTTCGTTGAACCCTGAAGTTTCCTTGGAGTCACCACAACTCGGATTTTGAATAACATCAACTCGCCCTTACGAGACATTGGACACTTTTATGTTGTGGACTGTGACACAATCAAGAGCCTTTTATATATGCTTTTTGAGCACTCAAACACCCAGATTTTGTTGACAACTCTTGGGGTTGCCAATAAAACCTTGGGTCGACCCTCTGTAAAGTTCAAAGAACAAAGCTATTATTTTAATTTAATTTGATACTTTCAGGGTCTTGTCATGGCAGGATTAAGTGACTTAATAAATCGGCCAGTGGAATTTTTGAATACCCGACAAACAGGTACGATAGCACTCACTGGAATAATATGGTCAAGATATTCTCTTGTTGTTGTACCAAAGAATTGGAATTTATTTTCTGTGAATCTCTTTGTTGCTTTGACTCAAGGAGTACAGTTTTTACGTGCATGCCATTATCAAACTACACGAGAAAATAATGAGAAGAAACATTCTGAATAATATTTTTACAAGAAATATTCTAAAAATACCTTCATTATGAAAACTGTAGTAATTTTCCTTATTAAAAAAATTGTACGAATAAATCTTAAGTTTTAAATAAATTTTGACTAAGTTTTGTGAATTTTGTTGAAGAAACAAATATTTAAATAATGGAGAGCCCAAGAAAGCAGTTTTTGTTGTATATTCAGTCTAATGGTGCAAACGATCTCTGAGTCACATGTGATCAAAATAAATTTATTTAATTGATATTGATCAGTAGGTATATATGATCTTTGTTTTAAATCAAATCAAAAACTAGAAAATTTTCGATTTAATTTTTTTTAGCTTGGTTTTTTACTTGCGATTATAGGTATTTAAGGCAAGTTATGCATTCGTCAAAAAAAAAAGTTTTGAGATAACAATCAAACATGACATTACGATGATAGCGAAGACGAAAAAAGATGGTCTTAAAATTCTGTCCGTCTGTATGTCTGTCTGTCTGTCTGTATGTATAGACACCTACAGCCCAAACGGGTGGGCCGAATTGCTTCAAGCTTGGTATATAGACTTTTTTAGGTATTGTACAGAGGGGAAATTGAAATTTTTTTTTAGCTCAAAAAATAACGGTAGCTGCCATATAACCGTTACGTTAAAGCTTATTTTTCTCAAAAACGGCTCTAACGATTTCGATTCAAAAAAATCAGTGTTGCTTTTTAGGTACGACCAATCATATGGTTAAAAAAAAAAGTTTTAAAAAATGGCTAAGAACGGTACTTTCCATAGGACCGTTTTTTTGGCTTTCGACTATCTCGAAAACGACTCAACCGATTCTTTCGAAATCTCACACACATAGCTGTAGGTAGCTCAATTTGTATTGCATACCAATATTTTTAAAAAATATTTTTTTGTATTTTTAAAAGCATTTTTTTAAAAAAAATTTAAAAAATTCATATTTTGAAAACTGCTTATTAAATGTTTTTCTAAAAATTTTAAATAAATGTATTTGCTGAATACCTATAAACTGGCGTTTTTGAATTTTTTTTTTTAAATTTTTTTCAAAAAGTTTTTCAAAAAAAACTTTTTTTCTCAAAAACCGCTCCACAGATTTTTATAAATTTATTCTCATAAATTCGAATTTATCCAAGAAATAAAATGGCGTACTTTTTTTTCAGCTCAAATTAGTTTAAGTATTTATTTAAGAATTTTGAAAATTTTATTTTTATCAAAATCTCAAGCCCCTAAACCACTGTTACTCATTAGAGCAAGTTCGTGCGACCCAGCCGTGCATTTTATTTAACATAATATCTGGTCTCTTATAGACTAAGAGCTAGCTATGTAAAATAGTTTACAATTAATAGAGCAACGAAATCCCTCTAGTTAGTCTGACATACTATCATTATTCATTCATCCGGTCACCTGGCACCCGTCCAGGGCCAGCGGTGGGTGTGAGAGTGGTAGGCCAACAAAGGTAAACAAAATAAGGGTTTCGCTTATATCGACTTATATTTAAAAAATACTGAGCTTTAGACAAAAAACATGTTTTACAAACTTATAGCTTAGTAGAATTCAAATAAAATTGCTGACGAAAGATTTCGCATACCATTTAGAAGTTATAGGTATTATTTCAAAATTGTATGTGGTTCCCAAAAGAATGCAATGTATACATATGTGCCACCTTACCTTGAGCCGCATCTTGATGATTATATATATTGTTTTAATAATAATAATTATTATTATTATTAAAAAAATATTATTATTATAACTAGGTACCCCAAAAAGTAATAAAACTATTGCAACGTTTTTCCTTAGAAAATACAAAAAATATTCCACATACGCCACAGTGAACGAATAACTAATCGAAGTCTTTTCTCAAAAAAAAAAAAAAAAAAAAAAAAAAAAACAGTTTAACTGAAGAGATTAGCGGAACTCATAATTCTATCAAAGGGCACGGTAGTGCCCAGCCAAGTTCTCTAGCATGGCACGACGTCTTTTTGTAAGATCAAACTCAGGACGATTTGTATACCCCTTCTTACTTCTGAGCCAATAACTCTTTCCTTCTATTATCTTTTAAAATTGGTTCAATATTCCTTTATAATATTACCTAAAATATTTGATATCAAACTATTAAATATTTAAAGCGTGGCGTTCATTTAGATCTCTGTTTTCTAAAGTTAATTGCATTGAGTGTTTTATAAATAAATGGATATTGCAAGAACAGCTCTGACGAGCCACATATTCTTAACCAGGCCTACAATTTACGGCTGGATCCGAAGGGAACTATACATTTTACCCGGATAAAAAGGAGCATACACGTGCTATTCGTCCAAACTATAAATCTATCTCTGTGCCAAATTTCATCCAAATGCGTTCAGCCGTCGTGGCTTGATTGAGCAACAAACATGCTTCCATCTATGTAAACTTTCACATTTATAAATTATAATGTTAGTTATCACACTAAAAAAATAATAAAAAAAACTCCATTAAAATAATAATATCCAATCTTTCTTTATAATGTCCTGTTTTTTAAGTGACCCTCGATGCAGTTTGAAGTGTGTGTCAAAATTTAATTTTTTTTAAATTTTCGTTAAATACCCGTGCGAAGCCGGGAAAAAATATAAAATGTAAAAAAAAGAAAAAAAGTTTGACATTCTTTATTTACTTTTGATAATCTAGTACAATCAGCTAGCTGACAGTTGGTGGAAAATTTCAAAACTCCCTATAAGAAACAAAAGAAATTTCATTATGCAATTTGTTGGTCTTGAGCATTGTTAATGAGGTGAACAAATCTTCTGAGCCTATCTCCTTTTTTGAGTGGCTATTCATGATGTTTTCGTAGCTCTTGGCTTAAATCGGCACTTGATGAAAAAATTCCTTCCAGCTCCCTTTACAGACTCACCTAAGTGATTGACGATGTTGGACGCATTTCTTCTCTGTTTATTACAGCTTCTGTCATCTCTTTTTATCTGTAAAATCTGAGAGGCACTTTGACTAAGCCGCTTTCTTCTTATTGAACACTGCCTTAGATTCTTCATATCACCACCAGGTTTCTTTGGCTTGTTGGTATAGAGTGTTTTCAAAGCCCCTTGCAGTGATTTGCCACTTTCCAAGCAAATTCGACTGGTTGATGGTCGAAATGAATATTTTGCCTTTTTCTTTGTATGCAGATTAAACCTCTTGGTCTTCCTAGAAGCTAACGTTGCCCTCATAAGCACACCTCTCGTTACTTCACCTTTTACCGAAAATTACTTTTTAATGCAATTTTATAGGAAATATAAGAGCACATCACCCCAGAAAATCTCGTATCACTTTTTGAACTCTAAATAAACTCAAATTCAAGTTTTTCGTAGCACCAGAATAATCTGTTGTCTGGCAGATCTCGTAACTTCAACAAAAAAATTTCTTGGAAAAACTCGTATATCTCTTATGCGTGGTAAGCAAAACCTCCAATAAAATAAATGAAAACATTAAGTTATGTTATACAAAAAAGCTTCGGCAGACATTTTCGTCTCTCCTGTAAAATTTTAAATTTGAGAGTTATAGGCTTTTCACACTGGATCAAAAACTCAGTTTTTGTCTAAAACCCCAAAACCTACACCAAAACCAAAACATTTCCCATACATTTTTCTCTTTCATAAACTATAGTAGTTTTTGATAAAACTCCTCAAAACCTATACTTGCAATCGCAAGTATGTGAAAACAAACTGATATTTTGGCACCATCAACTCATCGATAAAACAGTGTAGTGTTCTCAGAGTATGGGATTTTTACCGACAAAAGAGAGAAAAAGCGAGGTGTTTTTCTTATTTGAGTGGGATTTTCACTAAATGTCAAGGGGTTTTTTGGAAAAAGTACCTTCAAACACTCACATATTCATTGAACGTCAAACGAAACCTACCTAGTTTCTGTTCAGTTTGAATGCTCCAACAAGGTTTCGTAAACTTTTTGAGTTTTTGGTCCAGTGTGAAAAGTGAAAACCCTTATATGAGGTCTGCACATGAGGGTGACGTAATGTTTGTTTAGTTTTTTTCACACATACACACCAAAATTCTGTCAGCAGAAGACGCTGTTGTGATGAGACAGCCTCCCTCAAAACTGATTAATTTGACACTTGAATGATCTTTCTCGGGAAACACGATCTCAGAGGCTGAATCCAGTACAATAAAAGATGGATGCCGGCAGTTTTTTTTTTTTTTTTTGAATTTGGCAACCTTTACCTTATCCTTGATGGAAAGTTTTGGAAACTTTCAAATTTATTTTTAAAATTATTCTGAATCAACCGAATATCTGATTGTTTAATATTTATTCCGGGTCAGAGATCATCATTATCAAGAAAATTGTACTGGAATAGGAATAGCAGACGCAGACGGGTTCTTTTCTAACCAACCTACATGTTTTGTTTCCATTGATTCAAAAGCACATTCCTACTCCATATTTTATTTCCTTAGTGCTTTCAAGTGTTGAAACTTGAAACTACAATATGGAATAAAAATACGTTGAAGTTGTAGCCCAATGTATGTACTTGTTTATTGTGTCAAAGCTTGGTGCAAACTTTTTATAAAAAAAGCTTCATACACACATGTATTGGATTTGGATAGCCCAACTTTCAAAATACGTCACCAGAAAAGCCTCACAAAACGATGATATACATAAATACGAGAATTCAAAGCTCAACTTTATTGCTTTCTTTTAATAAAGATTTGACAGAAATGACAAACAAACCACATACGCCATAGCCATTCTGCGTGTATATTTAGTTCATTAGTTGTAGGTTGTAGCTGAAGGCATATAGTGGAAGTGGACTGACTACATAATAGAAGCAGATAAGGTGCTTTGGCTCTTCGATTTTCTACTCTAATCAGCAGACACGATTCACGACAGACATTACATTGTCACTGCCACTGCCACCGCCACCATACTCAGTCTCACTCGCCCACATAAATAAATTATTGTACGATATTTTGGGTTGTTTTTTTTTTTTTTTTGTAATACCTGGCACACTGTCTTGTTGGCTTTGCGTCGCGGAATAGGAAAACGTTCACATTCCCAAGGCCAAGGTGGAATGTTCCGTTCATCTGAATTTCCTGTCATTCCAATTTAGTCGTGAGATTCACGTTTTATATAGTTTGCACTTAGCAATCGCACGGTAGCGAAGCGACTTGTTTACCTACACGAGTTCTTCGTAAAATATTTATACATATTAGTTATGGCATCAACGGGCCCCACAGTTCCACCACCAGCAGCAGCTGCTCCTCCTCCACCACCGCCTCCAGCATCAGCTGGAAAGGGATTACCATCAAAAGTTTACAATGCTCTCATTGGAACTGTAGATAAAGTCGTTCCCAACAAACTACGTCCTCTTTGGCAGCATCCCGCAGGTAGGTCGTCATTCGTCAATTCGTCATGTAGAATAGGCACATGGAATAACCTGTTCTCCATGAATTTTTTTGTTTTTTGTTCACGTGTGACACGAGATGTGACAAAGTTTTTGATGCGTTTTTGTTTATTTGCAGGTCCTAAGACAGTGTTTTTCTGGGCGCCTGCATTCAAATGGGTAAGTGCGGATATTCAATTCATATGACGGACGACTTACATAATACAAAATATTTTGCTCAAGGTTTGGCAAACGTTATGAGTTTACATAAGCTGTGTCTTTTATTAGTGCCTTGTGTGTAGAATACCTAAATTTATATGATTATGACAGCTACATAATATAATACGTATGCAAAATCGATGATCAAAAAATTTCACGACGCATTCGAATCTTTCAGCCTTTTTTTTAGTGCGGGGTGATAACGATAAGGGCTTTTATTTAAGTCCATAAAGTTCGTTGAGATGTTGTGCTTGAGATACCGCAGTTTTAGATTGATAACAACATATTGAACAGACAGATTCTATTTGTTTTGAGACTATCATTATTGATAAGGCATAAGGGGAAACTTTATAAACCTAAGTTCGAAAACGTAATAACCACTTGTGATTGTGATGTCCTTTTGTTATTGCCATGATAAAAATCAAAATTAGTTTATATGAGTGAATTATTGCTTTTACACGACAGAATCGTGCATATTTTATGCGTGCCAGATTATTTTTGTATGTTTTATGACATGAACGCGTAGCGTAGCGGTGTAGCACGAAACTCAAATTAATTTGTGGTTTACAAATTATAAAGGCTTGAAAAGTGTACGACAGACTCGAGGTGAATGTATTTGAACTTCGATTTGAACCATGAGAAAGAGAACTGAGCATATGCATGCAAATGCAAAGATTGCGAAGAATGTATGCACAAAAGGGGAAAAATGATAATTTATTATTCGCAAAAGAGTACAGTCCAACCTGGTTAAGCGAACCCATTACATAATATTTTGTTTAATAATAAATCACAAACGTTTTTTTTTGGATGGTAGAAACTTTATTATGGCCTGAAAAAACAGTGACTTAAATTTGAGATAGCAATTTATTAATTTAGCGCTATCAACTTACTTACTGTCTGGACACAATGTATAAATCGGTGATGCTAAGAAAGTAGCTGTAGTACAAAATGTCAAAAAAATAGCTCATTGAAGAAGAATACAATAGACGTTTTTCTTTTTTCATTCAGAAACGAGCTCTGAACAAAGTTCGAGTATATCGAGCTTGCTCTGAACGTCCTCTGAACAAATTATGTTCAGACCGCTCTAAACTATTAATGAAACGAATTTAATATTCCATTAATTTCCTCAAGCCACTTGAAAAACCTGAAAACAATTTTTTTTAACATTTAAAATATCTTTGGCGGCCATTTTAATTGTTTTTAATTTCAGCCGCCGCCGCCGCTAAAAAGTTCTTTTTATAAATTGAATTGGTTTGTTTATATTTTTGTTCAGCTTTTGCTCAGTCTGCCCCATCTATTTATTTGGAGCTCGTAGAGCGCACTCTGAACGCACTCTGAAGGAAAAAAGAAATACGAATTCTTAGCTCTGAACACTCTGAAGCAAAAAAGAAACACTAATTTTTTTTTGACAACTCAGGCTCTGCTGTGAACTAAAAAAGAAAAACGCCTAATGATGTAGCACGGTAGCACTGAATTTATATTTTTCAAGCAAAAATCTGTTTGACATTTTGTTTCTGTTTTCTTTTTCTTTTGAAATGTCAAAAATGCAGTGCAGCACTTTCATCAAGATATCTTTCAACAACTTTCAGTGCTACAGCTGCAACTCCACATTTTGTAGCTGTGCTATATGAATTGTATACTTTTAACTTTGACAGTGCAACGTGCTTTCAGCTGCACCTACACTATTGTGCCAAGGCAGTTTTGAGTGGTCACGACTACTATTTAAGTTACGAGCGGGATCTTCGAAAAATGTTCAAAATCGTCTATCTATATAAGCAGCAGTATTACCCATTATTTTTTAAACTGTGCCGACACTGGTGAAGGCGTAGGCAATCACCTGGTATGTACGAGTATATGTATAACATACTTGACATTAAACCTTAGCAAAGACATGGAGTTCCTTGAGTGGGTTAACGAGTGTAGCTACGTGTCTTTTACAGAACCAAATTGAACCGATTAGCATTTTTATAAGCTCACACAAGGGTTTGTTTTTTGTTTATTAAAGATTCAGTACATTATATTTTTTTGGTATATAAACACCGTACATTTTTTGAAGGATTAGTGTCGTCTCATAGCTATCCATGTGCTCGCATTTTATTATGTCATTAACACCAATTTGACATTACTTTAATTTCGAAAAAAGTTTGAGAGAGTAAAAAAAACAATTTTTCGAATATTTGAATTTATTCGGTGAAAAGCTTTCGAACAAGAAGATCCCTATAAGGTTAAGAACGGTTTGATGGTGTTCCGTTAATACCTACCAACCATACTTTTTGAACATTATTTCGAATAAATGTTACCCGCAAATGTACCGTAAATGGTCCATTCAGAAGCATATTGAATCAATGCATTGACATATGCTGCCGGTATTCACCGAATCACGCGGGGAATGTTAGCTTCGGAATTTGGGATCGTAGCTGGCTCATCGGCGATTTTTTAAAAATTTACATAACCCCAAAGAAAAAAGTCTAAAACGCAATTTATCAAATAATGCTGACTAAGAATAACAAGACACCATTAGGCCAGCCAAGCATGATCTGTCAGCTATTCCAGCCGCGTATTGGAAAAGTCTGACCAAAAATTCAGTCCGTTCACCTGTATTGATACTAGGACCGTCCATTCTTCCTTGCTCAATAAAATTCTTGTCAAACACAAATTTCGAGGCTTTCGCCTGTTTGTCTATCTGTGTATATGCGCTCTTTTTCTTCTCATACTCCTAAACTATTTGATGGATTTCCATCAAGGTTCATATCTCATATGTATGAAATTTCCCAAAATGATTATGAAATAAAAGTCTGTCTCCAATACTTTTAGGAAATGGGAACATTTTTACCTGCTGAGCGTTTTTCCTATAGTATCGTAAAATCTGTGTGTTTTTTATACCCTCCCTATTCCATAGAATGGGTAGGGTATATTGTATTTGATGTGGAGTTTGTAACATAGAGAAATAATTCCGTTAGGTATAGAAAAGTCTATATATTCTGACTCAGAATCAAAATCCTAGTCGATTTAGCCATTTCCTTAACTTTTCAACGATATATGACTCGTCGGTATTGGTCGGTAGGCCAGCTCCCATAAAAAATTGCTATTATCCTTTGGGTGTGGCTTACACCCACTTTTCATGAAAGAACGAAAAACGTAGTTTTAAAAATGTAAGGTACCAATATTCAATTTTAACCTTTTCCTTCCTTTCGTTATTTGAAAAATATATCTCTTAATTTTCAGTACGTCCAATTTTAGGGGTGTGATTTTTATAAAATACCTTTATTCAGGTAAGATTGTAAAAAAAACGATTCGATTCAGCTGTAGTCTTACATATATGCCTAAAAATTGACTAACGATCAAAGCTCATAGTTAGTGCTTCAAATTTTGTTTTTACAAATTTTTAGGACACACCCACTTTTAAGGGGCATTTCCGTCAAAAGTCGTAATATGCATTAATTTTGTAATGTTTTTAACTATCGGACACAGTTTTGAAGTAAGAAGATTAACACTTCGCTTTGTATTCCTTGAATACGTAGCAGAGTGTGGTTCAAGAATTGTTAAACACACACCCATTAGGTAGGTACTCGCTACTTCCATCCAAATTCTAATTTAAAAAAAATGTTAGTTTTGTCTTGTTTTATTCAAATTAAGCTTAAAAATTAATGTTACTGTGCTCATAGTAATTGCCCTGGCAGTAAAAAATCTCAACTTTGGGCGTGGCACACGCCTTTTTTTATTGCGCCAGGAGCTATTGAACATCGGCCACACAAAACTAATGTTATTGACTTTTTTCCTGTCTGCTAAAGAAGAATTTTGTTTCTGAAACTGGAGGCAAACGCATACGCATACAAAAGTATAAGGAATAGGGTATCCAACAGTTCATTGCAAACGTACCGTAGGTCTAGCTTATGTTTTTATAATTGAATTTGAAAAAACATTCCAATTTAAAAGTGAAATTAGTCCCCTAAGCCCAATGGAATCCACAATATTAAGGAGTTTGTTCATGTGACTTACAGGATTTTAAATTATTTAAATTCGTTCAAAATTTTATTTTATTTTTCTCATTCTTTCTTATCAACTAACTCAACACAATTTTTGATACGGTTTGTAATTGTGACTATTGGCTTGAAAAATCCAATATTTGCTTAAATGCACATGCATTTTGTATGCACCTTGTGTAAACTTAGACTAGTTTCTCCCCTCCACCTAATGTAAACTAGACAGAATTAAGGTAGTGTATACTGTATATATAATACATGAAACTTTGTCAATTGACCGACGCGACGCGACGCCTTCGAAGTGGGGGAAATGTTAATATATGAAAGCCGGCATTGTCAATTACTCGTATTATCCATCCAGTTTTTTAGTCTTATAACTTTATTTTCCAGTCATGGTTTACATTTGCATAATTTATATTTGTTTTTCAAGGCTTGTTTACTGCTTAACGTCTAAGCATAAAATTAAATACAAAAACTCTGCCTTTCTTAAATATTTAAGAAGAAAAAACTTGATATTGATACCTACCTACATTATGTTACATTTCTTGCCGACTGATTTCAGTCACATGAAAAATAAAAATTACTTGGACACGATTTCTGCATTATATTTTGCCATCATTCGGAAAAAATTGGGTACATTTTAAAACAAAAATAGAGTCTTACCACTTGAACGAATATTTGAAGAACGGTTAGCAAACATTTTCACTCAAATTGGATTTAAAAACATAAGCGAGAGCTACATTACGTTTGCAACGAACTGTTGGATACCCTATTCCCCATATTTTTGTGTGTGTATGCGTCTGCTTCCCGCAAACAGCCGATGTTTCAGAAACAAAATTCTTCTTAAGCAGACAGAAAAAAATGCAATAACATTAATTTTGTGCGGTGTGATGTTCAATTAATGCTGGAGCAATAAAAAAAGGCGTGCGCCACGCCCAAAAGGTTTTTTATTGCCAAGGCAATTGTTATGAACTCATCAGTAACATTCAATTTTATTCTTGCAGATCGATTTGAACAAAACAAGACAAAACTTAAATTTTTAAAAATTAGATTTTGAATGGAAATAGCGATTATGGGTGTTTTTAACAATTTTTGGACCACACTCTGCTACGTAACCAAGGAATATAAATCCAAGTGTTCATCTGTTTACTTCAAAACTGCCACCGATGGTTAAAAACCTTAAAAAATTAATGCATTATACATTTTTTGACGGAAACGCCCCTTAAAAGTGGGCGTGTCTTAAAAATTTGAAGCACTAACTGAGCTTTGGTCAGTATTTAGGCATATGTGTAAAACTTCAGCTGAATCGAGTAGTTTTAAAACAATCTTACTTGAACAAAGGTATATTTTATGAAAATCACGCTTTTAAAAGTGGGCGTATTGAAAAATGTACACAAGAAAATGTAGAGATATATTTCTCAAATAACGAACGGAAGGAAAAAGGTTTAAATTAAATATTGGAAGTGCCTTAAATTTTTGAGACTACGTTTTCCGTTCTTTCATGAAAAGTGGGCGTAAGCCACGCCTAAAATTAAAAAATTTCTTTTCATACACAAACGTTTAAGTTTTTACTAAGAGTCGCAAAATTTTGGCTTGCGGATTCATTATAAATACCGTTTATTTGCAAAAACAATTTTTTATAGTTTCTAGTGAAAAGTGGGCGTCAGCCACGACCAAAATCATTTTTTTTTATTTCACACAAAACGTTTATGTGCAAGTAATACCCACAAAATTTAATGTTTTTCGCTTTAATATAACAATTGTTATTTTATAAAAACAATATTGATGGTTTTGTATGAAAAATGGGCGTCAGCCACGCCCAAACTGAAATATTTTTATTTGATTGGAAGGTTTACCTAAAGCTTACGTGTGCAAAATTTTAGCGTTATGCTTTTATCGAAACTGTACAAAAAACATAATTTAATTTTATTAAATTGAGATTGTTCATCAAAAATGGCGATTGTGGGCGTGTTTGTGGGCGGATTTTACCGGTTCAAGAACTTAGCCGTACTCTTGAACCAAAGATTATATATATGTACTGAATTTCAGCTTTCTAGCTCAAAAATTGCGACCTCTAGACTCTAGAGAGTATACATACGGACGGACGGACGGACGGACGGACATGGCTAAATCGACTAGGCTTTTGATTCTGAGTCAGAATATATATACTTTTCTTACAAACTCCACACCAAATACAATATACTTACCCATTCTATGGAATAGGGTATACAAAATATATTCTTATTACTAACCCTGCCTCCTATTTGTTCAATAAGACGGTGGCTAGTTAGTGTCTGCCAAGAAAGTTGCAATACACTCATTTTTACTTGCTCTATTGGGCAAGTGTTGGTTTCGTGCAGAAAAAAACGAGGTTTTAATCGAACATGACATTAGCGTCCGTCGATCTATCTGTGCGGATGTTAGATTTTTCACGTCAGGCTACAGCCTACACGGCTTGACGGATTTTCAAACAATTGGTGGTCATTTCACAGAAATTAGATTGGACCTAAATGTGAAATTTACGATGTTTGGATGTTTGTTGCTCAATAACGTGTCATAACGGTTGAACGGATCTGGATGAAATTTATTTATAGTCTGGAATAGCATAAAGGTTTCTTTTTATCCCATTAAAATGTATGGTTCCCCTGGGATAGATTTGTTTTAATTTTTGAAATCACGCCAAAATGGCTAAACGGACCTGGATGAAATTTATGACAGAGATAGATTATAGTCTGGAATAGCAGCTACTTTTTATTCCGGTGAAATGTATGTAATAATAAAGCGGGCTATAAAAGTAGATAGATTATGAAAGATGACTCCTCAGGCTACAGGCTACTTCTAGATCAGCTGAAACGCGAGCGAAACCGCGGGAAAAGGCTAGTAGGCTTATATTGTTTAAGAATTTTTGATTGAAGTTTTGAACAGGATTTTAAAAATGTTTTTTTTTCAGGGTCTCGTCATAGCAGGCTTGAGTGATTTGGCAAGGCCAGCAGACCAACTATCTGTACCACAATGTGCTGCTTTAGCAGCAACTGGAATCATTTGGTCACGGTACTCACTTGTAATCATTCCCAAGAACTATAGTTTATTCGCTGTCAACGTATTTGTTGGAAGTGTTCAAGTTGTACAGCTCATTAGGGCTTTCAATGCTTCAAGAGAAAAGGCGAAAGCTGATGGCGAAAACTAGATCATCAAGCATAATGAAGGTAATTATAAAATAATAACAATTCGCTTCCCTATAACCAATAATAAATTGATTCTTCTTTAAATTCCAGATAGCATCACAAAAAAAAAAAGAACCAAAGTATAATCAATTTTGTGTTATTATGATACAATTTATATCAAAGTGATAACTTAATTTGTAAATAAACGAGCACAATCAAATCGAAAAATTCATTAGATTGATTAACGATGATGAAGCACAATTTGGAGCTATTTTAATTAGTTTATTAACTTGTTGGATTGCCAATGAAAGTGCGAAACCGATTAACCGAACCAATAATTTAAATTGTTGGCTATAGAAGACAAACGTAATGTTATAAATGTTATTTAAAAATTCATTTACATAAATTTGTGATCTGGTTTATACCTACCTACATATTATATAGATTTTATTATATTGTCTTGCCTAGGGTGTGCGAAATTACATATCGGGCATTATTATAATCGTGGTATTAGATAGTAAAAAAAATTAATAATATGATTATTGTAAATAAATAAAAATCAGCGACTGTGAATAATAAATTGATTGAAATATTTTAAATAGTACTTTTTACGGGAACACATTCAATGTACATTGGAAATTGCAGGGTCAATTGAGTTTTTTTTAACACCGATTCTCGAACAGGGCCAGATAACGTATTACGTATGCCATTATGCATAAAATATGACATCGTTCAAATGCTCGCAATTTCCATTGACTTCCGCATATACCCGGCTGAATTTTATGCTCACCAAGGGCAAGGGCATCGGTCAGTAACCCGTCAGATAGAAAGAACTAATAGAGAGAGGCAAATTTCCTCGCCTCCGTCCCCTCAAACCGTATTTTTTACATTTTTTATAACGAGTTGAATTCCTATCGGTGTATACCTACATGTTTTCACCTCGGGAATCATATAACTGTCTCTTTCTGTCTTATTAAAATCCCTCTTGATTGTAAGAAGAGTACAAAATAATTCTTAAGAGGATCTGTTCAGAAACTATGTAATTTACTTTTAGGTATGAAATCCGCTACATTTAGGGGAAATTGGTGGTCGCAATTATCTCAGAAAAACCCATGGGGGATATCCAACTGAAGCTTGGGGATAAACAAAAAAAGATGCCTAGAGAGGGCTCGAACCCGCACCTTTAAATTAACAATCAAGTCCAATATCATGTATGAATCTCCATCCAGGGTATACTATAGTAAAAGTAAATAAAACAAAGCAAGAAAACAAGAAGAAAGAATGAATATGAATTAAAAAATAAAAGAAGGAAGATAATCACGTGTCAAACAAAATACACAAACCTAGATGAAAACATCTTTTTAGCAAATTTCCAAATTACCTCATTTCGAATCTAATGAAAACATAGTATAAAAACACCATCACTTTTGATTTCCAACTTTTTCGCGCCATAAAAGAATACAAATAACAAACACTGACAGCTGTCAAAAGAGCTGAGTGAGATATCGAATACAAACATTTTTCGATTTTTGTTCCACATAAAAAATCTCAGAGTTCTCAGTTGGTAGAACTACCATAATTTATTTTCACGAATGTTTTCATTATCTGCAAATAATGTGTCTCCATCTGGCTTAAACTAGAATTGTTTCTATATCTCTGTTGCAAATTAACTTAAAATACTAAATCCCAATGGAACACTTTTTTTTTTAATTTAGAGCATATACAAATTATTCCCAACACTGATTACCTACATTTCTGACATTTTCGTGGTGAATTTGTACATTGACTTGCATATGTGTTGTCCCCACATTTTTTTTTATATGGAGTTATATACATATAATCAACACAAGTTCTTTTCCGGGGCATTTCCTCTTGCGAGGAAGTGACAAATCCTCCAAGAGTAATTTATGTCATGGAAAGTGCTTCTCTGTTAACTGTTCGAATTCGGTGGTAAATTGTAGGTCCCTTCCATTCCTGCAGAATATCAACGCACACACAGTAATGGTTGAGAGTGTAAGTCACAGGCCCGGCCCCGTTTGGAGCTGTTGTGCCAACAATTTATTTATTTTCTATATTGTTAAGTCCATAATGGTCGATTTTGATCCATACAAAATTGGTTGTCATCGTTCCGTACCGCTCGTCATTGACGGTGACAGCCTCACCAATGTCGTTTTCAAAAAAAAAATACGAATCAATGACGACTCCGCTCAGCGCCGCTCGCCGGCCCAAAATCCACACCAAGCGATAACTTTTTGCGAATGCATTGTCACCTGCCACCTGGTGAACTTTGTTGAGAAATAATACTCTTAGGTTCGTATCGTAGGAAATTAAATTCTGAACAACTTTTGTAATGTGCATTTTTAGTCAAAAATTGATAATAAGAGAGTTATTTAACAAAAATAAATTTGCCTTAAATTCAAGATGGCGGCCAACGCAATAGTGCTAGGAGGTCAAAAAGAGCTATACGTAGGCTCCCAATCAACCCCTCTGAAGATCAAAAGAAAGAAAAAATCCTATCGATTTTTTTCGATTTTGATTTACTTTCCGACTGGGCACATACTATGTAGTCTTTAGTCCAAGAGTAAAGCTAATTTCTTGAATCTGTTAAATCAACCCACAAACACGCCAACAATCACAATTTTTGTTCACAAATGTCTATATACATATTATGTGCCAAATTTAATTATTCAATGCTTGAATTTTGCACACATAATTTATAGGTAAATTTTTTGCTTAACAAATATAAATATTTAAATTCAATGACGCTCACATTTTATAAAAAAAATCATTATGGCTTTTATTAAATTAACGGCACTTTTCAAAAGAAACTATAGAAAAATCCTCTTTGTAAATTTCACGTCTTGTACGGCCGAAGAATGAATACCTATATTTCACGGTACGTCCGAAATTGGGCTCAAGTGTAAACTGATGAGCATTCCAAGCAAGATGAGTGATACGGGGAAAATGAAAAATGTTTCTGTAAAAGTTATTTGTATAAAATTTGCCAATACGCATTCTTTTAGGGGCGTGATTTTCATACGTTACCCTTATTTAGTAAAAAAGTGCTAGAGAACCAACTATTATTGTATACATCTAAGTCCAATGTTTACTTTCTCAGCTTTGAAACAAGAAGATTATGATATTATCATAGACTAACTAATAATAAAGACAGGCCGCTTCATATGATATTACATATATACATATAACATAATGTAATCCTTGATCACGCAAGAGGGTGTTGTTAAATAATTTAAAAAAAAAAAAGGTCATTTTCATTCAAAACCAAACATTTTAAATTAGAATTATACGTTGTTTTCTAGTAAGAATAGAGCTGTGAGCCTAAATTTTTGGTTCACTAAGCTCATAGTATAATATGTCTCGTCTAAGCGGTAAAACTTTGGGCGTGGACTTTATTTTACTGCGATAGTTACCTAATTGTCCATCTGTCCATTAGAGAAGAATTTTATTTCTGGGAGTGCTGGAAACAAAAAGAAAAAAAAAACTTGACAAAAATTAAGGCCACTCAGAAAAAAACTACAAGAAAATTACTTCAAAGTTATCAGAAAACAAAAATTTTTTAAATTTTGAACAAAGCGTTTTTGAAAAAACCAAAAATTAAAAAAATAAAATGCACGACTGGGTCGCACGAACTTGCTCTTATGATAAGCAATTGCGTAGTGGCTGCATATATGGATATTAAAAAAAAAATTAAATAATTTCGAAAATTCTTTTATTTTTACTTGCTCAATAGGGCAAGTATTGGTTTCGTGCAGAAAAAAAAAAATCGAGGTTTTAATCAAACATGACATTACGATGATAGAGAAGCCCAAAAAAGTGGTTTTCGCCATACCGTCCGTCGGTCTGTCTGTGCGTCTGTGCGTCTGTGCGGATGTGCGCTTTTTCACGTCATGCTACAGCCCAAACCACTTGACGGATTTTCTTCAAACTTGTGTCAGAGACCTGAAATTGAATTCCTCGATGTGCAATAATTACGAAACGAATAAACTTATTTATAGTTCTTTATTTAATTATTAAGTTTGTTAAAATTACGACCGACTCTTTCGAGAGTATACAATATACTGTCTCTTAGTATATGAAAATAAAGGGGAATGGGAAAAAAGGAGAATGGAACGAGTTATAATACGGGCAGGGATGTTATATCTTGACAGTTCGGCCTTTCCTGATCAGGAACTCGCCTCGAGTTCAACAGGGCTGTTTTCATTTTCATCGTCCTCTTCGATGTCATCTGCGTCCGGAAATAGGTGAAACCAGGGCTTAATTTTATCTGATGACAATATTGCTTTGTACTTTCTTTTGGAACTCGATGCACCCTCCATGTCTTCGACTAAATAACGGTCATTGCCAATAACCTTTTGAACAATATGCGGTCCTCGATACTTCGCCTCTAATTTTCGAGACTCGCCGCTTGCTGCTGGTACGTTCTCACTTACAACCATATCGCCCACGGCATATGTTTTTGGATGCTTGTGCTTGCTGTCGAACCTTAATTTCCACTTTGCTCGTTCTTCAGTAATATGCTGTATTGCTTCCTTTCGGCGAGACGGCATATCTATGTCTTTCGTTGGCTCCTGAAGTGCATGATGTAATTTGTTGGCGATGATGTCCCGAAGTTGGAAATCGAAGACGAGGTCATTGGGCGAATATCCTGTTGTGGTGTTTATTTGGCTGTTAATTACCCACTGCATATCACGTACTTCCTGGTCCCAACTTTTGGAATCGGTTTCACTCGTGCGAAGGAATGACAGAATGCTTTGATTAATTCGCTCCACTTGTCCGTTTGACCGTGGAGAACGAACAGCTGTCTTTATGTGTTTGATTTCGTTAATACGGCAATAGTCCTCGAATGTCTTTGAAGTATACGAAGTACCTCGGTCTGTTATGATTTTCGCTGGTAAACCAAAGATAGCTGTAAGGTCGTTCATGGCTTTGATAACAGGGTCGGTTTTAGTATTTCGAACAGCTTTAATTATCGTGAATCTAGTAAACCGGTCAACGAATACCAGAATGTGAGTATTTCCCTTCCGGGTTTTGATGAAGGGTCCAAGATGATCTACATGTAGAATCCGAAAGGGCACGAACGGTTCATTTTCATCGACGTGAAGTTCGCCTTCTTGTAAGCCAGCCGGCTTTCGATGGTAACAGCATTCCACACAGCTCGCTATATAACCCTTCACAAAGTTCCTCATACGTGGAAACCAGTAATTAGCTGTGATCCGGCTCAAAGTCTTCTCCAATGCAAAATGCCCAGCATCATCATGGCAAAATTTAACGATTCTCCAACGCGCTCCCTTAGGTACTACCCATAACTCTTTCGTATCACATTTGCGAAATAAACGAGAATTCTTGAGTTTGAAATCCTTTTTCCACTGTTGTTTTTGTTCCGACTCAGCTTTTCCTTGAAGAACCTCGATAATATGTTTGAGTTTTAAATCTTGACACTGCATACTACAAAGCCAATCTTCAGGCGAAATGTCAATGCGAAGGATCTTCTCAGCAACAGTATCCGGCTCACGGGCATTTTCAACAGGCATTCTGCTTAACGCGTCGACGTGTGACATGTGTGCTCCGGCACGATGAACAGTTACAAAATCAAACTCCATCAATTTGAGCCACCATCTGGCAACTCGGGCATTATTTGTGCAGGTTTTCATCGAAGAGAGTGCTGCACAATCGGTGACCACCTTATCCGAGCTTACCTGGATACTCATTTTTTTCCCGGAGTACCTCCCAATCTGCGACGTCGAGTCTACGAACCGATCCTCGAATTCCAAGAGTGTATTTTTCAAATTAGAGTACGGTAAAACTGTATTGTCATTTTGTTGCTTCGCTCCGATTTGACATATACCGTTTTCGATTATAACACGTACTTTCGAGTCACATAGAATATTATTCCCAATTAAAACTGGCTGATTCAGCATTTCGTCGTCCACAATTAAAAGAATAGCTGGTAACTCTATTTCGTCAATACATAAAATAATGTCCAACTGACCAGTGCACACATATTTACCGCCAAAAATCCCAGAGAGTTGTTTGCCCGAATACCGCTCTTTATCTTTGAAATAATCCGCACAACTTCTTTTTATTAGCGAGACGTCACTTCCCGAATCAATTAGTGCCTCGAAATGCACACCGTTTATTTTGATAGTTTTTACCAATGATCTTTGCTGTGTCACATCAATTTTGTTTACCCGATTCGATATACAGTTTTCGCCCGTATGTCCCGCTTTTTGGCACTTATCACAACGTAACCCTCTTGCCAGTTTGGGACAGTTTCGTGAAATGTGTCCCTTTTCGGCACAGTTGAAACATTTTAATTTCTCACTGGACTGTTCTTCCCGTGGAGCACTTACTTTGACCCTTTCTGGCCTTGTCAACGCTTGAGGCACTTTCGCAATGTTAAATACATACCGACGGATCGCGAACAATAAATCATTAGCTGTATTATACAACCCACTTGCCAATGCCTGTTGGAGTTGAAACATATTTAATCCGCGCAAAGTATACCGCACTATCGAACTATCCGATAAATTGCCTCTACGAGCCATAGCGCACACTCGAAAAAAATATTGTTCCGCGGATTCACCACTGTCACGATGACTATTCATTAGCCGCATATGTATGGCAGCCTCAGATTCAGATCTGGGAAATGATTGCAACAAATCACTAGCAAACTCCCACCAACTACCATGAACCACCTGCAAACCATCTATCCACAACTTAGCTGGGCCCTTTAATTTTGTTTGCACAGCCAGCAACACGATTCTGTCATCCCAATTGTATGCGTTTTTGAGTATGTCAACTCGACGCACAAATTGTTCCGCAGTCAGTGATGTTTCCTCGATCGGATTAAATTCTGGCAACATGTCGACAACGTCTTTTAAATGCATTTGACTACTACTACTAGTGTTATATACTGGAGGGGCAGTTGATGGTTGTGCATTTGCATATATTGGTGCGTGATTTAATGTTGTATTCACATTTGTGGGGAAATTATGTATGTCCGTGTGATGCGCTGTATATGGACGCCGTGGTGAACAAATGGGCGTGTGGTATGCAGTAGCACTAAATACATTGTTATTTTTTTTCACAACCGGTGTGCTACTGTGATACATAGGTTGGTTGTATGTGTTCGGTACATAGGGAATCGCAGTCGGCATCGACACAGGCAAAGTCTGTAAAAGTGGAACCTGGAACGTGTTTTGGTAGAGCGAACGAATTTGAGCAAGATGTCACGTACACCGTCTCATTTATATGTGGAATATGCGATTGCACATATACTACGTCACCGCCGTTATTGTTCGATACGAGTGTTTGTTGAGTCGTTGTATTTTCGATCATGTCCGTTATTACTGTTGATTTTTCTACCGGTGGCGTCCCGTCATGAGATTGATTTTCACGCACTTGAATTTTTAGACTTTCAATTTCGGCTTTTAACTTAGCAATTTCGTGCTTTTCTTCACTCTCCAGCTGGTAATTAACCAACCGCTTGATCAAATCTGTTTTTGACCCGGTTGCCATTACATTTAGTTCGGCACACTTTTCCCGCAAAACCGACGCACTCAAATCCTTAAAATTTGGCATTTCTGTTTTTTTAAACGCGGTCGAAGGTACTGATTCCACTTCTGATAATGTCAGAGACCTGAAATTGAATTCCTCGATGTGCAATAAATACGAAACGAATAAACTTATTTATAGTTCTTTATTTAATTATTAAGTTTGTTAAAATTACGACCGACTCTTTCGAGAGTATACAATATACTGTCTCTTAGTATATGAAAATAAAGGGGAATGGGAAAAAAGGAGAATGGAACGAGTTATAATACGGGCAGGGATGTTATATCTTGACACTTGATATATAGTAGTTTGAAGAAAAACGGTTGTCGAGGTTTTTTTTATTTCGTTTTAGCCCGGCTCAAACTGGTACCTTTCAAGTAACGGTTTTTTTCAAATTGAATTTTCTCGAAAAAGGCTCTAACGATTTTGATTAAACTCAAAATTTAGCTTAATTTAAGCCTTTCTAACAAAACTGCGTTTTTCATTTTTGGCTCAAATAGTCCTAACGAAAATCAGGTTTTAACGGCTTTTTTTCAAATAGCCATAAGTTCACAACGGCTTGATTGAATCGACTCAAATTTCGTTTGACATAGTTTTTTATAGTTTTCTATACGATGGCTTTGTACATTTTTCACTGAAGCCTTTCTAAACGGTGGCTTCCATACAACGAGCCGATATGTTTTAGCCAACATTTTTTGGTTTTTTCTTATTTGCTCGAAAACGGCTCTAACGATTTTGATTAAACTTTGTGTGTTATATTCTTTTAGTGTTTTTAAGAGAACTGCGTTTTTAGTTTTTGGCTAAAAATGCAAATAACAAAGATCTGCTCTTAACGGCTTTTTTTCAAATGGCCATAAGTTGTCAACGGTTGCATCGAATTCACTCAAACTTTGTTTGGTATAGTTTTTTTAGCTTCCTTTCAGGTTTCAGATGGCATTGATTTTTTTTCATTTTCTTTTTTTTAAATGGAGGCTCCTATATAAAGAGCCATTAGATTTTGGCCAATTTTTTCCTTTTTTGTAATTTACTCAAAAAAGGCTCCCCCGATTTTTATGAAACTTTGTATGTTACATATATAGAATACTTCAAAGAAAACTGCATTTTTAGTTTTTTGCTACACATGACAATAGCGGAAACTGGTAATATCAGTTTTATTTATTTGGCCATAACCAGAAATTTATATAATTTATATCACCCAAAAGACGACATCTAAATTTGATACACTAAAGGTTACTTAACGTTAGCTCCCGTATATCGAGTCTTCCAGTTTTAGCCAAATTTTTTTTAAGTTTTTACCAAATTTTTCAAAAATTAGTTGTTCTTATTAATCGAAAAGTTTGTTTTCGTCGCACCCACAGAGCAAGTACGTGCGACCCAGTCGTGCATTTTATTTAAATTAGTTTAAGAGTTTTCTCGGAAAAACTAAGTATGCAATAAAATTTCAAAGCTATACGTCAATCTAGGAAAAAAAAATATTGAAAATCGTTGGACCAGTTTTTTTTTTTTAAAGTTATTTTTGAAAAACTTTTTCAAAAAATATTTTGAAATTTATTTGAGTATGCAAATATATGGCAATCTGTAGTTTACATTTGAAAAATAATTTAAGAAAAAATCAATGTACCCGTTTCCAACATATTTCGAAAACCAAACATTTTTTTGAAAAAATTATAAAAAATCAAAAAAAAAAGTTTTTAAAAATTTTTAAATGCCATATTAATAAAATCATGAATGACTTCCTGTGGCCAAAATATATTTATTGAAATCGAATGTATAGCTTACGAGAAAATTTGATTTGAAAATACTGGTTCTATGAGAGGTAGCGTTATTAGACAAATTTTGAAAAAAAATTTCGAACCAAAAGATAGATTGTCTTGCAAAAATAACATTCTGAAAGTTTTATCAAAATCATTAGAGTCGTTTTTGAGAAAATCAATTTTTGTCTTCAAGATTGTATGGCAGGTGCCGTTATTTTTGGACCTAGAGCAAAAATAAATAAAGTGCACGACTGGGTCGTACGAACTTGCTCTAATGTGTTAAAATGGTTTTGGGTGCTTGAGATTTTGGGGAAAAAAGCGTTGAAAAAATCATATGAAATTTTATAAATCACTTTAAAATCAATACCTAAAACGTTTTTTGGAGAAAATGAAGTAAGCCATCAGGTTTTCAAAATCGTTGGACCATAGTTTTTTCAAAAAACAGTTTTTTTTTGAAAAACTTTTCGGAAATATGTTCCAAATTTTGTTTGAGTATGCCAACTTCTAGCACTTTGTAGTTTCTATCAGAAAAATTAAATTAAAAAAATATAGATTAAACCGTTTTTGGAAAAAAACAAAAGTTAAAAAAAAATTTTGAAACTTTTTTTAAGAACTCAAAAAAAAATGTTTTGGAAAATTTAAGAATTTTTATTATTTTGTTTATAAAAGGGCTTCTAAATTAAAAATTTCATTGAAATCCGTCAAGTTGTTTACGAGAAAATCGGATTTCAAAAAACCGGTCCTATGGGAGGTACCGTTATAAGACTTTTCCTGAAAAATCTATTCCAACCAAAACATAAAGTTTGCACAGAAAACATAATTCAGAAAGTTTTATCAAAATCGTAGGAGCCGTTTTTGAGAAAAATTCATTTTTCACAAAAAATCGTATGGCAGGTACCGTTAGTTTTGAAGCTAGAATGCTAATTCCAAAAACCACTCTTTAGGACGTCATAATAATACTATGTACCAAGTTTGAAGCAAATCGGTCCAGCCGTTTAGGCTGTAGGTAACTATACAGACAGACATACGGACAGACAGACAGACAGACAGACAGACAGAATTGTCGGACCCACTTTTTTCGGCTTCTCTATCATCGTAATGTAATGTTTGATTTTTTACGAATGCATAACTTGCCTTATAGTATCTATAATCGCAAGTAAAAATGGATGTATGTATGTCCGCTATGGACTCCCAAACGATGCAACGGACTTTTATGAAATTTTCAGGGTAAATAGAGCTTAGTCCAGGTTTGGTGCTGATCGGATGGCGGAAGAAAAGGTTTCAGGTTTTTGGTAATTTGCCAAAATACAATTAAAATAATGTTTCCGATAGCATTTAGATGAAATAAAGAAATTTAATTTCACATTAAATACATGTTTTTTCTTTGGCGTAGATCGAAGATTTTTGTGGCACACAATAACATTAATTTAATAAGCTGTTATGTTAGCTGTGTTATTGTATGTGTTCCACCTAACCTTGAGCCGCATCTTATGAAAATTATTTTATAATTTTTGATAGCCCCTATAATATATCGGAATAGCGGAAAAGAATTCCCTCTGTTTCCACTATTCATCACAATATTTTAGTCGTAGTGGTCTTTTTTTGGCTCTCCTTTATCATATTGGCATCATAAAGCCTTCGGGCGAACTTAAGGTTACCACAATCACCACACACAGTAATAAAACTATTGCAACATTTGTACTTAGAAAATTAAAAAAAAAATTCCACATACGCCACAGTGAACGAATATCTTATCGAAGTCTTTTGTAAAAAAAATAATAAATTGTAAGATTTAATCCCGAGTTTAACTGGAAAGAGCATCAGAGCTCATATTTCAATCGAAGGGCATAGTAGTCCCCAGCCAAGTTATCTAGCAAGGCAGGACGTCTTTTTTATAAGATCAAACTCGATACGTTTTGTAACCCCTCTTACTTCAATTTACGGCTGAATCCAAAAGGAACCATATATTTTACCGGGATAAAAGGTAACCTATGTGCTTTTCCAGATTATAATCTATCTCTGTGCCAATCCAGATCCTTTCAGCCATCCTGGCGTGATTGAGCAACAAACTTATCCATCCATGCAATTTTTTTTTTTCAGTTGCATGCTCGCACAAAAGACCCTTTATTTAACGAACATAAACAAAACTACCCTTGACAGATGGCTCTTTATGGCACACCTTCCGAATATGTGTTACCCTGTATGTCTTCAAGGGTATCACAAATGAACAGTTGTTCCATATTATGATAAGTAGAATCGATTCGGGCTCAATGATCCAAAACAAAAGTGATTTTAATGGCATTGGAATAAAATTCAAGAATTTTTTGTACAATTTACTAGCCTAATGAAGCGTGATAACGAACTTTCAAGATATATGTAAGATACAAATTATTTAAATCGGCTTATGCATTTCGAGACATGAAAATTTAAGAATGTTATCATCAGTTTCTTTTTATTTTCATCTCTTGATTTCCGGAAGCTGCTGTTGGCAACAAAACTTTTACTCTTCCTGGATCATAGAGAAACAGTCATCTCTCTCTATTTGCAGCACAATACCTCAGTTGAGACTTTGACTCCAAATTTTAGGACTCAACCTCATTCAAAGTTCTTCTTCATAAATCAAATGTACTCATATTCCTTTTCTGCTGATGTTGGTTACCATTGAGTTGTGACCCGTTAGCACTCCAACCAATAGTTCAGACATACTCAGCTTGAGTAAGTACACTACTTTTTTCTTTGAAAGTTCTGCTGTCAAGTCAAGGCTAAGGACCATCTGTCGTTTGCGAATATGAAGAAATTCTGGTCAATTCTATTTTTCCCTTGCTCCAGTGGTTAAAGTATCTAGGATACTGTTTGGCTTGGTTTTAGTGATTTTGGTAATTTTATATGTATCCATGCCCAAAGAAGCCCATTTTCTATTGATAACTCTGTTTAAGTCGTAACGCATTTTTTGCGGCCATCTCTTTCGTAGTTAGATTGAGTGGGATTGCTGAATTCAACAGCGGAAAACAGTTATGGTGGCCTGCGATTAAAGGAGAGTTTCGAATAGCATTTTAGGACTTTTCGAATTTAAATGACAGCTGTTTCGAATTTATTTAGAATAGGTACACACATATACATACATATGTACGTCAATATGTTCCTAATGTTTTTCAAGCCCGTATGGAATGACCGAAACGAAAGAATTTAAGGGTCGAAAATAAATACGAAGTTGTTTCAAAAACACGCGACATGCATCATATCTCCTGAAACAATATGGTGTATCGTGAATGATGCTATAGCGTTTGCGCAACTTTGCTACCTATGTCGTGATATATGTATGTATATGTAATGTATGCGCCTTCTATCGTGCATATTGGAGCTCGGAGTGCGGGGATGAGGCAATGAAAACCTCCGTGACTTTACTAATGTAAAAACTTATGTTAAAGGCTAACCATAATTGAAGAATGGTTACGTACGTTGCCTTACGAAACAGTAGAAATACATGTGATTTGTATACCCAACCCGAAATGACTTTTTGTTCAGTTTCGGCAAGTTTCGTTCACTTGCGTTTTCGTACGTAATGTACGCTTTGAGTCGTACATTACGTACGAAAATCTGACATTCCTTTTTTTCTAAAGGGTATTCTTCTTCTTTCTTTCTTCTTATTTTTAAAGGCTATTATGAGCAACTGATGTACTTTACAAATCGGAAACTTTTCGTTCGGTTTTGACACTTGCTTACTTTTTCTTTCGCATATTATGGTTGGGCCTTAAGTCATTCTATGACGATCTAAATAATGCACGATTAATAAATTTTTTAAGTACACTACGGCGTATGAGTACTTTCTTACTACATTTTTTAAACTCAAATCCAAGGTCAAATGACACGTTTTGAATACAGTTTAGTCATTGTTAGCATTATTTTTATATAAATGATAACAATCTTAACAACTTATTTTAAGGACGGTATACAAATCTCTGGATACGTCTTGTCCCGCATATCACCATCATATTATGATTGAGAAACTATTTTGATATTGTGTAGAGGAACTTACAAAATGAAAGGATGATGTATCTTGTAAAAATGTTGCAATTCAAGGAGGTGGTTGACTCAAAAGACTATCAGCTTGATAATGCTGGTCGTATTTGAGGGAGCACCCTTCCCTCTGTGTGGTAAGTTTAGTGAATCTTTTGTTCATTATTAAAAGACTATAAGAGATGCACACTTTTTTGTGACAACAATGTTTAAAGAATCTGTAGAGCTCTTATGGTGACATTTGACTTGTGCCGCCCTCCATATTTCCAATTTACTTTGAAAGAATTTTTCACTTCCTGACAAGATTAATCTAAAAAAAAACTTAGCATGAAAAAGGGATGGATGGAATCAGGTCGATGTTTCCTTTGGCGAGGCAGTCCAACACACGCATTACTAAGACGCCACGGCAGGTACTATACGAATATGTATACATTTTTATTAGAGAAATCTTATCAAAGGCGACTTGATATAAAGAAGGAAGCATTTTTTTTTTTGACTACACACTCTTTTAATGACACGAGACTATTGTTGTTTTACTTGGGATCATAGCTACTACATATGAATGTAAAGGGTGTTTTTTTAGACGTGTGGTTTTAAATCTGGCAATACTTTTTTTGGAGTTCATATATTTGACAGCTGTCACTTGATTTATGCTCAGTTTGGTATGCCATTTCATAATGAATATACTTACTCCTGAATAACGCTTCCAAATTGTGCAAATTTATTTTGAAAATCATTGTTCTGTTCAAAATAGGTATCACAACACACTACGTTCATTTTCATAAACAAATTTTGTTTAGCGATGAAGCTCACTTTTGGTTGAATGGATACGTCAATAAGCAAAGTCGTCGTATTTGGAGTGATCATAATCCCCAAGCCATTGTTGAGACGCCGCGCCGTTACATCCTCAAAAAGTCACTGTTTGATGTGTTTTTGTTCTATGGGCAGAGGGAATCATTGGTCCATATTTCTTCAAGAATGCTTCAAGAATGAAGCCGGCTATAATGTTACGGTCAATGGGGAACGCTATAGAGCCATGATTAATGACTTTTTCGTGGATGAATTGGAGGATGTTGATGTGGACGACCTTTTGTTCCAACAAGACGGTGCTATATGCCATACAGCCAACGAAACAATCAATTTATTGAAGGAAACTTTTGGTGAGCGCATTATCCCGCATCGTGAGCCTGTGGCGTGGCCTCCAAGATCGTGCGATTTAACACCGCTGGACTTTGTGGGGGATTATGTGAAGTCGCTTGTCTACGCCCTAGCCGATTGATGCCTTGAATGAGAATATTCGACGCGTTATTGCTGACATATACGACCCCAATTGCTGCAAAAAGTGGTCCAAAATTAGGCCTCTCGGCTGAAATTTATTCGAGCCACTTGACCGAAATCATTTTTAAGACATAAAATGGCAAACCCTTATCTTTATAATAAAGCTAAATCCTTGGCCATAACATTAAATTACATGCGTTCTATTTCTTGAAAACCACACATAGGTATACAAAAACACCCTATAAGGCAAAATTTATTAGTAGTCACCTCCCAAGGAAAAGTTGATTTATTTGCAGCAATTTGCACAGAACCACGAGTGATATGGCTCCTTTTGAACTTGGGAGAATAAATAGTTTTATGAGAGGCAAATGTGAAATATTTTACCCGGGTCAATTGTTCCCTCGCATAACGATTAACATTTAAACGTTTATAAGTACATATTTCTTTCTATCTTTTAAACAACTCCCAAACGACAGTGCTATGTTAATTTAAAATAAGGGTTTAAATAAATTAATAAAACTTTTGGAATCGCAAACATCTTATCTTTATAGAACTATTTCCACCAAAAATTATAAAATTATTAACTTTGTTAAAGGTAAGCAAACATTTTTTTGTCAAAATGGTGGTTTTAATGCCATCTCCCTTGGAAAACTCAATAAGCCCTTAATTGAATAGTATATAACATTTTAAAATTATGCGAAGCTACGAGAGCACGGGTCCGCTAGTATATTCATATTGATATTGATAAAACTACAATAACCAAGCAGTTTTTTGCATCATAATTACGTCTTTAATTTGTGTTTCATAACATTCGAATTTGCGAGGCATAAATATTTATTGAATACAAAAAAAAAAAACCTGATGAAATTTTGCAAATTCGTTTCAGTTCAACGATGATATCACCCGCAGAACCTCTTGAAACTTTCCCTTTTTATCGTTAGTGGAAAGAGTCATTATGTGTATCTATAATTACCATATACCCAACTCTTGAATTACTTGATGTTTTTGTGGATGCCCACTAAAGTAAACAACCATATTGTCCTTACCCTGACCCAGACAGATTTTGCAAGATTTTGATGTTTCCAACCATCACGCAAATTAAAAAATTAACGACATTTCCTTGACGGTACAATCGTACAACATTTTCACTAGGTTTCTGACTGTGATAACATCATTCAACAAATTCTCATAAGCATTATCATATTTTCTAAAACCAGCTTCCGTGATTAAACACAATCTTAAAAAAAAAAACCGTTATCTTGTTTCTTATATTTTTTATCATAACAAGCATGCAGAAAAAAATATTTGCTCCTTCCTGTTTAGCATTATCATAATTTTCTATACAATCTCATTAGGAATTGAAATAAACGACTTGGTCGTATGTACTTGCTCTGTGGGTACAAATGCACGAAGTAGGAGTTAATTTTTTGTTTAAACAGTTAATCTTTTTTCAATGAAGAGCTCATCATATAGAGTGTCGACCCTGGGGTCACTGGTTCACATTTAATGTGAAACATTTGGAACGAATTTTTTTGCGCTACGTTCGATATGAGTGAGGTAACAAATTCGAGCTATCATCTTTGTTCCTTAAACCCTGAAGTAGTCCTTGACAACGAACTTATCAGCTGAACACGTGTTCCAGAATAAACAAAACAAAAAAGAGTTTTTGTCATCAGGGCGAAAAAAGGGTAAAAAAAAAAACAATTTTTGGCGAACCATAGGAGTTTTTAGAGCTGAACGTACAAAGCTATTATTTGAATGGCAAATTAATGGAGATTTTTATTAAGGTTAGGGCTTATGTCAAAGATTACGTTTCGCATACGTTTTTGCTAATATTTGATAAATACAAATAAACCTTTATTAAAACTAATATTGACAATATTTCATTTTTTTGTGACTTCAAGAATAAATATAGGGATCTGATGAATGCACTTAATAGGTGACATTTGTCAGTGCAAAACTGTTACAGGACTGAATTATGTTTGGACTGGCGACTTCAGGGTATTGTATCATTTGGAGTTGTTTTTAACCAACGAGTAATTTTCTAAAAATAAAATTGTTTCTTAAACCAAAAGTGAGTTCCTAATAGCGCTTTTTGTTTGGTCGTGCAGAATTGTCCAGAAGCATTGTGTTATATAAATTATTCGTTTGATACTATATACCTACTATATGAAAGAAAATTGTTATTTTTTACTAACTTGAAGTCATAATCGAAACGAAAAGAACGCGCATTTATATAAAACTACAGCAGCGATGTAAAAGACGAATCGCAAGTAATAGCGATGCTGAACTGTGAAGGCGACATTAACAAGTTGTTTAACTTTTACGAAAAAGCGATCCAGTATAGGAGCAAAACATGAATGAAGCCTTTTAAAAAGAAACAGTTAACTATCCATTATATAAAAATTAAGTCAATGATCAATTTTCACTTATTGAATTTTTCTTTGTTATTAAAAACTACTATTTACTTTGAAAACTAAAATATATGTCAATCAGGCAGACGGCAAAGCCAAGCCTTAACGATTTTTATGAAAAACCTATACATAGGTACATACAAGGTAGGCAAAAAGAAATCACCCCATTGGAAGATTTAAGTTTAAGTTTAAGTTTATTTATTTATCCAGACATAATTTACATTTAAGATTAAATCTTTTAAACATGCAAATATTCATATTATGTTGACAAAGATGGAATACAAAATTAAAATTTAATACCTAAAAATTTAAAATAAAAGAGAGTAAAATTTCAGGAAGAGATAGATTTGAATAAAATTGTATAAATTCATACTTAGATACAATAAAGAAATAAAAGAAATAAATGAATGCTCCTTAAAAATAAGAACCACTGAAAAATCGAAATAAGTCGCTTTGGATTACATTAAAAGGTCTGGTATTGATCGTTGTTTTGATTTGATGTGGCAGAGAGTTATAGAGTATCAGTGTATGACTGAAGAACAGTCGTCTGGTGATTAAAAGGTTAGATCGTGGCAACAAAATATTGAAGGTTCGTTGCGATCTAGCAAAGTTAATGTTGTCATAGATGTACCTAGGACAGCGGTATTTTAGTATTTTCATCAACAAAAGCACGGATCTATAATCAAAGTATGAGAATAAATCACATCCCAGCAGAGAAGTTCGATACTGTGAAACATGGTCGTATCTTCGCAAGTTGTATATGTAACGTATAATAGAGTTAAATGCGACAGAAAGTTTGGTCGAATTTGCAGAATCAAGTTTTCCAAAAACTTCACAGCCATACGAAAACAAAGGTAATAAGAGTGAACTGGCTAGGAGTTTTCTTGTTGCTATAGGGGTGTAACTGCTTGAACGCCATAGGGATCGCAGACCTCCATATATCCTCCCAATTATAGAATTAATGTGGTCATTCCAAGTGAGAGTGGAGTTTAAGGTCATACCAAGACTGCGAGCTTTTTCAACAAAGGGAACTACAACATCGTTAAGTAGTATTGGAGAAAAGTCAGTTGTTGATATTAAGCTTTTATAGATAACCATACTCAGAGATTTTCGAGGATTTAAGACCAGTGAATTGTCCCGAGCCCACTCGTGTATGGAATCTAAATCCTCGTTCATGCAGCTAATCCCATCCTCAACTAGACCCAAGGGTCTGGCAAGTGAAAGCTGTGCATCGTCCGCGTATAAATCTAGTTCGCTATGAGTAACACAATTGAACAGATCATTTACGTACATGCAGAAGAGAAGGGGGCCCAGTATAGATCCTTGCGGAACACCGGAACTAACAGGAAGAAAAGAGGACATTCTGGGACCAGAGACCACTGCCTGACTTCTTTCACTTAAATAGTTATAAATCAACTTTGCTGCTTGATCTGAAAAGCTAAAATTAGTTAAAAGTTTACGATATAAAGTTGAGTGGCTAAGTGAATCGAAGGCTTTGGAAAAATCTAACATTACAAGAAGAGTGAGTTTATCATCTTCCAATGATTTATGTAGGGAATTAATTTGTTTAAGAAGAGCAGTAGTGCAGTTATGCCTTGGCCGAAAACCAGATTGGTTGTCATGAAGAAGGTTATGGAGCTGCAAAAAGTCATTGATCTGTCTTAGGATTAGTTTCTCGGCTACTTTTGACAGTACTGGAAGAATGCTGATTGGGCGATATTCAGGTGGGGAGTTGCAATTTTTGGGTATAGGAATAACTTTTGCTGCTTTCCACAAAGCTGGAAAAGTTGAAGACATGATTATCGTGTTAATAACGTGTGTCAAGGGAAGAACCAAATGGTGATCCATCATTTTCACAAATTTGGGATGAATTTCGTCAACCCCTGAGGCATTAGTTTTAATACTGCGTAAGGCCATAAAAACTTCGTTTGGACTCACATATCACCAGATAGGATAATGTCAGCAGCTCGGTGTTGTCTTTCAAGTAAATCTAGTCTTTGTTCGTTGTCTGCCAACTGATTGTTCACCTTATTTAGCTGGATGTCAATTTCAGCCTGGTGGGACTGGATCGAGGCAAGAAGTTTGTTTTCAATGTCATTAATAATACCTTTAAGACCATTGATTGATGTGGAAATATTAGTATTTAAGTCCAAAGATATGCTTGTGAGCTTAGCTTCGATTTCACTGCGAAGATCGGACAGTTTCTGCTCCAAATCTCTTTTGATGTTTTGCATATTTCCCTTGGTAGAGTTGGCAGAAGGTGAAGGTGAAGGCGAACCCGTAGTATTTTTTTTCAAACGATCACTTGCCCTTTTATCTAGTGAGTTCATATTATGGAAGGGAGAAAGAGATGACGATATACGCGGGAGCTAGCAGATAATTCACAAAGAAATTTGGTTGCAAAAAAATTTTGTTATTACTATTTTGGCACAAAAATCAAGTTTATAATTGGGATTTTCACTTGGTATAATTAAGAATTTTATAATTTAAGAGTTTTAATAAGCAATATGTAGATATTGGGCGAAAAACTGATGGAAACTGGTAGTAAAGACCCCGATAGAAGAAACACGTGTTAATGCCAAGCAAGTGACATTGCTCTCATTTTTGCAAATGGCCGCCAATGTCAAATCTGTTTTGACATTTGTGGACTAGACAGATGCAGAATACAAGTGAACAAGCCATGGAGCGATACATGAACCGACATGAACCGATATTCTGAAGGCGGCGTTCCCGGGTCGCCTCATCTCTCGTTTTGGCGATTTGCTCTGGCCCGCAAGATCGCCCGATTTAACCATTTCAGACTTTTTTGTGGGGTTTTTTGAAGTCCCGTGCTTACGTGAACAAGCCCGAGGCTCTGGAAGCCCTCAATGACAACATTCGACACGAGTGCGAGAATCTGTCGCCAGAAGTTCTCGCTGAAGTGATGAAAAATGCCATAAAACGAGCAATCAATTGTGACGGCCGGCGCCCATTTGGCCGATATCATCTTCTCGACTTGACCAATACAATAATTCTAAAGAATCAAATAAACAGAATCGAAGTTTTTCATTTAGAAAAAAAAGAGAGCCAAACAACATCGGATGGATGACTTCTTTTGGCCCACCCTGTATGTAAATATTGTATTTTAGAAAAACAATGAAATCAACTTTCTTTCTATCTATCTACCTATGTAATTACAGGGTGGGCCATTTAAACCTTCGGTTTTTGGTAACGACAGAAAATACATAAATTATATTATATAATAGTTTATTTCGAACTATTTTTTATTTAATAACTAGCTGACCCGGCGAACTTCGTTCCGCCAAAATTCATTAATGTATTGAAAATAATAATTCTTTCATATGCAATTAGTAAAAAGCTGATATTTTGAAATTACAAACAGACACTTAATTTTTATATATCATATAGATTTGGGGAATATGATACCGCGCCACATATGGTCTCAACCAGAGTAAATGGGTAATATTCTCGTTTTTTCGCATTTTCTAAAAATTTTCCTTTTCCGGCCTGAATAACTGTCGTTTTCATGTCGAATATTGTCTTTCAAAGCTTCCACGGTCGGTACTTTAAATAACCCAAAAGAAATAAGTCTGGAAGGGATGTCGAGATTTAAATGATTGTTGGTTAAGAATGTGTCTATTCGCACGTTCTTGTTCTTGTCATTTGAATAAAAAACTTTTGAACCAAAAAGTTTGTTATCAGAGCCTTTGCGAGTGCTGCTGATATTACAAGACAAGCAGTTGTTGCTTGAGTAAAAATCGATAAATTCGATCGATAAAAATTAAAAAAAAAAAAAAAACCACCCCTATTCCATATAGTCACTTTTATAAGAACCGTTAAAAAGATAAATCTCCCGTAACAACCATTGTTTTAACAAAACTACAATCGATATAATTATGAGGTTGTTGGGTTATACACGGTTGAATGGCGTTGAGGGTGCTGGCTTGTTTAATTTTCTAGAACAATGATTGGCGTTCCGGTTCGTTTTAATTGTGTTTTAGTTAATCAAATATTAAAGTAAGGGTTAAATTTTTTTATGAACACAATAAGAACAGGTGCTTTATGGAAGGGTAACGCTATAAGGATTCTAACATAAACAAAATAAGTTACCAATCAAACAGCTTATTTACATAATATGGTCTCCTTAACGCTTCTGAAATGAGTTTTTTTTTTGTCATAGGGACTCACTAACAAGAATCCTTTGTTACATTTTAGTTAGTTCCGTTAAAGCTACATTTAGCTTATTTAAGTTTACATACTACATAATAATGGTTGACTTGGGTTAAGTTATGGTAAGACCAACATTTTTGTCCGGATTCAGAATTCAGTTTTTGTTTTAGGACTTTCTTTTTTTTTTACCAACCTCCCAGCACGTCCAAGTATTTATTTAATCAAAAAATTGGCAGAACAGCGTCTAGCACGCCAGCATCTACTTTTTACTTGCGACTATAAGGCAAGTTATGCATTCGTAAAAAAAAATTCTAACAATCAAACATGACATTACGATGATAGAGAAGTAGAAAAAAGTGGGTCCGACAATTCTGTCTGTCTGTCTGTTTCGGCAACTAAAGCCTAAACGGCTGGACCGTTTTTCTTCAATAACTTTGTAGATCGTATTATTATGACGTCCTACAGAGGGATTTTTGGAATTAGCATTCTAGCTTTAAGGCTAACGGTACCTGCGATACGATTTTTAGTGAAAAATTAATTTGAAAAATTGGTCGAACGATTTTGAAAAAAAAAATTCGTTAAAATTCAAAAAAGTAAAAGAAACCTGAACTATTGATTTTTAAATGATTATTAAAATTTCATGATTTGTTCAATGTTTTTTCCCAAAATCTTAAGCCCCAAGACCATTTTAACACATTAGAGCAAGTTCGTACGACAGAGCCGTGCACTTTATATATGCATAATATAATCAACATTAACGCAGTGCTAGCGTTTTTAAGAAAGTTGGATAGGAGATGAAAGGAGATACCGATAGTAGCAAATGCCTGTAAATCGCAATGGGTGCGGGGGGGGGGGGGGGGTAAAGCATTCCACATTCTTTTAGTGCGGCTAAAAAAGGAGTTTCTATACTAAACAGTACGTCTGAAGTTAGCCTCGAGGGTGAATTTATCTTTCCCCTACTTTTGTTCACTTTGTGTTCCACAAAATTGCTTGCTGATGTTTGAATTTACTTTTTATCACTAGTCTTGGGATTATTTTATTATTGTAAAGTGCTTCTGCTGCTAAAAAGCATGAATTTATTGCAAACTGAAAATTGTATACCACTCAGGAAATGTCAGTTATTTTTAAATTAAAAATTTTACACTTGATAAAACCCGTCACAGTTTTCACTCATTTGTGGTGTTCTGATCCAGTTTCCGTTCACACTATTGTGTGATCTCCTTAAAACATGGTCATAAATTAAGCAGCAGCTGCGGACTCAACGTCAACCCACTAAGGAACAGAATTAGTTTTGTAAACAAGACAAATCAACTTTACAACAATGGACCCGCCCACCATAAACGGAATACCAGTTCATGTTTCGGGTGGGGCAAAATATCTTGGATTGGTCCTTGACCTTTAACTTGACTGTACAGAAAACTGAAAAGAAAGAGAAATAAAGTGCACGACTGGGTCGGACGAACTTGCACTAATGTGTGATAGTGGTCTTTGGATTATAAGATTTTGGAAAAAAAAGCACGGAAAAATTATATAAAATTTTATTGATCACTTAAAAAAAACTATGTAGTTAAAAAGTTTTTCGGAAAAAATCAAGTAAGCCATCTGATTTGGTTTTCTGTTTAAGTATTTTTATACCCTATTCCATAGAATGGGTATATTGTATTTGGTGTGGAGTCTGTAACATAGAGAAATAATACCGTTAGGTATAGAAAAGTATATATATTCTGACTCAGAATCAAAAGCCTAGTCGATTTAGCCATGTCCGTCCGTCCGTCCGTCCGTCCGTCCGTCCGTATGTATACTCTCTAGAGGTCGCAATTTTTGAGCTAGAAAGCTGAAATTTGGTATATATAATCTTTGGTTCAAGAGTAAGGCTAAGTTCTTGAACCAGTAAAATCCGCCCACAAACACGCCCACAATCGCCATTTTTGTTGAACAACCTCAATTTGGTAAAATTAAATTATGTTTTTTTACAGTTACGATAGAAGCATAACGCTAAGATTTTGCACACGCAAGCTTTAGGTAAACCTTCTTCCAATTATATAAAAATATTTCAGTTTGGGCGTGGCGGACGCCCATTTTTCATACAAAACCATCAATATTGTTTTTATAAAATAACAAATGTTATATTAAAGAGAAAAACATTAAATTTTGTTAGCATTACTTGCACATAAACATCTTGTGTATGAAATCAATAAATTTGATTTTGGGCGTGGCTGACGCCCACTTTTCAATAGAAACTATTAAAAAATTGTTTTTGTAAATAAACGGTATTTATAATGAATCTGCAAGCCAAAATTTTGCGTCTCTTAGTAGAAACTAAATGGTTTGTGTATGAAAAGAAATTTTTGAATTTTGGGCGTGGCTTTCGCCCACTTTTCATGAAAGAACGAAAAACGTAGTTTTAAAAATTTAAGGTATGTACAACCAATATTCAATTTAAACCTTTTTCCCTTCCGTTCGTTTTATGAAAAATATATCTCTTCATTTTCTTGTGTACATTTTTTCAATACGCCCACTTTTGAAGGCGTGATTTCGATAAAATACCCTTTTTCATGTAAGATTGTTTAAAAACTACTCGATTCAGCTGTAGTTTTACACATATGCCTAAATACTGATCAAAGCTCAGTTAGTGCTTCAAATTTTTAAGACACGCCCACTTTTAAGGGGCGTTTCCGTCAAAAGTTGTATAAGGCTTTAATTTTTTAACGTTTTTTAACTATCGGTCGCAGTTTTGAAGTAAAAAGATAAACACTTAGATTTATATTCCTTGGTTACGTAGCAGAGTGTGGTCCATGAATTGTTAAAAACACCCATAACCGCTATTTCCATTCAAAATCTAATTTTTAAAAATTTAAGTTTTGCAGACGCATACACATATAAAAATATAGGGAATAGGGTATCCAACAGTTCGTTCCAAACGTACTGTAGCTCTCGCTTATGTTTTTTTTTTTAAATCGTTCGACCAGTTTTTTTGAAAAACATTTCGAAAATATATTCCAAATTTTTTTTGAGTACCTACATATGCCAACTTCTAGCTTTTTGTAGTTTTTATGAGAAAAATAAAATAAAAAAAAAAATAAATTAAACCGTTTTTGGAAAAATAAAAAAAAATTTAAAAAAATTTATTTTTTTTTTTAAATCTTTTTTTTTTTTTGTAAAATTTAAGAATTTATATTATTTCGTTTATAAAAAGGCTTCTATATTAAAAATTTCATCGAAATTTGTCAAATGGCTTACGGGAAAATGGGATTTCAAAACACCGGTATTATGTGAGGAACCGTTATAAGACTTTTCCTGAAAAATCTATTCGAACCAAAACATAAAGTTTGCACAGAAATTAATTTTTCAATAAAAAATCGTAGTTTTTTTAGCTAGAATGCTTATTCCAAAAACTCCTCTGATGGACGTCATAATAATACTATCTACCAAGTTTGAAGCATATTGGTGCAGCCGTTAAGGCTGTAGGTAACTATACAGATATAGGTACTGTCGTAATGTCATGTTTGACTTGCCTTATAGTACGTAGTATGTAGTAGTATAGTAAGCATCGCTCGCATTATGCACTTGTTGTGTAGAATTTTGGTAAGAAACGGGGATGCAGCAACAAAACCATTCATTGAATGAACACAGCTTTTATACATACGTTCTTGATGTATGGACATCTGGTCTGGTGGCCAGCCCAACACAAAGACACAAATCTCAAAACCATAATTAAAGTTCAGTGTCTTGGTTGTATTTGGAACTAACTAGAGCACAATGAGAACTACATCAACTGCAACCCTTATCGATCTATTTACGAAAGAGATGGCGCCCAAAAGTGCATTGCGAATAAAAATGTGCTCAAGGTGGAAATAGAACAGGACAGGTCAGAGGAAAGTAATAAACTAGTACTGGCGTAGACGTAGAGTGAGGCATCTTTTCAGATACATAGTCCATTAGGATATTGCCCGCACTGGCAAACCTCCCCCCGAATGGGACGATATCTCTAGTTCGTTCAGAACCCAGAAGGTTGGTTCAGGGCGTCTTTTATATATAACCCTCCACGTCCCCTCATTACGAAAGTTTGCCGTATCATCACACCGCCTAAAGCCTTAACCAAGTCGGTGAAGGTATCGATTCTCAAAAACTACCAGAAAACTTACTAACCATACATTTGTTCAGGCTGCCAGCTTAGTTTACCGACAGTAGGTATTGTCGCAAATCAAAACCTCGTTTCTTACCCGAATCCAATACTTACCCCAGCAACAAAAAATTTTATATGGATAAAACTTCTCTAACCACGACTATGCAAAAAAAAAGACACATACAGTCGGTGCCTCGCGTGTCGCAGTCGTTTCCTTATCACTTGGTACATCTAGAGACTAGTAGTACAAGGCACTCATGGTTGACAATATTCAAAGAAGTAAATAAGCATTCTAGCATTATAATATGAAGTATGGTGTCTTATAATTATGTACATCGTATACCAGCATTTGTCTATTCGAAGTAGATATCAGCATAAAATCAAAACGAAATGACAAAAGGAAAAATAATGGATTGTGAGTCACCTTCGTCATGCTCTGAATCAAACCAGTCTACATGCATTCATGTTCTGTTGGTTCTATGATTCATACCAACCAGCAACCAATAACCAAAAACCATTGAAAATGGAGACTCATTTCAACAAATGAATGGCCAGTTTCAAGGCGAGAGAGATCGACAAAATGAGATGATTCAAAATAAAACAAATATTTATCGAGTAAAAATCATGTTTTTATATTTTGTTAAAGTTGAATTTTTTGTTTTTTGTTTTTTTTTTTTTTTTGTTTAATATTCACATGAAAGCTTTGACAATTAAGTAAAATACAAAACAAACAATTAAACAAATTTATTTTAATGAGTGTTTGTCTTTTGTTCAAAAAGGTTGTTCCCAAAAAATGTTTGATGATGAGACAACAGAAATGTGCCTTGCCTAGTCAAAATTATTCTGAATCTGAATCAGAATCCGAACTCGAATTCGAATCCGATTTCGTTAAGTATCGTTTTCTTAAAAATTACACGAATGATTTTAGAACTAACAAAAATTAGTAATCAATTTTTTTTAATATTTATAATTTGCGTTTGATGAGGTGATAGTTTTAATATTTTTTGTTGTTAAAGATGCTTTTTTTTTTTTTTTTTTGAGGTATCATGATCTTAAGAAGTATTTGGACTTGCTTGGACAATCATCAGAATGAGAGATAGAACTGAATTTTGTTATTGTAAACATTGTTGTTTATGTTTATATAAAAGCAGAATATAATAAATAAAAGCAGAGATTAAGAGTGATATAATATAGAAGCTAACAGCGAAATGAGCGCAACTACAAACAAAAGAGAGATTTTTTCCGAGATACAGTCAAGAATTTACTTATAAACGCCTTTTAAATGCATTTGGAAAGTATATAAGGCTAATTATAGGCGGCAGGGAATATAGCCCTTCACCAGATTCACCAGAAGCCGCCTGATGAGTAACCACCAGGTGGAATTCTTCCCCTTGATTGTTGGCTTTCATTAGACGACGATGACACATCCGATACTGGAGACTTTTTCGGCTCTGATGGTTTGTCCATCATCGCTGCCGGCTTTGCTGTCATTTCTTCGCGAACTTTTTCCGCTACTTTGTTTGAGTCGCCGCCGCCTCCAATGTTGTTAAAGCATGCGTTCATATTGGAAGAGTTTTGTTGATTGTATTTGGGACGTGGTTGATTGACCGGCACATCAATATCGCCAAAAAGATTAGTGTGGCCACCGCCTGGCGGTTTAAGAACACGGCTTGATGGACGGGCACTGTTGGTAAGACCGATTTTGAGCTCAGTGGAAGTCATGGTTAGCTGATTTACTTTACTTTTGTCTGTTGTTTCTGAAAGTAGATATAAAAAGTCACAAAATGAAAATAAAAGATTGCCGTAACAGGCGCTTTTATCGCAATTTTACTTAAAAAAACAAAAAATACTAAAAGCCCATGACGATGAGACATGAGCATGAGCCTACCTTCCAACTACCAAGTAAAATGTAAAATTTAGATGCGATTTATGAGACCGAGAAGCGCATACTACCAAGTAAAATCTGTCGAACCGAACAAAGAAACACCAACTATACAAAGAAGACACACAAAATAAAACAACGAGCCCACCAAATGGCCCCTACTGTGAATGTGAAGAGAAGTGTGCTATTTTAAGTCTACGTCTCCATCTCCCCATACGTATATACATATATATATATATATATATATATGGGCTGGATGAGGATGAGAAGTTGCATTGCTTTCCTTCGCCTTTGCCTTCAGTTTCGTTTTCGGTGAAATGGTGAAAATGTTATTTATGGGATGAGACCAGAGGAATAAATGGTCGATTTTTGCATTTCAATATAGATATAGCGCAACGACAAGGCAATGGCCAACGGCGACAACGAGGCGCACTAGCACCATTTCCATTAATGTACATTCCCAGTTGCTACCTAAAACCGAAAAGTAACCAAATTTGGGAAGCCGAAAAAACAAGCCAAATGACGCTATCTTCGACCGAAAAGCAGATGTATCCAGTTAAAATTAGATTAACGAGACAAACTGGCAGACAAAAGAAATCAAGTATAAGGAAGAAAAAATATATACCAAAACGCCCAATGGATAATAATTTTTAAAAAAATGTGCTTTTACTTACGATTTAAAGAATTATTCCGAAGATTGGCTTCGATTTGAATGTCGAGTTTTAAACTTTAATATGCAAATTAAAAAAAACGGCTAATAACCACACCTAGGCACACACAATTCACTGTTCTAGAAAGAAAAAAAAGAACCTTCACCTCCTCTGCTGTTGGCTTTAACTGTGTAATATTTTAAACAAAAAGAAATCGGCTTCGGCTTCGAGAGTTCGGATTGGTGTTGCACTTTTTTGGCTGGCAAAAATAAAATGACAGTTGCGCTGGAAACCATGGAAAGCGGCTTGCGCGCCAGAAATATTACCGATGGCTGTGTCCAGTGAAACGGTTTAAATGCCACAATTTGAATTCGATAAACTGCCAATAGTGGGGACGGCCGATAGATTCCGCGAATCTTCCGCGATACTTTTTTTTTTTATATTTTTAGTGTGTTCAATGAATCTGAGCTGCACAGAAAAGAACAGAAAAGATCTGAAAAGTACAAAATTTGGTGTTCAATGAGCAAAAATCCTGTTCTTTTCTGTTCTACAAACTGTCACTTTGTGTTCAATGAAGTTGTCCAACACAGTTTAGAACAATATTTCCTACACCTACTTTTGAGGTGGTGCAAGTGCGTGAGAACTGTCAAAAGTGTCAGCTGACTTGTTTGAAATTATTTGAAAACTGAATTTTTGCAATTATTTGAAAAGTTGCGACGATATAAAATAAAATAAAATTATAAACTAAAAACTAAAATGGATAAAGTGCAAATAGAAATTAGGTCCGCATCAGGTCAAGTTTTGACTGTGGAGTGTTCTCCAAAAACAGGATCTGCATTATTTGAAATTTAAAATTTCACAGCTGATAGAGGAGCTGTCAAATACGAAACTACATTTTTCTGTTCTAACTTGTTCTGACAGTTTTCACACACTTGTGCTGTTCTGTTCTGTTCTGATCTAGTTTTTCTTCATTGAACAAACTTTTTTATATGCTAGCTTCACACTACCAGAAATAATACCGATGGCTGTGTTCAGTGAAACGGTTTAAATGCCACAATTTGAATTAAATAAACTGCCGCGATACTTTGTTTTATATTTTTACTTGCTTCACACTACTTGTGTTAAAAAAATTTGTTTGGATTTGTCAGGAGAGCATCAGCGGAACGGTGCGAAGAAATGTAAGTGTTTGAACTACACTGCGCTATGGAGAAGTGCAACTCTATGGTACGACATTGAAAATCTGATCCACTCTGTAGGAGACCGTCGCACCGTTCCGTTGAGTGTCGCAAATTTATTGTCTATATAGTATTCTAGAGTTGGCGTTTGACTGTAGTGCCCTCTTCTGTCCCAAAACTTTGTTTCTAATAGCTAAAATATATTAAACACTGAAGATAGCAACGGCCCTAGTAGGCACTGATTGCTTTCCTCTCCATAGTACTATAGTTATATAGCTAAGCATGCCGAATTTCTCTGAAACCGGTCAATGGATACAAAAATTTCACTTCTTACAATTCCGACAAGAGAATTTCACTTTTTGATTTGAAGTCATAATCTACTTAAGGAGCACAAATACGTTTATAACTCAAAAGCCTGCTAAAGAAAATTTTTTGGAGTGATCCCGACGCTACCGGGAATATTTTTTGTTCTCGGTAGTAACCCGGCGCCCACACATGGCAGCTACTGGCAAGCAAGTTACTACATGTATTAATAATTGTCAGATTCCTATCTGTGTTATAGTTGGCTGGAAGTTTGTCTGTGTAAGTGGAAAATGTAAGTGAATTGCACAACAACTGTCTTACCAATAGCTGGCATGTGTGGCGGCCGTGTAAATTGAAACTGCACGTATTCTTTGTATGAAATTGTATGAGTTAAACCGCACTACGCTGCAGCAGCCAACTGGAAAACAGAAAGGAATCTGACAATTAATACATGTAGTAACCACGAACCAATAAGATACAGACCGCCACCTCACTGCATGGTCTCTCTTTTTGCCAACAAGCTGAAAATCAGCTGATATACCATTTATTTTGAGAGTGTGACCAGTTTATGCCATGCTACAACTACTAAAGATACTGTCATTGCTCATGACACAATGAAAAACGTCAAACTCCATTGCGCGTCCGTGACGTAGAGCGCACAATGAAGAAGTATAACGTAAAGAGAGAAAAACGAAACAAAAATTAAAACGGGAAGGCGAAAACGAGAAGGTGAAAAATCCATGGTGTGTTCATGTTCATGACGTATAGGTGGATTTACATTGCTCTGCAACATCTTGATCTGCAAATTTGAAAAAAAAATTTAAAGCGGGAGAGAGCTATATTATATGTCACTCTACAGAAGAGTGAAAAGATAAACACGTATATGTTTGTATGTATGTATGTATGTATGTATTTTATTGAGACTTTATAAATATTGTTACAATACATAGGAAAATAACTATCTCTTTCTATTTAATAAAAAATAAGTATACATTGGAGGCTGTAATGTATGGCCTTCCTGTTCGTTTACTTGTTATACAAATGCCAACATGGCTTCTCTTTTTAGTAAAATTTTGGTTGGTTCTTGCTCACTGAACCATATAAAATATTTCTTGAGACGAAAATGTCTTTACACTTCTCTGTTGCGTGTGACGTGTTGTCACTTATGAATATTTACATATATACAAACAAAAACTTAAACTAGCTTACGATAAATCTACAATAAAGAACCAGAAAATATAAACTATATAGAATATATAGATTTGTTTCGTTTAAATGGAAATTTTTAGAGCGAGTACGCTCTATATCTTATTGTATGGAAAATGAAATCACATTGAAAATACATGAAAATTAACAAAAAGTATTTTTTAGAGCATTAACACTCTATTGAGTTACGAAAATTGATAAATCACATTTGTTACATGAAATCACGAATTACGTTCACATAGAATCTTTCTTTTTAGACGATTACTTTATAAATTAACAATTACTGGTTATAGTAAAAAGAAAATTTGAAAACGTTTTCTATGTGAATAGAATATTTTATGAACCGAATTGCTACATAATGCCGTTGCTGCTGTTTGCGGTTGTGGTCCTCCAGACAACATGTTCCTTGTAGATTCCGAAAGTTACCGCTCAGCCTGTTGCATTAACTGTACACTCTCCCCAGAGTTACAGTTAATAACCGTGAAGTGACTTCTAGCGGTGCTGAAAGTTGCGGGACTTTCGGATGACAAGTTGGTGGGCACTGTTTGTGTCCTAGTTGTTTTTCGGTAGACCGGAGAATTTTGTAAATTAAATTTACACAGTTTACGGCGGGTGCCAATTCCAAAAGTTTACCGCTCAGCCTGTTACCTTAACTGTAAACTCTCCCCTGAGTTACAGTTGAATTCCGTGAAGTGTCTTCTAGCGGTGCTGAATGTTGCGGGACTTTTGGATGACTAGTTGCTGGGCACTATTTGTGCCCTGGTTGTTTTCGGTAGACCGATGAATATTTTAAATTAAATTAAATTTACACTCTTACTTTTTTATTCAAGAAATAAAAATTGAAAATTTTGCCAAAAAAAACTTTTGCTTTATTTTTAAATAGATTAATGGGCGGCAGTGCTTGGCACAGCACAACCGCCCTCTTTCACGATCTCTGAGGGAACCCGTATATGTTTGTACTTGCCAAGATGAATGTTTGTCTTGATCTTGATTTCTCCTACTTCCTATAATCTTGATTTATCAAGATGTTCTGGATTTTGATCTCCCCTCTCTATCGAACAAGTATGATTTTTATATGTTGCATCCTCCTTTGCAAAAGTGCGAGTTTTTTTGCACAACAGCCACAGCAATAAAATAAACTGGGATGTAATGGTAAGTGCTATTAAGAAAAGAGGGGTAAGACTATAGACTAAAGAAAAGGTTTGTAAAGTTTTTAATATAATTTATTATTTTCAGAATAGCTATGTTTTAGTGGTTCTTAAAATAGGAGTTATTTATTTATAATTTTTCTTTTTACAATAATAAAGCAAATATAATAAATTTATTATAATTAAGTGTTTATAATTTTTAAGAATATTCAATTAAAGTGTCAAGGAATGAGTTTTTATTCAAAATTTTTGTTGTAGCAATGACGAATTCAACATTATTGTCTTCCTGTTGGGATAGAAAACGTAGCGCTGATATTTCAGCAAAAGTGCACCCACCAACGAAAAATACTAATACAACACGAGGGATATTCAGCGAAGAGCCTTCACTTGGTGTAGAAGATTGACGACCGTTGATCCCAATCAATTGCGCTTGGAAATCTTCAAATGTTTTTCCTGGCAATACATTTATGGAACTTTTAAGAGATTGCCAACCGAGTGGTTTAAGGCTTTGTTCCACAATTCGGACGGTTAAGGGTGCATAAAAACTGTGAACGTAACTAATGTCTTTTGGAGCTACTTCGACAACATCATCCACTGTTAGATTCAGAGTCTTCCTCAGAACTGCATATGGACGATTCTCTGTTTGGGTTTTCAGGAGACCAGTCTTTTCCAAATTGCTCATGGTAAGTAAAGTCTGAATTCCATAAACTTGAGCCACTTCTCTTTTGTAATAGTCCAAAATTTTTGGTTTAAATCCCGAAGCAGCCACACACTGAATACACATCAAACGCAATACGTTTCGAAAATCTGACTTCTTTGCAATTAAATCTTCAATATAGGCACTCTGCTTGTCTATATCTTCACATACCATGAACTCCTGTTCGGCAGCCAAATCGTCTGTAAACTCATTAGTATCCAAATATTCTCTTATCAACTCAGCAACAGTTGTATGGGTTGCTACCGATTGCTTTTGTTTTAAAAGCTCTGGCAATGTGTCAACAAACTTTTTTATCACCTGAACAGATTTGTCCTGGTAGATGAGTTCCATTTGAGAACTGATTGACTTGGCATTCTTTGAAAGGATCTTGCCCACTTCATTGAAGTTCTTATCACGTAATTCAGCGTAGAGTTTTTCATCGGAATTTAAGTAAAGAACTTTTTGTTCTGGAATTAAATTGGCATGCGATGGCTCATCGTTTGATTTGGTAAAGTTTTTCCCCGGAAGAATGACTTTGTTCTGATGAATTGAGTAAATCTCATCGATGAGTCCTTCGTAGGTAAGCTGAGTTGCTAAAACACTCATCAAGTCAATACCTCGGTCGAGGATTATCATTTGATCGATAGCTCCCTTGTCTGAATTGAACATTGTCTTGTCCTCGGTTCCCATTACCTTGGCATGTTCCCATACTTTCTGGGCAAACTTTCCCTTTCCGTATATCTTGGGTATGCGGCCATAGATTTTTTGAATGTGAACCAAACCCATAGCAGCATGATAAAGACAAGTAGGATCATCGTCTAGAGCGAGATCTCTGAAACTAGTGGGCAGTTCCATTGACAATACATCACTATCAACTGGAAAGAAGATCCACGAAAGATCTTCAATGTTTGTGAAATTTCCAAAGACACCTTTGGTTTCGAGTTTCTTGGTGCATAGACAAGACTTGCGAGGCACAAAATATAGATGGTAGGTTCGATTGTCAGCAGTGGATGAATGAATATGACTAGCAATTATTTCCATATGCTTTAGCTCGGGGCGAGTGATGTATATGATGTTCTTAACATCTCTTGGCAATTGTGTATCTGGTCGTAATCGTTGTATTTTAACATTTCTTTCGGAAAACAGGGAGTGGCTGGCTATCAAAAGTATCGGACCGAAAAGATTATCGTCCAGAACAATTGTTTTGGAGCCGTCGCATTTTTCAAGGATTTCTAAGAGTTCGCGACAGGCGGTTTCTTGATAAACTTTAAGATTTACTCGAGAGCTGGCGAGATATGGAAACATTTTGAAATTAGTAGGTTGATTACACTTATAGCGTAAAATAAAATTGCGATATTTTTTTTAGGAAATCGCGAATTCACTTTTTCTTATCTGTAACAACACTGAAGCAAATTCACAACAAAAAGATGACATTTGCGAAATGTCAAAATGGATTTGTAAATAGATTTGTTCCACACGCATTGGCACCAAAATCAATTGACAATTGGAAGTATACAATATGGCGCTGCAGCGGCAGCGGTCGGAATATGTTCTACACAGTATATAGAAAATATTTTTTTATAGTCTAGCCTCCCCTAAAAACAAGTTTTTAACATCCAATTAAGTATTCTGCACGGTGCAGCGATAGTAAAATTATTTTCACCACATATTGTAGAACAATGTCACTGAGTGCAAGGACTGTCGGTCATGTCGATCGAATGATATATGTAAATGCTTTTTTTTAATTGTGATACTTTTTGATTTACGATCTTCAATGAATCGTTTCCTCTTTCCTCTTTTCAGATGAAAAGTGGGAGAAAGTAAATGAAAGGAAGTGACGCCATCATTTTAGCATTCGCAAGCGTCCACAAGCAGACACGACCAAACAACACGTTTTAGATTGTATTGCATTAAGTTATTAGAAATGAAGTGTTGAGGCACTACAGAGTGAAACATACAAACATAAAATTCAGAGTACTATAGATTTATATACAAGGTCTCGTCTTTTTAAAAGAAAACTTATAGAAAGTACGACATTTTTAGAAGTATTCGGAACCATCCAGGTGACCAAACAAAAACGCAAGACGTTGCAAAAATAAACTAAAATTTTTTTTTACGACACATGAAAAATATTGAACTCTATTTGTTAAGTTTAAATTAAATTGTTTAAATTGCTTTGAAACAATACAACAGTGCATTGTGATTCAAAATATTTTTTTTTTCTAGCAAAAGTCGAAACCATTTTCAACTGCTAAAAAAAACAGAGATCTTAATCTATAAATTGTGAACTCTGAACTACGAAATTTTCAAAGGAAACAGGGGTTTGTCAAATATGAAACATTTGACATTTCTTCATCCGATTGTCAACACAAACAAACCTTATTGAACAATTATTTGTTCTGACGCGACGTGCGATATTTTTGTGCAGCGCTTGCCACATTGCTCATAAGTTTCGTCATTTTCTTCCTTTTAAAGCCGACTTTCCTTGTTGACCGTAAAAGGTAATGCATAAATTACAAAAATTTATATGTTTAAAAACAAATATTCCATTTCATTTCCAAGATATGGCAGCCGATTCCGAAGTACTGCTGGCACAGTTCCAGGCTCTCGGCATGAGCGAACAGAAAGCCAAAGAAACCCTCAAAAATGCCAACGTTACCAGGAATCTACAATTAGCCCTTAAGGAATGTGATATAACAACACTTGGAGAAGGCGTTGGCATGCTCCTGTACCACATGGCATCAAAAATTAAGCCACAAATCATTGGAGAACTACCTCTGCTCAAAGAGTACATTGTCTCAAAGAAACTCGACTCTATCATGCGAATCGATGCCGCACTCGAATATCTACTCAAAGTTGGTCACAAGAAGGATGGCATAAACATTGAAGACTTCGAAAAAGAGTGTGGTGTCGGTGTTGTAGTGACGCCAGAAGAAATCGACCGCGCTGTGGAAGAGCAAATTCGTTTGCATAAGGACGCACTCATTGAACAGCGCTACCATTTCAATGTGGGTAAAATAATGCAAGAAGTACGTAACCAACTCAAATGGGCCGATGGCAAAGCTGTGAAATCCGAGATAGAAGTTCAAATATTTGACCTACTAGGACCAAAAACTGATGCCGACTTAAAGCCTCTCCCAAAGCCAGATAAAAAGAAGGAAAAGGCTAAGGTAGCGGCTGCTGGCCCAGCTAATCCGGTAGCTGACAAAAAAGACGCTCTAGAGATTGAGTCGGATGGCGCAAAGACCATAGCTGAACTAATGAAAACAAAAGTGCACTTCCATGCTCCTGGAGAGAACTATAAAACCGATGGATATGTTGTCACCGAAAACACTGAGGCCATCTTAAAAGAACATCTGCGTCAGACAGGGGGTAAGGTACGCACCCGATTCCCACCAGAACCCAATGGCATTCTCCACATTGGCCATGCCAAGGCCATTAACATCAACTTTGGATACGCAGCATCCCAGAACGGTGTTTGCTTCTTGCGTTATGACGACACGAATCCCGAGAAAGAGGAAGAAAAGTTCTTTGTCGGTATCAAGGACATGGTAGAATGGCTCGGTTATAAACCTTACAAGATCACCCACTCCTCGGACAACTTCCAGCAATTATACGAGTGGGCTGTGGTCTTGATTAAGAAGGGACTTGCATATGTTTGTCACCAAACAGCCGACGAGATGAAGGGTTTTAATCCGAAACCATCTGAATGGCGTGATCGACCCATCGAGGACAGCTTGCAGCTATTCGAGGACATGAAAAATGGCAAAATTGATGAGGGAGCAGCAACTTTGCGATTGAAAGTCACATTAGAAGAGGGAAAAGTTGACCCGGTTGCGTACAGGATTAAGTTCATTCCGCATCACCGCACAGGAAATCAGTGGTAAGGTCTTGGACAGTTAGGTTTGAATAGTTCGCCTGAATTGTTTGCTTTTAATTTAGGTGCATCTATCCGACGTACGATTACACTCATTGTCTGTGCGATTCCTTGGAAAATATCACACATTCCCTATGTACCAAGGAATTCCAATCACGACGTTCGTCATACTATTGGTTGTGCAACGCCTTAGACATCTACTGCCCAGTTCAATGGGAATACGGTCGTCTGAATATGAACTTTGCTTTGGTCTCAAAGCGAAAGATTGGCAAACTCATTACTGAGGGAATCGTCAATGACTGGGATGATCCAAGGCTGTTCACACTCTCCGCTCTAAGGAGACGAGGATTCCCCGCAGAGGCCATAAACAATTTTTGCGCACAAATGGGTGTTACCGGAGCACAGATATCAGTTGACCCTTCTATGCTAGAGGCAGCTGTTCGAGATGTCCTCAACGTTACTGCTCCGAGACGATTGGTAGTGCAGGAGCCGCTTAAAGTTACAATTTCGAACTTCCCTCATGAGAAAGCCATCGATGTTCAAGTCCCAAACTTCCCCTCAAATCCAGAGAAAGGCTCTCATCGCATTATCCTCGATCGTGTCATATACATTGAGCAGAGCGATTTCAAACTTACTCCAGAGAAAGGTTATCGGCGTCTATCTCCAGAGCAATCGGTGGGCTTGAGACATGCTGGACTGGTGATCTCAGTTACCGAAGTAAAAAAAGATTCAGATGGGAAAGTCGTTGAACTGATTTGTAAATGCGAAGAATCTGAGAAGGCAGAGAAGCCGAAAGCTTTCGTTCAGTGGGTATCGCAGCCTATCGAAATCGAAGTCAGACTTTACGATCTACTGTTTAAACATAAAAACCCCGAGGACCCCAACGAAGTTCCCGGAGGTTTCCTCAGCGACTGCAAGACAGACACGGTTACTGCTTTGCGGTCGTATGTTGATCGTGTGATGGCTGGAGTCAAGGTATACGACAAGTTCCAGTTTGAAAGAATTGGCTTTTTCTCAGTTGATCCAGACACCACCAAGGATTTGATTGTATTCAATAGAACTGTTGGCCTTAAGGAAGATGCTGGCAAGAAGTGATATTGGAAATAGAAACAATAAATGGTTTTTATATTAAAAAAAGCTTATATTAAATTTATTTTTTGCCCTCAACCATGATTATGTGGTATCCGAATTTAGTCTTTATTGGTGGATCAGTATAAATTGGATTGTTGACAGTCGAGATAGGCAGAGCAAAAGCAGCATCTTGAAATGGACCAACCATTGCACCACGTATTTGCCACCCCAAGTCACCTCCCTGGCGGGCCTTGTCTTCACTATACGCTGTTGCCACCTCCGGGAATTTCTGGCCGGCTTTTAACTTTTCCATGGCTTCCATAATCTTGCCCTGCTTTTCACAGAGTATGTGTCGAACCTTCACAGCACTGCCTCCTTTCTTTTCCTTGCCTAATAATGTTTTAAGTGTTTTTAAGTAAATTAAGTCGTGTTGGAAAAAAATCAGAACCTTTTTCAGCATCTCCACCGGCAGTGGGCTTCTTTCCACCACCTTTATTATCCTTTCCTTTGGTGTCCTTTTTGGGAGGCATTGCGTTTAGTTGGTGCTGATTCGGAAAACTGAAATCTGTTGCAAATTTGTGTTTTTGTGACAGCACGTTGCATGACGTTGAGTGACAGATGTCAAATGTCAGAGGAAAATGAATCGTAGCTCTGTTTGTTTTATGTGAAATTTAAGAAGGGTTGTTCCTTTTGATTAGAAAAATCAAGATTTGGAATTGGTGATCTCCACGTAATGAACTTTTTGTATCTCCGATCTGACAATTAATACATGTTGTAACTTGCTTGCCAGCGTGGCATGTGTGGCCGCAGGGTAAAGTGGCTTTACATAAGCAAGCCATAATCTGCAAAAAAAGTTCGCAGAATATGTAAATCATACTTGAGTGATAGAAAGGGAAGATCAAAATGAAGACGTCTTCATAGATGCAGATTATAGGGAAATTATGAAACACGAATCCTTTGATTACCACTGCATGTGAAATGGAGCACCCAAAAACACTCAAACAACCTGGCAATAGAAACGTATTCAAAAAAATGAAACTTCCATTCTGTGAGCATAATTTTTTGTGTTAATGGCGTTGGTCTGTCACCATATAGCGCCTCAACACTTCGTTTCTAATAGCTTTATACAATACCAATTGAAAAAAAACAGTAACGCCTAGTAACCCCTGATCGCAACAGTGTTATTACTTCATTTTCATAGTATTATATTTTACATAGCAAACCTTGTTGTCAAGAATATTATATACAATACTTCCGTTTTTACGTTTCGCGTTTCAGACAAATCAATGTTATGCATAACGATTAAATGCAAGATCGCAGTCCTCGTAGCTGCACTGCACTAGTTGGGTAGAATTTCAACCATATCATTAACTTTCTCTGAATTGCAGTTCCGCTGCAGCGCAGTGTGATTTAACTCATACATTTCGGCCTAGTGTGGTCCTGCCTTAAGTTGGTTGAAAACGAGCGCATGATGGACTGACTCATCAGGGCTCTGCACGGAGATCTCCGTTTTCTGGACGTGTTCATTTTTTGACACAGCCATTGACAACACAAAAAACCGCAAATCGTAAACACATTTCACAACAAAACTTTAAAAATTATTGAATTTCTTTAAAAACAATCGTCTAAAATGATTGCCAGACCAACTTTAAACAGAATACCTGGACAAGCGCCTGCCTTAAAATGCGATCACTATATCCAAGACCTCACCAAAGTAGATCGTATGAAACTTGTCGAAATCAAAGCCCGCGAAGAAAAGTTAATTTCCAAAATGTAAGTCAACTTAACTTGAATATTTAAGAAAACATACGCACTTAGCTAACTTTTGCTTTCTCTGATAAGACCAAATCTAAGTAAACTTCCTGACAAAGGACAACGCATAAAAGACTTCTATCAGAAAGTTTGCATCGAACTCGAAAGACGTTCCGACATTGATGATGCAGCAGAAAGGTTTTCCGAAATGAACATCACTTCCAAGGGTAAAGAAAAACTCATTAAAATGGAATGGAATGGCAAGATCAATGATGATGCGACTGCTGATGTGATTGATAGTGACGATGAAGCTGAACTAGATCCATTGAAAATTATGGCGCAACGTACCATGCATGAAAAGAAAGTTATAAATGTTGCACCTGAAGAGTCTTTAATCACCTCGGAAGATATCAAAGAAATTGAATCATTTAAAAATGAAAAGTCTGATTTGGTTGAAGATGCTAAGACTGTTAGTATAAATGGAAAACAAGTACAACAAAAGAGTGAGCTAGTAGATTATGTAGATCAAGAAGAAGATCCGCACTTGCAGTATTTAGTCCAAATAGGAGTTGATCGTCCGGCAACTAAGGAAAAGTTTAAACCATATCAAACAACAATCTCCAATGTTCATAATCCAGAGAAAGAAAAGCTTAGAAAAAAGGGTAAAAACTGGGAAAACACGGCTGCGACACCTCCTCTCATTCAACACGGGCCAACTAAGATGTTGTCTCTGAGTGATTCTGTGGAAATCCAAAAAGCGTATTTGGCAAAACTTAAGGTAAGTGTGTTGGCATGTTTTTGGGGATAATTTTGTATTTTACTGAGGGAAGTAAGTTTCGGATGTAACAGAGTCAATCGTTCTGAGGAAACCCGGAATAAGTCCAAACAAGCTAGAAGCTATCAACCGTTGAAGCTTTTCGCGCTTGTGCCGTTGGCCCCGAGCAGCTTCGTGTTATAGGATGCAAGGAATACTTCGTTCGCTAAATCTGGCTTTAATCTGTAATGCACATCCACCCAAAATTTGAGTATAATAATAATATTTGGGCAGGTAATTCTTTCACACATCTACCCCTCCAAGATGGATTGCAGAAGTGTATGTTACAAATGATAGGGTGTAGGACTATTCCGGAAACATTTTTCCAGCTCAAAACCCTTCCCCCTAATCCTAACCCCAAATCGTTCTTTTTTCTATCGCTATTTTTATAAACAGTGCTCGAGCAAAATATTCAGCTTGTATAGAGACTTCACAGATGGTTCCAAGATGGAGTGCGGAGTAGGTGCTGGTGTATTTTCAGAGATGCTCAATGTATCCAAATCCCTCCAACTCCCTGACTTCGCTAGCGTCTTCCAGGCAGAAGTTCTTGCATTCAGGAAAGCCTGCAACAAAACTCGAATCTGTAACGAAACTATATAAATTGATATCAAAGTCGCTATCAAGACTTCGAACTCAACCTTCACCTCCTCCATATTAGTCAGGTAATGTCAGAAAAAACTGGATGGTTTTGGCTCCACCTCGAGGTCCCTCTACTCTGGGTTTCAGGGCACAGTGGCTTTCAGGGAAATGAAAAAGCAGATGAGCAAGCCAGGCAAGGATCAGCCCTTCGCAGCTCACTCGCCGAAGCTATCATTTCGCTGGAGGCTGTGAAGGACATCGCCCTTTTTATCCGTATCTAATAATAGGTGGAGAAATTTGACTAATTGCATCATATCTAGGAAGATGTGGCCTGCCTACAACAAGTCTCGAACAAACGAATTACTCTGCAAAAACCGGTCAGATATAGACAGAGTGGTGGCAGTAAGCACGGGCCACTGGCAAGTGGGTGTGCATGTTGCAAGGCTAGATATTCCTTTTAACGACTAATTCCGATCCTGTAGAAATGAGGCAGAATTCCATTTTATTTGTTAATGCCCAGCTTTATCTCGAATCAGGATGCGAACCCTAGGTATAGCTTTTTGTGATGACCTTGGGGGAACTGTCCGAAAAAAAATCAAAGATCTGATCAACTTTCTCGATGCGACCAAATGGCTATGAATAAATCTTATATCCTGACCTCCACAATACCTTCCAGACCTAACAATCAAAGGATTGGCAGAGGATCCGTCTGAGAATATACAGCTCATCTAGGTGGTGGGGTATGATTCTTGGATGTTTCCTAGGCTAAACGCGATTACTGATCTAACTCTGCGACAAAACCAGTGTACCCTCACCAACCAGCAACCTGCCTAGGTAAAATTGAGTCTGGAGTATGGTTACATGGAAGTCTCCTAGGGTTGGTTTGGCAAATTGAGTCTTTATCAAAGTGTATGCTAGTTCATTCCATCCTTCTCCGCAAAAACACCCTACAAATCCTCCCATCAAGCAATTCAAAGGGTGGACAGAGAAACCGTTTTGAAAACCATACAACTCACCTAGGAGGCGGGCTATGATTCTTGGAGGTTTTCTACGCCGAACCCGCAGACTGAACCAACTTTGACAGAACCATTGTACCCGTGCCAACCAGCAGCCTGCCTCAGTGGCATACAGTCTGGAGTACGGTTACATTGGAGTGTCATATGGTTGGCTTGGCAGATTGAGGCGTCCTTCAAGAGAGTACTAGCTCATCCCGTCCTTCTCCATAAAAAAACATCCTATTACAATCTTCCAATCCTTCTTTAAGTTGTTTAGTTATGGTAACAAAACGGCACATACCAGCGCTAATTGGGTTCTTCTTAGGAGTTTTCAGCTCAATTGAGATCCGCAATTTCTACCTACCTACAGAGACTGATTCTTTAACCCACTCCACACATGTTTAATCTTTGATGTACAACAAAGTATCTAGTAGTCGCTTTCATTAAAAAACCACATTGAGGAGTCGTTGACGCTGCCTTTAACGTAGCATACAAATGCAAATAAGTGTTAATCATTCCTTACAATCTTAGTGGTGGTCATACATCATCCAATAATTCCTACTCCCGCCGGGATACATTAATGATTTAATTTGTCCTTGGTGATTCTTTCGATCAATTTACAATTATTATAGCCCACAAGCGATATTTTCATTTGGGAACAAATAGACACGTAAAGCCTGGACTTCCAATTAATTTTCCTTTTTGTTTACTTATTGAAATAGACCTTGTATAAACTAAGTCTATTTGGACTTGCTCCTGTCTCTTGCTCTCATAACAACAAAAATTCTACCATTTCAGGCTCTTCAAGAAAAACAAGCTGCCGACCGGCTAGCTGCAAAAATACTAAGAGTTGCCAATAATCCAATTCAAGTGCCTAGTGAAGCTGTTCGTAAAGACAATCCAATGTTTAACACATACAGAACTCCGAAAACACCAGATATTAACCTGGAAGGTAATCAGCAAATTGACGAAAATGATGAGGTGGAGGATTTAGATGACGAAAAGCCAGGAGGAGTAGTGTATACAGTTTTCGATTAGGTAATATGTTTATTCTTAAATTTTTTTTTTAGTTTGTATTTTTTAAAACCTTTGTAAAAATTGACTTGTAAATAGCTCATAATTTTTATATTTATCCTTTTGTTCAAATTACTTAAAATATATCTATCAAGCTTATTAAGTCTGAAAATTACTTGTTCTTCTTGACATCTGAGTTAGGTTACATTACATTCATTGCTCAGTTGAATAATCGTCTTTAATTAATTAAAATTACATATACGTTGAAAAAAATCACAAAATTAACCTTCAGACCGAGGAGCTCCGAGGCAGCACACGGGGTACCACACTGTGATTTTTGTGTAAATACCAAGATCTTTGTTACAATCTACGGGGGTTGGTGTCAGCCCAGTTAAGCATGGTGCAGGTGATCTGAAGGGTGGGCTCTTTAATCGAAAATGCATTCAAAAATTCAATGCTGCCATCTGTCGTTACAGCATAACATGCCCCTCATGCCATTATCTATGAGAACGTAGCTTTGCGTTCTAGTTTATTTATTTATTCAGCTCAATAGGTACAAGCATTTCTTAAAAACTAAAACATAAGCTTAAGAATAGTTGAATAGGGAGTTTTTCAGAGAAGAAATATTCATATGAAAATCAAAGGTGTTCTGAAAATTGTTAGCCAAGTGCAACATCCTTGAGATTGGCTCAAAATATCCGTAGTTTGAGCGGTGGAGAGGCGGGCGAAACAGTGGACCGGATCTAAGATTACGTGGATTGATACAAAGGGGGATAATTTCGAGAAATGTGGGAGAATCTATAGTCCCCATTAGGATTTGGCACAGGAAAAGGATACCATCAACTTCTCGACGTTTTTTAAGGGTGGTCTACAAATTAATCAACTTTAATCGATCTTTATAAGGTGGCAAAATTAGGTTATCAGACCCCGAAGGGCAAACCGAATAAACATACGTTGAACAGCTTCAATTATGTGAAATGGAAACCAAACTTGGCTGGCGTATTCGAGGAGGGGCCTAACAAAGGTGATATAAAGGGCTTTCGTAACGTAAGGATTGGATAATTCCTTAGATCAACGTTTTATGAAGCCTAAAGAAGATGAAATTGGCCTTATTAATTACTAGGTCAAAATGAGCACGAAAGTTTAATTTCCTGTCGCAGATAATTTCAAGGTCACGAATGGAGCATACTGAAGGGATAGCTACGTTATTAAGGTAATAAGTTCTGGGAGGTGTGCAGGACCTTTAACGTGAAAAGGTTATGAATTGGCATTTGGAAACATTAAGTTCTAGTTAGTTCATGTTGCATCATGTTTGGAATAAGTTAAGGTAATTTTGAAGCGTTAAGAAGTCAGAGGGGGTGGGGATATTTTTGATGATTTTCATATCGTCTGCGTAAATAGATAGATCGGAGTCCTTATTTTCATGGCTTACATCATTGATCGTTTAGACAAATATCAGGGGGCCAAGGTGACTACCTTGAGGAACACCTGAAGTGGCATTAATGGGATCAGAGATTGAGTGCCTAAGGATAAATCTGTACTGGCATTGTTCCAGGTATGATATTAGCCAAGACATGAAACGGGATGGAAAACCAAAGGCGTTAAGTTTAAGGTAAATGGTTTGATGGCATATTTTATCGAAGGCTATGCTTAAGTCGGTTGTAATCATATACACTTTATTTCCTCCCTCGAGCTCCTTTAGAGTTTTCGAGGCAAATTCAGTTAGGTTAGTTGTGTCAGATCTACCCTTTAAGAAACCGTGCTATTGTGTATGAGAAAAGATAGATTTGCAGTGAAAATAAGGTGAGTCGTAGACAATGCTTTCAAAAAGCTTGGGGCTGAGATAAAGAGTACACATGTCTTGAGAAATATGGTCGATAAAAAATAAGGACCGGGAGAGAATTCTTTAAGCGAACTTATATTTTGGCATATATTATCGGTATTTATGTCAATAGAGGCAACAGATGTTTGTGGGCAATTCTTTAAGTAGTTGAAATATCCTTCATTGGGGTTGTATGTGTGATCATTATAAGATTGGTTAAAGAAGGTTTGTGTATTACGAACTACCTTCTTTTGAACATGCACATAATGTGACGTCGCACAAAATGACGGAGTGTTTAGGTTTCCTGGGATGTTCCAGCAAATATTTTCCACATCTGATCAGGCTACAATATATAAGGCATACATTCTCCAAAAGCTTGAATTTAATTCGCATATCTGGGCAGGTGCTCCTAGTACTAATAATTTGCGCCTCCTCGATAGGATTCAAGGATTCAGAAAAGAGCCTTAAAATTGATAGGTGGACGAAGTATTACGGAAAGTTTTGATTCGTATAATGATTCTGGTGTCAACTTAATTTATCGTCTATAAACAATGTTCAAGCGGTATAGCCAGTTGAATGTCATCGGTTTAGTCTTGAGCCTAATATTAGAAGTACTGTCTTTGTTGCAAGAATCTTTCTCACGCCGCACCACACGAATGTGGAATGTCTTACTTATCTCAATTTGTCTCTCCCATCGCGATTTACATCCTTATTTCCTATCCAACTCAAATTCATGATAATTCTATTAAAACCCCCTTTAGTGCGCATTTATTGTAAAAAGAAATGTAACGATTGATTTCGGGTCGTGGACAAGGCGATATTGAAGCGGTTTCGGAAATCGCGCTGGGTTGTGATCACAAGAAATCCGTTTCAAAAATACTCTTCGATGACGAACATACGTTTTTCAGTTTTCCAACGCACGACGGGAACTGAAAAAGAAGAGAACGAAACTTTATAAAAGTTATGGCCCCCCTGACTGAATGGTGCTTATTTAAAAAAAAAAATGAATTTATGTAGATCAGACTGTTTTCTCGGTTTTCAAAATATTGATCGCAGTACAGATTGAAAAGAACAAAGTTGTTTCATATTTTTAGACAATATTTTATTTATAACAATTAAAATGGAAAAATATACATATCACTCTATTTAAAGATACAAATTTTAACAATATATTTTTAGAATTTGGTTTTTTAATTTTGTTTCTGTATCACAAATATTGTTTTTTTTTTATACTATATCTTGGAAGATTTTGGCATGATGGCTTAATTTTGTTTATTGTCAACACACATGCTGTAGCGATCAAAGCTTATTTTTTGTTTAAAAAATATTATATTCGTTAGTTTCGAATACTCAATTATTATTCTATTGGAAGAGTTTTTGTGCATTACATATTTGGAAAATACAAAAGAAGAAAGACAGAGCTGAAAATCTTATAAAACTATTTTTCTTTCTTTAGTAGTTTTTGCTTCTCGGTATCTTGTTTTTTTGGTGGTCCTGGATAAATCAAACAAAGCAACAGTTGTGGGGCACTCAAAAGCAACAAAAATGCGTTTTGGTACTAAAAAAAAAAATAAAATAAAAAGGGATTGTTATAGTTTTCTGGTTTTTTTTGTTAAGAATCGAAAAACTTACAATCAATATCTGATTCTTTAAAGAAATGCCATAGGTAAACCATAAAGCTGCAACCATTGTACCACACAAGATGATAGGAAAGGGAAGATTGGCTGCACTTTTGTTTCTGATAATCTCGCCAACGCCTAGCATTGGTGATCCCACTAAACATGCCAACAATGTTGTTAGCAACGTTCCGAAGCGGAATTCAATAAGTTCGGGATCTTCGAAGATTGCGTAAGTAAGGCATGATGCTGAAAATATGCCTGCATATATAATTTGTTTTCGAATCAATGGTCTGGTTCGTTCTGAAGAGTAAACATAAAAGAATGCCATGTAGATAGCATTGATGGCAACACCAATGAGGTTAGTCCTTATCATTGCAGTGTCGTTAACAATAGATGAAAGTTTATAACCGAGAATAGAGCTGAAAATAACAAATAAATAGTTTTAAATGGATTTGTCTTTGATACAGTGAAAAAAGTTAAGCGATTGCAGTGAACCTAATAAAATGAGCAAGCGGTTGAGATTTTCTACAGAAATTACAGTCTTTCTGGTCTTCCGATTTGAGAAGTTTAATTTTCGCTGGGAGCATAAGAAGCAGAACCATAATAACTTTCCTTATTGATGAAGTCAATTTATTCTTTATTCCACAAGCTAAACAATTTGTACAAAGTTCTGGTTAGGAGAACATGCAGTTAGATTGCAAACACCCAATAAGACTTTATGCGCTACAAAAATCTACGAGTAAAAGAATTCATTGAATCCTATTAGTGTGGTTGAGCAACCCAGTCCAGGTCCTGGTTGTCGGCCTGGCCGACCCAAACCGAAGGAGCGACGTAGAGCTTGAAATTATATTTCACTCGCTTCGGGCTCAGTGCCAAAAATGAAGGAAAATCTGTTTAAAACTATTGAAATCCCAACTTTAAGTTTGAAAAGCTTCCCCAAACGTTTTATCTCTGTCTACAGAACATCTTGACAGTTCTTTTATTAAAAATCTATACTTTCAACCAGATCGAACTTATAAAAGCCAAAGTAGAAATGAACACTTCGTTCTACACCTCCTTGGTTTAATGGATCTTGTTTTCAAACGAGATCTTTATTTTACCTAAGAAAAGCTGTTTTGTTAGCAACTTGAACGTTTTTCAACACGATCAATGAACTATCTCAGATAGCTCTGCGCACACTGAAATTGGTGTGGCCTCATAACAGTTCTACATAAAACTGAACTTGTTTTTTTTTAACGAATTAGAGAACCATAACATACGTTCATGGAAGCTCCAAAATAGTTTATGGATGCTTGGTGTTGGGAAAACCAGTTTACAAACCAGCACTGTCCTGAAATCACTTACAAAAATTCAGATTCAGGTTCATAAGATCAACCATTCCGCTGAGAACAACAAAAACAACAGAGCTGTAGATTATACTAAGCATGCTGCTATTTATTCTCTACATGCGACAAACTGAAGACTTATAGTGCGCTAGCATAGCTCAATCTAACTATTAAAGATATTATTTTACTAGACATTAAGAAATAGTAAAAAGAACTATAACTGAATCAAAAAAAAAAGTTTTGGACTAGAGGGATACCCCAATTCGATTTTAAAATATAAAACCCAAAAATGCATCTTATCAAGCAGGAAGAAAAACAAATAAATGTTCCATGTTAACAGAGGGATAAAAAGAGTACATATGAACTGGAATTGGTTTCTATTCAAAAGTCTTAGATAATAACTCTTCGATGGGACTACCCTACTCAAGCACAGATTCTAGCAAGCTACTAAAGTGGTAGATCGAGGCGATAATTACCATCTTCTTAAAAAGTCAAGAACCAATGAACGCAATATTAATTGAAGAGATGTTTTCACGAAGAGCTTGCACATTTACCTCATAGCACAATGTTACTCTATCCTGAGTGTTCGATAAAAGCGAAATTTAGTGAAAGAAAAAAGCTGAATAAATGGTAAGAAATAGGCTGAATCTTAAATAAAAAACCTTCCTATGTCACTCAAAGAAATTATAAGTGCAAATCTACAACGAGGAATCGCTATAACGACAGCTCTAAGCTTATGCAAAACGAAACGATAGCTGGTTACTTAATATGGGAGGGAGGAACTCCATTTCAATAAGATGAAGAAGTAAACTCTCAAATGGGTACCACAATGGGTCTACACATCCATAATTATTGAGCAAGGCAAGCCTTAAACGTATCTGAAGCTATAACTTTCGAATAAATTCTGTGATTTTTGAGGATTTAGGTTTTTTGCTAAAGTTGAGGAAACAAACTCGCACGCTGCAAACGAGTTTTCAATTTTGTTTTCAATAGTAATTTAACACTAACAAAACCGCTCTTGTGTTCTTTTCAAGAACCGTTTCAACAGCCTTGATAAACCATAACCATTCAAACATTTTTTATGGCAACACTGTTAACTTACACCTCTACTGTTAACTTACAGTTCGGAGCGCCTTTTCGCTTTGTTCCTCCATCGTACAGATCGAAATTTTGTTGCCGATTCGCTCTACCATGCCGAGCGCCGCGCCGTACAACAAGTAGAGCTAGTCTGTGAAGCGTGTTCACAACACATATATACTGGACCAACAATAATTGGGATACTTTTATTCCAATTAATGCGTGAGGCCCATAATTTTCACTATGAATTGGCATTTCAGAATCTATCATAAGCCTTATCAAAATTTTGTATCATAAGCTGATTGTCATATCGCTTGATAAAGCGCCTGGTCATTCCCTCTTCCTCTACATAACACGCATTCAGATAAAATATACAAAAATATCTACAACTTCATGTTTGGTCTCAACATACGAAGATAATTGTTTTTATATGCTTGTGATTATCTTTTTATAAAGCAGAGATAACAATTTAACAATCTTAACCAGTTATTTTATTAAAGAACAGTTTTTCTATGTATTTTAAATTTATAAGAAGAATTTACAAAACTATTACAAAAATACAACTTGTTTACAAACACACAGCAGTCATGCTTGCTATTTTGAAAGAAAAAAAAAACCAGTATGCAAACTGAAAGTTTAATCAATTTCAATTGACTTTGATTTTGTGTGGGACATGAGAGATACTTTATTGAATTGAATAAAAGGTGGTGGGGTGGCCTTCACAAAGTACTTGAGAATTAAAAAAAAGAGAGATTAGAATCTTATCAAACGACAGATTCGTTACCTAACAATGAATGATGACAAAACAGAATTTTTTTTTTGGTTGGTTCTTACATGACAATACCACCCAAAAAGGGTGCTGCTGGGAATCCATCAGCGTATCCCCTTTTTCTGATGTCGTTGAGAAGAAATGCTCCAGAAAATGCTTGTAAACAAGTGACAATGCCTGCTATTGCCCCAATTGTTTCGCTATAGGGATTAAGTAAGTCACCGAGTGCATCCAACATGATATTGATTTGTTTATTTGCCAAATATTACGAACAACCGCACTCGACGAGAGATAATTCTTTAAAACTACTTAAATTGATCTAAAAATCACAACCAACTGTACACTACTTGAGACTATGCCTTGAAATTGATTCTCTTCTAATTTTTTTCTTTTTTTAAAACTTGACAACAAGCAAAGCGCAACAAGTGGCTGAGAGCGAGCGCTGTCATTTGGGTTGGGGGAGAAGCTGTCACTTCGCAGTTGGTTACACAAAAAAGCACGTTTTCGATTCTAGTTCGAGATTTGAAATTTAAAACTTGCATGCTCCCCAATCATTAGAAGTTTGTTTAAAACACTGCGATAGATTGGATTGATTAGAACGAATTAAATTTTAATGGGTCAAATAAATTCAAGAAAATGTGGGGTTTAATTTGAAAGTGACTAAACTTTTAGGAAAACTGTGCTCTTCATAGTATGTATTAACCTAAAATAGACAGAAAAAACCATTCATTGGGAGAACGAACTGCATACCGGTGATTCATGACTTGGGAATTGTACATTCAGGTGTCTTGATTTCAAGTTGTACCTCTTTGGTTTCGTTTTTGTATATCATTTACTTTAAGTTGTCTAGGTCAAGTTGTTGCATTTAAATAAATTTTTTATATTTATTTTTAGAAATGCAAATGCTGACCTTTACAGCAATGTGTAGGTACATTGCCTTTTGAAAGTCGCACGATATAAATAAGGAATGATTTGAAAGCATTTTCTTTTGTTAGTGCAGTGCATAAGGTTAAGCTGAGAAAGAAAAGGTGGGAAAATTCGGTGTAGTCTTTGGTCTAAACTGAGTGCCTTTGGAACTTCTTATAAAGTATCCTGACTTTGTTTACTGTGGTTAATAATTGATTTGAATATTTACATAAATATTAAGAATATTATAACAAATTACCCTAAAACACTCATTTTTGCAAGCCTCACTACTCGTGGACTGTTTGGACGATTTTGACAGAATCTTATTTCATAACTAGGTAGTAAAGGAGTAGGTATAAGCTTTGTCAAGTCTACTCACTAACGAGCTCATACGATCTTCTTTGTGGGACTTCATCTTCTCGTGTGACGCGTGTTTTAATTCCCATTTTATAGTCTAATTAATTTTTGTATCAAAAACGTAAAAATAACATTTCTTTAAAATCTTGATTGTCTCAAGAACCTTTTTTAATGGTGGTTCATCCTCGAATCGAAACGAGAAATGTATCAATGGGTTTATGTAAGCATACTTAATACATTTAGACTGTTGTTTAAGAGTGGCTTACTGGTTAACCCAGTGATTCTTACGGATTAATTAGTCGATCGGCGTATACAAAAAAATTGAAAAACGAATTTCAGTACTGAAACACTGTTTTACAATTAATACTTAATGTTGAAAATGTTTCGTTTTTAACAATATACTCACTTTTGAAATCAGAATCCATAATTAGAGTGCGCATTAAGTTAATTTTTCAACATAAACATAAACATTTATATAATTTTGTCAATCAAGTGAAAACAAAAACCAACGGCTACCATCTCTAGATTTTTGACAGTTTAAAAACAAACAAAAGTTTTGCTGTCATTTTGGGCAAAATATGGCAAACAAAATGGATTCTGATGTCTGTTCATCGAGGAGTGAATTTCAGTGAACTCAGTAAATTTATAAAAAAATAAACCTAGTGTTACACCACCGATAAAGATCACAGAAAATCAAGTAATGGATCAGTGGAAAATTAAACTTGAGCCCATTGCATACAGAACAAGAAGTCAAATAACTTAAAAAAAAAAACATAAGCGAGAGCTACAGTACGTTTGCAACGAATTGTTGAATACCCTATTCCCCATATTTTTGTATGTGCAATGTGCATGCGTCTGCCTCCCGCAAACAGCCGATGTTTCAGAAACAAAATTCTTCTTTAGCAGACAGAAAAAAATTCAATAACATTAATTTTATGCGGTGTGATTTTCAATTAGTGCTGGTGCAATAAAAAAAGGCGTGTGTCACGCCCAAACTTAAGACTTTTTTTTGCCAAGGCAATTGTTATGAGCTCAGTGACATTCAATTTTATTCTTGCAGATCGATTTGAACAAAACAAGACAAAACTTTTAAAAATTAGATTTGGAATGGAAATGGCGATTATGGTTGTTTTTAACAATTATTGGACCACACTCTGCTACGTAACCAAGGAATATAAATCCAAGTGTTCATCTGTTAACTTCAAAACTGCGACCGATAGTTACAAAACGTTAAAAAAATTAATGCATTATACGACTTTTGACAGAAACGCCCCTTAAAAGTGGGCGTGTCTTAAAAAATTTAAGCACTAACTGCACTTTTTTCAGTATTTAGGCATATGTGTAAGACTACAGCTGAATCGAGTAGTTTTTAAACAATCTTACCTGAACAAAGGTATTTTACCAAAATCACGCCTTTAAAAGTGGGCGTATTCAAAAAATTTACAAAAGAAAATGTAGAGATATATTTCTCAAATAACGAACGGAAGGAAAAAGGTTTAAATTAAACATTGGAAATGCCTTAAATTCTTAAGGCTACGTTTTTCGTTCTTTCATGAAAAGTAGGCGTAAGCCACGCCCAAAATTCAAAAATTTCTTTTCATACACAAACGTTTTCGTTTCTATTAAGAGACGCAAAATTTTGGCTTGCGGATTAATTATAAATACCGTTTATTTACAAAAACAATTTTTTTATAGTTTCTAATTAAAAGTGGGCGTCAGCCACGCCCAAAATCAATTTTTTTGATTTCATACACAAGATGTTTATGTGCCAGTAAGACCCAAAAAATTTAATGTTTTTCGCTTTAATATAACAATTTTTATTTTATAAAAACAATATTAATAGTTTTGTATGAAAAATAGGCGTAAGCCACGCCCAAACTGAAATATTTTTATTTGATTGGAAGAAAGTTTACCTAAAGCTTACGTGTGCAAAATTTTAGCGTTATGCTTTTATCGTAACTGTACAAAAAAACATAATTTAATTTTATTAAATTGAGGTTGTTCAACAAAAATGGCGATTGTGGGCGTGTTTGTGGGCGGATTTTACCGGTTCAAGAACTTAACCTTACTCTTGAACCAAAGATGATATATACCAAATTTCAGCTCTCTAGCTCAAAAATTGCGACCTCTAGAGAGTATACATACGGACGGACGGACGGACATGGCTAAATCGACTAGGCTTTTGATTCTGAGTAAGAATATATATACTTTTCTAAACCTAACGACATTATTTCTCTATGTTACAAACTCCACACCAAATACAATAAACCCATTCTATGGAATAGGGTATAAAACATAAGCGAGAGCTACAGTACGTTTGCAACTAACTGTTGGATACCCTATTCCCTATATTTTTGTATGTTTATGCGTAAGCCTCCCGTAGCCAGCCGATGTTTCAGTTTCAGAAACAAAGTTCTTCTTTAGCAGACAGAAAAAAATTCAATAACATTAATTTTTTTAATTTGTCTCGAATAAATTTTAATATTCCTCAAAGAAACTTACGGAATCTACCTAGCTGCATAAATGTCCCAAACTGTCGTACTAATTATGAACGATTTTCTCCCTTAAACAAAATGTTTGAATTATTTAATCTTCTCAATAATAGATGTAATAACTTATTTGACCAATCGTTAAATTTTTCATCTAAATTTCAGTCAAATTTGTATTCAATTATATTATAATTGTACTCTTATTATAGACATATGTAAGTACTTATATCTGAAGCTAGTCTTTAGCTATGTAAATAAATAAATTTCGTGTGGTGTGATGTTCAATTAGTGCTGGCAAAATAAAAAAAGGCGTGCGCCACGCCCAAAGTTAAAACTTTTTATTGCCAAGGCAATTGATATGAGCGCAGTGACATTCAATTTTATACTTGTAGATCGATTTGAACAAAACAAGACAAAATTTAAATTTTTAAAAATTAGGTTTTGAATGGAAATAGCGATTATGGGTGTTTTTAACAATTCTTGGACCACACTCTGCTACGTAACCAAGGAATATAAATCTAAGTGTTCATCTTTTTACTTCAAAACTGTGACCGATAGTTAAAAAACGTTAAAAAATTAATGCCTTATACAATTTTTGACGGAAACGCCCCTTAAAAGTGGGCGCGTCTTAAAAATTTGAAGCACTAACTGAGCTTTGATCAGTATTTAGGCATATGTGTAAAACTACAGCTGAATCGAGTAGTTTTTAAACAATCTTACCTGAACAAAGGTATTTTATCAAAATCACGCCTTCAAAAGTGGGCGTATTGAAAAAATTTACACAAGAAAATTTAGAGATATATTTTTCATAAAACGAACGGAAGGGAAAAAGGTTTAAATTGAATATTGGTAGTACCTTAAATTTTTAAAACTACGTTTTTCGTTCTTTCATGAAAAGTGGGCGAAAGCCACGCCCAAAGTTCAAAAATTTCTTTTCATACACAAACGATTGAGTTTCTACTAAGAGACGCAAAACTTTGGCTTGCGGATTCATTATAAATACCGTTTATTTACAAAAACAATTTCTTAATAGTTTCTATTGAAAAGTGGGCGTCAGCCAGGCCCAAGATCAAATTTATTGATTTCATACACAAGATGTTTATGTGCAAGTAATGCCCACAAAATTTACTGTTTTTCTCTTTAATATAACATTTGTTATTTTATAAAAACAATATTGATGGTTTTGTATGAAAAATGGGCGTCAGCCACGCCCAAACTGAAATATTTTTATTTGATTGGAAGAAGGTTTACCTAGAGCTTGCGTGTGCAAAATTTTAGCGTTATGCTTTTTTCGTAACTGTACAAAAAACATAATTTAATTTTACCAAATTGAAGTTGTTCAACAAAAATGGCGATTGTGGGCGTGTTTGTGGGCGGATTTTACTGGTTCAAGAACTTAGTCTTACTCTTGAACCAAAGATTATATACACCAAATTTCAGCTTTCTAGCTCAAAAATTGCGACCTCTAGAGAGTATACATACGGACGGACGGACGGACGGACATGGCTAAATCGACTAGGCTTTTGATTCTGAGTCAGAATATATATACTTTTCTATACCTAACGGTATTATTTCTCTATGTTACAAACTCCACACCAAATACAATATACCCATTCTATGGAATAGGGTATAAAAATAGTTGACTTAGGCGTCCGTTATAGCGACCAGTAAAAAGCATCAGTAAAAATCGAAAACAAATGAATTTGGAGCTTTTTTACTGACGGTCGTTTATAGCGATCAGTAAAATTATGTCGGTAAAAAAATGGAAATAGCAACGCATCCTGTCTTTTTCTTCTTCTTTCTGTTCGCAAATGTACCAGTAATTTATTTCCGGATGAACGAATTTATACCGGATGAACGAAACAGTAAGAAACTAGAATGAATTATTGTTTCATTTTGAGTGACATGACAATCAGCTGATACGTAAAATGAGTTTTTGCCAGTAAAATCAAATTATTGGTTTTCCGTAAAAAATACATTACCGAATCAATATATTTTTTTTAAATAAATTAATTTATGTTATTCGTCACCGATTGGTATACACTTTTTGTTTCAAAACGCATTCAAACATATTAAATACTACAAAAGAAAATGTTTACTGATGCGTTTTACTGGTCGCTATAACTGACGCCTTAAGTTGAAAAAAACCTGTGCGTCTTGAGACGCTCTACAGAAGTGATAACTTAAACTAAAGTTGAACTTCTTTATATTGAAATTGTTTAACTTGAGAAAAGCTTAGGTTATTACTTAAAATGTATTTATATTAAAATGATAATGTGAGGAAAGGTTATTTATTATAAGGCTAGCGCTGTGGATTAAAGTGAGAGAGGAGGAGCCTGCCTACTTCTGCCGTATGCGTGAGAGAAAGGGAAGCCAGACAGAGTGGAGCCGTATTGCATTACGTGACAAAGCGGATTACCCTCCAATAAGAAGTTTTCACATAAAAAAAAATCGAAAATATTAATAAAAGAAAAAAGAGTTCATTTTTTTAGCAATCTATATATTTCTTTTGGTATCTACATAAATAATTTTTCACTTCCAATTTCCATTCGTCATCTGGACGGCTTTAAAATTGCTTGCCTCAAGTCAATCTGTGTTTAATACTTTTTATATTCGACCCCTTAGCTAAGATGGTCATCAATCGACACTTGTCGGGTATCGAGAAATCTATGGCCGGAAATTTCAAAGAAGAAAACTGAATCCCTACTCATGCTAAGCAGGCCTCAATTATCACTCCTGGTTGGTATCCTGACGGGTCACAACACGATGGGAACCCACATGAGCAGATTGGGCATCAGCACATCTGACTTATGTAGAGGATGCCAGGACCAGAGGCAGAAGAGGACTCCTTCCACTTCCTCTGTGAATGCCCCAGCTTAGCCCGAACTAGGAAAGTTAACCTCGGTGAATACTTTTTCAACGAGTTGATCGATGTCTCTAAAACGCCACCAAGAAACATCCTGAGATTCATCCAGAACTCAGGTTGGTTCAGGGAGGCCTCCACCACTTAACCCACCCACTGCCTGTCAATCCTTAACCCCTATTCCTTATCACCCCACCCAACCGGGGAGCACAATGGATCCAATCGAGATCCGAGTGAGAAGGTTCGGCTTGCCGTTCCATCACCCCACTTAACCTAACCTAACCTAACCTAGCTAAGATTAGACATGTTGTAAGAACCCGACATACCAAAGGAACCATCAGCGACCTAAGCCCCTCGTCTAAATCACCTTGAAATAGTTTTTGTTTCCGTGAATTCGTTTGCACAAATTAAACACAGAATCAAGAAAGAATTTATTTTACTTGTGTAGTTGACTGTTCCCATTTGAAATGCATGGGAGAACGTTGATATACTCATAAAAAAAAACCCATCAACAGTTTTTAAGCCTGTATGCGAAAAAGGGAGAACCAATTTTCGATCGCTGGTCTGTATGACGTTTCAAAGTAGGACAATAACTGGAATTTTTCTGTGATTGCCTTATACTACGTTTTCATTAGGTCCGAAATAAGGTTATTTGAACATTTGCTAAAAAAAGTGTTTTCATTTAGATTTGCGCATTTGGTTTGACACCAAGCCATCTTCCTTCTTTTTAACAACCTTTTCATTCTTCTTTCTTATTTTGGTTTGTTTACCACTGCCGTTGCCCTGGATTTTATTTCAAAATTGTTATTTTGTTTTGTTAACTTCTTTCGTTCCCTGCAGTTTGTCTTGTTTACTTTTGCCGTTGCCTTGGATTTTGTTTCCAAATTGACATTTTAGAAAAAATTTGTTCAATTCTTTTCAATTTAGTTGCGTTTGATTTGTTTTCACATATGTAATTTGCCAAATACAAAAATATACGAAATTTGATTTTGAATGGGAAATAGAGTCGAATTTGGGAATTTGCTAAAAAATTCAATTTTTGCCCTAATAAAAACGTAGTATTAGATTAAATCTGAAGATCTTGTTTCATGTCATCGGATTCAGCCATCCGATGAACGAAATTTCACCAATAAACTGAGCACAAAAGTCCTCAGCACATCCCTGATATGACTGCACTGCATTCAAAGAGAATTTCTTTCTCCTTCCTTTCACTTCTTCTTCTTTGACAGGACTTGAATGAGCGCCATGAGGCAGTATTCAGATGTGTTGGGGAAAAATGTCCACATTTTGTTTTGTTTCTAATTTATTTTCTTTACTGGCTGGCTGCTGAAATCATTTAACATATACTTATTCAACTAACTTGAGTTTTATGCAGCTCAACCTAATATTAAATCTAAAAATTTTGATTTTGTCAAAATATCCATAAAAAACGACATTTTCATTCGAAACATGCAACATTTTCATTAACAAAACATTTTAGTTTTTGTTCTTTTTCTATTAATTTGTCTTATAGATAGGAGATAACGAAATCTTGATCTCCACCAAACTACAAATTTTTTTTTAAAAAGGGAATTTTTATATTTGCAAGAGGGATTTTTATTCCGGTACTGCTAGGAACACTTCTCCGGAGAATTTCCCTGCTATACGCAAGTGTTGCATTTTTGCATTTGCAAAGTGCATTCAAGTTTCAAGACTTTTGTTTATTTTTGTTTTTGTGTAGTGTTTACAAAAACAGCTTTTAGTGAATAAAGGACCTTTGTTTTTAATATTTTAAACTCAAAATGAATAAAGCGATACATTTTTCAAGTGCGGTAGTAGGAACAAAGTTGCATTTTGGACTTATATTAAGAAGATGGAAGAATCTGGGATACGGCTAACATCTATCGCAAAAAAACAAAGAGTTCCTAAATTCCATGTGTTCAGAAGCAAGTATAATATTCTAACAATAAAAAAGTTATATGTATATTAGGATATCCATCAGCGATAAAAAAAACATAACTAGGACCTAGGAGTCACCAATATTATATATTTTTAACAGAGCAATGGGTTTAGTAACATCAAATGGAATACGTACACGTACCTAAGTACATAAAGTTAGTTCCTTATTTACAACGCTCAACTCAATTCCACATTCTCTATTCCAGACCGAACGACAGTCATTGGCTGCTTTATCTTTTTCTGTTGTCGATCGTCGGCGTCGCAGTCGTACCTATCTGTAAAGCTGAGAATGATATTGCTAATATCTGTCAGATTAAAGATAGATACCATCCATGACATCACATCACACAACAAAATTTACTGATTGTCAAAACTAGAAAAATAGCGAGTTTTATTTGGTGAGTTCAATAAGAACAATAAATTAGTTTCAAGAGTTCTCTCGAAGTACGCGGTCTTAAAACAAAAGCAATCCCAGCAAATACAAAATAATTATGTTGGACGCACTCGGGGACATTCTAAATCCATACAGCGAAACCATTGGAGCTGTAGCTGGAATAGTTACAACCTTACAATCAGTATCTGGAGCAGTTTTCCTTAATGACATCCGAAAAAGGGGAAACGCTGATGGATTTTCCGCAGCTCCCTTTATGGGAGGTATCGTCATGTAAGTTATAATGTTTATAAATCTAATAAAACAAATATCTTTTTGCCTTGTCATTCATTATAAGTACGTATACCTATTAAATAATTATTTTGAAAATATCTTTACATTGTTATCTATTCTGCGTGTTATTTTTTTTCTCGTGGGTCATTCACATGTCTAGACGTACGAAATATGTTTCCCTTTATTAATTATTGAACTTGAATTTTTTGGACGGGAGATTGTATATCATTTATTTAAATTTTAAGTATTTATACATAAATAAACATAATATTTGTAAGTAGGAACATGTGCTCTTGTTTTGTTTGTAAACAAGTTCAGTGTTTAACACTTGTGGTCATTCCTTTTTTTTGTGAGACATTTGATGACATTTGAGTTGACGTAAACGAAAAACGCTCTTTTAAAGCACACATTTTTTACCCAACAAAACCCTTGTGCTTCATACTTAAATTATGTATTTTGCCTTCCTGTTGCAGACAGGTGTTATATAAATTTTGTGTAGAAAAGTATGACCAGCAATTTTTTTCTATAATCAAACAATGAATTGATAACATTATCTGGCGATGATAAAAATTGAATCAAATATAATAATTGAATTCCTTACTTAATCTAGCCAATGTCAAACGATAAAGTTTTTGGCAAAAGTTAATGTCTAACTATTTGCGTATTAACGACAGTTGGGATTTCAAATACATGTACCTACATTTATATTGTTTTTTATTTAAGATTCTGTCTCATCGTCCTTCTCCGTATAAAATTACCTCTCGTCCCCTCCCACCAGATTAAATCGCTGCAATCTGACCAATCGATTAGAACAATCATCCGATTACATCCTTCCGATCCTTTAAGCTGTTTAGCTGTTTAGTTATTTTAACAAAACGGCTAACACCAAGGCTAATTTTTTAGGTGCTTTTCCAGCTCAAATGAAAACCACCATTTCAACCTACCTACTTGAAGTTTCTGTTGAATCATTGGGGGCAATGGTGAAAAAGTTATGATGAAATCCATTATTTTTCTAACAAATATGATATGTATTATGATCGCACTTGTTCGTGGTGGCTTCCGTTTTCTGAAACTAGAAACATGATACAAATTGCAAAGCATTTGCAATTTAGTTTGATTATTAAATCGAATTGTTGTATTTATTACTGAGCAATTTGTTTGTTGCTCTCATATAGAAACAGACCTGTTAGCGGGCTGTGAAAGGAAACCGATATCATGGGCATATCTGAAGTCACTGAGGCTATAGATCAAAGCTAGGTTTTTGAATACTTAAAGAAATATTTTAGGGCTGCCGATTGTGTATTTGTCAAAGCACTCAACACCAAAAATTTGGAAAACTCTGGAAGGTAAATAGTCCAGTTCGCATTTAAAATAGCTTCTTTGAATGGGTTGCTTTGCAAAATAAATCGTTCTTAAATTCTCCTGAGTTACTTCTGCTCAAACAACTTTGTCTACAGTTTTCGTCGTTACCCATTTAGGCACACTTGAAATGATAATTTGATAATATTCCACGTAACTCAACTGCCATCTCTCATTCATCCATTGAAATTATAAACCTCAGAAGTCAGAATATATATTTGAACCCTCAAAGTGTTAATCAAAGTATTGAAACATTTTTGGGGTCGATAAGGGCATAAGCTGCATAGATACAATATGGGTAGTTTCGTCACACACTGAGGAAATCAGATCACAGCATAGAAATACAGTGCTTTGAATGGAATCCCTATACTGAATGCTGGCTTGGTAGACCATACAAACAGTCGAAACAGAGGAATGGGGCTGCGAACAGAGAAGAACAGTTAAATGGATCTAGTGCTCGCTTGCGGATGAATAAGAGTTTAATGCTTAATGCATTTATGCTGTGCTGCCTGCCTTGAAACTCATACTCATTTCCTCTTGAAAATACCTTTATAAAATTTACTTATGCACATTACGGAAGAGAAAAAAGTAGCGAGCACATGATAACATAAAACGTAATACAGATTCTTATCATCCCCTTGATCATTTTTCACTATCACGAATTCATTAAAATGCGAACTTAAAAATATCTTTACTAATTCAGATTAAAACTAAAAAACGATCCACCCTAACATTGTTGTTATTGTTTCAGTACTATTCTTACCCTGAAACTTGCCACCATCCTTGAAGATGCCACAATGATCAGGACTAACCTTATTGGACTTATTATCAACATTGGATACATGGCCTTTTTTTACGCCTACACTTCTAAAGAAACCAGACCAAAAATTTGGAAACAATTCATAATTGCGGCTATTTTTGCCACAACCTGCGTCACTTATGCCACCTTCGAGGACCCTGCCAAAATTGAAGCTCGCTTTGGTTTGCTGCTAACAGCTATGTTTGTCGTTTTGCTGGGATCACCTTTGTTAAGCATAGGAGACATGATCAAAAAGAAGAGCTCGGAGGGTCTTCCATTCCCTATGATTCTTGTTGGATCGGTGATGGGATTTTTGTGGCTCACTTATGCTATTTCTATCAAAAAGAGGCCTTTGATTGTAAGGATAAAGCTTAAATTAATTTTAAAGAAAATTTTGTCTAATAATTTATTTTTGTTTCTTTGTTTTAGTACCAGAACGCTTTTATGCTGCTTTTAGTTTCACCTCAATTGATACTTTGTCTGCTTTACCCAAATAAACCCAGCGAAGTGAAGGCCTCAGATGATAAAGCGGTGAAGAAAGATTAGAAAATAAGTCGAATAGTAATTACATTATTGTATTTTTTTAACAAGAATAAACAAAGAATTTCCAAAAGACTATGTGCCAATTTATTTGTTAACGGTTGAAGCTACTGTTGCAGTGCATACACCAAAAATGTTCGTTTTTATATCTATGACTAGCTGACCCGGCGATCTTCGTTCCGCACAAATTCATAAATGTATTAAAAATAATAATTCTTTCATATGCATTTAGGCTGATATTTTAAAAATACAAATAGACACTTAGTTTTTATTTATGTATATACTGTTTGATTTTAAGTCAATTCGGCCCATAAATAAGAAATCGAAAAAAAGTATCCCCATTGCCACCTAATGTAGGTACTTATCAAATAAATCTAATTTAAAACATCAGCTACCTGCCTGTGAAAGTTCCGTCAAAATTGGTACATAAATAAGAATGTTTGATAAATGCGACCACATCGCCATCTGGATGAGGAATTAAAATCATCTAAGTTACTCCTTACAACGCCAGATATCCGCCAGTGAAAGTCCCGTCAAAATCGGTCCATAAATACATTTATTTGAAAATTGAGACCGCTGCGCCACCTATAGGGGTAATAACAATAGCCTAAGTTACTCCTTACAACATCGACAACATCGACTATCCGCCAGTGAAAATCCCGTCAAAATCGAACAAAAAAAAAAATTGAAGAACACACTAGTGCGTTTCCATGTCCGCATTATTAAAAATTAATAACCATTAACTTATTTATTTATAAGGCGAAGCACCGCCAAAGTTCCGTGAACGCACCCGTCAACGCACCGTGAACGTGTCACAATCACACGAATGACTAGCTGCGCACAATGGTGTAGTAGCAGCAGTAGCACGTAGCAATGTCAAAGTAAATGTCGAAAAAAGTAGCTCACAAAGCAGAATACACGAATACAATGTGCAGCACAGAACTCAAACAAAAATCATGTCTGCCATTTTGGTTTATTGTTGTTTTGCAGCTCAGCACGTTCGTGAAGTTGGAGTTGAGTCGACTTGTACTTCAGCTACTCTCTATGCTGCAGCTGATACTTCACATTGTAGCCGTGTAATACAATTTACGTACATTAAACTTTGACATTGCTACGTGCTACTGCTGCTACTACACCATTGTTCGCATCCAGAAATGCGAGCCTGTCAATGTTGGCTAAAAATGCGTTTATGCCATGTGTGTCAATGCGATTTGGTCCATTCTATAAGCTTTGTGTTTTGAGCTCTAGATTCGCCCTGGTGTAGCCATAAATTGTTTTTTGGAAAACCTCAACCCGCTCTGACAAGACAATTCTTGTTCACAGACGACCGCTACCTCCACAGAGCTCCGTCGTGTGGACAACGCTTTCACAAGCACCAAACCTACCTAATTCGCTTACAATATCAATCATTACTTTGAATTTATTTGACTTAGAAACAACAACACCATATCAGAGACAAAGACATCTCAACGATAACCAAAATTTAGTATTTTAGATAAAATAACTGAATTTAAAGTAGGTCTATGTAGGTAATTCGAAACTAAAAATAATAATAATAATAAATCATTAAAATCATCAAAGAGGAGAAAAGTGACTCGAACAAAAAGCTATTTCTAAGGCTAAGATTACACACACATGTAAGTCTTACTTAAGAAAGTTACTCACGTAAGCAACTTCCGAAATTTTTTTTAATGTAAACAGCCCTGTAAGTGACTTGCAGCATTGTATATGAAATCTATAGTAGTCTGGGGAACGAGTAAGAGATAACGGGGTTTGGAGACACATAGATGTCGCTGATAATTATCACATATTTAAACCTTTCCACCTACATTTTCTCTCCAAAACGAGAAATTTGAAAAAAAGGTTTGGAGGCTCACGGTGTCGCCACAGTCGATCCTGCTATCCATATAACTATAGATTTCATATACAATGCTTACAGTTAATTTTATCAATTTACGTAAGATGTAAATTGAAAGAGGAACTTACAAGTGTAAACGCGTTTTTTGACACTTACGGAAATTTCACGAAAATAAAGCCCAAAAGTTTAAATGAAATAACCGTCTGAGTGAAATAACTCCGCAAAAATTAAAATGAAAAAGATCCCCCGAATTGGAGATTTATTACATTGTGAAATAAGTCTCCAAAAAGCACGAAATAAGTCCCAAAAAAAATATAAAATAAGGCCCCAAAAAAATTAGTGAAATATGTCCCCAACTAAAAGAATTGTCTTATACCATTTTATATATTTTTTCCAATTGAAAAAAAATTAACTAAGAAGGCAAAATAAGATTCAATATACATACATTTTTCATTTTTAAAGTGTTTTCACTTTTATTTTTCTTAGATCTCAGAAACAAAATCTTATTCTACTTTCTTTTCTATTTTTCAAATTTTATTTTTCACTATTTTTTTCGGGACTTATTTCATAGTTCAATATGGGGAGTTATTTCCCAAAAATTTGTATGAGATTGAAAAGTTATTTCATCATGAAATAACTCCCCATATAAAAAATGAAATAAGCCATCAAAAAACATAAAATAAATCCCCACAAATGGGGAGTTATTTCATATGAAATAACTTTTCAATCTCATACAAAATTTTGGGAAATAACATTTTTGTTGGGGGGTTATTTCTTGGGGAGTTATTTCACGGAGCCGAAATAACCACATAAACGGGGTAGTATTTCCTTATTAAATTGTGTTTCATTTTCAAAATGAAAAAAACCCACAATCTTAAGAAATAAGGCGAAATCAGGCCCAGCAAATAAGATACAAAAAAAATTAAAGAACCCAAAAATTTTCGAAAATGCAATAGCAAATTGTTTTAATTTAGGGCTTAGTTCGTAGAGCCGAGCGTAGAAAATCTTTATTTGTCTTTTTAGGTTGAGGTTTTTTAAAAATCTATTATGCCTTAAAATATTTGTTCTAGTTTTAAATTTCTCAAATCGTCCCGGTTTTACTTTGCTATATTGTTAAAATTATTATTATTATTACAGCGCTTTATTAGCGTAAAGAAAAGTTGGATATGAAATAAACTGAGATACCGATGCACATTGGGTTTGAATGTCAGTATTGCGAAATCGGAGGAAATAGGGCTGCCCTCAAAGTGTCAGCGAAAATTTAGAAAGAGATCTAAATTCTCGCTGACACTTTGAGGGAAAACATTGAATTATCCTGCAAAAAAAAAAATACGTTATATATTGAATTTTCAGAATTTTCGTAGTTAAAATGTATTTTCTGTTCACTTTTTTTTGATGGTCTCTTTAAACATTTGGAAAATATTTTGTATGAAATTTTCTTGCGGACAACAGTGTTTTCCCTCAAAGTTAATACAAACATCTTTTGTATGTCAATTTGTTACCGAGATATAGCGCTTCAAAAAACAGGTAATTTTTCAAAATTCGCCAAAACATGCCAAAAAATGAAGAATTCGGCCTTATTTTTTCGGAAATAGGTACCCAAATAATCATGATTTTTTTGTAATTATGGTTCCTCGTTAAAATCACCAACTTTCTACACCCCCCAACCCATCCTCGCTTGCCCAGCAGGTGTCAGGCCATACCCATTATTATTACCATCCCGACGTAATTTTAATATATTATTTTGTTCTTAGTACAGTGGGCGGGTGGAAAGAGTTCGGAAATTAATGAAACTTTGGATGTTGCTAAGGAATAGTTAATTAACATTTTGAAGAAGTTTTTTACCTCGACGGCCTTGTGGAAAAAGAGGAGGAGGGGGAAATTCAAAATGTTCGACTTTGCTCCGGTTTTCCCTCAATAACTTTTTTTCTTTACGTCCTACGACAAAAGTAGAGCGTTAAATTTCCCACAATGTAAATAGTCTGACATTTTTGTATGTCAATTCTATACCAAGATATGGAAAAAGAGGAGGAAGGGGAAACTGAAAAATGTTCGACCTTGCTCTGGTTTTCCCTCAATAACTTTTTTCCTTAAGTCCTACTGCAAAACTAACTCAACATTTTTGTAGAGCGTTAAATTTTTCACAATTTAAATGGTTCGAAAATTGTTGTGTGTCAATTCTTTACGAAGAAATGGGAAAAGAAGAGGTGGGTGGAACTGCAAATTTTTCGACCTTGCTCCGGTTTTCCCTCAATAACTTTTTTCACGTCTTAACAAAAAATGTAATTAAATTTTTTATAGAACGTTAAATTTCCTACAATTTCAATAGTTCAAAAATTGTTGTATGTCAATTCGCAACGAAAACATGGTGCTTCGAAAAACAGCAATATCAAGAAATTCAGAATTCCAGCATATTTCTTCGTATATACTTACCCGAATATTCATTAATCAAAAATTACCTGTTTTTTTAAGCGCCACATCTCGGTAACCAATTGACATACGAAGATGTTTGTATCATAGTTGCAAAAAGGCTTACTATTGTACTGAATTCGGTACTATTGGACTTTCCCGAGTACGCAAGTACCACTTCTCAATTTTCAGTACGATTTGTACTATTTTTAATTTTTGAAAAGGTTAACTATGTTCGCGCTTGTTTTTATTGTAATTTTGAATGCATTTATTACTCATTGTGATCGAGTTTATGTATTGTGTTTACTGGTTCGAAAATTAAGCTTTTGAGCAATGTTAACTGGCAAAATACGTTTGAAATCAAATGTAGCTTTGTCTTTTGAACTTTTACTATTTATGTTAATTTTAAATGAAAATTTTTATTCTTCTTTACTGTCAATATGGCTGACGGCTTTTGCCAATGCTGTACTGAATTGTTCAAACAAATTGATATTCCTAATGATGAAATAAAATTCACTTACTTACTTACTTACTTACTTACTTACTTACTTACTTACTTACTCTTTGGATCTTTTACCATGGTCTTCGTGGTTTTTTTGACAACTCCATAAGTTGTCAAACAAACCTGGGGTGGAATCGGCGAATCTGATTCGTGATTGTCACATTTCTTACAATAACATGTGATAAAATAATTTTGTGAGTTTGCTCAAAGTGATCACCGGAATTCTGTCGCACTTTGGCATCACTTTCAGAGAAAACCAATGACGTTTAGTTATTTTCATTATGTCATTTTCCGTTAGGCAATCGGAGAGAACTCCGAAGACAAATCGTTTCTCTTCGGAGTTGTGTTTTGCGAGTCTTACCTCTTCTGCTTTGTATGAACGGTCTGACAACGCATATATACGAATGTCACAGTTTCTATATATTTTGTAGTTCAATTTGAACAATTCGAAAAATTTTAAAATATAATTTACTGTTTTTTGATAATTACTTTTTTGTTTTTTTTTTTGAAAATTGATACTTTTAAAAGTAGATAGTCTTCAATTTCATATAAACTCATAAATACAAAATAATTGAATTTGGTTTTCAACTTTTTGACATTTTGCCCAGATGCTATAGGCAAATCTGAACTTTATATAAATAATTGAATTATGGAGTTTTAGTCCGCTTTCAAACAAAACTTTAAATATTTTGTTTATATTCTAGCCAAAAAGCATTTTAAAATATAGTTTCCGGCAATTTTAAGGGACGTGATAATTATGCCTTTATTTAGAAAAAAATAATTTAGTTGTCATTTCACGTGTATGCTTACAACATATACGCGTTTCAGAAAAATATCTCAATTAAAAATATTGTTACGACCTTAAAGAAAACTCAAATGGTAAGACTTTAAAAGCCGAAACTGAACGAACGAGTTTGACGTTTGAAAAGGATTGATAGCTGTCAGAAGAAAGACACACGAGGTGTCGGTGTAAAAAAGATCTTTTCTTTTGCTTTTTGTGATTTTTGATCTAGCTGCATTTAATCAAATTTGAATAATAAAATAACCTTTAAAAACTAGAAATTCTCTTGAGTTTTACCAACTTGATAAATTTGTTACAATATGTACCTTTCTGTTTTTTCTTAGTGTTTTTATTTTTATCTTTAATCATAAGGAGAAGCTAATTTCTCTCATTCGAAAACAACATTAGTGTAGTCTTTGACAAATCTTTAACAGCAAAAGCAAATTATTTTGTTTTATAAGTCAGCGTCAGCGGTTTATTATTTATTTATTATTATTTTTGTATGCAAGTGACACATAAATAGCTGTCACAAGAAAAAATAACAAAAATGTGATTGTCACATGTGACAATCACCTTAGCCAGACGAAATTTGTAGATTGTGACTATCACATATCACAAATCATCTTAACCGATTCCACCCCTGGGTTTTTGGTTTTCAAAACACAAATAAGGGATTCTAATTGATTGAAGTTTCCATTTTGCTTTATTTGTTTGATTTTGATTAACTTGTATTAGAATAAAAGCATTCACTTGAATCTCTTTTCGTTTCTTTCAAAAAAATAAATGAAAAAGTAGACATAGCTACAAATAAAAAATAAAAAATAAATATTTGACACCAAACGTCACTTCAACAGCTGATTCGTTACCTCAACTCGCCCCAGCAAAATATCAAGATCAACTTCAGGGTGACTTCCTAGCGAACCCAGTTTTTAATAACAGAAAATTTTTTCGTTAGGCGAGTTGAGATTTTTCAATAAACTAGTTGTGGCGACCCCAGGGTGGCATGAGGGCTCAACAAAAAAAAGCTTTAGGAAGATTTTTGACGTATTTCTGACAGCCAAATAATTGCCCGTTCGTTAACATCGATGATTTCAATATATGTACATCGGTATCGGTAATTTCTTAAACAATAAAACGATGTTTCTTAACTTTAGTTACAGTAGGTGTTCTTCAGCAATGGCACCCTCTCTGATACTACACATAACTAGATATACGTACATTTTCTCGATTTAATAGAATATTTATTTTCACTGTTTGCGTTGATTTATAATTTAAAAAAGTTCAGTACCATTTTGTCTATCTCAGTACTATTTGTTTTTCAGTTTTCAGTACAATCGACAAAAGTGAATTTTCATCACTGGTTTGTATCAACAAAATTGTAGGAAATTTAATGCTTTACGAAAAACTAAAAATGTTTTTGCCATATGACGTAAGGAAAAAAGTTATTGAGGGAAAACCGGAGCAACGTCGACAAATTTGCAGCCCCCCCTCTTTTCGCACAGGGCCCTCGAGGTCAAAACTTAGCAAAATGTTTGTTAACTATCCCTGAACAAAATCCCCAATTTTCATTAACTTTTGACCTTTTTCCAACTAAACCCACTTTTTCCGACCTGTCGACTGGACTATGACAGACAATTGCTCCATTACAATTACATACATACCTTCAAAATAAACCAAAGCAATATTCCTAAAGGTCGATATGGATATTGAAAGCTTGTTACTCTGGGATAACTCTTACTGCAGCTGAATTAGACTGGTATCCAAGTGTAAGTTGGTGTTTGATTAGTTTGAGGATTGGTTAAGAGTTAATAACATTTTGTTATTCCACAGACCTTAGCACAAGCTGAGAGCCGTGCTACCTTATGGCTCAAAAACAGCCGATGATATAATCTCGAATATGCTCAAAGAAAAACAAGATTTCTTATATAAAGCTGGCCTTTTTTCAGAAGATCTACGAAATGCTACACATTAACACATTACTCAGCACCGCTGTCTGTAAGTCTTGACTCTTGAGTATACAACAAAATCCTGGGAACCAAAAAAGGTAGAGAAAGTTTTTTGAAAATTATGTATAGTACATATTTACTTTCAATAATATACTTTGTTATTTTTTGTATTATTTGTTATAATATGATTATTGATCTTATAGGGTTTTCACACCGAGCCGAAAACCCGGTTTTCGGCTAAAAGTTTACGAAAACCTGACACCGGACTTTTCAAGTTTTCGTTTGACATTTCGTGTTTGCTTTGTATTCCAACAAGTTTTCGACAGGTTTTATATAAAACCAGTCGTTTTATAAAACTTGTGATGAGGAAAAACGTATGGTAAAACTTGTGTTTTCGTTCAGGTTTTGGGGTTTTTTTCGCGAAAACCGCGTTTTAGCTCGGTGTGAAAACCCTATTAGTATGATTTGTGGACTATAAAATATTTTTTTCTATATTTGATGTGAAAATAAAATTAATCTGCCTTCGCAAAGAAACAATAAAAAACAAATAAATGTCTGTAAATTCAGATTTCTACGAATTTATCCACCAACTTGTGAAAGGAGTCCGTAACAACAGATGCCTCTATGACAGAAGCGACATATTTTATTTCAACAAATTAAAAAGAGAAGAAGCTTGGATGGAAATTGCTCACGAATGCAACAAACCTTGTAAGAAAAAACTTTTATACTTTATTTGTCTAATCGAAGCACAAAAAGTATTGCTTTATAACATGACTATCGTTTCAGTCCACTTCAAAAAACTGCATTTCAGGCCGAAACTGCATCAAGCTGGGACCGCCGCAGGTTTTGGGGGTAAGGGCAAGAGCACTTAATTCGGGATTGCAGCACTAAATTAGCACCTAATTATTGCATTATTACTTTTTTTAAATTCCATGTAATTCCTTGTGGCGGATCCAGCTTGACGGTCCAAATACGTTCCACAAGTTCCACAATGCAGTTTCGGCCTAAAATATGCGAGTTAAAAACTGAAATGCAGTTTTTTGAACAGGACTCGAGGACCCCTTTATTTTGATAGCATTCTTTCTACCGTGCGATAAAATTTGGGCAATTTCGTATATTTGCTAAAGTTGTTGCAGTGCATTTGAAGGTCAAATCGTGGAGCAATTAATTTGGCCGCAGGTTTCGAGGGTAAGGGCAAGAGCACTTAATTCGGGATTGCAGCACTAAATTAGCACCTAATTATTGCATCATTACATTTTCGAAATTCGATTGTGGCGGTCCCAGCTTGACGGACCTAAGATTTTTTCATATACATATTTTTTTTTCAAAATACCAAAATACCAAAAACCAAATATCTGTTTTAGAGCAAGTTTGTGCATTTTTAACCATGCAAAATATCTTGAATGGCCGTATGATGGGAGCGTATCGGAATCCCGCTTTTTAAAATCCCGCTTTTCAAAAATCCCGAAAAAAAAGTATTGAAATCCCGTCTGCTAAAATACTGCTTTTTTATAATCCCGTCTTCTAAAATCCCGCTTGTTCAAAATCCCGATCTATTATAATCCCGCTTTTTAAAATCCCGACAAATCCCGCTAATCCCGTTTTTTTTTTATAAAATAAGCTAATATGTTATAAAGTCACGCGCAGTAAAAAAAATAATGGGAAATAGAAAAAAATATGAGTAAAAAAGGTTTTTTGCGTCGCATTGCTTATAATATACAAAACTAATAAAATAAAAAAATTTGTTAATGGTTTAAAGTTTTTTTTTGTTCCCTTTTGAATAATATCCTATAGCATTACTTTATACTTTTTTCTTGTAATTTATTGAAGATTGTCATATTCATTGTTAAAATAAAATGCATTTAAAAAAATCACTCATTGCTTAAGTTATTTTAATTTTCTTATTATCCCGCTTTTGCAATCAAAAGTAGTTGTTTTATTTTAAAAAATCGCGCGATTTTTTAAAATAAAACAACTACTTTTGATTGCAAAAGCGGGATAATAAGAAACGGGATAGTAAAAAACGGGATTATAAGAGACGGGATTTTGAAAAGCGGGATTTTAAAAAAGCGGGATAATAAAAAGCGGGATTATAAAAAGCGGGATTTCAAGATCGGGATTTTAAGAAACGGGATTATAAAAACCGGGATATCGAACCCAACCCCCGTATGATGAGTATACCCGAAGCACGATGTAAAGATTGTTGTTGGTGGTCCTGATTTCAAAGCCCTGGATATCCTATAGTTCGAAGGTCAGCCAGCATAGTTTTTAGGAGCTTGTTATGAGTTGTGAAGGTCCGCATTTTTTTAAGATCCGTCAGAAAGTCAGAACACGAAAACCTCACAATGTTGATTACATCTTTCCTTTGTGATGGTCTTGTCTCTTGTGACAGTGAGGTCTGCCGGAATCGGGCTGTAGAGCTGTAAATGATTCCTAGTTCTTACGGTGCGGTGGGCTGAGAGCCAGAGAAAAAATAGCCATTTAAAAGATTTGTTTGTTTTACATTTTTAACAACATTTATTTCAACTTTTTAACATTCAAATATTAAAGTCCATAATATTATAAGTCTATGGTGTTTTTTTTTTTTTTTAAATCGAATAAAATTGTGTAGCTGTAGAAGACTGCAACTCAATCTGGCCCATTTTAAATTGAAGTCTCTGAAGCCATTTAAGTAAATCGTCAGAATGGTGAGAGTTTTGCTCTTCATAATCTGGGGCATAGTCGCGGACATTTTGTAATCGCACATGGAGTGTATCTGATAGCTGGGATATCAAAATTTATGTTAGATAATTGAAAATATTTCACGAAAAACGTGGCTTACTTGAGTTTGAGAGGATAAAACAGGACTCCAAAGTGGTAATAATTTTCCAAGCACTGTCGAATGGGTTTCTTTAAGAGCTTCCAAAAGACTCAAAAAATGGAGGTTCACCATTTCAGACAGCTGTAAGGAAAAATTAATTTGAAAATAAAAATAAAATCCAAACATTCAATTTTACCTTGGCGTTTGAGCTCTGGAAATCCACACTTTCTTTGGCTGCTTTCGAATTCGCCACCAATTGCAATATGCACGGCGTTACCTTTGCCCAAAATTCAAACAAAATCCCCATGGTGATGTTATGTGCCTCTGGGTTGTTAGGGGTGCTGAAAGCTGCCTGTTCCAAATACACTGTCCACAATTGACACAGGGTAAATGCATGGAACAATGAAGACATATGTAAAACCGATGTTTTTGACTGTTCGGCGAATCCGGCGAAAATCACTTGAATGTGATCAGCAATATGACAACTGGCTTCTTGCGGAACTGGTTGTGTCATTGCTTGTCCTGGATGTTGCAATTGAAAATGATGAACTGCGGCTCCATGCTGTCCAATGACTCCGCATTTTCTCTGTGTCAAGGCAGAATGTGTGAGTGAGCCTAAGAGCAACCATGAAAGGAGCCTCATATGTCCCACACATTCAGTGAATTCCTTGGGACTAAAATTAGATTTTTTTTTAAGGGATCTTCTTTAATCGTACTTAATAGAACTTACCCTTGTTGAAGGGATGACGGGGCATTATAAAGCCAGGGCAAATACCTACCAACTGCCTTATTGTCCCTGGAATTCCCACGCGACATTTCCAGAGCTAAATATTGTGCAACAGCTCCTTTCAGCACACCACCTAAGGTGTCCTCCCCCAAACCGTTTTGTATCTGTCCATTCTTGAAGTTCTGTTAGAATATTGTCTTTTTGGAAGCACACAAATTATTCTAAAGCTTGAAAATTACCTTAATTTTGCTAAGTGTATGGAAATCAGCCAAAAAGTCCAGCACATCGTTCATGTACTGTCGCAAGCAATCGGCCGCATTAGTCGGATATTGAGGTGGCAAATCGGGCAATCCAGCTATTGTACCCGGAGGCAATGCCCCACCGGCATCTTGAAGAGCAAATCCAACAATCAACAGAAGATTATGATCGGGAATGTTTATTTTGAATTTCAACGCCTGAACGAATTCAAAGATCAACTGGCGACAAAGCAGCATCTTGTCTCGATCCTTAGAAAAGGATCGGTTGCTAAGTGTGCAAAGATCATAGATGGTACTGTGGCGCAAGTTGATGCTCTGAACGCAGTAGCCGAGAACTTTCGAAAATGGCTCGAGAAGAGCTTTCGGTGGAGATATTTTCAAAGTGGCAACAATAATGTCCAGCAGGTACTCTGGACTATCTACGCTTGGCAGGATAAGAACTACTTGACGGAAAAGTGATTCAAGTGATTGCATGGCTTGAGCCCATGATGATGGTCCTAAACCACTGTCTGCAGGAATGCATTGGAGATATTCGGACATATTGCGCAATATTACCGACAGATGCTCTAGCGGAAGAGTCTTTTTCTGCAACAAAGACTCGCACACCAGGTAAATAGGGCTTGTTGGGTTGAGCTCCTGAAAGTCTAACAGGGCTTTGGCAATACTTCGAAAAGACTTGCGACGAGTTTCCTCTGAAATGATCAAACATAGTCATAATGTAATAATTGAAAACAGTAGGTAATGGTCTTAAAAAATATAATCTTCTTACTTTTGACTTGAGTTTGGAAGAGCTGCAAGAAAATTCCGTTGGGCGCCAATTGATGCAAGACGCAACGAATAAATTGATGGGCAACTGACTGAGACCCACCGGGCAAGTGCGTAGCACTCGCATATTGCCATGGAAATGTTGAGTGCATCGCAAACCTAGATAACATACAAATCGTTAATGAAACTATTCTCGTAGGCCAATGAAACTTATATGTACTTCGAGACAATGGTTAGAATTTCAGGAAGGAAGGGTGCTGCCATCGCAGGTTCACGATGAATGAATGTCCCCAGAATAATAATTAGGATTCCCACTTCTTCGTCATTATATTCCTCTAGCATTGATCCACACTCTCCGCATCTCTCGCAGACACAATAGTCACCCACTCGTGATTGACTCTGCAAAGAAACGTTGGAGCACAACACAAATATTTTTAAAATAGTGCGACCTTACCGGTTTATGATCTGACTGGCTTCCATTTGTAACTGCTTCATCATCGAGATCTGATTCCTCTTTTTGACTTGGTGGGGGCCAATAACCTGCATACTTAGATCTTACATCTGAAACAGCCTGGGTGTCCACTACAAAAGGAATTTTTCTAGTACCTCGTCCTCTTTGTGCTCCACGCTCTTTTTGGTTCTGTTTACCCGGAAGGTGATCATGAGAAACAGCCTTCAATATAGAAGCATGCAAATCATGGGGCGAATCCATAGCAACTTGCTTAATAAGCCGCCTAGGTGAGGTCCCACGGCTGCTTGGTGTAATATCATCCTTTGTGCTTTCGGAAACATCAAGACTATCCTGCTTTAGATGGCTTATGTCAGGAAGTTTCAAGCCTTCCCGTATTCGGTCGACCAAAACTGGAACACCCTCTTGAGGCCCAATGGGCAAAAGTCTTTCGGGAGTTGGAATCTCCAGTTGAGTTATTTTCTTTGGCGCTGGTAATGAGGCGATTTCTGGTTCTGATTCGCTAGGATTGGGCATAACGCTCATCTTCGAAAGTGGTGAGTCTGGTGAGCCATAGCTCTTTTTATCAAATCTGTGAAGTGTTGGTTTCCCGTTGTTGCTGCCATTTGTACCTGCCTTGGATCCGCTATGATGAGAGTCTTCAGTACCTGGAGATGAAGAGGAGGTACTTGTAACTGTAGAGGTTTCGACGATAGTCTTGTGCCTACCAAGGGTCTTTGCTAGAGTCTTTTTGTCAATGCTGTTGATACTGCCGTTTGATGACCGACTTCCGCATGAAACCTGAGGAGTTGGCTTCACAGCTGCAACTATCGGAGTTACTTCTTGCGTTGGTTTTGAAGGAGCTGTGACTGGGATAGTTGCACTCTTTGTGTCGATACCTTGAATAACTCCCATGGCCTTGAGATGGTTGGAAGCAATCGATGCAAACATCTTAGAAGTGTGAGACATATCGGAGGATTTTCCTCGGACAGGTTGTGTGCTCTGGGTAACAACAATGGCACGTTGAACATCAACTGGAGGACTAAGAACTGCTGTTTCCTGAGTTTCTGCTCCAACCAATGGAGTTACTATCATTCGCACTCCTTCTTGAAGACTGCATTTTGATTGAGTCACTACAGTTGTTGCCGTTTCAGTTGTCTTGGACTTTGTTACAATGTCACCACTTCTAGACAATCGAATAATTTTTGACGTGGTTGAAGTTTCTTTCTTCTAAAAAAATTAAATTTATTTCAAGCCATCAACTAAATGCATTCAAATCATGACTCACCTCTTCAAAGAAATCAGTGGTGCGAACTGCCCGATGCCTTAAACCATCATATTTAAATCCAGATGTCGAGACTTCCTCATAATGATTGGTATCGTCAAAGGATCCCTACATGGAAAATTAATAGCATATAGAGCTTCAAACAAAAGGTACAAAACAAACCGGTGCACTGGAGCCATGAAGGGTGCTGTCCGAAAAGTCACTCTCCGGAATAGCCACCAATTCAGATTCAGTATCATCGGCCTCCAAACTGGAATCTGGATATTTTCGGAATGTGTGCTGGCCTGATTTCTGTGAGAAGCCAACATTTTGTCCTTTGCCCTTGGAAGCAGCGCTTGTCCCCTCCGATGGAAACATTGGGCTTGGCGGTGGGCTCTGATGATCCTTCTCATCTGCGTCTGTGCCTAGTGAAGGCTGACTGGCATCCCTTGATCGCGAAGGTGGGTGGATGTCCAAAATGGTCGTTGTTGGTATTCTCTTGCATTGATGGAACTGAGCCTTTAAGCTGTTAATGACGATTCGCATGGCACTGTTTATGTAGCCACTATATGGTGGCTGTGTGTAGGTGTATTTGTAGAGTACAACAAGTATGGTCATTAACCAGTTGCGACGTGAGTGTGGTTCCAAATACCATAGAGAATAGTTGAAGACCAAGTTTTGATAGCAATCAGTTCCAGCGTTTGTTGGATTTGGTGCAAAGAGAATGACTTGCATCACAGAAGATAAAATAAGACCTCCAATAAGGTGGTTTTGATCCAGAACTTGGGGTAAATTGGCCAAAAAGGCATTAAACACGGCTGATGACCTGCATCAGTGATCGATTAGAATATATTTTGATTCTACAATTGTTTTTTTTTTCAAACCTTAGATTGCTTGGAGTTGTATGGAACGTCTTGTCAATCTGGTTATGTCCCAATAAAAGAAATAGATGCTTCAAAACAATGTTTTGAGTTTTTGTCATTGGTTTGTCTTCTGAGGGAAATGCCTGATCAGTGCGGGACATGAACTGCATGAGGAGGAACACTAGCAAGTGTATTGTCTCTTTGTCCGACTCTTCCAGTTCAGTAATTCGATTAATGAGACCAGGTAAGTTGTCATCTCCAAGGCCCCCTATTGAATGAATGTGTCCTTCTGTATGAACAAATATAGGATTATTGTTTAGGGAAAACACATCCTTAAGGAAAAGCAGCGCACTTGTTGAATAGCTTTTGCTTTCAAAACTTAATTAAAAGACAATTCTTAAGTGGGGAATATAAACAGGTTTAGGCCATAGGGTAGGCCTGGGTCGTCCAGTTTTTTAAATTTATTTTTTTTTATTAAAAGTTTAACTCCGTAGATAAATCTACGGAGTAAACACACTTACATACACGGTTATAAAGAAATGTGCTTCACCTGACAGGAGATAAGGGGTTGCCTTGAACCCAACCCAAAACAAATCTTTGATGTTGTGCGCAAAACTGTGTCAGTCCTGGCTAAAGTTCACAGAACAAAGCTGTTTTTTAGAACCCTAAAGTCACAGTGAGTTCGCCCCAAACCATTTTTTGAAAAGCTTCAACTCACATTTTTCGTTATTTTGAAACTGAGGTTGCCCTGAAGTCACTCTGAGCCTGAACTATTCTCTGTCCAAAAGTACGCTGTACATGGTTTATGTGGAAGCTATTTCAAAATAAGTAGCGTGCCAAATGTTTGCACCATTCTAAAAGGAAAGAAACCCCTCATGGAAATTTCCAATTGCTTCTGACGTAAAGCGGAAAACATTCCTATCTTCCCTGTACTGCCTATTTATGTTGGACAGAGTATAAGTTTTTTGCTGGGTGAGTTAAGGTAATGAATCACATGTTGAACTGGAAACTCTTGATGTATTTGGACAATCGACGAATCGTTTTTTGACAATTCCTGGCGTTGTCAGGAAACCTGGATTGACCCTTGGTAATCTTCAAAAAACAAAGCTATTGAAATGCAAAGTTGTATCAAGTGCGCTGCTGTTTGTGTTAAGTTAAGCTTAAAAGGTATTGTACAGATTAGTTCATGCAACATTTTAACAACACCACGTTCTACACTTACTGTGAATTTTATGATAGTGAAATACACCACACCACATTTATTTTAAATAAAAAGAAAACTAAAAGAAATTATTGAACTTGATCAAAAGACATTTTTTATCCTCATACCAATGACAAAAACAAAAAACAAACGCGATGAAATTGCGCAATAAAAACTAAATTATCTTGCAATTCAAAAATTGTATGAGGTAGAACATTTTTTTTTGGAAAAGACTTATTGTCGTTTTATGGAGGCAAAGAGTAAAAAGTGTTGCTTTTCCTGTAGTTCAGATTCCAGCTTTTGCCCCAAGTAGATTGGGTGGGTGTACAAAATCTGGGTGGGCTCAGCTGCACAAAACAGAATGATAACTTTAGACTCAATTGAAGAACGTTGCTTGTGGGATTTCTTGCCCGGAACTTTCTTGGAAAGTGACAAATTGCTGCTAGGGATATCACACTACCAATAAGCCAAAGAAACCTGGTGGTGGAATGACGAAGTTAAGGCAGTGATAAGTAAGAAGAAAGCGGCGGAAGGGCACGCCCTGAAGTCAAATACACACCATAAGGACCTTTGGGTAAGTTTTGAATATCCGACTGCAAAATATTATTAGGCTATCTGATTACCAGTGCTGGTTTGCCGTGGGTACCTATGATCAATGACATGTATGAATGAAGTGGTGGGAAAATTGCCCTAACTCCAGTAACCGAAAAATTACCCCTAAGATGAACGGCAAACTCTGCACTTCAGTTGTGCCATTGTATAAAAATTTTTATAGTAATTTCATGGAACATGTTTTTTTAGTTCCGAACTTCGTCAATGGCGGTGCTAGTTGACTTATCTACTTTACATCAAATGTCTTCTATTGTTGTTTTTGCTTCCCATGGCAATCTAGACAAAAACCACTCCTAACTCACCAATCAAGTGCTTGAGAACTTCGTCAATAGATGGCGCATCAAACTCTTATTATTCCTACAATGGTTGTGCGTCAAATATACGGTTCTGTTATTTTTGAATAGCTTGGCAACAAAAAGTCCTAGAGCCATACGGTTTTCAGTGTTGGATTCAAAACTTATGAGAACATTGAGTTTTGACAACAAAAATAACGTAATTTTAACAACTTTTTTAGGAAATCGCCTCCCGACTAAACGAAGGGGAATAGACCCCTCTCTCATACGATTTTTTCTTGTCTTAACACAACTTTTTCGCTCCAGCTTTTTGATGCTCCTTATACCCATCAACCTGAATACATTTTTACTTGCGATTATAGGTAGGTAGGTACTACAGGGCAAGTTATGATTTCGTAAAAAAAATAATATGCACGGCTGCAATAATATGTCATTATGCTTAATACCTATCAAGGTAAAAAAGTTTTTTTTTTCAAAAAACGATTTAAAAAAAGCTGAAGATGCTTTATGAACATGTCATATTGGATCACACTAAGTTTGAGGTATTTGAAGCGGTGTCTGAGTAAACCTTTTTTGGGTGGCACAAGCCTGGGGAGGATAAAAAACAAGACTGTGGAGAAACCATTTATTCTCCAAACTTGTTGGAGACGGGACTGTCTTTGTTTTTCATTTAGACCTGTAAGAAAATCTTATATCCAAAATGGTAGCTCTGTGTAGTTTATGCAGTAATGCACGGAAGAACAGCTGTTACAAGGAGTGGATGGAATCAGCTGCAGCTGGAAAATGTGGCGTGGAGTTAAGCATCAACAATAAGTAGGTCAAGAAACTGTGTGTCTAGTTTTATGACATTATACAAAAAGTGAATGAACGTTGCTGAACATAACAGACAAAGCTTGAATTTAGAAAAAAAAACTTCTCTTAGGGATGAAATTTGGATTGATCTTAAACAAAAAGTGGTTAAGCTACGCGTAGAACTTTCGGCTGAAAAAGTGATGTTTTTTTTTTTTGATATTGATGGATTTATCTTAATAGGTTATCTCAAAAAAGGAACAACATACAACAATTACGAAAGCATGCTACGCATCATAGCTTGATAAACTGTAGGCAGCCTTTTTGGGATAGCGGTCACTGACACAATTGGATTAATACAGGCTGGGGTGCTTTGAGAGAAAGATTCTTCGGGTGATATTCGGGCCTGTATGTATCAATGGAGTATGGAGGAGAAGATTCAATGACGAACTGTACGGGCTATACAGCGACATTGACTTGGTTAAGAAGCTGAAAATTCAGCGGCTTAGATGGCTGGGTCATGTGGAGCGTATGGACGCTAAATTTTGAATTTGGAGAGATTAAAGATAATAAGGCAAGTTATGGATTCATGCAATTTTTTTTTTGAGATAACAATCAAACATAACATTAAGATGATAGCGAAGACAAAAAAAAATTGGTCAAAAAATTCTGTCCGTCTGTCTGTCTGTCTGTATGTATGTATAGACACCTACAGCCCAAACGGGTGGGCCAAATTGCTTCAAACTTGGTACATATATATAAAATTTTTAAGGTATTTTACAGAGGGGAAATTGAATTTTTTTTTATCTAAAAAAAATTACGGTACCTGCTAAATAACCGTTACGCTTATTTATCTAGAAAACATGGCTGAAAAAAAATTAAAAAAACCCAAAAACGGTACTTTCTATAGGACCGTTTTTTTGCTTTCTGCTATCTCGAAAACGGCTCAACCGATAGTTTCGGAATTTCACACATATATAGGTGCAGGAAGCTCAATTTATACTGCATACCAATATTTTTTAAAAAATTGTTCTCTGTATTTAAAAAAATTAAATTAAAAAAATTGATACTTTAAAAACTGCTCATTAAACTTTTTTTTTAATTATAAATATGTTAATGTATTTGCTGAATACCTATGAACTGGCGTTTTGGATTGTTTTTTGAAAAATGTTTTCAGATATTTTTTGCAAAAAACTTTTTTCTCGAAATCCGCTATACAGATTTTTATAAGTTTATTCTCATAAATTCAAATTTTTCCAAAAAATAAAATGGCGTACTTATTTTTCTGGTCAAATTAGTTCAAGTATTTATTTAAGAATTTAAAAAAAAAAATAGTTTTTATCAAAATCTCAAGCCCCAAGACCACTGTTATACATTAGAGCAAGTTCGGACATTTTATTTAATATAAGTTATGACAACGCTGGTCACTTTAATTCTCACTGCTTTAATTTTTGTTTTCAATTAAATTGGCAATTCTAACTGCACTTGTTGTTCTCACTTTATTAAAAGAGCAGAGAAATAATAAACTATAAAACTAAAAATATCAAGTTATGTAATCAGCTTATCATAGGCTCTTCTTGAGATGTGTGGACCGTTGTTTGAGAACAAAAAATTGTTGAGTAGACAGTCCTTTCTTGTAAGCTGACCACTACACAATTGTAAAGATTTCTCATAGAGAAAAATAATAAAAAAATTATAAAATATTAACAAATTGTATTATTTGGCGCCCAACTTTAAGTGACGCGTTGGTTAATTTGATTTTTACAAAATTTATAAAAAAACAAGTTTGCGCACTTAATCGTGATCCACAATCCACATTGCCGGAGCATTTGAAAAAATAAATTAATACAATAAAGATTTTATTGCCATGAATTACACATGGTAAAAAAGGCTTATAATAACAAGCAATACAAAAAAGTTTACTTCGGTAAAAAACACTTAAAAACTTTTAATATGAAAAATTTCAATGAGATATGCTTAAAATATAAGTGGAAAAATATTATCTAAAGATTATTACCTAAAATAAAGAAGGTTAATAAATTCCAAAGTGAATAAAAATAAAAAAATATATACAGAACTATAAGTTAGAACACTATTTCAAAAAACTAAAAAAAGTTGATACAAAATAAAATAAAATAAAATAAAGACATAAAAAGACACTAAAATCCAGTAACCAATAGAAGACCTAATCTGGGAGAGGTAACTGCTCAGCGTAAGAAAAGTAACTGTACCAGCATAAAAAGAAGACCATCAATCAAGATTGTTATTTAATCATTATTTAATTATTTTTTCTGTTACTATTCCTTGAATTATTTATTATAATTATAATTTTCGTGTGAATTTTTGTTTTTTATTTTCTTAGGAATTATATTTTCGTTTCGTGGATTTTCTTAAATCTAATACTATTTTTCTTTTCTCAGGTTATTTTTTTTTTTCTTTCTTCACATAGTCTTTCTATATTCTATGTTATAAAAATCTTAAACTTTTGAATTTATATCAAAATGAATGCGGACCAGATTAATGCAATCATTGCCCATGCGGTTCAAGCTGCGACTGAGCAAACAAGACGGGCATTTAGCGATACTATAGAGGAATTGACAAATAGACTTAGGGTACTAGAAACACCTGCAACTGCTGAGGTTTATCAACCTGTTGTTATTGTGGCAGGAAAGGTTTGCGAGGAGCGGTTAGACTTGGTAAAATCCTTACCAGAGTTTGGGGGTGAGCAGGTAAGGTATATTTCATGGCGTCAAGCTGCTTTTGCAGCTTATAAATTATTTGAAGGTTATGAGGGAAGTTCGGGTCACTACCAGGCTGTGGCCATTATACGGAATAAGGTTATCGGTTCTGCAGATCAGGTTTTATCTTCATTTAACACGGTGCTAAATTTTAAAGCTATCATTGCTCGATTGGATTTCACATATGCAGATAAAAGGCCTATATACCTTATTGAGCAGGAAATGTCAACTCTTAGGCAGGGAAGGTTGTCGATTATAGAATTTTATGATGAGGTGGAGAAAAAAGTTACGCTGATTATAAACAAAACCATAATGCTTCACGAAGGAAATACAACTCTGATTGACTCTCTTAGCCAAAAATATCGTCAGGATGCTTTAAGAATTTTTATTTCTGGGCTAAATAAACCCATGTCTGATATCTTATTTTCTTCGCAGCCCTCTGACATGCCAAGAGCTCTAGCTTTAGCACAAGAGTTAGAAGCAAATCAGGAGAGATATGTTTTTGCAAATTCTTTTTCTAACAGGAATGAACGTAACACTGGCTTTCAAAGTCGACCATATCTGAACTCAAATCCATATATCCCATATAATTCAATACATAACAGACCTATCACCCGTGGCCAATTCCAAAGTAGGCCAGTTCCAATGGAAATAGACCCAACTATTTCAAATTATAAAAATCCGATATCTTTTCAAAGCCGTGCCCAAAATCCAATCCATACTCAAAGACCCAATATGCAAAACCAAAACCCTTATAATAACCCAAGATCGATGCAAAGATCTAATCAACTGCAGAGGCATTTCAATAATTCAAACGAACTGAAGAGACATCGTGATCCCGACAGACAACCGCAACCGCAACCGCATCCAAAGCTTCAAAGGGTCAATCACCTCAATCAGCAAATAGTCAAGCCTTCAACAAGCCAAGAAGGCCCACAGCATGCATACGAATATTATGATGTAAACCATGATGACCAGTTTGATTACTACTGCGATAGCGAGTTGTCGGGTGAGGACCAAACCGAAAAAATAGACAATGATAACCTAGAACTATTTGATGAAGTAAATTTTTTAGGGGAACTTCTCTCCTGCCCTATGTTGGTCGCACCCTGGCGGGTAGAGAAATAAAGCTTCTGGTAGACACTGGTGCGTCTAAAAATTATATAAAACATTTAAGCACACTGCAATCTATCACACCTATAAATGAACCGTTTTCTGTTAAGTCAATACACGGCATAAGCAAAGTGACGTCTAAATGTGTTATAAATATTTTTAATAGAAATGCAACTTTTTTTGTACTTACCACACTGAAAACTTTTGATGGTATAATAGGGTTTGATTTTCTCAATGAAATCAGAGCAAACTTAAACCTTGAAAAGGGGATTTTAAGTTATAGTAGAGGGGAGGAAAAGTTACTATACCTTTACTGTAGAGATGTTAACAGTATCTTTTCACAAACTAAAAATATTCCATTAGACACAAAGGAACAGATTTCCTTGTTATTGTCTCGAAATTCTAATGTTTTTGCTGATCCCAATGAATCATTACCCTTCAATACAAAAGTTGTTGCTACAATCCGAACAACAGATAACGAACCCGTTTATTCGAAAGCTTACCCGTATCCTATGTCCTCATCTGAGTTTGTTAATAAAGAAGTTGTTAATTTACTTCAAAACGGAATCATAAGACCATCACGATCTCCGTATAATAATCCTGTATGGGTTGTTCATAAAAAAGGAGTTGATGAAACGGGTAAACGGAAAATGCGGCTTGTAATTGATTTTAGGAAATTAAATAGCAAGACCGTTAATGACAAATACCCTATTCCTAATACTACAGTTATCCTTGCTAATCTAGGAAAGGCTTCTTTTTTTACAACTCTGGACCTTAAATCAGGGTTTCATCAAATAAAATTATGCGATCGTGATAGGGAAAAGACAGCTTTCTCTATAAACAATGGAAAGTTTGAGTTTTGTAGGCTTCCTTTTGGATTAAAAAATGCACCCAGCATTTTTCAAAGGGCAATTGATGATGTATTAAGAGAAGAAATCGGTAGGTGTTGTCATGTTTATATAGATGATGTCATTATTTTTTCAAAAACGGAGGTCGAACACCTTCGAGACGTAGAGAAAATTTTAAAACTGCTTTTTGAAGCCAACATGAGAGTTGCACCAGCCAAATCAAGATTTTTTAAAAATGAGGTAGAGTTTTTAGGCTTTGTAGTGTCCGATAAAGGAATTAAGACATGCCCTGAAAAGGTAAAAGACATTGTAGGCTATGAAATTCCTAAGACTCTTCGCAGCTTACGATCTTTCCTCGGCCTCTCTGGGTACTACAGACGATTTATAAGAGATTATGCCCATATAACAAAACCTCTTACTAGATACTTACGGGGTGAAAACGGAAACGTAGGCAAAAATCAGTCAAAACACATGAAGTTGGAATTGGACTCCGAAGCAGTTGAGGCATTTGAAAGAGTTAAAAGAATTCTGGCTTCAGAAGACGTCTTACTCTTGTATCCTGATTTTAAAAAGCCTTTTGATTTGACTACTGATGCTTCTTCCCATGCACTTGGGGCTGTCCTTTCGCAAGATGGAAGACCAATCACCATGATTTCTCGAACTCTGTCCGCTACAGAAGAAGGTTTTGCTACCAATGAGCGAGAACTGTTGGCTATTGTTTGGTCTTTGCAAAAATTAAGGAACTATTTGTATGGAGTTAGTCAGCTTAACATTTACACAGACCACCAGCCGTTGACTTTTGCGGTATCTGACAAAAATCCCAATGCAAAAATCAAGAGGTGGAGAGCATTTGTTGAGGAATTTTCACCAACGCTTCATTATAAACCAGGTAGGGAGAACTATGTTGCTGATGCGTTGTCAAGGCAGTATTTAAACAATTTAGAGCCGCAAACGAGTTCTATCGCATCAACAGTTCATAGTGAAGCTTCTTTAACTCAAACGATACCAAGTGTAAGAAATCCGTTAAATTGTTTCAGAAATCAGATAGTCATTAATACAGGGCCCACACAACTCAAAAGCACAAAAATCATTTTCAAAACTCAATTAAGACATACAATTACTTTCAATAACATTGATTATCTTTTTGCATTTCTAAAAGATGTTGTAAACCCAAATGTTGTCAATGCTATTCATTGTGACCTACACATACTAGCGCAAATTCAAGACAAATTAAAAACCTTTTTCCCTTCGGTAAAGTTTATCCACACACACAAAATGGTAACCGATATTTTCAACCCAAATGACCAAGCAGAAATTCTTTCCACCGAGCACAATCGTGCACATCGATCTGCGCTTGAAAATACAAACCAGATTTTAAATGATTATTACTTTCCTAAAATACGAAAAAGAATTAAGGAAATTGTCTCTAATTGTGCGATCTGTCTTGAAGCTAAATATCAAAGGCATCCACCTAAGCCTGAAATAGGTAAAACTCCAATACCAAAGCACTCAGGAGAAATGCTTCACATGGACATTTATTCAACGGCTGGAGCTCATTTCTTGACTTGTCTGGATAAATTTTCCAAATTTGCTGTGGTTAAACCCATCAAATCGCGGGCAATAGTTGACATAAAAGAACCACTTTTAGAACTGCTAAATTTTTTTAAAGATACCACTACAATTGTTTGCGACAATGAAAAATCATTTACGTCAGAAAGCATAAGATCGTTGCTTCGGGATCATTTTAAAATAGGTATGTTCAATACACCACCCTTTCACAGTGTTACGAACGGGCAAGTAGAAAGGTTTCATAATACTCTTTCCGAAATAGCAAGGTGTATCAAACTAGAGACGAACATAAGTGATACTGCTGAGCTCCTTTTACTTGCCACATTCAAGTACAATAGGACGATTCACTCAGTTACTAACTACAAACCAATTGACGTTATCCAATCTATTTCTAGTCAGCTAGAAGATGAAATTGGAGAAAAGATAGCTAAAACTCAAACAAGGGATCTAGATTATCGTAATCAACAAAGGTTAACTGTGACATTTAAACCTGGCGACAAAGTGTTCGTTCGAACGAACAAGCGCATTGGAAACAAATTTCGGAAGTTGTTTATTGAAAAAACTGTTCAAAAAGATTTAGGAACTACTGTTCTTATTGATGGTAAAAAAGTCCACAAGGAAAATCTTAGGTAGATTTTTTTGAAGACTTAACTATTTTCTAAATTTCCTTAAGGCTATTGGTAAATGCTATATGTTTAAATAATTACTGTTCTAGTTTCAAGACAGTTTTAAGATTCGAAACCGCAGAATATAAGTTCAGATGTTTAAGAAACACTTTAATAAAAATCATAACGTCTTATAAAAATATTGTTTGTTTATAATTATCTTTGTGAATTTGATAAAAGTACCTATGAATAATGCCTAATTTATTACTTTCCTTAAGCTATTAATTTATGTTAATTTGATGAATATGTTATGTTGTTATGAAGAATATTGTTATATTTGTCATTTTCCAATAAACTCCTTAAAAAAATTCTTGTTACGATTTATTTTCGTTTCATTAAAATAAATATGATTACGTTGTATTTTTGGAGGAAATTTCCTAATTTAAATTTAAAACTATAATAATGTAGACATTAATTAAAAAATGTTATTATTAATTTATCACTTATTTATTTTATTATTATATATTAAAAATATTTAATATTCTGTAATTTAATTTTATGTTTAAAATTTAATTTAATTAAAGACGAGGACGCCTTCAGTTAAGAAGGGGAATAGTTATGACAACGCTGGTCACTTTAATTCTCACTGCTTTAATTTTTGTTTTCAATTAAATTGGCAATTCTAACTGCACTTGTTGTTCTCACTTTATTAAAAGAGCAGAGAAATAATAAACTATAAAACTAAAAATATCAAGTTATGTAATCAGCTTATCATAGGCTCTTCTTGAGATGTGTGGACCGTTGTTTGAGAACAAAAAATTGTTGAGTAGACAGTCCTTTCTTGTAAGCTGACCACTACACAATTGTAAAGATTTCTCATAGAGAAAAATAATAAAAAAATTATAAAATATTAACAAATTGTATTATTTTATACCTACATTATGCAGCCACTTAGCTATTATTGAACATAAGAGCAAGTTTGTGCGACCTTCGCAAGACCTTTTGACAACTGTCAGAATTTATCTTGTGAAATAATGTGTGCATGTGTCGGTGCGAGGAAATGTGTGCTGTCTGTGGGCTGGTGCGCACACCGATTTTCGGCGCGAGTAAAAATCAAAAGTTTTTGTTTTTTGGTGTCGGTATCGGTAGCTCGATCGGTGTGATTAGTATGGGGATGCGCGCGCACATTTTATATTCAGATGCATCGTATTGTGATTGTGAAGGAGTGCGGAAGATTTATTAAAAATGTTTTTTTCCTTTGAAGTCCCTTTCACAACTAAAGTGTGTACAATTTGGTGTGCAGTGTGTGGCGAAATCACGCACCGGTTTCGGTGCACATGCGTGCGCACAAGTGTGATGTCTGTGGGCCGCTTTACAGTCTTTCGCAAGCTAAATTTTGTGGAGACTTTTTTCTTAGCCGCTAGCCTGACACCTGGAATTTAGTTTGAAGTGAGAGTACTACTCAGCTAAAAACCCAAGCTAAAATTTATCTTGGGTGGAAATTTGTATGGAAGATAAATTTTAGAGCGATCTGAGTACTAGGCTTTACCTAAAAATTGCACTCGGTAAACAGAGGTTTTCGTCAAAGGAGGAATTCTCGAGTACGATTTGGACAAGCTTAAGAGATGGGAGCATCGAGTTTAGATTAACAAAGAGACTATCAAGTACCTAAAATATAAATAAATGTCTTCAAAAAACCGAACGAAGGGTACCGTTTAAGGTTTTTTAAACGGCAACTACTTAAGGAGGATCTATGCACAAAACGGTGTTCACAGCGAAGTTTTCTAACCATATTAATCTTCCTTAACCATGATAATAAATAAATAAATACTTAAGATAACAGCTCCAAGTGGGGCCGGGGCCTGTGACCTACATTCTAAAGTCTAAACTATTCTAGTGTTTGCGTTGATATTCTTCAGGAATGGAATGGACGTAACGGCTAACAGAGAAGCACTTTCCGTGACATGATTTACTCTTGGAGGATTTTATACTTCCTCGCAAGAGGCAGTACCTTGGAAAAAAATTTAGGTGAAGTCAGGGATCGAACCCAGAACATTCTGCGTGGCATTCCGACGCACTAAACACTACGCCACGGGGTACGACCTTACCATGATATTGAGAAAAATAAAATCAGTCTTCTGATCAAAAAGTAGTGTAAAAATGAGTAGAAATGTATGTATTAAAAAATAATAAAATATGAGTTCTTTAAGACACAATGGATACAAAGGATAGTATACAAACGGGAATAAGGATTTTTGGGTGCTTACACTTACAATCCAAAAGTTAGAGTTTTAGACCGCATATGTTTATTATGTTTTTATCTACAAAAAGTATACATACAAGATATATAATATTTTACAGACGTTAACGTTCAAACAGCGGAAGCAGCTGAAGACCGAAAATAAAAAATATTTAAAAAAAAAAAATGTAAAATGCAAATTTATAGATAAATATACACATTTTGCAACTTAAATTATATTTCCAAAGAATTAAAGATGTCTTGATTTTTTTTTTCATCTGGGTCTGGAGAATCCACTCAGATTTTTTTTTTAATGCACGACGTGAAGATTTTAAAAAAGAGTTCTCAAAGAAAAACAAAGATTCATACGGTACACTCATGCTCTAGCACCTACCTGGAAGACTGGACTGCATTGGGTTATTGCTACTGCAGCCATCACAAGAAATAGATGTGGTAAGTCTGGCTGTGGTCGTTGGAGGTGGATTGGAATGCTGATGTGGATGATGTTGTGATGGGTGGTTATAGTGAAAGTGGGATGTGGGAGGTGTGGGTTGAAAATTTGAATTTTCTAAACTTCTAGATTGAGGAGGAAGCGGGGAACGGAGTGCTGGGGTGTGAAAAGACTGAGACGTTGAAGGTTGCGGTAATTGTGGTGGTGGTGTTGATGGTGGTGGTTGTGATGCATGAGCTAAATTTTGAACTACTTTATGCCCATGGCGTGAACCGTGCATTGGTTGGCTGCTAACAGCAGTTGTATTAGAACTTAAAAACTGACCCAATCCAAAGCGAGATGTCTTCCGTTTGAGTATAGGGGCTGATACTTGTCGACTGTAGATCTTCTCCTTTTCAGCTGTTAGAAATAAAAACAAAATCGCAATGAGAGAAAATGTCAAAGTGACATAAGGAACATCAAAAAATGTCGTTTCGAATCTGTCAAACACATACTCTTACAATTGAATTTCGAATCCTGTCGAGGAACCATACTTGCTGGTGCTGACATTGTTCTTTTGTATGGCCATTTGGTGCCAAACGATGCACTGAGAGTTTTCGCCATGCTGCCACTTGTATCCGATTGGCTGAGTGCTTCTCTTGCTTTGAGAATTTTGGTAGATAAAATTTCGCTTCCATTTTCTGAATTTCTCAAATCACGAAGATATGAAATGTCACCGGACTTTTCCAAGCTGATCTGAGCTTCAACAAACAAAGTGTCAAAACGATTTAAAAAGAATTCCCACGTCAAGACCCTTCGATCTGAAAGTGAATTGTGTAGCTGGTACAAGGACTGCAAGACCACTGGTCTATCGACTATGAACAAGTCGAATTGCGATTCTAAACAGAATAGAAGTGATCGCACTGCAGTGTCGTGAATGGTTCCAATGTAAAGTGTTGACCGTTGTGCAACATAGACGTTTATATCATCCATACTGGCTATGAGATGACAGAAGGCTGTAGCCATTGCTGTTTGTAGGCCAACTTCTGATCTGAGTGGTGTTGAATCCATAAAACGTGTGATAACTGTCACACGTTCTACAGCAGTGAATCGGATTCGCCAATCGGTATCGTGGAATGCTTCCTGAACAACCCGCCAGAAAACGTCCGATCCGAGAGGGAGAGTGATGCAGTGTAGAAGAAGAGGAACACTTGCCTGACAGATGTGCGAGTGCTCAGCATTACAAAGCTCCCATAAGCTGAAAGGGGACAGTATTTTGTTTGATGAATTCAAAAAATTATAAGTTGTTAAGGTCAGTACAAGATTTTTACTGAAAAAAGTTATTTAAGGTACATATAATAACTTCCAGGTGCTGGGAGAAAAGTCGAACTCTGTTTATAATAGAGGTCCAAGAATTTTTGCCAAACCCATCATGGAGCATCTCTATGCATCAGACAGGAATACATAATTGTGTGTATACAGGGTGCGAAATCTTTCGTTCACTTTTGTTTCCGTACAAAACGTACGCTTACGTAAATTTCTCACGAAAATCTGACATTTCTTTTTTCTAATTTTTTTTCTCAAAGAGAAAGAGGAAGACAAATGCTTTTTATTTCTAAAAGCTATGTATTATAGCCAACTGATGCATTTGAAAATCGGAAAGAAACTTTTCGTTAGGTTTTGGCACTTACTTCCTTTTTCTTTCGCGTATTGTGGTTTGACCTTTACCTTAAAATTGGATTTTGTATGAACAAAAAATTTCTTCAACGATGACTTTTTCAATGAACTACATAATATTACCGACACTTCAATGAAAATGTAGAACAATGATATCAATTACTGGCCCCTATAATATGCGAAAGAAAACAGAAACTATTGTCAGAAGCGATTGAAACGTTCACTTCCGTTCAAATGCTCGCGAATTTTCACTTTTATTTTTCTTAGATCTCAGAAACGAAATCTTATTTTGCTTTCTTTTCTTTTTCACTATTTTTTGGGGACTTATTTCATAGTTCAATTTGGTTAGTTATTTCATCATGAAATAACTTCCCAAATAAAAAATGAAATAAGCCCCCCAAAAACATGAATCCCCCAATCTCATAAATATTTTTGGGAGTTTATTTCATTTCTTTTTTGGGGTTATTCCTTGGGGAGTTATTTTACGGAGCCGTTCGTTTTTTCCAATTAGGTTCTGCATTTACCTAGACAAAGTTGCAGAACATATACCTAACCACATATTATTGACTTCTGTATAAACGTTTAACGAATAAATATTTTGAAGTAAAACTGTGTTAGTACTCACTTTTTGATTAGTAAATTTTCCTGACACCATATGAAAAATCCTCTATGTTCTCGAGCGGCTTTTGCTAGTGCATCGCCATGCAAAGACATCACATTTAAACATTGCAAAATGTAATAAAGTAGTTCCGTCTTTTTGATCAGCGGGATTTCCTAAAAAAAATTGACACCAGAAGTTTCACTTTCAATTTTTGTTTCCCATTATAATAGTAATAATACAGTTATATATACAGCGGCAGCAACGCGTCCCACTCATTAATTAATCTCTAACACCCCACTCACACTCTCGTTTATTTACATACCGTCAGTAGCTGATGAATATACTGCAATGTTTGTGGCAGCGAGTCTAAAGAAAATTTAAATTTCCCAACTGAGGTGTGCCAAAAATCATCACCATCCTCGATGTCATCGCCATTTTCATCTGTCACACTGCCATTTAGATCGACATCTTCGCTGCTGCCTACAATTGCTGCTTTTGCCACCTGAACGGTAGCTGTTGCTAATGGTTGAAGTGTAATAGAGAAGCAAAAAGAAAATAAGAAGAAAAAAGAATTATTGTAAGCATTAGCCATTGTGTAGAGGATATCTTGGGAGCATAAACAACTTGCATATCGATCGATTCGATTGCCAAACGATATTTGTTAGTGGTACATACCGACATCGGCATCTGACAATGTCACTGATCTTGCAACCGCTGTAACGACTTTTTCTGATGGCATTATGGCGGCCAGATCCAATTGCTCGGAGACGGTTTCAACCGTTGCCGTCATTATCTGTGAAGTTAACGTGATTTTTTCGGATCGGAGAAGAAGAAGAAGGAGAAAGAGACCGATAGAAATAAAGTAAAATGAAGCAAAGACACAAGGATCACTTAGATAAATTAAGCTAACTGGATAAACGAACAGAGTTGATTTGATTCACATTTAGTCACACTCTTTTAATTTAAGTTTTGCCATTTATGGAAGTTTTTTTTTTAATATGAAATGGTTTTTGTGTTTAAATTTTTGTTGGTATGTGCAAATTTATAAAGTGTATAGTTTCAATTGTATAAAAGCATAATAAAATAGCAACAACATCAATTGAACCTAATTAAATAAATTACACATTGCCAATTTTGAATATAAAATGAAGTTCAAATTAGGTTATAACTGGGTTAGGAATGCACCTATAAAAAAAAAAACAGAACTAGGCCATTGTATTTATAATCTATAGTACTCCCATTAAGAGGAACGTTTGGTGCGCCATCTATGGACGAAGTTCACAAGCACTTGATTGGTGAGTTAGGAGTGGTTTTTGTCTAGATTGCCATGGGAAGCAAAAACAACAATAGAAGACATTTGATGTAAAGTAGATACGTCAACTAGCGCCGCCATTGACGAAGTTCAGAACTAAATAAAACATATGTTCCATGAAATTACTATAAAAAAGTATATAGCTACAATGACTAGGCACGAGCAAAATAATTCACCCGTGAAAAATACAAACCAATATTGCAATCCAACATGGAATTATTACCTATCAACATTGCTATAAGACAAGATCCAAGAGATCTTCCTTTTCGTAGATAAAGGGTTTTCTATTAAGCGTTTCCTATCTAACAAAATTGATTAGGTACAACAAACTGTGAGTGGGAATTGAATTTTTTATTTCTTGGAAAGGCCCATTTACGCCATTATTAATGGAATATAACAATTTTTAAATGACCACTGCGGTTTTGTTGGGTGGAGCGAATTTAAAACGTCCAACTTGTGCATAAATCAGACTGAAAATGTCCATTGTGGCATAGACTGTGTGGCACGTAGTCCAGTCCTGTTAAATGCACATGTCATCGGTGTCCATATTATCCGATTCGGGCCAAGAAAAATGGGTTTTCATCGATCGATACCTTTACCTTTCGATATTTCTAAGAACTTAACGTATGCCACTCGGAGAGTTGGCATCACTCATGAGCACTGCACTGCTAGAACACCTTGTCAAATAATGCGGAAAACTATTTTTGTCCATTATGCAAGGAAATGGTGGTGAAAGTATTAAAGAATTTATTTGTTTGAAAAATAAAAAAGTTTGAGCGTTTTTTTCAAACCAATTTGGGCGATATTTGTTTGGCCTTACGCCAGTAAAAAGAACATCCCAAGGCTACAGGCACCGTACAGCGTACAAGGACTCATATGGAACTGTTTTTAGTAGAATCGTCGTCGGTGATGAGAATATTTAAGGGTCATATCATTAGTATTTTAAACGGTGATTTTAAATATAAAGCCACCATTAGATTCAAGAAGAGCTGAAAATAGCTATTTACAACCTGATGGCGGCAAATATGTCATTTCTACTTTGACATTTGTGAAGCTTAGTCACCAGAACATGCGAAGATACTCGTCTACTAAAGAATAAAGAATGATTGTTTCGATTTGACATTTACCACCATTTTCAAAAATTGTAGCAAAATCTAATAGGCTGATAACTTTTGCCACCATTAACCTCGGAAATTAGATGAGAAATAAGTTTAAATTAAGATTAAAGATTATCTTCTAAAATACTCTTGATAAAGAAACCGATTTTGTTACTACAAAAAATATTATTTATTTAAACATAAGTTTATGCTAAAAATCCATAATGTTTTGCTGTTAATATTATACTTAATATGTATGAAAATGTTTTGCAAACAAAAAAAAAACATTCGCATTAAAAGTAAAACAAGCAAAGTATATTTTATTTGGCATAACTTATAATGTGCTCGGAAATTAAAAAACATCAATATTTTTGCTAAACATGCTATTTGTGTGTGATTTTCCGTGTATGTCTGTGGGTTAGAAAAAAACGACAAGAAAATTTGTATTCACACACCACACCTACAAGATACTTTGACACCAGATCACCATTAATAAACAGAAATCAATACACTTAAACTATTATCCTATTTACGTTATTTGTAATTTGATAAACTTTAAAATATTAAGTTAAAATAAAAAGATTTAAAAAATACATTAAATTATGTGACAATTACGTAAGTTTATGATGCATCAATGTGATTTATGTCTATATACATTATTATTAGCATAAAAAGAAAATACAGTCCACTAGCTTTGATTTCGAGGCCTTACGAGCCAGCTTCAAAGTGAGTTTACTCTTAACGAAATTACTCCCACTAAATGAAGGACTTGGTTCATGTGAACTAGTTGCAAAAACTGAATGACCACTTTTCTTTTATAAAATTTGGATATCCTCATATCTTCTTTGGCACCTGCAAGTTGGATATCTGGCAGGCAAACCGGCTAGATAAGCAGGAGCCAACTGATTTTTAAGCCTACCCACAAGAAAGGAGATATTCTAAAATGCGCTAAATGTCGCCTATTAAATCTTGTCGGCTATTCTGTGTGAACATCTAAACTTTTCGCACATGAACAGATTGTCCCCTATCAGTGTGGTTTTAGGACCGGTAAGTCAACCGTCGAAATAACAATGGTGATTTGTTGGTCGATTTTTGTAACGCTCATCAGCTGGTGGTTGGTGGAACCCTGTTTCCACACAACACTTGTCACAAAGTCACCTGGGTCTCCCCTGATGGTCAAACACAAAATCAAATCAACCATTTTATAATTCAACAACGATGGAGAAAATCACTTTGCGATGTGAGGAATGAGAGAAGTGCGGATGTAGGTAGCGACCATCACCTGCTACTAGCAACAATACGGCTACGAACAGCTGCTATCCGGAGACGATCAGAAAATTCAGCAAGCAGACCACAATTCAATACTACAGCTCTTAGTGACCCAAATATCTGTCGTGATTTTGCCAACACCCTTAACGACAAGGCGTCAAATATGGACTTAAACGTAAATGCTTCCATTGAGACGATGTGGGACAAAGTTAAAAGGGTTTTTATGGGAGCTTGATCTGAAACGGTACCGAGGCAATCTAGAGATAGAGACACTTGGATATCCCAAGACATCTGGGACAAAATTGCACACCGCAGAGCACTCAAAAATAATATTAATAAGGAAACTGATGCTCATCGGAAATTAGATATGCGAATCGAGTATAGAGCAGCTCACAAGGTAGTGCAGAGGTGTGTGAGACGAGATAGGAGGGCCAGATTGGACAAATTGGCGGAGAGTGCGGAAGATGCTGAAAAGAAGAGGTAACGCAAGAGTGTTGTATAAGATTACTAAGGATCTTGTAGGTCAACAAAGTAGCAATGACAACCACCCTGTTCTTGACACGAACGATCGTATTCTAGTGTCAATAGAAGACCAGTTGCGGAGGTGGAAGGAGCATTTCTGGTGCACTGTTAAATGATGACCAGAATGCAAATGCCGATTACCTACTGCCGGACATACGTAGATCTTCCAGAGGCATTAATATTCACCCCCCAACAAGTGTTGAGTTAAGAACCGCGATCTTACTTTTAAAAAACAATTCCTCCCCGAATTCCTCAAAGCAGACCCCAACTTGGCAGCCGATATATTGTTGCCACTTGTTGAGGCTATTTGGTTAAACGAAACCTTTCCCAGGGAATGGAAAGACGGAGTTATCGTCAAGCTGCCGAAGAAAGGTGATCTAAAGAATTGTAATATCTGGCGTGGTATCACCATTTTGTCCGTATTTCCGAAGTTAATGGCAACTATTATTCTCGAGAGAATAAAATCTAAGATCGAGTCTACTCTCAATAGGCATCAAGCGGGATTTCGCAGTGGTCGATCATGTGTCGATCACATTAACACCTTGCGAATTATCCTTGAGCAATCATCGGAGTATCAATCGCCGCTTTACCTCATGTTCGTTGATTTCGAAAAGGCCTTCGATCGCGTTAGTCGCGATGCTATTTGGAGATCGCTTAGTGCTAGAGGTATCCCGGATAAAATTGTTGCTCTTATAAAAGAATCGTACAACAACGCAAGGTGTTTTGTTCTGCACAGTGGACAGCTTTCCGACGCATTTGAAGTTCGACAAGGAGTGAGACAGGGTGATATTCTGATGTCACCCATTTTATTCTTACTTGCAATCGATGATGTTATGACTGCCTCGGTGGGTGAAGGTGAGAGGCTTGGTATCCAGTGGGGCCTCTCACAAGCTAAACCATTTGGACTACGCTGACGACATCTGCTTAATGGCAAACGGAGCTGGAGCCCTTAACCAAATGTGTCACTCCCTTCAACAGAATGGTGAGGCAACTGGCTTAAGGATTAACGCCAAGAAGACAAAAATAATGCATACCAGCAGGAACCAACAACAGCAGGTTATTGTGGGGCAGGCGACAATAGAAGAAGTCACTCAATTTAACTATCTGGGTAGTTATCTATCACCCGATCGTGGAACAGACTTGGACGTCTGCGTTACATCCTAAAGATCCCAGCTACAAACAATATCCAACAATGATCTGTGGCTTAGAACTGGACAAACAAAAGTGGATGATGACATCAAGCAAAGAAAATGGCGCTGGATTGGCCACACACTGAGGAAGCCTGATGACAACATAGCAAAGCAGTGCTTTGAATGGAATCCTCAAGGTGCGAGGCGGCTTGGAAGACCAAAGGGAACATGGAGGTCAACTGTCATGAAGGAAGCTCGGTCCCAAAATTTGCAGTCGTTTGCACAGCTGAGGTATCGTGCTAGGAATAGAGAGAGATGGAAGGATCTGGTTGCCACCCTATGCTCCAGTAGGAGCTGTTGCTGCTGACAGTAGCTTCCGGAAACTAAGAAGAAGAAGAAGTTAACCGTCGACCAATTTTCACACTTTGAGAGGTTTTAAAGAAGACCCAAGAATTACAGATCGATACTCACCACCATTGTATCGATTTTAAGGTCACCCATGACAGCGTGAATAGGAACGAGCTATACAAAGCCTTGTCATTACCAAAATTTCATTCCTATTGTTCTATTTCTTCTCTCCTCGCTTGCACACGTAATTTATTATAAAAAAAATGGAGTATTGACATTGAGGTGAAGATTCAATGATGAACTGTGCGAGCTATCATTTAATTTATAATCTATAGTACTCCCAATAAGAGAGGGACCTTTGGGGTGCCATCTATGGACGAAGTTCACAAACACTTGATTGGTGAGTTAGGAGTGGTTTTTGTCTAGATTGCCATGGATAGCAAAAACAACAATAGAAGACATTTAATGTAAAGTAGATAATACAACTAGAGCCGTTATTGACGAAGTTCAGAACTAAGAAAACATGTTCCCTGAAATTACTATAACAATGTATGTATATACAATGGAGCTATACATTTGGCCTGGACACAGGGCAAACAATTTAGCGGCTTAGTAGCTGGGGAATGTGGAGCATATGGACGAATACGCATCAGACCGTTGATATTTTATTTCCAATTTTGAGGGCAGTACTGGAAGAACCCATCTAAAGTGGCGCGATCAAGTTGAGCGTCCGACCTTAACCAACTTGGGGTGCGGAACTGGACGCAACTGGCTAGGGACGAGGGACCAGACTGGCTATCGGGGTATGTTGGTTGAGTTTGTGGTTCACAATGGACTCTATGCGCCATCAAGTTGGCCAGAGCAAGTATTTTTTGTTTACTTCGGGGAGAAGAAATTCAATAATGCACTTGTCAGATGAAAACGTATTCAAGGGGGTTTAAAGTTTAAAAACTAGAGGAAATTTAACGTTTGACTATTTTCAGAGAGTCTTTAAAGAAATGTTATAAAAGAGGCATTATTTGTTTTAAATAACAAAAAATCGTTAAACCAAATAAAAAGTCCTAAGAATGTACCACTCACTCTCAAAAGAAAGAATGAAACATAAAGCATACAAAAAGTTACTTAAAAAAAAAATGTATAGGTCGAAAGTAAAACTTGCTCCCCTAAATTAAAAAAATTAAATAAATTATTTTCAACAACATCGAAAGTATTTATATATAAAACAAAGATATTATTTTTACATAAATATGTTTTTTTTCTGTCAAAACATTTTTTACACAATATCTATACAAAATAGGATATATTTTCAAATAAAACATTAAGTATATTATGTTTAATAATAAAATTAGTTAAATTAATAAACAAAATAAATACAATCGATGTTTTGCAAAGTACCTCGGCTGTGGCGTGAACATTTCTTTGCAATTCAATATTTTCAGAACAGGCACGATCGTTGCTCTAAAAAAAATATGATAAAAATAATAAAAAATACAAAAAAGAAACAAAACGAATTTCATCAAAAATATTGTTTTTTTGTTTGTTGTAAAATCTCTGTATTTCAAAAAAATTTGCAAAATTTTACATAACTTTACATTAACAAAAAAAAAAAAAAAAAAACTCATGAACAAGAACGCAACTATTACTTTGTTTGTATTTTTTTTTTGGTTTTAATTTTTTTTTTAATTTAAAGGTGTTATTGTTAATGCAATAAATAATCACTGAAAATAAATTTATATTTAAATTATTATTTAATAAATGATTTATTAATTCCTCACACTTTACTTACAATTAATATGACTTACCGAACAAACATGGGGCATGTGTACTAGAACTCCACCAACTGAATGTGGTTCCGGTTGTGGAACTGTCACCGGAACTGGACCTGTGTATCAATATATGTTTTAGAAAAGCATTGTAAAAAAAAACATATTCAAAGTTTGGTTGTTAACTGTGAAACTCTATGAACTAATGAATATTTCTAGTTTAAATATACGTCTACCAGTAAAAAAAAAAAAGTAAACTGTGGGTTCTAATATGAAACTACATGCTCTAAACAAAAATTGTATCTAAAACTCCATTTTGTCTTTATAAAATGGAGTATTAAAATTGGCCAATCAATGCAGTATTGTTTGATGTTCGCATTTTAAAAAGCTCTAAACAAAAATGTTGTTGTCATATAACAGCAATGACGTTGAAGAAAACGAATTTTATTATACATAATTGATTGGGTCACTCTGGCGTATGTGTACTTTTTTAACTGTTCATACCAACTCTAACGCCGAAAAGGAAATTTTTTGTTAAAAGCTCTCAAAAGCTTTTTTTTTTCTGAAGGACATATTTTTTTGGAAACAAGACAACGCACTATAACAACTACTCAACCATAAGGGTCAGAAAAATTCAGGAACACACAAAATAAGCAAACATTTAAGTTTTCAAAATATTTTTTTTTTTTCATAAAGCTCAAGTCGAAAGGGTAAAAAATGATGCTATTTTGAAATTTCTTTCAGCCATTTTTAAAACATTATTTAATGGAACTCTACTTAAGTGAACAATTTTTAACGTTGGAGTGTCTTACTTAAGTTAAATTGAGAATTCACATCCAGGTCTTTTAAAAACAAATCTGTAATGAAAATGTGTAAGAAATCCTTAAGTTACGGGCAAACATTTAATTATTTGGGAAGCGCCTTTGGGGAAGATTATACTAATAATCTTCAAACTTAAGGAAAGGTTAACATGCTAAATAATAATACCAAGCTAAATAAGGGATGAAAAAAAATGTATAAACTTGGATTTTGGAACTAAACAAAAAGCCAACTTGAAAATTAAAAGGGTTATATCAAGTTCCAACAATAAACAACAAAGCTACTACCAACCGTCACATCACGCTTGATAGATATTTGCTTAAAATATTTTTTATTAATTTTTTAAAAGTGTTTGACGTTACAAGAAAAAAAAATTGCATATTTACCAGTCGTAGTCAATATATAATAAGTAGTTTGGGTAAAGGATGAAACCAAGTGGACTGCCTATACTTCAATTAAAAATTTTACAGAAAGCTGTCTTCTTTTACGATGTATCGTGTTGTACATAATAATATTACCTATTCACTTTCGCGCACCATGGTGATTATATTAATCAATCAATTCGCCTTTTCGTTTATAAAACTCATTTAGTAGAAATAAAAATATCAATTGTTCTAACTAAAAATGTCAAAAAAGCGAATGTTAGTTTATTTTTTTCTTTGTTAGGTTATCCCGACTTAACTACTCAACCGATCATCATGAATTTTTTTTTTTTTACAAATTTTCAGGGTTACAGAAAAGGGCATAGGGTACCTGTATTCTCGAAACGAAATTCTAAAGGGATAGAAAAAGCCGTATTAAAATGTGAGCGTTGTTTTCCACTCCTGAAGGTATGCAGCAACTCTCTTAACTCGGTTCAAACACCTATACGTATGCTTCGAATAATTTTATTCGCTGCTACTGCATTTCTTATAATGCACATGCAAAGTCAGTATGTAATGTGCATAACAATGTACATGGACTTGTACCTATATATTGCAGGGTGGTTTATTTCCAACAGCAGCTAGACTTTCTTTAGTTTATTCAGAGGGGGCCTAAAGCGAGCTCAATACACGCGAACTCAGTTCAGAGCTCTTTTCTGAAGAAAAACGTCTATTATTAATGTGAAAGTATGCCCGATGATTGGAATCTCGTAACTTTATTATGCCCGATCCACAAAACAGAAGATCACTTACTCTGTACCAACAAAACAGGCCTTTAAAACATCGCTTATATGAACCTATCTTGGTGTTAATGTGGAAACCTTAACGCGTTTAATATAATCGGTCCATATCAGTGTGGCTTGACACCTAGAATAAACTTAGACAAAAAGTTCAACGTTGAATATTGCAGAGCCGTCAGCTAAACGTCATACAATGGATATATCTCATCTTCTGGAGCGACAAAGATGAAGGAGATTTGCGCCTGCTTTTAGTGTGGAATCGGAGACGGCAGTCAAGAGAGGGAGCTAGATGAAATGTATTTTAACTGGCGCCCAACGTGGAGACATTTATGCCTGAAGCATACGTGGTGGCCTTTAAACCCCAGGTTTTCTTTAGGAAGCATTATTTATCCCTTGATTTGTTTGCTTTTTGAAATGATCGATTTAGAGGTGTCCATTGTGTGCTTTTCGAAGTAAGCTGTTACTGGTTAAACATCCAACAAAGAAAATGATGATAGAGCGAGTATTCCCTAGCTAAGAGATCAAGATTTAGAAGTTTGTACAAGAAACCCCTATTCATTTTAAATGAAACAAAAATGAGCATTGAAGAATCCCAGATTTTAACAAAACTGTCTTGAAAGGCATAATGACACATCAAGTGAGAAAACGCACTGCACTATGAGTATAAATTTGTTATGCAAGTGTCTTACTTACAAAAAAAAAATCAAGATATTTGCAGGAATTTCTTCCTTTCCGCAACTATTATATAAATTCCAGAATTTTTCCCACAAGCTTCTACCCATCCTATTTTCAACCTAGTTTGTTCAGTGGTACGATTAAATGGAAAAAATTTAATGTCACTAAAATAATGTGGATGGCAAGGTCGTTCAATCCAAGCCAACTTAATTCAGCGGAATTTCCATTTTCACTCGAAATATGTAGTTTATACCTACAAAATTCCACAGCTCTTATTTCAAAGAATTATCTTTTCCACGGCATTTCATAGCGTAGTTAAGTTAAGGACTATTCACATGAGAGCGACCAACGAATGGACGAATTGACGAACAAATCAGATTTTAAGCATTTATAAAGCTAATTTCTTGGCTAAACCGTGACCGCTCGATAGATATTGAATTTTAAAATAAGTTAGTTTATTTAAATATGCGATTTCAATTGTTTAAATAAGTCAAATTGTATAAAATAAATTGTTCGCCGCGAGCTACAAAGTGATTGCTACGAACTGTCAAACTCTATTCGTGTTCCACATACCATCCACATCGCAACGAATAAATTATTCGTGCGCGACTAACCTCAAAATCTCACTGTTCAGTTGTGATATACGGGCATGGCGTTCGTTGTTCGCAACGAATAAAATAAACTCCATGTGAATGAAACGTCAAAATGGACGAATGTTCGTTCATTCGTTGGTCGTTGGTCGCTCTCATGTGAATAGTCCTTTAATATTGGGTATAGAAGAGATTGTGGAAGGAAAGTATTAATTTTTCATAAATGTTCCATGTTCCACATTATCTTCTTTCTTCTTTGCAAATGAAAAGAGAATACATTCCACGATCTTTTCTTTTTTTCACTGGATTTGTCAAGGGTTAAGCAAGGACAAAACGAACTGTTTTGGTTTGAATTGACACCCTGCTGTCACATTGTTGCACTATAAAGAAACATACTATTGATTTCCAGTGGAATGGATACGTTCCACAATGTTTTCAGCGCCTCACAATAAGCTTTCAAGTGACCGGACGTGAAAAAGTAATAAGGGAAACATACGTACATTATATGAAAAATCCACGCACCTATATTTGTTTGGCAGTTTTATTTTCACTCCAACAATGTATACTTGTTTATACAGGTGAAGCAATTTCCCCAGCACTTTCTGACTGAAAATTTTGAGAATTGAATCCAATTCGACCCTGATGATTATAATCATGATATAATATGCTCCAAGAGTTGTCAAGAGAAACTCAAATCATTAGAGCAAGAAATCTATCTTACCCCATTTAACGGGTACAGAGGCTCATATTTTCTTCAACTTCAAAACATTTTACTGTTGATAACATGAATTTTCGTAACTCCAATTTGAAATAGAAACGAAATATAAATGGAGTATTAAGACCATGCATTTTAACACAAAAAATATAAACTGTAAATTAAAGACACAAAGTAGAATTATTGATGAATTCTTTTGACGTTTAAAATGTCAAACTGTGTTTGTGTCATTTTGTTTGCTTATGAACATTTCATAAGGTATATCATATTGTGTATCAGTGAATGGTGAGTGTTTGTTTAGTTTTTTTTTTTTAATTTTGAGAAAAAACTTCATTCCACTAAAAAAAAAATTAGAGAGAGCAACAATATTGTAAAAAAAGTAGTTTATAGCAAGTTTTTATATCTTCTTCTTCACCTGCCATAATTATTAATTTTCCATCTTCTGTAAGATTCGTACATCTTAGAGGGAATTTTTTGTATGTTGGTTTTATTGTTTAGTTGTTAGTTTTGTTTTTTAATTTTTAGTTTTAATTTTTTTTTTTAAATTAAGGTTTTGCGTTTAGTCCATGTTTATTTTATTTTGTTATGATTTGTGACGTAGAATAGCGGAAATTTATAGTTCAGGGAAAGAAATAGAGAGAAAGATCGGAAAAAGTATAAACGATATCGTGAGAAAAGATAATACATTAATAAATACAATGAAAATAAGATAAACATTGATTGTGTTAGGAAAGTGAGAAAGATGGGGGCTTATTAATTGTTAACTACTCTACTGGGTGTAAGGATTTTGTGCATATATAAAGTGCAACAATATGGAAAGGTTTTTTTTTTTAAAGTTTTAAATATTTTTGTTTAAAGTTTGGAGGTCTCCATTGTTTATAATTTTATTAAACAATTAAACCAAAGAAAAGCACCTGCAAATCCTCCTAAAGGACCAAGTGGAATCGGAAGTGGGGCCATTGATAGCGATACATCTCGTTCTCGTGGTTTTTCCTTATCAGTCTCCGGTGGACTCTTGCGGGATGATTTTTCCTCTTCAATAACTTCTTCGATTGGGGGCTTTTTGAAAAAAGAACTTTATTGTTAAAACAAATTGTATCCCTGTGAAAGATACTCACATCCGGCGGTCGAACTGGATTAAGCGGTGCCATGAACTGCACAAGTTTAGTCGATAGCTGATGCCACATTATAGATGCCTCACAGTAGGCACACTCAGCAGCCTTTCAATAAAAAAAAAATAAAGAATTTTCGTTTGTCCAACGTTGGGCGCCATTTTAGGAAACATTTATTATAGCGATGAAACTAACCTTTAACGAACAAATATGGCTGCTCAAACCAACGCGTGCCGCTGTAACCATACATTTCAGAAGCTTTGAAGTATTTTCACAGACACTCGTATGGATACCAGTGTGTTGTTCCACATCCTGAAGTTCCATTTGTTTGAGAAGAATATCCAACATCAAGATGCAACAAGTAAGATTGTGTTCAGCATCGGTGGAGAATTCTGTGTGACGATTTGTTGGTGCTTCGTCATCAGAAATAGCTGATGTATTCCCTGAATCATCTTCAACAACTGGAGCTACAGCCAAATACAATGTTGTTTAAAAATATAAATATTCTTTCTAGAACCTCAGACAATTTACTTACAAATCGAACTCCTCCTGGGTACATTTGTTAAGTCCTTGTCATCTTTCACTTCTGGCTTTTGTCCTTTGACTTCTTTGTCTTTCAAAATTTCATTTTGCACACCATACTTCATGATGCGCACACCATCTCCAAACATTGCGAACAATTGAACTAGAGGAATTAAAATTTCGAGCTTGGTTAAAATTTGCAACCAATGAAGAGCTTGCTGCTGAACTTTGGCGGTAGTTTTCTCAAATCTGATTGCCACAAAATTGTACATTGTTTTTGCATCGAATCCAAGTGGGGACATTTCGGGATCTAGAATTTTACTGAGAACAATTTTTAATTCGTGCAACTCCTTTTCAGCTACATCGTTTGTAATTGCTTCCATCCAGTGTGGCATAACGTAGTCCCAAATTTCAGAAGTGATAACCTCATATGGAACCAGGCATATGAGCCGTTGGAGTCCTTCTTTAAGATGGCTCGTGCGGGATGCCAAAGTATCCCAATGACCACCTACTCGAGCATATTCTGGTGGATGAGGCAATAGGCAGGATATAAAAACCTGGAAGAAGCCAAAATAAAATTTAATTATCGAAGCGAAAAATAGGTAAATAAACTTTCAATTGATCAATGGGATGATTCCGACCATTCTTCAGTAATAATGTTTTTTTTTTTTGAAATAAGAATAACTTGAGGACTTCGAGAGACCCACAGGGAGGAGTCATCTCTAAATTTGTTGAAGGGATGTGGTCTAGATATAAATGCTCATAATTCATAACACTTAAGGGCTAACCATAATAGAAGAATGGGTACGTACGTTGCCTTACAAAACATACATATGTAATACATGTGATTTGTATGCCCAACCCGAAATAACTTTTTGATAAGTTTCGGCAAGTTTCGTTCACTTTTGTTTCCTTTGACATTTCCTTTTTTCTAAAGGCTATTCTTCTTCTTTCTTTCTTCTTATTTCAATAGGCTATTACGGCCAACTAATGTATTTAACAGATCGGAAAGAAACTTTTCGTTCGGTTTTGACACTTGCTTCTTTTTTCGTTCGTGTCGTTCGTGTTCGTTTATGAAGAACTACATTAATAGTATCTCCAGAATTAATATACTAAGCACGCTACACCATGATCATTTGGTTTATAATATTATAAACCAGCTGTTATGGCACACACACACAATGAGAAAAACAAAATCAATCTCTTAGTTTTCGATGCAACCAAAATAATCGTGAAACCTGGATCAATCTGAGAGCACATTTGAAATTGTAGTGGAAAACACCATTGTGCATCTGTCAAAAAAGTAAACAAATAATAATGGCGGTCCATATTGTGACTACTTGTTTCTTAAAAATATAAAAGCACTCAACTTTGCATAATTGAAGATTGTGTGAGAAAATCCGAAGGGATGGAAAATTGTGGCATTTGTCGAAAACTGAATTTTTCTAGAGGTGTAAATACCCCACCGGTATATAACCATGCAATTTTTAATCTCACTTAAACAGTGTACAAGACTGTAGACCATTTGGATTTTACAATATATGAGTACTTACATTGTAATGAATTCGACAAGTTTCCTTAAGCCATTGACAAACGTGTTCGACTTTCAGCTTTTCTATTGTGCTTTCCACCTGTCCTGCAGCTGTAAAAAAAATCATGCTGTCATTGGTGGGATCGTGATGCTATAATTTTACTCTAACATACCGTCATAAGAGTAAGCTGTCACATGGAACCAATGAAACAGCATACTTAGTATTCTTCCTAAGATTTCCACCGGAGTATCAGCAGTTGGTGTACAACGTCCAACTAAAAGCCAAATTCCATATCGTCCTAGCATTTGACGCTCTTCGAGTGATATATTATCCTGTTGACCATTTCCCATTTTTTTCCCATCTGTCGCCGATGAAGATCCATCCTTGCCCGGTTCAAAATTGAGAGGCTTAGCCTCTCTTAAGAGGCTGATAACCGATTCAACCATATTCATTTGCATTTCTGCATCCATTTGCCAAGCGAGGGGCAGACTCCGATGAACAACATGATCTCCACCCCGTCGAGTGTTATGACGATTTCCATGACATTGAGCACAATATCGAATGGGATGGTTGCCGTTGTAACTGGCACATTCCGTTGAAAAGCATATCGAAAAAGCAGCTTTTTCTGCTGAACGGCAATTTTTATTCTCACAGACCATGGACACTTGTTGCATGGGATGTAGAATGTCACCAAACGTCAAATTTGCATGTTCTCGGTGTATTTCATTTGCACATTCAATGCAAAGATATAAGGGTGGTGGACAATCTGGAGCGTAGGCGATACTTATTCCGTGATCGTAACAGACTTTTGCTGCTTCAGCATTGCCAGCGTTCGGGCATTGTTCGCGCTGACAGACGAATGGAACAAGGTCATCTGAAATTAAAGCGACATATTACATTAGAAATATCTTTTAGGTTGTCATATTTGCGAAATTAGCTACATATAAGGAAAGCGAACTCGATCAGTTAAGTTTCGTTCACTTTCACAAACACAAACAATTCAATTTTGTCAATTTTTAAATCGAATTTCGTCGAATTTTTGAATACCCTGTTACTGTAAATAATTTTGATAAATTTTTTCGCGTACCTACCAAAATCAAACAGTTTGCGTTCGATTTTATACGATTACATTAACACAAAAAGCGTTCGTGTACATACTGAGAGATGAACGAAAGAAAGTAACAGCTGTTTTATTCTTTCGTTCATTTATTTTCAAGTTTTGACCCACTTAAATTTTATCTGGTAAAAACTTGAACTCTGTCAAAAGCGAATGTTGGAGATTAAACTTACCGCAAAGAGCTAACCAACAAAACTCGAATTTGACGTTTCTCAAGAATTTACACAAAAAGTGTTCGCCTACTTTTCGGTAAATGAGAGAGATTTTTCTCCCATTTGAGAAATTTTGACAGTTTTCATTTTTTGGCACAAAAAAAAACTCGAACAAAGCTATTGATTTGAATTCACTGACAATGTAGTAAAGATTTAACTTAACGATGGTTTCTCGACGAAATGGAACGTCAAAAAACAAAACATCTCATTTCTTTCTCAATGTTGAAAGAGCCTCGAGAATTGACATTTTGACAAATAATAGTGGCAAACAAAATGAAATTAAAACTTATATGTACGAGTATGTCAAATTAAGCTTTACTTACTTGTTATTTTAGAAAGTAAGACTTTTCTGTCAAACAAATTCGGATCAAATGCGGGCCAGTAGTAAAATAAAAGCTTAGCAGCTGATGATCTTGAAACTGCTGTTCCATATGCAATCACGCAGAGAATATCCTTGACCACGTTATGTTTGAGGGTCATTAAGCATTCAAGGAGCTGACAGTGGTGTGCTGCAAAAATAAAAAATAAAATTATTTGATTTGAAAAAAATGTGTATGCCACTGCAACAAATAATAATGTCAACGTAAATGAGAATGCAGTTTTTTCTATATTTGTCTCCATTCATTACTCTAATTAAAAGAAGTAGCTAGATCTAGCAATCTTACCGGCATTCTGAGAATACTGCAAAATCATCATTATCACTGACGACACTGATTGACATGCTTGACATTCCTGTTCCTCTGGACTTCTTCGTGCTGCAAAATGAAAAAAAAATCCAAGAAAAAAACGAATCAGGTTGAATTCCTTGAACACATTTTTGTCCACCTCAACTCACTTATCGTGAATGGTAGAATGTAATAGCACAGTGCATTCACAATGTCCTGATGTAAAGCCGGTGGAAGAACTGAAATTGTTGAACTCGCCAGGTAGGGGAGATTATCAATCAGATCCTTATCCAGAAAGGGTAAAATACAGCAAAGACATTGCAGCAAGGCTTTTCCAAAGACTGAACAAAAAAAAAAATCATATTAATGTCGTTTATATTATCAAGATAAAATTTAAAGCTGGTTCAATTATTTAATTATGTGGTTTGCTTTGAAATGGGTCATATGAAGAGAACTTGAATATTTAATTGCACGAACAGAAATATGGGAGGAATAAGAGAATCATTTATCAAAAGTTAAATGAACTTTAATGGACATCATTATCTATAGTTGGAGATCTTTTTCTTAATAATAATTGATTTACTTATTTGTCCGTATTGAATGCATGGAGCGACATCTAGCAGCATTGTGAGGGCATTATATAAATTTCCATACTCCAAATTGGGGTAAGCTGCCATCCTTGTGGGATCCTCAAGTGGATCATTTATAAGTTGATGAGGTGATGTGCGGACATCTTTAAGGACAGCTAGAATGATAATAGCAATTGAATAATATACTACATAATTATTTCAAAATAAAAAAAAAAAAATAAATAACAAAACGAAGTATTGAGAGTGATTTGGGATCCCCAAAAAGAAATTGGATATTGTGATCTATGATGAGTCACGTCGCAGTTGTCAAAAAAAAAACGATCTATATATAATTGTATGTCACATTTGACGTTTATGCAACTGCTACTATACAATTGTGCTTATAGGTTGCAAATAAAGTTGGAATTAGATTTTATATAATGTTGGGACAGAAAAAAAAAAAAACGATAATATCATTACTGTTGTCTGACTGTCGAAAAAATCTCAGTAGTGCGTTCGTTTTCCCAGAAGGTTGTTATGTCAAAAATAAGTGTTGAAGAATCATGTTAGAGTTTGTTGGGATTGTTACGTTTTTTTAAAACGACATTTGTTGATCTGTCAAATAAAATTTAATGATGCATTTTATAAAAACACTTTCTTAAAAAAACCTGTGCGTCTCGGGACGCTTGATAACTTAAATTAATCTTAGTTAAACTATTTAATATTGAAATTGTTTAACTTGAGAAAAGCTTAGGTTATTACTTAAACTTCATGTATATTAATATGATAATGTGAGGAAAGCTTATTTATTATACAATTAGCGATGTGGGTTAAAGTGAGAGCGGAGGAACCTGCCTACTGCTGCCGCATGCGTGAGAGAAAGGGAAGCCAGGCAGAGTGGTGTCGTAACGCGTTACGTAACAAAGCGGTTTACCCTCCCATAAGAAGTTATCACTTCAAAAACAATGCAATAATTAGAAGTCACATTCAAATATAAACAAATCACTTTTTTAGCAACTCATGTCGAGGAGATGAGTTAGATTCAAATAGTTACAGAATGTAAGTTTTTGGTGAATAAAAGAACGAAGCAAATCTTACACATTGTCGAAATTTCGGAATTTAAGAACGACCAAAGTTGAATATTGTTGACAATAATTAAGTAGGTACAGGTTTCACTAAAGGCTTGCTAGAACCAAATTGTTAGTCTTCCCTAAATTTGAAGAACCTTTGCCAACAATAGCTATATCCCTTTACCTCTTGTGTTTTAAGATTGCTTCTGGACTTTGTGTTTTCTGAATTTGTTTCAACAATTTGGGCTAATTCAAGGATTGTTTTGTTTCGGGATTTAATAGTTCGGAGTTTTAATCTCTTTTTACGTTTATTTTTAAAACACAAACAATATTCATTCTTGACTGGAAAAATGATTTAATACGTCATTTCAACTCTTAATAAAATGCACGACTGGGTCGCACGAACTTGCTCTTATTCTAGGCAATCGCTTAGTGGCTGCATAACAAAAATTCAAAATAATTTCGAAAATTCTTTTATTTTTTTAATTAGTTGAAGAGTTTTCTCGGAAAAACTAAGTATGCAATAAAACTGCAAAACTAAGTGTCTATCTAGGAAAAAAAAAATTTGAAAATCATTCGATTTTTTTTTAAAAAGGTTATTTTTCAAAAACTTTTCCAAAAAATATTTTGAAATTTTTTGGAGTATGTAAATATGTGGCAATATGTATGTTGTTTACATTTGAGAAAATAATGCTTAAAAAATCAAAATACCCGTTTCCAACATATTTAGAAAACCAAATTTTTTTTTGAAAAAATTATTAAAAATCAAAAAAAAAAGTTTTTGAAAATTTTGAAATGCCACATTAATAAAATTGTGAATGACTTCCTGTGTTCAACATTTTATTGAAATCGGGGATAAAGCTAACGAGAAAATTTGATTTGAAAACACTGGTTTGGTTTTGTGAGATTTACCGTTATGAGCCAAATTTTGAGAAAAAACCAAAAGATAAACTGTCTTAAAAAAATAGCATTCTGAAAGTTTTATCAAATTCGTTAGAGCCATTTTTGAGAAAATCAATTTTTTGTCTTTACGATTGTATGGCAATTACCGTTATTTTTCGACCTAGAGCAAAAATGAAAAAAGACGTCCCTGGGGAATTCCAAATAACTACTAAATACCAAATTTGAAGCAAATCGGCCCATTCGTTCAAGCTCTAGAGGTGCGAACAGACAGACACAGACAGACGGACGGAATTTCCAGACTCACTTTTTTCGACTTCTCCGTCATCGTAATGTCATGTGTGATTGTTATCTCAACATATTTTACTTGCGATTATAGGTATTATAAGGCAAGTTATGCATTCGTAAAAAAAAAATTTGTTTGGACAATCAAACATAATATTACGATGATAGAGAAGCCTAAAAAAGTGGGTCCGACAATTCTGTCTTTTTGTCTGTCCGTCGGTCTGTATCGGCATCTACAGCCTAAACGGCTGGACCGATTTGCTTCAAACTTGGTAGATAGTATAATTATGACGTCCTACAGAGGGGTTTTTGGAATTAGCATTTTAGCTCTAAAACTAACGGTACCTGTCATACGATTTTTAGTGAAACAATTTTTTTTCTCAAAAACGGCTCCTACGATTTTGATAAAACTTTCTTAATAATGTTTTCTGTGCAAACTTTATATTTTGATTGGAATAGATTTTTCAGGAAAAGTCTTATAACGGTACCTCCCATAGGACCGGTTTTTTGAAATCCGATTTTCTCGTAAGCCACTCGACAAATTTCGATGAAATTTTTAATTTTTTTAAAAAAACTTAAATTTTTCAAAAAAAGTTTTTTTGAGTTTTTTAACACGTTGACTGCAACCATACAATATAAAAAGTATTACCAAAATTTCAAGTTGAAAATATTGTTTTATATTACTTGTTACTCGTGCGTTAAGTGTTCTGTGTTTGTGTTTTCTCAGTTTTTACGTGTTTTATGTGTTTTTTGGCTGTGACCACCGATGGTTCACATGGCACTTTGATAATATTTTTATTAACATGGTGCCATGTGTACCGCCGGTGGTCACACATGTGGTTTTGCTATTTTGGTTCTAATTTTATTTTTTTCTAGATTATTCTTATAAAAGTGCGTTTCTAAGATAAAAATTTCAATGGCCAACAACGAAGCGATCCCAACTAGATTATTTTACGGAAACAGACAACGAGATGAGGATTCTGATAGCGATGAAAGCTTGGTTTTTGAAGGGTCCAACTCCAGTGATTATGTCCCAACTGGGTCAGAATCCAGCGACTCGGACATTTCAGCGATTGACCAAGAGTCTCAAGACGAGGATGAAGGCGCTGCTGTGAGTATTCCCACAAATGTTCGGACTGCTGTAAGTGGAGAGTCTCTCAAGGCGTTTACTTTTCGCGATGATCCTTCTACTCCTGGAATATCTGAAATGGAAATCAACGCTATAAAACCAATTGATTTGTTTAGTTTGATGGTGACGGATGAAGTTTATCAACTGATTGTGTTCCAAACTAATTTGAACGCCAATCAATTTCTATCAAGGTCCACAATAACGCGAAGATCTCGTGTACAAAAATGGGACGACACAGATGTACTGGAGATAAAGAAGTTACTTGGCCTTGTAATTTACATGGGGATAATAAAATATCCAAAAATTTCAATGTACTGGAATACTAGCCAATTCTTTAAAAATGGTTTTGTACCAAAAGTAATGTCACGTAACCGATTCCAGTTACTGCTAATGTTTATTCAATTCGCTGACAACACAGCAATTGAAGGAAACCGCTTGGGTAAAGTAAGCCAGTTACTCGAATTACTTGAACAAAATTTCGTCAGTTCCAAAATTCCGGGTGAGATCCTCGCAGTTGATGAGAGCATGATACCCTGGCGAGGAAGGCTCCAATTCTGCCAGTATAACCCTGGAAAATCGCACAAATATGGAGTTAAAGTTTACAAGCTGTGTGACACAAATGGCTACACTTATACAAGTGCAATTTATGCTGGAAAATGCGACCATAACAGCCAAAGAGGAAGGGCAACCGAAAGCACTTCCCACAGTACCCAAATTGTTCTAGACCTTGCTGATCGGTATTTGGATAAAGGCAGAACAATGACAACTGACAACTTTTATACGTCCGCGTCACTGGCAAAACTATTGCTCGAACGAGAAACCCATTTAGTTGGAACCCTCAGGAAAAATAGAGCTGGAAATCCGAAGGACGTTACTAATGCAAAATTAAAAAAAAATTAAATTGTTGGCCTCGAAAATTCGGGAATAGTTGTAGCTAAGGGGAAAGACAAGCGTGATGTGCTTATGCTTAGCACAAAGCACACATAAGAGGTTGTTATCACTGGAAAACGAAATCGAAACGACCAGGAAATAACAAAGCTAAAAATTATAACCGAATATATAAAGGTAAACAGGGAATAGACATATCAGATCAGATGGCGTGCTGTTTTACGCCTTTCGGAAGACCATTAAATGGTACCATAAGATAGCATTTGAGTTCCTGCTTAGCACGGCCGTTGTGAATGCTCTAGTTATATACAAAGAGGTCCGTAACAAAAATGCTCAAATTTTCGGATTCAGGCAATCAATCTGTGAATCTCTGTGTCAACTTGAAGTAGAGCCGTCAACTTCTTCCAACTTGAAAGCCAAGCACGCGTCCTAAAAGAGTTCGATTCAAGAGATAAAACTAATCGAAGGACTCGAAAACGTTGTTACTTGCTACACTGATATACAGGAAACGGAAGGCAGAATTGCAGCTCAGAAAAAAGCAAAACGGGTGTCTACATACTGTGATGGTAAACCTGCACTATGCTTGGATTGTTTCGCCAAAAAACGTTAGATTTATAAAAATATTGTACTATTCCTTTTGCTTTTTTTTCTTATAAGTTTTTCTTTTGTTATTTTGTTATACATTCCTTATAAATATTCTTAGAACTAAGTTCCAAATGAAGTCAAATAAAAAAATATAATTTTGAAAATTATTATCAGAAATGAAAAAAATCTCTAAGATATCTATTTTTTTTGTACTAAACAATAAAATATACTATTACCCAGGTGCCACCGAAGTAGAAAAGAGATTTGATCAACAGACCAAGAAATATCGTTCAAACAAATAAACATGGCATGTGTACCACCGGTGGTACACACGGCATCATGTAAAAAAAAAGTGTACCACCGGTGGTTCACGCGGCAGCCAACGTGTTGTTTTAATTTTTTTTTATTTTTAGCTTTTTTCCAAAAACGGTTTAATCAATTTTTTTTAAATTTTATTTTTCTGATAAAAACTACAAAGTTCTAGAAGTTGGCATACTCAAAAAAAATTTGGTATATGTTTTCGAAAAGTTTTTCAAAAAAAACCGTTTTTTGAAAGAACTGGTCGAACGATTTTGAAAAAATTTCCTTAAATTTTAGAAAGAACTGGTCGAACGATTTTGAAAAAATTTCCTTAAATTTTAGAAAAGAAAAAGAAATCTGATGGCTTACTTCATTTTCTCCAAAAAACGTTTTAACTATTGACTTTTAAGTGATTAATAAAATTTCATATGATTTTGTCAATGCTTTTTTCCAAAAATCTCAATCCCCAAGACCATTTTAACACATTAGAGCAAGTTCGTACGACCCAGTTGTGCACTTTATTTTTCTTAGCACTGCATAAATATAGTATTAAAGGCCGACAACCCCATCTCGAATTCTGGTCTCAAATTATGGACAACAAAACACAATCCAATACCTAGCTGTTTTTTAAACTATAAAAAATAAAATTACTACTCGTACACAATAAAATGAGACTGATGTGCCCGGATAAAAAATAAAGGTCATTCAAAAAATATATCCGTTCTTCGTTTGCCTGGTCCACCGGAGCACTCGATTATATACATTTTAGATTACATAACAACAGAAACTATGAGAAAAATCTTTTGACGTAACTTTTGAATACCTCATCTCACGAGAAAAATTCTAACTTTTATTCTAAGTAACATCCTTTTTGTTTCAAAATATTCAAGATAACGATAATTTTATAAAAAAATTTTCTTTATAAAAAAAGCAACATACTTAGCAAAGTTTGTGAAAAATACTTGATAGTATTTGCAATATCCACCCCCGATGGTGCTGGAAGGACATTGTGTAGTAATCGAACATGGTATTCATGAAGACACCGCAGCTTGGCCTGAACTGCAAAGTATTAAAATTAGAATTTAATAATTTTTTCTTTTGGGAAAAAGAAAAAAAATTATGTAATATTAAATACGACTTACAGGCTGCTGCTCTCGTGCCCATGTTGATGAGCTGTACTTTGAAACTGCCCGTCATTGATGCGAGTACAATTGTGTCCTCTGTTACATACCATAAATTACTGTGACGTGGGCGTTTCTATTGATGGTGTCTATATTTTCTAAACACTTTTTTCACGAGTTGAATTTATGGTCCTTTTGTTCGCGCATTTCTTTAATATTTTATTCAACTAGTGTGATTTTATTTATGAATAACAATTTAAACTTAATATTTTGTATTTTAAGTAAGTTTTTATTTCATATAAAGAATATTTTAGGAAAACAAACAAAGAAATTATTGCATCCTTTGTAAAAATCGTCACAGGAACTGAAGAAAATTCAGATGTGTATCAGAACTACACTTGTCAGTTAAACAGGAGTAAGAAAAAATGATGCGCATGACCTAAATGCACTCAAGACATATGGAGCATCAACATATGAAATTACTAAGAGTTGTTATTGAGTTCAAAGATGACAAACACTTCTGTAAGTTTGAAAGTAACCCTGTCTAGGGTTTTCCAATTAGATAGTGAGACAATTTTTCAATCGAGGTTTAGTTAACCTCGTCGATGTCCATGATTGATTCCGAAGAAAGTGAAAACTAAGGATTGAAGAAGTTTTGGCTTTTGTGGTTGGCGGATTCTACGAGAAACTGATCCAGTAGTGGCTTTTGTAAAAGAAAAAAGAAGTTATCTGGACCGCTCTCTTTTTCATCCATGGTCAGTCGGTCATCACACGTTAAACGCTGTGGTCATACTTCATTTCAATAAAGAAAATATAAATATAACATATAACTAGTGTCTTTTTTTAAATGAGTAACATTTGATTTATGCTTCTTAGTAGAAGAAGTGTTGTTGTTGTAGTGCCTGCGCCCGTAGCGATCAAAGAAATGGCCGTTGTACATCCAATGGATTTTCCTTTTGAAGTCTTGGAGCTTCAGCATAGCAGTCTTCGAGATGGTGAATCACACAGGAAAACTGTAGCTGATGACTGGTCTGATTAACTGCTTGTATTTTTTATATAGGCAGTTTCCTTCAGTAAGGGGCTCAAGCGGTGGAAGTTTAGATTGGCCTTCCTAAGCACCAGCCTTTGATTGCGGGTTGAAATTGTACTTTTTGTTGAAGTTAACCCCAAGGTTCAGTTGATCCATCAGGTATCTTCACGGACAAGTTTGGGGAGCTTGCGGCTGTTGTTGAAGCGGGGCCTTTTAAAATGCACCAATTCTGACTAAACAGTGTTTATCCGGGTTCCCCATTTCTTGTGGAAATCAAAAAGTCGAGTTATGTGAGCTTCGTTGAGAATGCCGTCATCAGACTATATAGAAGAGAGCTTTGACTTTCAGTTCTTGAGTTGAACGAAGAATGAAATAAAGGAAAATAGGATTTTTGTTAGTGCGGTGGACCAAGTAATTGAAGTTTGTGTTTGAGGGCTTCTATTCATCTACTGTCGAATGTGTAACCGGCCGCGGACAATGGTGTGGTAGCAGCAGTAGCACGTAGCAATGTCAAAGTTAAATGTACGTAAATTGTATTACACGGCTACAATGTGAAGTAGCAGCTGCAGCATAGAGAGTAACTGAAGTACAATTCGACTCAACTCCAACTTCACGAACGTGCTGAGCTGCAAAACAACAACAAACCAAAATGTCATCAGACATGATTTTTGTTTGAGTTTAGTGCTGCACATTGTATTCGTGTTTCGGGTATGCTGCTTTGTAAGCTACTTTTTTTGAAATTTACTTTGACATTGCTACGTGCTACTGCTGCTACTACAACATCGCACTTCCTCTTATTTTAATTTCTACAAATACAAAAAGTGAATTATAATAACGCAATTCAAAGTTACCCACAAATGCTTTTTCTTCTCTTGAAGTATTTGATGCTGTGCCTCGCTTTCGATGGTACCTATGTGTATTACTAAGCACCAGATCAATAAATCAAAATATACTTATTAGAACGTAAAATAAATAAATAAATGATAAAGTTCCAATTCACAAAGACTTATTAATTAATTGATTAAGTTTAGCTAGAACATGCAGATCATATTCATTGCAAGAGAGATACATTCTGGACTATGCGTAGGACATCGTAACTGATAAGAATCTTCTAAAAATCGATTAAATCTCCTCGGATTCATTTAAAAGGAGCATGGGACATGCGTATTTGGGGTAAGGTGAAATCCATTACTCAACAAATAAACACACTTGTTGCCCTTAAGAAGAGGTACATGCAATGACTGCCGGTATCAACAGTAGACAGCTGTAGATATCAACAAATGGAAAATTAAGGGGGTACTGATAAGGAGGGTTTGTTGAATTCTTTTGTTTATGGTTCTCCTTAAGGAGAAATATGTAGGTTTTGGGGACCGTTCATTCATACCCCTTAGTTCATCACAAAATTATTATTTAGGGAAAAGTTCGAAATGTGGTGAGATTCTCTTTAACGGAATTTTAAAATGGTAGTTTTGGTGATTTAAATTTAAATTATGTGTTTCGAGGTAAGATAATTCAAAATGACTTGAAGCACAACACACGGGTAGTTTAAATAAAGAAAAGCTTAGTTTTTGAATTGAACCGTATTGTATGAAAGTATTTATTTTCGCAGCAGGTAATTGGACGAGTTTATTTTTAATTATTTAAGTCAGGTAAGCTGACAGTAAGTAAACAAAAGGACGGCTATGACACCACAAAGTTTGGGGCGTTATCCCCTCAAAACTTTCAAACTTAGAACCATTATAGAGCTTCTAACGAAGGATTTCCCTATAAAAGTTTTTCGTCCATAAGCAAGTTCAAGGCTTCTATGTACGTACATACAGGAGATCGACAATAAATGTCTGCTTCTCTTCTTCGTCCATAAGGCCTCTTCAAAAGTTGCTTGGGGGCACCCCTTGTCATGTAATGACATATAAAGGGTGTTTTTTTAGACGTGTGGTTTTCAATCTGGCAATATTTTTTCGGAGTTGGTCTTTTTGACAGCTGTCACTTGATGTATGCTCAGTTTGGTATGCCATTTCATAATGAATAGACTTACTCTTGAACAACGTTTGAAATTCGTGCAAATTTGGTGCCGTGAAATAAGGCCGTACGAAATAAGGCCATATTTCAAAATTTGGCCTTATTTCACTTTGTAATTGTGAAAGAGGGCCATATTCCAACATATGGCCTCATTTCACTTTGACGAAGTGAAATAAAGCCAAACTTATTTGTGAAACAATTCCAAATATGGCCTTATTTCGCTTTTCGAAAGTGTAGCAATAGGCCTTATGGAGCGTTTTTTTACCACACAAACTTTCAGTATATTTGCGCATATATTTTAATGTAATATTGAAAAAACTTTAAAAGCTTTACAATAATAAATGAAACATTTTAAAAGCTGCAGTTTTTTTTTTTAAGAAAATTTGGGCGATGTGCGACTATCTATTATTTTTGACAAAATCTCCAAAATTAACACTGCCAGCTTAGGCTATCCAAAATTAAAACCGAAGCTTTTAAAATGTTGCAGTTTTAATTTTGGACAGTTGTTGAAAGTGATAGCCTAAAATTGTCGCAAATTATAATATTAAAAACGAAATGTTTCAGTTTTAAATTTGGAGAGTTTTTGAAAAGAATAGCTATAATATGAAAAGAAATAGTTTTATTTTTGTTTTGGAGAGTTTTTGAAAATAATAGCCCAAAATTCGCGCGAATTATAAAATATAGCTTATCAGGTATCTCAAAGAAAACACAAAGTCAGCTGACTGTATAACGTGGTGGATTATTTTACCCTACAAAAGGTCGGGTAGTTCTAGATTTTTGATATGTTATATGATATGGCTGGTAGATGCAAATTCCAAATTTCCACAACCACGCCCCCTCCGCCCCCTTCAACATTTTGGAAAACCACAAAAAATCGGCACTTTTGTCAGTTTTTTGCCTATAACTTTTTTTTAGTTTATTTTATCGAAGAAATAAATATGCAAATTTGTAGCTTACAAAATTTCCTATAAATATGATGCGCGAATTATTTTTGCTTCCAAAAAAGGCTTAAATTTCGTATTTTGAAATATTTTCAGTTAAAAAAAAAATCTCAAGATTACATAAGTCGTATTGACAACATGTCAGATAATTGAGACTCATCATATAACATATCAAAAATTTAGAACTACCCGACCTTTTGTAGGGTAAAATGTCATGCTGTGCCATATTAAGTGTACGAAAAAATAATAAATTGGCATGTTCAATCGTCCAGCTGACGTATAATCCACCACGTTATACAGTCAGCTGACTTTGTGTTTTCTTTGAGATACCTGATAAGCTATACTTTGACAAAGTTTCAGTCGGGAGGAAATGACTGAAAATTTTGTTTTTTCGTCGTGTTTGGGAGGGTACCCCCGCTCATCCCACCCACGGAACCGCAGCTGACGTTCACGAGGCTCTATGATATTATTCCCTTATTCTGTTCACCAATTATCATTCCAGAGGAAATGACTGACTAAATTTGTACCTGGCTCCCGGACTATTAATAGCCGCTGAGGTGAAGTTGCTTAGTGAGGAGTTCAGAATTATCAAAAAACGATTTGAGGTGACCGCTTTGGCGCCCTACAAATTCAGAATTTCTTCTTATATTAACGAAGACAGCCACAATAGCAAGTTTATCAAATTGTTAGTGACTAGTTTTAAAGCTTGATTTTATTGATTAGTGTTCTAAGAAAACTACTTCAGTTACATTTATTTTTAATTTTGACTCACTTTTTTTTTTTAATAATACTTTTGAAAAACTTAAGTATTATGGCTGCAAGAAACAATAAACTAACCGAACTCACTGATATTCCCTTAACAATCGACCAACAGGGAGATAGTATCGAAATGACATCAGCGGCCAAAGCTGACAAAACAAAATCGAATTCGCTAAAACGTTTTTTTCGAATAGCAAAGAACAGCATGTCAACATCCAAAAGTTTGGATTCAGCTGATGCAGTATGCGAGTCCGAAATGAAAAATATTCGTTCCTTTCAGTTGAGGTTTGGAAGCTTTCACAAAAACGACGGTAAGTAAAGCAGGATATATAAAAAAAACATTTATACATAACTATGACCTTAATCTATAGAAGAAGAAACCCCAAATTCAAGCATATAGAACCAGGTTCTTCTGCAGAAGCCTTAAAATCAAAATTAAAAGAAAGCCGACTGAGCTTACAAGGACGCGTAGCAAACTATTGGAGTACAGCCTTCAAGAAATCGTTAAGGAAGCCTTCAACCAATGAGAACGTCGTCCATCAGCCTAAAGAATCAGTTGCCCTTCCTTCAAGCGATACCAATAAAATTGAAAGTAATCAGTCTGGTAGTTTGTAGAATAAAAAAAAATATATGTATATCCTTTTGGTAATAAAAATCCAACTGTAATGCTTCCAATTTCGAGTCCTTGCAATATCCTTCGTAAATACATACCGACAACATTATTTAAACATGACAATGCCCCCATTAAGGCGGGGAAACCCAATGCAAACTGCAAACACAGCCAATAGGTCAAAGATGAAAGGTGTCCTCGTCTCGTATAGAATGTCCTGTTCTTATAATAAATGAATCCGTGTCCCCTTTAACCGTGTAACTGATGTTTAAAAGGCTTTAGCTTCAAACACATGTGTGCCATGCCATGCCAGCCAGACCATATCTATACCTTGCACATACATCAAAATGTGCAGGTATTATTGTGAAAATGCTGGCCAAATTTTCGATGAAGTCCTAGAAGTGAATTATTTTTATTGTGCAAGCTGATGGCTTGGAAATGGAATTGGAATGGGATCCGATTTATGCAAAAGGTGTTAAATAACAGGAGTTTTGTAGTATGAAATCAGTGCAATTGCTTGGAGGGTTGTGTAGTGTAGTGGGCTGAAAACTGAACTGAAGACAAGATAGTGCCATTAAGGATAGCTATTGCCATAAAATCAGTTTTTTGTGTAATGGTCAAGCAAATATGTCCAATTATGAATTTTAATATGCGCTTCCAAGTGACTGAATAACAGTAAACGCAGTTGGGTGTGGCGGTGGTCAAACCACAGCAAGCTTCCTTTGATAAATTAACAGTTGCGGTTGTCCTTGGGGAGACATTGAAATTAATTCCAACTGTGTGATTCCTAAGGTTTTAATTTATTTATCAAACAGAAAGATATTTCATGCAGATGCAGCTCAAGGTTCAAAGTGTAGTTGATTTCTTGGTGCCTGCCCATTTTGATAAAAGGTACGAAAGTGAAACCAATTTGATTAGGCTCAAAGATGTATGTAAATGAAATATTGTTTTCCACGACATTTTCAGATTTGATCTCAGATTTATTGATTTTTCTGGTTGCATGAAAAACAAAAATAGATTGATTCTGTTTTTGTTATTGTGTGTGTGCCATGTGCCATTAACAGCTGGTTTGTAATACTGTAAACGATATCATCGATCACCCAATTCTTCGCCTGAAAGTCTGATCAACATCTTCCACAAAATCTTTGACTGGTGCTTTCTTTTTCTAACCTAGTAAACAATTGTTGTTATGTCAAAAAAAAACTTCTGGAAGTGTCATTCTCATTGATAGAATTCGTTGGGTTTTTTACGAACCATTTAGGAACTATACGTTGTTAGATTTTATTAAACTGTCAAACGACCACTTTTAACATTTTTTTGTATATTGAAGAATTAATTTAATTATTTTCCTTCATCGCTCAAAATTTGCTACTTTATTCTTTGTTGTTGATCAATCGAAGAAAATAAAGACGTTCTTGCTGCTCAAATCAAGAAATTGTAATTTTCATTCCAATTTGACAGATCAACAATCTCAACTCATATCATGGAGGTGAGTTGGATATTGGAACAAATCGTAGCTATTCGACAGTTCAACGTCAGATTAGGAACGCTGTTATGACGTCATATAGTTACAAATCGTAACTAATTTGGATTAAAAGAACGAGTTTTTGTTGACTATTGTTAACAATTGTTGACTGTGATTAGAAAAAACGATAGTCGTCTCGAAAACAAGGCGCACGGAGAATTTCAGGCATGTGAACTCGATTGGCGAATCCGTTGGAATTATCAGGATGCGGGGAACCAAAAAAAATCCTGTCCGCTGTACTTTTCCTTGATAATCGTCGCGTCGTTGAAGTCGATTGATGTTATATGCAACATGATTACTACGGAGCCTTGTTAGGTGGTGATCCAGGTGACCACTTCTTCCCTATTGATAACAGTGTCAACTGATTTCAAGAAAAATAAAATACTCGGCACAACAGCTCTAAGCGGGGCCGGGCCTGTGACTTACACTCTCAACTACTCCTGTGTGTGCATTGATATTCTGCAGGAATGGAAGGCCTACAATTTACCGCCGAATCTGAAAGGCTAACAGAGAAGCACTTTCCATGGCAAGGGGTCGAACCCAGAACCTTCAGCGTGGCAGTCCAACATACTAACCACTACCCCACGAGGTAGTGTCGAACTAATTTGAATTGATAACATTTTTCCCGGAATCAATTTTTCGAATTTTTTTTTCTCCTTGCTCTGAACTATGTCCGAAAAATCATTAATGAGCGCTTTTTCGATTCTGTCAGCTTGCAGAAACCATTATGTTTTGTTAGAAATCCAATCGAATCCCCGATTGTTCCATTGCCAATATCCAACTATTTCTTAGAAAATACATCTGCAGTTCGCTTGTTAATCGTCAATATGATTTTCTGTACATTCCACCACAAATTGGATGATTTAAAGCACTTAATCACTGCTATTTCTGATGAAACAAATGTTAAGGCAACTTCATGTTGCAATGGCCTTGACGGCAAAAGCAAGGAAACTAGGAACCTCTAGTACTATCAAGGAAGGAAATGCCAACAGTTCCATTTTAGTCGTTGATTCAATTGGGAAACATTTATAATCAACTTTTCTATTCTATTCAAATAATATTTGAAAAAGTTGAGCGCATTTCCATTAGTTGACGCGCACACAAGATGTTATGACTATAGATACCCTTTGTAACGAGGAAGGATTGACATTTATTCTCTTAAATGATTGGTCATTGAAATGGGAAGGAAAATAGAGTTGGGTAGGGAATTTCACATTCGTGTAGTATACGACTAAATAAAGGGTCCCGAAGTTTGGCTCAAAGGTATAATGATGAGAATTCCTAGCAGAGCGGGTATTACGGGGAAAACTAATCAGGGGAGGAATGCAACCAGCTATTTCACTTGAGCACTGATAAAACAATGAGACGCAAGAGACATTTCTACCGGTGTTCCAACGAAACAAATGTTTCGGAGATTGATCTATCATCTAAGCTTTAAGGATCTATTTTGAATTTTATCTCGGAAAGCTAATGATATTTTTGGAGCTCCAGACCAGATATGGGAACTGAATTCCACACGGTTTCTGATACCCCAGGCAACAATGCTGCTTAGGTCTCATTCTCTCCCGTTGTTGGTCAATACTCAAAGAAGTAAGAAGAGAATTTGGAAAAATTGAAATTGAAAAAGCAATTCCGTTTGCTAGGGTCGTCATCCATATCCATATTTGATGCAGTTGGTTGTTTCGGACCCATTAAGTTCACGTGGAAGGGAAGTTACCCCGACGCACAACCACCAATCTGGGGGACCAGACCCTATGTCCTTCTCCTTGGTCATAAGGAGTTGCATATTCCAGGATATGTAAGTAGTCCACTACGAGGATACATCCTAGAACTTCTCTATTTCACTAACCTCATCAGTAGTTAAATGTCCTTTGATCCAAATATGTCAAAGTAGCTTATTAGGGTGTCTACCATGATAACTACTGGTGACACCGTTGGTTGGTGCGGTGATTAGTTCATCCAGGTCATCTGAGACCAGAAACAGAGAAGTCCTTCCGGCAGGGCAATAAGTATTGCATTTTTTTCGTGTTCAGCACTCACGCTTATAAGTTTTGCAAGTCGTGTCCAAGTGGTCATGATGAGCGAGCATGTCCTGTTGGCTACCACTAGGAGGCAAAATAAACGATTGATGCGTATATGATAGTTACAACAATTGGCATTGCCAGGTTGATGCCAATAAGTGTTAACTGTCATTTTAACGAGAGTCGAGGCTCTTTTTCATCTCAACAAGACTCGGCACCAAAGCTGTGTTCACAAAAACAATAGCTTAAAGAACTATCTTTTTTTTTGTCTTTATCTTTGAAAAACGACGCTAGTCGGAACCCAAATTACAAAACCATTACTTTAAACAGCATCCTTATTAATATCCTTGCTACACGCGACATTATTTATGTTTTCCGATTCCCTAAAACAATAAAAATTACATTATTATGCAGCATCCGTCATTGCATTATTTGAAAATATCAACTTCCAGGATTCAAAAGGATATGCCCCAACCCCACAAATCCAGACAAAAGATGAAATTTCATAAAACTAATGACACTAAAATATATAACACTGAAACAGAACTCTCCAAGTCATTAAAATGCAAGCCATTCAACTTGTTGTCCGGTCGGAGTGGGGCGGCGGGCGTTCGTGTTGGCGTCCATTCATCTTTTCCTCTTTCATTTCTTACTTTTTTTTATAAAATTAAATTGCTTTATTTTTTTATTCTGCGATAATTTCAATTCTAGACAACTTTCCGCAAGTATATAATATAGAGAAGAGGATAACAATGAACTGCGCCACCTCCATCCTTGTGGCGCGTCTCTCAAGAGAAGACAAACAAAAAAAAGGGGCTAAGTTTGCTGCCCCGAGGAAGAGCCAAGACGGAAGGAAGGCGCTACAGTTTGATTCAATTGTATGGTCTTTTGTTGTGAGTTGTGAGACTAACAAAACAACAACAAAGCCAAAGATTTATACAAACATTTTATGTGTGTTTTGTTATTTTTATGAATGGCCAGGCCACCAGAGCAACCAGAGCCACCTGAAGCTGAAGCACTCCGCTTTACTCCATTTCATTGTGAGTTGTAGATATACTTGTATACATTTATGTAGGTTGGTATGTACCATGGAAACAGTTCTTTTTTTATGGAGTATAGTTGTTAGGCGATAGGTGCTTCTGGAATTATATATTTTGAATTCATTTGTTGCTTCTGTATCTTCTGTTGGAGGGAGGTTGGAGTTGGAGCTTGAAGATTTCATTCTAGGTTCTTATGAATGAAATGGTTTTTGATTTTGGGTAGCAAAAAAAATTGAATATTTAATTTTGTTTGTATGTTCTTTTTTTTTTCTGTATTGTCTGCTGCTGTTGTCCAAATGATTATGCATGCGATGAAGCACATGATTGCGGCCCGGAGGTGGCTACTGTCTAATTTTATGCAATCACGCGGAGGTATTTTCGTACTCTCGAAAGGAAGTTAAAGAATAGTTTATTTTTTGCCCAGATGATGTTTTTTGGAACCCAAAAACAACAGTTGGCTCACACTTGTTGCTTCTGTTATAAAATAAAAAATGAGCAACTGGTCGCACGAACTTGCCCAGTGGGTATAAATTATTTATGATGTTAACAAACAAGGAGTCATTTTTGAGAGATACTTTGGAAGGATAAAAACCATTAAAGGAGATATGGGTGGGTAGGTCAGCCAGGCAGTTTTTATTTGCGTTTATAATTAATAGGCTCCTACTATCTATAAGGCAAGAGCTAAAGGTCCAGATTTGGACACTTAGACACGCAAACCTTCGAACTTTTCGAATTAAAATATTTATTAGCAACTCTATAGAAATTGAATAATCCAGTTGATTCTAGGTCATTACTTCAAAAGTGTAATTCCCTGAAGAAAGGATTTGAAATCGAAAAGTGTAACTTCTTGGTATTTTTTAAAGATGCTCCTTAAAATATAAATTCAATGAGTTCAATACAAAATTCACTTAAGCAGTTATCTACTAGAGCACAGAGTCTATAATTTGTTCCAACACCCATTTTTGTAGGAAGCGCTTATCAGTGTTGTTCGTTTGCTAACCGATCTATCACAAATGGCAAATAATTAACTAATATTATGACACTTCTGATGACAGCTGACATTGACAGGTGTCAAATACCAGCGATACCAACTTGAAAACACGAAATTAATCACCCTATAGTTGTAAAGAAAATGTAGATACTCTTAAGAGTCCATTTTACCAAGCTACGAAAATTTATTTTTTCATCGAGAGATGAGAACAATGGTGGAATCGGCTAATGTGATTTGTGATTGTCACATTTCTGACAATCACATGTGATAAAATAATTTTGTGCGTCTGCATAATGTGATCACCGGAATTTTGTTTATTTTCATTATGTCATTTTCCGTTGGGCAATTGGAGAGAACTCCGAAGACAAATCGTTTCTATTCGGAGTTGTGTTTTGCGAGTCTTACTTCTTCTGCTTTTTATGAAATATGCGGTCTGAAGGCGCATATATACGAACGTCACAGTTTCTATATATTTTGTATTTCAAATTAAACAATTCGAACAATTTTAATATATAATTTACATTAAGGGACGTGACAATTATGTATTTATTTAGAAAAGATTAATTTAGTTGTCACTTCACGTGATTGCTCACAACATATACGCGTTTCAGAAAAATATCTCAATTAAAAAAATGTTCATTTCTGTTTTTTTTTTTTTATTGTTTTTATTTTTACTTTAATCATGAGGAGAAACTAATTTCTCCCAATCGAAAACAACATTAGTATATAGATCTTTGACAAATCTTTGACAGCAAAAGCAAATAATTTTGTTTTATAAGTCAGCGTCTGAGGTTTATTTTTTATTTATTATTATTTTTGTATGCAAGTGACACCTTAATAGCTGTCACAAGAAAAAGTCACAAAAATGTGATTGTCACATGTGACAATCACCTTAGCCAGACGAAATTTGTATATTGTGACTATCACATATCACAAATCACCTTAGCCGATTCCACCCCAGGTTTTCTCCCCTCGTTTTTTTTGTATACCAAATTCCAAGAAATTTTGTGCACGAAGGATACCGTTATGATCATTATGATGCGCCGGGTCCGTCAAATAGATACAAAAAGTCTCCGTACAGATTGTAATATAGATAGTTGGTCAAGTATGGTTTGTCATCACGAATTGCGTTGGTTTTTAGTTAGTCAAAGTGTTCTTAATTATATTTTAGTTAAATAATTTTGTTTCGCTCACAAGAAAATAAAAATGGCGACCAAAAATAAGCAAATTCTTTTGGTCAATAAAGAAATTATCGATTTGAGAAATGAGGGGAAATTGCATGGTGAAATTGCAGAAATAGTAAAAATACCGCGTTTATCAGTGCAATTATGTTCTAGAACAATTTTAAGAATCAAAAACAATCGCAAACAAACCGAGATCAGGTCGTCAAAAAAAAAAATAGATCGTCGTACGGGGAAGATTGAGTTGTTGAGGAGTGTTGCAGAGGATCCTAAGCAAAGTGCACCAGTTCTTGTAGGTAAACTCAAAACTACCGTCGGAATTGATGTGTCGCCCCAAACCATTCGAAACCTCTTTACCAGAAATGGATTCCATGGTCGAGTGAGCCGGAAGAAGCCATTTATTCGAAAAGCGAATAAGAGAACTATAGTCTGGACTACGTAGTGGAACACGTAGGCAAAGGGATCAGGCTATATTTACTGATGAAAGTAAATTTAACATCTTAGGTTCAGACGGACGTCGCGTCGTATGGTGTGGAGAAAGCCAAATAATGCGTTGAGCCTTAAAAACTTGACACCTACTGTGAAGCACGGTGGGAGGCCGTAATGTTATGGTATGGGGCTGTATGGCTTCTTCCGGCGGGCGTCGGAAACCTATAGTATTCATAGACTGCACCATGGATAAATATGGATACTTGAGCATCCTTAAAGAAAATTTCCGTTCAAGTGCCCAAAAACTAGGTCTCGGCAACTCTTTTATATTCCAACTGGACAACCACCCCAAGCACATGTCGATGCTCGTAAGAGAATGGTTGCTGTATAATCTGCGGACGCAAGTAGAATATCCTGCTCAGACCCCAGATCTCAACCTAATTGAGCATTTGTGGGATCAGTTGGAAAAAAAAAAAATTCGTGAGCACACAATATCCAGCAAAAATTATCTTAAAACCTCAGTTTTGATTTCAAATCTGCTGTGAATGATGCTGACAATTTGATAGGAGTGCTTGAAATCATGCGTGCAAACTCAAAATCAAATTTCGCAGAAATTTTCAACATGGAGGAGGCTAAAGCACAACAGCACAACATTTAAATTTCGCTTCCTAGAATCGGAAATAGGCAACAACAACGTAACAATTCACAAGTGAACTACGCGACGTCGAAAGTTATTTTAGAATCACTGTTTTCCTTCCTTTTATTGATACTTTTATTGCAATGCTTAGGGAAAGATTTGCTTCCCACCGGAAGCTTATTACTGGCTTTTTGCTCTACTTAAAATTTCAGATGAAAACAATTCTAAAATATAGATGATCTTGAGTTCTATTTGGATAATCTATTCTTGGACAGTAAAACAGTTGTTAAAGTTGATGAACGGTCATTTTCTACTTTGAAGCGCATTAAAACATATTTAAGGAATACCATAGGCCAGGTACTTTTTACAGCAAATTTATTTTAAGTTAATTGGAAATATTTTTTTTACAGAACCGCATGACAGCCTTAGCCATGATCAGTGTGAGTGACAATCGTTTAATAGATGCCAATCGGATCATCGATATTCTTGCGGAGAAAAAAAATCGGCGAATGGACAAAATAATTTTGTAATTTTGATAAATTCATCTTTTTTCCCCCTAAACAAAATGAGATGATTGTGACGTCAAACCAAATTAAGTATACTTTAGATGTTTCTCATAAGTCAGCTGTCAAACTTTTGTAGACCGGCTTCATTCTCACCAGCGGCTAGTCCGTTATTCTTCTTGTAGTTCTGAATTTAAGTACTTTGGTGTAAAGCCTGTCTTGGGATTCATTCGGTAATTCGGTTCCTTATGACATGTACATTACATATACTAATGTATGTAAACATCAACAAAAGGTTACAGTACGTTGTGCTAAAAAAATAAAAGATTCACACCACCTACAAGGGACTTGGTTGCATTTGTGGCGAGTAACTTGTCCCATTTAAAATTGTATTTTCTAGCAACAATTAAAATTTCTTTCGAACTTGACATCTTTTTTCGCCAAGACTATGAACACATCCAATGACGGATATGCATGCTGATATTACTAAAGCATGCACCGTGAAGAAACATAAGGGTCACTGTGACAATTAATGCTCCAGTAGCAAGCATAAATGTCTCACCGTCCGGCACGCCACCAGCACCTTTTCATCATTCAAAAGAAGAAAGAAAGACAAAAGTATTCTTTTGGCGACAGATCGCAATCATATTAAAATTCCCATTTCACCACGCAGTTAGACGTCAGCACTCGTGAAGAACTGATGGAATCGCTGCTTAGACTTGCGTTAATTGTGACGATATTGTGCGGTAAAAGTGTGACTTTCGCGGTGGAATTTGTCACCCGGCATGGTCCCGAAGATATTATTTCTATTCACGAGTCACTATATCAGCCAATAAATTATAGACGCGCTTATAATCTGCGTTATGAACCACCTGACAAATCACGTGAAGTCACTTTGACTTCGAACACTCATCCCAATGAGATTGCAAAAGGTGAAATTCAAGCTATTGCAGATGATCCTGTTGAGATTGTTGAAATCACAACCGAAGGAGTGACGCTTTCTCCTCCTCTTACTGAAGTTCCACACGCGGTCACAGAGGATACAGCCTCTTCAGATATTTCTTCCAGCATCATGAGGCCGGACACAGCGTCGAAAACCCACGCCGCTCACATATTCGGTGAAGGTTTGAAGAATCTGCTCTATGGCTCAGCATCTGATGCGACTATTTTTCGAGCACCCCACAGCAAGAGCAAGGGTTTTTTGAGTTTGTTCGAAGTTTTTAAATTTGAAAATTCCAAGTGCTCGGTTTCAGTTAGTGACATCCGGATGTTGCATGGAATATGCTATCATGAGTTCGAGTGCAAGAGTTTGGGTGGAATTGCAATGGGGGCGTGTGCCAATGGTGTTGGAGTTTGTTGTGTCTGTAAAATACAAAGAATTTTAAACTACCTTTCAATGTGACTGAGCATACAATATTTTCAATTTCTAGTTGTCAGTGGATGTGGTGGCATTACCGATCAACCGGTAGTGTATTTTGAAAGTCCAAATTACCCTACCCCGGTGAGAGAAGGATTGGTTTGCGTTTTGATTGTCAATTTAAAACCTAACGTGCGACAAATTAGGCTGGATTTTCCAATGTTTGAGGTTTGTAAAAAGTTTTTTGATGGCACTGTTTGTACAATAAGTTTGTAATTCATTGTTTTACAGCTGAATCGACCTACTAATGGAGAATGCCTGCAGGATCAGTTTGTGGTTTCCGGGCAAAATGTAAATTTCATAGTTCCTATTATTTGTGGTATTAATACTGGACAGCACAGTAAGTTTTTTATTGTTTGATTCTGAATATTTTAAAAATTGTGTACAAATATTATTTTATTTACTTTTTTTCTGAATTTTTCTCGGCACAGAGGCCTATAAAGTTGTGGGTTGAAATTAAAATTCTTATTTTACAACATGAAAATTGGAGTGATTGAAATGTTTTCTGATGAATTCAGTAAATTTAATGATTTTTGTGTACTGCAATAGGGGTAAAGAAAACAATTTTTAATTCAGAATACGATAAGACCTAAATCTATTCCGAACTGTCTAATGTCATGTGTACAGACATTTATGTCACAGAATAGGATTTTTGATGATGAGAATAGGGCGCACTGGTACCTACCTGATGTGACATTTTTTAAATGTTAACCCTAGTCTTTCCTTACTTTGCACGATGTGATTCCGGTGCACGGTCTAATTGCGTACCAACACAACCAAGTTTTTTCTTGGTGTTTAAAACCAGAGCTGTCATTATTTGCAAAGATGTCAGTTCGAAAGTGGAAAACTATGTTTTGTTTGAGGTTATGAGGCAAAAAATGGTGGGCACAAAGTGTTATCCATGCGTTTTTGTTCAAATTCAATGAATTCGTTTATTATGTTTGTTTCGATGAACAACAAAGTGCGGAGCGGAGTTTTGACATTTTATAACAAAATCGTTAAGGCCAGAAAATTTGAAAAAAAAACAAAAAAATTGTGGATAAAGCTGAGTGACTCGTTGTACTGGATCATCCTTTTAAAAAGGAGTTGCTGGAAAAAAGTCAAAGTCATCTCATAGGAAAGTAAAAAAAAAATAAGATCAAGCCCTTTGCAGCTTATGACCACTTGAAAAAAAACCGTTAAAACCTGTTTTCGCTATGACTATTTAAGCCCAAAAACCAGTTTAGTCAAAAACGCACTACCTGTTTTGGTTAAAAATTATGAGTTTCAACAAAATCGTTAGAGTAATTTTCGAGCAAATCCAAAACGACTAAGGCGTTACATCAAAGGAACCAGTTGAGCCGAGCTTAAAAGAAATTCAAACAGACTGGCCCAAGAGCACAACCCTGAGGAACACTAAATGTTGTTAATAGGTGTTTTTCTTTTTTAGTTTACTGCAGTTGTCAAAAAAATGTGTTTCTTTTTTGCTTCAGACCATAGAATACGTATTTCTTTTCTCCTTCGGAGTGCGATCTGCGAGCTCCAAATAAAAAGGTGGGGCAGACTGAGCTTAAAGCTGAAAAAAATATAAAATTTAACAGTAAGATGCTTCCAAACCAATTCAATTGATAAAAAGAAGTTCTTAGCGGTGCGCGGCTGGAAATAAAAACCAAAATAAAAAGGCCGACGAAGGTATTTTAAATGTTCAGGAACTTCAAATGGCACGAGAAAAAGAAATAACAGCTAAGTGCTTAATTTCGTTTCTAAATGAAAAAGAAAAACGCCTAATATATAGGCATACAGTCCATTCGACAGGTCGGAAGAAGTTTGTTTAGGTGGAAAAAGGTCAGAGGTTAATGAAACTTAGTGATTTTTTTTCAGGGATAGTTAACTTACATTTTGCTAAGTTTTGACCTCGAGGGCCCTGTTGAAAAAGGTGAAGGGGGGGGGGACTGCAAAATTTCTAACCTTGCTCCGAATTTTCCCAAATAACTTTTTTTTGTTACGTCGCGTCGCTCGGCAAGCTTTCGACACTCCCCCACTCATGCCTTCTTGCCCACCAGGTGTCAGGTCAGGTCATTATTATTGTTATTCCGACGTAATTTTAATTTATTATTTTGTTCTTAGTCCAGTCGGCAGGTATATTCAGGTAGAAATAGGTCAAAAGTTAAGGAAACTTTGGAATGTTGTTCAGGGATGGTTAATTAACATTTGACGAGGTTTTGGATTTGTGGAAAAGAGGAGAAGGGGAAAACTGCAAAAAGTTTGACCTTGCTTTTGTTTTCCCTCTAGCTAGTTTTCCTTGCGTCCTACGGCGAGAGCATAATCGTTGTTAGTGAACACATTTCTGTCAACGTCACAAAATGTATATTGCAGTAGAAATAGTTTTGCCTTATCTTTTATACTAATTTCTTCTAATTTCAGTTTACATCGACGTGGACAACGCGATCGAAAATAGAATATTTTTATCAATATTTGCTAAGGGCAGCAATCCACGATCTTTTAACATCAAAATAACTCAGGTTTGTTGTTTTTAAGTACACAATATGTATGTATGTATGTGCAATGATTTTTTTTAAATTTTGATGATGACAGCTAGAAAGAGACCTTGCACCAGATGATTGCCTTCAATTCTACACGGAACCTGAGGGCTTTATAAAATCTTTCAACTATGATCAATTCGGAACAATTGTTGAAACTGGAGAAGCATCTTATATAGTAAGTTTCATTTTATTGAATCGATCGTAAATTGTGTGTATAAAATAATTTTTTTTTAAAGAACAACCTCAACTATGCTATTTGTATTAAGCGTGTCAAGCAAATGTGTACAATTCTCTATCAGACTGAAGGAAATGGCGGACAAAACGAGTTCCAAATAGTTAACAGGGATGAGGGTGAGTTGCTATGTTTTGAAATTACAACTTCTTTGAAAAAAAAAAACAAAATTTTTTGTGAACACTGTAGCACTGTAGGTATTAGTGTTTCAATGGACGCTTTTATGTAGGTATATTCATACATATTCGGGCATATTCATAGATGATGTTTAAGCTGTTGCTAAGAAAAACTGGAGTTTACCTGATGAAGTTTCCATACGCTAAACTCCAGTTTAGCTTTGCAGCAACTTAAACATCATCTATGAATACGCCCCATTATGTTTATTTGCACAAAAAAAAAAACAGGGGTGGCATCAGTTCTCGAACAGTTCAGCCACTTTGAAGAGCGAATGATCTGACCAGTAAGGAATACTTACCTTGTGACTTAAATAATTTATTGCTTTCAGAATATCTTCAATATTTTCATCTCTGATATAGCAGGGGTGGAATCGGCTAAGGACACCTAAAAAGCTGTTACAAGAAAAAGTCACAAAAATGTGATTGTCACGTTTGACAATCACCGTAGCCAGACGAAATTTGTTGATTGTGTTGTGACTATCACTTATCACAAATCACCTTAGCCGATTCCACCCCAGTTTTTAAATCAATGAATTGAAGAAAAAAAATTCTGATAAATTATCATTTTCGCCTATTCTCGAACACTAGTTTCCCAAGTCGAACCCATTTTTCGTGAGCTCATTTTCTATTGACGACAAAACTTTCTTCGTACTATTTAGATCATCAACAGTTATACCTATTGCTGAATTGTTTTCAGGAACTTCATTCAAGTTCTCCAAATTATTTTGAACACATTTGGTATAGTCAATCGAATCAGGATTGAATGGTGAAATACCACATTGTCCAAATCGAGTTTTAGCAGTTGGCAGAAGTTTGACTTTGGTTCCGCCTTTCCATGATTTTCAATTATATTGCTCCATTGTAAAACAGTGTTTCGGTGATCAATTTAAAGCCCTTTGAAAGCTCCGACAGACGTCAGCAGGCTGCATTATGAGCGTGGTATTTGGTGGTAGTGAATACAGTATGATTTGGTTGTTGGCGCAAAACTCGCTTAAGTGCATTGAGATGTATTACTCATCCACCCAGTATTAAAGCGACCTACAACCCAATTTTGCGACATGCTGCTCAAAACCGTAAAAAGGACTTTTTGATATGGAAACACAATTACAGGTGGCAATGTTTCACCACTTGCACTGAAACCGAGGAGCACTGTCAAATCCTTTTCATTTGAAAATTTTATTTGGTAAACATTTCCACATCCTCTGTTACCAATTATAAATTTCCAGTTTTCGGTGCAAGGCAAAAGGTGTTGGTGTTGGACCATCTATAATGTCTGTACAGTTTTCTTCTTCTAGGTGCTTCTCCAAATCAATGAAATCATTTTCTTATATTCTTTTTCCTTATTACTGCATGTACTTGCCTTACCTATGTTCTCAGAAGTACGTAAAGACAACGACTTGCTATGTTGTTTTAAGAAACTGTTATATCATTTTTTATATGGTGTTTTTCGTTTTTCGTCCTTAATAATCTTCTGCACAACATCATAAAGAGCTCGTTTGGTTTCTGTGAAAACCCACATTTAGCAGTGTTCACTAACCATTCGACAACTCTTAGTTCTTCGGTATTTGTTAGGACAGTTCCAGGGCTTGGTCTTGAATTTGATCTAGTGCTCTATCCTTAATCCTATCATGAATAGTTGTGAACAGGAACTTCAAACTCCATACTTGCTGCTCGTATAGTCATAGAGCCATCCCGACTCTTCGTTAAAGCGTATGCTTATAAGGCGTGAAGGGTCAGAATATTTCTGTTTCTGGCGTGGCATATTTGTACCTACCTACCTAAAAAGTAAAAATCGTAGGTAATAGTTTTACCTATTCAATGAAAGGCGTAGGTTATATGAAAAGATCGCGAATAGGAAAACATAAATTTCCTAGTTTTCTATATTCGAACACCAAGGAATACCAAGAAATGTGCACCAGTGTGATGTTTTGTCTTATTGAACTGTGTAAGAACCTACGTAAAATTAAAAATCTACATTGATTTTTTTCTAGCTTACCTTCATGGTATCTCCTAACCAACTGTAGGTTAATTTCTGTAATTGCAAGAAAATTGGTATTACAGCTACCCAACTTTGTAAAATTCCAATTCACAAGTCAGGAACTGTATGTATTTTGATGTAGTTTTTATATCATTTATAATTTTTATGCGTCCTTATCAGCTCCCGTAGAAGTTCTTTTTTTTTGGGTGCGACCAGTTTTCTTGCCTCTCCCTTTTATTGCTTCCCTGATGATTCATCTTAAATTAAATGATATATAATATTAATATTATTTCAATTGTGAATCTTACATTTTGGCACACACTTTCAATCGTACAACAACAGAAAATAACAGTTTTTATTAAAAATGTCTGCCAGACATTTGTGCTGTCATAATTTGAAGTATTATTGTAGAGTAATAAAAAGTCAACTTAACATGTAGATTAATAATTCACAATTTTAGTAAACATCTATGAATAGGGTCCAATGTATTTTCTGATACATTCTAGTACTAAAACGGTATAAACAACCATATTATTCCAGTAGGTAGGCTATTTTGGAACAGATGTTGTGTTCGGGATAGGAAACTCGGTAAAAATGGGTTTTCTATTGTCGAACAGCCCAAAAAAACAAGCCAACTTAATTTTTTACTGTCAAAACATCTTAAAATATTATAGTCTAAGAGCCAGCAACAGAAAAAACAACGTCATTTCATTAAGAAAATATTTGGTCCCATTGTATAGTCTGAATATAAATAAACATTTAAATAATTGTCTGCCACTTCTCCGTTGGTGGGGAGGGCGCTGGTAAGGGGTTAAAGGGGTAAAAAAAACTAGGACAAAAACGTGATATCATTAAAGCTGATTTTTTGTGTGTTGACGCTAAATAATATTTTATGTAACATATCAAAAAGGCAAACAATTTGGGTGGTACGAAGATGGTGGCAGACTTAGGGGAAGGTCGAGAAAATAAGTGGCTAATTACGTCATTTCATTAAGCTTGAAAAAGGTGTTAAAATTTGTAAAATGTTATTATAATCCTATAATCAAAAAGGCAGACAAATATTGCGAGCCGAAAACCCTGGCAGACATAAAAACACAAACAAATATTATTAGTAAAAAAAAAATTAAAACAAATGAACAAATTTAACTTTTCAAAGAAATCAGGTTTTTACTTTTACATATACTAACGGTATCATGATAACAGTTAACGCTTATCTCTGTTTGATGTTATCACTAATCTTTATATTGTGATTTCCACTACTCTTCGACTTCTGTTAACAGGTTTATCATTCAAATTTTCAAGCTCTAGTCATAGTGGTCTTCAAGCAGTCGAAGAAGTTAATGCAGTCCTATTTTGTTAAATAATATATGAATTAAACCATGCCATTTTGTGTTATTTGCGATTGTGAAAGTGATAAGGTGGTTTTGTTCACTGAGACTAGTTTAAATAAATGTAAAACTATTAAGAAACACCGTTTAAAGTATAGTTTAAAATATAGTAATATTTATTTACCAACCAGTGTAAGCAATACAGAAGGATACCATTACAAATGCCATACAAATTTCACAGCTTTAAAACGAAGGTATGTTGAGGAAGAAGTTGCTAGTAACTCCAGCACACCTTTACTACAACCGTCCACTTCATCCCAAGTCAAAATTGGCGACAATGTTGAAATACCTATAGAGGATTAATATAAAAAGGTATGTATATTTTGTGATAAAGCTAGGCAAAGATTAAAGGGAATAGAATATCCACTACATACCTCTGAAAAAAAAATATGTCCACGATAATATTGAAGTGATGGCAAGAGAATTGAATGATTTGAAAATCCTTGAGAAAGTTGAGCAAAGTAGTATTTTAATGTACCACAACAGCTGTATGGTCACTTACCGTAATAAGTTCCAATCAGCTAAGGATTCCAAAAAAGTTCCAACTTATTGGCACACAAAAAGACAGTATCATAAAATAGCCTATGAGCTATGAGGAAGTGTGTACTTTTATCAGTGATAACATTCTGCAAAATAGAATAAGCTATTTTGAAAAAAATGTATTCACTGCACAGCATTTAAAAGAAAAAATTATTAAAACATTTGGAAATCAAATCAACATTGTTTCACTGCACTGTCAGAACATAATTACACATCCCAATATTATAATAGACGAGATCCTATATTCCTACTTAAGAGAAACCAATCACATTCGAGATGCTGCCCTTGCACTAAGATAGAAAATTTTTAAAACTGAAAAAGTACCATTGCCCAGAAATCTAACTGTACGTGATTTAATGAATGGAGAATGTGGTATTCCTGAAGACCTTCACGACTTTTTGCTTACACTACTCGGTGGCGTAGATCACAGACGCAGAAAAAGTCCAGATTGTTTGCGAAAAATTAACTCTTTTGCCCAGGATATCATTTATGCCGTTACAAATGGCCGACTAAAAACATCAAAACACATTACTTTAGGTATGTCATTCAAAAGCCTGACAAGTAGCCGGAAGGTCATTGACATTGTTAATAGGCTGGGTCATTGCTGCAGCTATAATACGATAGAAGAGCTTGAAACGGAGGCAACTTTTGCATCAACTAATAGTTCAAATGTTTGTCCGCAAGGTATTATACTATCTGGCGACTTGAATACGGGAGTCGCATTCGACAATTTCGACCGATATGTGGAAACTTTCAGTGGCAAGGATACACTTCATGATACTGTTGGTATTATTTCCCAGGATGCGAAAGATACTGATGACGACGTGGTTGAAAAAGATGCAGATTTACCAAACTTTGATGCAGGAACTTCAGGTCAAGCAGGCAATAGAAAAAGGAGATCATACGAAGCTATAGTTCCGGAATTAGAAGGATATCCAAACCGACCAAGAATGAATTATGGTTTACTTCCGGTTTATGATAAAAGGCGCAAAACGCAACCATGCAATCTAAGCTCAATTACTAAAATTCATTTAATTTGGATGCTTTCGCATGCATTTCAAATACCATATACTCCAATGTGGGTTAGGTTTAATAGTAAAATGTTTCAAGATGATACACCCAAACAAAGAGTTACATATTTGACCCCCATCAATGTATCTCAGAAAAAAAAACATCCGCTGTGATTGAAACTATGGCTCAAGCTCAAAAGATTGCTGAAAAATGCAAACAACCTATCATTCAAGTTACTTATGATCTTGCGATCGTCAAAGTAGCTCTCCAAATTCAGGCAACGGAGAAGCCAAGATTTAATAATATTTTTATTCATCTAGGCAGCTTCCACATAATGATGGCGTACTTTAAGGCCGTTGGAAAGTTTATCGATGATTGTGGACTGTCGCATATTATGGTAGAGAGTGAACTACTTGCAAGTGGCTCGGTAAACGGATTTATTAGCGGCAAACATTTCAACAGATGTAAACGGCTGCATCCGATAATTTATTTAGGTCTAGAAATTTTACATCTCAGCACCTTCTTTGAACAAAGAAATATAGAAGTCGACGAAAGTATCATAACAGAACTTGAGAAATTTCAGAACATCCAAGTAATAACAGATCCTGCAGTCCATAATGATCATCTTTCCAATTTGTTACGCGAATATGTTGCATATCGAGAATTAACAATGGCAGGTCACCATGGAAAAACAGCACAGTACTACATGATATACATCAATCTCATCAACAATTACTTGCATTTACAAAGAAGCATTCGAACTGGCGATTTTGAGCTCTTTGAATGTATATTGCCAAAAATTTCCAATCAATTTTTCACATTCAATCAGCCAAATTACGCGCGATGGCTCACTAGATATCATGACAATCTCCTTAAAATTGAAGAAACTCACTCGGGACTCAAAGCAGTTTTTGAGAAAGGAAATTTTGGTGTGAAACGTACCAACAAGAATTTTTCTAGACAACCCATAGATCTCACTTTGGAGCAAACTGTCAACGCAGATGCAGCACGGCGATTAACAGGGGTTACACACTTCACGAATTCCATATCGGCTAGGCAACGGTGGGCAAAAAAAGTCACATTATAAGATCGACTATAATTTCCTGGATTAAAAAACAGCAAGATATTTCGGGAGAATTGGAGCATAGCAAAATTAAAAAAAATTCTAATCATCTGCACAAATTTATTGAATCTGTTAGTACAAATATGAACCCATTTAAATCAAACTTGGATGAGCAGCAGAGCTGCTACAGATGATATAGCTAACTTCCTTCTCAACATCGAACAAACAGGGCAGAGGTTACGAGAAAATTTTATTTCGGAATGTGTGGCAGCCGACGACAGATTTGAGAAACCTATTAAAAGAATTGTAATTTCTAACTTTTCTGCTACATCAAATAAAAAGTTAATCAAAATTGGCAGCAAAATGCAGGAAGTGAAGATGCAGCGGGATTTGTTCGGCCGAATGCTTGGAGTTTCGATGGAAGAAAAAATAGATATAGCAAAGATCTTGTCATATCCGCTAACACCTATACCTATGTCTATGTGTCACCTAGAAGATGGATCAATGTGCAAGACTGACAAGTCAACTCTCATGAAGCTATTGGAGGAAGGAGTAACGAGTCACCCACCACCGAATATTGATATTGTCATACTGGACGGCTTTTTCATGTTGCATTTAATCAAAGTAGTTCCCAAAACATTTGGTATGGTATCAAAAAAAATTCTTCAAATGGTTACACGGTTTAGTGCATTGCGGATTGATCTTGTTTTCGATCAATACTTTTCACCATCCATTAAAGATAATGAACGTTCGCGAAGGGACGGCTTTGAAGATCGTGCCTACGTTATAACAGGATCAGATCAGGTCAGACCTTCCGATTTTGTGAAGGAACTCCGAAAGGCAAACTTTAAAACAGTTCTTGTACGATTTTTAATCTCACACTGGGAGACTGATGAAGTGGCTCCATTCATTGGAAATAAAATAATTAATTTGAATTTCGATAAATTCTACTCCTATAAAGTTGTAAATGATCGTGTAGAAAAATCAATTGATGAGCTATTATCATGTGAGCCCCATGAAGAAGCTGATACGAAAATAGTTTATCACATTTGCAACATTAACTTCAAGGCCAACATTGTTATCAAGTGCTCAGACACCGACATTCTTATTGTAATGCTAGGAAATATGGACCACTTGAGCCATTCGTTACATATTTGGTTGGATGCTGGTGCTGGCAACAATCGAAGGTACATTGATGTCACCATATTATACGGTAATTTGGGTGAGACTATTTCAAAAGCCCTACCTGGGTTTCACGCAATGACCGGTTGTGACAACAATCCAGCATTTTTCACATTGCTTTGTAAAAATACTGAGTATCAAGAAGCATTCTCAAAACTTGCCAATTATAATTTGTTTGATTCTGAAAGAAATGAACTATTTTTAGTTTTGGAAAATTTTATCTGCCGGTTGTATAATGTGAGGGATGTGAAAACCGTCAATGAGGCAAGGTTTGAAATGTTTACGCAAACGTTTAAGTCAAAGGACGTAAATGAGGCGTTTAGTAAAAAATTTAAAAAATTTGATACTTCAAATCTACCTCCATGCCAGTCGGAACTACACCAGCAACTCTTAAGATCACAATACATTGGCGACCTATGGAGAAATGCTCATTTAAAAACCCCCACTCGATTACCTCCAACTGTCGGGAAGAGGAAAAATTCTCAAAAATGGTGGGTGGTTGTAGCTGGTTTGGGTGCTGAGATAAATATTGTCAAAGCTAATGGGTGGTTCCTTGGTGGCTGTAGGTGGGATGGGTGTTTCGTGTTGGGGGGATTTGGTAAGGTCGGGGGGGGGGGGGTGAATTGTCAAATATGGTGGGTGGTTGGTTGGCAGTTTTGGTGGAGGGGATATTTGATTTGATGGGTTGCGATGAAAAAGTTGTCAAAAAAGGTGGGTGAGTGGAAGGTGGTGGCAGTGGAGTAGGTGGTTGGATCTGGTTGATTTGGTGTTGGGAGGGGGTGAGGGAAAAATAATTGTCAAAAATGGTTAATGGCTGGTTGGGGGCTGTAGGTGTGATGGGTGGTTGGTGTTGTTGGGTGAGTGGCAAGTTGTAGGTGTTATGGGTGGTTGGATTTGTGTTGAGGGTATAGTGAAGGGAATTGTCAGAAATAGTTGTACTGGGGAGGGGGTGGGGGTGAGGAAGGAATTGTCAAAAATGGTGGGTGAGTAGCAGGTGGTTGTAAGTGGAGTAGGTGGTTGAATTTGGTGCATGGGGGAATTGTCGAAAATAGTGGATGTGTGATTGGTGGTATTTAGGAAGGGCTGGCTTTATTGTGTGGGAGAGGAGGAACAAATTTTTTAAATGGTGGGCTGTTGGTTGTAAGTGGGGGTGGTAGGTTGGTGTTTGGGTTAAGGGATGAACAAAAAATGTCACAAATGGTGGGTGGTTGATTGGCTGTTGTAGGTGGGGTGGGCAGTTGGTAATGTTGGGGGGGAATGTTAAAATTTGTGGGTGAGTAGCCAGTGGTTGTATTGGAATGGGTAGTTGGGATTGGGGGAGAAGTGGAAAGAATTAACAAAAATAGTTGTGGTGGGTGGTTGGCGGCGGTGGTTGCGGGTGGGTGATTAGCAGGTGGTTGTAAGTGGAGTGGGTGGTTGAATTTGGCGTAGGGGGGGGGGGGGGTGATATTGTCAAAAATAGTGGGTGGTTGGGTGTAGTTGGTGTGGGTGATTGGTAGTGGTTAGGAAGGGGGGATTTACTGTGTGGGGGAGGAGGAAAAAATGTTCAAAAATGGTGGGCTGTTGGTTTGTTGATGTATGTGGCGGGAGGTTGGTGTTCAATGGGTGAACAAAATTAAAGAATGGTGGGTGATCGTAGGTAGGTTGGGTGGTTGGTGGTTTCAGAGATGCCTATACACATGAAGTGTTTTGTGAACTGGTTATCACGTAAAATTATCGTCCGTAAACCGACTTTACAGACAACCATGTTTTTTTTTTACTAATAAAATTTTTTGTTTGTTTTTATGTCTGCCATAATACTAGGACTGCTAGGAATGCCCATCAATTTACCCTCTAAGCTAACTTCGGATGTACTCTCTAATTATAGAAACCCGCTGTCTCAAGCCGCAGTAGGTATACACAAATGTGGAATGCGATACCCGGTTAAATTTTTCTCCCTCATTGCCATTTAAAAACATTCAAAACCATTGTGCATCGGTATCTCCTTCTTTTATCTCCTATACTCAGTACTGTGTTTTTTCTTGATAAGGGTATTAAAACCTTTTCAGTGCTCCACAGTTATAAAAACAATCCTATCTCTCAAGAGTAACAGTTGTCATAACCTTTGGAAAAGCGGACAGAACAGTGGTACCAAGCTAAGTCAATATCAGCACACCTAGAATTCCTACATATTTATGCTGTTGATTTGAAGATGCAGGTTGGTGTTCTGGTCATCAATGAACAGTGCTGTGTGCACTGATATTTACAGTTGATTTTCTATATCGTCACCAAAAAGTGGTTCTTCGTATCCAGCATACGATGATTCTTGATTATCCGCTGTTACGATATGTTCGACAATATCCTTAGTTAATTTGTAGGTAAAGCTTCCTTGCGTTCCCTCTTTTACAGCAGCTTATTCCTCATCCGCCAAATGTGTTCATCACCCTAGAATCACACACCATTGCACTCACAATATTATAATTTTACTCGTTCCGTTAAAAAGATAAATAAGTGATTCATAAACCGATATGTTCTTTAGTGGGTTGTTCAATATCTAAAAATGTCCATGAACTTATGGGGACCACTTTTTGGTTAAAACTCTAAAACTAGAAATACTTTGACACAATCCCCGCATAAATAGGTCGCTCCTTAACCTACTTTTTTAAGTGGCCCAACTCAAAAAGTTGAGAACAACTGAGTTCTTGCTTGCAGTTTTTTCCCCGTGCAGCCGCAACTTAAACCACTTTAAATAGTTATGTACTCAGAATCTTGACAAATCAAAGGACCCTCCACTATCAATTAATACTTCATTTAAATTTTGTTTTAACTTCACAGAAGACAACGACATCCTCCCCAGAAACCAAGCTGGCGCTGGAGCCCTTAGTTGTCCCAATGATTTCATTATACTCAATCAAATTCGACTTTGCGGTGAACGAATAAACGATGGCAGTATTGATGAGGACTTCACAAAAAATGCAGATGTTCGTGACTCAACAGGTGGACCAATAATTGCGTCCTTTCGAAGTGATGGCGCATATGTTGGTCGAGGTTTCTTTATAAAGTACAAACAAGAACTTTGTATCTGAAAATGAATGAAATGTAGTTCGTACAGTATAGTTTAAGATTTTATTTATTTTTGAATTAAAATTTTAAGACACTATTCCTGAAATTACCTTCTTCCTTGATGTGAGTTTGGTTTGGAAATAATATGTATATTTTTTTTCAGCATAACAAAAGATGAGTAAACACCTTTCACAGATGTACATCGCCATGGTTGCCTTAAAGCGTTTTTTTTTCTAGCTTGAATTGTGATTTGGCATGGGAGCTCTATAAGTCCTTTTTTCGACCGAACCCAACTTAATACGTCATGGAACCACCCACGCCACATCTCGTCGCGGTCGTGGTCGTGTATTGGTGGTGTTGTGGTGGTGGCTTATATCAAATGCCCGGAAAACTTTGAGTACTTTTCCATTTGTTTTTTTTTTCCTGTGCTGGCATGGTTTGTAATAATGTCATATTGCATGCAATCCACATGGATCATGGAGGAAAAGCGCGACGACTTGGCATACAGAATTGAATTGATATACTGCACCTACGCCTACTTTTTTATATTTTAACGGTATGAAACACGGTACTGATGTCACACAATGCACAATAAATGCTTAGTAGATCACGGGAACAAAATATATCTATGTATGTATTTTTTTTCCTGCAGATCCTAAGGGTGGAGAAAAGCCATGGTAAACTTTCAGGAACGCCTTTTGTCATAGATTTTCCTCTCTCTGGTTATGCATTGCACATTGCACAAAGCACAACTCATCATATACAGTTCCTGCAACGATGACGGTAAATTTTGACGCAATTTGCATAAAATAAACGCCAAGATGGAGTCGCATTAATAGGAACCAATATAAAGGTATTACAGTTCACATGAAAAGTTCATTTCGGATCTGAAAAGGCAATGACGAATAAAACGACTCCCAGTCCCATTCCAAGACCACCTTGTAGACGAGGCAGGCAGACAAAATGAAGCAAAGGATGGAACATCAAAGGAATTTATTACAAAAAAAAATATTTCAAAATTTATAAATGCGATGAAGTTCCGAAGAATTCAAACGATAATTAAGTTATTCCGAACCGAAATATCGCACGGCTCTATAACCTCTGGAACTGGAAACAACAACGAGAAGCTTCATTCAAATGTATCTCATAACATATCCGTATCCGAACACACACAGATACAAAAACACACCAACAAAACGCTAACCGGAATGAATGCAAAATCCAATTAATGACAAACAATTAACTAGTCGAAGATCTTTTTATAAATTCATAATGTTAAGCGTTTGAACCACAAGAAGGCGCCGCAGAATCTGAATCTGCGTCTTCGAAGAAATAGCCCAACTCATCGCGAACGGTTTGTGGTTTTTATTATTATTTTTTAACAAACAAAATGCACAGATTTGTAGAATGCACAGACATAATATCCACTCATGGCAAACAGAGCTTGGTTTACTTATATGAGAATGAGAAGTTTTTTTTGTGCTAACATGCACTTGTTTGCGAATCAGGGATGCACGATGGAGCACATTTTGAATGAGGAAAAACGGAAAGTGGTAGGCTCCTTCTATGTTTAGACAAGAGTTCTTAAAAATATGAATTGGTGGAACATTCCTTTTTTTTCTTTTCGGTTCACCGGGATGACCTTAGAAGGCATTTTCAAGCCAAGGTGGAGTTCGCAGGGTCTTTCCTATGAAATTAAAATACTAGACGCAAGATGATTTTTTGACTTGAAGGCTTACTCGGATTTTCTTCTTACATGATCAAGCTTTGTTACTTCTGTTGTCATACGAAGCATTTTCATCGCAGTTGCCGCACAACAGACGTGTAGAGACTTCCCTTAAGGAGCAGTTTTTGGTTACATAAAACAGGGTTGTCTTCCCGGCACTTCATCCACCCCACACTTTTTTATTTTTTTTTATAATGCACTCGCACTCAAGGTGATATGAATACCCTTTTAACGATTAAACATGTGCAAGCGTGGAGAGAAGGAAAAGAAAAATAGGAAAGAAAGTTAGTACAGTAGATTGATATTCTAGGTGATAATAATTATCTCACGAAAATTCCCCGGCTGGCATTCAGTTGGAACTGGGGGAATAACTAAAAATTGATAGGTTTAACAACGAAGCACTACATCCACTGTACCATTGATTGTCACGCGCAAGAGATGAGTGATTTTTTCATCACAACATATTGCTTCGCCATTGACCATAAATTACAGATATTCAAACCTTTCCCACTTGGTAATCACTGTTCCATTCAAATTGAAGTCTGGAATAGGCATGAGTGGATAAGAGAATATGGGCAGCGCAAGCAATATTTTTTGGACTTCTACGGCACCCATTGGCCTCCAAAAATTCCAAGCATACGTCAAATGCTCATTGCAAACCATAAAAGAAAATATGGAGTAAAAAAATGTGGTTTCCTATAACCCCCACCCCTCCCCACAAACATTCAACCCCAACCCCAAATCCAAACCAACCACCAACCATTTAAGACACCCCCCCCTTCCCCCTCACACCAAATCCCCTATTTCCACCAACCACCTGAAAACTGACCAGATCTTCACACAGTCAGATCTGGGTGAAATCAGCAGAATTTTACATCGAGATCCACCATCTTTTCTGGGCAATTTTCACAGCAAAAATCAAACATATAACAGCTTATCGCTTTTTTTCGAAGTAAGCAATTTAGGAATAAAGCCATATATTTGAGAACCCCTAAACCACTGATCATCCCACCCTTGTCCTGCAAAATGGTGTAGAAGCATGGACCCTCCCAGTTGGATGACAAGACTCTTGAAACGGCAGCCCAGAGATCTACTCGGCTGAAAATTATAATATGTGCGGCCTAAGAGCACCGCACGTTTAGTTGCACTATCAAAATCAAAACAAGTAGCTTAGACCTAAAATGTGCTTCCAATTCACGTTGCTTCACAGCGATCCGTTTCCTTGCACTAAATATTAAAGTTTACCTCACCACAGGTGCACATTGAATAAAAAATACTTGCAATTAAGCTGTCTGATATGGTGGCAACGTTATTTTATGCACACAATATTCAATTCTATCCCCACTTCCGCTCCCGTCTTGAAAGTTTTAGTTGCAAGTTCTATAAACAAAATTTGAACTTCAGAAAATCTGAATTTTATTTTGGAAAGAAAAGCCTAATTGAACATTTTTTGGGAAATAAAACTAATCCTCTTGATTGCAGTGTAAATGGAAAGAGTAATAAAATTCTCACTATTTACTTAAATTTTATTCTTTGAAAAATATTTTCTCCGATCCCACTGTGCATCGGATTACGAGCATTTCATCGAAATCGAACGTGGGAATCATAAATAAGTTCCGCTATAAAATGATATATTTAATGATTGATAAGTTTGGTTAACATTTTTTTAGGGTTCTGTTTTGGGCAAACGCGACTTAAAAATTAATTTTAATCTCTTTGGCTCATCTAAATTATGTGTAGGCCATAAAACTACGGCATTTATTCCACACTCCTTTCCTTTTTTTTTGGGATTTTTATTATTTTATTTTGTGTGTTTGGGATACAAGATACAAGTTATTACATTGCACAAACAACTTCGATTGGAAAATGATATACAACGTTCTTGTGATGAGATACACCGCGCTTATGTTTTTTTTTTTTTTTTGTTGTATTTATTTATTTACTTGTTTGTTGTATCTGTATCTTTTTTGATGTCATGTAAGCGTGTCGTATTTGGAGTTGAACCCGTGTTTGGGGCAACTTAATTTGATTACGATCCCGTTTTTTTTTTTGTTGCTGAAATGCGTTAATTAAAAGATCGATTTTAATTTGAAACCACACTCCTGGTCCTGGGAGTTAAAAGATACACTAAAAAAAAAAAGACTTAACAATGATTTCTCGATAATGTTCAGCGAGCGATTTACATCGCAGCTTCATGGCGATTTTTTTTTTTGTATCCAACTCTTTTCATTGTTTGCAGATCGAAGGACTGCATCTACTTTGAACAAGGTTTTTTTTTTTAATGAGTTTCTTTGCATAGTCCAAGATACATAAAGATAATGCACAATTAAATTTTTCTTGTATAATGAAACGACAGCGAATATTGTTGCTTGGCTAAACAAAGCTATTAAGCCGCTGGAAGTCTATCGTTTTAATTTTTTGTTGCATTTTTCTGTAGGAACTGCTGAGTCTCAATTTAAATTTGATGGGAAATGAGATCTTTAACGTAGGTAAGACCTCCGTTTGGATTGAATTGAATGCTTAAATTATATAGGCATTTATTGAATGATGTTTTATAGTTTTGCTAAAATGTGGTATAAAGTTGGTGTATGCCAATGTGTTCTTGTAACCAGTTCCTCTTCTAAATACCAAATCTGTTTGTTGAGGTTAAATTAATTGCAAAAAGAAAAAACACACATAGTGAAGTTGAATTTTGAACTTATAGAACTGCTTCCTATTCGAGTATGCCTTTAAAAAAAAACGATCTTAAGACCAGTCGTGCGTTCTTTTTTCAACCATAGTCAACAAATGTTGTTATGTCAAAAAATACAAGAACGCAGTACAGGGAATGGTGTTGGTATAATTTTTGTTAGTTGCGTGAAACAAAAAGCCATATAGAAATCACAATTTACTCGGTCTACAGCATATCTCTGAAAGATGACATCACTATCATCATTCATCATGGGGGACCTAAACGTCAACGTGCCTTATGTTTTAACACAAAGCCAACTTTATTTATATATCAAACAACTAACGAGGATATCACTTTGCGATGAAAACAATGAGAGAAGTGCTGATGCAGGAAGGGACAATTCCTGCTACCAGCAACAATTCAGCTACGAACTGGTGTTATTCGGTGACGTTTAGAAAACACGAAACCAGACCTAAATTTAATTCAAAAGCTCTTAGTGATCCAAATGTTTTTCATGACTTTACCAAAACAATCAACGACAAGGCGTGGTCTTAAAGAAAGTTCTGTATGGAAGCTGGATTGGAAACAGCACTAGGACAATCTAGAAATTTAGACCTTTGGTATCTCATCCCAAGACATCTCCCAGAAAGTGTGTGAGAGAAGATAGAAGGGCCAGACCAAAATAATTAGCGCAGAGCTATCAAGACGCTGCAAGAAAAGGTAACGTAAGGGTGCTGTATAGAATTATTAAGAACTGTAATATGACAAAAAAGAAATCAGTTGGGCTCAATGTCGGATTCCTGAAAGCAGACTCCGATTGTTGCCACCCGTTAAATCAAAATGTTTCCCAGGGAATAAAAGGACGGAGTAATCTTGGGTGTGTTTTCAAAAACTGTAACCATGGGCGTGGTATCACTATTTTGTCCGTATTTTCTAAGGTAATGGAATGATAATTTATTCTCGAGGGGATAAAGTCCAAATTTGAATATATGCTCAACACATATATAGCGGGATTCCGCATTGTCGATCATCAACACCTTGATAATAGAGGGATCATTCAATTGATAGTAAGTTATTGTTGTCCCCCACCCGATGGGAACAGACTTACCACAATCGATATCTAGCATAAATAAAGCTCGTAGTGTACTCGGAGTACTTTCTTCAGAATGGAACTGTAGACAAATATTGATTCGTATCAAGATCTCGTCAAGGATGTAGACAGCAGCTATAGAAAGTTGCTCTGGATTGGTTATGCACTGAGGAAGCCCGCAAGCATAGAAAACACAGTGCTTTTAATGAAATCCTAAAGGTTAAAGGTGTGATGCTTTTCTTGTACTTAGGCTGAGGTTAGCTCATGGATGTCCAGGGTTGTTCCAAAAAAAAACCGAAAACTCAGGGTTGAAGCGAAACGAAATAACGATAATTTTTATTTATCTTAATTTCCTTAACAGTTTATTTCATATACTTAATATTAAACTAAAGATAACAATTCAACATGCTTAATAATAGCTCTAAATTAACAAATCAATATGTATAATAATATTTTAAATAATTTAGTCCGTAGAGTTTCCTCCACGACAATAAACAGTCATTTCTAATTTGGTCTGTAGAGTTTCCTACAAGACAATAAACGGGAGTCTGTAGAGATTCCCAAAAGGAAGCGCCCCACGACAATAAACGGTACCTATAGTGTGGTCTGCAGAGTTTCCTCCACGACAATAAATGGTCCCTACTTATTTGGTCTGAAGAGTTTCCTCCATGGCAATAAACGGTGGGTGGTCTGTAGAGATTCCCAAAATGAAGCGCCCCACGACAATAAACGGTCCCTATAGTTTGGTCTGCAGAGTGTCCTCCACGACAATAAACGGTGGTCTGTAGAGATTCCTAAAAGGAAGAGCTCCACGACAATAAACGTTCCCTATTAATTTGGTCTGTGGTGAAGCTTACAACTGCAGCAACCCCACGACAATAAACGGATTGCCTAACGCCTTTACTTCAAAAAGTGGTAAGGCTTCTGCTGGTATTCCACGCAGCGTACCTTCGGTTGAGATCTCTATTCCCGTTACTCTATGTTAAATAGAATCTTCTTATAATGGCTGGGAGGTGGAGTCTGATTTTTCATGCAAATTGCACTTCTACTTATGGAATATTTCAGAAAGAAGAAACTGTGAATTAAAAGTCAAAAGTTAAAAATACTTGCAAATGTGTAATTCTTTTTGAATGGTGAATGTATTTGACTGATCTTCTGTTTTAGGTACTCAAAATCAGCGGTGTGGGTGGAAGGGTAATCGGAATTGCCCCAGTAGATGGCATCCCCATAGACTATCGTAGGAAATCATCGTGACGATAGGCGGTGGTGGTTATTGCGTCACTTGATGGTGATTCCATGCGTAGGGTTTTGTAGGAAGTCGTCTTGGTGATCGGGGCATGGGGAGAAAATGTATAACTTCTATACAAACACAGGTAAGGAGGCCAACAAAAACGTGCAGATCAACTGAAAGCTCTAGATTTTGGAGTCGTGGGCACTGGCTCAGCTGATGTATTGTGTTACGAGCAGAAAGAAATGGATGGATGTGGTTGCTGCTGTATGATCTTGAAGGCGTCGAAGTGTTTTTTAAACTTTAATACAGAGTTCCACCAAGTTCTTGAGAACATTAAAAAGGAGAATTATTTTCGTTTGTCGGTGATGGATTGCTTAAAGTTAGGAAGATGAAAGAGCATTTCCTTACTATAGTATATGTCAAATATTCTAGTCGCGCTTGACCCCACGTTCAATGAAAAACACAGTTCGGGGACTTGGTTCGTTGGCGGATTTAAGTTTCAGCCTTACATATTTGAATTATGGAATAAGGAACCTTCAAGAATATCAAGTGATATAAAATTTGTAATTAATCTTACAAAAGCTTAGCTGCAGAGTTTTCAATTTGCGCTGTAAAAGTCTGTAGGGGGCATCATGCAACATCCACTTATTCGTATAGCACATATAGAATTTATTTGTTTTTATTTTTTAATGTTCAAGAACGTGAAACATGACTTTGAATAAAATTAGAAGAAAGTAATGGATTTCACAATCTATGTACTTGTCTCTATTAAGCGAGACTGTAAGCCTTTCAGAACCCTGAACACAAGTCCCATTCCCATTTTGCTGTAATCCATACAACAGCGCAATTTAATTACTCAAGCCTATAAGGCTTTTCACACTTATCGTGAGCAACCGACATACACATACACACACACATACACAAAATAACTAACATTTTAAATATTTAATAAAAATAATTTTACATTTTTATTGTCCAGTATGCGAGAAAGGTAGTTACAACTCATATCTCAACGGCCATGGCGTCGTCGTCGTTAGCCAGGTTTAATTAATGTTCAACTAAACACACCGCGCAGTCATCTGTCTAATGAAATCTCAGGAAGAATGCGGTGCATCGTTGCTGTTCTTAACTGTTGTTGTTGTTGTTGAGCTACTTTTTCTATGTTGCCAGTAACACAACGAAGACACAGCCAGCCAGAAGAGCCCGTGCTTATCTCCAAAGCACTCGCTCATTTATACACAACGCATCCGCAATTGTTGGCTCCGTGAAGTTTGAGACAGTGACAAGACACTGGCTGATGACGCGATGCGCCAACTAATAATGCCAGTGCCCAGATACACCTGTATGCTCATTGAATGTTCATCTTCATAGTTGGTATAGGTACTGGTAAGTTGGTACACCATCGGCATCAGGAACTCCTCAGCTCACACACCGACCGCACCGTCATAACATGCGTAAGTAAGTGCATACTACAAGCCCATCTTCCTCCTCCTCCTGGGACGGGCGCAGCGACGCGACGCCGACGGAGGGTTCGGGTTAACCCATAGCCATGTAGCAACTGGCAAGCTTGCAACCGAAATGCGTGAATATGAAAAATTAATGGCGGATTTATGCTACACGCTAAGTAAATGAATTAAGAATGTAGCCGAAGCTGAAGCATTGCAAGTCGCAACCTCATGCTTTGGAGCTTGGTGTTGGGAAGCGCGGCGAGGAGGAGCATCTACAGATTGATGCAATTCACAGATAATTAAATGTAAAAGTTAGATTCAGCTGAGAAATTTATTGATGATGTCGGTTTCTGTTGCTGATGTACAGCACGCTAAATGCAGTTTGTGCGGAGGGAGAAGGTATATATGCCTTAACTTATAAGAAGATACAAAACCTACTCTTTTGCGTGTTACTTTGAATCAAAGGTGAATGCTGACGCTGAATACTCACTGCACTCGGTGCCTTATTATATGAATGCATCCAAATATGCGCAGATACATACATATTTATAAATGAAGATATAGCACAGGTTCAGATTCAGATTCAGACTGAGAGGATGTTTTAGCATTCAATGCTCAACGGTGCGGTGTTGTGGTGATGGTGGTGGTTTGGGATGATGGTGTCGTGTGGGGTGGCATTTTGGAGGATGAGGCGCGTTGATATATTTTGTATAATCATTTGAAAACACATCTATCTGATGATGCTATGCGAAGTTGGTTTAAAAATCTTTAAGGTGAGCGTTGAACCGTTACTATAGCGCGTAACAAGTCAACTTTCTATCCTTGTGCCATTTTTTATTTCAGGCTTTTAAAACACCACTTTAATTTCCTTTTTTTTTTTCACTTCTTCTTCAATCATCAATGATAAACTTGTGGCAGTCTCCTTTTTTAATTTTAAAGTAATGTAAGTTGTTAATTTGGAACTTATCTTAACAAGTTTTGAAACTAATAATCAATTGAGAATTTAGAAAGGATTTCAATATGTTTCAAAGAAGCTTATGGGGAAGTAAAATACTTGAAATGAAAGTGTTCAGAAATGACATATCAAAGTCAATGTTGAGAGGGAAAAACGCAAAAAAAAGGACTTAATCTAAAATTTAAATACAGGGTCATTCATATTTTGATTTGGAACGTAAAGCTCAATAAAACATACAGCGATACGTTTTTGATAAAAATTTTATTTCATTATAAAGTAAGGACTTTGAGTGTGAACAAAAATATCATTCAAATGAACGCAGAATGTGATTCTTTTGAGGTAATTTTTAACCACTTTTTCGCACTTTTCGGGTGGTATCTAAGCCATGAGTAATGTTGGATTTTAATGCGTCTAGAGTTCGGGGATTACCTATTCGCGTAAATACGGTCTTTTGTGTAGTAAAACAGAAACAAATCTAACGTTTACCAATTGACGTCGCCAAAACGTGAAATTAGATGACCAGAAACTTCTCATGGATTTAAGCCATAATTTTTCGTGTTGTGTGTCTTGTTATCCCGCTTGTTGGAACCACATGTCGTCCAAGTCAAGATCTGCAATCGCCGGCCAAAAAAAAAATCGGTTATCATTCGAATATATCGCTCCGAATCGACTGTAACTGAATGACCTTGCACATAAGATATAAATAAACAGGACTATGACAAACGAAGTCTGAGTCAATTCAATCAAGCCTATGCAAACTTATATCTATTTGAAAAAAAGCCTAAGGAGCGTTTCGGGAGCTGTGTCGCTTAAGCAGAGAAACAGCTCATATCCTCATAGAAGAAATGCGTCCACATATGAAGCAGGGACAAAGGAAAACTTTCATTCCTATCCCAATTCATGTGTGTACCGCATTGCAGTTCTTTGCGTCTGGCTCTTACTAGAGGCACATTGGACAACATTTTTCACGGCGATTAGCCGAACGGGCATCTCAAGTGTTGTGTGCGAAGTTTCTTTGGTACTCCAAAACAAATTGGCGGGCAAATGGATCAATTCCCATCACAGGACGAGTATCCTGCCATAAAGCAAAGGAACATTCTAAGTTCAGTCTTGAGCTCAGAAGCTCACAAGTGGAGATTCGGGTTTCTCGGCTGTTTAACCCAGAAAATTGTGCCCGATGTGTTCCATGCTATAAAATTATCGCCTGTCAAAGTTAAAGATCCTGATGAGTGCGATAAATTGAGTTTTGTTATTTCGAAGCGATAGTTACAGAACATGGGTACAGATTTCAGAACGGTTAAACGGGGTCCTGAAACTGGAGTTATTTTACTCCCCGCAAGCTGCAGGGCAAATTATAAATGCATGCTGCGTACTTCACAACTTCCGCATACACCACGGACTTACAGGAGATGTGCTTATAGAGGAAGAGGAAGAAGATGACGATGAAGTCTTCGCTGATCCGGAAAATCCCTCAGAGCTCCTACGTGCAGCAAGAGTCAATCGAGACCGGCTTAAGACCAATTTGTGCCAATAATCTTTTTTTTAAGTAACGGCAAGAATCCTTAAAACCTTGATTGAAACAAAAAAATAATTTTTGAATGTTCTTTGCAGGCAATCATAATAAGAATGGAGCTGTGTATGTTTGTGATGTGGCTGCAATGAAAGAAGTAACTTTCCCAGAATATTGGATCCCCGAGAAGTTGTAGAATGGGTACCTATTGAATAGAACTATTAAATTAGCCCGTAGCATGTATCCTTTTCCATGCAACAAATTCCTTAAAAATTATTTAAATAATAGCTTAAATAGATGGCTAAGGTAAATGATTCTCGAGGTTTCGTCAGTTTTCGGGTAAACGTTATTTGTGCCTGTGACTTACACTCTCAACCATTGCTGTGTGTGCGTTGATATTATGACAGTGATAAGCTAAAGATGGGAGCTTCTGCCAATGCTTGGCCAAATTAGTTGGTGTTGATGGATTCGAGCTGGAGCTCCCATTGCCATTCAAAAGAAAGCCGCTCTTATCATGCAAGTTTTGCAATTATCGGACGAACAGATTGCTATGCTCCCGCCAGAGCAACATAGTGAATGTTTAATTATTTTAATAATTTCTAATTTTACTTATATAAAAACAACAACAATTTTTTATAGTACAATAAATATAAAATAAGGAAAAAATATTAAATGTTGTTTTGAGGTGCTTATTGAATTTGTTTATAAAAAAAAACAAATTTTTTACATATGAATTTTGTAACGGTTTTGGAAGGTACAAATTTCATATTAAAGAAAATTTTGTTCTTGTAGAAATGGGAAATTATGTTGAAATTTCAACGCGCTCTAACAGGCTAACGGTACGGCTGAGAAATAAACAATGTATTTTCTGGGTGAAATTCAGTTAAGACGCATAGTTTCCGAGATGTAAGCAAAAAACCGCGGTTTTTCGCGGATAATTCGCATTCAGCGACCCATAGCAATAAAAAAAATCCATTTGTATATTTTTTGTAACATGAGGGCGATTACGCTTTGACTGGACTATAAGTGAAATATTAAAAAAAATTATTTTGTATTTATTTCAAACGCTCATTTACACAGTGTGTTTGTGTACCCTAAGGTTTACTTCAATTTGTTATCCTGAAACATCTTTATAATGTCTTCTCGTGATGAAAAACCCGATGGTTTGGAGTTGTACCTCTCCAGTATAGGTATCTAAGTGTGAATATGTAATAAAAATAAATTAGACATGGAATTGCAAACAATTGTTTTAGTGACTCCCAGTACCACATTAATTTTCTAACTATGGAAAGGTGGATGATTTTTAGCACGTATAGAATAGAAACCAAATATGTATATGATTAAACATGTTGAATGAAACAAAAATTATATTAATTATAACAATGAACAAGAGTTATTATATAAAAATGAAAGATAAACGAAACTTAAATTAAATTAAAAGAAAAAAGGAACTTCATGCAGGTTAAAGAAATAAATACAAAATAAATAATAAACATAAGCGAGAGCTACAGTACGTTTGCAACGAACTGTTGGATACCCTATTCCCCATATTTTTGTATGTGCATGCGTCTGCCTCCCGCAAACAGCCGATGTTTCAGAAACAAAATTCTTCTTTAGCAGACAGAAAAAAATTCAATAACATTAATTTTATGCGGTGTGATGTTCAATTAGTGCTGGCGTAATAAAAAAAAGGAGTGCGCCACGCCCAAAGTTAAAACGTTTTATTGCCAAGGCAATTGTTATGAGCTCAGTGACATTCAATTTTATACTTGCAGATCGATTTGAACAAAACAAGACAAAACTAAAATTTTTAAAAATTAGATTTGGAATGGAAATAGCGATTATGGCTGTTTTTTACAATTATTGGACCACACTCTGCTACGTAACCAAGGAATATAAATCCAAGTGTTCATCTGTTTACTTCAATACTGCGACCGATAGTTAAAAAACGGTAAAAAAATTAATGCATTATACGACTTTTGACGGAAACGCCCCCAAAAGTGGGCGTATATTAAAAATTTTAAGCACTAACTGCACTTTTTTCAGTATTTAGGCATATGTGTAAGACCACAGCTGAATGGAGTAGTTTTTAAACAATCTTACCTGAACAAAGGTATTTTACCAAAATCACGCCTTTAAAAGTGGGCGTATTGAAAAAATTTACAAAAGAGAATGTAGAGATATGTATATTTCTCAAATAACGAACGGAAGGAAAAAGGTTTAAATTAAACATTGGAAATGCCTTAAATTCTTGAGGCTACGTTTTTCGTTCTTTCATGAAAAGTAGGCGTAAGCCACGCCCATAATTCAAAAATTTCTTTTCATACACAAACCTTTTCGTTTCTATTAAGAGACGCAAAATTTTGGCTTGCGGATTAATTATAAATACCGTTTATTTACAAAAACAATTTTTTTATAGTTTCTAATGAAAAGTGGGCGTCAGCCACGCCCAAGATCAATTTTTTTGATTTCATACATAAGATGTTTATGTGCCAGTACGACCCACAAAATTTAATGTTTTTCGCTTTAATATAACAATTGTTATTTTATAAAAACAATATTGATGGTTTTGTATGAAAAATAGGCGTAAGCCACGCCCAGACTGAAATATTTTTATTTGATTGGAAGAAAGTTTACCTAAAGCTTACGTGTGCAAAATTTTAGCGTTATGCTTTTATCGTAACTGTACAAAAAAACATAATTTAATTTTATTAAATTGAGGTTGTTCAACAAAAATGGCGATTGTGGGCGTGTTTGTGGGCGGATTTTACCGGTTCAAGAACTTAGCCTTACTCTTGAACCAAAGATTATATATATCAAATTTCAGCTTTCTAGCTCAAAAATTGCGACCTCTAGAGAGTATACATACGGACGGACGGACGGACGGACGGACGGACATGGCTAAATCGACTAGGCTTTTGATTCTGAGTCAGAATATATATACTTTTCTATACCTAACGGTATTATTTCTCTATGTTACAAACTCCACACCAAATACAATATACCCATTCTATGGAATAGGGTATAAAAACACACAAACTATGAACTACAAAAAAATGACAATAATTAATTAATAAAAATGCTTTTACAAAGATCAAGCATTTCCTTATTTTGAGCAATAATTTCTTCATTTTGCTCCAGCACATAATTTAATTTTGCATCATGCATTTCCTTGGCCTCTCGCAAGGCACTTGTGTAGCCCATCTTGTGCCTTCTTTTTTTTGTTGTTGTTGGAGGCAACTCGGAATCTGAGTCGCTATGGCTCACTCTCCCTAATTCCATTTGAACGGATGATGTATGTTGTCTGGAGGCGTCTCCATCAACCGCATCCTTCAAAGTTATCCTGAGTACCTTTTCCTCAAACTCGGTGAACTCTCGAGTTGCATCAGATACACCTCCACCCCAAGTTCTATTCCTGCAAGCTCTTTTTCGTTATTCGTTTGCCAGCTTGCGGACAATTAAATATGGTTTAGTTTACCTTTTTCCGCTGCTCCAGTGTTTTAACAACCAAGCCGAGGAAATTCAGCTGGGAACTGAGCATTTAACACTACTCAGCTTGTCTCTGGTGGGCAGTTACTCCTGAGAATTGCCCTCTTGCAAACTCAAGATTACTTTCCATGTAATTTAGAAGTACGTTTTTCTGAGTTTTTGAAATTTTCGAAGATCTCTGAAATTGAGTTTAATATAAACATAAGAAAACATAAGAAACTATTTTATTTTAATAAACCAAACCCGTCCATTTTACTGCATATATAGCGACTGGTCAAAAGCAAATGATGAAATTTGACGTTTAAAATAAAAATTTTTTCGATTTTCATTTGTACATAACACCACTTTTCCGCATATTTCCAGTTTGCAATTCGTTTCAATCGAAAAATTTGTCGACTGTCAAACATACAGAAACAGGATGATGCGGTAAAATGAGTTTTGTTTCAATTCACCACAGTGTACTTCGATTTTTGTTAAATGGAAAAATTACAGAACAGGGGTCCAGGTCTATGCCACCAAACTGAGTGACGTTTTTTCTTGACTACTGTCTCAAAATAACGTGCTTGTGCTGTTGTTGGTCCAAGCTGGTGTGTATTATTTCTGTCTTTAAACCAACCGCTTTCCCATTTTGTCGAAGCGCGTGACATATTCCGTTGAGGTCATACCAGCGCCGTTTGCCATTAAAAAGGTGCCATCAGCGTAGTCGGAATAACTTCTGAATTTGCAGTCATAACATCATTAAGCTCAAGTACCTTAAATATGTAATAAAGTTGCCAGTTACTTTGGAGCTAGGGAGAAAATGGTGCACGGAGAGAATTGAAAAATCACCAATTGCGAAATATTCAGTTGCAATTTACAAAACATGTTTTTTTTGTAAATCACGGCGCTTTGATTTGAAACTGATAGAACAATTGGCAATTTAACTTTCAATTCATCGCAAATTACAACAATTCCTGAGTTGAGATTTACAATTAAAAGTTATAATTCAAGCTTGTGCCCTTCAAAGTAAATTACAACCTTTTTGTCGCAATTTACTACTTCAAGGGAATAATTCCATTTATACTTTTTACCAATCTGGATTTGCTAAAATTTTTTCGTGATTTACAATCACTGAGTATTAAATTCAACTCAAGTGTGTCTGACGGCTACGTCGAAGGTCCGGAGTTCGATCCCTGCCTCGAACTAATAATTATCTTTTTTTTTTTGGTACTGTCTCTTTTGAGGAAATGTAAAATCATCGAAAAATAAATCTATTTAATATTAAAAGTGGATCTTTGTAAGCCATTCGGATTCAGCGGGAAATGATATTCCACCAGAATATCAACGCACATACAGGAATCGTTCAGAATATAAGTCATTAGGCCCTGGCCCCGCTTGTGTCTCCAATAATGCCTTTTTTGTAGTTCTATTATGTACATAGGGAGTACAAGGTTGAATTTCAACTACACATTATATACAATTTCTTACCTTTATTTAAATGATCATCACAAAAAATTGCATATTAGGGGTTAGACGTCCAAAATAAGACGACTATAATTTTCTCGCCAATAAAACATAATCTTAATTCAAAACACCCCTAAAATGTAACTCATATTCAGGTTGCTTCTTATTATTAATTTTGATATCCGACTTGGATGCATCACCATGGCCTAGTAGATGTGTGCTAGGTCGGTATGCAGAGGGTCTCGAGTTCGATTCCTAGAATCAGCCAAGTGAGTAAAAGTTACATTTTTCAATAAAAAATAATAAATGCTTTTCAATAAATAGAAAACGTTGCTCCTCTCAAAGCAATATAATTTGTTACAAATTGAGTAAAATGGGGTTGCAATTTACGACTTTACCACTCATTTTTTCAAAAACATATTTTTGATTCAAAACAAAAAGATGGAAATCTACGACTAGCTTTTTTGCAATTTACAATCGAGTAAATATAAAAATGATACAAATTTGGATCAATTTTCGATTCGCGATGGCAATGTTTTATTTCTCAGGATCGAATTATTGACCCAAAAAAGTGGTAATTTGCTATTTTTGAGTGTCAATATCTTCATTTCGTTCAATTTTGAAAATTGCGAACAAGGAGTCGTAATTTACAAAACCCCGAGCTAGGGTGAGAAACTGCATAAGATTTTCGTGATTTGCAGCTCATTTTTCTTGATCTGATCTAAAAATTCTTTCCGTGTGATATCACGCAAGTTATTACACTTCCTGAGATCACCTTTCTTCGGTAGCTTGACGAAAAACTTATAGATTAAGCCTTTCTCCATATTACCTGTACACAACTGTTTTTTGGACTTTAAAGAAGGTTCAACAGTATTTATGATGGATCGCTCAAAAATCCAAAGTACCAGTTCATATGCTGAATACAAAACTCCTTATGAGCTTCCTTTTCTATTCCTCTTAAAAAATGTTGTTTCCTGTCGTGAATATCGACTCCGAAAAATAACTTGCATTTGGTTTACTTGAATTTGGGAATTGATATTTCTTCTTAGGTTTCAGACACCTTGGCTCACAACCATATGTTACATGTTTGAACAGCACGTCCAAGTGATAAAACACAAGTAGCACAGCATTACTTAAAGAAGGATTTAAGAATTCTAAAGCGCTACTTGCATTCTTCTTTAAGAGGGATTTAAGTACATGTTAAGTACATAAAAGGCGCAAGTGGGCGGTCCGATAGAAGGAATTAAGAAGATAAATTGATTCTTAGAATGTTCTTTAAAAGGAATAACATACTTCTTAACTCAGTCTTTACTCCTTCTTAAATCGGTATTAAATTTCGTTTGCCCTTCAAAGTTTTCTTTACACCTTCTTAAATACGTATTAACTCCTTCTTAACTCCTTCTTAACTCCTTCTTTACACCTTCTTAACTCCGTCTTAGAAAAAATAATTATCCATGACAACGTTAAAAAGTTTAAAAAATTAATTTATTTTATTTTTTGTCTTTTATCTCCTTTTTTCTGTATTTTTTTGCCCATATCAGATTTTTGCTGTATTTTCTCTGTAAAGTAACATTAGTAATTTATAATTTGTAAATTGTAACTGGATACACTTACCTGTTTTTTTCCGCCACCCGGATTCGAACTCGAGTCCTTTCGCATGCCGTCCGTGTACGCTACTCACTCAGCCAATTTCGATCATGTCAATGTCTGTCTCAAAAGCATAATTAAGCAAAAGAACGAACGGACTCGTTTTTCATATATATATTATAATTGTAATTTACTTTCTACTTTAAATACCTATAGGTGTGTAGCTACTTAATGTTTTTTTTTATAGAAAAAAATTTTGTCTTGGTAAAATATAAAGCAGTCATTGAAGCAATTCCAGCTGCTTGGGCTGCCTTTGACCAAGACACCCAAGATGAAACTATATATTGGCCGCGAAAAGGCCTTAAAGCCAAACGAATAGATTCGTCGTCCATACCGGATGTGAAGGACTCGACCGAATGGATGGTGGGAAAAGAAAGAGTCATAAAAAGAAATTTTGAGACGTGGGAAGAAGCAAATGCTGAGGCTGATCGGCTATTGAATACAGATAGTGCAAATTCTGGATCTAAAATGGAACATGAAAAGCGGTTCACCAGAAAAAATCGACACTGCAAATTTCGTCAACCAGAAATCTGTGCGATTTAGATTGCTTTTTGTCTAGAATAATGGAATGATCCCTTTTTCTTTTTCCACAAATTAAATAAATTCGGTTCACTCATTTTTCTTTCACCAAAACCACAATATAAATGAAACATGTATATTTACAACATCGTATAGGTATCGCTTTTTTTATAATGCACTAGCACTCAAGGGGATATGAATACCCTTATAATGATTTAACATGTGCGAGCAAGGAGAGGAGGAATAGAAAGATAGGAAAGAAAGGTGGCACAGTGGTTTGAGATTTTAGGTGATAATTATCTCAAGGAAATTCCACGGGTGGCATCCAGTTGGAACTTGGAAAATAAATAAAAATTCCTGCCCAGCCTGGGTTTGAACTCGCAGCTCTAAGGTTAAGCAACCAAGCATTACATCCACTGTACCATTGCCACCCGCTGGTGCAATGAATAATAACTAAAGGGTTTAAGAAGGATTTAAGAAGAATTTAAGACAGTTTAAAGAAGTTTCAAAAATGCCGATTAAATTCCATAAAAAAAAACATTTCAAGAAGGGTTAAAGAAGGACTTAAGACGGATGAAAGAAATATCGAAAATGCTGATTAAATACTATAAAAAAAAAAACTTTTAAGGAGCATTTAAGAAGGATTAAAGAAGTATTTAAGATGGATTAAAGAAGTATCGAAAGTCCCGAATTAATTCCGTAAAAACAAATTTTAAGAAGGATTTAAGAAGTATTTAAGACGGATTAAAGAAGTATCAAAAATGCCGATTTAATTCCAACAAAAAAAAAACTTTTTAAGAAGGATTAAAGAAGGATTTAAGATGGATTAAAGAAGTATTGAAAACGCCGTACATAAATAAAAATTCAGAAGGATTTAAGACGGATTTAAGATGGACTAAAGAAGTGTTAAGCAAACAAAAAAAAAATTGATAAAAGAAACTCCGATTGAAGAAGGATTTAAGAATTCTATAAGTAGAACTAAACATACCATTTAAGTTTTTGGTGGTAATACCTTAAAAAGAAGAAATAAAGAAGGAATAAAAAAGACACAATTTGGCATACCTATTAAAAGAAGGAATAAAGTAGGAATTAAGAAATGACATACCGAAAATATACTGTTTTGTGCTACTTGTGAACTTTGTTATAAAAATTAGTGTTCGTTACTGCAAACTTTGCGCTCGGCGGTGGCGTCATTGGTTTGTACTTTTTCGAAAAGGACGTTGGTGAAACGGTCACCAACGAACGATACAGACCGATGACAGCGAATTTCTTTTTACTCAAATTGAACAGTAAGAACCTAGATGCCATGTTTTTCCAGTGCCACACAGCGGCAAAGTTAATTCAGAGGTGACTGGAATTGGTCACCATAAAGGTCATGCAATTCGACAAGGCTAGACCTACAAACGACCCATGCCCTTAAGAAGATTATAACACTGGCCATGACTCAAATTCAGCCTGATCTATGCGAAAGAGTCATTGCTCCGTTTCAGTACTACAACAAGGCAAGTTCATAAAATGTTAGCTTTCAATAGTCACATATTTCAAAAGCAGCTTTCCTGCTTAAGTCACCTTAAATCACTTTCGCATTCGCAATCATAAATCAAACAAAAAGTTTCCTCAACTACAAACTTCGAACAAGACTTAATATCTCAAATGGATGCTAAGTTCACGATGCAAGTACCTACCAGCACTCCTACAGACAGGACACCGGCTAAACATTCCATTACCATAATCGATTTAGTGGGTGTTAACAGCCCCTCGGACGACCGGTAGACTGACCGCAGCGGCTCTGTCTCCCTTTCACCAAAAGAGAACCTTGAATGCAGCATCAATTTGTATTCATATGCGAAGTGCTCGTTAGGACCAATATTGCCATCGCGTCGTTCGTCATTGCAAAAACAGATCCAAAATTCGAATCCCCGTGTGAATGCATTTGTGAAATGAAATAACCAAAACACAAAACAATCCGAAACTCCTTCAAAAGTCACTCTTGTGTTCTTGTGTGTTTGTTTCGTCGGATCGTCGCGTCTGTCATCGGTTAAGTTTCTCATTCGATGGTTGTGTCGGCAAAATTGCAAATAGGCAAATCCGTCATACAGTAAAGTACCTGTCTGACATACCCAGAATTTACTAACTACAGCGCTATCAGCAGCTCCTGCTCGTCAATCGCCGAGAAATCTGTTTCTGTCGTCTGCTGAACTCGTCGTCAGAGTCTTCGTCGGCGGTACGGCTGGTGGCGCGAGTCGCGTCGTTGGTCGTCGTTGTTATTGGAAAATGAACAGTTCCCAATAATCATATATGCACACACCATACGGACACTTCCAAAGCTTCAAAGTAGATTCTCATTCAATTATTATTGTCGTCGAGACGACTGTCAATGATTGACAGTTGAATACAAAAGTTTGGTGACATTTCCCATATTTGGTTCGAGGGGTTTTCATTTCGTATCGTGTTTGATTCATGTGTTTTCTTCGTCGCTCTCGCTAATCTACATGCTATAAAGAATTTCCAATCGAAGAATGGTAGGTACCTATAGCGAGTTGGCCTCGGTTCCGGCACATTATGATGTACCATCAACTGATTTTTTGATTAACCCCAGTCCCCAGACGACTTGCACAAATAATTGCACCGAAACAATTAATTCATCTGACATTTGCAAAATGGTGAGTTGAAATTTTTTTGTACTAGATCTCACCAGCACCTGTACCAAAGACTTTCTTTCTCCACAAAGTATATACTTGTTTCTTTGACGTTGGGAAGTTGGGATTGGGATACCCCTTGAATCTCTATTTCTATAACTTCGTTCCAATTGACTAGGCATTAACATAGACAAACAACACAGAACACACACGAGACACGACCAATTGGCATTTAGCTTCAGTAGCCGTAAAATTATGGCCAAACTCAAGCGCATGCATGTGTGTCATATTGAAATGGGAACATAGGTTATTACTACTGTTGAACGCGTACTTCTGTATGTATATTGTGGAATTTCTCGGTTACTTGAGCACAACGATTGTAGCAAATTATTTAAAGGTAGGATCTTATAGATTGTAAGCTACCAATTTAGATTTGGAATGTCGACGTGTAAGAGACGAATGGTAATCAATTAGGTTAAAAGTGAAGAAAGGAAACCGATATATTTAAATAATAAACGTTAATGAACTATAGCTTTTTACATCAGCAAGTGTATTAATGCGTCATTTAGAATATGGTCAGTTGTCTTTCCAGCCTAGTGGGGCCAAATTAGGGTACTCTTGCAACTTTGGCATTACATCCATATTCAAAGGCTCTTCACACCGAGCTTTGAATTTTTGTTTTGAAACCTAGTTTATGATTCGATGTAACAAGTGTCTTACAAGAACCAACTCAGGCTCTTCCTCTTACTCCGGTACCGATAAATAGTTGATCCCTAATTTTTAAGACTTTGTCAAAGCTCGGCAAATGGCTACACCGCATAAGGTTTTAAATATATAGATTAGGTAGATTTTGAAAGTTAGGAAAAATCGGACAGCTTAAAAATATTCATTCGAAGGCACGTTTTGTCCACCTCATTTAGCTACTCTAAGAATAGTAGAATAATAAAATTAAGCGGCGGCGGCGTGGCAAAAACCGTCTTACAAACAAAGGAACCTATGAAAACATTTCCGCATTTGATGGGTTGGTCATCAATATTTGAGCCCTTATAGGCAATCGTCGAAGAATCTCAAAAACATATATTGCCTGCGAATTAGGCAAATTACGAAAATTGCCTGTATGTAAAGTAGTTTAGAAAATTCGGATTGAGAATTTGTCTTTCCAAATAACAGTTTTTTTTCTTCTGAATTTTATCAGAAACTACTCAAACGATTTTTTATAAATTTATAGTTCAACATAATTAGAGAGATTTTTTTTTTGGGTTATCAGAAATATTACAACTTAAATTTAATCCTTCGATAAATCTTCAAAATAGATAAACTTTGTACAAGATAATATTGTAGGATTGATCAGTCTTGTCAAATTTATATTTTAAAAATAGTCAAAGTCAATTGACTGCAATTAAAAAACTTTTTGAATATGTATAAGCAAAACCATAAAAGTACCGAAGACTTTCAAATTTCTTAAATACTGGAACCAGTCAAAAAGTGCTGCAGTCAATTAGTTTACAGTCAATTGTAGTATTATATTTTGTAAGCGACCACTTTTGAATTAAAACTAACTTCAAGTCGGTTTGCGCAAATGTCAAAAAACTGTGAGTTTTGGTTTATTTTTGAGTTGAAACGGTGTTTTCGTCTTAAAAATGTCTCAAACCAAATTTTTCGCAGAATGAAAAAACGCTTCTTCTTCACTGTGCCTATGATGAAACATAAATAATTGAAAACAAAAAACTGATGGTGCAACATGGAAGGGTAAAGAAAAAGAAGATTTGAACAAAAATTTAACAGCCAGTCAGGATCATGCTTCAGGAATATCGCTCAAAAGGTTTTATAACTACTAAAAAGGCAAAATAAGAAAATAAGTGGCAAAACAAAAAAACTCAAACTTGAAGAGGAAAGCCATTTACAGCGTCTGACCCAAATTTTGAACTAGGCGTAACGATCATGAATCAACATTTTATGGTCTGGAGAACAAGTTTGACGGTGATGTATTGTTGGAACAACCAGAAAGTGAAAAGGTAACCTATAAATGATCTTTTTAAGCCATAAATTGTTCATTTATACCTAACGACAAATATTTTTGTAACACGACGAGAATGAGAACTCCAATAATGACTGCAGTAATTACAAACCGTCGATGTTGAAGCAAAAACTTCATCCAAAGTTGAAAACGCCATTTACTTTTTCAGGAAAAAAACTTCGCTTGAAACTGAACAAGAATCTCCACAACGAATTGTTATGTCAAAGGGCTTCGAGAAACAATTTCGGCAGTCGGAACAATTGGATAATACTCCGTAGACTTCAAGAAGAAGACCAGTCGCCTCTACATTGCAAAGCAAGATATCTGAGCAGTATTTCCAGCCCTCAAAAATTAAAATCGAACCAGCCAAACTGCAATATATGATACTTTGAAAGAAGAAGCAATAAAAAAAAAAATTCAAAGCAATGTTGAGTTTGAACTTACCTATAGATAAAAATCCTTGGACATTTTGTTTTTTTTTTCTTTATTTGGGTTTTTGATTTAATACGTTATGTGTATATAAAGTTTGAATTAATGTTTACAAATTCAAGGAGTTCGTATGTGAATTGTTGTTTTGAGAAGAGTATTCTTTATGTATCTGTCCATCATTAATAGCACGCTCTAGATCTTCAACGAATTTGTGACTCATTATACAATTGTTCTGGAAGACTTCTTGGATTGAGAAGGGGAGTCATCAAATAAGATTTTTGAGGATAAGCTAAATCTCCTACATTTTTTGGAAACAAAAATTAACGTGGCAGGTGGGTATTCATTAACAAATTTATTTGAAACCTACCTAAGAGAAAACGTTTAGCATCAGGTCCACCTTAGTATAACAAACCAATATCAAGATATTATTTTTCTAGTTAATCTAATAGCCTATTCACATTCACACCAAACCATAAACGAGCACTTACTCATTTTCCGCAAAACGACTCGTTTTCCCATACATTTTCCATACCCAACTCGTTTTGCAAAACGACTCGTTTTCCGCGAAACGACTTGAAAACGAGTTGCAATTTCAAGATGAACTAAACGAATTGATCTTTTTGTGATGTTATTGTGAATAGACACTAAAAAAGAAAAAACAGCTGACGGCTTGCTGTCAAAACATTTTCAATTAGTCAAATTTGACAGTTAAGAAAAAAAAATGTATATATCAAATTATTTTCGAAGTTCTTGTGTTGTGTGAACAAATTCTACTAAATTCAACTAATTTTTCCGGAAAAATACATAACAAAGAAAAAGAAATTGTTTACAAAAGCAGAAGAAGAAAATGTATGTAAGATGCACGCGACCTTAACAAAAATGCAAAAGAAAATAACCATCCAAATGTTTTCCAGGAAAGCTGACATTCCCTTCGACACTGAAGATAGGTAAATCCCAATTGGTCTTGGACGTTCTTAAAGTAGACTCAGTGGATCCTAAATCAGATCACCACGCAAGGGAGCATATCTATGTAGATGACAAAACCTTTACTTGTATGCCGAACGTACCGCCGATACGCCAAGGAATCTGCGCTCATGTGCTTCTTCATTTTACGACAAACATCCTAATCCTAATTACTGATCTCATGAAGGAATTCTCTGAATAGTCACAAACAGAAGACCTAAACAATAATGGTTACGAACACCCCTAGACCAGAGCCCCCTCGTGCCATCTATGGATTTCCATTCTATTTATTTGCAAACTTAGCCAAATTCGCTATGCAAAAAGAATAGAAACTCACATACTGTCGACAGGTCGGAAAAAGTGGATTTATCGGCAAAAACATTTCAGACTTTTTTGTGGAGCGTCAAATTTGCTACGATTTTGTAGGTAAACAAATTGTTGTTTGTTAATTCGTTACCAAGATATAACGCTTCGAAGTTCGAAAGACAGGTCATATTTTAAAATTCAATAAAAAATGCCAAAAAATCTCAGTAACGAATTAAAATACAAAAATGTTTGTACTAACGAAATTGTAGGAAACTTAACGTTATACAATAAAGAGGCCAACGGTATGAAATAAGTTTTCTAAGTGAGAAAAAGGTTTGCTGATGGATTTAGAGTCCTTTCACAGTATGAGGATAAGTTTAGCTGAAGTAAGCATTCTTCAGTGCTCCATTTTTCTAGGTTGACAGTCAGTCAAGTCCCTAAAAGCGCAAGCTTCGTGACCTGCAAACCACAAAACATTGCAATACATTTCGCTGTATTCATCCTCTTACTTCATGATAAAACACTTGTTTCGGTAGAAATTGAGTTCTCTCAAAATTCAAAGTTGACATTAAAAAAAAATTATATATATATAAAATCATTCGCGGTTCTTGTGTTCTTTGTAATTTAAATTGAAGTCGGTGTTCAAAATTAAAAAAAAAACATTAATTTCATTTCATTTAAACAAATTTATAATACATACATAATTGGCAGCGGTAAGTTTATTTTTCTTAATCTCTTATATTCACTGATTTTTATTATTATGTTTCTTTATTTATAGACAATGGATAAAAAGACAAAGCAAAAAAAAAGTTATGGGGTAGCTCGGACGAGAAGTATTTGATAGAGCTATGGGCCAAAAACGAGCCAGGACTTCGAGGGAATCGGAAGAATGGCCATATATACCAGGAAATGGCGGCGGCATTTGAGGGGCGACCAGTCGTATATAGCTCCCAGGAGATCCAGGTGACGCTCCACAACCTTACAACTAAATATAGTACATACATACTTTTAAATATATACATACATAGGTACGTTCAGAATCCCTACATTGCTTTCTTTCAAATTTTAGGAAGGACAAACAAATAGTGGGACCTTCTGGAGGATCTCCATCTGAATGGCCATTATACGCAAAGATCCATGCCATTCTGGAAGAACACAGGATCAACAATTTGAATTTTGTTGTTGGAGACAGCCGTCCCTCAGGTAAAATGTTTTAGAATAATGTAATGAAAAGAAAATACGATTTTAATATAATGTACATATAGTTTAATTTTCAGAAAGCATTTCACCACCACCATTTATTGGCTCTTGGATTCCCTCATTGGAAGTGTCCAGATACTCCTCGTACCAAGAAGGGGATTCTCCATATACCGAGCTTCCCTCTACATCGGCATTGGCCTCATCGACACCAAGGGCAAGAGCAGCTGTAAGAGGCAAAAAAAGGAAGGAAAATGAGTATTGGAACGAGTACCAAAAAATTGACGAGGCCGTAGCAAAGAGATTGGCCCATTCAGAAATGAGGAAAAGGCCCTCAAAATGGAGGAGGAAAAATTGAAACTCCTTAAGGAGTTCGTCGAAGAATCAAAAAACTTCAACACAATTTTTTTTGATTTATTTAAAAATTAATTTTTTTGATTTATTTAAAAATTAATAAAAATAAAAAAGAAGTTAAATATTAAATTCTGTTTTTTTTTTAATTTTATTTTATTTTTGGTATTTGTGTTTGGGACATGTATGTATGTGAGTTTCAAATTTCGACTAATAAGGTTGGGGTAGGTACATACCTAGCTGAAAAAAATATGTAGTATGTATATTATATATAATTTACCTAAATGCATGCTGATGGCATTTCTCATAATAGAAGGTGATATCCTTGTATCATCTATTTGAGTTATATGTTCTGATTGCTCTCTCTGCGGACTGTTGGTATAATTTTGCATCCACTGAATATTAATTTCATCATTATTAAAGTTCAGGAAATTATGTAAGACACAGCATGCTTTTATTATTGATACACTGTTGTCGATACGATTATCAAGACCTTTTGCGGCTCTTCTAAATCTCGCCTTAAGATGTCCAAAACAGTTTTCAGCAACTCTTCGACATTTTGAAAGAGCGTAGTTAAAATTCTTTTTTTCAATTGTAGCTGTGGTGCTGAAGGGGAATGGTTTCATTGAAGAATCAGAGAGTCTAAATTATAAATGCTGGAACGTTCACTCCGCCTATAGTTTTCGACATTTCTTTCAGAATAAGTTTATTATGATGTTGTCTTACATGAGTTCTCGTATATCTGCGAATCATTGCAACGGCCTGGAGTTCCAACGTTAATAGGTATATACAAATCTGTAACTACATAAGGATTGCTTTTGTTGCGAGAGAAGTGTTCCTTATTGTCTTCTATTCTTACCAATATATGTAATCAACCACGGCTAGCAAGACAGTGGAGTACCATCCTTTGTAGTTGTAGTAATCTACACCATCTTGTGCAGGGGTTGGACCTCAATATGACAACCATCTGGGGAGAATTAAATACATAAATATGTATGTAAAATCAATTTTTGGATACAAAATAACAATTTCCATACCAATAGCTGCAAAACATTGAGGAAATCCAAGTTTTTCAAAACCATTCACATTTTCTTCAATAACTTGTGCAGTAAGTGAATACGCACATAGGTACTTTGGTTGAAGAGTACGCCAAACTTCCTCGCAAAATGCTTTCACAATCATGCATACTGTAGAAATACCTACACCGAAGAGAGATGAAATAGTCCTGTATTCAGCAGATGATCCGAGCGCGAAAATTACTAACGCTACTCTTTATGTCGAACAAAAATATCTTAAACTGTATACTTTTTCTTCCACCTAAGTTATGTTCCACTTTTGGATTTTTATGTTTGAGTTTACGTTTGGTGTCACTTAAGACTTTATTTGAAACATAAGTGTTTATGTTCCGGGTCAGCAAACGGTCCAAAAATGAAATAGAAATTATATAAACACAACCTAATACCTATGTAAAGTACTAGACGGTTTGCTTCTAACCCTCAAAAGAATTTCTCTATCAAAACTGGTGGATGCGAGGAATATCTTCTCTGCAACTGATCAGGATGTACATATGTACCAATGCTAGTGGCTCAAAATCTGTGCAGTGATATCTTTTCAAGTGCTCCAGTTCCAAGAATTAAGAAGAAGCAATTGGCCACAATTTTGTACTAGTTTTGAAACCACTTTTCTTGAAGTTAACCTTCCTGTTCGTTCTGCCCTCAAATGGGCGATGGTGATTACTTACATTTTCCAATGCCTTATTCTTTTTCAATAATTTTAAGGGCTAGTTTGATAAAGATCTTTAACTATTTTATACTCCTTTATCGCAACTTACAATACCCGTTGCGTTCATGTTCTCAAAAAACCCAACATCCAAGATCCACGAATGACTGATTTGCTTTCAATCATTCCAATTGGCATGCGCCAATTAATCATTTCTGCTTTCGAACAAAATTAATAATACATTTTTCTTTCTCCCCTCTGTATGGCTGCGGTGTTGGTGTGTTGTTGATTAAATGCAAGAGATTCATCAAAATCCATGAGTTAGCGTTTGAAATAATCGAATAGCTGCTTAAACGAGATGTCAGAACTGTCAGATCCTACTTAACTGATGTTTGAATATGAATTTTCCTTTTTTTTTACGTTTGTTTTATAAATTAGTATATGAAATCGAGTTGTAAAGTGATTGAATATGGTGGTAATGTGATGTATACGCACTGAAGAATGTAGCTTTAATGAAAGATGTGAGCTGTGGAGATACATCTTTCTAAATGAGATATATTAACACCAATAATATTTCATTAGGCTTTGGGTGGTAAGAACATTAAGATGTTTGTTTTTTATGTAGCTTAGTTAATTTTTTTTTTAATTTTTTTGATTTAGATGAGCTTATTGTTATAATTTTATTGAAAACAAAATTTGTATTTTAATGATCTAATAATTTGATTGCTAAATTTATAGTTTATGGATCACGGGAGTTTTAAGGACGAAGATCTGAAAAACTACTTTGATTTGTTCATGAGAGTACTAGCCATGCTACCACATCCGACTTAAGCTCGCGCATGCAAAGCTAGATTTTAATTTGCTACCGATTCTTCAAAGCCCATATTTATTGGCACATTAATAAAACTATTGATTTAAAGCCAGAATTCAATCAGGAAACTTTTGGCGATTTTTATTGGTCACGTCAGATCAATATTTTTTGATCTGACAGCAATACTTTAATTTCCTTTGGTCAACAAATCAATTTTTTTTTTCGATCTCAGATCAAAATCTGAAATCTCATTTCCAATCGAGATTAAACAAATATTTGCACACACACCACAATACTTTTTGACATTTCTCGAACAGCAGATTTTGAAGTTTTGTTTTTGGCATTGCGACATTGCGAGAATTCAATAATTGTTTTGGTGTAAAAGGAAATTCTTTTTATTATAAAATAAAGTTTTGTTTTTGTTAAAAGAATTCTTTTTAATTATAAAGTGAAGTTTTGTTTTTGGCCTCCATCCTCTCTCTATGTCTTTTCTCTATGGGACAATCATCCAAGTTTGGCTTCCGTCTTCTCTTCATAAAATTTGTGCTAAATGTTGCATTGTCGCAACTTTCTTCGGGATCGTAGGTACTCTACAAGTACGCATTTCGACGAGAGGACAGCCGGAGGATTTATCTCTGGGGCTCGAAAAAGGATATCGTCCATCAAATCGAGGTATTCCCATGTCTTCCTTGCTTGTCCACTAGCTTGGTTATCCTTTTTTATTTTTTTGTATGTTTTTTTTAGGCCTTTCCATTTCGAATCAATTTGGACATAAGTAAAATTGACCAAAAATTGCATATTCAAGTCATTGGCAATGTCCTCGTATGCCTTTTTTTATGCCGCTCTAAGTCTAACATAATTTTCTTTGATTAAACTTAAAAGCTTTATTGTCATATTTTTTGACCACTTGAAACCTGAAAAAAATGTTTCCTATAAATATAAATACTTTTTGTAATATCTAAAATAGGTACCTTCGTCTGCCATTTAAATTTTTTTTTCAGCTGCCGCTAGAAACTTCTATTCTTCTTCACAAATGAATAGTTTTTAAAATATGAAAAATGGAAGCGTCTTTTACGTTTGTTACTTTGATATTTATTTTTGGTCAGCTTTTAGCTCGGTCTGCCCCATTTATTTATTTGGAGCTCCTAGAGCGCACTCTGAACGCACTCTGAAGGACAAAAAGAAATACGAATTCTAAGCTCCGAACACTCTGAAGCAAAAAAGAAACACTAATTTCTTTTTGACAACTCAGGCTCTGCTGTGAACTAAAAAAGAAAAACGCCTAAAGCCGCCAAAGCTGAGCAAGGAAGTTGCGTGAGTACTGATACAAGGATGGAGTTGTTTTTCATTTATTTACATAGTTTGAAATTTTTAAAACTTGTCTGAGTCAGAATTGATCAGAAACAATTTTTCTAGTTCTATTGTTTTTCAGAATGAGTCGTCCCTTGAGTAAAACTTCACTTTCAAGTGTGTCTATTATGGAAACAAAATACTGCAGGCTGTATAGATTACAGATGTGTACATCAGTAGAGGTGGAAGGGCAACTTACCCCTACAAAAGTTTAAATTATAAATCATGAAGATATATAATAATAAATTTGAACTGCAGTTTACTGCTGCCAAACAATTTTTAAATACATATCGCGACTTTAAAACAACAAGGTTCTAACTGACAATTTTGAAAAAATTAGTTTATATCCAATCTGGCTATTTATAGTACCGCTCTTTCGATTCCAGCAAACTATTTTGCTCTATCTCTTCCCATTCTTTAGATAACCAGGGATACAGAGTTCTATCTGCCTATTTTAGACTTTACATTCAGTGAAAAGGGTTCTAACATCCACATAGAACTTCGTTTCACAAAATTCAAGCAGCAAAAAATGCAAATAGAACTTTGTTGCATTATAAGATGCCAAATAGAACCTTACAGCTCAGAATTTATTCGCTATTTTCAAATATAATCAAATTTGCATTGTGATTTATTTCATGTAAATTTGAATTTGGTCAGTAAAATTCCAGACATATTTTAGTTGTTTGGAACCTAGTTATAAGCATTAAACACGTGTTCTTTAAGCGATTAGTTTTTAACATTTTTGGTTAGTTTTTCAACAGTTTTTTTAATTTATTACGTGAGAATAGTGCTTTCCTTACATTCCTTACAGCAGAATATCAAATAAAATGAATTTCGAAGAAATAATAACCTTATGCGAGGGCAATGTAATCGATTTGGGTCCTTCTGTAATAATAGAGGAGTTCAGAATAGTAGAATCTGTGGCTCAAGACCCATCAGCAGCAGCTTTGAATAGTGAAACACTGGAAGATCCTGTGCCCAGCAGCAAAACGAGGAAGAAATTGATAAACCAGAATTGGAAGAGAAATATTCGGCAAAAAAATTGTCAAAGTGGAGAAGCGTATGTAAGCATAAGGGGAAAAAAGTTCCTAGAAAAGAAGTTAAAAGCACAAAAACCTGTTTGTCCAACTGCAAGTTCAATTGCGAAAAACTTGTGTCCAAAGTCGAACGTGAGGAAGTGTTTAAGGCTTTTTACTCCTTACATCAAGAAGGTAAGACAAATTTTATTCTTAAATCCACTACAAAGTCGGAAACAAAACGAAAAATAAAGAAATCTGGGGAGTCGCGTCGAAAATTTTCCTTCGGCTATTTTTTGGACTTAATGTGAAAATAGGCTGCAAGTTTGTAAACCGTTTTGGCTTGGAACCTTTTGCATATCTCAGAAACCAGTGTACAATGCCCACAAATTTAAAAATGACGTTACTGGTATGGCTAAAAAAAGTGAACGAGGCCTAAAATCAGTAAAAAGGATTCCCGAAAATAAGGTTTTAGAAGTCAAGGCTCATATAAGCTCATTCCCAAAAGTTGAGTCCCATTATACACGAGCCAAAACGTCAAAGTTATACTTGAACTCGAACCTAAATATTACAAAAATGTACAACCTTTATAAGAACCAGACCAAAGATCCTGTAAAAGAAAGTTTTTACAGAACAATTTTCAATACGAATTTCAATTTGGATTTTCATACGCCAAAATCGGATAGATGCGGCAAATGCGAAACGTATTTAGTTGCATCAAGAGAAAATGAGTTGACTGATTGTATGAGATCAGAAATGGCAATCCATCTTAAACTTAAGTCCGATATGAGAGAACAAAAGGCATTGGATAAAAGCTCAAATATTCCTGTTCTCACATTTGATCTTGAAAATGTTTTAACTTGTCCACGAGCAGAAATTGGACATTGGATACAGGCGGCAGAAGTGGAAATGACATTGCTTCGGCATTGTTTAAGATTTTGGAGAAAGTTTTTGAAGAACATGGTATTAAAAGTCTCATAACTTGGAGTGATTCGTGCGTTCCCCAGAACAAAAATTCGATTATGACCTTGGCAATGCAATACTTCTTACAAACTCATTCTGAATTGGAGAGCATAACAATGAAGTATTCGTTGCCAGGACATTCAGCTTTGCAAGAAGTTGACAACGCGCATAGTCAGATTGAGAAATATATTTCAGTAAATGAATATTTTTCACCAATTGGACTAATTCGTCACTTGAAATGCGTGAATACTCGAAATCCTTTTGTGATCATTCAAATGCAACCAAGTGATTTTAAGGATTTTGGAAAATATTATAAAACCTGTTTTGAATATAAAGAAATTCCATTTACTTCCATTAAAATGTTGAAGCTAACCCAAGTTGAATATGAAGTTTATTATTCGCTGGACTACGAAATAAGAAACATGAAACAGACATCAATCAGGCGCAGGGCCACCAGATCTCGAAAAAGAAAAATATCGGATAATGGACTTTCTCACCTCAAAGAAATAGAGGTTATATCTTCGAAAAATGGCATTAAAGAAGAGAAATCAAAGCATTTACAATCAATGTTTAAATACATGAGTGCAACAGATAAGGCCTATTTTAAGGTCATTTTAAAACTAGGTAATAGATATACTTTTTTTTTTATTTTTTTCTCAAATTTGTATAACGCTTGAACTTTTTCGTTTCTTATAGATGAATTCCCGAAGGATTGAATCATGCGTTTATTTATGAATTCCAGCTTTTTATTTCTCACCTGATACTCTTTATCTGATGTTTTAAGTTCTTAATCTAACTATTTTATTGATTATAAACAGTGAATAAAGAGTCTTATTTAAATAAATATTAAAAGCTTAATGTTATTATCATTATTTCTCAAAAATAAAAAATATTATATTTATTACTACTCTTCATCGCGTCTCAATCCGTCCATATTTACAATTCAGGTCACAAGGTTCTATGTGAAAAAAAAAATCAAAAAAAAAAGCCAACAAGGTTCTAAGTGGTACACAGAACCTTATGTTTCAAAATTATATCGTCACAACGTTGAGCAACAAGGTTCCTGGCGGTTTTTTATAGTCAGGACAAAACTTTAAATTTATCAGATTTCTTATTGAAAATCCTATATATTTAAAGTAATTTCACCGGTTTTTCCAAATAATTGTAAGCCTATCCAACACAGCGGTCGAGTAAAACGATTTAAATATTCCGAAGCGTTTTTCTCAAATGTCATGTTGTTGTAAATAGAACCATTTTGTCCTAAGGTCGCGATATGTTTGTACATACATATGTTTCTATTGCAAAATTTCATACTTTTGCTTTATTATTTTTTTCAATTTCTGTAAATTTCAAGGGGTACCTATTTTCAAACGTAAAACTATTGAAATTCGTGGAAATTCAGAGCATAATACAGGACCTTGTTGCGGCTTAAATGTCAATGTGAAAAATGAAGGAAGACAGTTTTTGAAACTTCCCAAATCCCACCCAACAAAACCTTTTATTTTTCCAAAAAATATATCAAAGCCTTGTTACCATACCAATGCCTCTACACTGAATTGCATTATTAGGAACAGCACGCACACTCCTAGTTTATATTGGCTTTATGGTCTAATACCTTTGGTAAATCTGACATACCACTCCTGTCAGTTACCGACAACTGTCACATTTCATTGCATTCCGAAGTTCACTTAACTATGCACTTCGTTTAAAGGCCAACGCACAAGTATGTATAGATACATAACCTGCTCGTATACTATAATGTTCCAAACATAAGCACCTACCTTCCTCTAATTTTGATTAATATATCCATTTTGCAAAAATGCTGAATACGGTAATCACGGTTAACACGGATGAGCAATTGCCATTTCCAATTGACCATGAACTCATGCGTTTTCCGCTTTATTAAGTTTTTTGTTTTGTTTTGTGGAAAAAGCTGTATCTAAATGGCTGCCACACAGTGTACTGATCGTCGTATAGTTTGTTGTATGAAATAGCTTCATGGGTAAAATGTGTCTACGTGAAACCAGGAATTTCAATCTGTCCGTATCGAAAACAATTACAAATGAAGAGGCAAGCTGGCATCTCATCATTCGGCTGCCATTTCTACCGTCACATCGATGCAGGGTTACCGCCGCGTTACCGGCCACCGCTGCGCTGTTCGCTTTCCTCTCTTTTCATGCTATGTAGTTGATGCCAAAGTTGTTGTCATTCCTCAATTTCAGTTGTTAGTGCAACGACTCACAATCAAGAAGAATTGCCGTCTCAGATGGTGGTGGTATATGTCTTCCAAATGGTTAAAACAACATTTCGCTCCCAGATGCACCCCTCCCCCCTTCACAATGGTGGTTCGGGTCGTGAACATCGGTATAATGGTATTTTCGACTTACGTTTGAAAAATTGTATATTATATCGGTTTGATGAATAATAGGGAAATGATTAATGAATTTCCGCATCACCTGTTGGGTTGGGTGGCAAATGTCGCGATTCTCATCCTACCTTAACAAACGTATGAGTATCTTTATCTACTCGTACCTACTTTTCCAAGTATCTTGAAGTGGCTCTTTCAGGTGCAACTGGTTGGTTACCAGTAGCATATCAGCCACTGGTATAGATCATGTGTTAAGAGTTAATGATGTAAGCATGAGATTACTATTGCTATACTCTATTCGAGTGATTTGTTCAGCACAAGGAAGATAGGACGTTTGCCTCTCAGTCTGGCTATATTGGCTTGCATACATCGGTCTCAAGTTAAAGCTCTCACAGGGTTTCCATACTTTGCATAGTAAATTGCCGCAAATCGAGTAAATTATACATTAGGGTTACCATCTTATGATTTAAAACAAAAAATCAAAAATTATTTATCTTCTTCCACACCACCAAGCGTTTATTCAGAAAGGATACAAAAACAAAAACAAATGACAACACCTCCCTATCAATCAAAAGCTGAAAAAGCTACAAAATCCAAATCTCAACATAGAAATGCAGTAGCGAGATCCCTTTTTTAAAATCATGGCAACACCTTTGAGATGTGCTTTGTGCGATGACGATGAGGGTTGTTTTTGTTATACTGAACAAAAAGAAACAAAAATTAGTCTGCTTTTTGCAGTCAAACTGAAAGGTTATGGGTGCTGCCAAATTTATCGAAAATCACAACAACAATTCTTGTGTGTTCAGTGGTTTGGGTTTAATTTCAGAGGCAGTTTCTGTTTTAGTTTGCCATTAGGATTATCTGCAGGCATCATTGGTAGATAAAAAGCTCCCTCATAAGGCATATGCTGAACAAATCACTCGAATAGAGTATAGTAGCTATCACTGATCGGTAATTATATGTTAATTTTTAAATGAGTAAGACATCGATTTCGATTTAAAAAAAAAAATATTTTTCTAAAAATACTTACTAAATCGTGAGAACCAAATTATTGTTTGAAGCAAATTTACATACATATTATGTATGTGGGGTTTTTGATGACATCAATTTATTGTTGATTTATTAAGTGCTCATCATTGCATATACTTCATCGCCGCGTTGTACTGATTTGCATAAACGTTATGACTTATTTTCCTGAACAGGTTATTGTTTACGTCTCGATTTAACAAAATTGGTGGCCAACGCCATTTTTAAATGCAGTTTTATATTTTTTATATTTTTAATACATATGACTTGTTTTGTTGGGCTTAAGAAAATATTTGAGGTGTATGTTTATAATTGAATAGTTCTATTTTTATGTATTGAATTAAAAAAATATCCGAGTAGTTTGAAGCTCCATCTTAAATTTCAAAGCTCTGTTTCACATGCAGTGTAAAAAACAAAACAAAAACCTAGGTACATTAAATTGTTTTTGATCAACTTTGACACAATATCTGTTCGCATCCACCATACTTACAAGTTTTGTAAATGTCAAACTGATGCGCGCAGCACAATTCTCTGTACAAAGGAATTTTAATTGGTTCCTCGTATGCAATACCACTCACTCAACTTTGGTTCGACGCCTTTATCATCATATTTCGTTGTCTAAAGTGCGTTCTTTTCTAACAATAGTCAACAATTGTTATGTCAAAAAAAAAAATTGTTGAAATGTTATTTTAAAATTTTTTACAAATGATTTAGGTAAGAAACGTTATTTGATTTTGTTAAACTGTCAAACCACCACTCTTAAAAACAAAATAAATAAAGATATAAGAATTTTGCATGCGCTTACTTTTTTGGAGCATGTTGTGCGTGATGCATAGGTAATAATATGCGTCATGTTTAAAGATTACAGAATAGACGAATTCATCTCGGAAGGCCGTCCAACCGTAAGGCGTATTGATCCAATTAGGATCCAGTAGATTTTGAATATGCGGTCGAGGATGGCATCACCAAATGAGACCGTCGCATCGTCGTATGTCAGTTGAATTTGAAGAACGGTCGGACGCAACGGATTCTATGGGTTGGGGCCTTTAACCATTTCCTCGAAAATTATCTCCCATACTCTATCGTGATTAAGAACTCTATCGAACAAGAGTTTTTTCTCTTTAAAGGTTCCAATTAATGCATTCGTTGTTGCTTCCTTTGTTTTTGGTGTTTTTGCGAACCATTAATCTCCAAGCTTGTTCAAACGTTGTTGGAGTTTGAGAAACAACGGCCTCAAGGGGAATTGAGCAGGCAGCTGTAGGGTTAGAGTCGATGTTTCTACTGGAGAAGGCTGCTTAATAATCTGGAATATGAATAATTGGTGAACATATCTCCTGTGTTAAAGTCATCCATCCATCCTTTCTGGAACGAAATTTATTAATTTAAGAAAATAAAAAAAATTGAGAATGATTTGGATTATGAAAGTACTTTTTTTGACTGTTGTTAACAATAATTGTTCACGATCGATGGTGAGAAAAAAACGCACTTCTATGATTGTTAACTTTGCCCTCCGATACAACTCTTCATGTTAATTTGACAAAGCAGACTAAATTAATGAAAGACTATTTGACAAACGAAGCTTCAACAAAATGGCCGCATTTTCGTTTGGAAGTCCCTATTGGCCAACCCTTTCGTTTCTTTATCGATCGATATTTCCAAAACTTGAAATTACTTTAACTTCAATGAAATTGCACTGCATTGCCAACGAATAATTTTTTAAAACTATCGAGATGAGAGTCTTGCAGTAATTGCAATATTCATCTTAACTAAATAAAAAAAATTCAAACTTGCTTGGCAGATTGATTGATGCTGGCCGACATTTACACGAGTTTCCAGAACATCTGAAAGTTATTGCCATTTTTTGTCTGTCAAAAGCACGTTTTGGTCAAATCATCACAGAAATGTCAAGAACTTTCACATGTTATCGTTAGTGCAAATATGACCTAGTACAACTTAATCTCTACTAATATATGCATACTTACATAATATTCCCCTAGAAGAACCTTGTGAAAAATAAAAGGAAATGTCAAAGGCTGTAAGACTGCACTAAGGTGGATATTCATTCACTACCAAAAAGCTTCAAATCTCCTTCATCAAAGTACCTACAATAAATATTTATTTTCAAAGTGACATTTCACTTATACCATTTAACTTGCCAGACAGACTTCAAAAACGGACAATGTTGAACTAGTATTGCGTATTGCATCTAATGCTTTCGTGTGTGTTGAGGGCATACCATTCCCCACAAGAGTGTTCCTCGTAAGCATAATATTGTTACGTTAACTTTGATGTCTTTATGACGTCCTTACATGCGTTGGGGGTGTAAATATTATGTATTATACAGCGACACATTTAGTGTCATTCTAATGAGACTCTGGAATCTTTATTCATTCAACTGTCATCATGAATTTTTGTATACCAGCCGTATAACCTTCATATTCACGATAGCATTTTTTGATTTTCAAACTTTTTTTTAATTCCAACAGGATAGGTATAGAGGGGTTCTGAAAATAAAAACAGAAAGGATAAGCCTATAGCCAAGGACTTACATACATATAAGTTGCGTTTGAATCTGGAGCCTGCAATATGCTGATCCTTTTTGTTTCTGTTTAAACAATCCAGGTGTGATCATTAATCATTTTTGCCGATCTCTGTAATTATAGTAACCCGTTTAGAAGATTAGCGAACAAAAAAAAAAAAAACTCTCCACAACTGATCTGATTAATTCCATAATCAGAAACGCCATAAAAATAGCCTTGCTCTACCATTCACACAGGGGTTCATAAATAGATCCAGCAGCCACGAAGGGTTCCATCGAATGAAACAAGGCACACATTAAAAAAAAAAAAAAAAAGGATTCTTAATGACCACAAGAGTCACAAACGTATCATTAACTCATTATCATTGCCCGTATAGCTTGTTGTAGATGATGATGATGATGATGCCATATTATATGAAGACCTAGATATAGTCCCTTCTGTAAGATTTCAGCTTGCGTCCCATATGAAGTGTGTACACAGTACACATCGTTACGTCAATCTTATCTGACTTTTTTTTTTGTGTTGAATTTTTTATTGATTTTATAATTCAATCGGCTGTGTGTTCCATTAATTAAAAGGAACGAAAAAATATATGTTAAACATCCCCCAAAGGAGAGCAGCAACAGACAACACAGTGACGACAACAAGACATCTTATGCCAGGCGAGGCGTTGGTGTTCTATAAAATCGAAGAAGAAGATGATTCCTTTCCGCCTTTTCGCCTTTCACCATCATCATTGCTTCGCTTGAACTTAAGTGCCTCATGACGCAGGATTTATTAATAAATAATAATTTATTAACAAGAACAAAAAAAATCATTATTTGATATCGCTCCTTTGAACCGACCAAAACAAGCTGTGTGCTGCCTCTTGACCCTTTTTTCTTGGCCAAAGGACAGATGCCAGATAAACAAATAGCACCCCTTTGTATCCGGGGTGTTTCTTCCTAATGATACTACACACACCAGGTGCTGTCTTCGTCAAAAAAAAAAGAAGAAAGAAATGCAATCCAACCAACACGATGAGTTGTTAGGCAAGCGAGAAGGGGGGTATTGACGGTGATGGACCAATCCCATTCCAATTCCCAATCCGATATGGGGGTAGCTAAATTAAAAATAACACACCGGCTCGTCCTTAAGCGTCAATAGTTGAAACATACTTATGAAGGTGAGGCCCATTGACTAGGACGACGACGACAACGACAACAATAACGCAAACGGTTCCTAAGTATGTATAGGTACTGTTAGGTACTTACTCTGGAACTGAATGCTGTATTTATGACGTCGATGATTCCTTTGGCCGTCATTACGTAATCGTCCGTCGGCAGTTTATAAGTTACGTGTTCTTATTTCTCCTCCACTGGTTACGACAAAGACACTATACGTATACGTACTTGAGAAAAGAATTTATTTTGAGCCCAAGTGGCACCACCAGAGTCCGGTGCGGTCGGTGGCCAGCATTGGTAGGGGGCTTCGGCTTTGACTCTCAAATAAGATTACGTTCTTCTTGACATTTAATGGTGATAAGAAATCTTTTGAATGGCAATTGGATAGTGTGTGCGTCGAAAGAATGGAAGTATATTCAAAGCCCCCCTTGGAGACACTCGAAGGTGTTGAGAATATTGTTGCCTGCCTCAGTGGGATTTTCTTTCGTACAAAACTGGCTTAGTGGGAGCACTATGTATACAAATAAAAACAGATCTTTTTATTATTACGAGTATATTATTGTCCAAAAGCAACCGGTTGTTTTCTGATTCTAGAACTGAACCGAGACTCTGACCCTACTTTGCACTCAATTAGGATTGGAAAAAAGGCAGCATTTTATTGGCCAATTGGTTTAGGATTACGTTTTTTTTCAAGAAACAAGCTGGAATGTGCCGGAGACTTCGGTCCTCATCAGGCTCAGGTGTCACAGAGAAGAAACATATTATGAAATCAAAGGGCGTTATAAGCCGGTGAAATGGAAGTTCGTTCTATTGTTTTGATCTGCGCCCACCTCTTTTTTTTTAAAGATGCAAGTGTCATGCTTAGAAAAACACGCTTGAAAATATCAAATTGGTTCTTAGCCATTTTTATTGAGAGGAAAATATTTTCATCTAATTAAGTGATATTGTGGATGAAAAGACTGTTGATGGGTTAATAACATCGCTGCGGTAACTTTAAAATAGAAGAACGAATTTAATGGTGTGAGGTGTGAATAAGAAGCGATGAAATGGATATTCTTCTACTTTTCTGTTGTCTGATTCTGATCTCGAACTCAAAGTAGGTGTAAATTAAACAATTTAGAGTACAAGTTGATGTTTTGTGTGGGAAATTATGGCATCAATTGCTTATAATATGAAAAGAAGCTGACAGATACATTTGAATTTATAAGTTTAACAAATTAGTAGGTCTTCGGTTTTAAGTCATTTTCACAGGCTCATAGTTGAAGTTCAGTATAGCCAAAGTGAATTATAAACTTATCGAAGAAAACTTTAAGTTGGCAGCAATGTTTTTATTGACAGCCAATTTGTTATCTGCCATGTGATTAATAGAATCGACTGACGCCTGAACAACGCATGCAAATTGTGTAGATTTATTGCGAAATCATGATTCTGCTCGAGAAACGCATCGCGCGCTACGTCCATTTTTTTGTCGACACAATTATCCATCAAAGCAAAGGGGGTTGCCATACACGAACTCATCTATATAATCTGCTCTAATGAAAGCATGCCTGACGAATGAGAACTGATTGGCCCCTATCAGTATGTCTTCAGGTGTGATGCTTTTTTCTACTCAGGCTGAGGTTAACTCATGATGTCCAGGGTTGTTCCCAAAAGAAAGCAAAACTCAAGGTTGAAGAGTGTCGAACTCCGAAACAACAATATTTTTATTAATCTTAATTTGCTTAACAGATTATTTCATATTCCTTATGATAATCTTAGAATAGATACTAGGTCTGTGGAGACCCGAGAAACTGCCCACGTCAACAAACGATTCCTTAATACTAGGTCTGCAGAGATTTCTCTAAAAAGGAAGGGCTCCACGACAATAAACGAGTGGCCTAATGCCGGTCAGCGATCCACTGCGACCAACAGCGAAGTGGAAAGCTGACAAAAAAACGGTTGAGCAAGGCTCTGTCTATGGTACCCCTAAGAAATGAAGCAGCCACTACAAAAAACGGGTAGTTCCAAACTAGAGTAGAGAGGCTTACAAGAGCAGCAACCCCACGACAAAAAACTTTTGCTTCAAAACTTGGTGAGGCTTCTGCTGGTATTCCCCGCAGCGTACCTTGGAGTGAGAACTCTAATTCCGGTTTTCTATTTGCAATAGAACTTCTTCCAATGACTGGGAGATCGAGACTGATTTTCCATTCAAATTTCACTTCTTCTTATGGAATTTCACTGAAAGGAGATACTGTGAATTATAAAGTCAAAAGTTAAAAATACTTGCAAATGTGTGAATCTTTTTGAGTGATGAATTTATTTGAATGCTCTTCTGGTTTAGGTACTAGGAAGTGGTCGGCAGTCTAAATCAGCGGTGCGGGGTGTTGGCATTACGTCACGTGATGGTGGTTCTATTATTCATTACATGAATAATAGAATCTGTTCTGCTCAACATATTTTTTATTCGCAAGCACCTATTTTGCAGATGTTACATCGTTTTGGAGAATTAAGAGATCTTATTTCCTTCTCCATTGTCAGTATCTAGTTCTATATTATGGATTTCTATTTCATGAGTGCACTCTGACTTAAAATCAAGAAGAGTTATTCTCTTCTAAGAATTGTGGAAAGACTTACGATTGTGCCAGCGTAACAGTTTCTTCAACTTGCTAAGTGGGCACTTTATTTCTTCAATATACACTTAGTCAACCGGAAATGTATCCATATGTCTCGATGGATTTTCGCATTCGCACTAGAGTTTCTACCAAGAGTACTGATCGGAATCTTTGTCAGTCTTTTGGGAACAATTAAAAATACTGCAAGCATAGGATTACGTGTTGTCGATGGCAACATGGTCAATTTGCCATAAATTCATTAATCTGGGAACTGCGTAATCCTTTTAGATTTATTAACTTATGGTAATCTAGTACATTTCGCAGTCTACTCGAGAAGGTCATCAAATAACTGTCCGAATGGGTCACCTTTTTATCTAAGGAAGCTTGGATACCAACCAACTCTCATGGGAAACCTAAGTTTTCATTTTTATAAGCATTCCCTTTATTGCGAAACCGCTTCCAAATGACTGCTGTCTTCTCGAATTCCATGATAAAGCGTTGTAGTAGAATTAAGGCTCTCAAAAGTCCCACGGCTGACTACCAAGTAAACTCTAAATATTAAGTTTAAAGGAAATCAGCCTATCCACTTAGAATTCGAACTGCCGAATACTTACTCATAGAGAGAATTTTCTGATCACCTTTTCTCGAGACGATTCCAATTTCTCCTTTTTCAAAGAGTTTCTTCTCGCTAGGTGAATTTTGAGTAAGTGTCGAATTCGGGCGCCATTTCGAAAAAAAATTCCGTCAACTCTATTCAGCATTGTATATATATGTTACGGACAATGTTCTTCAAAAACAATTGCCTTTAAGACTCTTCTTGTTCTCATTATGTTCAAGGTTAAAAAATAATAATTAAGTTTTACCTATTGGCATTGTGTATATAAACTATATTATTCTTAATAAGTGGAACGCATGGTGCTCCATCTATGGACGAAATACACGGACATTAGATTGGAGAGTAATTGCAGAGGATTTTGTCTAGATTGCCATGGGAAGCAATAACAACCATGAAGCCGTAAATGTAAAGGCGATAAGACAACTAGCGCCGCCATTGACGAAGTTCACAACTAAAATAATATGTTCCATGAAATTATTATACAAATATAAATACAATGCTATTTGGTGCCAAATTCTTTAAAAATTGCTGAAGTCAATTTATATTGTACCTATATATTGCTTGTTCAAGTCTTTCATAATAATCAATGAAATTTATTTTCCATAAAGTTAAAAAGAAGTTCACAACTTGGGAGGGAAAATGATAATCAGCCCTTTAAAAGAACAGAAGCAGCTCATCTACGATCCATTCTTTGTCCTTATCAATCACACACCTACTAAAGGTGCGTTAAGCAGAAATGCAAATCCATATTCCGTCTGCAATAAAGCATTGCACTTCATTTTTCTACTAAATGATGTGGCAACAAGTGAACAGATGTCAACAGTACAGCGCAGCGTTGCATAAATGATGAGCAAGCAACGAGCAGCGCGTTGTTTCTCCCCCAGCCCAATTGGTAGGTGTATATTATTGTTGGTAATTCAGCCTTAAAGGAGGAATCTGCTGAAATGGAGTGGACTTTGTGGAATGATGCGAGCTAGTGATGGTTGCCTATAAATAAATCACACACTTCTCGTGAAATGGATGGATGTCTTGCAGTCTTGACTGTCATCCGTCAATTCTGAATTGTTTACATACACTAGCCAGGCGACCGCGAAAAAACGTACGCGCCGAGCCGGGCGGCACTAAATGGGACATTTTGTGGGGATTCTATATACTCGGTTTTATTTCACGTTGATGGAAAAGCAAACTGCAAACCATGAAGACAGCCATGAGATAAGAAAACTCTTTCATGAAACATATCGTCTTGGTCGTTTTCGTTGTCAGCTTTGTATTGCTTTTTTTTTATACTTACTTTAAACATTTTCTTGTTGCTTTGTTGAAATCAGCGGACAGGTTTCATTGTTGAAATAGGTAGATACAATTTGCTGGAATATTTATACGAATTGGTTGGGGTACATCAGTGATGGGACTTGGGCGTTGTCACCACGAGTTAAGCGGAGTGGATTTACAGAGGAAGGTTAAGGAAACCGTGTTTGAATCTCTACTTGGTGATTGAAATTCTAGAGAAGTTGTGTATTGTCGCGAATTGAACAACATTCTGCAGCTTGTAGCTGGAGGAACACACAACATGAGATGCTAGACGAAATGCCAGGAGCGGATTAAAGGTATATGTAAGTCGTTATCATTTTTATAAGCAAGACAAAAAATTGACACATGCATTTGAGTAGCTTTAAAAAATTTAAACACCTGCAAGATTTGCTGAGTAGATCATTAAAATCCACTCTGCTTGTACGTATTTTCATAAGCTGTACTCTGCGTTCTTCTCTCTCGAAATACTATACCTTCTGATACCTTAGATATTTGCAACAAGCAAGCTATACAGCTTGTTCAAAAACTTAAAGAATAATAATTACGGCCCCTCCAACATTGATCACTTTAAAGAACCTAAAAATTAACATAGATCACACAATTTCTGATCCCTTCGAAGGCAAGCTGAGTGGGTATATAATGGCTTAATGCCATTATTTTTTTCATTGCACGGCCTCGCTGTTGAACGATGTTGCTTAAACATTGATTTGTGTTTGATGTGCGCTGTCTGGCTTTATCTTATTATCCTCACACTGAAATCGTTGTTATGGGTGATTTCAGCACATATAATTCTACGTCGTTTTGCTGTTCCCTTTCAAACAACCCGAATAAAGGTATGACAAGATTTCCTCGGAGTTAAATAACTTCACTCAGCTTGTTGAACCCCTGACCTTGCAGATCACTGTTTTAACATCCTTATAAAAACAAAACACATCACAATTTTCAATTTTCAACACAGCTTTCTCTCCCAATATCAAGATCACTCAAGCGTTCCGAATGTTAACGTTTCTGCTGTGAAACTTTTATTAAATGGAGCCTTAGCAAATTTTCAAAAAAAAAAGACTAACGCCGCTCATGGAAATTCATCTCCAGCATCAGCAAAACAAGAGAAAAAGAAGAAAATGTCAAAGAAGCGAAATGTGTCTCAGCCATTTCTAGATCACAACACGACTTCATTTATTGTCCCCAGACACATGCAGAACCACCATTTCGATCTAAAGAATTTTCCTTGTTGAGTAAAAACGTTGTTGGAGAATATAATGCGACCAAGAAGATCCGAGGCGCCAATTAAGCAAATTACCCTTGGACACAGGAAGAATTCGTAATGAGGATCACACTGAGAGCAACAGGTAAGGTATACATATAGAGGAATGAACTATGTGACTGTGGGGCATTTGTCGTTAGATTATTATAATAGACCACAATATTATGTGCAAAATGTATTTATAATTTGAAACACCATGCGACATGAAGTGGAGACATTCTTTTGCCACATTTTGACGGATTTAATGGTGAAACATGTGTGGTGATTTAACCAAATTTATGTCCCATTCACACGCTGAATCCAAAAAAGCTATATTCAATTTAATCCGTCATCAATGTTCACGTCAATTAAGATACATTTCTTGGTCGGATGGTCACCTTCGCCCGTTCGACGGACGTCGCGTCGACAAGCTGCTTTGCTGTCAATTCAACACACCATGGTGTGATTTTCGATACCATTTCCCTTTTTCAATTTTATTTTGTTAAGTGAATTCGCTTGAAACACTTATTATCGCTTCAGCTTCGGCGCGGCGGCCGGCGGCGGCAGCGGTTTGGCATGGCATGCCTTCTCCATACTTTCCATTTGGAGGAGGCAGCCGCAGCAGGCAACTGATGGTAAGTGCAGACGACGAAATGGACAGCGACGAAAACGCAACGTTTTGAAACATCCATGTTGGTTAGTGGCACTGGTAATCTGTCAGCAACGGGCACCTTCCCATATGGAGCTTGCAAATTGAATCGTTTGACTATATTTGGACCAACCGAGTGACCATATTATCACTGCAACCTCCTTTTCTGGACTGCTGATCATCAACGACACATTATTTTCAGTTTTGGATGGAGCTGCTGCGCCTGGATGCCTGACAGTTCGGCATTACTTTTAGCGTGTTGAATGGACTGAACGCATAGTAAGTTATACTCAACTAAACATACATACATATATAACGTCCGTATACCCTATACGTGAAATGGTCGCGGCAATGCGACATGATATGTGTCGTATTAATTGGAAATTCACACTGCGATGCGTCCGCGATTTGTGGTTGCTTCTTTAGGTTATGTGGATTGTGAGGATTGTTGAAAGCGCCACTCCTTAAATAGAGCTTGTGTGAGCGCCATCGATCAGGACACTTTTAAAACGTCATATTGAGTCAAGATCGAGATGAGTTTCTGATACATAAGATGATGCTTGGGGATGGCACAGTATTACATTGCTTGTATTTTCTTTTTTTTAAATCTAAAGGGTCTTTCAATAGGGACTTCCGAACTTTGACATGTAATAGCGGCCATCTTGTAGAAGTTACATCTGTCAAATTTGCTGTCATCTATTCAGTCAGTTTTGTCAAATAACCATGTAGACGCAAAAAATTATTTTTAAAAATGTATGGTGATTCCCCTTTTGAGAGAGGGAGGAAGACATTTATGTATCTATTTGAAGGGTTTGAACTAAGGCCATATCACACTGACAGTGATTTCACTCACCACTGGCAGGCTGTGACGTCACGAAAACTGACGTGATTTTTACGCCTGTGAAGAAATTGCTCGTCAGTGGTCAGTTGAGAAAAAAAGGTTATCACACCTACTGCCAGGCCTGTGCCAGTGTGTCCCAAAACTCACTGACACCTCATGCTAGTCAGTGATATTTTCTCCGAGTCGGTCAGTGAACTGACGCCTGAAAAACTGACTATCACACTACACTGACAAATTCTTCACTGGCACACGACATTGGCAAGTGGCGTCAGTGAAATTTACTCGAAATCGGGTCAGTGAGCAGTTTTGCTATCACACTGACTGACTACCGACAGCCAGTGGCTGTCAGTTCCTTGCTTTTTTTCTTTATTTGTTTGAGGTGGAAAACTCTAGCTGCTGGTTTTTGTTTGTTTGCTTACACAAAATTCTTTATAAAAAAATAATGTCAGAAAAAGAATTTTTGGAAATAGTTGAAGTTGCCACTATGGCTTATTTGGCAGCGTGTGTGGTGGACAGCCTCAGCGATGATGATGAGGACAAGAGAACTCCGTCGACAGCGCAGTGTTTGGCAAAAAAGTGGTTGAGGCGTAGAGAGAAGGAAGAGTTTTGCTGCGACTGCTATTCCAAATAGCTCAACCAACTATTTTGGCTATTATTCCAGAAGTCCTTGACGATATTTACAAGGTTCTTGTGGGTTGTTTTTTTAAGGTTATTTCTAATAATAGCTTTGTTTGTTGAGCCCTGAAGTCACTTTTGTTCTTCTAGCCGTTGACTTTTAATATTCCACTTCTCTCTATCATCGTTACGGTCCAATTTTTTTATAACAGATTTTCTCGTAAATCACCCAACGGATTTCGATGAAAATTTCAAAGTGAAAGCTTTTTTAAAGCTTTTGTTTTGAGTTTTTTAAAAAAAGGTAATTTTCAGCCAAGCGTTGAATAAAAATGAGCTGCATTTGCCTGCACCAAAACCATTGCCGTGCAGAGAAATGCCAGTGCCGTACGTCCTCGTCGCGGACGATGCCTTTGCAATGCAACCAAATATTATGAAGCCTTTCGCGAACCGAGGTTTAACGATGACCCAACGTGTATTCAATTATCTCGCATTATATGAAAAATCGACTTTTATCCTTAAACACGATTGGCGGCTAAACTGGACGTGCTAGAGGCATCAAAGTTGACATATTTAAACTTGACTTGCGGCTCAACTAAGCGACCTAGCAACTTCAAAAATGCATATTCGTGATCTAGAAAATGTCAGTTCTAAAAAATCAAAAAAAAGTTGGTAAAAAAAGTTTTTTTTAAAACTTCCCAAAAAATACGGTAGTTGAAATTTTTCAAACAAAATATCAAAAAACAGGTCAGTTCACTGACGGGGTTTCTTCACTGGCACAACGAGAAATTTCGTGTTGCCAGTGATGGGACAGGGTCAGTACACTGACGCTCTTGTCATAAAAGTGTGTCAGTGGTCCTATGCGCCAGTGACTATTTATCACACTTGTCATTTTTCGAGTCAGTCACTGACGCGATTTGGGTTGGTCAGTGAACACGTCAGTGAACTGACACCTTCACTATGGCGTCCCAAAACTGGCTATCACACTACGGATGACTTCACTGACGGCGTTGTGACGAAATTTTGACATCACTGCCTGCCAGTGGTCATATAGCCTTAATCAATCAAAAACGAAGCTTTAACTTTTCGTTCAAAAATGTTTAATAATTTTGTTCGCTATTAAAAAGCAGTGGATTTTTTAATACCTCTTCTTCAAGTAGGAATTTAGTAACCTCCCTTCGTATCTAAGACATTTTCAGCTTCTAAACTATAGATCACGTGCTGGTTCGAGTTCTCAGATTCTGACTTGTGAGAAATGTTATTTACGACAAATTAATCATCTACAAACTTCTAAGCCTACCTGACTCTGTCAGAATTCGAGACATTCAGGTTAATCTCTTCAATATATTGTTCCATGAAGGTGCAGTGCATTCCTTGGATCGTGAAATGCTAGCTACTTCTTACTTATCGAATAATGTCGATTGAAATCTTCGGAATCCCTATTGAATTCTACAAATCGCTCTGCAAATAAATTTCCCAATATTTAAAACTTCTTGAGCAAAGGCGTTCGGGTTCGCCATACCCCTTTAACATCGTCGTATCGTCGTCGCGTCGCATTTTCGGTCGTTGCAATCGGTGCATGGTGCGGTTGACATTTGAAAGTATATTGACGTAGACGCCTAAGTAACGTTTATTGTTTTGTCAAAATTTATATTTACTGTCATGATGCAAAAGTATCCCACCGCCATCGCCATGCCACCAGCCTCATGCCATCCCAACCCATCCGTTCAAAAAAACACTTGCAATTATATTTCGCACAGATGGGGCATCAGCACCAGCGCGAAGGGGGACGAATAAATATACGAGACGACGACGATACCGGCATCATTGCCACCGCCGCGCCGTACCGATTAACTATGAATCATTTGTCCAAAAGAAACGATTAGCTCACCACACCAAGTGCATCGGCATCGGCTTCGGCTTTTAGCTTCGGCATCTAAATCCAACAACGATGTGCATCTCATCCCAATTGGGTTAACTATCTACGAACACCTTGGTTAAGCGAATCGATATAATACTCGAAGTTTTAGGGGAAATTCGAGGGTGGTGCTGTGGGAGGACGATAACTTTTAGCAATGTATCTATACACTACAGATCTATCTATCTCAGTGATATGATGGTGTGTACTTTGATAAACTGGAAAGTGGTTGACTGCTTAATGTCTCGCCAGTAAAATCGTTGGCACAATGCAGCACAGACAGTACATACACTACACTACATCTACATCCATACTAGGTACTCGTACCTAAACCTATACTTGTACTCCAGCAGTACACTCATTTAACTATTTTAGTGGCTGGAAGCTCTTTGTTTCATGGGCCACATCCACATCCAACTCTTCCAAATGAGCTCTTCCTCTATAGACTCGACTCCCGCCCTACCTTCCTCCATGACTAAATGTTTCATTTATAATTTTTTTGTGTTCTTTTTTTGCAACAAACTCTGTATGTGGCACACCTTGAACTAATAAACGAGGAGAAGATGCCAAGAAGAGTGAAATACCAATCTAGGGTAGGGTTGGAGTGGCGGTGCAATTGTTGCCATCACGGTGGTGTGCATCGTTGAGCATACTTGAGGCGTTGCTGGGCTGCTGGCTTCAAAGACAAGTGTGTGCACTTTACTGGCTCTAGCCGTATAGTTGACGATGGATATTCCGTTTCTAATTTAAGTTATTACACTTGTAGACGTAGACGGGTTTATTTCTGTTATCAATCATAGGAAATCGTAAAAAAATATAATAATATTATGAATGAGACGTTTTCTCAGGAAGGACTGATTAATAAGTTGGTGCTTGGTTATGGCCTTATCAAACTAGGTTCTTGGTTATGTCTATAATTAACTGATATATTTTTATGAAAGCGTATACTAGATTCACTTAATATTTTATGACAGTTGGTTTTCTTATTGGGGCAAGACGAATTGGTTTTTCGTCCTTCATATAAATGGCTTAAGTGGCATTGCATGACCGACTGTGGATGCGATGCACAGATCCTACGCTTATTGCCGTGGTATAGCGCAAGAAGAAGATGAAGAACTACTTACAGTATTGGAAATATGATAAAAAATCTTGGCTTGCTCAAAACTCAGCAAAAATATTTTACTTAGCAATTTCATGTTTTAAAACGTTGCGTTGCGGGCTTTTCACTATTATTGAATTGAAATCCTGTCATTAGGTTCGTAGTAAGTGTGAACGTTCCTTCTCCGGTTTCGGTTCAGGCTCGGTCACAATAGGAGCTAGCAATCCTTCTTCTTGAGTTTACGAAGCTTCTGTTTGCAACAATATTTTAACTTCTCTTCAAGTATGCTTCTAAGGCAATTTGGCAAGATCTTAAAAGTAGGTATTCAAAGAAGAAATCTTGCATAGTGAACGAAAACGTATAACAGATGTTTACAACAGTCAGTATTTACTTGTAAAACATTGTGATGCTTTTTGATACTTAGGCTGAGGTAGGCTCGTCGAAGTCCAGGGTTGTTCCCCAAAGAAAGCGAAAACTCAGGGTTGAAGAGTGTTGAAATAACAATGTTTTTTATTTACCAAAATATTCCTACCAAGTTACTTCATATACGGACTTAACAATAAAACTAAACTAATAATTCGACGTTTAATATAATACTATATAAATAATAATAGCTTAAATAGTTTGGCCTGTAGGGTTTACCCTACGACAAGAAACAATTCCAACTATATTTGGTCTATAGAGTTGCCTCTATGACAACAATTGGTTTTAGGTCTGTAGAGATTCTTGAAAAGAAGAGCTCCACGACAAGAAACGAATTAGGTCTGCAGAGATTCCTGAATGGAAGCGCTCCACGACAATAAACTGATTAGGTCTGTAGAGATTCTTGAAAAGAAGAGCTCCGCGACAAGAAACTGATTAGGTCTGCAGAGATTCCCGAAAGGAAGCGCTCCACGACAATAAACTGATTAGGTCTGTAGAGATCTTTTGAAAAGAAGAGCTCCACGACAAGAAACTGATTAGGTCTGTGGTGAAGCTTACAACTGCAGCAACCCCACGACAATAAACGGATTAGGTCTGTAGAGATTCTTATAAAGAAGAGCTCCACGACAAGAAACAAATTAGATCTGTGGTGACGCTTACAGTGGCAGCCACCCCAAGTAACAATTTAATTTGTATAAGGTTCTAAGCAAGTTATTTTCATACTGCTATAAGAACAAAAAAAGGCCTTAAACAAATCATTTTGGCGCACATTGCGCAAGCTATTTAACTGCTATAAGACTTTTGTGGGCAGGTGTTACAGCATCAAATAGCTTATCATGAAATGCAATTAGCTTTTCTCAGCAAGCCATTTTATGACAGCTATCGCCAATAGCTTGCTTGAGATGTTGTAAAAAAGCCTTATAAAAGCCATTTGATGACAGCTATCGTGCATAGCTTGCTTGAGATGTTATGAAAAAGCCCTATACAAGCCATTTAATGACAGCTATCGCCAATAGCTTGCTTGAGATGTTGTAAAAAAGCCTTATAAAAGCCATTTGATGACAGCTATCATGCATAGCTTGCTTGAGATGTTATGAAAAGGCCCTATAAAAGCCATTCGATGACAGCTTATGCCAATTTCTTGTCGTAAATGTTTACATAAAGGTCTTATAAGGGCCATTTTTGCATTGCAGCGAAATACCATTTTCTAGCCTGCCACAAGTGAGGAATATAAGAAAACAATTTATTGTTTTAATACAAAAAAATAAGGCAAAATTCAAAAATTGAATTAATAAAAAAAAAAATATCAATTTTGTATTTATTTCAAGGCATGTATTGTATTTTTATAACATTATTTATTTGTATTTTATTTAAATTCCTCCTCAGCCAGCTCCCCCGTTACATTTTCTAGTGCACTCTGTAATAATTGAAATTTTATTTTAATTATAAAAATGAAAAGTTTTTGTTTACCTGGGTTTTGAACTCGAGTCCGTCCTCGTACCATTCCAGCACTCTACCACTGCGCCAATTCACTGTTGATAATTCTTGCATCAAATGTGAACTAGTTAATACTGTCATCAAATGCCTTTTATAGGGCCTTTTTATAACATCTCAGGCAAGGTATGTGTGATTTCTGTCATCAATTGACTTTTATAGGGCCTTTTCATAATATCTCAAGCAAGCTATGCACGATAGCTGTCATCAAATGGCTTTTATAAGGCTTTTTTTAACATCTTAGGCAAGCTTGTGCGGTAGCTGTCATCAAATGACTTGTATAGGGCTTTTTCATAACATCCCAAGCAAGCTATGTACGATAGCTGTCATCAAATGGCTTTTATAGGGCCTTTTCATAACATCTCAAGCAAGCTATGCACGATTGCTGTCATCAAATGGCTTTTATAAGGCTTTTTTTTAACATCTTAGGCAAGCTATGTGCGGTAGCTGTCATCAAATTGCTTTTATAATGACCTTTGATAACATCCAAAGCAAGCTTTTAACTGTCATAAATAATAAAAAAAAAAATAGGTTTTGACTGTGTTGACTATCGATTGTTAGTTCCTTTTAGACAATCTTAATCGAAAAGTGCTCAGTAAAACGCGTACAAAAGTGGCTGTGAAAAGGATAAAATATGCATTGCTACAAAGTTGTGAAGATTTTCGATAAAGGAAGTAGCCTTTTGGCTACAGTTTGGAATTAATTTAAAAACTTCTCTGTTTTTTAGTAATCAGTACATACATACCATTCTCTCTTTATTTACATAACTGATTACATTTTTAAGAACTAAGACTATTGATAATAGCAAATTAATTTATTTTGTGTAAGGCCTTTAATGGCCAGCCTTACACAAATTGTTAGCATTGACTTGTCGTGGAGAGCCTTATAGCAGCTTATATTTTTTAAATTTTCAGTTGACAACTTCAGAAGGCCTTATACAGGCCATATTGTACCTTTATCAGCAAGCCTTGTATAGAACTTTTCAAATTAAATTCTAAAGGGCTTATACTAGCTATTATTTTAATTGTCAGCGTTTGAAATGTGTGGCTTGCGAAAATTTGCCTTATACGAACCGTATACAAGCTATTACTTGCCAAACTCAAAAAATTGGCCCTTATACAAGCTAAATTGTTACTTGGGACCCCACGACAAGAAACTGATGGCCTAATGCCTTTACTTCAAAATGTAATAAGGTTTCCGCTGGTATTCCCCGCAGCGTACCTTCGAGATCTCGTATTCCCGGTATTCTATTAAATAGAATCCTATACCAATGGCTGGGTGCTCGAGTCTAATTTTCCATACAAATTCTGCTTATACTTATGAAATATTTCAGTACTAAGGAAGTGTGAATTATAACATTAAAGACTAAAAATACTTGTACTACAATAATTCCTTCTGCTTGTTGGATGTTTCTGCTGGTTACTATCATATACGTGTTCGCAGTTGGTTGGTAGTACAAATCAGCGGTGCGGGGCGGAGGGGTGGTCGGTTTTGCTCCCATAGAGGACAATGGTTGTGTTGCGTCACTGGCTGGTCTTTGATATAAACTTAACGCATTATAGAAAAATCGTCGTGGTGATTGTGCCGGCGGTCGGTGGCGGTCGGTGGCGGTCGGTGATGATGGTCACTGGCTGATGCACTCATCATGGTGACTGGGGGGGTGGCAGTCGGTGATGATGATTATTGGCTGGTAATGTGCATTCCTCTTGGTGATTAGAAGCGGCGGTCGTCTTTTGATGGTTTTTATTACAAAAGCATCGTGGTGATCGGGGGCGGCTGTCGGTGGCAGTGAAGGAAATGTGTAACTTCGTTACAACATAATGCGGAAGGTGACGAAAGGTCAAAAACTCCATCAAGTGCAACAGTTTTAAATGATAAGCCGCCCAAAAGTCACTAGGCAGGTCACTCTTTATATATAGTCGAACAACGGTTGGTAATTATTTTATTGGCAACTCCATTGCATTTATAAACTATAGTATTCCCACTTTAGGTGCGCCATCTATCGACGAAAAACTAAGCTCTAGAATACTATGGGAAGCAACAACAACCATTTCCACCATTTTAATTGTTGTTGTTGCTTCCCATGTTATTCTAGAGCTTAGTTTTTCGTCGATAGATGGCGCACCTCAAGTGGTAGTACTATAGTTTATATAAACAATGGCAACTCCTAAGACAGATGAGATGAGAACCCAACTTTCCTTGCCATAAACACAATGTTAGTTATCGACAGTGCTTTCCCTATGCCCTTTCATCTGCCCTAAAGCCTACGAGTCTTAATGGAAAACATAAGCATCATGTTGGTCGTCCACGCGTTCGTTGAGCCAATCATGGTTTTTGAAGATTTGAACCATGCCCAGAAACACACTTCGAATGAGCACTTCTTCCGATTCGGTCAACTTGCTAAAATCACTAAGCAATGTGAATAATTCGTAGTTTTCCCGTTAGGTACCGCTGTCCAAAAATTGCTTCGAAAATATAGCTGCAGTAGGACCTTGCTACAAAACCACTAGAATGTTATAGGGTTTTCACACCGAGCTAAAACGCGGTTTTCGCGAAAAAACCCCAAAACTTGAACGAAAACACAAGTTTTACCATACGTTTTTCCTCATCACAAGTCTTATAAAACGACTGGTTTTATATAAAACCTACCAAAAACTTGTTGGAATACAAAGCAAACACACCTGAGTTTGTTTTGATTCTTTCAGAACACACCTAAGTTTGTTGCGATTCTTTCCAAACACACCTAAAAAGCGCATAAACGTCAAAAAAAAAAAATCAATCATAGCAGCCGAAAATATTTTCATTTCAAAATTTGTTCTAAAAATGAAGTGAAATGTCAAACGAAAACTTAAAAAGTCCGGTGTGAATGATTTTCAGGTTTTCGTAAACTTTTAGCTGAAAACCGGGTTCTCGGCTCGGTGTGAAAACCCTATTAGACTTAAATTTGAGTTTCTTCACATGTAGCTACAAATTTGATGATTTCGAGCACGCAGTAAGTTCGTCAGCTGCAGTTGTACGTGAAATAACCAGAAGAGTTTGATAATGACAGATATATCATGGCTGCACCAAATATATTTTAAAGACTCCGACTTTGCGGTGAGTGACTAGGAAACAATAACTTAAAAAATTCGCGCAAATCGGTGATAAATAGAGAAGCTTCTTGTTGTCACGGAATATTTTCACAACGTATTACCATTGACTCTTATATAAAGCCTACCTTTACCAGTCACTTGAGCAACTTAACTGTTTCGTCAGAGATGTCGAATGAAATTAATACAAACCAAGTAAAAGTGGCTTTACATGAAGCTGCAACAAATTGTAGTGCAGACGAAAAAGCAATAACAACAATCATAGCGCAGATGATGAAGATGAACATGTTCGTATTCACTATATAATTTTCAAGCTGCATCCATAATAAAAAAAGGAAAATTATTTTCCTATAATTTGCATCCATACAGACGTCTGCATTTTGGCCTTCCCTCTCTATCACACAAATATGATTTATATATTTTGCATCCTCTTTTTTGCAGGTCATGGCTTGCAGCTTCATGTAAAGACACCTTAAAGGTAACATGGTGTTGTGTAAAGGCTACTGGTGCGTTCCTTTTATTACCATATAGTCTACAATTGTTGTTATTGTAATGTCAAAAAAAATGTTGAAGTGTTTTTTGTTAGAATTTGTTGGGTTTTTTGCAAACCATTCAGGAACGATACCTTGTTAGAATTTGTTAAACTGTCAAACGGCAACTTTTAACATTTGCTTCTACATTATATTGAAGAACTTATTAATCAATCATCCCTCGAAATTGGCAATTTTATTTTTTCTTGTCTTTCTTAAAGAAAACAAAGACTTTCGAGGATTTATAATTTTTTGATTTGATTTTTAATAAAGACTGAATTGTTTACTACAAAACGTCCAGTTTGACAGATCAACAATCTCAACTCATATCATGGAGATGAGTTGGAAACACTAACAAATCGGAACTATCTGACACTTCAACGTGAGGTTAGGAACGCTGTTATGGAGTCATATAGTTACAAACCGTAACGTATTTAGATTAAAAGAACGCCTTTTAGTTGACAATTGTTAACAATAATTGTTGACTATGGTTAGAAAAAGAGCGCACCAAAGGTACATATATCTTTTAAGAGGTTAAATTCCAAGACCGAATAAATCAACTTTTTTCAACCTGACAACTCTCTGACGTCCGACTCCGTCCCTATGTCACGTAATTTGCAAAGTTGTAGTAGTATAACGTTCACACGTTGCCATTATAAAGACATCCATTTAATTGTCTCTGCTTAAAAGTTTCATTAATCAAACGTCCTTTTTTAAAAAATTCCGCCTTCTATTTCGAAAAAAACTGTACGCATTCCATAAACTATCCCATCAGAATCGTTTCTTAAGTGAAACTGAGAAGAATTCATTTGATTTTAATTTTCTCTTCTCATCATTAACGCGGGATGCGATTATCACGCTAATGATGCTTTTTGTTTGCAGATTGTTTCCATAAATCGAAGAAGGGTCAATATTTACTCCGCTCAAACGCTCCAACAATACACACACACACACACAGATATAGTCGTCCGCAAAGTGACTATCAATATACAAAACCGTCACCGGACTGCTTTTTCCATTTGGCCAATGTGTATTTGCTCAGGCACGGTACTCCTCTTGCCTCGGTACCGAAATAGCCCCCCCTCTCCTTTGCCATTCCATTTGCCCATCACTTACAAGACTTACAACGCGACATCAACGATATGAATACAACCAGATCGACAACGATGAGACTGCCCGGCCAGAAGATATTCCACCATCAATTAGGGTTCAGTGAGGTACGACGAAAGCGTCGTCGTCGTCTCGTCTCATTTTGTTCGTAGTTTACACTTAATCTTGACCAAACATCTTCTCCATTGACCCGTCGTCGTCGTCGTCGTAGTCTTTGCCCGTGCGTTGCATCGACATCGGCATCAGCTTCGGCGAAGGGCGTTCGACTGCTTAATGAGTTTCCTCGTCTCCTTTGGATTTTAATTACCCACCGTGTCCAGTCAAGTCCATTTATTTATACCATATCTATACGCTCGGAGTGAGTGAATATGAAAGTTAAATATTGCACGGGAAGAACAAGAGATCAATGCGGGGAGATGAACTCCTCGCTTCACCTGCCCAAGCCAGGGCATTTATGATCTTCTGAATGCGGCCGTCGTCGGTCGCGGCGTCCAGTTAAGCTATAGAACTCGGCATTCTTATAGCTCAAAAACGGCGAAGTAAGGCGAATAAATTTGATAATTTTATTACAACCAGTTGGGCTCTAAATCGCCGCAGTTTGGAAACAGTTAAGAAAGACCAATGATGCGGTGACTCCTCGCTTTGGCACTGCATTCGCATCGCATTCCCAAGGAAGAGAGAGAACAAGCTTGGAGTTAATCAGCGTTCTTCGATTTTTATGATCTATCAATTTGGTTTCGATGGTAACTATCTTGATGATACTCTTGATTCGTTTTTGCCGTTCAAGTCCTGACACCAGGAGGGCTCCTCGTCATTAACTCTTTTGGAACTATAGTCGAGTATTTCCCATTTTAAAAAGCATACAGCGAACACAGTGCTTAGTGGTCATTGTCTTTAAAAATTCTGATCCTTTGGTTTTGGTACACGAAGAGCCGCGGAATGTCTACGGCTATAGTGATTGTGATGATGGAAAGCCTGAGTATGAACCCAAAGCACTGAGTAAACATCAATCGAATAATCAAGGCAGCCAGAGGCGTCCATACCATAAAAATGTTGCAACAATGAACTGATGATGCTTAGCATGGTGGTCATATGTATATTCAAAACTTTTATGTTTAGATATCTACTCACACCTTTCTTTTTGTTTTTGTTTCCATTGGCCCTGGTCAATCCGTATCTATCACACAATAATTGTATAAAGATACAACGATGAAGTTTTCATTTTTATTTGTTATTGTTTGTTTGCCGAGTCATCAATCGCGCTTAAAGTAAGTGCAAACACAAACACATCTCAGTTCTCATGTGGTTTGTTTTGGACTCTTTGAGATTTTCTGCCACGGGCTGGGAGAAGAGGCTTCATAGATACACACCTGTTGTAGCTTAGGTGTGAAAAGTTATATTTCTTTTTTTTTTATAAGGAACGGTAAAATGTCATATTTAAATCTAAAAAGGCAAAACTTGGATTCAATTAATATACAAAAGGATGAATGAACTTTTTAGATTTAATGAACATCAGGATTACACAGTCTTTGTTTAAGTTACGTTATTATGTTTTATACAGAAAGAACGAATGACGTCATCACTCTGAACTCGTTCTTTGCGTTTCTTGACTTTACGCTTACTTTTCCTCAAAATTTCATATAAATATACAAATGGTTATTTTCACCTGATTTTTCAACCACTTTCAACTCATAAAGATCAAAGTAACTGGGTCTCCTTTAGTCTTCTAGATACGTTGCCAAATATTGATAAAGTGGTGGGGATAGTATATACACAGTTCGATGTTGACAGATTTGTTGAATCTTTCCATGATGTCATTCCAAAGAATTGTCAAAGAGCATCGTTTGGTATGTCGGTCGGTTGCAAAGGATTCCCAATATACTCATTTTCTGTTTTAAGATCTGTCAAAAAACTCGTTGTTTTTGGAGTGGGTATTAACTTCATGATAGATCAATTTGAAAACATGTCGCTAAAAATAGTCAAAAACCAGCAGCATTACCCAATCAAAGTGATTTAAGAAAACTAGACAAGCTAAAACACTTCGAAATGCAAGAAAACATGTTTTGTTTCAATTATTTTCTAAAGCTTATGAAGAAACATAATCTTTCTAATTTTCAATAAACTTTGACAAACAAAATGTCAAGAGAAAAAGACAGAAAGCCTGATAGTACTGTTGTGAGAGTTTTCATGTCTCCAATGAAGTGGCCTGCATTTTACAGTTTATCAGATACAACAGAAAGTACGCCAGTTTTCTTGCCAACGTGAAAAATGAGTCCATATTTGTAGTCCAATGATAAAATTGAGGCTCTCCCATCCACCCTTGCTTTGCTCCTGGGAAGCAATCTTTTGAAGTCAATCGTGCCTGGACAGCGCCGTATTTAAAAACAATAATTAGTGGTGGTAGTTCATCTCCGCTAACATATACACAAGCGAAGACGGTTGTTGACTCTCTCCCAACCACTAGAACACGGATTAAGGGTTTACATTTTTCTTCGATGGCTCTCAATTTCAAGCGACTTGGATCACTGCCGAAACCACTTTCATCAGCCTTCAAAATAAAAGCAGCCTTGTTAGGGCTTAGCAAATTGAAATCATCGTAAATTTTGTTAAGTTTTTCATAAAAGTCAAAAATTGTATCAGCTTTTCGAGAATCTTGGCGTGCTTTTTGCAAGTTTTTTAAGTGAGAGGTGCAGATGTCTTCTGTCAGAGATAAAATTACGGTATCAGTCATATCATTGCTTCTAACTATTGAAAGGGGTATAGCCAGCCAAATCCATGCTAAAAAACCAAAAAAAAACCTTCAAACGATGGCAAATTAAATAAAAAAAATTCATCTCATTAACAGAGTTTATTAGTGCATCAACGAAAAAAAAAACAAAATTTATATTATTAAAATTAGATTAGATTAGTCAATTAATTTTTTTTCGCAAAAAACAATATACATATGTAATTAGGAGAAAATGTACATATGTTATTAATATTTTGCCGGGTATCCTTTTTGCTTAAGCATCGATTCTAGTCTCTTTGGCATTGATTCACGAGCTTCCTGGTGTACTCTGAAGAAATTAGTCCCCATTCTTCAAAAAAAGGTATTCTTAGGTCTGCCTTTGGCTTTATATGGTGCGTTAGAATTTCGCGCTCAAATTTAGACCATAAGTTTGCAATGGCATTCAAGTCTGGTTCAGGCGGTTGCATGTCATGTGGGCAGTTCCAAATCAGCCAAGATTTTATAAACAATTCTTGGTTTATGTTTAGGATTGTTGTCTTGGTGCAGTCGAAAATTGGCCAAACCATAACATGACCTCCACGGAGTGTTTTACTGTGCTACGCCAATTCTTGGGCTGGAGTTCAGCTTTTGGCCTTTACCATATCCAACCCCTGAAGTTTAAATTTGCTATCATCCAAATTTAACCCTATAGCTGTTTTGTTTTTACTGCTGATGAAGGGTTTTTATCGGGCACTCCTTCCATTAAAATCAGAATCTCTAAGCATTGGACGTATAGTTTCAGCGCTACATTTTTTACCCAAATACCTCTCCGCAACCTCTGCCAATTTTGGTGCGCTTAAAGCAGGATCTTCTTTGACTATTCTTACTATCCATCGGCAGTCGCTATCGGGAAATATTATATTCGGAGCTTTCCTTTCTTTACTCACAATGCGATTTTCACGCACATGCTGTTCAATAATGTGTTGCAATTGTGGAAGAACTTATTTTTACCATTTCGGATACGTTTCTTTGGCTTTTTCCATCTTGAAAATGTTTTATTATTATTTTATTATTTCAATACCTGTATGGCGTCCCATATCGAGAAAAAATGTACTTTTAGATTATCTACTTGACACAAAGTAAATGCGAACAAAGGAAATTTCGTTTCATGGGTTTTTCCGCAAAACAAATTTTCTTCTCTTTTTATCAATACAATAATGAAACAAAACCCTATGAATAAGATAACCTATGTTTATGTTTTTTTGTTCCATTTGCTAGTTTTTGGCACTTTTTTTTAGTTTTCCAGCAAAGAGACCCAGTGCATTATTTCAGCTGGGTCCTGGGTGCCTAGGTACCCACTTAAATAAAGAGATCCTTCTCATCGCAGGGGTAACCAGTCCGAGATCTTGAAATTAAGCACCTTGCGATGGTGTGCTCCACATTTAACGGTAGTTCAGGATTCCTTCCCCGTGATACAACGGCAAGAGTATTTTTTCTATCACCAATTCGATTAAAAATAACTGCCTTTCAGACCCCGTATGTTTCTTCTCCCTATCAGTATGTCTTGTAAACAGCCAAAAACTTTTATAATTTGTTACAAGGAATTAAAATACACAATAAATTTGCTTGTTCTATAGGTTTTCAGAATAAAACCAATGAGAACTGTCATTCATATTCTAGAGTGAATTTCGGGTTTAAATGTACGCATTTCCGCAACATGGCTTCCAAAATATTTAAATATTTGAAATAAACGGCTGTTACATTGTTATATTTAATGAAATGAAAGTTATCAGAAACCGACTGAAATAAACAAATAAATCTTCGGAAAACTGTAAATATTCTGCAAATTCCATTTTAACCTCTTAAGGAACATTCCCCATAATTTACCGAAGAAATATCCACAAGCTGTAGAGGACAATCTCTGTAGATCACTTTATTCATCTTTAATGGTATCAGAAAAATATTGTGAAGGGACAGTTTTCTAATAACTGCCAACATCACTAATCACTGCCCAAAAGCACGTCCTAAGAATTTTGTTATGAAGTTCGTTACTGACTGAGCTTAGTCCCCAGTATATCTTCCTTAAATATGCCCTCTTAGTAGAGCGCCTTGTAGAATTTTCAACTCCACTTCCTAAATGCATATTCTTAGCCAAGAGAATTTTTCGATTATATAATTTAACTCCAGGATTTTCAGCACTGGTAACGGGTTACCAAAATTCTCGTAATGCACTCGGAATCCCTTCTTTATTGTGGAACTTTCGTGACATGCGGTACCCTTCCTTAAGATCCGGTGGCCACATGACATTTCAAGCAAAGAACTGTGGACACAAAAAGTTGGTATTGGCAAGCAGAGAAAGGGGCGCCCAATTGAATAGAAAATAGATACAAGGATTTAATAGCCGCGCCTAGCCCTAGAAATAGTTTAAGTGTCGCTTCCAACAGCAGCTTCCGGAAAGAAAGAAGAAGATGCCAAAGTATTGGTTAATATGAAAACTGTACCCAGCTCTCCCCATTACCACCTGCATTGCATATTACCAAACACATTATCTGAGTACACAAGCAAGAACAATGGATATATGCGTTTACCTGACATCCAACGTGAACTTTCAACCAAGAACAAAAGAATAAAATGCTTTTCCTCACGTAAGACAAACACCCTGAAACATGTTAATAATTCAAAATCAAATTTTTACACAAAAGAATCTTGTTAACATTAATTTATTGGTTTAAAATAAAGCATTCTCATAATGTTCTTTTTAATGTCTAACCTTCTTCTTGTGTCCGTCCAACCTCCGGTTTGTGTCAGATCTTTTAGATACTTCTTCAAGTATCTTTGTTTAGCAAAATAGGGAAAGAATACAAACCAAAACAAAAAAAGAATCTAACACCTCAACTCACCACTTAAAAGTCAAAATAAACTCAAACTCAGTTTGAACAAAAGACACGAGAGATATGCTGGGCTTTCAAGCATGGTATCTATCTATACGTACGGATTGAGCTGCTGTCGATGGACCGTTCTTGGGTTCTGTTGAACAGCTCTTGTAGCTTGCCTTTGCCACAGTTGTGTGAATATGAAGTGAATTGGGCACATACCACTTGGCCGATCGACAACCGCATCTTTTTTCCTGGCTTTGTATTCGATGTTGTTCCAGAGCAAACAAATTACCTCACCGCGCACATAAGATGTCGGTTTTTAGTGTTTGAGCTTAAATAACAAAAATGCCGTTTTATTTTGATACACAAATATTATTTCAAATGATTTTTTTTTTTTGAAAAACCCGCCCCAAGAATTTTAATCCGTACACGGACAATTGGTTGATATTTCTAGCCTACGAACGAACCGGACTATGGAAAATAGGAGATACGAGTATTATGTTGGAACAACAATGAATCTTGCTTTGTTTAGTATTCTTTGTTTTGAAACAGTAGGTGTACTCAACACCTAGGGATTTTGTTGAAATTAAACTTTGATTTAGTGAAGTAATATCGTTTTCACTGATCCTTTTTGATCTTGACAACTATAGTACAATACACAGACATATGGACAAGACAACTTATTTTAAGAGCCTAAGCTGTTGTAATAATTTTTTACTTTTTTTTATGGAAATCACAGTTTGTTAATAAATTTTGGTTTTAAGTAAATTATTTTCTCTAGAATAGCCAGAAAAGCAAAGCAAAATATTAGATAAAGGTTTTTTCGTATCATTGACTAAGACCGCACACAAATTTTAAGTTTAGAGTAAGTGCGGAAAATGTGACCAACGTGGGTAATATGGTCCACCATTGTGTTTCCCAAACTTCAACATTTTTTCATTGTAAAAACGCGTTCAAACCGGTTTAGCCGCAGACGAAAGACAGGATGTCTTTCACCGGGAATTTTGTTTTCTTTACTTTCGTTGCAATTATGTGGTGAGTTTCCTTTAAAGTTTTTAAATTAAATTTTGTGTTTATTTTTTTTCTTATTATATTTTCGTAATATGGGTGATTCTCACAGAAAGCCCTGCACCCTGCTTCGACTCCGAATATGCTCAGGTAAACACAGCTACAACGGAGGCACACAAGTCGTGGCTTCAGAGATATACTAGAGCGTGCAGAAATCTCTACATTGAGTGAAGGAAGGAAGTAAAAAAGAACACCAAAAACGCGAAGTCAAATTATATTTTAAGCATTTATATAGCTTATTTCTTAGCTATCGATAGAGATTAAACTTTGAAATAATGTTACTACATATAATAAAATACGCAATTTGTAGTGTTTAAATTAGTAAAATTGCATTGAATTAACTGTTTAACGCGAACTGCCAAATGTTTGCTACGAACTGTCAAAGTCTACCATCCGTTCCACATACCATCCACATCGCAACGAATAATATTCGCTCACGTCTTGACTAACCACAAAATCTGCAGCTCGTGAAGTCTTCAGCGCAGGGACCAGAGGGTGTCAGAAGCCAAGGTATAGACCTCATCTTGGATGGAGCGACCAGGTAGAGGGAGATCTCCGACTACTAGGAGTGCGAGATTGGAGTCGGAAGGCTGGAGATCGATCGGCTGAAGGGCCATATTAAGAGTGACAACACTATAGTGTGTTTAATGTGACATACCCCACGTGTTGGTAATATGTGGACAAAGTCCACAGCCACGGAAGACTTGCCGGTAGGAGGACATGGTGGAATTCAAACGGACAATCAACAACAAAATAATGGAATTTTTGATGGCGCGGCTTCCAATGCCCGAGAGAAACAACCCCCATGATAATAATACATAATCCTTTTAAGTGTTCAAATTGGATGCAAAAATCATCCAAAAGAAGTGGTGTTGGAAAGGCCATACACTTAGGAACCCTAGCGACAAATAACGAAACATCTAATGGAATCCTAAGGGTAACAGGATGAAAATAAGCTTTACGTGAACACCTGACAATTAAGTCTTAATTTCACGACGAGCTTACTCGCATGCAGAGTCCAATTAGGCTTAGACCAGAGCCCTAAGATCTACCCCAAGGCAGAATCAAGTTCCACCCCAGGGCAAAATCAAGTTCTACCCCAAGGTAGACTCTTAGTACCAATTTTATGGAACATGTTGAGGCATGTCCACACTCCTTGGTGAGGGGCGAGGTCTATCTTACACCTCTTGCATCCGATAATATCATCCGTAGACAATATTACCCAATGCCATATGTTTCCGCTATGGAATAAACCACAACCACCACGATACTCCCACAAGGGGGCCTACCTCATAGATAGTCTCCCAGGTGACTCGGCCACCTGGGTGGGCACTATCTCCCGTGGTACCAGAATAAAGCTTCCGGTGGAGCTTCGCAACCGTGAGGTCACTTCCAGATGAGCACCTTCAATACTCAAGGCCTGGCAGCCTTAGATATGCGCACTCAACCATCTGCCAAGGCAGAAGCAAACAGCCAAATACGCATACCCAGCCCTCCTCTCTTAGCCGCATACAAGTTTTACCTTGCATACGTTTCCAGTAAGGAATCAATACTTCCAGGAAAAGAAATATAGCTGTAGATACTCACTCCTATTTCAGTTACAACAATTTCCCTGCCATTCATATTGTTCCCGGGTTGCCGCGTGGAGGCGGAGGATAGGCACATCTATCCCTCTTAAACTCCAAACTCCAATCTCAACCACATTCATGATTGGATTGAAGCCAGCTTACAAAACACCGACGATGCTAAGCCCGGCAGGGACCCTAAAGACGAAGAGGTGCCGCGGCCTCTACGCTCCAAGGATCTGCCGAACAGAAGGAGTATCGCGATCTATATTCGTAGCCTTGGTTAAGCGTTCAAACACTTAAGAGGGTATAGTTAACCCCCTCCTAAGGGTAACAGACACTTGGAGGTCAACAGTAGTTTAAAAGAAGGTCAATCTCAAGGAATACAATCATGGCCACAACTAAGGCCAGTCGAGATGAGCCGGGACTGATGGAAAATTCTTGTTGCTGCCCTATGTTCAAGGAGCAGTTTAAGTGCTGCAGTACTTGCAGCCGGACAGTTTATATTATGTGATCAAAAACTTTAGTGTATAATCCGTTTGTGCAATGGTGCCGGATTTACCGCAACCACAAATTTTGCAGAAATTTGTACGTCTCGACTTTCTCACTTTTCCAATCCGGCTGAATGTCCGATGTCATCGAATTTGACGCTATTCCTTGGAGTTGTTCGCGAGTCAATGGACGGACGATTTTCTCTGCTTCTTCTGGAAGCAACCCATAATGTGTATCCACATTTGCTGTTCCCTCTGCCTATCTTTTAAACTTCTTCCCTTATTTGGCGAAGTTTCATTAGAGTAATCTTGCCTGGTAATTAAAGCTGGATGATGGAATCAACTGTTTGGGCATGGAAATAGGACTTCGAATCGGTCTTCCTTTTTTGGTTACAATTGGTTTGGTTTTCTTTAAAATGCACGACAGCGTGGAGGACAAGGTGGAAGCTTGTCCGTAGTAAGGCTGTTCGTTAGAAAATTCGTGTAGACTAAGAGGGTTGGTTTATCTTTTGGTTTTGAAGTTTTTGTTGAAACGACCGGAGCATGAAACTTTTGCATTACTATATTCTTCAGAATCAGGACTGCGTTTGTTATGGAACAATAAAGTGTCAAGTAGGATTCTAGCTTGAATCAGCTTTTGAAAAGCAAGCCAAATTTTTTTAGCAGTTTATTTGAAAGCTTAGCGAGAGGAGAGAATTGGCCATTTTCGAAAATTCGAATGCAGATCAATAGTAATCGCCCTGAATAGAATGCCAGTTTTATAGAATTTGATGAAAATGGCTCCTGTCCTAGGTGAATAATTAAATTATTTAAGTCCTGATAAAGTGAAATCTTGTCTTTTTACAAATTATATGACAGTTCATTTGTCTTCCCATATTGCAACGTAGTGCGTGTTATAGTATACAAATAATAGATAGGTGTTCAATAAATTGTTCTGTTTATCCAACGAATCACACTGCTTAACGCAATACAAGACTCCTTATCACGTACGCCCAATCTCTCATACAAATTCCCATAAAGCTGGACAAATAAATACAGAAACAGGTACTGTTGCGTGGCCATACTGACAAATGCACAAAAACGAACAACCAAACTAAACCAATTCGACTTTATCCGAGTGAATGACGTCCAAAGCCTTTGAAAAGAAAAAAAAAGGAAGAACTAAGCGGGAGCATTCAAACAACGCATTTCATTAATCTTCAGTTGCAATTTCTGTTTAAATTGGGCCTCAATTGGTGGGTTGTTTCTTGTGTATCTTCCAAAGAGTTTACGTGACCGGAGTTTATAACCAAAACAAAATAAGTGCAAAAAAGTTCAGCATAGGTGGTCATTATGACAAAAGAAGAAACATCGGGCAGATCCATGGAACCATGTACAACCACATACTCGTTCATATCCATATCCAAGCACGAAGACGAAGAGTAGTTTTACTGGAGACTGAGATGTGCATTTAATATTAAGCTGCCACAATTTGGAGAAGAATTGGTGGATTAGTTAAAACGGGATACGCCTCGGCTGCTTGAACTTAATGGCGAACAATTATGGTCCACATTATACATAATTCGAAACTAAAACGGATTTAATGTGGAAGAGCATAACATTCGGATTAAATTTTAAACTGATACTTTTGAATTGGCCACGTTATAAAGAAGAGTTTTGTCTACAACTCTTCTTTTGCGTTTAAATGTTTAGATTTTTGTCTAGTTCCACTTGCTGTCGAATACTGTGGATTCGGAAGTATTTTGACGAAATTTTCTTTGATAAAATACGAACTTTCTCCTACTTGTGAAGTAAAAAGGCTTTGCATTTATTATATTCATTAGGTATATGACTTTAGTAATATTAAGATACGGAACGACAGGTATGCCATCTAGCGAGAAGTCCCAGAAGCATTTTATTCCTGCTAATTGGAGATATTGGATTACTAGCGGAGCGCAATCAGTTTCATGGGAATACTGTATAAATATAAACATAAACAAAAAAAGGTACTAAACTTATACCTAGTAAAAGTTGTCTGAACTTAAACTAACAAATCTGACAGGGGAGTGGATTACAAGTGTGAAATTTATTTCTATCAAAGAAAGAGATCACAACACTGTTGGAAACAAGATGCAGTAGTATACTTACTAGTTTTGTTCATTGAACTTAATAGCTCGTTTTCTTGTTGGCAATAATCCACAATAAAAATCAAATACTGCACTTAGCAAAACTGCACATCAGCAGAACTTATTGTACTTTACTAGCTACTACACTACCTACATTTAGTCTAGGCTTAATCATCTGAATGCAGGCAACTTCATTTGAATTGCATGATGCGAGACTAAACCTTATTATATTTTTTTATTTTCAAAACACAAATAATTATGAAATTTGGCGAAAATATTTCCTTTTCTCAGCTTAATTTTGAGATTGTTCATTATTCGTAGAAGTCGCCTGAACTTAACTCCATTCGGCCATCCACAATCAATACATCCCGTTAATTTTGTAGAACACTCGAATTTTATATTAGAAGTTTCAGCTTGTTATTATAACAATGTAAAAAAAAAATAATTTTGAATCTACTATTATACATAGTATGTATGGAATTCAAAAAAAAAAATAATGACTGATATAATAGCTTTGTTCGTTAAACCAGCGCCAGATCTAGGGATTTGTTCAAGGGGGGCAAAAGTCGACTTTGGCGCCCTCTACTACTCCATTATTTCATAACCACTTTAGAAATTTGAGTTTGTTTGCTCTTCACTCTCATTCTTCTCTCTTTCCTTTCTTCATCATCATTGTGGTTGTGCACCGCAAGGGTTCCCGCCTAGGGTAAGGTTGAGGTATCGGGGTTAGTTGAATGGAATAGGTTTTTTTAATGTCAAAATTGGGGCGCACTTGTTAAAACACGCACTGAAGCATTTTATTTGACACTTTGTCCATTCTTGTGATTTTGCATTGTGCTCGGTGAGCACATTGGTTGCAGGTATTTTAATTTTCTCGGGGCAAAATCAGAATTTTTGTAATATATTTGAAAATAGCTATCTCTATTTGAAAACGGATAATTGAGAATGATTTGAGGTTAGGGCACAAAATGGCAAATATCTGAGTTTTATCTAGCATTCAAAGAATTCGAATCTAAGGAAAATTAGGAAAATAAGTCATAAGCAAAAAATGTTTGAAAATTTCATTTCTTTGGCATTGAAGTTTGAAAATGAACTAAAGTGTTCAATACTCAACGAAATTTTGGGCAGTTTAGTAGTTTTTGTTGTTGCTTTTTATAGAGCTGCACTGACAGTTCTTATGCAATACCCCATGGCTTAGTGGGTAGTGTGTCGGACTGCTACTTCGAATGTTCTGGGTTCGATCACTTACTCCACCTATATGTATGTATATTTTATTCCGAGGTACTATCTGTTGCAGATAAGTGACAAATCCTCCAGGAGAAAATTTTATTATGAAAAAGTGCTTTGTAGGCCCCTTCCATTCCTACAAAATATAAACGCACACTCGAAAAATTTTTGAATATCGGGGTGGTTTGAAACTCGACGAAACGGAAGTGCGCCATGACACTTTAAAGCAAATAAATTAATATATCACAATTCACAACAAGCCTGCTAGAGATAACGAATGGAAAAAAACCAAGACGCAGTATTTTATATTCTAACTCTCATGTTCTCCCATGCTAAGTAGCCTCTCACTCTGGTCTACTAAGCATTGTACATGTACCTACATTATATCAAGCTTAAGCGAGTGAGCAGGCGCTTTGATACGAGTAAGTTAGCATGTTTGTTAATATATGTATACGTGATTTGCATGCTGTCTAACAGGAGAAGCTTTAGAAAAAAATTATTTTAACTTTTAAAAATAGTCAGAATCTTAAAAAATAGTCCGTGTTCGATGATTTTTAAATAGTGGCGTCCTGGAGTTCAGGCTTTAAGAAGGAGTCAAATGGACGCAAATGAGCTAAAAAGGCAACCCTGCTATACAGATCTAATGCGAAAGTGCAAACGTGTCGGTACGTTTGTATGCTAGAATGTGTGCAAAAACGTTTGTATACGTTACGTGTTGCAAGCATTTAGTCATAAAATAAAGTTTTAAAGTAAATCCAAAACTAGTGTTGGAAACAGGTTTTCATCTCCATCTCTCGCATGTTACTTCTCGGAAGTTTCACTTCGACCACCGTGTGAATTACACACACACATTTATTTTGTTTGCTGACATCATTGTATATGAAATCTATAGTAATATGGATAGAAGGATCGACTGTGGCGACACCGTGAGCCTCCAAACCTTTTTTTCCAAATTTCTCGTTTTGGAGAGAAAATGTAGGTGGAAAGGTTTAAATATGTGATAATTATCAGTGACATCTATGTGTCTCCAAACCCCGTTATCTCATACTCGTTCCCCAGACTACTATAGATTTCATATACAATGCTGACATTTCTCATTGCGCACTGGGACAGGGTACATACTGACAAACTTAAGGGCTAACCATAATTGAAGAATGTAACGTACGTTGCCTTACGAAACAGTAGAAATACATGTGATTTGTATACCCAACCCGAAATGACTTTTTGTTAAGTTTCGGCAAGTTTCGTTCACTTGCGTTTTCGTACGTAATGTACGCTTTGAGTCGTACATTACGTACGAAAATCTGACATTCCTTTTTTTCTAAAGAGCATTCTTCTTCTTTCTTTCTTCTTATTTCTAAAGGCTATTATGGGCAACTGATGTACTTAACAAATCGAAAGGAAACTTTTCGTCCGTTTTTGACACTTGTTTACTTTTTCTTTCGCGTATTATGGTTGGGCCTTTAATGTCAAACGTGAAGTTTGGAGATTGTGTGGAAAGTCTAGGTGTCGCCACAGTCGATCCTTTCCTCCAGACTACTGTAGATTTTATATACAACGGTGATATAAAAAAACATCACCGAAATATTTTGGCGATTTGGCAGTCGTGTAAAAGCAGGCATTTATTGAACCTTGGGCGCAGAATAATGTGGGCCTTACACCACGCAATATTATTGCTCAAGATATTGGCCAAAAATATTGCGTGAAAATGCGTTGTCCTTACACGATGCAATATTATTGCAAAATATTTTTGCCTTCCTTCACACAAGCTGTGTGACTCATAGTAAGGACATACATACTTTTTCTTTCTTAGATTTTGATATCAATAATTGCAAATCGTGAAACCATCCGTTTGTTTCAAAAATTCAACACTGTGTCTATAGATACTCACCATTTTTTTTTTTAAATTTAAATCTTCCCAATTTATTCTGAAAAAATCAGTGTAAAATCCTCATTCCAAAATGAAAAATATACGCAGACAATTGTAGAAATTTGAAAAAACTTCACTTAGTGTCCAATTCCAATAAAAACACAGTATTTTATGTTTTCAATTTTTTTAATAAATTATTCATTTCTTTCTTTTTTGTTTTTGTTTATAATTCATTTGTTTTTATAGTTCTTTTTTTTCGATTTTTGTTGTTTTTTTTTTAATTTCATATAATTTTAACTAGTTTTAACTTATGAATTAATAAATTCTATTTTATTTTTATACATATATATATAAATTTATATATTTAAAAAGTATTTTATATATAATTATGTATATATATGAGAAATTTATTATTTGGAAAAATAATAACATACATGTTTTTGGAGTTTTTTTTAAAGATACTTTTTTTTCTTTGTTAAAATTATTATAAACAGCGAAAATATATAACTACATATTATAAAAAAATAATATACATAGTTTTTTTGTATAATTTGGTTGGTTTTTTTTTGTGACAAATTTTTTGAGCATTCAATTTAATATTTTGAAACATAATTTAAGTAGAAAAAAAGGATCAAACAAATCGAAATCGCGTGCGCCTGGTTTTAATTGTTTTTTTGTTCTAACTATGTAGTTTTAAAAAATAGTGTATATATATTTATTTATATATAGATTTCTATGTATAATTGGAATTTTTAATAATAGTATTTACAAATTTGTCAATTTCAATTCTCTTTATTTTCTTTGCATAAAAAAGAAAATAAAGAGAATTTCTGTATATATGTTTTAATAATATTAGTTCACCTAATGGAATGAAGGACATTTAAGGATAAGGAAAGGGATGGGGAAATAACTGGCCAATGCAAGCATAAGATGCATTTTAATGTTTATTTTTTTTTTATAAAATTATTGTGTCCAAAACTTATTTGTCAAAAAAGAGAAAGTATAGTTAAGTTTAACAAAAAAACAAAAAAAAAAAAAAAAAATATAATGTTAAGTTTAAAAAAAAAAGTTTAGCGTTCTTTTTGTTTTGTTTGTTTGTTTGTTTTGCTTTTTGATTCTAAAAACTAAATAAAAAATGTCGTTAGTGAATAAATATATATATATGTATGTATATATGCATGGGTTCTATGTACAAATTTTTAGATTCGATAGGTACACATTCATGGGGACTTGTTTTTATTTATTATTATGTTTCTTAATGACTACGAAAATATATATATATTTATACTTTATATAATCATTATATCGCACACTTAAAAACTAATTTTTATAGTCACGTTGGTTTATTTTTGTTTAAACATTTAGCTCATTTTTTTATAGTATTTTGCCGCTAGGTATACAAATAGTCCATATTTTTCTGTTATACGTATAACACAATATTTTTTTTTTGTTTTCTAAAGTTTAATGAGTTTTTTTTTTATCATTCAAATATAATGCTTAACCTCCTAAGCTAGGATTAGACTGTATATCAACAAATCTGACATTGTCAGGTGATTTTTGGGTCATTCGGACAGTTTTTGATACATTTTCACAAAAGGGTCACATTCAACTGCTTTTTTTGACCCAAAGACCACTTTTTTTCTTCTTTTAATTTAAGTCAGTGTCAAGACAGTCTAATCTAAGCACAAGGACTGGAGCAATTGAGAGAAAATTTGGATCAAGATCAACACAATTATTTATAAAAAAAAAAAAAGATCTTGTAAAGGGGAAAACAATATTTCTACACCTACAGTCAGTCAGCGATTTATTTATACACAATTCTTTTTTGTTTAATTTAACTTATTTAAGATTAAAATAAAAAATTCAATAAAAAGTGTAGGTTTCGTTTTTTTTTTTTTTTTTTTTTTTTTTGGAGGAAGGTGTAATGAAAATACTTAGGCTTACAAATGATAACATGACTACACATGAGATATGAGGGAACTATAAACCTTCAGTTAATTTTACAATTCTAAAATTTTAATATTTTATTGGATAACTACATATGCGGAGTCCCACAAACGACTGTTCGCTGATTCTGCGATGACGCCGCCGACGACACTGACGACGGCCACCTTTGACTGCAGTACGCTGAATCACCAAGGACCGATATCCTTTTACTGCTATCCTGCTGGAGCATGTATTCTTTGGTTGTAGGCGGACTACTGAGTATCTGTGATGCTCGATGCATCAGTGATGGATCTGTGTTAAGCTGTTTTTGTGACTTTGCACGTGCCAGCGGTGTTATTGTGCCAACGAAGCACTCACTGTTGGCATTATTATTGTCACTGTAACCGGAGATTACAGCAGCACCATAGAGGCTGCTATTCATGAGACAATCATCACCGCCACCACCACCACCTGTTACACTCGCGACATTATTGACGCTCTTGTCCCAGGTGTTTTTGATGATGTTGGGGTTGGTGTTGTCGAACGCGAGAGCACTGCTCGAGGTTCGTTTAGCTGAGAGTGTGGCAGCGCCACAGCCACCCATGCCGCCAACTCCTCCAATACCACCCATAACTCCGCCAATACCATGACCGTTGTGCATTCCATTTGCGGTCGCATTTTGTTCGTTTTGTTTTCTGGCTTCGGCGTCATCTTTCTCTTGGGCACGCTTGCGTTTTCGTTTCATACAGATCACAACTGAGGCAGCAATAACGGCAACAACTGGCATGGCAACTGAGAGAATGGCTATAAGAACAACTTGACCCCCTGTAAGACCATCACTGCGAGGCCTTGGAAGATTAGCTTCGTACTGTTGAGCATTAGCTGATGCCGCAGTATATGACTCTTCTTCGCACTGTACTCCACGATAGCTATTGGCGCAGACGCACTGGAAACTATTTACTCGATTCACACAGGTTCCTCCATTGCGACAGGGTTGTGGTGCGCATTCATCGATATCAACGCTGCAGTCCTTGCCCATGAATCCTGCACGGCATATACACTGATAATCGTTGTTGAGATTCGTACAGCTTCCGCCATTGGCACATGGCTTTGTGAGGCAGAGATCGACCTTTTCACCGCAAATCATTCCAAGATATCCGGGTACACATTGACACCGAAACTGATTGACCATATCAATGCAGGTTCCTCCATTTAGACATGGATTACCTTGGCAATCGTCGATGTTCTCCTCGCAGTGATCACCAGTGAAACCGGACAAACATTGACATCTAAATGAATTCTCGCCGCTGCTTACCATGCACTTTCCATTATTCTGACACGGATTCGGATTGCAGTTATCTACGTGAGTTTCGCAATGGATTCCACTATAACCATACGGGCATTCGCATTTAAACCCCGACTTGGTGTCCCGGCAGTTGCCAATCTTGCAGGGTTTATCCGAACATGTGTGCACCTTATCCTCGCAGTGTCGTCCATTCCAACCTTTTCGGCATTCGCATTTGTAGTTGTTGTTCACAGTATCATCGGAGCAGGTGCCGCCATTCAAACATGGCTCATACTCACAGGAAGTTACTTGGATCTCGCATTCGGTGCCATTGAATCCAGGCGCACATTGGCAGGTGTAAAGACCTTGTCCCGTATTAAAGCAAGTTCCTTGATTGTGGCAGGGTCGATGGTTGGTGCAGTAGTTCAAATCTTGGTTACAAAACAAACCACCCCATCCTTCATCACAACGGCACTCCCAGGGAACATTGCATGTGCCATGCACACATCCAGGATATGGTTCGCATTGATCGCAAAGTGGTCCCTTCCAGCCCGGGTTACATCTGAAAAAATAACAAAAACAAAAAACCCATTTAATAAAAAATCTTCAAAAAAGTTTTTTAAAAAGCGTGTTACAAAACAGATTAAGGAAAGGGTGAGAGGAGCAGATTGCACGCCAAAAGCCCCCCAGGGGAGCACTAAGAAGAAGGTGCAACAAAACGAACGAAAAGAAGAAAAAAAAAATCAAAAAGTGAATGTGGGTCCACCGACCGAATGGCAAGAATGCAAATAAGCTAACTGGTGTGGTAGTGGCACTCTGACACCGGTTGTTGGTGGCTTTCGATTCGTTGGCCGCCGCCGGCGGCTGTGGGACGCCGCTATAGCCACATGCAATGTGCATGAGCATGCTGCTGCTGCTCCTGCTGCTGCAGCTACTGCCTGCTGATGATGATTATGTGTGTGCTTGTGTGTGTATTCCTAACTGTCCATCGTGAAACAACCTGGAAAACTGAAATGTGAAATACGAACAGGTGATATGACGACGATGACGACGACGGCGACGAAGATGGATGAGAGTTCTGCTTGCTGCTGCTGCTGCTATTGTTGCTTCGAAAAATATAATCTGCTTGTCTTCTTTTATCTGTTGTTCTCCTTAACTGCCTTTTTTTTATACATACATAAATATAGTTTTATTTTTCTTTGATTGTTAGTTTTTTTTTTTTTTTTTTTTAAACGTAGTGATCGCGCGTACGTGCGCCGTGTATGTGATTATATTTGCGAACAATTTTTCTCACGCTTGGCTTCTCTTCAACCAACCAGCCAGTCAGCCAGCCATCCATCCAGCCAGCGCTGCGCTGCTCGCTCAGCCCCGAAAGAACCAAGAAAACTTAAAACAGCACAGAACCGGCTGATTGTGTTTAATAATGAAGCCACCGCCGCGCCGCCGAAGAAGACGAATATCTAGAAGGATGTGCGATGATTATGGTAAAGAAATTATGATGTATGCAGACATGATGATGCACTGGATAAATATGAGAAATCAAAGGAGCGCAGCGAGAGTTCGATGGATTTTTGATTGTTTTTTTTTTTTTTTTTTTTAACTTGGCTCAAACAGAAAGAGGGACGGACATGTGTCAATTTTTGGTAGAAGTCAACTCTACCTGGCGCTCCTGTGGTAGGTATTGTTAGAAGCAGGACTTCATCTTGGACAAATAAGCATGTGGTATGCACAAATCTAGACCACAAGGGTAAGCGAATTGAATAGTCTTTTATGTGGTTATAACAATTTTTATTTATAATGAAATCAAGATAGTCTGTCTGTTCTTCAAGAAACAATGACATCTCGTGGGCATTTATGTTCACAAGTGTGGGAGAGATGAGATATTAAATAGCTTCAGATGCTGCTCAAGGCTAGAAACACTAGAATTAATCAGCCATAAAAACAGCCAACGTCAGTGTCATAACACAGTGCATGTTGGAAGCTGACCGAGTATATGTCTTATTGTTGTTTAGGACACAATCTCATCTCCTGATTAAGAAAATTAAATGTAAAACCAGGTTAGAATAGGTCGAACTCAAGAAATTGTTCCTATACTTTCATTTTGACAACAATAATTAAGAAACCTCGGAGACCTTCTTTTTTGTGAACATACTGTATCGGAGCGCAGCAGACCGTAAAACCATTATTAAAATATAAGAAATAAAAACACGATCAATTTAAAGTGGAAAAATTATATCAAAAAACCACTATGAACATTTTATTCCTTCACGATCAAGTTCCTGCTTATGACTAAACTTTCGTTAGAGTTGTTCGCAGAACAAGCTCTTTCTTTCGTTAAGTTTTATATGTATTACTATTTTACCTTCTCATATAGGAAAACATTGGATGCAGAGTTGCCAGAACTCATGCAATCCGATACACATACCAAACGCTTCATATGATAGTGACATTCACTATAAGGGTGCATAAGGGTGCGTGCGCGTTCATCAACTTAAAATCTTTCATGATTAATGTGACCACCATTTTCCACACTACTCGCCTATAGCAGTGGGAACTGTTTTGAAGATTTGTTTTTATTTCGTTTGCTGAACATTCAAATATAAATCAATTTGGATTCCAACACGAAACATTACTTTAATTGTCTGTTTGGTCATAAAAACAGAACATGAGTGCCAGTGGAAAAAAGCATATCAACAGTTCAAACTGCACTGCACTATCGACGAATGACCAGAACAAACGCGTTAAGGTGAAGCCACATTGGCTACTTATCGAAACACTCATTTCTCAATCATAAAATTAACTGTCTGTTATAATTTAACACAAGTTTTCGATTCCAATAACCATTTACAGCACGATGCAGTTACATTATTTTAACATCTTTCCTGTGCCTTAAAAATGATCAATCAATTAACTCTCTACACAACGGAATTTCAGCATCAAATTCTTTAAAGCTAACAACTAAATAATCGTTTAAAGCTCAAAATGTTCAATGCTCTTTTTAAAATACCACTTAAAGAAAAAAAAAACTGTTATAAGCTCCCTTGAATGGATTGTATGTGACTCGCCATAAATAGTTATATCGTTCGATCAGTTTATGTGCGACTTTTTTTTTTGAAGTTTCAAGTGTGCGCACCATTGCGCACATTGATTTTATTTTATTACTTTCATGAACCTTAAGCTTGTCTTCTATGTCCATTTTTTTTTTTTTTTTTTTTTTGCAATCAACAATAAGTTGAGGACAGAGTGGGGAGTGGTGGACAATAATTCTCAGCGAGTGTCGATCAAAAGTATTTTTATTCTTTATTCTTCAGCATAGGTAGGTAGTCTTCCCTGGAATCGATAGACGTTTTGAACTAGAACAATCGCTGGTGATTAACCAACTACCACCACCACCTGTCCCTCTGAGGGTCGATTGAAGAGCTCCAAGAAACTATTGACTCTTCCTCATTATGGCCTCTTTTATTTTTTTTTTTTTTATTTTCCAATTGGACAGAGTAACCGTTGGAAGCCAACACTATATTGGAACCATTTTGCGCTGATTAACATTTCGGGTGGCTACTATGAATATCAAAATGTTTTGAGGCTTTAAAGACAAGAAAACTGAAGAACTATGAGTATAGGTACACAAAACACAATCTGATCCCAAGTACCTATAGTGTGTGTGGTGTGGCATATTCTGTGTGACTTTAGCCATTGACAAGGTTGCACGATCGCACAAGAAATGTTGTTTTCCTAAGAAAAAATTCTTTCTTAAACTGAATTTCCAATCATCATTGCGGCTGTCGCCGAAGCGCGATCGTCACATTATTACCATCATCAACAGCACATAATACCGATACCGATACTATACCCACCAGTTACCACCCTCCTCCCAATGGTAATATTATGGTGAATAAATGGTGTTGTCCAGTTCCATCAGTGTCGTCGTCTTCGTCTTCGCCACACGAAGGAGTTTTGTCCGAAAAACAAAAAGCAAACACACAAAAATAAATTCACAGTGTGTAATGTGTGGGAATGTTTTATCAATTCCAAGCATACGCTTATGCTTCCAGAATACGAAAGTTTATGACATTGTTTTATGAGGTCTGCTTTCGATCGTTTTTAAGGTATTATTCGACGATGACAACTACGGCGACAATACTGAGTCTGACGTAGTCATATGTTTGCGCGAAAAAGGCTGGAAACTACCTAGGTTCTTTTTGTTGTTGTTGCTGTTGCTGCTTACTCGAACTTCTTTTCCTTATTAAATTCTGGATTGTAAATTTGGACTTCGCGTGTGCATTTTTTGTATTCTTGTGAGTTTTGACAGGAGAACGCAGAAATGGGATGATGAAGTTTGTATTGTCATGTTTTTTGTTATTAATGTTTTGGGTTATGAATGTGATGACAGAAGAGGCATTAGGATTTATTTTGAGTTGATAAGCTTACAATTTGCAACATCATATTATAAGCCTGACACTGTGTCATTTCTGTCATAAAAATAATCAAACAATGACATTTCGCATAAACCAACAACCGTCAACCGCGCCATGCGAATGTGATTTATTTTTAACTGAAGTATATAATCAGCTGACATGGTCGATGACATTAGCCGGGTTCTGACAGAACTTCTGTCAATTTAGTTTTTAACAGTTTCTGATTGGTTGACTGTCAAGTGAAAAACGGAGATCAGACAATTGCATGAGCAAACGATCTGTCAAACAAACATAAAAGCTAGTAAAATTAATTTCTTCCACCTCTTAGTGACATCTGACATGGAACATCAGGGAGAATATTAACAACCATCTTTTTAAATTCTGGACACAATCGCTGAACTGGGTTTTCTATTTTTTTTTATCGTCTACCAAAGTTGGTAGGGGCGCTGCACTCCACTGACTCATTTTTGAGTTCGGTCAAGTTCCATCTTTAGTGTGTTTGATGAAGACGAGCCGGGTTCGATATGTCAGTGCGGAGCAGCAATTTTGATTACGAAGCGTTGTATAAGCTTAGGTGTATATCAACCTGCAAAAATTTAAAACCTCCCAAATACAATCCTCGAAATAAAGAAAAAATTAACAAAAAAAAAAAAACAATGTAAAACGAAACAAAACGAGAACTGAAAGATAAAACCTGAACACCGTAATGGTGTGTGTTGTTCTGTGGGAAAAATTGAGAATGCACCAGGCAACACCAAAAAGGCATTCTTCTTCTTCTTCTTCTTGGAGCAATATGTAGCTAGGCTGAGGGGCTCTCGAACGCTGGCATTTTTGCCCTTTCCTGCTTGCTCGTGCAGTATTTTTTTTTTTTTTTGTAGTATTCCTCAACGCGTTTGGTTCCGATTTTCTCATTTTCCATTTTCGTTTGAGAGTTCTTTTTGGGCAGATAGTTTTTGTTTTGTTGTTATTGTTGTTGCTCTTGCTGGAGAGGTATTCCTCTATTTTCCAGAGCTCAGTTTCTGTGATTAAATAACTGCTGAAGGTGTGTCGTCGTCATCGTCGTCGTCGTTGTCTTCGTCGCCGGTCGATGTTAGGAGTCACAGCAATAGCGATCTCTGTTCGTCGTTATGTTGTTCAAAAAAGGGGGGCTGTATCGGTGGGGTGGTGTTCTGTGCGAGGTGCCATTGTAGCCGGTGTACTGTGCTGTGCTAGCTGGCTGTTGAGGCTCATCAGGTAACATCGTGCAATGCAAGCTAATTTATTATACAGCCAGGTTCAGTTTCTAGGTTTGCTATATATTCTCAGACACACATATACTTATACATATATACAACTATGTAGACTGCATATAATTCCCAAAGCAAGCTAGCACTAGCACAAAGGGAAAATGGGTTCCTTTAAAAGTTTTGCTCCAGCTCTTCTCACAATACAACAACCGTTGTGTTGGAAGAAAAGCTTATTGTTTCGTCAAGTCGATTTCGGTAGGGCAAACTGATAATATTTCACTTTAATGTGGAATGATTTTTAATTTGCATCGCATCATATTTTTTTCGCACGCAACTATACACGCGTAGAGTATGGCCTATTCAACAGCAGCTGTCAAAATAGCTTTCTTTTTTTTCTGCTATCATTTCTTAAAGTCTAAAGTAAGGTAGGCACTACTCTGAATGGGTGGGTGCAATTGCTGGGAATGGGTGGTGGATTATTATAATCAGGCAGTGGCTAGGTGGGCTTGGGAACTAGGTTGGTATATATAGTAAACGTTAAAATATTTGTACTCACTGGCAAGTGTTGGGCTGGTCGCATGTTCCGTGTTCACAACCTTTTAAGCAGCGTGCTGTAAAGAGGAAAACAAATTGTGAGTAATTTATTAGACAAAATTGTTATAAAGGGAAGAGTATTTGACAAAATAAAGAGTATTAGTGAATGATATAATAGTTATGAATGGTCAGTGTTTTTAAAGTAATAGGTACGTAAGCAAATGTGACGCATCTTTATTCTAGGATAATATTGGTTAGTTAACATTACCTAGCCTTTAGTTGAAACTTTTTTGACGGTAAATCTACTAAATTCTAGTACAATTTTTAGTATGAAACGAATGATTACGTTACGTTTCATCAAATATGTACCTACATAATGTATGTTCTGAACATTTAATTTTGACATTTGTAAGACGTATCGTGGATAACTTTCAACATTTAAAGTATATAGGTAGGTATACTAAATATTTCTCATTTAAAGATTGATGATTGAGATAAAATCACAGAGGACCTAAAGGAGAGTGAAATCTTTTATTATTTGACATCGTTTCTGTGAATAAATCTAAAAACAACAACACAAAATCATATCATAATAGCTGAGAGTGTATGCGAGTTTTTACGCACACTTTCGCAGCTAATCTGAATTTTCTGTCAAATCAGTTTGTAGGCAAAATTCCATTTCCGGCCTACATTAAACTCTCTTCATATATTATCTCTGGATAAAATTCAATTCCTAACTATTCGGTAAGAAACGTGCGGTAGGTTAAGGTTACTTTATCTGTAAAATCATCATCAAAGCCCTTTTAAGCCGTAAAAAGCAACTTTTTTCAGACGGATTTATCTTGTCGGTGAGGGAAATAAAATCTCCGATGGATTTGTTTATTAATTTGAATTTGATTTTTTTTTTTGTATCTATTTATCTGAAGAAATGTCGACCTTAACGATTAAGCAATAAAAAAGGTCTTATATGAATCCTTTTTTCCTTCTCATTATCGATTATCATCGCCCGATAAGATTAACCAAAAAAAAAAAATCCAAAATCCCAGACAAAGGAATTCTCATGTCGATGAAATGTCTGGATTAATGATGTGATGGACCACTTTGAAGATCCTCAACAAAACAAAATATATGAAAGACAAAAAAAAAAAAAAAAACTGGTCACATCCACTGAAATCAAATCCAATCATAGTGTGACAATGAGCCAACGAAATTTATTAAAACTACGAAACCCATTTCCTTTGTGTCCCGTAAAAAAAAAACCTCGTTTGTCTCTCTTGCAGTTATGTTGCTGCGCTCACTCAATCAGTTAGTAATTATGACCACTTTGGAAACATTTTTCTTGATTCCTCTTTCACTTCCCAAAGTGTGTATAAATATAAATCTGTACTCTCCTGTTTCGGAATCATCTTGTTTATTATTCAAATTTAGATCGATTCATTCATAAAAAAAAAAAAAACAATGTGTCATCATCACTCTATTATAATTTCGATTAAATCGAAAAAGGGATTTGTATGACCAACACACACCATAAACCAAACGAAACACCCCGTCCCGCTCCTCCAGTAACCAGTGGGTTACCCGAATGGAATAAGAACCTACCGTACCGTCGTCGCCATCGCCGTCGGTCGCGTCGTCAGCGGTAAATATTTTATTAAAGGCCTTAAAGACGTTATGGGTCTCTCTTGAGGCTATGAGAAAAATCTTCCCACGCCAGTTGAAAAAAGGCTCGCTGCTGACTAAACCAAATGCTGAAGCAATGCACACATATGTGTAGTGGTAATTGGTAGCATGGGCAAAGGAGAACAAACGAATGAACAAACATATGACTGATCCCGGGATTGCTCTCCTAAACCCTACTTGTATTTTGTGAATATTCAACAGATAGTAGTTGGAGTTGCTGTCGCCTCGCCCGCCGTAAACTTCTGCTTCATCCAGAAGCAAATACCTTCCTTCCTTCAACGATGCTCCTTTTATATAAATGTTCCTGTGTATGTTTATCTCGGGCGGGATGGGGACGTCTTTGGTTGTCTCGATTTTTTCGTTCGTTTCCTTTGTGCGTGTTTTAGGGATAAATCTCGGAATATGCTGAACTGAACCCTTCTTCTAACTCTGTGATGGGATCCCATAAGGTTGGCTGGTAGTTCCTTAAGATACCTGTTTTGTTCTCTCTTTCCGTGTGGGTATATTTAATATTGTTTAACGATGGCGGATGTTGATTACACCTTGTTTGAGGAGATGTTCCTGTGATGGGTTTGCTTTCCAACTTGGATAGGCGAATTTTTTCGTTGATCGTTCATATATACCCAACCCATGCTGCTGATGGACGAACTCTTTTTCGGCACGGACATTCTTGTGGTTTTTTGTATTTTTTTTTTCGCGTGCGTGATCTTTGTCTTTCCCGTTCAGCAAAGGATGGACTGGATATATAGGAACTCAGAAAAAAAAACCCGCAAGATCCTGTATACCAGCTGCTTAATATATGTGAACCAATTAAGTGGAGTCAAAAAAATAAAATGAACAGATGAAATGCCAAGTCTTAATTCGTTCAGGAAATACACCATCAAAGAGGGGGTTTTTTTTTGGTTGTTCACAGGTGAAAGTGTATCTATGAATTACAACAACAAAATCCTTTCGATGTTTACTTTCAAGATCAACCATGGGAGTTGGGAGTGTCTGGATGCCTTCCACTCACGATTCTGTGCCGCCATTCTTCCTCTTTATTTTTTTTTTCGCTGATTGGTATTTCGTCTTGCAACTTCATATACCACTTCGCCTAAGTGCTTTACCGGTATGCTAGATTAAGGTACTTATCTTTATCTGCGCGTATGGTTGGGATTGGGATTATATAGGTACATACTCTCCTTTTAAATCTATATCAACCAACCATGCAGCCGAACGAACAACTATCACGAAGATGATCGGAACAAAATTGAGTAAAAATAAAACGCAACAGATATCTTTTAAGATAGTCATTTTGGGCTGCTTCTTTTTTTAAGTTGTTGTTGTTGCTGTGGTATGCCTTCGATCGTTTTCCATCTTATATACCTACTTTTTGTATTCTTCGTGGACTAACGAATGCATGGGAACATTTTTTCCCAACTCGCCTGGATATAAGATGACGATGATGGTTAAAGGTTTGCTTTTTGATTCTTGACCGTGGCATACATATTTTTGTGTGGCAGTCTTCCTCTGTGTTCCTTCGTTTGCCTTGGAAAGTCCTGGTCTTTTCATGTCTGATGCTTCAAAATGAACATCTGATGATGGTCGGGGCTCTTGGTATTTTTTTTTTTTTTTGTACTCACAGAGATTAGTGGATACACCACCAATAATTTCAATGAATGATGCAGCAGCAGCAGAAGTTCAAAGCATTTCATTCAACTTATGGAAGAGGCTACGCGACGTGGAGAATGAAAAGAAGGCGATTCGTCCTAAAAATACCCCCGAACCCGAGTCCGAGTCCGAACACAGAATCATTTGAACACATTTTTATAATGAAAAGGTATAATTTTCTTCGTTTGATGCTCCTCTGATCTTCCTGTCTCTTCTTGGTTTCTCCTCTGGTTGAATATGGTTTGTCCGGTTTGTTCATCTTCGTTTTTCTTCTTCTTTATATTTTTTGGAGAGTTGATTTTTCGGTTTTTGGAAAAAGAAGATACAAACCAACAAAAAATTTACCAAGTGAAAAGGAATTTCTCAGAAAATCCCCGCCGACAAACTACCGCACGACGATAATGATGCTAATGATAATGACGATGGTTGTTGGTTGGTTGATGGTTGGTTAGTTGAGTTGGTGTTATGTGGTTTATATAGTATGACCAGGAAAACAGTCAGTCTTCCCAAAACAGGTCTTGGAAAGGAAGTAGTAGATTTGATTCAGATTGTGTGTGATTGTTTTACGTTTTAAATTGATTTCAAATTTCATTATTTCTTTTTTTTGCTTAGCTTATGTATTTCTTTTCTCGAATCAATAGTTTTTGATTGAAAGCTGACTGTAACAGCACAAGAAAGATACAAGACATAAAATATAGGGAAAAGATACGTTTGTATCCAGGGAATGAGGAGACGGAGTGGACACACAACAGGTGGTTTGCAATGATGTTCACGAGATGATGATGATGATGGTGGTGGGTGTAGGTCGATGTGATTGCAAAAGCAAAGCTCAGGTTTCAATAATGACAACGGTTGAAAGTGTGGCAGCGAAGTACGAAAGTACGAACAAAAAAAAAAACTGCAAAGAGAATCTATTTGAAACGAAGCGAAAGCACCTAATAAGGGGGTTATTGTCAAGTCTTTGGCAGAAATTAGAGGCTAAGCAATAAATTGACTTTGTTAAAAAAAATTAAAAAAAATTGAAAGTATTAAAAAAGTAGTTGGGGAAGTAGTGAAGTCATTTTTGATTTAGCACTTCTTGTTAATTCTTTATTCGCAATTATCAACCAGAAAGAATCTGTTATAAAATTTCTATTTCAAATCGTATAACAACTTGTAAAAATCTAATTTGGAAAAGTATAGTAAGCTCCATTTAAGCGGAGAGTAGACACAGGTTTAGGTTTCCAAGCAATACAAAAGCTGGCCTTTGCTTTTTATTTTGTTCATTAAAAACACGGAAATAATTTTGGCCATTTCTGTACATAAAAGATGACAACGAAATATAAACTCTTGCCAACTTCGCAATTGAAACGATAGATGGACTTATTGCATGATACAAATACTTAAGATATGGCATTGCTCATGATACAGTAAAAAACGTCAAACTCCATTGCGTGTCCGTGACGTAGAGCGCACAACGAACATGTAGATCGTATAGAGCGTAGAACAAAACAAAAATAAAAACGGGAAGCTCCACACTATCCCACAGTGTAGTACAACATGTAAAAAAAAGTGTGAACACATGTCAAATCGTATGAGATCTGCGCTGTCATATTCTGTTTCCACACTATTATACACCTGTTTCATCACACATTTTTGACATGTCGGATAATGTGGAACTACCTTTAGTTGTATCATGGACTTATTGTTGCCTCGTTCAATTGCAATTGTAGTAGATTATGGTTGATGCTCAATGGTTTTATTGAGTACTTATTACTACTATTAGAATAAAATGATTTCGAAACGTCAATTGGCAAGGAAAATTATAAAAAAATTCGAAATCGAAATTTAAAATAAATTCCATTTAAAAATTATTGGTCCTTCGAGCCGAACGCAAGCATTTCACTTTCTTAATGTATCTTAAATAAGACTCTCCCATCCCAAAATAAAAAAATATTGAATTCAAATTCAAGAATAATCATTTTAAAAATGCATAAAATGATGTCTTCATTAGAATTCCTTCTTGAACTTGTGCTACTTTTTCAATTAAGCCTATTTGGATTATTTTTCTATTCAAGTTAAATCGTTGCAATAAAAACATATATCTTATTACAAGTTTTAATAAAGAAACAAACTTCCTTAACAACTATAATCTCCTTATGATTCTCTTTAACAGGGATTTTAACATAACAAATAGTAAGAAATAAGAAGTTCTCAAGAAGAAGAATAAAAATCAAAACCATAGTCTTAATCCGTGCCCTGACATGGTGGGCCATCATCTTATAGTTTAATTTAATCGTTACACTTCAACCTTAAGCGATTTAACAAAATGAAAACATCCATGACATTTTTAAATGATGCATTTCAAATGATATTTTAAGAGTAGCTATATGAGTGACAAAGAAAAAAAGCAGGAAAAAGAAAAATACTTACGTTTCTCACAATAATCACTCTGCCATCCGGATAAACAAATTTTTTCACCATTCTCCGAGCATGTGTAGTGACCAAATTGATCATCACGCGGCCGACATAAATTCGCACATCCCTCACCATAATAATGTGGATCGCATGTTACGCGAAAATCGTATTCCAACCATGTGTATGCAGCTTCGGATTTATTCGTTTTCCATTCAGGTGAAACTTCTAAAACCTGTTGCACTGATAGTCTTTGGATTAATAGACCTGCAAAGAAGATAACAAAATACAAAAATAAGATACTATGAGACAGAAACACACACAATAAAAAAAAACTATACAAAAAATTAACTTAAATAAAAGTTAACATAGAACAGACTGGTGTATTTTAAAATTAAAAAGAGATGCTGGGATAATTTATGCACAGATAGTGGTTAAATTATTGTAAAAAGATGTAAAAATATTATTTTGTCAGCTAGCTTAGAGGTACCACAACACACATACCCGGTGACGACCGACGCGACGGACGGGGCGCTACATGCAACAGCTGTTAATTAGATGATTATTAATTTAAAAGCCTTTTGTGCGCCGAGCCTTTGTTGTGAGAATATTTTATTTTATTTTGTTGAGTATGTTGGATTATTGTTATTATTATGGCACAGAGAACAGAACAGAAGAGAACATCATCACATCACGCAAGGCTTATAAAAACTCAATCCATCCACACACCTTGAGAGTTTATCCAAATGACCTAGTTAGATAGTGTGTGCGATGTTAATTGGAACGGATAGGAAGCTTTTATGATGGTTTTAATGAGGCTGGTATTAGGAACAGCGAACAGGTGACTTGGGTCATTTTGTATGTCAACCAAATTGGTCGATGGTGTATAGCTTAATGTTACACACTTTTACGGATTAAGGACCAGGGATCTGCATAACACAAATAGTAAGTTAAACTGTCAAAAAGAATGAGAGAACCCAAATTGTATCCCACTTCTGATCTTGCTGACACATTGAGAGTATGATGATGCGGTTGTATCCCACTTCTGATTATTTTCATATACAACATAATCATTATGCTATCCCACTTCTGAATAGATTTAAAATCTTTTTTTGAGAAAATTCTGCACCACAATGGACTTTATCTTTCATTGTTCAGGCACGAGTTACTAGTCTTCACCGAACTGAATACGAAATTAAACAATAATAATTAAGAAAATGGCCACGAAGAATGCATTCGATAAAATTAAATCATTCAAGGAGAACATCGTTTGCGTTGAGCACACAAAACCCAGTTACAACAACAAGACCATCTACAGCATATTGTTGTCAGGGGATCTTTGTAGCTAAATAGCAAGCGATGTAGAGTATCTTCTTTGGTTGTTTTTTTTTTTTTTTTTGTTAAAGGTTTTGTCTTATCCTGTTGGGTTTAAAAAAAAAGATTCTTCTTTTTTTCAACTTGAACACAAGTTTTTCCTCACAAAAAAATTAAAAAATCTGATTCATTCGTCGTTGTCGTTTGAAGACGAAACAACTTTTCGCGAACTTCAAAACGTTTGTGCGACTCTTCCCTCAAAAAAAAAAAAAAAAAATCCAGGGCTCGAGCGAGGCTCTAATTCTATACAGTGTATAGGAAATAATCGTGCATTGCAAATATCTTTCAAGATATTTATCTTTGAAAATATCGCGTTTCTTTCCATCCAAAGCCAGCCAAGAGCGTGCTCCACTACAGCACCGCTCACCGATCATCATCTGTGTGGAATATTTGTTGGAACGCTCGCTCAGCCGTTCGGTCGGTATCGGTATGTCTGTTCGTCCGTCTGTCTGAACGATTTGACATTGTCGGCCTCGGCGCGGCGGCAGCAGTAATGCAGCGCAGTGCACACTGAGCGCATAGGTGAAATTATTTTGAACGGAACTCATCGCACAGACGACATAGCGAAAGGGATGAATTAAAATTGCAGCAGGATGAGAGATGGATTCCATTTGATATGTGGAAGCCATTTTTTGTATCTTCAGATGTATCTTTTTTGTTTCATTTGTGGAGAAAAAAAAAACTATCCTCGCATGATCCACACCGAAAAAGCTTACAGCATTCTGAAATGGAATTTTGTCAAAACCAGACTTGAAAAGATAGGAATAGGAGGAATAGGCTATCTGGCAGAAAGATATGTAAGGTACTTGTTGCTGCATTTGACGATGATGCATGCATTTTTCATGCATTAGGTAGGAGATAAAAAGATACCTTTTGTTGTTGTGTTGGTAGTATAGTTGGGTTAGTTGATTCTTCTTTTTTTTTTTGTATAGTTCTGTGTCTCGGTTCTCGGGTTAAATTCAGCCGTTGTATGTTTCTACTGCTTAATCTAGGTGGCTGACTATACTTGCGAGGTTTTTTTTTTTTTTTTCTTAACCAAGCTGAGCGGTCTTGAAACTGGACTGGTAGGTTTTCGTGAATGAATATCGTCGTCATACATGTACGGAAAAACAAATGAAACGAATATGCCATAGAGCCAAGCCAATACATTGCGATGCTTGCCTATATGCGCCATACTCGTAATGTATCTGCACACTCTCGAAAAGAAAAACTGCTTGGATGATCATATAGTGGAACCACGATATTGAGGAAAACTACGGGTTGGGACTTGGGAGGAGAAGAGGACTCGAGGTTGTTGGTTTCAAGCTTCAAGTTCTTCAGGTGGTAGGTATAACGACGACAACGACAACGACAGTGTGGTACTGCTAACGTTGCTGCTGCTGCTGTTGATGATGATGATGATGGTGGTAGGTTAGGTTGTAGGTATACCCGAACCAAACTCTGATGGTTACCATGGCAGATATTGCATATGGGTTATTGAAGTTGATGCAGATAGTGCACATACACCGACTATGCACTTTCGTGTGGATACGGCATGCACGCACCACCAAAGCAAAGATAAAAAACCAAATGAGCAACAAAAAAGAAGTTTTTTTTTTGAAATATTTTTAGAAATAAACACTGCAGGTGCATATCTTTTCGCTTCGGGTATATCCGAACCGAACACATATATTGGCATGTGTGTGTGTTGGTATTTTTTTTTTTTTTTTTTTTGAGTCACTCACTTCACTTGATGTTAAGCTGCTGCGAAAAAACTCGCATAAATCTCCCCCAGAGCGAGTGGCGGCATTGTGTATAACAGCTACAGCATACATTTTGAGGTTTCGTTCCTTTGGAATGAGTTACTTGTAGCATGCAAGAAGGTTGGGAAGGATGGGAGATGAAGAAGTAGAAGTAGAAGAAGAAGAAGTATAGAAGCTGATGAAGGTGATGGGCTATAAGCAGAATCGCTGTATGAAACATAAAGGGGAGGCGTGGTGCTGGAGGACGGATCGGGGATATATAGCAGGTTAAGTAAGAGCTTCACATGTACACAAATGGGTATGCCAATTACCCACACCGTACCGTATACCACACGCTAAAACGGATGAACGACGACGACCACGACGGGAAACGACGAAAAACCATATAGGCGCTTGAGCATGCGTACGTTTTTTTTTTTTTTTTTATTCTATAAGCTGAGGGATTTAGCATTTTTTAATTGCTTTGCTGCGGGAAGATACATAAATTTGTGTGTCATCATGACACGCCATAGGACAAGTGCTTTTCGATTTAAGCAACCCAAACAAAAAGAGCACTTCAGCTAGAAGTCATTTTAGATTACAAAATGGCTACTAAATTTCAACATTAAAAAAAATCCTTTTCTCGCAAGATAAACTATACATATCAAAGTTAAATTTAAAATTCATAAATGCAGCTTGTTCCAATTCGCAATTCGGGTTGAATTTTTAACAGAACACCAACAACAAAAACATTTTCTGCACCAAGCTTCAAGCCACAAGATGAAGAAAATGTAGCTTGGTCATGTTGTGTGACAAGTTATTACCTATATATGCGCTGCAGTTGGCGAAAATAACTTGCTTGAGAAGTTGATGGTTATTAACAAAAAAAAAAAAAAGAATTCGTTGGTATTTCGAAAAAGAAATAAAAACAAACATTCCACCATAAAAACGTATCTATAAGACCAGACAGCTGTGAATAAATTGATTGGTTGTTGGCTTTATGTTGATTCAAAGGAATAAAAAGGAAAGTTTTTGTTTGAAAGACCTGCTAGACACACAAGTGGACTCGATGGGAAAGATGGTTATGACTGATAGAAGTGACAGGACCTATCTTCAAGAGTGAAATCAAACAAAATGTTCAAGTCTCTCTATTTCTTGCTTTTGACATTAATGTTTTGACAGTTTGAAGACAATTTAAAATTAACATTCAAAACATTGATTTGAACTTATTTTACTTAACTGTCAAAACCTACCATTGTGAATTTGCACTTCTGAATGTGGGATTTGAAATCTTCTTCGGAAAAGCAGAACAGAAATTGGGGAAGGCAATACTTTTAGAACTGTCCGAATATGACAGTTCAAAGTCTTGACCGATTCGACCAAGCTGTCAATGTCAACTAAATTTGTTTGGTATCTTAACATTTCACCGGTGATTATTTGACGCGTTTTCTGATTTAAATGTTTAAAAAAACAGAAGCTGAAAAAGATCAGCTTAAGTAAACAATGAGAAAGAAAAAGAAGTTGACTCGCGGCAACATGGCGAATACTTCTTATTAATGGTCATAGTAGGTATTTCTTGGGAACAAAAGAAGTTTCTTTGATAAAAAAAATATAGTCCCTATGATAGTCAATTTAGCTGGGAAAATTCTTGTTTAACCTGCGGCTGAATTCATTTGTAGTTTACGCTGTAGCTACGTACATGTACGCACAAAGAAAAAGAATAGAAATCCTTGCAGCTCCTTGCAAAAATTATGACACTGACACATGAGCATGGGCAGTTCTAACCATAAAACATTTCCAAGCTTCCTGGATATTTTGATGAATTTTTTTTTTCATTGTCCATACATATTGCATTTTTATGACAAGAAAATCGCACATTGGCATTGACAGCGAAAATCAACGATGGAATAGACACAGGGTATTCAGCTATCTGTCAAAATTATTTTTTTTTTGATGCGGTGGAATCGTTAAAAATTCTTTTTTTTTTTTTTTTTTTTTTTTTTTCAAAACAGAAACTTTGTTCGTTTTGCAATAAAACATACCATAGCATGACACTAAAAATAAAAATTGTGAACGAAAAATGAGTAAAAAAAATACTTCAAAAGGGAGTCGAACAAGAAGCAAAAGTGCATGCATTTGGCATTGATTAATTGGAAGCTACCTTCAGGATGAGAAGTAGAGGTGGAGGTAGAGAAATATACATAGCTTGTGCTCATTGGTACCTACCATCAGAGTACCAGCAGCATGGGCGCAAAAGGTCAAGTCACCGGCTAACAGATGCAATTTATGTTTTTAAATGAAATTCCATTCTCTGCGCTGCTGCTGCTGCTGTCCCGGCACTTTGGAGTTGTTGTTTTTTTTTTTTTTTTTTTTTTTTGCTGTATGTGATGGTGGTGTATGCCATGCCAAGGTGGCAGCATAGCATCACCACTTGATCCCTTACAAAATGCTATAAGAAAATAAAATATAAAAAAAGAACCCCAAACAGGTATTTAAAAAAAATAACACCAGCATTTAATGAAAGAACAAAAAAAAACAACAACACCAGGGACAAGCGGACATGGTAAGGCAGGGCTGGTTAGGCAATGGCAACACTATATAGCGATAAAATGATCATCTTTTTAAAAATGACTTTCCATGTTCGATGGCAGTGCAACATACATATTTCAGGATAGCTGGATGGCTGGCTGGGAGACCGACCGGGTGCCTTAAACCTTTTCCAGCTTTCAGGGCTTAAAAGGATGATTGTCTTGAAATTAATCCCCACAAAGTATCTTACAGGAATCTGTGCTATGTATCTTTTTATCTCTCCACGAGGATGACGATGACGAGGCTATACAGCGAGAGAAAACGTACCTACATGAAAAAAAAAAAACATACACTACAACAACTGAAATCAACAGCTTGATGTTGCTGAAAAGGAAGAAATGTTTTTGACTGTTTGTTGTAGATCTTTAAATACCATCGACGGCGGCAGCGGCGGCGGCGGCCGGCGTGAGTCTGTCCTGTCTCCTTCTAGTCTTTTCGCATGTTTATAGGGCTTAAGCCCCCAGCACACTAGCACCATTGGCATTGCATACCCTACAGACTACACACAGGTACTCTACACAATATACTGTCAAGTCAGACAGATAGGAAGTCTCTTGTTCCTCTCAAGGATTTCATTTCTTGATTCATTTCGGTTTTTATTTCCCTTTTCTTTCTTTTTTTTTTTTGTGTGTTCTTTACTCTTCTCATCTTCGACGGCTTTTCTTCTAAATTACTTGATTGTGTTTAAGTATTGCACTGCATGTCCTGTTTTTGTTGGAATGCAGTTGAATGAAAAAAAGACGAATAAAAAAAAAACATGTGGTAAAGGATGGCGTTTTGTTTCCCTGGGATTTTGTATTTTCAAAAGAATTCGATGTCATAAATCTTACACTTATCCATGGGTAATGGTTTTTCTAGGGCCTTCGATAGGTATAGTTAATAAAAGAAAGAAAAAGACAAAATAAACAGGGATTGGATGGGTTATATTATGGCCTAGCAGGTAAAGTACATTTCACGCAGGTATCTAGGATTGTTCTATGGTTCTATAGAATTGTTTAGGGTGGGAAAGATCGATTTAGTATGGAAAATCAGTTTTATTAACAGAACTTGTTGATTATTATGTAGAAGATAATTAAGACAAGGATACTCTTGAGAAAAAATAAAACGATATCAAGAGCATGAAGTGTATAATATAATCAATGGCAGAGTTCAGAGCTAGTTAGATATACAGGGTGATTCACCAGCGTTGTGCCAAAAAGCTAGAGCGTGTATGTTAAGTTGAGACAAGAAAAAAATCGTATGGGAGGGGGGGTCTTTTCCCCTCCGTTTAGCCGGGAGGGGCAATTTTCTGAAAAATTGACTTATTTTGTAAAAAAAAAATATTTAAAATCAACGGGTTCGTTTACAACACCGTGTTATACCTTTTTGGAAAGCCAAAAACTTCTCCTTTTATTTTGTTTTTAAATTAAATTGTTTTAACGAATAGTTTAAATGAAATTGTTTTAACGAATAGTTTAAAAAATATAAATTTTCAAACTCAAAAATTTGAAAAAAAAATTGAAAAAATTATTTTAAAACTAATTTTTTTCAAAATTTTACGTAATTAAGTATAATTTTTGTTCTCAGAATTCTTCCATTAATCTTTAATCCAACACTGAAAAACGTATGGCTCTACGACTTTTTCTTGCCAAGGTATTCAAAAATAACCGAACCTACTTCTTCACAAAAACAAGAAAACCTAGCCTTACGGGATGGCACAAGTGACCATTTAGCCAATTTTTTCGTGTTTTTGTGAAGAAGTAGGTTCGGTTATTTTTGAATACCTTGACAACAAAAAGTCGTAGAGCCATACGGTTTTCAGTGTTGGATTAAATATTAATGGAAGCGTTGAATTCTGAGAACAAAAATTATACTTAAATACGTAAAATTTTGAAAAAAATTAGTTTTAAAATTATTTTTTCAAATTTTTTTTTCAAAATTTTGAGTTTGAAAATTTATATTTTTTAAACTATTCGTTAAAACAATTTAATTTAAAAACAAAATAAAAGCAGAAGTTTTTGGCTTTCCAAAAAGGTATAACACGGTGTTGTAAACGAACCCGTTGATTTAAAATATTTTTTTTTACAAAATAAGTCAATTTTTCAGAAAATTGCCCCTCCCGGCTAAACGGAGGGGAATAGACCCCCCTCCCATACGATTTTTTTCTTGTCTCAACTTAACCTACACGCTCTAGCTTTTTGGCACTACGCTGGTGAATCACCCTGTATAAAGTCCTCTGATTGGGCACCTGTCAATTTCCATTTAAACTTTAAATCTGTAATGGTGGTCGGTAAAACAGGGTTTTATTAATTTTTTTTTAAATTAGGCACTACTAAAGTCAGAATTATTCCATCAACAATACCGTGCTTACGGAGCTTTATGTAATCGAGTTAACACCTTTAAGTTTTCGATAAGTTAAAAAATGTTTTGTTTTGACATTTGTCATAAGGAAACGTTGAGTTCGATTCTGACGTTGCTTCCTTCTGTTATAATTGGCTCTTAAGAAACTGTGTTCAAAGTGTTATCTTCGGCAAAGATGACTAGCCAAACATAAAAACTAAATTTGTTTATGTCGAAAAGTAAACAAAACCAATTATATAAGAAAAACAAATCTATTCTGCTTTTCCTTTATCTTCAGTTTGGTAATGGAAACTCACCTCACTTTCAGCCTTATGTTTCGATATTCTTAGTTTGCGAACTAAAAACCGAACTTCCGTTCTTTTATTTTAATTCAAAAAACCCATAAACCATGCAAACTCCCTTTGGCACAAAAAAGTCTTACGTTTATCCTTTTTTTTTTGTTTTTGTTGGCTTGTTCCAATCGTCGGTGTCCCCATACTTGCGCTTCAGTTTACGTATCTGACGAGAACAATAGTTAATTTGTTGTTTTCTTCTTTGTTTTTATTTACACACAAACACACCATTCGGTGAGGGAACATACCTACCTATATTATATATAAAAAAAAAACAAGTATAAACCTTAGACAAGACATAATGTGTCAGTGGATGGCGTGTCATTCAAAACCTCAATATGCCGGAAATCATACAAAGTGTAAGTGTGTGCGCGTGTGTGTGATATCCTTGTAAGGAGAATAAGATCATCAGTGCAAGCGTGTTATTCATGCGCAGAATATAGCACACGCACAATGGAATGTGATCAAGTGTCACAATTTTTTGACAAAACAAAAAATTATTATGAAAAAAGATCATGTGACGTTATGATAGGATATAGTTACAGGAAGGAAATTAATTACATATTTAAATAATAAAAAAAAAACGTTATACCCATATGGCTTAATTAATTGTGGGTTCCATATTTTGGAGTTCGCAAAAAAAAAAGTTAAAACGGAACTGTCAATTCTTTCTTGACATAAGGTGAACACGATTCTTTTAAAAAATGCCAACAAAACTGCACTTACATTTCTGACAGTAACTGATCTTTATTGAGACACGATGACGTAAGAAAAAAAAATAATTCACCAAAATATTCTTCGTTTCATTTTTCTCAATTTTCCAAAAGGATCGTGTTCATCTTAAGGGAAAGTACATATGCAGTCTCCAAGATAACAAGGCTAACAGATACTTTATTTGACACAAAAGAGAACTGTCAGATTTTGACATTAACATAAGATGTGTGTACTTACTGTTCGATCTCGCGTTGGAATCATTGTTTGTATCATGCCATGCTTCAACTATAAGCGTAAAGGTACCCTAAAAATAAAATGTAAAATGAAAATATATCAATAAAAGAACTACAATGTTATGTAAAATTTAACAAATATTAAAAATAAACAACCATAACAACTTGTTGGATATATGTAATGCTAATTTATGACCGGAAGATGGGGCTGGCGTTTGTGCAGAGGTGGCAAATATTACCATGGGTAGCCATATAGTTTCTTTATTAACATCTTTTTAAGCTTTTCCTCAAAAAAAAAAAAAAAACCTAGTCAATTTAATAACATGTTACAATAAAAAATAAAAATAAGAAGCTTGTGGGATGTGGGTGCTCGTGCTTCTTTGTCGTCGAGATTTGATGATGAAGTTTCATTTTCATTTTCATTTCGGGTTTATTTCTCAAGCCAAACACCATACCACACACAAAACTGATGTTGCTCAATCGAAAAAGAAGAAGAAATACAACAATCAGTCGACAGTCGTTGATGACGATTTTCCACCACAATATCACCACCCAGAGGGATGGGCAGGAAATAATCCAGACATTACATTAGTGTTTCAACAAAAATTTTATTCGTAGGTTGTAGCTGATTTTTTTTGTTTTTGTTTTTTTTTTTTTTTGTTTAATTTGAAATGAGGATTGGTTTGGTCTGGTGACTGTTGCACTTTTTAATGACACGCGTTTAAGGAACGTCTCATGCTAAATTAAAAAATAAAATCAAACAGATCAACATTAAACGTCACTTTTGTATCCATCTGTCTGTGTTTATGTTCAAAATAAACTCATCACCATACCAAAATAATGGTGTGTAGACTTGATGATGGTTTTCATATGGAAGGAAGATGCAATCGCTTAGGTTTTTATTACACAGGCATATAGCTATTGTCCAGGAACTGTTGATGTAGTATCGACGGTGGCGACGCGGTGCGGCAGCTCGTGGTTAATAATACGATTCTATTTTCAGAACAGCTTTCTGTTTTAACTCTTCTGACCCACAATTCTTGAGATGCGGATCTTGATCGTGATAAGATCAATCAAAATAAATAAATGATTGCTAATTTGAAAAGACTATTTTGTATTGCAAGAGAATTGGAGAGATGCTGCCGGGGAAATAAAGAAGCTATCCAGCACACACACTATAGATTGTGATTCAACGGACCCGTCTTTTAACAAGCACGCAGTTCTTCCAGACCATGACCGTGAATATAGTTTATAATATGGTGTTTGTATTTTAGGAGAAATCAGATAGAATAACTTTGTGTGTTGGGAGATTGTATCATAGTGTATCTATGTGTTAGATACTTTTATTGGTTAAAAATCAATTTATCAATTAAATCATTTGGATTGACAGCTATGAAGAGATGTGCGTTAGCAAAGGTTAATAAGGCATACTCATTCTCACGTTTGTATTTTGAATGTTTGCATTAATTTGTCAATTTTGACGTTTGCTTAGATCCTAAACTTAATTAATAATTTTTGTTTGAATTCATGAGAAGAAGAATAATTGTCATCCATTGCCAAACGAACGCATAAATATGTAGATAGGTAGGTAGGTATTCTGATTTAAACGTTCGAAATTATTAAATCAATAAAAGCATTTGGAGGCGAATCGTGTGGCGCTACGGTGGCAAGAACAGAAATCAAAACTGCATATAGGTAAGTAGCTATTTAGCATTACAAAAAAGTAGGTGTTTGAAGTTCGTTTTTTACGTGTATGCAGTTTGAATAAATTAAAAACTTAGGTATTTAGCATTTCAGAAAATGACACGCTGTGAGCTTTTGTCGTTCTGCAGAGAAGTAGGTAATAAAGTTCAATCTTTTTAAAAGCCTTTGGTAAAACAAATCCAAATGACAATATGCCCCCAAAGAACCTTTGCGGCACTTAGCCAACAGCTGTACATAATTCAACACAACTCGTTTTCAGTGAACTTGTGCACAAATTAAGCAGATAAAAATCTGTCATCTGTCATTTGTCACTTTGGCCCATTAAATTGAAGACAAAAACCTGTTAAAAAAAATTGTTTCCCTCCCGAAAACACAGTTCATTCGAGAGAAGGTAGGCAGCCAGTATTTTGTAACGAACTTATCGATTTTTTGTCCTGTTTATTTTTAAAACTTCCCCTTGCAGAACAACCACCATGAATACATACATATATGTTTACATATTCATCTGATCAAGCAGGCTTTTAATTTCACCCCTATCCTATTCCTATATTATTACATTATATGCCTTCAAGTAGAGGAAACATGAGGAGAATGAACGATCGAAAAAAAATATGTACACAAAGGTATAGAAGAGGAAGGAACCAAAATAAAACGAGTAACTCACTTTAGCTGGTTCAGGGACCAGGCACCAGGGGCCAGGCACCAGAGACCACCACAACTTCCACTTTAACTAGTTTCGTCTTTTTATTTCATACCAAATACCACCACCGGCACCGGGTGATTTTGTAACCCCTCTTAAAATGAAGCACGATTACAAAAACACAAAATTATTGTTCTTTTTAGTACTAACTGGTGGATTTGTTTGAGAAGAATTATAATAAAATGGAAACATGGCATTCCAAAGTTGAAAAAGGTGAAATAAAATAAACCGCGCGATCATTTAAAAAAGACGACGGACATAAAGAGCAAATTATGTTTTGGTAGACTGACTTTGTAGACGACTGGGACTGGCCAACAAAGTTAAGAAGATGACGGTTTTTTTGTATTTTATAACAATTTCTTAAAACGAAACACACGGTGAGTGAAGTAATAATTTATGGATGGTTCTATATTCGCTGGAGCGTGTATTAATCCACGTGCGGACTTAACAAAAAAACAAACGAGAAAGAAGATAATTGAAAAAACTAAAAATGATGGCTGACAACAACAACAACAAAAAAGTGAGAAATGAAGAGATGACAACTGGACAAGACTATTGACACAAGTTGATAGATTTGTGACAAAACTCTTGAGCCTACGACATAAAAATAAATACTTTGTAGTTTTGTTTTTTGATTGATATGAGAACTTTCTTTTTTGACAGTAGGTATATGATCAGTTCACACAAACGTGTGTTTCTTTTTTGACCTTTTGTCAAATGTGAGAAAAATTAATGTTAACGTCATTCCAATTCCCATCCATTCAAACACGAATTACACACAAATTTATGTAATACTATCTAATTTTTTCATAAATTGAATTATTATTAATATTTTTCTGTAAATGACAAATTCTTTGTTCCTTTGTTTCACATGAAAATTATCGTTTTGAGTACTATATTATGAAGTTGCAAGCTGTGTGACATTTATCAGTCATTTTGACATTTCACCTTTTGACAGATAAAAATGAATTATCGACAGTTTAAGTTTTATAGTGAAATATGTTATGATGTTTAGGGTACCTACTACATAATTTTTAAACAGGAATCAATTATCATGTCACTTCTTAGCCCTTCTTCTCAGTTTCGTACCTTCTCTCTGTCAAAATGTACCTATACAAAATATTAATTATTTGTAGGTATACATATTGCATATAGGTAGGTATTAACTTGTCATTTTCAAATGACATTTTTAATTTACTCTCATTTTGATTTAAGGTCATTTTATTATAAACATAAACAAGAATTGCAACAGTTTAGTTCGTCTTCTCTGTCAAAGTCAAATGTCACATTACTTGTTGTATTATGACATCCCACACATTTCACCAGCAACAGTTTGATATGTCATATAAAAAAAAACTTTCTCTCACCTTGAAACTAGTTCAATGTCCTAACACTTTGCGCGAAAAAGGCGGCACAAAGAAATAGCAAAAATATAGTTTAAGAACATAACATTATTCAAGTGAGGTGGGCTGGGCACGCACTGTGTAATTGACACTCACACTTTCGCATAATCATATTTTTCTTTTTGACAGATGTTCGGTAAGAATAATGCAAGACCACACCACATACAAGGGGTGCGCTTTACAGTAGTGCACTGTGCTGTGCACAGTTTATTTCGAAAACTCCCTTTTTAAATATAAATTTTCGAAGAACAACGGGATTTATATATAGTTTTTTTTTTAATTTTATTTTTTTACAGTTGGAAGTTATTCAAAATCTCACTCAAGACTCAACCTATGAGTAGGTATTGCTCTCAACTTCTCTCTCTTTTTTCGCTCTCGTCAGTTTTGGCTAACAAATGAAGGGGAGGCCACCACAAGGACATTCCAAATGTCATTATAAGCGTATATCAGGATAAAAATACTCGCAATCGCAAGTACCTTTAACAAGATCTCCAGGGTAAAAAAAAACTGTTAAATTTAAAGACTATAAACAAAAAGAGCAGTAAGAAAAAAGCAATGCTCTTGCATGTTCCCAGTAATGATCGTTTTTCTCGCATGCCGCAATAACGGCAACGATACGATATGTTCGCGTATTGTATTTTTAGAACATTTATATGTGCGTCAAGTCAAGCAAGTGTTCATTTTCGGCGCTTCGCACTCTTTTTTTCTCGGATATAATATTATGTCGTCGTGTTTTGCAGACGGTAGACATGAAGTTATAAATAGCGAGGGAGAAGTTATGTGTATTGTGTATATCGTTTTGTCTGTTCAATTCAAATCTACAAAATGCGTTTCTGACAAAAATAAGTTTTAAGATGATATACTATTTTTTGTAGGTACATATATTTCTGTTCTAAGACAAGTGATACCTGTCGATTGGAAACAATTTTGAATAGAATGAGGGAGACGTCCCTCACGCGAACAGACCTTATCTTACTGTACATTGCTAGGAAATAGAAATGAGGAAATAATTCAATGCCGTCAAAAATACCGAGAATGTAGGTACATATGTATGTATGTATTTTTATATTCTTAAACTGACAGCAAATTGAAAGTAAATCTCTAACCAATTCACTGGACAACAAAAGGTACAATAGTTTGACAGCACGTGCCAAACAAAAGAATAGAATGGTTTTTAATGAGATGCTTTTTTGAAAGTTTTTTTTTATCGAAAAACAATGACATTTGTCAATGTTCAGCTGTCAGTTTGCTTGAATTTATTTGCCATATGTGAATCCGATTCATAGAATTTGAAAGTACTCACAAACTTTATATAGGTATACATTTTCTAAACAAAAGAAAATACCAAGCTGTCAATAAATAGATACAATTCATTTAATTCATCAGCTTTTTGTTCGTATTGTACGGAATACCTATATATTTTTCTAGGAAGGTATTTCCATTTTATTTAAATAAATGTCAACATTATTGTTGAAATCCAAAATTGATAAAGATAGGTATTTATAGTTTATCTTTTTGAAATTTGTTTTTGAGAAATACATAAGGTACCTACCAACATTTCGACCATTCCATTCGAAAATGGAAAAAAGGAAATGCCTGTCAGTTTGAAGTTTAAAAAGCTTAAAAACATATATTTTTCGTTGAACAATACAAAAGGTATGGAGAGTTTTAATTGCTTTATCTTTATAAGCAAGCAATGGTGATATGAGTCTGCCAAAAATAATAATTCAGCTTCAAATTTTTTGAACTAACTTCAGATGATACATATTTTTATGAACACAGTGCTGTGGCAATCAATTAGTTACCTAAATAATTTGTATAAGTATGAAAAGCAGAGAAATGTACTAGATTTGTTTAAAACTGACGTGTTCGAAATCGGAGTTCGAAAAGGAAAGAGAAATTGTTTTTTCTTATCATGTCTACTGATTTTTTGTATCATGTTAAGAAAAATTCTAACGAATAAAAATAATTTTTAGACAGGAAAAAAGACTTGAAATATTAAACGTCACCTCAAAGAAATATCCCATTTAAATAATGACATCGTTAAAAACAATCACACTCAATGAATAATGATTTTTATTATAACTGTCACAGAATGATTATGCGATTAATAAAAAAAAAAAAAACAAACAACCATGAGACCGTGTGAAATACAAGTTCTAATCGATCGTTTGAAAAATTTTAAATTCATCTAGCATTAGGTATGTATACATATATCTGTTTATGGCATCAAAATGCTAAATAAAAATTAATAAATAAAACAAAAATACAAATAAAAAACTTGATATAAACTTACCGGCCATGCAAAATTAAATGCAAATTGTATTGGATTTGTAAAATCCATCTTCTTTTGACTTGGTACATTCGTTAGATTTACAGAATTTTCGCCAAGTATCGGTGTTACAACATCACCAAATGTACACTGCGATGTTGTATCTATTTTCGCTTGATAGTGTTTCAAACAAACACGAAATCGTGTTTTACATGTTCCAATGCATTTGCCACTCGCATCCGATTGTCCGCTACAGCACTGACCTTCATGATCTCGTCCATTGTCATTGTTGAAGTATTTTAGCCGTAATTCAAATAAACCGGAACTGTTCACCTGGTGTATTTTTTTATGAAAAGAACATAAAGAGAGGAGTTAGGTACTTATTTTGTTTTATTTTTAAGACTTATATAAAAATGGTGTAACAATTTTTTAATATGCACCTACATATACCTACAACAAAATAATGAAAAAAAAAATCCATCACACGATTATAAATGTAATTACTTTTAGATTTTAAATTAGCATAAGCTTGGGCTATTATTAGCAGTTAGGTCTATCTACGAGTATCTGATGTTTTTTTTTAATTAATTCTTGAGGTCTCAACAGGAAGAAAACACAAAGCACGGTATGGAGGAAAATTTATTAGCGCGGTGTGCTCAGATACTTTTCAAATTAACATAATAATGATGCTGGTCGTCACATCTCACATGGCGGATGACTCAAGAAACTGAGTTTTTTTTTTACAACAACAAATACTACCTACCTACCTACAAAAGGAAGTTAACAAGAACAAAAACAAAAGAAACATCAAGATGGATTTCCCTGATCGGGCCGAAGTGTGTCGTTTATAGTTTTTTTTTTTTTTTTTTTTTTTTTTGGACGCCCTAGTTTATAGAGTATCTTAAGATTTACAAGAAGATGGATTAGAAGATGTAAAAGGACAGTGATGAAATGAATTCCCATGCATATAGGTACCACGTTTTAAGTTTATGATTCATTTGCCAACCGAAATCCTCCAATGCTTTTGCCGACACTCTGAGTTGACAAAATGGTGAATATATCAATCAAGCCAAGTTTGGTTTAATAAGATAAGACGCAACCATTTTATAACTATTCGATTTATAACTTGTTAATTGCTCTGTTTCGTCAAGTTTTCGATAAGTTAAGCTTGATGTGGGTGAGCTCTCATCTACTTTTTAAGGACAAACATTTGACAGCTGACTTTTGAAAGATGATTTGTTTTGACAAATATTATGTTTGTTCGCGTACTTTTTGTGCCAAAAAATGAAAACTGTCAAAATTTCTCAAATGAGAGAAAAATCTCTCTCCCTTACCGAAAAGTACACGAACACTTTTTGTGTAAAAACTTGAAAAACGTCAAATTCGAATTTTTTGATTGGTTAGCTCTTCGCGGTAAGGGTAATCTGCAACAACAAATGTTTACGTCATTCACTTTTGACAGAGTTCAAGTTTTTACCAGATGAAATTTCAGTGGGTAAAAACTTGCAAATAAATGAACGAAAGAATAAAACAGCTGTTATTTTCTTTCGTTCATCTTTCGTTCATCTCTCAGTACGCGAACGCTTTTTGTGTTAATGTAAACGTATGAAATCGAATGCAAACTGTTTCATTTGGGAACGCGAACAGAGGTATTAATATGCATTTCCGTCCATCATGAGTGACGTTTCTATTTGATAGTACTGAAGAGAACGTTTTGTTAAGGTTCTGACATTTGCTACTGGTTGCTTTCGTTTAGAGAACGGTACTCGATTAGTTTGACATCTCATTGGGGAATTACGTTCTAAAAAAAAGTAATACCAAACTCCTCGTTTTCTATTCGAAAACTTCTTGGAAACAGCTTTTCAATAGATCTGCCAATTTGGCTTTGAAGTAATTATTTTATTCATCTCTCAACATTTTCGATTTTCACTTGGGTGATTTATTTTCCTCCAAAATAACTCTTTTTGGGACTTGTTTTCTTTTTTTGTTCGCTGTTCTTCTTGTCTTGTTGGCTTCAAACAGATGTGCAGACTGTTTGCGGTGGTGGCATTGACATGCGGCACTTGCGGCCCGGGAGAATTATAATAAATGTTTAAAGCGTGTCAAAAGCAACCCCAAATAAAAACAACAAAAATAATTGAGAACCAAATTAAAGAAGAAAAAAAAACCCGAAAGTCCACATGCTGCATATGGAAAAACTAAAAATAAACCAGCATCTTTCACGAACTCGAGTATAAAACTCGGTCTTTTTTTTGAAAGTGTTCTCCTGCCAATGTTAAACTTGACTAGTAGCAGTGTGTGATTCTTGTGGCTAACTCGTAAATTATTCCATAGGCTGAGGCTGGTGCTGACGACTAGCGTGGCTGCTGCTCCAATATATACATGTATAGATATATATTATTCTCCTTCAAGTGAAAATTCCAAAGGTTTTCTCTTTCCTTTAGCCCGTTTGACGGCGTTCTCATGTCCCGTGCTTCCAGCAGATAATCGAATTAAAAAGCCATTCGTTTACTCTTCGCCAGTTTATGGAGTTGAATATGCACGGCGATAAATCTTTCACCATGGTATTTAGCGAGTGGATACAATTATCAAAAAAAAAAAAAAAAAAAAAAAGAACAACGAACTATTTGGACAGTTCACTTAAAAAGCGGCGCGTAGTAAAGTGCCCGCCTCCGCCCGCCGCCACCGACAATGCCGTCGTCACTTAAAGCTGGAAGGTATAGGGGATGAGTAGAATATTCAATGGCGGCGCTGAAGGCTCTTCCATTAAGTGTGCTCATCTGATCAGGTTACTAGTCAAACATTAATCATTCGATGGAAATGAAATGCATCTGAATATGGTAATGAATTTTTTTTTTCCTTGTTTCATTTCCATTTTTTTGAAATAAATTCAACAAACAAATTGGACAAGTTTTGCGACACAAAACAGCGGCAACATCACCATATCATCAGGCTAAAATCATAAATTCTCAAAGTTCTCCCGTCCGCACAGGCCACAGCCAGACGAAATATGTATCTTTTATAATGGTACCTACATACCTACCTATACTTTTATTTTATTCAGAAATAACCGACAGAACTGCGGTAAACGATTGCAAATTTATGACAACTACTTTTTTTGTTGTGTTGTCTTTTTTTATTTTTTTGTGATATTATTTTTGGGGCTATCTTTCAATCTTCCAAATCGAGGAACAATAAATTAACAAAATTAAAAATGCATAATAAATTATTGGTAGAGTTATAATAAATAAGAATTAAAAGATGTCAATTCCTTGCATTATGATTAGACGAGTGTGATAGAGATGGAAGAGACATTTTTTGAGAAAGGTTTTCATCCGTTCGTCGCTTCGGTTCATGTGCAGTGATGATTATGATGAGAACAATTTTTTTTTTTTTTCAAAACAAAACGGAACAAGAATCAAAAGGTTTTCTTTTTTATTTGACAGGTTACCTATCTGAGTGTTTTTAACAGTAAAGTATTCCATGACAGGCTGTTTTTTTTTTGTTTTCTTTCCTTTCATTGATTTTATTTACAACGGCATTTATGTGTCAGAAGTTGCCGTCTTGAGATTTATTCACAAATTTATTTTGTTGTTGTGTTAAAATATTTTGGCGGTTTTATATGGGCATAAATGGGCGCCGGTTTCTTTTGACAGGTGTCAGTGACATTTCAATTTATATAGGTACCTACTTTTTTTTTGTAGAGCAATAATTGACTTTGATATAAATTAAGGCGAAGGTATCTTAAGCTACCGATTTATTTAGATTTTGGTTAAAAGGATAGGTATATTGATACCAAATTTGTTTTGAAGTCAAAGCTGTCACTTTGACAGTAGATATTCGTTTTCTGATTATTGAAGCGGTGATCTTTGCAATGGAATATGACTAATTTGACCTTCAATTTTGTTTGGTTTTATTCAATTTTGAACTTGATTTCATGCAAAATTTGAACTATGACATTTATTCTTCCTGCATTTTGGCCTTAAGTATAAGGTGTCATAGATTTTGCAAAATAAACATTTTTTTGCTAATATGGGCTATACTTCTTACAGCATTTACACATATTATACAAAAGAATGCCTTTCTATCTGAGCTTTAACTTTAGATACAAAAATTTAAATTGTCAAAACGGAAAACTTGAGTCCGTAAAATAAAAAACTAACCTCAAATAACAAATTTTGACATTACTAAACTACGCCAATATAAATTCAAATTTGACAAGTTATACAAACTGTTATACAAAATGTTAAATAGGTACCTACCTATTTAATTCAAATTGCAACCCGACCTCTGTAACAGAAATCTGACACATTCAACTGTCAGAAATAGCTTTTTAAAATGCCAATTTTCTATTGACAGTTGAATTTATTCGAACCTAGGTATACCTACCTACCTATCAAGATGACCTATTTTTTGTTGTTAGACAAAAACAAAACGCATTCAAATTATCAAATATCCTATCACTTTTCTCCTCAAAAAACTACATACAAAATTATACCTACCTATCTAAAAGGTATGTATAACTAATAAATAAACATCAAACTAGACATAGACAAACTACCTATCATCCAAATCATTGATCGATATCGACATATTTCTATCAAAATATTATTCACACTAAGCATACAAAACAATAGCACACCCAAATCAAAGAAAATTAAAGAAGATAGGTTGGTTTGGTACCTAGGTAGGAATAGGAACGTTCATACATGAATACATACCATACTATGAATCACTGTGTTGCTCGTGTCGGATGTCTCAGACGACATTTTTATTTAAATGGCTGCCAATGAAAATGTCATATAGCTAGCTATATCTATCTCCATATTCTCAGAGGAACTTTCAAAGTCAGACTGGGGGTCAAGACCTTGCTAAATACCACCGGAAGCCATCGCATCCACAACAAACTAACAATCGCAATCATTTTGACCTATTTGACTTGGAATAATTAAAATGAAAGTGATGATGATGATGATGATGATGATTGACCTACTTTCTGACAGTTCTATGAAAACTAATTTTGCTCACACCTGTCAAACAAAACATAATTCTTCGCCAATTAAACAACCATCTTTATTTTAAGCACCCACCATTCAAAATAAAAAAAAACATAAAAACTTTAAATTCCAATGTCTTAATTGCTTGATTAGAAATATGGAAAATAAATGACACTACGATTAACCAAATTATGCAATTAAGAAGCAGCACTCCACTCCTTCCACCATTTCCATATGGGAGAGTTGTATATTCATGCACAGTCCACACACAAGAAGGCGCACAGCACAATCATGGCAAATATAGCGCTCGCTAGTTTAGTAAACATCAAACGAGCCAACTTTATTCACATAGAATCGAGTAGTATAGAGTGTGGTGAAATCTGACAACGATGCTCTTCGAACACAACAAAAGCAGATCACCAAAGAAGATTGAGGGATAACAAGTCACATAGAGTACAGAACAACAACAAAAACAAACTCCCAAATGGTAAGTTAAAGTTAGTTATAGAGGAGACAGGGGATTAGTCCAGGCCAGGCCAGGCCAGGCGGAGAGATAGTTTAAGCCAATGTTGAAGAACACAGGCCAAGAGATTGCCAAGAGGTAGGTAGCCGCGAGTATAGTGTTAGGTCTCAAAAGGTAGGTTACTCCACAGACACCTTGTTTTATACTCGTCGGAGTCGGATCCCTGATGGTGATCTCCACCTTCTCCTCCTCAACCCCAACTACAGATCTTCCAACATCTCTTTTCTCTCATCGGCTTCGGCATCCGTGATTCATTTCAAGTTTATAGCCAGGAAAAAACCTTATTAATAAAAAAAAAAATAATAATAAAATAAAAAAAAAAAAACAACAAACCTCCAAGACTACACAAACGACGACGACTACGACGAACAACACACAAAATGAAAAGGCAAGGAAAAACATACACAATAAAAGCAACAACACAACACAACACAAAAAAAAAGAAACGAAACTGAAGAACAAAAAAAAAAGGCAAAAAGGAGGAATAAAAAAATTCAAGAAAACCGAATTGTTTCCCACGGCATACGATTCGCCGGTCAAACATTGAATCTTGGAGTGGACAGGCCGAGAAGTGAAGGAACAAGAGGAGCTGCTGCCACTATAGCTCTATAGGTGTATAACGATACTCTACGAACGGTGCGGTGTGTGTAGTGGTATGCACATGGAGTGCATACTTGTGCTACTAGATGGCCCGCATCCACCACACCACACTGCGTGTTGGATTGCGCTTTCATGCGCGATCGTAGCCGATCGATCGACAAGAGATCGGCAGCGCGGTGCGCGGCAGCGGACGGTCGGTGAATTGCTTGGATTAAAAGCGACTTTACAAAGAAGACCATGGTGTACACTGGGAGCTCTGCTGGCTGTTGGCTGCTAGCTGGTGGTGGATGGTGATGGTGATGGTGGATCACGATGACGATGAAGACGAAAGGTGAAGATGGAGAGGTGAGGAGAACCTTTCCACAGCACTCGACAAGAATTCGGCCAATTGCCTTGGTAGTAGTTGTAGTAGTGGTTTATCATGGTGCTATGCCCGTGCTGAACGATCATCCATGAAATGGTAAAAAAAAGACTTCTTTTTTTTTTAAGTGGTATAGATAGATACTACTTACTTTCTTTGTCAGTTTAGTCGGTTTTTGCAAAAGCTAAATACACTTCACTTCTCTTTGACATTTCTTTAATCTGTCAAAATTGTAATAGATTTTAAGACATCCATTTGACATTTTTCTGTCAAACTAGCACAAAAGTGCTTCTTTTTTTGACATTTCTCTAATCCAAACCAAATGCAACAATTGGAAAGGTAGGTAGATAGGTATAAAAAACAAACAAAAACGCATTTTCAAATCAAAGAGAAGAACGAAGAGGATGGGAATCACTCAACCGTTGGGTTTCCAGTTCTGTCAGAAGACCTATTGTTAAAGTGTTACATATAAGTAAGTATTAGCTATAGACTAGGCACAATGATGATGATAACACAAAAAATCCACTAGTTTAATGAATTCAGTTGCTTTTGCTTTGGCGTGTGTATTACAAGGTATACCTACTCACTCACTTGCTCCTCGTACCTACCTATAATGTAAGTAGGTATGTTTTTATTAATAATATAATAATAAAAAACAGTTATGAGCGCCGCCGCCGCCGCTCTTAATTAAGCCACGCAAAGAAAAGGGAAGCAAAAAATAACGTAGTAACTTCACCCATTAATTATGTTGTTTTATTATTTTCTTTTTTATTGTTTGTTTTTGTCGCTATCACCGCGTTTTTGTCGTCATAACACAAAGTATAATATTATATAGAGTGCGAAGAAAGTTCCTTCTTCCCATTGCACCAATTAATAGACATACTATCTGTCAAACTAGCTGCGTATACTTTACACAATCACATGAGAATGTGTTAAGTGGAAAAGAAAAAGAAAAGGGGGGCTCGGGCTCGGGATCGGGCTCCGGTTGACCACTTCTTTTTTGTTGTTTTTTTAAATAGCTAGATTAACATAGGTTCGATGAAACGTTACAAAATTGATTAATTAGCCTGTCGTCTCATTAAGCCTTTTCCTCTTAATAGCCTATGTATGTGTGGGAATGTCGTGTAGTGTGGGGAGTATTGGTGATGTGTCAGTTTTATTTGACTATCAAAAGTCAGATCAGACACCTTTGATTGAGGTTTATGGCAACCATTGCAAAGACCAAGTGTGGTGAATTCGTTTGAATGTCAATATTTAGAGGGGTAGGTATTATAGATTAACATAGATAGTATGGAGCTATTCAAACAAGCCTTTCTTGTAGCTATAGGAACTGTCTGAATTTCTAATTTCGGCGGGGACTCATACTGAATTTGGTACCTATTTTCACAAACCTTATTATCTGCCACAAATCGCAATTGTAAGCCCACCATGATGAGATGAATTTTGTGCGATGTGTCTTGTGAGGTTTTCTGGGTTATACGAAAAATGCCACCTACTCGAAATAATTTTCAAAAGAGCCATCAAAAATTCAGGAGAGGGATTTTAAGGCCATTTATTCAAGGGGTAATCCTGGATCCTTTTAATTTAATATTGGCATCTACTACATTTTCTTTAAGAACAATGGGCTTTATAATTGTTGTTACTAGTTATCGTACTAGAATAATATTTATGTGCTGAACGTCTTCATCAGATTCGTAACAAAATGTCTCTTAAATTTGGTACAAAATTTGTTGTTCGATTAAAGGTCTGGATTCACTTGCATAACAAACAAAATATCCCCGATTTCAATTATTGCATTCACACTAAAATTGGACAGAATGAAAGAAATATGGCTACAAGCATTGTAAAAAATTTGACGTCTACTCAATGCCATTATCATTTTTTTTTTCAGTTAACGTCACAAGCAAATGACGTATATCTCATAATTGGAATTGACCAATTAAATGGACTTAATTCATCTCCTTCAATCATTTTCATGGGGGATATTTTTAATATACCTATCCTATCGCATCGGATGAATTTTTTTGTGTGATACTGTCAAAATGGGGGCTTATATTTTATAAACCTGTGGCTTATTCTAAGTGTTTTTTTGACAAGATAAGAGACTTACGAATTTTTTGGTTGAATAGATAATAAACTTTAAGATTGGCTGGACCTGGGTTTTGATTTCTAAATGCCATTGTTTGATGCGCTTTTTTAGGACAAGGTTCGTTTGAACACCGATGCATGCAGCATAATTTATGAGTTTAATAAGACTAAAAATTCAATTCGACTATTAATAAGAAAACATGATTAAACTTGCATGCGATTTGAGTGATGAAGATCGTAAACTTCATCTTAATTCCATTTATATACGCAAGATTTTTTTAGAGGATTGCAGAAAGAAAAACAGAAACCAAAAAATAAAGCAAGCACTCATGATCCAAGAAGACCATATGTGTGTAGAAGTACCCAGTGCCAAGCATGCAAAAGATGCTGTCATTTGGGTATACTTTTTTTTAGAATTTTTTTTTTTATTTTATTATAAGACTGTTTCATTCAAGAAGAACCCCAGGAGAGAGTTTTTTGAAACAAGTAAAGTAAATCGACACTTTTACCCGTACAAGTGGGGATTTTTTTTTTTTTTGTTATTGGTAGGTATAGTGTAAATTCGAGGCATGATGTCGTCTGTGCACTTTTTAATCGTGCAAAATACCTACTTGAGTTGAGTTGAAATTTTTTTTTTTGTATTCTTATGAGGCCTTCTTAAAACAGCAGGAGAATGACATTTGCTGGAAGACCGTTGGATTGATGACCTACGCTGAGCAATAAGCATATGGTTTCAAAAGGGATGAGGAAGGAAGGGAGGTTTTTAAAAAAATACAAATTCCCCTAAGAAAATCGAAAGGGCGAAAAATGTAGGTAGGCAAGTTTTTTTGATATTGAAGGTAGGTAAAATTTTGAGGCATCATGTTGATGATCTGCTTTTGGAGCAGGTATTTACCTCCGACCAAAAAAGGTAGGTACCTACCTATAAAGGAGTTGTTATTTAACTTTTGAACTCTTTGCAGACCACCTAGGTAGTAAGTCACATCAAATTCAAAATGGACTAGGTAGTTGATTTAGTTCAACTAGATTCTCTCGGTCCGTTTCAAATCGAATGCACATTGAATTCTGCATGTTTTAATGTAAAAAAAAAACTAATAGCATCGTCTCCTTATAATTCTAGGAAAGTCAGCAGAAGGCAGCCTACCTAAAAAAAAAACTTTAGCAATGATAACTACCCTAATGGAAATTACTATTAAAAAGGATTTCTTATAGGACGAAAAAACTTGCCATGGCACTCTAAAAACCTTGTGATCTTAACTGTAGAGATTACCATAAGCTGAGCATATTCTATCTACTTGTCAACTTTATGGTTACTTCTTTTGTCAAAAAAAAAAGGCATTACCTACTATATACCTCGGTGCGTAGCATCATCCACGAAGACATATCCTAGCTGGAAAGATCCTTACAACTCGATATTTTGTACTGGACTTTGTTAACATCTGGTCTGCTATTAATATACCTACCAAAGCGACTCAATCTTTGAAGCTCTTACTTTTTAAGGCTAAAAAAAGATTTGAGAAATAAAGCCCCAACTCAGAGAACCAAACAGTTTTTACTGTCTAGACCTCGATTGTTCCAATTCTTTTATTTTCTGATCACTTTAATAATAATACAAATAATAATTTTAACTATAATGCCTGTAAGACCCAAGTTCTTTTGAATGCAAACTGCACTTCATTAGTTAGAAGGAGTAGAAAGATAGGAAAGATTTTTTGTTGACACAATGGATTGAGAATTAGGTGATATTTATCTCCCGAAAATCCCACGGACGGCGTCCAGTTAAAGCTGAGGAAATAATGAAAAAATTGCTGCCCAGGCTAGGGCTCGAACAAACAACTCTAAGGTTAGCAAACAAGCACTTCATCCACTGTACCATTGCCACCAGCTTAACCTAGAAATCCTTTGTTTATTCTTGTTCCCTGTGTGTTTGATGTGTAGTGCAAAATTATCTCCGAGTCTAGGCCAAAATATAAAGGTTCTGAGCTGCTTAACAGGCCAAAGACCTTGAGCAGGAGTATGAAATTTTTGTCTAGTAGTTTTGGTGTTCTAATGAAGAAAGGGCGATGGATGAATAGGTACAGTCGCTAGGTATTTGGAACTCTAATTTCCTTTTGATGGACGAGTAATTTTAGTGCACTAAGTTGAGACCTCCGATTAATAATCCTAGATTTTGAATTGTTTGAGTTAATCAAGACTAAACCTGCCTCCTATTCTGATACTTACCTACTCCTATATCTTTCATTTTGGAGTCTTAAGCTGATCATATTTCTTCTAACGAACAGAATTTTCGTTCGTATTGATGAAAATTAGAAAATCTTGCTTAGTCCTTTTCGGAAAAATAGCAAAATTTTAGCAATTAGTTAGTACCTATGTATTTAGAAGCGTTCTTGAATAGTTTTAACAGCTTTTGAGAGCGACGCCTACACTGTTTGCTTAGATCTAAAGGAAGAGGTGAGTCCATTGTAAAATGTCAGCTTGTCTACTCTAATTAACTTGGCTGCCTCAAATGAACCAACTTTTGGCATTTAGCTGCAAAATATTTTTAAAAAATTAACCTCATTTAAATGCAAGCCTACCTACCTTGAAGATGAAGGAAGTTAGAATGCATCCTAGCCCGAGGCTGAAAAGCCCCTCAACTACAGAACTTATATTTCTGACTAAGTATTTCTTAAAAAAAAAAAAAAACAGCTACTTTCAAAAACTAGGTAAATTAGAATGGAATCAAAAATAGAATGTTCGCATTCGTCAAACGATTTATCGACATCTCGTCCTACAAAAACACAAAAAAGTACGCCAAACAAAAATAAAAAAAACAAACGCAAAAATACTCACCTCGCTTAAAACTAATAATAAAATCCATGCAGACAGACAAATTTTAATCCAATTCATTTTGTAAATGAAAATTTGTTGCGGTTTTTAGGCGGCGAATATTGAAAAAAAAAGAGTATTTAAAAATACTCTTGTTTTTTGTTTTCGTTTTCGATTTTCGTCGTTTTCAAATGAAATAAAATAATATTTTGTGCACTTTTTTTTTGTATCAATATATAAAAGGATGCGGCAGGGGGATGTATCCAAAATATATATTTGTTTTATTGCACTTTTATAAATTTAATATAAGCGGTTTGATTGTTTTAATTTAACCATTTCGTCAGAATTTTTATGTATCACAAACTTTTGACTCATATGTCTGAATTATGTATTTTTTTAGCACAAATTGTTACACTTTCTTCTCATTTTTCCCAAGAAATCCCAAGGACTTTTTTTCTGGTGGGATTCTTGATTCGTAAATAATTTTTTTTTTACGATAAATAACGTTAGAAGCACATGTTCGACAGTCATACACTTAATTTTATTACCAAGTCGTGTGAAGGACTGTTCTTTTGTTTTATTTTTCTAAATTTATAACGGTCTTTTCCCGATTTTTGACAGAAGTTTAGCGCGCGTTAAACAAAATTGTTGTTTGTTTTTTTTTTTTACTTCGTTGTGTGGTGGATTTGTTTAAGTATACCTAATTCCGCCGATTAAGTTTTACAATCCAAGAACAAAAAAAAAAAAACACTTAATTCTTTTGACGAGAATTTTATGCCGGCGTTGGAGACTTTTTTTTATTAATTTCAATTAAATCGGAGCAGGACTAGTGTCTATAAATTTTAGTATTTTTTTTTTATAGAAAAAAAATTTAACAAAATATAATATTAAAATTTTTATATAGCAATCGTTATTGTAAATTGTAATACATATATGTGTTTGTGTGTGTGTATATGCAATGAATATTATAGCACGGTGCGATAGCGATTTGTTATGTCCGACCCGACATTCACCACGCAAACTTCAAAACTGGCGACTAGTTCGATGTTTGGCTCATCCGTCAACTCAAATTTTCAACTTTGCATTCGAAATGAATTTTTCGTGCGAGCAGCACCAAAATATTCTATTTCATATAGTGCTTACTCTTTTTTACACACGGTATACATTATGTGTGTTTTGTGAATGCAATGCAAAATACAACAACTACAAACTGCAAGGGGAAAAGGTAAACTACAAAACTAGAAGAAAAAAAAACGTTCGAGCTCGTCGCTCGACGACAGATCGACAGATGTTTTCTTGTTTTCTCCATTCTCTCTATTCTCTTGAAGTATTTTGAATTTTGATTCTCTCTCGCCGCGATGGCTTCTTTTCTTTTTTCTTTTGTTGTTTCATTTTTCGAAAATCGAAATATGCATTCGAACTTCGAAGTTCGAGAGGATGAACTATTTTATTTATGTGTTTGATTTTGAAAAAGAAAACAAAAATGAATTGCCGGCTGCAAGCAAGCTGCAATTTATTTTGAATGAATTCGCTTGACACGATTTTTGAGGATTTCCCCTCTTTTCGATTGTGAGTGTTCATTTTGTATTTTCGATTTAGAGAAATGAATTTGGTGTTTGTTTTCGGTTTTGTTTACTTGGGAGAGGAGATGAATTTCCATATTTTGCTCTGATGAGTAGTTATCGGTTTGGACGGTGATGGAGGACGAAATTGGCGCTAGTAGTTGTTATTTTAATTAACACACATCGTTTTACAAAAGGGTGAAGAAGGGGCTGTTATTTTTTTTTTTCAAATGACGATGATGGCGGGATAATTTGAATTTGAGTTTAACTTTGTCAAATTAAATGGAGTAGGTGAAAACGAGTAGGTAACGTATTTTATGAAAGATAAGAATGTTTGCACTCAATATGACGTTATGAACTTGAGATAATCAGTCGTAAGAATAATATTATTTTTAGGTTCATTATCGTATCAATAAATGTATTCCATTGTGATTATTAAAGAGAAGGGTTCCCGCGAAATTATGGAATTTTATTTTCGTTTATTTAATCAATCGGATGCCACATGCAACACTTCACACAACACAAAACACAAATTCATATTAAATATGTAGGTTTGAACTCTGAAGAAAGATAATGTAGGTAGTTGAGCTTGAAGTTTTAAATGTTCACTGGACTTTTAGTAGGTATGTAGGTACCTACATGATTAGATTATGTATAACATAGTCAAGGCGTCTTCATCTATATCCGTATTTCCATGAAGCTCAAAATGTACAGGACACTGTACGAGGTACGACCAGAGTTCTTTGAAGATTATATGCGTCAATACAGGGCAAATTTGATAATTATTGTAATTCTACCTAACTTTGTGACGACGAGTGACGTCACGAGTCATTCCGCGGAAAAGCTGTTTCACCTGACACCTGGTAGGTAAGGAATGTAAGGTTAGGTTAGTGGGCTGATGCTGTATCCATCACATGTAGAGCAATGTAGATCCGTTGTGAAAGTGAAACCCCCAGATGAAAACACCAGTCTACCGCTCCCTCTAAAAGGAAAAACTCTAATTGTCGAGGCACTGCACTTGAACTGTGACTGTCATGTCTTTTCCAAATTCTTCCACCCTTTCCCATTTGTATGATTTCTTCTTTTCTGGAGCGGCAGTTGTATTTGTCAATGAGAAATATTTAAGCTGCAATAAGATACTGCCATCAAGCATAGAAAGTGCGGGTGCCATGACATAAGGCCATGTGACATAAGGCCATGTGACATAAGGCCATAATTCGAAATATGGCCATATGACGCTTTTGTAAAGCGTCACAAGGCCATATTCGAGCATATGACGTTACGACGCTTTTGGAAGCGTCATAATAGACCATTATGGCCGTATGTCACTTTCGTTTTCTTTTTTAAACTTTTTTTTTGATCAAGTTCACTTTTATTGTCATAATGGCATGGCCTGATAATAAAAAAGTTACAAGAATTTGGAACGTGAACTTTAAAGATATACCTAGGTATTTTTTTTATCAAGCTCATGATCATAATAGTAAAAGTTACAAGAATTCGCAATTAAAAAAGCAACAACACTTGATAAAAAAAAATTATAGCTGAAAATTCGCGGCGAATATTACCTACCTACAACGTTTTGTTGTCAGTTGCTTTTTTTAGTATGGCCCTATGTCACAAAAACATATGGTCTTATGACACTTTAGCAATGTGTCATAAGGCCATATGTACGAGTATGGTCTTATGACGCTTTACAAAAGCGTCATAAGGCTATACTTCGAAATATGGCCTTATGTCATGGCACCTAGAAAGTGGCCGCTGGATTGACCATACACTGAGGAAGAATAATGGCACAATAGCAAAGCAGTCTTTGCAATAGAATCCACTTGCTGAAAAGCGCGTTGGAAGACCTATGAAAGGTCAACGCTTTCAAAGAAGCTGAGTTCCGGATTTTCGTGGACACAGATGGAGGTAGATGGTGGCTGAGAGTTAATCCCAGCTTAACATAACTTTAGACGATTGCTCGGCTTCCTGGACATCCATGTATTCGAATGTCAGGCTTTGTGCCGTTCTCAGTTTTTCTGCATCAGATTTTTCTGTTTTTGGAACTCATCAAGATATTTGAAGCAGTGTTCCCTCAGGAACAATTCTTAATCCCTTGTGTAATTTTATTTTGAAGCAACGATGCATACAATTATTTTCAGTAAAATTATTTACGATATTATTATCGTTGATAGGAATAAATGCAAAGCTCTCGTTTCCTGGTAATGAAGTATCACATATGAAGTATCACATATTTCATTCTAACGAAATACAAGAGGGAGTCAGACAAGAGGATGCTATACCGCTAATCTTTGCTACACTTGTTCCGTTACGAAATCTCGACAGTTTGATCCTAATTTTGGACGAACTGCTAAGAAAAGTGACAACTTCTTCAGCCGAACGATACAAATGTGGAATGCACGTCGATATAGCCTTTGTTCTCCTATCCAACCACCATGTTTGAATAAGTAGTACCAATTAACTTTTGTCAGAAGCATTGCACCAGCTCATAGTTGTACAGATCTGTTTTGTAAAAGCATAATAAATATATGGAATTGTGGAGTAGGACGAATCAAACCCTATTAGATGCCGATATAGAGAATAACCACGGCTTAACTCGTTCTAAAATTCTTGATCCGCCGATTAACTTGATTTAATCCGTGGACATTGATGGGCAAGCCAAGCACATGGCTTTAATTGTACAAGCACCAAACTAAGTAAACTGCGAGTTAAAATTTTGATCCGAGGATGAAGCACCATTTTGTAGAACTGGTAATAAGCTGTCCTTAAGTTTTCCCTTAGTTTTCGGAGATTCACACAAAATTTAGTTTTTTTTTGCGCCTCTAGATCTTTAATTCCAAAAATAATATTAATTTCATCTGCTTCCAGAAAACAATCGGGATTCCAAAAAAAATATAAACAAATCCAGTCCCTTCCTATCCTGATCCCAATCAATTTTATCTATACACTTAAATATTAGGGTTTAAAATGTACCTTAAAAGCAAAAAAAAAAAAACTCAAACCGGAACCACCTTACAATTTTCCCATACCTTTCTCGTTTTGCAGTTTACACGAAGAACGAAGATCAGCTCAGCAGAATAACAAGTTGCAGCAACCATATGCTTTAAACAAAATATATCCCTCAGTAGGTACACCATCTATTCTTCAGATTGCCTGTGGGAAATATTTTCGTTTCAATTTATCCAAAATCTGTGTTTTCCAAGAGGCACCTTGCACACACCATTGTAAACAGTTTTTATGTTTCAGTCAGATGTTTTATAATACGATCCCCCCACACACAAATTTATGAATCTCAACGAACACAATGCATTCACAAACGCACTAATATCCTTCCAAACCTGAACTGAGCTGAGCATGTGCGTAGGTTTCTTATCTTCGTGTGAAAACCTCACCAGTGAGTGATTCTGGTCCAAGAAAAAAAAAAAAAAAAAAAAACCAACAAGGATTCAAATCAACTCGCTTACATTGCACGTTGCGCCCTCAACTCAACTCAACTACCTGTCTTATCGCAGAGGTGCTCTGCTCTCTCTTTTAGAAATACACATCCTTGCTTCAATATCCGGAATTGAATTTGTTTGCTCTCGATAAAAAGGACGAACCATCATCATTACCATCACCAGTCAAGTTACCACCACACGGGAACGGGATGCGATGCAAACAAAATTTGCATTAAGGATATGAAAAAAAAATAAAGCAAAAAAAAAAAAAACAACAAGCAGGAAGATGTTAAGGGAAGCACCTGAGGATGTTCTTAATTGCAGGAACATCCTACCGATTTTCTTCAAAAAAAAAAAAAAAAAAACTTTAAACAACAAGTTTTCGCCATTTATTCCTCTGCCCCCTTTGCTGGCTTGGGTCCACACTCCACGTCCACACTATTTTGTTTATGCATGTGTAGTGTTTAGTGTGTATGTAGCGTAGGACACAGGACATAAACACAAACTGGCTCCTTTTTCTTCCTTCCTTCTTTCTTTTTTGCTTTACTTGATATTAATTTATATTTATTTTTTTATTTGTCAGCCAAGCGGATATGTCCTATGGTCCTATGGAAGACCAGGAACCAAACAAAATATGGAACTACCTGCCATCGTTGTCGTCTTGGTTGTTTTCCATGAGAACCTTAAACAAACGGAAGTGCGGAATTGTGAGTTCCTTTTTTTTTTTTTTTTTAATAATATCGTGAAAGGTGCAAGGATATGCTGTTTGAATTAGAGTAACCTGATAAGCAGAATAGATAGTTTAGATTGGCAGGTTTAAGATATCCGAAACCTTGCATTTTGGAGGATTTTTTTTGTCATCGCATCGTAGGTATTAAGATCTTCACAAATGTTTATTTGAAAGACGATATTAGAATAAATTGAAATTTCAAATAAAAAGGAACAAGGATTTTCAATTTTAAATTTTATATCTCTTTTCCGAGTTTGTTGTTGTTATTTAATTTCCGTGTTTTAAAGGTATTGTTGGCTGCTTATGAACAGGACCAGAGGGGCTTTGGTGACATGACCAAATAAAACATAACTTCATTCTTATCGACATTCTCTGGAAAGAATCTTCATGCATCCAGGTAAGGTTCTTGGTTCAAATGCAAATAGTCTATTCAAGGCGAATAGGGGCACAACCATCTTCAAAATATCCGCTCGAAGAATGGAAGCTCTGGGAATATTCGTTCATTACCAGTATTTGGAGTTTCTTACCAATGTGGACAACCAAATCCTTCACAAATGGAGACGCTCCTAGTCCACGATTGTGATGGGTGATGGGACTACACGATTGTGGTGGGACTACCTATGGCATCAACAAATTTGCCGGCTATACATACTTTCAAATAGCTGAACATTACTGTGAAGTAGCAGCTGGTGTCATAATCAAAGACGCTATGTGCTAAGATCATGTGGTTGAACATGGACATTGGATTGTCACTTGATGATTTGCTGGTGATGTCATGGGTTAATCAAGAGCAGATGCAATCAATATAACAGCGACCATCATGATGAATCGTCGTGTTCCCAAGAATAGTGCTTGATACGTAATTCCGAGGTTTGACATGAATTTTTTTTTGGATGACGGACTCGAGTCCGTCAAGGCCCAAGGGTCCTGAAATCAAAAACTTAACCAACATTCTAAACTGCTGTTGTACTTGAGGTTACTGACGTGGGAAGACCATATTTACACATCGAGTGAAAACTTAGGGGCTTATAGTAAAGTGCCATCTGACCGCGTTTCAGAGAACGCACTAAGGTGATTATGAGCTTCAGATTAAAGATTAAGTTGGGTTACTTAACCTGTAAAAGTGAAGATGAAACCGCTCGGAAAGTATTCCGTCAAACATAACATAGTTTGGAGGAAGACCGATTTGCGTTGGAGGGATGACGTGGGCTATATAGAATACAAGAAGCTTGATACTGGATGATATCGGTTTGGCGGGTCTTGATGTGGTTTGTTCAAAAATAACAGGATTTAACCTTGGTTGTAGAGCCGATGATGATGAATAAGAAAACCTGTCAGAAACAGCTTCGGGAAGTAAATGCCTGGCGACTATTACACCCTCAACCATTATTCCTTTGTGTGCATTGATACTGGGCTCCAATGGAAGGGACCTACAATTGACATGCCATGGCTTAACTTCTAGATAATTTGAAACTTCGTCGCAAGGGAAAGATGATAAAAACAGATAAATTATTACTTGTGCAATCCTTTTTGATGAAAGCACAAACTTACTTCAGTCATTAGCGTGAACACAAATTTCAAAAGTCTGTAATCCATAAAAAGCTGTTATGATACTCCAAGCTAAAAGTCAGATTCTTCATTGCGGTTGTTGGTAATGTAAGAAACGTCAAAAAGTAAATCAAAGGCTCAGAAAGACCCCTTACATAACAGATGACGAAACACTGCTTTATAGAACAAGCTCCAAAGGAAGCACTCACGTCGAAAACGCCGTCTTAGAGAAATGAGAACTTCATCATAAGCGAGGAATAAGTATTGCAATTATTAGGTCCATCATTTTGCCTTCGAGAGTACGTTAAAGGACGCTTTTTAATTACTTAGGTAATCCTTACAAAGCAATTTTTTAAATTCTAGAATGATTGTTTTTGAAAATAATGGCAGCGATTTCTAAGATCTCAAAAGTAAATTCTTTAACAACCATCCGATTTCGTTTGAGTTTCCTCCAACGAAGTTGGGTGTTTTTTTTGTATTGTTTAAAGAAATCTTTTATATTTCCTTAAGAAGGATACTAACGATTAGTTTATAGAAATAATGTGCCAAACATGGACACATACTTATAGATCAAAGCAAAAATTGAAGCTACATATTGAGAGTGGCACCATGGCGAGATTCGATTCTTTTCTATATTCCTATTGGAAGTAAGAAAATCCTTGTTCATATTTCATTCTTCAAACTATACTTAAACTACCTAGCGTGCAGATATTCCGAACATAAATCTTCAAAGAATCCTCCTTCTTAAAAATAACTCAAAGAAGATATACCTGCTAAAGACATGATGCACAGCACAAGAACACAATTATTCAATGAGGAATAAGAACTATACATATGAAAATGTAGGTAGGTCCTCCTACAAGGATTTTTAAAATCCTTAAGAATTGCATTTACGCAATGCAATATAGATTTCATCCCATTGTCATAGCGGCAGCCTTTGTACAACATCAACTGAGCTCTTAACAAAAACCGACGCAGGTCTGTGACCAATTTTTAAGAAAAAAAAAAGCCAATTCCAAACTCATTTCTGGGTGGTAACTAGACCATCCTTAAGGATAAAATTTTAGTACAGTTTTCTTGAAACAGAATATCGCTCCGGCTGGAAAATCCATTTAGGTGTAATCTTTAAAATTCCAAAGACAAAAACATCATTTGTAGTTGAAACACCCAATCTGCCAAACAAGTTTGACCACATGTTTGTCAATGGATGACATTTGTTTTCGAAAATTTCTTCGAAATTCGATATTACTTAACGAATTCCATCCTAACATATACCAAATAAACATTTTCGTATAGTTAGAATTCTTTTGAATTATCATTTTTGCATATTGAACTCGAGTAAATAATAAAAAAATAACTATAATGTATATTCTTAACAGTCAAACCCCCTCAAGAGGTAGAGCAAATATTTGATCGCTTGTCGCGTGTCGTCGCTTAGAGGGACGGAAAGTAAAGCCTCCAGTTCTTACTCCTTAACTAAACTGATAATGATAAGGGTTTACGGGTAATAAAATCATTTGTAAATAATAATACGTTATCGCTACTTGGATGTTTTATTAGATACGACGAGAACGAAAAAAGGCAGATGTTTCTCGTTTTAGCGATTTTATTGCTGTCATTTGCACTTTATGTGATAATAACTAACTACATAATATATTAAGAGCTGAGTTTCACGCATCATAATACATAGGTACTTTAGCGTCATTTCGATTTGACTTTGGACAGCCTTGCAATAAAACTGCATGGGTAATAAAAAAGCAAATAAAAGAACGTGCGTTTTATTTTGGATACATATTTTTTTTGGCGGGAATGTTTGACATATGACTGACTTGATGGCTAAATTAAGAGCATGAATAACAGACTCGTGAGGAGGATCATGAAGGTCATTAAGGATGGACATAAATCTAATTTTAAACTTGTCAGATTGTAAAGATCTTATGGCTTTGTTTTTAGTGTCTTAATATTCTAAGCGCGGAAATTGTTACGGTAGTTAATTTATCCTTCGTTGAATGCATTTTCAGCTGTCCTGTTTTAAACTTGTAAAAACGATTTTATCTACTAATCTTCTAATAAAATCATTTGGTATATTTAAATGATAGTTTTTATTCTGCTTCACTGAACATGAAATTCTATATACTTTCAAAGACACCTTGGTGTATTATGCAGACGGACCCTTGATAAGCTAAAGAAGTAAGGATCTAGGCAGACGCCTGAACAATGAATGCAGTGCAAACTATCAAAAAAGTCGCTGAATTAAGCAGCAATGCACTTAAGTGTGATACAGAATGGGTATTTGAATTATGTCTGTCTTGCCATTTTTATTATTCACCGTTAAAAAAGGGATCTTGGAGTAAAGTTCAACTGTAACTACTATACATAGCTTGAGCTGAAGGACGCGTTATTTTTTGAGATGTCACTTAAATTTTGAAGGTGCAATCTGCAATTGTTGGTATCCATTGCGGTCGTCGACCACCTTGCGTGGCTAAGATAAAAATGAAGCCTGTGGAAACTTTATTAGAACTCTACTAACCATTATGCTTCTTTTAAATTTGAATTCGTGACCTAGAGACTGAACTGTAGAATCTAAATGTAAAACAAACACCTACCTCATAAGGACGCTGCATTGCCATCATTTGCGCTCATAACTAATAGCGAGTTTCATTCAAATTTGGAAGATTTGTTCTCAAAATCGAGAATTGCACTTTTCAATGAAACTTGTTTTGGCAATTTGACTGTTTGTCATTTGTTTTTTGTCTTTTGTCATTGGAATTGCTGACTTTGGATTATTGCTAATTGATAATAAATTGGATAATTAAAGTACATATTAAGTTCTTCGTTCATTATTTGTTTATTTTTAAATTTTTCTTCACAGACTGGCACAATTTCACAACAAACGACAAAAAATAACAAATTATTTCTCATTTGACGTTTGACAGAAATGTGTTCAGATCGATTCTTCCACGTTCCACCCCATCAGAGATGCATTTTTTCGTGTTGAGAATTCATCTAGAATTGCCCTTTTTGAATGAATGAAACTCTTAAAAGTGAAAAAGATCGAATCTTTTGACAGAAAGAGCAATTCTTTTCTTGAATGAAATTCGCCATAAGTATCTGTAAACTGAAAGTCATAACGTCATATTTCCATTTTTCTGCTTCACAGCATGACGTGACTTAAATGCCTTATTCGGAGTCGGAGACTTGTTTACACAACTTCGTTTCTTCTATTGAGGCCCCACTAAAATGGGCATGTGCTGTCAAGACTCGAACTTTTTCGTCATGTTTCTACTTTTTTTACATATTCAAGTCAAAAATTAAGTTCAACTTCCACACTTGTCAAATTTATACGTACCAAAACAATTTAAGGGCTAACCATAATTGAAGAATGCTACGTACGTTGACTTACGAAACAGTAGAAATACATGTGATTTGTATACCCAACCCGAAAAAACTTTTTGTTCAGTTTCGGCAAGTTTCGTTCACTTGCTTTTTCGTACGTAATGTACGCGTTGAGTCGTACATTACGTACGAAAATCTGACATTCCTTTTTTTCTAAAGGGTATTCTTCTTCTTTCTTTCTTCTTATTTTTAAAGGCTATTATGGGTAACTGATGTACTTTACAAATCGGAAGGAAACTTTTCGTTCGGGTTTGACACACTTTCTTACTCTTTCTTTCGCGTATTATGGTTGGGCCTTTAGGATAGTTTGAAATGTTCACTTTAAGGAAACTTAACGAAAGACGAATCTTTTTATTAAAATAGTCAAATTCGAAAAGATGTCACCACCAGCTTCAGTTTCTTGCAACCGCTCAGTTAAGTTCGTTCCATCATTATGGGTGCTTTATAGATTGTGTATGCTATGGTCATTTTATGAATGTTGTTGTCTCCACGTATAGGTACTTAAAGTCTAAACATAACAGGCAAAAGAAATCATAGGTACACTATAATGTCCAAATTAAACAAAAGTGTAACGAAATACCCTGTTAGGCTATAATGCACTTTTGCACTCTGAAGCGAATGGCTTACCTACTTCAAAACATCTTCTTTATAGTCAATCTTGGTCGGCAACCTAGACATGGACACATGTATATGTAATTATAGCGGAATAACTACTTTGGTTATATCCTGTTGCCTAGCAGTTGCCTATTTCAAAATTGCTTGATTCACCAAGGGGTAATCATTGTCGAAACTGACGTGATTAAAGCATGCGATTATACACTTTTTAAGTATACAAAGCTTTGTGGTTGTCTTACTTATGAAATTTTAAGTCTATACTCAATGATGTCCCAAGTGTCAGCTGTCATACCTGCTACTCACACAATAATTTAAGATAACAGCTTCCGCGTTAATATAAGCAATTGACACCTTTTTGAAAGGCGCTTCACAACGAGGCATTTCTGCTCAAATGTTTGTGTTTTTTTTTTGTCTTTCAAGTCCTTAACTTGATGAAATACCTCAAACCATCACAGAGATACAAAAAGACATGCTTTCTTTCCTTAAAATTGGCATCGAGACGAGCATCTTTCCGGTTACGCATACAGTTTGACTTAAAGAGGTCATTTGGCATGTTCCAAATGCGATGCGTGCAAAGCTACTATTATTTCCAAAATATAAATGAGAAGAGAAGACATTTATGACAAAAGTGGAAAGTAGTCTCCTTATTATCCCCCTATACAGCCTTACGTACATACCGCTTCCATCACCTCGACCGCTCCATGGCTCCATTGCCAATGTACTTAAGCACCACATTTCATTATCCATTAAGGATGAAGACAAAAATATACGTAATACAGAAAGTCGAAAACGAAAAGAAATTTAGTCGCGTGGCTCCTCCAGCTCCATTAACCCAACCAGGCGACCACCAACAGAACAAGAACAACAGAGTATCCATCTCTCTCTCTGTCTCTTCATCTGGTCCAGAATTTTAAGGAAGTCAAACAAGTGAGCGACCCCAAAACCGGCTCTAAACAAGGCACTACTACAACAGTTTCAAAACAGATATCACCACAGGGCAACCAACGACATGTCGACGACGACGACGTTACGACGAAAGTGATAGACTCCCTAAAGGCACTTGATTGACGCAGATGTCCATTTTTTTCGACGAGGCGAGGCGAGGCGAGGCGACCGACGCGACGCACAACTGCAACTGCAATCCATGTGCAAAAAAAGCAGAAACTAAATTTCCACAAAGCAGAATCGAATCGCATCGCACACCTGATGTGTGATGTGTTACTTGCTTAGTGGAGTGGCATCTCTGGTAGGCCAGGGTAGGCGTTGGGGGCGATTCCGAAGGATATTTGGCATCAGCTGCCGAATCGCATGTCCCACAAAAAAGCCCAAAACGACTGGCGCGGTGGTGGCAGTGGCACAGGAGACGGGACACACGAGTAGCCAACAAAAAAATCTATTTTGGTAATTTATATGACAGTAAACCTCGTCGCGCAGCCCTGATGAATATTATAATGCTTGGCTTGTGGTAGCTTCGTTTTGCGGATTGTGGAAACAGGTGTATTTTGTTTATGAATAAGTAAACACAACTTCCGTGCCACACAGACACACAGCTCGAACGAGTGCAGCAATTAAATAAGAGTGCATTATCCGTTGACAGAAACACGTGACTTTAAAGAGCCTCGGCTACGATGGCGTTGGTGTCCTCTTCTTGTAATTATTTTGGGAGGTCTTCTTAAGTAAGGGGGTCCCGCCTGCCTGATCTTTTCTGATCGACATTGTTATTATCACTTATTTGACGGTTTGTTTGACCGAGTGTAACGGAAGCCAGAGGGAAGCGAAAGGAACGACACGCACCATGATGTGCGCATACAGCCAAACTCAAATCGAAATTATTACATTTTTTTTAACACTCGTTTTGAGGTCTTAATTTTTCCCATTCTTGCCACTGCGATTAAGAGGGGGTTTGAATCCACACCTGCCTGGCTTATCGCTAATGTACAGTTAAATAAGCCTCGTACAATACTAAGAATCCAATATGGCTTATATAGCAGAGGGGTAAAGGCTGAACTATAATGGACGGAAACAAAAGGAAGCTAGTGTCAAAACCGAACGAAACGTTGCCTTCCAACCTATATGAAATGAACACGCAACCCATAATGGACGGTTTGCCGCGGAAGCAAAACATATGTATTTTCCTCTGAATAATAAGATGACCTCACATCACACACAAAGTCAGCATACCACTCACTCTCACTCTCATATCCATTCACAGTCAGATGTCATATTTTTTGTAATGCGATAGCGAGCGCAGATTACGCCCGTAAACTAAACTGATCGAAAACTTGACGAAACGGAGTAACCCGCTATTTCGTACGTGAGATACCAATTGCTTGGACTCTCACAATTACTGACGGGCTGGTCCGTGCCGCCACGCCGTTCCAACTATTATAGTTCAGTCTTAATCCTGAGTCCAAAAGCCTGAGAAAATGGAAACGTGTAATAAGTTGCATACAAATTGAATTACTTGCAGAAATGCAGTGCTCTATGATCTTTGCCAATAGATTTTTTTTTTTCAAAGTAAATTTCCATGTTTTGGAAGCGTTGTTCTGGCGTGCGTTAATCGATTCATGATGAATTACCAAACCTTACTGAACAGAAATGTCAACACAGCTTGACATTCTCAACTGTCAAACCATAGACTACAACTATCGAAACTTCTCATGCAGCTAAAAAAATACCATATAAAAGTGGATAGCTCTGTTTCGCCATGTTTTCGATAAGCTATGCAGGTATAAGGTACTCGTATGAGAATCATACTTAAACTATTATCTGAGGTATGACATGCATGTATATTGTAGCCAGATCAGAAGGGGGTATATTGTCTACAACGACTTAGGAAACACAAACATTTCCCAGCATTTTTTGTGACGTCAAACATGTGATCCTTCCACAGAAGGCGGTTTGTAATGCACAAACATATTATATAAGCCAAAGCTGTTCCGTTTCCTCAATGCACGTGCCAGTGCCACTCATGGTTCATGGATAGTGGTATAGGGGGTAAGCAGAGATGGCAGGGTAGATTACGTCGGGTAATCACTGTTTTCGATGCATTAAAGTCCAAACGGTTGATAATTTGACATTGGACAATTCTGTGAGATATGCCATCATATCACCAGTGGGAGGGAGGGGGGGGGGAGATATATGCCTAGTTAAGATATGGGCTGGGACAAATACTGTGTTCCAACTACTCGGAAAGATAATTGTAGATCAGTACAGTTGAAAAAGCTTTCGCAATGGCCTTGGGCAGCGTGGAAGAACACCTCTTAAAAACTTTGGTTGATAGAATATTCGGTCCAACGGAATAGTGTTTTGTCGGGATCTTTATGTAGATACTCTTGCAACTAAACGAGTGCGAAAAGTGATTTGACCCATTGAATCACTTATACACTCTCAAGAACAGGACGAGTCATTATCACTTATTGGGAGTGTGGAATTGATAGTAAAATGTGCTGAAAATAAGCCAGCTTTCGTGTTAAAGCTTACCCCAAGAGTTTATGCTTAAAATGTAATCTTAAAGCCGAAGTCTTTAAGTCTTAAAATCTTAGAAAAACGATTTTGATTTAATAAAAATAAAGAAATATCTGCACAATAGCTGGTGACTTGCTCTGTTTCAACTTGAAAGGTTCGAGAAAAGCAGGTCAACAGCTCTCAAAGAACATAGGGAACGTTTTTTTTGTTTTGTTGTTTCGAAGCTCAATATTTTTTGATGTGAAACATCTATTGGCGCACCTAGGCAGTAAAATCGATCGTAATTGTAACGAAAAAATGGCACGACCCTTGATAAAAGTTTTTAAAGTAGAAAGTGTTGGGTGTTTAGTGGTTTTAGGTTGGGTGGTCGCTGGTGATGCTGGGGCGGTAGTGGTGGAGGGGGTAGGATGGTAGAGGAGTAGGGTTATGGGGGGGGGGGGTGAAAAATTGTGAATGGTCGGTTGGTGGTTGTAGGATGTACATAGGTGGGCTGGATGGTTGGTGAGGGGGAAGGTTGTGGAAAAAACTGTCAAAAATGGTAGGTAGTTGGTTGGAAGGAAAAATTTACTAAAATGGTATGTGGTTGGTGGTAGGTGCGGTGGGTGATACCGGTGGGGGGTTCATGTGGGGGTGGGGTGTGGGGAAGTTGGTGAAGAAAAAAATGACGAAAATGGTGGGTGGGTGGTGGTAGGTTTGCTTTGGGGTCGGGGGGAATTGACAAAAATGGTGGGTGGTTGGCTGTTGGTTCTAGGTGGGGTCGGTGGGAACTGAGGGTTGTTGGGGTGGGGGTTCGGAGGAATTACGTTTTTCATTCTTTTCACCAATCAGAAAAAAAAATTGTTAAAAATGGCGGGTGGTTGGTTGGTGTTTGAAGGTTGTGTTGGTGGTGGAGTGGATTTTGAATAGGATTTTGGTGGGGTGGGTGAGACAAAATTTACAAACATGGTGGGTAGATGGCGTTTGGGGTTGAGGGTTGGTAGGGGGGAAATATTGACAAAAATGGTAGGTGGTTGGTTGAAGGTGGGGTGGGTGGTTGCTGCTTGGGAGGATTTGGTGTGGGGGGTGAAAAAAAAATTGTCAAAAATGGCGGATGCTTGGTTGGTTATTGTAAATGGGCTAGGTAAATGGTGGTGGTAGGGGAGACTTGCTCTGGGGAGGGAATCGACAAAAATGGAAGGTGATGGGTTGGTGATTGCAGGTGAATTCGGTGGTTACTGGTGGTAGGTATTCGATGATGAAAAACGTATAAAAATGGTGGATGGTTGGTTGCTAGTTGTAGGCGGGCTGGCAAAATTTTTGTTGGTTGAGGAAAATTTGGTTCCTATGTGTTTATTAATGAATATAATCTGTACTAATTGATATAATATAATAAAATGATAAGACAAATATATTGATTTAATTAACGAAACACTAAATTATTAAAAAATTATTTCACTCCATATTTGCTTATGGTTTTTAAAAATTATGAATTTTAATTTAAGCTTTAATGTTTCACATCTGCCGGGCGTCCCGTGACGGCTAATTTTTTTTTAATTGAAAGTTTAACATTTATGATGGTGTCATTTTTTTCTTTTAAAGATGTTTTCAATGTCGTCTCATGTTTCAAGTTTCCTGATAATTGCTATATTCAAACAAATGGCTTTTAGGTTACACCAACGCTAACCAAAGAATATTTTCAGGTATCGTGTGGGACAATTATATAGACGCAAAACTACCCCTGCATAACGTTTACGTGTTTACCGCGATTAAAGATACTTCTTTTTTCCAAAACCAATTTCATCGAATGTTTCAGTAATTGCTTTGCGTCTTCATCGTCGCGTCGTCATCGTGCTGTTATGTATAGAATCGTAACACCTGATAAGGAAGAGATACAAACGAAATTAGATTGAATTGGAGAGAGCGAGAGTAATCGTTCATCCGTCCGTCCGTCCGTCTTCATCGGGCGGATGTAGTAGTTTACAGCAGATGTTTGAACTATTTTCCTCGTTTATTTTTTTCTTCGCTCTCGAACTCAAGTGATCAGTATGCCCGGTAAGGAACTCCACTGTTCCCGAACCCCTTATTATGGTCATTATCATTACAATCCTTTCCTTTTTGTCTCTACAACCATCAGGCTCTCTTATGGCTGTTGAAAATGTATGCGAGCTGCATAAAAGGTCAGCCATAAGGCCCAAATGTGCTGTGCACTTATGCACCAAATTTCATCTTCCCCCCAAATAGCTTGTCCCAGGCCATGTGATGACCTAACGACGTTTTTCAAGCAAGAAAGCAGGTTGCTTTGGCTCTATAAAGCAGGATGAGCAGCTTGGCTGATTCTTGGCTGGATGGACACGACGAACTGGCTGACGACTATAGCCAGCCGTTCGCTTCAGTTCATTAAGTCACATGTGTCTATTGAAGCAAGTGAATTCCAGATGAAGTCAGGTAAATGGCCAACTATCATGAAATTGGAGAGATCTGATCAAATTGTTTCTAAACTTTTTAGAAGATTATACATTAAATCCAATTGGGAATACGTATAAGTACATTATGCAGATGTAGGAGGCTTCGCTAATGGACGCTTCAACACTCATTCCAATTTTCCAATGAGTGATCTTCCTCTTGTTATTCATAATTTTGTGAGAACCTAATATAGGTGTTGGACGTGTGAGCTATGAGATTCATACATATGCGACCATATGTTATAAATGGGAAGGTATCCGGTCCGGGTAAATGGTAAGGTATCATTAAATAAATAATGATTGCAATGTTCCCGAAGAATACAGGAGAGAAGAAGCTCTTGCAAACCTCTCTGCTAAGAGCTATTTGAATGCGGGATTTCAAGTGGGTCATAATTGAAACATTTGTATCTAGAATTTGAAGAGTCCTGAATTGTAAGATCATATTACACTGTGTGAAACGAAAATCGAAGATCATTTTCATATAACATAGAAGTGGTGTGGGATGCTTGATTCTGAAAAATACAACTCCTTAAATCACCTTACCATACCCTCGTTCAAACCAAGAACCAACTGACAATTTAAATATCAAACAACTGAGATGGAAGCAATCACATCGCACATGTCGAAATGATGGAACTAGAAATTGCCACTTTAGTGGGCCGCTTCCTTGCCATAAATTATATGTATCTTGTAAGGCACTAACGGGTGTAAAAAGCTGTTGGGGGATTGGTCTGATGCGATTTATGTATCTGCCGAAAAATTATTCTTCGCACGATTAATGTGACCAGACTCCATACCTTGTGTCACCTAAGCATATTGCGGGTTGACCTCGGTATATTTGAATCGTCAGATATAGTAGGCTCAGTTGATGGTAAAGTTTTTGGGATCCCAGACTGGTAATCTGCCAACTATTTGGTGGTTAATATCGAAAAAGAGAGTCACAACTCGGGGGGAGCCCAGATAAACAGAATTGGCATCAGCACATCTCACTTTTGCACTTGCATAGAATGACAGGATGAAGAGGCAGATTAGGGCTCATTTTGATGATTCTTCGACGAATGCAAGGAGAATCTTGCATCAGCGAGTCCTCCATACCCATCTTCCATTTCCCTTTAACTTCTTCACTTCTCCTCCTTCCTTTTAATGCCATATTCATATGCTGAGGAGCACAAGTAAATCGGAATTAGGTGGTGCGGCTTACCAAATCATCGCTTTCCGAATCATCTAAGCAGCTTTGTAATCGTTAGTTTAGACAATCCTTTCTGAAAGAAGTACCTATGCACCTTTTTAGGAGTGTGTTTCTTCAATGGCAGAGTGCTGGGGCATGACAGATAAAGTGTATATTGTGATCTGCACTAGTCGTCCGTGCTGAGCTTCAATTTCTTTGTATGGTATTCCAGTGTGATGTGCCGAGGGAGTTCCACCTACTGTTTGCTGCAGCGAGTACTTTAAAACCCAACAGAGTTTCACGTTATGCTGCGATCCAAGTACCCTCACCCCCCCCTAAGCTCTCTCCGACGGCAAGAATAACAAACTTCGATTTTATTTTAGTGCCAGAATATGCTTTTATCGTCACTCACTGACAGGATCCAAAGATTTTTGAGTAGAAGCATGTATCAGCACTAGTTTTCATTTTGAAGCTATCTATAAACTATCCTATGTGTGCTTTGATATTCTGGAGGAAATGAATGGACCTATAACACACCGCCGAATCCAAACAATTTTTCATGAGAAGATTTATTTTTAGGAAGATTTGTCACTTCATCGCCACTAACCCGGAAAAAAGCGTAGGTGGAATCAGATATCGAACCCAGAATCTTCTGCGTGGCAGTCCCGTAATACTCACCCATTTGCCTCGGAATACTATCTGTGCAATCTGATAACATTATTGTCGACAATTCTCAGTAGAATCTGTGTATGTCCTTCTTGACTGGGTCTCAGTTTTGGGTTAGACTTATTCAAAGGGCACTTTCTGCTGCATAGATTCTTCCAAAAAGAGGTCTAAATTAAGAAAAGCTTCAAGTCCTGCTGTAAGGATGGTTTTCATCACCGCGGTGGTACATATACTCGCAATTTTATTTGTGCATCCTCGAGCTATAATTTGGGTGGCTCTAAAGAGACGGGGTAGAGGGGGGTTCCCGAAACTGAGGAGTATTGCGGCTATGCACATTTTTAAAGAAACCAGTAGAAATCTCAGAAATCTGCCATTTAAACCGATAGCGATTACAAAGTCGGTTACAAACAAGGAAGCCCGACTATGAAGTCATCACATTAAGCCTTAAAAAAAAATATAAAGGAATTTTTGTTTTGAAGCAAAAAATGTGAGAATCTATATTCTTCAGTGGTCTGGTCCAGACGATCACTATCAGCAATTTATCAACTGTTTGGCTTTATACAAGGATTTTCTATTTCTCTTTGTTCTTCAAGATAGCCGTGGTTTTTATTGAACACCATCTATACTACCTGGTCACATTGAAAAGTATCTTGCTGACAAAACGCTCATCTTCTGCAATCTGCTGCCCTCTGATAATAAATGTGAACAAAATTTACCGCTCAAAATCTGTATCCTCCTTCATCGTTGGATCATTTCTATAGGTATTTTATTACTTGTATCCTATTGTCCTTGATCCTCTAACAAGGATCAAACTACAAAAAGATTTGTTCAAAAAAAAAAAATCCCATATTTACCTCATCCTTGGTCATTTAGTTGCTGGGCAAAAAAAAAAAACTCGTGTCTGTCCAATCTACAACGTCCAATAGACAGTTGATTGATACCCAAGGATCATCAAACCTATACTTTCCTATCATCAAAATTGCAGGGAAAAAATCTGCGCAAGATGATATTTTTATTGAGATGCAATAAGGAATCTATATGATGCGAGGTGAGGGTAAGAATAGTAAATCTCTTTTGACAATGGAAAAACAACAAAAGGACGATGCAATGTATTAAGGATGATTTCGCACATACTTGAATGATTTCGGACAAAAAGAAAAATGGCAGCCACGGTAGTTTTTGGCGATTGCGTTATATTTATTATCTTTCTTCTTGAATTTTAGGGATCAACTGCAATTTTGCCAGCTAATGAATTTGGAGTAATTTTTTTGTGGTAACGTTATCGTGTTTCTTGTGGTTTTTCAAGAACATCCCTATCGATCAACGTGTACGATGTTAAAAGATGTCCTTTTTGATTGAAGAATGCAGACTTATCCCTTATTATCTTGTCTTTTATATTTGGTTCTAATTTTGACAGCATTATAGTGAAATGAATATTTTAAATTGATAATGAAGGAATATCGATGCATTGGATGATGCTTATCGGTGAGTTTTTATGCTCCAACAACTTGATGTATGAAAAGCATCTGCCTTTGTCTAATTTGTATTTTTTAATTACTCGGCTACCGACGACATTTCCTTTTTTGCTTTAGCCTCAGAGAGCAGGTGATATTAAGTCTGAAATTTCGAACCAAATTGCGTGTTAATCTCGCATTCTGTGTTTTCATTACAATTTTAAGGTCGTACTTAGATACAAGGTGCTGCGGGAGATCCACACCATTTCCAAATTACGAAAACAAACTTCCTAAGCACCAGAATCTGGAATCGTGATACACAAAATCCTTGAACGTAGTCCCTCCCAAACCACAAAGTGATAACTTTGTTCGTTGTTTGTTCAATAAATTGGTCTTTTTAGACCAATGGACCAATCAGTTTTTTTTTTATTTTTTCGAAACACATCATGATTGCACAGACTCCTGAATAGGTGTGGTGCCAGAGAATATATGAAGTTACCATTCTCAATCTTATCCACTTAGGTTTCACTTGGAACACAGTCGTAATAAGCTGCTTGTGCTTCTTCTGGGCGAAGCTCTCCATTGTATAAGTGACTCACTTATTAAGGATCAATCTAATAATGTGACCTTGAATCAGCTTCACTAAGAATTAATTTATTACTTTTATAATGGCCTTATTGTATAGTAGGTCCTCGTTGGAGTTGAACCGTTTGTACTCTGACTCTTGTGTTCTATGTAATACAAGGCAGGCTCTGAGACACATATCCCTCACAGCTCTGAACCTTATCCAATTAAGCTGGATCAAAATTAAATTATAGCCTATTCACATCAAACGAGCATTTACTCGGTTTCACATAAATTTTCCATACTCAACTTGTTTTGCAAAACGACTTGAAAACGATTTGCAATTTCGAGATGAACTACACGAACGGATCTTTTTGTGATGTTATTGTGAATAGACACTAAAACAGAAAGAACAGCTGAAGGCTTGCTGTCAAAACATTTTCAATTTTTGAAGATATCCTTTCTTGGCAGCGGTAGGTTTATATTTTCTTACAAATCTCTTAATTTAACTGTTTTTTTATTATTACTATTTAGATATATATTTCTTTATTTACAGAAAATGGAAAAAAAGATAAGGCAACAAAAAAAGCCGTGGGGTAGCTCGGATAAAGAGTACTTGATAAAGCTAAGGCCCAAAAACGAGCCAGGACTTCGAGGGAATCGAAAGAATGGCCACATAATACCAAGAGATGGCGCCTGTATTTGAGGAGCGGCCAATCGTATATAACTCCCAGGAGATCCAAATGCAGCTCCACAACCTCACAACAAAATATAAAAAAGTACATATACATACATTGCTTCCTTTAAAATTTTACGAAGGAAAAACAAATAGTGGAACCTTCTGGAGGGTCTCCATCTGAATGGCCCCTATACGCGAAGATCCATGATATTCTGGAAGAACACAGGATCAACAATTTGAGTTTTAGGATAGTGTAGTGAAAACAAAATACGATCTTAATATAATGTACATAATGTAGGTACATATTTCAGCTTGGCCCATTCAGAGGCCAATGAGGAAAAGACCCCCAAAATGGAGGAGGAAACATTGAAACTTTGTAAGGAGTTTGTTGAAGTGTCAAAAAACTTCAACAACATTTTTTTGATTTATTTAAAAATTAATAAAAATAAAAACGAAATTAAATACTAAATTCGGTTTTTATTTTTGGTATTTGTGTTTGGGAGAGAGTTTCGAATTTCGACTAATACGGTTGGGGTAGGTACATTATGTAGCTGAATATGTAGTATAATATATATAATTGTAGTGGAGAAGGGGCAAGCAGGAATTACTTCTTAGTTCTTCACTCTATCTGATTTTTAGTGATTACAACTTAAAAAGTACCTTCTTTGCGAACCCATCCCGGAGTTTAATAGAAAGAGTGAAGTTAGTACCAGTTCAAGAAATAAAACTGTCAAAATAGATAATTTACTAAAAAAAAAGTTCACATTTTTTTTATTTTAAAGTCTTTTTTTATTATTATTGACAAGAAAAAGGTTGAAACAATTATATTAAAAAAAAAATATTTTAAGTTGGAAACTTCTTTTGGGAGCAGGAAACCGACGCCGCGCCGACGACGAAGATTGTCCTTGCCTTTTTTGCTGTGAAAGTTTCAGCAGATCATTGAAATGTTGAGGATGGATTCAATGCTGCAAATGTAAGAACTGGGCCCATGAAGAATGTGCAAGTTGTGGAGATATTGATGAGTTCTTTCATTACGAAAATGTTAACAATAAAAAAACTGATTGACATAAATTTCAATGAAACTGTATATGTATGTATTTATGTATTTTGGATTATTTATTTTATTTTTTGTTATTTTAGTTAATAAGTTTATTGTTTCTTTCTAATGTTTTTTGTTATTGTTTTACGGCTTTTTGATATAAAAAATTAAGTGTATGCAATATAGTAATTCAAAAAAAAAATCATATTTATTTATAAATGAAGTTTTTTTTTCAATAAGTTTTCATATCTTTGAGAAACAAAACAAGCCCCGTTAGTGGGCAAAACAGACTTTTGAGATGATAGTTACACATACCTAGGTCATCGTCGTCTTCGTCTTCATCATTGTAGCTGAGCTGCTGTTGTTTCCCTATGTTATAGTTCTCCAGCCTTTTTTTGTTATTTTTTTTTGCTGTTTGCTCAGGAGTCATACATATATGATGGCGTTTTTTGATTCAATAGGCTCCCCATACTAGAGGATGGACTGTTGTCATTTTTAGCCGAAAACTAAGAACGCAGTTATATTTGAAATGCTCCAAAAAATACCCACAAAGTATATCAAAATTGTTAAAGCCATTTTTGAAAAATGTATTGAAAACTAAAAAGAGCGTTGACTAGAACTGAAAGTCTCGATGGAGCAACCGTTAAGAAATCTTTAAACGTACATAGATGCCATCTTGGGCGCTATGAAAGATATATCCCCCACGATTTAGACCTAACCGTTCAGTTTATCTGTTAAAAAAAAAAAAAAAAATAATAAAAAAGTTTTTAATTTACGTTCTCAAACAATTGAATATAGAATGGAAGATAACACAGAAGACCAAATAAGGAAGGCTATGGGCCTACTCTTGGCCTCGCTGATTTCTGAAGAGCCTCCACAAAAAAAAAAAAAAATCAAAAAAAAAAAAAAAAAGTTGGGTTCATCCCTATCTTCAAAATCGGAACGTGGATTGGGCTTTCGTGAACGATTTTAAAGCAATATGTGAAGTGAATGATACGCTGCTATTTAAAAAATACTTGAGGGTAACTTCATCTCAGGTGGATTAACTATTGGCAATATAGTTGGTCCGGCTGTTCAAAAATAGCACTTCATAAGGGAGCCAGTCCCCACAAAAATGCGCTTGGTGATCACACTTCGGTATGTAATCATTACAATTAACGGAGTACGTGGGGGTTGAAATACTTTAATTTTATTATTGATTTTAGATTCCTAGCTACCGGTGAGTGAATCCAAAATAAGCTTGGCCATTTCTTATAAATGTTCTGCTTCCGTTGTACATAACATTTAAATGGAAACAATGGCATCCATAACAAACGGAATGCGCCCAAAAGTATTTCCTGTATTGGATACAAACAAGTTTGTCGACATCGCACATGGCTTCGAGTATAGGTGGAACTTTCCGAACTGTGTTGGAACTCTTGATGCCAAGCACATCATGATTCAAGCACCAGCACATCCAGGTTCGGAATTTTTCAACTATAAGAAGCATTATACTCCATTATATTAATGGCGATGTGTGACTCCAACTATTCGTTTACCATGTGCAATATTGGAGCTGCAGGAAGACAGAGTGATGGAGGGGTTTTTCAGAACTCTGAATTCGGAAAACAGTTCAGTTCAAACACTCTTCTGTAAGTAGATACTTTTAAAACATTAGCTCTTTATATTTTATGTATGTATATAATATATTTTTTATTTTAGACCATCTGGTGATGTAGCATCAGACTTAAAAAATGCTCCTTATATTGTGGCTAAAGCCGTGCTGTAGAAGAAATTTATCTTTCGAAGAAAGAATTTTCAACTACAGACTAAGCAGAGCTAGGCGGGTAGTTAAAAATACTTTTGGGATTTTGGTTGCTAACTGTAGAATATTTAGATGCCCAAAGCTAAATTAATGCCAGCTTGCCGCTTACAGAACTAATTGTTTTAAGTTCTGTGTGTCTTCACAATTGGTTGCGAAGTCATAATGGAGCACGATTCATAGACCATGGCTTAGTTGACATTGAAGAGGAAGGCCAAATAACAAGAGTAAGCTGGAGAGCGCTGGAAAATAATATGCTACCACTTCACCCGAATACTGGGAATTCATCCAACGCTGCTAAGTCTGTGCGAAATGATTTTGCAAAGTACTTTGTTGGATCTGGAGCAGTCAGCTGGCAGAATAGCAAAGCTTAATCTTGCTTTATTTGTATTTCACTTTCGGCAAGAAAAAACGTCCGTTTAAGGACTACCAATCATTTAAATAAAAAAAACGCTATATTTGCAGAAAATGATGACAACGACAACAACACAAGCATTTTGTACAATTATTCTCCTCCACATCAAAACAAAGCTAATCCAACCCCATTGATTTAATTACTAGTGCCTAGAGTAATTTGTAAAATTTAAATAAATAACTCGAAAACATCAGAAATACTTTCGAGTCTTGATCACCGCCACCGTCGCGCCGGTCATGAAAGGATAACGAAGTTGTGATGAAAAATACAAAATATGCCTCGGATGACCAAACCAATAATGTTGACGACCCCCCTGCAAACGAAAAACGGATAACGGGTTATGTATTTGTACATATGGAACGTACGAACGCACGTTGAACAAGCCGCGTAAGGCCAGGCAGCTAGCCGCGACCCTCGCCAGTCTCACAGCTGATATAACAGGCCTCCCGGAGATGCGATGGGATGGACCGGGCCTGAGAAGTACAGAAGACTGTAATTTCTATTATGGGAAATGCCACCTTGATGGGAGATCGTGCTTGTTTGGATGCGGATTCGCTGTCAGAGGAAGACTTAGGCAAAAGGTCTTGAGCTTTCGCGAAGTCAGCGAGAGAGTGACAACGATCCGCATTAAGGCCAAATTCCACCACCTAAGCCTTATAAGTGCCCATGCCCCTGCAGAAGAGAAAGATGACGCTACCAAAGAAAGTTTCTACTAGCTCCTCGCCAAAACTTATGAGCGGTGCCCAACACATGGCATTTAAATCTTCTTGGGAGACTTTAATGCCAAAATTGGGAGGGAGGACATCTTTTGGTATGGTATCGGAAAACACAGCCTGCACGACACCAACTCCGACAACAGACTCAGGCTCATCGATTTTGCAGCGGGAAAAAACATCGTGCTGAGCAAAACACGATTTCCACTTCCCGAGATCCACAAGGGCACCAAGCGATCCCCAGATGGTCGAACATGCAACCAAATCGACCATGTTGTGATTGATGGAAGACACTCCTCCAGCATTATGAATGTCCGTACATTCCACTACCTAGTCGGTACAAAACTTAGGGTACGGATCTCCATGGAAGTTCTGAGGCGAACACCGACTACACCGAGGAAATTCAATGTTGGACGTCTTCAATCGGAAGAAACCGCCGCTGCCTATGCCGACCGCGTATCCCTTGAGCTGGCGAGAAATCATTCGACTGATGATATGAACCCGGAAGACCAATGGCAGCTATGTCAACAAGCCATAAGAAGTGCTGCGTCAGAGGTATTGGGCTTCTCACATCCTCCCCCCAGAAACCCCTGGTTCGATTCCGAAAACAAAGCTAAAACGGAGGAGAGATACTAGAGCATCCAGAAATCTCTATGTTGAGCGAAGGAAAGATGAGAAACGCCTACTCAGGAGGAAGAAAAAAGAACACCTTTCTAACCGCATCATGACTGCGCCGATTAGAGAAAAGACAAAGACCAAGATAGCTTTCAAGTCTTCTAACTCTCTGAGAAGCAGGTTGTTTACCAACATCAAAGGAAAGGTTGATATCATGGACAAGTCAAATGTGGTATATAAGATCAATTGCTTGGGGAAAAAAGAGACGAAGTGTTCATCCATTTCTATAGGTACATCCAAACAAAAATTAAAAAATCGTCTGTCTGGTCACAAGTCAGATTTAAGAAATGGAGAAGGACAAAAAACTGCTCTTACACAACATTGTATGCAGGAGAAGCATCAACCAGATTTTGATAAAGTTGAAGTACTAGAGACAGAGCAACATTTTTCGAAAAGAATGTTGCTGGAGATGCTTCATATACAAAAAAACAACAACATAGCTGTCAATAGGAGATCAGACTGCGAAAATCTTAGCAACTTTTATACGCAGCTGATAAAGAAACCAACAAGTAAAAAGTGAAAAGAAAGTGATGTGCAATGGATGTTTTTGATCCAAATCTTGATTGTTTTAAGTAATTTCAATTTTATTTTAAATTATCCGTCAGTTACTAACTTAATTTCTTAAAATTTTTAGCTCATTTTCATACACATTGTGTTTATAGCCTGTTTCTTAACATGTAAAACAAAAATCTATTGTCCTTTAATATTGTTGTAAGTTTTTTCTGACGTCTCATATATGAATTGTGAATTAATTTTGTATTATTTCTTATTTTTGTTAAATAAAGACCTGATGAAGAGCGCAACCATGCTCGAAACGTCGTTAATCTTCAAAAAAACTTAAAATTATCTTTTATTGACCTATAGCCCACAAAAACACATATATATCTAGTAAGATTTAAAAAGGTCACAAAACTCATTATAAAAAAGAACACCAGCAACGCGAAGTCAAGGAGATGCAGAGATGTTTTTGCAGAAAAGAGGTACGAAACTTCTACAAAAGGGTGAAACAGTCTGCATCCGGTTTCACAAGCCGCCCTGGGCTCTACAAAGATCAGGATGGAAACACCATAGTGGAATCGCAGGCGATGTTAGCCATCTGGAGAGACTACTTTAACCGGTTGCTAAATGGCGATGACAGCCAAGATTAACTTGTTCCAGTTAATCTAGATGACGACCACGAACTACACCCGCCCGACCAAAATGAAATCAAATTAGCCATCACCAGACTAAAGATGAATAAAGCAGCTGGATGTGATGGCCTACAAGCGGAGCTTTTTAAACACGCTGGAGATGACCTGGTCAGGAGCATTCACCAACTCATCTGCAAAATATGGTCGGAGGAAAGTATGCCCGATGAGTGGAATCACAGTACCACCTGCCCGATTCACAAAAACGGAGACCGCCTACTCTGCGCCAACTATAGAGGCATAAGTCTTTTAAACATCGCCTAAGATCCTGTCCAGCATTTTATAAGAACGTCTCAAGCCGTTAGCTGATGACCTGATAGGTCCTTACCAATGCGGCTTCAGAAATTTAAATCCTACCACCGACCAAATATTCTGGAGAAACCCCAAGAATATAATATCGACACCCACCACCTGTTCGTCGATTTTAAAGCCGCCTACGACAGTGTTAATAGAGTTGAACTGTATCGTGCTATGTCTAACTTAGAATTTCCGCTAAACTGATACGCCTTATCAGGATGACGTTGGAGAATGCTCGCTGTTCCGTCAAAGTTGGTAGAGAGCATGGAGCACCCATGCCAATACATCAGACACCATTTTCAATAAATCGACTTGGACATGATAGGAAGAACAAAGCGTGCAGTAACCGGTGCTTTCACTACTATGTGGTCCGCAGCAAGCAGAATGGGGCTGAAAATAAACGAGGACAAGACGAAGTATATGCTTTCATCAACAAAAGTCCAATCCCACCACCGACTTGGGCAGAACGTAACCATTGATAGGTATAACTTTGGGGTAGTCAGTGAAGTTGTCTACTTGCGCTGAAATCAAAATCAGACTTACTCTTTGTAATCGCTGTTTCTTTGGGCTGAGGCTGGGTAAGCAATTGAGGAATAAAGCCCTATCGAGAAAATCCAAGGTGACACTCTGTATAGAACACTCATCCCGGTTCTGCTATATGGTGCGAAAGCATGGACCCTCTCCCAATGGATTAGTGAGTCCATAAAATTCAGTTGTATATCTCCTCCGGAATGTATATACCTACTTACCGATTTTTCTTCTGGAAATATTATTTCTTGTATTTCTTCTATTTCCATTGGAACTTCATAAAATTCCGTGAGAAACTCATAGCTGTAAAAATCTAAAAAATAAAACTAAAATGTTAAATATGCAGCACAAACAATTAAAAGAACAAACCGATTAAAGAATTAAAGAAAAATAATTGTTAAATAATAGTTAATTACAAATAATTTGTTATTTCTTACTTTTTAACCTTTTGGTGGTATTTTCCATTTTTTCAATTTTGCCGCTTTTTTTTTTGTTTTGCTGTTCGGAAATCAATGAAAGAAACAAAATTTGACAGTTGTAGTTGTTGGCTTTGTTGAGTTCAGGTGATTGGGATTCACAAGCGAAAATTTCAAATTTGAACATGAAAATTCGAAAATTTGGTGTCAGAACGAGAAAAACTGTTGGCCTGAACTATAGAAATTATAGGAACCTCGAAATGCAGAAGAGCGTGCTTTAATGAAGATGAACATGCTTGTCTTCACCATAATCTCTTCATCTTCATTTTTCCTATTTCCTATGGTCTTGATTTATGAAGATTTTCTTCATTATTATCTTCCCTCTCTATTGAACGCGTATGACTATTATATTTTGTAGCGCATTTGAAGAAGTATGGATGCAGATTAATGTAAATCCACCATAAGATGACTGTGACGTCACACACAAAGTCAGCATAACTCTCACTTTCATATCCATTCACGGTCAGATGTCAAATTTTCGTCCGTAAAATGCAATAGCGAGCGCAGCTTACGTCCGTAAACAAAACTGATCGAAAACTTGACGAAACGGAGGAATCCACTATCTCGGGCATGAGATACGAATTGCTTGTTTCCGTACATCGCACAATCACGGATGGCCCCGTCCACGTTGTTCTGACTATTATAGTTTAGCCTTTAGCCTTCACTCACGGAAAAAACCATTTTGCAAAAAATAGAGCACGACCGGCTCAACTGGTGACTCTAACGAGATACCCTGAAAACTCTGTCAAAAAGGCAAAGTCATAATAAAAACATTTCAATATGATCGCAAAGGAGGAAGAGGAGAAACTGGCTTAAAAGCTCCTGATACAAACAAATACAGCAACGACAATATAAGTTGGGCTCAGAAACTGAGCAATCCGAAACCGGGAGGCTTGCTGGCGCTCTCTGAGTTCAAAACGGCGAACCCCACATTCCAGATCACTAGTGTGATGCAGACACGCGTCAGTAGTTTTATGAATTATGATTCACCTGAGATTACAACGGCTAGCGCCGCCATTTTGTCGTCAGTTTTTCTCCATTTGTCAGTGTGGGGGTCGACATTGTAAAATATGATTCTTACAACTAGAAAAATGAATTCATTGAACTTTTTTGGCAATCATTTGTGGAGTTGTGGACTTACCAAGAAATCATTCCAGAAACTCGGGATTGATTTAAAAAAAAAATCTCAAATCCACACTTCTTATTGTCACTTTGGCGCTTAAGTTTTTTTCTCAAGGCTAAGCTGCAAGGTTAAGCATTCCAAGCAATCACATTCTTTAAGCTTTTTCGAAAAACATTTCCCATTGACTCATCAATAAAACAGTCAAACCGACAATTTCAAACATATAAATCAAATTGGCAAAATCATATATGCAAGTTCAAACAATCACGTACCTCATGTTTCCAGATGTCACATTGGCTCATTAGCGAGTCTGAAAATGCAATCAATGTATTGCGACCATTCACGCTGAATTTCAAAGTACTCGTTTAAAAAATGTGTACTCTATTTCATGCCATCATCAAAATTAAATTTCGTTTATCATTTTATTAGAGAATCGGTTAATGAATCGCTCCAAAGGATGTGATAGCTATTAACTTGACCAAAGTGATCCGATGATCGGTTGATCGTATTTTAATAGTCGAATTATTTAAAAAAAAAAACAAAGATGCGCACGGAGACAAATAAGTAAATATTTGGAAGAAAAAAAAAAATATAAGAAAGAATCCGCATCAGTATGTGTCGTCGTGAAATATATCGGTAATTCGTGAGAATGAGTTTATGCCATCGACATCATTTTGAAGAATTGGAAATTACCAAAACTCGTCACGTCCCCTTTTTTTGGAAGATACATTTATAAATTCTTCAGACTCTCTTGTATAATACAATTCCCCACCTACAATGACATAGAAATAATTAAAACCCCATAAAGTCCCACATACATCGGTCGGAGTATAACAAAACCAGAAAAAAAAACTATTCCAAAATCCCAAATTGGTGGTGTTGGCCAGACCAATCAAATTCACACCGAAACCAAACATGAAAATTGAAAATCAAAACAAATTTTTTTGGGGCATTTAGGAGCATTTAAAGCATTGATTTGTGTTCATGACACAAGCGTGGCCTTAACTTTATTTGAAATTTTTTTTTCGAAAATTTGGATTGGGACTCCTTTGTGTAGATATATGGGTTCTACGTTGGAAATTCGAATCACGCTTCAAGCTCGTAAGTCGTAACAATTTCGGTGAAGACTAATTTACATGTTCACAAAAAAACTGCCATTCGATTTTAAATCAAACTGGCTAAGTAAGCTGTGTGGTGTGGTTAAGTTGTAAGGGAGTATCTGTATCTGTATCTGTATCTACATTATTTTTTAAGAATAATTGTAAATTGTGTTACTGCTTGTGGTACCTACATATGGATCTCATTTTTTTTTTTTTGCTGTTTCCACTTAAGACAGTTCTTGGCGAGACTCTCTCATTATTTTGGTGATTAGAATGCAAAATGTGGATCGAGTTCTGGGCTTAGTTAAATATAATATTCTGTTCAGAATTCCGAATGAGATCTATTTGCTGGAATTGATACTTTGGCGAAAAAAAGAACCACGCAGTCACACCTTTTTTCAAATTTAAATATTCTTTGATTTATGAGAAAATGGGCCATTGGTTTTGGGCACATGGTACCTATACTATATGCGAGGCGCGACACATGCCATGATTTCCTGATGGATATAGAAAACTTTCTGAAGATATGCAGTATCTATACATATTATTAATAGCAACGGTGTAGTGGTAAAAACTGAAAAACGGGAGTCTTTAGTTGCTTACCTAGAGTTGTGGGTTCGAGTTCAAGTCTGTACAGCAGTTTTTATATTCCAGAAAACCGTTTCGAGTCGAACATAGGCCTGACGTATAGGTACACCACATGATGAAAGGTTTGGTGACATAGGGATTTAGAAAATTCCTTAGACCAGTGCTTCATGAACCCGATTAAAAAATTTGCTTTCGCAATAATTTAAACAAATTGGTTGCAAAAATTAAGTTCACTTTCAAAAATTATAACGAGATCACGAAATGAAGAGACGATAGGAACTAGGACTGAATGCGGACAGTGACATGAAGAACCAAAAATCGTTATCTTTCCATTTTGGAGGCAGGTGATTGTTTCGGAACCATTACTTTTTAGCGTGGTATTTAAATTACCCCGATGCATAACCCCCAACCTAGGGGCCAAACCCTACGTTGTTCTCTTTAGATAGAAGGAAATGGAGAGTCCAGAGTCAGCACCCCATTATGGGGATGCGACTGTTACCATTGGCAATGTTAGGGCTCGTCAGCTACCTTATCTATTTCATTACCTTGAGTAGTAGGGAAAGGCCCCAATGACTATGCTTTAACTTAACTATATGACTGCTGGCGTCGCAGTTATTGATTCGCTTAATTTGAACTCATCTGCTGCAGAGGCTTATCCCCAGGTTAACTGCGACCAAAAAAGAAAAAAAGCAGAGGAGCCATTCTGGTAGGCTAATTATAGTATTGCTATTTTCCCGTGTTCAACACTCGTGCTTATGAGTTCGGCAAGTCAAGTACGGGTGGACAAGTCTAGTACCCGAAAGCTATCACTAGGAGTTAAGATAAGCACAATTGATGCGTATGAGCTAGTTACAACACTGGAGATCGCCAGGTTGATTTCAACCAGAGCCTACCCCATTACCATGTTACCAACATCATTAATTACCTAAAACTAATAAGAGTGGCCCAAGATTGCTGCCCTGAGGTACACACGATGTTGCTGAGATATGATTGGACGCAGCACATCGCACATCTGATCTAACAAAAACCTTAAACAAACGGTTCCCTAGGAAGGATTTCACCCATTGGATGAACAAGTATTGAAAACCATATGCTTCAAGTTTAACATGAATAATTTCGTCTGCGATCTTATCAAAAGCTTTACGAGTACCTACTGAAATCCATAGTAATATCTTATGACCCTTTTCCACAGCATACAGAGTCATGGATACAAGTTGGAACCTAACCTTGTGAATTCTCATATTTGTTGAAATTCGCTAAATTTGTACGTAATGAGAAACTGCCCATATTTATTTTGTCGTTTCTTCATTTCTTGATTTAAGACACATTTGCATCTGATTGCAATTAAAGAACAATTTGGGTGATTTTTAATTTTATTACGTATTTCGATGATTTTCATTGGTTCTTGAATCTCCATTTGCGTAGGCAACTTTCATACAAATTTTTCAAGATTGTAATTTTTTGTTGAATTTTGACGTTTTCTGTAAAACATAAACAGATAATGCAAAATTTTCACTTGAAATCATTGATGTCATCGCATTTTTGATAAAGGGTTGCGCAAAAGTCATCATCCTATCAGAAAATACTATAATTTTTGCAAATGGTGTCATTTGTCAAATCGAAACAATCATTTCACGTCTTGTTGACGTTTGTTATGTATTTTGTAATCTGTTTGTATCACAAATGTCAAAGTAGAATTTACTTATGCCGCCATTTGCAAAGTGTATAGCATCTTCATCGCCATTTTGTTCATATGTTAACTAGCAAACCAGCAAACGTTGTCCTAGTCTTTCTGGGTAGTTCACCCGGTTAATTCGATTTCCCTTTTATATTGGGCTACTCTACTCGTATATACATAATGTAGGTATTCATTGACGTATCTTAAACAAATGCTAAGTTGTGATCAACCAAACCTGGAGTTTAAGTTATTCATAAATGTATTTAGACCTCTATGATTCGGACATAACCTGGGGTATAGTTTCAAAAGTAGGTGATTTTGTGTTTAAGTTATTTCTAAACTATATACTAATTATTTATCGTACAATAACTGAAAAACGTAGAAACGTGTCTGGCATAAGTAAGTCGATACAAATTGAATACAGTAATCGGCGTAAGTATTTTGACGGCTATTGAACTTAGCTTTTCCTAGTATCGTTAAATAAAGGTGCGAAAATGATGTGCAAAACAAAGCTTCTATTTTTAGCTCTATGCATGCCAAATTTTATATTGTTTACCGTTCGCATTCTCTTTCTGCTGGTAAAAATGCATCCAGACAACGAACTTTCGCGTTGCAAAAGTATTTTGACGGAATCTTTGTCTAAATGATTTTTACAATTTTTAGCACGTGAAAGGGAAACAAATTTAGTGTTTAATTTTAATAGGTTGAAAATGGAAATGCAGTAAAAACTAAAAAGCATTGATAATGAGTTCAATTTTTCTTGTCAAACTGTGCACTATCAAATTAATAAGTTAAAAAAGTATAATGAAACCTAACCAGATCAGGTGCTAAGCGCAAAACAACGCCTTCCTACAACGGGAATTTAAAAAAAATATTTTTGTGAAACCTCAATCTGCTGCGGAATTTGATGGCCAAGAATCCTAAAGTGAGTGCACTGTCCGACGACGTTTAAAGGAAGGAGATTTAAAGGCATTTAAAGCTAAAGACGTGCCGTACATACCTAAGACCAACAAGCTTAAAAAACCGTTTTTTGCAAAAGACCATCTACACAAGCCTAAGGAGATCTCAAGAAGCATTCTCAAACTGTAGAACACTCTTTTGAGTATAACTCATCAAAAAGCCATCTTGAATCCCAAGAATTCTTTATAAAGTCATTTAAAAGTTAAACTCAAAAACGCACTATTTTTATTTCGTCAAAATACTTATGCCGACTAGTGTACGCACCCTGGAAAAAATAACAAATTCTGAAAATACGATTTTGGCAAAATGCCAATAGATGTTGAAATTGAAAGAGATTCTGGAAGACATACATAGATTTGTTGTATGAACTTGTGCCACGATCCAGTCAAAGAAAAAGATATATGGCATGGTAAAATCCATTCGAATTAAATGATTAAGATTTTTTTCAACGATATCGATTGGACAAAGAAACAGCAACATTTATTTTAAATTTGCCCACTATTGAAGAAGCATCAAAATTCCCATCCACAAGTCAAGAACTTCATTTTGATGTCGTTTTTTTATCCACTATAATTTTGATGTGTCTCCTTATTAGCTTGCGCAGAAGTTCTTTTTCTGGGTGCGACCAGTAATCTGCCTCTCGTGTTTATTGTTTCCCTGATTCATCTTAAATTTAATTGACGATTCTTTATTTAACTCAAAAATAATATTTCAAATGTGAATCTTTGGCACACACCTTGATTCGTACAACAACAGAAAGTAACAGTTTTTATTAAAAATGTCTGCCTGACATTATGTGCTGTCATAATTTGAAGTATTATTGTAGTAGATTTTCGCATTAAGCTATGATTAGCTAAACACAGCTAGAAAATTGTTTATGAATAGCAGCTGTGTTTATCTTAAGATGTCGGCTTAACTTGTAGATTAATAAGTCACAACTTTGGTAAAAATCTATATATAAATAGGTAAGCAGTTTTTTTGTGGTACCAATTGCGAGGTGGTTACCCAACCGATTGAGATGATATATAATATATTGTTGGAAAGGTATTACTGAGTAGGTGTGCTGGGAATATTTTGTTTTGTAATTTTTTTTTTTTTTTTTTTGAAAATACAGGTGAAAATGTCTTGTTGTGTTTTTTTACCATTTTTTTCGTATAAATTCGCTGTGAATTTTTTTTCCCCACAGTTTTGGGCATTTTAATGTTTTTTTTTTTTAAACTTAATAAAAATAAAAAAAATTAAAATTGAACAATTAAAAAAACCACTTCTTGGTGTTGGCCGAATTTTGGCCACTGGTATCTATAATAGGGTCCATTAGGTTTCCTCACATGAGAAATAAAAAAAAATGCTAAAAAATCGCTAGCAGCGTCACTTCCAAAGTCCAACTATTTATAACTACGAGTATATAAACCATCCAGGTTCCTACATAAGCACTAAATGGATTTTATCAGAGTTTGACTAAAATTTTGCAGCTTGAATTATAATCACCAAATGAGTTGTAAATAGTTCAAGGTGTACCTACATATCTTGAGAGAAGAATATCTTAGTTAGTTTCAAAGACTGTGATGTAAGCAGCTGTACCATTGTCAGTATACGCCAAAACTCGAGCTAATTCAAATACACCCGGCTCAACCAACAAAATCTTGTCTATTTAACTGAACAATAGAGTACCTAGATATTGCGCGCCTTCTCATATCCAATCCTTTTATCAAATTGATTGAAACATACAGTACCTACCTACGAACCTTCTCGTTAAATAGGCCTCAAACAAAAGGATTCGTAATCCTCATCTAAGCCAATACAGAATAGATTATCGAATCTAGGTTAACTTGACAAAAGAAGATAAGAAAACAGTAGAAAACACATTTGACAAAACCTTTTTCAAAACAAATCCTTCAACTTATGCATGCAATAATTGCATTCAAGATTGCAAAATTGCAAGCAACTTGTGTAAACATTTTCGACAATTGACACAAATTTTCACAGAAAAAAGGATTAAAATAGGAAGATGATTTCACACAGCTGCTGGTGGAAGAATGGGAATAACTCTAATCTCCCCCATAATATGCAAAACTCTTTTAATTATATTTTTGTACAGAAAGGGTGCTATGCTCAACTGCTCATAGATATAAGGGCACATGGTGGTTATTCCATGCAATTTTATACAATTTCAAATTTATGAAATGGACAGAAAAAGGAACAAATCAGTGTGGAATCGCGGAGCACGTGCTTCGTTTTGGAGTAGGTACAGTAGCCCCGGCATCTGCCATTATCATCTTAAATAGGTAACCAATCAGGAATGCATTTATTTATTAAGGACGACGACGCTTCTTAATGAAGAGGACACGTTTTATGATATCCTATATTGACCTTGACATTGTTGTGAAGATGACTTTTTTAAGACACTAAAACACATACCCTCCAGCATAGCAAACTAAGATGAACAAATCCAATGAAGCAGACCTTCACTCTCCTTGTCAGATAGGGATTATACATATTTTTTTACAGGGCAGATGTTTCTTCCTTAAAATCTACGCACATTGCAATATAAAAGAACAAAAACAATAAGAATACGATGAATATACGCGAAGACAAGATACTGGTTGTTGTTGGTGCCATTTGTTCAGAGAAAAATACTCAGAAAGATCTAAATTTTCTAAAGCGTAAAAAACAGGATGCCTTTTGCTTACAGATATACAAACATATACCTAGCTTCATATATATTGCCTAGAGATACAACACAAAAGTCCCTACAAATCCGACCTGATAAGAGAAAGGTGTGTGTGCAACAGGCTGTGCTGCGGGGAGCGTCGCGTCGGTCGGTCATCCAAACCAAGAATAATAGATAACCATCGAAAGACCGATATTTAGGACGAGTCGTTTACGCTATTGTGTGTCCTTGTCCCTGTATTGTAGAAAAAAACGCTTGGAAATTCGAATGCCGCATTGTAGTAGGTGTAGCACAGAACAACCGTAGACAATTTCATGGGCCTAACCTACAGGCAGAAAGATAAGTATCTTATAGCATTTTTAAAATGGAGACATAGACATTTTTTTTAAGGGACAGAACTATCTCAACTACCTGATATGGCAGCGTTGCCAATTGGGATTGGATATGCAGCAACAGTTGGTTTTTGTGTGGTGCGCGTTATTTGTACAGACGCAAGCTGTGTCTGTTTTTAATTTGCTAAAAGTGCAAGAATGCACCCACTACAACACTGCTCTCTATGCATAAGTGCCAGACGCCAGATTTGGTTATCTCTGCAATTCTATTGCTTTTTGATTGGTATCAGTTTAAGTGGTCTAGCAGGAGGTCGCAGATGGCTCTATTCGGCACCAGTATTGTTGAGTGCCATTGAATGTTGTATTTTGACACGTTCGTTTTTAAGAATAGCTGTTACGTACGTGCATTGATGTGAATTGCAGGCCTTGATTTCCAATTAATTTGACCCAAAAAGAAACGATACATCGAAATTAACCTTATAGTTCTAGAACATAAGCTGCCTTGTAAGGCAAGTTACCTGGTAATATATACATATATTAGTATGTTAATTACAACTTATATATATTGCTAATCCGAAAAAAAGGAGTGGATAACTACTTTTTCAGATCCGTTATGATTCCAAAAAGTTTTCATCGAAACAAAAGTAAGTTTCACTGTCAGCTCTTTTGTTTAAATAACAAAACGCATACTTGTCTCTTCTTCAATAAATGTGAATTCAAGGTCAGTTTCACAACGATGCAGTGCAATAAGTCAACTCTGGGTTATGTATTGAAATGGGCTAAAGGCTTTTTTTTTTTTTTTTCTGAAGATAAACTTTATCTCGATTCTCGACACATGAAAGCATTTTTGACATTGGAAAGTGACATTACAGTATTGCCAGGCGCGACAACAATGGCCATTCAAGAACTTTATTATGTTTGCGCAAAAAGGCGCAGATCATAATGTGTGCATTTGGGCTGTGTTCTTGATTCTACTTCGATTCAAAGTTTAAATAAAATGCACGACTGGTTCTCACCAACTTTCTCTAGTGTGTGACAGTAGTCCTTGAAGCTTGAGATTTTGATAAAAATAAATTTTTCAAAATTCTTAAATAAATACTTAAACTAATTTGAGCTGAAAAAGAGTACGCCATTTTATTTCTTGGATAAATTTAAATTTATGAGAATACATTTATAAAAATCTGTGGAGCGGTTTCTGAGGAAAAAGCTTTTTTGAAAAACTTTTTGAAAACAATTCAAAAAAAAAAAAAAAAAACCCCAATTCATAGGTATTCAGCAAATACATTTATTTATGATTTTTGAAAAAAAAATTTAATGAGCAGTTTCCAAAATATTAATTTATTTTTTAAATTTAAAAAATGCTTTTAAAAATACAACAAAATATTTTTTGAAATATTGGTATGCAGTATAAATTGATCTAACTACACCTATATATGTGTGCAACTTCAAAAGTATCGGTTGAAGCGTTTGTGAGATAGTCGAAAGCAAACAAAAAAAAACGGACCTATGGAAAGTACCGTTTTTGAACATTAAAAAAAAATTCAGCCATATGATTTGTCGTTCCTAAAATGCTACACTGATGTTTAATCCAAATCTTTAGAGCCGTTTTCGAGAAAAATAAGCTTTAACGCAACGGTTATATGGCAAGTACCGTTATTAAACCGGTTTGGGCTGTAGGCCTGTAGGTGTCTGTCTATACATACAGACAGACAGACATACAGACACACAGAATTTTAAGACAATCATCGTAATGTAATGTTTGATTGTTATATCAAAACTTTTTTTTTCAACGAATGCATTATTTGCCTTTTATTATAATATATAATAAAGGGTTTTTCAACAGTAGGGACGCTACAAAAGTAGAGCGACAGGGACGACGCCATATTTCTTGCCGCTCTTTTGTCATTTATCTTCAGTAAGGTTTGCCATTTCATGATAGAAAGATAAACGAGCCAACAACGAGTCGAAATTATTTACTACCGAAATTCGGAGTCAGTGGCCTCAACGTTAAGAGCGTTACGTACAATTTATGGTCGTCATAATCGTCCTAGCAGATGAACAATTGAGCGTCTAGTGGAAAAATTTGAATACACAAGGCACAGTACAAAATGTCCCGTGCCAGTGAGACAAAGAAGTGCCCGTAGTGTCGAGAATATTGCTGGCGCTGAGGCTTCAGTTGCAGAAAGCCCAAATGTGTCTTTCACGCGTCGTTCTCAAGCGTTGGGCATCTCTGTGACGTCGTTGTGGCGAATTTTTCGAAAAGATCTTGGCCTATATGCTTACAAGATTAAATTGACGCAAGAACTGAAGCCGCTTGACCACCAGAAGCGTCGTATGTTCGTGAATCGGGCTGAGCAACAACTTGAAAATCATTCGGATTTTCATCGAAAAATCATCTTCAGCGATGAGGCTCATTTCTGGCTGAATGGCTTCGTCAATAAACAAAATATGCGGTATTGGTCAGGCAGCAATCCACAAGTACTCCGCATGAGTCATCATTGCATCCCGAAAAAATTACGGTTTGGTGTGGTTTATGGGCCGGCGGCGTCATTGGGCCGTACTTCTTCCGTAATGATCAAGACCGGCACGTTACTGTGAATGGGGATCGCTACCGTTCAATGATAACCGAATATTTTTGGCCCCAATTGGATGATATGGACTTGGAGGACATGTTGTTCCAAAACAGGACGGCGCCACAAGCCACACAGCGAATGTCACAATCAATTTATTGGAAACCAAGTTTGGAGAACGTGTTATCTCACGAAATGGTCCAGTCGCTTGGCCGCCTCGGTCTGGCGATTTGACGCCGTTAGACTATTTTCTGTGGGGCTACGTCAAGTCTATGGTCTATGCCAACAAACCAGCGACGATTAATGAACTTCGTACGAATATCGAACGTGAAATTGCAGCAGTATCGGCCGATTTATGCTTGAAAACCGTCGAAAATTGGGTTCAGTGTCTGGACTTCTGCAAGCGTGCCCGTGGTGGCCATGCAAAAGAAATCGAATCGAACGAACTTTCACAGGAACTTTTGTAGCGCTCTTATTGAAAAACCCGATATATATAATCGCAAATAAAAATGGCTAAGAATGTATTTTTAGGGGGAAACATACGTTATCTCTAAAATACAATATCTCAGTCGGACTAATTCCCCAAAAAAATGTAAGCTGACACGACAAAATCTCCATGGAAAAAGGGCGTCCAAACGACAAAATCCCGAATAAATAATTTCTTTTGCCGCTATCCCAAAATTTCTAATAATCCCCAACATATTTGTTTAAGGTATAAGTTGATGCAGTTAAATTACAGTTAACAATTATTATTGTATCGCGAGCGATTTTATTGCTTGATTCACTACTTGCACATCATCGTTTTGGGATTTTCTCTTGGGGATTTCTTTTTCAGAGATTTTCTCTTGGGGATTTTGTCTTTGCCTCAGTTTCTCCTTACGATATTTTTTTTGGGACTATGTCATTTGACCATAAGCATCAAAAATGCCAAATTTGAATACGCTTGAGGCGTAGAAACAGAAATATTATTATGTATTTCGTATTTGAATGATTAAATTGAATAATACTCGTCTGTTCATCGGCATGCCAGGCGTTATAAATTTTCTGTTTACGGAACATTTTGCAAAGGCTTATATTTGTTTGAACTGCTCGTCAGAGGAATTTATTTTTTTGGGATGAAACTAGCAAAACATGAAACTTTGCTGCTCCCCGTACCCGTTTCGAACACACTTATCACCGACCCTTGATCCTTAAAGGGTCCGTTGAGCAGCACGCTTTCAGTTCTAGAATCAACTTCGCAAAACCTGGCACTATTTTAACCCCTTTTTAAATCAAAATGTACGTCTGCCACGCTGAGTCTTGTATTCTGTAGCCTTTATTCTGCGTGTTATAGAGGGGGTTACATTTTGTATTCGACTTCAATCAAACTCTTCTTCTGATTTTATACTTTTGGCCTGTTCTTCATCAATTGTAGCTTCAATCTAGAAGACAGTTGCTTAACATTGCTTGTATTTCAGGAAAATGTTGATCGTTCAAATGAACCGTATGACTGTACTGTACATCGATACAAAAAAATCACTCGAATAATGGAAAAAGTTGCGATTCAACTTGTGCTTCACTGCTGTAATACAAGTTCTGTAAATCCTTGCTGTATTCTTAGAAAAAAAAATATGTTTATGTAGTAAAATCATTTGTGATGAAAAGAAAATGAGGAAAATAACTTCAAAGTAGTTAATTTCTTCACAAAGACTGTGAAAGATCATCAAATGTAGTTAGTTAGTTTAGTTTAGAGAAACTTTATTTAAAAAGTAAATTTGAAATCTGTACAATATGATAGTCTTAAGTTTAATATGGTTTGGCCAATGGCCGTCTACCAGATTGACAATTTATTCAAGCTTAACATATGTATATAATTAACTTATTTGTTTATTTAAAAGTCTCCTTCGCGGATACGCTGTCTATATAAAAGTGCGGTTGACGTATATTTATATAATGTTTCCCAGCCTAATTTTCCATTCAGAACTTCCAAAGTGTCTTCCCATACCATCGAAGCAACTCCAAAGTACCTCACACGAAACTCCCTCAAAATAGGACATATGGCAATAAAGTGATATACATCTTCCCTTTCCTTGAGGTTGCATAGGTCGCATAGGATCGGCAGATCGGGTCGATGTGGAATGTAGTTTAAGTTTAGTAATTCGCCTCTTACTTTAAATATTACATTTAACATACTTATGGGAAAGCGGTTGAGTAAGTATGTTTGTTCTCGAAGATCCAAATTGAGTTGACTGTATAACATTCTATATTGAGAAGATTGTGCTTCTTGTTTAAAATTTGCATAAGCAAAGTGGCTTGCTTTCTCTAAAATTGAATTGAATTTCCCTCTCAAATCTGGAATGCTAATATCAGGTGAAAACTGTACGCTTTCACTTAAACTCAGAGCTAGCTCCTCCCACCTCTCGACCAAATTACCCCTTGTTGACAACATTTTCATAAGCACTCGCTTCGGAAGTCTTGCTTCATCCATTTCCATCACCTTCAAAATGTAGTCAAAATGCAGCTTTAAGGTCCTTAATAATAATGGAGGCTCAGTTGTTTCCAAATGCAGCATATAGTTTGGCGTGCAGAGTGGCAGCCGAAAAATGCGTTTTAAAAAATATCTGAGGAACCTTTCGACCTCATCGTATTGGCAAAATCCCCAAACTTGCGCACCATAAAGCATTATAGAAGCTGCAGTCGCGTGAAAAATTTTAAGCTTTGAGCTATGATCAATGCATTTGTTGTCGATACAACGTGCCCAGACAGAAGAAACTGCTCTTTTCGCTTCCGATAGCTTGGATTCAAAATGTTTTCTCAAATTGAGATTTGATGTTACTATTACGCCTAAGTACTTGTACTCTCGAACAATTGCAACATATTCTCCTTTATACATCCACTTTTCGTTGTTTGCATATCTGCCGCCTCCATCTCTAAATATCATTATTTTAGACTTCTGCAAATTAACGGACAGGTTCCAATTTTCGCAGTAGCTCTCCAGACGGTTCATCATTCTCTGCATTCCTTCAACCGATTCAGATAGGAATACAATATCATCCGCGAATATAAGACCGGGTATTTGGATATTTCCAAAATGGATTCCTCCTCCTATCTCCTCTACGATGTCATTGATGAACAGAATGAACAGTAATGTGCTCAAGACACAACCTTGCTTCACTCCCATTGGCGTTGAAAACTCTTCAGATATTGACTCTCCATCCCATACATATGCAACGTTATTGTCGTACAACGCTTTCAGTAAGGCAACAATTTTTCCCGATATACCCAATTTATAGAGCTTATAGAAAAGTGCTTCTCTGGCGATCGAATCGAACGCTGCTCGAAAATCGACGAAAAAGGCATAAAGTTTCTTTTTTCTTCTTTTAAAGCTCTCCGCAATGTTTAAAAGACTAAATATTTGGTCTATAGTAGAATAGTTTCTCCTAAATCCTGCCTGAAACTCATTAAGAATTTTCTTCTCTTCAATCCAATGTGTAAGCCTTTTAAAAATCAGAGTGCTAAAGAGCTTCACGGACGAATTCAAAAATGAAATGCCCCGATAATTTTCCGGTACATCATAGGAGCCTTTTTTATGTAGGGGGAATACTATAGATCTTTTAAAGCTTTCTGGGACGTCTGCACTCTCGAAAATTCTATTGAACTCCTCTGTCAATACGCATAAAAATTCCGTTGAAGAATTTATGAAAAACTCTACTGGAATACGATCATCCCCCGGAGCCTTCCCAACTTTGGATTTTTCAATCACATTCTTAATTTCATCAATCGAAAATGGTGCATCCAGTATCTCATCTTTAAAATTTGGCGCTGCGTACTGTGGAAGCGGTGAAAATTGTGGTGCGTTGAGCAATTTCTCAAAATAAACACGCAATTCTGACGCGCTCAGTGATGGAGCAATGAAATTGGTTCTCGCGTTGATTAATTTGGCAGCTTTCCAAAATTCTGCCGAAGATCTGGATGTGTTCAGGATGGTTATGTTTCTTTGATCCAGACACTTTCTTTTCTCATAACAAAGTTGTTTAAATTTTTTATTGGCATCAGCGTACATCATTTTGAAAAAAGATGTATTATATTTTCTCAGCAGCTTTAAGAATGAGAACGATTTCTCTCTGGCTTTTTGACAATCCTCGTCAAACCATCTCTGTTTAAAAATAACGTTACTAGTTCTCGCTTTAGCACTTACTGGAACAGATTTAATTATAATTTGTGTAAGGTCCTTCATTTGTAACTGATTTTGCGACCTACGTATTGCAAGTTCCAAGTTTAAATTGTTTTGATAAGCAGTAAGTTGACTATCTCTCCACTTCAACTTGGGAAGCAGCCCTAGTTGTTTTGCATTGGACGTAAAATCATCACCCGATACTGCGCACGTCACTTCTAAGGGCATGTGGTCTGAAAAAGTCTGCTCTGCTATCCTAAAATCACTCACAAACGAATTCCACTTTCCTGACACAAAACAGTAATCTATGACTGAGCACGATGTTCCACGGATGAAAGTATACTCGCCATTTTGGTCACCTTTGCAGCTCCCATTAAGCATCCTTGCATCCAGAGTATCGGCAATATCCAATATTTTAACACCTTTTGCATCACATGTTTCGTCTTTTGATCTGCGAGTAGGGCTGATGATTACTGATGCTGTTCCGCTTACGAAGCTGTTTTGCGACAGACCAACCCTAGCATTGAAATCACCAATAAGAAGAACATCCACAGTGCCTAGATTCTGCAGGGTATCGCAGAGTCGATTGTAATCCCTCATCCAGTGTGAACAATTCAGGTAAATTGGTAAGATGTGTACTACAGAATCATTTATTTTTAACTCCAAAATTTCCATCTCTTCAACTCTCTTGAAATTCGTATAAACCGCTTCGAGATTTTTTCGATATCCCCATAATCCTCCACCACTTCCTCTTCCAAAGGTGTTTGTTTTGACTGCTGGTATCCATTTTAATTCAAAATTATTAAATATATCGTTAAATTTGTTCTTTTCCTCTTCTAATACATGTGTTTCGAAAAGCATAAATATATCAAAACTTTTTACATAGTTAAAAAAATTCATAATAAAAAATTTATTTTTAAGACCTGCGACATTATATCCTAAAATACTTAAGTTTACATAACTAATTTGTTTCTGGTAGACGGGTACTCCTCATTCCATTCTTCCGTGTGAACGTCCACACGCTTGCTGCGTCGTGCTTGTGTTTGCACCCAAATTAATATCATCTCTAGTCACAATTTGCGAAGTGCAACCAACTTCAGATGACTTGAGATTTGACATTTTGAGGTTGACATTTCGATTTCGCATGTTTACGTTTTCAAAGCCACATTCTACTTGTTCCATAAATTCTTTAATATTGGTAAATTTAAAGAAATCACCGCCAAATATGTTGCGCAGCACCTCTAGGGGATCTTTTGTGCCACAGATTAAACCTTGCGAAAAATCCCAAGTAAATAAATTATTCAAAATGAACAATTTATCGTCTCTAAGTTGAATTTTTACTTGGGGAGACTTAAAACGCAGAAACTTGGCGATAGGAAGCAGGTTGTTTCTTCGGCGACGAGTGTTATGCGGAAGGTCCTTATGTATATGGATTTGTGTGCCTTTTAGTTTGCTAGAGTTACGAAGTATATTCCAGGCTGCATTCCGCGAGTTGAGTTTTACGACGACCATTGCTGTACGACTGTTGGGTGGAGCTACTGAGTGTGCGTACTCAATTTTAGAACTTGAGTCGTCAGCTTCGAGCAAACCGGCGCAGACAGACTTGGCTTTATCATTCATGTCGGCATTTGCTTCTGCGGGCATGTGCACCACAACATTGGACTCCATACTTTTTTTCAACATGTTATCTATTCGTTCCTCCAGATCTTTATTTTGGCTTTCCAGGCACAAAACCTTGGCTGAAATTTCTTCGTACTTTGCTTTCAAGCCAGCGAAATCTGCATCAAATCATCAAATGTACAGTTAATCAAGCAATTTGATTGATAACAAATTAAATAATAATCCTTGCACAAAATACACATCCTCCGCCTTCATGCTTAGATCAATTTTTGAGTTATTTTAATGTTGTTTTAACTTGTGGCTTTTGGGTTACGAATTTAAATTAAATCCGCCCTCCAAGCCAAACGATTCGTTAAAATACAACTAGCGGCAACTTTTCATAAACAAAGCGTTGTGAAAAATCTGGTTCTTGTGGAAAATTTCAGATGATTTGCTGTATGCTCCTCACCAAGTCATCTTCCGCTGCTGTGAAGAGTTCAGCAGTAAGGCCATCCACTCCACCAGCCTTGTTTGACTTTTGTTTTGATATTGCTACCCGAACTTCTTCTTGGTCGGGTGGGTGGAGGTTTTGTTCATCATCGTAGAAATCGAATGGATCACTCTGCCTGACAGCGATTAGTTGGATACGTTCAACGATTACCAGTTTGGAGAACCCTTTGGACGAATGCTTTACCGTTTGGTTAAACTTTCGAACACATTGCTTTTGCGTCTCACTTTTCCAGCTCGAGTAGAGCTCTTCGCAGCTCTGTGTCTGGCCTAGGTAAGGTTAGGTAGGTAAGGTAAGTGGCATGATGTTGTGTCCATCACATTTAGATCAATGTAGATCCATTGTGATATCCTGGCGGGTCTTGGGCCCAATATGCATGGGACCTATGAGAAACCTATACATTCTCACACCATTTTGAGACCCGTGTTTGTTCAGATAGTTCTTCTAAGCCCTGAAAGAAATGACTTCCTAGAACTTCATTTCTTAAGCGGCATAGTGCTGGGCAGTGACAGAAAAAATGCGGAGTGTCCTCAAGCACATTTATGTCGCCACCACCTCTGCACAAGTCGTCCGCTGAGCTTCATTTTCTTTTTGTGGTAACCCAAGATATTGTGCCTGGTCAGTATGTTCACAAAAGGGATCGTAATGATTTCTTGTCGAGCTGTAGAATCTTCTCTAATCTTTGTTTATTAAAGTGGGCCACAGTTTCGTGGTTATGACACAGGAGTCAAGCTAGTTCCATCTCTCGTTAGCTGAATTTTGCTTTACTAATTGCTTTAATCGCCGCTTGGCTGTCAATGAATCAGCATGCAGTATTATCTTCATTGCAGCTTCTTAAGCAGCTACCTGAAAGACGCTACTGTAATTGGGGAGCCAAATCGATCGGGCTAGTTCTAGTGCTTCTGAATAGAACCCCACACCAACACCAATCTTCATTCTGGAGCCATCTGTAAAGATTTTAATGGCTGATTCGCTGGTGTCTGGTAGTAAGGCCAGACTGCTCTATTAGAAAAAGAAGTGGTGAATGGTCTTTCGTAATCTGAACGGGGTGTTTTGTAGTCTGTGCATACATTGTAGCCCGTATATGTCCTTAGAATCTGCCCATGTACTGTCTGACTCGGTTTCCAGTTCTGAGTTTGGCTTAACCGGAGGGCGCTGTGCACTGCTTGCTGCAGATTCTTGCATAAAGAGGTCTAAGGGTTTTAGGTTGAGAATAGCTTCCAGCCTGAAAAAAACAGTAAAAACAACACCACCGCACCCTTAAGCTAAAATCAAGTTTGTACACCAGCTCTTTTGTTTAAGGTTTTGTTAGATTACAAAAAAATTTAAAAATAAGAAAACAAATCTTCGCATAAAAATTAAAGTACTTTTTCAATAAATTTGTTCAGAATTGAATTTAAGTATAAGAATATGAACACAATTTCTAGCGTGCAATTCCTTGAAATAACACCTTTACGTGATATTAACAAAACAAATCTTTTAGTAGATCTTTAATATACAAAACTCTTTAACGATCGATCGTGTTTTTCTTCAAGGACTTGTTGAATTAATTTAACATCAGTTTTATCTACTCGTATGTTTTCTATGTCTATTGTCATAAGGCCGCCTGTTGCACATACATATTCCAATTCAAAACCAAATCCATTTGAATGTTACAATTCAAAGGACGAACAAAAAACACACGCACCTTTCCTCTGCCGAAATTGAAAAAAGAAAAGAAATATAAAATTAAAGAACACCTTCCCATTTGCATGTTTAAAGGAAATAAGGAGAATTACAAAGGAAGCACGTTTCACCTGAGAAAGGTGCACTGAGTGAAATAATTGTGTTTTTTTTTCTCTTCTTCATTGACCCAATGCAGCAGGTAAAATTCAAAAAATTGTCTTGTTTTTACTGAAAAAAAAAAAAAAAATATTTGACAGTGCGAGCGATAGTTAGGATGATAGCATTGGCATGTCATCAATCGAAAAGGGTGATGATATTATATTGTATCCTTTTTCTCTTTGTATCCTTTTTTATCCACCTTTTTTGTTTTGTACACTAAATCAAAGGACTTGGCATCTTTTCTTTTTTTGGCCAAGTTAGCAGCAAACACACATCCATGAAGGAGTTTTCGGGTTGTATTTTCACGTATAGTTGTGTCCATATTAAAGTCCAGAAGGCAAAGGCTCTTCTTCCTATCCTCAAGGATAAAATTGAATTTAAAAAGGATTTCTCGAAATGATTATAAACTCGGTCTTTTTAACACCTGGCTCAAATGTAACTCTTGCCCAGTGATACAAGTTGGCGCATTATTTTATTGCTTTCCAGAGAAAGGGTTATCCTTATTTTCATTCATCTGTTTCCTTTGGTAATTAAGCTGTTATGCAACGTTAGGACAGTTGCAGTTGGTTCGATAATGTAGTATGTCGTCCTTCACATGTCATAATGCGAATAATTCATCTTTTTTTTTTGTATGAAAAAAGTGCTTGCCTGCATTGACTGTTGGTAGGTACAGTTTTTTTTTTTTAATTTGGCATCAGGACTAAATTTGGGATTACCAAAAAAAATCGTATCACTTAACTTAAAGCATGTGCGTTTTTGGGAAATATAATTATAAAAAAAATCATTGTAGGCGTATGACACGTGTTTGAATACACAGGATGTCTTAAAAAGGACCAGGTGGCTTTTCTTTTTTTAATGATCTTCCATAGAGCATACTGCACGACGAGAAAACAGATAATCCCCATCAGGACTAAGAAAGAAATGCTACAGGTCTGTGACTTGGTGTGTAGGTACCGAAAATAAGTTTTTTTTTCTGTGAAACGAAAAACAATTTATTTTCAAATACAGATGGTTTAGTTTGAGAACGCATTTTTTGTTTCCTTTTCTTCCTAGAAATGTTGATGTCTGTTGTAGTTGGCTTCTTATTGATGTCTATTGTTCAGGCTTAGGTATTTGAAAACCTGCCTGCTGAGTGAAGTGGGACTGTACAAAAGTTACTTGTTGAATTGGTAGTGGTAGTTTTGCAAGGATTTCTATGTTGAAATGGGAATCACACATTTTTACTTTTGAAATTTTGTTTGCTCGGTACGAAATTTTGAAATGAGATATTTTATTTCTAAAATAAGAACGTTGAGCTTGGATTTATTTCTAGTTAATAGATAGATTAAGAAATATATTTGCCATTTGGTGATGCTATTTAGGTACGTGAATCGCTTAAATGGCTATACAAATATGTTTGCTAAGCACTTTGTTAAAGGAAAAGGCCTAATAGCGCTTCCCTGGCGAACACCGCAGAATATGTATTATTGCGCAGACGGGTTTTGCCGTAAAGGAACTCCGAACTATGTAGGTAACAACAATTCTTTAAACAAAAAATAGTAACGTTAGGAATTATTTGTATAAACACTTGGACAGTCAGATTGAATAAAACTTATCTCCCTTGGACTTGGCCAATTCTTGGATCTCTGTGTTGGAACTTTCAATTTTCAACAACAATATTTAAATATAGTTAAGGACCAAAATATCAGAAAAAAATGAGGTTCATGTGTCATATTCGGAGAGCATGGGTACTTAAAAATACCATATATGCATAAGAAATACATCTCAAACTGCAGAACATAATTATTAAACTAGGGGAAAGCTTCAAAATGTTAGGTGTCTTTTTTTAACGTGTGGTTTTCAAGAAAAAATTAAACGCACACAATTTAATGTTATGGCCAAGAGTTTAGCTTTATTATGAAGATAAGGGTTTTCAATTATGTTTCGAAATTGATTTCGAGCAAGTGGCCGCCACGGCTGGCTCGAATAAATTCCTTGGCGATTAAGTCGACCGAATATTGGACGCAGCTCGCAATGCATCGCGTGAACAGAACCATTATGTTGCTAATAAATTTGCACGAGTTGCAAAGGTTGTTCAGGAGTAAGTCTATTCATTATGAAACGACAAACCAAACTGAGCATAAATCAAGTGACAGCTGTCAAAAAGACCAACTCCGAAAAAAGTATTGCCAGATTGAAAACCACACGTCTAAAAAAAGCAATCTTTAGAATCTCAGAAATATTTTTAAATATAGAATGATTGTGATGCTTTTTTTTACTTAGGTGGGCTAAGGTAAGCTCGTCGAAATAAACAATTGTTCCCAAAGAAATCGAAAAGAAGTTTTTAACTCCAAAATAACAATGTAGCAATTCATTGTCTGTGGAGTTTCGACAATAAACGATTCCTTAAAACTAAGTCTGCAGAGTTTCCTCCATGACAATAAGAGGTTTCTTAAAACAAGGTCTGTAGAGTTTCCTCCACGAAAATAAACGGTGATATGTGGTGAAGCTTACAGGTGTAGCAATGTAACCCCATCACGACAATAAACGGTGGTCTGTAGAGATTTCTCCGAAAAGGAAGCCCTCCACGACAATAAACGGTTTGGCTTGATGCCGGTCAGCGATCCACTCCGACCAACAGCGAAGTGGAAAGCTCGCAAAAATTTTTAATTAAAAACATGGTGAGGCTTCTGCTGGTATTTCCCGCAGCGTACCTTCGTGAGATCTCTATTCCCGGTACTCTATTTATAATAGAATCTTCTTCCAATGGCAGGGAGGTCTAGTGCAAGTCTGACTTCTCACACAAATTGTACTTTTACTTATGGAATATTTCTGCAAAAAGAAAATGTGAATTTTAACTCCAAAAGTTAAAAATACTTGTAAATGTGTAATTCTTCTTGCATGATGGATGTTTTCCTGCCTATTCGTCTGGTATAGGTATTTGGAAATGGGGCAGAAGCAGTCCAAATCAACGTTGAGGGGTGGAAAGGTAGTCAAAATTGCCTCAGTAGAATGTAGAAAATCATCTCGGGGCAGTAGGAGAAAATGTGTAACTTCGTTACACGTTACAGGATATTTTATGAATAAATAAAGGAGCTATGTCAACTCGACACTCTTATCACTAGGTACGTCTATTAAATAACACTTTATTTTTCAAGTCAATTACTAATTGACATCTTGTTGATGTTTTTAATGTTCATAGGAGCTTCAGGACATGCTAAGAAATAAACTCCATATTTCAGTTTTTCTTACATCGAGTTTTCACGATTGGGCCCTCATCGCAGTTGCCGGTAGTGTTTTGACCTATTACAGCCTGCGTATAATTATTGAGCACTTCGCTGTGTTTTAGCCAACGTTTATCTTATGTTTCTAGATTTAGAGAAGGCCTTCAACCAGGTGAACTAAAAAACTACACGTGGAGACTTTCGGACGGAAAATCGCCCGAAAACAATTGCTTTTATAAAGTATGCAGTCTTAAAACAAGATGCATCATTCAGCATAAAAGACAGTTCTTCAATCCTTTCGCTGTGGGACAGGGCGCAGCGTGAAACATCGGAACATCATTTCTTCAATACTGTTTCTATTGGCAATAGACGATGAGCTGAATGCGTCCGTTTGCATAAGAAGAAGTGATTCGAAAGAATTTCATCAACTGGCACAGGTTAGGGGCCAGTTATAGCTATCATTGAAATGCATCATTGAGACATAATCAGTGGAACGTTTTATATTTTCACTGACAAGTCGGTTATAGCAATCATTGAAAAACTACTTTCAGTGGAAAGCCCTGTCATTCAAATGAAATGACAATTTCAAAATTTGACTCCAAGAACCAAGTATGCATACATACATGAAATTTCACAAGTTTGGTGTGTTGTTCTTGTGAGTCAAATTTTGAAAATATCCTCAGAATCAAAAACTTTAAATGCAACTTTCAAGAGCATAAACAACCAAACTAGAATATGTAACATTTATTTCCGTAGGCTTTGTGGTTTGGAACAAAGACGCAAATCCATCAAATTTTTCTTTCAAAATCGGACCTCTTCATGAAAAAGTCATGAAATTGCGAAATGTATATAACCTTATCTTCCAAACCACAAGGCCTACAAAGATGAATGGTATATATTCTGATTTGGTTGCTTATGCTCTTGAAAGTTGCATTTAAAGTTTTTGATTCTGAGGATATTTTCAAAATTTGACTCACAAGAACAACACACCGAACTTGTGAAATTCCATGTAATGTACATACCTATTTGGTTCTTGGAGTCAAATTTTGAAATTGTCATTTGAATTCAAAACTTTAAATGCAACTTTTAAGAACATCAACAACCAAATCAGAATATGTAAAATTTATTTCCGTAAGCCTTGTGGTTTGGAAGACATAGGCATATCCATTTCGCATTTTGATGATTTTTTCATTTATAGGTCAATTTTGGAAGAAAAACATTTATGGATCTGCCTCTCTCTTCCAAACTACAAGGCCTACGAATATAAATGTTACATATTCTGATTTGGTTGTTTATGCTCTTAAAACTTGCATTTAAAGTTTTTGATTCTGAGGATATTTTCAAAATTTGACTCACAAGAACAACACACCAAACTTGTGAAATTTCATGTATGTATGCATACTTGGTTCTTGGAGTCAAATTTTAAAATTGTCATTTGAATTCAAAACTTGGAATGCAACTTTTTAGTGCATGACAAACGAAATAAGAATATATAATATTCATATCCGTAGGCCTTGTGGTTTGGAAGAGAGAGGCATATACATTTCGCACTTTGGTGACTTTTTTATTAATAGGTCAACTTTGGAAGAAAAACATTTGGCCAAAACACCAATTAGCACCAACTCCACACACCATAAAACTAAACAATTCACTATAGGCACCGCAATTCAGTTTTATTTGGATAGAACGGCGACAATCACAAATATACCACGATTGCTTCTTATTTTTATTAAAATAAAATGCACGACTGGGTCGCACGTACTTGCTCTGTGGGTGCAATAGTAGGATGTAAACAAACTTTTCGATCAATGAGAACAACTCATTTTTGAAAAATTTGGTAAAACCTAAAAAAATTTGACTGAAACTAGAAAAACCGATATACAGGAGCTAACGTTAAGAAACCTTTAATATTTAAAATTAAGACGTTATCTTTTGGGTGATATAAATGATACAAATGTCCACTTATGGCCAAGTTAATAACACTGTTAAAAGCAATTTCCACTATTATCATGTATAGCCAAAAACTAAAAATGCAGTTTCGTTTGAAGTATTCTATGTATGTTACATACAAAGTTTCATAAAAATCGGGGGAGCCTTTTTTGAGTAAATTAGAAAAAATTAAAAAATTGGCCAAAATCTAGTGGCTCTTTGTATAGGAGCCACCATTTAAAAAAGAGAAACTGAAAAAAAATCAATGCCATCTGATAGGAAGCTGTAAGGAACTATACTAAACAAAGTTTGAGTGAATTCGATGCAACCGTTGACAACTTATGGCCATTTGAAAAAAAGCCGTTAAGAGCAGATCTCCGTTATTTGCATTTTTAGCCAAAAACTAAAAACGCAGTTCTCTTAAAAACACTAAAAGAATATAACACACAAAGTTTAATCAAAATCGTTAGAGCCATTTTCGAGAAAATTAGAAAAAACCAAAAAAAGTTGGCTAAAACTCAACGGCTCGTTGTATGGAAGCCACCGTTTAGAAAGGCTTCAGTGAAAAATTTGCTGAATCATCCTATAGAACACTATTAAAAACTGTGTCAAACAAAGTTTTAGTTGATTCAATCAAGCCGTTGTGAACTTATGGCTATTTGAAAAAAAGCCGTTAAAACCTAATTTTCGTTACGACCATTTGAGGCAAAAACAAAAAACGCAGTTTTGTTAGAAATGCTTGAAGTAAGCTAAATTATAAATTTAATCAAAATCGTTAGAGCCGTTTTCGAGAAAATCCAAATTGAAAAAAACCGTTACTTGAAAGGTACCAGTTTGAGCCGGGCTAAAACAAAATAAAAAAAACCTCGACAATGGTTTTTCTTCAAACTGCTATATACCAAGTTTGAAGAAAATCCGTCAAGCCGTTTAGGCTGTAGCATGACGTGAAAAAGCGCACATCCGCACATCCGCACATCCGCACATCCGCACATCCGCACAGACGCACAGACGCACAGACAGACCGACGGACGGTATGGCGAAAACCACTTTTTTGGGCTTCTCTATCATCGTAATGTCATGTTTGATTAAAACCTCGATTTTTTTTTTCTGCACGAAACCAATACTTGCCCTATAGAGCAAGTAAAAAATAATTAAATATATGAGTAGGTACCTAAATTTACACAAAATAAGCAAGAAATGCCGGCAAGAGCTAGCGAAACATAAACAAAATGACAACCAAAACAATTTTGAGGTTAAAGTTGATCATTGGAAAAAAAATTGACAGATGAGAGACTCGAACAGCGTCATTGGAACGATTATGTTCCAAATACTAGAAACGATGATCAGCTGTTCATTGAAATCGATTTCCGTCATTTAAATAATAAAATTGGATTTTAAGAGAAATGTGAATAAATATAAAGTATATTTTTCATTAAAAAAATTCTAAAATTCAGTATCCTTATTTTGATACCAATAAAACACAGTTCTGTTTGTTTAATCGTCTTAAAATAACAAATAAAAATTTTCAATGAAGAATTCCAATGATAGCTATAACTGGCCCCTTAATGTCTAAAATTAGAAAACATGAGTTTCGAGGCTGCCTTGCATACCTACTCTGGTCTCCAGTTTGGAAATACAATTAAGTCTAATTAAGCAATAAAACTTAGATCCTAAGATTCAAGTGCTGAAATCGTGCTATTTCGCTTGCAAAGCCTCGAAAGTCGAAAGGTCTAGGAAGATCTGGACTGAAGTTAAATGGCGTTGGATTCGTCACAAATTGAGGGATCCAAACGAAAATATTGCTAAACATTATAAAGCTGGATGGTATGGAGTTGAACGAACTAAAATAACGTCGAGATCAATAGTCCGCAAAGAAGAACATGGCCTCATTTGAAGTAACTCGACGCAAAACGTAAATTCCAGCTCCAAACTGGTATGGGAATTCGTGAACAACTTAAATACTTTTACAATACAATCCTACTGCGGTTTAGGAGAAAATGTGATTGACAACCACACAAAAAGCAAAGAGAAAGAAAACTTGACGAGAGCTCTCCAAGCTGGGGCAGGTCAAACTGCTTATATAACGAGGAGCGTTTTAATGACCATGCATTTGTCTCAGTAGATCAATTTTACCAGATTCCACAAGCTCTTCCAGTCCCAATACTTTATTTGAACACTTCTAACGAATTATTCTTGCCAATGGCTCTTTTCTCAGGCTTTATCAGGCTTTAAAGGCATCTTTGACCCCTCTCAAGGCTCAAGGAAACACTCTACAACACCCTTAGATATCATCCCATCCTGCTGTGATATTCGGTCCTGTATATATCAATGAAGTATATGGAGGAAAAGATTTAACGACGAACTGAACGTTTATACTACAACATTGACACGATCAAAAAGCTGAAAATACAGCGGCTGAAATGGCAGGATCATGTGGAGCATACGGATGAACAAACATCAGCTCCCCTGGTATTCAATTAAAACCCTGAGGGACAAAATAGTAGTTCTTCTGAGTAACACAAAGACCAAAGCCCATCAACTAGAAAAATTAAGTGCGGAACTGTCAATACGAATCAATATCGTCTGGTATTTCTAAGGTAGCTTGCAAAAAGTAGAACAAACCAACAGACACAAATTTGAGAAGCAATTAGTGGCTCAGCATGCCTCTGGTTGACTGTGCCGCGCACCATGATAAAAATGCACGAACCTAAGATAAGCTGACTTCCGGATTAACTTCACATTGTTTTGTGCATTTCATAAACAGAAATTTATATCCGGTCTTCCTAGATTAATTGCAAGTTCCAAAAAATTCCTACAATATGCCATGGATTAACGGAAGGGTCCTCTTAATGTAAAAAAAAAAAACACTTCCCTATAGCATCAATCATCCATCTCCTATTTCATCAGAGCATCAAATTGTTTTTTTAAATTTCAAGAAAATCTCAAAAGCACATCCAACATGTGTTTCCATCATCCGTAACATCCGCCCACCGAAAAGATATTTCTAGAACAGAACCATAGAAAATCTAGAAATCCTCACATTTCTTTCCGGAACACAAAGCAATTTTATTTGCTATACAAACAGGACATACGGAACAAAAAAAAACTGAAGTTCTTCTTCCTTTGGCCATCATATTCTACGGGTGCTGTTTGTCGAGGACGAATCAACAGGCTTCCGGAAGTAGTTTACTTGCACACTTGTTGTTTGCTGTACTCCATGTGTGTATGTTCATAAAACAAAGTTCACATCGCAGTGCACAGGCACACGGTGTTGTGTATATGCGCAGTGATTTCAATCGCTCTTCGTTTTGTTGTTGTAAGGACATTCTACATCTGCATATGTGATGATGATTTCGAACGATAAACATGTGGAATGAATTTTATTTACTTAAGAAAAAAAAAAAACAACCAGCAGCAACAGTGTGTTTGACTGCAAAAGGACATCATAGTGGATTGACTAAAAAATATATTTCTGAGGGAAAAAGGACACACCTTGAAAACAATTTGAAACGAACATGTGCATTCCGAGCGTTTCAACAGAAACCATGAGAAATGTATCGAATTTTTCCTCGCAGCAAAAAAAAAAAGAAGAAATAATTTCATCCTGCTACGCTATCTCCTTGCAGGGATATACAAACTCCTATAACAATAGGGATATTTTTATAATGTTCTCCCTGCTGCAAGATGGCTGCATCACTTGTTAGCGTTCTTTCGAAAACGCAGATACCTGTTTTTGAACAGATTTTTGATATGCACTCTGATTGTGAACAGATTTCAGGAGACAGATGCTGCGTAGCCGAGAAACGATACTAATCAATAGTTTATGGGACTTGTTGCATCTTTCATATTGGTAGAAGAGGGTCCTTTTATATATTTTGTTTTGTTTCCAACAACAACTTGAAAATGATTTTGAAGAAACTAGGCTTAACTTCTGGTAAAAGACATTTGGAATTCCAATTCTAAGCAATTTTTTTTCTATCGATTATATTGAAATTCTTCAATCAAAAAAATCTAGTACCTACTAAGTATTTGTTTTCTCTATGTTTTGAGGTTTATTATTTTTTTCTCAAAGGCAAGTTTTATAAAAAAAAAGAGCCTAAAAAATGTTTATTGCATCAATAATCTCAGCTTATGTAAACATTAGAAAAATCATCAAACCATAAAATTATAAATATTGGCCTCCGATACCAATTTTTGAAAACAAAAAATCAGTCGCCCTTGATACCTGCCGAATTCCTGAGAGCAGCACACGTCTTGGAAGGCTGTTTTTTGTTCAAACTGATTAAGGATATGAAATTTTAAACTTTTCTATTCTTATAATATTACACTGATTAAGGATGTATGGAAAAACAAATACTTTCCCAAGTAATATATATGACGGAGTTTTCGTCAAGCTACCCTTTTCGCGATTTCGCAGTGGATCACATGCTATATGAAGATCGCTTGATACTAATGGCATCTCTAATTAGTTGATATTATGAAAGAGTCGTTCAATTCCCGACACATTTGCAGTACGATGCATCAGGCGGTGAAGTACTGCCACAAATGCACAAAAAGATGGAATGGCTAAGACTGCTTTTTTTGGGCTTATAATTATGCTTCAAATCTTGCTTTTTTTCTGCACGGAGCCAATACTTGCCTTACTTAGGTGGTAAAAACTTAACTTTTTTTTGGCTGGCTCAGCAACATGCAACATGAGTTCATGGTTGAAATTCAAGGACATTTTTAGTTTTCTGCAGGATCTGGCGTAATGCGAGGATTTGGTCAGTCGTAGATTTCAAGCCGCATTGGTAAAGACCTGTTAGATCATCAGTAAACGGCTTGAAGGCTTATGACTCTATAGTTGGCGCAGAGTAGGCTTTCTCCACTATGACTATGAGAGATGAAATTTCAAAAGCATGTTATTTTTAATGCATGTCAAAAGCTCTGCTATATATTCACATAGTAAGTCAATGGGACTGACTCTTTAGTTTCTGGCGGAGTACGTACTGTGGCGCTGTAGGTTGCTTAGATTTGCTAGTGGAGAGAAAAAAATGGTGGGGAGGAAGAAAGAGCGCGTTGTATTATATTGTTTCTGACAACAATAGGGGGAATAAGGGAGCTAGCCGAGAGAGCACTTGTTGTCATGTAAACGACGAGAATAAGGAATTAAAAAATCAGAAAATATGTGTTTGTGTTTAAGAAATTCTTCAATGTATTAGCTATTGAGCTATTTGACAACATCGCTATTTAAAGAATTTCTACTTATTTACATTATTTGTTCAATTTGATTTTTTGGTTTCAATGTATTTGCTATTTAGGTAGGCACTTTAAGGCAATTGAGGACCGTTTTCGCAAAACTCAACAAGCGCCAAAAATCGAAAAATGAGATATGGGTATCGAAATTTTCGTTATTTCAAGGCGCATCGACTAAGCAAAAAAAATTGCAAAACTCAACTGGTTCTATGAAAAAAAAACTTTGAAATCTATGAGGTTTTTTATTATTTTGAAAGAAACTGCTGATTTTTTCGACTCAATATTTTCTAAGTTCAATACTTCATTAGTGCTATTCTTCCGGTTTACTATGATAAAGTTGTCTTAAAGGGGAAAGGCTATTTTATATTTTTAAATATATTTTTTAATGTTTTGATCCACACACAAAAAACCTTCTCCTGAAAAATATACAAAATGGACTTGTTGAGTTTTGCGAAAACGGTCCTCAATTTGTTTTATCGTAAAAATTAAAAAAATCATGTACATATGACATACGATGAACGCGAAGATGAAAAAAGTTGGTCTAAACTTCGGTCCGTGTCTGTCTATCGAGGGTATATTTGTATATTTTGCTAAAAAAAAAAAATCAAGGTACTTGCTATACGACCGTTAAATTAAAGCTTACAAACAGCGCCGACGATTTTGATAAAATCAATATTACCTACAAGAAAACTCCAACGTTATTCCTCACATAGCACCTTTTTTTCCACTCAAAACAGATTAACCGATCCTTCCAAAATGTTATATAGTTACATTTATGAACATTTAATTTAAATGTTGATTACTTAAAAATTTGCGAAAAATTTCTCACAATAGATACCTATTTTACTAGAGAATTAGGTACAAAAAGCAGTTTGCATAATTCCATGTTTCAGCTTACCTATACTTTATTCGAGTTCTCTTTCGTATTCCTAGGGTTATTCTTTAGACAGTGATTTCTTAAGCTACAGCAAGTTCGTGCAACCCAGTCAGTCATTTACATTTAATATCACAAAAGATGATAGAGTTGCCAACTTTCTGGCAACGAACATTATAATTTTACTAGAATTCAGATTGCTTCAAATGCAAAATGACATTTTTTGTGACTAAACTTATAAAGATGACAACTGGGATGCAAATTTAATTTTGTTTGTATGTTTTACTTAAAAAAAAAAAAAAGTGACATTTTTGCGCAAAAGTTGTCATTCGAAAGATAGGTACACCTGAAAAACTGTTAAGATATTAATAAGAAAAAATAGCAACAAATTTCTTGAAAATTACTACAAAATGACATTTTTTAATGACTTAACATATACAAATTCCAACTTTGACAAAAATCAATCGTGTACCTATAAACAAAAACCGCAAGGAACTAGGTTTGAAAGGTGAAATGGTAGTTTTTTTAGTCACTTAACATCAACTGGCCTTTTTCACATTACGCGGTAATAAGATTTTTTTTTCTTATTTCAACCCTTTCTACTTGTTCAAGCTTTTTTGCCACACCTTACGCAGATTACCGATTTAATTAAAATACAAATTGAATAATCTATAAAATATTTTTACATTTTGGCAAAAATCTTTTAGCTAGTTGGCAAGCCTGGCTCCCAGCCTTAAACAAATATTCAAATATCCAAAAAAATGTTCATAACAAAAATTCTTCAAAGCAAACAAAATATCGTCATAACTCATATCCAATACAATAACATATTTTTCAATTCATACAAAGATTGTTTATTTCATTATATTGTATTTATTTACCCCCACTTGAATTTTTATTAATTTGTATCTTTGCTTCACATAGCATTCTAAGCAAAAACCATTTTGCCATGTCTCCCTCGAACCCCCAAGGAAATTCTATACATTCTTCTCGTTTATCGCTGTTTATCGCCGCTGTCAATAAAGCTTTGGGAGAGCTCTCCAATCGCAGGGTTCTGGCGGAGTGTAGTAGATGGCGCCTCTTGCGTTCCGGTTTTGAATTGTACTATACGGATATATAGCAAAGGTCAAAAGAATAGCAACAAAATTGAATGCCAAATAAGAAATCGCCAATAATTAAAATGCATCAAATGCCAAATAACAATAGTCCAGTCGACAGGTCGGAAAAAGTGGGTTTAGGTGATAAAGGTCAAAAGTTAATGAAACTTGGGGATTTCGTTCAGGGATAGTTAACTAACATTTTGCTAAGTGTTTGACCTCCAGGGCTCTGTGCATTAAATTTCCTACAATTTTGTAGAAACATCTTTGTATGTGATTTTGTTAGCGATATATGGCGCTAAAAACAGGTAATTTTTCATTTAAAATATAATAATCAGGGTATATACGAAGAAATATGGCGGAATTCTGCATTTCTTGACATTGCTGTTTTTCGAAGCGCCATGTTTTCGTTACGAACTGACATACAACAATTTTGAACTATTAAAATTGTAGGAAATTTAACGTTCTACAAAAATACGTTTTTCCTGTAGGACGTAAAGAAAAAAAGTTATTGAAGGAAAACCGGATCAAGACCGAACATTTTGCATTCCCACCCACCTCCTCTTTTCCCATTTCTGCGTAAAGAATTGGCATGCAACAATTTTTGAACCATTGACATTGTGGGAAATATATCGTTCTATAAAAATGTAGAGTTAGCTTTTGCAGTAGGACTTAAGGAAAAAAAGTTATTGAGGGAAAACCAGAGCAAGGTCGAAAATTTTGCAGTTCCCCCTTCCTCCTCTTTTTCCATATCTTGGTATAGAATTAACAAGCAAAAATGTTCAGCCTAATAAGACTGCAGGAAATTTAACGCTCTATAAAAAAGGTCTCACATATTTTTGCAGTAGGACGTAAAGTAACGCAATGACATACAATTTTTGTACCAACAAAATTGTAGTTAATTTAACGCTCTACAAAAAAAGTTTTCAACGCTTTTGCCGTAGAACGTAAGGAAAAAAAGTCATTGAAGGAAAACCGGAGCAAGGCCGAACATTTTACATTTCCCCTCCTCCTCTTTTTCCACAACGCCGTCGAGGTCCAAACCTTCCTCAAATGTTAATTAACTATTTCTAAGCAACATCCCAAAGTTTCATTAACTTCCGACCTCTTTCTACCCGCCCACTGTACTAAGAGTTGGTTTTTAGAAAGTCGGTGATTTTAATGAGGAACCACAATTACAACAAAATTTCATGATTATTCGGGTATTTCCGACAAAAATAAGGCCAAATTCTTATTGATTAATTGACCTACAAAGATGTTTGTACTGACAAAATTGAGGGAAATTTAATTTTCTACAAAAAAACTCAATGTCCCTGCCATAGGACGTAATAAAAAAAAGGTATTGATGAAAAACCGGAGCCATGTTGAAAAATTTGCAGTCCCCCCCCCCCCTCCTCTTTGAACACAGGGCCCTTGAGGTCAAGAACTAAGCAAAATGTTAGTTTACTATCCCTGAACAAAACATTCAAGTTTATCAACTTTTGACCTTTTTCAAACTAAAGCAAAACGAAAATTGTAAAATGGTACACTGCAAACAATTTGGCGAAATATACCTAGCATACCCCATAAGGGTACCGTCAATTACGCACGAGCTCTTTAAAATTTGTTATGGAATAGTAAACCAATTGACATTTTTGTTAATTAATGTCAACTTCAAAAAAATTTCATAAGACCATTTTTATTTATTGACCGATTAACTCATAACCGATAACCCTGTGCAAAAACCATTTCAAATCATGGAACGAATAAACCGTACGAAAAAAGATTATCGGACGGCAAATAAAACCCTTTCAAAAAGTTTAGTTCTTACGTGAGTTTGTTAGCTACCAATTATCATATTATCTTATGAGCAATTAAAATTACAAAAAAGTAAGATACAGCTACTTCCCGTGCATCTAATAACAGTAAGAATCAATTAATCCACAGTTAACTAAGGTAAATTGGATTAAAAGTATCCAAACAATAGCTCAGTTTTGAATGTGAATGGTACTTTATCTCATTTCTTTCACATCCGCTATATTTATTCAAAAAATTAAACCATCATCAATTCTATTACCAAATCAATTTAGAAGACTCTTTTCAATTATTCACACAAAAAATAAATAAAGTTAGCTGTCACAAAACTTCATCAAATATACAAATTTTATACCAAAACAAGTAAAAAAAAAAAATTGGAAACATGTTACATTGCAGAACGGAAACGAAACTCCAAGTCTAAAATCTTAGCCTGGGAAAATCTACAAACTGTGATACGCATTCGGTATATGGTATCGGTATCACCTCACCACCGCACCGGCGCGGCACCCCGGTATAGGGTATACAAATGTATCTGTATCTTTTCGAAGAGAGCAAAAGTCTTCATTAAGAAGGTTGTTATAATTACGAAAGTTATAATGGGATATCTAAACATTGAGTCGTGATCTCGATCATTGCACTTAAGTGGTAGTTTCATTTACCAAACGTTGGCGTTGATGTGAGCAGATCATTGGCATCTTGATAACAAGTTAGGTCTCTAACATTGGGCTAGTTTTCCAAGACGTTAGTGTTGTACAGTCAGTTCTCCTTATAGCCATCAGCCCTTTTTCCATTCTTCAGTTCAGTTCAGGTGATGGTGTGTTAATTGGAATAAAATACTCTGGCTAAGTGACGGCTCATGACAGCCGTATAATGACAACTCAATTAACTCATTCGCCTACGAGCCCCCATCATCATCATCATCTTCAGTGAAGTCTGAAGATCTGGTAAGGTGCCATCATGGCCATCTATTCCATGCCTATACTTGCGAGTTCGTTGCCGGGAATCCGCTAATTGGTTTTCTATTTAATTTGAATGCTTCGGTGAAGATGGGGGATTTCCACGATTTTCATGATACTCTCCATCTACGTATATGGCTTAGCCAAGTCTGTACAGAAGATGTCGTTTTTTATAAGTCTCCATCTCACGTGTGGCATGGATAAAAATATACAGACACAAACGCGTGCCATATGCATTTTTGGGCTAAAAGGTTACTTACTGATATATCCAAGAGTCGACGTTCTTAACAGTCGGAGTATAGTATGGCACCTATGTTAAGAAGCATCTTGAGTTTCGGTAATTAAATATTTTTTAATTTGACGGAGTGTGTAGACGTAGAGTGTGTTTTAGGGCTTTGACTTTGATTGGCTTCGCGGTCATTGGTTGCCTTGCTATGGGTGCTATGATACCACCAGCAGGGCCAGCAAACTTATTCCGAAGGAAGAGGAGAGGAGATATGAGTACCTTTACCTCGCACGACGACGACAACATTATCGATGCATCAGGAGGCAGATGGCTGTGAGTCCTTTTTTTACCAATTATAGGATTTTTAGTTATGGTCTTGTGTGTGCGTTCTGGATTTATTGGTTATTGGGGCTATATGCCCATTTTCTCTACCTTTACTTAAAAAAACATGGTTTTTTTTTTACTGAAAATTCTGTTAAAAAAAGACTTGGATTTTTGTGTAAGGATATCAGATGACATCTGTCGGGGATTATTGTTATTATGACGATTAATCTTGTTTGCTTCTTGTTCACCCTGTTTGTCTGTGACAGTGATATATCGAAGGATCAATATAAGTTGATCAGAGTTTAAATAAAAAAAAAATTGTATGTTTTACTTTCTTTAAGGACGAAGGGAAAAGAGAGGTCAAGAATTTTGAACTTTATAATATTCGGGGATGCCATACAAAAACACTAGACGATGGATGAAAAAATTATGCTGAAGATCAATTTTGCTTACCTATTGGGTTTCTTATTTTTTTGTCATAAATAAACAAAAAAAAAACGAGTTGTAATTTTTTTTAATGTCACGACCTTTTTGTGTGAGGTCCTGAATTTTTTATAAGATATCAATACATCGATATAACGGAAGAAGGAAACTGAATCAAAGGGACATTTTCGATTTGGACATGCTTGTTGGATGTCACGTGTTGGCAAGTGTCACATATGGTACGAGTTAGCATGCTTTTGAGACATTTCCATCTGTTTTAATATTTCTAAAAAAAATAAAACAAGATGTTTCGAAATAGTAAACGAATTTATGTATAGAATCTTTGGAATCTTTAAGGTATCTAGATTTCAAACATTAAAAAGGAGAGTTGTTTCGGGTTCGTGCAACGCGGATAAAAAGGGTACTGTTTAATATAAGTGTAACCAGTAATCGTTAGTGCAAAACTTTTTATTAAAAGACTGTCATAGGCTCCCCAGTACTTTTGGAATTCTTTTCGATCAGAACCACCATCTTCAGAGGATCAGTAAGATATTATATTCGGTACTGCACGGCTTTTCCGTCACCTCATAAAAGACTTATGGTGCTTCTGTCTATGCCAACATGCCTCCTTTATTTTAAGGCCAATGTTGCTAGAATTAACGAATACACTTTACGTAGTGTAAAAGAATGGAATTTCCCGCTGTTGACAAGATCAGCCGGGTAAAAAAGCCATACCAAAAAGAGTGTCAGAAGTGCTGGGGCTCTCGCAATAAATAAAGTTCTAGTTCTCTGTTTTGGGAGAGAACTAGAGCGTTCTTTAAGCTGTGTTGAGTGCAGGAATTGAAAGATCGTCTTCCTCAAAAGAAATAAGAAAAGATAATCCATACCTGTAAGTTAAGGAGATGCAGAGATGCTTCAGATGAAGACCAAAACTTCTTAAGAGCACTTCAATCAAAATGCGCAAATTGTGATGAAAGCACTGTATTAGATACGCAGTCAATGTTGATGATCAGAAGAGACTTCTTCAACCAGTAATGAAACCAAAGATCACGCCAACGAGCAACGGTAACAGTCAATCTGGATCAAAGCAGCTTTCGTCAGAATAAAAGGAAACAAAGCGACTTTACCCGATGAACAATTTTTGAACCACGTTGGAGTTGACATGGTAGGAACATACACCATCATATATCCAAAATGGTCAGAAAAGGTGTCTCACGATTGAAAACTTAGTATATCTGTATTTGTATTTGTATTTGTGTTCTTTTATTATTCTGTGTTAACATAATACAACAAGATATAATCTTTTAATAGAATTTAGAGTAAATGTTACCAAAGTATAGTACTATCAAATAAAAAAATTATGTGATTTTATGAAATCACGATGCAAGTGAAACTTTTTTCGTTCTAATAAATTCACTATAAAAATCATATTAGCTCACCAATAGCATTATATTTTCCCTGCAAACACGAAATCTTTTGGCTTTCTTTTACGGCCTTAAATTAATTTATCGTCCGATATTTTACGCAATATTCTTGATTTTTCACTTGGTGGAAGGTTTAACATCATAACACTGAGCAAAACACAAATACCGCGGAACACGTACATGAATGAGTGAGAACATAAATGATACACGGTCAGCTGATGGGAGCCATTGGCGCTGCCATATTGCGACATGCGACAAATGAACGAACAAATATGTAGTGATGGAAAAAAAAATTCACTTTAATTATAATATGCACCAGCAGAAAGTTCTAAAACCTAATTCTAATAAATTCACAATCAATATTAAATTTACTTATACCAAGAGCATTTTTCATTTAACAAGGTACAATCACTAACTCTCTCACAATGTTCTCTTTTACTCTTACGGAATAAAATTAATTCATCGTCGGATAGTTTCGCACTATTCTTGGTTTTTTTTTTTTGTTAACCGGTTTATCTGACTCACTACCTTATATCGTTGTCCATCACGATCAAGTTAGTAAGCAAAAACATTTAAATTAATACAAAAAACACAAATGCCGCGGAGCACGTGCTTGAATGAGTGAGAATATAAATACTACATACTACACGGTCAGCTAATGTGACAATGTGAGCTATTGGCTGGCGCCGGCCGCCATATTGCGAAATGCGACAGTTGAACCAACAAAATTGAGGCGATGTAAAAAAAGTTTCACTTTAAAAAATAGACAAGGATTGAATACGAAAAAAAAAAAATTAAAAGAAAACAAAATTTAGAAAAAGAGAATAACAATATTAGTATATACCCCATCCACATAAAAAGGGAATCACCCGCCTTGCATTAACTAGGGAGTCTTTTTATGAGATCCAGCAGTGAATTTAAGCGTCTTAAGCCCTTTGGTGAGTAATTAATTGTTCCGTCACAATTCAAGAATCTATGCCACTGATCAAATTTTACAGTGCGCTACATCGTGGAATAAAATCAATAATTTAATATCGAGACCCATAACCTTTTCATCGATTTAAATCAGCTTGTGAAAATGAAAATGGGAAAGAACTATATCGTGGGATGATTCCTGGTTAGCTGACTTATCTGAATCTGGATCACGTATAGAAGATTCACCAGAACCTGACCCTTGAGTTATAAGTTCGAGGTTTTAAGTAGATTTGTCAACCTGGCCACTATTGTGAATTTGAATTAAGCCTTTTTATCCAGAAGAGCTCAAGGAGATGCTGCTTAGGTAACTCAACACCGTGGTCCTACTTGATGGTGCAGGAGCATGAACTATTTCCCAGTGAGGAAAGTTCCTTGGCGTGTGAGTTGACGAAGAAGATAACATCTAGCGCAGATAAACGCGCTGCATAGCGAAATAAGTCGTCAGCATGAACCATAAAGAGTGAGTGTCCACCAAGACTCCGGCATATGCTGTGGTGATATAAGCAGCCCTTAATTTATGAAGGGACGATATCAATAATTACTGTTAAATGTATATATTGTAGTCTTAAACAGCGCCGGATCTAGGATTTGTGCAAGAGGGACAAAAGTCGACTTTGGTGCCAACCACCATTTCATAAATTCATTACCAGAGACATTTTGAAGATCTTTTTTTTTTGCTCTTCACTTTCTATTTTCTTTTTTTTTTTTTCTTTTCATTCTTCATCTTCATTGTTTTTGCGCTCTCTACGGGTTCTTTTTTCATCTTCACAGGTGACAGTGGTTTCGCGCCCTCTAAAGGATGACGCCCGTGCAGTGCCTCCTGGCACCCCCCTTGGATCCGGTGCTGGTCTTAAACGATCAAAGATGTAAATGATGGATTGAAAGTCATCAAATAGTTGCTCTGAATCAAATAGTGACTCGATTGAAAATAGAACAAAAGTTTAAATAAGGTTTTTACTAAGCATTAACGCCAAATAAAGTTGTATAATGGTTAAGAATAAATTGTTACTTAAAGTATGCATAATACAAAGTATATTCCTTGGGTCACAATTCTAGTAACAGAAAAAGATTCAACATCCTAAGACTAAAACAGTTGAAAAACAAAACAAAAATTGCAAACATTCTAACAGTTTTTTTTTTTTTTTGAATAGGCACAAAAATGACATTTCAAATAATATGTCTTTAAATCTTTCAGACAAGCAGCCTAGCAACTATAAAAAAAAACAACAAAAAGCCAAGTAAAGAAATATTTGCTTGGAAAAAATAATAATCAATTTATCATACTTGAATCGCATATTGACCAAGAAAAAGGCGCGTATATTTTCTGCACACATTTAACAATCTTGCTACTGCTGCAGCCGCTTCGGTACTTTCACTTCCGCATAAAAGAAGTGCAAACATGACATAACCAAAAATTGTCATGTCTTCCTGGTTAACATTGGAATCAATACAATAACATCCAGACGCTCTTTGCCAAGATGCTATATGATGCTGTGCTGTTCCCTAATACCCCTACCCTACAAACCGACCGACTGCCATTATCTATCTATTTATCCACACGAGAATCCCCAATAAATCTTGACGCACACGCAACTGACTAGACTGTCATTTTGTTGATTTTCAGTTGCGCAAAACAATTACTAACTTTGACTGATGAATAAATGACTTGGACACGGATGTATGTCTTTGGCACGAGAACAATACCGATTGTCTTCGCTTGTCCTCCCCAGTGGCAAATCTTTCAGATTTGATTCATCCGAATAAATACTCGTATATGTATGTACGTTCTTAAGAAAAGGGATTGCTTCTTCCTGTAGGTTGTTCGTCGGAATCGGAATTGTTTCATTCAATGGAATTATTCTCACCTATGTTTGATTAAGAATGATTTATTATAGGTTACGTATGAATCAGTATCGGAATGTGTGTACGGAGAGATCTTCGTTCGCACAAAGACCGATTGTAAATAATAAATTCTTAACATTCTTTACTTAGTTGTATGGGGAAATCTTTTGAATTTTTTTTAGGACTACTGGCATACTGATCCATGAAATTTTGGTTTAACTTAAAAAAAAGAATTATTTTCATTTTCTCTGGAACTGAATCTCATTACTCTGTATTTTGAACCAAATCTAGGTTTTTACGAAACAGTTATTGGACATGGAAGAACCAAACTGTTTTTATACACATGCTTTTCTATTGGGCACATTTTTTTTTGTTTGGATGGGGTGTGAGGTTCGTCTTTGAAAAACTCCCAATTCTAAGCTTTTTTTTCTAGAAGGGCACAATGGCTCAGATTTGCAAATGGCTTGAGTAATAGAAGCAGATTTTAGAGAAGAACTTAAAAAAACCATTTCGGATTCTGGCATCCCCGCTAATCTCACTTGATTGTGTACATCGACATACAGTACAGACACAGACCGCCCACTCTTTATATTTTCTCTCTTTGCCTACACTTGGTGTTGGTGTGCATTTTATTTTGAGTATGTTAAAGCTCTCTTTTAAGCTCTCTCGTGCATTTTAAATGGTAAACCAAAAACAAGAAAAAAACACAAGCGAGAGCTACAGTACGTTTGCAACGAACTGTTGGATACCCTATTCCCTATATTTTTTTATGTGTATGCGTTTGCCTCCCGCAGCCACCCGATGTTTTTTAGCAGACAGAACAAAATTCAATAACATTAATTTTGTGTGGTGCGATGTTCAATTAGTGCTGGCACAATAAAAAAAAGCGTGTGCCACGCCCAAAGTTAAGACTTTTTATTGCCAAGGCAATTAGTATGAGCTCAGTGACATTCAATTTTATTTTTGCAGATCGATTTGAACAAAACAAGACAAAACTTAAATTTTTAAAAATTAGATTTTGAATGGAAATAGCAATTATGGGTGTTTTTAACAATTCTTGGACTCTGCTACGTAACCAAGGAATATAAATCTAAGTGTTCATCCTTTTTACTTCAAACTGCGACCGATAGTTAAAAAACATTAAAAAATTAATGCATTATACGACTTTTGATGGAAACGCCCCTTAAAAGTGGGCGTGTCTTAAAAATTTGAAGCACTAACTGCGCTTTGATCAGTATTTAGGCATATGTGTAAAACTACAGCTGAATCGAGTAGTTTTTTAACAATCTTACCTGAACAAAGGTATTTTATCAAAATCACGCCTTTAAAAGTGGGCGTATTGAAAAGATAGAAATTTTGTTCATAGGACGAACGGAAGGGAAAAAAAGCTTAAATTGAATATTGGTAAATTTTTTAAATTTTTAAAACAACGTTTTTCATTCTTTCATGAAAAGTGGGCGAAAGCCACGCCCAAAATTCAAAAATTTCTTTTCATACACAAACGTTTAAGTTTCTACTAAGAGACGCAAAATTTTGGGTTGCGGATTCATTATAAATACCGTTTATTTACAAAAACAATTTTTTAATAGTTTCTATTGAAAAGTGGGCTAAAGCCACGCCCAAAATCAAATTTATTGATTTCATGCACAAGATGTTTATGTGCAAGTAATGCCCACAAAATTTAATGTTTTTCTCTTTAATATAACATTTGTTATTTTATAAAAACAATATTGATGGTTTTGTATGAAAAATGGGCGTCAGCCACACCCAAACTGAAATATTTTTATTTAATTGGAAGAAAGTTTACCTAAAGCTTACGTGTGCAAAATTTTAGCGTTATGCTTTTATCTTAACTGTACAAAAAACATAATTTAATTTTACCAAATTGAGGTTGTTCATCAAAAATGACGATTGTGGGCGTGTGTGTGGGTGAATTTTACCGGTTCAAGAACTTAGTCTTACTCTTGAACCAAAGATTATGTATACCAATACCAATTGCGATCTCTAGAGAGTATACATACGGACGGACGGACGGACGGACGGACGGACGGACATGGCTTAATCGACTAGGCTATTGATTCTGAGTCAGAATATTATATACCTTTCTATACCTAACGGTATTATTTCTCTATGTTACAAACTCCACACCAAATACAATTTACCCATTCTATGGAATAGGGTATAGTAAAATGCACAGGCAGAGATAAACCTTCGAGGTGTATACTATACGGTGAGTGGTGAATAAAATATTTTGAGTGTGTTTCAGGCAAGAGGAGAGTATGAGTTGGCGGTCTGTATCTGTATGTTTGTGGTTGTGCAGTTATGTAGTACTGCGACGATGAGTATAACTTACAGCAGCATTAAGGTTTTAAAAAGCCCGCAAAGACTTTTGATGTCAAATCATATGCGACCTTTCCAATGTCATTTTGAAAGAAAAATGAAAATCATTTATAAAGCACTCACCTGTTATTAAACTGAAGTAGCTTTTCTAGAGATAAATCAAGGTAAAAAAAAGGAATATTTTTCCACCAAAGAAACTCGCAGAAAACGACAAGAAGTACTTTTTTCGGAGTTGGTCTTTTTGACAGCTGTCACTTGATTTATGCTCAGAATAGACTAAACAAAGTTTGAATATCGTGAAAATGTATAACCGAAATAATAGTTCAGTTCGCGCGACGCATCGTGCGTTGCGTCCAATATTCGGTCGACACAATCGCCATACTTGCCCGAAATCATTTTTAAAACATTATGGCAAACCCCGTTCGTCCGTCCGTTCGTCCGTCCGTATGTATACTCTCTAGAGGTCGCAATTTTTGAGCTAAAAAGCTAAAATTTGGTATATATAACATTTGGTTCAAGAGTAAGGCTAAGTTCTTGAACCGGTAAAATCCGCCTACAAACACGCCCACAATCGTCATTTTTGGTGAACAACCTCAATTTGGTAAAATTAAATAATGTTTTTTGTACAGTTACGATAAAAGCATAACGCTAAAATTTTGCACACGTAAGCTTTAGGTAAACCTTCTTCCAATTAAATAAAAATATTCCAGTTTGGGCGTGGCTGACGCCCATTTTCCATACGAATCCATCAAAATTGTTTTTATAAAATAACAATTGTTATATTAAAGCGAAAAACATTAAACTTTGTGGGTATTACTGGCACAAAAACATCTTGTGTATGAAATCAAAAAAATTGATTTTGGGCGTGGCTGACGCCCACTTTTCATAAGAAACTATAAAAAATTGTTTTTGTAAATAAACGGTATTTACAATGAATCCGCAAGTCAAAATTCTGCGTCTCTTAAGTGAAACTAAACAATTTGTGTATGAAAAGAAATTTTTGAATTTTGGGTGTGGCTTACGCCCACTTTTCATGAAAGAACGAAAAACGTAGCCAATATTCAATTTAAAACTTTTCTTTCCGTTCGTTATTTGAAAAATATTTCTCTACATTTTCTTGTGTAAATTTTTTCAATACGCCCACTTTTAAAGGCGTGATTTTGATAAAATACCTTTGTTTAGGTAAGATTGTTTAAAAACTACTCGATTCAGCTGTAGTTTTACACATATGCCTAAATACTGATCAAAGCGCAGTTAGTGCTTCAAATTTTTAAGACACGCCCACTTTTAAGGGGCGTTTCCATCAAAAGTCGTATAATGCATTAATTTTTTAACGTTTTTTAACTATCGGTCGCAGTTTTGAAGTAAAAAGGATGAACACTTAGATTTATATTCCTTGGTTACGTAGCAGAGTCCAAGAATTGTTAAAAACACCCATAATTGCTATTTCCATTCAAAATCTAATTTTTAAAAATTTAAGTTTTGTCTTGTTTTTTTCAAATCGATCTGCAAAAATAAAATTGAATGTAACTGAGCTCAAACTAATTGCCTTGGCAATAAAAAGTCTTAACTTTGGGCGTGGCACACGCTTTTTTTTATTGTGCCAGCACTAATTGAACATCGCACCACACAAAATTAATGTTATTGAATTTTGTTCTGTCTGCTAAAAAACATCGGGTGGCTGCGGGAGGCAAACGCATACACATAAAAAAATATAGGGAATAGGGTATCCAACAGTTCGTTGCAAAAGTACTGTAGCTCTCGCTTATGTTTCTTCTTCTTTCTGGTCGCAAATGAACCAGAAATTTATTTCCGGATGAACGAATTTATTCCGGATGAACGAAACTAGAATGAATTATTGTTTCATTTTGAGTGACATGACAATCAGCTGATACGTAAAATGAGTTTTTGCCAGTAAAATGTAATTATTAGTTTCCGTAAAAAATACATTACCGAATCAATATGTTTTTTTTAAATAAATTAATTTATGTTATTCGCCACCGATTGGTATACACTTTTTGTTTCAAAACGCATTCAAACATATTAAATACTACAGAAGAAATTGTTTACTGATGCGTTTTACTGGTCGCTATAACTGACGCCTTAAATCATTTCATGAATCTCTTAGGTATAGGCAGTTAACCAATTCGAGGAGAAAACTCAAAATTGAAAAAGATCTATCAAAAGTGACTGATGTAGCTAGCGAGGAAAATATCAACATTCCATCAGAAATGCTGGACTTCCCATTGAAAAAAATCGAAACAGTTGCTGTCCGTCAAAATGTAGTTTTGTTTATGAGAGCACTTTTTTCTAGAACTGAAGCCATATCTTGGCAATTTACTGAGAAATTCAAACGGCATCAACCACGCGAACCCTTTAAAGAACGTGAAACGACCTGATCAGTTAGACGGTGGACTACAACTACAATGAGCAAAGGGTAACCACAGATCTTAGGATTGTCCAGCGAGCTCTCCCAAGGGTATTGTAATTGTTCCAAAGTTTGAAGTTAAAAATTTCTATTTCTTTAACAGTTACATTAAAACTCGCCAAATTTTGCCCCTGATATCGGAGGCTTTTCTAAAACTCCATCTTACTGTAATTATCTTTAAAAAAAAGTCCAGTTCCTTCACTGGCATTCCTACTCAAAATGATTAAACCAGAGATAAGAATATAAAATGACTTCCTCTTATTAATTTAATTTCCTCTTAATAGCCACATTCATCCCAAAACATAATATATAAAAGTGTTCAATCTCTTAAAAGCCTTATTGCGTGCAAATCATTGTCATGATTACAAAATTAATTGAAAGGATTTATTCCAAAACCAACAAAAAAAAAAAGCCAACAAGCAAGCAAAACAGAAAGACCAATACAAAAGAAATTAATAAAAACTCCTTAACCACGAGAAATGAAACAAAAAAAGACTAACGCCAAAACACCTTGCATCCTGCTGCATTAAACCCAGAGCCAGACCCTTAATCCACCACAACAGTCCGAATAGAGTGGCATGAAAGTAGCAGCAACAAGCAATTCCAAACAAGAACCACAAAAACGAACACACCAATGGACATTCTTCTTTCTCCATCATCCACATCCATCTCTATCAAAGAACCTCTTGTTACCATCAGCTCGTATAAAAGTCTGAAGATAAATCCCTCCAAATCCAATTTTTCTTTATTTTCCCCCAAAAAGTTCCTTCATTTTTATCGAAACTAACCTGTTTAGTGTCGAACATTAAGGACATGCTGAACTCGAAAAGGTAAACGAAGATGAAGAGCATTCGCAAAAACATAAAATTACACCTGCACACGCGTATCCTCCAAATTTTCGATGGTGGACGCAGGGTCAAGCCAAAGCTCAAAAACATAGCACACCATCATCATCGGTAAGCAAGCACTACTTTATATACACTCGCGTTCAAAAACAACACCACACCATGTACCTAAGTCGAGTTGATTGGCTATGTTAACATCGTATCATATTATTAGATGTTGTGATCTTTTCTGAGCGTCTTAACGCGTTCTGTGCATTTTGAGAGTAAGTCTGGTTATCATTTCGCTTTTCTTCATCAATCTGAACTGAAGTGGGCATTTTGCTTTCAGTACATCGTTGTGATAGTTAAGCTGTGATTTTTTTTTTCCGCGTGTTCAGAGCATTGGGCATCTCACAACCACATTCGATAAATCTATAACCGCCATGCTAATGGGATTGACTGCTAAATGAAAAGCTTAAGAATCATCCGCTTGACCCAATGGCAGTGCTTCAGTGTTCTTGGTTGCCAACCTAGAGTTTTTGGATCGAGCCCGTGCATGGACATAATTTTGTTTAATATTTCTCCAGCTTGAACTGTACGCACCTTATTCTCAATCCATTGTACCAACATAAATTGTTTCCTATCTTTCTATTCCTTCTTGGGTCTTACAGGCATATAGTTAAAAAAAAAAAAAAAAAAAAATGAGATCATTACCAGACCAGAAACGAAAAAGGAAACTCATCTGCAAAATATGGTAGGAAGAGAGTATGCCCAACAATTAAAGTCTCAGTACAATCTGGGTACATTCATAACTATAGAGGCATTAGTCTTTTCAACATCTCCTGAAAATCTTATCCAGCGATTTATGTGAACGTCTTCATACGTTTGCTGTTGATCTAGTTGCGGTTTCGACCTGGAAGTCTTCAGCCAATCAGGTCCTAACATTGTGCGAGATTCTGGGGTTGAATCCTTATAGCGTTGAGGCAGCGGCACCTCTTCGCCTTTAGGGAACCTGCCGGGCTTAGTTTTGACGATATTTTGAAGCTGGCTTCTATCCAACTATTACTTCTTTGGAGTGTATGTGGCTCTGAGATAGAATTTGGAACTAAAGAGAGCATATACATGCCTATCGTCCGCGCTCCGCCTCCGCGTGGCAACCCGGGAACAATATGAATGGCAGGGAAATTGTGCGTTTCTGCAACTGTATTTCCTTTCCTTGCAGTATTGATTCCTTACCGGTAACGTATGTAGGATAAAACATGTATGCGGCAAAGAGAGGAAGGTTTGGTGTGGGCTTTTGGCCATTTGCTTCTACCTTGTCAAGTGGTTGAGTGCGCATATCTTAAGGCTGCCAGGCATTGAGGATGGTACTCATCTGGAAGTGACTTTGCGGTTGCGAAGCTCCACCGGAAGCTTTATTCTGGTACCACGGGAGATAGGCCATCCTAGGTGATGAAGTCTCGTCTTCGTTACCTGGGAACTATCTATGAGGGGGCCTACCCCTTGTGGGATTATCGTGGTGGCTGTGGTTACTCCGAATGCGGAAACATATGGCATTCAAGCATTTATTCTTTCATGCAAGAGGTATTAGATAGACCTCGCCCCTCACCAAGGAGTGTGGACATGCCTCAACCTGTTCCATAAAATTGGTACTAAAATACCTAACGGGGTAGATATTATGGCTCTATGGTCTATGCCCAATTTGACTCTGTACGCGAGTAGGCTCACCGTGGAATTTAAGGCTTAATTGCTAGGTATCCACGTAAAGCCTATTTTTATCCTGTGCGAGATTCTAGAAAAAGCCGAAGAACTTAAATTGGCATAAGACCTGGAAAATCTACAATCTCAGAGAAAGTCCCAGAATTTAACATTGAGACCCACAACCTGCTCATCAATTTCAAAGCAGTTTACAACAGTGGAAAAAGGGAATTCCTAGATCGTGCCATGGACAGCCACTGAGTTCAAGCTAAACTGATACGCCGACGTTGTGATAATGCTCTACTTTACGTCTTAATTGGCAGGGAATCCATTGAAAGCTTTGCAACACCACCAGAGGGTTAAGACAAGGTGACGTATTGTCATGCATTTCTTTCGAGTTGATCTTTAAAGCTTCTGGGTTTCACAGGTGTCGAGATTTAACGCAGATTTCTTTTCATCAGTATCATCGGCACCTGGAAATGGTGTAGAGATTGGAAATGGTGTAGAGATTGGAAATGATGCTAGGAAAGATGATAGAATGAATTGAAAGAATCACTCCTTCTAACACTACTACATTAACAGTTTGCCCTGTGGCTTGTTCTGTGGCGTAGTGGTTGGTGTGATAAACTGCTATGCCGAAGGTTCTGGGTTAAATCATAGGTGTTAAGTTTTTTTTATATGATGTATATATAATCTATAGTACTCTTATAGGACTTTCCATTGGAGGAAAGAAGCGACCAGATACCAGAAGCATTCGGAAGTCTTCTGAAACCGTTCCATCTGTTAGCAAATAACACTTCCGAGGATTCTGAGAAGAAAATTTCGCTTCTGGATTTGAAGTCAGAATCCACTCAAGAAGGACAAATACAAATATAACTCAAATGTCACCCATAGAATATTCATTGGGAAAGGTCTATTCGTATGCAGCAATGCCGAAAGTTTTGGTAATGTCGACACATGTGATATATTTTTGAATCCAAATCTGATGATAAAAGGCGTCGAAGGTCAGCGACGAAATTGTGCAAGTAGTATTTAATACGAGGAACCAGTAAAAAAAATCTTTATACCACGAATCGGGCTGCGCTGCGCACACCACTTTGACATTGGCAACACTTGTGAAACTGATGCCTGCGAATACTACATTGTGTCAAAATTTAGCAGAAGCAATTTTGCTTGTTACATATTTTTCTTCGAGTGAAACCAATTTAAAGTGCTATTAATAAGCGGAACGTTAGGTGCGCCATCTATGAACCAAGTTCACAAACCCTTGATTGAAGATTTATTGGAGTAGTTTTTGTCTATAGATTGCCATGGGAAGCAAAAACAACAGTAGAAGACATTTGATGTAAATTACCTAGATAACACAACTAGCGCTGCATTTGACGAAGTTCACAAACAGAACACCATGTTCCATGAAATTATTCTAAAATTATATACATATAACACATATACAATGGCAAGGGTGATTGCGTTATTGTTTGAATTCAGAACTTTTTTAATTGACGTGTAAATATTTACATATTATTGAGTCAAAATGTAGTTCAACCTGGCCTCAACTCCGCATTTAAACGACGTCTTAATTCAACCAGACGCATTTGCGTGTTTCCTGTACAGTTTTAATTTATAAAAAGAAAGTATACAATTTAAAGCGACTTAAACTGCAAAACTGCAGTGACCGAATTACAAATTCAACACAATGGATGAAATTTTGAAAGTCTAATTTACTGGATTAATATGAAAGAGAAAAATTGTGGTGTTATTTTTGCACGCAAGTGTAGTCTTACCTTCCCTCATCTAGAAACAAATAAAATAAAACTGGCATATTATATAGTATACACCTGATGCATCTACTTGATGTTTCACTTCAGATACAATATCTGGATAAAAGGGATTGAAAGCAGAAAAAAAAATAAGAAAAAAAAAAAAAAAAAAACTGCAACTGTCCACGAAGTTGTTATCTTCTCGTGGTTTTTGTTTTCAAAATTTAAATTTTTTTCTTCTTTCGCTTAATTTTATTTATTCGTGTTATTCGGATGGACACACACAATGAGATACAAACTGCCACAGCGAAAGAACAGATCAAGATACAAGGGACTAAAATCATCTTCTTTTTATTTGTTGTTGGTATTGTTGTTGTTGCAGAATTAAGTAAGCGAGTGTATGATCTGTGGTTAGGTATGTGTACGATGAAAAATCATTTCACCTGTTTGTTTACATCACCTGAATTTTAATAAGGGGAGAGGGTGCCAGAGAGGGTCAATGTTTGATGTGGATCGGTCCGGTAGTGTGTTCAGTTGTATGGATTAATTTCGCATTTGTGTGGTTCGACAGGAAAGACTTATACCAATAGACAGACGGACAGACATATGCGATTTTGCACGAGGCAGCTTTTGTTCATAAATTTAGCAAGAAACCGGAGACTTTCTTGGTTTGTGCGGTGTGAAGTGTGTGCCCTAATTCTTGTGTGGTTTTTTTTTTTGTTTTTTTTTTTTTAATGGATGTTTAATTGGTGTTTCTTTGAAATATGGGAAAATTTATAGATACCTATGATATGAATAATGGTTCTTCTAAAGGATTCATGAAATTCTGTAAGGTTATGAACTTTTAATTTTTTTATTTTAAAATTAGGGCTACGCTTTTGGCTAAGATGACAGGACTTACAGAATAGTGCTACCTACAAAACAAATCAAATGGAACTAGTTTTTAGTTTGACCTTTGTATATAGAACCTATAGTAGTATGGCCAACGAGTAACTATTTACGGGGTTTTGAGGCTGTGGATGGCGCTGGTAGTGTCACAGCAGCAAAATGTGCGAAAGAGAGCGCTACTGAAATTTAGAGAGCGACAACGATAATGAAATCATGTGTTATACGAATGTCAAACGTAGGCAATGACCGATTTAAGGTTGTTGGAAAGAGAATATTCAGTCTGACAACAACAATGATGATGAGGGAGAAAACCTTTTGCATAGGCAAATAAAAGTTGCTTGTATGAAATAGAATTGAGTGGATTTCTTCCTATACATGCAAACAAATGTTGCCCTCGGTAGCAAATTTTTTAGAGAAGTATCCGAATACGTCAAAGAGAAATGTAAAATGTTTTCGTATGGAAAACAAATAAAAATTTGTGATTTTTGTATGCAAGAGCAATCGGGCTTCCATGAAAATATACGAAAAAAAATCTTGCTTTATAATTTAAAACAATTTTTTGTGAATAAACAATAGCTTAAATAGTGCCAAAGTGTTTTAAACAATTAATCTTTAAAAAAAACTTGTATTGTGCGTTTAAATACGGAATAAAAGTGCGACTTGTTTTGGCGCGATTTATTCACTTTCGGTGGATTGATTAATTAATAATTAAAAAATATATTTCAATAATATTTACTGTGTTTTAATTTATCGGGATACTTGTTGAATAAACACAATAAGTTTATTTCAACAAAATAATATAGTTTTATTGATTTCGTGCTGCCAAAATAGGTATACAAACAAAGTTGGACATATTTTGCAGCAGTATTTTTTTTTCTTTCGTTGCCGGGATTCTCCAAAGAATTTTATTTTTCTTAATGCACAATACCTACAATACCTACCTACAGTTTTTTTTTAAAGATTAATTGTTTAAAACACTTTGGCACTATTTAAGCTATTGTTTATTCACAAAAAATTGTTTTAAATTAGGTATAAAGCAAGATTTTTTTCGTTTATTTTCTTGGAAGTCCGATTGCTTTTGCATACAAAAATCACTGACGTATTCGAAAATTCGGATTGCACGACTGGGTCGCACGAACTTGCTCTAATGAGTGACAGTGGTTTAGGGGCTTGAGATTTTGATATAAATAAAATTTTCAAAATTCTTAAATAAATACTTAAACTAATTTGAGCTGAAAAAAAAGTACGCCATTTTATTTTTTGGATAAATTTGAATTTATGAGAATAAATTTATAAAAATCTGTGGAGCAGTTTTTGAGAAAAAAAGTTTTTTTTGAAAAACTTTGAAAAAAATTTTCAAAAAAAATTCAAAAACGCCAGTTCATAGGTATTCAGCAAATACATTATTTAAAGATTTTAGAAAAAATATTAATAAGCAGTTTTCAAAATATTAATTTTTTAAATTAAAAAAAAAAATGCTTTTAAAAATACAAAATTTTTTTTTTCAAAAATATTGGTATGCAATACAAATTGAGCTACCTACAGCTATATGTATGTGAAATTTTGAAAGAATCGGTTGAGTCGTTTTCGAGTTAGTCGAAAGCAAAAAAAAAAACGGTCCTATGGAAAGTACCGTTCTTAGCCATTTTTTAAAACTTTTTTTTCAGCCATATGATTGGTCGTACCTAAAAAGCAACACTGATTTTTTTTAAAAAGAAATCGTTAGAGCGGTTTTTGAGAAAAATAAGCTTTAACGTAAAGGTTATTGTATGGCAGGTAGGTACCTATACCGTTATTTTTTGAGCTAAAAAAAATTTCAATTTCCCCTCTGTACAATACCTAAAAAAGTCTATATACCAAGTTTGAAGCGATTCGGCCCACCCGTTTGGGCTGTAGGTCTCTATATAAACAGACAGACAGACAGACATACAGACGGACAGAATTTTTAGACCATCTTTTTTCGTCTTCGCTATCATCGTAATGTCATGTTTGATTGTTATCTCAAAACTTTTTTTTCGACGAATGCATAACTTGCCTTATGGTACCTATAATCGCCATATTTATTTTTGCTATAAGTCCAAAAAAAAAAACGGTAAAAATCTTCTTGCAAGAATATCATACGTATACGAAAACAAGCTTGCCGCATGAGTAGATTCTTAATTTATTTCCAATAGTTTATTTAAACAATTTTTGTTTATGCAGTGCCCATAATGTATTTATATATTACATTAGGTACATACATAGGTATATACAGGGTGATTCATATTAATTTTCAAACTCAAAATTATGAAAAAAAAATAAAAAAAATAATTTTAAAACTAATTTTTTTCAAAATTTTATGCTCAAAATTTTATGCAAAAATTCTTGCTCAAAATTCAATGCTCCCAATAATCTTAAATCTAACACTGAAAACCGTATGGTTCTATGACTTTTTGTTGCTAAGCTATTCAAAAGTAACCGAACCAACTTCTTCAAGTAGGTTCGGTTACTTTTAAATAGCTTGGCAATATAAAGTCATAGAGCCATACGGTTTTCAGTTGGATTTAAAATTAAAGGGAACATTTAATTTTGAGAACAAAAATAGTAATATAAGTACATAGGTAGGTATCTAACTTAAAATAATTATGCAAGAAAAATGAAAAAATGTTTATCTTAATGCATAAGCAGCTTCGTAATTTAGTAAATTTACTAACAACTTTAATCTCAATTTCATATTTTCATGTATTATTGGTACCCAATACATTATCTAAGTATACCTACAATTTAGAAAAAAATTTCTGTCAACTAACAATATTTTCATTGGCAACCATGGGTGCAGAAGAATAATATCAAGTTTTCGTACATTTTCCTAAACCGTATGCATATCCATCAAATAAAAAAAACATTTATTTCAATACACAAACAACATCCTCGCAAGCTCAAATCCACTCAACCTAGAACCATCGTACGAAAAGAAAATATTCATTCTTACGTACACACTCTTACACCGCAGTCATAAAATCCATTAAAAATCAAATCCACTCAATATTTGTTTTGTACTGTGGCTTCTATCTAACACTCATTATTTTGTATAAAGCACTCTCGTTCTTGCATTTGAGTTTTTATCAAATAATTAAACCATCTGACCAATATTTTCTCTCCAAAACGAGAAATAAAAAAAAAAGGTTTGGAGGCTCTAGGTGTCGCATCAGTCGATCCTGGTCTCCATATTACTATAGATTATATAAATAAGTATATAAAATCTATAGTAATATGGAGACCAGGATCGACTGATGCGACACCTAGAGCCTCCAAACCTTTTTTTTTTATTTATAAATAAGTATATAAAATCTATAGTAATATGGAGACCAGGATCGACTGATGCGACACCTAGAGCCTCCAAACCTTTTTTTTTTATTTCTCGTTTTGGAGAGAAAATATTGGTCAGATGGTTTAATTATTTGATAAAAACTCAAATGCAAGAACGAGAGTGCTTTATACAAAATAATGAGTGTTAGATAGAAGCCACAGTACAAAACAAATATTGAGTGGATTTGATTTTTAATGGATTTTATGACTGCGGTGTAAGAGTGTGTACGTAAGAATGAATATTTTCTTTTCGTACGATGGTTCTAGGTTGAGTGGATTTGAGCTTGCGAGGATGTTGTTTGTGTATTGAAATAAATGTTTTTTTTATTTGATGGATATGCATACGATTTAGGAAAATGTACGAAAACTTGATATTATTCTTCTGCACCCATGGTTGCCAATGAAAATATTGTTAGTTGACAGAAATTTTTTTCTAAATTGTAGGTATACTTAGATAATGTATTGGGTACCAATAATACATGAAAATATGAAATTGAGATTAAAGTTGTTAGTAAATTTACTAAATTACGAAGCTGCTTATGCATTAAGATAAACATTTTTTCATTTTTCTTGCATAATTATTTTAAGTTAGATACCTACCTATGTACTTATATTACTATTTTTGTTCTCAAAATTAAATGTTCCCTTTAATTTTAAATCCAACTGAAAACCGTATGGCTCTATGACTTTATATTGCCAAGCTATTTAAAAGTAACCGAACCTACTTGAAGAAGTTGGTTCGGTTACTTTTGAATAGCTTAGCAACAAAAAGTCATAGAACCATACGGTTTTCAGTGTTAGATTTAAGATTATTGGGAGCATTGAATTTTGAGCAAGAATTTTTGCATAAAATTTTGAGCATAAAATTTTGAAAAAAATTAGTTTTAAAATTATTTTTTTTATTTTTTTTTCATAATTTTGAGTTTGAAAATTAATATGAATCACCCTGTATATACCTATGTATGTACCTAATGTAATATATAAATACATTATGGGCACTGCATAAAAAAAAATTGTTTAAATAAACTATTGGAAATAAATTAAGAATCTACTCATGCGGCAAGCTTGTTTTCGTATACGTATGATATTCTTGCAAGAAGATTTTTACCGTTTTTTTTTTTGGACTTATAGCAAAAATAAATATGGCGATTATAGGTACCATAAGGCAAGTTATGCATTCGTCGAAAAAAAAGTTTTGAGATAACAATCAAACATGACATTACGATGATAGCGAAGACGAAAAAAGATGGTCTAAAAATTCTGTCCGTCTGTATGTCTGTCTGTCTGTCTGTTTATATAGAGACCTACAGCCCAAACGGGTGGGCCGAATCGCTTCAAACTTGGTATATAGACTTTTTTAGGTATTGTACAGAGGGGAAATTGAAATTTTTTTTAGCTCAAAAAATAACGGTATAGGTACCTACCTGCCATACAATAACCTTTACGTTAAAGCTTATTTTTCTCAAAAACCGCTCTAACGATTTCTTTTTAAAAAAAATCAGTGTTGCTTTTTAGGTACGACCAATCATATGGCTGAAAAAAAAGTTTTAAAAAATGGCTAAGAACGGTACTTTCCATAGGACCGTTTTTTTTTTGCTTTCGACTAACTCGAAAACGACTCAACCGATTCTTTCAAAATTTCACATACATATAGCTGTAGGTAGCTCAATTTGTATTGCATACCAATATTTTTGAAAAAAAAAATTTTGTATTTTTAAAAGCATTTTTTTTTTTTTAATTTAAAAAATTAATATTTTGAAAACTGCTTATTAATATTTTTTCTAAAATCTTTAAATAATGTATTTCCTGAATACCTATGAACTGGCGTTTTTGAATTTTTTTTGAAAATTTTTTTCAAAGTTTTTCAAAAAAAACTTTTTTTCTCAAAAACTGCTCCACAGATTTTTATAAATTTATTCTCATAAATTCAAATTTATCCAAAAAATAAAATGGCGTACTTTTTTTTCAGCTCAAATTAGTTTAAGTATTTATTTAAGAATTTTGAAAATTTTATTTATATCAAAATCTCAAGCCCCTAAACCACTGTCACTCATTAGAGCAAGTTCGTGCGACCCAGTCGTGCAATCCGAATTTTCGAATACGTCAGTGATTTTTGTATGCAAAAGCAATCGGACTTCCAAGAAAATAAACGAAAAAAATCTTGCTTTATACCTAATTTAAAACAATTTTTTGTGAATAAACAATAGCTTAAATAGTGCCAAAGTGTTTTAAACAATTAATCTTTAAAAAAAAACTGTAGGTAGGTATTGTAGGTATTGTGCATTAAGAAAAATAAAATTCTTTGGAGAATCCCGGCAACGAAAGAAAAAAAAATACTGCTGCAAAATATGTCCAACTTTGTTTGTATACCTATTTTGGCAGCACGAAATCAATAAAACTATATTATTTTGTTGAAATAAACTTATTGTGTTTATTCAACAAGTATCCCGATAAATTAAAACACAGTAAATATTATTGAAATATATTTTTTAATTATTAATTAATCAATCCACCGAAAGTGAATAAATCGCGCCAAAACAAGTCGCACTTTTATTCCGTATTTAAACGCACAATACAAGTTTTTTTTAAAGATTAATTGTTTAAAACACTTTGGCACTATTTAAGCTATTGTTTATTCACAAAAAATTGTTTTAAATTATAAAGCAAGATTTTTTTTCGTATATTTTCATGGAAGCCCGATTGCTCTTGCATACAAAAATCACAAATTTTTATTTGTTTTCCATACGAAAACATTTTACATTTCTCTTTGACGTATTCGGATACTTCTCTAAAAAATTTGCTACCGAGGGCAACATTTGTTTGTATGTATAGGAAGAAATCCACTCAATTCTATTTCATACAAGCAACTTTTATTTGCCTATGCAAAAGGTTTTCTCCCTCATCATCATTGTTGTTGTCAGACTGAATATTCTCTTTCCAACAACCTTAAATCGGTCATTGCCTACGTTTGACATTCGTATAACACATGATTTCATTATCGTTGTCGCTCTCTAAATTTCAGTAGCGCTCTCTTTCGCACATTTTGCTGCTGTGACACTACCAGCGCCATCCACAGCCTCAAAACCCCGTAAATAGTTACTCGTTGGCCATACTACTATAGGTTCTATATACAAAGGTGCAAGTCTCTTAGCCTTTCGGATCCGGCTCTGGCGTTAATTTGTGGCTCCCTTCCTTGTTAAAGTCACTATTGGCAGAATTTTCTTGTGACTCGGCTTCGTTGTAGACTGTTGAACTCCATTTTCTTCTTTATTTTACAACCCAACTTGTACTCTGGGGATTCAATTTAAAAGATTGCTTCGCAATATTACTTAACTTTCTTAAGGTGACGCTTACAGTACATTGTCAACTTCGATTTCAACCAAAATACCCTAAGACTACCAGCTGGTTCGGTTCCTAGCCAGTTCCAGTTACGCACATCACAATGGGGAAAAGTCGTCTTCCACTTGAGCGCACCATCCTAAACGGGTCTATCATTTCTGTACGTTGTTTTTATGGATGGAATTGGAGACTAAGCGGGCTGGTTTATATTTGTCCATACGCTCACATGCCCAAGCCACCAAAGCTAATATTTTTAACTGTTTAACAGTTAACCCTTACAGTTCGTGGTTAAACACAAAGAAGAATTTGTACAGGATCCAAGCTTCTGAATCATGGAGCAGGACCTGGATGATTTGATGGTTTTGTATAGTGCCTCCTAAGGACTTTGAAAAAGTGTTTTGTATTAATAGCCAGATAAGCTATGACCTCAAGAAGGATTCTAAAGAGGTTGCAGCTAGAGCGTCACTTTGTTCAAACCTTTCTCGACATCACGGGAGTCGATGTTGTTATTCCCAAGCTTGACATAACCTCCCTAATTCTCCATAGTTATGTCTTATGTGACATGGCTTTGTTTCGCTCGTTTCTATTCACGCTGTCATAAGCGTGAGTTTCAATCTGAATTTTTGGTTCTTTGCTAAAATAAGAGTTATCACCAGTTGCGTGGCGGAGTTAACACGCACAAATCTTTTATCAAGGATATTGTTTCTTACGCGTTACTAGGGAGAGACAATCCCTAAAAAATAAAAACTTTGCTGAAGGAAGTGCTTCGCTAGCTAGTTGTTCGCATTCAGCAATGAGTTGTAGTTTGTGGATCCCTTCCACTCCTGCAGAGTATCAACCATCACTACGTAATATTTGAGACAATTAGTCACTAGGCCCTGGCTCCTCCTTTATAATGCTTGTTGGCGATTACTAAGCTCAAAACGGTGAGTCCTACAGTATGGGTGGATCAATTAAGTGTTGTACAGTGCGAAAGAAAAGATTTTTGTCTATAGACATTATTTCTTTGCGTAAAAATTGGAAGAAGCACACTTCGAAGGGTCAATCCGCAAACAAATTTAAGTGTTAGAAAAAATATTTTTTCTACCTCGAATATAAAATCATCACCGTCAGTGAAAAAATTAAAAATAAGCAAACGATACGGCTGGTTACGACACAGGGACATAATGTTTCTAATGTATGTCTTCCAATCTCAAAAACTCTTCAAAACATCATCAGTTCATCTACAAAATCAAAAGCTTCCAACTTGCGCTGTACGAATTCAACGCTACTTGCCAGTCACAGTCATAGAAGTTCAACAGCTATCAGATGATGATGCCTATGACGATGCTTGCTGATGATGGTGATGACGATTGTGACTGCGGTCATGCCATTACTGTGTTCCCTACGGCCTGGCCTGGTGTGCGGACAGCGATTATCTTTGTTAAGCGCCACAATAATATTATTAAATGTCCATTGGTTCGTGTGCGCGCGCATTGCTGCGCAACTGCTTCTATACTGGAATGGAGACTTCCTGCTTTTTTTTTTTTGAGACCTAATCGGCGACGTCTACGAAGATGACGACGACTTCGACGACATCAACAGCGCGAAGACACTTCCCTGAACAAGTCCTCCGTATATACTAGCGAATGGCGGTTACCACACGTCTTGCATCTTCAGTTCAATACGGTGTCGCCAATGTTTTTTTCTCGTTCAATTTTTTTTTTTCGAGTATCAATCCATTGGAGTGATGATGGTTCTGTGATGTTTCTTCCAGCTGAACCTGCCATAGCGTTCTAGACGCGATGCATTGCTCCAGAGCGCCACACGCAGATGGACAGATGAAGGAATAAATTGATTCATAAACATTGCTGCTCCTTATGACCATCAACCATCATCAAATAGCAACCAGCAACGGCTGGCTAGTCTGAAAGTGGACTTCAAAACTAGACAAACTGCATCAGAATCGTTTGGCATAATGAGATTCCATGCGCGATTACCGGTTAAACCTTTTCCCCACCGCACCGCGCAGTTGTTGCGGTGGTGGTGGCGGCGGCGGTGTCTGCGCATCATACAAAATGTTGTCGTTGCCACAATCCTTGGGATTTTCCTATGAAAAATTCATTTCATGAAAAATGTCATGATGTATCTATACTTTTATATTCACAGGATTTGTATCTTCTACCACATACACAGACGCAGACATACACACGCAAATACATCACGAATATCGATTTCGATTGGTGAGATACATTTTTTTTTTGTTTTGTTCTTATTAGTCTTAATTTTGTTTCTTTAATTTTTTTTTTTATTTAAAGACGCGACTTTTTCCGGCCCGCAGAACGGATGCAAGTTGTACCTTTGCGTGGTGTGGTGGTGTTGATTCGATTTCATTATCGGTTTGGCTGCTTTTTTGGTTCGATATTTCTCGGGGACGAGACGGACACGGACATGGCGATGGCACTGATGCGATGGTTGGCTGAGTCCTTTGCCTTCTTCGGGCGTCCAAGTACACTATGAACAGATGCGAACATGGTGTGCACGTAATTTTTAACTGGTTATTGTGGAGCGCGTTTACCGCACCGCACCACCACGGCCGGCACCACATAGCCATCACGCTGCTATTTTAACCGAGTTTGATTTCATTTTTATAATGAATGGACGGATGCCTAATGAATAATGTATCTGTGAGATTGTTTTCTTTTCGTGTTTATTTGACTATTTAACCACCGCACCGCGCACTGTCTTCAGTGTCGGTGCGGTGCGGTGCGAGCGCACAGATGCGAAATATGTCCGACTTTGCTCGGACTGCTAAAGCAGTTAGTTACAAAAATGCCAGAAATAATTATGCGTGCCAATGAGGAGATGGAATCTGGCCATTGGAGCTCGTGCGAGCCAGGTAATTAAATAAATTGTATCTCTGTGACATGAAAACTTAAAGGGAACGTTTTGTATAAAATATGCAACTAATTCTTTTTTTTCTTTTTTTTTTTTATTTCTATTTTTTCATTTGCTACTTTGCAGACTTTTGAGTTAAATTTTTATTGCGAAATGTCAAAACGGAGAGTTACAATCGAGATTGTTATATATTACACACACACAAAAAAAAAAATGTAAACAAAAACAACTTCCTTGTCAGTTATGTGGGAATGCGATGTTTTCCGTTTCCAGTGACATTTTACAATCTTATTGATATAAACATTAACTGGAATAAAATGACAACGAAGCCATTGAAACGGAATAAAATGATAACAAATCGAGTGAGGTACGTTAACCCGATCGGATCACAATCTGTTGAGCGTTTATAGCGATCAAAATATGGCAATGGCTACGCTGTTAAGAAGTTTGTGACGTTTCAGTTTGACATTTCTCAAAACTTGTGTTTATTCGCACGTCTTTTAATAAGGTGCCTACCAGACGACTGGACATTACATAGGAACATCAAGTGAATTGCGGGAGCATAATTGACCACGAAAAAGGATCCTCCAAAGCGATCCGCATAAACTATTACCACACACCACCTTGATGGTACCTTATACGGTACATGCGTATAAACACTTGCTAATGTCAATTTTCATCTCCTCCGTCTTGGTTTCTGAAAGCTGCTGTTGGCAGCAATACTTCAACTCATCCTGGAGTACTCTCAAACTCTCTTTGTAACTAGCACGATACCTCAGCTGCGACCACGACTGCAAATTATGGGACTGAGCTTCCTTCATGATAATTGACCTCCATGTTAACTTTGGTCTTCCAAGCTGCCTTGCACCCTGAGGATTCCATTCATAGCCCTGCTTCTTTATGTTGTCATCAAGTTTCCTCAGTGTATGGCCAATCCAGCCCTTCTTCCCTTGTTTTACGTCAGCATCCGCTTTTGTTTGCCCAGTCCTAAGCCACAGTTGATTATTGGATATGATTTCTGGACACGATAGCTTTAGAAGACAATGGAAACTTTCCTTTCTTCAGTAGCTTGACCACGGACCAATAAGGTACAAACCACCAACTCACTGTATGCTCTCTCGTTTTACCTACAAGCTGAAAATCGCAGCTGATGTGCCATTTATTCTGAGAGTGTAACGCTCTCCCGTGCTTTTTATATGGGAGCAGTAAACACAACACAAAAATGAATGACACACGCAGGGATGATTGTCATCACAAAATGCACAGACAGAGATGTACACGTATTCACAGACAGGACAAAATATTTCGAGGGTGTTTCAGGCAAGAGGAGTACGAGTTGGCGGTCTGTATTGACGATAACTACGTCTTTCCATTCCCTAGATAAGGTTTGGTTTAAGCTAACAGCCTCAACAAAAGATATTCATATTGAATGGAAAGCTTTGTAGTAAACTACGTTTTTAACCGCGTAAGCAAACAGAGAAAATTGTTTGTCGACACGCAAACACGCGACGTACACACATTTGAATTACTTTGTGAGTTGTTGATAGTCATCCTGAAGGTCAGACGCACGGGGAACCGCAGCCGTTTAAACTCGAATGGCAAGTCGGTTGGAATCATAAGCAATAAAATTCAGACTACCAAGTCAAGGTCAGTTTTCAGGAATTCGACATATGTATGCCATCAAGTCCAAGAGGGTTGCTTAAACATCGATAGTCGGCTGTTTCGATAGTACCGATAGTTAAAAAACAAAATTATACTATCGATATTTTTTTTTTAAATAAAAACCCGGCCTTATGAGAGCCACGCAAACAAACAAAAATTTAATATTTAACTAAAAATGTGTTGAAGAAAGTTCCTACAAATTATATCTCTATTATCAAACTGCCTAGATTCATTTAACATAGCCATAGCATAAGTGCATATATTCTTGTTTGTACACGGTGCATTTCACAAAATCTTCTCCATCAACCATCTCGTCAAATTTCCAAATGATAGAATTCTTTTTCAAACACATTTCAATCACTTAAATTCAATAAATTTTAACAAAAAATTCTTAGTATTTTAAACCATTGCAAAACAATTCCTTAACAAACTAAACAGAAACATCAACAAAAAGAAACAATAGACAAAACACAATGATTCGACTTCAGATCAGAGAGACAGAGACAGCGATTGAGATTTAAATCAAAGAGTAATGATATAAGAACACACAACAACGAGGAAACACGCATACTAGTGTATTTTGATGAATTTCTGGGTAGTGGTTTTCATAAAAATGCAAGAGTGTGAGCTTGAATGGCGTTCACCGTCTCGGGACGCTCGACAGTAGTGATAACTTAAACTAATCTAGGCTGAAATATTTAATATTGAAATTGTTCAACTTGAGAAAAGCTTAGGTTATAGTCTAAGAGCCCACAGCAAATTTTTGGGGTGAAGATATAACCAGATAATTGTTACATGAACTTAAAGCTCTGCACTAGGCAATGTCAAAAATGGAAGTCTGGCAGCATTTTGTGGTAGCTGAGGCAAGTAATAGTACCCTAAAAACAGTTATTTTTCCGAAATGTTGTTTTTTAATACAACCGTTTGTACCTTCTCTGAAACGAAAGAACAGTAGGTCAACCTGATTACAAAAATATAGGTCCCAGACGTTTTAAACGTCGCCTTCACCTTGCCAGACGCGCTAATAGTATGCAAAAATTCCGTTTTTTTAATTAATTTTTTTTAAAGAGAAACGTATAAAATAATATAACTTTTTATATTTTTTTGGTATTAATTTTGATATTGATATAATTTCGTATACAATTTAATTAATCATCATCAGAATTATCCAATGATTCGCTATTATGTTCGTTTAGTCTGGGAGCCAGCGACAGATTTTCATGACCAATTTCCTCTCAAGCGGTATTTAGTGGAATGCATCAGAGAGTTGTATCATACAGCCTCGTGAACGTCAGCTGCGGTTCCGTGGGTGGGTTGAGCTGTGGTACCTGCCCAAACACGTCGAAAAAAAAAAATTTCAGTCATTTCCTCCCGACTGAAACTTTGTCAAAGTATAGCTTATCAGGTATCTCAAAGAAAACACAAAGTCAGCTGACTGTAACGTGGTGGATTATACGTCAGCTGGACGCTTGAACATGCCAATTTATTGTTTTTTCGTGCACTTACCAGTAATATGGCACAGCATGACATTTTACCCTACAAAAGGTCGGGTAGTTCAAAATTTATGATATGTTATATGGTATGGCTGGTAGATGCAAATTCCAAATTTCCGCAACCACTCCCCCTCCGCCCCCTTTAAAATCCTGTAAAAACCACAAAAAATCGGCACTTTTGTACCTATAATCGCAAGTAAAAATTTGAGATAACAATCACACATGACATTACGATGATGGAAAAGTCGAAAAAACTGGGTCTGGAAATTCCGTCCGTCTGTCTGTCTGTCTGTCTGTCTGTTCGCGCCTCTGGAGGCTGAAAGGGTGGGCCGATTTGCTTCAAATTTGGTATTTGGGATTTATTTGGCCGTCCCTCGGAAACAATTTTTTTATTTTTGCTCTAGGTCCAAAAATAACGGCACCTGCCATACAATCTTGAAGACAAAAATTGATTTTCTCAAAAACGGCTCTAACGATTTTGATAAAACTTTCAGGATGCTATTTTTGTAAGACAATCTATCTTTTGGTTAAAAAATATTTTTCAAAATTTGTCTTATAACGGTACCTCTCATAGAACCAGTATTTTCATATCAAATTTTCTCGTAAACTATACATTCGATTTCAATAAAATTTTGGCCACAGGAAGTCATTTATAATTTTATTAATATGGCATTTCCAATTTTTCAAAAACTTTTTTTTTTGATTTTTTATAATTTTTTCAAAAAAATTTTTGGTTTTCGAAATATGTTGGAAACAGGTATATTGATTTTTTTTTAAATTATTTTTTCAAATGTAAACTACAGGTTGCCATATATTTGCATACCCAAATAAATTTCAAAATATTTTTTGGAAAAGTTTTTCAAAAATAACCTTTTTAAAAAAAAACTGGTCGAACGATTTTCAATATTTTTTTTTCCTAGATTCACGTATAGCTTTGAAATTTTATTGTATACTTTGTTTTTCCGAGAAAACTCTTAAACTAATTTAAAAAATAAAAGAATTTTCGAAATTATTTAAATTTTTTTTTAAATCCATATATGCAGCCACTAAGCAATTGCTTATCATAAGAGCAAGTTCGTGCGACCCAGTCGTGCATTTTATTTTTAATGGTTTTGAAATCAGATTTGTCTTTGGTTTTCAAGTGCTTGAATACAAAAATATTTTAAGTCTCTTTTGAATATTACCATCGTCTCCAGAAAATTGATGGCGTTTAAGTGCGTTGTGAGACCACAAATTCATTGGGTACGTAGACATATCGGATTCAACGAATTCTTTGGACATAAGCATATAACATTAAAAGCACCTTATAGGAAATTTTTAGACAAGATCGATTTATCATCTACTCCGTAAATAAAAACAGAAAAACTTATTATAAATAAGATCTATATGCTCTCCTGAAAAGTGGTTGATGGTCCGTAAAAAGCTTCGCCTTTTAAGTAAGAGCCCGAATCCAGAAACTGATTTACTTCCTAGTTCTGAAACGTAAATCTGTTATCAGTGCGATAAAAGGTACTATACGACAAGTTCTGCATTCGTAAAAAAACTTTTTATAACCAAACATTACGATAATATCCTTATTGAAAAATCTGAATCAGACAATTCTGTCTGTCTGTAAAGGCACTTGCAGCCTTATAGACTGTAAGAATTCGCTTTGATCTTAGTAAGGGGTGCAGTTTTAAGGGGCAACCCGTGAGGTTTTTGCTATCTACAGGTATAAGAAGTTGGAAGTGGGTACCATTCCAATCTTCCAACGTCGAGTTTGCTTTGCATAGCAGTTTTTCTTGCCTTTCCGAATAAGTAGCATCTGTTAACTTTAACACGTGAGGTTTGATTTGAAGTTCCACTTTTCTGTAGCGAAAGTTTTCTTTTTCCTAGTTTCAGAACTGCAGTCTCCTCAAAGGTCAAAGTGTTAATATTTCACTCAGGGAATTTCCTGAACCGCTTTGCTTTATATTTTTTTGGTTTTAGGTTTTTGAATCCATGTCAAACCCCTTTGTTTCCCTGTCCTTACGGCCCCTTAAAAACATGCTTTATTGCATTATCATACAAATTATTTTAGCCAAACCTGTGGTCAAAAATTTGCACAGAACGAAAACGTGCTGCATATTTTGCGTGTTTGACTTACCACATAGGAACCGCAGCCGTTTAAACTCGAATGGCAAGTCGGTTGGAATCATAAGCAATAAAATTCAGACTACCAAGTCAAGGTCAGTTTTCAGGAATTCGACATATGTATGCCATCAAGTCCAAGAGGGTTGCTTAAACATCGATAGTCGGCTGTTTCGATAGTACCGATAGTTAAAAAACAAAATTATACTATCGATATTTTTTTTTTAAATAAAAACCCGGCCTTATGAGAGCCACGCAAACAAACAAAAATTTAATATTTAACTAAAAATGTGTTGAAGAAAGTTCCTACAAATTATATCTCTATTATCAAACTGCCTAGATTCATTTAACATAGCCATAGCATAAGTGCATATATTCTTGTTTGTACACGGTGCATTTCACAAAATCTTCTCCATCAACCATCTCGTCAAATTTCCAAATGATAGAATTCTTTTTCAAACACATTTCAATCACTTAAATTCAATATATTTTAACAAAAAATTCTTAGTATTTTAAACCATTGCAAAACAATTCCTTAACAAACTAAACAGAAACATCAACAAAAAGAAACAATAGACAAAACACAATGATTCGACTTCAGATCAGAGAGACAGAGACAGCGATTGAGATTTAAATCAAAGAGTAATGATATATGAACACACAACAACGAGGAAACACGCATACTAGTGTATTTTGATGAATTTCTGGTAGTGGTTTTCATTAAAATGCAAGAGTGTGAGCTTTAATGGCGTTCACCGTCTCGGGACGCTCGACAGTAGTGATAACTTAAACTAATCTAGGCTGAACTATTTAATATTGAAATTGTTCAACTTGAGAAAAGCTTAGGTTATTACTTAAACTTTATGTACATTTATATGATAATGTGAGGAAAGGTTATTTATTAATAAAATCTTTTATTGATTATAAAATGCGCTTTGGGTTAAAGTGAGAGAGGAGGAACTTCCTACTGCTGCCGTATGCGTGAGAGAAAGTAAAGTCAGACAGAGTGGCGATTGCACCGTAACGCGTTACGTTACGAAGCGGTTTACCCTCCCATAAGAAGTTATCACTTCAAAAATTGTGGGATAAAAAACAATCGATAGTTTTTTTTTTAAATATCGATGTACGCGATAGTTTTTTACTATCGATACTATGAATAGACTTCCGATGTTAAAGCAACCCTGTAGTTCAACTGCTTTGTTGTTTTAAGAAAGTATGGCCACGGTTCTTGTTTCTGCGATTAACGGCAGGGTCAATGTTATTGCCTTTGGAATAATTTCGTATATGCTCGCACAGGATGCAACAGGATGCAACTGTTCATCAGTGGGTATTTTTTTTAATGGTTTTGAAATCAGATTTGTCTTTGGTTTTCAAGTGCTTGAATACAAAAATATTTTAAGTCTCTTTTGAATATTACCGTCGTCTCCAGAAAATTGATGGCGTTTAAGTGCGTTGTTAGACCACAAATTCATTGGTTACTTTTTAAAGTAGACGTAACGGATCCAACGAATTCTTTGGACATAAGCATATAACATTAAAAGCACCTTATAGGAAATTTTTAGACAAGATCGATTTATCATCTACTCCGGAAATAAAAACAGAAAAAATTATTATAAATTAGATCTATATGCTCTCCTGAAAAGTGGTTGATTGTCCGTAAAAAGCTTCGGCTTTTAAGTAAGAGCCCGAATCCAGAAACTGATTTACTTCCTAGTTCTGAAACGTTAATCTGTAATCAGTGCGATAAAAGGTACTATACGACAACTTCTGCATTCGTAAAAAAACTTTTTATAACCAAACATTACGATAATATCCTTATCCAAAAATCTGAATCAGACAATTCTGTCTGTCTGTAAAAGGCACATACAGTTATATAGGCTGTAAGAATTTGCTTTAATCTTAGTAGGGGGTGCAGTTTTAAGGGGCACCCCGTGAGGTTTTTGCTATCTACAGGTATAGGAAGTTGGAAGTGGGTACCATTCCAATCTTCCAACGTCGAGTTTGCTTTGCATAGCAGTTTTTCTTACCTTTCCGAATGTTCTCTGATAGGTTTATAAGTGGCATCAAATCTAACTGCAATACGCGAGGTTTGATTTGAAGTTCCACTTTTCTGTAGCGAAAGTTTTCTTTTTCCTAGTTTCAGAATTGCAGTCTCCTCAAAGGTCAAAGTGTTAATATTTCACTTAGGACATTTCCTGAACCGCTTTGCTCTATACTTTTTTGGTTTTAGGTTTTTTGAATCCATGTCGAACCCCTTTGTTTCGCTGTCCTTACGGCCCTTTAAAAACATGCTTTAATGCATTATCCTACAATTAATTTTAGCCAAACCTGTGGTCAAAAATTTGCACAGAACGAAAACGTGCTGCATATTTTGCGTGTTTGACTTACCTCATAGGTACCGTATTATTCCTTCACACCAGCCCAGTACTTTTGTATGAGACATACTACCGCATCTGAAGTCGATTTTCCAACCCTAGGGCATGGAAAAAATGCATAAGCAAAACAAATGAGATAACACCATCACCGTGGTAAAACAGGAATTTTGCGAGTGTTTTTTTTGGCTCTCTCTCCACGATTTATAATAAAATTCACATCTTTTGTGACCAAATCGTAGCAGTAATATCTATGAGCTAAGGTCCACTTTAGTTTTGCCATCACGAATCAACAAAAATATGCACAAATCACACAATCATGATGTTGCATCATATTTGCACCCAACACACTCACACACACACACACAAAGCGGTAGTATGTTTTCCCTTATATCATCCGTAATATCTGCAACATCCAAACCAAAAGCTGTAAAAAAATTCGCATATTCGTGTGCAGCTTTTTTAGATACAGAATGCCCATGCCCATGCAGTAGCAGCAGCAGCAGCAGCATATCTACATGTGACACACATTCCTTCTTTGTATGCCTTTTAAGTGCCACCAAGAATTCCTTCCACGCTCGGCTTGGACTTTTAGCTGGCATGAAATTGAAGAAAGCAAATAAAACTATGCCGCCGCGCCGAGAATCTGCACGAAAGTGGAAAATATTGTAATAAATTTATAGGATGCATATTTCTCACGACGACGCGACGTTTACATCAAACACAAGAAATACACAAAAAAAAAAAAGAAAGAAGAACTTGAAGAAAGAAGGGAACTGAATCCTTGTTGCATGGCACAGCACAAACACCGTGAAATAATGAAGAATTATAATAGACAAGCAATAGATACAAACAAATAATCTAAAGATACCTAGACCTACAACTATGTGAACTAAGGAAGAAAGTATCTTTTGGTCTTCCATTTAACACTCCTGTTAGATAGCTATTCTTCTTCTTCTTTGTCATGTTTTTCGACATCGATGGATGACATTCACGACGCAATTTATCCAGAAGCCTTAACCTCAACACAAAAGGCTCTTGTTTATGCTGCTAGCTTCTTATAAAAGATACGGATGGGATGTGCTGCACTCGAAAAGTACAATTGTTTATATCGTGTTGACATTAATAACTCTTATATAATAAAAATTGTGTCACTGCAGGAGCAACATTTTAAAATGCATCAACTTTGCACCCATTAAAGGTACCTACTTCTAAGTTTCCACGCAGAGAGAGATAGGGCCCGTCCACATAATGATCCATCAAGAAAGGACATCTATTATATTCTTCTCACCTTTCTTTTTTTTTTTTTTTGTATCTTTGAAGTGCACTCGTACTTCTCAAAATGCGGAAGATGGACTGCGTGAATTCATGTGCGCGAACGCGTCCAATGTTATGGCATGGGCAAAGGGCCTTCAACAGGGCAGATGTGGCACGCAAACGCAAATAAATTCAATTCAAGAACAAGAATTGGCGACAATGTTTTGGTTGATGAAAGGCTTTGTATTTGTGTGTGAAAGTAAAGAATCATAAGTGCCCCGTTAGCATTGAGCGGTAATCGGAATAATGGACGTCATCGTATAGTATGACGATGAAAGAACAAACCAACACAAAATAGTGGGAAAAAGAGAATTCTTAAGAAGTTAAACAGCGAAAAATGATGCTGCAGCATTTTCAAGTTTTTACTTCAGCTCTTTTGTTTGTATGTTTGACCGCGATATGTGAAGAGCTTTAAACTGGATTTTTTTTGTTACAATGTTGCTGGATCTTTTTTGTTTATTAAAGTGATGACAAAGTCATTGATTGATTTATATCTTATTAAATGTATTAATGCGTGTAGAGCATTGAGCTCACGTATAGCAACTGCAGCAAGAAAAAAATGTAAAGAAAAATAAATTTGACATTAAAGTTCGTTTTATGATGTTGGGAACTACATAAACAGTGATGAATGTCTTCGTGAAATTTATAATTTGGCTAGATTTGACAATCTTCTTTAAGTCTTTGAGCTTTGCAAAGATTTTTATTTTAGCCTATTTCGTTATTTTTCTTTTTAATTTTTGTTTGGAGGTACATACAAAAGTATTCCTTAACAATTGTCTCCTTGCATGTACCTAAACCACTTTTGTTTAGCCTCGACTATAATAAGTTTCATTAAACAAGCTGTCGAATTGCACTCATCAATTTTCCTGGTTCAATTTTTTTCCTCTACTCATATGATACATAAAGGACCAAATATCACGAGGTGAATCTGTTTCTAAAACCACTCGAGAGAATATTTCTCCTTGATATACTTGATAAACCACACAACATTACCGGGATTTTTATATGTGCTCCTTGTCGAGCTATTTTCCACTTCTTTGACGAGCTTGGCTAATAGAGGTAAACTGGTCCAGTGGCTTTGTAAAAATCATATCTAGATATCGCTCATCTCTATCCTAACTTCTTCCTGATCGGTCTTGATCTTGACAGCGATGAATTGGTTGTCTTCAGTGTTCAGTCTGCATAAGTATACTTTCTAGATTCTCAGAGCAGAATGCGAATCTAACATGAGTTCTTTAAGATCTTGATACACACAAGTCCTCTGGCCCAGTTGGTATAAGCCCCTTTTCTTCTGAAGAGGTATTCTTCATCGATGGCAAAACCATTGCGTAAGCTTTTCCATCGCTCCTGATAGATTTTGGCATGCAGTTCTTTTATCGAAAATGCGTGCATTTGGTATAGTCTTATTCGTTGAATTAGAAACTATCTTCTGGACCGTTCATTACAAAAAACCTTTTTTTTAAATTATAGAATTTATTTTATTTCGTCTATAAAAAGGCTCCTACATTAAAAATTTCATCGAAATCCGTCGAGTGGTTTACGATAAAATCTGATTTAAAAAAACCGGTCCTATGGGAGGTACCGTTATAAGACTTTTCCTGAAAAATCTGTTCCAACCAAAACATTAAATTTACTCAAAAATCACCATTTGGAAAGTTGTATCAAAATCGTAGGAGCCGTTTTTGGGATAAATGAGTTTTTCATAAAAAATCATATGGCAGGCACCGTTACTTTTGAAGCTAGAATGCTAATTCCAAAAACCCCTCTGTAGGACGTCATAATAATGCTATGTACCAAGTTTGAAAGTTTGAAGCAAATCGGTCCAGCGGTTAAGGCTCTAGGTGCCGATACAGACAGACGGACAGACAGAAAAGACAGAATTGTCGGACCCACTTTTTTCGACTTCTCTCATCGTAATGTCATGTTTGATTTTTAGATTTTTTTTTTTACGAATGCATAACTTGCCTTATAGTACCTATAATCGCAAATAAAAATTACACTTCCAGCATCACCTCAGCAAGATTCATCTCAGATTTCGTTTGCCTGGGATGAATGTTTTACCTTTTGGGAAAACTTTTGAAATTGCCATCTTCAGCAGCATTCATAGATTCAAACGTCCACTTAAAATGCTCTCCTTACTTTCGTCAGTTCGCCTTTTTACTTGCTCAATAAGGCAAGTATTGGTTTCGTGCAGAAAAAAAAATCGAGGTTTTAATCAAACATGACATTACGATGATAGTGAAGCCCAAAAAAGTGGTTTTCGCCATACCGTCCGTCGGTCTATCTGTGCGTCTGTGCGGATGTGCGGATGTGCGCTTTTTCACGTCATGCTACAGCCTAAACCGCTTGACGGATTTTCTTCAAACTTGATATACAGGGTGATTCACGAGCGTTGTGCCAAAAAGCTTGAGCGTGTAGGTTGAGTTGAGACAAGAAAAAAATTGTATAGGAGGGGGGATCTATCCCCCCCCCGTTTAGCCACGAGGGGCAATTTTCTGAAAAGTTGACTTATTTTGTAAAAAAAATATTAAAAATCAACGGCTTCGTCTACAACAGCGGGTTATACCTTTTTGGAAAGCCAAAAACTTCTTCTTTCATTTTGTTTTTAAATTAAATTGTTTTAACGAATAGTTTAAAAAATATAAATTTTCAAACTCAAAATTTTGAAAAAAAAAATTTGAAAAATAATTTTAAAACTAATTTTTTTCAAAATTTTACGTAATTAAGTATAATTTTTGTTCTCAGAATTCAATGCTCCCATTAATCTTTAATGCAACACTGAAAACCGTATGGCTCTACGACTTTTTATTGCCGAGGTAATTAAAAATAACCGAACCTACTTCTTCACAAAAACAAGAAAATCTAGCTTTACGGGATGGCATAAGTGATCATTTAGCCAATTTTTTCGTGTTTTTGTGCAGAAGTAGGTTCGGTTATTTTTGAATACCTTAGCAACAGAAAGTCGTAGAGCCATACGGTTTTCAGTGTTGGATTAAGGATTAATGGGAGCATTGAATTCTGAGAACAAAAATTATACTTAATTACGTAAAATTTTGAAAAAAATTAGCTTTAAAATTATTTTTTCAAAATTTTGAGTTTGAAAGTTTATATTCGTTGAAACAATTTAATTTAAATACAAAATGAAAGAAGAAGTTTTTGCCTTTCCAAAAAGGTATAACACGGTGTTGTAAACGAAGCCGTTGATTTTTAATATTTTTTTTTTTACAAAATAAGTCAATTTTTCAGAAAATTGCCCCTCCCGGCTAAACGGGGGGGGGGATAGACCCCCCCCTCCCATACGATTTTTTTCTTGTCTCAATTCAACCAACACGCTCTAGCTTTTTGGCACAACGCTCGTGAATCACCCTGTATAGTAGTTTGAAGGAAAACGGTTGTCGAGGTTTTTTTTATTTCGTTTTAGCCCGGCTCAAACTGGTACCTTTCAAGTAACGGTTTTTTTCTATTTGGATTTTCTCGAAAATAGCTCTAACGATTTTGATTAAACTCAAAATTTAGCTAACTTTAAGCATTTCTAACAAAACTGGGTTTTTTTGTTTTTGGCTCAAATGGTCGTAACGAAAATCATGTTTTAACGACTTTTTTTCAAATAGCCATAAGTTCACAACGGCTTGATTGAATCGACTCAAATTTCGTTTGACATAGTTTTTCCTCGTTTTCTATAGGATGGTTTAATAAAGCCCTTCTAAACGGTGGCTTCCATACAACGAGCCGTTGAGTTTTAGCCAACTTTTTTTGGTTTTTTCTAATTTGCTCAAAAATGGCTCTAACGATTTTGATTAAGCTTTGTGTGTTATATTCTTTTAGTGTTTTTAAGAGAACTGCGTTTTCAGTTTTTGGCTAAAAATGCAAATAACGGAGATCTGCTCTTAACGGCTTTTTTTCAAATGGCCATAAGTTGTCAACGGTTGCATCGAATTCACTTAAACTTTGTTTGGTATAGTTTCTTTCAGCTTCCTATCAGATGGCATTGATTTTTTTTTCATTTTCTTTGTTTTAAATGGTAGCTCCTATACAAAGAGCCATTAGATTTTGGCCAATTTTTTCGTTTTTTCTAATTTACTCAAAAAATGCTCCCCCATTTTTATGAAAGTTTTTATATAACATATATAGAATACTTCAAAGTAAACTGCATTTTTAGTTTTTGGCTACACATGATAATAGCGGAAATTGGTAATATCAGTTTTATTAATTTGGCCATAAGCGGAAATTTATATCATTTATATCACCCAAAATCTAAATTGATATACTAAAGGTTACTTAACGTTAGCTCCCGTATATCGAGTTTTCCAGTTTTAGCCAATTTTTTTTAGTTTTTACCAAATTTTTCAAAAATGAGTTGTTCTTATTGATCGAAAAGTTTGTTTTCGTCGTACTTTTGCACCCACAGAGCAAGTACGTTCGACCCAGTCGTGCATTTTATTTCCTGTAGAATATAAAGCCCACCCTCTACGCAACTTTATTTCTGATCATGTGACAAAAATTAATTTTTGGTTAGCAATTTGTCTGTCAAAATACGTCCAACTAAGTGCATCTGTAAATTTCACAAAACTACATTGAATTTTATTTTGAAAACACAAGTTTTTGGCAGTCCTCTTTGTCTTCTACCTTTGGTTGAGATTTCCTTTATGTTTATTTATCGAATATTTTTTTCATTTTCCTTTTTAGGGGACCTTGTCAAATCTAAGTGACGTGCCATCATATTGTCCAAGTGCACACGTGACATAACAGAAAATTGAATCCATTTACAAAAACTTTTGGCGGTTAAATTTTTACACTCTGAGAACACAACACTGCTTTAACGACCGAATAAAGAAGTACAGGAAACCCTTGTGGTTATCGCTAAAAACCATGCTTATCATCAAAGTGGAAAGGGCTAACAATCTCGCTCACAAAAGCAAATTAAACTTTCGAAGTAGATTTTCGTTTACTAGCCCAAAAAGGATTATAAGCAAAATATTTTAAATCTAAAAACTAGCTATCGTTAACACAAATTGTTCAATGGCTGCAGTGAAACAAGCCGTTATATTTAACTTTCACTATTTTTGTTTTTTCATACAGTCTGTCAAATTGAATTATTATGTACTTTCATGTTAAAATTTCAAATTCTTATCTAGCCTTAAAATCGTCCCCTTTCCCTAAAAACGAAAGAAAATAAAAACAATTATGAACTTAATTAATTATACCAAATTTACAAATATACGACTTAGTCAAATGTACATCGTTATACCGTCCACGCCGAGCAACCAGTTAGAGCAACCCCAATTGCAAGGGGCAATTAAAGAGTCAAGAATAAATATACCTACAAAAAAAAAGAAAACAAATATAAATCCAAAAAGCGTTCCCCCAAATTTAACACGGACAAACTTTTCGGCCAAACAAATTTATTATTACTTACTTTTTTTTTTGTTAAGTTTGTTGGTATTTTAATTTTGTTTGTGGTTACTCTTTGACTGCCTAAATGTATAAGAAAATGTTAATTAAAACAGATGTCTTGAGACAAACGCGCACGGCATTTTATGCTCAAGTGAATCTCTTAAGAAAAACTCACGAAATTTCACAAAATTAAATGGCCTGAACGCGCACACATATTCGTTTTTTTCGTTTTGTCCAGGCCAATCATATTTTAATAACCCTTTTTCCCCAAAAATAAAAACAGATAATTAAATTTTATACTTTTTCTTATACCAAGGAAGGGCACACGAGGAAAATGCGATGATCTTTCATTTGACGTTCTTTTAGATTAATATTTTAAAATAAAAAATAAAAAAACCTGGGAGAGCTTCATTATTGGCCAAGTCAGCTGGCCAAGTGCTGGAATTAGCATGGGGAAATGTTTTTGAAAATGCATATTCAATGGATGAAAGCGCAACGATTGTAGGATGCGATAAAAATGGTGCATCACGAAATATCTGAGTTGAAAGTCCTGCGAACTTTCGAAGTGGCGGATGTTTGCACTTAATGAGTTCCAAGAAGTAACTGTACTTGTGCATACATAGATGAGACAGTGACAAGAAGGGTTCACTTGGAAATGGAGCATGACCAGCACGAAACTGAATTTCAAGTATTTTTTGGCCACGTGTATGTGAATGCTTAATTAAAATTCGGGCTTAAAAATGTAAATTCAAAGCCATTCATGTGCCCCTAGTGTTTGGCAACTTCTATTTTTTTCCTTGGTTGTCCAGAAGATCTCACCAATTAATGGGGTTTTTCGCACCACCTTTTAACGGTCGTTACTTGAAGTCCTCCAAATATTTGTTATTGCAAAAAATTTAGCTCCGGAAACTACAGCAGGAAATATTAAACCTGGTAAAAGAAAGACACTTTGAAGATTCAAAAAACGCTATTCAGGTAATCTAAGCTTGATGTTTGAAGATAGAAGCACGGATTCAAACGATCAAGCTCGCCATCATAAGTACGAGGCAAGACTTGCCGTATGTAGAGACGTTTTGATGGAAAATGGTTCCCGTGAAAGAAAAAGTACTTCCAAAGCGTGAAAATAACGTCATGGAATTAATGATGACAAGCGAGGAATAAGTGTAAAAAGTAAGAAGTCCATTTGAAGTCACCGAAGAAAGCTGCTCGAAATCTCAGCTTTTTATTTTAGTAATTTTAGTCCGTGGCAGATTAGCTGCTTGTTTTCTTATTCACATAAGCCTTTTCCAAATCCAGACATAATTTTAATAAAAGAAGCCAATGACCCATTAACAGTTGGGTTTAGGTGCATAAAGAGAGAGAGAAAAACTCACATTTCTTCTCTGTTAAAAAATGCTCATTTAGCTGAAATACTACCACTCGCAGCGAACAGTGAGTAAGCCCTGCTCCTTTATCTTCAGGAACAGCTTACTGTGAACTGCGAAATCATAAAAAGACATCTATAATTTTTACCAAATGCGTCTCCTCTAACTTCTTGGCAAGCCCTTTACCAGCATAAAACAGAAATGACACGAAAACGAAAACCTGGCTAGAATCAGAGCTGCCAAGAATGCCACCCATGTGATCTTCGAGCAAAAATAGAGAGGAGGAACATCGACTAATCAGCCTCTCTCTCCCGGCCGAGATCTTCAAGACACCAGGAATTGACTTGGATAAACCATAAATTATCTCATCTGAACAATCTATATGATCGGATGAAAGTATAATTGGCAAATGGAACCTCACCATCACGTGTCATGTCCACAAGAAAGAAGATACTCTGAACTGCCCCAGCTACAGAGGTAAAATGTAAATGTTATACTAAGGTAAGGTAAGCTCGTCGATGTCCAGGGACTAGGGTTGTTCCCAAAAGAAAGCGAAAACTCAGGGTTGAAGAGTGTCGAGCTCCGAAACAACAATAATTTTATGCATCGGAATTTTTCAACAGATTATTTCATATACTTAGCGATATTTTTAATGATTCAGACAATTTAATGCATATAATATCTTAAAAATTTGGTCTGTAGAGCTTCCTCCACGACAACAAACGGTGGTCTGTAGAGATTCCAAAAAGGAAGCGGCCCACGACAATAAACGGTGCCTACTTCTAAACGGTCACTGTATAGAGTTTTTCTACGACAATAAACGGACCCTTAAATCTTGATCTGTAAAGTTGCCTCTACGACAATAAACGTGGTCTGCAGAAGTTCCTAAAAGCAAGCACTCCGAGATAGTACACGGTCCCTAATAATTTGGTCTGTAGAGTTTCCTCTGCGACAATAAACGGTCCCTAATAGTTTGGTATGTGGTAAAGTTTACAAATGCAGCAACCCCACGACAATAAACGGATGGCTTAACGCCTTTACTACAAAAATTAGTACGGTTGCTGCTGGTATTCCCCGCAGCGTACCTTCAGTTGAGATCTCTATTCCCGGTACTCTATTTGAATTTGAAATAGAAACAGAAAACAAATTGCACTTCTAAATATGGAATATTACTGAAAGAAGAGACTGTGAATTAAAAATTCAAAAGTTAAAACTACTTGCAAACGTGTAATTCTTCTTGCTCAGTGAACGTTTATGCTTATTCCTCTGGTATAAGTATTTGCGAAGTGGCTGGCAGTCTAAATCAGCGGTGTGGGGTGGAGGGGTAGGCAATAGAAGACAATGGCTGTGCTGCTTCACTGGATAGTTTTTAATATGAAATCATCGTGGTGACTGGTGGCCGCGGTCGGTGGCGGTCGGCGGTGGAACAAAATGTGTACCTGCGTTAAACTGTTTTTTCTTGTATGTATCAATAAATTGAGGAGGAGAAGACTCAATCAAGAACCATTCAAAAGGAACAGGAACTGATCAAAAAGCTGAAAGTACAGCAACTTACATGTCTGGATGTGCGAATACCAGCCCGCGGAGTGGGCCAACCAATCCAACCTTGACCTTAACCAATTTGGTATGCATAGCTGGAGGCAACTGCCTATTGACCCGACGTGGCAGTTGGTCTCTGAATAAATTTGGGATGCGTCAGAACCTAAGAATAAATCACTTCCAGACCGGCTGATTTCAGATCAAAATCAATTTGATCTGTCTTCAAGGAGCCCAGTTTAAAAGAATATAATCCTTTTTCTTACTCAACGTCAACGATGACTGACAATGAGGCAGATGATAAGATGCTTTTAATTGAATTGAAGTCAAAATATTCAGAAATTCGTGCCGTCACCGTTTTTCCCAAAATCATTACACGCTAGATTAAATAGCGCGCCAGATCTATGTTATGGCGCTTAATGTCAACAGCACATGCAACATGCAAGGCAAAAGAAAGCTAATTTATCCCCCCCATTCATCTCTGTCAAGGATTAATCCTTAGAAAATAATCTATACACAACATTATATTCATGCATGCGGTTAAGAAAATCGCATTTCACATCAGCAAAACCCTTTATTTTCGAACAATGTCTAAGACTCCGTCCTTTCTTTAAAGTAAAACGGTTAAATCTATTTTCTCTAAGGATATTATTAACAGTCCCCTCCTTACAAACTTTCTTCTTCTTACACAATCTTTGTGAAGACGATCGTTTTTTTTTTTAACTTGGGATATCCTTTTGTCCTTTTAAATCGTCTACCTCCTCCTTCAACATGCAGTTTATTTTCCGAAAAGAAAGGATTAGATTAAGAATTTTGTTTTCAAAAAAATAACCCATCCTGTGTTTTTTTTTATCTTACATCATCCTCCATCTCCTCCATCTCCTCCACACGACAACGCTGAATTTTTCAAATGCGCCAGAAGTATTCGTTCCGATGAAAAAAAATTCTTAATGCATCCCGAAGATGTAGGTAAAGACGACGCAAAATATGTGTGGGAACCACAGCAAGGATTAGATACCTTTAATTTAATGCTTCAAATGACTTGAAGAATCCTTTAACTCGTAAGAAAAGAAAAAAAAATAAAGAAATAAGAAGTCTCTCTTCTAAAAAAAGATCGTCCATATAATATACTTATGCGATGCATACATAAATCTTTCCAGAAGGACGCATATGGGGTTCGGATGAAATGAATTTCTAAAAAAATGTTTTCGATATTAAATCGTAGTCCAAACTGTACCTACCTACTTTAATACTAGGACTAGAGTATTAACAATGCAATTTAATTCTTCGAGGCTCTTGTTTTTTAAAATTCCTTGATACTCCCTCATGATGGTTGAAGAATGGATCGCATAGCATCCCGTAGCATAGCGCAGATGTGCAGATGCATTTTTAAAGGACCAATCCTTGTGCGTAGGTAGAAATAAAAAATAGATGCTGAAGGACGCTGATTTGATTTAATGAGAATTTTGTGTTGTTTCTTTTATGTTTTAAGATGCACTTCGGAGTGTCATTTTTAGAGAAGAAAAGAGGATCATTTTCGAGTGAGCAATAATGGAAATATTTTAGATTTCTGTGGTTTTTCAAAAAAAAAAAAAAAGAAGAAATATCAGATGCCGTTCTATTTTAAGTTAAGATTAGCTGTTGCATGCAATTAATAGACCTGGGATAGAATCATAGCGTTGATGAACATGATTTTTTTTTATTTTATGAGTCTTGAAACAGAATTTCATTATGCTACTGGAAATTTGAAATAGGATTTCAAAATTTGCAGAGCGCGGAAATTGGCCATTTTTTTAGCCAAACATAAATGTCAAAGGTCCAATAAAATCAATAAATTATAAGTTTCTTGAACAGGTTTTTGGACTAAGCATTTTTTTAAAGTTTCTTTTAAAAGCGATTGATTTTTTAAGGATCACTGATTTTCTTGTGTTGACAAAACATAAAAACATTTTTTCGAAACGTATTTTCAAACAAAAATAAAATAGATAGACATTTGCATTGAGAGGAAATAGTATTGCTTGCTTAATTTTGTCAAGAAAGCCTTTAACAGCCAGTTGCAAGGATAAAATGACTTACAAGTTTGTTAAATGTGATTTATTTGAAAACTGTGATATGAAACTAAAATTAGTTTCACGGACTGTAAAGTGTTGATTATTAGTGAACTTTTGTAACACAGAATGGTTTGAGTATTGAATAATTATCCAAGACGTTAACCAGAAACTGAATTTTGGAGCTCGGAAGCTAAGTGAAAGCTTCGAAGGGTTCGAGAATAGGAGTATTCGAGAGCTTTTAGTTAAGTATGAATTGGGAACTTCTTAAACCCTAAATAATATGGACACGCCTTAAGGATGCAGTTTTATTTTATGCCTTGATGGAAGTTTAATATGGATGAACAGCAATTTGTTCTAAGTGAGAATTATTATAGGAAAATAAAGAGTTTCATTTAAAGAAATAGTTTTTAGTTTAAAGAAAAGAAATGAGTTTTATTTTTCGAACCCAAGACTAAAAATATACCAGAGGTCCCGATCCTCAACTATTGGCGTGATATTGAACAAGAATACACGCTGCATGCAGCACGTTGGACAATCGAGCTGACATAACGGTTGCAAAATAGGTTTGCACACACAAAACGTCGTTTAATATACAATTTCTTGGTGACTGAAGCTACGACTCGCTTACTCCGTTTTCGAATCAACTCAATCGCAACCCTCTACGACTGGACTGTTAGAAACGGGGCAATGACCTTTTCAAATCCATCTACATATATAAAGCGCATTCTGGTTTTAACCTACACAATTATGTATCTCTGACGTCGTTTCGAAATAAGTATGATGTCTTTTCATGGTGAAATCAGCTGAGTGCGTTACGTCAAAATGACGTAAGAGGTACATGTAACGCAATTTGTCAAAGTTCAAAGACTTCTACTCTTATCTTTGATGAATGGATACTGCCGTTCGGATTAAAACAAAATTTAAACAGTGCAATGCCGTTAAGTGTCATCAAGCCTCTCAAAAATTGCCAGTCTTGAAGTTAATGGTCGTGGTAGTTTCCAAGTTTAATATGTATGTAGGGCTTTCCAATAAGAGGTGTTATTTGAAATTTTTTGTTGAAGCGTGTATCGTTCTACTTTTATTAATGGCGTTATTTTACTTGTCAAAAAATCACAGCTTCAAAAGTGACAACTACCGAAATAGCGTGTTATTCAAAATAACACCTCTTTCTGGAGAACCCTATATTTCCTAGAGATTTGGCTGAAATTGCTACTTTTATAATCCATATTTCGTGCAAATACAGATTCTTACCAAAAATCTAGTCCGTCATGAGGATTTTAGACCTAAAGCCCTTGATTTGGGAGAGGTTCTAACTTCTGAGTAACTAAGATGACTACTTTTTCTACGTGCTCAATTAAATGTTGTTTAAAAAGTGCACTGTTAAAACGATGAGATTATATCTTCCAAATATGCCTTAAATATTCCTATTTATGGTTTTCAAGTGGGGTAGGTATTGGATTGGCGGCCTGTAACGGCCATGTTGTTTTCGTGACATCTGTCAAATCTGTGATTTATTAATAACTTACTGATGCCAAATCACCATACGACAAGTTACACGATACAACAGCACGTACAAATGATACAGCTTAATTATCAAAATGAGTGTTCGTTATTGTAAAGGTTGCGCTTGGAACGGTAGAACCAGTGGATCTTCACAGTCCGCTCTTCCACGTTTGGTGGCTTTTGCGGCGTAATTTCAAAACGACTCCGATTTTGGCCGAATAATCATATTTAGCGACGGGATGGATTTTTGAAAGAATGGCGGTGTGAACAAGCAAAATTTCCGTATATTTGACGACACCAACCAACACGCAAGGTTCACCAAATGAGAATAATGCATCCTCAAAACGTTACCGTTCTGTCTTAATTTTGGCGTCATTGGTCAGTACTTTTCTAAAAACGACGCGACGTCGGTGAGGCGGCCATCGTCAATGTCGAGCGCTACTGAACGACGATATATGGTAACCAATTTGTGTGTCGCAAGTTAACCTATATGGACCAAGCCGACCTGTGGTTCTACCAGGACTGCGATATGTTCCACACAGTGGAACGATTTGACGGTAAGGATATCTCTCACTGAGGTGACGTGAATTTCCATCATGGCCATGCGATTTGACTTAACTTACTTTGTTCTGTGAAAATGAAGATCATTGCAAATAAACCGCATAACATAGGCCATCGCTTAAATTCAGTGATCTATGCGGAAGAATCATTGAAAATTGGACCACTCGGATCCGAGTCACCCTAAGAAGCTGACGAGTGCATTTCAACGATGTCATATGTACTTCATACATAATGACATCTAAAATGAAACAATAATTTTGGCAACACATCACACACAGTTTGTTCTATTAAATTTCGACATCTATCCGCTCTTATTGAAAAACCCTTGTCTACACGACCTGTAACCGTCACAACCGAGTTCTGTAGTACAAGCACCAACCCCCAACCTTGCTTTTGTATTTGGGAACATCATTAAAACTTCTCCACTGAATACAAAAGGCAAAGATTATTAACAGATACAAGACCGTCTATAGGAAGTGCATCAATTAATTTGTATTCGATTAAAACCGGGCAGACATTTTTTCCCCCAAAACTATTGCAAATTAAGATTATGTTAATATGAAACAAAAATTCCACTTATAGAATGAGACTTGCTTGCAATAGTAGGTATAGTTTCCACTTACAATTGAATGGTATATTATAAGGTACAAGAATGTTCAATTATATTGCATGACATGACTTTGCAGTGTTTTTCAATAAATTTAACATCGCGTGCCGTGAGTTTTCCATGTTATTTTTATTCATTCTAGTTTAACGATTACATTTTTGGGTTATGAAAATATGTAACAGACACGAAAGAAGACTCCAATCGATATAATATTGAATACATTCGATTCAATTGGGTTTGGTTAGTTAATTCTTTCACATATTTTGTATTTAAATACAACAAGAGTAGGCATAAATGAATGTGGAACTGGGTCAGTGAATTTGAAAAATTGCAGGTTCAATCAAACAAGGCGAATAAATAGTCAGTTTAAGGGTAAACTCGAATCGAATCTATTTTTATGCTGAAATACAAAGTGTCATACCATGAATTGCATCACCTACAAACTCCAAATCATTCAGAATCAGATCGGCATAACCCTTTGATGATTCAATGAAACTTGCTCGTAATCGTAATTGAAATTAATTCGATGACTTCTATTTACATGTAAAAGAAAAGATATTAATATTAAATGCAAATCTTTGAAGTAATAAACTTCGTGTTTATTTTTGTTCTTAGGCGAGTAAGCAAAGAGAAATAATGGCTCACCGACACGCGAACACGCTACATAAAATAGCCCATGTGAATTTCTATGAAATGGCCTTGTGATTTGTAGATAGTCATTCCGAAGACAAAGCCGCATGAAGGAGGTATTGAAGCCGTTTGAACTCGAAGGGTAAATCCGTTGGAATCATTATAGATGCGGGGAATCAAAAAATCCTCTCCTTTGTACTTTGCCTTGATACTTGAAACTGGGAAAATAAATAAAAATTGCTGCCCAAGCTGAGTTTGAACTCACAACTCTAGGGGTAGCAACCAAATACAAGCACTACATCCACCGTACCAATGCCACCCGCAATTGATAACTGTGTCAATTGATTTAAAGGAAATCCACTTTCCCGGAATCAAACCATCGACATCTTTGTTTTCAGGAAAAAAGAATTATTAGAATGAACTCTTCCATATTCCATTGATATAGTCACCTGGGGTAATAATCAGACAACTAGTGAGGTGTCAACACCGATTTTCCCATTGCCAAATGTCAAACAATTGATTCGAAAATACATGCATTTGGTTTTTGCTGCAAAAACACAATCTCTGACGTTGTAGAAAGCAGTGGCGTAGATAGGGGGGGATCAGGGGGATATATCCCCTCCCATTGGGATCGATAATTGTTCAACATAACCAGTCTTGCCAAATAAATTAAAGAAACGCACTCTGAAATTTAGTACCTACTTCCTTAGTGAAATAAGTCTTATTAGTACTCACAGGATTCCTAGAGGCATTGTCAATTGTACAGTCTATACATACATTCTACGGGGAAAATACAAAATCAACTTCATCTGAAAGAAATTATTATTTCGGCAAATCACCTAATCTTTTGAATTTCATTTTACTTGCGATTATAGGTACTATAAGGCAAGTTATGCATTCGTCGAAAAAAAAAGTTTTGAGATAACAATCAAACATGACAATACGATGATAGCGAAGACGAAAAAAGATGGTCTAAAAATTCTGTCCGTCTGTATGTCTGTCTGTCTGTCTGTCTGTCTGTCTGTCTGTCTGTATGTATAGACACCTACAGCCCAAACGGGTGGGCCGAATTGCTTCAAACTTGGTATATAGACTTTTTTAGGTATTGTACAGAGGGGAAATTGAAATTTTTTTTTTAGCTCAAAAAATAACGGTACCTGCCATACAACCGTTACGTTAAAGCTTATTTTTCTCAAAAACGGCTCTAACGATTTCGATTTAAAAAAATCAGTGTTGCTTTTTAGGTACGACCAATCATATGGCTGAAAAAAAAGTTTTAAAAAATGGCTAAGAACGGTACTTTCCATAGGACCGTTTTTTTTGCTTTCGACTATCTCGAAAACGACTCAACCGATTCTTTCGAAATCTCACACACATATAGCTGTAGGTAGCTCAATTTGTTTTGTTTACCAATATTTTTGAAAAATATTTTTTTGTATTTTTAAAATCATTTTAAAAAAAAAAAATTTAAAAAATTAATATTTCGAGAACTGCTTGTCAAATTTTTTTGGAAAAATTTTAAATAAATGTATTTGCTGAATACCTATGAAATGGGGTTTTTGAATTTTTTTTGAAAATTTTTTTCAAAAAGTTTTTCAAAAAAAACTTTTTTTCTCAAAAACGGCTCCACAGATTTTTATAAATTTATTCTCATAAATTCAAATTTATCCAAGAAATAAAATGGCGTACTTTTTTTTCAGCTCAAATTAGTTTAAGTATTTATTTAAAAATTTTGAAAATTTTATTTTTATCAAAATCTCAAGCTCCTAAATCACTGTCACTCATTAGAGCAAGTTCGTGCGACCCAGTCGTGCATTTTATTTTTAAAGTATGCCAACTTGTAGTTTTTATCAGATAAAATAAAATTTAAAAAAAATAGCTTGAACCGTTTTTGAAAAAAAAAAACAAAAAATAAAAATTTTTTTTTACTTTTTTTCAAAAATTTAAAAATTTATATTAATTCGTCTTAAAAAGGACTTCTACATTAAAAATTTCATCAAAATCCGTCAAGTGGCTTACGAGAAAATCGGGTTTTGAAAAACCGGTCCTATTGGAGGTACCGTTATAAGACTTTTCCTGAAAAATCTATTCCAACCAAAACATAAAGTTTGCACAGAAAACACTATTCCGAAAGTTTTATCAAAATCTTAGGAGCCGTTTTTGAGAAAAAAAAAACTTTTCACTAAAAATCGTATGGCAAGTACCGTTTTTACTTGCGATTATAGGTACTATAAGGCAAGTTATGGATTCGTGCAGAAAAAAAAATTTGAGATAACAATCACACATGACATTACGATGATGGAGAAGTCGAAAAAAGTGGGTCTGGGAATTCAGTCCGTCTGTCTGTCTGTCTGTCTGTCTGTCTGTCTGTCTGTATGTCTGTTCGCGCCTCTGGAGGCTGAACAGCCGATTTGCTTCAAATTTGGTATTTAGGATTTATTTGGCCGTCCCTCGGAACAAATTTTTTATTTTTGCTCTAGGTCCAAAAATAACGGCACCTGCCATACAATCTTGAAGACAAAAATTGATTTTCTCAAAAACGGCTCTAACGATTTTGATAAAACTTTCAGAATGCTATTTTTGCAAGAAAATCTATCTTTTGGTTTGAAATTTTTTTTCAAAATTTGTCTAATAACGGTACCTCTCATAGAACCAGTATTTTCAAATCACACTTTCTCGTAAACTATACATTCGATTTCAATAAAATTTTGGCCACAGGAAGTCATTCATAATTTTATTAATATGGCATTTCAAAATTTTGAAAAACCTTTTTTTTTGATTTTTTATAATTTTTTCAAAAAAATTTTTGCTTTTCAAAATATGTTGGAAATGGGTACATTGATTTTTTTTTGAAATTATTTTTCAAATGTTAACTACAGATTGCCATATATTTGCATACTCAAATAAATTTCAAAATATTTTTTGAAAAAGTTTTTCAAAAATAACCTTTTAAAAAAAAAACTGGTCCAACGATTTTCAATGTTTTTTTTTCCTAGATTGACGTATAGCTTTGAAATTTTATTGCATACTTAGTTTTTCCGAGAAAACTCTTGAACTAATTTAAAAAATAAAAGAATTTTCGAAATTATTTAATTTTTTTTAATATCCATATATGCAGCCACTATGCAATTGCTTATCATAAGAGCAAGTTCGTGCGACCCAGTCGTGCATTTTATTTCTGAAGTCGCAGGACCATGCGAATAAGCCACAAATCAGAGAAACCTCTTTAGCCCGAAAGTGCTATTTTACAATGCACTTTGCTTGATTCGTATCACTTGATACTCAAAAGTAGGTGCAATAAGTATTGAACTGAAATTTTACTGAGTTTGACAACTTGGAAAATAAAGTGACAGAAAATAGAAACATTCCAGTTCATGTACCTAATACAAACAATTTTGTAAGTATCGGTATTTTCCAATACTTTGGTGATATTTTCTGTCTAATTCAAGTTCATTTAATGTAATTATGAAATGTTACTTCTTACTTACATTGCAATAATTTCTTTTGGGAAATGCATCATTTTGTATAATGTTGTTATTTAGATTTTGAACTCTTGACGTTTTAACTTTTAATTAAAACTACTCGTATGTATGTATGTCGTATTTGATATTTTGACAACAAATTAGAATAAAGTCTAGGTCGGTTTTTTGAAAAAACAAGTGGAATTTGAGTTGTCGTAAATGACGCCTTTGATCGATGACAGGAAAATGTCGGTAAGGTAGTACAAAAGTCAAATAACGAAGTGCACGGTAATAGTAGATAAGTAGTAGTCTGTACAAAAGTGAAAGTGGAATGTTGTTATCTTTCCAAAAAGCTAACTTAAAAACTGTTTTTCTTTACCTAACGGTATCCACTTGTGCCTATGTATATAAAAACATGAAGGATGACGTAAGATATTCTTCACTGCCTTTTTCAATGAAAAGAGAGATAAAAAGGAAATTTTAAACAAATTCAAAGGCCATTGACGCTTTTTTTGAACATTTCATTAGTTGACTCAACAAAACTATATCAAACTGACCGGAACTTATAGCCTATTCCAAACCAATTAACCCACGAACCTGACATAATTAATGACCCGCAAAGTTGGTAAGTGTGTTACGCGTATTATTTATCACACCAAAAACTTTTAACAGTTTCCAAAGATACCAATCGACACCACCTGGACCTTTTTTTCTTCTTTAAAAAAAAAAAAAATTATAATAAAAATCATTTAAAAAGATTTTTCCAAAAGACTGAACAAAAACGGCCATTTAAACTATTTTTGGTAAATTTGTTCCAAATAATTTCTTAAATACTTTTATATGCATATTTTTGTAGATTTATTTTTGGAACACAAAACGTGCACCCATTAACGACTTTTTTCTTCTTCTTCGTTCGTATTCTTCCCTTCTTGTTTGAAATTAATGTGTGTGAATTTCACAAAAGGCACATTTATACAAAATAAATAATTAGCACCCTGGTTGGCCATCGCACATTCCGAACTACTTACTAACTTGCGACTTGCCGACTATATACGACTACCGGGCTGCTAAAGCCAAGTCCAGCCCAGCCAACCGAACCGTGCAACAATAATTTGATAACATTAATTCGGATCTCATAAAACGGCCGAACAAAATAATCTGCTCCGGCAGACAATGGTACAACAAAGTGAAAAGTTTCCGGTTGGGCTTTTTGTTAGTTGGTAGGTATGTTTTTTTAACCCATGACTGGCACCCCCGCCCGCCTTCTTGTGAGGCTTTAATAATAATTCAATTGTTAAAACTATCGGTGTTAAGTTATGACATAAAGGCGGTTGTGGGCCTCTTGGGAAGGCGAAAATATGCAAAGTCTGATTTCCTTGCCTAAGATACAGAGGCAGACACTGATTCCCGAAATAGATCTGGGCTTTGGGAACGAAAAATTTGAGTACCCACAGTGAAAACAACAACAAAGATTGCATTGGAAAATTTGTACTCGCTCGGTTACGCTATTAAAACTAAATTACGTTGGCATAATGGCCATTATGAATATTTAATTAATGTTTTTTAAGGCATTTATTTTGTTTAATTGTTGTGAGGTTAAAATTTGGGGCGTCAGTTTGTAAAACGTTTTAGTTGGGGTATTGTGATTGTCAAGAGAATTTCAGACTAAAATCGAGGTCATGGGATTTGAGTTATTTTGGGGTTAGGGTTGCTGATGCTAAGGGAAGGTTTTTAAAACTGTTGCGAGCTATGAGATCATTTTCGAGTCGTAAAAGACTATAATCGATTTGAAGGTTATTAATTTTTGAACAAAATCAGCAATCCTAGACCCAATAAGAGGCCTGCTATAAGCGCTTGGCCTAATTGAGCTTTGAGCTTCATACAATTTTTATACATATTTGTACAAATTACATGAGACTATTTATGGAGGTTGGGTAGGAAATAAGATGCTCGTTATGATTTTGAATGTCTGCAAATTATAGTGGGAGGAGCAAAGTGATCAATAAAAGCATTCCACATTCTTATAGTGCGGCTTAAAACTATAACATTAAGTCCAAAAACATAGGCCCGATGGCAAATTGATGGACATTCCCAACGCAGCGTGGATTACGGGGCAATGTTTCAAGGGAGGAATGGAATTAGCTACTTTGCTGGGACCTTTTTCGCTGAAAAAGGAAAAAAAATAAAAAAAAGCGCTCTTCTTCTTCCGCGGCTTCTTATTCTTATTTTAATCTCAATTCAAAATAGTATTTGAACTCCTTTCAATTGTATCCTTAACTTACACTTGATACTGGCACTTCTTGCCCCAAAGTGTACTAACGTCATTCAAGGTTGAATATCTATACTTCTCTATTCCTCATTTAATTTTTAAGTAAACAAAATTGAAAAAATTGTAAATATTGTAACTTGAAATGATTGATTGAAAATAAACTGTAAACTGTAAAACTGTAAACATTGCATTGAACTTCGCGAACAGATTTTTTTTTTTTTTTTTTCAAAGTAAATGTCCAGTATTAGGAAGCGTTGTTCCGGCGTTAAACGATTCATGGTGAATTGCCAAACCTTACTAAACAGAAATGTCAACACAAATTGACATTCTCAACTGTCAAACCATAGACAAAAACCATCGAAAATTGTCATAAAGCAAAAAAAAACTTTTTCACTTTAGAGTCCTATGTATGTCATTTGTCCCAAGTTTGTGGATAGCAAGTCAAAAGAGAGAAGTCTGGCCTAGACGAAAAATTCGGTTAAGGTTCATTGGACGAATTGTTTTAAATTTAAAACACGGATGCATCCAATCGTGGAACTTTTAACTTAAAAAAACTGGGTAGGGTAGAAAGGGGTGCATTTGCCATAAGGGTACATTTGCCAATTCAGTTTTTCGGTCAAACCAACAAAGTGTAAAATATCGAAAAATCGATTTTTGTTTCACATCTCAGATAGACACCAACCAAGTTGGACGTGTGTGCTTTTTTGTGTCTGCTCGAACCAAAAAAAATAAGGTAAACAGTGGTTGTTAATTTGAAGTTTTTATAGTGCTATGTGAATTTTAGATATAAATATCTTTTATAAATACATATATATAGTGTAGTATGTAGAAGTGATAAATATTAGTCGCTTACAAGGAAAAAACAAATCTCTACTATATATAAAAGAGTAATTTTGTTTGTGTGTCAGTTTGTCCGTATATGGCAGATAAACTGACGACACACCACTTACCTCGCAATACAGTGGATTCTAAAATCTTGCCCCATTCCCTGGCCAGGTTATAGGCTATTTAAATTAAAAAATAAATTATTTTAAATAGGTTTAATCTAATAATATTTGAACTTACCTCTTAAATTTATCATGAGAAATTTTATATTTCTCAAATATTTTTGACGTTTCTCCTTTTCCTTTTTTTCTTATTCCCTGTTTGTTTAGTGTGTTTTTGTTTACTTCTGCCGTTGCCTTGGATTTATTTCCAAATTGTTGTTTTGGTTTGTTTACTTCTGCAGTTGCCTTTTGTTTAGTTTTGTTTACTTCTGCCTTTGCCTTGGATTTATTTCCAAATTGTTGTTTTGTTTACTTCTGCAGTTGCCTTTTGTTTAGTTTTGCTTACTTCTGCCGTGTTCCTTTTCTGTGATTTGACATGAATGAATAATTTATGAAAGCAAAAAGCAAAAAGCATGTGTAAACATACACTTACGCGTTGGTTGGGAACATGCATGAAAGTATAATAAGAGTCTGTTGCTCACCAACTTTTCATGCACCGGTAACAGCAGTTGCTAACGTTTCGCATGTATTTAAGAAGTATGAATTTTTTCATGCACACATGGAAAGTTTGTAAGGAAAATTAAGTTTCGTGTGTAAGCTTTTACAAACGCGAAAATTTTGTACTCTCACGGTTACAGGCGCTCGCCGGTGAATTTATGCATGTGGAAGCCCGCCATTATTCCTTGCATTTCAGCTGAAGGTGCGTGTTTGGCATATGTTAGAAATAAATAGTTTGTTGAGAGTTTTGAAATGAACCTATTGGAAAACTTACAAGCGCCAGTGGATGGCAAAAGTAAAAATGAACTTGCAAGTGTAAGCTCATGAAAAACTGAAACAAAGTTGGGTGGTTCCCAACTTTTCATCCGCCTGCTATAAGAGTTGGTAGGATTTTACATTTAACTGTCATCTTTTTTATTCGCACATGTTAGGTTAGCAAGGAAAATCGAGTTTGCTATGCAAGCTTTCACAGTTGCGCAATTTGTACTTTCAAAGCTATTGTCGCCGATAGGTTAAAAACAAATTATGTGCGTTGAATAAAAAAGCAAACAAAGATGATATCGTTGGCCATTTCGGGAACCTTCAAATCTTTTTGGAAATAGTCATAAGGTCCATGAACGAAATAGACATAATGTCCATTGACCTTATGGCGAAATCGAAAATGTAGACATGTCTAATTAGTAAATTTTGAAATAGACATAATGTCAAGGTAATGGAAACGCCAAACAAAAATCACAAATGCATAAAAAAGACGAATTTCTGTTTTGATTAATTGTTTGTCCGTAGTCAAATTTCTTTAGTTGACCCATTCAATCGGTAGCGTCATGTTAAGAAGAAAAATGCCATCGGAATCAGAGGCCCATTATACAAAATAGACCTAAACAAAAGCATTTGATATATATAAATAATTTCCATAAATAAAACTAGACTTGAAGTTCAAAATTTCAATATAGACATTATGTCCACTTTAAAATAGACATAATGTTCATGGACCTTATGACTATTGCCTAATTGTTCAAAATGTCCATGGAAATTGTGCCTATTTAAAGCAGACATATTAATAAGGTCAGTGGAGCTTATGTCACACCCGTTTTGAATTACCAGACTTTCTTTTCTTTTACTGCCAGTTAGCCGGCATGTTTATAAAGTTTGTGTGTGTGAATGGAAAATATGCGTGTGTTGCAATTTTCGTGCCAGTAGCTGGCTGTGGGCAACGCTATATTGTATTCCTGCCCTAAACGCAGCCGCTGTATCGAAGAACAAATACGAAAAAGAAATTCGCTAAAATAGTGTTTTTGTTTACTTTTGCCGTTGCCTTGGATTTATTTCCAAATTGGTGTTTTGGTTTGTTTACTTCTGCAGTTGCCTTTTGTTTAGTTTTGCTTACTTCTGCCTTTGCCTTGGATTTATTTCCAAATTGTTGTTTTGTTTACTTCTGCAGTTGCCTTTTGCTTAGTTTTGCTTACTTCTGCCGTTGCCTTGGATTTATTTCCAAATTGTTGTTTTGGTTTGTTTACTTCTGCAGTTGCCTTTTGTTTAGTTTTGTTTACTTCTGCCTTTGCTTGGATTTATTTCCAAATTGTTGTTTTGTTTACTTCTGCAGTTGCCTTTTGTTTAGTTTTGCTTACTTCTGCCGTGTTCCTTTTCTATGATTTGTGCGGTTTACACAAGAATGAATAATTTATGAAAGCAAAAAGCAAAAAGCATGTGTAAACATACACTTACGCGTTGGTTGGGAACATGCATGAAAGTATAATAAGAGTCTGTAGTTGCTCACCAACTTTTCATGCGCCGCGCCGGTTACAGTAGTTGCTAAGGTTTCGCATGTATTTAAGAAGTACTAGCCGCTCGCGTTTCAGCTGATCAAGAAGTAGACTGTAGCTTGAGGAGTATAGTTTATCGTCATCTAGCTTCTTCTTCTTTTATAGCTTTATAATTTAATACCTACATTTAACCGTGATAAAAAGAAACCTATGTGCTATACCAGATTATAATCTAAATCTAGCTATGTGCCAAATTTCATACAGCAATTCTGGTGTGATTTCGAAAATTAAAACAAATCTATCCCACGGGAACCATACATTTTACCGGGAATGTAGCCAATATGCTATTTCAGACTATAATCTATCTCTGTGCTAAATTTCACTCAGATGAGCTCAGCCATTCTGGTGTAATTTCAAAAATTTAAAAAAATCTATCCCACGGGAACCATACATTTCACCGGGATAAAAAGTAGTCAATATTCTATTTCAGACTATAATCTATCTCTGTCCTAAATTTCATTCAGATCCGTTTAGCCATTCCGGTGTGATTTCAAAAATTAAAGCAACATTTAATTTATTGGGTTTGGTGAATTTGCTGTGATTTGGGGTTAAAATTTTGAGACCAAATGCGCTTTTAATGCTTTACACTTTATACCTCCGATGATATGAATCAATTCATTCTTTTGAAACATCGCACAAACGAGTGCGATGGCATTGATGTTTGCGATAGCGAAACCCGAAAACCAACAAATGATGGAGTTGACTAACAAAAGTGACTCAAAACATTTTACAAAAACTAGGCCTATTGATAGTCAATTGTCAAGCTTCATCCAAATCCATCAGTTGACGGCAGCAATGAACGGATTTTCTATAAATCGTTCGTAGTGTTCTTATGTAAATAGTCCTTAGGAGCAAAACCTTTGCTATACAAATTTTAGTATTATCAAGAGGAAGCAATTTCTATCACAAACGCTACATGCTAGCTGTCACAAATGCTGTGAACCAGAGGGCAACTTAGTGGAAAGACACCATCAGAGAACCATAGATTTTGTATACAATGAATGTACTCATTAGTGCGATACGTAAATTTTAAATACGTGCAACTCCTGATTCAACCATGGTGTCCAAATCCGAATAAAGAAACGGAATCGATAACCTTTGTCCAAAATATCATCTGCGTCAAATAATTAACAGCTTGGGCCAAACCGAATACATTGTAAAATTTTAACTCTTCTGTTCTGGCCTATTTCATAAGCTCAGCCATCTTGGATATTTCGGAAATGTTATATCAATCTCGGTGCAAGTGAGTGTTACCATGCGTAAATTTTTTTCTGCAAATTTTGAGGTTCAAAATTTGCACTCTAGGATATTCTGATGCCAGCGCAATTTGAATTTCTGAATGTCTCTTCACTAAGATATTTTAAGAACAGCTGAAAGTCGAGAACACAATCATTTTGAAATTAGGGATTTTCGATTTCGGTTGTAACCCAATTTCATCCAAATTTGGTGGAAATGAGAAAATTCCGAAATGTGTTTTTGTATAGGAAATGATGTAATTTCGAATCTTATTCGGAAATGTGCTAGGAAATTTCATCATTTACCCCAACGAAATTACAGTATAAGATTTGAAGGTACCCGAAATTAAAAAACAATAGCATCTCTGTTTGTTTTATTTACTCAACGAACATAATTTAGCAAAATAAAAATAAAAAACCCTTTTTCTTACAAAAATTATGTCTTGGTTTTTAATTTCATTTAAAAGATATTGCATGAAAAGATTTACCTCGGGTGCCCGGGCAACGCCGGGTACTTTTTGCTAGTTATTTTATAAAGTAACAGTGTGTGGGGTACATTTGCCACTTGTTTGTGGGGTGGCTTTGCCTGGCAAAGCCACTTTGTGGGGTGCATTTGCTAGTGGCAAACCCACCCCTTTTACCAGTGGTAAATTCACCCCATGAGTTGCTTTTACCAGGGTAAATTCACCCCATGGGCTACTTTTACCAGCGGTAAATTCACCCCATGGGTTGCTTTTACCAGTGGTAAATTCACCCCATGGGTTACATTTACCAACGGCAAAGCCACTTTGGGGGTGCCCTATTCTATCCTATTTTTCCTATTTTTCAGCTCACAGCTCAGAAAATGCTGCGCAATTATGCCAAAAAGGGCAATTGCCCAGAAATCGACGAGGGAAAAATGAGAACAGCAGTACAAAAAGATCTGCTTCGATTTCTTCTGATGAAGAAAATGATCACTTCAGCTTAGCTGACAGTGATAAGTCCAACAGGGCTTGGAATTCAAGGAGAAAGTGATGACAACTATCAGAGCAGTGATGATTTGGAGAAATATCGGGTGCGCGAAGACGATATACTAGAAACTATGTCCTTCGTCCTTGTTAGGTACGTTGGACAAATAACTTCTAAGAGCGGAAGTGTTTTTCAAATCGATTTTTTGAGAAAAAAAACAAAAGGGACCCGCTTTTTATAAGCCTTTTATTGAGGATTATTGAGGATGTTTCGGGCGTTGACCGAAATCAAATATAATTAAAGTTACCAACACCCTTTCATCCACTGGGAACATCTCGTGCTGCTGCTACCTTCGTTTTCAACATAAATTAAATATACCTACAATACTAAATGATGCAGCCATTAATTTTAAATCTATCTATTTATTACTTTTTAAATAACCTCCCTTATTATTGTGTTTTCGTTAAATTTAAACCTTAAACTTTTAAACTTTTAAATTAATATTAATATATATGAATGAATAAATCTGTTTTTTACGTTATTATAATTATAAGTATTTTTATATGTTTAAAATTTGATATTTAGGTACCTGGTAAACCCTTCCTTACATCCTTGGCAAAACCTCCCTACTGGGGAGGCTTTGCCACATCCTTTTTTGTTTGTTTTATGTTAAATCATTAAAAACAGAAATAATTGAGATATTAAGATGAAATCTACTTTAAAGTGAAGATAACAACGTCAAGGTACATATTAAATATCAAGAAAATATAAACCACGGAAAAGCTGTATGTAAGGACAATTTTCCTAAATCCTGGCAAATGCACCCCTTTCTACCCTACATTGTTCAGGCGAAAAAACATTGAATGAGTTTTGTCTAAAGAAAGTTGAACGCAAAGTATCCCTTATTCCTTATTTTCCCACAGTATCTTATATAATTTTTCTTTACTTTTGTCCAAATGAATCTTGTGATGCATCTGACGAGACTCCATTGCTGATTTCAAAACACCATCACCACCTGGCCAAAGAATCATTTTTGCAAGGAAATTAACAGTAAACCGTTTTGAAATGCAGATAAAGACTAAGGACATCCCATCCAAACTCACTATTCACTATTCAGGTAACTTCAATAATAATTTTGTTGGTGTAGGATGTAGGTGTACCCACAAGGTTATTGATAACTTACCTGTAGCTCAGAAAATAAAAATCCCTCGACACCTGCGACACAATCTCTCTAAAATTAAAACAGTTGTTCGTTCGAGAAAAGGGATCGTTGAAGTACGGGGTTGGCAAATAAAAGGACATTTTTTTTTAAATTAATAAGTACAAAAGATATCATTGTGATTGTTATAATAATGCCAGTCCCAGCTTCCAGTTGGTGTTTCCCTTGCAAAATCCTTGAAGGTTAAAGTTGCAGGTAGATTGATTGATCAATTTAGCGACAAAGCCTTGTTTGAATCGACAAACTGTTTTCTGAACGTTAACATGGCAGCAATTAGTTTAAATTTTTGTTTTTTTTTTTTCATAAAACAAAAATAAAACCAAAGGTCCATAAGTCTGACCTTGTTCTCGAGATCCAGCGCTAAAGATTTTCTCATGCGTTTATTGTTGCTTTAAAAAATTCATCTCATAATTATAACATAATAATAAAATAAAGCTTAATTGGTCGTCATTGCCGGCAACACGAGCATGTCGTTAAACCTTTTTGCTTTCAAAGAAGGTATCTATATATGGCTTGTCGTAATAAGACCTATTAAACGTATTAAATGTTAGGAATTAAGAAAAGACTTCTTTCTATACTTACATACTGCCACTGCCACCGACCGACCGCACCGTAATCACGTCGGTGGTGGCGTCTGTCGTCGTCGTCTTCGACGTAGTTCATCGTGGTGTCGGTAGTTTCAAAAAGCCAAGCCATAGTGTTCCATCTTGGGCAATCGCCCCTTCATCTATATACACTACACATTAATACGATGTCTATGGGACTGGGGTTGGGGTAAGGTCAAATGACCGGTAGGATCGGTGTTGCGTTTTAGGCCATTATGATATGTCCCGGGTGATGATGGTGATGCTGCTGTCGCTGTACCACCTTTACGTGTGAGTCAGTCGAGTGAAATTCGTTTTATTTTATTGCGAGACTATGAAATGAGATTATGGTTATTCTTGAACTTGACTCTTTGTGGAGGAACACTTCGCAATATCCAACTATCCATCGCATCACCATCGTAAAGAGAAGTTTTTAATATTAATATTTAGATACTTCTGAGTACCTTCTATTATAAATGTCTTAATAAACGGTTTTTTACATCTTTTTAGAGACTCGTTAATTCTAATTGAGCCCATAAATTTGAATATTAAAAAAAAAGATAAAAACAGTCCATAATAAGGTTCAAAGACATTATATTTTTTTGCAATGTAGAACACACATAGTTTAAAGAAGATTGGAAAGTAGTCACAAAAATGTTAATTTTCAGGTCCATCTGTTCTTGAATCAAAATAAAATTATAAGCAATGATTTTTTTAAAATAGGTATGTAAATAAAAATAAAATGCACGACTGGGTCGCACGAACTTGCTCTTATGAATTGCTTAGTGGCTGCATATATGGATATTAAAAAAAATTAAAATAATTTCGAAAATTCTTTTATTTTTTAAATTAGTTTAAGAGTTTTCTCGGAAAAACTTAGGATGCAATAAAATTTCAAAGCAGTATGTCAATCTAGGAAAAAAAATATTGAAAATCGTTCGACCAGTTTTTTTTTAAAAAAGGTTATTTTTGAAAAACTTTTCCAAAAAATATTTTGAAATTTATTTGTGTATGTAAATATTTGGCAATAAGTAGTTTACACCTGAAAAAATAATGTTAAAAAAAATCAATATACCCGTTTCCAACACATGTATTTCGAAAACCAAAAATTTTAAAAAATCCAAAAAAAAAGTTTTTGAAAATTTTGAAATGTCCATGGACATTGTGCCTATTTGAAGTAGACATAATGTCCATGGACATTTTTTTCCCTGTGGTTTGGAATTCTTCGGTGAGCTGGGCATCTTAATTTTGACACTCGTCCATTACCATCGGTGTCTACTGGAGCTCCTCGTTGCCTGAAGATCATCTATACTGGTACTGGGGTAGAATTATGTATGGTGATAGTTGACAGTTGATTATCGAAATCGCAACTTTGGCATTATGTAACCGTGTTATCTTTACCGTGTCTATCGCCGAAAATCAAGTGACAGCTATGTATACCTATTAAGGTGTCAGATCGATACATTTTTGATTTCTGAGAAGTGTTTCGATGACAAAAGTTAAAATACAACTTAAGTGTCAAATGATTACAATTTAAAATACATTCAAATAAAAAAGCTTGGTTGTCTGTAAAGTAAGTTTACGGACGATAATTTAACGTGATAATCAGTTCACAAAACAGTTCATGTGTCGATTGTATCTCTCCAACCACCAACCACCCATAATTTTTGAATATTTTTTTTCTCACCCCTTCCCCCCAAACATCAACCTCCCATACCCACATACAACCACCAACCAACAGCAGACCATTTTTGACAAATTTTTCCTCCTTCCCACACAATAAATACCGCTTCCTTACCACCACCAACCACCAACAACCACCCACTATTTTTGACAATTCCCTCCCAAACACCAAATCCTAGCCCAAATCTAACCACCTGCTACTCAACCACCGTTTTTGGCTATTTTTTCCTCACCCCTCTACACCAAATCAACCCCTCCCCCTCCACACCACCGCCAACCACCCACCAAAACTATTTTTGACAATCCCCCACCACACCAAATACCCACAAATCCAACCACCCACTCCAACTACAAGCACCACCCATCATTTTTTACACTTTTGGCCTCCCCCAACACCAAATCACCCCGCACTATCACCGCCAACTACCAATTCCACCTACAGCAACCAACCAACCATCTACCACTTTTGACAATTTTTTCATCGCCCCCAATCAAATCAACTATCCCCACCACTTAAACCACCAACCACCCAACCCACCTACAACCACCACCCAAACACCCACCATTTTTCACAATTTTGCCTCACCCCCCCCCCCTACCGAATTCCCAAACACCAACCACCCATCCCACCTACAGCCACCAACCCACCACCCAAAATTGTTGACAATTCCCGCCACACCTAATCACCATCAACTTCACCACCACCGCCAACCTTCCACCCCCCCTACAACAGCCAATCAACCACCCACCATTTTGATATGTTTGTTCACCCCCCCCCCTACAGCAAATACCCCCACAACTACCTATCCCCCTACAACCACCAACCAACCATCCATATGACAATCCCCCCAAAAACCTAATCACCACCCCCTCCACCACAACCAGCAACCGAGCACCCGACATACACAACCACCCACAATTTTTTAAATTTGTTCATCAACCTCCGCCACCAACCCCAACTATTTTTGACGATTCCCCCACAACACCAAATCCTCCTTGCCTAATCCAACCACCCAGCCTACCTACAACCACCTTCCACTCACCCACCATTTTTTAAAATGTTACCTCTTCCTGACATCCCCCCCCCCCCCAAACACATCGCCACAAACACCACCCTCCCCACCACCATCATCACTTACAATCAATCACCAACGACCCAACACCCTCTACTCCCACTTTATCGACTTTCTATGCTCTCAAAGCAGATATATAATGTGACTGTGACTGTGACACTTTTTCGTGCGTGCTGCCCATATATTCCGATTTATTAGACGTTATCACGTAAAAAAAGAAAAGTAAAGTGCAAAAGTGAAGTGCTCATTTTAACACCGAACACATTTTACACCGAAAATTCAATCGGAAAGAAAGGTACAGTTTAAATGCACTGGATAATAGATTATTTGCAAATTAATTCAAAAATCAAAAATAATACAAATTTTAATTGATATAATTGCCTTTCAAAAGCATTTTTTAATTCTTTAAAACATTAAAAAATCATAACAGAATTAAATACAATAACTATTAATTTAATGAGTGTACAATTCAATGACAGTGCAGACATCAAAATTGCAAGTGCTGCCAAGAACCCAACTATTTTTTGCGATCGCTTTTTATATAGAAGCAAGAATAGGTGATAATCAAAATCGACTATCAAAAGTACGACAGTCAACTATCACTTAACGTGATTCCACCCCTGACTGCTTTTCCAAAATAAGTTAAGAGAATATAGGTAAATAATCTTCGAATTTTATACTTTGCAATTTGGATTGAAAAACTCAGTCAACGATCTTCATGCTCATTCGAAGGGAGAAGTTGCTACACACACAAAACCGAACGCGAAAATTATTATTATTATTATTTTATATTGACGAGAACTTGCAAACCGCGACTTTGGATATACGTATCCACAACCAATTATTTTTCAAAACGAATGAAAGGCGAATATTTATAAATAATAAAAAGAAAAGCACAAACCGAAGTGCACGCGATGGGGTTAAATTTTCGATTAAAATGACACTTGGTTTTACAAGGTGCGTTCGATTATGTATAGCAATGACAGTATTCAACATATGCTGTCAGAGTGGCTAGCTCAGCAAAGGGTTGGTTCGACAACATGCAATCTTGTTAATTGATTATCAAATTTAATCGATTAATAGATTTGCTGTGAAAATGATTAAAGGTAATTAAATTGATTGCCACAAAGGGGCGTACTTACATATAGTAAGTGAAAGCGGGCGCCAGGAAATTTTTTTAGGAATTTCCAAACCTATATTAGAATCGACGGTGCAACAATAAAAATAAATGAAATGAAATGATAAGACCACAGTTTTAACTCCCGAATTGGGATTTTAAAATTTTTATTGGTTTGGGAAACCTTTATAAAATATAGGGGTAAAACCCAAAATCTTTTCAACCAAATGTAATTTTATAAAATGGAATTTAACAAAAGAAAATGGACCGTTACTACGGAATAGGTAATTAAAAAAAGTCACGGGTCCCGTAAATCTGGCGAACGAAAGCCAACCGATAAAATGTATGTATATATTTCTTGTTAATTTTCTTCTTCTTGAAGAAAACTAACAATAAAAAAAAAGAAACGACTAAATTACCACGAATCAAATAAATAAGTGAAATACTTAGCTTTTTTTTTCTTTATTGCCTCCTGCCAATTTCTCCTTCCTTCTTTCCTTTATTCTGCTCCTTATCACTATATTCTCCACAATTGCCAAATTACAAAAACTTTCTTTTCCAAATAATTTTTTTTTTATCACTACTACGTTTAACTCTATATCCAGCTCGAAATTCTTTCCTCCTCAAATCAAAACTTTTCTTTTCTCTCTACTTTTTCAAAAAAATTCTCCAACTTTCTTTCTTGCTTGCCAAACTAGAAGTGCCCTTCCAGGATTTTCTTGGTCCTGGATGGTCCCTCTTATTTTCCAATCAATCTGGTTTTCAGCCAATCATAGACCGCGGAATCGGATCTCGTCATTACTCAGCTATACTACATAGGCTGTAAGTGAACAGAGATGGAATCCGACGGTCTCGCTTACTCACCCTCTCTCATCAATTGTGCGTCGTCATCATCGAATTCGCCGGCACTTGGTATCATTTCCAGTGGGCGGGAATTCGATGGACGCATTCACCCCTCAACCAAGTTTTCGTATTTCGAAAAGAAAGTTTTGACGAAGACGAAAGAAATTCAGTTTTTCTCCAGTGCAATTTTCCCCTTCCGAATGAAAAATAAAATCAAATATATCAATTGTGGAGACTTTAGAGCGAAGCTATTTGTAATATTCCCTATACTGGAAAGAGAGGTTGGCAGAAATTCCTATTAGCGAATGGTTAACTTGGTTGGCTTTCGTTCAATTTTGGGTGGGTTGGGGGGGTAGATAAGAATAATAGTTAACGGTCCACCTTTTACATAGATAATATTGAGTTATGGTGGGCCTTTGGCCATACGCTGCGTCCGTCGGTGCTACGAACCCTTCGTAGTTAGTAGAGGTAGATGGCGTCTATGAACTCTGCATGTCTTCCTAGCTTCGTCATCAATATTAAAGATTAAGGTGATCGTAGTTTCATAGGTTGTTTTCAGACCGCCTGTCTGATCGTTCCTACGATTGTTTTACCAAAGCACCTGTATAAAAGAAAAGAAAAGAACGGAAGGAACAAGAAAAGGGATCTGGAAGGAAAGTTTTTGTTACGGTAAATTTTACCGTAACAAATCCCACCCTTTCCTCCTTGGAAATGTGCTTAATTTGCATGAAATTAAGCCATTTCCTACGGAACGACTTGGTTCACAACACAACACAGGAAGGGAAGTTATAAGAGACCAAAAATGGTAGTCTGTCCCAAGGAAAATTATCTTGAACCAAAAAACAAAAAAAACTCAAAATGGGACTTTGTCTTACAGGTTCTCCGTTAAGGAAATAAAAGGCTTAAGATCTTTGGTGTGCCAAGTGCCACGATCTTTACCATTTTCGTCTACGAGAACATACGTCCAAGGAGACAATCTTTTACTTATTATGAAAGGGCCCACAAACTTTGGTGCCAATTTTGCTGCATAGTAATTAGCTGCATCTGAGAGGACGAAATTCCTTCGCCATACAACGTCATTAGGGAGATATTGAGCATCTCTCCTTCTGAGGTTGTAGGCTTCCGCTGATTTTTTGGATGCTGCTTGAAGCTTAACAGCTATATCCGCCCTAAGTCTCCTAAACTTTTCTCCTATACCTTCACTCGAGTCAACATTATCATTCCTGTCTATAGCTTCATCACTAATTGTAAAATCTTCCCTACCACTCGTTGACATATCCTTGCCGAAATTGGCATAATAAGGTGAAACTCCTAAAACTTCATGTTGAGAAGTGCGTATAGCACAGGCTACTTTGGCCAGTTGAGAATCCCAAACGCGATGATTCTCCGAAACATAAGCTCTCAATGTTGTTTTTATACTCTGGTTTATTCTCTCCGCGGGGTTTGCCTGAGGATGATAGTGTGGCGTGAACCTAATCTTAGAAGAATAACCTTCACAAAGTGCCTTGAGTTCCCTACTTTTAAATTGAGGACCGTTGTCACAAATGACAACTTTTGGGACTCCAAATAGGAGAAAAACATTGTCTTCTAACTCCTTGCATACTGCCTTCGCAGTAGCCGATCTCAGCGCAAACAACAAAGGAAACTTGGTCAGATAATCTACCACTGTTAGAATATATATAAAGCCCATATTGGACTTAGGTAAAGGGCCTACCAAATCCACACTAATCATCTCCCACGGAGAAGAAACTCCTATTCTTTCCGTCATAAGACCGGCTGGTTTATCATTTATTGGTTTCATTTGCTGACAAATTCTACATTTTCTAACATAGTTAGTGACATCTAATCTCATTTTTGGCCAATAATATTTAGCCCCTACTCTAGCGAACGTTTTTCTTACCCCCATATGTCCTGCTAATGGACTATCGTGACATTCTGTCAAAATATTTAACCTATCTCTTTTACCTACAACTAACTTCCACTCGTTATTGTTTTCGTGGACCACTATATGCGTCGATTTGACAAATTTATATAATCGTCCACTTTCTACCCTCCATGTTGGATAATCTAATGGATTAGACTCTACTGACGAAATCATCTTGGTAACCCAAGGGTCCGAATCCTCATCTGAAACTCCAGCCACTACTGGAACTCCCCGAGATAACATGTCCGGCACGACATGGTCTTTACCCTTACGGTGTATGATCTTAAAATCAAACTGCTGAAGCCGTACTGCCCAGCGAGCGAGTCTCCCTTGGGGATCTTTTAGGTTATTCAACCAAACCAGTGAATAGTGATCAGTTATGTCCGTGAATCGAACACCTTCGATGTACGGCCGTAACTTCTCAACTGCCCACAAAACTCCTAAACACTCCTTCTCTGTAGTGGAATAGTTCCTTTCATTCCTATTTAAAGACCTACTTAGTTAACAAATGACCTTTTCACCGCTTTCAAAAGTTTGTGTAAGTACGGCCCCGATACCGTAATCAGAAGCGTCGGTTTGGACTACGAATGGAAGACTGAAGTCGGGACATGTCAAAATAGGGGCCGTGATTAAACATTCTTTCGATTTCCTAAAACTGTCTTCGCATTCTTGAGTCCAGACGAATTTCTTGCTCTTTTTCAGCAAATCGGTTAAAGGTCTAACTAGCGTTGCAAAATTTGGTACGAAGCGTCTGTACCACGAAACTGTCCCTACAAAACTCCTAACCTCTTTAACATTTTTGGGTGCAGGTATTTTCACCATACTATCCACTTTTTCTGGATCAACATGTAATCCGTTCCGATCAACAACGTAGCCCAAGAATTTTAAGGATGGTCTGCAAAAGTTGCATTTATCCCGACCTACTTTCAATCCTGCTTCACGCAGTCTTTTCAAAACTTCGTCTAGGATTTCTAAATGTTTTCCAAATGTATCCGTAACGATAATAATATCGTCCAGATACACGAAAACGAATGGTTCTAATTCTGGCCCTAAAACACTATCTATAAATCTCTGCCACGTAGCAGGAGCATTGTGTAAGCCAAAAGGCATACGTTTAAATTGGAAAAGACCTCTACCCGGAACCGTGAAGGCTGTAAACTTACGAGATTCCTCAGACATGGGAATCTGCCAATACGCTGACTTAATGTCAAGCGATGTCAAAAACCTAGCATTCCTAAGCTTATCTAAAATGGCGGAGATGATCGGAAGTGGATAAGCGTCCCTTTCTGTAACCTGGTTTAACTTCCTATAATCGACACAGAACCTAAAGGTACCATCCTTTTTCTTAATTAAAACTATCGGAGAAGCCCAAGGGCTGTTTGATTTTTCAATCACATCTTCGTCCACCATCTCTTTTAGAGCCTTATCAATGTGGACCTGCATTGCCGGGGAGACCGGATAATACCTTTGTTTAATTGGTTCTGATGTCGTCCTAATAATATGTTCTACCCGATTTGTCCTTCCCAACCCCTCTGGCATGGTCTTGAACAAATCTTCAATCAAAGCGTTCAGCTTTGCCCTCTGCTCATCGTCTAACTCAGACGCTTCTGTGATAGACGAGCCTTCAATCGAAGCCAACATTTCTTGGTTTGAAAAGCTCCACATGCGTGATCGAAGATCCGGGACGATACCCGACAGTGCCCAAAAATCTGCACCAAGGATCAACGCATGTGGGAGTGAGGGTATAACTAAACACTCTATCAAAACTGACCTATCTTCTATTACTATGGGTAATTTAACTGTGCCTAAAACTCCTACACCTGCACCATCAGCTAAATGAACCTGCCTAATGTTACTTTTTTCTAAGACTAGCCCTAAATCCTTAAGAACCCTCCAAACGTCCCTACAAATTATCGTTCGCGTAGCTCCTGAATCTAAAAGCCCTAAAAAGCGTAGACCGTAAATATTTACTCCTAAATATGGGCGACTATCTACCCCGCTTGAATCTAATGTGAAACCAAGTTTAATCTGAGTTGCCAGCTGGTCGTCAGCAGGCGACCTAACTAATTGCGACGGCGCTCTTGTCCTGCTGGCCCAAGAGTCCGTTGCCCATTTCCCGAGCAGCGTCTACAATCCCTACGAGTTGTTCCTAAAGACCCACATCCGAAACAACGCCTAGGAGCGGAACAAGTGGAAGAAAAATGTCCTTCCCTGTTACAGTTAAAGCACCGCATTGATCTATTGGGGGGTTGGTCTCTTCTAACAGTAACCGCTGTTTCTTGAACGGCAGCAACATATGCAACATCAGGCTCCAAAGCCTGCCTGTTGCGACTAGTAGGAGGAGGCACGAAGGATTCCACATTTGCCCTAATTGTCTCTAGCTTCCTACCCAACGCAACCAGTTCATTGACTGATTTAATATCAGCCAAGCCTAATTGCGTTTGATAAAAAGGAGCTATGTTTTTCATGAGAATAGTTAATTTCCTATTCTCACTCAACGGCTCAGAGAATCTTTTGAAAAGGGTCTGCATGAGAGCAATGTACATACCCATTGTCTCATCTTTACCCTGGGTTCGTCGCCTGACCTCATCCAACAAGAGGTCATCATAGTTCGAGGGTAAGAACTCTAACTTCAATTCACGAATCAATTCTTCCCAAGTTGAAATGTTGTCCCTAATCGCCCTAAACCAAAGAAGCGCCTTCCCAGTAAACAAATCCACACCTGATTTCAAAAGTCTAGCATGTGAAACCCCACGCGATTCCCTAAGTTCTTCGATTCTTTCTATGAATGAGTTCACTGATGAGCCGCACCGCTCACCAGAAAACTTCACGTTCCATTTTTCGATGCGCTCAGGGTTCCGGTCGCAGGGTTCATCCTGCTGTAGAAATCCTGAGCTCGCTCGTTGGCCGACGTTCGCAGGTGGTGACGCATCCGACGCTGCTGTCGACATGTTGTTGTTGTTGTTGTTGTTGTTTTCTTTTTCTTTTTCTTTATTTTCTTCCTCACCCCCATCGGTTAAAGTTGCCATCAGTAGCAACAATTCACCCCTTAAATCCGCCACCTCGTTTACCTCATCAGAAGACTCTGCCTTAGCCCTACAGATCCTACCAAGAGACCATTCGATTTTTGTTCGAATCTTCAAAAATTCCGATGACTTCGGATTTTTCGGAGGGGTTTTTAAAAGGTTTTTAATCTCCAACACCTTGGTTTGAACTGCCTTACAATCTTCCTCAAACGAAAACGGGTAATGGGGGCTCTCAGCCGAAATGGACCCATCACGCTCTAAGGTGCGTGAAGCTCTGAGCGTGACCCTCATGTTGTCCACTGTACCCTCTTTAAGACCCCGAGCCTTTAACTCATAAATGAGCTCTTCTTTATTTAACCTATTAACATCCATTTTTACTGACTAATAAACAAAGAAAGAAAAAAAATTAAACACAATTTTAAACCAAAAAAAAAAAACCAAAATCAATTTCAAATTGAAAATTAAAAACTGAAACTAACCTCAAAATAAAATAAAAAAAAACTCAATAGCTAAAAACAAGATCTAAAATTGAGATGGCCAACAAGTTTTAAGACTACCACCGAACGAAAATTCAAAATAAATAAAAAAAAAATTCGAGAAATCCCAAAAATGACCTTGAATTAAAATCCAATCCACTCACGAAAAAAAAGTAATTCCAAAAAAACGCAACCCTTAAAATTTCTTACAACCAAAACAAAACTAATGCAAAAAAAAAACTTTAATTCAACCAACAAAAGATTCGAAATTTGCTAATAAGAAATTCACCCAAAAGAATTGGTAACTCTATACCAAGAGTTACCCAAAAAAAAAATCTGTATAAAATGGGAAACAATCACACAAAAATGAAATGGGACGAGTTAAAAAAAAAATAAACATAAAAATAAAAATTATGAAAATATGAAAAAAATATTAGTAAAATTAAAATTGTATAAAAACAAAATCGAATTAAATAATTAATAAATTGTTTAAAATAATGTCAAAAAAAAAGGTCCGATAAAATCAAAAATAATAAACCAAAAAGTTAAAAGAAAATAAATAAAGTGGCAACCCTGGTTGCCCAAGCAGATTTCTTATCAAAAATCAAAAAAAAATAATCACTTTAATCTAACCGCGATCAAAATGTTAGATTTATTAAAATATTTATGTGTTATATCCGAACACAGCAAAATCAAAACGAATAAAAACTGATTTATAAACAACCGGATCTTGAATGTATGCTTAATATATTATTTAACAACCACAAGGCAAAAGAAAAATCAAAAAAAAAATTACCACAGAATGTAGACAAAAAAAAAACGTAATTTGTCGGAAAGAGACAAATATAGCACGAACAAAAGGTACCGAGTTAAAAAAAAAGAACACCGTTATTAATAAAATTATTTATATAAAAAAAAACACCGGCGAAAACAATTATGTCTAGGTACTCGATTAAAGTAATAATTAAAAAAAACATGCAACTCACTCAATTTCCTTGCGAACCAAAAAAAACAATTATCTCCTCTTGTTTAATTCCTGTCTCGTATCACAACAAAAAAAAATTCCACAGCAACCTCTTGATCTATCCTGTATATACCATAGAAATTTTTCCACCACACAAACTGCACCAGATTGATAATGAAGCTGCAAAATAAAAAAAAAACACAGGAAAGTAAGAAGAACACCACAATGCTGGAGATAAAAAATTAAAACAAAACTTCCCTAAAAATAATCAATAAACACCAGGAATCACTTTTAATTAAGTAGGTATGTAATTGTTGCACCGCGGCAGGGGACGATTATATATTTTTTTTAATATGCCCCACGTTGGGCGCCAAATTGCTACACACACAAAACCGAACGCGAAAATTATTATTATTATTATTTTATATTGACGAGAACTTGCAAACCGCGACTTTGGATATACGTATCCACAACCAATTATTTTTCAAAACGAATGAAAGGCGAATATTTATAAATAATAAAAAGAAAAGCACAAACCGAAGTGCACGCGATGGGGTTAAATTTTCGATTAAAATGACACTTGGTTTTACAAGGTGCGTTCGATTATGTATAGCAATGACAGTATTCAACATATGCTGTCAGAGTGGCTAGCTCAGCAAAGGGTTGGTTCGACAACATGCAATCTTGTTAATTGATTATCAAATTTAATCGATTAATAGATTTGCTGTGAAAATGATTAAAGGTAATTAAATTGATTGCCACAAAGGGGCGTACTTACATATAGTAAGTGAAAGCGGGCGCCAGGAAATTTTTTTAGGAATTTCCAAACCTATATTAGAATCGACGGTGCAACAATAAAAATAAATGAAATGAAATGATAAGACCACAGTTTTAACTCCCGAATTGGGATTTTAAAATTTTTATTGGTTTGGGAAACCTTTATAAAATATAGGGGTAAAACCCAAAATCTTTTCAACCAAATGTAATTTTATAAAATGGAATTTAACAAAAGAAAATGGACCGTTACTACGGAATAGGTAATGAAAAAAAGTCACGGGTCCCGTAAATCTGGCGAACGAAAGCCAACCGATAAAATGTATGTATATATTTCTTGTTAATTTTCTTCTTCTTGAAGAAAACTAACAATAAAAAAAAAGAAACGACTAAATTACCACGAATCAAATAAATAAGTGAAATACTTAGCTTTTTTTTTCTTTATTGCCTCCTGCCAATTTCTCCTTCCTTCTTTCCTTTATTCTGCTCCTTATCACTATATTCTCCACAATTGCCAAATTACAAAAACTTTCTTTTCCAAATAATTTTTTTTTTATCACTACTACGTTTAACTCTATATCCAGCTCGAAATTCTTTCCTCCTCAAATCAAAACTTTTCTTTTCTCTCTACTTTTTCAAAAAAATTCTCCAACTTTCTTTCTTGCTTGCCAAACTAGAAGTGCCCTTCCAGGATTTTCTTGGTCCTGGATGGTCCCTCTTATTTTCCAATCAATCTGGTTTTCAGCCAATCATAGACCGCGGAATCGGATCTCGTCATTACTCAGCTATACTACATAGGCAGTAAGTGAACAGAGATGGAATCCGACGGTCTCGCTTACTCACCCTCTCTCATCAATTGTGCGTCGTCATCATCGAATTCGCCGGCACTTGGTATCATTTCCAGTGGGCGGGAATTCGATGGACGCATTCACCCCTCAACCAAGTTTTCGTATTTCGAAAAGAAAGTTTTGACGAAGACGAAAGAAATTCAGTTTTTCTCCAGTGCAATTTTCCCCTTCCGAATGAAAAATAAAATCAAATATATCAATTGTGGAGACTTTAGAGCGAAGCTATTTGTAATATTCCCTATACTGGAAAGAGAGGTTGGCAGAAATTCCTATTAGCGAATGGTTAACTTGGTTGGCTTTCGTTCAATTTTGGGTGGGTTGGGGGGGTAGATAAGAATAATAGTTAACGGTCCACCTTTTACATAGATAATATTGAGTTATGGTGGGCCTTTGGCCATACGCTGCGTCCGTCGGTGCTACGAACCCTTCGTAGTTAGTAGAGGTAGATGGCGTCTATGAACTCTGCATGTCTTCCTAGCTTCGTCATCAATATTAAAGATTAAGGTGATCGTAGTTTCATAGGTTGTTTTCAGACCGCCTGTCTGATCGTTCCTACGATTGTTTTACCAAAGCACCTGTATAAAAGAAAAGAAAAGAACGGAAGGAACAAGAAAAGGGATCTGGAAGGAAAGTTTTTGTTACGGTAAATTTTACCGTAACAAATCCCACCCTTTCCTCCTTGGAAATGTGCTTAATTTGCATGAAATTAAGCCATTTCCTACGGAACGACTTGGTTCACAACACAACACAGGAAGGGAAGTTATAAAAGACCAAAAATGGTAGTCTGTCCCAAGGAAAATTATCTTGAACCAAAAAACAAAAAAAACTCAAAATGGGACTTTGTCTTACAGGTTCTCCGTTAAGGAAATAAAAGGCTTAAGATCTTTGGTGTGCCAAGTGCCACGATCTTTACCATTTTCGTCTACGAGAACATACGTCCAAGGAGACAATCTTTTACTTATTATGAAAGGGCCCACAAACTTTGGTGCCAATTTTGCTGCATAGTAATTAGCTGCATCTGAGAGGACGAAATTCCTTCGCCATACAACGTCATTAGGGAGATATTGAGCATCTCTCCTTCTGAGGTTGTAGGCTTCCGCTGATTTTTTGGATGCTGCTTGAAGCTTAACAGCTATATCCGCCCTAAGTCTCCTAAACTTTTCTCCTATACCTTCACTCGAGTCAACATTATCATTCCTGTCTATAGCTTCATCACTAATTGTAAAATCTTCCCTACCACTCGTTGACATATCCTTGCCGAAATTGGCATAATAAGGTGAAACTCCTAAAACTTCATGTTGAGAAGTGCGTATAGCACAGGCTACTTTGGCCAGTTGAGAATCCCAAACGCGATGATTCTCCGAAACATAAGCTCTCAATGTTGTTTTTATACTCTGGTTTATTCTCTCCGCGGGGTTTGCCTGAGGATGATAGTGTGGCGTGAACCTAATCTTAGAAGAATAACCTTCACAAAGTGCCTTGAGTTCCCTACTTTTAAATTGAGGACCGTTGTCACAAATGACAACTTTTGGGACTCCAAATAGGAGAAAAACATTGTCTTCTAACTCCTTGCATACTGCCTTCGCAGTAGCCGATCTCAGCGCAAACAACAAAGGAAACTTGGTCAGATAATCTACCACTGTTAGAATATATATAAAGCCCATATTGGACTTAGGTAAAGGGCCTACCAAATCCACACTAATCATCTCCCACGGAGAAGAAACTCCTATTCTTTCCGTCATAAGACCGGCTGGTTTATCATTTATTGGTTTCATTTGCTGACAAATTCTACATTTTCTAACATAGTTAGTGACATCTAATCTCATTTTTGGCCAATAATATTTAGCCCCTACTCTAGCGAACGTTTTTCTTACCCCCATATGTCCTGCTAATGGACTATCGTGACATTCTGTCAAAATATTTAACCTATCTCTTTTACCTACAACTAACTTCCACTCGTTATTGTTTTCGTGGACCACTATATGCGTCGATTTGACAAATTTATATAATCGTCCACTTTCTACCCTCCATGTTGGATAATCTAATGGATTAGACTCTACTGACGAAATCATCTTGGTAACCCAAGGGTCCGAATCCTCATCTGAAACTCCAGCCACTACTGGAACTCCCCGAGATAACATGTCCGGCACGACATGGTCTTTACCCTTACGGTGTATGATCTTAAAATCAAACTGCTGAAGCCGTACTGCCCAGCGAGCGAGTCTCCCTTGGGGATCTTTTAGGTTATTCAACCAAACCAGTGAATAGTGATCAGTTATGTCCGTGAATCGAACACCTTCGATGTACGGCCGTAACTTCTCAACTGCCCACAAAACTCCTAAACACTCCTTCTCTGTAGTGGAATAGTTCCTTTCATTCCTATTTAAAGACCTACTTAGATAACAAATGACCTTTTCACCGCTTTCAAAAGTTTGTGTAAGTACGGCCCCGATACCGTAATCAGAAGCGTCGGTTTGGACTACGAATGGAAGACTGAAGTCGGGACATGTCAAAATAGGGGCCGTGATTAAACATTCTTTCGATTTCCTAAAACTGTCTTCGCATTCTTGAGTCCAGACGAATTTCTTGCTCTTTTTCAGCAAATCGGTTAAAGGTCTAACTAGCGTTGCAAAATTTGGTACGAAGCGTCTGTACCACGAAACTGTCCCTACAAAACTCCTAACCTCTTTAACATTTTTGGGTGCAGGTATTTTCACCATACTATCCACTTTTTCTGGATCAACATGTAATCCGTTCCGATCAACAACGTAGCCCAAGAATTTTAAGGATGGTCTGCAAAAGTTGCATTTATCCCGACCTACTTTCAATCCTGCTTCACGCAGTCTTTTCAAAACTTCGTCTAGGATTTCTAAATGTTTTCCAAATGTATCCGTAACGATAATAATATCGTCCAGATACACGAAAACGAATGGTTCTAATTCTGGCCCTAAAACACTATCTATAAATCTCTGCCACGTAGCAGGAGCATTGTGTAAGCCAAAAGGCATACGTTTAAATTGGAAAAGACCTCTACCCGGAACCGTGAAGGCTGTAAACTTACGAGATTCCTCAGACATGGGAATCTGCCAATACGCTGACTTAATGTCAAGCGATGTCAAAAACCTAGCATTCCTAAGCTTATCTAAAATGGCGGAGATGATCGGAAGTGGATAAGCGTCCCTTTCTGTAACCTGGTTTAACTTCCTATAATCGACACAGAACCTAAAGGTACCATCCTTTTTCTTAATTAAAACTATCGGAGAAGCCCAAGGGCTGTTTGATTTTTCAATCACATCTTCGTCCACCATCTCTTTTAGAGCCTTATCAATGTGGACCTGCATTGCCGGGGAGACCGGATAATACCTTTGTTTAATTGGTTCTGATGTCGTCCTAATAATATGTTCTACCCGATTTGTCCTTCCCAACCCCTCTGGCATGGTCTTGAACAAATCTTCAATCAAAGCGTTCAGCTTTGCCCTCTGCTCATCGTCTAACTCAGACGCTTCTGTGATAGACGAGCCTTCAATCGAAGCCAACATTTCTTGGTTTGAAAAGCTCCACATGCGTGATCGAAGATCCGGGACGATACCCGACAGTGCCCAAAAATCTGCACCAAGGATCAACGCATGTGGGAGTGAGGGTATAACTAAACACTCTATCAAAACTGACCTATCTTCTATTACTATGGGTAATTTAACTGTGCCTAAAACTCCTACACCTGCACCATCAGCTAAATGAACCTGCCTAATGTTACTTTTTTCTAAGACTAGCCCTAAATCCTTAAGAACCCTCCAAACGTCCCTACAAATTATCGTTCGCGTAGCTCCTGAATCTAAAAGCCCTAAAAAGCGTAGACCGTAAATATTTACTCCTAAATATGGGCGACTATCTACCCCGCTTGAATCTAATGTGAAACCAAGTTTAATCTGAGTTGCCAGCTGGTCGTCAGCAGGCGACCTAACTAATTGCGACGGCGCTCTTGTCCTGCTGGCCCAAGAGTCCGTTGCCCATTTCCCGAGCAGCGTCTACAATCCCTACGAGTTGTTCCTAAAGACCCACATCCGAAACAACGCCTAGGAGCGGAACAAGTGGAAGAAAAATGTCCTTCCCTGTTACAGTTAAAGCACCGCATTGATCTATTGGGGGGTTGGTCTCTTCTAACAGTAACCGCTGTTTCTTGAACGGCAGCAACATATGCAACATCAGGCTCCAAAGCCTGCCTGTTGCGACTAGTAGGAGGAGGCACGAAGGATTCCACATTTGCCCTAATTGTCTCTAGCTTCCTACCCAACGCAACCAGTTCATTGACTGATTTAATATCAGCCAAGCCTAATTGCGTTTGATAAAAAGGAGCTATGTTTTTCATGAGAATAGTTAATTTCCTATTCTCACTCAACGGCTCAGAGAATCTTTTGAAAAGGGTCTGCATGAGAGCAATGTACATACCCATTGTCTCATCTTTACCCTGGGTTCGTCGCCTGACCTCATCCAACAAGAGGTCATCATAGTTCGAGGGTAAGAACTCTAACTTCAATTCACGAATCAATTCTTCCCAAGTTGAAATGTTGTCCCTAATCGCCCTAAACCAAAGAAGCGCCTTCCCAGTAAACAAATCCACACCTGATTTCAAAAGTCTAGCATGTGAAACCCCACGCGATTCCCTAAGTTCTTCGATTCTTTCTATGAATGAGTTCACTGATGAGCCGCACCGCTCACCAGAAAACTTCACGTTCCATTTTTCGATGCGCTCGGGGTTCCGGTCGCAGGGTTCATCCTGCTGTAGAAATCCTGAGCTCGCTCGTTGGCCGACGTTCGCAGGTGGTGACGCATCCGACGCTGCTGTCGACATGTTGTTGTTGTTGTTGTTGTTGTTTTCTTTTTCTTTTTCTTTATTTTCTTCCTCACCCCCATCGGTTAAAGTTGCCATCAGTAGCAACAATTCACCCCTTAAATCCGCCACCTCGTTTACCTCATCAGAAGACTCTGCCTTAGCCCTACAGATCCTACCAAGAGACCATTCGATTTTTGTTCGAATCTTCAAAAATTCCGATGACTTCGGATTTTTCGGAGGGGTTTTTAAAAGGTTTTTAATCTCCAACACCTTGGTTTGAACTGCCTTACAATCTTCCTCAAACGAAAACGGGTAATGGGGGCTCTCAGCCGAAATGGACCCATCACGCTCTAAGGTGCGTGAAGCTCTGAGCGTGACCCTCATGTTGTCCACTGTACCCTCTTTAAGACCCCGAGCCTTTAACTCATAAATGAGCTCTTCTTTATTTAACCTATTAACATCCATTTTTACTGACTAATAAACAAAGAAAGAAAAAAAATTAAACACAATTTTAAACCAAAAAAAAAAAACCAAAATCAATTTCAAATTGAAAATTAAAAACTGAAACTAACCTCAAAATAAAATAAAAAAAAACTCAATAGCTAAAAACAAGATCTAAAATTGAGATGGCCAACAAGTTTTAAGACTACCACCGAACGAAAATTCAAAATAAATAAAAAAAAAATTCGAGAAATCCCAAAAATGACCTTGAATTAAAATCCAATCCACTCACGAAAAAAAAGTAATTCCAAAAAAACGCAACCCTTAAAATTTCTTACAACCAAAACAAAACTAATGCAAAAAAAAAACTTTAATTCAACCAACAAAAGATTCGAAATTTGCTAATAAGAAATTCACCCAAAAGAATTGGTAACTCTATACCAAGAGTTACCCAAAAAAAAAATCTGTATAAAATGGGAAACAATCACACAAAAATGAAATGGGACGAGTTAAAAAAAAAATAAACATAAAAATAAAAATTATGAAAATATGAAAAAAATATTAGTAAAATTAAAATTGTATAAAAACAAAATCGAATTAAATAATTAATAAATTGTTTAAAATAATGTCAAAAAAAAAGGTCCGATAAAATCAAAAATAATAAACCAAAAAGTTAAAAGAAAATAAATAAAGTGGCAACCCTGGTTGCCCAAGCAGATTTCTTATCAAAAATCAAAAAAAAATAATCACTTTAATCTAACCGCGATCAAAATGTTAGATTTATTAAAATATTTATGTGTTATATCCGAACACAGCAAAATCAAAACGAATAAAAACTGATTTATAAACAACCGGATCTTGAATGTATGCTTAATATATTATTTAACAACCACAAGGCAAAAGAAAAATCAAAAAAAAAATTACCACAGAATGTAGACAAAAAAAAAACGTAATTTGTCGGAAAGAGACAAATATAGCACGAACAAAAGGTACCGAGTTAAAAAAAAAGAACACCGTTATTAATAAAATTATTTATATAAAAAAAAACACCGGCGAAAACAATTATGTCTAGGTACTCGATTAAAGTAATAATTAAAAAAAACATGCAACTCACTCAATTTCCTTGCGAACCAAAAAAAACAATTATCTCCTCTTGTTTAATTCCTGTCTCGTATCACAACAAAAAAAAATTCCACAGCAACCTCTTGATCTATCCTGTATATACCATAGAAATTTTTCCACCACACAAACTGCACCAGATTGATAATGAAGCTGCAAAATAAAAAAAAAACACAGGAAAGTAAGAAGAACACCACAATGCTGGAGATAAAAAATTAAAACAAAACTTCCCTAAAAATAATCAATAAACACCAGGAATCACTTTTAATTAAGTAGGTATGTAATTGTTGCACCGCGGCAGGGGACGATTATATATTTTTTTTAATATGCCCCACGTTGGGCGCCAAATTGCTACACACACAAAACCGAACGCGAAAATTATTATTATTATTATTTTATATTGACGAGAACTTGCAAACCGCGACTTTGGATATACGTATCCACAACCAATTATTTTTCAAAACGAATGAAAGGCGAATATTTATAAATAATAAAAAGAAAAGCACAAACCGAAGTGCACGCGATGGGGTTAAATTTTCGATTAAAATGACACTTGGTTTTACAAGGTGCGTTCGATTATGTATAGCAATGACAGTATTCAACATATGCTGTCAGAGTGGCTAGCTCAGCAAAGGGTTGGTTCGACAACATGCAATCTTGTTAATTGATTATCAAATTTAATCGATTAATAGATTTGCTGTGAAAATGATTAAAGGTAATTAAATTGATTGCCACAAAGGGGCGTACTTACATATAGTAAGTGAAAGCGGGCGCCAGGAAATTTTTTTAGGAATTTCCAAACCTATATTAGAATCGACGGTGCAACAATAAAAATAAATGAAATGAAATGATAAGACCACAGTTTTAACTCCCGAATTGGGATTTTAAAATTTTTATTGGTTTGGGAAACCTTTATAAAATATAGGGGTAAAACCCAAAATCTTTTCAACCAAATGTAATTTTATAAAATGGAATTTAACAAAAGAAAATGGACCGTTACTACGGAATAGGTAATTAAAAAAAGTCACGGGTCCCGTAAATCTGGCGAACGAAAGCCAACCGATAAAATGTATGTATATATTTCTTGTTAATTTTCTTCTTCTTGAAGAAAACTAACAATAAAAAAAAAGAAACGACTAAATTACCACGAATCAAATAAATAAGTGAAATACTTAGCTTTTTTTTTCTTTATTGCCTCCTGCCAATTTCTCCTTCCTTCTTTCCTTTATTCTGCTCCTTATCACTATATTCTCCACAATTGCCAAATTACAAAAACTTTCTTTTCCAAATAATTTTTTTTTTATCACTACTACGTTTAACTCTATATCCAGCTCGAAATTCTTTCCTCCTCAAATCAAAACTTTTCTTTTCTCTCTACTTTTTCAAAAAAATTCTCCAACTTTCTTTCTTGCTTGCCAAACTAGAAGTGCCCTTCCAGGATTTTCTTGGTCCTGGATGGTCCCTCTTATTTTCCAATCAATCTGGTTTTCAGCCAATCATAGACCGCGGAATCGGATCTCGTCATTACTCAGCTATACTACATAGGCAGTAAGTGAACAGAGATGGAATCCGACGGTCTCGCTTACTCACCCTCTCTCATCAATTGTGCGTCGTCATCATCGAATTCGCCGGCACTTGGTATCATTTCCAGTGGGCGGGAATTCGATGGACGCATTCACCCCTCAACCAAGTTTTCGTATTTCGAAAAGAAAGTTTTGACGAAGACGAAAGAAATTCAGTTTTTCTCCAGTGCAATTTTCCCCTTCCGAATGAAAAATAAAATCAAATATATCAATTGTGGAGACTTTAGAGCGAAGCTATTTGTAATATTCCCTATACTGGAAAGAGAGGTTGGCAGAAATTCCTATTAGCGAATGGTTAACTTGGTTGGCTTTCGTTCAATTTTGGGTGGGTTGGGGGGGTAGATAAGAATAATAGTTAACGGTCCACCTTTTACATAGATAATATTGAGTTATGGTGGGCCTTTGGCCATACGCTGCGTCCGTCGGTGCTACGAACCCTTCGTAGTTAGTAGAGGTAGATGGCGTCTATGAACTCTGCATGTCTTCCTAGCTTCGTCATCAATATTAAAGATTAAGGTGATCGTAGTTTCATAGGTTGTTTTCAGACCGCCTGTCTGATCGTTCCTACGATTGTTTTACCAAAGCACCTGTATAAAAGAAAAGAAAAGAACGGAAGGAACAAGAAAAGGGATCTGGAAGGAAAGTTTTTGTTACGGTAAATTTTACCGTAACAAAGTTACCTAACTTCCCTTTCATTGTCGATATCACACCACACACGCACCTTTTTCCAAAACTCAGAAGATATATCGTCTGGCCCAATCCAACCGCTTTTTTTAGAGATTCTTACTCGCCGCAGTAACATCGTCGAATGTTATGTGGGTATTCCGTAAAGCCCATTTGAATGTCCATCAACCCTTGTGAAGAATTTTGTCGTCTTTCAGAAGAAGTTGGCCTTGAATATTGTTAATGATTTTTGACGAACAAATCTCCTGGACATTTCTTCCTCATTGAGAAGCTATTTTGAAGATGGTTGCGTCTTTGTGTATGTTGTAATTTAGTAGCTCTTGGAAAGCTTTGCATCAGCAGCTGGCGAAGAATTTCCTCTCGACTCCGACTCCCTATCTACCTACAGGCCCTCCTTAATTTATGTTGCAAATATGTGAACTTCTTCTTCTTCGATTCTTTCTTGCTGCTTCTGTTTTTTACTTCCTTTTTATCTGTATGATCTGAGGTTTACTTTATTCAAGCTTTGAACTTCTTACTCATCACCTTAGCTTCATAATTCTACTACCAGGTATCTTTGGCTTGTTGGAAGTGTGGTTTAAAAACCTCTATCTGAGATTTGGCGCTTTTTAAGCCAGCTTGCTGTAGGAAATCTCAAATACTCTGTAACGTACTCAGCTCATTTAGATGGTCGATGTTGTGACAAAGTTAAATTTGCATATTCGAAATCGATATTTTTACTTTCTTTAAACTGATACATATCTATACGATTATATATGAAGTTTGATTTTTGTCTGCACGAAATCAATACCATAGCTCTACAGAGCTAGTACAAAAAAAAAGCAAGAAACACTCTGGAGTGCATCTCTTATTTTCTACCTCGAATTAGAAAACGTACAAAGACACTCCAATTGCCACTATACTCTATTCGAGTGATTTGTTCAGCACAAGGAAGATAGGACGTTTGCCTCTCAGTCTGGCTATATTGGCTTGCATACATCGGTCTCAAGTTAAAGCTCTCACAGGGTTTCCATACTTTGCATAGTAAATTGCCGCAAATCGAGTAAATTATACATTAGGGTTACCATCTTATGATTTAAAACAAAAAATCAAAAATTATTTATCTTCTTCCACACCACCAAGCGTTTATTCAGAAAGGATACAAAAACAAAAACAAATGACAACACCTCCCTATCAATCAAAAGCTGAAAAAGCTACAAAATCCAAATCTCAACATAGAAATGCAGTAGCGAGATCCTTTTTTTAAAATCATGGCAACACCTTTGAGATGTGCTTTGTGCGATGACGATGAGGGTTGTTTTTGTTATACTGAACAAAAAGAAACAAAAATTAGTCTGCTTTTTGCAGTCAAACTGAAAGGTTATGGGTGCTGCCAAATTTATCGAAAATCACAACAACAATTCTTGTGTGTTCAGTGGTTTGGGTTTAATTTCAGAGGCAGTTTCTGTTTTAGTTTGCCATTAGGATTATCTGCAGGCATCATTGGTAGATAAAAAGCTCCCTCATAAGGCATATGCTGAACAAATCACTCGAATAGAGTATAGAGAAAAACATCTCTCTTACAAAAATCCGCCCATCGTCAGAATGCAACTCTGATTCGAATATTCGCTCCACCTGTCTTTAGCCCGAATTAATTTCAAGGAACCCCGGGGTAGTATTAATTAATTAAACCTAGCTCCTGTCCCGGATTAAGTTTTCTATAAGTCCAGGTTTTATAATTCAATAATAATTCTCAGCGTTCAAAAGAAACGCAGAAAATCCCAAACATTCACATAGTTTCGATTGATTTTAGGTGTTCCTTAACCCTTCTTCCTGATACTGTGGTAACGATACTTGCACTTGGTATTGCATTTTTAATCCATTTGTTTGATGCAAGATTCCTTATTTTCAACAGTAGGTACCTTATGTTCCTTACTACAGATAGGGCAAATAAATATTGCAAATCTTAATAATATTAAAAACTATCACCCAGAGAAAACTTAAAGGAAAGAAGGAAGGTTTTTGGACATAAACCAAAAAACACCAATCAAATCAAACCAAACAACATTTAAACTTTAAAACTTGTAAATTAATACACTTTATTTCTTATTTTATTCAAGTTATCATCATCACACAATTTTCGAACGCTAAAGATGTAAAACAAACCTTAAAATGTATACAATATGTCTTCCCAAATAAGGACGAATATAAATAAAAATTAAAAAAAAATAAACTGTTTTCAATTTTCTCCCTCATGAGACTGATAGTAACTAGGAGCACTGCGTTCTGATGCCGGACTCGGGGCCGGACTAATTGCCGGACTCCTATTAGCCGGTGTCGCCGCAGGACTCTGACCCAATGGAACGACTAACGGTCCAATTGGTTTTCTCGGCCTTGGAGTGCCACGAGTTCCCGGATTAGGTGGGCCGCCTGGCTTCAATCGTGGTCGGCCAGGACCTCTTTTCACGGGTGGAATTGTCGGAACAAACGCACCCTCACCGGTGTTTGTAAGATGTTCTGTTGTTGTGCCTATTCAAAGGAAGAAAAAGAACATTGATAAGTATAATGTAGTCATAAAGTCGGTTTTTGTAAACCTAATCACGCACGCGAAATAAGGATATTGTTGTATTCAATATACATCACTACTTTAATATTGCGACATAATTAGCAAAACCACGCAATAAAATGCAAAAGGCACGTTCGACGGGTTCCGACAGGACATTTGAATCTGCTTTGCATACGTTTGCAGCACGTTTTTGTGCGGAGGAGTGAAAGAAAACCTCTCACATGCTGCTATAGTTCTGTGGCTAAACGGATCGATGCAAGCAATGAGCTTATTGCAATTATCCTGCACAAATGTATTTCGGGTTCGACACAATCAGCCGTAAGCCGATTTATTCAATTAACGCACTGCAGAGTGCGTGCACAAATGGACACAGACCGGCCAAAAAAGAGAAATGCATTTCCATAAGCTGCTTTACAACAAGCCTCCACAATTATTATTATCATTAGCCAACCGTCGTTGGTGGAATGGCATCGTCAGGACAACGACAACGCCGACAATGAGGAGGAACGTAATTCCTAACGCAATGATACTTAATCATAAATATCCATTAGTCGTTAAGTACATTCGTCCTTGTTGGAGGATTTTCTGTAAATACACATAATAATGTAGGGACAGACAAAATGTCTGCATTTTATTATCGGACACAATCATCGACAAAACATTCTCGGGATACTTGCACGTTATCCCGGGATCTGATCTGTTTCTGTGCAAATATTTAGCATGACTTGTCTGTATCTGGATGGTAGAAGTGTGAGATACATTACGATATTCAAAAAATACAAAACACACACACACACAACAACTCTCTATGTGCGAGCGACCGACAGTGTTCTTGAGGGGGAAGCACGTGCGGTTAAGTCTTACTTATACATTAAAATATGTAACATGAGCATCCGAATTGTCGAGATGGGGGAGTCTAGGAATGGAACACCGTGATATTGAAGTGTTGTGTCATAAACGACTGACAGGTCCTTATTGGGAGGTGGGAAAGTATAAGGGCGGACGGACGGAGGTATACTATATGTTCAAACGTGACTGTCTTAAATGCTTTATTTTGGTGAGTCGTGATTAAGATGATGCTACTTGAGGGTTTCCGCTTTTGGGATATTAGGCACTTAATATAGTAGTTTTTTTTTTTTCTTACGCAATTTCCTTACTTTTTTGGGGGATTATATTTAAGGAATTAGGATACTTACCACCGCAGTTGGCTTCATTCGATGGGGTTGATCTCAATGGAGTTGTGTCTGCTCTGCAAAGGGAACCGTTTCCGCCACCGCGACGAGAGCCTCGCGGTCGACCGCGTTTTGTACCACGTGGATGATGACGTCTGCGTGAACGTCCCATCGATTCGAAATGATTGAACATATCTGGAATTAAGGAAGAAGGAAAGGTATTTTAAAAAATGATTTATTTTTGGAAGATGGTATTTTTCTTTTTTTTTTTTTTTGTCTTCAAAGCAGTTTTGTCATCTTGTAGTGGAAATAGCTCAAATTTTTTTTTTTTTATTAAAAACCAAAACACTTGAATACGTACGAAAGGAGAAGACTATCTATCTCTTAACATAGAAATGCCATTGTCGGTATTGCAACGCGCTTTTAATAAGCTGAGAGGACTTGCAGACGAATGATTCCCCACAGAAAATGATGCTTCTTCTTGGATACTCGTTGCATAATACCAGAGTACTTTTCTCAAACGCCAACTGTTGTTGCAACGTACCCTTAATGCGGGGTTCGTTGAAACATAATATTTTACTAAATGAATTCGCTTTTGAATAGCTTCTGTAACAGAAGCCATAACAGGTGCCTTATCAGGTCAGTTGGTGCTAATTGTACATTCATTTGCATGGGTTCATATAGAGGACTTCGTGATCTTTGTCAGCTTTCAATGTAGTAATTCAATTTTGCCCAACTCACTCTGGCGGCCTTAAGCTGACATCAGGGAGATTTTTGTTCCTGTCTATTTATTTCCCTGGACCATTTGGACCAAAAAAGTCAATTGTTTTCGAAAAACATTTGAAAACAAATTTTTAATTTCATTATCTCGAATATTTTTAGTTAAACACAAATACCTATGTACATAGCTGTAAATCGAAACGTCTTCATGTCAAGTTTTGATTTGTTGACCAACCTACTTGTAGATGTCAAAACGTAACGTTAAAGCTCACCCATTAAGCATCTTCTCAGAGCCAGAGTTTAAGCAGCGCTCTGAACTATTTTTGAAACAGCTTTTATGTATTTTTCTTCTTTTTACACTTTCAATTTGACGTTTATTTGTGTTCAGTTTTAGTAAGCCTGTCCTCTCTATTTATTTGGAGCTCATAGAGGGCGCTCTGCTGAAGCTCCAATCACACTCTGATCGAAAAAAAAACACTAAGGCCTATATTTATCGAACAATATCAAACTGCTCGTAACTTTAAGAGCCTCTTAACTTAAGTTCGAAAAGTGCTATTCATCGAACATTATTTACTCTAATTCAAATATTCGAAAATGGCAGATTCTTTGAATCTTAACACGCACCCTTAACTTATTAATTCTATTTCCAAACTCGTTGTTACAAAAGGTGAAAAAATGCCATCAATACGGCTCATATCAAAACTCAGTTGCTTGAAACTTCTACCAAATGGATATGCTAGTGCGTAACGACTCATTGCCATTGGCTCATATTTTGCCCTTGCTGTTGAGAGTTGCTCCTGGACCGGTCAGGGTTACATCCATCTAATGGTTACCAGCCCTTTGATGGGTGCTTGGGATCATTCACAGAGCGGTAGTGTCAACGCTTACGCTGAAAGCAGTAGAAACTTCACAGCTTCCAATCATTTAATCATTTAATCATTTAATCATTCTACACCTGCTACAAAGATACTCGTTTGTGGGGCATCTATATGGGTCTGTAATCCACTCCAAGGCGATTTATGTACTTAAGAGTTCCTTCCATCCACACACCCCATCATCCATTTGAATTCTTCTTCTCGCAGAACATGCAAGAACCTTTCTAAAACCAACTTGCTCTTGCAACTGGACAGAACCACTCCGATTTGTAAAGATATTGGCCAGATGCTTTGTTACAACCGCCGTATTCAATTGCACGAAATGGAACAACGTATTGACTGCCGGACCAACTGAAAACCTGCCCGACAACAACAGCATTCGCTAAAACATTCATTTAAAAAGGACGACCACTGCCCTGCAGCAGCAATTGAGGTCATTCTCAACATTACCCCAGTGCATGTACATTGTACATAGTTGGTTACTAATTACTATTAAAAACAATAAAACTACACTAACTTTTTTGTTTGTTTTAAATTTAAATTAAAACTTAACACTATTCCTAAATAATCGGCCTTTATTTCATCTATAGGCCTAGCTTCTTCATCTTAAGACTAAGCTTCTGCTCTCCACTCTGATTCCAACTTCGGCATTATCGCAGGTTTTATCATAAAAAATTTGTAATATATTTTCCAAAAGTTTTTTCAAAAAAAAAAAAACTGTTTTTTTGAAAAAAAAAAAAAAAAAAACTGGTCGAATGATTTAAAAAAAAAAATTCCTAAAATTCTAAACAATAAACGAAATCAGATGGCTTACTTCATTTTTTCCAAATAACGTTTTAACTAATGATTTTTAAGAGATCAATAAAATTTCATATCAATTTTTCTCTGCTTTTTTTTCCAAAATCTCAAACCATAAAACCACTGTCACATATTAGACCAAGTTCGTCCGAAAAAGTAGTGCACTTTATTTCACTTCGAAAAAAATCAGATGATAGTGACGTCACACGTACAATCAGCATACCTCATATTTCTGTTAATCATGAGTCGACGTGAAGTTACAAGTTAAATGGACGCGTTCAGTCGAAGAAAAAACAAAAATATTAGCGGGTGCATTCAGTTGTTTGTTAAGAAATCGGTTTAAGAGTTCAAGGTATTTATATTAGTAAACAATTTTCCGCAAATATAATTTACCAAGCTCTCGCGCCGCGCCGTCTTAGGAACATAGTTACAGTTTCTGAGTTTCAAAATACAGAAAATTGGTCTTTAATACATTGAATTTCGTTTTCGAGCATAATGCTTTAAAATAGTAATTAATATAAGGACAGCGACAGCTGGAATAGTCATTAATACAGTTAAAAATCGGATCCATTCCGAGGTCCTGTTTTCCTATTTTTTTAGGGTAGTGGGTTAAATGCCACAATGTGCATAACATCGGAAAATCGAAATAGATTATCCTCGCCTTATGCTGGTAGCCCTCCTTGCCACATTAAGTAGTATCATATTACAAAACACCGGGAACGGGATTCGATTTCTATTTTTGAAAATATAAATTACTAAAACAAATATCATTCATATAAAAAAAAAAGATAAAAAACCAGATAATTGTACAAAACCACATGCTAGAACCGCGAGTAAATTGCTCGTGCATCTTAAAAGAGGAAATAAAAAAGCATATGTTCGCACGTCCACACCTTTTTTTGGACGAGCCGATTTGATTACCGCATTTAATCGAACAATTTCACGGCAGACGGTTGATTTATAATCCAAATGATAGCATTATTAACCCATCAAAAGGTAATCCATCTTTATGTGTTCCAAAAAAAAAAATGTGTGTCATGGGCATTTGTATACTATGTTCTAAAAGTGTTCCCTCATCTCTCTGTTGAAGAATGTTAACATCATCTGACAATTCTTTAATCGCAAAACATTGGACCTCATTTTTTTTTTTGTAACGGCTTTAAACATTTTCCCATTCATCAATAAGAAGAAGAAGATTACCTACTTTTGCTTTAGCTCTGCCTAGTCAGGGTTCCAATTGAATATCCAGAAAAACGATGTGCAAAATTTAAATAACCACGCAAGCACAGGGAAACGACCAACTTATAGCAAAACGAAAAGAATTCATTAAATCAGTTGCATGTTCCCCTACCATCATCAAATCTATTTATGCATCAAAAATTCTTCAGCACGGACTAGCAATCACAGTCACAGACGACCGACTGTGCGACCTACCGACGCGACGCAACGACGACGAAGCTGGCATTGAATCCCAATCTATTTTCCCCCAAGTCGCGCCGAGCATGTCGCGGTCGATAGATGTTTTCCAATATCCGCAACTTTTAACTTGAGTTGAGACTTGAGAGTTTCTCCATGAGACGACAAAAATATACAAGAAGTGGCGAAAGATACATTATGTTCAACTAATTTGATTTATTTCTTATAAAAAGTATATAACTGATAAAATCGTATCGGTATCCTTAAACTTTGTTGAGTTTCGACTTACTTCATAAGATAGCTGCTTTCGGAAGTTTTATCAATACAAATATTTACCGTGCCTTCTTTTAACTCCAAGAAAGTCCAATAAGTTCAGGTCTAGTTGGGTTTTTTTTATTGATAACCTATTATTTATAAATAAAGGAAGCAGGTTCAAAACCTTAAGACTTTCCCATTAAATCATAAATACTCGGGTTTTTCGTAAAACCTTATGACCTATATAAGACACGTTAAGATTTCCCATAATTAAAGTTTTATTAAGCTTTTACTTTACACCTTTCAAGAACTCAAGCAATATAATAATTAAATACGTAATGTGGACACAATATATTTGACATAATGCATTGTGCGTCGGTAAGACAGTTTTGTGTGCGGAATTGACGCACTTTTACCGACAAATCAAAGCAGCCATTATTAGATTAAAAACGAAATAAGTACCTGAAGCTGAATTTTTTAAAGATACAGAAGATGACCTGGTCAGGAGCGTACACCAACTCATCTTCAAACCAGGAGACCGCTTACTTAGCGCCAACTATATAGAAGCCTACGATCACAGACCATATACAGACCGCCAACTCGTACTCCTCTTGCCTGAAACACCCTCGAAATATTTTTTCCAGTCTGTGAATACGTGTACATCTCTCTCTGTGCATTTTGTAATGGCAACTATACCTGCGTATGCCATTTATTTTTTAGGTGTGTTTGCTAAATGGGTTTTAAAGCAAGGGAGAGCGTCACACTCTCAAAATAAATGGCATATCAGCTGATTTTTAGCTTGATGGCAAGAAGAGAGACCATATGGTGAGTTGGCGGTCTGTATCTTCTTGGTCCGTGCCTACGATATGCTGTCCAATGTTTTGTGTGAACGTCTTAAGGGGCGTCCCGACCATATTATGTCGAATGATGCCGATCGGCCAAGCCGAATAAGTATGGACATGGACATGCCGAAAGCCACCCCGAACCGAACTCAAACCGAATCAAATGGATACTACTCATTCGGCTTGGCCGATTGGCATAGGTCGATCGGCATCATTCGCCATAATATGGACACTTCTTTAGGTCATTCGCTGAATATCTTATTGGTCGTGGTCAATGCGGCTTCAAACCTGGAAAATCTCCCACCGATTAGGAGTTCCGCTTGCACCAGATCATGGATGAAAAAAAAAACCAAGAATGAAACATCGAGAACCACTAACTAACAGTTTACGTCAGTGTAAACATTAGGGAAGAACAGTATCGTGCCATGGCCAGCTTAAAAATTGCGGCTAAACTGATACGTTTTACCAGGATGACTTTCGAGAATGATTGCTGCTTCGTCAAAATTGGTATGGATTCTGCTGAAACCTTCGAAACCGCTAGAAGGCTTGCACCAAATGACGCGATACACTGTAACTGTGTCAACATTGTGCTTGAACGTACGTTATACCTTACACCTAGGCCAGTACATACACAAACACAGGGTACTATCTTTAATAAATCAACGCAATTCCTTGCGTTCGTTGACAAAATTGACGTGTTAGGAAGAACAAGGTCAGCAGCAACCAGTGTCTTCACTACAATTGAGCCAGAACCAGAATGCGATTGATTATAAACGAGAGACGAAGTGTATAGCACAACACTATATAAACAGAACGTGATCATTGATAGGTAAAACTTCTAGGTAATCACAGAATTCGTCTACCTTGAAAACGCATAGGTTTTTAAGTGCTTTAGTTTAAAGACAAGAATAAGGATCTCGCAATTCATCCGCACTGCGTTATTAGACAACCGTACTACATTTCACACTTTACTTCAAATGGTGTAGGTATAGATTTAGGCAACCTCTGGCGGCCATGTTGTTTTGGTGAAATCTGTCAAATTTTTTGTTTACTGTTTAGTTACTGATGCCAAATCACCAGACTTAAACACCACGTCCATATTCAAAACTTTATTTTCAAAACGAGTTTTCTTTAGTGCGATAGTTGCACCCTTTTAACGGTAGACGTGGTGGTCGATTTAAGTCGACTCTTCAACGTTTGGTGGTCAAATTTAAGACGCAAGATCGGCCGGGAACCGCAGGAACCGTAGTCGATTCTGCCCCAGAAACTTAAAGTTCCTGACCATAGCCAATGCAATATTTTCGCTGACTAGCCTTCGGAATAGGACCCCAATGTTGACAAAAAAAAAAATAACCATTTTAAGCGACGAGAGGCATTTTTGGATGAATGGCAGTGTTATAAAGCAAAATTGCAGGCGTCATTGATCGGTACTTTTTCGAAAATGACTTTGGTGAAGCGTCATCGCTATTGGCGCTACAGAACGATGATAACCAATCTCTTGTGGTCTAAAACCAACCATATGGACCTTAATGACATGTGGTTCCAGCAGTGGTGGCGCTACGTGCCATGCCACACAGCGGACGATGTGACATGAATTGGCCACCAATATCATGCTATTTTACCCCGCTAGACGTTTTTCTTGTGGAGCTTCCTGAAATCTATGCAAATAAACCACAATCGACCGATGCCCTCAAAGTGCACATAACAAGCCGGATCTATGTGGTAAGAAGTATAGGCGGGCATTTGAATGACGCCGACATCATGTTTCATACAAAATGATAAACATCCTTCAAATCTATTTATTTTTGTTAAGACCTCATATACACAACTATTTTTATTCCATTTCAAAATCTACCCGCTCTTATTGAAAAGCCAATATAATGCATATAGGCAAAGGTACACAGCTGGTCAAAAAAATAGGTGCAATTATTTTTTTTTATATAAACTTAATTTTTTAATATGTTTTGTTTATTTAAATATTATTTTAACATTAGTTTTCATTGGACTATCAATACTTAATTGAATATTAATATTGAAGGGTTTTAAATTAAGTAATTATAAATTTTATACAATAAAACCGACGGTGTAGACATTTGCGCTTGGACAAAAAAATATGTGTGTCTTCCTAAATTATGAATAATGATAGTTTGAATGCAAAATTTGTTGTATTTGATAATAATTTTCGTTTACCATTCTCTTATAACCCGAGTATACGACATTGTTATCCAAAACTATTTGAAGTCGGCGTGGCATTGACTCAATAAGCTTTTGGCATGTTTCTTGGGGTATAGAATACCATTCCCTCTGGACAGCAGCCCACAATTGGTTCCCATTTGGAAAATATTGACCTCATCAGGGGATTGACTTGGCCACGAAACGATTGAGACTTCTTTCTCTCGAAACAAATCCTTCACAAGATGCGCCGTATGTTTCGGATCATTATCCTGCTGAAATTTCGCGCACTAATCTGGCCTTGAGTGCATTTGTCACAAAATTTTGGGATCTTCCTAGGGCTTCTGCTATAATTTTGTAAGTCTTACCTTTATTTCTTAGCTGTAAAACTACCCGTCTTTCTTCCACCCAACAGTGGACGTTTCTACCCATACTAAAAGTCTAATAAACTATTATGTATTATTATTTATTATTTTATTTATTAACAACTATCATTTATGGATAGTAAAATTATTAAAAAGAGATTACCTTGAAATTAAGTATTTTTTTGAAATAACAAAGATATAAACTGTGGGTTTATTTGGAGAACACCTATTTTAATGACCAACTTCTTAAAAACACCAAATCCTAATGCAACAAAGAAAATAGAACAGCTCAACATAACACACACAAAATGCAGTAAGCTCAGCATCAGTGTCAACAGAATAACCGTTTTTTCTTAAAACAAGAACTTTTTGTAAGGCCTGCGATAAAAAAAAACAGTTATTTTGCATCAAAGACAACAGTGGTGCGAAAAAATTTGATCACACCTATTTTTTTGACCAGCTGTGTATATGTGTATTCATACGTGTGTCGCTGTTCCAGGTTGACAGTAAGATCAAATTATAACAAATATTTTCTTAACAGTCAAAATATTATCTTTGTTGTTTTTCGGTCGAATTCGAATTAATTGCAAATGGGTAGAGTTGGCGGAGTAAACTCAAAAGCAAATTACTTTCAAACCCAAACTTAGGGAGCAAGTGAGGTTGCTTAAGTGTGATCTAAATGTTTACAGAACTAGTACTAGTATTCAACCAACTGTCAATAGACAATAGGTGCAAATTCGAATTGAAAGATTACTCATTGTACGTTAAAGTTGCAAAGATATCCGTTCAATGGATATTATTTTTAAGAAATTTTTTTTAACTGTGTGTATTTTGTTTTCTAAAATTGATCCAAAATGGACCATCTTTAAAAAATTCAATAAACTGTTAAAAATTTTATCTACCTATACGAGTATCTACACAAGTTGCAAAGAAGAACAAAAATGGTCAAGAAATACAATTTTCATTGAAAGTAGGTATCAACAGTAAAAAGATGCATTCGGATGAAGCTATGTATTTTTTCCTTTTTTTTTTATAAATCGACTTAATCTATAATTGACCTCTCAGTGTTCAAAATTATGAAGGGTGAGGAAAAAACACAAAGGGACATGGTATTTATAAATCCGATTATTTTGTATTTGAAAATTGGACTGTTTGTTGTGAGATAAAATACAGAATTGGCTTTTTTGGGATTTAAAGATTATTATTTATTGTCCTGCTGACATTTGAATAGCTACTTACTTCTAAATGTGATCAATCTTAATATTTGTCTTAATTTGTCCAGATTTATTTTTCTAGATACTTTTTGTTTTTTTAGGTATGTATTCAATGCGACATACTTGCGAGTTCAGAGAGAGGATAGAAAGACTGGCACGTAAGCAGCTTAAAAAGATAAAATTCATCAAACGGAATTGGTTTCAAGTCAAATGTTGAAAAATCGCATTTTTTTTACTTCGGACATTATCGGTTTGGCTTTAAAAGACTTTTCAAAAGATTAAGTGTCAAAAAATTAATTTTCGTACGTTTCGAAATTTATAGGTTGATTAAAAGTGAAAGGAAAAAATGCAGTTAAAATGGGCGGATAGAAGAAGAAAATGTGGCGAAATCTCATTCTCATTTCTGAACTTAAAATGAGCCAAAGACACAAATTATGCGCTCTTCCGAAGGAATAGGAACCATGATACAACTAAACCAGATAGCGCCGTTCCGTTTCCAGTTAACGTCATTTTTACGTTACTGACGCCATCGCCTTTGCATTTTTGTTTTGTTCTGCGCTCTACGTGGCTATACGTCACGGACGCTCGTGAAAAACGGAACAGCGCTACCTTGTTTAGTTGTATCATGAATAGGACCTATATAATGTATTTGAACAATATCATAGTATATACATTTTTATAGTAATTTTATGGAACATTTTATTTTAGTTCTGAGCGTCTTCAATGGCGGCGCTAGTTGTCTTATCTACTTTACATCAAATGTCTTCTATTGTTGTTGTTGCTTCCCATAGCAGTTTAGACAAAACCACTAAAAACTTTCAAATCAAAGCTTGTGAACGTCGTCCATAGATGACGCACAAAACGTTCCGCTTTTTGTGAATACTATAGATTTTAAATACAATGACAATATTTGAAGGAGTGTACTTAAATATCAAATCTTAAAAGCATTGAAATTTCGAAACACATGTTAATTTTGACGTTCAAAATTTAAAGTCAACTTTCCCTCACTTTTTGGCATGTCACAAATAAATCAACAGTGTAACCACCATTTGACAGATGATTTCCCAAACAACAACCCACGTTGGAAGCAATGGGTCGAATTAAATGCCAAACCGAAAGCCTTCTCAACTTCTGAAATCGAACCGATGCCTATTCGTTTTCGAAAACCAGGACCTATGAAAGAAAAGGATTGGATAATGTTTAACAAATGGCTAACCAAATCCACAATCAAGACACCATTGTCCAATGAAATGGCGAAAGATTCATCGAAAAAAGAACAGTCCAAACAAAAACCGAAATTAAAGCGATTGAAAGAACTTGCAGTTCCTAAACATAAACGAGAAAAGTTCAATTCAGCTGCACGAGTTTATACCTTCTCACCGACAACGAATTACTCTAGAAAGCCAGAGACTTCTGTAAGAAACATCAGTTCTCTAAATCAAGATGCACTACCAAAATGGTGGTATCACGATGAAACGGAAATGATTTTTTGGCGCGAAATGGGATTTCCAGTCAGTCGTAATGCTCTCAAGTACAAAATCTCAGAGCGCATCAAAAATTTAGCACAGCCTAAACAGTTTTCAGCTAAGCCCCATTGTCCCATACTCGAACCCGAAGTGTTTGAGCTTCCCGAAAGAGTTAAAATGACCAAGCAACAGTGGAAGGAACATAAGAAACGGTTGGACTATCTAAGTGATTATAATTATCTCGTGTCCATAAGAGTGGAAAAGGTTTTGAATAAAATGAATTCGAAAACAAAAATAAAGTAAATCACATTTGCAAAAAACCTGAGATTTTATTGGTACAATTTTGTGAAGGAAGTAGGTACATTCTGGAGAGGTAAGTGGGCCATATATCGTGGTCGGGTTCGAGTGCAAACTCTTTGATGTATTAGCACTCCTACTTTTGTTTAAACCAGCGCGCAATTAAATGGTTAAGTATTATAAATTTAACACAGACGAGTGTTTGGGAAGGTTGAATAGGTTATCATTAAAAAAAAAATTCAAAATGGAAGAATTGAGCAGGGAAAAGTATTCTACATTCGTTAGTGCGGCTAAAGTTCGAATGCGTCCGGGCTTAGTCTCTAGAGAATCTTGATGGACATTTCTAGCGGTGTAGGTATTATGGGGAACATTTTTAAAGGGTAGGAATACAACTGGTTATTCCGCTGCAGCGTTGTTTATAAGGATTGGAAAAGACTAGAGAGAGAGAGAGGGAGAGCGAGAGAGAGAGAGACAGGAAACATTTCGGAGGTGTTCGAGTTTTTAACGCTCTTTTCTGAATTCTACCTACAAGAAGCAAGTGAGGGACAGCGGACAGGTGCAAATATCAAAAAGAGAGTCGGACAAAACGGAACCTTGGGGTACACCAGCATTTAATTTGTGAATATCAGATTGAAAGACGTCTTTTTTGTGTCTACCTATTTGAAGAGACTCTTAAAACTAGAAAAGGACAGATGTTAAAGTTTACGCAGAGATTTCGCCAGTGGGAAATCACACCTCTTTAGAACTATGGAAAAAATACTATCGGGACCAGTAGATTTGTGTAAGTCGAGGTCTTTACAACGAGTGCTAATGAAAACTTATCACAGACAACAATTAAATGTCTCAAGTACGGAGGCGTATCACTCTGTTGCAGCGTTTAATTAGTAGCAAGCTGATCTGCACATAAGTCAGCTTTTGCATGAGAGCTGACCATAGGAGTGTCACTGTCAACGAAAATAGGGGCCAAAGACGTAGTGAAGTTTTGTTTTTTACAAGTGTCCGAATATTGGTATACTACCTTAAAGGTGCCGTTATTACGCACCAGATTATTGCACGGCACCTACCTTAGAGGTAATGTGGTATTTTTCACCTTAGTTTTTGGTCATGTACAAATTTTGTTCTTTAAAAAAAGCATGACAGGCCTTTAAAAGAAACAAAGTGGATCGCACAAACCTGCTCATTTATCCGGTGGTTTTGACAGCTTGCGATTCAAAAAATGTTTTTTTTTTTAACAAAATAACTTGAAATTTCTTTCATAAGAAACCGTTCGGCCGCAGTTAAAAAAGTATTTTTACATAATATCGAGTATTGCACAATACTTTATTTTGGATTCCCATAAAACCTCCTTTTTGTAGGTTAGTTTCATTTCAATTTTCTGGGAATTAGGTTAAATATTTTTAACAAAAATTATGTAACTTAAAGTCGTTTTTTCCAATCACAAAAGTTACGACGACTTCTGAGTTTAAGATATTTTTTACTCGAAAACTAAACTGAATATTGTTTCTAAGCTTACCGACCATGTATTGTAAATAAAATAACTAATTAAAGATATCTTTGTAGTTTACTTCAAACTAAATTTCAATTTTGTTTCGTTTAAATTTTGTGTTTGTCTTATTTTGTAAATTTGTTTTAAATGCCAAAATCACAACCACCAACAGTTCCAGTCTTGCATTTGCAACAAAAAGATGTCAATGAAAATCCAAGATCACGGTGGGAAATTTGGGCAGCTAAAAATGCACTGCCAAAAAATCGTTACTTCCCCAAGCCTAAATCCGAATCAACACGCTTTCAAAAACCAGGACCGATGTCCGCCAGAGATAAAAAACGGTTTCTTAGATGGGCCATGCAGAGATCCCTTCCAAAACAAATACTAGGTGAACAACGAAAACCCGAAAAGCCAAAAACGAAATCATTCAATAATCGAAGACAGAAAACTATGGCTGCTATGATGCGTCGAATTCAACGATTAAGTGTTCCCAAATGGCCACGTGACAAATATATACCCCCGCCACAACCGAAATATACATTTTCACCAAAAATTCATTATAAAAAGCCACCTCATCATGACAAAGGACGACCATTCCAAAATGTCAAACTGCCAAATTGGTGGTATCACGAAGAGCTGGAAATTGATTTTTGGAGATGGATGAGGTTTCCAATCAGTCGATGTGCTTTGAAATACAAGGCCACTTCTAGTACAATAAGAATGGCGATACCGAAGAGTTATCCTATCAAACCCCACTGTCCATATCCACCACGAGATTACTCACCACCGGATCGTGTCAAAATGCAACCAAAGCAATGGAAAAAGCATTTATTACGATTGGAATATCTTGCTGATGCTAGTTTTAAGATGACTCGACAATTAAAAGTTAAAATATAAAAAAAGAAAATAAGGGAAATCGTGTGTTTTTTGTTTGTTAAAATTGTAAGATGGAACTTAAATCTTTCAAAATATGGTTCCTCTGACTTTTCGAACTTTTGGAGCTTGGGCAAGCACCAAGAATATAAATACTCAACACCCATAGGAAATACTGGCGCAAGTGAAATTCGGTGGTGTGTACTACCTGTTTACTGATTGACACAATCAATAAGAGTGTTCAATAAATCTGAGTAGCACAGAAAAGCACAGAAATCGGTGTTCCATGAGCAAAAGTCTTGTCGTTATCTGTTCTGAAAAAAGTCATTAACTTGTCTCAGTCAATTTAGTACAATATTTTTAGCTTTTCCCTAAGAAATAGTGGAAATGCATTTTTTTTTTTTTGTATTTTATGTATTTGCAGATGACATACTTGTGCTGTTCTGGTCCAGTTTTTGTTCATTGAACACAACTAATAGCCGGAGAGCTACGGAAAATAATAATCAATTTATAGAGTGACAAAACCCTTCTAGTTTGTCTGCCATATTATCATTATTGATTGATCCGGTCACCTGGTACCTGTCCAGCGGTAGGCCAACAAAGGTAAACAAAATGGGGTTTTTGCTTATGTGTATACATATACAGGGTGATTCACGAGCGTTGTGCCAAAAAGCTAGAGCGTGTAGGTTAAGTTGGGACAAGAAAAAAATCGTATGGGAGGGGGGGTCTATTCCCCTCCGTTTAGCCGGGAGGGGCAATTTTCTGAAAAATTGACTTATTTTGTAAAAAAAATTATTAAAAATCAACTTCTTCGTTTACAACACCGTGTTATATCTTTTTGGAAAGACAAAAACCTTCTTTCATTTCGTTTTTAAATTAAATTGTTTTAACGAATAGTTCAAAAAACATAAATTTTCAAACTCAAAAATTTGAAAACAAATTTGAAAAAATAATTTTAAAACTAATTTTTTTCAAAATTTTACGTAATTAAGTATAATTTTTGTTCTCAGAATTCAACGCTCCCATTAATCTTTAATCCAACACTGAAAACCGTATGACTCTACGACTTTTTGTTGCCAAGGTATTCAAAAATAACCGAACCTACTTCTTCACAAAAACACAAAAAAAATTGGCTAAATGATCACTTGTGCCATCCCGTAAGGCTAGATTTTCTTGTTTTTGTGAAGAAGTAGGTTCGGTTATTTTTGAATACATTGGCAACAAAATGTCGTAGAGCCATACGGTTTCCAGTGTTGCATTAAAGACTAATGGGAGCATTGAATTCTGAGAACAAAAATTATACTTAATTACGTAACATTTTGAAAAAAATTAGTTTTAAAATTATTTTTTCAAATTTTTTTTCAAAATTTTGAGTTTGAAAATTTATATTTTTTAAACTATTCGTTAAAACAATTTAATTTAAAAACAAAATGAAAGAAAAAGTTTTTGGCTTTCCAAAAAGGTATAACACGGTGTTGTAAACGAAGCCGTTGATTTTTAATATTTTTTATACAAAATAAGTCAATTTTTTAGAAAATTGCCCCTCCCGGCTAAACGGGGGGGGGGGGGGGAATAGACCCCCCCTCCTATACGATTTTTTTCTTGTCTCAACTCAACCTACACGCTCAAGCTTTTTGGCACAACGCTCGTGAATCACTCTGTATTTCAAAAACTGAGCTTTAGACGAAAAACATGTTTTACGAACGTATAGCTTATGGTGATTTTTATTGGTAGATAATCCTAGATTTTAATCTCAAATGTTTGATTTTTCTTGACCAATGGAAAAACAAAAACAAGATAGATTTTTGTTTGTAATTGTGTGTTTGTCAAAATGACAATGTCACAACAGAATAGAATTCTCGTAATGCTAAAAACAAAACTTCACTTTACAATTAAAAAGAATTCTTTTACCAAAAGCAAAACTTTATTTTATAATTAAAAAGAATTTTCTTTTACACCAAAACAATTGAGTTCTTCCAATGTCACAATGCCAAAAACATAACTTCAAAGTCTGCTGTTCGAGAAATGTCAAAAAGTATTGTGGTATGTGTTAAATCTCGAATGGAAATGAGATTTCAGATATTGATCTAAGATCGAAAAAAAAATTGAACTGTTGACCAAAGGAAATTAAAATTTAGCTGTCAGATCAAAAAACATTGATCTTAGATCAAAAAATATTGATCTAACGTGACCAATAAAAATCGCCATCATTATGTAAGTAAATTTCAAATAAAGTTTCTGACGCAAGTTTTCCAATACCATTTACCATTTAGATTTAATAGCTATTACTTCAAAATTGTATGTGGTTCCCAAAAGTAAGTTATGCATTCGTAAAAAAAAAATGTGGACAATTAAACATGACTTTACCATGATAGAGAAGCCTTAAAACGAGGGTCCGGCAAACAGTATTATTATTATGTCCAACAGAGAGTTTTTGGAATTAGCATTCTAGCTCTAAAACTAAAGGTATCTGTCATGATTTTTAAGGAAAAACTCATTTTTCTCAAAAACGGCTCCTCAGATTTTGATGAAATTTTTTAATGGTGTTTTTTGTGCAAATCTTATATTTTAGTTGAAATAGATTTTTTTCGTAAAGGTACCTTCAATAGGACCGTTTTTAATGTGATAACGTCTAATAAATCGGAATATATGGGCAGCACGCACGAAAAAGTGTCACAGTCACAGTCACATTATATATCTGTTTTGATAGCTTAGAAAGTCAATAAAGTAGGAGGGGAGGGTGTTGGGTGGTTGGTGATTGTAAGTAGTGGTGGTGGTGGGTGTGTGTGTGGGGGGGGGGTAGTGTCGGAGAAAAGGAAAAATTGTCAAAATTCGTGGGTGGTTGTAGTTGATGTGGGTGATGAGTCAAAAATAATGGGTCGTTCCTTGGTGGCTGTAGGTGGGATGGGTGTTTGGTCTTGGGGGGATTTGGTATGGTTTGGAGGGGGAGGGGGATGGTCAAATATGGTGAGTGGATGTTTGGCGGTTTTTGGAATGGGTGGCTGGGTTTAGGAGGTGGGGGTTTAGTGGAGGGAAAAATAGTTGTTGTGGGTGGTTGGCGGCGGTGGTGGGGGAGGAAAAATTGTCAAAAATGGTGGGTGAGTAGCACATGGTTGTAGGTGGAGAGGGTGGTTGAATTTGGTGTAGGGGCGGGGGGGGGGGGTTGTCAAAAAGGGGGTGGTTGGTTGTAGGTGGGTGATTGGTACTGGTTAGGAAAGGGGGATTTATTGTGTGGGGGAGGAGGACAAAATGTTCAAAAATGGTGGGCTGTTGGTTGGTGGTTATATGTGGGGGTGGAAGGTTGGTGTTTGGGTTAAAGGGGATGAACTTTTTTTTTAAATGGTGGGTGGTGGTACTTGGGTTGGGTGGTTGGTGGTTGGAGATATACCTTCACATGAACTGTTTTGTGAACTGATTATCACGTAAAATTATCGTCCGTAAATCGACTTTACACACCCATGTTTTTTTTCAAATCAATTTTCTCGTAAACCACTTGACGGATTTCGACAAAAAAGCTCTTTTACAAACGAAATAATATTAATTCTTAAATTTTTCAAAAAGTTTTCTTAGTTTAAAAAAAAGTTAATTTTAATTTTAATTTTTGGTTTTTTGTTTTCAAAAACGGATTAGTAAACAAATTTTAAATTTTTGTTTTCCGTTAAAAACTATACACTGCCTAGATGTTGGCATACTAAAAAAAATGGAATATGTTTTCAAAAAGTTTAAAAAACCCGTTTTTTTGAAAAAACTGGTCCGACTATTTTGAAAAATGTGTTCCTTAAAATTTAAAACAGTAAAAGAAATCAGATGGCTTACCTACTTTATTTTTCGTAATATACGACAGTCGGCTTGTTAATTTTTGAAGAAGAAGCCAGCCGCCTTACGTCAAAATTACTTTAAAAATATTAATAACAACAATCGCGGCTAATGTGTTTTTGAAAAATATAAATTTTGTATTTTAACTTTTTAAAACAAATTCATTTTAATCGAGTTTTACGTTAAAATTTTGGCAATCATTCTATTTACATATACATATAAAAGAAGGCGCGGCGTTCTATTTTTGCAAATGGCAGCAAATATGACAAACACAAAGTACCTACACGTTAACATGAATCGCTTAGCCATATAGCCATTCGCTTTTTTTGTTAGCCGCTATTTGCTAGTTCCGATAGGGTGAAAAGTTTTATTTTTGTATGACAAGTATCTATGAACTTTTGGACAAAGTTTTAAAAAAATCGGATCACATATGTATATCTAATAGTTTTTCTTTCCTATACGACAAGAAATATAAAATATAAAATAAAAATCGGTCCAAAATTTTAAAATGCTTTGAAGAGTGCAAACAAGCATTGTGAATGAACTTCATTTTAATTAAATAGACTTCACAATAGCTCTCAATAGAATTAAGTTAACAAAAACGTAATTCAACAAGCAAACTTAAAAAATTAATAACTATGTAATATCACCGCATTTTATACACCTAACAAGCATCGAATATTTATTTAACACTTATAAATACACATAAATATATTTTTTTATTTTTAAACTTTTTACTTTGTTCTTGACAGTTGTCAAACAAAATCGGAGATCATAGATTTAACTTGAGTTCTTGAGTTTTTTTTTCTTGAGTGTTTTGATATCTTGATTTGATTGGTTGATATTTTCTTGAGCCTCGACGAAAACTTACTCAAACCTTTAATACATAAAACAAACAAAAACATAAACCATTATTGAGTTGGAAAAAATTAAGAAATAAAATAAAAATGGTAAAAATTTAAAGAAAACCATAATTGTAAATAAATAAATTAGAATAAAGTAAAGCAAAGGCGGAATCCACACTTAACTTGTCGTTTTTGAACTGTAAGCGGAATACGTTAAAAAATATAATCTGGTGGACCCTTTTTGCAGATTAATATACATAAATAACTGTTTCTTTTTATGCCATTATAATATTTTTTGTCATCTTTTTGTGTTTAAGTTAAAGGCATCGCATTATAAGATCTTGACAGCATTGTCCAATCGAAGCAGGTACTTTTATGTGGAAAAAGGTCAGCAGTTAATTTAAATTGGGGATTTTGTTTAGGGGTAGTAAACTTACATTTTGCTAAGTTTTTGACCTCGAGGGCCTGTGCTAACAGAGGGAGAGGGAGCAAGGTCGAAAAATTTGCAGACCCCATCCCCTCTTTTAGCATAGGGCTCTCGAGGTAAAAAAAAAACTTTGCATAATGTATAATGTTAGTTAATTTTTCAGTTTTCATTAACTTTTGACAATTTTCCACCTAAACCCACTAATTTCGACCTGTCGACTGGACTATACTGTTTAGTTTATGTTGTGTTCCAGACATATCGCTTGACTATTTTGGTGGAAGAAATACCCCCATTTATTTGGCTTAGTAAAAGCTTCATATTTTAATCTAACCTAAAGTTTATTTTCCGAAACTTACGGCTCTAACTTAAAACCTATAACTATGATTTGATTGAATTGGGTGATTGATTCCGGAGAAGGAGTTTTAGACAGGGAGTGCTGAGTTTAAAATAAACCCTCGGCAGCATTCGTGTTATAGATTCTTTGGACCCATAAGAGGTACGGTCGAAAGAAAGATAGAAGAGAGCGAGGCGAACAAAATAGAGTTGTAGAGACGAGTCACCAAATAAAGAGAATCTTTGATATTTCTCTTCGTTTTTGTAGTGCAGGGAAATAAGTCCCCGGGTACTAATTCCACCGAGGGTTTTCATTTCCACTTAAAAGCAACTTAGTCCACTTAAGAGAAGTGAACAGCTGCTAGACTGAACTAATGGCATTTAAGATTCTTAAAGTGATCAAAGAAAAATACTGCGTATAAAAAGTGATGTAGGTAAGAGGGGGCTTGCTGCCCCTGCAACCCTTTGCTTGGGCTCACTGTTTGATTTGGAGTAGATGCGTTTTTGGTTGTCTGCAAAGTTTCTTGTTATCTAAAAGCAGATTCGCATACACCCAACCTCACACATACTCCAAATCTAACAGTGAGCTCAAGCAGGGGGATGGCAGGGGGCAACATGCCCCTCTTGCCCACTTCACTTTTTTTCGATGTAAGGTTCATATGCCTTTTTTGCATATTTCTTACTTTTTTTGTTTTGGAAAATAACTATACGTAAGTGGAAAACAGTAAGAAGTGATATAAGGCCAAATTGTTAAAATCACGCTGTCGATAAACGAAATAGTTTATGAAATACATGCGAAATCTACATTTGGTATTATTTCGTTTTTGCAAAATGTATCAAGAGTTATAAGGAAGAGGGAATTCACATTAAAGGGGAATTAAATCCACACGATTTTCTTGTAATTAAATTCTCACCATTCATGGGAGCTTAGTCCACTTCTCTTAAGATTATTTATTTCCCACTCAGTGGGAATAAAGTCCTTCGGTGGACTTAGTACCCGGGACTTATTTCCCTGCACCATTTTTGTAGCGTATTCATTTCAATTAGTTGAAGTCGATAAGGATTAACGGATTATTCCAAGACAGACCGCACAGAGCAAATTTAAAGAAACGACGCGACTCTCAATTCTAGAGATATGAATCACACCAAAAACATAAATGTAAAAAAAAAAGCCAAGTTCTCCTATGTACCAAAACACTGTGCGTAACAAGTCAGCCGTGAAAACTAATGAGATCTAAAAGTACGCCTCAGTATACTTATTATTAAATATTTTAAGTGCAGCAATATGGAATCAACTCTTGGTTATGAAAGCAATTTGTTATTTAATACATACTGATTAAAATTTTGTTGTTTTACTTGGCAAGTTTTCGAAACGCGATTAATTTTGAATATCTTAAGAAAACCTACCAAGTAAATCAACAAAAACACAAGTTCTGCCATTCTGCCAAGTTTCAAGTTTCTACGATAATAAAAAAAATTGAAATTGGGCGAATACCACGCCCCTGAATGGAAAATCCAATTTTTTTAATTTTTCCTTTGCATGTATCTACCACTCTGCCAAGTTTCAAGATTCGACGACGATTAGTAGGGCTCCAAGAATTTGATAACATTTCCGAATAAATGGGCGGATACCACACCCCCTGAATTGAAAATATCCTTAATTTTCGATTTTATCCTTTGTATGTTTCGCAAGGTCAACCGCTGTGCAAAAATTCTAGGTTCTGCGGTGACGGAAAGTACTACATAATTTTGATGATCTGTCAGTCAGTCAGTTACTTTTCCTTGCCCTGATTAATAAGTGTAGCGAATTTTAAGTTTCTGGGTTTGTTGGTTCAGAAGTTAGAGGGGGGTCGAAAATGGCCTGAGTTGGTTCCTGTAAATAAGGATGTAGTGCCAAAGTTGCTAGAACTTGGCTGGGCACTACACAAAGGTTATCTATAGAGAGATTGGTTAACGTTAGTGACGGGAATTCGTTGGAACATTGTTTGAAAAAACTGTGGATACGGGTTGGTTATGGAGAAAATGGAGACTGGGAGAAGATTTTTAATTAAAATAGAATGCTCTTTTAAAGATTTTCAAATAAATTCCACTGAGCTTTCTTTCTGTCCCCCTTGAGATGACTGGGGAATGTGTTCCGATCTCCGTTTATGAACAAGCCTATTTATATAACTGTCAAAAAAAACTTGTTTCTGTAAACGAATGGTTTCAATTAAGGTCCTAGTTTCTTTAAGCTACGAATTTCTTAGTGTTACCGGTTTGGCAGTGATTTTTTTAATATTTTAACCCAATTCTTGAATGAAATTTTATCTACGATTCACCCTGTAGTATATCATACGATAAAATAGAAGAGAATCAAACAAATTAATTCCTTTTGATGTTAAAACATAGGTGTTCGTTTTTTATTATATGTATTTATCACATGAATCTATTATACATGAAGTTGCTATTGAAAAATAAAAGAACCACAATAATTCAGTCAACTGATATATTAGGATTAAAAAGCAATTTTATGTATCTAATACTTTATTTTTGCAAAATGCATGCAATAAACTCCTAGCTGGACATATGTATCATGTAGATACATACCTATGTCTTGACAATTCTCCATTAACTTTTAACAAAAAAATGTTTTAAATTAGTTCACCCAACATGAGTCTTTGGAAATAAATACCTAATATATTTATATTATTCATGTTACTTGCAACTTCAACTCGAAGTGTTGATATTTAAGAAATAAATAAAAATCCAATAGATTGACAAGTACACCTGTTACTTTTCTTAAACCAATTAATCAAGTTGAATTTATTTACACTTCATTGCCCTAATAACTGAGTGGATTTTTAAATTCACACATTTGATTTGATAGAATTCATAGTTGCATGGAACTTTAAGACAATCAACGAAAAAATTTAAAATGTAAAAATGAGCCAGATTCAAGATTTTGAGATTATTAAGTCAGCCATGAAAAGTTATGAGATCTTAAAAATTCTTAAATTCTTTAGTTTTATTAACGTGGAAAGTTGAAATATTAGAGATTTTTGGAGCCGTTAAAATGTCCGAATCGACTTTTAACGGTGGACGGATCCGAGTGGTCCAATTTTCAATTACTCTCCCGCATATATTCAGCTGAATTAAAGTGATGGCATTTGTTATGTTCACTTGGGTTGGGGATGATTTGCTGATTTTTAAAATGTCGATTTAAAAAAATCGATCGTCATAATGTCGATGTCGACTTTCGAAAAGTCGATTGGTAAAAATACCGACTGGTCAAAATGTCGACTCTTATAAAGACGATTTTGAAAATTTCGACTCGAAAAAGGTCGGCGGCGCCGCGCGCGCCGCATGCATGTGAACATCACTCACTGCCACTGTCGATCAGTATTGCGCCTCGCCCCTACTTCTATGATATACAAATAATTTAAAAATTTTAAGTGTCGATGCAATACAAAGAACTAAATGTTTTATCAGGATAAAAGTCGGCATTATTTCTGACACTTTTTCAGTCGACATTTTCATAGTCTGGATTTTAAACTGTCAACTTTTTTTTTTTGTCGATCAAACATCAGTCGACATTTTGACAGTCGATGAAATTTGTATTTATCCAGTCGAAATTTTTTCTGTCGATCATTCGCACGCTTCCTGTTAACTTTAAAGACTTCAGTTGATTGTGTGTGACTCATTCGCATAGATCTGTGACTTCAGAAAAACCCACAAGAAAAAGTCTAGCGGGGTCAAATAGCATGACAATTTTGACCAACTCAACCTTGCGAGATATGATATTACCCCCAATGAGCAAACGCTTCGAAGCAAAGTAAGCGAAACTTTGATCTCCGGGGACGGTTGGGTCTTGTTCGGGTATAGGCCCAAGGCGCGACGTAAAATTCGCCAAGTTGAAGTCTGCAAAACGCCGAGTTCTTGTGCATGGTGAGAAATCGACTTCCTTGTGTTTTGTGTACACTTGCACGAACCACGGCGACGTTCTCTACAATTAAGCGTTGGTTTCATTCGAAGGTTGGCAAGGAGCGCACTAACACACACTCATTGTGATAATAAAGTTTGACGTGCTGTTCGATCTTGCATATTGCAATGTAAATAAAGGATCAGTAACTGAATAAAAAGCAACAAATTTGACAGATGTCACCAAAACAACATGGCCGCCACATTGGTCCAAAATCTACCCGCGTCAATTTGAAAACCCTTTAAAACAAATGCTTTGGAAGGCATTGGCGACAAACCGATTTTCCAAAAAAAGTGCAGTTGTTTCTTGAAATTCAGGAAAAACTTAGACATAATAATACGTCCAGTACACAACTAGCAGCAGTACCATTATAAAGGGTGTTATTTTTTAGACGTGGTTTTCAATCTGGCAATACTTTTTTCGGAGTTGGTCTTTTTGACAGCTGTCACTTGGTTTATGATCAGTTTGGATTGATATTTTTTCATAATAAATAGACTTACTCCTGAACAACGTTTGCAAAACGTAAAATTTATTACCAAAATAATGGTTCGGTTCGCACGACGCATCGAGCTCGAATTTATGGCTTATACCAAATATTGTCCTCATTACCCCAATAACTCTCTACCCACCAATATCTAATTTTTGTTTGTTTCTTGAGACTCGAAATTTAAACTGCTTTAACTTTTTATTAAACTGGAGATAAGCTGAGCCTATGTCGGTCAGTTTTGTTCAAGTTTTTCTGTCCATATCGCAATCATATTCCCATGTTTTACCGTATTCTTCAAAACATTTTGACAAGATAAAAAGTACAATTCTGTTGATTCAGTATACAAGCTGACATACGCAACCAAGTGAAAAACGTTTGGAAAGTTCACAAAACCACCACCAGGGAAAATTAAAAAACTTGTTAATTGTCCAAACGACTCTCATATAGCAGATTAATTACCGTCGATATTGTTACGTCCCACGTGAGGTACAAATACACACAATTGGCAGTTGCAATTTCCCCCCTAAAAACTAACCAAAAACCAAAAAAAAAAAAAAAACCACCGTGAACAGTGAACACCAGATACAGCCTTATGATGTACTAATTTGATAGGTTGTATGTTGGTTTTGGTTTGGGTTCGGGTTGTCGTCATTCGGTCGTCCGTCGTCGTCGTTGGTCGTGCAGATTTATCCATCCAAATGGACATCGGCAATAAAATCGTTAAACATCAACAACAAACTACTGGATACGAGTTTTCTCCTTTCATTCGATCGGCCATGCGCGACTTCTATTAGGGGTTTCTTTGCAATTGGGCAATAAATATTCAATTTGCAGGATTTGATTGAAAACAAATTTTAATAGACTGTGCTTGCGAGCACAACAACTTACTTGGTGATGTTCGTCGAAGTGGTGTATCACCACAATCGACGATCAGAGCCTCATTGCTGGATTCATCATTTCGCATAACTGGAGTTGCCCCGGGCACAAATGATTCGGTGTGCGATCGGTCGCTGCTGGGAATCGGACTGTTGGCTCCTACGTCAATATTTGAATCATCGTCCATTTCGATTTTAATGCGTTTGGCCGATTGACTGTCAGGTGTAGAAGAAGAACCATCAACCGATTGCATCTATGGGAGAGATTAATTTAAAATAAGCAACATTAAATGGATTTGTTTTTGTTTGTGTCATAAAATGTAATAAATGATAAATATGTACATAATTGTATATAGTTTCCGTTATCTAGTGAAATATTATTACCGTGATGGGGGGGGGAGTTTTTACTTAAATGACACTTTAAACCCTTTTACAATCGGAGAAGGTAGATTTTGGCAGCCTATGGCCGCCATTTTGTTTTGGTGACATCTGTCAAATCTTTGGTTCATTATTCAGTTATTGGTGCCAAACCACCATGTCCAGGAAAAACAAATAAAAAACTTTATTATCAAAAGTGCAGACGTTGCGTATGTTAGATATTAGTACGGTAGATGTGGCGTCTCTATATTAGTACGGTAGACCGGCTTGTTAATCAATCAGCCATGATGTTAAAGGGACGAAAGTTCGCCCGACAGCATCGCCGCGGTCTGTGCAAGTGTACAACAGAACCAGAGGCAGTTAATTCCTCGTCGGGAACCCAGGCTTTCGCAGACTTCAAATTGGCGAATTTTGTGACGAGGTTTGGATTTACACCAGTATAAGATCCAACAGATCCAGGAGTTCAGAAGACACCATGTTCATCACTGACTGGGCTTCGAAGCGTTTGGAAGAGAACCACGATTTTGGACTAAAAATATTCTTTAGCGACGAGGGGCATTTTTCAATGGTAACACCAACCCACAAGAGGTTTACCAGCTGGCAATGCATCAAAATTAGATGGATTCTAGGCCGGTAGCGTAAATGACGTTGGTGAGGTGAGGAGGTCGCAGCAGTACACTGCTACTGCAACACAACGGACGCCACGGTTGATATTCTGAATGAGCGATTCGATGGTAAGGCTATCTCTCTCAGAGGTGACATTAGTTGGAAACCACGGTCATGCGTTGAGCATAACAAAGGCCTTTGTACAAATTCAGCCATATATTATGTGGAAGTGTAAATGAAAAATGGACCACTCGGATCCGTTCCACAGTAAGGAGCGGAAGCAGACATTTGAACGATGTGACTAATATTCCATACATAATGGCGTACATGCGTCTCACATGATCTTTTGGTTAACGTCAAAAACAAAAACAAAAAAAATTATCGAAGGAATAACACTTCAAACATGTAGTTTAGGCGCAGCAACATCATCAAGAGCAGTAAATACTCAAACGAAAATCCTTCATTCTATATTTACGATAAAAAACAAACCTATTGGCAAGACCAATATCACGCTCTACATTCTCTTCCTCTAAGACCAGGAGACTATCCCCCGAACAACTTAAAACAGGAAAACATGAACTGAGCAATCTGTCGACATTTAAAGAAGCTGGGTGCGCTCTCTTACAAAAAAAACTCAATGCCAACACCCGATCAGATCCCATATCATTAAATCCCTGTTGAACCAGAAGACATCCCAAACAACTATCAACACTTATTTTGGGGAGTTCGATTACATGATGATGACTTCTGGTCTTTGCAACGTTGTTTAAATCTTTCAACGACTTCTCCAACAAGTCAAGGCTAGAAAGCATCAATAAAATTTCAAATTGCTTTTTTAAGATTTTCGAGGACCCCCAGCCGCTACCTACTTCGATCCATCCACAAGATTTCCGGAAGATATTCAACTCACAGGCATCACCGCCAAAACAATTGCGAGAACTCTCCAGGATTATAATCCCTAAAGAAGTCGAGGCGGATCAAAGAAAACTTCTGGGCACCAAGAGATACCGGTCATCGCCTAAGATCAAACTTAAGATCTAATTTGAGAAGATAGTCTGCTTTCAAGCATATAATATCAAATGAACTTTTCCGAGCAAACTGAAGTCGAAGACAAGTTACTGGTCTTTGGTTTCTTAATCTCAACATTAGAAAAAAGCGGCAGGCTGCTCAAATAGAAAATAAAAGTTCTTTCTTCTCAAATTCGGCAGATTTTACTTCTAAAAGATTATTGATTCACATCAACTTGTGCAACTTTGTTGACCTTGTCCTCGTGTTGTATGGTCGAGTCCCAATGCTATGAGGCACCTGAAAAGCCCCTCAATCGAAATGCTATAAGCTCCGAGCTTAAAAGAAACTGTCAGTTTCATTGGCAAAACGACATTCAAAGGCATTCCAAGCAAAACCAGGTGAGTAGAGTAGTACTTGCAAATTGTTCTGGTGTGTTGGGAAAGATATTCACAATACCACCATTCCAACATGACAAAATGAAGCTATTGCTTCTTCAATTTCCCCCTCTGCCCAAAGGCACTAGTAACCCTATCGGTCAAGAAAACAAGGTTCCTTTAATTCTCCTTGTAGAAATTTCAACTACTGCTTTCTCCAAAGGATTCTTGCACACCCGTTTCCTGTCACAAATTGCTTCTTCACTCAATAATTTCAATCCCAAACAACCGTTACAAGGTCCTTAAAAATGCAACCGAATCTACCGTTCCTCCGCACACACCGATCGCTCAGCATGACCAGACCATAGTAAACACAAAAATTAAGTGCAAGCGTATCCACATCTCATAAATTATAATTTTGGAGAAAATTATGGCCCTCGGGAAACTCACAGTACAATTATTATTCGATTGAATATAGTGAAAGGGGACAAGGGACGGCCAGCGGCGGCGGCGGGCAGTGGCCGAAAGTGAACCTGCTTCGAGAGTCACTCGAACAGGTGGATTTTCCCTTCTTTTTGGATTGTGTGTTGTAAATAATATTGGTGTGTCGATGTCGTCCTGTTCCTGTGTCCATTCGATCTTCCTAATGACTGTATAATCGTCACGGTCCATTTTTCGGCTAATGTCAAGGTGCATACTACTAATTGTTTTTCCAATCGAATACCTGTTTCGAACGATTAAAATGATAAAAAAAAAAAAAAATTTGATTGCATTTGCCGTCACCAATCACTATCGCCATTGCATCGCGTTCCTCTGTCCAGTTCATCATCCAATTAATTCAACAACAAAAAGTATAACTTCAACTTGTCTGTCATTCTCTAATACGACGAGTGAGTACTCGTATAGAATGGAAGCAGGCGACTCTATAAAAGACCAATCCTTATGCAAACCTTAAGTAGGTACTTTTTTAATTTTAGTTTGTTGTAGTTATAAAATGTATTGTAGGTATATAGCTGAAGTTTTGTTCTTCTTTCTTTTTCCCTGTTTTTTTTTTTTCTAAAAAGTAAATCGAGATTTCTAGACAAAAGCAAAGGGAGGAAGACAGGGCTGATGGCTAGCGTCTTCTTGGCATCGCATCGCCATCATCGGTTTCGGTAGATGACTTTGTTCATTCAATGGAAGACTGATTATTATTGAAGAAGGAACAGAAAAAAAAAAAATGCTTCATATACCACAAGAAGTGGTGTGGCATCAAGACGAAGAGTTCGTCTACATTTGCTACACTTTGGCCAAGAACAAGAAAGGTGTATGCTATAATGGTACGACGCGACGGACGCGACGAGTCGAGCGAGTATAGCAAGCGCAACAAGGTATACAATAAAACAAGAACGAACGCTTTGGAAATCATATACCGTACAAGACCTATTGACAACTTTGTTTCTGCGATGTCTCTCTGCTCCCTTTTAACTTTTGACGACTAACAAGTGTTTTTGTTGTTGTTGTCGCTGTTTTATAAGTCCCTTAGTTCCTTTGGATGATTTAAACTTTTTATTCTTTTCTTGTTAATGCGCTGCCACCGGATGATGCCACGTTCTATGAATGAATGATGGTACCTAAGTTGTTGGCCAACAATCAGTTTTTTTTTTTTTTTTTGCCTTTTGCTTGCTTATTTATTACAGAAAGGATGTAGGGAAGGTGTACCCTTTTTTATCAATGAATGGAATACAATCATTAGCATTATTAGGTGCGGGTTATTTAATGATGCAAAAGAAAAGTGATTTCTGGAACTTGCATGTGTGTTGCATCTAGACGGTCCTGCACTCAATTAAAACAACTGCAGGAACTTTGCCTGTTAGAGAAATTTTACATTTGACTAAAGGAATCAACCATGACATTATGTTAGTAAAGGGTTTTCCAATAAGAGGCGTTATTTTGAATAGCTCGTAGTTGTTACTTTTGAAGCTGTAATTTTTTGACATTTGACAAGTAGAAACTACTCCATACAAATTTGAACGATACACGCTTCAATAACGCATTGAAATTATTAAAATTCACTATAAACATAAGCGTTAGCTACAGTACGTTTGCAACGAACTGTTGGATACCCTATTTCCTATATTTTCATGCGTTCGGCTCCCGCAGCCAGCCGATGTTCAAGTTTCAGAAACAAAATTTTTTTTTAGCAGACAGAAAAAAATTCAATAACATTAATTTCTTGTGGTGTGATGTTCAATCAGTGCTGTGCTGGCGCAATGAAAAAAGGCGTGCACCACGCCCAAAGTTAAGACTTCTTGTTGCCAAAGCAATGACATTCAATTTTATTCTTGCAGATCGATTTAAACAAAACAAGACAAAACTTAAATTTTTAAAAATTAGATTTTGAATGGAAATAGCGATTATGGGTGTTCTTAACAATTCTTGGACCCCACTCTGCTATGTAATCAACGAATATAAATCAGTGTTCATCTGTTTACTTCAAAACTGCGACCGATAATTAAAAAACGTTACAAAATGAATGCATTATACAACTTTTGACGGAAACGCCCCTTAAAAGTGGGCGTATCTTAAAAATTTGAAACACTAACTGAGCTTTGGTCAGTATTTAGGCATATGTGTAAAACTACAGCTGAATCGAGTAGTTTTTAAACAATCTTACCTGAACAAAGGTATTTTATCAAAATCACGCCTTTAAAAGTGGGCGTATTGAAAAAATTTACACAAGAAAATGTAGATATATTTTTCAAATATCAAACGTAAGGAAAAAGGTTTAAATTGAATATTGATAGGTAGTACCTTAAATTTTTAAAACTACGTTTTTCGTTCTTTCATAAAAAGTGGGCGTAAGCCACGCCCAAAATTCAAAAATTTCTTTTCATACACAAATGATTTAGTTTCTACTAAGAGACGCAAAATTTTGGCTTGCGGATTCATTATAAAAACCGTTTATTTACAAAAACAATTTTTTAATAGTTTCTATTGAAAAGTGGGCGTTAGCCGAGCCCAAAAACAAATTTATTGATTTCATACACAAGATGTTTATGTGCAAGTAATGCCCACAAAATTTCATGTTTTTCTCTTTAATATAACATTTGTGATTTTATAAAAACAATATTGATGGTTTTGTATGAAAAATGGGCGTCAGCCACGCCCAAACTGAAATATTTTTATTTTTTTGGAAGAAGCAAAATTTTAGCGATATGCTTTTTTCGTAACTGTACAAAAAACATAATTTAATTTTACCAAATTGAGGTTGTTCAACAAAAATAGCGATTGTGGGCGGATTTTACTGGTTCAAGAACTTAGCCTTACTCTTGAACCAAAGATTATATATACCGAATTTCAGCTTTCTAGCTCAAAAATTGCGAACTCTAGAGAGTATACATACGGACGGACGGACGGACATGGCTAAATCGACTAGGCTTTTGATTCTGAGTCAGAAATCAGAATATATATACTTTTCCGTACCTAACGGTATTATTTCTCTTTGTAACAAACTCCACACCAAATACAATATACCCATTCTATGGAATAGGGTATAAAAATGGTGAAAATTTTGCAGAGACGGTTCGTAAAACAAAAACATTTGTTGGTCAAGGTGAAGCACCTTGTCGGACCGCAATTCAAAAATTGCCGAAAAATTTGAGCTGTTGGGACAAGTTAGCGATGTGAAGAATAAAACCCGTGCACGTCGTTAAAGAACAATAACTGAGAATATTGCTGCTGTAGCCCAAAAGTGTTGAAGAAAACCCAGGTTTGTCCATTCCTCGTCGTTGTTTGGAATTTGGCATTCCACAAACGTCATTACACCATATTTTGCATAAAGACTTGGGTCGTAAGGCTTATAAAGTTCAGTTAACACAAGAACTCAAGTCGGCCGATCATCAACAACGTCGTGTCTTTGCTGATTGAGTCCTTGAAATGCATGAAAATGATCCGGAATTTCATCGAAAAATCATCTTGACTGATGTGGCCCATTTCCACCTCGGTGGCTACGTCAACAAGCAAAATTGTCGCATCTGGGGCTAGGAAAACCCAATATTTATTGTTGAAAAGCCTCTGCATCCTCAACGAGTAACTGTTTGGTGCGTTTATGGTCCGGATAGTTCATTGGACCTTACTTTTTCGAAAATGAGGCTGGAGCAACAGCTACGGTGAGATTGCGCTATCGAGAGATGATTAATAATTTTGTATTGCCGGAATTGGATGGTATTGATCTGGACAACGTTTACTTTCAACAAGACGGCGCTAGGTGCCACACAAGCAACGAATCTATCGATATTTTACGGGAAAAGTTTCCGGACCGTGTTTTCTCTCCAAGAGGTGATCACAATTGGCCGCCGAGATCTTGTGATTTAAAACCTTGCGATTTCATCCTTTAGGGCCACGTGAAAGATAAGGTCTAACGCCAACAGCCCAGCTTCGATTCAAGACCTCTAAGATGGAATTCGTGAAACAATTGAGGGCATACAGCAGCCACTTTGCGATTTAGTGATGAAAAATTTCATGAAAACGATATTGTTGTGTAAGCGTAGCCATGGCGGCCCATTTGGATGATATTGTTTTTCATTATCAATGACATACTTTTCTCTTTACATTGAAATAAACATCAGGTCATTTATCTCAAAAAATGCCATTTTTCTTTGAATATCAAAATAACACCTCTTATTGGAAAATCCTGTACATATTAACGTGTATGGCACATGTACGTTCGACGTACTTTTCGTATGTCTCCTATAGTTTCAATGAAAGATCCAATTTTTTTTTTTTGAACATACGAAATACCCGACAAACCAGAGGCTATTTTACTGTACAAAATGGCAGACAACTAAAGTTTCCTGAAAGATTCCAGGAATAGCCTCTTCTTTGTCAGGTAATTTTGACTACTGTCAAAGCCGAAATGCGGAAAAATAGACTCTTATGGAATAAAAGCTTTGGTGTATTAAGCGCTGAACTTTAAATGTTTTCTAATTTTTTCAGTTTTCAAAATAAACACCGCAAAACCCAACTATAGAGAATCATTCAAAAAATCAAATTTTAACACAAGAAACGTCAGATTTCGATACCAGGTGGCGAAACACAGTATTCCCTTATAAACATACAAAATTAGGTACTGCTACTGCCTCTCAGTCGTCGCTTCAAAATTAAACGTTATACTGCATTTTCATAGCAGCATGATCATAGCTTTGTTCGTTGAGCCCTTGAAGGCTGAACTATAATAGTCGGAACGCCGGCGGCGCTGCGCGGACGGGCCCGTCCGTAATAATTGTACTAGACAACAATATTCGAATCCATCAGTTAAGTTTACGAACGTAAAATGCGCTCGCTATCGCATTTTACGGACGAAAATTTAACATGGATATGAGAGTGAGAGGTATACTGACTTTGTGTGTGACATCACAGTCATCTTATTGTTAAGACGAAAATACATATTTTTCGTCCATACTGGGTAGCGTGTTCGTTTCACAGGTTATACGGCAACGTTTCATTCGGATTTGACACTAGCTTCGTTCGTTTCCGCCTTTAAAGGCCCAACCATAACACGCAAAAAAAAAAGGAAGCAAGTGTCAAAACCGAACGAAAAGATTCTTTTCGATCGTTCAAATAAATCAGTTGGCCATAAAAGCCTTTAGAAATAAGAAGAATTTGTCTCTTTCTTTCAATTTGAAAAAGGAAGAAATGTCAGATTTTTGTGCGAAATGGACGACTGAAAGTACATTACGTACGGAAAAACAAAAGTGAACGAAACTTGCCGAAACTTATCAAAAATGTATTTTGGGTTGGGTATACAAATCACATGTATTTCTACTCTTTCGTAAGGCATAACATACCAATTCTTCAATTATGGTTGGGCCTTAAGTTGTCCTGGGATCGCTACAGATCGTTTCTTAAAAGACCTCAACTCTCCCTGACTAGAAAATATTCTCTGTGTTTTTAAACCTGCGGTCGCCCAGGAGTCACCCTGAAGTAGATTTTAATATTTTGTTGAGAACAATTTTGGTAACGAATCAGCTGTTGAAGTGACGTTTGTTTTTCTTGTGTATTTTTCTTCTGTATATTTGATTTTAGATTTCATTTTTTTGGAAAAAAAACTAGTAGAAATTCAAATAAATTCTTAATTAAAATAAATCAAAATCAAACGAATTAAGCAAAATTGAACCTTTTTGAGAACCGAAAAACCCAAGTTTTTGTCATGTTTTGGGACTGTCAAGAAAAATAAATCGAACCTGGGTAAAGTTTAAACTTCAAAGAACAACGCTAATATTTTCCTTGAAAGGTAGCCAGCCATCAAATGAAAATAGCAAAATCTATGACAAAAAAGTTTTTCTCCAAATTTCAATTCCTTTTTATATAAGCTCCCAAATGATGTATGTACATAGTTCAGAAAATGAACACACATCATAATAGCGATAGCGAGTGATGCCGAGAGCACAATAAAAAAACGTTAGGGTTTTTAAGGAAAAAAAAAACGGTCTATCTTGATTTCCGGCAAAACCAACAACAAAAACTCGAATCCGAAATTTTGGTTTAACCTTTATGTAGAATTTTGAGCTATTTAAATATCAAAATGTACTTTAATTACTCGAAAAACGTAAGATTTCATGTTACATTGATTAGCGAAAAAATAAAATATTAAAAAAGTGTAAATTTTAATAAATAGCTCAAAAAAAAAACAACAAAACTCGAATCCGATTTTTTTTTACCATTATGTATGTAGAATATACATAATGGTAAAAAAAATCGGATTCGAGTTTTTGTTGTTTTTTTTTTTTTTGCATTTCTGAGTCAATTTACCACGGTAACGGATATTTTTTACATAATCAGAAAGTACAGATTTAAGAAAATAAAAAACACACCGAATTTTTAAAAACAGCAGATATTTTGACGTGAGATTTTTCGATTGAAAATTAGGGTTTTTTATCGATATGGAATCAAAATTTTGGTGAAAAAATTAATACTCTTAATCAAAGAAATTGCAGTGTATTTGAGGCATAAAACGGCAAGTTTTCACTAAATTTCGTGAAATAAAAATGTTTTTTGTTAAAGATAAAAATAAAAACCAAACATGTTGATATTTGAATTTTCGACATACCTATACATTTTGAGGTTATGTGAAAAAATATCGTCCGTAATTTAATTATCCTTTCATAATTGATATATTCTCTTCCTTTTCCAACTGGTTTCATCCTACTATAATTTTTGTTGGTTTCAAAAATTATCGGCCAGGTCTATTTCGACCATAGAGCACACCAAACTGTCGCTTTGTCTAGATGCAACGGCACCTCTTCAAAAATGAATCCAAAATTTTTTTGGAACTTTATAAATAGTAAAAGGAAGTCTTGTCCATATCCGTCTGTTCTTAAGTCAAACGATATATCTAGTCATGACCCTCGTGTTATTTCACAATTGTTTGCAGACCTTTTTCAAAGTGCCTTTAACTGTGATACTAACATCTGTGATACTTTAAACTGTGATACTTTAAACTGTGATACTTCGAACTGTGATATACTTGACGAAAACATCCAAAATTTTGGCTTTTTGAAATCATTCTCTTAATTGACTGATATAAACTTCAATATTAATTCTGATAACATTGCTAAGTTCATATCTAATCTTGAGGAGAGTTGTAAACCAGGTCCGGATGGTATACCTTCTATTATTTTAAAAAAAAGCGCAAATAATTTGCTTTTACCCTTATCCACTCTCTTTAATTGTTCTGTTTTCTTGTCAATTTCCGTGTATTTGGAAAAAATCCTTCATAATCCCTTTACACAAAAAAGGTAAAAAAGACGAAATTCAAAACTATAGGCCTATAGCCAAACTATCGGTTATTCCGAAGCTTTTTGAAGCTATTATTTGTGAATCTGTGTTTCTATGTCAAATCAGTCATTGTTCCGAATCAACATGGCTTTACAGAAGGTCGCTCTACTGTAACGTTTCTTATGGAGCTAACCGAACTTTGCATTGATGCATTTAAGAAAAAGAAAGTAATTGACTTTACGGACTTTAGTAAGGCGTTTGATAAACTCTCCCATAAGATCTTGCTAAAAAAGCTAAGAAATCTTGGTTTTAGCGAAAATTTTGTTATGTGGCTTCAATCTTATTTATTAAACAGATCTTATGCAGTGTTGTTTAGCGATTGTTCATCAAATTATTTTACAGTTAACTCTGGAATACCACAAGGTAGCCATTTAGGACCTCTACTTTTTATTTTATTTATTAATGACTTACCATCTATCTTGAAGTATTCTAAATGCCTCATTTACGCGGATGATGTGACAATTTTTAAAACTATTTCTAGTATTAGTGATTGTGAAATGTTGCAATCCGACCTTAATTTGTTTTTTGACTGGTGTGTTCGTAATTGCTTGTCTCTTAATATAAATAAATGTAATTTTATGAGCCTCACAAGAAAACTTTTAGTAACTCCATTTAATTATTCGTTAAATGGAATATCCCTGTCTTGTATGGAAAACGTAAATGTTCTTTACGTCATATTAGATCGAAAGCTTGAATTTATTCAGCACATCAACTCCATATCAAATAGAGCCAATTCAATTCTAGGCTGGATTAAGAGAGAGTCACGGCAATTTTCAGATCCTTTTGTTACAAAACAGCTTTTTATAACATTTGTTCGTCCCATTCTTGAATATGCTTGCCAGGTTTGGTCACCCCATTACGAATGCCATATATTAAGGTTAGAACGTGTTCAAAAAAAATTTCTGCGATTTGCCTTGCGGGGCTTAGGTTGGGAAAATCCTTACGAGCTTCCCGCATACATCAGTCGACTGAAACAATTGATTTGCCATCCCTTGTGAATAGACGTTCTTATTTAAGTTTTGTTTTTATCGTTAAATTAATAAATAGTTACATAGACTCTTTGTACCTTTTGTCTCGAATAAATTTTAATATTCCTCAAAGAAACTTAAGGAATGTTTACATACCCACCGAGTGAGAAATGTGCCCCAATGCTGAAGAAAATGTTGTTCGAAAAATCGGTTATTATATTGTTGTTGTTCCAACACCCACTTTTGTAGTAAGTTTTAATAAATTTAACGCCTGGTTCGATTGTTACGCGATCCATTATATTAAATGGGAAACATTCAACTTATATAACAATTATCAGATGACAGCTGAGTTTGACAGGTGTCAAATGTCAGCGCTACCAACTTCAAACAACGAAGTAAATGATCCATCATCTCAGAATCATCAAACAAAATGTTGATATTGATAGATGCATTTCAATGATAGCTATAATTGGCCAATAAGCAAGCTTGTCAAACTAAGCCGAAAAATAGTGGAAATGCGATACCCGGACGTTACACATGCCGGCTACTGGCAAGACAGTTTCAATACACTTACATTCTCCACTCACATACAAGATTCCAGAGCCAACTGGAAGACAGATATGTATCTGACAATTAATACATGGTAGTAACTTGCTTTCCAGTAGCTGGCATATGTGGCGTCAGAGTTAGTGATGTCGAAATTGGCGAGATAAACGCTTACTGTAGAGTAAATTTGTTTCCTTCAAGCATGTCCCTAAAACATTTTTCAAATTATTGTCTACGAATTAGCAAAAACCCTGTATAATGCCGGCAATAGTGTTGCTCTTATTCGCGCTTGAATGGAGCCTTATGTGCCTGCCACAGTTTCTAAGGAGATTTTATTTACATAATTTAGAAGAAGATTGTTCTTTTTTCCAAATAGAGACTTCTTTGAGCTGTTGTTAATCTTGTTGCCCCTCTTAACACAGAAAATAAAACCGCTAATCTTTTGAATGGCCTAGCTCTAGCTAGCATGTAACACCCTGTATAGTTTCTTTACGATTTTCCAATTTATAATATTACAGACTGTAAAAGATAGAATAAAAATCACAAAATCATCTTGACCTACTTTTGTGGTGAGCCTCCTTTTCTTGTCGCTGATATCCTTAGACGGCGTAACTTCATCAGATTTTCGTTCTTCAGTTTTCTGACGATCTATAAAGAAAGCCAAATAAAAAACAGATAAATAAAATTTCAATTATAAAATGAAAACGATTAAAAAAACAACAAATAAGTAGCTATACAAAATACTTACACTTGAGTTCTATTTCTTCGTCATCCAAAAGCAAAGACACCACTTCCTTCGGTTTAAGTGTATCTGGCTTAAAGTTTCCACCGCTAATAACCATCCGTTGGATCTGAATGAAAACATAAGAAGACATTACTTATCTCTTATCACCCGAAACCATCACCGCCATTAAAATGCAAGAGCAACAGAAGAACAAAAAGAAAACTATAAAATATTAATAATATCTCATAAAAAGGGCGCCATTTCAGTGCCGCCATTGCCACTGACACTGAGAGAAACGGGCCTTGTAGGGAATTATGTAGTTTTCTATTCTTGGTTTTTTTTTTGTAATTTCTGTTGCTTGTAAGATCACACGCCCGCCTCGCTATCGGAACCAAGCTTCCGGTTAAAAATTTACATAAATAGCATTAAAAGTGATCATGTTCCATCGCATTATAGCATCACCGCATGCAGCACGTGCGCAACAAATGCGGGCAAGTACAATCGGTTAGTGGTTGTTACGTTTTTTTTTTTTTTAACTTTTTCTGTGCTCTTCATTGTGGTAAGTTAATTTTTTTATTTTACAAAACGTACCTCACTCTTTTCCCGCGCTCGCTGGAGAATCCTTTCTTCGATTGTACCTTTGCAGATCAACCGGTAGACGGTTACCTGTTTAGTTTGTCCCAGGCGATGTGCACGATCCATAGCCTGTTGATCGACAGTAGGGTTCCAATCGGAGTCATAGAAGATAACCTAGAAAAAAGGGGTTAAACTGAATATTAATTGATTATGCTGCAGTAGCTACACAAAGACGATAGATAGGTTTTTTTACTTGCTCTATAGGGCAAGTATTGGTTTCGTGCAGAAAAAAAAAATCGAGGTTTTAATCAAACATGACATTACGATTATAGAGAAGCCCAAAAAAGTGGTTTTCGCCATACCGTCCGTCGGTCTGTCTGTGCGTCTGTGCGTCTGTGCGGATGTGCGGATGTGCGGATGTGCGCTTTTTCACGTCATGCTACAGCCTAAACGGCTTGACGGATTTTCTTCAAACTTGGTATATAGCAGTTTGAAGAAAAACCATTGTCGAGGTTTTTTTTATTTTGTTTTAGCCCGGCTCAAACTGGTACCTTTCAAGTAACGGTTTTTTTCAATTTGGATTTTCTCGAAAACGGCTCTAACGATTTTGATTAAATTTAAAATTTAGCTAACTTAAAGCATTTCTAACAAAACTGCGTTTTTTGTTTTTGCCTCAAATGGTCGTAACGAAAATCAGGTTTTAACGGCTTTTTTTCAAATAGCCATAAGTTCTCAACGGCTTGATTGAATCAACTCAAACTTTGTTTGACATAGTTTTTTATAGTGTTCTATAGGATGGTTTAGTAAATTTTTCACTGAAGCCTTTCTAAACGGTGGCTTCCATACAACGAGCCGTTGAGTTTTAGCCAACTTTTTTTGGTTTTTTCTAATTTTCTCGAAAATGGCTCTAACGATTTTGATTAAACTTTGTGTGTTATATTCTTTTAGTGTTTTGAAGAGAACTGCGTTTTTAGTTTTTGGCTAAAAATGCAAATAACGGAGATCTGCTCTTAACGGCTTTTTTTCAAATGGCCATAAGTTGTCCACGGTTGCATCGAATTCACTCAAACTTTGTTTGGTATAGTTCCCAACAGCTTCCTATCAGATGGCATTGATTTTTTTTCATTTTCTCTTTTTTAAATGGTGGCTCCAATACAAAGAGCCACTAGATTTTGGCCAATTTTTTCATTTTTTCTAATTTACTCAAAAAAGGCTCCCCCGATTTTTATGAAACTTTTTATGTAACATACATAGAATACTTCAAACAAAACTGCATTTTTAGTTTTTGGCTATACATGATAATAGCGGAAATTGCTTTTAACAGTATTATTAATCTGGCCATAAGTGGACATTTGTATCATTTATAACACCCAAAAGATAACGTCTTATTTTAAATATTAAAGGTTTCTTAACGTTAGCTCCCGTATATCGAGTTTTCCAGTTTTAGCCAATTTTTTTTGGTTTTTACCAAATTTTTCAAAAATGAATTGTTCTTATTGATCGAAAAGTTTGTTTTCATCGGACTATTGCACCAACAGAGCAAGTACGTGCGACCCAGTCGTGCATTTTATTTTTCTTCTTTCATTTAAAAGATATCCCAGACACTATTAAATAATTGAATTTTTTTTTGTATCTTCTTCTATTCATTTGATGCACGTGAGGGAAATTTAAAAAAAAAAAACTTTCTAGAATATTTTTAAGGAGCGGCAAATAGATGAGTGACAAAGCAAATGAGAACACAAAATGCATCCCTTTTGGAATAAAGTGTGCAAACGTGATCCTTTGATGAGAGATTGTTTGAGCCGAAAGGATTTGATTTTCTATTCTTCTCATCGAATCCAATTACAAGAGAGTGGAAACGGAGTAGGGAAAATCATGTTCGATATATCCGGTGGATGTTTAATTTTTTTAGCTACTGCTGCTGAAGGATATTCAAAGAATATACGTTTGAATGGATACAGGAAATGAAGAGACAAGAGATGTGAAGTATACCAATTTCGGAAAACCCTATTAAAATATGTAGTTCAAATTGACGAAATGCAAATTTTGGAAGATAGCTATTTTAATATTTTATAAGACGGCTGGGGCCGATACGCTGAATCGAAGATGATGATTTAATACTATAGTGTCGCACTAAATGTCTTGATCGGATAAAAGAAAAACCGAATTAAACAGCAAACGTTTCAAAAATTGAAGTCTTTTTTCCAAAGAGAAGAAGATTCAAAATAATCGAGATTCCACGTAAACAAAGTTTCAGTATTTTTGTTATAGTTTCAAGTGTTGTTGTGGCGTTGTTATTGCTGTAACTTTTCCTCTTTATAGCACTTTCTATCGAAGAAAACGAGCCGTCCAGAAGTATTTTTTAGAGGTATAGAAAATAAATAAAATTGAATAAAACAAAGATGATTTTTTTAAATTGACATGAAATTTACTTTATTCGAAAGATAGTCTTCTGGCATTATACAAGGTGGACAAAAGGAAATCACCCTATTGCAAGATGCTCTAATTTTTGCAAATGGCCGATAATTTCAAATCCGCTTTGACATTTGTGGACTAGACAGAGATTCAGAAAACAAGTGAAGAAGCCATGGAGCGATACATGAACCGACATGAACCGATATTCTGAAACGGCCGGCGTTCCCGGGTCGCCTCATCTCTCGTTTTGGCGATTTGCACTGGCCCGCAAGATTGCCCGATTTAACCGTTTCAGATTTTTTTTATGGGGTTTTTTGAAGTTTCGTGTTTACGTGAACAAGCCCGAGACTCTGGAAGCCCTCAAAGACAACATTCGACACGAGTGCGCGAATCTGTCGCCCGAATTTCTCGCTGAAGTGATGAAAAATGCCATAAAACGAGCAATCAATATGTGACGGCGCGACGCCTATTTGGCCGATATCATCTTTTCCACTTGACCAATACAATTCTAAAGGTTCAAATAAAAAAAAAGAATCGAAGTTTTTCATTTAGAAAAATAAAGAGAGCCAAACAACATCGAATGGAGGACTTCTTTTGGCCCCTATAATTTAAATATGATTTCTGGAAAATGATTGCCACGGCTGGCTCGGGTCGGGTGTAGTCTAATCTGGAGGTCCAATTTTCGATGACTTTTTTCAACAATTGTGGGCGTATATCCGCAATAACGCGGCGAATGTTGTCCTCCAAGTGGTCAATCGTTTCGGGCTTATCGGCGTCATTGTATATACATTTTTATAGTAATTTCATGGAACATGCTTATTTATTTAGTTCTAAACTTCGTCAATGGCGGTGCTAGTTGTCTTATTTACTTTACATCAAATGTCTTCTATTGTTGTTTTTGCTTCCCATGGCAGTCTGGACAAAAACCACTCCTAAATCACAAATCAAGTGTTTATTTACTTCGTCCATAGATGGCGCACCAAACGTTCCTCTTATTGGGAATACTATAGATTATAAATACAATGTCGACGTAGACTAGCGACATCACATATCCCAACAGAAAATAGTAAAGCGGCTTTAAATCTTGGAGGGCAATTCACAGGATCAAAACGCGAAATTATGCGCTCACTGAACGTTTCCTTCAACAAATCAATTGTGGCACGAGTTGTGTGACATGTTGAGTTGTCTTGTTGAAACCACAGCCCTTGCACATCATGGTTGTTCAATTGATGAACAATAAAGTCAGTAATCATGGCTTTATAGCGGTCACCATTGACTGTAACGTACTGAGCTTCATCGCTCAACAAAATTCGTGTATTTCGAGCTGAACCATGATTTTCAAAATAAATTTGCACAATTTGGAAGCGTTGTTCAGACGTCAGTCTATTGCCAAAATGCCAAAATAAATCACTTGACAGCTGACAAAATGGTCGCCAGTTAAAATAGTGTTGACAACTTAAAGTTCTATACCTCTAAAAAAAAACACCTGTTATAACTCAAATGCCCGGCACAAAATATTAATTGGGGCGTGTCCATTTGCATGCAGCATTGTCGAAAGTTTTGATACAGTTGACACTCATGTGTCACAGTTGAATCCAAATTTCATGATATAGGTTTCGAAGCTTATATCAACGAATAGTCTAAGAGCCAACGACATAATGAATCAAGTCATTTATATAATGTTGTAAGGCATATCAACAGAAAGCGTTAGGGGAGTTAGACAAGAAAAAGTTTGTCTGGCAGTTTTTTGGTGTGACGAACATGGGGTAAATTCGACACAAAAGTGTGACAAAAATGAGTTAAGTCAAGTCACATATATAATGTTGTAACTCATTTCAATATAAAGCTTTTGATTAGTTAGACAAAAAAAAGTTTGTCTGGCAGCATTTTGGTGTGACGAACATGGGGTAAATTCGACACAAAGTATGACAAAATTTCAAAAATTAACTTATTTGGGTTCTTTTGTAACAGAACGAATAGGTTGTGTTAAAACAAGAAAAAAATCCTAAGAGAAGGGGGGCTATTCCCCTCCGTTTAAACGGGAGGGGCAATTTTCTGGAAAAATGACTTATATTCGAAAAAAAAATATTTAAAAATAACCGCACCTCCTATAATGCCATAATATACGTTTTTGTAAAGCCAAAAATCTTTTCTTTAATTGTATTTTCAAATAAAGTTATTCTAGTACATCGTTTTAGAAAAATTAATTTTCAAACTCAAAACTTTGAAAAACAAAAATTTCAAACAATTTTTTTTCAAAATTATACGTAATTAAATATTAATTTTTTTTTCAAAATTTTATGCTCTTATTAGTTCTTAGTAAAACACTGAAAACCGTATGGCTCTAGGACTTTTTGTTGCTAAGCTATTTAAAAATAACCGAACCTACCACTTCACAATAACAAGAAAATCTAGCCTAACAATCATCGCACGGATTGCATAGGTGATCATTTTAAGTTCGGTTATTTTTGAATAGCTTAGCAACAAAGAGCTTTAGAGCCATACGGTTTTCAGTGTTTTACTAAGAACTAATAAGAGCATAAAATTTTGAAAAAAAATTAATATTTAATTACGTATAATTTTGAAAAAAAATTGTTTGAAATTTTTGTTTTTCAAAGTTTTGAGTTTGAAAATTAATTTTTCTAAAACGATGTACTAGAATAACTTTATTTGAAAATACAATTAAAGAAAAGATTTTTGGCTTTACAAAAACGTATATTATGGCATTATAGGAGGTGCGGTTATTTTTAAATATTTTTTTTTCGAATATAAGTCATTTTTCCAGAAAATTGCCCCTCCCGTTTAAACGGAGGGGAATAGCCCCCCCTTCTCTTAGGATTTTTTTCTTGTTTTAACACAACCTATTCGTTCTGTTACAAAAGTACCCAAATAAGTTAATTTTTGAAATTTTGTCATACTTTGTGTCGAATTTACCCCATGTTCGTCACACCAAAATGCTGCCAGACAAACTTTTTTTTGTCTAACTAATCAAAAGCTTTATATTGAAATGAGTTACAACATTATATATGTGACTTGACTTAACTCATTTTTGTCACACTTTTGTGTCGAATTTACCCCATGTTCGTCACACCAAAAAACTGCCAGACAAACTTTTTCTTGTCTAACTCCCCTAACGCTTTCTATTGATATGCCTTACAACATTATATAAATGACTTGATTCATTATGTCATTGGCTCTCGGTCTAGAAGTTGAGTGATCGTTATTGAATACGAGGAACGACTAAAAATTCTTGCGTACCGCGGGCTGTGCAAACCAGTTTGACATTGGAAAAACTTGTGAAACTGGTGAGTTTGAAAAGACATTGTGTCAGAAGCCTTTTCGCTTGTTCCATTGGTTTTCAGAATGAGTGGTCACCCGAGTGAAACCGATGGAAAGTGCTATAAGAATCAATTACAGAAAAATGTGAGCTGTCCTGTAATCCGCTTTTTTTTCGTTGTGACGCGAAATTGTGAATCCTAACAACAGATATTTAAGTAGTTTTTGTAGATGGATACGATTTTCTGTATGTGTTGAAGAACTCGTGAGTGCATTCGGAAAAGTGATCACAGCATCGATTATTACTGTGGATAGCGTAGACGCCAGTCATGCGGGAGATCCAGGTTTCGTTTCTCAGCTAAAAAGTTTTTTTTAACTAAAAGAATTCGTTAAATGAAACAAAACGTAAGTGCAACCAACGGAAGGGAGTCAAATAAAGGCAAACAAACTACAAGAAGAGAAAACTACGACACATTAATTTAGTTTAGTACTTTGCTCAATCTTACAGTCCTTAACAGTGTCTGCTTGGATGTAAAATGACGGACCCAATGGGGTTAGTTATTCTTTGCTGAAGGTTAAGCCATCGTTTACGGTGTTTGTAGGAAAAAATGCCTGATCGAAGTTGTGAGTCAAAACTGTTGATATACTCGTAGACCACAATTTTGGACAAAGCGGAAAACTTCAACGGCAGCTGATATGAGGAATTTTCGTTAGACATCTTAAATTTAGCAGTTGAGTAAAATAATCACACTGATGTGAGTGGATCGCCTGAAGAGCTGTGCGTGCGAAAAGACACTGCCTGGAAGGAATAATCACAGCCTTTTATCCGAGCATTCTTGCTCGTGTTTGCAAAACTAAAGAAGACTTCATATACAAAGGGACATGACGGAATCCATAGATTACAACATTGTCAAACAAATGAATCACATTGTCAGGTGGGAAGTTTAAAGAGCAGAAAACGTTTTCTCAGAAATGTCGCAAACTAGACAATTCATAGCTGGAAAAGACGTCTGACGGGATAAACTTGGAACAATGGAAGCAAATCACAGTCAGCGCTGAGAGTTTGGGGAAAGCACTTTTGCAAACTATTAAGCAGCAGCACGAACAATGCTTGACGAATGGAACCCGAGTATTGTTTCCCCGATTCCCAAGAAAGCCTTTGAACGATTCCCACTACAGCCGTATATGTCTACTGGTTTTTTTTTTGCACTTCGAGATTTTTTTGGGGACCATCCAGGAATTCCAGACGCGAAAAGATCAATCAAAAACCTACTCTTGACAATAGTATTAGCAGTAAACGCTGCATTGTCTCAAAGAACCCCAATCGAACTTATTATTTGAAACTCAGGCGACTGAGGCACGCGCAACTTATTAAGACCATGCACCATCCAACCGAGAGTCTTGGAATATGCATCGGAGGGTCGAGGCAGCAACGAAAGACGTCACTTAAGTTGGCGGGCACAAATAAATAGCAACCTCAACTAACTTACTGGGGGATGCAAATTGGTGGAAATTAGGTAGGGGACGGAGGTCACCATTGGAATTAGTCTGTTAGCGCCACATCAAGCAAACTAATTTAGTAAAGCCGTTATAACTCCAATACGAGTTTTAAGCAAAGCCTTTAATATATCTACTATAGTTTTTAATATCGCATTTGACAGTTCTTTTAAAATCAAACTTTTGAAACTAATTGAAACAGATAAATCAGTTAACTTGTTCATAACTGCTTCGCTTATCTACGTATACGGGGACTTTTTGTTGTATATTAAAATCAAAGCAACGCGCAACGTTTGAAAAAGACACTAATGTGCTCAGTTCTAATTTGTATTAAGAACTCCCACAACAAACCTCTAGAATAACAAATGACTTTCAACACCTATGTGCGGTGTGCAGATAATTACTACCGGAACATTGGATAACCCCTATAAAAGTTCAGATTAGACATTTAAATTAGCTTAACTATCAGCAAGTGACAAGGTACAGAACCTTCATTAGAATTCGAATAAAAGTCAGTTGATTTTCGAACTTATTTCATTCCTTCGGTCAACTGTATCTAAACGAGTATAACAGAATGGTGAACACACTAATAACAATAGCGTCCTTTTTATTTTATGTCAGTTGCCATGGTTCGTCAATATTTGAAAGGACTTTTAATCTCTTGCATCAAGAGCCCCCACCACCACCTTCAACGAGTCGTTTTGACGTTGCTACACGTTGGATCGAACAGAAACTAGATCAATTCAACGAAAGTGACACACGGACATGGAAAATGGTTTGACAGATGATAACCAATATTTTTTTGACATTTAATCGTAAAACTAATCCATCATAATATTCACAACAGAGATATATGGCAAATGACCAGTACTTTGAAGAGGGAGGACCATTATTCATTTTTGTCGGAGGAGAATGGAAGATTTCGAGTGGTTATTTGACAGGAGGACATATGCATGATATGGCAAAGGAACATAAGGGATATCTATTTTACACGGAACACAGATATTATGGAGAGAGCAGACCAACAAGGTATGAATGTACTGTTTTATATAATGTATGTATTTGAAATTCATTTTAAAAAAAGCAATCTTCAAACGGAGAATCTGCAATATTTAAATGTCAAACAAGCTTTGGCTGATTTGGCACATTTTATTCGCACTGTCAAATCATCGACTCCTGGCATGGAAAAGTCAAAAGTTATTTTGACAGGCGGTTCTTATTCAGCAACAATGGTGACATGGTTCAAAAAATTGTATCCTGATCTGATAGTGGGAGCTTGGGCATCGAGTGCACCACTTCTTGCAAAGCCGGATTTTGTTGGTAAGTTGACAGTGGGTTGGTTTCGAGCTTGGCATGACTTTTATGAAAATTACAATTATCTATCAGATAATATTAATGGGATGACATTCAACATACAAAGTTTTAAGTTCAAATTTAATATTTTTTTCAGAATACAAAGAAGTAAGTGGCCGATCGATTAAATTAGTTGGAGGTGAAGATTGTTACAACAGAATCAAAAATGGAATCAATTCTATTGAGCAAATGTTAGCTGACAAACGAGCTGCAGAAATGAGAAGTCTTTTGAAAATATGCGACAGTTTCGATGAAAACAATGAATTAGACGTTTGGTCATTCTTCAGTCAAATTTCAGATGTATTTGCTGGAGTTGTTCAATCTCACAGGTAAAGCTATAATGACAACATTTCTTATTTTCAACAAAGAAGACAAAATAATTGATGAAACATTACTTTATTCAAAAACAGCAAAGGAAGCATTGAAGGAATTTGTAAAAGAGTTATGGAAGGTGAAGATGATTTGACAGGAATGTCAAATTTAATAGCATCTTTTACTGGATCTTCAAACTGTTCTGAAGTTGCTTATAAGGACATGATTTCTGATTTAAAAAAGACAGACAATAATCCTCATAAGATGTGTAAGTTCAAAAATGTATACTTGATGTTTTTATTGATATTTCGGAAAGTAGCTACCACTGTGATCTTCTTTTTAAATTCAATTCGGTTGTTCCCATGTATTGGCAGTGTTAGAATTAACACTGAATTCATTTACTGGCGCCAGTGACTGTGAAAGTAAAAATTTCGCGACTAAAGGTTTACATAGATATCAAACTTTTTACTGGCGCATACGAAGTTGATAACTAACAAACTACATATTGCTTTACTTCCACCAAAGTGAACAAAATAGTTAACATTGCTAATTGCTTTTTACTGTTACGACAGTAATCACTTTAGCCGGTGAATTCAGGCATGTGTAAACCCACCATTATCAAAGTGACAGATAATGCTAAAGCGCTATATGTTTGTTCCCATTTATTTTTCACGTTCTCTTAAGACTGTTTCCGTAAATTCAATCTTTGTGACAGTTTTGCACCGAAATGATAAAAAAAAAGTTCGTAGATATTCTCAGCAAGTAAAATAGGTGATGTGCCATTTCTTTGAACTTCCCGATTTCGACAGATGCGGAAACTTAATTGAAAATAGGCATGTTAAGAGAACGGATGTCACAATAAGTTCTTTTTGTCAATTGAACGAAGGACTCGACTACATCTGATCGTTGCTAAGAAAAAATTTATTTTCCTTTTTTCACTTTTTTAACATAAATATATATTTAGATCGACAATGGTTTTACCAGACATGCAACGAATATGGTTGGTACCAAACATCCGGCTCGACAGCTCAACCTTTTGGCACAAAGTTTCCTTTGGATTTATATGTCAACGCCTGTCATGACGTTTATGGCGAGCAATTTAATAACAAAACTATACATGAGAATGCAGCGAAAACAAACGAATTGTTCGGTGGTCTTAATCCAGAAGTGGAAAATGTGTATATGACACATGGTGAATTGGATCCATGGCATGCTATGGGAATAACTGATCCAGATAAGGCTACAATGATACCACGTAAGAATTTATTAAATAAATATAATTTTGTGAAGATTTATACAAAATTTTGTTTCAGTTCATGCTCATTGCAAGGATTTCGGTTCAATAAAATCATCGGACACTGAAGAATTGAGAGCTTCAAAGGAGAAAATTGCGGAAATAGTACGTGGTTGGTTAAAAGATGAATCTGAAGGTTTCTATTAGGTAAACAGACCAAGTTATTAAAATAAAAAGTTAAAACGAAATGGAAGTAATGACTTAACATATTTAATTGGTTCACACGAAGTCTATTTGGTTTGATGTTTCCCAGGGCTGAGTTCATTAGGTATTCAACAGATTTCACATTATATTATATCGGAAACGAGGAGCACAACATAAAAGTGGCATACCCACAACCAAATTTAGCGAGAAATTTTGTTGGTGTGAACGTAAAACTGCAAATGTGTTTGTTCGGTAGAACCGAGATTGGTGGGGTTTGCCGGATTGACGTTAGCAAGTTCCAGAGTTTCAATACAGGTGGCTATGTTTTGGAAAATAACAAAATTGTTTAAAATGATACAACTACTAGAGATAACGCCTTCCAATTTTCATTTTTGATTTGTTCTGCGCAACTACGTCATAAGAACACCTGAAGTTTGCGCCTTCTCGTTTTCGCCTTCCCGTTTAACTTTTGTTTCGTTCTATTCTATACGTTCTACACATTTACATAATATACTTATACATATATGTATATAGTATGTCAATGTAGTTGTGCGATGTTACGTCATAAGAACACACGAAGTTTGACAATGGTTTGACGTTTTGTATAGCATCATTTTGTATTAGTTGTATCATTCCTACAGTGGAAAAAAATTATATTAAAATAACGGTAACCTCTACAATGCCAAATTATATCTTTTTGTAAAGCTGTAAAAGAAGTATTTTCGTGACCGAATGCTTTGTCTATGTTGAATATTTAACACTTTTTGTAATTCGGAACTAGAACGAACGAATGAAGGGACAAAGGAGTTGTTTGGCTGTTTCCTGATCTTTCATAAACAGCAGTTGCCTTTTCTCATTTTGTACAGCACGCTTTGAAAAAAGATTTTTGTTTTCATCTAACTCACGGGATTTATGGGCTTCGCAAAAGGTATGCACTTGTCTTTTTTTAATACATGGATACCGATGTTATACGTTTTGAAAATTTGACGAAATATTTCTTCGGAAACACAATCTTTTCCTTCTTCCATTAGCTTTGCTTTGTAGTTCTTATACAGATTAGAAACACTGAAGTATTCGGTAGGCTGATAAGTCCGATTTGTCTTCGAGATCGGCAAAAGTGTGAAGGGACCTTTGGTAAGCTTGCAATAAAACGTAACACTTCTCCCTTTAGACCTTCTGAGGTAGTATTAGCGGATTTCGCTTGCCTCTTTTGTCTATTTGGGTTTTGGGGTTTAATTAAATTCGTTTTATTTCAATAACTGGACTAGAAATGATTAGAGACTATGGTTTTTTTTTCAATTTGGATCCCAATATACAAGTACATATTTTAAATATTTCTTGCCTTTCCGATTCCGTAAATTTGTTCCTACACTTATGTTGGCAGCTTTTGCATGAATTTGTTTGTACCACTTTTATTATTTGAAAACGAATCTTATTAAAAGATTCTGCTCTAAGCCCCTGGTTACATACCTCTAAAGCCAATACTAGAGGATTTACTTGTGGATCTACTTCAATACTGGCACTTTAAACGTGTATAGAAGAATTACATCAGTTTGAAATGGCGACCATGTTCTTTTTCAGATTCGAATGGTGGGCACTTTATTCCTTCCAAAATAGTCATCCTAAATCATAGATTATGTATCACAAAACTTAAATTACAATGCCTCTTAACTTCCTTTGTTGCGTTTTCCCTCTGAATGGAAAATCCTAAACTTTATAATTTTTTCTTTGTATGCACCACAAGGCTTACCACTATACCAAATTTCAATATTCTAAGATGAGAAGAATTGCTCCATAAATTTGATAACATTTCCGAATAATGGGCGGATACCACGCCCTCTGAATTGAAAATCTCAAATTTTCGATTTTATCCTTTGTATGTATCGCAAGGTCAACCGCTGTGCAAGGTCCCGCGGTGACGGGCAGAGCTCCATAATTTTGATAATTTGTCAGTCAGTGAGTCAATGAGTCAGTGAGTGATTTTTGAATCCCAGTATCTCAGATACTAATCATGGTAAGCATCTGAAATCAGGGTTACTTTTTCTTGCCATCATAAATAAGTGTAGAATTTGAAGTTTCTGGGTTTGTTGGTTTAGAAGTTAGAGGGGGTCGAAAATGGCCTGAGTTGGTTCCTGTAAATAAGGGTATAGTGCCGAAGTTGCTAGAACTTGGCTGGGCACTACTGTGCCCCTTGATTCTTTGTCAGGTGAAAACCTAGCTTTATTGAAGTAATTTCATTCATTCATTAAAGCGGGTTTTACTGTACTTAGTCTATTATTACAGATGTTATTACATCGTCATTTAAATACTTAACAAAAAATCATGCTATGCAGCCAAAATGTTTTAAGCGACAAAAATGGCTTGACTAGTGTTTTAAGCGACAGTATTAGTTAAACTAAGAGCCATGTAACAAGATTTTTATCGGAACATTTCGTTGTATGCTACTAAAAATTTTAGTTAATTGGCGCTAAGTAAAGTTATTTTGGCACTTAATACAAATTTTATGGATCAACCCAGACCAAAATGTGTCGCTTATCACAATGTGAAGTTAACTTTAAAAAGTCATTTTCGGAAAAAGTGTCGCTTAACACATTCTAAGGGGAAAGTATAGTGTATATGACGTCGCCAAAAATTCAGCAAAGTGCCCAGGAATTCTGAATCGATGTAAGAAATATTTGTCCCCTTCGGGTACAATCTACAAGGTACACATTCAGCTGAAGCTTGAGTATAATTCACATATCTGGGCAGGTACTCCTATAACACATTTGCGTTTCCCGTGTAGGTTTTAAATAAAATGCACGACTGGGTCGCACGAACTTGCTCTTATGATAAGCAATTGCGTAGTGGCTGCATATATGGATATTAAAAAAAATTAAATAATTTCGAAAATTCTTTTTTTTTTTAAATTAGTTTAAGAGTTTTCTCGGAAAAACTAAGTATGCAATAAAATTTCAAAGCTATACGGCAATCTAGGAAAAAAAAATATTGAAAATCGTTGGACCAGTTTTTTTTTAAAAGGTTATTTTTGAAAAACTTTTTCAAAAAATATTTTGAAAATTATTTGAGTATGCAAATATATGGCAATCTGTAGTTTACATTTGAAAAAAAATTTTAAAAAGAATCAATATACCCGTTTCCAACATATTTCGAAAACCAAAAATTTTTTTGAAAAAATTATAAAAAATCAAAAAAAAATTTTTTTGAAAATTTTGAAATGCCATATTAATAAAATTATGAATGACTTCCTGTGGCCAAAATTTTATTGAAATCAAATGTACAGTTTACGAGAAAATTTGATTTGAAAATACTGGTTCTATGAGAGGTACCGTTATTAGACAAATTTTGAAAAAAAAATTCGAACCAAAAGATAGATTGTCTTGCAAAAATAGCATTCTGAAAGTTTTATCAAAATCGTTAGAGCCGTTTTTGAGAAAATCAATTTTTGTCTTCAAGATTGTATGGCAGGTGCCGTTATTTTTGGACCTAGAGCAAAAATAAAAAATTTGTTCCGAGGGACGGCCAAATAAATCCTAAATACCAAATTTGAAGCAAATCGGCCTTCCCGTTCAGCCTCCAGAGGCGCAAACAGACAGACAGACAGACAGACGGACGGAATTTCCAGACCCACTTTTTTCGACTTCTCCATCATCGTAATGTCATGTGTGATTGTTATCTCAAATTTTTACTTGCGATTATAGGTACTATAAGGCAAGTTATGCATTCGTCGAAAAAAAAAGTTTTGAGATAACAATCAAACATGAAATTACGATGATAGCGAAGACGAAAAAAGATGGTCTAAGAATTCTGTCCGTCTGTATGTCTGTCTGTCTGTCTGTCTGTATGTATAGACACCTATAGCCCAAACGGGTGGGCCGAATTGCTTCCAACTTGGTACATAGAGTTTTTTAGGTATTGTACAGAGGGGAAATTGAAATTTTTTTTTAGCTCAAAAAATAACGGTACCTGCCATATAACCGTTACGTTAAAGCTTATTTTTCTCAAAAACGGCTCTAACGATTTTGATTTAAAAAAATCAGTGTTATTTTTTAGGTACGACCAATCATATGGCTGAAAAAAAGTTTTTAAAAATGGCTAAGCACGGTACTTTCCATAGGACCGTTTTTTTTGCTTTCGACTATCTCGAAAACGACTCAACCGATTCTTTCGAAATTTCACACACATATAGCTGTAGGTAGCTCAATTTGTATTGCATACCAATATTTTTGAAAAATATTTTTTGTATTTTTAAAAGCATTTAAAAAAAAAATTTGAAAATTAATATTTTGAAAACTCCTGATTAAATTTTTTTCTAAAAATTTTAAATAAATGTATTTGCTGAATACCTATAAGCTGGCGTTTTTGAATTTTTTTTTTTAATTTTTTTCAAAAAGTTTTTCAAAAAAAAAAAATTTTCTCAAAAACCGCTCCACAGATTTTTATAAATTTATTCTCATAAATTCACATTTATCCAAGAAATAAAATGGCGTACTTTTTTTTCAGCTCAAATTAGTTTAAGTATTTATTTAAGAATTTTGAAAATTTTATTTTTATCAAAATCTCAAGCCCCTAAACCACTGTCACACATTCGAGCAAGTTCGTGCGACCCAGTCGTGCATTTTATTTTTTCTGCACGAATCCATAACTTGCCTTATAGTACCTATAATCGCAAGTAAAAAGTCTAAAACGCTTAAATCGGGCGATCTTGCGGGCCAGTGCAAATCGCCAAAACGAGAGATGAGGCGACTCGGGCCGGGAACGCCGCCTTCAGAATATCGGTTCATGTATCGCTCATTGGCTTGTTCACTTGTATTCAGCATCTGTCTAGTTCACAAATGTCAAAACAGTTTTGACATTGGCGGCCATTTGCAAAAAGGAGAGCATCTTCCAATAGGGCGATTTCTTTTATAAAGACTTGTTAGCCCCACTTCGAAAATGTGCAATCCTTAACCATGTTCGAAAGTATAGGGAACAGAGTATAAAGTTTTTCAAACAAAATTGTTTAAAAAAAATTTAAAAAATTAAGATTAAGAGTTCTTCTTTTAAGTACGTAGTATATTGACGAGTAAAAATATGGACGTGACCCAGATTCTATTATATTTTCGATGTACATATTATTATATAGGATAAGCGATTATAATTTTAGACTTGAAACTGATTTCTGTGGAAGCGAAATTTTAATCCCATCGAAACAAACAATAAATGCTGACAGAAACTGACAGTTTTGACAGCCACAACTGTTTAGCCTTATCGCTTTATAAAACAAGCAGCTGTATAATCAATTTATTAAGTTATAAAATTAAATTCGATAAAGCCTTCAAAGAATCATAAATATTCATTACATGTAATGTAAGCTCTTTTCATTAACCTAACGTTCCTACTAGCCATTCGCTTTAAGTCGGTCGTTGATTAAAGAATGAAGTTAATAGTCGGGTTAATTTTTGCAACTGTCTGCATCGCAGCAGTAGTTGAATCTTCCAATATTTTCGAAAGAACATTTAAGAAATTGCACCAGGAGCCTCCTCCGCCATTAGCCAAAAACCGTGCAAATCTCGTCACAGAGTGGATTGATCAGAAATTGGATCATTTTGATTCAAAAGAAAAGCGAACATGGAAAATGGTACACCAGTAGTGGAAGCTGGCGAATTTAATAGATTTTTAATAAGTTTTTTAATTTTTTTTTTAAGCGATATATGGCCAACAACGAATCCTTCGTACCAGGTGGACCGATATTTATATTCGTGGGCGGAGAATGGGAAATTTCAAGTGGATACATCACATCAGGACACATGTATGACATGGCCAAGGAACACAATGGATATCTCTTCTACACAGAACATAGATTCTATGGAAAAAGCAAACCTACTAGGTACCTACAACCTTGAGATCACAGAAATAAAGATACAGACCGCCAACTCTTTATATTTTCTCTCTTTGCCGACGAGCTTGATGGTGTGCATTTTATTTTGAGTATGTTTAAGCTTTCTCTTAAGCTCTCAAGTGTATTTTTAATGGGAAACCAATACACGACAAAAATAAAATGCACATCAGGCAGAGATATACATACATATATGTACCGTGCTTAATAAAATATTTTGAGGGTGTTTATGGCAAGAGGAGTACGAGTAGGCGGTCTGTGTCTTTGCATGAGATATCGATAAAGGAGAGCGATCAATTTGATGGACACTTTTTTTTTTCTTAGTGATCTTCGTACCGAAAACCTTAAGTATTTAGATGTTAAACAAGCTCTGGCTGATTTGGCACACTTCATTACCACAATGAAGAGCACTGTTGAAGGAATGAAAGACTCGAAAGTTATTTTAACAGGCGGATCCTACTCAGCAACAATGGTGACATGGTTCAAGCGTTTATATCCGGATTTGATTGTTGGAGCTTGGTCGTCAAGTGCACCGCTATTGGCCAAAATAGATTTTGTTGGTAAGGTCTATCTCGAGGAACACAGTTTTTGACAGGTTTCAGAGTTGCAGGCTTTTTTAAGTGAAACTAGAAATCCCGGTACTGATTCGGGAAAAATCTTTTTCGTCGATTACATTAATAAGTGAGGCTAACACCGTTCGGTACAGTTTTTCTGCCTTAAAAGCAATGTTCATATATGAATTTCATGTTTTTGGAAAGGTATAGAGTTATGATGGAGTGCACAATAGAATAAGGTTTTTGCATCGTTGCCAAATAGAAATCGATCATAAGATCAAAGATGGAAAAAAGCTTTTTTTTTGTCTCTTTTGCTTGACCCTGATTGAGTCATGGCTTTGATTTTAAAGACGTGTCAAGACTTCCGATTCGAAGTTCACCAATTAAAAATATCGTTCAACTAATCTTAATGGCTTAACGTAGTTTTAATTATTAGGACCTATTTTTTTCAACCTTAATCTACTCGCAACCTATTTCTTACCCGTAAAATGTTTGCTTACCTCGATTTTTAACAGAATACAAAGAAGTCACTGGAAAATCTATCAAACAAGTCGGTGGGGATGCATGCTATAATCGCATCAAAAACGGCATAAATGATTTAGAGAACATGATTGCCAACAAACGAACTGCTGAAGTGAAAGCCATGCTGAAAATCTGCAACAATTTTGATGAGAAGAACGAATTAGACGTTTGGACGTTATTCAGTGAAATTTCTGATATATTCGCTGGAGTTGTTCAGAATCATAGGTATCGTATACACAAATCATCATGGTCATAAGACTATTGTAAGACTATTTTTTTTATTTTCAGGGGAAAAGACATCCAAAGTACCTGCCAAAGTATTATGAATGAAGTAGATGACTTGACGGGAGTAGCTAAATATATTTTGAGGCAATTCGGAAGTAATGCGGGTTGTATAGACATTTCTTATAAAGCTTTGCTGACACAGCTTTCGGAATCTGCATACACGAATGGAATGAGTAAGTTCGAATTTGTATTGGTTTAAAGGCCCCGACCCATAGAATCCGTTGCGTCCGTGCGTCCGGCAAATCAACTGATAGCTCGATTAAATACACGCGTTCTTACGAAAAGTGGTCCATAGACAACGCATGCGGCAACGCAACGGACAGAAGTAGCCGAACTTTTAACTTTTTCTTCTCCGGCAATCCGTTGACAGCTGGTTGACAGCAATTTTTTTCGATTTGAAGTGGTTTCGTTTTGGCATTGAAGAAGAGAAATATATTTCTTCTTCTAAGGGTTTAGGTTACAGTAGTAATTATGTAAAGCATAATTTTTTGCAGCATGTTCGAAGAAAAAAAGAGAAAAAAATGGAACGTCAACGCATTCATTGGGTCACCCCCAATCCGGCGATCCGGCAAACGTCAACGAATGCGTTGCCGCAACGGACCAACTGATTCTATGGGTCGGGGCCTTAAGTGATAAAGATAAGTGAATTATAATTGCCACTTAAGTAAATTGAATCTTTAGAAAGAAGCGAAGGCTTTTCTTTATGACAGCGGCGGCGTTCATAAGTAGAAACACTTCATATTCTAACGATTGTTGTCAGATCATATCGGCGTGTAGACTGATATGGACTTTATAAAAGGGTTTCTAAAGAAAACCCTTTTAGGTTTCAAGTTTGTTGTCTCTTTAAAATGGGTAACAGCAAATAATTTGAGAAATTTCGTATATGATAAGATTAGTATAGGATTAGAAACTTGATCTTTGTGCTTTGTTCAAGTTTGGTTGTTGATATTAGATTGTAGAAGGTGCATCATTATAATTAGTGAGTTCAATGAAGTTTTTGAGATGCAATCGATCGTCGCGCCAAATGTGAGGCGAAATACAGTATTTGGCGTATCAAAAAAAAAAATTAAGAATTCACTAACCCAAAAAATTTTTTATTTGAAATGTCATTCAGCAAACATCCAAATTTTATATTTGTTTTTAAACCATGGAACCATGTTTTAAGCGGTTGTTGTTTCTATTTTGTTCGCGTCATTACGCGTTTGGCGGATAAACAAAAAAGCTTGATTGTGTTTTCTAAGCAACAAGAACGGAAACAAGTATTTGCTGCAACGTGGCCGGTGAAGATGATGGTGACATATGACATGACAGATGATTTGAAAGATGACAGATGACAAATGACAGTGACAGATGTCTTATGAAATATAACAGATGGACGATCTAGTTCTACTGGCCTTGCACGGAGCTCGAGCGTAAATTAACTTCCAATACAAAATGTTCATATATTGGAATGTAGGACTGGAAACTCGTTCAAGTACACGAGACACAAGGCCGTTGCGATGTGCAACGCGAAGCAGGAATGACAAGCATCTGAATACACAAAGTGAAAGCACATGCAGTACCTGAGGTGCGGCGGGCGTGCGGGCCTCGCTTATAATTTAAAAAGCTATCCAAATTGCTCTTGAGAGAAGAAACAGGAGTTTACATAGTTTTAAACGCAGCTCAAAGCAATTACAGTCAAATTTCTTTAAAAACGATTTTTCAAACTTGAAATCAAAGCCTACTATGATTTGTGTTGCTTATTTTAAAATGGAACTCCCCGTTTTGGCAAGAAATTTCTTAAAGTATTAACAAAATTAAATTTTCTATATAAAGAATTTTGTACAAAACTTTTCTATAACGAACCAATTTTGTGTTCTCTTGTATGTAGGTTCGTTATAGAGAAGTTTGACTGTATTAATGTTTATTTTTGTCGTTTATAACGAAATGTTGCTTTGTTTTTGGACGTAGGGTCAGGTTTTTGATAAATCCATAATTGCGTAGCATACCTTCACTTCACCCCGTGCCCATAGTGTAATTTTTCTTCTGAATTAAATTATTTTTCAATGACATGCCCGTTTTTTTTTCTAATTTTTGAGTAGGAAATTTTGATAAATTAGTCAAGGTACTTAAAGTTTTTTTTTTTACCTGATTTCGAGAAATATAAACTGTGTGTTCGACGAGAGATCTTTTGTCTTCTTGGTTCGAAACATTGAGGGATTTAGGTAAATTTTTTCAAAGTCTGCCATTTCGAGTTCTCAACATTGTTTGCAATAGGTCGTAATGGGTAGCTTTCAAATATTTTTATCGAAGATATACGAGGGTGGTCTGAAAAGTTTCCGACCTAAGAAAGATAGAAGCTAGAATTAGAATTTTTTTTTTTGTTATTTTTCAACGTAGTCTCCTTGTAACTCTACACACTTCTCCCAGCGATGCTCCCATCTCTGTAACCCATCCAAATAGCACTCGGCGTTTTTCTCTGCAAAATAATTGTTCACAAAGGTGATCGCCTCTTCATTTGACGAAAATCTCTGACCTCCGAGCGCAATTTTTAGATTAGGGAACAAAAAGAAGTCGCTTGGGGCTGGATCCGGTGAGTAAGGTGGATGGTCAAGCAATTCGAACCGTAATTCCTTGATTTTTGCTATGGCAACCGCTGATTTGTGAGACGATGCGTTGTCTTGGTGAAACAGGATTTTCTTTTTCTGCAAATGTGGCCGTTTTTCCGCAAGGTCTGCCTTCAGCTTGTCAAGTAATGATGCGTAGTATGCTCCTGTAATGGTTTTTCCTTTTTGAAGATAATCGATCAAAATAACTCCATGACTATCCCAAAAAACAGTCGCCATCACTTTCCCAGCTTTTTTTGGAGCCCGTTCCCCCTTTGCAGTCCACTGTTTGGACTGTAGTTTTGTTTCAGGCGTATAATGGTGTATCCAAGTTTCATCTACAGTAATTAATTGGCGCCAAAATTCGGATTTATTGCGCCTAAACTGCGCCAACAGAGCGTTTGAAATGTACATTTGAACACGTTTTAGGTCTAACGTGAGCAAACGCGGCACCCAACGCGCGGACAGCTTCCTCATGCCTAAATGTTCTTCTAATATGTAACAAACACGTTCTTTTGATATGTTCATAACCTCTGCTATCTCTCTCACTTTAATTCGGCGGTCGTCTATCACCATTTGGTGAACTTCAGTGATGTTTTCGTCGGTAGTTGCAGATTTTGGACGTCCCGAACGTTCATCGTCTCCTAAGCTCTTACGGCCACGTTTAAATTCAGCTACCCAAAATTTTACTGTGGTAAATGATGGTGCAGAGTCCCCATACACAGAATCCAACTCATCTTTGATTTGCGTAAGCGAATTGCCTTTCAAAAAAAAATATTTAATGACAGCTCGATACTCGATTTGGATGTCCATTTTTATCAAAATACTCACATCAACTAACTCAAACGACTGTTACATAACGACCGCGGGTTCAAAATGGCTAAAACTTTGGTGAGCAACTGTGAACAGATGAACAACGAAATTCACTAGCTTTTATTTAAGAGTGTTACCATCTTCATGTTTAGGTCGGAAACTTTTCAGACCACCCTCGTAAAGTAGTTTCTTTCAGCCCTTATGATGGGCGTGGGCGCTCTAATGGGTAGAGGAGAACACTTTAAAGAGTTTCAAACCTATCTTTAAATAATGTTGTCAGCATAAATGAACTCTACACTCTTGACACACGACTGTAATCCTTACCAAATTAGTTTGTAAGTTTTTTTTTTTTTAATTTTCAGTGCGCCAATGGTATTATCAAACCTGCAATGAATATGGTTGGTATCAAACATCAGGGTCCAAGGCTCAACCATTCGGAACAAAGTTCCCTGTGGACTTGTATGTATCTACTTGCCACGATGTCTACGGCACTCAGTTCACGAACGAAACTATTTACAAGAATGCCGAAAATACAAATCAAGAATTTGGTGGTTTGAATCCAGAGGTTGACAACGTCTACATCACTCATGGCCAACTGGATCCGTGGAGTGCAATGGGAATTACAAATTCACAAAAGGCTACTGTAATACCCCGTAAGAAAATATCTCATTCCTAATTTTATCTTGTTACTCTTTGAGATACTAATTTATAAAAAACTTTGTAGTTCATGCTCATTGTACGGACTTTGGATCAATCAGCTCGTCAGATACAGCAGAAATGAGAGCATCCAAGGAGAAAATCGCAAAGCTCGTTCGTGAATGGTTAGCATAAAAATTTACTCTCTTTAGTTTTTTTTTTTATAAAGTCTATTTTGAAAAATATTGGTTTTGAAAATAAAAGTGTCATACTCGTACTTGTAGGTAAATAAAAGTTCAAACACAACAATTTTGACCTTTGATTTATTGAAGATTAAATACACAATAATTTACAGAGTAATTGTTGGATTTATAAGATTAGGCCTTATTTTTTCCCCAGTCAGTAATCTTTTTATCGAAGGTTTATGGCTACTTGCAGCAAACTCAATTTCAAGAAACTACTGATAAGTTTGTTGCTGAGTTGTATTGAAAGCGGATTTGACAAGCTTATTGATGAATTTATGATCGGAAAACGTGAGTGCGATCGGAGTTTATTGATTGAAACTTGATTAGACTTAATAAGTGGGTCATTAAGAGTAACTTTTTGTTTCTCTATTCCTAGAATGACGCTCGTGGTATATATTTTAGTTGGAGCTGTCAAGATTTTTTTAAATATTTTGCACTCAAGAGCTTTCTGTTTTTGTTTGTATGGGTGCGGATGTGAAGATTTTCGGAAACTCGCTGAAAAACAGAACATGTAAGGAAGAGTCCCAAAGAAAACCCAATGTCGCTGGGTAGCACCTAGCACCGTTTTTTTACCAGAACTTAACGAAGGAGTAACAGGGGTGGAAAAGAATGATTATAGTCGGTGGTAGACGAGAACAATGTGACCGGATTCTAGACTTTATGCCATCTAAGCAGGTTGCTGGTTGGCCATAGTTGAAACGGTTTAGTTTTGTGTTCACCCATGAAATTATAACTCGCCAGTTAGGCAAAATGTATGGTTCCCAGACCGGGTCCTCTGCCAGCTCTTGATTTTAGACCGACGGGGGTATTGGCTGGGAACGAGTCCAAAACACTCTTCTGGAATTTGCTCTTAAACAGCCAGACGATCTTCTATAGACCACCAATGTGATCATATTTCAGACTTTATGCCAGCTGGACAGGTTACTGGTTGTTTTGGTCGCATTTGATGATCCAGAGATATCGTGTTTAGGTATTCATTCAGGAATCATACACCCGCCACCTATGCAAAGATGATTCCCGGAATGGTACATCTGCCCATACATTTAGCTTTATGAAACGAGAAAATTTGTTTACGACGAAGGACGGGATGAGCTAGCTCTTTCTTGAAAGAACAAATCAATCTGTCAAGTCAACTTATTACATTTTTATGAAACCGTACTCTCGACTTTATGTATGTTGGTGAGGGTACACTGGGTCTGTCTAAGAGTTGTAACAGTGAACAGCTTCGGCCTATAGGAGCTATTCAAAAATCATCGAATAGAGCATAGATGCAAATTCGCAACTGCTTATAATCTTTGAGAAGTATTTATTTGCCTACAGGTGCAGAAATAAGAACCGCGATCTTACCTTTAAAAAATAAATAAAGTGCACGACTGGGTCGTACGAACTTGCTCTTATGTGTTAAAAAAACGTTAAAACGTAAAAGAAACCTGGTGGCTTACTTCATTTTCTCCAAAAAACGTTTTAAGATTTTTTCAACGCTTTTTCCCAAAATCTCAAGCACCCAAGACATAAAAAAATGTCTTGGGTGCTTGAGATTTTGGGAAAAAAGCGTTGAAAAAATCATATACAATTTCATAAATCACTTAAAAATCAATATCTAATACGTTTTTTGGAGAAAATGAAGTAAGCCACCAGGTTTCTTTTACGTTTTTGAATATTTACGAAATTATTTTTCAAAATCGTTCGACCAGTTTTTTTTTAAAAACGGCTTTTTTTGAAAAACTTTTCGAAAATATATTCCAAATTTTGTTTGAGTATGCCAACTCCTAGCATTTTGTAGTTTTTGTCAGAAAAATAAAATTAAAAAAAAAATGGATTAAACCGTTTTTGGAAAAAACAAAAAATAAAAAAAAAATTTTAAACTTTTTTAAAAAAATCAAAAAATCTTTTTTTGAAAAATTAAAGAATTTTTATTATTTCGTTTATAATAGGCCTTCTACATTAAAAATTTCATCGAAATTCGTCGAGTGGCTTACGAGAAAATCGGATTTCAAAAAACCGGTCCTATGGGAGTATATACCGTTATAAGACTTTTCCTGAAAAATCTATTCCAACCAAAACATTAAGTTTGCACAGAAAAAATTATTCAGAAAGTTTTACCAAAATCGTAGGAGCCGTTTTCGAGAAAAATTAAATTTTCACTAAGAATCGTATAGCAGGTATCGTTAGTTTTAAAGCTAGAATGCTAATTCCAAAAACCCCTTTGTAGGACGTCATAATAATACTATCTACCAAGTTTGAAGCAAATTTAATAGCCAGTTGCCAGGGCTGTTTGTGAAAACGAGACCTTTCACATGAAACGGAAAGACGTTACTTATCATCAAGCTGGCGAAGAAGAAGGGTGATCTCAAGTCTCAAGAACTGTTTAAACTGGTGTGGGATCAGTATTGTGTACGTTTTTCCAAAGCTAATGGCAACTATTATTCTCGAGATGTTAAAGTACAAGATCGAGTCTACGCTCAAAAAGCACCAAGAGGGATTTCAAAATGGTCGATCCCGTGATCACGATGATTTCTGGAGACTATTTGGTACTGAAGGCATCCCTGATAAAAAGATTCGTACAATAACGCAAAGTTAAGGCTGAACTATATTGGACGGAGACAAACGGAAGCTAGTGTCAAAACCGACAACCTATGAAATGAACACGCTAATCATATGGGACGGTTTGCCGCGGAAGCAAAGCATGTTGACTGTGACATCTCACACAAAGGCAGCATACCTCTCACTCGCATATCCATTCACAATCAGATGTCAAATGTTTGTCTGTAAACTAAACTGATCGAAATTTGACGAAACGGAGTAATCCGCTTTTTCGGGGGTGACGCACGGGCCCGTCCCCGTCCCCGCCGTTTCTACTATTATAGTTCAGCTTTTATTCGTTTTACACGATGGAGGGAGTGAGGCAGGGTGATGTTCTCTGACCAATTTTGTTCTTACTAGCAATTGGTGATGTGACTGCCAGTCTCTGAATATTAGAGAATTGGTACATAATGGAGCCCAAAATTGTGCACAACTTGAACCCCAATAAGCCTCAACAAGAAGTTATGTATCCTGTTTACATAGGCCCCTTTGTAAAGTACCTTTTTTTTATAGTAAAGTTTGTGTTTCGACTTGGGTGTTTTGTGTACTCCAAGGCAGGCCAGCCAGGGGAACGTTGAACCATACGGGGAACCCATAGGCCTTTCCCTCTATCAAGACAGCTTAAATTGGCAATTACTCCCAAACCCTGGGCAAATAGTGGAAATATGTCGGAAAACAGAGTTAACACTTGAAGTTGAAAGTGAAATCCATTTCGAGATTTGCCCAGCTTTTTCTCGTGTCAATAGAAACCCTAGACAATGTGGTTCTAAACAAAGTTTCGCATTTTTGGAATTCATCGGAACTTTGTTGAATCTTGTCAAAGTCACGTTGTACCTAAAGGAATTCTAAAAACTTCTATGCTCTTGGACCCGTTCTTTACGCTTCAAAGTCTTTGAATGCCTCCATGACATATGCAAGACCATCTACACGAGATCGCAGGTTAAAATACTAAAAACCATCGCTCCCATCTAAAGACCATTTTAACTATACAAATTTTTGACAATAAGCTTTATACCGTTTAGCATATGTTATAAAGAATGTATAATAATGGCGGTGTTATGCCAAATCTGGTTAGTTTCAAATAAAGCCTTCTAAAAGACGGTGTCAAAAGCTTTGATTTTAAGCTTAGATCCGTTGGATATCAAAGACAAGCTCAGACGCGGTATGAATGATGTAATTTCTTTCCTTGAAGCCAAAAATTGATAGCACGTTCCATCGGAGGAAAAGAAGCGTCCAGAAGCATCCGGAAGTCTTCTGAAACCGTTCCATTTGGTAAGGAAATGACACGTCTGACAATTCTGAGAAAAGGATTTTGCTTCTGGATTTGAAGCGCAAATACAAATTGTTGTAATTATCTGTTATTTATTAATTCAATTATAATCTTAAAACTAAGCAACTAATTATAATTCATTAGGGTAGTAAGTCAGTTAGGTTGTCGGCCAAAGTGGAAGATAAAGAATCCGTGTCTCTCCATAACCGCATGGAATCTAATTGACAGGTGGTTATCCATTTTGTGAAGGTTGGTACCAGTTGATTTCTATTGAGTGAAGGTTGGTACTAGCTGATTTACATAGGGTGTTTCATTTCCCCCTTCTTAGTTAAACGCAAACCTTACTGGAGCCTTTTTTGGTCTGCTTGATTTGCGCACTTCTGTTGATACAAAAGGTTCTTCGACTGAACGCGGATGAACTTGGATTGGTGACGGACCATCATTCAGTTCAACTGGCCTCTGATGAACTTGGCTTGAAGACGAAACACCAATAAGTTGAGACTGCTGCTGTGTTCGGTCAGGAGAAGAGCCTAAGCTGGGCGAAGTTGCTTCAATTTGGGCTCCTTTTGGAAACAATGAAGTGTCCGGTGAACCTGATAGGTTAGCTTGAAAGAAATAAGGATTATTTGATTTACTTGAATTGTTACTCAAACTACTATCAATTGACAAATGTTTAGCTTTTGGGTGAGTTGCAAAAGATTTCCTTCGACGCAGCTGATTTTGATGTCTCCTGATAGAACCATCTTTGGTTTTTACCAAATACATTCGGCGTCCTAGAGTTTCCAAAATTTCAGCCTCTATCCATCTGTTTCGTTTCAGGTACTCTCTTGCGTATACTGCATCACCAGACTTAAATTTACTGGTGTTAGTAAATGACTTATTATCACGATCGGCATCTGGTAACATGGCTGATATAAGTGTTCGGTGCTGCCTACCATGAAGGTATTCAGCTGGAGACTTTCCAGTCTCATTCGGCAACGCTCTATATGATGATAAGAACGTTTGAAGGGCGTCGTCATGGTTGCCGCCCTCATCTAAAATCTTCTTTATTGAAGTCTTGAATGTACGAACCATTCTTTCTGCAGCTCCGTTAGATTCAGGATTAAATGGCGCAGATGTCAAATGCTGGATTGAATGTTCTTTGCAGAAATCATTGAATTCTTTTGACACAAATTGGGTACCGTTGTCAGTTACGAGGGTTCTTGGTAACCCTTCCAATGCAAAGATTGACTTAAGTGCGTTGATTGTTGCAGTGGACGTTGAAGAGCTCATTTTGACTACCCATGGAAACTTCGAAAATGCATCTACGACTATAAGCCACATCTTTCCCATGAAGGGACCAGCATAGTCCAGATGTACTCTTTCCCAAGGGGAGCTGGGAATTGGCCAACTGCTATATTCTCTTGGTGAATGGCTTGAGTGTAATTGACACGCTCTACAATTAGCAACCAATTTCTCAATATCCTGGTCAATCCCAGGCCACCAGCAATATTGGCGTGACAATTGCTTCATACGGCTTATACCCCAGTGTCCTGTGTGAAGCATAGACATTACTTTATTTTGTAGTTCAAATGGAATGACGACTCTTGTATGCTCCGACTGAAAAAGAATAACGTTAGCGCAAACAGAAAGACAGAATTTTCGATTAAAATATGGCGAGACGACATCATAATCCTTAGAGCTGTGACTGATTTTTGAGGGCCAACCATTTTGAATATATTTAAAGATCTTTTGAAGTGTTTTGTCCTTAGAAGAAGCTTCCGCTATTGTTTTGCTTGTAATCGGGTATTCATCCAACAACGCCTCATATATCGTCTCCACAGTTAGTGTCTCTTGCTCTTCGATATCAAAACTAGAGTCAGGCCCCATCGGTAATCTTGACAAGCAGTCTGCATTGCCATGTTCTTTTGTAGATCTGTATCGGATTTTGTAGTTGTAATTCATGAGAATGATCGCGTATCGTTGTAGTCGGTGTATAGTCATTTCAGGCAATTTTTTGTTCGGGTGAAAAATCGTGATTAAAGGCTTATGGTCTGTGATCAGTTCAAACTCACGACCATAGATGTATTGATTGAATTTGCGTACACCAAAAATTATGGACAAGGCTTCTTTTTCGATCTGGCTGTACATCTTTTGGCTCTTGGTCAGTGTCTTGGAGGCAAAGGCGATTGGGTACTCTGAACCGTCCGGAAGAATGTGCGACAACACTGCTCCAATACCGTGAGAGGAGGCATCAGTGGCTAGGGTTATCGGATACTGCTCAGAAAAATGAACCAAACGAGAGACTTTCGCAATTTTATCCTTCAACTTCTCAAACGCCATGCTTTGCGCCTTCCCCCATATGAACTCCTGCTCTCTTCCTCTGAGAAGATTCAAAGGCGCCGCAAGTTGAGCAAAGTTCTCTATATATTGGTTGTAATAATTTATTTTTCCAATAAAAGCTTCTAGACCTTTAACATCTGTAGGGGCAGGTAACTTTAATAACGCCTTAACGCGCTCATCTGAAGGTCTTTTACCTTTGGAATCAATAACATGGCCAAGATAGTCAATTTGTTCTTGTGCGAACACACACTTTTCTAGCTTACAGGTGAGACCATGTTGCTCCAGACGCTCGAGAAAAGTTTTTAGATTCTGAAGATGTTCCGAGTTATTTCTCCCCGATATGATGATATCATCTACATAAGCACCGCAGCATTCTAAGCCTGCTAACAGCTGATCGATGTATTGTTGAAATATAGCGGTTGAACAAGCTGCTCCAAAAGGAAGTCTCTGCATCTGATAAAGACCAAACTCGGTGTTGAGAACGAATATTTGCTTGGATTCGTCGTCCAAAGGGATTTGCAAATATGCATCTGACAAATCGATTTTTGTGAAATATTGGCAACCTGTCAACTGATGACACAACTCCTCAAATCTCGGGAACGGATATCCATGAACTTCTAGTTGTGGATTGACAGACGCCTTAAAATCGCCACAAATACGAACCGAGCCGTTGGGTTTCGGTACCACAACGATTGGGGCAGCCCACTGGCACGTTTTGACTGGTTTCAAGATATTTAAGCTTTCCAATCGTTGAAGCTCAGTTTTAACTGCTGCTTTTTGGGAGAACGGTAGCGGTCGATATTTGAAATATCTGGGTTGCGAACCATCTTTCATCGCAATATGGGCTTTGAACAACTTGCTACAACCTAAAGTGTTGTTAAACACATTTTTGTGCTTTTCACAAAGTAATTTTGCATCTGATTGCAATTTATTTGCAGAATCTACTGATAGAAAATTGACATCATTGTTGATGGAACTTACGCAAAACTTGAGTGAATCAAACCAATCGAGCCCCAGAATATTCCCACCACTTCGACTGTTGGCAACTAAAAGCGGTAACTGAATCGCTTTGTCTTTCATGGTCACAATTACCTGAATAATACCACGAATCGGAACGCTGAAACCACCATACGCTTTGAGGACCTTTTTTGTTGTACTACATTCCGGTTTGCCTAACTCTTCATAACCAATATCGCCAACTAAGGAGCATGTGGCACCAGTGTCAATTTGAAATTGCATCGGTCTATTGTTTACTGTAATAGTTACAAACATCTTATTCTCCCTCCTCTCAGTTTCATACGTCTCATTACGCTGACTACTGATGCAAAAGGTTCCAACCGAATCCACTGTCACCACGTCTATCTTTCTCTCTTTTACCTTCTCCATAGCCTCAACGCTGTATACGGAGTGCACGGATTGTCTTCTGTTTTTTTCTTCAAAATTGCCTTGACTTGCTTTAGAACGATTACGTTTCTTGAATCGCTTACGGAACTTCCCACTTGAATACCCTTTTTGCCTACTCTTTTGACCAGCACTTAGGCACACGTTGCTTATGTGACCCTTTCTACTACAAATGTCGCAAATAGATTCTAAATGCCTGCACTGACTACGTTCATGATTGACCCCACAATTCTTACATGATTTAAGATTAAGATAATTACCAAAATTCGACTTACTTTTCTCTAACTGATTAATCTCGTTTTCGTGAGCTGCTGTTGTTGATGGCTGAGCTATGTGTTTCTCCTTCATAATACTCGAAGCTAGCTGTGTTTCCTCGTAGGCTGTTGCAATTGAGATAATCTCCTCTAAGGTGGGGTTCTTTTTAAGTGTCGCTGCTGTTCGCACTTGGTCATGAGGTGTGTAGAAGGTTACCATGTCTCTTATCATGAACTCAGCATAAGACTTCTTACATGTCTCGCCTGTACATACAAAACTACAGTTCTTCGCTAACCCTCTTAGATCAGCTATCCAATCCCCGTACGATTGACCCGGTTTCATTTTGCGACGCATAAAATTACAACGAGAAGCCAACACGTGTATATTTTGCTCAAAATGTTTAGTTAATTTTTCAATTATATCTTTAAATGCAAGTGAACTTACGTCATCAGTTTCAATCAGTTTTGTGAGAAGTTCATTAATAAACGTTCCACATGATGATAGAAAATGGGCTCTCTTCAAATTATCTTCTGTGATTGCATGCGCGGAAAAATACTGCTGGAGCTGAAAGATGTAAGTTTCCCATTTGTCCTTTTGCTCATCAAAAGATCGAAAATTGGGAATTGAATTCGTAGCAACGCTGTTTGAATTAGCATTTTTGATCACATCTTCCATTGTCTTCTTGTTCTCTGCCATCAACTTCTCCATCCATTCTTGCTGTTGCTTTAGGATTGCTTTAAGCGCAGTTTCGTCCATAGTCCTCGTCGCCAAATGTTGTAATTATCTGTTATTTATTAATTCAATTATAATCTTAAAACTAAGCAACTAATTATAATTCATTAGGGTAGTAAGTCAGTTAGGTTGTCGGCCAAAGTGGAAGATAAAGAATCCGTGTCTCTCCATAACCGCATGGAATCTAATTGACAGGTGGTTATCCATTTTGTGAAGGTTGGTACCAGTTGATTTCTATTGAGTGAAGGTTGGTACTAGCTGATTTACATAGGGTGTTTCACAAATATTACTCAAATGTCACCCATAGAATAATCAATGATTAAGGTTTCTTCGCATGCAGCAATGCCGACAGTTTTGGTAATGTCGAAACATATGACAGTGTTAAATTAAAATCTGAGGGTCAGCAACCAAGTTAACTGAGTGGTATATACGAGGAACCAGTAAAAATCCCTTCATACCCTGAATCGAGCTGCGCACTCCACTTTGAGATTGGAAATAGTTGTTAAACTGAGGGGTGCAAATACTACATTATGCCAAAATTGAGCAGAAGCAATTAAACTTGTTCCATTGGTTCGGAATGAGTGGTTCCCCGAGTGAAACCAATGGAAAGTGCTATGAGTGTCTGGAATAATATTGTTGTCCTCTGTCCACTTGGTCAGATTAGATCAGAGTGAAGCCAGTGCTCACTTATCGCTATTGCCTGATGCTATTTTGAAGGCAGAAACTATGCACCAGACCAGAGTGTGTTTTCTAGATCGTGATTAGGGCAAACTCTTACGGTAATTCTATACAATTGCTGGAAACCAGTCCATTCTAAAATCGTTAGTACGTGTTCGTCGTCTTGGTCATTCCTTCTTAAGACTTTATTAACTTGGGTAACATAATCGGATTGCTAAGCAAATAAAGTTTCTTGATCGGCTAGATTTCAAGATCCTAATTCGTTTCGTTTTTGCAATGAACCGTTTTGAGATGGTTAATGTATCGGACTGTCACCTCAAGATTCTGGGGTTCAATCTATACCTACATTTTTTTACCAGGTTACTGTCGGGACGGAAGGTCAAAAACTTGTTTCTCCACTAACCGATTGAATTCGGTTGCAAATTGTCAGCACCTTTCACTCATAAAAAGTATCAACGCACACTTAAAAATGTAAGTCACTACGCGTTTGATCCTTTTGAATCTGTGTTGCCACAATCGATACTTAATTACTTAATTCTTTGTTGCTAACATCGTTCTCCCACATACAATTCAAAAGTCTCCTAATGTGAACACCTTAAAAGCTTCATTCCTTTTATAGGTCAAACCATAATCAAATATTTAATCATTATTGCACCAAAATTACCATCCTTATGCAAAACTTCAACAATCCTCCAAGAAAATATACATTTTGCATTACAAAACACTCCCAAACAGAAGATCTTCCCAATCTTGTCTTTGAAAATAATAATTAAATTACCAATAAGGGTATCCACGAATGTCTTAAGGAATTTCCAACTTCTGTCTGCTCTTACTATTTCTTGCTTTGCACAATTTCATGTTGAAAGTAACAAACAAAAACAACAACAATAATCAAAAGCAACCTGTTATGAAAATTCCATAAACGAGTCGGTTTGGCAATGAAAATAAAAATATAAAACCACGCTAAGCCTACCGCTTCCATGCCACAGGCTCAGGCTCATGCTCAGGCTCAGACTCAACTCGAGGAGTATACATAAAGTTCAAACCAACCGGTTGGTTGTCGAGTACCGATCGATGTAGAGCTAGCTCCACACACAACAAACTAGGTATACCTTAAGTCAACTCAAAAAAAAAAAAATTACTACAAATTCTATATGTGCAAACGACAAATGTCGCATTGAGTCTTACTTCATAAATCAATTAAACTCTGCCATTTCTTGCAACAACTGCTCATCATCTTCGTTGCTGATTCCTCTCCTTCGTAACTAACTACCTACCAGCTACCAATCTACTTGAAGAAAATTGTGTGCCACAGAAGTTAGGAGGAAGGGCGGAGGCGAAGGTACATAGCTAGTGTCTCTTTTTCCTTAAGAAGCTCTAGCCATCCGAAGAGCCACATTTGAGAGAAGCATCATCGCGCTAGCACTACCGATTAAAGGTGCGATCAATAAAAAATAACGACAACTCCTACAAACAAAAAAGCAAACAAAAAAAAAACCGTCGCGTCGTAGGAGGGTGCATGCAGGGGGCACTGAATCACCCACCATCCTGTATTAACAAAATTGATAATCTTTCCCACATCTGCCTACAGGCATGACGCATGCGCCAAACTCTCACCAATAATCTAGACTCACCTCAAGACTCAAGACTCAAGATTCAAGACTGAAACGCGAGAATTATTAAGAATTTATTATGGGTATTGTGTTTGATTTGCTGATAGTGGGATCATTTTGCGAGGTTCCCTTCGACCTAACTCTTCGCTGCTATATTTGGTTACCCCTCTCATCATCATCAACAAACAGCTAAGACCGAAGAACTACCGACCAACGGCGAAGGCGACGGCCGAACCATCAACTACTGGCAAAGGAGTTGTGCATAGAAAAGAACTTAACTGCTATATGTGTTCTATAATCGCTTTGGAACGATCTATAATTTGCTTCAGCAATAAATTAACCATTTGTGGGCCATCCATCGACAGTTGTTGTAGTTGTTGTTTCTTCTGATTGGTATTCGAGACGATGTTTGGGGTGCCGAAATCGCTTCTGGGAAAATGCTATATCAACAAACCTAACCCAAACCCAAATCCAAATCCGAACCCAACCAGCAGCAGCAAGCGGCCCTTGATGTTGAAGCTTGCAAAATGGTTCGGTTCGGTTTGAGAAGTAACCCTTCCGAATGGTAGACACCTGGAATTTGGTGTTCAGCGTGTCGGTTAAATGTCCACACATTTCATTTCGATTTGGAGCACACGAGTTCTTTGGATTTTGTTGGATTTGTTTTTTTTTTTTTTTTTAGGTAAGATGTGTTGGTGGTGATGGGAAAACGATTTGTATCCACGATTTTGGGATTAGGTCGGGTAGAAAAGAATTAACTTCTGAAGCTTGTTGTTATTGCGGTTATTCTTTTCTTGGTTTGGTTTGGTTTGGGATGGATGTTCGGAAATGAGAGTATGTTTGGAATTTAAATATGTTCTTGGAGAGCGTCTTCAATGCTTAAAATTTGTCAAGCTTGTTCACGATCGAAACACTTTTCTTTATTTATTTGTTTATTTGGAAATGAAATTCACAAAAAAATTCCACGCCACTACTGGCCATGGCCACTTCGCATGATGATAATGATGATTATGTGGGAAATTTACGAGATCGATTTTGGTTCACATCAGAAAACGATTGAAATTTCAAAACGATTTAGCTGTTTTATTTTTTGGGGATTTAATTTATTTACTGTCCAGTGTCTCCACTGGTTAAGACGGTTAAGACGTGTGATGTAGTGCGTTTGTTTGTGACTCGAAAACGAAAATCATGAATTGTTGTTGAGGAATTTTTACGACCATTCCAATTTCTTTTTTCTGTTCGTTATTTGAAAAAAAAATTCTTAATTATCAAGGTTTCGGTGGCATTTTATGAAAAGTTTAGACACAGTTAGGTACAGTATCCAAAAGTAAAGGATCAATTTTCCTTCAATAGCTTTTTTCTATGAACTTCGCCAAAGTCAGAGTAGTTTTTTCTTGGCGGAAGACCAAAATTCAATCAGAAAAAGCATAGCTTTTCGGTTCTCAGAAGAAAGCACTCATCATCGAAGCTAAGCTACAACTCAGAACGAGGCTGCAGGGCAGAACCAGAGCTTTCTGTGAGATCTTCCAGGAAAAGATCTAGAACGAACATCGACTTTTTAAAAAGAAAACAGAGAACTGGGGAAGCGATTAATTGATTCTTTTGAGGGGGTGCTACGAGGTTTTAAAGCATTCGTGCAAGGGGTCCCATGCCCCAGCGGAAGCTTGTAAAGACGAGAGAGTGCGAAAGTCTTTGTATATACGCAATCGGTGCTGAGAATTGAAAAAAAAAAAACTTCTGCAGGCTGTTAAACTGCATAGACAACCAACTAACTGTCAAACAGAATGATTTATTTGATTAAGTCCACCCGACCAGGAAGAAGTTCATGTAGGGATATCTTAACTAAAGTCCAACAAGGCTGCTGGAGCCGATGATCTCCCGGGCGACCTCTTCAAAACATCAAGAAATGACTTGGTAAAAAGCAATCACAGGTTCATCCGTACAAACTCATCGGGGGATTGTATTCCTGACGAATGGACAATCAAAATCGTGTGCTCTATCTACAAGAAAGAAGATACTCTGAACTGCATCAACTACAGAGGTATTAGTCTACTAAATGGCGCCTATAAACTCTCGTCGGCTATCCTATGTGGATGTTTGAACCCTTTCGCGAGTGGACTGATTGGCTCCTATCAGTCTGGTTTCAGGCAAGGCAAGTCAACAATCGCCACATTTCCACACTCCAACAGATTTTAGAGAAGATTAGAGAATGATATGACAACTTGGCAAGGATTTTTTTAAAATCCATTCAATTACTTGGCTATGCTGATGATATTGACATTATTGGAAGAACGAAGCGCGCTGTCAGTGGACCATTAGCAAGTATTGAAGTGGATGCGGCTTAAATGGGTCTGGCTGTAAATTTAGATAAAACAAAGTATATGCTGTCCTCGGGTGCAAAACATCATCACCGTAGACTCGGACAAAACGCCACGATGAACAGATATAACTTTGAAGTTGTCAAGGACTATTTGAGTTCCAGTTTATCCTCTCAACATAAAATCAGTGCAGGGGAAGAATCACTCTGCCGATCGCTGTTTCTTTGGGCTAAAAAGGCATCTTGGTAGCAAAGCCCTCTTTCAAAACACTATTCAAGACCCTTATCATCAAAGTCCAGCTGTATGGGGATGAAGCATGGACCCTGACACAATCGCATGAAAAACGGCTGGGAAAGATTCGCGTGATAATAGGTCCTATATTTATCAATGGAGTGTGGAGGTAAAGATTAAACCTCGAACTGCATGGACTGTACAACGACATTGATATGTATAGCGGCTTAACTGAACTGGCTGGGGCATATTGAGTTTATGGACGAATAAGCACCAACCCGCCGATTTTTTAATATCAACCCTGATGGCCAACGGAGCAGTGAAAGATCATATCTAAGGTGTAGGGTGACCTCAACCAACTTGGTGAGTGTAACTGGAGAGACGGGAATGACTCCCGAGGTATGTTAGTTGAGGTCGAGAACCATAATGGACCGTGTAGTAAGTTAGTAAGTAAGGAGCACATCTTTCAGCTGTTCTTCTGTTAAAAGGCCGTATGTTTGGCAATGATATCGTCATGCTGTCAGAGTGGACTGGAAGTCTACAAATAATGATCAACAGAATATTTGAGCATTGCTACAAATAGGACCTCCAGATGGACCTAGATAAAACAGAAAACATTGATGTCGTAAACGAATAAATACCTCGGTGTACGGTTATTCAGAAACATGGAAAGCTGCGATGTAGTGCATGCACGAGGAATGTGTTTCAAAGTAAGTTATTTTCTAAGCTACAGCCAAAATCATAATGTGCTATGAAGCCCAAGATTTGGGCAACAAAAAGTTTGATGAAGTGAAGCAGCTCCAGAGATACTTTTTTAAATGCACATTTGAACTACCGTAAACTGCATATGATGCAGGACAGGCGTTCTCCCCTCATTTGTTTTAACGCTTTAAATGCTGGTCCTCTACATTCTTATAAGTTATAACTTATAACCATCAAGATGAATAGTAGAAGACTACTTAGCTGTGGGCATTCAATTTCACTCAAAAGCGGTTCGATGGACATGTTGTAAAGCGAACTCTAAAGTCTTATTAGTATGTTAGATAAAAAAAAAAAAAAAGCTCTACATTTGAAAAGCCAGAACCTACCTCTCTACATAGGAGTTATAAATGCAACACTAAATCACAACCCAACTACAAAATAACTTCTTCAGGGCGTAAGTCATGTGAAAAAGAAATCTTTGGAAGCTTGAAGGACCACTGTATACTGCAGGGATAAATGATTGTCAAAGGTAAATTCAAATCATGAACTTCTGCAGAAGCGCAAGTCACCCATTAACATCAAACACCAACATTTGTAGAAATAAAAATTGTGCTGAACTCGATGGAGTGTTTTTATAGTACAGTCTAAAGGATAAAATGCTTCAAAGAATGCTTTTACTATTCATAAATTCACCCCTGAGACTAATTTCGATCGTTTTGTTAAATCCCACTCTTTAACGTTACTATTCGCATGTGCAATGTACATCGTTATTTTCTTGAATACGATTCCTAGTACTTTGGTAATGACATTTTGATACAAGACTGGACAAACAAAAGTGGATTTCAGGTGTAAGGTGAGTTGGTAGGCAATGAACAACATGGAGTTCAACTTCTGTCACGGAATCTAATTTCCAGAACTATCAAGGAAGCTAATTGGCAAATGGAAGGACCTGATTGACACCATATTTATAAAGAGTTGCAATTTAAATGCAAACAGTTGCTCCTTAAAAAAAGGAAGACAAGAAGCAATGAGATAATGTAATAGATGGATTGGGATGAACAAAAACTCCTTATAAACATAAATTGAGGATAAATCACTGATGACTGGAATAACAATCGGTTTTGAACAATTAAAGAACAAGTCAACAAAATAAGGGTTGTCCAGTCGGTCCCACTTTATCAGATTGCATATTAGCTCTCTAATGGTTGCTATAAGAGAGAACACTACCTGTCTTTCAATTAAGTATCAATTTCTTGGAGAACAAGTGAGTAATAGAAGAAGGAGAGTAACTTGTCTAACAAGAAACTATTCACCCCGGCTCTTTTAGCTTCAAGCCAAATGGAAGTTGTTAGGGAAGTTACATTTAATTTAATTGAAATTACTTGATTCATCCATCGAGATGTTTTTTCGGTTATTACTTCCAAAACGCGCCGAGTAATTTTCTAAACAATTTGTTTTGTTGTATGTAATAAGAAAAATTAAAAAAAAAAAACACTTACCGTATCAGCTGCCGTCAGATTAATACCCAATCCACCGGCTCTTGTCGACAGAAGAAACACAAATATGTCGGCACGACTTTGGAAATCAGCAACCATATCACGTCGAGCTGATATTTTACTCGAACCATCTAATCTCATATAACGATGTTTACGATGCCACATGTACTCCTATAAGAAGAAAGAAAAATTATTATTTTGTTGTTCCTTATGAAAACATTACTATGAAGCAACCAACCTCTAACAGATCAATCATTTTCGTCATTTGTGAGTAAATCAAAACTCGATGTCCTTGTGCTTTCAATCTTGTAAGCAAACTGTCTAACACAGCTAGTTTACCAGCGTCCGAAACGAGCGTCTGCTTGTCGGGAATCACAATAGAAGACCAACCGTATTTAGGCTTACATAGTTCTAGGCCATTTTGGAGTAAACTATAGCCGTCTTGACTATCGCATTGGATGTGACGAATGTGTGCCCATTCTGCAGCTCGACTTTCACAACTAATCAGAAACAAGTATAAATAGATTAATAATTATTGCATAACAAAGAGCCAAGATAAACTTACTAAATCCTTCTTTTGACAGCTTGAACCTTTTGTCCCAGGCCGTACATAAACCTTGGCATTTCAATTGCTTCACAAAAGATTTTTCTTGGTGCTCTCTGTATATGAGGGAACTCTGGCAGAAGAACAGTTGAAGATTTGGCGTTTTTGTCAGGGTTCTTCGGAGGGCGACCTCTGGTTGGAGATGTAAATGTTTTGGATTCTTCTTTATTAATCACTGGTCTCAAGAAATCATCACCGATATCGATCTCTGATTTCAATACAGCACTTGCTCCCTCGATTGTGGGTGACCTAATTTCGGTAATCTTCCGTTTTCTGCTTCGAATAACTCGATGTTCAATGGTTTCTTGCATGTTGACGATTTGATAGTCTCCGAAGGTGTAAATGGATCTTTTTGAAGATGTCTGAAATTAAATAAGACAAATTTTAAGAAAGAATTGCAATACACCAAACAAAATAAGAGAGTTGGACACGATTTTAAATAAAAGAAGACGAGTACGACCTTTAGTTGCCCAAGAATTGAATCCCCAAAAACACCGAGGTTAGGGTACTTTTTTTGGAGCTGATTCGTATGAAATGATTTAGTCAATTTATTATTGGAGAAAAGATAACTTCTCCAAAAAAGCATTGCCCTTAAGAAATTTTGACATTGGAATCAGAAATTAAACAGAGGCATCCGACACGGCGCGGCGTTGCAGTTGAACTTGCTTACCAATGTTTATGTATGTCTTTTAAAAATATGAAGAAAACAAAAAGATCCCTTCTGGCCAGCTGGATGTTGCCATCTTGTCTTTTTTTTTTGCGTAGAAAGGATGTGTCGCTGAGAAAATTAAAAGTATATGAAGCCATACAAAACTGGGATGCAGCACCATCAGAAACGAAATGTAAACATCATCACATCCTCACCTACCTGCGTTACCCGGTTGGTACACTTAAGTAACCTTCAAAGGAACTAAGACCAAATGAAGAATAAATATAGAAGAACTAGCCACAGAACTGTCTATATTATAAACAACCTCCAAAGCACCAGATGATCAAAACTTTAATGTGCCCAGGCAAACATAGGTTAAATGGACGCTTTCAGGTCCGCAAAAGAAAACAGGAGCGTTTCAGATGATCTATTTTTGCCGAATCAAAGTTGTTGAGACGCCCGTTCAGGATAACATTAAAAGCAACGTGAATTCGAGGAAATGCAAGAGATAATGTAACACTTCTTTCGAAGAGAAAGTATTCACAACAGGCGTGGGGCTCAAATCATGCCGATCATCTCGAAAGACTACTTCAATGAGTTGCTAAATAATGATCACAGTCAAAATCTCGCACAATATAGAACCGGTGAAGCGGCTGCTTTTGACGACAACAAACTCAATCAAAAAAGAGGAAACTAGGCACCATCAGACTTAAGATAAACGAAGCAGCTGGATCCGATGGGCTACAAGAAGACCATTGTAATCGTAATTAATTTAATCTAGTATGAAGCACTTGAGTGACTTGTGAAATATGATCGGATGAAAGTATGTCAGATGCTTCAAAAAGGAGATCGCCTTACCTGCCAAAAATTTTGGAGGCATTTATCTTTTGAGCATGGCCAATAAAGTTTTGTCAAGTGTTATGTAAACCCTTCAACCTGTTTGCTATCCTAACTAATGCCTCAAAAGCATGAAGCACAGCGATTTGTGATGCCAATTGTAAAAGAAGAAAAATCCAGATGCAAGTCAATCAATTGCTGAACAGAAAAGTGGTCAACTGAACACTATCAGAGAAGATTTATAATTAGATCTACGACTCTGTGAGACTGGCGTACGGCGTACTAAACGATTAATTGTGCTTGTAGATTCAGGAAAGCATCTCAAAACCATTGCACCACAAATTTTCGAGTGTTTCAGAATGATTGAAAAGGTCCTATTTTGACTGAGGGAAATCTTAACATTAGCTGCCTTTTCGACAAACGAAGAAACAAACAATTCATTTGAATCAGTAATAATCCAAAGGAAAGGCGCAATCGCAGCGGATTATCTAAAAACGCTGCAAGAAAGGACAGATAACAGAGTTGTGTACTGGATATTCTAGAAAACATATGTTACAGGATGCGGATGACACATCACTGATGGTTACAATCGAAGGTCAGCTACGCAGACGGAAGGAACAGTTTTGTGCCCAGCTCAATGATGATCGTCGGCTAAATCTTACAACAGTATTGATACCGTACATCCAACAGGTAAATAGGTTCAAACAGCCATACTGAAAGCAGAGCCCTTTCCAAGGGTTAGTATTGTTTCTCCTATGATTCGAACTAATTGGAAAAAAATCATATTCCAGGGTCTGGAATACCGGTTTTATTTTATAGTTATAGGTGCCAAAAAAAAGTTATCTGAAGAAATGTAAATGCGGGCTTCTCTGTCCACCATATCGAAGTGCAACAAGGACAGACACAATAGGACGTTTCATCGCCAATACAGTTTCTACTGATAATTGAAGATATACAGACTTGCACTACTAACTTCATATTCTGAAAAGCCAATCACAAATCAGTGCTTTCGAGACAGGGACAGTCTCAAAAAACATCATAACATCATAAGAACATTGTATTCTTTTGTGGATCGCACTAAATCCTTAAGATTCGGGTTGGCCACAAACTATATCAAAATTTACGGAATTAAAGCAAAGGCAGGATCAGTGTGACATGACTATACAGAGCCATGTCACTTCTTGGCATCCCTGCTAAACTTGTTCGATTGTGCAGGATGACTATGGAGAACTTGTACTGCTCCGTCAAGGTTGGTAAGAACACCACTGACTCATTTAATGTTGAGAAAGCCTTAATACAAGGTGACGCGCTGTCATGTAACATCTTCAACATTATTCTTGAGGCAATCGTACGCAACTCGCATGTCAACACCAGCGGTACGATTTTTTTAGATCCGTTCAATTACTTGGCTATGCTGATGATATTGACTTTATTGGAAGAACGAAGCGCGCTGTCAGTGGAGCATTCGCAAGTATTGAAGTGGAGGCGGCGAAAATGGGTCTGGCTGTAAATGAAGATAAAACAAAGTATAGACTGTCCTCGGTTGCAGAACATCATCACAGTAGGCTTTGAAGTTGTCAAGGACTTTGTCTATTTGGGTTTCACTATAACCTCTCAGAACAACATCAGTGAAGAGATCAGTCGAAGAATCACTCTTGCCAATCGCTGTGTCTTCGAGGTTAGAAGGCATTTTAGAAGCAAAGCCCTCTCTCAAAGGACCAATGAGACACTATACAAGACCCTTATCATCCCAGTCTTGCTGTATGGGGCAGAAGCGTGGGCACTGACTCAATCGGATATGAATATAGGCTGGGGTGCTTTGAGAAAAAGATTCTTCGGGTGATATTCGGTCCTGTATGTATCAATAAAGTATGGAGGAGAAGATTCAATGGCATACGGGCTATACAGCTACATTGACCTGGTTAAGAAGCTGAAAATACAGCGGGTAAGATGGTTGGGCCATGTGGAGCGTATGGATGAAAACGCTCCAGAACGACGAGTCTTCAATTCCAACCCGGATGGCCGACGCAGTTCTGGAAGACCCCATCTTAGGTGGGGCGATCAGGTGGAGAACGAACTGGAGGCCACTGGTTAGGGGCCGGCCTAGCTGGCGAGGATTGTTTTTTGAGGCCGTGGTCCACAATGGACTGTCTGCGCCACCTGAAGTTAGTAAGTAAGGATCAAGACATCAATGGAGATATAAATAAGCTTAAAAGGCTATGGATTAGTGAGAGCAAAAGCGACGTAAGGTCCTTTAACAAGCAAGTATCAATGATTAAAACCCTATAAGATGGAAAAGACATGATGATGTCTTGTTGACATATTGTAAAGACGAAAAACATATAACATATTTGACCGAGCCATTACCTGCAACGATCAAGGCGTTTGAATTGTCTAAATAGCATTTCAGGATACTGTCCCATGAGAAAGCATGCCACAAGGCTTAAGGTGTCAAAAACTTACAGAAACTCAATTACTGAGGGTCATTCTTTCAAAACAATTCCCCTCGAAACAAAGAATTACTTACCATTCTCGTGAAAACCAATTCGTTCAGCACACTATCTCTTGGAAGGAACCTCTTATCTAACACATTTCGCAAAGTTGGCTCCAAAAGCATCATTTTCCCGACCGAATGATCGTCCCTCCATTCCAATCGATAAGCATAATCAGCATATTCTCTTAAACTTCTCAAATAATGGTTGAAACTAAAAGAAATAAGTTTTAATTTTGTAACAGCTTCTGTCACTAATCAAAACATTGAACCTACAATCCAACGAGTCCAGCAATTGTCATGTCTTCAATATCCTTTGGACTCAAATTGCATAACCGACTAAAACTGAATGCACAATCGACTCCAACGTCTATGTACCTCGGATAATGCTCTGATTTCGTTCCAGGTTTTTCCCCAAACAATGACTTGTGCACATGTTCTCCTTTGAATATGTTAAATCTGAAAGTAAAGAAAAAAAGATCAAGCAATTGGCATTTTGAAAGAAATTATGTCTTGTCAACCAACCAACCTATTGTACAGAAGATGCTTCTTACTTGGCAAAGCATAATTAAGTAGGCCCTCGTGGAACACCAATCTTGGCACAACATACTCCTCACATTTCATCGAAAAGGGACTCTTCGCATCTCTTCTTTCAAATAGCTCCGGATGATTACAAACTTTCCTAAACTGCATAACCAAGTTCATCAGATTGGATGTGAAGTTTCTATCAACATGATGGCCATCATTTCCACCAATCGTATAATGCAAAAGATCCTCAATGCGAATCTTCTTCTTCAGAGCCATGTAAAGCAATTTTTGTCGTCTTGTCAATGGACAATACACCATGATCTCGATCTTATCCGAGAGTTCATTCTCGACGTCTTTCTTGATTCTTCGCAACATAAATGGTTTCAGAATCATGTGCAGCCTTGAGATCTGTTTCTCATCGATTCCTGTCTTGTTCTCGGCATGACTTTCAATATCCTTGGAGAACCACTCGTTGAACTCGTCATGGGAGTCAAAGAGTGTTGGCATTATGAAATGCAGCAAAGCCCACAACTCTGCCATGCTGTTCTGAATTGGTGTTCCACTCAGCAACAATCGATTGCGACAATTGAAACCAAGCAACAATTTCCACCGCATCGAGGAGGAACTCTTTATAGCTTGAGCTTCGTCCAAAATCATATACTGCCACTTGATTCGATTGAAATATTTGTAATCGGACACGATCAATTGATAACTGGTGATGACAACATGGAAACTAGCATCCTTTGTGTGGAGATCCTTTTGTTCCCAAAATTGTCGAAGAATTTTCCTCTCATTCGGTGAGCCCCAGTAGGGAACGACATTGAAATCAGGTACAAACCGTTGCATCTCCTGCTGCCAGTTGTGGAGCGTTGATGCTGGTGAGATTACCAAGAATGGACCCCAAACGCCATATTTCTCTGCGATGTGACAGAGGAATGCGATAGATTGGACGGTCTTTCCCAGACCCATTTCATCAGCCAAAATTCCACTTATTCCTTGGTCGTATATATTTGCCAGCCAAGTCATGCCTTTGAGCTGGTATGTCTTGAGAGTTCCGCGGAATATATCTGGCTGTGGTAAGTCTGGCTTGCAATCGGCCGAGCACGAAGGTGCTTCCTCATCATCGTTCTCCTGTAAATGGAAAAACATAAATTAATATGAAACCTCCTCTTTGGAAAATTAAAACAAGGTTGCGAATGATATGCTGCCCCGAACCCATAACCAAACAAAAAAGTAGATCAAAGGCAATTAGGTGTGCTGCAAGGATTAAAATGGAAAGGCTTCAGATTTGGAGTCGCTGCTGCAGATGCTGACGGCTGGGTGCTGTATGAGTAGTGTAGGCTGTGAATAGCATCAACCTGGCGATGTCCAGTGTTGTTACTATCTCATACTCATCAATTGTGCTTATTTTCGCTCCTAGTGGAAGCCATCGGGTACTGGTCATGTCCAAACAGACTTAACTGGCTAAGCTTATGAGCGCGAATGTTGAACACTCAAGAACTGCAACACTTGCCTTGCCAGAAGGGCTTCTCTGTTTGTATTTGGTCTCAATTAAATTGGATGAATCCCCCATAAAGTCAGCGAGTGGCGGATGAGTTCCAATTAAGTGAACCAACGGCGACGCCAACAGTCATCATGGTAGGCACCCAAATGAGCTGCTTCGACATATTTGGGGCTGAGGTCATTGGATTCCTTCACGACTAGTCAGGGTAGTCAAATAGGGAGGGTAGCGGGTGAGCCGCAAAAGGGCCAACATAGTGGGTTGCTGCCTCTGGATTCTCCAGCTCATTTTCCAAGGAGAACAATATAGGACCTGATCCTCTAGGTTGGGGTTGTGCGTCTATGTAACTAGGTAACTTCCCTACCATATGAAAATCAATGGTTCCGAAACAACCAACAGCCTCGAATATGGATGACCTTATTGATGACGACTCTAGCAAACGAAACAAGGACAACGAATTTCGGTTAGGCACGAATGTCTGGAACTAAAGCAAACCACGTGCAGCCGAGGAATTAGAGAAAGCCCTAAAAGGTGTCTAAGCCATTCAAGACGTGTGATGGCTACACTCTTTGTACCATGAAAAACTTTGATATTTTTTACGGCAAGTGCTACAGGACAAGAAGACAGCGGTTATTTGGATACGGTTTTGTGATATGAGGAAGACTTAGGCAAGAAGTCTTGGGTTACGTGGAATAAGCGAACGCATAAGAATAACTGTCGCAATCCGCTTTAAGTCTAAATTCAGTAACATTTCGTTATAAAGCCAAGGAAGAGTTCTACTATCTTCTCGAGAAGACGTATGATAAATGCCCGAAGTAAAACAATAAGATTATTCTTGGTAAAACCTGCACGACAACACTTCCGGTAACGGACACAGGCCAATCGACTTTGCTGCGGGGCGAAGTGTCATCATAGCTAGCACATAATTCCCACACCTCAATATACACAAGGGGACCTGGCGGTCTTCTGATCAACATACCGTCAACCAAATTTACCACATTGCGATCGAAAGCAGATATGCCACCAATATGTTGGATGTCTGCAATTTCGGGACTCGGAATTCCACCAGTCCGCAGCAAAACTAAGGAATGGAAACTAATTCATCGAAACAAATAGTTTACTACCTTACCTATATCTGAGCCTACTTCCAAGTATGTGAAGTGGGCAGAAGGAACCTTGATAAGTCCAAGAATTACCCAAGGAAACCCCACTCTTTAATCTGATAAAAAGAAAAAAAAACATACCTCTTTGATTTCGACGTCAAACTGCTGCGTCCTCGCACGGTCCATGTTAAAAGCTTCCGCTGCATGCCTCTGTGCCAGTTGCTTCATCAATTCCGAGTCGTAATCATCATAAGCGGCTAACCGAGGATTGACTTCTTCGTCGAGTTGATTCAAGATCCTCAACTGCTCCTCCTCTGTGCCAAATCCTAGCTTCTTTGACATAAAATGCGCATAAAGCTCGGTCTGGGTTATCAAGAAGTTGAGCTTCCGCTGCTGGCGCTTAGCTTCAATGATTTCCACATCAATTTTACGCTGTTCTTCGGCTTCTTTTTCCATTCGTCGGCGAGTTTCCCTTTCCACACGGTCATAGCGCTTCCAATAGCCTTGCATTTCCCTTGTCAACCGTTTGGCTCTCCAAATGGTCTCTTTCATGATCTTCTGCGACTGCATTGCCTTCTGTCGAGTCACTTTCATGCACATTGTAGCAACACGCTTGCAGCCTTGAAGCATTTCTTTGTGGTTATTGGCCTTAGCTCTCTGGATCTTGCCGAGCTCTTTCTTCGACATCAATTGGAACACTTTGCGCCGTCGGGCTGCCATCAGTTCTGGAGTTTTGGCTAGAGCAGACTTCTTTTTGCGACCACGACCAGAGTGCGGTATTCTGAGTGAACCCATTGGACTATGCGACTTGGAATCAATGTCATCTTCTCCAAATTCGGTTTTGATTTGCAGCAAGTGCTGAGATTGTGCCCACTTCTTCTGACTCTTAGCATCCTTCGATCCGGATGGGTCGCCATGTTTACTACGGCGCTGTTTTCTGGGTTTCGGAATTTTCGGTGGCTTTTCCTTTTTCTCGCGTTCCTTGCGGCGTTTGCGCACGCCAACGATAGACCGCTGGTGCTCGGGAAACATGTCATAAGCTGAGAGCAGACCAGTTCCATAGTAGCCGTATTGAGTGTTCTGTATTTAAATAAAGATTGGAAAGGTTTACCTTACTCTTGTGACAAAGACCTTACCTTCTCCTTTTTATAATATGATTCCCGATATTTCTGCTCACGCAGATGGCTCCTGAGCATGTCCTTGACATAGTCATCTTCATCAGAGATATCCGAGTCGGTCTCAGTGTCACTTAGAAGAGCATCGCAAAGCCATTCTCTTTCGCTGGTCACACTGGATAGATTGTATACATGAGCCTTGTCACTTTGTCGCTCTGAAAATCAATAAATTAGCCAAACCAGCAAAACCATGGCAATATGAACCAAGAAAAGAACCTTAACATACCTTCTTTGGAACCATTGATGCCCTTGAATCGGCCACCGACTTTGCGAACTCCGTCAACTTCTTCGTCCTCGGTGTCCGAGTCAGTGCTAGCCAGTGGCTGAGATAGCATCTTATGGGCAAACGACATGAAAGGTCCCATGTCCAGACTCGCCTCCAGTTGCTGCAAATGCAAAGGCTTGGCAAACTTTTTCGACCCAGAGCCGCCATTCTCTGCTTTTGTAGATTTTGCCACACTCATGTTTCGCTAATAACCTAATTCTGTTTTTCTCATGAAATTGCGTAAAACTTTCTTGGGTCGATGGCCATAACCAGTTGGCTTATTCCAAGTTGGTTTTTGTTTATAAACAGTTTCCAGTTTCCTGGAGATTCCTTAGCAGGTAGATTTTTCGAAATGAAAAATGTTGAAATGATTAGAGTTGGTTTTTATAATTAGCCATTTGGCTGGGTTGTAATTATCGTCAAGTTTTTTTTACACACGCCGTTTTTTGGTTGGCATTTAAACCAATAAAAGAAAATGCCAGAGATAGAGAAGAAATTTGTTGAAAATTTGACATGTTGTTTTGGTTTTGCTAATGCAACGATGACAGCTAGTTATCAGTTGAACGAAGGATTGAACGAAACCGGCGAGTATTTGACGAATACTATTGTGAGATATAGGGGGCGCTTGCAGACAAAAATCAATATTGTACTAAAATGAACGAGTTTAAAGTTATAAGTGGATGAAAATATTTGTCGAAATGAAAGCATACAGGGTAATTAAAAAAGTTAAAAAAAAAAACTCAAAAAAATGTTATTTCGAACCAAACATATTCAAAGAAATAAAATAAGGTTATAATAATTTATTACCAACACTTCTTTGAAAGAAATTGTATGCCAATTGTAAATGTATTCAAGGTGGAAAGAATCTTACTTGGGTTATGTTGCAAAAGAGAAAATAACAGAAAAGTTATTCTTGGCAGATCCTTATGGAACATGATAAACAGAAATTAGAGGTATGCTGACTGTACGTGTGACTTCACTATCATCTGATTTTTTATTGATTTGGCGGTTTTTATTATGTTCTTATATTTGTATGATTCATAAGATCATCATAAGACAATTTGTTTAAATAATGAATTCAAAAGTGTAGTTTTCACTTGAGAAATAAAGGAATTATAAAAAATGATAGTGACATCATAACACCAAGATGGAGATTTGTATGTGTCCAGTCAGCATACCTACCTGGTATTCTATGTATCATGCTCATGGAAAAACTGTAGACAGCGGGTAAGAAATAAAAAAAGGAATCCATATTTATGAATGAGTCTTTCGACTTTTTCACGTCTGTGTAAATATTGTGTGTCACAATCTACATATAGCTGACCACCAAGAGCTTTGGTCAACATCAAATTGTTTTGACCTCAACGATCGGAAACCGCCTATACATTCCTATGAAAAGCAGTTCTTCCTAGTATGGTCTTTTATCTAACCCTGACGCCAGCAACATGCCAGCGACTGGCAAGCAAGTTGCTACATCTTCAGTTGTTGTCAGATACCAGTTGGCTGAAAGTTTGTCTGTGTGAGTGGGAAATGTGAGTGTATTGTAATTGTCTTGCCAGTAGCTGGCATGTGTGGCGTCCGGGTAAGCAAAATATTTTACATTATGATGGAAGTAATATTTGTGTTGTAATATCATAACATTTGCCCCATGTAGATGCTTAGTTTGTAATATCATAACATTTGCCCCATGTAGATGCTTAGTTACTAATTCAATACGTTGGACGATCGAATCGGGCTGTCAGAATAAAGAAAACAAGAAATAGGCCATCAGCCAATGAGAGAGCTCGTTCTATAGTCCAATGAGAAAGCTCGTTCTATTTAGTTTGAACGAAAAAGATAAAGAGACGAGAGAAGAAGCAGATGTTGTCTGGGGCGCATTAAGAAACATTCTAACAGACGAGACGGTTGATATTGTCCAATATATAATCTGAGAACATATAGACATTAATAGAAAAATACCTTAATCTGTAATAAATAATATTATAAAATAAAATTAAAAATGTATCCTATTTCAGTGTTGAATTTAATAAATGATCGCTCACAAAACAGGGAAAGTGAGTAGAAAATAGTTTTCTTTGAGTACTGAAACCGGTCATCATAAAATGGTTAATTGAAAAATCTCAACTGGCCCAACGATAAAATTCTCTGTTTTTTGAATCCAATATGGTTATTTTAAGTCATCCTGAAGTTGACCTAGGTAAACGAATGCATTTTTTATAAACAAAATATTAAGTCGAAACCATACCAATAAATCAAAATGGAAATTTCTGATGTTCTAAAAAATGCACATACGCATGTTTTCTTAAAATTAAAAATTTTTTTTTGTGAAGGTCTGGGTTGTCCCTAGATACAATTCAAAGAATAAAGCTTAATATTTTTGTTTGCTTAAAATTTGCAAGAACAAGGCAAGACTGCACTACGTGGAATGGTGCTACAGCGGAACTACACTTCAATTGTTGAGTAGACTACCGACAACCGACTATGCTGTTTTACTGTCCCTGAAGTTCAATGTAGTACCATTTAATTCATACAATATAAAAAGAAAATTATAAAGAGATTTTAAAGAGAAAACGTGCAGTTCAATTTCATTGCAGTTCTGATAAAGTGCAGTTTAAAGTGCTTTTGCCTGAATACTACGTTTTCACAGCGTCTGGAATAATCTGTTTTTGAAATTTGAAAAAAATGTTTTCATTCGAATTCTAGATTGTTAATTTTTATGCAAATTTATATAATTCATTTTAGAATCAAATTTAAAAGTTTTCAATTTTGCCCAAACAACAAAAGTGAAAGCTAACTTAAAAGGCTTGCTTACCGAACGCACTCATTTAAATCAAATACTCAATCTACTACATTTCCGGCGTGGTAAAAACACAGTACTTTGGCAGCATTTGCACAAAGTGAAAACCAAAATGTCTGCATGCGCCACCATTCTGCTGTCGTTGCATTAACTTTCTGGTAAATATTTGTCTCTAGCCGCCAACAAACAAATTTTTAATTATCAACATAAACATAAATAAAAAAATAACCAAATTCCGCTCATTTTGATATGAAATATGTCCATGAAAAAAAAATATCTCATCCTCTATGTTCTCTTTTATATTTCTTCTATATGTGCCCTTCAGTTCTACAAGTGAAAAAAATTATTTTCCTATTGACGCATCAAGTTTATACGAAATCCAAGACCGAGAGTCTCGCAGAGGGTTAAAATAATTTCACCCGATCGACAGCCCAATCACCATCTCCAATGGCGTCGAGCGATTCCAAAGCTCCCGTGCGCCAGGTCCGCAGAGTCCAGTTTGGTATTTTGTCGCCTGATGAAATCGTAAGTACCCCCCCACTCTAGGAAATTGCAGATTTACATGTAATAACCCCTCCTCTGAATAGCGCCGTATGTCTGTCACCGAAGGCGGAGTCATGTTCCCCGAGACCATGGAAGGCGGCCGACCCAAACTCGGTGGTCTTATGGATCCTCGTCAGGGCGTCATCGACCGAACTTCCAGGTGCCAAACTTGCGCTGGAAATATGACAGAGTGTCCTGGGCACTTCGGGCACATAGATCTGGCAAAGCCGGTATTCCATATCGGTTTCATCACAAAAACAATCAAGATTCTACGTTGCGTGTGCTTCTATTGTTCCAAAATGTTGGTCTCACCAAACAATCCCAAAATCAAAGAGATCGTCATGAAATCCAAGGGCCAGCCCCGTAAGAGATTGGCGTATGTGTATGACCTTTGCAAAGGCAAGACCGTGTGCGAGGGTGGTGAAGACATGGACATGACTAAAGAGGGACACCAGCCCGAACCTGGGAAGAAGCAAGGCCACGGAGGTTGTGGTCATTATCAGCCCTCGATCCGTCGAACTGGACTCGAATTGACTGCCGAATGGAAGCACGTCAACGAGGATTCACAGGTAAGTCTTCTAGAATCACAATAAATAAAGTTTGGACGACTTAATGTTTGTGTTTGAAAACAGGAAAAGAAAATTGCCATCACTGGCGAACGTGTTTGGGAAATCCTCAAGCACATCGTCGACGAAGAGTGCTTCATCCTCGGCATGGACCCCAAATATGCACGTCCCGATTGGATGATAGTCACTGTTTTGCCCGTTCCACCACTTTCAGTCCGTCCGGCTGTGGTGATGTTCGGAGCAGCCAAGAATCAGGACGATTTGACACATAAACTGGCTGACATTATCAAGGCCAACAACGAACTGAAGAAGAACGAGGCGTCGGGTGCTGCTGCTCACGTCATCCAGGAAAACATAAAAATGCTGCAGTTTCATGTGGCCACTTTGGTGGACAACGACATGCCAGGCATGCCTCGAGCCATGCAAAAGTCTGGCAAGCCTTTGAAGGCATTGAAGACACGTCTCAAGGGAAAGGAGGGACGTATTCGTGGTAATTTGATGGGAAAGCGTGTGGATTTCTCTGCTCGTACTGTCATCACACCAGATCCTAACTTGCGTATCGATCAAGTTGGTGTTCCACGATCCATCGCCCAGAATTTAACATTCCCCGAGCTAGTGACACCGTTTAACATTGACAGAATGCAGGAACTGGTGCGACGTGGTAACTCCCAGTATCCTGGAGCCAAATATATTGTCCGGGACAATGGAGAACGTATTGATTTACGTTTCCACCCGAAACCAAGTGATTTGCATTTGCAGTGCGGCTACAAAGTGGAACGGCATTTGCGTGACGACGACTTGGTCATTTTCAACCGTCAGCCAACGCTGCACAAGATGAGTATGATGGGGCATCGTGTGAAGGTCCTGCCCTGGTCGACATTCCGTATGAACTTGTCGTGTACTTCACCCTACAACGCTGATTTTGATGGCGATGAGATGAACCTGCACGTCCCACAATCCATGGAGACCCGTGCCGAAGTTGAAAACATTCACATTACTCCTCGACAAATTATTACACCGCAGGCCAACAAACCCGTCATGGGTATTGTGCAGGACACCCTGACAGCCGTGCGAAAGATGACCAAACGAGATGTCTTCATTAATCGCGAACAGGTCATGAATCTATTGATGTTCTTGCCCACTTGGGATGGTAAAGTACCACAGCCGTGCATTCTGAAGCCACGTCCTTTGTGGACGGGCAAACAGATCTTCTCGCTGATTATTCCCGGCAATGTGAACATGATTCGAACACATTCAACCCATCCCGACGAAGAGGATGATGGACCGTACAAGTGGATCTCTCCGGGAGACACAAAGGTCATGGTCGAACACGGAGACTTGATTATGGGCATTTTGTGTAAGAAAACATTGGGTACGTCCGCTGGATCGCTTTTGCATATTGTTTTCTTGGAATTGGGACATGAGATCGCCGGTCGGTTCTACGGTAACATTCAGACTGTCATCAATAACTGGTTGTTGTTGGAGGGCCATAGTATTGGTATTGGTGATACAATTGCTGATCCTCAGACCTATAACGAGATCCAGATGTCCATTAAGAAGGCCAAAGACGATGTCATCTGTGTTATTCAAAAGGCCCACAACATGGAGCTGGAACCCACACCAGGTGAGATGAAGACTATACTTTTGATCGTAGGTCATGAGTTGGGGAAAACATTTTTAATGATTTTGGTTTTATGTCCTTTATTCTGAAGTTTAGATTTTTTTGTCCAACCTTAGTTTTTGGAAGTGGAAGTTTGGGGTTAGGTCGAGATGGATGCAGATGCTGGTCTGGTCTGCTCGTCTGAAATAAGCGTTCAAAGTCCAGGATGGAACAAAATCTTATCAGTTAATGGTCCATCGCATGTAGAGCTAATTTGAAGCCAACAGTATAAACAGAGATCCGTTCAGAACGAAGTTGACGAGGCAAAAGTTGATCTGAACATAGCTGGATATTTAAGGGCTCTTTTCTTTGGCCGAATAAGATGGACGTGAGTGTCGATGAAATATGGGAGTGTCGGCTACGCCAATGCGTTCACCCGATATCAAGTCAAACAGTTGGGATCTGTTAGAGTAGTACCTTGCTTAGCTGGGAATTTGTTGGAGTCCGGCAGTTGTACTGTTAGCGTTGAGCTGCCAAAGAAATCTGATTTTAAAAACTGACATCGATTTTCGCCACAACTAATAAAATAAATAAATTGCTGGCACAGCATCTTCAAGCGGGCCGGGGCCTGTGACTAACTGTAGTACCCCGTGGCGTAGTGGTTAGTGTGTCGGACTGCCACGCCGAAGGTTCTGGGTTCAATCCCTGACGATTCCACCTAAGTTCTTTTCCGGGGTACTGCCTCTTGCGGGGAAGTGACAAATCCTCCAAGAGTAATTAATATCATGGAAAGTGCTTCTCTGTTAGCCGTTCGGATTCGGTGGTAAATTGTTGGTCACTTCCATTCCTGCAGAATATCTACGCACACACAGGAATGGTTGAAAGTGTTAGTGTTAGTCTCCACAATTAATAGAAGCCTTAATTCTTGGAAGAAGCAAGACTTCAATCTAGGGTTCACTTAAGATGGATCAAGCTGGTTTTGTTGTGGTCTATTGTGTGTCGACTAAAATCTTCGTTTTGCGTTAAGGACAGTTATCTGACTCTTTTGAAGTGAAATAGAGAATAGAAAAAGAGATATTTTGTCACCAATCCTCATTCCACTGGCTAAGTCAAATCAGCGGGCTTGATGTGATGTGATATGTGAGGCACTCTACAAGTAATCAATCGACTTGGGGATGAAATTATTTTGCATCAGGCTCCAGTCGAAGAAGTCAGGTAATGATGGTACGGAACAGGACGCAACCTACTTGCAGACTGTTAAGATTTTTTGAATCCAATGTTAAATCCATGCTCTTGTATCCCCGCCAATTCTTAAAAGCCTCGGCCATCATTTTGAGGAAGTTGCATGCTTTTGTGAATCCTGTTCATTTTAAAGATTCTCTGGCCTCAAAATATATTTAACGGGTAACTGTCGTAAAAACAACTTAACTTGCTTAAATAGTAGGCACAGTGAGGAAGCTGGTTGACAATATTGCGAGGCAGTCCTGTGGAATAGATCACTAAGGCTGTTCCACAGGTTAGAAGGCCAAGCGCTACTTGGAAACTATCTGTCTTAATAGATTGAACTCCCAGAAGAACACTTGACCACTCCTCAAGTTTCTGTTTGTAGACCTTGAATGATCGATTTGATTTGTGGTTGCATTTTGTTTCAGACGGAGTCTGAGGACTTGGTTATGAGTGGTGGAAAAAAACGAAGATTGACTTAATTTAGAAGACAGTTACGAAGTGAAAAAGAACTTCGCTAGGAAAGATGAAATATGGCAGTATTCGAAAACTGTCAGAAATACCCCAAAAAAGTTGGACACAGATTTTGCATTCATTTTGATAGGGTTAAAAACATATCTTCAAATGAGGTGTTAATATTTCAAAACTCTTATACCACTTCACAAGGGAGAGAGGGGAATCATCCCATGAAATCGTTTATGTTGAGCAATTAAATGCATGCCTTGGAACAACAGATGTTGAAGTTGAATTTCCTATAGTTTCAAGAACGGAACGAACATTTGAACATTTGTATTGCTTTTCTTGTTTTTGGGCGTTACATTTCTCTCACTTTGGTAACACCTTTAAAATGCAAAATGTTTTTTGCCTTGCGATTAACAGACGAGTAACAGCGGTTCTTCTAGCAGCCTTTATTACTTAATGATTTCTCAGCCCAAAAAAACACCGCTTTGATTTCAAAGCTGGTGTAGTTTTCGCAAGTAAAAGCAGAACGAAGGTATAAAAGTCTCCTACTGACAATGAATTACCCCTCTAAATTGATGTTTAAGTCGTCTAAATCCCTAGTTGAAATTGTCCATCCTTCCTCGAGCTGTGGAGTCAACATGCATAACTGGGTGAGTTCATCCGTTGCAGAGTCTGCCTTTACGATGATAGATGATGAAGTCCATTGTTGATTAGTCCTGAATCACACTGACAAGAAACGATCAGGTTTTCAATAAATGTTTTTAAAGATATGGGATTTTGTAAGCTATGGTAAGTAGACTGATTCGTCTGTAGTTGGTGTAAACAAGGGCTTTATTTTTTGAGGATGGTGGGCACAGTACAGAGTACATATTACGAGGACCTTCTGTATGCTTCATCACCTTACCTTGTAAAAAACCATTCCAAAAGCGAAAACGAGACCAAAAGTAGAAATCAATTGTAAAGAACTCATGAATGTGAGGCAAGCTAAATAAGTGAAACAAAGACGGTGTCAACAGTGATTATGGTAGGCAACCTATTGAGTTACATCGACATAATGTATTTGGAGCATAGGTCATTAGGATCCTTATTGTAACCGGTCAGGTTAGTGAAAAAGAGATGAGACCTAAAGGGGCAAACGGTAGCTGTCGCATCCCCGTAATGGATTACAGAATCTAAAATACCCAACTCTCTGCTCATGGAGAACAGCATAGGGCCTGATTCCCTAGGTTGGGGATTGTGCTTTGGCGCAACTTCCCTAGCACATACAAAACAATTAGTTCCGAGGCAACTACCTCGAATGCGGGCGGCTAAAAAGAAACAACTTAAAAATATTCATGGTAATCTTTCCTGGTGATTAAAGAGGCATCGCAACTTACTCGGTCTGGCCTGCGCTTGCGGTGCCACATGCCATTCCGTTTTTGCAAATTAAGTATCAGATAGCTTGAATTGTTTTTTTGTTTTGGGGTTAGAATGCCGGGTATATTTTTACAACCTTTTCATGTTTTCAATGCAAAACAAAACTGTCTAATACTCTCTTTTTTTCGTTATCAGGTAATACTTTGCGTCAGACTTTCGAGAATCAAGTAAATCGTATCCTAAACGACGCTCGTGACAAAACTGGTGGCTCTGCTAAGAAATCTTTGACTGAATACAACAATTTAAAGGCTATGGTGGTGTCTGGTGCCAAGGGTTCCAACATTAACATCTCTCAGGTTATTGCTTGTGTGGGTCAACAGAACGTCGAAGGTAAACGTATTCCATATGGTTTCCGTAAGCGTACTCTGCCACATTTCATCAAAGACGATTACGGTCCTGAGTCAAGAGGTTTCGTAGAAAATTCATATCTTGCCGGGCTAACACCATCTGAATTCTATTTCCACGCTATGGGAGGTCGTGAAGGTCTTATTGATACTGCTGTGAAAACTGCCGAAACTGGGTACATTCAGCGTCGTCTGATAAAGGCTATGGAGTCTGTCATGGTAAACTACGATGGTACAGTTCGTAATTCTGTGGGTCAGCTGATTCAGTTGCGTTACGGAGAGGATGGCCTGTGTGGAGAGACAGTCGAGTTCCAGAATTTACCGACTGTCAAGCTTTCAAATAAGTCATTTGAGAAAAGGTTTAAGTTTGATTGGTCCAATGAACGATACATGCGAAAAGTTTTCGCTGATGACGTAATTAAGGAGTTGAGTGAATCAAATAACGCTCTCCCAGAGTTGGAAACCGAATGGGAACAATTGTGTCGCGATCGTGAAGCCCTGAGACAGATTTTCCCAAGTGGAGAATCCAAGGTTGTATTACCCTGCAACCTGCAACGTATGATTTGGAATGTCCAGAAGATTTTCCACATTAACAAACGGGTACCGACTGATTTGAGTCCATTGCGAGTAATTCACGGAGTGAGGGATCTTCTCCAGCGTTGTGTCATTGTGGTAGGTAATGATCGGCTCTCAAAACAAGCCAACGAGAACGCCACGTTGCTGTTCCAGTGCTTGGTCCGTTCAACTCTGTGCACAAAGTATGTAGCAGAGGAATTCCGTCTCTCCACCGAAGCGTTTGAGTGGTTGATCGGAGAAATCGAAACTCGTTTCCAACAGGCACAAGCAAATCCCGGTGAAATGGTGGGTGCCTTAGCCGCTCAATCACTTGGAGAACCCGCCACACAGATGACATTGAACACTTTCCATTTTGCTGGTGTGTCATCGAAGAACGTAACCCTGGGTGTACCTCGTCTCAAGGAAATTATTAATATATCCAAGAAGCCTAAGGCTCCTTCTCTAACTGTGTTCCTCACTGGAGGTGCAGCACGTGATGCAGAGAAAGCAAAGAACGTGCTTTGCCGCTTGGAACACACAACTCTGCGAAAGGTCACCGCAAACACAGCTATTTACTACGATCCGGATCCACAACGCACAGTCATATCAGAGGATCAAGAGTTCGTCAATGTGTATTATGAAATGCCTGACTTTGACCCGACGCGTATTTCACCGTGGTTGCTTCGTATCGAACTCGATCGCAAGCGTATGACGGATAAGAAATTGACCATGGAACAAATTGCCGAAAAGATTAACGCTGGCTTCGGAGATGATTTGAACTGTATCTTCAATGACGACAATGCTGACAAACTCGTCCTCCGAATTCGTATCATGAACAACGAAGAGAACAAGTTCCAAGATTCCGAAGAGGATGCAGTTGACAAGATGGAAGATGACATGTTCTTGCGTTGTATCGAGGCAAATATGTTGTCCGACATGACCTTGCAAGGTATCGAAGCAATTGGCAAAGTGTACATGCATTTGCCACAGACGGACAGCAAGAAGCGTATTGTCATCACCGATACTGGTGAATTCAAGGCCATTGGTGAGTGGCTTCTGGAAACTGATGGTACATCTATGATGAAAGTTCTTAGCGAGCGGGATGTCGATCCGGTTAGGACATTTTCCAATGATATTTGTGAAATTTTCCAAGTATTGGGAATAGAGGCTGTGCGTAAGTCGGTCGAAAAGGAAATGAATGCTGTGTTGCAGTTCTATGGATTGTACGTGAACTATCGACATTTGGCTTTGTTGTGTGACGTAATGACAGCAAAGGGCCATTTGATGGCCATCACTCGTCACGGTATCAATAGGCAGGATACTGGTGCTCTTATGAGATGTTCCTTTGAGGAAACTGTAGATGTGTTGATGGATGCGTCTGCTCATGCCGAGACAGATCCTATGAGAGGTGTGTCTGAGAATATTATCATGGGTCAATTGCCAAAGATGGGAACAGGTAATGAGTTTTATTCGGAGTTTTTTTTTTTTTCTTTTATTTAAATTGTTTTTCTTAGGTTGTTTCGATTTGCTATTGGATGCTGAGAAATGTCGCTTTGGTATTGAAATTCCTAGCACATTGGGTGCTGGCAATCTAGTCGGAGGAATGTTCTTTGGAGCTGCGTCAACGCCAAGCATGACACCACCGATGACACCATGGGTGCAATGTGGAACGCCCAGATTCTTCTCGCCTCCATCAGGAACAAGTAAGTGGTTATTGTTTTTGCAAAATATTTTCGATTATTATTTTCTAAACTGAATTTTTAGTCTAGTTTCTATATTGAGATGAATTTTTACACCTAAAAAATTTAGTGTTTAATTCAAATAAATTGAAATTAATAGAATTCATTATTAATTTTACTGTTTTTGTCTTCTTTCAGTAAGCGGCATGACTCCAGGCGGACCAAGTTTCTCACCTTCTGCACAATCAGATGCTTCTGGAATGTCACCTAGTTGGTCACCAGGACATCCGGGCTCTTCTCCGAGCTCTCCAGGGCCACCGATGTCGCCATACTTTCCGCCATCTCCAAGCGCATCACCAGCATACTCACCAACGAGTCCCCACTACACTGCGTCATCCCCCGGAGCAGCCTCACCCACGTACTCACCATCGAGTCCGAATTATTCTCCAACCAGTCCGGTTTATGGGTCAGCAAGCCCACGTTTTCAATCAACAACGCCCAATTTTGGACCACAATCAACGGGATACTCTCCAACATCAAGTGGTTATTCACCAACATCCCCAATTTATTCTCCAACTTCAAACTATCCGGCCTCGTCGTCAACACCCTCATTTTCGGGTGGTGGATCGAACACATATTCGCCAAACAGTGCTTATTCCCCAACCAGCACAAACTATTCACCCAATTCTCCCAGTTATTCACCAACATCCCCATCTTATTCCCCTTCAAGTCCATCATATTCACCGACTTCACCGTGCTATTCACCGGCTTCGCCGTCGTATTCGCCTTCTTCGGCAAATTACACACCCAATACGCCATCGTATTCCCCCACATCGCCCAACTATTCGGCGTCGCCACACTACTCTCCGGCATCACCGGCGTACTCCCAAACTGGAGGCAAGTACTCCCCAACATCCCCGACGTATTCGCCACCGTCTCCGTCGTATGATGGAAGTCCACAGTACACTCCGGGATCCCCTCAACACTCACCGTCAAGTCCTAAATATTCTCCAACCTCACCGCTATATTCCCCAAGCTCGCCACAGCATTCACCGGCCAATCAATACAGTCCAACTGGGAGCAATTACTCAACGACAAGTCCTCGTTACACGCCAAACATGTCAATTTATTCACCAAGCAGTCCCAAATATTCCCCGACAAGCCCAACTTACACACCCACTTCAAGGAACTACTCCCCAACAAGTCCAATGTATTCACCAACTGCTCCAACTTCAACAGGATACAGCCCCACAAGTCCAGCTTATTCACCAAGCAGTCCTACATATGACGAAACTGACGATTAAGCATGTCTGTTTTAATTTTTCTTCTATTCTTTTTATTTGTATTTATATTCAAATGCGTATTTTAACTGATGAAAGACCGTTGAATAGCTATTTTGCATTAAACCATCAATTTTTTTAATAAAATTTATTATTAATATGTACGTAGGTATCAATGTTATCAATTATTGAATCACCAATAAAAAAAATTATAAAAAGAAACAAAATATTGGCTTGTTTTTATTTAGAACTTAAAATGTTGAAGGAATGAGAAAATAAAATGCACGACTGGGTCGCACGTACTTGCTCTGTGGGTGCAGTAGTACGATGAAAACAAACTTTTCGATCAATAAGAACAACCAATTTTTGAAAGATTTGTTAAAACCTAACAAATGTTGACTGAAACTGGAAATACCGATATACGGGAACTAACGTTAAGAAACCTTTAATATTTAAAATTAAGATGTCATCTTTTGGGTGTTATAAATGTACAAATGTCCACTTATGGCCAAATTAATAATACTGTTAAAACCAATTTCCGCTATTATCATGTGTAGCCAAAAACTAAAAATGCAGTTTTCTTTGAAGTATTCTACAGGGTGATTCACCAGCGTTGTGCCAAAAAGCTATAGCGTGTAGGTTAAGTTGAGACAAGAAAAAAATCGTATAGGAGGGGGGTCTATTCCCCTCCGTTTAGCCGGGAGGGTCAATTTTCTGAAAAATTGACTTATTTTGTAAAAAAAAATATTTAAAATCAACGGGTTCGTTTACAACACCGTGTTATACCTTTTTGGAAAGCCAAAAACTTCACCTTTTATTTTGTTTTTAAATTAAATTGTTTTAACGAATAGTTTAAAAAATATAAATTTTCAAACTCAAAATTTTGAAAAAAAAATTTGAAAAAATAATTTTAAAACTAACTTTTTTCAAAATTTTACGTAATTAAGTATAATTTTTGTTCTCAGAATTCAACGCTCCATTCCATTAATCCATTAATCTTTAATCCAACACTGAAAACCGTATGGCTCTACGACTTTTTGTTGCCAAGGTATTCAAAAATAACCGAACCTACTTCTTCACAAAAAAGGAAATCCGTCAAGCGGTTTAGGCTGTAGCATGACGTGAAAAAGCGAACATCCGCACAGACGCACAGACAGACCGACGGAAGGTATGGCGATAACCAATTTTTTGGGCTTCTCTATCATCGTAATGTCATGTTTCATTAAAACCGATTTTTTTTTCTGCATGAAACCAATACTTGCCCTATAGAGCAAGTAAAAACAAAATAAAAATAGAAATAAAATTAAACTATTTTTGAAAAATTTAGGAATTCATATGATTTCGTCTATGAAAGTGCTTCTATATAAAAATTTCATCGAAATCCGTCAAAAGGCTAACGAGAAAATCTGATTTGAAAAAACTGGTAATTAATTTTTCATTATAGTTCGTATGGCAGGTACCGTTAGGTTTAGGGCTAGAATGCTAATTCCTAAAACCCCTCAGTAGAACGTCATGATACTACTGTGTACCAAGTTTGAAGCAAATCAGTTAAGCCTGTAATGAAACGCCCCTACCGCCGCATTATTAAATTGCAAAATAAGCAATTCCGTCCGACCACCGCGACCGCACATTAATTGAGGATTTCACTCCTCTCCGGACCGTGCCATATAATATTGCTGAAGCCAACATTTTGTAAAACTTGTGTTTTCGTTCAGGTTTTGGGGGTTTTCAACGAAAACCGTGTTTTCAGCTCGGTGGTGTGAAAACCCTATTAGAAACTTGGAGTACTTTTAGATCTCATTATTATCATGGCTGACTTATTACGCACAGTGTTTTGGTACATAGGAGAACTTGTCTTTTTTTACATTTATGTTTTTGGTGGGATCCATTTAACACAAACAACAACCAACGGCAAGCTATAATTTACTTGGAAGAGATTTTACATACATCTTTGTTGTTTATGTTATAATTACCACTGTCTTGCATGAGAAAATATGCATAAAAGAACCAGTTTGACTCAGTGCAAATCGTGTCGGTTGCCGCCAGTGACCATGTACCAATCTTAAGTACATTGCCGTACTCCAATATTTTGTAAGCTTAGAACCCAAAGTTGACGTGAGCTTCCAGCTTTTAAAATTAGTGTGCGCTGCTATCTCAGCCAAGGATTTAGTTCCACTTCTACCTCAGTAGAGAATTTAGTGTCCACTGCTACCTCAGTAGAGAATTTAGTGTCCACTGCTACCTCACTATATAATTTAGTGTCCACTGCTACCTCAGTAGAGAATTTAGTAGGCCTTGCTACCTCAGGGCCAAAATAAACTAAGACTATATATATTAAAGTATTAAAAATTGGAATAGTATTTGTAAATTGTAATAATATTTAACCAGAATGTATGAATTGTTAAATTACTTTATAGAATTGTATTATTAAGAATCAGTGAATAAAACAACCTCAAGAAACTAGAGTTTTTGCTTCTTTAGTAAACCCTGGACCCGCTGAGCCTACCTCAGCCTTAGACAAAAAGCATCACAAGCCGTTTAGGCTGTAGGTGCCGATAAAGACAGACGGACAGACAGACTGAATTGTCCCACATATGCATAACTTGCCTTAGTACCTACATATAATCGCAAGTAAAAAGGGGACCCAAGAACCAAGACCATCCGTGGGATGTCCACAGCCTTATGCAATGAGACCGATTCTGTCAAACGCCCGTCCTAGATAAATTTACCAATCTCAAAACAATGACAAAAAGACGCGTGTATAGGTGCAACTATAATGCCATGAGAACTATACTACACCAATCGCAGTCTCAAAAGCATTCCATTCGATCAGTTTACGAAAGATAAAAAAAATAAATTATTTGTTTGCACAACAGCTCCAAGTGGGGCCGGGGCCTGTGACTTACATTACTTACCATTCCTGTGTGTGCGTTGATATTCTGCAGGAATGGTAGGGACCTACAATTTACCGCCGAATCCGAATGGCTAACAGAGAAGCACTTTCCATGATTAATAAATTACTCTTAGATGATTTCTCACTTCCTCGCAAGAGGCAGTACCCCGGATAAGAAGTTAGGTAAAGTCAGGGATTGAACCCAGAACCTTAGGCGTGGCAGTGGCAGTCCAACACACTAACCACTAAGCCACGGGGAAGTAAGAAAGATATGGCGGTAAAATGGGCGTTACGATTGAAGCAGTGTAATAATTGGAAAAAGGCTTTTCTGGGCATAGAACCGTGGTAAACTTCACTGACATTTTACAGTCAAACTTACGCATTACACAGCTGAAGTTTTTGCAATTTGCGAAGCCGCTAAATGTATTGGCAGTTGTGAACAAGCCATCAAAGATTGAAATATTTTTAAAGACAGCCAATAAATCTAGTTCCTCGATTCCGCGAAGAGTTAAGACTCTTTAATGCAACTAACTCATACCACTTTCCATTTGAGGAAAAGAAGCGTCCGGAAGTCTTCTTAAATCGTTTCTTTTCCTATTCGGATATCGTGAACAAAACAAATGTTCGGGAGATTTCTCCGAACGGATACGATGATGGGGCTGAATATCAGAATTTTCTTTAGAACTACGCTGCTTACTAGATTTTGTTTTGTTTTAGTCTTCTTTTGTGTTACAGGTACTCTGTCAAACAAAAACTGTCAGTGCAAAGGGACAGGACTTTTGCCTCTCAGTCTGGTTGCATTAGCTTGAATACATCTGCCTTAGTTAAAGCTCTCACGGGTCTTCCGTACTGTGCATTATATAGCGCGCAGCTAGTCACAGAGCAGTGTGCATTATGGCTTTCATCTGCTTTTTTACAAACAAAAATGTAACTTTTTAACAAACCTTTAAGCTATAATAACCAGTGGCGTAGCTTGTGTTGGGTCCGCCCGGGGCAGACCTAATTTTTGCCACCCCTAGTTTTTTTCACACATTAAAAATAAAAAAATTGAGCCGTGTTGGTCACAACTTCCCCTCCGTCACAGGGAGGAATCTTTTGAGAGATCAATGGAGGCTTAACCCGGATAACGTTGGGATCGTAAGTCGCGGATCCACCCACCATCAACCGGGGTGTTCCTCCCCAAGCCCGAAAGTTTTGTACGGGCAATGATATTCCGCTCTCCGGTGGTGGTAGAGCTGTAACCTGTAAGTCACAGTTTTGCTACCGTCCGTCGCGTCGGTGGCAGGTGGAATCTTGAGAGCTCACGTTAAAATCGTAAGTCGAAGCTCCGCTTTCAACCGGCATTGATGTAACACTCTCCGGCGGAGGTAGAGCTGTATAAGTCACAGCTTTATTATCGTCGCAGCGGGAATCTCTTGAGAGCTCAAAGGAATATCGATAACAAAATTTGCTGCACCCTGAAGATGCTGTCCTTAGATAAGATAGGTATGTTCGCTCTCATCCACACTCTTTTGTTTTCCGTAAGGTTTTAGCAAAAGCTCTTCCGTTTCCGTAGTAAACATTTCAAATTACTTAAAATCTGAAAGAATAGTATATAGAGGGTTACCGTACTTTTTTTTAGATAAATTTTTTTATTTAGTTTGTGTTATTTACGCATACAAAAATGAAACAAATTTATCATTTTCCAAACCACCAAGAGGTAAGACAAAAGTAGCGTTTTTGAAAGGTATCTACAGAAGAATAAGCACAAATAATACATGACTTAAAAATACAAACTGAACGAAACTTCAAAAAACAATAAACAATCAGGCAATAATTTTACAAAGTTAAATTAAAATCCGAGTTTTCAGTTCCAAGTCTTAGGGTCAACGCAGTACTGGAAGACGCCATTTAAAATGGCGTTATCAACTGTATGCACCAGACTAGCTGGCAGGGTACGTTGGTGAAGACCGTGGTCTACAATGGATTGTATGGCAACCCTGCGCCACATACCTATACAAGGCCAAAGAGTGAAAGTTTTGTGATTAACATTTATGCGATTTATATCTGTCTATTGGTCCTCTTACTGACTTTAGGAAGATATAATGAGCTATCTAACAGACCCCCTCCCAACGGAGAGTGCCATACTTCATCATTATGAAGTAAACCCTTTCAGGGTTTTACCTCATTCAAAATCCTTGTTTTCAAATCACCTGGCTTTTCTTTTTTATGTTTGCTTTTTATCATAATTTGTTTCCTCCCTATATCCTGTTCCAGGCGTTTTTAACACTAGATTCCTTAATTTTTTGGAACTCTGGCTACCCGTAATCCTCCTTCTAATCTATCCTTGTTCTAAATTAACAGTCCAGCGAAAAATAAAGTTCACGACTGCGTCGTACGAACAAGCTCTAATGTGTTACTGTGGTCTTGGGGCTTGAGATTTTGGAAAAAAAGCAAAGAAAAAAGCATATGAAATTTTATTAAACATTTAAAAATCAATAGTTAAAACGTATTTTTGGAGAAAATGAAGTAAGCCATCAGATTTCTTTTACTTTTTTGAATTTTAAGGATTTTTTTTTTTAATCGTTGGACCAGTTTTTACAAAAAACGGTTTTTCTTAAAAAACTCTTCGAAAACCTATTCCAAATTTTGTTCGAGTATGTCAACATCTAGCGGTTTAAAGTTCTTATTAGAAAAAAAAATTTAAAAAAATTTGAACAAACCGTTTCTGAAAAAACCAAAAGTTAAAAAAAAATTTAACTTCTTTTAAAAAAACTTTTTTTGAAAAATCAAAGAATTTATTTTATTTTGTTTATAAAAGAGATTTTATATTAAAATTTTCATCGAAATCTGTGAAGTGGCTTACGAGAAAATCTGATTTAAAAAATACTGGTCCTATTGGAGGTAGTTATAAGACTTTTCCTGAAAAATCTGTTCCAACCAAAACATGAAGTTTACTCAAAAACCACCATTCAGAAAGTTTTATCAAAATCGTAGGAGCCATTTTTGGTATAAATGAGTTTTTCATAAAAAATCATATGACAGGTACCGTAAGTTTTGGAGCTAGAATGCTAATTCCAAAAACACCTCTGTAGGACATCATAATCATACTATATATCTACCAAGTTTGAAGCGAATCGGTCCAGCCGTTTAGGCTGTGGGTGCCGATACAGACAGACGGATAGACAGACAGACAGACATTGTAGGACCCACTTTTTTTGGGCTTCTCTATAATCCTAATGTTATGTTTGATTGTCCAAAAAAAAAATTTTTTTTTACGAATGCATAACTTGCCTTATAGTACCTATAATCGCAAGTAAAAATGGCAAATGAAATAAAAAACATCTTCAAACATTTATACTGGAATGTTAAAAATTTATTGATATCATAAATATTTGTTTTCAATATTATATTTTATTACTCAACAATAATATAATATTTTTGTATTGTTAATAATTTTTCTTCTGAACAAGGATTATAAAATACATATAAATATATATAAGAGAATTATAAAAAAAGGAAACACACTTAGTAATAATACATAAATATTAACTTTAAAATAAAACTTTTCTTCTTTTATACAATCAATCATACTTTCTTGTTTGCTATAACAATGCTGACACTTTATTTTTGTCCTTTTTTCTCATATCGAAACTTTCCCAAACTCATTTTACAGAAAAAGTGTTTAAATTAAATTGTTTGTAGTTTTTGTGTTTATTTCTTTTTTGTAAATAAAATTTTTGAAAATAAATTTATCAAGGAATTTGTGTTTTGTTTTATTACCTATTTCATGTAACGTGTGCGTTATTACAGTAGTTCTGGTGCTTTAAGTTGAGTTCACATTATAAAGATTCTAAAAAGCTGTAATCTTGAATGTCAGTGAAGGGTTAATTATTTACAATTTGCTTATATATCAATCAACTAAAGATGTTATAAGATGATTGTTTTTAAAAATTGGGTCAGAGTGTATTTTATAAACAAATTGTTTTTAAAAACTTTTCACCAAGATTCAAAATATTTATGTTTTTTTTTAATTTTGGTATATTTTTAACATTTCTGTGTTGGTATAGTAATTTTGTTTTGTTCAGTAAGTTGTAGTTCTAGTTCTATGTCATTGCACATTGTACTATTTTGAAGAAACATTTTTACACTCGTGGAATATATTAAAAAAATAAATGTTCCACCTATATATTAGTAAAATAATTTTTGTCCTTATAGCATATATTTTATAATATTATTTATATAATTTAACTTGTATTAAAGTTTTATAAGTTAAATATAAGATATGTTTTCTTGATATGTAATTTGATATGTTTTTGACATGTATTTGATATGAAACACCCTTTAATAGTTTTTGTTTTCTTTCGCTCGTTGGTACCTTTAATAAGAAGTTTGCCCTAAATATAATATTTATAATAATAATTTGACTTTCCTCGACAATCAATATATTAATGGAATCAGTATGAAAATGTCAAAGTTTGACATCTAAAAGTAACGAATTTTGACATTAAGTTCTATGACACATGGATGAAGTTGATGAAACACTGAAAAAATTGACTTCTTATATTCATTTCTAAAAGATATTATTTTATCTTAGTATCTCTACAATCTAATTTAAGGTACTTAACTCCATTATTTTTATTTCGTGTATTTTTGGATCTTATTCTAAGTGTCAAATATTTTTGATATTTTATTTCTCTTCTTCTTTCTTATAATGTAAGAAGGTGTGTGAGACTAATTTGGAAAGGAACAAACAAAATAATAACATTCAATTTAAGACATCTAGGCATTTTGAAAAAGATAAATATTATTAACAATAGTATGTATGTATAAAGTGTTAAAAAGCACAATCAATCTATTTTATATAATGTCATTCATTGTTCTTTGTTGGTGAACCACCTTGATTCGTCCAATACGTTTCCTACTAAAATGTTGATGATTTCTTTTCATTCCCTGCAAAAATACCAAAATATATAATCATTTCATTTTCATAAATATTTATGCGCTATTTTATAATAATTTTGTGTATGTTTTTATTTTCGGTATTAAAGTACACATATCACAACATTGACTGACAGCTTTCATAGCTGGAAAATAGAAATCAAAATGGATGCTATCTGTCTAAGCAACTGAAACTGATTTTTAGAGTGTGTTCCCACACCAATCAAACTTGGGACTTTGGACTCAAAATGAAATAAAATGTCGTAAACGATGTTTTTGTTTCTTATACATACTTTAAATGTGACATTTTTTGTTTTAAGTTTAACATCATTTCAACTAATTTGATATAATGGATTTAGAAAGCTATATTTATAAATAGGTACACATTATATATTGGTAAATAGGTATATTCATTGATACTATTTTTTTTTCTGTAAAGTTTAAACCATGTTTCGTTCATAAGATATGTAAGTGATTAGTTATATTGAAATTTTGAAATTGTTTGCCAATAAAACATTTAGAGAGCCTTAAAAGTATTTTTTTTTTCTATAAGATGTCTATTATGTTAGTTTTGGCTAAAACACAAACTAAATACTTTTTTCATTTTTATGTTAAGGATATATTTTAAGAAATTTAACATTTTTTTTTGGTTTTTGTTCATTGTTTCAACCGATCCTGCTTCCACATACTTATTTATACATATTTTTGTTTAATACAATAAAGTATATATGTATATATAGTTAGCATTTTTCATTATGTAATAAATAGTAGAGAGCAGATAGTTTTATTTAATAAGTTTTTTTTTTACATAAACATGTAAGATTATAAAATAAAAAAAAAAAAAAGGAAACAAAAATATACGTGAAAGAGAAAATTTTATTTTTAAATCAAAATCTTAAGAATTTCGTTGGTGAATGATTTTGAAAACTTAATAATTGTAGCCATCCATGTATGGAGAACCAAGATAAGAATAAAAACTTGGGTTAATGGGTTGGGAATATGCATAATAAAATCCAGAAGCTGGATCTGGTGCTACTCAGTCTAAGAAGCCGGTGTTGACAAGTTTTTCGAGGAAGAACTTTACATCGCCCAGTTCTGAATCTTTTATGCCAAGAGATTTTAACATTCCCAAGTCACCATTTTCAACGGCCATAAATACAGATCGAAGATGTTCTAAATCGGATCTGAAAATGAGAAAGGAAACGTTAATAATAAATTGTTAGTTATCACAATATGTCAGTGTACAGATATTGTATTAATGCAACAAAATTAAATATTTGAGATATATGCATGGCTAGGGGGAGGGGGGGTGGCGTAAGGGGGCAATGCCCTACCTTAAAAGCTCCAATGCCCTACCATAAGAAATCAACTATCGTAACTGTTTTCCTTAACCTTTAATTCGTTCTTTGTAGACATACAAAGATTCGTTCCAAAAAAAAAAAAATATCCTCGGCTCCCATAAAACGAGCCAATAGTTTGGCCAAGGTACAGTGTTTTATAATCAGTTAGCCAAACGATTGTTATTTATTACTTATCTATCAACCCCTCCCGACAGTTGAGCATTCCCTTATACTAAGTTAGAAGTAGGGTGAAGGTCAGGGTAGTGTCTCCGGACACGCTGCCTAGGTGGTTCAATAAAGCATTTTCTAAATATGAACATATCTTGTCGAGCCAGCCACCATTGTATATTTATTACATCTATAGTACTATGGGGATGGCGTTTGGCTGTGTCGCCACCTAGTGTCTCAAAACTTCATTATATATAGCTTTGAAGCAGTGTTGGCCCAAAATAATCTGATTAACGATTGAAAATTAATGATTAAAAATCATAATCAAACAATTTGATTAAGATTAATTAATCATAATCAAATTTAAAATGATTAAAATTATTAATCATTAATCATTAATCGTTAATTTGATTATTCGATTAAGTATTAATTTTGCCTAAATAAAATGTAAATGTAAATTTACATAATGTAAATGTATGTAAAAAAAAAAATTTTTTTGTGGTTTTATGAAACCACGATGCAAGTGATACTTTTTTTTCGGAAAATTATTCGATTTAGGGTATTAAAATCACGTTTTTTATCCTAAACTAACAGTCTCGGCAGATAGCGCGATGGTAACTAGATACAATTAAATTTAATCAATTAATGATTACTGATTAATGATTAACACCAGTAATCATGATTAAGATTACTTTTTTAATCATGATTAATTTAATCTGATTAAAATTAATCAAATTAATTAATTGATTAAAAAATTAATTGATTAATGCCAACATTGCTTTGAAGGTATAGCAGCGGCACCTAGTAAACACCGATTGCAACAGTAATTACTTCCTATTCATAGTACTCTAGTTAATACAGCAAAGAAAGCAGCCACCTACAAAACCCCCGATGTTTTTCAGACGGGCTGTGTGTGTGTGGGCCTTAGGCCCCCGTTGTAGTTCAGTACAGCTCTCCCAAGAACACAAGTTTCTGCTTCCCGTTTGTTACCTCCATCCCCTTAAAGAGCGGGACCTCCCTTCAACCGCCCTAAGGCACTGCCTGTGGAGGATATTCTTATCAGTTCAAGGGTTGGTTCAGCCTCCAAATTTTTTATTTGAAGGAACTTAAGTGTTTGAGGTGTTTTAAGAGAGTTTATCTTTTGTGGATAAGTGATTCACACTTATAACACGATCTTCTTGCTGTTCATGGCAGAGTCTACAAGCAAGCTAAGGATTTTTATCAGCGTGTAGTGAGCGATTAGAGTCTGAAGATTACGTTAAGGTTGTTTCTACTAAAACTTATGAAGGCCTGAAATCGTTCCTGGTTGTATAGTTTTGATGTAGTGGGGCTATCATTGAGGTTTTATAGCCCCACCTCGTTACTCTGAGTGCACCGTTACCCAATCAAGGGTAACCTTGTAGTTCTTACCAAGTGCGTTCAGGTTGTTCACGTATTTCCATACCTGTTTGAAGCTGAGAATATATGAGTTTAGTGCTTGGATATGCACTTGCCTGTATTTCCGCTTAGAAAATGTTAAGATAGGTATAGGTATACTGTTCCGCTGCCAATGCCTTTGTTGTTGATAGATTCGCCTGTCCACTCTTTCTCGCAACTCATCATGTCATCATAATCATTGCTTGAAAGTTTTCGTAGAAGTTAGATTTTTTGACCATGTAATATCTGACCCGGTGGTGTTGCTGCAGCTATAGTCAGTACCTGACCCTAAACCTATACGTAGGTACTTTTATCTGTACCAGTCCCCTCTTTGGAAAGCCTCATTATTGCTCGCTGCCTTTTGTTGGGTCAGACTGAGTAAGACCTCTATTGCTGATGTAAGTGCTGTAGAATACATCCATGAGGCTCTTCAGATCATGTGTGAAATGCGGTTAAACAGTTCGCTTACCAAACTGGAGTATGGTTCTCGATGAAGAACTGCACCTTCATTATTCTTCCTGCTGAACTGAAAACCGAATTACGAAAGGCCAAGAAAATCATGGTAATAGCTACCATTCGTGTTTAAATGTCCTCTTAGAATAATTGTATCCAGCCTTTAAAAGCGTTTAGAACCATGTTCATCTTTTTATAAGCTATTGGAGAAAATGTTTTAGCTAACAGCTTATAGAATTTTTTTAATTTATTAATGAAATATGACATGAAGTGCTGATTCTTTGCCTGGTAAACTCTGCGTCTGCAGCTCGTTGACTTCCTTGAAGACCATTATATAAATAAAGGAATGCTGAACAAGTACAGAAAACCTATAAGGCCAGATAATAGCATTTTAAACAGCTTGTCAATCTACTAGAATATTGTAGATCCTAGATCGTGTTTTCATTATTAGTTCTTTTTTTTCAGATTTTTCCTGCAACTTGATTGAAAATTTGAAAACCAAACAAACTTGAAAACACAAGATTACAATATTTTTTCTTTATTCCTGTCTACGATAGGAAATCCCACGCTATACCTTAGGAAAGAGGGAATTTTGTATTGATGTTTGGGATATATTGTATAAAAAATTAATAAAGAACATATTCAACATCGTGAACCTTATTACGTGTCTTGAAATCTACCTGCTTTAACATTTACATCGCAACCAAATGTTGGTTCATAGTGCGCAACTAGAGCCACATTTCTTCCCTCTACCATTCTCTCCTTGAGTAACGATTCCAAAAACATGATGCCTTTATAGTCCTTTTTTCAAGGAAAGGTTAAGTGTTGCTATGAATTCAGTTTCGAGAGCAAAATATTCAAACCAAAAGCCCCCTAATCAAATTCCTAAAATTTAACTCCTTTTGTTGGGTTACATTTTTCAAAAGGGAGAATTTTGTTCCTACATGGTTGTTATAAATCATAACGTGCATAAAGGCTTATTTAAAATTCACACGTTAATGCTAGCTATAGACGATTCAATGCACGTTTGTTTTCGCACAGGCCATCAACTTTTATAGACAAATCATCAGCTGGATTTTTAATAAGGACAAAAATGTTACATAAAATATGAGTTTCATCACTCGTGCCAAGAGAAAAATCAACTTGATTTTTAATGCAGTTCTTTAAGATTTTTAGAATCTTATGTCCTGCATCTTTAATTTTCCGAATCCGCCACATAAATATACTTTCCATATTCAAGTTTTGCATGGACCAGTTGTTAAATTTAAATTTGAACACAATAATTATTGAAACTTGGTGGACCAAATGACTTCCATGACATGTTATGCTATCAATAACTACGATAAATTTCAAGAACAGATAACTTTGAAGAAAGAGTCCGACAACCTATAAATGGATAAATAAATTTCAGGTTCCCTTTTGATAAAACTTGTAAGATTTTCCAATAAAATTCAACAGAGAAGCATCTTTGGTGCTTTACTTTATATTTGTGTCAAGAAACCTTTAAAAATCTCATTTGGTTTCTAAAGGAAATAAAATGTACGACTGGGTCGCACGTACTTGCTATGTGGGTGCAATAATACGATGAAAACAATCTTTTCGAGCAATATTTAGAACTCATGTTTGAAAGATTTGGGAAAACTACAATATTTTGGTTAAAACTAGAAAACGCGATATACGGGAGCTAACGTTAGGAAACCTTTTAATATTTAGAATTAAGATGTCATCTTTTGCAGCATGACGTAAAAAGCGCACATCCGCACAGACGCACAGACAGACCGACGGACGGTATGGCGAAAACCACTTTTTTGGGCTTCTCTATCATCGTAATGTCCTGTTTCATTAAAACCGATTTTTTTTTCTGCACGAAAACAATACTTGCCTTATAAGAGCAAGTACAAATCTTTTAACTACACAGGTTTGCAAATATGGCAACACCCATGAGAATATTTCAAATTGAAAAAGATTTGTTGGCGTTCGACACCGCGTAAATTAACAATCTATGATATAAAATGCTTACTTAAGGTAGTTCCACACTATCCCACAGTGTGGTACGACATGTCAAAAAAAAGTGTGAAGGAATGTGTGATGGTTTTACATTCAATCCTTAAATATATTTCAGATCTAAACACATGTCAAATCGTAAGAGATCTGCGCTGTCATATTCTGTTTCCACACTATTATACATCTGTTTCATCACACATTTTTGACATGTCGTATTACACTGTGGGATAGTGTGGAACTACCTTTACTCTGTGGTAACGATGATTACACGTTTTTCGAGCAATGTTGTAAAAAATAAGCAAAGAAGTTTAAATTCGTTAAGTAAGAAGTGTGTATGTCCCCCATTTTGAGAATATTGACAGTTTCATAAAGTACGTTAAAGTTTCCCATTATTTCGTTAAACTAAGACCTCCGTTACTTGTATGCTTTCATAGAAATACCCACAAAATAGATCAAAATATTTTAAGCCTTTTTTGAGAATTTTTTTAAAAACTAAGAAATTTTGTGTAAAATTGGAATATCCGGTTTACGGGAGCTATCGTTAAGGAACCTTTAATATTTAAAATGTAGATGCCATCTTTGTCTAAGCCATTTCGTTAATGTGGTCGTCCACTTACATATGTCCAATTTAATATAACCAACAACTTGAAATGCAGTTTTTTGCGAAGATGTTTATGTAGGTACGTATATTATTAAAAAACGCAGTATCATCAAAAATGGTGTTGTTAAATTTTCAGCATAATCAAAATCGTCAGAGCCGGTTTCGAGCAAATCCAAAATGAAAAGAAAAGCCGTGAGGTAACAGTTTGAGATTTGCTAAAATAAAATAAAAAAAACCTCGACAACCGTTTTCCTTTAAAATTCTATAATTTCAAAACTCTTCTTTTCGACTTTTGAGAATTTTTAGTAAATGGGGAAAACACAAACTTTAACTGACATCTTTCAAAAGTTCATTTATATATACTCAAATTTTAAATAAAATCAAAATACTTACATCCATAATGGACTACAAAATTAAAATTCAAAAGACGATATTTGTCGCGAAAATAGCATACATACATACGTGTAAATGGAAGACTCTTGGACCTTCTAGAAGAAGAGAAAGAGCAAAATCAGACCAAACGACGCGACGTTGGTGCGTTCGTGAACTTAATTTAACAAGACATGAAACTGGATTCTACGCCCAGAATGTCGTACATGCAGGAGCGAGGTCCAGAACATTTTTATAAAATACGTAATAAGAATGTCTCATCAAATTAAGAATATGAGTGAAAAAAAAAAATAACAGCCAATTTTATTTTTCAAAGTTCAAAAATATTCAACGTTTGTCAAAACAGAGTATAAACGACAAAGTCGTTTTGTGATTGATTACAATAGATTTCTATGTTTCAATTTTAAACGTCTTCCAACGCTAACAGCAAAGCAGCTTTGTGTTTTCCGCTTAAAACGAAAAAAAAACTATCTTAAGCTACAAAAATGATAAAAGCGATTACTTTTAATGCCTAAATAGGTTTTTAATGAGTTTTATCATTTCGTATGATTTCGAGCCTACAAGAGGTGACTCTTATAATTATAAATAATCAATTTTAATTTATGAAATAAGTGTTTTTAAAGTTGCGATTGGAATAGTTAACTTTTGATTCAACCTGTTGAAGAATAGAGGAGTTTCGAAAACAAAGAAAACTATTTTTTCACTTTAATTCATGTCATGAAACTCAACAATTTTCAAAAAGTATTTAAATTATTAAATATATTTACAAATTAGATCATAGAAATGTGTTTCAATTATTTTAAAAAATCGAAGATAATAAAAAAAATAAAGTTTATTCTTCATAAAAATAAGTACCTAAAGAAAATAAAAGTTTAAAGTCTAAAGTTACAGTTGTACAATAGTGGTTCATCCTCGGATTAAAATTTAAAAACGAATCACCTCGGTTCGTTATGTTAAGACTGTGGTTCAAGAATGGTTTAAGATTTAATCCACCGATTTCCATTGATTCAATAAAGTTAGCCTTCGAATCAAGAATTTAAAAACTAGGTTTAGTGCTGAACCACTATTGTACAACTGGTACTTATAAACGTAGATTTTTGATTTCCTCGTGATCTTTGCAAACTTGACTTATGTATATCAGGTTCTGTATCAAGAATTTGATTCATGAGTCCTTTCTAAAATAAAAGTCCGTTACTTGACCTAATTTCATCTTTTTTAGTAAAAAAAAAAAACGCTTTGACTCTTATACAACGAAAATTTCCGCCTTTTTCAATGTCATTTAATACACGAGTTTTGAAATCAACTACTATGTTTTGCATAGAAAAAGAAGAGTTTTGGCGTGAAATCGGTTTGTATGGGAAGAGAAAAGTTTTGAATTGAATTACTTACTGGAATAGTGTAGTTTAAAAAAAAAAAACGTCACTTTTTAAGAAACAATACGTTTTGGCAATTATGAGTTCTGATACATTTGAGTTATATACGTGTATGAGGGCTCTCCCCAAGAACACTGCCTCATTTAAAAAATGAAAAAAAAAAGTTATAGCCCTCATTATGAAGTTTGAAAAAAATCCGTCAAGCGGTTTAGGCTGCAGCTTGACGTGAAAAAGTGCACAGACGCACAGACAGACACCGGGACGGCATTTCGGGCTGTGACTAAACATTAAAAAGTCTATCCAAAACCCTTGACCACGTGCACCTAATTAAAAAAAAGACACCGGGCGAAAATAATTTGTTTGGACTTCTATATCATCGTTATGTCATCTTTGATTAAAACCGATTTTTTTTTCTGCAAGAAACCAAAACTTGCCCTAAAGAGCAAGAAAAAGTTTGAGTTTTGCCAATATGTATAACGTATTTCTTTTGGTTTCCTTTAACCAAACAATTTAAAACCAAGAATTAATTTGTAAATAAATAGCGTCACTTCTTAGCATTACGAATCAATTCAAATATTAGTACCTCCTGCCTATAATAAAATATACATTTTCTTGACATAAATATCCACAAAAAAAAAGTCAGCAATAAGAATTTAACTAATCATAGCTCAAGTGACAAGTAAAAGCCATTAGCACTCCATTCACAGACACATAATGCCCATTATCTCAACGATGGAAACGGCCCTAGGCTCAAGTTTCCCCGATTAATTTCCAGCTTTATGAAGCCAACAAACAATTATTTTCTTTGTTGCCGGTATAAAATATTAAACGTTTAGCAAAAACGTTTCAAAACTATGCATGTACGTATGTAGATAGAGTATATGCTCAGCTTAGCTCAGCTCATCCTCTTCCTCGATTGCTCTGTATTTAATCCTTAAGAGTAAATTATTTTTCAAGGATGACTCAACTCAACCAAGTGCCATATGCACCACACATGCCACATCCCGCTAACGTATACATACCCATACCTATCTTTTGTACATGTTCATGTAGTCAAATAAAACTAATTTCCTTTTCCTCATTGAAAATTCATGTCAAGAGGATATGATTATCTCTCCATGTGTAGTAGATATAGGAAGGTGTACCTGTGAAAGTGTGGTGTGTAAGGATATTATGTTGTGTTAATGTCACTTTCATACCATCAAGCCATCAAGTAAGTGAAGGTAAAGGTAGAACCATAACAACACATATATACTACACAAAAATGCACCTACCTCATAAGATGTAAAGCTGCTCCAAAGTCCTCAATAGTCTGCGATTCACTTAATGCAATTGCAACCTTTTCAACTCCTCCAAGTGGCGAAAGTGCATCTCGGGCCTTGCTTCCGAATAACTTTTCCAAGTAATTAGGACCGTGAGAAGCTATTAAGCTTTGCAAGAACGATGCTGTTTCCTCAACAGGTGGTCGCTTAGCTAAAATGATTAAAAATAAGTACAAATCAATTAGTCACATATATAAATTGCTAATAGAAAGCAAAAAAGAAAACAGGAACGGACTTTTGGACTCCTTTTATGTGTACAAAAAAAGTTTAACGAAAGGTTAATTAAAAAGATAAGTATGGGGGTCTCATTTCATGTCTGGGTCATTTGATGTTGTATAATTATTTCCTCAAGACGTGCAGGGTTGAATCATTCTTCATTTTGTTTGACATTTTCTTTCAAACTAATTGATATATTAAATAGCAATATACTTCTTATCAAAGTTTTGTTTTTCTTGTTAAAGACAGGAAATCTATATTCTATAGAGAGATACACTTCTTAGTTATTCGTTAACTCGTAAATTTAAAACTTTCTTTATTGCGTAGCCGTCTTCAATGACAAAGTTTTAGGAAGTCAAAACCAAAGTTTTCCTTGACAATATAAGCCTCAAGATTGTTCCTAATATTTTTGCCATTAGCAATAAAAATGTCTCCATTTATCACTGGATGGGTGGTTTAATTAAAAAGGACAATGACAAAAAAAAAAAAAAAATTAAGAGGAGTTAGCTTTTGGCAGAGTCTATCGGTTAAAGGAAGGAAACCCATCGGAATTCTATGGGGCACTAAGTGTAGTGTAAATAAAATTTCAATCAGATTGATCTTTGATGAGCAAAAAATCAACTACTTAAATTACAACATATAAAAATAAATGACAAAATTGAACCTTCAGATGAACTTTTTGTTATTGGTGACTTTAATTTGCCAAATCTTGAATGGACTAAATCATCGGGTTATGAATTTTATCATGCCGTTAATGCATTGAGCAACAACGAATTACTTTTTATCGATGGAATGACTTCATTTGGTCTTAATCAATTAAGCTTATATCAAAAACCAATTTGGTAAAATTTTAGACCTTGTATACTTTTCTGACATCAATAATTCTCATGGAACTGTGATACTTTCTGATGCAAAACTCATTGAGGAAGATCGGCATCATCCTGCATTATCTATCTCATTAAACCTTAATATTATTAATGTAACTTGTCATTTTAAGAATATTCATGAATTCAATTTTAAAAAATGTAATTCAGAACTCTATCGTTTATTGGATGATATTAACTTTAATAATTTATTTTTTTTAGTGTCAGTTTTGATAAAATGGTCTTTCGCTTGTATACAATATTATTTGATTGTTTCTTAGAAACCTTCCCGTTACGGAAAATAAGACTGTTAACAACGTAACGCAAACACATTTTTTAAGTTGAAGTGTAAACCACGGACCAATAAGATAGTTACGACCGCCGCACAGTGGTTCGGTTTGTATGGAAGGATGGAAAAAAATCTGTTAAATCTGAACTATTGAACGGATTTTAATAAAATTTGGCACAGATATCGAAATTGGTCTTATGCATAATTGGTGAAAATTTGGGTTAAAAAAAAGAATTAGAAAAAAAGTTATTGACATTTTTCTAAAATTTTTGGGTTTGACTTGTATGTGTGAGCGGAAAAAAGTCTGTTAAATCTGAATAATTTAACGAATTTTAATGAAATTTGGCACATATGTATATATCAAAAATTGTTTTATGCATAGTTGTTGAAAATTTGGTTTAGAAAAAATGAAAAAAAGTAATTTAATTTTTTTTTATTATTTGAGGGCTTTGATGTACGTATGTGCTATAAAATAAAAGTTTTTTTTATAAGTAGAATCTGAACTTACCAATTACTTGACAAAATTGAATTTCCATATTGTTTTTAAGAACTTTATAGGCTATATAATTTTATAAGAAGTTAAATGTATTTACATTATTATAAATAAGGTGATTAAAAAAAACAAGTGTCGTATAATGTAATTCATAGTTAATTTTTTATTTTGCTTTACAGAAATAAAAATGAAAATTAATACATTAAGACCTGTGCCTCTTCGCTTAGGGGAACGGAGTCTTTTGTTTTTGGTTCTGGTCTTAGATGCGATATTTTTGGATCAGATGATATAAGCATAAGATGAATAACATCCTCATTGGTTGCTAAACGAGAACACTTCCTAGTGTTGTGAATCCTGTAATATCTGTAATCCTTATTTCTACTTTCTTGAGCTTCTTCTGATAGTGAGCCTACAGGAAGTGCTGACGACTTTATTATTTCAGCTTATATCTCTGTTTAAAATGCGGTAAGAATCTTTTTTTTACTTCTGAAACAATTTTTAAAATTCTATTATGTTCTAAATATCGGTACCTTTCTTGTAAAAAAAATTCAAAAGAATCTATACTTGTGCTTCTGTCGAAAAAAAAATCACACAGCACTTTATATTCTATGACACACTTATTGTTTGTCATTTTACCGCTTCCTTAATTTATTTTACACTCAACTAAAGCTCAAACGCAATTGCAACGATACCCTCGTTTATGTTTCATTATGTAAACAAATAAAATCTTACCGAAATAGCTGTGAAATTAGAAACGGTAATACCAGAAGCCAATTTCAAGTGCTATTTAGACAACACTAACTGGTATACTTAAAAGGTTCTTGCGGGGAAAGTGATTAAAAGTGACCTTTTGTTTTTACAGGATTAACAGTATATTGTGTAGGCTTTAAGAAAATCTCATAGCCAACATGGAGCGAAGTGGAGCATATTCTTTATAGACCAACAAGTACCAAAAAGGGCTTGCTCTAAAGGTAGGTTCACTCAAGAGCCTTGTTTTCTTTATTGGTAAACAAATTGAATAAACCGTTAATGCACTATTAAAGCTAACAAACTAATTTATAAGACTAAATATTTTTTTTTCTCAAATGTTCTGTATGCAAAAAAAAACATACATATCAAAACTGCAAGCTAAAACCTTTAAATTACAAAAATCTTCATATAAGCCACTTTATCACAATGGTACTCCGGACCTGAATGATAAAACTAACAAAAAAAATCATATTCATTAATTAAATATTATGTAAAATCAAAACCCATATTCGCGGGCCTGCAAAAATTATTTTATTTTTGGGGTTTTTTTCCACCTTGGAACCACTGTGCGCCGCCAAATCACTGTATGGTCCCTCTTTTTGCCAACAAGCAGAAAATCTGCTGATATGCCATTTATTTTTAGAATGTGACGCTCTCCCTTGCTTTTTAAATCCATTTAGCAAACGCACCAACAAAATAAATGGCATACGCGGGGATGGTTGCCATCACAAAATGCACAGAGAGAGATGTACACGTATGCACAGACAGGAAAAAATATTTCGAGGGTGTTTCAGGCAAGAGGAGTACGAGTTGGCGGCCTGTATGTGTATTGGTCTGTGGTGTAAACCACCTTGGTTATTGTGGATGCCGCTTGCCTTTTCTTTCGTTGCTGACTACGTTCATTTTATATGTCATTCACGCAGTTTGAAATCATGATACAACTACTACAGATAACGCCTTCCTAGTTTAATTTTTGATTTGTTCTGCGCATCTCGTCATAAGAACCCCTGCCTTCTCGTTTTCGCCTTCACGTTTAACTTTTGTTTCGCTCTACTCTATGCGCTCTACGTCATAAGAACCCCGTAGGAGTTTGACAATATTTTGACTTTTTGTTTGGCACCATGCGCAATGCCATATCTTTATTAGTTGTATCATGGTTTGAAATTAAAATATTAATATCAATTTGAACGTCAGCAGATGAACATCGTAGAAAGAAAAACTAAAGGGCTAACCATAATTGAAGAATGTTACGTACGTTGACGTACGAAACAGTAGAAATACATGCGATTTGTATACCCAACCCGAAATGACTTTTTGTTCAGTTTCGTCAAGTTTCGTTCACTTGCGTTCTCGTACGTAATGTACGCTTTGAGTCGTACATTACGTACGAAAATCTGACATTCCTTTTTTTCTAAAGGGTATTCTTCTTCTTCTTCTTTCTTTCTTCTTATATTTTAAGGCTATTATGGGCAACTGATGTACTTTACAAATCGGAAGGAAACTTTTCGTTCGGTTTTGACACTTGCTTACTTTTTCTTTCGCGTATTATGGTTGGGCCTTAAAAGGATTACAAGTAAAAGGCAAACGGCAACACGCAAAAACCAAGAGTGAGTATTTTGTGAATTTATAAAATGTAAAATTTTAAATAAATTTTTTTAAAGCTGATTCAACGGCTTGGAGCCAAGAATACTGTCGCCAGATCGACGACAAAGATCTTTAAATATCACTCCACCGTGGTTTGATCGACATATTAAAACTCTTAAAAATAAAAGAAACAAGGCTTGGATGAAGTTGAATCGATCCTATAGCGTCGAGGCTCAAAATGATTACACTAAACTAAGAGATGAATTTATTAATTACTCTAATTTTCTTTATTCTGACTTTATCTCTAAAACTGAAGATTATCTTAAATCTAACCCCCGAAACTTCTGGAAATATGTCAATTGTAAAAGAAAATCTGATCGTTACCCAACTACGTAATATGTTTTATCAAATTTCAGAAAGTCACTACCCAGAGGACATAGCAAATATGTTTGCTGAATATTTCCAGCGGGGTTTTGAAGTATCTACTTGCGATACCAATAATATTCCTGCTGTAGATGAGTTTTTACATCTTAAGTATCAAAAAAAAATCAGAATCCTATAAGGTCTCACTGTGGGAGATCAGGAAAGTTAGCTTCACACTTCATAGAGACACAAAGTGCAGCTTAATGACAAAGCAAGAAAATGAGCTTTGAATAAAATCAGTTATCAGTATCGGTTTTTAAATTTTTGCACAGACACTCATCATCTTGGTGCAAGTAAAATTTAATAATCAGACAGAAAACGAATCAAGCAACTTGACAAATACTTCTGATTTCGTAAGGCCACTATATGATAAACTGCGTGCATTTGACAGACCGTTCAGTTTTGACACTAGCTGTGGTTTTTGTAATACATGTATCTCATATGTTGGATTATAATTTACAAGAGGGGTATTCATGGAACGCGCGTAAGTTTACAACCTCGTATTTCAAATGTCAAAACTTGTATGGAAAGTTGTATACACAGCTGATGAATTTCCGCCATGTTTTTGTCGCGCGAAATAGTGGGTATTACAGCTACTCAGGCTGCCTTCTTTTTTACTTGCGATTATAGGTACTATAAGGCAAGTTATGGATTCGTGCAGAAAAAAAATTTCGAGATAACAATCACACATGACATTACGATGATGGAGAAGTCGAAAAAAGTGGGTCTGGGAATTCCGTCCGTCTGTCTGTCTGTCTGTCTGTCTGTCTGTCTGTCTGTTCGCGCTTCTAGAGCCTGAACGGATGGGCCGATTTGCTTCAAATTTGGTATCTAGGATTTATTTGGCCGTCCCTCGGAACGTATTTTTTATTTTTGCTCCAGGCCCAAAAATAACGGCACCTGCCATACAATCGTGAAGAAAAAAATTGATTTTCTCAAAAACGGCTCTAACGATTTTGATAAAACTTTCAGGATGCTATTTTTGTAAGACAATCTATCTTTTGGTTAAAAAATATTTTTCAAAATTTGTCTTATAACGGTACCTCTCATAGAACCAGTATTTTCATATCAAATTTTCTCGTAAACTATACATTCGATTTCAATAAAATGTTGGCCACAGGAAGTCATTTATAATTTTATTAATATGGCATTTCAAATTTTTCAAAAACTTTTTTTTTTGATTTTTTATAATTTTTTCAAAAAAATTTTTGGTTTTCGAAATATGTTGGAAACGGGTATATTGATTTTTTTTTAAATTATTTTTTCAAATGTAAACTACAGGTTGCCATATATTTGCATACCCAAATAAATTTCAAAATATTTTTTGGAAAAGTTTTTCAAAAATAACCTTTTTAAAAAAAAACTGGTCGAACGATTTTCAATATTTTTTTTTCCTAGATTCATGTATAGCTTTGAAATTTTATTGTATACTTTGTTTTTCCGAGAAAACTCTTAAACTAATTTAAAAAATAAAAGAATAATTTTCGAAATTATTTAAATTTTTTTTTAAATCCATATATGCAGCCACTAAGCAATTGCTTATCATAAGAGCAAGTTCGTGCGACCCAGTCGTGCATTTTATTTATAATGATTCGAAGATGAACTAAAAATCTGCCTTTTAATTTAGCAGGGAACCTGTCCATAAGTCTGCCTGTGTGTATGCGTAGATATGTCTGAACACCAAGCTTAATCTTTAATGGACTAACGGATTAATTTTCGTATTCAGCGCGTTTTTGTGACTTCCAAGAGGAATTCGAATTTTTGATTAAGACCGGCTATAACGGTCATACAACTGTTTTTGTTCTTGCAAATGTCCTAGTAAACAGCTAAAAAGATTTGGATTAAACGTAGTAAATGACAGAAGTTTTTGTTTAAAATGGTTTTTCATAAAATGCTCATAATTAAAAAAAAAAAAACAAAGAAAAAAAGACGGACGGATTATATTTAAACTCGGTGTGTGTGTCGTGTGTGTAGCACTTTTTGTGGGTTTCCTAGAGGCCAAAAATATGTTCATGTACGTTGGCTGCATTTAACAGTTACAGTATTAACAACCTCATATACCTTCCCAATACATGCTTGCAGGATATTTATGTTAATTCGTTTTCCACTAAAGTCCTCACCAAAGGATCAAACATCCAGTTATTATAACCAATAATTAATCGTAACTACTCAAAATGTTGTTAACTATTACGCATATTACTTCAGCAACAAAAACGCTATTGAATCTTACTTTTATATGAATAAACAGCACAACTTGGTTCCAACAAGGACCTTGGCCTAGTCTGAAAAAAAAAATGTACTATGATTTAACTTAAGTAAAGTTCTCACGCGATTGAGGCATGTCGCCATAATTACAGTCTGCGTGACTAATTTGAATTGTTCAGATTATTTTGCCTTGCAAAGGAACACCGGCATTTCGCTTATAACTCGCACAAAAAAATATTGATAACAAAAATTGTTGCCTTTGCCTGGCCATAAGTCGTAATGTTTTTTTTTTAACAAATTTCTATTTGCGTTAAATATTTTTCTGCCTTAATTAGGTACCAACTGTTTTAATGGAGATGTCATAATTTTAGAAACACAAAAAAATAAAATACAAAATATTAGGAGCGAAAAATAAACGGACACGATTTTGTGAAATCTGTTTTGTTTTGGTAATGCGTCCTTCGTGACCCGTAAAGTGTTAAATACAAATAATATTTTTGTTGTTCTGAGTTAAACGACATCTGGAACCTTAATTTTTTTCTTATCCAAAAAGAGCAAATAAAAAAATTATTCAATGAAACGATAAACAAAAACACACACAATTCTGAAAACTTCCATCCCAAGGACTTAGACCACTCGACTCTAGAGTCGAAGGACTACACAATTAAGATGTAAACTGTTTCAAGTTGACAAATAAATGCATGACCTGCTCGAGGATGAGTTGAAGCGCTGCAGTACTTGTAGCCGGACAATATGCGTTAACATTTTGAAAAGCTCTAAAATAATTTTCGTTAACCTAAAATTTTATTTTATTTTTCTGTGGGCATACATGGCGTATACTTAATATTTTTTGCTTGTATTTCTATAATTTTCTATATGTTGTTATTATTTCTCTCGGTTGCGCTAGCGATTTGTTTCTTGGCCTCCTTCTATATGCACTTATTATATTGACTTGATCACTAGTCTATTTCTGTCCCACTTGTCTGCTTCACACTAGTGATGCGTCTGTGGGGTTTTCCGGGGTGACCTCAGAAATCCTCTTAAATCATACCGGTTTTTGAGACCATCTTAATACTGGTGTCATTACATTTGTTTGCATCAGGAGTTTTTAAAGCCTTACCCTCTCCTCCCTCGCCATCATATTGAAACGTTGTATGATATTGCCTTTTGCCAGGGTTCTCAGGGTCTCTAATTTGAACGTGACAATATAACAGCTGAGCATGTGTCGTCCCCTATTTTTTGCAAGATGGTGGTTTTGACGTGAAGTTTTCCTTGAATGTTCGTACTTCTTATTCAGTCAAGCCTTTGTTGGTCCTGCTGTCTTCATACGAAGCACCTTCATCTCAGCTGCTCTTAGTTTACTCTCTAATTTACATTGTCCATTATTTTCGGGTGGCAATGGTACAGTGGATGTAGTGCTTGGTTGCTTAACCTGAGAGCTGTGAGTTCAAACCTAGCCTGGGCAGCAATACATTCCAGATATTTAAATATTTTACGATTGGGAAACACTTTGGAATTTCGATCTAACTGGGTAGAATCGGGACGATGAGTGTTCAAGAAAGAGTCTCCTCTGTTTTTCTCAATAGATATTTGTTCTTCCATTGCTTCCTAAGCCCAAAAAAAATATACTTTTAATATCTTTGCTAATGTTGTTTTCCGTGCTCACAGCGGTTTCCAGGTGTACAAAACAATACCTATCTTGAAGTTAAACCTATCAGTAGGCATGTGCTAACGTTTGTTAAAGAAGACTTATGTACACTTCATTTTATCCTACTTTATAATCAGTCCCATTCTGCTAGCTACTGACTCTGTGTAGTGTAAGCAACGAAAACTGCTCGCTCTGTTCGTCCTATCGCGTTAGCAAATTAATTTGGTAAAAAAGTACATGGTGCACTGACATGGATGTTGCGTTGGTACATTATGTAAAAAAGCTGCATAATGGACTTTCGCTTGACCCCTTGGTTTCATTAAAATTCAGAGCATTTCTGATAGAACAGCAGGAATTAAAAAGCTGGTTACGGCTGATTTAAAAACAGTGAACAATGTGGTCGGTCGCGTTGTTAGATTCTTGGGTTCTATCCTAGATCTGGCGCAATGTGAAGATTGTGTCAATGGCTGATTTTCACGGTCTAAAGCTGCATTTCTCTGAGCCCATCAGATCATTCGCAAACGACCTAAGACGCTTAAAATATTTCTAATGTTAATCTATGCATCTGCAGTTGGTGCAAAGTGATTCCAATCTTCACCATATTTTCCAGAGCTGTTTAAAAGTGCCGCTTGATAAGCCCAGTGGCTCCAGCGGCTTTGTTCGATTTAAGTTTGGCGAAGGCTGCATTTATCGCAATTTGGTCGGGCGGCTGCCACTCTTGATTGAAATAAACCACTGGAAAATATTTCTTATTGTCAACGGTTGTTAGAAACATATAGGTACAATATTAGAAAACCCTTTTTTAACCTGCTGCAGGTTTTTCCAATTATCAAAATATCTGTGCGTTTTTCTGGATCCTTGTTTTTGGTTTTTATGTTTATTAATGTTAAATTAATTCAAAAAATGTTTAAACAATATGTTTATTACACATTTCCTTGCAGAAATTGACTCTAAAGTCAGAAAATTAGGGAAAATGGAACAAGCTAGATGCTGGATACCTTAAAACTCCGACAAGATATCAAATGTATGTAATCGCATTTACAAAGGCTCGTATTTCTTGTAAAAACAAAGTACTAACAGTAAAATTAACATTAACGGGGTTCAGGATATACCAAAGTAAGACTATTTTTAGATCCCCGAAAAATTGTATCAAAATTGGAGATATGCACTGTAGAACAATTTTGTTCTCAGAATATAACATACGCACTCAAAAATCATGTCCTTAAATATTTCTGACACCCTGTTTATGAAAATAAGTTTTCTAAAACACCAACTACGAAGTTTCTTGCATGAAACTTATGGTCCCTAAACTGTGAGACAAAACGTTTAACTATGAAACCGACTAAAACATAAAAAAAAATCATCTGTCGATCTATCATCTAAATTCTTCCTTATTCCCAGATGTTTCAAATGGTTTTCAACACTCAATTCCCACAATATTTGATACCAATAACTTTCCAATTCTTTTTTTTATATTTTCCAACTCAAAATACTCAATGATTGATTGGTATTAGGTATTGTTTCTGCGCCTTTGAAATTGATTGTTTTTCCTTTTTCCAAAAATTGACCTAAAAGTTACAAAAAGAAAAAGGTCCCCACGTTTTTTTTTCTATTATTAAAGATAAAAAAAATAATAAAAAAGAAAACAATACAAGTTTACATGTGGGATAAAAGAAAGATAATGCCCAAAGCCTCCAGCGTTTTTTTTTTGTCTTTTACTATTGGGAACATAGGCTCCACCTATGAAATCTTTATCTATCAATCTTCGAAATTCTGTGCTTCGGTGAAACCACAGAAAGGAGTTTATTTCTATTGACGTCTTTATCCTTGGATTATATTGCCTACAACATGTTGTATCTTAATTGATCTTATCACAATTAATGTTTATAGGGACCACACATCAAACAAATCCTTAAAATAATCAAATTAAAATCCCGGAAGTGCCTCAAGTCCATTTGCTGCTCCGCTCCGGTGTGGTGTGTGTGCTTTAATTATTTTAAGTTCAAAACTTTCCAAATGCGGTTTGGATAAAAATAAACTTTATGTTTACACATGACATGAAGATATTCCTTGTTGCTTAATCGATTAATTGAATCTCTTGGGCAAAGTATAGATACACAACAATCCAAATCTAAAAGATATTCACATAACATACGTATGTATGTATGAATGCATGTACTATAGCAACAACAAATGGGTATCCTTTTCCCTAGCATAACGTATCGTTTGTCCTTTAATGGTAATTTGTTATCAGCTTTCGTTGTGGTTTATTTCTGCAAACAATAGAATTCCTTTTTCGCTACAAACAACAGTATTATTCGAGCTAAGCAAATCCTTTGCCTTCATTTAGAACAGATACACTCTACAGCAGGAGCGTTGCTATTAAAATGTATGACCCTTTCGTGTAACATTTATTTCTGTGTATAGAATCTAAAAAAACAAATCAATATTTTAACAAAGTTTACCTGCTGTACAGAGTCGCATATCCTCGTCGTATCCATCCGAGCAATCAGGGGCGCCATCACATAAATACTGTATTGAAATGCAATTGCCATCGCCAGGACATTTGAACGGCTCGTACGGATGGCATGCGTCTGAAAGTATAAAGGGAAAAGCAAAATGTGTTATTATAAAATGAATCGCTTGGCTGAATTTTATATTAATTTATCGCAACGAAACGAAACGATACAAAACACTATGAAACGGTCACGCCTACAATTACTCATCGTCATCATTATCCTTATAAATCCAACATTAACTGTACTCGTATATAGTTCGCGTTAATAGGGTAAACGTAAACTTGAAATTTGACTTGACTTTGATCTAGAATTTAATTATTTATGTTGGGGGCGTGAAACGACGACGGCCTTAGGAGACCCTTTGCCAACCTAGTAACCCCACCGCTACCGCCGCCATCACCGCCTCGTGAACTAGTTTAAATAATGAGTTCGAGGACAATTTATAATGGGTGATATGAAATAAAGGGGAGAGGGCAATAAGTATCCTGGAAAGTCATGTTTCATATTGAAAGGATATCCTTTCTCCTTTTTGTTGTAAAAATATTAATGAATGAGATTTTTTTCTTTTTTTTTTTGTCAAGCAACAGATTCTGCAAAATAATCGATTTTTGGTATCATGTTCGTGTTACAGTGAGGATATGTTTTTGTACGTGTTGCAATTTAATTTAATAACCAATTTCTTGCGATATTTTATGTTGGCATTTTGAGGGCAAAAGGGAAGGTCAATCATTTACTTGAATGCAAAAAAAAAAAAGTTTCCCAAAAGTGAAAAGGAAAATGAGGAATTTATGATTCCATTTCCAGTCAAGAACAAAGCAAGTTATGCCTTGAAAATCAAGACATCAATCAAACATGACGGCGAGTATAGAGGAGTTGAAAAAAAGACTGCTACCTACCGCAATTTAGTTGGCATCTTTCCTTGTCTGTATGTCTTTCAAGTCATAAATATGCCATGTACCAACATATTGCTCCTAAGGAACAATAGAGTAATCACTCAAAAAAAGAATTTTCGAGAAAATTTAGAATCAAATGATGAGAGCGTTAGCGTTAACCTTCCCTCTCAATTATTCCCACTGGCAGTGGCAGATAGGGCTTTTTACAAAATAAGTAATCTATTGTTTTGTTCAGGATTGAGGTTTTATTTACATATATTTATTTGTTGCCAAACCTCAAGGGGTTTTTATTAACCTTATCTTGAATTAACACAGTGCGAGTTTTTAGGAAAGTTGGATATAAAAAACATAAGCGAGAGCTACAGTACGTTTGCAACGAACTGTTGGATACCCTATTTTTGTATATGTATATGCATATGCGTTCGCCTCCTTCGCAGCCAGCCGCTGTTCCAGTATCGGAAGCAAAATTCTTCTTTTCGGACAGGGAAAAATTCAATAAAATAAATTTTGTTTGGCCGATGTACAATAACTGCTGTCACAATAAAAAAAGGCGTGTGCCAAGCCTACAGCTGAGACATTTTTTTGCCAGGGTAATCACTATATGAGCTCATCATTCAATTTTAAGCTTGCAGATCGATTTGAACAAAACAAGACAAAACTAAAATTTTTAGAAATTAGATTTTGATAGGAAATAGCGATTATGTGTGTTTTTAATAATTCTTGAACTACACTCTGCTACGTAAACAAGGTATACAAACCGAAGTGTTCATTTTCTTACTTCAAAACTGCGACCGATAGTTAAAAAACATTAAAAAATTAATGCATATTACGACTTTTGACGGAAACGCCCCTTAAAAGTGGGCGTGCCCTAAAAATTTTTAAGAAAAATTTAAAACACTAACTAAGCTTTGATCATTAGTCAGTATTTAGGCATATGTGTAAAACTACAGCTGAATCAAGTAGTTTTTAAACGATCTTACCTGAACAAAGGTATTTTATCAAAATCACGCCTTTAAAAGTGGGCGTATTGAAAAAATTTACATAAGAAAATGTAGATATATTTTTCATATAACGAAAGGAAGGGAAAAAGGTTTAAATTGAATATTGGTAGCACCTTAAATTTTTAAAACTACGTTTTTCGTTCTTTTATGAAAAGTGGGCGTAAGCCACGCCCGAAATTCAGAAATTTCTTTTCATACACAAATTTTTTAGTTTCTACTAGCGACGCAAGATTTTGGCTTGCGGATTCATTATAAATACCGTTTATTTGCAAAAACTATTTTTTATGTTTTTAGTGGTGTCAGCCACGCCCAAAATCAAATGTTTTGATTTCATACACAAGATCTTTATGTGCAAGTAATATCCACAAAATTTAATGTTTTTCGCATTGATATAACAATAGGTTTTTTTTACAAAAACAATATTGATGGTTTTGTATGAAAAATTGGCGTCAGTCACGCATAAACTGAATTTTTTTTATTTAATTGGAAGAAGGTTTACCTGAAGCTTTCGCGTGCGAAATTTTAGCGTTATGCTTTTATTCGTAACTGTACAAAAAACATAATTTAATTTTACCAAATTGAGGTTGTTCAACAAAAATGGCGATTGTGGGCGTGTTTGTGGGCGGATTTCACCGGTTCAAGAACTTAGCCTTACTCTTGAACAAAAGATTATATATACCAAATTTCAGCTTTCTAGCTCAAAAATTGCGACCTCTAGAGTATACATACGGACGAATAGGCTTTGATTCTGAGTCAGAATATATTATATACTTTTCTATACCTACCGGTATTATTTCTTTATGTTACAAACTCTACAGTCCACACAAAAAAAAAGCAGATGCCGATGCACATTGGCTTCGAATGTGCGGCTTCTTGCAAATATTTCGGTAATAGTTCCTTTACCTATCACTTTTAAGGCTCTTCTGAATTCTATGAGACGTTAAGTTGTAACAGGTAAACAGGAGCATCTGCCCAGATATGAGAAAAATACTCAAAAAACGGGTGAATACATGCCTTGTAGATTAAAGCTAGATCTGAAGGGGAAAAATAATTTGTACATTGACTATGGAATATTAAGCATTTTGCGGAATTTTCGGCAATGTCAAATATGTTATCCATCATACTGAAAACCGCCCAAGTTGATGCACATATTTTTGATAAGAGAGATTGATGCCAAACTCTATCAAATAGTTTTGAAAGATCAAGCGCAACAATCTAACTCCAAACCGATATGCATAGATTGGTTCCATTGTTCGGTGAGATATACCATCATATCACTAGTGGACCTATTGCTACGAAAGCCTTAATGCTGAACTATAATGGACGGAAATAAATGGAAGCTAGCGTCAAAACCAAACGAAACGTTTCCGTCCAACCTGTAAAATGAACACGCTACCCATAATGGACGGATTGCCGCGGAAGCAAAACATGTGATTTCCTCTGAACAATAAAATGACTGTGAAGAAGAGAGGACATAAATAATTCATAGAGGAAGGTGGTCAAATCACGGTCAGTGGGGAATAATGACGGTCAGTGTAGATTCAGCCTAACCAATGTGAAGTTAGTTTAGGTTTTAATTACATATGAGAGAGAAGATCGAAAAATAACATTTGACGTTTGTCAAGTTCAAAGAGATATCTAATTTTGAAGTTAAGCCATCAAAACGAAATTTAGTGCTTCTATTCTTATTTTCAGCCGAACAAAAATCAGTGTAAGTATTATGTTTTTATTTGTTTGATTTTTTGTTTGTTAAATTATGTGCTCTATATACATTTACGTATATAGTTTACTAATTTTTTCAAAAAAAAAGTTGTGTTTTTTAATAAAAATTGATTTTAATAATTGCTCATGAAATTGGGTAACACGGTCAGATGGCTAGAAGCTTTTAACAGTTTCCGTTTTCTTAGGCTGTGTTTCTTTGTTCGGCTTCTTTTGCCTTAACCACTCAACCGATCATCACAATGAAATTTTGTACACACATTGAAAAAAATTGTAGCACTATACATATTATAATGTGCGGAGGTTCATCTACACTACTGAAGGTATTCAAGTATTTTGTACCTGACCACCTATATCAGCTGTCAGTGTTGTAAAAAAAAAACATATGATGCATTTTATCCCCACAAAAACTGGTTTTATATGGTCATCCGGCAATTTAAACTCATCCTCACCTAGCACAGGTATAGCCACTAGTCTTTACATGAACTGCACAAAAATAATTGTAGAATATAGGTACGCAACATTTTATATCAAGGAAAGGAGCTTTTTGTGGGTTAAATGTCGAATGTCAAATTAGAAAGAGAACAGCAAAGTTCTCGGAAGTTTCCAATAGGGAATTCCAAGATTTACATTTGTGTATTTTTCATTCATTTTTATACATTCAACCCACTAGAAAGCCCGCTCCCTAAGTATGAATTTCTACGAATTCTAGCATACCTTATGGGAATTCTCTGAAATTGACATTTAAAATGTTCGTAGAAATTTGCTTGTCAGGAGACGTCAAATTAAAATTGTTTTAAATCGACTGCACCAAATAAATTTTATCCCGCAAAAGTTCGATATATACTCGTACATACATACATACATCAATATATGCCAATTTAACTGGATTGTCATAAGCCATTTGCTGGAAAAATGCCTTAATTATAAAGGGTGCTTTTTTAAGAGCTTGCTAACTTTAAATAAGTTATACAAGATGCATTCGATCAGTCCAATTTTTTCCAACAAATCTGACCGTATAGCGTCAATGGTGGCTTGAATATTGGCTTCCAATGCTTCAAAAGAGTTGCTGATTTGTCGGCATAAGCCAATGACTTAACATAGCCCCATAAAAAGTTAACAGAACCACTTTTGGAAATAAAGTTGTCACCAAATTTATTTTTCAATAAATTGATGGTTAAGCGTGCTGTGTGGCAAGACGCGTCGTTTCGTTGGAACCAAATGTCGTGAATGTTAAGCTGATAAATTTTGGAAACTAAAAATCAGTTAGCATGGTTCGCCATTCACCATAACGATGACAAATTGACAAATCAGCGTCTTCTTCAACATTTCGCGTTGCAGCAGCAATATCTCTTTGGTACAAACATTACTTTGTCTTTTGATGGTTTTGAATTTTTAAGATTAAAATTAGTACGAAAACGATCAATAACTGCACGAATTGCTTGCTCATTAGGCCGATTATGTTGACCGTAAAATGGACGAAGTGCGTTATGAACTTCGCTAGCAAATTTCTTTTTTTTTAAAGTAAATTTCTACAATTTGTAAGCGTTGTTCCGACGTTAAGCGATTTATGATCAATTGCCAAACCTTACTAAACAGAAATGTCAACACAGTTTGACATTCTCAACTGTCAAACCATAGACAACGACCATCGAAACTTCTCATGCAGCTAAAAAACACACCCTTGACAATTCTAAGTTCTTCAAAAAGTGTCTCGTTTTGTTTCTTCAGCTCATACTTCTGAGTTCGAATTTCTTTTCTAGAAAACCACGAAAAGTGCAATGAACGAAGTTTTAATGGAAAAAAAACTTATTAAGTACAAAGTTTAAACTTTATTCAAATCAATGTCTCTTCCATATTGCTTCCAGCATTCCATAGATTTTGGGACTGGCTTTATAAAAGAAACAGCTTTGAGTGATGAAATGAGCTCCTGTCAAAAGTCTTATACTGAATTTTTTCAAGTTATGTATCTTCCAAGGATACCCCAAATAGAGAACAGAAAATGTTAAAATGTTTTAAAATCAACTTAAATTATGCTTACAAAACTTATCATAACTCTTATCAAGTTTAGTTTTACAGGGAAATACAAAATGTGTTGAGGTACTTTTCCTTGCCAACCTGAAAGATATAAAATTTTGCTTAGAGCTCTTCTGGAATCAGCACCATTTTTCAAACAAGGGGGCTTTTATAAATTGATGCCTTGCTAGGGTCGATAGACAAATCGATGGGCTTCCTACAGAGTTATCTTTCATAATAACGTGACCTGATAAATCCCACATCTATAGATACTCAATTAGTCTGCTCTATATCCTTTTGCTCTGTTTGCTTTAGATTCGATAACACTTTATCAAAACAAAGACATTTATTAGACGTTTGCATGTTGAATTTCAATATCCCAACAAAACAACACAACACACATCTATTTATGAATGTTTTAGATTTAGAGAGGAATCCTGTGAGGAATATTCTTTGGAAGTCTCGGTTCAGTTCAGTCCTGTAAATGTGTTCAGCTTAAGTTGATTAGTTAATGTCTTGTGTATATGAAAGTAACTAGGAGTATCAAGTTTCATTACTACATCTTTTAATGTATATGTATACCCTCTCTACTCCATTCTGTAACTCTATGATTGCGGAAGTAATTTTGTTCTCAATTTGGTGGGACGTGGGAATATAGGTATACCTATGGCAAATGCTATTATCCTTTATTCGCATCGAAAGTTGTTTACTTTGCGTGTTCCAATTTGAGAAGCAACAACGCACAGCAATATCGATCCTGTTCCTAGTGCTGTTTATCTTTAGTCATGCTTTGTTTACTTTAAATCATTGGCCAATTGTTTAGTTAACCAATTCGCAAATAAAAGAGTTTGAAGCAAACATCCCACAGAGGAAATCCACAGAGAATCCGAAGAACAAACCAGGTGAAATGGAATCTTATACGGACCAAGGCATTTTCTTTAAAAGCTGAATTATTTTCTTTATATCTTTTTTTTTTGAAACAATAAATGTAACTTCGAAATGCTCTATGAAGTGTAAGATTCCTTTACTTTGCCTTCCTGAATAATTAAAACTTCGGATAGGGTGCGGGAAGACAATTTCTTTTAAGTTTTTTTTTTTTTATGGAATAAGGAATTTGAATCTTTCCCCAAGGCTTTGAATCGTTTAGGATTATTATTTTGTGCCAAGTGACCTTTTAGCAGAATCTTCTCTTTGTCCTCCTTATCTTTATAGAAGATATAATAGATTTTCGCTGCAGGGCATAACCTTAAATTCAAGTTTTAAAATTCATGTGTCATGAATCAAGACTATTATCAGCTTTCAATTCAATTCAACTCTTTGTGTTGTGATGGGTTTCTTTAAGAGTTTAAAAAGTTAAATTTAAAAACTGACTTTAAAAGGTTTTAAAAATGTTCCCAGGTGGTATTCCCTGTTGGCAAAGTTTGATTATTTGAAACACAATCGGTTGATGCGCGCACTGCGGATGAAATATGAAAGCTGGCGGCTGTGAAAATACACTTAAAACTCACTTAACAAAATTAAAATTTATTTAAATTAATAAAAACGAAAGTGCTTTGCTGGTTGTGGTTACGTTGTGCACACAGCGCAAGAAAAAAAAATTGCTACATCCATCAAAAAATATAAAGCGGATTCCAATCCAATTTATGTCTGGGATTTGGATGGAGTGGTTTCAAATAAAGAAGAGTAAAAGATTGTAATTTGGTATCCATTTCTCTTAAAAACTGATCGATTATAATGTTGGGCTCGTAGCTTTTCGGTGTGTCTGATTTTGTGTAGTTATGAAGTAATTGTATTTAAAGTTGCAATCAAGGGTAAACTCATGGATATTATATTAACAAACCATGAGTAACGTAGAGTCTGGGTGTTAAATCTGCAAGACTGGTAGCCAGTAGAGGCACACCAAATGGTGGTGTCCCATCCCCATTCCTTTGGAACTAAGTGCAACTGCTTACAATGTTGGAAGAGAAGAACTTCAAGGTGATTTGCGGATGACGTTGCTATTGACGTTTCGGGAAAACTCCTCAATACTCTGTGTGAACTCCTCAGAAGTTCCACTAAATAGCACGAACTTGCTCTTAGATATGCTAGATAACACAGACCTACAAATTCAAACTTTGTTTTTCCGTTTTTGACTTCAGTGCTGATTAATAGAGTTTTGTGGTCTCCTAAACACGAATCTGGCTTTAGTCTTTTTTGTCTACTCAGAATTTTTCACAATTTGCATTATTGCAAATTATGGAAAAATTGGGATACTAAAGGAAAAAAAAAAAAAACTGGAATAAGAAAATAAATCAGTATCTGTGTAATTGCTCAGGGAAAAATTAAAAATTAATTCGAAAGTTCTTTTATTTTTTTAATAAGTTTAAGAGTTTTCTCGTAAAAAAACTAAGTATGAAAAAAAGGCTATCTAGAAAAAAATATTGAAAATCGTTCAACCGGTTTTTTTTTAAAAAGTGTTTTCTTAGAAAAACTTTTCCAAAAAGTTTTTGAATTTTTTTTTTGAGTTTGCCAAATTGAGAAAATAATTTAAAAAAAATTCAATTCCCAAGTATATAAATAAAAAAAATAAAAACAAATGTTTTTAAGAATTTTGAAATTCTATATTAATCGAGTTATGAATGGCTTCCTGTGTACAATATTTTATTGAAATCGGATGTATAGTTCACGAGAAAACTTAATTTGAAAATTCCGGTTCTACGAGAAGTACCGTTATAAGACAAATTTCGAAAAATCCTTTGCAACCAAAAGAAAGATTGTTCTAAAAGAAAATATCATTCTGAAAGTTTTATCAATAGCGTTGGAGCCGTTTTCGAGAAATCAATTTTCTTCTGTACGATTGTATGCCATGTGCCGTTTATTTTTGAGCCTAGAGCAAAAATTAAAAACACATTCCGAGGGACGGCCAAATAAATACCAAGTGTGAAGCAAATCGGCCCATCCGGTCAGGCTCTATCTTGCCTTATAGTACCTTTTCGAAAAAATTCACCAAAGAAACCCTCATCTTTGAAAGAGCGACCCGAGTTACAGGCGAGTAGAGTAGGATATAGGATAGATTTAAAAGCTTACGCTGCCGTGAACTGTAGTTAAGTGTCGGAACCATAAGGTTAAAAAATTGTCACAGCCTAATGTAAGTCAAATGGCAGGAATGGATAGCCACGTAATCCTCCGTGAAGAGTTAGGGGCTAGCTAACGACAAGATCAACAGTTTAGTTTCTCAAGTGTCTACCTCGAAAGCTTATAAAAGTATATTCACAAGCAAAAACTAAATCCCAAAGAAATCACTTGAGCTTTAAATTGATTAAGCTAAGTACATGGGAGAATGCAACAGTGTTTGTTAAGAACTTTCTGTAAAAAAAATTCAAAGTGTCCTCTTTCTTCCCATTTCCATTTTAAATCTAAGTCCCACCATCGACGCGACGTTTAAAGTTGTTTCAAACACTATAGTTTTTCTTAGTTAACAAACTTTGAAGCTACAACAATTTATTTACTTTGTGACTCAATTTGTAAAAAGGAAATTTATACAAGAAGCTAAGTAAAATGTATGAACTCATTTTAGTCGAAAAAGAAGGAAAAACTTCACCACCAAAGCAAGGATCCAACATATTATGAAACGTACTCGTACGTAATTTTTCATTATAGAGTGTGTTATACAATACAACACTGTAGTGTATTTTATTTATATAAGAACTCTTCAAGTGTATAAGTCCATGAAGCTCAACAAACATAGCTCTGAGTGAAATTTAATGAGCACATAAAACCAATAGTCCTGCACGGAAAGAAACACTCAAATGAAAACAATTGCATTTGCTAGCGGAAATGTGTTCCGTTAAGTTTTCCGTAGTTATAAGGATGGCTGGTTGGTTTTGATTCTCTTTGCTCCTTATGTTATTATCCTTACAACAACGACAAGTCTTCAAGGACACACCAGCAGCATATTGCCTGTCAGAAACGACCTGACCCGACCCGACCCTACCCGACCCAACTGTAATTGGTTCAACTACTTCGACATTGCTTTTGTATGTTTTGCAATAAATTGTGAAATACAATACAGTTGAGGAGCTTCTCGGAACACTTTGCTGTCACCTTAATCTGTTTGCCCGATAAGTTGAAAGCCATTTCAGATCTTTTTTCCCTCAAGTTTGTTGAATTATATCTTTTTTCTTTTTTTTTTTTTCTTTTTCATTCGATATTCAATTGCACAATTCACATTACAATGAAGTTCCATTATCAAACGTATCCCATCGGTGAAAATTGATTTTCACGCCCACAAGACAACGGTTTTTACTTGTTTTTTTTTTGTTATCCTTTTTTTTTTGTCTGAACAAAAGTTTTACGAGAGAAGAAGAGGTTTTGAAATAATATCCTTGATTCGGCCTTACTGTTTGGATGAATAAAACGACGATTATGATGCTAACAATTAATTTGATAGAAAAAGTAAATTTATATATGGAAATAGAATTTTACACACACACCAATGTAAATTGAACAATCGGGAATCCTTTTCTCTATAAACGACCAAGAAATTTGTGTGCAAACAATATTTTCAGCACAAGTATTGGTTAATTTGAAATGAAATCCCGACATGTACCTATAGTTTTCCACTTTTCTATTTTTAGGAATTCAGTTTTCATTTCGGGATATTTCGTGCATGTGTACTATGTGGATTAGGAATAATAATTTGCAGACTAAAAATGAATGCATGGCAACGACGAGACAAGAATTAACATTGATGAGGAATTCGCGGCAATGGCTGCGCCATTAAGAAACGTGTGCTTGAAACTGAAACCGTTGTATTTATAATCTATACTCTATAGTACTCCCAATAAGAGGAACGTTTGGTGCGGCATCTATGGACAAAGTTCATAATCACTTGATTGGTGAGTTAGGAGTAGTTTTTGTCTAGATTCCCATGGGAAGCAAAAACAACAATTTTTTGCTTACGTTCCACCATTTTAAATGTTGTTGTTGCTTCCCATGGTAATCTAAACAAAAACCTCAAAAATCAAGAGCTTAGTTTTCGGTCGATAGATGGCGCACCTCAAGTGGTAGTACTACAGTTTATATATTCAATACATATGTGATTTAAAGTAGGTATGCCAACTAGCGCCACCATTCACGAAGTTCAGAACTTAAAAAACATGCTCTATGAAATTACTATGAAAGTGTATAATACAATTCTGAAACTTGTTTCCGTTTCATCGATTGACACACATTATTTTGACATGGATCGCATTTTGGTTTCTTGTGACTTCACAATCATCTTTTATTGTGATTTTATTTTTTTAAATGAATGCTTTTGTAGAATTCAGAATCCAAACGAATTGTTTTACAGATAATGAGGTATCCATGGCAATTTGACTGTTTGTCATTTGTTTTTTGTCTTTTGTCATTGGAAAAATTAAGCATTTATAATTAGTAATTAATTATTGGATAAATAAAGTACTAAGTCCTTCGTCCATTTTTATTTATCACCGACTGTCACAATTGCACAACAAACGACAAAAAATAACAAATTATTTCTCATTTGACGTTTGACAAGAAAAGAATTCAGATCAAATCTCCCAACCATCAGAGATCAAACATTTTGTGTCGAGATTTGATCTCGATTTGATCTTTTTGCTTGCAATGAAATTTACAAAATTGAAACAGATCAAATCTTTTGACAGGAAGAGCAAATCTTTTCTTGAGTAAAATACGCTATACAAATGTTAAGTTACACTTGAAAGTTGCTTTTACTTTCGAGTTGTCATTTGCGCCGTTGAATTTATGAGTGTGTAAGACCGCCATTTTAACAAGCATATGGGCGGCTAACGGCCAACGGAAAATGAACGCATTCAGCTTTTCTCAGAGAAATTTTGAACTAAGGAATGTGTTCAGCATACAAATTTTGTTTCTGAGAATTTATAGAAAAATCATAGAAAATTAGCTTAATACATATGTACTTACATATACATATGTATGTAAAATTTAAGAAATCAGGGGTTATGTCAAAAAAGTGGAACTAACTTCAGTAGATTCACAGGTTGTTTTGTTTTATATCAAGAACTAACTTGGCCAGTTCATTATCATTGGAATAGCCAGAGAATTCCTTTAAACAAGTCACTTTTCTTAGCAAAAAACAAACAAATAATCTTCAAAATGATTTTTCCTCGTTCTTGGCGTCAACGGAAAGCTTCTAGGAAAAAATAACACTTTGAAATTCAGAAGACTCTTCTTTCTATTCTGACAATGTCAATAAAGTAATGTACCTACAACTTGATGATTATTCTCTTATTGTCAGTATGTTTCTGAGTTTATTTCTAGATTCATTTAAAATAGGTCTCCCTTTCCAGTAGTATTTTTGAGGGAAAATAAAATCATCAAATCACATTATGACAGCCGTGAAATAGAAGACAGCTAAGACCAAGTCCATCAAGTAAAGTGATCGTTAAGCGCGCTTTCATATGTTTACAATGTTTTTCGACTGGCGTCATTAAACCACGATGGAAATGAGTAATCTATTCATTTGTGCGCTAGACCTAATGCTTAAGCTTGGTCGAGTTCTGTTTGGAGGTTTCAACGCAAAAAAACGCTTTTTATAACTTAAGATAGAACATTCAACTAATGTCAAAAGACCATTATAAAATGGTAGATGTGATTTTGTGTTCGATCTCATTTGAATTGAGGTCTTGTAAGGAAACAGGGCTGGAGAGAAATACAAAAATCGATGACCATTGGTATTGTGTGACCCAGGCCATGCCGTTGGCAGCAGCTAAAAGGCCAAAACTACGAAAAAAATGTGTTGGGTTAAAATATATCATAGTAGATTTGTAAACTTAACATAACTGGTGGGTTAAAAGTTCATTATGGACATTTTTGTGTCTCTTCCAAATTGAGCTCAGCTCAATACGAAATGAAGTTTCAATAAATTTTCTTTTTCGAATCTTAAAATGGAATAATACAAGCTGTGTGTGAAGTATTCACAACATTTTTGTTCTTATTTGCAAGGTCCGTAAATTCCTTTATGATGGGAATATGAAATCGTTCATACTCCCGTATCGGCTTTTGACGGTTATTGCCTGTTGTTGTAACTGACCCAAATGTTGTTGCCAATGTGTCCTTCAGGAAAGTTGTTGCACCTGCAGAAGAGCATGATAGACCCAGGCACTGAGCAAGAGGACACATAAAACTTTAATATAATTTATGTTGCTTAGCAAATTTGTTTGTTATTGAGCAAAACTGAAATAATAAAATTTATGATTCTTTGGGTGATTGCGAAACTGAAAAGTCGCCTTTTTATTTAAAAATATTCATTTTCAAATTTGAAAGCTCTGTTGGTAACATTCAAGAAAGGTAAGGAAAATACAGTCCACATTAGCCAAGACATCTGAGCTCTCGAGCACCGGTGTTATATTATTTTTAAAGGCGTCAATTGATTATTCACATATGGATGTATGTATGTATAGGTAAGTCTACGACTTCAGGAAATTTCATAACAAAAAGTCCGGTTTCGAATTGCATGACTTGGTGTTCATGCAGAATGTCAATAAGTGCTTCGGAAAAGTACGACCAAATGCCGCCACACCGCAAACGGTAACTTTTTGATGATGCATTGTTACCTGTTGAGCCTCTTGTGGATAGGTGTTCCCATATACTAACATTTTGCTTGTTGACAAAGCCTTTCATCCAAAAATGCGCCTAGTTGCTTAAGTTAATTTTTCAACCAAAATTGGACAGTCCCTCCAAACGCTGCTACGCACAGTCAGCAAACAAACGGGGTTTTCTATGGCAAAGAACCGTTGGCATTAGTAACTGAATGATAAACATCAGATTTGACATGTATCACCAATCTAACATGGCCGCAACACGATCGCCAAAATGAAAAACCCTATACTTTGCTTGTCAGTTTTTTCGTGTTTCCTTCGAATGCCGCGTCATACCTAATCACCGCCATTCCCAAAACATTCTACTTTCGGACATTACCTTCTCTGATTTAACTCGGAGCCAACTTGGCTTAAAACTTCAAAGCAGCAAATACCCCCCAAGAAGATTTTTAAAATACTTTTTCTAATTAAAAGAAGAAAACCCAGCACTAAATATTCATTTTGAAACCTGAATATTCACAAACATTGTTTAAGACAAGGAATTTCGACTTACTTTTCCTTTGAACAGATTTAATTTATGGACGAAGATAGCATTTAAAAACCCAACATAATTATTTTAATGGCAGGAAACGAAACGAAAAAAAATCTAAAAATATTCTCATTAATTTATTCTTGAAGCTATTGCAAGAAAAAAAAATAGTTTGCTTTTGCTTAGCAAAAAAACAAAGCAAATCTTCAAGAAACAAAATTAAAATCAGACTTTGAAACGCCCACCGCATCCGCAAGGCTTATGAATTAGTTGTCCTTAATGTTTATATCAAGCAAATATAAAATGGCCCCGCAATCCAACTTTCACAAAACAAGGAACCCAATAACTGTGTTAAGGAAAATAAACATGCTAATGTCATACTCCCCTCAATTCATTAGGATTTCATTCAGTATCAAAACTTTAACGTATACTTTATGATGCAACTTCTTGTTATTCAAAAAGAGAAGAAAAAAGCGAAAAAAAAAATTCAAATGAAAACATGGAGAAAACAGAATGAAAATCGATTAATTTTTCCCTTCCCGGGAGCAAGATAAAACCTTAACTTAAAAGACAATTTAATTTTATATCACAAAGGATCCCAGGACCAGAAGAAGGCGGTCCTAATTACTTTTCTCTGGTCTGAGTTTAGTCCTACGATGAAATTAAGGAAAAAGTGGGTGGGTGCGGGTTAGAATAAGAATCTTTCCTAACTTCAATAACGACTCTATTCAACAACAATAAATACATTATTTTATATGATATAATGATAAGATATAAGATAACCCATCAATAAGGGTTTTGTTAACAATCGCATGACCCGACCCCGATATAAAGGATATGGCCTTAAAAAAAATTTATGTTAATATTGTTCCTTGGCAAATGCAAATACATATCTGCTTTGGGACCTGGTCTGGGAGCTGGGAACATTTCTCGTATCCAAACAAACGAATTTATTGACATATTTACATTAATGACTGTCACAAAAAGTTCAGTTCACTTTGTGTCAAACAAATATATAATGTTTGTGTGTGTGTATATGTATGTATGTATGTATTTGTATGTTTTACAACAAATTTTGACAGAATGCTTATTTAAGGATTAGCAACTTTCAGGGTCAGTTTGTGATAATCACGAAAGTCAATTATAGTTGGAAGCTGTTTAATTGTGTGTCAAAGTATTGACACACTGAGTACGATGACGTATAGGTATACAAGCTGTCACTTTTTTCATAATTGATATTAATTTTTCGGTTGGTAATGATGTCGGATCATCATCAAATCGATTATATACTTAAAAACTGAAACATTATTAATCTTATTTATTCCGTTCGTCCCAAGCGTAGGTATTCTAAGAAAGTTTGGCGTAAAGAGCAAAAGTTATGGGAAACTTCTAGACTCACGACTGTAATGCATAACTTTAAGTAGGTATTTTCTTTTTTTTCTAATTTTTGTACGTCCTTCGGAACAAATCGAGGAGATTTACATCGAATTAAGGACGATTGAGGAGTAAAAGACGATGCGTTGTGTCATTATTATTCGTGATAGCTGGATTGTTGTAGGTATTAGGTCATGTTGGGTGTAATAATATAATCTGATATACTATGCCTGCCTACTCGTGATATGACACAATGCAATGCATGTTCCATTTATCAAAATGTCCTCTCTGTGAGGGTGGGTGATTGGATGGTATTAATGATTATCTATCTTGCTTTCCTCAAATGATCCTTGTGATGATTAAATCGAAATGGAAAAATGTTTTAATAAAATATGGAAATGAAAACGACCACACAGTTCATAGAAAAAGACCGAATAAATCAAAGGAAATATCCATTAGATTATGACACGTGCAGGATATGGACGTATAAGTTGTATCAGCAAGGGCATGTAATGGATACGTAAAAAGTTAGCTCGATACATCCAGGTAATATAAAACTAATTATAAATAGACAAATCGCAGAAATAAAAGGTGTTTTTTTTTATTCATTGAAAGTAGAGACTTGACTGAGCATATCGATCATGCTCGAAACTTCCCTTTAGCCGATCCTGGTTCTGTTTGTTTTTGGTTTTTTTAATTGTTGCAATTGGCAATGTGCGCAATTTTTTCGTTAAGTTTGCGTTTCAGTCACAAATCACAACCCAAGCAAAGAGCTCTCCACGCACACGAAAGTTTGAAGACCGAACGAAACGTTACCTTAAGCTTCTGTTGAAGGAAAGGCACGGAAGCATATATGTCAATGCGAAACATCTTTTTAAAATCACCTGTCAAAATTTTGTCTATAAGCAAAACGTATTGGAAGCTTGATTTAACAGAGAAATCCGCTTTTTAAGGCGCAAGACATGAATTCATTGTTCACACCCAGTTAGGCACTGATGGTTCAGTCGGCACTGTTCCGTTCATTACACGCTGTCTCCATTGGCAAGAAAACTTTCTTACCTTCTGTTCTGTATGTTAAACTGTTTAATGGAGACCACCTTACTGCAGACAGAAAATCTCTTGAAACAGAACTGTCCGGCTTTCTATCTAGTCTTCTCCTTGGACAGAAACTCAGACAGATTTTGACATTTCGTTTGTCAAAGTTGGGTGACAACTAAAAATAGTCAAAAAAAATTAAATTATTTTATTTGTTCCGCTGCGTCATGTCTCGAAAAGAAACAATCGTGTTAATTAATTGCTATAGAAAATATAAGTGTTTGTGGAACTACAAAAGTAAATAGTTCTTATAAGAAGATTGACTTGAAAAAAGCAGCATGGGCTGAAATCTCCCAATTGTCATTGGTCTGTCATGACAGAAATGTGCCCACCTTAAAAATGTGGACAGATTTTTGACATAATGGAAAACAGAAACAGAGAAAGTTTTCTGTCCAATGGAGACACCGTGTTAGGCATAGTTCTGCTTTATAAGTTGTGATTTTTCTAACCAAGTTTTGTCTATTCCCTTAATATCGAGAAATTTTGATTTGATGGTAAAAGTTGTCATCCTATTGGAAAACGTTATAATTGTTCTAAATTCCGTTTCAATAAGAAGTTGAGTTATTCATAGATAGAATCGACATATTTGCCGCCATAATTTAAAATTATAGCATCTTCCGATAAGGTGCCGACTTTTGTGTGACCTTTTATTTGTCTATTTTATTAAGACATTGTTCCGTCGCTGATTTCTCTCATGCCATTTGTGACGTTTGACCATTCACAATATTCTCGATGTAACAAACAGTACAAAATGCACCGGTGCTGCCACTTCTGCCACCGATCGGGTCAGCATGCATCAGAACCAATGTTTTGTTTTGTTTATGTGAGGAAACTAAAATTAGAGCTAAGACGTTTTTTCCTATTGAAATGGGAAAATCGCCATTTTGCCATTATATTAAAACATGACTGCATGACTTTACGATGAAAGAGATGTTGGTGAATCGAAAAGATCTGTTTCGGTCTGCCCATCCGTTCGCAGGGACACCTACGTCCTAAACGGCGAAATATTCCCTAGGCATCCTTTTGGTAAAACGTAAAATTAATAGAGTAAGTTCGTTCGACGCGCAGTTATACCTTCTATCCCATAAAAACAATATGGTGTGACGGACGTCAATAATACCCTATTGCTGCTAGCTGAATTCCTTACAACCATCGTCCTTATTTCTGAAAAAGGAAGTGACAAGTAACTAAAAAAAATTTAAATGGCACATGATTAGATTTTAAATGTTAAAAAGGCCTTTGGTTGTTAATACATTCAACATTTTTTCTTTTGCAATTTCCATAATTTGAATAAGGTATCTCAGAATTTGTTTTTTGTTACCGAATTGATAAAGACGACAATGTTGAAAGGAAATTTTCTTGGGAAATTAGTTAAATTATTTTTATTGCTCTTCATTTTATAAAAAGAAGAAGAAACAGTTGATTAAATTCGTTTTACTTTTTTTGGCTTCAGCGAACCTAAAATAAATATTAAATGAGGTTCGGTTGAACCCACGTCAATTTTGTTTTATTTTTGGACCTAACTAGCTATTCATTGTATACTGATATCAAATTGGATTGACATTGAAAATATTATAAATCTATAGACTTATTTATAATTAATGATTTTACAAAACGCAATAATATGGTTACCAATTTAGATAAAGGAAAAAGACATATTGACAGATTGGTAACTGTGAATGGGGTTGGATGACAGATTTCAAAAAATTCGAACACAAATGACTGGCAGGGTGTTAAATATGGTGGATTTACATGTTTCCACATTTAGACATTTGTATACAAAATGGAGGATGCAATACTTACTTATTAGAGTAAGGGAGATAGGGGAAAAATCAATATGCAAAGTATAAAAAAGTAAGTATGATATAAATCAAGGTTTCGTTATATACAAATTATAATAATGGATGAACGCATTCCTTGATCTTTTTGACAAATTTATTTTGTACTCAGGGTAGGGTTCATCTAGCACAATTTTTTTTAGGAAAACTTGATTTCACCCAATTTTGTTTCGCAATTCGATTACTTTGCATACATTTGTTCGCAATATTTCCGTTTATACGTCGCTTTATTGCAAAAAATCATTAAGTAAAATTTTGATGGATTTAAATCTAAAAATACAAATCTGAGAGTTGTGATCATAGCTATCGAACAAATAACTTATTGAAAGTATCAAAACAACAGACATTTTTTTAAATGTAAAAAACAATTTCATTAAGTGCATAATGTTTTGATTTTACAGAGGAAAAAGTCATTAAGTTACTTAGTTATTTTATGCACGGCAATTTTTAGTGCAAAAACTCACTAACTGCTACTTAATGACTTGCGCTGAAAAAATAAAAAAGTTGGCCATGTGTTTACTCACGTTAACTAAATGTTTGATAACTGTCAAAAATAACGCATTTCAATTCAAAGTAAGTTTGTTGCAATTTACGGTAAATTTAATTGATTAAGTTGTGAATTTTTAATATTAAAGGTAGGTATAATTTTGAAGCACTTGTTGAACTGTGTTGTGTTTTGTAGTAAAAATAAGTCTTTTGTAATTAATTTCATACATAGAAATGGAAAGAAAATTCAGTAGAGGTCAGCAAATCTTGAATCTTTTTGCGAAACAAAACAAAAATAAGGCTATTATCTTGAGTTACCATTTAACCTAAAGGACAACGATTCCAATCACAAAATTTGATCCGTATATTTTGCAAGTTGATAAGCCCATAAATGGTATATGTACATTTTTTTTTTGTAAATGACAAAGAACCTGGACAAATTTGAAGATGACTTAAAAATAAATAACAAGAGTAATAACCTGGAGAAAAATAATATTACATGTCGTGGAATCTAAAGAAAAGCTAACCATCAGATAGTTGACATGAATCCTTCATTCGATATAATGAATTTTCCTATTATTTTTGTTGAAGACTTTTCAGACTTAGTAGAAAACCAAGAAGCCTTGGACGAATCGAATTCTGAAGATAACAACGAATCTAGCGACTCCAAAATAAAACTCCACACTTCTATAGCTCAAGAAAAACGCAGGCAGTTACCATGTGAAGCAATTCAATCTAACTGCTTTTATTGATTTAAAAGCCTTGTCTGCAAAACTTATTACAAACAGACTTAAAGAGGAGAAGGGGGAGAAGGTTAACTGGCTTCGTATAAAAATGTTAACATTTTCTAAATCTATGCCGTCAGTTATTGGGTACAGCTATATGACTATATATGACAAAAAAAAAATGTGTTTACTCACGTTAACTAAATGTTTGATAACTGTCAAAAATAACGCATTTCAATTCAAAGTAAGTTTGTTGCAATTTACGGTAAATTTAATTGATTAAGTTGTGAATTTTTAATATTAAAGGTAGGTATAATTTTGAAGCACTTGTTGAACTGTGTTGTGTTTTGTAGTAAAAATAAGTCTTTTGTAATTAATTTCATACATAGAAATGGAAAGAAAATTCAGTAGAGGTCAGCAAATCTTGAATCTTTTTGCGAAACAAAACAAAAATAAGGCTATTATCTTGAGTTACCATTTAACCTAAAGGACAACGATTCCAATCACAAAATTTGATCCGTATATTTTGCAAGTTGATAAGCCCATAAATGGTATATGTACATTTTTTTTTTGTAAATGACAAAGAACCTGGACAAATTTGAAGATGACTTAAAAATAAATAACAAGAGTAATAACCTGGAGAAAAATAATATTACATGTCGTGGAATCTAAAGAAAAGCTAACCATCAGATAGTTGACATGAATCCTTCATTCGATATAATGAATTTTCCTATTATTTTTGTTGAAGACTTTTCAGACTTAGTAGAAAACCAAGAAGCCTTGGACGAATCGAATTCTGAAGATAACAACGAATCTAGCGACTCCAAAATAAAACTCCACACTTCTATAGCTCAAGAAAAACGCAGGCAGTTACCATGTGAAGCAATTCAATCTAACTGCTTTTATTGATTTAAAAGCCTTGTCTGCAAAACTTATTACAAACAGACTTAAAGAGGAGAAGGGGGAGAAGGTTAACTGGCTTCGTATAAAAATGTTAACATTTTCTAAATCTATGCCGTCAGTTATTGGGTACAGCTATATGACTATATATGACAAAAAAAAAAAAAAACTATAAAGTAGTGCGTACATCACCAAGAGATGTCGCTCGATTAAGATAACGAAGGAAATACTTCAGCCTTGTTACAAGACGTTGTTACCTCTAAGCAAAGAAAAGAAAAAAGATCTTGCGAAGCTTTGTGAAAAAGGAATTATTCCAAAAGAACTTGATCCCAGTGGTATAAATCTCTTCCGGACGCTTCCAACAAAAGGGATTGCATGCCAGAACCTGGGGTTGAAGACGCTGAAGAAGATTTAATGGAAGAATAATTTTTATATTTTACTAGCTTTTGCCCGCTACTTCGTACGCGTGGATTTTAGAATAAAGTAGGTATCTCAGTATATTTTTGTTTTTGCACAACTGGCTCAAAATGGGGGGTATGCGTGGTATGAAAGCTATATACGTTACCAGCTCTACAGCCGTAAGATTTTTGGCTTCTGTATAATATTATTTCAAAGTATCATAACGGTTTAAATTGCAAAGTTGGAGGGTTAAGTTCTGAAGCAATATACGAATATACCTAATTGGAATGCCCACTTTCAAAACGATGCTGCGCGCCGATACTGCTATTTATTGCAGCTCCGCTTCATCAGTTTTGGGCGTAAGTATTGCTCGTTCACCGTTCTTTATGGTTACATTATTTTTCGATTCCTGCTTTCGCTGAATGAGGCATTGTCTATATGGTGGTAAATAGCGCCATCTATGATGTTTTTGATGTATAACTTCTATTCAGAACGACTAACTTATTTCTATTCATGTATATGTAGGTAAGTGTGGCGCCATTTTATTATGTAAGTGAGACGCTAACTTCCTTAAAATCTTTTAATTTTGCGTTAAGTTTATTGAATAACGTTCGATTGCAGCTATATTAAAAAACGGCCAGAATTATATATTTTCCTACGATAAAATATAGCCTATATTTTAAGTTGGCGTACTACCAATATATCTGCGAAAACCGCATTCAATTCCATGCAGTAGTTTTTGCGTGATGCGCGTACAAACATACAGACAGACAGACAGACAGACAGACAGACAAAAATTCTAAAAACGGTTGTTTTGGCTTCTGTGGGTCTAATAGAGACTCCCCATATTAGTTTTGAATCTATGTCTTCAATGTACAGACATCCACCCGTTACAATTTTATTATATGTATAGATATGTATAGATAATGTTAATAAAATAATAAAAAGAACTTAAAATAAACAATTTTTCATTTTTTATTCAATACTTTTTTTACCAGCGTATACAAAAAAGTTGTATTTTACTAAATATAGTCCGTTCTCGTTTTAATTTTGTATGATTTTTTACTCTTCAAATATTAGTAATTCCGCTAAAACTTAACTATTTAAGGTATAAAACATAGTCATACATTACATACATTACAAAAATCAAAATTGAAACAATAAAGTTGTTTTTTATTTTTTAAACTTATCACGAATTTCAAATTCGATTATCTCAAATTCAATAAAATGTTACTTAATGACTTTTGGCAATAACCCCATATATTTTATACTCTCTAGGGGTCGCAATTTCGGTTCTTGAACCGGTAAAGTCCAACCACAAATTCGCCTAAGTTCAAAATTTTTGTTCAATAACATCTATTTGGCAAAATTAATCTAAGATAAAAATAAATATTCAAATTTGGGCGTGGCTGCCACCCACTTTTCATACAAAACCATCAATATTGTTTTAATTACGGTTCCTATACCTATTAAAGTCAAAAAACTAAAATTTCGTGGGTATTATAATTTTATATAAATATCTTGTTTAAAGAAAAACTAATTTTTGACGGTAGATAGGTACTTTTAAATTGTGTGTCTTTTAATAGAAACTGAATATCTTGTGTATGAAAGAAAATTTTTAAATTGCGGATAAGGCTAACACCCACTTTTCATAAATGAAATGTTATGTGATAAAAAATATGAAAGAAATGTATTTCTTGAGTAATTTTTTGCAATACGCCCACTATTATTGACGTGATTTCTATAAAATACCCTCAGATACATTAAAAAACCGACTTGGTTCAGCTGTAATTTTAAGCATATGCTTAAAGAATATCAAAGCTCAGTTAATGCTTGATTTTATAGTTCTTGAGCAAAGTTGTAGTCCAATTAAATTTAAATTAAATAAAAGACACACAAAATAAAGTTAAAGTTACTTTCTTCTGTCTGTTAAAAAGGAATTTTATTTCTGAAACCGCGCATACACAAAAGTGTTAAACACATAGAAAAAAAAACTTCTCAAAAAAGAAACCACAAATTTAATAAATTGAAAAAAAAATATTTTGCATTTCCTGCGAACCATAAACGTTTCAATCAAAACCCTGTTTATATCTTCAATTGCATCAAAATTTACATTATGCCACCGTCAAACCAGCCACTGGTGAATAACGGGCCCATATGAACAACATTAAAACCCGGTATCACAGACACTGGGTCACCACTGCGGCTTCTTTTATTTTTCATAAAAAAAAACTATTAAAACTGCCCCGTATTTATGACAACACCAATTTAGGGCATAACAAAAAAAAATTGTTTTTCTTTTAAGCGGTTTCTGAAGTCATTGTTCTACGCTGCGAAAATGTGGGATGGTAAAAAATATGACGACAAAACAATTTTTTGACTTCTCCCCAACACGCCATTAAGTATAAAGAAAATTATGTCCAGATTTTCTACTTCGTACTATTTTTTCGAGAATAGGGTATTACCAAGACATCGGGCGCCAGCTTACTGAAATCGGTATAACGTTGGAAGAGAGGGACATTGATAACTGGAAAACCTTTATTGTACAATCTTGTTGAGAAATTACAAGGTTGACTCCCCCTGGAAGAATTTTATTCACATCAGATTACTTCCTAACCTAACCTAAAGCGGAAGTTCTTTTAAAAATATGGAGACTCCATCTTAAATTACACTAAACGATATGCGATCCGGTTCCATATATCCCTCCCACTGCAATATACAAACCTTCAAGATATCTCCTTTAAACTTTTGCCCAACCTCAAGCCTTGTACTGTGTCAGCTTATGATAATGCTATTATAATAATTCCTTGAGTGGGGGCTAAATATACAGCATAATTAACAACAGTACATATTCTAATTCTAAATGTATCTATCTTTATTGCCTTAAAAACTAATTTCCTTCAGTTTCATTGCAGCTTTTTATCGGAAAAAACACACTTTAAAAAATAGTCAATTAAAGAACTCAAATTGTATAGCTGAAAAACTCACGTTGTAGTTGGCGAAGCACAACAACGGTTTAGATACATACATGCAAAAGCACTACATCCATTTATTTGTTCATACTTAATGAGCTTCACCGAGAATATCGTGTTCCCTCGCTCGCTGTGTGTATTAAATCCTAGTTGATTGGAACTCAGAATAAGATGAGTATTTCATTTCATTGATTGTATTAGCAAATTTTGGATACACCCCGAATGCATACCGAAATGTGATTTCCGGGTTATGAGGACTCATAATTTGCTCAAAACACTATCAACATAGATTCTAAATCCAAATCCAGAACTAGTCTGTGCCAAACCGTCAAGTGCTCATCTAGTACCAATTTTGTCAAAGTTTAATTTGTCTGCATTTATTAGTGAGATTAAAAGCCGTATCCCCAAAATAGGACAATTGGGCGTAGAAGCGTAGCGTAGATACGCAGGCAGTCCTTGTTTTGATTAAACGACGATAACTGGTCTCGGTATCGCTCCTAATAAACCATTTGGGGTTGTTCTGGTTTCCGTTCTAATTAAACCATAGTGGGGATTCAGGTTTCATTTATAATTACATCTTTGGCATGGATTGTATTCGACAACGCCACTGGCACTGGTGCCGCTGGTAAGGAGAGAAGAGAAGTCGTTTCAGTCTTATTGTTTCCAACATGCTGACCATTGTTTAAACAAAAAATCAATACACCGACAAATTAAATTATTTTATTGTTTGTAACCTACATGTAATCTATCTAATTTGATATCGAACTATAGCTATTTTAAAATTATATCGTATGATGGATGCCTACTCCTGTTTCTAAGGCACCAAGAAGAAGCAGAGACAAAATGTGTGTCATTCCTCAAAAAATAAATTGTTCGCGACAAATTAAATAAAATGCACGGCTTGGCCGCACGTACTTGCTCTGTGGGTCCAATAGGACGATGTTTACGTTTACGTTAAGAAACATTTAATATTTGAAACTTAGATGTCATCTTTTGGGTGCTTTAAATGATAGAAATGTCCACTTATGGCCGAATCAATAAAACTGATATTACCAATTTCAACAATCGTTTTTCTTCAAACTGCTATGTATGAAGTTTGAAGAAAATCCGTCAAGCCGTTTAGGCTGTAGAATGACGTGAAAAAGCGCACATCCGCACATCCGCATAGACGCACAGACAGACCGACGGACGGTATGACGAAAACCACTTTTTTGGGCTTCTCTATCATCGTAATGTCATGTCACAATCACCATGATGAGTGCATCAGCCTGTGACGATCATCACCGACCACCACCAACCGCCACCGACCACCGTAACAATCACCACGACGACTTTTTCGCAACATTAGGTTTGCATCAGAGACCGGCAAGTAAAGCAAAACCAACCACCCCTCCGCCCCGTACCGCTGATTTGGACTACCAACCAACTCCGAACACACACATGATAATAACCAGCAGAAATATCCAACAAACAGAAGGAATTATTTTAGTACTAATATTTTTTGTCTTTAATTTTATAATCCACACTTCCTTATTACTGTAATATTCCATAAGTATAAGCAAAATTTGTATGGAAAACCAGACTCGAGCTCCCAGCCATTGGTATACGATTCTATTTAATAGAATACCGGGAAAACGAGATCTCGAAGGTACGCTGCGGGGAATACCAGCAGAAACCTTAATATATTTTGAAGTAAAGGCATTAGGCCATCAGTTTCTTGTCGTGGGGTAGCTGCCATTCTAAGCTTCACCACAGGCCTAATCAGTTTCTTGTCGTGGAGCGCTTCCTTTCAGGAATCTCTACAGACCTAATCAGTTTCTTGTCGTAGAGTGCTTCCTTTTAGGAATCTCTACAGACCTAATCAGTTTCTTGTCGTGGGGTTGCTGCAGTCGTAAGCTTTACCACAGACCTAATCAGTTTCTTGTCGTGGAGCGCTTCCTTTCAGGAATCTCTACAGACCTAATCAGTTTCTTGTCGTAGAGCGCTTCCTTTTAGGAATCTCTACAGACCTAATCAGTTTCTTGTCGTGGAGCTCTTCTTTTCAAAGAATCTCTACAGACCTAATCAGTTTCTTGTCGTGGAGCGCTTCCGTTCAGGAATCTCTGCAGACCTAATTCGTTTCTTGTCGTGGAGCTTTTCTTTTTAAGAATCTCTACAGACCAATTATTGTCATAGAGGCAACTCTATAGACCAAATATAGTTGGAATCGCTTCTTGTCATAGGATAAACCCTAGAGGCCAAATTATTTAAGCTATTTAATACTATATTGTACATCGAATCATTAATTTAGTTTTATTATTAAGTCCGTATATGAAGTAACTTGTTAAGAATCCTTTGATAAATAAAAAACATTGTTATTTCGGAGTTCAACACTCTTCAACCCTGAGTTTTCGCTTTCTTTGGGAACAACCCTGGACTTCGACGAGCCTACCTCAGCCTAAGTATAAAAAAGCATCACAGAGCAAGTAAGAAATGCAGGGTAATGTAACGTGAAAATGTTCGAATTTTCTTTTATTCGTACCTCATAATAGTTGTGTTTCTTATATTTTGTGCTTTGAAATGGACAGACTTTAAAATATAAGGAATGGAAATGTAATTGTCTCAGATAAAATTTGTGAAAAAGGAAAGAAACGCGTTGAACAAATTTTTTTCACAACTTTAAAGTGTCAAGAAAAAGTATTATTTTTCCCAATTTTTTTGCAGCGGTTTTCCCAACTTTAATTAAGAAAATGTAAGAAGATTAAGACCTTTATCTTCATCTTGAATATTCCGATGAAGTGCAAGAAAATTAAAATGTTTTTCTCGCATCAGTGGAGTCTGGAGTGTTTCTTCGAAGACTTACTTAAATTTCATTTTCGAACAATGAGTATGTTACTCATTTTAGAAATATTATTGTTTAAGGGTACCTCTGAAAAATATATATTCCATACATCTCCATTAAAAAGGTGAAGTAGCGAAGGGATAATAGTAATAAACGAAATGCATTGTTATATTTTTGTGGTTGGCGTTGATTGGCTCAGTATCTTATGTCCTTGTTCCATTCCACTTCTTAACTGTCAAATTTGAATTTTGACAGAACTCACAATTTGTGCACAAAGAAATTCTTTGGGCTCAAATTGACATAAAGAAGCATTGTTTAAATTTTTCGTGAGCTCTCTCTTCTGCCGAAAACTTTTTTTTTTGTGTTCAGAAACAGGATTTGGTTGAAATGCGTAGAAATTTGTTGTTTTCGACAGATAAGAAAGACCTAATCTCAGTGTTCAATTGTGATAAACGGACATGCTGTTCGTTGTTTGCGACGCATAAAAGTTAGCTTTACTGGCTGCGCACAATGGTGTAGCAGCAGCAGTAGCACGCAGCAATGTCAAAGTTAATTTCAAAAAAAGTAGCTCACAAAGCATCATACACGTATAAAATGTGTAGCACTGAACTCAAACAAAAATCATGTCTGCCATTTTGGTTTGTTGTTGTTTTGTAGCGCAGCAGGTTCGTGAAGTTCAAGTCGAGTCCACTTGTACTTCAGTTACTCTCTCTGCTGCAGCTGCTACTTCACATTGTAGCCGTGCAATACGATTTACGTACATTTAACTTTGACATTGCTGCGTGCTACTGCTGCTGCTACACCATTGTGCGCAGCCAGTTATGTCAATGGCAACTTCAAACTAGACGAATATTAGTTCGTTCGTTGATCCTTGGTCGTTCTCATCTGAATAGTCATTAATGCATCATTTTTTCATTGAACCTTAAGAATCCTCGTTCTAATGTTCCAACTCTTCTAAAAGAGCACCACGCTCTTTTCGCGCTCTTGACAAACATTGTGGAGACTTTGTTGAAAGTTTGTACCATAAAAGCAACTGTACTGTAAGTTTTACGTTAGCAAAAAGTTAAACAATAGAACAGTTATATCATAGCCCAGATACAAAATAAGGAAATGGAAGCGGATTTTATAGATTTCTATTAACAATGGACTCACTTCTTCTGAAAGTTCCATCAGATTAGCAATGTCCAAGTTATTAAGAAAGAATTCGCAAAATTTGAGATATACGAACATAATGCTGCTTCCAGACCATTTATGCTGTACCTAAACTCTCTCGTGTAGGGTTTTAAGGAAACACGTTCAAAGTAAAAAGCTTCAATGTTTCTTTTTCAAAAAGAGTTTTTTCTCCCGAATAATATTCCAAGCTATGTATTACATACCTATAAAGGGTCTTCCAATAGGGAGATTCGAGCTTTGAAAGTTGATAGTTACATTAAGTAAAATTGGATGTCATTAATTCAGTCTGTGTTGCCAGATCACTATGGACGGTATAGTTCAACAAAAAGTTCAAATGATACATTATTTTATCAAAATAAAGTTCCGTTTGGGCAGCGTTCCGCGCTGCACCTATTGTTCGGTCACCATTATCGTCCTACCGAGAAGATAATTCGCATTCGCAGTGTGGTGGATAAATTTGAGTCCACTGGTTCAGTAAACTAAACAATCAACCGTTCGGCGACGAAACGCAAAATCTGCTGAAAACATCGCCGCCGTCCGTTAGAGTGTGCAGGAGAATCAAGGGCAGTCGATTTCACGTCGCTCACAAGAATTTGGCCTCGCTAGAGTCATGTAACATTTAACACTTTGTATTTAAGTTTAAAGTTAGGAAGCGCGGAAGACCTTTTACATAAAAAAATATAAAACCACCTCAAAATTTAACAAACAATTTAATAATTTAACATTCTTTAACATTTTGATATGTTAAAGCTCAAAAATTATCACGCTTCAGTTCTTTTGATTTATATTTAAACCTAATTTTTGACCCTGGTTCAACTCTGGTGTTTCCGACGTTCCCCTACCTCTCCCCTCTCACTTTTTAACACTATCTTTTTTCTCATCACTGACTTTTAATTAACTTTAAAGGGCACTAGGTTGTATAGCAAAGTTACCATTTTCAGAAATGGTATCCTATCCACACATAGGTATGTACACAAAAAAAAAAAAACAAGAAACTTTTTTTCCTGATTACTCCAAGAGGACTCTAATTTCTCCTGTGTTGTTTATTTGTAAACAGAGTATAAAGGAACACCATGTTGAGAGAGAATCATATCGGACGGTAATGGCGGTACCTTAACATTTATTCTGCGTCCTACGTGCCACAGAGGTGCACTTTATTTTTATCAGTAATAAAAGATGTTTTTTTCTTTTTTTTTGGATGTGTAATATGATTATCCTCAGGTCATTAATTGCATGAAAGTATAAAATAAAGCGCGAAAATTGTGATCACAAGGTAAAATCAACACATTCGGTTGTATAGTCCTGCTGGCTTAACGTAAAGGACGATAAACACCAGGTTTCCGCAAATTGTCAAGGATAAAAAATAAAAACACATCCCAAATGACAAATGGATGGTTTTTATTAAATTCTCCACATAATATTTTACATGAAATGTAAAAAGTAAATAAATGGGTGTGTATTGTGTATAGTTGTTTATAATATGAAGGACAAAGAGGACACTTTTTAAGGAGTGGCAACATTTGTATTTAACCTTGTTTTGCAATGGAGTTCTAAGTTACATAGTTTGTACTAAATCATTATGGGCGATGTTCTCTGTTATAGGGCAATGAAATTAGGTTTGTTCGATGTCCTAACTGGTTCGCCATGAAATGCCCTCATCTTGCCCTGAAACGTTTTATGTGACACTTTTTGCACTGTATTTAATGTCAGCTCCGTGCAGACCCAGGTAAAAACAAAAAAGGCAGCTTGTTGCAAAGGGGAAGATTAAGTTTTATTTCAGGTTTGTAGACATACACAATTGAAAATATGAAATGTTTTATTTTTGACATCAAACAGTTTTTATATCAATATTCTACTTCCGATTTTTAGTATGTAAGTATGTTTGCTTTATGCACAGTAAAAGTTTTAAGGTTTGGGATTCTTATACACAAAAGAAAGAAAAAGCAAACTTAGGTTCCTATACTCAAGGGATTTGTATTTACTTTAAAGGGGTTTTTGTTAAAAGTTCCTTATACGATACCACTGACATTTGAAATGTCAAACAGAACACAGTTTCGGGTTTCTGTTTGGTTTGAACGCTTCAACGAGTTTTGAACTATTCTTGTTTTTATTTGAAGTTAGTGGGAAAATTACTTTTAGCTTTAAGGAAAAAGTACAAGTTGATGAAATGGTTTTGGGAGGGGCTTACTCCATTGAATGGTCTCATCTCAGTACAGCGATTAACAGGGTAATTCCAAAAAAAAAAAAAACTGTACCAGACCGGTCTTCCACATTAAATTTGCACCACAAATTATCCTCCGAAAATTCCCAAAATGAAATTGAACAGAAACGAAACGGCTTTTCAAATATTTACTATATCTCCGCATCAAACGCTTACTTTGATTGTTCAAACCCTTTCCTACTTCTTCTTGATCAGGTTGACTGACATCGTGTACTTGTTTATCATCTTCTAAGTCGGAGGGAACATTATTTTCTGACAGTGATAAGTTAGCTGTTTTGCTGTCTGTACTGTTTATCTGCTTGAGGACCCTTTGAAAGACTTGACTGCAGCTTTTTAAGTACCTATACCTGACGCATGGTGTTGCTCTGCGGCACTGACTGTTCGACTCCTTAGACCCTTTTTTCAAATATGGGTTTTTTTTTATGGCAAAATCGCTAAAAGGTAAAGGACATAAATTTGCTTGAAGTTTAGGTATAGGCAGCCTCTTATAATAGCTATGGCGCGAGATCAAATTTTCTCACAGTAGCTGTCGATTCCTATAACATCATTTTTGACCACATTGCGTCGGTCTTGAGATCGCTGAAGCTAAATTCCCTTGTGGAATATTGAGGTAGATTCGTACATTTGGTAAGCTGACATTTAGAGAGTGTTAAAGTTGATTAAGTTCAGTTCATTAAGACACGTTCACATTATGACGAATAATACCCGATCGGCCTATGCCGATTGCCGGTGCCGGTCGGCCAAGACTAACGAGTTCGCACTTTAAAGTGATGTAGAGCAGCCGGATACCCATTGCTTGTCACTGTCTGGATTGTATAAAAAATCAATAGTACACTGAAGATGGCGTTTGACTGTGCCGCCCTCTAGTGCCTTAAAACTTTTTATAGTTGTAAGGAACTTCGTATTAATTTTGAATTATATAAAATAGTGTCCAGTTAAAAAATTACATAAAAATTGTATATCGTTACGACGCGACGTTCGATATACCAAGAACTCAACATGCCTGATATTTCAATGTGTGAGGAAGATAATTAAATGTCAATAAAGTCGTTTGGTTACATGCATAGGCACTTCTTATTTGATACGTTCCTTTTTTTTTTGGACAGGTCATGCGTCTACGGATCCAACTATTTATCTGATTTGTACTGTGTTTCTGCAGATATTGCCTCTGATTAACAATACAATTAACATTCATTCACTCATTCATATGTCAATTTTAACATATATTTTAAGGTAGGACCACACTAAAGGGAACTTCAATTTAACAGAACTGCACTGCAAGTGAAATGCACGTATTCTTCGTATAAATGTTTGAGTGAAACGCGTCAGCATAATTACGCTCGAGCGACACTAAACGGCAAAGTTTGTAATATACCCAACTATTCACCGTCGATCCATTTGCCGTTAATATTTATGCTTAGTCATATATATGTACATATTTGATCAAATTAAGCAAAGCAAATGCTCAATTTTTTATAAAAAAAATAAAAGTTAATTGATTTAGATTAAAAAAAAATGCACGACTGGTTCGGACGAACTTGCTCTAATGTGTGACAGTGGTCTTGTAGATTGAGATTTTAGAAAAAAAGATGGAAAAAAATTATATGAAATTTTATTGATAACTTAAAATTCACTATTTAAATGTTTTTTGGATAAAATGAAGTAAGCCATCTGATTTTGAGAAATTTTTGTTTCAAAATGGTTTTTTGTTTTTTTTTTGAAAAACTTTTCGAAAATATATTCCAATTTTTTTTTTTGTTTTGAGTATGCCAACTTCTAGAACTTTGTAGTTTTTATCAGAAAAATAAAATTAAAAAAAAACCATTAAACTGTTTTTGAAAAAAAAAACAGAAAGTAAAAAAAAATTTTTATTTTTTTTTAACTCAAAAAAACTTTTTTTCAAAAATTTAAAAATTTATATTATTTCGTCTATAAATATGGGTCTATATTAAAATTTTTATGCAAATAAGTCAAGTGGCTTACGAGAAAATCTGATTTAAAAAAACTGGTTTTATGGGAGGTACCGTTATAAGACTTTTCCTAAAAAATCTATTACAACCAAAACATAAAATTTGCATAGAAAACACTATTCAAAAAGTTTTATCAAAATTTTAGCACCCGTTTTGTAGAAAAAATAATTTTTTATTAAAAATCGTATGGCAGGTACCGTTATTTTTGGAGCTAGAATGCTAATTCCAAAAGCCCCTTTGTAGGACATCATAATAATACTATGTACCAAGTTTGAAGCGAATCGGTCCAGCCGTTTAGGCTGTAGGTACCGATACAGACAGACGGACAGACAGACAGACAAAATTGTCAGACCCACTTTTTTAGGCTTCTCTATCATCGTAATGTTAATTTTTTTTTTTACGAATGCATAACTTGCCTTATAGTGCCTATAATCGCAAGTAAAAATCGATCGTCAGAATGTCGACTTTCGAAAATTCGATTGGTAAAAATACCGACTTATCAAAATGTCGACTCTTATAAAGTCGATTTTGAAAATATCGATGACAAAGGAACTGCATTTTGTATCAGGATAATAGTCGACATTGTTACTGACACTTTTTCAATCGACATTTTCATATTTTGGATTTTAAACTGTCAACTTCTTTTTGTCGATAAAGCAGAAGTCGGCATTTTGACAGCCGATGAAATTTGTATTTATCCAGTCGACATTTTTTGTCAACCATTCGTACGCTTCTCGTTATAAACATATGTATGTATGTTAATATATAATATGTATTTACGTTTTATCAATCGTTCATATTTTGAGGCAATTAAAATCCTGGGCCACGAATGTTGTCACTTTGCGACCAATTAGTGCATTTTAGTATCTTCTTTTAAAGTAAATGTTTCCAAAATTGAAGCGAAAAGCAAAAAAAGGACCTATTTGTGCAATCATGGTCCTCTGGATTCTAACATCATCACTTGTCCCAACAAAGTCCTGAAGTGATTTCTAGTCGTCCCGATATCAATGCTAACAAGCTCTTCGTATACGACTGTACCAACAAGTTAGTTTTTGTATCGTTTCCTGAAAACCATTTCCACCCAAATTGATTATATTTTTTTTCTTCGAGGACATGGTGTTGGCAAGGCGAATCAACATAAATATATTCGGCGCCCTTGTGGCTGCTTCAATTAACTATTTGCCCGTAGCCTGCGCTACGCGTAACTATTTTTTTTTTTTTTTTTTTTTTTTCAATGAAAAATGTGTGCAAACATTTCCATAAAGGAACTCCCACCTAAGTGCTACTCATAAAGTGCATCAGGTGACCTTTGACAGGAAACATTCATGCAGCTTCCGTATGCAAATGGTTTTTCGCGGTGAATTGCATGGGCGACATGGTAAAAAAAAACACCTTTTATGGAAATGATTACAAAAAAATATGAAAAAAAGTCCTAACTGTCGCTTTTCAGTTGACTTATTCAGAGAGCAATTCAATTCGATGCGCGGGTAGGTATAGGGTGAACAAAAAAAAAAAAAAAAAAACAAAAAAACAACATATTTTTACATGGTTGTGCGATGCCCGCCGAGGACGAAAAGGATATGTGCTGCTGGGCTTAAATATGCATACATTCTACATCGTTTCAGAGATCCAACTTGGATAAAGCAGTCTTACGCCAAGAAAAGTCATTTAAATCCCCTTAGCGTGGGACGTTGCTATATTTAGCTTGTGACATGGATATATCTATTATTTTGAGGACGCATATGGAAAGGATTGTGTTTTGTGTAAGAGTTGATTTTTCAAGCATTTTGAACATAACTGTCGAATGGGCTTGCTATATGAAAATTGCTGCCTGGTTGGTTGGTTGGTTGGTCGGTTCGTTGGTTGGTATTTGCAATCTGATACACAATCTATGCAAATATTGTTTGAACTCAATTACTTTGGAATACATTTTCAAGCCGACCCGACTGACAAAACAAGGACGAAGACTGACTGGAGCAAAGGGTGGGTTGAGGGGTGACATGGTTTTGTTATGAGGACTCAGACATAGCAAACGCGCCAGTTATGGCATAAAATATTTTACCCTAGTTGCGTGTATAACGATGAGTGGTTGGTATCAACTACTTGATTCAACAAGATCTGAAACATCCTTCTGGCCCACACCTCCTTTTGTATACGAGACACAGACACAGAGTTACAATCTGTTTAGCAACCAAACAATCAAAATGAAGTGAACCTACTTTCCGGTCTGAAAATGGAATGTGGATGGGGATTGAGGATTGTTTTCTAACCGAAACCTAGCCATCAGATCTATACGATATAAACGAGGACGATGACGACGACAACGACAACGACGCAACGATGGACGTGTTTTTATACATATTATGTCCTGCGAAGGGTATATTCAAGGAAAATTTAAACCAAACTGAAAATCGATAAAAAAAAACTGTATTCTAGAGCAAACACATCAACAATGCCCCTTTGGGTTACTCTCTCTCGCTTAACAAATCATGTCCTTTAATGGAGTAACATTTTTGTTTCTTTGCCAATTCTTGTCGTGGGTGGACGCATCAGCAGGACGAACGGGTCTTAAGAGCTCATGTGGAATGTGCAACAGTTTGAAAAGTTCTATTGGGAGGGTTTTGTTTCATCATCAAAGACCATAGTCGAGTCTCTCTGTGTCCTTTGGGTACTTTTTTGCTCGTTATTTTATTGTTACTGAATTTTATATTGAAAATGGCGCACATGTAAGACACAATATTATTTTGGTGTGTGAGTGTGTGTCATAGCATGAACGGGACGAAATGAAAAGGACGATAAAAATCTTTCCTCCAATTGTCGAGTTAAGCTTTTAATGTGTGATTTATGGCCTTTATGGCAAAATTCTGTGTGTGACTGTGTGACGACATGGCGGCGCAAAAATGTTAGATATGGGTTTTATATATTCCAGCCAGATATGAAATATAGTGAAATAATTTTAAGACCCTGATTAAGTTGATTGAGTTTTTACCGAATTTAGCAAGGCATTGGAACAGCTATATGTCGTAAGACTCTTATTGTGAATTAAAATAGTTATGGATTTAAGGATATTTTTTTTAAATTTAAATTAATACTTACATATCTGAAATTTCACTAAATTTGACTAGAAATTCAGCGAAATGTACCCCAAGGCATCCATTTGGATCCTTTATTGTTTGTTAACTTCGAGACTCTTATATATTAGAAGAAGACTAATACATACAAATCTCATGTCACGGTGTTTGTGGTCACACTCTTTCGAAACGACTCGTCCGAATTTTATAACATTTTTTGAGTATTTATGAGTATAGGTCGTAAAGTAGTACTGCTAAGTGATTAGAATGTCCCTACCCAGATGATTTTTTTGGATGTTTTTTTTTAGATTTGCCAAAAAAATACATTTAAACACAAAACAAACGCCATTTTTGAATCTGAATTCGATTTAGATTTGTAGGAACAAGATCTAACTAATTTAACCGTCACGTCGTTCCGCGTTGGTTTTTTTTTTTCAAAAAGAACGAAATCATTTACTTCCGCTTTTATGAACTCTTATCCAGACCTGCACAAGTCATTTACAAAAACAGATCGTTATGATTGATTTGATTTCTCGGATACTTTTGTCAAAATGGCAATTTCATTATGTTATATGTTCTTACCTGTATTTTCAATAAATTAAAAGGGTGTTTTCAGGGTGAATGGAAAATCTGTTTCGATAATCCAATTCCTGAAAGCGTTCTCAAATGTTTAGTAAAGAATTGTGTACCTAAGTCTATTAGACTTATGTAATCTAAGTTCTTGAACCGGCAAAATCCGCCCACAAACACGCCCACAATCGCCATTTTTGTTGAACAACCTCAATTTGGTAAAATTAAATAATGTTTTTTGTACAGTTACGATAAAAGCATAACGCTAAAATTTTGCATACGTAAGCTTTAGGTAAACTTTCTTCCAATCAAATAAAAATATTTTAGTTTGGGCGTGGCTGACGGCCATTTTTCATACAAAACCATCAATATTGTTTTTTTCAAATAACAATTGTTATATTAAAGACAAAAAACATTACATTTTGTGGGTATTACTTCTACATAAACATCTTGTGTATGAAATCAAAAAAATTGATTTCAGGCGTGGCTGACGCCCACTTTTCACTAGAAACTATAAAAAATTGTTTTTGTAAATAAACGGTATTTGTAATGAATCCGCAAGCCAATATTTTGCGTCTCTTAATAGAAACTGAAAAGTTTGTGTATGAAAGTTTTGAATTTTGGGTGTGGCTTACGCCCACTTTTCATGAAAGAACGACAAACGTAGTCTCAAAAATTTAAGGTACTTCCAATATTCAATTTAAACCTTTCCTTCCGTTCGTTATTTGAGAAATATATCTGCATTTTCTTGTGCAAATTTTTTCAACACGCCCACTTTTAAAGGCGTATGATTTTGATAAAATACCTTTGTTCGGGTAAGATTATTTAAACACTACTCGATTCAGCTGTAGTTTTACACATATGCCTAAATACTTATCAAAGCTCAGTCATTGCTTCAAATTTTATAAGACACGCCTACTTTTAAGGGGCGTTTCCGCCAAAAGTCGTATAATGCGTTTATTTTTTTAACGTTTTTTAACTATCGGTTGCAGTTTTGAAGTAAAAAGATGAACACTTTGATTTATATTCCTTGGTTACGTGGCAGAGTGGGGTCCAAGAATTGTTTAAAACACCCATAATCGCTATTTCCATTCAAAATCTAATTTTTAGAAATTTAAGTTTTGTCTTGTCTTTTGTACCAATTGCCATGGCAATAAAAAGTTTTAACTTTGGGCCTTTTTTATTGCACCAGCACTGATTGAACATCACACCACACAAAAATAATGTTATTGTACTTTTTTCTGTCTGCTAAAGATGAATTTCGTTTCTGAAACTGAAACATCGGCTGGCTGCGGGAGGCAGACGCATACACATACAAAAATATAGGGAATAGGCATAGGGTATCCAACAGTTCGATGCAAACGTACTGTAGCTCTCGCTTATGTTTATATTCCAATTCCAATACGTACGCATCGCAATATGAAATAGAATTGAGTGTTTCTATATTTCCTTACCTGCACACAATTTTTGCAATAGTTAATAAGGTTATGGATTTTCAATGTTTCTTTAATTCTTTAAATGACTTCTTTTAATTTAATTTTGATTGTTTTAAATACATATGTCTATTGAGTTTTTTATCATGTGTAATGCATTTAAAAGGTGTAAGCATATAAATTTCTAATAATTAGTTAATTTTGGTTTTTGTAATCAGCATATCTTAAATAATTGATATGGAAAAATAAATAAGTAAATTGATAGCATTTAACATACAAATATATGTATAAATATGTACCTACATTCGAATCTTCAGATAAATATTAATTAATTGAATCACGTATAGTAATCAATTTGGGGAAAAAATGAATTTAGGTAGACACTCTCATCTACACAAAATAGTCAAACCATGATATTCGGTCTAATTGGATTATGTTATGTACATATTATGTATTAGCAATTTTCATCGGCCACCCACAATGCGATGTGAGAAAAAGTTTCAATGATCCTTATTGTTTTTCTTAATTTGATTTCTTCCTATTTATATCCATCAAAGTTAAATCACTTCCAGCTAAAATATACGATAACTCTTAATTTTGGAAAGGTAGGAATGTAGTTTGCTTTTTCAAAAAAAAAAAGAGTTAGAAGTACAAAGTGTGTTAAAATCCGAAACTTAAAACCACATTAGTTTTCACTGACCTGTCAAATGCATGTTTGACCAAACACCGGACTTTGACCATAATACCACATTTCCTTACATTATTTTTTGTTTTGTAGTGAACAAATATCTTTTATTTTTATTCCTAGCACGTTTAATAACTCTCGACCAATAAACCAACCAAAAATGTTAGTGCTTGCTTTCCTATATCTCTGTGAGTCCTTATTACGCAGATACTAACATTAAATTAATGCAACTTAATGTATTACAATAAAAACATTCTATCACATGACGTACGAGACAAGCAGTTAGCGTGTTAAATTGTTGTCTTTATGGGAATAAGGACTTGTTTGGCTTACAAATTCAATTAAGGAAAAAATTGCGGTACTTAAAGACTAAATCCCTCTTTGAGCTGAAATTAGCTTTTGTATTTTCGGATGTTGATTTCGAAAATATAAGAATGAAAGAAAAACTCATGCTTAAAGTATTTTTGTTTATTTGTCTACTCCTCGAAATGGGTTTCAAATATTGATTGTACTGCACGCAGAAAGATTATTATCTATAAAACTTCAATTGAAAACATATATGTATAATTACAGCGAAGCGGTAAGATAGGCGCCCATCTTAAACTGAGTCGTTGTCGTTGTATCTTAGTTCGATTTTTTTTTTTTTTTTGCAAATTAGATTGAAAATCGAAGAGTTCTTGTTTGACAGTCTATACTTGGGAGTGGATCAATATAATTCAATCGAATATATTTATATATAGAATGGCAATGCTCCGTACGATGTCATTTGGAATTATGAATTGAATTTGTGTATGTACTTCAGGAACATGTTTGAATCTGGATCCTTGCCGATTAACAAGCAGTTCATGGGTCTTCAAGCGCATGATTTTGTCCATACCACCAATCAGTACTTTCGGATGAAAGGAATATTCAATATCTGGCTCGTACTCGAATGAGAAACGATGTAACGAAGCGGATGTAAATGGTCGATGGACTTGTTGGTACATCAATCAGAACCGACGCGCTTGTCCCAGTTCCAATTTTCGTTGTTAATTTCATTCAGCTCGTGACTTTTTCTGATTGAGATGCAGGCAATTGTTCTTCCTGCTCTATTGTTTCGCATGTACCATCGATGTGGACGTACCGTCATCTGTCATTCAAGAACATAAATAATTTCGTTCGGTTTGAAAAACGCTCGAAGAATGACGGTTACATTATTTGTATATATGTATTGATCATACAAAAATATTGAAATCGCTATCAGAAAATGATAGGATAGGAGTAAAAATTGGGGGTTATATAGCTGGCAATGGTACTGTGGATGTAGTGTTTGGTTGCTAACCTAGAGTAGTGGGTTCGAGCCCCAGCCTGGGCAGCAATTTTTCAATATTCCCCAAACTTCAACTGGACGCCACCAGTGGGATTTTCGTAAGATAAATATGACTTCATTCTCAATCCAGTATCTTAAATTTTTTTTTTTTTTTTTTTAAATACAAATCAGTCGACCCGTTTCGGAGCAGTGCGATCACAAACACCGAAACATGACATTTTTATAGATTAGATGAGCAGATTGATATTAGTGTGTATGGCTTTGTATATTTAAATATTAGGTAACTGGAGAACATACAAACATTTTTTAAATAAGAATGACGAACAGTTGAGGTGTTTTCAAATTATGAGTTGACAAGGCAGACAAAAAAAAAATCATACTTCAAAGTGAACGTGGTGCAATGTTCCTTAAAATTGCAATCAAATTCTTCATTCCTGTTAAACGACTGGCCTAGCCAAAGACTTTAAAATTAATATTGACTTTTTTTTAAGTGAATACCAAATGTGAAGTTATGGAAGCAGTGACTCCAAAGAATTAAATATCGAAGACTGCATTTTTGCGCAACCCTGGCGTGGAAAAACACTTCCTTAGAACTTTGGAGGATAAACTACACTATACAAGGTCAGCGGATTTGTGTATGCATATTTTCAATTTCTTACATTCTTATCGTTTCGATTATTCAACGGATTATTGATTTGATAAGTGATGCATCCGATTAATTTTTCATTGAAAAGCTTGTTACTTAATAACCAAAATCATTGAATATTGTGTTTTTATATACATGTCCGCACTCCGCACATAAAAGATGCATTTATATAGCTTCTGAAAATATATTTTGCTGTGGATTGTTTTCGCAAATAAATTGCATCGATGTCAGCAAATTCCTCCAACATAAACTAAGCTACAATACTTCATCAGGGCAGGAGATCGTCCTTATCATCTCTCCTAAGAAAAAATGCACGTCTTCTCAGAGTTCCGGACAACAAGTTGAGAAATCGCAAAAAACTCAAACTTTATTTGTATGCCCTCTACCCCAAGATACGTGCAATTTTCTAGACTACGTGATATGCTGTCATGCAATATATTGAATGGAAAAAGTTTGAAAAAGTCATACAGATATAAAAATAATATAATGTATCATGGTTCTAGGTTCATTATACATAAAAAAATAAAGTCCTAGAGATATGCATAAATGATATGAAAAATACTTTCCGAAAAGTCAAAACCGGTGTTCAAAAACTTTTCCACAATATAATTTATACATCAAAATAAGTTAAGAGACAGCCAAAAGTATCTTTTTCTGGATATTATGGTTTTGTGCCTTCAAGGAAGACAGTTGTTGTTGTTGTTTCAAAATTTTGTACAAGTATAAAGATATTATGATGCTGAAAATTGTTATCAATATCTCAACTTGACAGCTCTGATTAAACACATTGTGAGTGGCATGTGATATTATCCAAACCAATAACAAGGTGCTTGACAGTACTTCAACCATAAAGTGTAATTGGATACACTCGAGAGATGGTTGAGGTGGAGTTGGGACTTGGGAGGATATTCTTTTTCTATGCATCCATGTTAATCGTAAGAAAAATATTAACTTTCAACAAAAAACAACAAGCGTATCTTTGAACCAAGATGCCTTGGGTTCCTTATACCTACTCCTCATAATTAAAATCCTTTTCAAACAGAACAAGGGTTTTATTCTTCCTCAGGCGGAAATTATGGTTAAGTGGGTACAGGGTGTTATGTGGTGGATTTTGTTGAATGCAAAATTTGACTTTTTAATATTTATGTATATACTCGTATCACATTCTTGAAATAATTATATGCTGTGGGTATAATTAGGTATAACGTATAAAAACCATTCCTTTTGAATTCATACTTTTTTTTTTGCTTTTCACCAGGTTCCAGCCCTAAGGCATTATCGGAAACAAAGACATAATGGACACAGGTTTCTGTGGGAAATTTGAGCAGTTGGCTGGCTCATGCAGTTTAAACAATAAACTGGAACAAAATAGTCGCTGACGGTCATAAACACAAATACATACATCATACGAAGTCATCCTTAAAGGACAGAATGAAAAACAGTAGGTAGATTACTCTTATTTTCTTTTTTTGTGATAAGTACTTATATTCCTACACAAAACAATTTAAATAAATATTTTTTTTTTATAAATCAGTAAATAAAAATAACCATCAATTTTCTTTACTGTGACATATTTGTTTCACCGATGACGTAGGCAAAATCGTATTCTTGTTATATGAAACATAGCTGTCGACAGCACTGCATTGATCCCTTTCAAATTTATTTATTAAGGTATGACCACACTATGCCGAACTGCGTTTCGGCGAAACTGCACTGAATGCACGGCTTTTTCTATTAATTACTTGAACTGCAAATGAAGTGCGGTTAAACTAGAGCACAGTACACGTCATTATTTTTTGATATGTGTAAATCAATTCACTATTGTTTTATTATACCTATAATCATTCCAGAATAATCTTGCTTTGATCTAAAACCAGTTATAATTGTGACAGAAAAAAAAATTACACCACCAAATATGCTTCGTTCAATGTTGCCGCAAGCCAAAAAAAAAAGAGTCGCTTGATTGAACTGAAAAATCCGCTATATGCCAAAATTTAAAAAAAAAGTCGCTAGAAAAAAATGTAGTACAAATTAATATCTATACTTTTGCAGGTATATTTTCTTTTTCAACGGAAAATCCACATTTGATCTGGACTTATCGCACTAAAATTAGTATTTGTAGTCATAAATTGGAAGGAACTAGTCAAACTATAAACTTTATTTGACGGCTTGCTGGAGAAATATTATTAGAAAATCTGCAAAATACAAGTATGTAATAAGATTCACATTTTATAAAAAAAAAACCTTTTAAAATTACATATCATTTCACATGATAAACCGAAATATGAGGTATGCTGATGGTACGTGTGACGTAACTATCGTCGGATTTTTTTTCGAAGTGAAGATCAATAAATGTATTGAGCAGCCGGTTTTTATTATGTTTTTATATTTTTATAATTCTTATAATCATACGACAATTTGTTTAAATACTCAATTCAAAAATATAGTCTTCATTTGAGAAATAAAATAATTATAAAAGATGATAGTGACGTCTAAAAATAACAAGATGGAGATTTGTATGTGTCTAGTCAGCATATCTGGTATTTTTATCATGATCATTTCATAATTGACAAACTCGAATGGCAGGGACGTAATATGTATCTACAAAAAATATGTTTTTGCAAAAAGTCGCTAGAAAAGTAGCTAGAAATATCTAGGGACAAAAAATTATTTTTTGTCGCTAAGCTTTTGAAAATTCCGCTAGATATGATGACAAAGTCGCTAAAACGGCAACACTTCGTTGCACTTTTTCTAAGCCGCACTTAGCAGCAGTGGAACTGCACCTTAGCGGATCGACGTGGCATATTCGGGTAGACTAACGACCTATTAGGCCGTTTACAGGGCAGTTCGATTAAGTTCGATACGATTTCATTAAAAGAATTCGTGGAGTTCCATTGTACTGCATTTTCGCTGAAGCGCAGTTCCTCTAGTGCCGCCCTGCCTTAATATTTGTTTTTTTTATTTTACAAAAAATAGAACTGAAAGTTTTGCTTTTCTTTTTTCATTCAGATAAGAGCCTTAGCAGACGGGGCATAGAATTTAAGTTTCATGTTTTGTTAAGAGCATGAGCAGAGCCGCTGTATAGTGGCAGACAAAGAAGTAATAAGCTGAGCAAAGCAAGCGTTTGATTGACAAGTGAAATTATGAAAGAACGAATACAAATGGCGGAACGACTTAACAGAATCAATAGGGGTATTCACGATCTGGTGTAACTTGTCTTGCATCATTGTAAAAGTGGAGAAGTGCTACGTTTTCTTGCAATACAACAACAAATATACTGGATGTCATTTTGTTACACTTTTGCACTTTATCTATACCTCAACCCCATTGCAACAGGAAAATACAAGGGTGTAAAATACTTTTGATTTTGACATTTGTGTCAACCTGATTTTGACATTTGTGTGAGTTTTGCTACAGATTAGAAGAAGTGAGTTCACGATCTACAAGAAATACAAACAATTTCGCACTTTTACAATACTTGGTTGCACCAGATCGTGAATACCCCTAATGTAGGTGGTTTGAGAGACAGAACCTCTTTTAAAAATTACGATTGACAATAAGTTACTGACAGTTAGTACATAAAGCGTTGTCAGTACAGAGTATGTTACAGTTCTGAACGAAACAGACAACAAAGTCCCGATTTTCGTTACAAAGTAAACAGCAACAAAAAAAATTAATTTCAACCTTCCAAATGAACTATTTAACGCAACAGAGTTGTATACAGTTTAAAAAGAAATTGATAAGCCAAGAGGCCACTTATCGAAACCTTAACTCTTTGTGGGCAACATTTGTACCATAGACTGAGTTGTGTACTGGATGGTGACCAAAAATTGCATTGAATACAATTTGCCGTATTTGCTAATTTGACCGTATACGCGAAGAAAATGTCCGAATGGTGGAGTCATTTGAAACAGGAATGCATCTATATTTGCTGATTACCTATCGAGTTCCATTGTGTAGTCTGTAATGAATTGAAAAGAACCATTTACACAAATTGGAAGTCGTGCTCTGAAAGCTGAATGTAATGGGATCCATACAGTGCACATCAACGCACTGTTGCGTCGGACGAAAAATAACAGAGTCCCTAACTGAATGAAACTATTTTGTGACATTCGTCGATGGCTAGGTTCGGTGAATCTTTTTACAAAAAAAAAATCCACACATAGCTACATTTATATGTATAAAGATTTTCCTTGATAAAAAAAATATTTGGCATGGTCAAGTGAAATTGAATATCAACCCATACTTGATTAGACTTAATTCAAAATATCAAATTAAAAAATTCGAAACTGCTGTTTTGTCTGTTCATAATCGATTATGTATGTATGATACAAAATACATGTAAGTACGAGTACATACATATTTGTTATACATAAACTTTGTACTCACGTGCAAATGTCTTGCGAACGAGACAGTTCCGCAAACTAATGAAGGGCTTTTTCCTAGCTTCCCGACCGTTGAAACTTTTAGCCTTAATGGTACGACGAATAGTCGATTCGGAGACACTTTCCACATTCAAAAAAACACTCGGCTAACTATTTTTGGTGCACTCAAACGGTGGTTAGCTTTTATTTTTCTTACGATTAAGCGTTCTTCGTGCGGTGTTAATTTTTTTGGTTGCCCTTTTTTCTTCTTAAACTCAAAACGTCCCTCGTTGCGATTGCGATATTTTCGTACAATATCACCAACAGTATTAGCTTTCATGTCTAATTTTTCTCCGATCTGTTTGTAGGTTGAACCTTTTAAATAATGGTTAATCACCAATTTTCGATTTTTTCTTAATCGCAAAAAAATTTAAATGAAATTGACAAGAAATTTTGTAACGGCAACAATGTAAAAGCGACGTTTAAATTAAAAATCGATTACCTTGATTAAAACAGTTGAAAAAAAATGCAAGTTAAAAAACCGAATATTATAGGGTTTTCACATCGAGCCGAAAACCCGGTTTCAGCTAAAAGTTTACAAAACCTGAAAATCGTTCACACCGGACTTTTCAAGTTTTCGTTTGACATTTCACTTCATTTTTACAACTGACTATCAAATTTTGAAATGAAAATATTTTCGGCTGCTATGATTGATTTTTTTTTTTTGACGTTTACGCGCTTTTTAGGTGTGTAAATTTTAACGATAGGAGATATATACAAACTTAACACCCATGAGCCTTAATGCGCTCAAAATAAGATGCACTCCTGTGCGACAAAAAGTATTATACAAACTTATTCAATTTCACTTCGACTTCGAAAGAAAGAAGGCTACTATGAACCCTTAGCTTTCCTGGAAACGTATTTGAATTTATGTATTCTAAAATAATCGATATGAAATAACAGAATACAGAAGGCTTCCTATATTTTATTGTCATGAGGTAGTCAGGAATTCATATAATTTATGTATACCTAATTTATTTTCAATTCAATTTCAAGGAATATTGAACAGTGTCGATATGAAATTCCCAAGCTTTACATCAAATTATTTAGGTCCAAACTTATGTCATCAATTCAATTGAATTAATTGAAAGATTTAGAAAATTTTACTGTATGAAAAATTGCAATCGGATACACTCGTATCAGGGAAGACCCTAAGGGGCCAGTTATAGCGATACGGAAAACCAAAACGAAAAAAAATTCAAATGGAAAATTTGGTATATAGTGTAATCAGATTTAAAATACAAATGCTACACTGATCGATGGCAACCAACTCAAAGAATTTATTTTGCAAAAAAAAATTTCAATTGAACTTGTACTTTTTGTTGAAAATGTATTCAATCATTTTTCTGTAATACGTATAAAAGAAAAATACTAAAATACATTTTTAACAAAAAGTATTTGTTCAATTAAAATTATTATGAACAAAACAAAATTCTCTACATTGATTGCCATCGAGGAGTGTAGCATTTGTCTTAAAAATCGAATCAGAACATACAAAATTTTCCATTTGAAAATTATTTCGGTTTGGTTTTCCGTATCGCTATAACTGGCCCCTAACTCTGGTGACTTTGCCAACAAAACATGAGTGATGTCAAATAAGGTATATAAAATCTACCTGAGCTCGGAAAAATTCCATTAAATCTTGAACTGAGACACCATCATACTTTTCATACTTTTATATATCGTTCTTAGCGTGCTGAAGTTAAGGTGCAGCTCAACTGCGCAGTCTTTGAAAAAGTGGTTTGAACAAAGTAGTGTAGTGCAGTGCAGTTCTGCCTAGAGTGGTCTTGCCTGAATGCAAACGTAGAGCAAAGTATAATAAATGGAAGAAAATGGAAGCTTAATAATTATTGCCTGAACCAAGAATGTTCCCATGCGTTCCGTCAAGTGAACTGTTCGTACAAAAAATAGAAAGCAAAATGTTCGCACAAAAATAGAACTTTAAATTGTTATTCTACTTTTGTTTAACTTGTTGAAATTCAACTTGTTGTTTTATAAATATCAATTTTTTTTTATTTCAAAGAAAAATATATACAATAAAACAAATGTAATATAAAAATATTGTTATTGTTCTTAGAGATCTCAGTCAGAACAAATAAAATAAATTAAGTTGATTTCTCAAAGCCAAGGTTAATATAACAACTTAACACAAATAACCGTACTGGCCTAACTGTCTACCTTGGGGGACTCCGAAGTATAGACTTGAGAGGGTGGATCTGAAACGAAACACTTGAAAGAGAGATAAGTGGGTAGATATTTATTTGCTTGACAGAAGCTTGCTTTTTGAATAGCATAAGGCAGTGGCGTAGATAGGGTGGATCAGGGGGGTATACCCCAATGGGGGGATTGGGATCGACAATTGTTCAATATAACCAGTCATGCCAAATAAGTTAAAGAAACGCACTCTGAAATTTTGTATACCTACTTCCTACGTGAATTAAGTCTTCTTAGTACTCACAGGATTCCTAGAGGCATTGTCAATTGTACATTCTATACCTACATTCTACGGAAAAATACAAAGTCAACTTCATCTGAAAGAAATTATTATTTCTGCAAATCAACTAATCTTTTGAATTTCTTTTTTATATTGATTTTTGAAAAGTATTTTTGATATTCGGTAAACGCGCAAGAAAAAGAGCTTTCATCCTGCTTTCCATCACTTTATTAAAACTTTAAAATAAAAGTGCACGACTGGGTCCGACAAACTTGCTCTAATGTGAGACAGTGGTCTTGGGGTTTGAGATTTTGGAAAAAAAGCAGGGAAAAAACTAAGTATATATGAAATTTTATTGATCATTTAAAAATCAATACTTAAAACTTTTTTTTGGAAAAAAAGAAATAAGCCATATGATTTTTTTTATTGTGAAATTTTTTTAGAATTTTTTTTTTTCAAAATCGTTCGACCATTTTTTTCAAAAAACAGTTTTTTTTTTAAACTTTTCCAAAATAAATTCCAATTTTTTAAAGTATGCCAACTTGTAGTTTTTATCAGTAAAATAAAATTTTAAGAAAAAGGTTGAACCGTTTTTGGAAAAAAATAAAAAAAATAATAAAAAAAATTTTTTTTTTAAACTTTTTTCAAAAACTTAAAAATGTATATTATTTCGTCTTTAAAAGGGCTTCTACATTAAAAATTTCATCAAAATCCGTCAAGTGGCTTGCGAGAAAATCTGATTTTGAAAAACCGGTCCTATGGTCCTAGACTTTTCTTGAAAAATCTATTCCAACCAAAACATAAAGTTTGCACAGAAAACATTATTCAAAAAGTTTTATTAAAATCGTAGGAACCGTTTTTGAGAAAAATTAACTTTTCACTAAAAATCGTATGGCAGGTACCGTTATTTTTGGAGCTAGAATGCTTATTCCAAAAAACCCCTCTGTAAGACGTCATAATAATACTATGTACCAAGTTTGAAGCAAATCGGTCCAGCCGTTTAGGCTGTAGTAACTGTACAGACAGACAGACACACGGACAGACAGACAGAATTGTCGGACCCACTTTTTCGACTTCTCTATCATCGTAATGTCATGTTTGATTGTTAGAATTTTTTTTTTATGAATGATTGTCACATGTGACAATCATCTAGCCAGACGAAATTTGTTGATTGTGACTATCACTTATCACAAATCACCTTAGACGATTCCACCCCTGGCCGTTGTGGCCTGGCCGCGCGACCTCGCCGCCTAGTGCGCGCCTAGCCTAAGAGAACTGATTTGCAATTTAGTAGATAGATTGAGGGGAAGATGATAGCTGTCGATAGTAAAAAGAGATATGGTAGATACATAGTTACGCTTAGGAGTTAATGGGGTCGGTTGTGAAATCAAGATCAAGTGACATAGTCGAGATTCAACGAAGAATAGATTGCGATGAGTAATCTGTCTAGTCTAGTGTGTCTGTGTATGAAAAGATAAGCATTGTTTCAGGAATGGCATATAGAGGATCAGGAGAGTGTGTACGGCTGGGTTAAACTAGGATCAATTGTAGTTATTAAATTAAGTGCGCCAACTCTGAAAGTATATACGATAAAGAACCAACCCAACTGATTGTTTTCAAATTTGTATTAATGTATGTAGTGGTGCAGGGAAATAACTTCACTGGGAAATAACTTCACATGGGAAATAACTTCACCACCAGTGGGAAATAACTTCACTTTTTTGATGTGAAGTTATTTCCCACTTTGAGTGGGAAATAATATCACTTAAAATTTGGTGAAGTTATTTCCCACCTTTTTTTCTAAGAATTTTTTGATAAAAATAGCAAAGAGTAAAGGGTTTTTTCTTTTTAATAACAATTTATTTGTCCAAGTATCTTGTGGCTATAAACAATTGTTAATTGTTCATTTTGCTTACATGTTATAGTAATAAGTATACTTATTATTTTCATGTAATGATCCGCATGATTTTTTTTACAATTAGGTACATACTTTATATTTAAAAAAATTTTTTTGTATATACATAATATAAAGTAATTGTGAATTTTTCACAATTACTTTATATTATGTATACAGGGTGTCCCGAAACTCAACGTCAAGCGGGCACCGGGTGAAAGGGTAGGTTATGTCCGTACTGGGAAAAGTAAGGAAAAAAATCCATCTCGCTTTGTTTAGTAAAAATAGTAATATTTATAAAAATTATAAAAATCGTTACACTAGACCACACTTTTAGGTACTGTGGTCACAAATTTTCATATTTTGCGGTGTTTATTTTTTTATGTAATCCTTACTAACTATGCTATTATTCCCAATTAAAAATCCAAAAATAAATATCGTAGTTTTCGTAAGAAAAATAAAATTTGACTGATTCATGGTGAAATTTTTTTTTTAAACTTAACTTTGATACTTCATACTTTAAAAAAAATGTACCGCACTACCCTCGGCAAGTTATTTAAAAAGTTGGCCCATTTTACCAAGATTTCAAAATGGTACAACACTTGCTAATTATTCACCCATAAGAAATATTATCAAAATTTAAACCGCTGTGGAGCATTATAAATTAGGACTAAAAAATTGGAAAGTATTGTATTGTTCCTTATTAATGTATTACTGAAAACTTCATCTATTCATAAATCTTAATGAAACAAATGAAAAAAATTTAATACATTTATTTTATCTAAAAGCACTTTACACTAAAGCAAATGTTCAAATTGTTTACCCTCGGCACGAATACAGGCTCTGCATCGCCGCAGAAAAGATCTGTTCATCAGACGTCCAAATCTCCTTGCATTAATATCTTCTCCTGCTTCAAGAATTGTTTGGCGTAGTTCGTCTCTATTTAGAATTGGTTTATCATAAACTTTTTCTTTTATGCAGCCCCAGTAAAAGAAATCGAGCGGGTTTAGGTCCGGAGAACGAGGAGGCCACAAAATTGATCCAAGGCGCCCAATCCACCTATCGGGATACTCAGTACTCAGGTAATCCCGTACTAGACGAGCATAATGTGCTGGGCAACCATCTTGTTGAAACCAAATGTCTCGTTAGATGTTCAATGGTACATTTTCTAACAAATTCGGCAGTTCATTTTTTAAAAAATGCAGGTAGTTTTCGCCATTTAGATTTTCTGGCAGCTCATATGGTCCAATTATTTGTCCATTTAAAATTCCGGTCCAAATATTTATTTTAAATTAATATTGAGAGCGGTCTTCACGCATAAAGTGTGGATTCTCTCTGTGCCACTCATGTAAATTATGCAAATTCAAATAACCGTCTTTTTTAAATGTATTGCCAGGAAGTTGCATCTTTTGTTGTTGTGTTGGCCAGTGTTTTTCTTAACAAGGGTAGAATTTTCCAATTTTTTAGTCCTAATTTATAATGCTCTACAGCGGTTTAAATTTTAATAATATTTTTTATGGGTGAATAATTAGCAAGTGTTGTACCATTTTGAAATCTTGGTAAAATGGGCCAACTTTTTAAATAACTTGCCGAGGGTAGTGCGATACATTTTTTTTAAAGTATGAAGTATCAAAGTTAAGTTTAAAAAAAAAATTTCACCATGACTCAGTCAAATTTTATTTTTCTTACGAAAACTACGATATTTATTTTTGGATTTTTAATTGGGAATAATAGCATAGTTAGTAAGGATTACATAAAAAAATAAACACCGCAAAATATGAAAATTTGTGACCACAGTACCTAAAAGTGTGGTGTAGTGTAACGATTTTTATAATTTTTATAAATATTACTATTTTTACTAAACAAAGCGAGATGGATTTTTTTCCTTACTTTTCCCAGTACGGACATAACCTACCCTTTCACCCAGTGCCCGCTTGACGTTGAGTTTCGGGACACCCTGTATACAAAAAATTTTTTTTAAATATAAAGTATGTACCTAATTGTAAAAAAAATCATGCGGATCATTACATGAAAATAATAACTATACTTACATGTTCAGAGTAAGCAAAATGAATAATTAACAATTGCTTATAGCCACAAGATACTCGGACAACATATTTTACTAGCACAAGCTGTTTGCAAAGAAAATGAACTTGTAACCTAGCAACATAAATAATAGCAAAAACTCTGATGGAATCTTCAAAGCTTAGGTTGGAGTGAAGTTATTTCCCACTTAAAGTGGGAAATAACTTCACCAACAAAAGTGAAATTATTTCCCACAAAAAAGTTAAGTTATTTCAAACTCAAAGTGGGAAATAACTTCACATCAAAAAAGTGAAGTTATTTCCCACTGGTGGTGAAGTTATTTCCCATGTGAAGTTATTTCCCAGTGAAGTTATTTCCCTGCACCGTATGTAGTATGTACATATGTATTTTTTTCTTTTTCTTTTTGATTCTTAATCTTTCCTAACCTCACAAGAATCCAGTCAATTTAATGCATCTGAAAATTACTATGTCTATGTACTACATACATAATAATTACTTTCACGACATGAATAGCACGTATACAAAACTTTTTGGCGTCCCCGGCATATTATTTTAGCTTTTGGAACTAACTACTTATCAAAATAAATTTCGGAGCTCAGTGTTCTGTTTTAAAAATGTATCATCGCTTCATAGTTGTCATGTATGTCAACGTTTATGTACATATGTATGTATAGTATGTACTCATGTTTAGAAAACACGATCTGCGTAGGTGCATACAGCAACATTTCCCAAAATGTAAAAATTTTAATTGCATGTCGTTTGCAGTCACAAAAATTATAAGGATGTGTAAAAAAAAGAAGACGTGCGGATAAAATCCAGCAGCAGATTAAAAAATCACAGTTGAAATGTCAAATCAAAATTCAAGTATGAATTAAATTGAGGTTAATCTTTGTTTGTTGTAAAAAAATGTGAACATCAAAAGTTTTTCCTTGTGTACTAAAAAAAAAATTCCTCCAGTTTCAGTTCAGAGTTCATGAATTTGAATGCTTAAATTAATCATGTATGCTACGAACAAAAGTATTTATTTATTAAGAAACTTTGTAAAATGCTTGATTCATTTAATAGGAGTAAGAAGCTTTGCATAAATTATTCACTTTGAAAAGCAAATCAAGGGATTCATTTCGGTTAGCGTAAGTCAGGCAAATAAGTGATTTTAATTAGACCACCATCACTAATTAATCCTGAAGCACTTCCCATCATTTAATAAATAATATGAACAGAAAATCAGTATACCTTAAATATTCACTTTCAGTTAATGGACTCTCCTCTCAGAGTTGTTAACGGAACTACGAAATTATCTTAACTTTTACGATCAATAAAGGATTTGATATTGCATGCCAAAACGAACAATTAAATGTCATATTGATTTTCGTTTCATGCCCTAAGTGGTTTCTCTCTCTCTCTCGCTCTCTCATGATGGGAATAAACAGATGAAAGAACTAAGCTTGGAAAGTTTTGTTTTGCAAGTAAAGTGTCAACGCTGTGTTTGAAGTTGTGAAGGGTAACGTTTTTTCACATGCTTTAGACTTTAGAGTTTAGACAAATTTTAAACCAAAGAATAATCGATACAAGAAGAATTGTGCATTAGAACTTGGCAACAAAAGATTGTTGAAAGTTGAAGTTTTTCAGTTTGCTTTCGTTTCGTGGGACATAGAATAATTATCAGAATTTTGATGACCACACAGGAAAGTGTATCATCAAATTAGTCTTATTTTATTCTACAAAATTAAACGTTTTAACCTTAAAGAAACATTGTTTGTTAGATGAAGCATACAAAAATCCTTTTTAGGTGCTGAACGCATTCATTTTCTCTGATCCACAACCATAAGGCTCCAGTAATTTTGTAAAGGAGCAAACATAAGCATAATAGGAAATTCCATTGAATAAACTCTAATCAAGACCATCTTCGTTTCGTTAAGTCCCGTTCACTTTCGCAAACAAGAACATGGGCGCCCGACGAAAACTTAACAATTGTTTTGTTTCGTACCAATAAGTTGTGTATATTTGCACTTGGCTCACCAGTTTTGATGGTGCCGACACTGGTGACATCTTATTGAATTAAATATCTTGATAAATGCACCTGATGAAAATGCAGTACCTATTAAGAATCCGCGAGCGAGATTAACTTTTTCCCATGAAAAAGTGAATCATGTGCCTCAAAATGTCACTTGGAGAAACTGATGAGTGCGAATCGACACTGCCTAGTTAATAAGCTACGAGCCTATATAAGTGAAAAATTGCTATACCTACCTATGCACCGTAACTTTTCAAACTTTCCGTTCAATTTTGACATTATCAAATGTGTGTTTGCTTATGCCTGGAATGTTTTGGTGGTTGTGAGATCAAATGATTGGAAATTTTTGTTTCATTCTAAAAAAAAAAACAGATTTTCCATTTGATGATGTTAAAATGGATACATTTATATGTATCCTTATTTTGATTCCAAAATAAAGTTTAAAGATATGTTCTTTCAACTGTTTTTTTATTTGGCAAACTTATCATTCATTAATCATTATTGTTCTATTTGAGCGAGTCGAACTCAATGACACAATTTTTGATAGCTTAATTTGATAACTGTTTTGACAGTGCTCTGGCATTTATTTCCCACAATCCGACAACGCTGAGTATACTTGCAGTAATGCTTCGCAGCGGACTCAGAAATATTTCCACTGGATGTATCCGTGCTCCTGTTTTTTTTTTTTTTTTTTAATTTTGTACCAATAGTTGAAAAAAGGTAAACAAACAAAATTATACTTCACGTTTAAATGCATGAAAGTAGACCTGGGACCAACCCAGTGTTATGGGTCGAAACTTTCCCACAATTCAAAAAAAAAGTGTCAGAGATCCTGGCACAAGTTGATGTGGCAAACCTTTAAAATAACCTCCCAATAAAGTATGTTTGTTTCTATAGGAAAAGAAAAATTCCTTCACAGAAAATGAGGTTAAATTGGGTCTTTATGAATACATATTTTCGTAGACTATATGCACCCCTATTCCCAAAAGCTGCATCCAAAGTTAAAGTAGTTTCCGACGTCATTTTTAAATAATGTGCACGACTGGGTTGCAAAAACTTGCTCCAATGTGTGACAGTAATCTTGGGGTTTGAGATTTTGAATTACAAAAATTAGGAGGGAAAAAATATCAATTGGAATAATTATATTATCCACTTCAAAATCAAAACGTTTTTTTTTTTTTTTTGAAAAAAAAAAAAATTAAGTCAGGCATCTCATTTCTTGTACTGTTTTGAATATTATGAAAAAATGTTTCAAAGTCGCTTTTTTTACAAACTTTACGAAAACATACTTCAATTGTTTTTAAGTATGCAAATTTCTTTATCTTTGTAATTATTATCAACCGTTTTTGAAATAATCAAAAGGAAAAAAAATTTAACTTTTTTTTTAAAAAGCTCAAAAAAACATCTTTGAAAATTTAAAAAACAACACTATTTCGTTTGTAAAAGTGCCTTCGCACTACCTCTTTTTTTCCTTGAAAATTTATTCCAATCAAAACATAAACCATGTGCTAAAAACACCATTCAGAAAGTTTGATAAAAATCGTAGAAGCCATTTTTGAGAAAAATGAGATTTTCATTAAAAATTATTCGCTCGAACCCTTAGTATTAGCGCTGAATACCAATTCCGAATACCCCTCTAAAGTTATAAGTTCTATACAAATCGGTCTAGCCGTTAAGGCTGAGGTAGGTGTCGATACAGACAGACGAAAAGACAGACAGACAGAATTGCCGGACCCACTTTTTTCGGCTTCTCTATCATTGTTATGTCATGTTTGATTGTCAAAAAACATGTTAAGAATGCATAACTTGCCTCAGAGTAGGTACCTTCATATTTCTGCAAGTAAAAAAAAGGGTAGAATTTTTCTGTTTTACATAGTTACCAATGCTAATAGAATTTCCAAGCAAACATTTTTTTACATTTAAAACCCTTTTCAAAAAAAGAGGCCTATAGAATTTCAAGCATAAGAGCAATGAGATTAAATTAAAGGACCAAGTACGTGCCACTTAAGACTGCAATTTTTGTCCAGAATGTCTTATGTAACAGTTGTTCTATTAAAAAGGGTTTCAGACAGAAAAAACTTTTTCAACTATATTTGCATGCATTATCCCTGTACCAACTACCCTACCTACGGGTATGAGGGTATAGCCTTTTTATCAATAGCAAATTATTAGATAAATGTAAATAATCACGTACTTTTAGCCAGCGATGGTATTTAAGGGACCAATATAACATTCAAATAAGGATCTTATATCCTTTCGATGAAAAAAAACATCTCAAACTTGTATTCATTTATGTCATTTCCAAGTTTTTTGTAGTCTCTCAGTTTGTCTTCAATTGAAGGAGGAATCTTCATGAAACTTGAATAGGTAACTATCATGACAATGAATAAACTATCATCAAAATGAAATGCATGTCATGATGTCATCAAATACTCGTCTATGTTTAGTTATTAGAAAGCACATTACCATACATTCTTTAGAATCATTTTCCCATTTCAATCCATGCTTAGTTTAGAGTTTCATTTTCTGACATGAACATGAGAATCGATTTGTAAATGCAAAAGATACAATGAAACTCAACTTGTATACCTGGAACAGACTTGCAAAGTTTATGCACGCATCACTGCGCATGAAACAGGATGTTCTTCCATACCTCCTTTAAAGATTTATAATAGAAGTCTTATCCAATTTCTTGTTCTCAGGAATTGAATTTCTGCTTAATGATGCGTGAGATTTAATGTATTATGAAATAAGAAATTGATTTCTAGGTGATTACATAAGATGTTGCTAATTCAACAAGTCTTGGAAGAAATATTAAGACATGAGTTCAGCTATCATTCTATGGTTGACAAAATTGGTTTCATTAAGACAAGACCGCAGTAGGTGAACCACACTACACGACTTTTTTTTTCAAAACGCACCTGAACGCAGGTGGACTGCACTTAACAGCAAATTTTTTATAATCAATTTATTTAACGGGAAGACTATAACAACTGTTAAATTTACTGTCGCTAAAGTGCACTTCCATTGCAGTGCAGATCCGCCTAGTGAGGTCTTGCCCTTATGTTGTTTCGGCAAATATTTCGTTGAATGTTGACATAGGCTTATGTGGACCTTAATGCTGGATTTACATTGTTCTGCAACGTCGTGATCTGCGTATTTCTATAAAAGTAAAGTTGGGGAGGTATACGTCAATATACAGAAGAGTGAAAGAATACAATACTCGTGTTTGCATTGCTATAATTTTGTATAGCTTGGTGAAAGAAAAACAAATAGACCACCGTAGTTGGTTCACTTTGTAGAGTTGAAGGGATTAGCATTCAGAAAAATTCGATAAATTTAATTTTAAACATAGGGTAAGTCGGATGAATATGCCACACTTAACAGTAAACAAATAAAAATAAATAGTAGATGACAAGTTTAGTAGAATTTCTCAATTTTATTAGATTGTAGTTTTATTCAACAAATAAACAGAGAAAAACATAACTTTAACTCTTAAAATTCATTGTAAATTAAGTTAAAAAAACCATGGTACTTGGGTGTGTTGGCCAGGTGTTCGTCAATAACATCTGGCGAGCGCTTGGAATTCGGTAGAACGATACCTGGAGGGGGATAAAAAAGTAAAGTGCTTTAGTTTTAGGGTTTAGATTAGGGTAGATTTAAGAATTATTTAAGTTTAAATTCGTACCAACGAATTTAGCTTTGGTGGAGGTGATTTTATTTCATTTTTATTATTTTTGGTGATGGGTTTCATTTTATTATTATTATTTTTGGTGGTGGAAGTTAATTTTTTTAATATTATTTTCATTATTTTTAGGTAGGTTTAGTTAGGTTAGTTTAATTTTAAAAGCACTATACTTACATGTCCTTCAGGTAGCGTCAAAGTCCTTCGATTTGCGATAACGTTTCATACTTTTTAGAGTAGAGTAATTCCTTTTCCGATCTCTCCTCTTCCTTTCCTCTAACTTTCTTCTTTTTCTTGCACGATCATTTTGATTGTCAAGCAGAAGGGATAAGTGGAAGTGGCAAAGAACCACCCCCATTTCCGTCGAGCATAGCCGTGCAACGACAAGCGTGCCGCCGCCCTTCTACTTTCCCAAAGTAAGTCCCCCGTTTAACCCTAACTCGCAACAATGACCTTAAAAAGTGGCATTTTACCCAAACGTGAAGGGGTAAAATGCCAGCAAACATTTGGTATAGTAGACAGTGTTAGTATATTAAACTTTCATCGATGGGACATATCGGGCAGCTTCCATTGTCCAAACAATCCTTGTGCATCCATTTTCATATTTTCGAGGCATTTTGAAAGAACTTAAAAGCGAAGGGGATAATATGCCACTTAAGTGGGCAAAATGCTAGTTGGTGTGGAACAAATGTGGCATTTTACCCCAGAACATCAAAAAATATAAAAACATCCCTGCACACAAATTAAGGGAACATATAACGTCTAGAAACGGAGAAACACTACGTTTACAAAACAAATTTTACCTTTTTTGAAGAAACTTTCAGATATTGAACTGAAAAACCTGCAAAACAAACGTTATAAAATTACACTGAATTTTATAAAAAGACACTTGGATTTATACTTCACGATATATTTTCTAAAACGAATTGCCTAGTAACATGCGCACCCGTATGTCCAAATAACAAAGCGAAACTGAACGAATTGCATTGTCATAGTTGCCAATATCGACTTAGAAGTATAAAATATTGAAAACTGTCATATTAACCCACACTGGCATAATCACCCAACTAACCCTACAAATTCGAAAATTGGTGTAAAAACGAGTATAGGTTTAACTGCTGGCCTGAACTATAGAAATTATAGGAACCTCCAAATGCAAAAGAATATGCTTTAATCAAAATGTACATGTTCGTCTTTATTCCACAAAATCTATTTCGTGAACCAAATTCTTTCCCAGAATTATGCTATCCAGATTGAATCAGATATCATTTAGAACTTTTGGTCTCTATTCATAAAATAGTGATCTATAACATAACATACTTCATTATAATCTTAATAGCTTTGTTCGGGGTTTTTGTGCCAAACAATGAAAACTGTCAAAGTTTCTTAAAAATCAGAGAAAAATCTCTCTCTTTTACCGACAATTAGGCGAACACTTTTTGTGTTAATTCTTGAGAAACGTCAAATATTTTGATTAGTTAGCTCTTCGCAGGAAGGGTCATCTGCAACAACCAATGTTTATGTCATTTTTTTGACAGAGTTCAAGTTTTTACCAGATGAAACTTCACTTGGTCAAAACTTGAAAATAAATGAACGAAAGAATAAAACAGCTGTTAATTTTTCGTTCATCTTTCAGTACACGAATGCTTTTTGTGTTAATGTAAATGTATGACATCGAATGCAAACTGTTTGATTTCGGTACACGAACAAAGCTAATCTGACCTATGACAGCTGGCCTTCAATTTTTGCAACTGCCCTATCGAAAGCCGACAAACAGTAAACAGATATTTAAATCGTAGGGTAGGGCGGGGCTAGTTGGACCACTTTTTACTTGAAGTCTCATAAATATCAAACTATTGATAGTACAACCATAGAACTGGTATTGAAAGAAAGAATGGGATTCTGGCTACTTAATGAAACATTTGAAATATGTTACCGGAGAAAAATAATGCTGCCTTAAATAGATCAAGCCCCCGTTATAGGGGCTAGTTGGACCTAGCCCTGAAAAGTGGAAAAAAAAGTCTTGTAAAGGACAACAAATCTAAAATTAATTAAAGAATTTTACTTAAAGCAGTCAAAAAAAAAATTAAAAAAAAATTACAAAAATACTTCATTTAATAATAGTATACAAAAACAATAAAAAAAATTTTTATTTAAAATTAAGGTTTAAACAAAATTAAGAATCAAAATCGCTCCAGCTCCAGCTACTGAACATTTTCTATGAGCCCACTTTCGGCTCTCCCCGTTACACGTTTGTACGTGCGCATTCTACGAGTTGCTAATAAAAACATACATATACAAAAAGATATTTAAATCAGCGGGGTTAGTTGGACCACCCCGTCCAACTAGCCCCGCTCCTAGTTCGATGAACATATTTCATCATAAATACAAAAGGACTGAAAACTATTCAATTGAACACACAAAATATAAAAATACAATATATTCACTGATAAAAAAAACTTTACCTCAAGAGAAAATTCAGGTTTTTCACATTAAAAATAAAAAAACTGTATAGAGCGTATTTTTTTACTTTTGCCTTTGAAAAACATAAACTGTGCGTGGTTTCGCTTCTGAAGACACAATGCAACTTAAACCGGTATGGAACGTGCTGCTATGAGAGCATGCTGTGTTCGTGTATAATCATGTTTTTGTGGTGCTCTGGGTTTCTGAGAAATTCGTGTGGTCCAACTTGCCCCGCTGTCCAACTAACCCCGCCCTACCCTGCCTCAGCATCGACAAAAAAATTGTGCACTGGTCCGAATCACAGCATCCAATCCGCTATTTTTTTATTCAAAATCTCCTTGAGTCACCGGTCAGATCTCTCAATCTTGTGCAACGGGACGATATACACGAACCCTTTTATAGCTATTTTGTCCGAAGTTAAACCAGCCTAGTAGTAGGCTCCACTTGCACCAGAAAGCTCCAAGCTATAGACATTTAGAACAAATCCTCAGAGTGTGGACATTCTCCTTGGCTTTCAAAATATTGTGTTTTATTTTTGAGTGCCGATTACTTGATAATATAAAAAAGAGTCCTCTTATTTGGACCCTTTATTCGCTCATTTTAATGTGGTCCCATTTGGCTAAACCTTAGATTTGGCACTGACTTTATACATATTTTCCATATCTAATTCAACGGCAATATTATCTGACATTTTTACTATTTTCTTCGCTAAAAACTACTTTATACATATATCGAATTAGATCCACTACATGGAATATCATTCGTCGAAGATATCATCAGACACTCTATAAAAAGTTAAGAGACGTATTAAATTTTATCTTAAGTAGGTACACATTCAAGACACCCCTTGTTCACAAAATGCCATAAAATTTAAATCCTTAAAAAAGAGGCTTGTTTTTTTTTTTTATTTCGAAACATTCAACCCAACCAAGTTGTGTAAGTTACTGCTTACATCTTCCATGAATGGCCCTATAAATGTCTTCCAGAACTGAATTCATGAAGGTCGTAAATCCAAACAAATGTGGCTCTGCTTTTTTTAAATTTAATGTCCTTGATTTCTAAAAGCATTCATGTTCCTATTACGTCACTATTGCTTTCTATTTTAAGGCAGTATAATCCATACATGTATGTATTTGTTGTTGGATGATGTTTGACGAAGGACATAGGTATAACTCATTTTTGCTTTATGAAACTGACATTGAAAATAAAAAGCTATGTTCTGATTAGATTTATTGAAGCGTTGTTTGCTTTTTTTTATCCTTTTTGAATTGGAAATATGTACCAACAAAAACTTGACTAGTGGTTTATGTATCCCCCAATATTTTTCATTTAATAGCTTTTTGCTTCCTTTTTCTTGTGTTAGCTTATAAGTTAATGCAAAGAAAATAAAAAGATTATCACCAATAGACTTGAAAGATGACTTTGTGTTTCTAAAAAGGTTATACTACGTAGAATTTGAAACGTCTTTATGTTTTAAGCCAATTTTGCTTTGAAAGGTCAAACTCATATATTAAACCATCCTTTATAAGCCTCATCAAATTGGATTGAATTTAAAAATCAAAAAAGAAGCAAAAAATAAATAAAAAAGTGTTGACGAAATCCTTAGAAAAGCTGTCAACTGTCAACTCAAATCAAAGGCAGTCACGTTCAACATTTAACAAACAAAAAAATATGAAAAAGTTAAGTCAAGTTAGATTTTGTTGATGATAATATATGTGAATGGGGCAGGATACTTGGAAAGGACACAAGGCAAACATTAAAAGCTTTTTATAAATTTTGTTTAAATTGAAATCAGGTCTAAAAAAGTATTATGTTGGATATGTACATACACTAATTCCGACTAAGAGCATACCTTTTTAAAAAGGATCCAAGTTCTAATCAAATAGAAAAAAAAAACTGTTTTTGACACGAAAAGTATTAAAACTTGCCAGATTAATTTTCCTAAGAATCCCAATCCTTCAGGTGGATTCGTAAATAACATTTCCAAAAAAATTGAACATCGTTCAGGTGTAGCTGCTTTAATGAACTAAATGGGATTAATTTTTCGGTATCACGTGTGGCCAAGACTGGAGTGGTGTTTTCTTTAAATTTCAAAACTGAATGAACTATTGACAATATCTTCTGACGGCGGCATCGGAGACAGCAAAAACGATCTGGAAATTTGAAGAACTTGTCATTAGTGATTATGACACTCAATCTGATAGCTCGTCCTTCTCAGTATTATTTTAAGCTTCTGCATTGAGCAGGATAAACAACAGTAGACAAAGACAGTGATTGTCCTGAGAAAGAAATGGAGAAGTTAAGTGAACTGTGGCAGAAAAAACTGTACATTGTTTGCACTTAAAACTGCAGGGACAAGCATCCCCAGTGGATTGGATTTGTATTGTAACGAAAGCCGCCAATATTATAAAGGTCAACTAATCTGTGTCTGTGGTGCTGTGGTGGACTCCTGATCTGCCACAACAGATAGGCTTGTAGCTTATACAATATTGTGGAGGGAACGGTTAGAAAAGTTCAAGCCACTGTTAACCTAGCACTGTGGAATATAGAACTTAAACATACATATTTCGCAAGTTGATGGTTTTAAGTTTTTCCATACATAGCTGTCTAAGGCGGAGAACTGCTGGCATACTGTGAGAATGTGCAGAGATTTTTCCTTTGCAGAGTCTGCAAATTTGGCTGCGAATTTTCGGGGGATTTGATTAAGGGTGTTTGTCATGTTTCTTTGAACTCCATTAGTTTTTCGCTCCGGTTTTAAGCAGTGATTTTGATTTTGTTATCGAAGGGTCAGGACCAAGAATAGACAACGCCCGCTTTTGTTAGGGTCACTGGCCGCCTACTGGAGTAAAATGAAGAATTGCAAAGCTGTTCCCTGCAAGTTCAGAAAAAACTATGATCAGTTTTGATCTTAAAAATAGTGAAAACAAAGCTGGAGTCTAACGAGCGTATCGGGGCCTCTTAAATTCTCTAACAGACCATAGCCTGTCAAAAAGTAAGATTGATTAATTATCCCTAAGAAATGCAATGAGGGTCACTGAGGCCAATCTGAAAGGATTCCAACAACTAGATCACGGATCTAACAACAATGAATCGACAAAAGCAGCCTGTTGCTATTATCCACTATCCTCGGGAACATGGGATGAGCTCAACAATTGCTTTCAGCAAAACCGGAATGCGCAATGAATCAACTTGGTACCTAATCTGTAAAATATGAAAACAAGTGTGATATAAAGACTTTGTTCGGTAAGCCAGGACCATCAGGATCGAACCCAACAGTAAACGCTGGCAAAAATGAGAGCTCCTGAACCATCGTACTACCATGATAATAGAAAGTGCACTAACAAAGGTTGAAAGATGTACGTCAATATATGGCGGGCCACTGTTCAACGAAACTATCAATCCTCTTTAGTGAAGTTGATTAGAACATGGGGGCATTTTAAGACTGATCAAAATCTGTAGTGGACTCTTGGTGAGTATGGATCAAATAGCTAACCTATAAGCCTAGACTTCTTTCGTACGAAGCAGAAGTATGTTTCGTTATTTTTGAATATCTTTCAGTTTGATTTTATATTTAACACTAAGCTTTTAATAGTAATAGTAATTTATTAAAAATTAGTCAAAAAACATTTTTTTTATTAAATTTTTAATTTTAAATTTTAAATATAATTTTTTCAAAATGCAAATAAATAACTTCATAGCAAAAAAAAAATGTTGGCTTTAAAAAGAAAAAGTTTCCTTCGTTTTTTAATTTTGTTTAGGAAACTATAACTCCTGTCTTAGCTCTTCATAGTCTAATTCCTTTAATTCTATATTATGCTAAAATTAAAAAAAAAAAACATGAATATTTATTTAGCGATTGCTTAAAATATTTAATACTTAACTAAAATTGTGCTGTATTTATTCGAGATAAAATACGTGCAAGATAGATTCAACAAGGAAGATTTGTCTTTTCCGCTGTTCGGATAAAGCATGTACGAACTTTATCCACCAGCCACCAACCAACGGATTGTTCCTCTAGAAGACAAAAAACTTGGAGGCCAGACTTAGAAGACACCATAACTTCTGATTTGTATCATCAACGTACTTGCAGGAAAAATGGAACGATTTCCATTAGCAACGGAAAAGGCAACCATTTAATTAATTTTCTGCTCTTTTTATTTATTTGAAAACAAAATTATTGAACAGTACATTCTGGATTATCTCGAGGCTTTTAAAATCTGCAAAAATACGAAAACTTACACTGCCTCAAAGGATTTTACACCTCACCCGATCTATAAAGTCAAAAAGGGCAAGGAGTCAGTTCATGGACATAGGGTTTTTTTTAGACGTGTGGTTTTGAAGAAGAAATAAAACGCATATAATTTTATGTTATGGCCAAGAATTTAGTTTTATTATAAAGGTGAGGGTTTGCCATGTTTTAGAAATGTTTTCGGGCAAGTGGCCGCCGCGGCTCGCTCGAATAAATTCCTGGGCAATTATGTCGACCGAATATGGGCGTCGCGCGAACCGTACCATTATTTGGTAATAAATTTGTACGATTTGCAAACGTTGTTCAGGAGTAAGTCTATTCATAATGAAATGGCAAACCAAACTGAGCATAAATCAAGTGACAGCTGTCAATGATTAACTCCGAAAAAAGTATTGCCAGATTGAAAACCACACTTCTAAACAAAAACACCCTTTAGTCTTAATGTTGAAAATAGGAAAGCAGTTGGACACTCAAACAAAACCTCTTCTGTGTTATTAGCACGGGAAAGTTTAATATTCGTTATATCCCTGGACACCGATTACCTAAGCCCAGCATGAAAACCAGGAATAGTACCTGCAACACGTACAAAATGAACCCCATGCAGGACATGAAAACAGACATAAATGTCGTCACTTCTGTATCATGTAAGCTGTCTTGTCTGATTCGAAGCCTTACCAGACCACTATGCAATATCAAACGTGATTGCTAACGCCGAAAGGGTATTACACAAACACAAAATTCGAATTCAAATATTCTTGTTTTATCCCCAATTTACCACAAAATGGAAATTTATCGAATTAAAAAATACATTTTTCAACGGCTGAATTGGCAGTGGAATTACCCTTTAAGTGATTATATATTATTACAAAACACGATTTCTAATCTCTTAACCCAAAAATGTTATCCCAAATCTTAATAAATATAAACGTTCAATTCATAAAAGATTTAAATGATTTAAGTGAATCTTTTGTTCCCTAATCCGAAGATCCTTTAAGCATTGTTTTGATTTTTTTTTTTTTTTTGAGGAAATAGAAGGTGATTATTTTTTTTTCGAAGATAACAAAGAAACGCCAAATCAACCCACATTTGTCCCGAAAGTCCTCATCCGGACAAAGAATGCACTGAATCAGAATCACTGAATACTAACGTTACACAATTTATATCTTTTATTTACCATTGTGGAAGGGAAAGCTTTAAAAGGATATAAGGAAGAAAAGATAAACAAAGCAAACAATTCTTTTAGTTTAGACACCAAACCGAAGAGTAAGCGAGGTGTGTTGTGTTTTACGGAGCACTTAAGGAAAACCACGGCATGAAAAAAAAAAAAAAATCTTTTATAAATGACAGGAAGCTTTATAACGTTGGTATTATGGAAATATATGTATTAAACAGCTTTCTGACATGAGGGTGGTGCTTGGTGAGTGTGAAAGATTGTTTGTAATCCATTTTTGTGGCGTCATGTCGTTGAAAATCACATTCACCGGAAGTGGATACATTTTTAAATTGATCTAAATATGCTTACATCGTCGGTCTTATATAAATAAGGTAATGATTGGGTATTGATGTATGCCAGCAATGGCTCGTGTCGTATAGTATCTCTTTGATATATTGGAAACCTAATGGTCCAGGCCTACGGTTTTTGCAGGAAGGAAATGATATATTTATTATCTTCACGCGAGAGCATATCATTAAACAATAGGCGCTTTTATGCAGCAACAAAAGTTTTTGAGTGGGTAGATTACAAACTTCTAAAAATTGCATTTCTAGCCGAGCAATATGATCGAAGCTATGGGTACGAAAGTGGGTTAACCGAAAAGAACACGAAGTTTAACAGTCAAAAAAAAATAAGAATGGCGTTAAGAAGAGTTAGCACTATATGTTCCTGTTTATTTTTAGGGTAGGTACTGTCGTCAGTAAAACAGTTTAAAGTATAAAAAAAAGAGATTTGGAGACAGAATGCAGTTTTGGAGCACATCATCATTTATTTTGCGAATATATGACTCAAAACCGTCCCAAAGAACGCAATCGGAAGGTTTCGAAAGGTAGCCTATCAGAAGTGTTTCCGATTCTGAAGATGTTGCTTGAAGTGATAATTTGTCACAGTTTCCATGATCTTGGATGGAATATATGTACGAGTAAGTGCAATTGGCCGTAGTCTTAGGAGGATGAAGATACACCTTTTTGTTTGCTATCGTTGTTTTTCATCCACTTCTTCAGAACTATGGGAGATATAACGGGTGGTTTTTTAAAAGCTTGAGAGCTTTAAATAATAATAAAAGACAGAAATATTGTTGGAATGAATTTTTTATTATTATAATCTGGTAGATAATGTTATGGCATTTATTTTTTAAATATGATATCCGGCTTATGTCCGCTGCGGCTACAAGTTAAATTGTCTATTCGATCAGTCCAATTTTTCACTTCTTTTTTAAATAAATCTGGCCGTAAGGCGTAAATATTGGCTTCCAATGCTTCAAGAGTTCCTGTTAGGTCGCACGAACGAAACCACTTCTGGAAATAAGTTGTCACCAAATTAAAACTGCAATAAATTGATGGTTAAGCATGCTGTATGGAAAGACGTGAGTGCCGCCGTCTCGTTGGAACCAAATGTCGTGGATGATTAGCTTATTCCTTTTTTAGGAAACAAAAAATTAGTCAGCATGGCTCGATAGCGCTCGCCATTCATCGTGACCGTAACGTAACGGCAGGTTGCTACTCATTTTGAAAGAAATAAGGACCGACCGACGCCAGCGTGTAAACCGCATCAAAACAGTCAATTTTATTTATTGTAATGGTGATTCGTTAATGGCTTGAGGATTGTCTTCGTTCCATATAAGGCAAATTTTGCTTATTAACCATTTATGTTGGCCGTAAATTTACAAAGTGATCTTTGCGAACAGATTTATTTTGTTCAAAGTAAATTTCCACAATTTGGAAGCATTGTTTTGGCGTTAAACGATTCCACGATGAATGGCCAAACCTCACTGAAAAGAAATGTCAACAAAGTTTGACATTCTTAACTTTCCAACCATAGACAACAACCACCGAAGCTTCTCAGGCAGCTGAAAAAAACAAACTTTACTATCCGGTTCAGTAGATTTGTTTGCATCGAGCACTGTAAATCAAAAAGCTATTAATGATTGTGGAATATATACTATGCCGTCCAACTATTATAATATTAATATACCTTCCACGGCATCATCATTTAATTAAAACAATTATTGCAATAGAAGAGATAAATGAATTGCATGACTGAACAAAGACATTTTTTTTGTAGGTAGTAAAAAATGTCTCTTCTGGTTATACTTTTTGGATATTTCATTAATGTACACAAAAAAAAAAGAACAGCAAATCAGCCTTAATGAAATGAAAACTTATCCTCTTTTTAATTAAAATCTACGATATCTTTAATTGAAAGTTTAAAACTTCTATGAAAGGTCATTTTGTATTCGGATTTGCATTTAAATTGTTGATGAAAAGTTGCAAAGGCATTATATTAAGTGATGATTTTCTTCAATTAAACGTTTTTTGGAAGGACGGGTTTGACTTTAAAGTTTTTAAAAAGGTAAAATCAAGTGAAAGAGGTTGATTATACCAAAAACGAAAATATTTGCAATTTCAAGAACCAGCTTTTTTGGGTTTGCGAATAAATTTCGTGAAGTACTGATATATTGGACATTTGGACGTTGCGTCGGTCGTCATCTATAATGAATCACTACAGTAACAAGATCAAGAGATCCTACAGGTTAAATAAAACTGACTTTTGGCAACAAAGCACTTGAATGAAACCAAATGGAAAGAATGTTCGCACTTGAATCAAACCAAATGGAAAGAATAATCTGGAATATATTGCAGTATCGGGCTCCACGATATGACGACATTGTACCTTACGGCAAAAAAAAAAATTGGCTGGATTATGTAATCTAATCTTAAGTTCTAAAATCCTAGAATCTGATTTTGGATAGGTCAATGCCGACAGGGATTATCACATCATTCACCACTATTCAACGCTTGAACTTATGAGGCATTAATAAACATCTCCTAATGGTGTAATTAAAAATCAGATCGATCGATTCATTATCTAGGAGAAATAAAGAGGAATATACTGTTGGTAGCGAAGGATAGACTGACCCCGATACTGGCCATAATTTGCTTCTTGGTTTGGTCAGCTTCGCTCACAAAGTATAGAAAGAAGACCAAGTTAATAAAAAAAAATCATTCTGAAATCATCAAATTGAAAGCTTACCAAGGCAGATGAGGGGAGAGATTCCTGGATGTCAAGACACTTGGGACAAAATCACATATCAAAACCATATCATGCTTAACGTAAATTGATTCTACGGAACAGGTATGGAGGTTCTCAGAGCAAAATTCAGGGCCGAGCTGAACGAATCACAAAGGACTTTGTCCAACAGCGCATAGTGTTGGATTTGAAAGGTTAACATTTGAGCTACAAAGATGGAGGAAGCACTTCTGTGCACTGCTTAATGATGACGACAATGCAGACTTGAATCTTAAATTGAACAACAAAATAGTTGGAATTGACGGTAATAAGTGAAGAACTGCTTAAAGCAAACCTTGAAGCAGCCTTCCGAATTTCGGAAAGACTATATATAAGCTATTTTTATATTTAATGTTTAATAGATGCATCATTTCTGTCGTTACGAATATTTGTGTAATATTATATTATTAGTTTTCGCCGAAAGTGTGTGCAATTACTTTGGCTTTGGAAGCTTTACACAAGTAATCACGTTAGTATATCATCAGCGAACCAACCGACAAGCTGTATGGAAGTTATTTTAACTTATACCTAGCCTCCCGTTTCGGACTGCCGCGCCGAAGGTTCTGGGTTTGATCCCTGACTCCACCTTTTAGTTCTTTTACGGGGTACTGCCTCTTGCAAGGAAGTGACAAATCCTCCAAGAGTAAATCATGTCATGGAAAGTGCTTCTCTGTTAGCCGTTCGGATTAGGCGGTAATTTGCAAGTCCCTTCCATTCCTGCCAAATATCAACGCTTGGAGCTGTTGTGCCGAATATTTATTTATTTATACCTAGCTTTCCAAAGGACTCATTTTCAAAGCCTGTAAGTAAATTATTATTATTCAAAATTACAATTGCGAAATTCATGACTTTACAAGGCTTGATTTATAGAAATTCTATACCAGCTAAAACTTTTCAAATTAAGTAACAATTGAACTTAATTTCACATGTCGAATTCTCAGTTAGATTTAGGTCCTGGCCCCCCTCCATTAAGAACTGGTATTCCATATTTGATTACGAGTTTATCCTTTTCCGTTTTTTAGGAAAAGAAAATCAAGTGTCTGAATAAATTAGATGTGCTACATAAAAACACTGTGGACCAAAATTGTTATCATCGTTGCCAATGTCTGGCATCTCTGAACGACTGACTTATTTCACAACTTCATTTCTTCCTTCATTACATTATTTTTTTTGCAGGCACCACAATCGATGAAGCGTTAACAAAATTGATAAAACGTCACACTTCCATGGAGACAGGGTCAGGGTATGGCCTTTCTAAGAGTGCTTCCCCTGGGATTGTGATTGTGTCTACAAGCAATCATTTCGCATTTCCATTCAGAGAACGTGTAACGACCAACATTGAATGGATAATGTGTTAATATTTCATTGGTGTTACACAGAGCCTTCTCTTCAATGGTGTTGAATGGGTGGATATGGACATGGACATTGGGGAATATTGTTTTATTTTGTATCCCAAAAAGTGTCCTTCCATTGTCTTTGGATTATGCAATAAAAAAAAACCTATATCTACGTACATTACTTGGAAAATCTTCTTTCGAAATAATTCCAAGTGGGCAAAACAAAGTGTGACACCGCATCAATTGGCTTTAAGGATCAAGCTATTCTTAAAGCATAAAATTGGGAGAAAATGTTATGGACAATTGGATTCCTTTTGAAAGCTTATTACTCAAATGAAGACACACAATCAATAATAGATAACTAATGACTATTGAAATGCCACGTAGCAGTCCTCTATCCCAAAGGATATTCGGTTGCGAAATCACAAAATGTGTGAGACAACTAAATTTTCCTGCTTGTCAGTGTGCTTCCACTGGGATTTTCTGTAGGCGAGTTCTATGAAAAATGAGAAAAAGAAATTGGTAGGTGAGAGCAATTCTGGTGTGATGTGAGAGACGGACGAAATTTCTCCATTTGTTATTCGTTTTTGGTTTTGTGTTTTAATTAAAGAAGAATATGACAATTAATATGTTTAAAAGAAATTAATGAACAAAATTTTGACAATTTACCAGTCCGTGTAAAAACAGTATAGGTACGTCGTTTATTTGATTACTAGATCGCTGATGGGGGATTTTAATAAATTATCTCAAGGTTATTCTTTTAAAGCACAAGCGCGTTGATATTTAAAAAAAAATGAACGGTCCAAATTGACAAGGTACAATGCTGTGCAAAAAAAAATTCTCCTAAAGCTTGCAGGTGGAATTGTTAAGTTTAATTTTCTGACTAACTATAGCGGCACTACTCTCATATTTACAGGAACCAATTCAGGTAATTTCCCTCTCCTTCTCTAACTTTCTTACCAATTATATGATAATGTATCTTAAAAAATTGTAAAAGTGATAAGACTTATAGAGGGAACAATGAAAAAAGATATCACATTCGTGCAGTGCGACCAATGAATAAGACACTGTTTTTAACAGAACTTCTAAAATTAGACTTGAGAGTAAATTGTTGCTGTTTGGCAGGAGCATTCTTTAACAAAAAAAAAAGAAACTCTTCATGAAACGAAATGTTTGAACAGATTTATAACGAAGCAAATGCTTCTGTCAGCTCCCAGGATTGGTTTCACTGTTCACATAATAAGTGGACCTAATGCTACGAAAACCTTGGAACAAGTTATGGGAAGGATTAAGATACGCCTTTTTAGTACGGGCTGGTAAAATGCTATTTCCATCAACCTGAAAAGAGACCTCTAGATTATTACAGATGAAAAAGCGTACTCAGAGATTTCGCTGACGATCATTTGTCAAAACTCAAAAGAATTCAAAATATTTAAAATCAACTATAAAAAGTTAATCAGATTTGGGTTTTCATATTACAATCGGCCTTTTCAACAACATTTTATAAATAAATCGAAGGAAATTAAAAACAAAACAAAAATTATGTGTGCATTTATTTTCGACGCTGACTGTAAGCTTTAATGATAATGATCCAACTGCTATTCAAACCAAGCCTTACGTAAGGAACATCTCATCACATTCTGAGTCATATTTCACATAATTGTGGGTCTTCCCCATAATAAAGCTCATAACAAAAGGCAAGGTATTTTAATGACATAAAGTATTTCGCTTTCAAAGAGTGGGAAGAGAGACATTAAGGTCGTCTTCCAACCAATTTAAATGAAGACTTTGTTAAGGTTCTCATGTTGTTGCTAATTAAGAAGAAATAATGTAACATGTTCCGTACGAGAAAAATGTATGCCTTGCATAATTTACCCTTATTGCAGGTGTAAAGTGTACGAAGCTTCAAATTGTATTTATATTCTGAAAGCTTAAACATGAAAAGAAATTATTAAAATAAAGGGTGTTTTTAAAATAAAGACCGCACTGATGGGTCGGGGCCTCGGGGTAAAGTAAAGGTAAAACAATTCATGTTTAAAAAGTAAAATTATGTGTGGGAACCAAAGTATAGGACAAGAAATCCTTATACAGACAGCCAATTTGTTTTTCAAGGAGCTGTATTGCAAACATTTCTTAAAAAATATAAGGGTAAATGAAACTTTCAAAAATAAAGCAAAATTGTTGGAAGGAGGACGACAAGCAGATGCATTTCTAACTATAAAAGAGCTACGAAACTTCCATCTCTAAAAAAACCCAAAGCCCCGATACGGTTCAGAGATTCCTTCTCCGAACAATAAAGTTCAATAGTTTATATAAGAAGTACTTATCTTATATTACAGGATAGTGTTCGCAGTGTTTGATGTCCGATATGTATTTTTATATTCCCAAGTGCGATTCACTTTCCTTTCTACCCTTAAGCTTGCACTAGACCCTAGACGACATATAAAACACACAAAATAATGTGCCACTGACGTCATTTTAAACGTACGGCAGCTTTTTTAAGGTGAAATCAGCCACGTGACGTCAAAATTACGTCAAAAGAACATAATAATGTAGAAGTGGACTTTAAAAACTTTTTTCTACAAACAAACCCCTCATATTGAAATACAAAATCAAAAAGCTGGCATATGACACATCAGAGAACCATTATCCTTTGCCTGGTGGGCTGAGTTTGAAAAAGAAAATGGAGTTGAAGTCGAAGAAAGCGGTTCCGAAAATTCTCCGTCTTTCTGTATCTATCGGTACCTACAGCCCAACGGTTGGACGATTTCTCTTCAAATTTGGTAATTTATGTTCTTAGGGCATCTACAGATGAATTTTAGCAATTATCAGTTTAAATAAAGGGTATTTTTTTTAGACGTGTGGTTTTCAAGAAGAAATAAAACGCATATAATTTAATGTTATGGCCAAAAATTTAGCTTTATTATAAAGATAAGAGTTTGCCTTTATGTTTTAAAAATGATTTCGGACAAGTGACCACCGCTGCTGGCTCGAATAAATGCCTGCCCGATTATTTTGACCGAATATTGGACGCAGCGTGCGATGCGTGGGTCGTATGAACCGAACCATTATTTTGTTAATAAATTTGCACGACTTGCAAACGTTTTTCAGGAGTCAGTCGATTGATTATGAAATGGCAAACCAAACTGAGCATAAATCAAGTGACAGCTGTCAAAAAGACCAACTCCGAAAAAGTATTGTCAGGTCGGAAACTACACGTCTAAAAAAACACCCTTTATAAGTTATGTTTCTCAAAAATTCCTATAAAAGTTATGTCAAAGCTTTTTAAGTGTTGTTTTTTTAGGGTTCTGTACCAAAGGGTGAAAACGGAACCCTATTACTGAGACTTCGCTGTCCGTCTGTCCGTCCGTCACCAGGCTGTATCTCATGAACCGTGATAGTTAGAGAGTTGAAATTTTGACATATGATGTATTTCTATTGCCGCTATAACAACAAATACTAAAATTTGAATAAAACAAATATTTAAGGGGGGCTCACATACAACAAACGTGAGTTTTTGCTCGTTTTTATAGATAATGGTACGGAACCCTTCGTGCGCGAGTCCGACTCGCACTTGCCGGTATTATTTTTAAATACAGTCGATATTTCGGGATTTTTTGGACACAAAACGCGATAACATAACAAATACCTCATTAGGAGAACGGAACTATACCTCTGATCATCTCAATACCTTTTTGTGGCGCCGAAACGTGAACATTATAAAGTTTCGATGGGAAACTGCTTTTCGTCGACGAAGGGCCAAATTATGGGAAACATACGTTATCTCCATGATGTGCAAGTGGTGAATTAAGCAATAAAATCGTCACTACTTGCACATCATCGTTTTGAGATTTCCTATAGGGAATTCTTTTTGACAGGTTTTCTCTTGGGGATTTTATCTGTGTCTGCGTTTCTCCTGGGGATTTTGTTTTTGGGGATTTTCTTTTTGGGATTATACCATTTGACAAAGCATCACCATTGTATATATGTTTTTATAGAAATTTCATGGAACATGTTTTTTTAGTTCTGGCGGCGCTAGGTGTCTTATCTACTTTACATCAAATATCTTCCATTGTTGTTTTTGCTTCCCATGGCAATCTAGACAAAAACCACTCCAATCAAGAGTTTGTTAACTTCGTCCATAGATGGCACACCGAACGTTCCTCTTGTTGGGAGTACTATAGATTATAAATACAAGCACTTACCCACAAATTATTCCACTCTGAGCCCATTTGTTCTTCTGATATCGAAACTGTTCCATAATCTGACTTTGGGACACTTCAAAATTAAATGAAAGAACGATAATTTTCATGTGCATACATTTTGTCTCAATAATCGCTTGAAAAAAAACCTAACTGGCGCCCTACAAAAGTCAAAAAGTCTATACTAATTTTTTAGAGGATGACTTTAATACTTGTGTTATTAAAATCTGTCATTTTATAAATTTTTGCTATTCCGGTAAGAATATTGGAATTGGTTCTATTAATCGAATTAAGAATAAAATCTGACAATATTACTCTATTGTGAATTGTGATATGAAACTCGAATAAATTTGAATTTAACGGACGGTAAAAGGCCTGATAATAGCTCAACTTAGAATCTGTACCTACCTGATATTTGTTTAATTCTTTGAATTTAAACTATCCAAGATGCAAATGAACTAAAGATATTTATTGTACCTAGACTTATGTTTTAGAGATTTTGAATAACTCTCAGAAGCTACATTACACCATAAAAGTGGAAAATGTTATCAAAATCTTGAGAGATTTTTTTTGCAACTAAATTTAAAAAACAAAAATAATTTACGCAACACATAACCGGACAAAAACAAAAAAGTTTTGTTTTTAAATAAATCAACAAACAGTGATAAATATATGAATAAAAATTTAAAGAGACTTAATTAAGGCTGCAGCGACGTACATATTCGTATATAATTTCTGTAGAGTCGAACTTCTGTAAAGATAGTCCAAAGCGATTAAAATCATCATTTCAATTTTAGATTAAAATATTTTATTTAAAATGCATGTTTTTTATGTAAAGGGGTTCATTGATAATTATTATCATTGAAATAAAATCGAATTTTTAATTTCGTTTCATTTTATATAAATTATGTAGGTATGTTATAATTTTTTGCCCATACTCAACTTTTTCTTATAATTGCTTACAAAATGTTGTAAATGCATATTTATCTAATTAAAAGTAAACAATTTATTCAAGCTTGATACCTCCAAACATACACAATTTCTCACAAACGACTAAGTGTAATACGTGCGTCGGTGGATATACATTTTATCTACATAACATAGTATAGTATGTATTATACATATAATGTACCTGCCACAAAATATGTACGTACATTGAAATGATGTTTGGTGTTCTCATAACCCGACTTTTCCATTTCAATGAACCGAACCAATCAATTTTTCAATGTATTTTTTTTTTTCACGCAATTGATATGCCTCCAGCTCCATCTATAGTCGAAAGGTTAAAGTAACACGTTCCGTACCTGTCATTTCACAATAGGTATACATACACCTACATATATATGTGTAGTTACATAAATATACCATGCACACATATTTATGTATATGAATTTGAGAAATCAAGGATAATATTGTGAAAGGTGGTTTGGTTTAAATTGGAGCTTATGTCATCATTTTGCTTTTTTCAATAACACCTCAATTTACGTATCGATATAAGGGGTTATAAAAAAAAAAAAAAAAAATACAATTTACATATTGAATATGAACGGATTGTGGAGGAGGTAGTAATAATTTTTAACTCACGATTGATATGCATTACTTGCCGTTTGGATTTGTATACAAAAGTTTTTTAAGCTCCTAAAAAAAGCCTCCTTATATTTTCAATTTAAATTTTTTTTTTTGTGAAACACTTTTTATTGTGTTGCTAACTTAATAATTTCTTTTTGTGGAATGTTTTTGGCTACCTTCTGTCTTTTTATGAGATAAAATTTACTTATTAAAAAGTTATAGCTCGGTTTTGACAAAGAGGGAGATAAAACAGAAAAACTTTGTAACTTTGTTTTTTTTTGGAAACTATTTTTAGAGGTTAGGTATAATTTAGAAGTATAAAGTATAATAGAGTTAACCTTTGTCTTGATTGGTTTCGTTGCATTCAAAAAATTGATTGGCTTCCTAACAAATTAAGAGTCTATATTTAGAAAGATAGTTGTTCTATTTAAAAGTTGAATCAATAAACGTTATTATTTCCAGCCTAGTTGTGCCACAGGCGTGTAAAGAGTTTTAGTTGTCTTCGGGAAAAAGAAATCTGTTCACAGATGAAAGCCATCCAAAGTCACACCACCTAGTAGGTATACTTCTCTCTTGACAAAGTCAATCTGAATTGGAAAAGATAAGGTTTTGAATAACCTTTTCGCTTCCATTGAAATTGAAACACATCCACAGCAGTCCCCGCATTTGGACTGAATTTGAATTGAATAGATATGGGGATGAATAGGAACGGATTCAGGAAATGAACTTGGAAGGAGGCAATGGTATGAAAAAAAAAGTTATTTTCTAGCACAGCAGGATATGCAACTCCAACGGATCAGGAATTCAAAGCCTTTGGAGTTGTATTCACAAGGCTAATGAGGTTTGGGTCACGGCCTCAAGGAGTTATCCAAGTACCTACATAAGCCAAAGGGAAATCTAATACCCAACATTTCTTTGTTGGTAAGCCCACGGTGGGAATGATAAATGAGTTGGGATGCCAGAGAATAATCGTGGTTGACCATACTTTGGTAGGATCGCGATTGTACATCAGCAAGCGAGCAAATTATGGCTGAACGAATGTTTTGGTTGTGTCAAATGCTTTTTTTTTTTGATAATTCCCGCACCATCAAAGGGTTACAAATATGTACCTACCCTAATTATGAATCTAAATAGCAAAATCGTTTAGGCAAATGGGATTAGAGATTAAAGGAGATGCTGTTCCCTCATTTGCTTAATATTGCTGTATATGGCAACTGAAAACAATTTTGTCGAGTAAGTACAGTAAGGCATTTCACAAGTCATGGAGTGCTGACGGAGAAAGAGCCTTTACACTTAACAATACATACAAACTAAGGTTCAAAGCCATTCCTTGCGGTACGAGCACAATTAGGAATATTATATGATGAGAGGAATGCTACGGGTTATAATATCACAGGTGCTAGATTACATGAAAATAGCAGACAACATTCTGTTTCGAACGAAACAATAGGGGTATTCACGATCTGGTGCAACCAAGTATTGTAAAAGTGCGAAATTGTTTGTATTTCTTGTAGATCGTGAACTCACTTCTTCCAATCTGTAGCAAAACTCACACAAATGTCAAAATCAGGTTGACACAAATGTCAAAATCAAAAGTACAAATTTTGCACCCTTGTATTTTCCTGTTGCAATGGGGTTGAGGTATAGATAAAGTGCAAAAGTGTAACAAAATGACAGCCAGTATATTTGTTGTTGTATTGCAAGAAAACGTAGCACTTCTCCACTTTTACAATGGTGCAAAAAAAGTTACACCAGATCGTGAATACCCCTAATGATGAAACGAATTTTAAAATCTGAACTACAATCGTCCGCGAAACAATTTCAAAATCTTAGATCAACTTGCTGTCTTCGATACGAAGCGAATAATGTAGGATTTCACTGTTTGGTGAGACATTTATAAAATCAGATCACCAGTGGACTTTTTGTTCCGGTATCGAGGCAACTACTGATAAATGTTTGTTCTCATGTTTTTGGGGAAATGTGCCCACAAAGATATCTTTGGTTGCTTGATAAGGAATAAAAAATCAAATACAAAACAACACTTGAAGTTTGATTCCCATTTTGAGGACCTCTGTGAGTCAAAGTTAGTAAGATTTTGGTCTTTGTCGCATTGCGCCTTACCGTGCAGGTCCATTGGAGCTGCAATAAGTTTGGCTTATAGTTTATACACTTTCACTATGTTTGTCTGCTTTGTGCACAATAGAAATAAAATAGACAATCGGTTTTGCTGACGCGTGCCCTGTCAAAAGAGAAACGTCGTACCGCACCAAACTAGAAATTACTGCATTTTCTATAGTTTTACATACTGACGTTAAGCTGTCTTCCAAGGACAGGTATGTAGAGTTCTCGGTGCTTTTTGAAGTCGCAATCATATTACATATGAAATTATTTAATTTCTTGAGGGAATACTATTGAATTCAGAAATTAAATGAATTTCCTTTCGATTTAAGAAACTGTAAAATTCAGAAATGCACTGAAAACCGGAAAAATATCCGAACAAAATCACTTACAACGTCAACATAACTTATTTTTTTGTGATTGGAATTAGTTTGAGTGTGAAGTTTCAAAATTGTTGTGCGCATTAGGCATATTTCTTTTTTAGTTCACGAGTCAACGCAGAGCCTGAGTTGCCAAAATAAAAAAAAAATCGACAGGCCATCCGTCTACGAACCCGACATCTGGAGTTTGGTCACACGGGCATTGGACGATCTTAAAATAAGCCGGGTAGTGCAGTGCAGTTCCGCTGAAATACATTTCCGCCTAGTGTGGTCTTGCCTTAAGGCTTACAGCGAAAAGATTTATTTTTGAAGTGAAACTTCTTTAGAATCGTTGTGATTTCAAACCGGATGCAACGAAAAAACGACATGTAAGAGACACAAATACAAAAATGTGTAGGATGAAGCCAGGAAAGAATGAGACAGAAATATACATACTATTTTATTGAAGAAAGTAACGCTCAGTATTCCAATATGGCGGCACCGATGACTCGCATTAGCTCACCGTGTGCACGAACGAGTGAGAATATAAATACTATAATCTTACTCATTCATGCACGTGCTCCATGGCATTTGTTTGTTTTGATCATTGTAGGGATGGGCAAGTAAAAAATATATCGATATTTATCGTATCGATATTCTTTAACAGTATCGATAATTATCGGGTGAAAAAAATCAATATATCGATATATCGTCAGTTTTCTCACGATTATTCATACATATTACGAAAGCAAAATTCGTAAAAAAGAATAGACATGAAGAAAACAGTATGTTTTTTTTTAAATGTTGTTTTGGCTAAAAATACAAATAACGGACATCTCTGTTTATAAACGGCTGAATTTAATAAATAAACATAAGCGAGAGCTACAGTACGTTTGCAACGAACTGTTGGATACCCTATTCCCCATATTTTTGTATGTGCATGAGTCTGCCTCCCGCAAACAGCCGATGTTTCAGAAACAAAATTCTTCTTTAGCAGACAGAAAAAAATTCAATAACATTTATTTTATTCGGTGTGATGTTCAATTAGTGCTGGCGCAATAAAAAACCACCCAAAGTTAAAACGTTTTATTGCCTAGGCAATTGTTATGAGCTCAGTGACATTCAATTTTATTCTTGAAGGTCGATTTGAACAAAACAAGACAAAACTTAAATTTTTAAAAATTAGATTTGGAATGGAAATAGTGATTATGGGTGTTTTCAACAATTATTGGACAACACTCTGCTACGTAACCAAGGAATATAAATCCAAGTGTTCATCTGTTTACTTCAAAACTGCGACCGATAGTTAAAAAACGTTAAAAAAATTAATGCATTATACGACTTTTGACGGAAACGCCCCTTAAAAGTGGGCGTGTCTTAAAAATTTGAAGCACTAACTGCACTTTTTTCAGTATTTAGGCATATGTGTAAGACTACAGCTGAATCGAGTAGTTTTTAAACAATCTTACCTGAACAAAGGTATTTTACCAAAATCACGCCTTTAAAAGTGGGCGTATTGAAAAAATTTACAAAAGAAAATGTAGAGATATATTTCTCAAATAACGAACGGAAGGAAAAAGGTTTAAATTAAACATTGGAAATGCCTTAAATTGTTAAGGCTACGTTTTTCGTTCTTTCATGAAAAGTAGGCGTAAGCCACGCCCAAAATTCAAAAATTTCTTTTCATACACAAACCTTTTCGTTTCTATTAAGAGGCGCAAAATTTTGGCTTGCGGATTAATTATAAATACCGTTTATTTACAAAAACAATTTGTTTATAGTTTCTAATGAAAAGTGGGCGTCAGCCACGCCCAAAATCAATTTTTTTGATTTCATACACAAGATGTTTATGTGCCAGTAAGACTCACAAAATTTAATGTTTTTCGCTTTAATGTAACAATTGTTATTTTATAAAAACAATATTGATGGTTTTGTATGAAAAATAGGCGTAAGCCACGCCCAAACTGAAATATTTTTATTTGATTGGAAGAAAGTTTACCTAAAGCTTACGTGTGCAAAATTTTAGCGTTATGCTTTTATCGTAACTGTACAAAAAAACATAATTTAATTTTATTAAATTGAGGTTGTTCAACAAAAATGGCGATTGTGGGCGTGTTTGCAAGCGGATTTTACCGATTCAAGAACTTAGCCTTACTCTTGAACCAAAGATTATATATACCAAATTTCAGCTTTCTAGCTCAAAAATTGCGACCTCTAGAGAGTATACATACGGACGGACGGACGGACGGACATGGCTAAATCGACTAGGCTTTTGATTCTGAGTCAGAATATATATACTTTTCTATACCTAACGGTATTATTTCTCTATGTTACAAACTCCACACCAAATACAATATACCCATTCTATGGAATAGGGTATAAAAATGCGGAACATAAGCTCAAGAGTTTGAACTTCTTTGCTCGGAAAATGTGTTATGTTTCATCGTATGCATTTTATTTTAAGTTGCATGAATGAATTAAATTGGGGAAGAACGCACTGCGACCTTAAAGATCTATTGTGCCCCTTTTAGAGCTGGATGAGGATACTCGTCCTACAGCACTTCCTCCAAATTGGTTTCTTTTAGGAAGGTTAGTATTTGAGGTATTTTTAAAGAAGGTAATCTGCCATTATTTATCTGGTAACTACCCAGGTTTTTGAAGTGAAACTTCTTTAGAATCGTTGTGATTTCAAACCGGATGCAACGGAAAAAAACAGGTAAGAGACACAAATACAAAAATGCGTAGGATGAAGCCAGGAAAGAATGAGACAGAAATATAAGTTAGTATGTTAGTCAATATATAGGTACGTGATTTGAATGCTGTCTAACAAGAAAAGCTTTACAAAAGATTTCAATAAACTTAATTCAAGAAGAATGTAAAATTCAAACAAATACATAACAAAAGTATTTATAAAAAATTGACATTCAAAAAATTATTTAAATTTTAAAAAAGTATCCTGAATTTTTGAAAATAGTCAGTTTTCGAATATTTTTTTGAATTGTTTTAAATAGTGGCGTCCTGGAGTTCATACTTTAAAAGGGAGTCAAAAGGACGCAAAGTATGTCGGTACGTCTGTATGCTTGAATATGTGTTGAAACTTTTGTATTTGTACAGATTCGTGTTGAAAGCATTTAGTCATACATAACATAAGGTTTGAAAGTAATCCGAAAACTGGTGCTGGATGGCTGATTTTTTCATCTCATTCTCTCGTAAATTAGGTATACCAACTTCTTTGAAGTTTCACTTCAACCGAGTGTGAATTACGCACACAATTTTTTTTTTTATTTATAAACTAAAATCAGTATCAATATCAAACATAGTTTTTCTCTAAAAAGAAGAAGTGACAAGAAACTTTGCTGGAACTTATATGTATGTATTAACTTAAAAATATGGAGATAAAAAGACCACACCTTATATATACTAAGATAGCTTGATTCTGTCTTAACTATAGTCAGTCACATCATAAAAACTAAGATTTTTTAATAAACTGATTCAAAGACTTGTTGTCCTTTCCAAACAACTGCTCATTTAATGTTGAAAGTTAATATACAAAGAAACATTGAATTTCAAGAAAACATTTGTTTTATTGCAACACCTTATAGAAAACATAGATAAAACATAGGAACTTTTCGTTTCGATCAATTCTTTAACGTAGCATAAACAAAAATTTTCATCTTAAATAATGATTTCATCTTTAATTTTGATTTTGACCTTGGATGTAATCTCTTTCGAAATCATTTAAATCCATTATCTCTACGAGAAGCTTTCGTCACTTAACAGCTGTCATTGCTGCTGAAACCGAACAAAAAATGGCAGTTGATGTTGATAGACTGTTGTTGTTTGCGAATGCAGAAGGAAGGAGTTGGAAAAACAAAATTTTATACAATGACAAATGCACAGACAGACTGAAAAAAACCCAACCAGAAAGGACAAATATTTACCCTCGTTTTCAGGGAAGTATTATAATTGAAAGCTGCCAAATGCAACCAGGAAAGATTGAAGTGTAAACTCTGTTGTCCTTTAACAGGTATTTTTCATCCCCATCAAAATTTATTTCCATTATTACCTACAAAAAAGTACTTTTGGACTACCTCGTGAAACATTTACATATATGTATGTATGTATATCATAATTTATATTTAGCAAAGTTTCATATTTTATTTTTTTGTTGAAACATTGAAATATGGTTTTCATATTTTTTCGGCAATGTAAAGCAACGGGCTTTTTGTGGTTGACATCAATTTGAATTTTGGTAATTTAATCAAATGCTTTGCTTTTAATAAATTGATAGAAAATTGAAAAGATTTACACTACAGGCACAGGGTATGTCTTTGGTTGGCAGCAAGTAGTTGTTTGGTTTTTGTTTTAAGTTGAAACCAATTTTGTTAAGTTTAAAACGATTGATGAGTTGTCAAAACTTCTCATGACGATTATGTCATTGTTATAACACTCACTCGTGATTGTCAGAAAATGGAAGTAAACGAGGGAACTTTTCACGAGCTGATGAGCACTCAAATTGAAATGAAGGTTTTAAGTGATTACTTAACTTTGAAAATCACTCTGACGTCAGAATATGAACAACAGCAAAAAACGGAGCACCTTGTACATGTAGCTTTAAATTAAATGGAAATGTCTGGAAGCCTTGAACACAGAGAACTCTAGGTAGGTAACTTAACGTAAAGCTTCTAATTAATTTTTAAAACTGAACCACAGAAACAACTAAAAACAAAAACTTATGGAAGTCCTTAATATCCTCAGATTCCTAATTGGACGAACTTGTAGTGTGAGGTAGGTACGGAACATTAATGATGAGGTAAATAAAATTGTTGTCAAACCAATTCGTTAAAAGGACCACGTATAAATTGAAATCATTAAAGATATATTTTTTTTTCCTTTTGGCATTTCCTTTAATTATGATACCAAAAGGAGTGGGACAAGTAGCGACCTCAAGCAATCGTTCGCAAAATAATAAAACAACTTTGAAGGCATATCTATACCTACAAATAATCTTGGCCAAATTTAGATATCCCTAAATGGTGGACCGCACGTGGATCTGGTTTTTTTTTTAATTCATTATGTAGCTATGTATGGTGCACATGTGTAGGCAATATAATGAGTCTTGCGAACAGAGTATAAGTTACTTTAAATTTACACTTTCATTCAAAAATTTGTATTTCCTTCTGGAGTACGGAAACTGTTTCTTGCTATTTATTTTGCAGTCATGTCCCTTCGTTAGGTTATGGAGATATAAAGACGCTTTAATAAAAAAGAGTTGCAAAACTTCTATAAAAGAGTATCAGGATTCATTAGCCGGATCTTGGACTCTGCAATGGTGATGATAAAATCACTGTAGTAGATACACAGTCTCCCTTTTGTAGGAACTACTTTAACCAATTGATTGATGTTGATGACAACCAAAATCACGTCAATGATCGTGTGTTGCCAGTCGATCTGAATGATCACCCACCAAGAGTTAAATTCGCTTGACCAAATTGAAATTAAAACAGCCTTCGACAGAATAAAAACGGACACGCATGCAACATTATGACATGGGTTCGCTGACGATAGTTGACGTGATAGAAGAACACAGTAGTTAGCAAAATGGGACTGATTTTATCAACGAGGATAAATCGGAATGCAGGCTTTCATCAAAAAATGTCGCATTCCACCTCCGTCTTGTTGAGAACGTAGAACCCTTGTATATAAAATCTATAGTAATGGAACGTGCAGAATCGACGGTGTCGGCCTCGCACGCTTCCACACAATTTACTCATTTACAGAATTTTGTGTGGACTTTAAGATGACGAGACTCATGTTGCAGAGAATAGGACAAAATGTAAGGAAACACAATTGAGTGCATTGGAATTCTGCATGAGTGGAATTGTCTTTTGCGGGTGGGTTTGTGTGTTAGTAGGATTTTATTATTTTTTTTTTTTGGTTTGGTGGAAATGTATGGCAGCCATCTTTTATTTTCATTTTTTTGAACTGCTCTGATGGATTTTGGTGGCTTTGCAGAGGAAATGTATGAAATGTTCATATTTGATGTGGCTGGCATATGGTTGCCAATAATTAAATTTTTCTAGCAAAATAATATGTTTGGTGATTTAGGTAATTATTGTGGGGCTTGTACTTTAGTGCATAAATGCACTATGGAAATGTATGAAATGTTCATATTTCAGGCGGCAGCCATGGTTGTCAATAATTAAGTTGTTAGCAAAATAATATGTTTGGTGATTTAGGTAATTATTGTGGGGCTTGCACTTTAGTGTATAAAGGATTAAGGTATTCGGTATTTGAGGATTACCTATATAAGGTAAATATATTAAAAATCGAGGACGTGTATATGGGTTGAAACAAGAAAAAAAATAAAGCACATGAATTCTAGAATTATTAATACATATGTATTATGCAACCTACTCTATTTGATTGCCGCTTTTCTTAGATAACAATCGTTTTACATGATGTGCTGTGTTTGAACTTAATAAGTAGCTATTGTGAAATACTAAAAACGAGGAATTTCTAAAACTCTTTCTTTTCAAATAACTCCAAACTTCCCTTTCCTAAAGAAAACTAGACTTATGTATGATTTTTACAACGATTGCACAAATGACTATAGGTATAAAAAAACAAAATTTTTACAAATGTATACGCAATACGCAAATACCTACCTATTTAACCAGGAAATTACTATTAAAGTTAAAAAAAAACCTTATAAATTTTGCAGAAACCCGTAGAGGTGGCAAGCATATCGCAGTACGTTTGAAATCTTTGCAGCAAGATTTTCCACCATTCTAACATCCATAGCTGAAATTGTTATTGAGTGATTTTTTTATTGGGAAGTGATTGTGTGAGTGTATTGTGTTGAAATTGAAATTTGGCAAATTCTTGCTAACTGGACTGGTCATAGATATTTGCAAGAAAAATGCACGACTGGGTTGCACGAACTTGCTCTAATGTCTGAGAATTGTTTATTGGCTGCATAATTTATATTTAAAATGATTTCGGCAATTCTTCTATTTTTCAAATTCAATTAAGAGTTTTCTCAGAAAAATTAAATGCAATAAAATTTAAAAAATTGTTTTTTTTTGAAAACATTTTTCAAACAAAATTCAAAAACGCCAGTCCATAAGTATTCAGCAAATACATTCATATATAATTTTTGAAAAAAAATTAATGGGCAGTTTTCAAAATATATAACTTTTTTTCAAAAAATTAAGAAATGCTTTTAAAAATACAAAAAAAATATTTTTAAGAAATATCGATATGCAGTATAAATTGAGCTACCTAACCCTTTATATGTGTGAAATTTCAAAATTATCGGGTAAGCAGTTATTGAGATATAGTCGAAAGTAAAAAAAAAGGTCCTATGGAAAGTACCTTTCTTAGACATTTAAACCTAACGGTTATATGGCAGGTACCGATATTTTTTGTTTTACAAAAAAATTAAATTTCCCCTCTGTAGGACCAACCTACCTACCTACAATATCTAAAAGAAACTACGATAGGTACCTATAAAAAAACTTTTTTTTTTCGCGAATGCATAACTTGCCTTATAATACCTATAATCGCAAGTAAAAATATCGAAAATTGCCAAAAATATAATAGGTAATATGAAAATATTTCGAAAATCAAATATTTTTTTTTTAATTATTAATAATGACTACAATGACTACATTATTAAATTGAAAAATATCTATACATATTTATATTTTTTTTTTTCAAACCCCGTCGGCATTTAGCTTTTATTTGAAATTATATTATTTTACATTATTAGCATTTAAAAAAAAATACTGCTTTTCTACTTGTCTATGCATTTACATACAAACGATTTTCCTTGTATGTATAGGTGTAAAATACAACCAGTTCCACTCAGTTTCCAAGCAACACCTCAACTCAACATTTATTTCATTACTTATGATATGACATTCTAACCAACATTTTTTTTATTCTTGCAACATTCTACTCTTCTTCGCAATTTTCTCTGCCAGCACATTGACAGCGACATCCAACGTTCAACAATCGCGTAATTTTATACTCATTGACGCCATTACTATAGTGTCTATATACAAAGGTAGAACATCAGTAAATTTGTCTACTTGGGCACTGCTGTAGTCAATATCACCGCGTGAATCAAACGTAGAATAATTTTTGCTTATCGCTGTTTCTTTGTACTTAGTTAGAAATTATTGCAGAATAAAGACCTATATCAACAGAACACCAGGGAACAGAAACAGAACACTTATCATCAAGAACCTGATATATGGCGGAGAAAAATGGACCTTCTCCCAGTCGGATAAAAAATCCCTTGAAGTATTTGCGACCTAAGTTTCAAGTTGGAATTATGGTCCTCCCTTTGTTAACAAGGAAGAAAACTTCTGACAAAGAATATAAAACGTATCTTCAACGGTTAAGAAGGCTGAGTGATGGACATCAACGCCAATGCCAATAGGGGTCAGAAGCAAAGATATAGATACTGATTGGCAACTGTATTGGCAGCCTAGGCTGCCATGTTGTTTTGTCAACATCTGTCAAATCTGTTGTTAATTACTCAGTCATTGATGCCAAAACACCACAGCAAGCAACACAATTAAACAGCACATCCGAATTATTAACTTTAATTCAAAATGAGTTTTAGTTTGTGCAAACATTGTTAGTTTGTTTTATATTGCACTCGCGCTCATATTAATATACCTTTATAATGAATTATATAACATGTGCGAGCGAGGAGAGAGAAGGAATAGAAAGATAGGAAAGAATGTTGGTACAGTGGATTGAGATTATAGGTGATAAATATCTCACGTAAATCCCACGCGTGGCGTCCAGTTGAAACTGGGGGAATAAATAAAAATTGCTGCCCAGGCTGGGTTTGAACTCACAGCTCTCAGGTTAAGCAACCAAGCACATTGTTGGTGTGTGCAGATCCCGAGGCAGTCAAGAACTCGGCCTTTCGCAGAATCCAACTTGGTGAATTTCCCGCCGGAACTTGTACCCACACCTGAACGAAATCCAACTGACCTAGGAGCTCAAAGATCATGACCATAGACAACGGCGACTATTTGCTGACTGGGCATCGGAGCGTTTGGAAGAGGACCCTAATTTCGGACGAAAAATCATCTTTATCGACAAGGCAAAACTTGGTATTTTAGTGTTAACAAGTAAAATCGAAATACATGGGAATGGGACGACACCAACCCACTTGACGTAAGCCAGGTTACTGTTTGGTGTGGATTTCGGATCTGGGGGCGCGGCGGGTGCCGTCATTGGTCAGTATTTTTTGGAAAACGACGTTGTTGAGGCGGTCTCCGTCAATAGCGAGCGACATCTGTTTCCAGCAGGACGATCCAAACTGCGATTCTGAACGGAGCATTTGAGGGTGTGAGGTTATCTCCCAGAGGTGAAGTAAATTATGGCCACCAGAGATAAAGACGCACTCAAGGGTTTATTTATACCCCTATAATGAATTTACTCGTGCTAGCGAGGAAAAAGGGAATAGAAAGATAGGAAAGAATTTTTGGTGGTATTACTGTGGGTCGAGATTTATGTGATATAATTATCTCACACAAATCTAAGCTTTACTTGTGGGGTTTCCTGAACTTGCAGGTGTATGCATAATCCAATGCTCAAACGCAAAAGAATCTTTCCGGAAGAGTCCTTAAGCATTAGAGAACTTGGACCCGTGTCACCGTCAGAAGCCGAGACATGCATTTGAACGATGTCATATTCCATTTCAACACCTCTCCGCCCTTTATCCAGTGGAAGAATTTCGTAGCTTTTGAATTTTTCAAAATTCCGGAACGCTCTTGTTCTTTAATTCGAGTTAAAAAGAAAAACTGCCAATTAGAATTTAATAAAGCCAAAAACTAAAAAAATAGATCAAAAATAAATATGATTTCACAAAACACATTTTGCCTCTTACTTTTTAGTGCTCCGAAGCTCCGATAGAAAGTAACCTTATACGGACCGTTAAAGGTAGGCCCCTAAAATTCACTTAAAGTTCGTTGAATAAGATATCCAATAAAGTATCCAACTGGTTGAAAGGAATATATGTATGTATATATTTTACTTCCAACTCTGACGATTGAGAATTGAGATTGACTGATTGAATGAAGGATCTTTTTTTATAAACAGACCTTTTAGTCCTCTTTTAAGTTATTTAAAGCTCCTTTCTCCTTCTCTGTCCTGAATACTGAATAATGAAAGGTTAAAGAAAATTTCTCATAAAGAAGTTTTTTTTTACATTCTTTCAATTCAACCAATTTCCTTCCTAACGCGCTCAGCTATTTCTACCGACACATAACGTTAAGGTATGCGTGTTTTACACATTATCCGATCTCCCCCACCATCCTGTATTTTGTTTTTTATATGATGTATGATGAAGACGAACGGCAACGGGGGGATTGTGTGATGGTTCTAAAGTAATTTGCGTAGTGGCCTTGTTTACTGGCTGTTGGTAAGTATGAATATGACATTAACTTTCCTTTCTTCATGCTAATGCTACCTTCCTACATCGCCCTATTTATATAAAAATAAAGTTCTTAAAGATTTTTTTTTTTTTAATATGATCCTTACATTGTCTGGAGTTTTTTTTTTGCATAATTGGCAAAATACCATCCGAACCACTGTGGGTTCTGTTGTTTGGTAGTTGGTCTTGGTATTGGTAGCTAACCTGGCCTACGTTGGTCGGTCGGACGGACGCACGGTGCGAACGTTCAGATGGCCCATCATGGTTCTTTTTTGTTCCCTCAATTTATTCAATTTGCCTTTTTTGTTGGCCTTTGTGTTGTTTGTATGTCGTCCTTCGTCTTTTGCCTGTTTATAGGGACCTACACTTTCATAATCGTCTTGCCCATTTGAATGTTGTATTCCCTAATGCTAATGTGATTCAGACTGTGTGGGTTGTGAAAAGTTCTAAAACTCAACGAAAGTATACAAGTACTTTCTATCTGCCCACACACCCTTACTTTTTTTTTTTAAGACAATGTATAGATAGAAACGCTTGTCTAAAAAATATGATTACTTCAGGGAAATATCTTTTTCCCCAAAACATTCTTATAATGAATTCCTAGTTTTACTGTCTGTGCATAGGTATCGTACAAGCGATGGGATAGCAATAGACAATAACGACCTTAAAAGGCTTTATTTTAAAAGTCTCGTTATATTTTTTTCAACAAGATAAGGTAAGAGTATGAATTTAATTTGATGTAGAAACCAGCGTTTATTATAAAAGCTGTTTTGTGGATTGGATTTCCTTCCTTTTTTCTTGAATCTAATATTAAAATGATTTAGAACTCAACTCTGGGATTCTAGGTATGTTCTTTGGCAAATGAGAGTGTCTAAAGCTAGATGTTTATAGCCTTAGATTTCTCTTGTATTAAAATTTGATTAAAATCTATGCAATGATGTAACATATCTAGATTGGAATTAGGTACATATATACATACATATACCTATACATACTCTAAAGGAGATGAGGAAGGAAATGCTCAAGGACTGTGAAAGTATTATTCTTGGACTCCTTCTATAGGTGGTAGAGATTGCTTTGCTAAACGAATCTCTTGAGGTTTTATATCCTTCTTTCAACAAGGCAAAAATGTACTACCTCAGTTATTTAAAAGACTTCTTACTTGGTTAAGGGTAGGTAGATACTTTTGAGACGGTTGCAGTAGTTAATCTACTTCGTAGATAATTATTCTAAAGGGTCCTTGTGGAAAGGACAGCTTAACAGCATATAAACAAGAATAATTAAAACAAGCCATTATTAGTTTTTGGACTTAAAGTCTTATTAAAGAACTTATTTCAGAGCATGAATATATTCGCAAAGGGAATTTGGGGAGAATTTCATCATATTTATGAAAGTACTCAAATTTAAAGAATATAATTACTATATTCCCAAGATAGGAAAAATCTAACTATTAAATAAAAAACTAAATAGATGTGATTTGCTTTCATGTTTTAAAGTGTTCTTGTTCAAGACCTTTTGAATGCAGGGAAGTGTTCTTTAATTGCAGCCATCAGATACGTCATCACAAAATTCTTTAAAAGGGTCAATAATTTTTCGGTTTTAAAAGTCAAGCTAAATAAAACACACACAACGATACATTTTCCAAGAAAATGCCTTTAAGTGCGAATCGGGAAGATTCGCAGCGTCAGATTAATTTGGGGAAGTTTTAAAATCAATCTTTTGTTAAATCTCAGGATCTTGGTGGCCAATTGAAAATACCAAAAAGGGAAATTACGCGACCAGGGAATATTTCAATAAAGCCATAATTGGTCGTGTTCTGTGATTTGTTGCCCCGTCTTGTTGGAACCACTTAACCACCATCATGATCTTCAATCGCCGCAATGGTAAAAAAATAAATCGGTTATCATTCGACCATATTTGAAGAAATACGGACCAATGACACCTTTCGGCCGTAGAGCACACCAAACAGCCATTTTGTCTGAATGCAACGGCACTTCTTCGATCACTTGTGGGTTTTCTGATATGCGAAAACGTTGTTTTTTAACAGACACACCTAGTGTGAAATGTGCCTCATCGCTGAATAAAATATTGTTGGAAAAATTTGATGTTTATTGTCTGTTGTTCCAACATCCACTTTTGAAATAAGTTTGTATAATTTTAACGCTTTGTTCGATTGTTAAGCGATCCATTATAGTAAATGACAAACATTCAACTAATATTATGACACTTCAGATGACAGCTGAGCTTGACAGTTATCAAATGAAAGACCATGTATTTAATGTTTTTTCTTGCCGTTTGCATGTGAACAAAAATTTCTTAACACTCTTTCCGCTGTTTTCGCTGAAGATTTTGTTTCTGCAAATGAATGCACACACATTTTTTAGAACACTTTAGAAAAAATACTCTTTTCAAGTTAAAATTTCAGCAATTTCAGAGCGTCTCAGTATTGTTATGTTTTAGTCTTGATTTCGAAAAATAAAATTTAGATATTTCTTTTACTTTTAAATCAGCCATTTTGTCTTTTTTTCAGCTGTTCAACTATTTATTCATAATTTAACTGTCACTACGTTTAAAATCAAACTACACCTTTCAAGTTTTCAATGCTTCTAGTAGTTTCCGAAATCCTGCAAAATGCAAGGCTTTAATAGTTATTGCAGTTTTGGATCATGACTCAAACACATTTGTGTTACAATAGTACACTTATGACCAGCACTTTACAAATAACCAACAATAATGACCAACACCGTCAAATAAATATGAGCTTCATAATACTCGTATAAATGGGGTTCCTCGTCCAAGTTTTAATTTAAATAAAATGCACGACTGGGTCGCACAAACTTGCTCTTATGATAAGCAATTGCTTAGTGGCTGCATATATGGATTTAAAAAAAAATTTAAATAATTTCGAAAATTCTTTTATTTTTTAAATTAGTTTAAGAGTTTTCTCGGAAAAACAAAGTATACAATAAAATTTCAAAGCTATACGTAAATCTAGGAAAAAAAAATATTGAAAATCGTTCGACCAGTTTTTTTTTAAAAAGGTTATTTTTGAAAAACTTTTCCAAAAAATATTTTGAAATTTATTTGGGTATGCAAATATATGGCAACCCGTAGTTTACATTTGAAAAAATAATTTAAAAAAAAATCAATATATCCGTTTCCAACATATTTCGAAAACCAAAAAATTTTTTGAAAAAACTATAAAAAATCAAAAAAAAAAGTTTTTGAAAAATTTGAAATGCCATATTAATAAAATTATAAATGACTTCCTGTGGCCAAAATTTTATTGAAATCGAATGTATAGCTTACGAGAAAATTTGATATAAGAATACTGGTTCTATGAGAGGTACCGTTATAAGACAAATTTTGAAAAATATTTTTTAACCAAAATATAGACTGTCTTACAAAAATAGCATCCTGAAAGTTTTATCAAAATCGTTAGAGCCGTTTTTGAGAAAATCAATTTTTTTCTTCACGATTGTATGGCAGGTGCCGTTATTTTTGGGCCTAGAGCAAAAATAAATAAAATGCACGACTGGGTCGCACGAACTTGCTCTAATGAGTGACGGTGGTTTATGCGCTTGAGATTTTGATAAAAATAAAATTTTCAAAATTCTTAAATAAATACTTAAACTAATTTGAGCTGAAAAAAAAGTACGCCATTTTATTTCTTGGATAAATTTGAATTTATGAGAATAAATTTAGAAAAATCTGTGGAGCGGTTTTCGAGAAAAAAAGTTTTTTTTGAAAAACTTTTTGAACAAAATTTTCAAAAAAAATTCAAAAACGCCAGTTCATAGGTATTCAGCAAATACATTTATTTAAATTTTTTTTAAAAAAAATTAATAAGCAGTTTTCAAAATATTAATTTTTTAAATTTTTTTTTTAAAAATGCTTTTAAAAATACAAAAAAATATTTTTCAAAAATATTGGTATGCAATACAAATTGAGCTACCTACAGCTATATGTGTGTGAAATTTCGAAAGAATCGGTTGAGTCGTTTTCGAGATAGTCGAAAGCAAAAAAAACGGTCCTATGGAAAGTACCGTTCTTAGCCGTTTTTTAAAACTTTTTTTTCAGCCATATGATTGGTCGTACCTAAAAAGCAACACTGATTTTCTTAATTAAAAATCGTTAGAGCCGTTTTTGAGAAAAATAAGCTTTAACGTAACGGTTGTATGGCAGGTACCGTTATTTTTTGAGCTAAAAAAAAATTTCAATTTCCTTTCTGTACAATACCTAAAAAAGTCTATATACCAAGTTTGAAGCAATTCGGCCCACCCGTTTGGGCTGTAGGTCCAATACAGACAGACAGACAGACAGACAGACAGACAGACAGACAGACAGACATACAGACGGACAGAATTTTTAGACCATCTTTTTTCGTCTTCGCTATCATCGTAATGTCATGTTTGATTGTTATCTCAAAACTTTTTTTTTCGACGAATGCATAACTTGCCTTATAGTACCTATAATCGCAAGTAAAAATATGTTCTGAGGGACGGCCAAATAAATCCTAAATACCAAATTTGAAGAAAATCGGCCCATCCGTTCAGGCTCTAGAAGCGCGAACAGACAGACAGACAGACAGACAGACGGACGGAATTCCCAGACCCACTTTTTTCGACTTCTCCATCATCGTAATGTCATGTGTGATTGTTATCTCGAAATTTGTTTTCTGCACGAATCCATAACTTGCCTTATAGTACCTATAATCGCAAGTAAAAACACTGAATGCTTCATGGTCAACGAATACGTTTAGTCTTAGATCAATGACTTTTCGATACTCTGTAGGAGTGAAAGTGGCCATTGTACATATGTATATTTGTATAGTAATTTCATGGAACATGTTTTTCTGTTTGTAAATTTCCTCAATGGCAGAGCTTGTTTTCTTATCTACTTTACATCAAATGTCTTCTTTTGTTGTTCTTGCTTCCAATGGCAATCTAGACAAAAACCACTTCTAGCGCACCTAACGTGCCGCCTAATGAAGTGGCCTACAGTTTACTAGCAGCTTATTCTTTTCCATGGCAAGATTTACTATACTTAAGCTTTAAAAACCAACTACTCAGATAGTTACGCAAAATGATTTCCTCTAATGTCTCCTGTCTCACTAATCATCTGTTTTTGGCGTTAATCCTTAAGTTAGACTTTTTTACATTTTGTAATTATTAAAGATGTCAGTTGCCACACAACAAATGCTATCACCGTATTCCAAATGGAGTAACTTATGTGACACCAAATCTCAAATGCTCATCCACGATCGCAGTCATAGCATCATCGACGCAAGTATAAACAAAATCCCCCAGTTTCAACTGGATGCCACCTGTGGAATTAATTGAAATAATTATCACCTTAATCTCAATCCACTCTACCACCAAAAATTCTTTCCAATCTTTCTATTTCTTCTCTCCTCGTTCGCTCATACCATTATAAGGGTATTAATGACCCCTTGAGTGCGAGACGAAACACTTTGTGTCGTTGAAGGACTCTAAAAAAAAGCGGTTTATCCTCTGTACTTTGTCCAACATAAATTGTTGCACCATAATAAATTGAAAAAACCCCAAAAATCTCCATATTCATCGAAATTGACAAAAATAAAGTGGAGCAGTGAATGATACTCTGACAAACTTCAAGGGATAATTCGCAAGATGTTAATATGATTGACCACCACTAAATCCCACTCAGTGCTTTTTGAGCGGAGACTAGATTTTTGGCTTTATATACTCTCAAGAATAAGGATAATAACGCCTGTTGTTACAGGTTACAGTTCTTGAAATTTCCTTTCTTTGGTAACTGACCGATAACTGCATCCTTCTTTTCCCTTGGACAGGTCTCTCAAAAAGCCTTAATGAGAGAATACAGGTTAATAAATCGGTGTCAGGATTTCAGCAAATATGCCATCGTTCAGTTGCTTTGTTGTTTAAAAGTTAGGATCGAACTTTTTGTTTCTGCACTTGTCGGGGTCAATATTTAAGCTTCACAGAATATAGCTCCTTCCACCCTCGCAACTATGGGTGTCCTACTGACACTTAAAAACTGCTGTTCCTGTCAGGGACTGGGTGGTTTGTACTTACTTCTTTGTTGACCGTCAAGATCCAAAGTAGTTTCATGTTGCACTCTTGCCATAACGTCTGTTACGCCTCCAACGCATTTAACTCCTAATCACTTAGCCCTTCTCGCACTACTACTTGTGAGTTGCTCCACACTAGCTTTGAAGAAATGGTTCCCGTCAAGTCGTTTTTCTTTAAAATGTTAAATGATTCATATTTATGTACTTCTCAGTAATAATTGTGCAAATGGTCAACTTTGTCCGAAATATTTTCTCCTCTTCATATAAAGATATTTCAATTCTTGAAATATTTTTTCCATCGCCTCAAATATTTTTCCAAGCTAACCATCGCACGTACATTTTTTTGCGAATTTAAAAAATTCAAACAAATAAAATGTTGAACAAAAAATGCATTTAATTTCACATCATTTTTACCTTTTGCTTTAATCTATGAGTGGGTATTCAGAATAACATGGCATAGTTCCTAATTTATTTTGAACAACCCTCTGCCAAAAGACAAAAGGTTAAAAAAGCAATGCCTGGAGCAAAAACTATATCGTTTTTTGTAGAGGGTGAAGGTTTTGTATTAAATATTCGAAGCAACCACCCAGAAAATGTTTGCTCAGCTGAACCATAAATTCCAAATTTAAACTTCCTCTTAACACCACGCAATTTAGCAAGCAAAGTTATAGAATCCTTTTTTATGAAGAATCCTTACAATAACTACCTACTATAACCTCCGTGTACCTACGCACGTACTAAAACAAACGTAGAAAACCTATGAGTCAGAAAGTTTGGATGGAAGGTAAACTTAATTCTTGGAATTTGTATATTTTGATGATATAATGTTCACGGTACAAATGCTTAAAAAGTAAGAAAAATCTACAGAGAAAGTAGATACTTTACAAGAACCATTGCAAGGCTAACTTTTTTGAAATATATACTTTGCTGCATGTTTTTGAATGCGGTCTTGGTGATAAATGGCGACAAACTTAGATCGCATGCAAATGCGATTGTGTGTACTTGTACAATTAATGTAGGTACATCAACGTCATAAAATATGCAGGACAAAGATCCATTAGCACCATGCTTATTTGTTTGCTACTGGAAGAAGTGTGTCAAAGTGAGGAAAAATACATTTGATATTTTTATTACACGTCAGTTGTAGTATAATACTTGTTCTTTTGTAAAAAAGTTTAGTTTTAGCTAAATATCTTCAATAACAAGCTGTACAGTACATACATAGATGCATTTGGTCCTTACTTTAAAATTATATAAAATCATTATAGTTATAATAATAATTCAAGGTGTTTGTTAAAGACCAATTATTAAGAATGAATGCAATAAAGGAAGTTATCAAAAAAGCTTTTTAAAAATCCCTCCAAATATATTGAACAGGTCAAAATTTTGGTAGTCCCAGAAGTACCCGACCTGACGTATAGATGGTGGATGTTGTTTGAAAGAATGACTATGGTAGAGAGTACCAACTTTATAAAGCTTAAGTTTGAAGTTTGACGACGCTACGTTGTTCAGTATTTGTTTGGCAACCATCAATAGTGAACGCTCTCAGTGAATTTGTAAACATGGACAAATTTGAAAGGCCTAATTCCAACCAATATCAAAGCGGAGCTAGATTCTACTCTGGGGGAGTCTGCTCCTTCGTTTACAACAGTATAATATTGGGTGACAGAGTTTAAACGAGGTCGTACGAGCTGCCAAGACGAACATCGCAGGGATCGACCAAATGAGGTGACCACGCCAGAAATGGTGAAGAAAATCCACAAAATGGTATTGGGTGACCATCGACTGAAAGTGCGCGAGGTAGCAGACATGGTAGGAATTTCAAAAAGTGCTGTACATCGCATATTGTCCGAAAAGTTTCACAGCAATAAAGCATAGTTTTTGCGTCGATTCATAACCATGGATGAAACATATGTGTCCATCACTTCACACCTGAGACGAAAGAACAGTCAAACCAATAGACTGAAAGGAAAGAATCGGCTGCAAAGAAGGCGAAGACAGTTCCATCTGCAGGCAAGGTCATGGCGTCAGTTTTTTGGGATGCGCGTGTGATAATTTTCATTGATTATCTTCAGAAAGGAAAAACATTCAACCGCGAGTATTATGTGAACTTATTTCAGCGTTTGAGTGACGAAATCAAGAAAAAACGGCCGCATTTGTTGAAAAAGAAAGTTTTGTTTCATCAAGACAATGCACCAGTTCACACATCCGTTATCGCGATGGCCGAAATCAATGAGTTAAATGCCGAATTGCTTCCTCGCAAGATTTAGCCCCTAGGGTTATTTTCTGTTTCCAAACTTGAAAAAATGGCTCGGTGGTAAAAGCTTTGCCAATAATGAAGAGGCGGAGTCTGCGGTTGATGGCTATTTTAAGGAGCTCAACGGTTTCACTATAAACAGGGTATCGAAGCTATATTGAACATCGCTGGGAAAAGTGTATCGAGCTAAAAGGAGACTATGTAGAGAAATAAAGATATTTTCCCCAATTTGTTTCTGTTTTCTTTGTTAGGTCGGATACTTCTGGGACTACCCTTAGTGCCAGAACAGGATGTAAAAATCACCTACGTTCTATACCTACTGTCAAAACGAAACATTATATTTAAGAACTGGTGCGTTCATTTTCATGTCAGTGTCAAAGTGTTGAAGTGTCATGTTAAATTTTTATTTAGGAATGACAGGAAAATTGTTAGCATATCAAACGAGAAATGAATGAAGACGAAATAAGAGGATCAACTTTGCTAATGAAATACGTGAAGAATTTTTCGAAAACGAAAATCTAAGAAAAAGAAAACAAATATGTATGTAAGCAAATTTTTTTTTTTACATCATCAACATGTTTTTCGTGGAGTAGAGTTGGTTATTTGGTTGGTTTCTACAAACTTCAACATTCTTCAATTTCGAAAAAAAGTATGTATATGTTGAAAAACACTAATAATCTTGTTTTTTTTTCAGTTAATATTTTTTAATTTTTCCTATTATTATAAATTTTTTGTACTTGAATGAATAAATAAACTTAAACTTAAATAAAATTTAACTATTTCCAACTAAACTAGAATGGAACGCACTCAATTTAAAGTCAGCTTTCGATTTCTTGTTCACGAAGAATAGAAACAGAGAAAACTGCTTTTATAGTCACTAGGTGTCACCGTGTCACGGCTTCATTCCCATTGTTGCATTGTTCCCATATCAGACGTATATACTTACGTAGTCATTTGTTATGTACATAAGTTGCCAATAAAAGCGCTTTAGGAAACTTTGTTTTTTTATAAGTGCTTTTTACGGTACACCGTTTCTTAATGGAGAAATGAAAATGGAATATACAAAACAGCGAATTCCATTGGCTGACAAGAGAATTATGTGGTTCTCCCTGAAGGAGTGATAAGTGTGTCGGACTGACAAGTCGAAAATTCCCGGTTTGTTCCTTGATTCCACCTTAGTTTTTTTCCGGGCACTGCCTCTTACGAGGAAGTTTAAAAAAGCTATTGAGCAACTGGAGAAGAAATTTACAAACAACAATATTATTTATGGACAACGTGCAAAGCCTATACGCTACTGTGAAGTACGGTGGCTGTTATATAGTGGTTATGTAAGGCTTCTTCCACGTAGAGTGGCATAAATGAACAACAAATTAACTTGAGTATTCTCAAGAAAAACCTTCATCAAATATCTGGACATCGGGATATCTAATTTATTCCATCAAGATAATGACCACAAGCATACGTTATTTCAGGTTAGAGAATGGTTGCTTTCTAATGCCCAACCACAGATAAATCGTCATGTATGTACATGTACAATCTCCAGATCTCAATCCAATTGAGCATCTGTGGGACCACTTGGAAGTTCTTAGAAATAAGGGAAGTCCAACCAGTTAGTGAACGTTATTGTACAGTTCAAAGTGTGTTTAATTGTTATAATTTCAATCACTGGCCGGCTCTTTTCTAGTTCTAATGCGGTTTAAAACTGAAAAATCTGCAATCCACCAGATCTTGGAGAAAACCCAACTATTCAACAATTCACCATCGAGACCCACTGTTCATCGAATTCTAGGCAGCTTACGATTGTGTGTAAATAGGGATGAACTACATATATAGTGCCCCTCGAGTCAGCAAGAAGCTCGGAATGGGACTGATTTTTAACGAGAACAAAACGAAGTTTGTATATGCTTTCATCCCATCCCATTACAGACTTGGTGAGCAAGTGACTATTGGCAGCTTTAACATCGAGGTAATCAGTGGTTTTTTACCCAGGACGAAGCTGTATAAATATCAGCGTTATGAAAATACATAGACCCTATTCCAGATGGATGAAAAGTACCTTGCAATATTTGTCTGTGTTAGTACTGCAGGAAACATTAAATTTGGCTAAGAACATACAAGAATGAAGTTAATGGTGCCGTGATTTAAGGCCAAGTGACATAAGGCCAAATTTTGGAAGTTGGCTTTATGTCACTTTTGCAAAGCGTAATAGGGCCAATTTGGTCTTATGTCACTTTGAACTGTCGTACCTGGACTCCAAGTGCTTTCCTTTATTACTAATTTTTTTTTTTTTTTTTTTTTTTTTAAATATCAAATATCATATCATGACCAACTTGGCGTTTCAGGCTATATACATATATGTATACATACGTACATATATGTCATCAATAAATTATTCCCATGAGGAGCCATACAGAATGATTTCAATTAAAATTCTGTTTGTAGTTGTAACCCCCCTACAAACAATATCCTTGCTGCGGTTCTAAGAATAAAGTTACATGTGTCTTGTGCCTACCTGATGTAAGCCCCCTGTAACAGTAACATTGACACCTCAAACACTACCATGCATGTATTCATATTCGTGATGACATTAAGTTGTAAAATTAATAATATCATCCTGGGAGAGCCTTGCGTGATGTAAGTTCATATGTATGTATGACAGAAGTTGCACCAGTTTGTTGACATTTTATTTTCTGACAGGTGTTTCTGTGGTAGTTTTCATGTAACTTAATCATCATTTAAGAAATCAATAAAAATGCTACTCTGTGAAATATTATTAATTCGAAAAGGTGAATGTGATGACATCATTTAAAAATGACTTTTCAAACATCATAAAAATAAATGCATAACTTCCCTATAAAGAAGCCATAATATACAAGACCACAATGTTCATATAAGGAAAAAAAAACTTGTCAAAAAGATATAAAATTTGATAAATCTCCAAATTTCTTGCAAAAAGATATTATGTGTGTGGAAACAGATGGGACCGATAAAAGCTTTAAAAGCAAACTTCATTTGGCAATTTTTGTATTAATGTTCTCTCTTTTGTCAAGTTTATAGCCCAAGCACAAGTCGCGCGTGATAAATTTATTTTTTGTTCTCGCTAAAGAAAACATTGCTAAATGCTTACATATTCCTCTGGGAACAGTGAAAAGTTTTAAGGAGAAGTTAGCTGTTAGCTTAGAATTTTAAAATAAATCCTAAAATAGAAAGGAAAAAATACGAGATTTGTTCCTACAATATTCATCGAAATTTATTAGGTTTTGGTATGTTACTGGCAAGGTTTAATGAAGGAAGATTTATTTATAATTCAGGAGTTCGAAAGAATACTTTTATTATAATACTATATAAATCGTAAGTATTTTAAGGAATATCCGAACTCAAGAAATGGTAGCATAGGTTATTTAAATCATCAAAGAGCGTTAATTTATATTTATAACTGGAAAAATATATTCCTTTCCTTATAATAAAAAAAATTTAAAATATATAATGGCAAATTATGTAATAGTACATACATACATACATAGAAACGTACGATAATCTGATAATTTTATCACCTCGTTCTTAAAATTTATAAAGTTTTTGACATAGAAATTTCGGGTGTACCTTCTTATTTTTGACATTCCTCTTAATCTTTTCTTCATTATACCATAGTGACCGGAAAAGCTACTGCTGTTTGAAGGGAGAATTTAAGATTAAGTACTCCCGGAATGCGATTTGAACTGCTCGTTAACGAGAAGAACATGTAAAGATGTGCCATTGTTAAAAAAAAAAACGTTTCAGAATCTTTTCCGCAATTTTTTTTTGTATTTAATTTCTCTCAGTGGACAGCTTTCCGATGCATTCGAAGTTTGACAGGGAGTGGTGTACTATCACCGATTTTGTTCTTACTTGCCATTGCCATTGATAATGCCATGACTGCCACGGTGAGTTATGAAAGACGATAGATTGAGCATCCCATGACAATGGAAGCAATTTCTCAAGATATAAGGTACGCTATTGACATCTATTGTTGAATGGTAAATGGCACTAGAGCCCTTTGCCAAATTTATCACTTACTGCAGGAAAATGGACATGTGACCAACAGGAACTAACAACAGTAAGTTATTTTGAGTAATGAGACAATAGAGTAGGTAACTTAATTAAACTATCTGACTTCAAATCGAGAAGCAAAATTCTCTTCTCAGAATCATCAGAAGTGTTAGTTGTTTACAAATGGAACGGTTTCAAAAGGCTTTCGGGTGCTTCTTGACGCTTCTTTTCCTCCTATGGAAAATGTTGTAAAAGAGGTTGTTGGGATTTTTAAGGACCGATACGTTAGATTTGTTCTTTTAACTTTAACCAGGGACGACCCAGGTTTCCTTGAAAACCCCAAGACTTGTCAAAAAAACCTCAGTTTTCGATTAATTAGGACCGCCCGCCGTCGCGTCGGTTGTGCATTTGTCACGGACAACAACATAAGAAATTTCAATTTTGCAATACTTATTTGATTTTAAATTTCAATAAATTCATAAGTTTGTATTTTTTTGTTTCATTTTAAACTTACATGCAGTAACCAGAATTGTTTGACAGAAGATGTCAGTTTTAAGTTCAATTATAAGAAAATCGTGTCCTTTGTCAATTTTGACAGATCAACATCCGCAACACGCCGCGTCTAGTCGGTCAATAGTGGAGGTGGAGATGAGTTGGAAATTGTTACAGAATGTAAATTAAACTGACAAAAATATTGACAAACAATCATTCTTTGAAGTTTTTTGAAACAAGAAAAGCAGTTGTAAGAAAACAATAATAACATGAGACACCATTGAACTGATTAACAAACGTTTAATTTAAGACCTTAATTAATGAATGAGGTACATTTTTGAAGTTAGCCGTTGTAAACGCATGTCAACTTTTACAAAGCCGTTGGCAATATAAATTTTAATTGTTAAAGTTACCAAAGTGTGTAGTTATGTAACTACTTTTAGCAAAAACCTTAAAATACAGTCTCTAGGAAAATACTTCCATTAGGTACCGTACAATGATTTGTCAACTATAATAGGTTGCTAGATATTTTGTGGATCCTCAAAGAAGTGTGGCCCCAACTGGATTGGCTGGTATTTGTACGAAAGATACCATAAAAGAAACTTTTTACTATAAAACTGTCATATAATATAATGCTGTCTTATTGGAACTTTTTCGTAACATAAAACAAACCGAAGGTTAATTGAATAGTTTTGCAATGTTTTCTTTTTCAGTTTGCTTATGGGAAAAATCAAAATCTCTGTTCCGGCTGTTATCTCAAAAACTACTTAAAGCAAATTTTCGTTTTTTTTCATCAGCCAAAAACTAACGAACACTTTCGTGAAGTGATAAACAAAATTTTATTTAACTTTATTTTTTATTTTCGTTACCTAAAGCCGTTTCCATGAAATTGCAGTACATTTTACCGTTTTGTGAAAGATACCCAAAAACTAAATAAATAATTCCCTACCGAACATTTTCGAAAGGTGATTGGGCAAGTTTATTCATTATGATTCCGGTGTTTTCGAGAAAAGTAAAATTAGCCAAGACTGCCTTAAATTGAACAGCTGATATAAAAGAAACTTTCAAAAGGCCAGTTATCTGGAAAATAACAATTCAATTTTTTTTTCATTTCTTCATCTTTCTAAAGGTTTGCCTTTTTTCGCTTGTCTTTTATATGTATGAAGTTATATTTTTAAAAAACGATGTATAGAGTAAGTAACGCAAATATGGTCCAGGTTGGTAATATGGCCCACTGCAATATTTTATATTCAAACCAGCATTGCATGATTGTGTTTTGGAGACAGTAGGTAGTTGATTAGTGTTGGGAATGAGTGCATTTTGCTCATTTTATTTGTGTTCGTTATAATTTTTGGGTGAGTTTACTTAAGAAATTTTGTATCAACATTTTTGGAAATCAAATAAGTTTTTGCGTTATGTACCTACAAAGTCTTATATTTTATGTTACCAAACGTGAAATTAAAAATTTGATTGCAATTAATTGAGCTTGTTAAAAACTAAAAAGAATGAAATTGTCATAGTGCCAATAATATGGCCCATTCCAGGTTTTGATATAAACCAGTGTGCCATATTTGAAACATGGCTTGTACTGGATTTCTTGGGTTTTTTTGTTGTTGTTGTTTTTTTTAGGAATCACATGGCTGGCAATGAAAAGCAATATTTTATATGTGAATTCTGCATGCCTTACCATCACAAAATTACAAAAAAAATATGGATTAAAATATGTAGCACCGCGGTCCATACTCAAAACAAGGTGGGTCATATTACCAGCAGTGTTTTTTAAAAGTTGTGAAATGAAGTTCCTTTAGGTAATTTTTTGTTATTACTTTTTGTTATGTTTGTTTTTTTTTCAATTATAGTTTCTAAAGACTGAAGTAAAAATAATATTTGTTAGACTCTTTACGAAAAAAATAAATGAATTGGATTTAAATGTACCTATACTTTTATTTAGAAAGAATTAAAAGTTTTTCTTCTTAGAGTAGAAAGAATTTCAGTTTTCTAGATTAACAACTTATACTTTGGTTTCAGTTCGAAATTAAATTTATTTTCCTTTATTTCTTGCAACTAAACAAACGAAAATCGGTAAAAAAGAATTGTTTTGATAAGCGCAATTGAAGTGAGACCAAACAATATGTCTAGGTCCTTTTTTCCTGAAGCTAAAAATGTTTACACATTATCATTGTTAGAATAAATTAGAACAAACAGACACAAAAATATATTCGGATATACAAATAAATTAATTACAGATGTCACAAACAGACAACTCCAGAAAAAAACAAACTCTTCCTGTTGTATTTGGCAAAACGTCAATTGATCACATTGTCCAAATAAAAAAGAAAACATACGAATTCGCTGCAATTTCATCTTAATCAAATGAAAACAGGATGTAGTTTTTGGAAACTAGTCTATTACAACTCCTACCCTTAAACAAACAAATAACAAATGGAAGTTGTCCAAGGTTGAATGAACATCTCTATTCCATTAAGCTTTAACAGGGTGGTTCTCATTATGTGATTAAAATATCTATAGATCAGATTGGTTGACTTTATTGAAAGATAGAAATTAATTACATTTTTTTCTTTTTTAGTTATAAAAATGTTTCTAAAATTTTATTTGAGAATTCAAAAATGTTTGGATATAAATTCCATGCACATGTTTGTGCTCCTGTTCACCCGCTAACTCCTTTTAAACCAGGTAAAGGATTTTAAAACGGTTTGCACCATCATCTAATTCTTCCCTTATGGTTTATATGCACCAGGCACACAGTATCTAAGTCCAGGAATAAATACTGAAAGCATTTGCAATGCACATTAAAATATACGTTGCACATGCAACAGATACTCTGTTTTCACTTTACATTGAAGTTGAAGTTATAATAATTTTCCCGGCGAACGGACAATTAATTCGCTCGTTAGCAAAGCGAAATCTGGTATTATGTATACTAAAAAATAGGCGTTTTTCTTTTTTAGTTTACAGCAGAGCCTGAGTTGTCAAAACAAAATACAAGTGTTTCTTTTTTGCTTCAGAGTGTTCAGAGCTTAGAATTCGTATTTGTTTCTTTCTTTAGAGTGTGTTCAGAGTGCGCTCTACGAGCTCCAAATAAATAGATGGGAATGGGACAGACTGAGCTAAAAGCTGAACAAAAATATAAACGTCAAAAGTGAGACGCTTCCAAAGCAATTCGATTGATAAAAAGAAGAAATAAATAATAAATACAATGAAAATGGCCGACAAAGGTGTTTTAAATTTAAAAACAGTTTTTTTAAGTTGTTTTCATTTGGCATGAGAAAGAGAAATAACAGCGTTCTTAAATTCGTTTCATAAATAGTTCAGAGCGCTCTGAACACAATTGGTTTAGAGGACGTATAGAGCGAGCTCGATATACTCGAACTTGTTGAGAGCTCTTTTCTGAATGAAAAAAGAAAAACGCCTAATATGTATATGATTTTTATTTATTTCAACAAAAAGATTATTAAAAAGCGTCAAACCGCGCGTGAATACATAAGAAATGCTTGGCCAACGACGCGACGACGTCACTTTAAAGCTTTTCGTTAGCTAAACATCTACATAATACTTCTGGGCTAATTCGTGTTTGAAAAGAATTTTCTAGTCAGGACGAGTTGAGGGTTTTCAAAAAACGGTTCCTGACGAGATAATTTTCTAACATTCAATGAATTTGAATAGTGATATTGATAAAAGCAATTTGTGAACATAAGTATTGGATTTGGATTTGATAGAATAGGTAGCTACTGAAATGTCCACCGCAAAACTAATTGGGTTTTCACATCGCGCCGAAAACCCGGTTTTCAGCTAAAAGTTTACGAAAACCTGAATATCATTCAAATCGGACTTTTCAAGTTTTCGTTTGACATTTCACTTCATTTTTACAACTGACTATCAAATTTTGAAATGAAAATATTTTCGGCTGCTATGATTGATTTTTTTTTTGACGTTTACGCGCTTTTTAGGTGTGTTTGGAAAGAATCACAACAAACTAAGGCGTGTTCTGAAAGAATCACAACAAACTTAGGTGTGTTTGCTTTGTATTCCAACAAGTTTTCGGCAGGTTTTATATAAAACTAGTTGTTTTCGAAAACTTGTGTTTAGCAAAAATGTATGGATGGTAAAACTTGTGTTTTCGTTCAGGTTTTGGGGTTTTTCGACGAAAACCACGTTTTCAGCTCGGTGTGACAACCCTATAAGATCGGAGCAGTTTTTTAGTTTTGTTTTGACATTTCTCCTACTGGGACAGGGGAAATGAAACTAACTATGAAATCATGGTACAACTAAACAAGGTAGCGCTGTTCCGTTTTTCATGAGTGTACGTGATGCAGAGCAACGTAGAACACAGACAAAACAAAAACTAAAATGCAAAAGCGATGCGTGTCTGTGACGTAAACGAATCGAAAATAAAAAAGGAACAGCATTTTCTTGTTTAGTCTATGAAATATTGAAATCCTGAACCCTAGCGGAAACTGCAAGACCTGTCATAAACATGTTCAGTGTTAATTATGAAATTATTATTCATTCATTAACTAATTCCACTTTAATTTAACAAATCTTTTAAGGAAAAAAATTGGAATTGAATTTTTTTTCTTTGAGAACATGTCAAAAATTATTGAATTATTGAAACAACACTATTTTTACTTATTATTTCAGCTCAGAATCTGGCCTTACCTCATTCTACTCATTCACAATATTAAATATAAAGAAACAATAACCTTAAAAGAACCGTTGTATCGATCGGTCATAATATTATACATATTAATTATTAAGTGTCATACGATTTGGTTCGAAAGTTTAGTCACGTTGATTCCATTTTAATATATCGATGAGCTGACCAGTACTCATTCAGATGAAAATGTCAAATCAAAAATGTCACACTGAATCCAATCACAATAAGTTTGGCATAATACATAAACTTAAATATTTGGCATTCATTTTTCGCAGATAGTTGATTGAAAATCTCACTGTTTAAATCTTGGACACAAATTTTCTGGAAATTTCTCAATCGAAAAATTATGTATGTAGGTATTAAAGATTATGTCTACCTACTTGTAGAAAATATTTTCCACATTCAAAAGAAAAAATATATACAAGAAACACCCTGTGTAGTGTATTTATGTATACGCATGTGTGTGTATCAAACGGAGCGTTTGGGTATGTGTACGGTGTACCTATCTAATTACTAATTAGTATGCAGGACCACCCACCTCGTTAATTTAACTAACTTCAATCTTCCTTTGAAAAATACGGACGTGTCCTATGCTTCTTGTTATATCCGTTTCGTTTGATGAAAATTCACTACAAACCAACAAACTGTATTACCTACCCCTAATGACATTGGGGTAGTTTTCATTAATTTATTTAATAATTGCATGTTTTATTTCTACAATCTGTGGAAGGATATAATATGTACCAACTAGTAAATTATATCAAAACACATATATCTACTTATATTGAGCAGGTATACAATACAATACATATGTGTGAGCAAATTGCTTGTTAAACTAACGTCACTCCTATATCGTTAACTACACCCACTCCTTTCTATTCATGCATCATCATCATCGATTGAAGAAGGACACACACATGATGGTTACTGCTGCACTAAAAAGGAAAGAAAGGAGACCATTTAATGAGAATCGCTTTAAGTTCCTTGAAACCTTTATGCCAAAGAAAAGGGACTCGGTTAAGTTCTTCCAGAAAAATGGCTTTCTAAAGATTTTTGTTTTCCATAGAAAAGGTATATAATTATTGTTCCCCAGTCAAGCGATATTAAACAGCTTAAAGGATATCTTTCAGACGTAAAAATTCAAGCATGAAATTTACCCTTCTTGAACAATTTTTGAACTACACAACAACCACAGACCATGACCAAACCGACCGACATTACTTAGTCATCGCAGTCACAGTTATACGACGATGGACGTAGAAGGAAAAAGCAGCACAGAAAAGGCCAACCAAAGGACTCACTTAATCCATTCTAAAATAATAAAGGATATAAATGTATGGACGTGATGATGTTGCGGACTCAACACGTACCTCCGACCGACCACGTATGTACGTATATATGACCAACCATCGTTGTCGTCATCGTCATCCTCCTCATATCTTTTAATTAAATTGGAAAAACTTTCGTATCCTGTTTCTGTTGCTCCTGCTGCTGCTGCTAAGCTCATATGTGCAGCGCTACGAAAATTTATTTCCAAAGGTTGCTGTGGTTGCGGTCTTACGTGCATATACTTTTTTCAGGACCATGTATAAAGCCCCTGCTCTTATCTGACATGACATCCTGACTAAAAAATATACCCACAAAAAAAAAGGAGTGAAAGTCAAACACACATCCTTCTCCTGCACACAAGACACAACACACACGTTGAATCAATATTTTTCAATTAAATTAGAAGCAAATTAGAAGAAGTTGCTTGTTCATTCATTCGTGTGTGGATGGTTATTTTTTCGTATGGACGAGTAGGTACTGTTCTACATCTCAGAAACGTGTCCTTTTACCAGACAATAGCCATTATCTTTTTCGATAATAGATTAAAAAAAGAATTAATGATGGAATTCTAAAGAAAGAAGAATAAAAAGCAACAACTTACCACTTCGTTTCTGGATCGGTTGTCCCATGTGCCCGTACAAACGGCTCAAATCAATTCCAGCCACGTTAAGGGGTAACATTACTAAAAGGACCCCAAAGGGTAGAAAGTACCACATAGCAATGGACATGGCTTATGCTTAAGCGCTGCTGAAAGGTTTATTTTGTAGGATGAGGAAGCTAATTACCAGTTTCCTCTTTTTTAATTGGGTCTTTTTTTTTGTATTCTTTAAAAATTGATTTTTTTTTTGATAAACTGAAGGACCACGACAAGTTTGAAGCAAAAAAAAAATATTTTAAACTTAAGATCACTCGAGAAGTTCACTAAGTTTTTTTTTTTTTTTGGATAGTCTTTCACGTTTTAAACTTTAATTAAGTCATTATTCTGAGAACCTTGATGAATACTGCTGTTCTAAAAAGAAAACTTGATAAAGGATACACTTCCAACAAAGTTAAGGATACAAAGTTTGCAAAAAAAAACACTTGGTTTTGTTCCGAACTCTACTATACCACTTATTCAACGCGATTACAAAAAAAAGTAACGATACTAACAAAATTTCAATTCTTAAGAATTAAAACAAGATATGTGTATCTCTCAACGAAAGAACAAGGACTATGAAATTATTCTACAAGTTTAGTATAAAATATCCACATAGATATGGGTGTAGTAGGTATATCTACATCAAATTCACATACACACATTTATGTGGAGGAAAAAAAAGAGGGAAAAAAAGGTTTATTTTTTCAAAAATTAAGGAAATCAAAACTGAACAAAACTTAAAAATCCTAAATCACAAAGGACGATTTTTTCCAAACTTAAGACAAACAAAAAAATTCAAATTTAAACCAAAATTATACTCTACGGGTGAGTACGAGCAAACACAACTCGTATTGTGGATACTCAGTGTCGACACTTGAGTAAGTTTAAAACTCGACTGAATTATCCTGAGCTTTTGGCCAACCTAATATACTTAAACTCTCTCAGAGGACAGATATACAGAGTGTTATATAGATGAGCCCGACAATATACCAAAACCATTACAAGGGGACGGGATGAAGTAATGCGTAGCAAAGTCTTTGCTATCGTTGTAGTCATCGTCTTCCTCCCTTCGATTTTTTTTGTGTTAGACATGAACTGAACACAGCCAAACTTTGTAAGGAGTATATCCTTTTTGATCAATAGAACAAACAAAATGAAGACTACTGTTTTATTGAGATATAACACCAAACTTACACTACTCTTTTCTACTTGATGCAATGGTTGAAGGGGGGGAAGGAAAAATAAAAGAAAAATGATTGTAGCTCATGGGTTATCTACCTGATTTGCTCAGCTAAACATTCAAACATCCCCTACACACCACAACGTTAATGTTATTGTAACACAACAACCCTGAAGCTCCAAACACCCACGACCCACTACGGTACTACCCCGACATTCCAAAGTAAGAGAAATGGTTCAAATTGATTGTTTACTCTTAAATTTAGCAGGGGTGGATCGGTTACGTTGGTTTGTTTTTTTTTTTTTTTTTTTTTTTATAATGCACACGCGCTCAAGGGGTTTGTTATAGCCCTTTTAATAATAAGTCACAGCGCGAGCGATAGGAAGTTAGGAAGGAAGGGAAAGGAGGTGTCGATGAACATTGATCTTGAATGTTTGCAGATCAAAATGGCAAGGAAAAATTGTGCCAGGCAATTCATTCCACATTCGTGTTGTACGACTAAAGAAAGAATCCCTATATTTCACGGTACGTCCGAAATTGGGCTCAAGTGTTAACTGATGAGCGTTCCTAGCAAGACGAGTATTACGATGGAAATGTTTAAGGGGTGGAACGCAACTGGCTACCTCGAGTGAGCATTTTTTGTAAAAGAATCTGTAAAACAAGGAAAGACATGAAACATTTCGACGATGTTCAAGGGATGGAAATGTTTCCATAATGCTCGCCTATCAATTTTAACGCTTTTTTCTGAACTCTGTCGAGCAGGTGAAGAAAAGTTTGAGAAGCACCTGTCCAGAGATGGGAGTTATACTCGAGTTTAGGGCGTATAAACGCTTTGTAAATTTTAGCCGGATCAGAAGGGGTGAAAAACTTCTTGCATCTATTAAGAAAGCCTAAGCATCTTGCAGCATTCTTGGCAATCTCAAGTATATGATCATTCCAACGAAGATTGTCACTGATACACATACCGAGTACTGATAGCTTTTCGGCCTCCTCGATACAAGTACCATTCATGGATAATGGCATAGGGGGTATGTTTAGCTTCAACGACAAAAGACAGCATTAAGTTTTCGACGCATTAAACTCCACACGATTTCTAGGACCCCAATTCACAATGCTGTTTAAATCTGAGTTTAATGAGCTTATCATACGATTTCGTTGTAATAACACGTCCAAAGGCGAAGGCCGTGAATTATCAAACGTATATGAAAAGCTGAGGGTTGAGTCGTCAGCAAAACAATTTAATGGATTAGAAGTCACAGACAAGAGATCATTTATAAAAATGAGAAAGAGAGTCGGAGACAGAACGGAGCCCTGGGGCACACCAGCATTTATTTTGTGGAGATCAGACTTGAAACCGTCTAATACAACTTGTATTAATCGGTCCAGAAGATAGCTTCTAATCCAACGAATAAGAGTATCATCGATACCAAATGCACGCATTTTCGATAAAAGAGCTTCATGCCAAACTCTATCAAATGCCTTTGAAATATCAAGCGCAACAATCTTGCTTTCGCCAAAGCGATGAACAGATTTGTTCCACTGTTCGGTGATATATGCCATCAGATCACCAGTGGAACGATTGCTGCGAAAGCCGTATTGACGGTCATTTAAAAGCTCCCGATCTTTGAGATATTTCTTGAGCTGACGATTTATCAACGTTTCCATGACCTTGGAAAGAAGGAACGTAAGTGCAATTGGTCGGTAGGAGGAGTCACCTTTTTTTGGGACGGGCTGGACAAATGCTGTTTTCCATCTACTAGGAAAGATTCCTGAACGATAGGAGCGATGGAAAAGCTTACGCAATGGTTTTGCCAGCGATGAAGAACACTTCTTCAGAAGAATAGGGGGTATACCATCCGGGCCAGCGTATCAAGATCTTGAAGTACTCTTGCTACTGTATGAGTGCGGAAAAATATCTGTCCCATAGAAGAATTAACGTTCTCAAGTACAGGAGGGGCATTGTTGCTTGCAGGCAACGTAGAACTTGCAGCAAAATGAGCTGCGAGCATATTCGCCTTCTCTGAAGAGCTGACAATAGGTTTATCGTCGACGATGTGCGTTGGAACTGATGATGACGTTGAGTTCTCTTTTCTCTTAACAATATAAATTGCAGCATATTATTGGTTTATGATTTTTAAGTAGGTTAATTAATGTTTAAGTCATTAGAGAGTTTGTCAAGAAATTGTTATATAGGCTCAAACGACATGATCGATTTTAAGTTAATCTTAAGTGTTTGTTCCTCACAAGATAAATAGTTTAAATAATGTCCAATAGATGACTTTACTAAATAAAATTAGACAATAACATTATTTGTATGAATTTCTATACGAATTTTGTTTATTTTTGTTCGTGCTCTCTATCTCTTTGCATTAGTGAAAGTTCTTTTGAGTGGGGAAAGGTATTCAGAAAATGGTTCTGCAAAACAAGTGTAGTGCAGCTTATACAAGGTACTGTGATGGTGTATGTGTACGAAACGAGATAAAAGGGTCAGATTAGATAAATTGACGAAAAGAGCGTGTCTAACGCCGATCAGAGTGAAAATTGAGTTCCAAATTAGTGCTTTTCGATGCATTTGAATTGCGACTTTAGGTTTTGTAGAAAAATGAGGCACTGGATAAGTAGATATACATAGGATACTTTTTAATCTGGAAGAATGGAATATTTTTGCGAATTTTTAACGCCTCAATGACTTTGTGGAATAGAATGAAATTCATAAGCTAGATGGACAAAGCACGGATGGATATAGATACTTAAGCTATACCTACTTTTAGTCAAAAACAATTTTTCGACAGCTGAATTTATTAATGCTAAATTTTAATTTTCAATTTGTGACTTAGGACATTTTTGTATAAATTATGGAGGCAACTTTCAAAGTATCATTGAAGTCTTTGGCTTTCCAAGTGTGAACATCAGTATTATAGACGTTTTGTTATAGATACACAAGGTTCTCATTTATTTCAATTCACTGAAAAACGCATTCGAAGACAAATCCAATAAGAGAACTCTTTGCCTATGATCGAACCAGTTAGGAATTTAATAACATGCTTGGGAAGTCAAGACCTATTGCTTGATATCGGTATCTACATTATCAAGTGGTTGATGCAAAATTGACAAAGGTATATATAAATAATTAAGCAAAAAATAATAATGATAATAATTAAGAATTAAGAACATGGGTTCGGTTTAGTACCTATACGAGATAAAGAAAAAGGCTGGTATTGGTAGTTGGCATTAAAAGATTAATAATTAAAGATACAAAATTATTCTCTGTAAAATACGAACCTTTTTTTAAATAAACACAACAATTTTCTTTGAGTTTTTTGAATGTATAAAAATATTAAAAAGCAGTAAAGTAGAGGAAAAGGCATATTTTCCTGAACTTAGTATAAATCCAGACTGAATCATTGAGATTGTAGTTCCATTTTTATTTTTCATGAATAGCGTTGTACGGCGTATGAGTAATTTTTAAGAAAATAAACTAGAACATAACTATTAGTCCAAAACCATCAAATAGAAAAACAATATAACTCCCTGAATCGTTAAAAACTCAAACTTTTTCCACCATGTTTTTCGTTGATGAAATATCAAAATATCGAGTTCGTTGAGACGTAAAAACGAATTAAAGCGATGAGATACAGAGATGTCATTTATAAAGAGAATAAATAAGAGTGATTCGATGTGGCTCCCGTGTGGAACTTCGGATAAAACATTGATCATGGCATGCTTTGCGGTTTTTTCGATATATGATTTAATCCTAGTAGTAAAGACTGAAATCTCCTCTTGAAAGCTTTAAATTGCTCCAACTTAAAGAAGCTACAATTTGACTCACCATTATCTGCTATTATCATACCGTTGAATTTATTGGCCATTATCGGTCTGGGTCTGGGGATTTCAATTAGACAAAAGCACCAAAATTAAGTTAAACAGTAGTGAATAATTTTCAAACCTTTTGTTTGATATCTTCACACATATTTAATTGGGAATTCCAGGAAAATTTCAGATTTGCTCTTCGCCTTCCTTTTATCTTCTATATTTTTGTGGGATGGGAGTGTTCTTCAACACCCAAACTAACAATGACTTTTACCAATCACCAGTTTCACCAAAACATACACGCTACGAACAGACTAAACAAAACAACATCTTCCTCTCCCCATTATTTTAAAACTCCATTCTTTCATTACACTTTCATTTCATGCGAAAGTAGATTCAGTTTTATTTTAACCGCCGCCAAGTTGAGATCGTTCGTTCGCTGCAACTTCACTTATATTTATTTTATTGTGACAAACATTATTATAAATCCTTAGTTTCTTAATAAAAATTTTATAATTATTTATGAAGGGAAAATGTTTGTTTGGATTCGTAGAATATTGAGCCAAAATTAAATAAGAACCCTACATAAATATAAAACACTTTACTTTTGAGTCCAACTTCATACCTACTGTACAGAGGCATTCGTTTCTTAGCCGCACAATATGAATTTAGAATGCTTTCCTCAGTTCCATTTTTGTCTGTCATTTGTGATATTTGAAGTTCAAAATCTATGTGGTTTCGGTATCACCCCTTTCACCGCTTCTTATTTTCTTAACGCTGTTTTTATTAAACTTTAAGAAAAGTTCGAACATTTCTGAAAACATTAACTTAACAACTTGACTTTGTTTTTATCATCAGTTTAAAATACCAATTTTCTTTTTCAATTTGCGCGGGGAGGTATTGGCAGCCTGTGGCGGCATGTTGAAGTAATACAACTTTATTATCAAAATAAGTGATCGTAGTGCAAACGATGAACGCGTTGTGTCCATTTTGCACGTCTAACACAAAACGGGTACTGTGGACTCTATAACATATCAGATCCAACACACTGACGAGCTCAAAGTACATGCCCATAAACAACACTGTTTGTTGATTGAATGGGCTTTGGAGCGTTTGGAAGAGGATCCCAACCTTGGCCGAAAATCATCATTAGTGACGTAGTGCATTTTTAGATGAGTGACTGTGTTAAAAAGCTGAATTGCCGTATATGCGATGACACAGAAATCCAACCCATATGAGTTTCTACAGGTGGCATTCACCGTGAAAGTCAAGCTTAATATGTGCCACACAGCGGACGCCATGGTTGACATTCTGCATGAACCATTCTGAACTTTCCGCGGAGGTGACGTGAATTGGACACTAAGGTCATGCGATTAGACCCCCCTAGACTGTTTCTTGTGGACGTTCCTGAAGTCGCAGACCGATGCGAATAAACCAAAATCAACCGATGCCCTTGGAGTGAACATAACACAGGCCATCGTTCAAATTCAGCCGGATATGTGCGGAAGAGTCATTGAGAATTGATCCGCTCGCTCGGATCAGCCTAAAGAATATATAAAAAGTTGATTCCTTGTATCCTTCCATTGAGCATTTTTGACATTATCACACACACTGTTGTCTTTGACGAGCATTATGCTTAACACCCACTATATCGATTGTCCTTACATACCGACCGACTTCCAAATCTGTACTAGTTAGACCAGTTTATTGTAATTAATTACACAATATGTATATCAACTCAAGGAAATCATATCGAAATTAATCAATTTCGTCCCTGCATAAGTCCATGGGTCTCGTTTATCTCAAATCACTGCTTGACAAAAAGCTTTACACTTTTCTTCCATTCACCTCATATTCGCATCATCGTCCTTTTCATTAATCATTGTTTTGTCCCCGACTGTGAGCCCTAATGATAGGGGCTTACTCAAAACGTCAAGGAACTATTATTCAAAAATAATTTAGGCAACTCATGTCAGGACAATAATTATTCCAAAGATTATTAGTCACCCTTCTTCCCCATAGAGCGCCAGCGAGCGCAAGCAATAATACAAATTTACAATTTACACGCAAACGAAATTCTATTTTAAGAGAACGCAATCTGGAGAGAATTATTAACCTTTTGCAGGGTTGAGCTTTACTCTTTGACCTTTTTATTTACACACACTTTGACAAAGTGAGAGTTCTCACTTGTAAGAGTTATCATATCATGAATTGAAATTTAGCCTCAAATGACACAGTGTAGGACGCATATATAGGCTAGTAGCTATAACAGGAGTACGAAGCGGTGGTGGTGGAGTCCTCATCTCATCTTTTTGGCAAGTTGTTGCTGCTTCTGTATTGAGGACATTGTAAAATGGCATCCTGTTGCTCTCGAAACAGGTGGGAGAATGAGTAATATGCGCGAGACGTTTGAGACTTTCTTTTTCAATGTGGTGGCTTTTGGTATTGGGTTTGGGTTTTATATATAAAATGCAAATGTATCGCTAGGTTGTGAAAAGCTGAACAAATTGTTGAACGTTTCGGGTGGATGGATGTGTGTAGATACTGGAGAAATGGGATTATCGAGCTTTTAACTTGGAGGACTACCCAAAAGAGATGCAACAAGAGCGAGAGTGAGTGTAACAGGTTTGATCTGTTCCACAATGTATGGAGGTAACATTTTAACAAACTTACGAGTAGACGGGATATGCAAAAAAAACGTACCACCGTGGTCCGTGGTAGCGACTTTCTAAGCCATTATTGCGGAGGACAGGATTGTGGTTGAGTTAAGTTGTGGTTATGATATATATACCCAACGATGATGTAGTCAAGTTTAATAGAGTGTTTGACTGAAGTATACGGTTCTATGGCATAATGAATGGTTTGAATAAAAAAGTTGTGAATGAATGGGTTTTGATTGGACACTCACAAATGCAAATCGCTTTAAAGGTCAAATGTCCAAGCAAGTGATGCAGATCTAGAAGGGGTAAATAGGCGCCAACAATAATTAGGACAATTAAAATATATAGAAAGAACTAAATAAAGAAAAAACTGCGCGACTCAATGGTCACACGTATTCGATTGTTTTGCTAAAAGCTATTCATTTTTTTCAAAGATTAGTTCCTGTCCGTTTGTAAAAAAGATTTTTTTTTAAATATTTAATTAGGTAGATAATTGAAAAGTGGTTCTATATTATCGTGTGACGTATCTTTGGAAAGACGAAATAGTAGGGATTTATAAAATATCATTCAAATACATATTTAAGCTAAAAATGGGCAAAAAAATAGCTTTTATTGATATACAGTACGCCCTCGTTAAAAACAACCGATGAAAATTCTGTAGTTGCGTTAGTTGAGCCACAAAAGAGTTTAGCTTTAATTAGATTAATTTTAATTGAAAATTTTTATGTAAAATAAAAGAATATTGAATGTCGTTAATGGAAAGAAATAGAACATAATGAAGTTTAATGTTTAATTCATTACAAATTTAAATAATACAGTCAAAACAATTGTCGGTTAAATTGATTTAAAAAATTGGGAATTGTCAGTTTGCTTTTTGCCTGACGTTTACGAGTTCAGACATAGGAATTCAATGTATGCTATCACAAAGAAGCTTCGACCTCACGTTTCGTTTGACAACCGTAAAGAAAAAAACGTAATGTCACGTAATGTGACTCCAAACGGAAGCTCTAGTTCAAATGTATTGAACATTTGCTTTGTCTGACAGCTCAAAACAGCTGTAAAAAAGTCAACAAACTAAATTCATTTGTTTTTGTTGTAATTTGTATTAAAATTAAGGAAAAATAATTGCAAGGTAAGTTATTGAAATATAGAATATTTATCCCAATTTTTCATGAAATCGATTTATTTTCGTTGAACAGAAAATGTGTTTCGAGGAACAGCTAATTAACTTGGTGAGAGAGCGGGAATTCATTTACAATACTCGGTCCAAAACGTATAAAAACATACTAAAGAGAACAACTGCTTGGGAAGAAATTGCCAAGATTTTAAACAGACCAGGTAATTGCTTAAAGTAATTAAAAGTTTAAAATACTACCTTTAGTTTATTTCTGCAGTTGGCGAGTGCAAACAGCGCTGGAAAAGTCTTCGAGATCGGTTTGTGCGGGAGAAGCGCTCGATGGAGCAACCATCTGGGAGTTCAGCTTCAGTGGTAGAAAGGTGGGAGCACTACGATATGCTTGAGTTTTTAATCCCATCACTCACACCACGAAAGTTCAAATATACATAATATGTATGTACATACTTTTTGGATAAAACAATACTTTTGTTTTTTTATAGGCAAATTGGGAACTTCCACGAAACTGCTGCGGTCGAGAGCTCCCAAGATATGCCGTCGCCAATCAGCGGTGAAGATTTCAGCTTAAGGATTGACGACGGCATCGAGATGGTTGCTCCAAAGAGAGGAAGGAGTTCCAAAAGAATGGCCGGAGATGATTTTTCCTTGGAGGTTTAAATGATTCAGTGGCAACTCATTTGACCACAGCACCTCCTGCTCATGATGTGGACGAGGAGTTCATGTTGAACATGGCTAAGCGGATGAAGCCCTTGCCCGAAGCAGTGCGTATTCGTCTGCACGCAAAATTTTTAGCAGACGTAAACCAGGAAGTTCTTAAGCTGCTGGAAGATTGATTGTGCTGTGAATAAGCTTTTTATTTGTTTTTGTTGATTTTTTTTGTAATGCGCTATTGAATTTGCTTTTTGTTTACTTTTTTTGTTTTACCAATAATGTGATATTGAATTATTTAACTTTTTGTTCCTTTTTTTTGTATGTATGTTCCTACGGAAAAGACTGAAAAAAAAACTATTATATTTAGTGAGGAAAAATCTTGTTTTTTTTATTTTTTATGTTCAACTGTTGAATACTTTTTGTTCGAGGATGCATTAATGTCAACTGCCAGCTCTCTCAGATTTTGAAGAGTCATGGTATCTTCTAGTATCAAGTGGAACAGAGTTTCCTGCAGCCCATTAAAGGCAAATGCTTATTGCTTGGATATCATATGTTCTGTTTTGAATGTTGGCTGTAGAAGACTTACTTTAGCACCTGTGCTATCTACTTCACTCTCTATTTCTTCTACTTCAAGATTGTTGCTGTATATTATTTTGAATATACATGCAGAAATTCTTAGTTCAGAAAAATGTTTGTCATTAAACAAATATTTATTTTACAATAATTAATTCAGATAGAAAAAACAAACACAATCTTAATACAATAGTCACCAACATATAAATCTTAAACATTCTGCACGGATGGATTGGTATTGGTAGGATTGTATAAAAGTTTACACAGTTTTATAGTATAGAAACTCTTACTTCTCTGCCAGGGTTTAATGCAATGGCCTTATCATGCTGCCAATACATATTTTGCTGATTGATTTCCATGTCTTGTAAATACGATGTTGCAAATTTGTAAGTTTTTTTTTTTCGATCGTTGTCGTAGAGTCGAAAAAAATTCACCATCATGCCATTGTCAGATTTGACCGCCGTTGCTTCTCCAAGTCCACCAGATAGAATGAAATACGAAATGTTCCTTGATTTGCCAACATTTGTTTTGTAGATGTGGAACTCCAAGTGGAATGAAATACCAAGTGATTACTTGATTTGCCAAATTTTGTTTTGTATGTGATGTCTAACTGGATCCTTGCTATTAGCCTCGAATAATTCCATCCAAAATAACCCATTCATCACAGCCAAACAAAGCCTCGGTCCTACCAGACTCGCCAACTGGTCAGCTAGGTGTTAGCCACGCAAAAGTTACCAACAATAATGGGCAATCAAAGCCACGAGCTAAAGAAGCATGGGAAGCGTTGAAGAGCTACCATGAAAAGAGCACGATGAGCAAAGGATTTGCAGTATGCAGTTGGAAGAATGCGGAAATGTAGAGGCTCATATTAATGACATGATAAATTTGTTCGAGAAATTAAGGGATTTGTGGATCATAACGAGCAAGGGTCATCCACTAACGCTGAAGAAGATGCCAACAGCCTACAGTACATAGTACTGGATGACTTCTGCACCAATGAACGCAGTCCAAAAGAAATCCAAGCGAGCAATGCCGGGTTGACCGAAATGCAAGAGGAAATTGCTTTTTCCCCCGGAGAAAAGTAAGTATGAATGACATTATGAATGGACATTTTCGGATTCAGATAGTGAATCAAACTTAAATCTGTTTTTTCCATAACGTAGAGCGTTTCAATTGTAATCTTTTGGTATATAAAACATCTCCGAAGCATGAGTGTGTTGGAAGTTATTGACTAGAACAGGACGCTTTTCATTCAATGTTACCTAAAGTTGGACTGCAACATTGGCTGTTCTGGTCCATAACTTCCAATACACTCATGCTACGGAGATGTTGTATATACCAATAGATTACAATTAAAACGCTCTACGTGATGGTAAAAACAGATTTAAGTTTGATTAAGTATTTCAGGTCGGTTCATCCTGCGGGGATGGCTTATACATCAAATGATCAATATTCAATTTCCTTTTATGATAGCGTTGAAAAATTTAAGTTTGAGCAACCATTTTTGATTTTGACTATGACATAGAAGAGCCAATTTAAGAGGGTAAATTAAATTAAAGTATTTGTTTTTTACCCAATAACTTTCAATAGACTCGTCTTATGTAGATGGTTTATAAACCATTAGATTTTTATTGAAGTGATTTAAATGATTAGTTGTATTAAAGTTGTAACGTTTCATAAAAATTTTACTAATTGAGCTTTGTATTCTGTATTCAGATTTATAATCGGGCAGTTTAAGCAAATTACCACCAAATTGATGGATTTAACCAATGCGGTCAATTTCGTTATGACTTCAATGGAATCAAATGAACAGATAAGCCAGCTCAGCACCAGCAGTGTTCCAAAAATTTTGGGAACAGAAAAATTAATAAGGCTTAAAATATTTTGAGGAACAATCAGATGAGTGGAGAAACCAATTGCGTTTGGAATTGCTCGTCAAAATGGGTTAAAGAAACCCAACCGAAGTTCGTTCCTGCTGCCTAGAGCTTTGCGATGTACTTATTTGCCATGAGTTTTGGCAACTAACATCATGGGCTGGTGGAACGAAAAATGAAGCAAAACCAAAGTTCGCTCTTCAGGAACATAGGGTGTTCTTGAATTTTTTCAAAGACCTTGTAAGGGAAACCACTGGAGCTTGTTTCAGCGACAAGGATTTTGCTTGTTTTTTTCAATCTAAAATGAAAAACCGAAACCAGCTCCCTACCGGTTCAAAACGAGCAGCATCGATAAATAGAGCAAATTGAAATTGACATTGTACAATGTATATTTTAATATGGTTACATAAAATAAAATAATCCACAAGAGAAAAAAAACAAAGTTATTTTAATTTTGAGAAGGCATGTTTTTATTTTAAGTTTTGTTTTCTTTGAATATTTAAATCAAAGTATGTAGCAGAGGAACAAATATTAGGTTGTTTTTATCGAACATTTGTATCGGTGAATCGGTTTCATAATCAGATGAGTCAAAAGTACCGCTGTTAGCGGGATTGTTTTCACCTGCACTATATAATAGAAAAAGCTTGCACTTGATGTCTTGCAGTGCAATCAACTTTGAGTGATTTAATTCACGCTTGGCTTTATAGATGTATAGTGCGCTGGATGGAAATGGAAGGAGAAACAAATCTTCTATTTTTTTTATGCTTGAACCAAGAATTTGAACTTCTTTTTCACGCCCGTTGGATCCCAGTGTAACTGCTATACATTGTATCTCTATGACTTCCAGACTCTTGGTTAAAATCCATCTATTTGACGCTGATGTTGAAAGTAAATAATTTGGCAGTTTTACCTCTTCATACGTTTCGTAGGAATCGAATAAATTGTTTAGGTATTCACATCTATATGAAAACAACTTGTGATAGGTAATGTTTGTTTGATGATTATTCAAATATTTATCACTGAAATGCTGTTCTTCTTCAGTTATTCGATTTCCTACTTGTGCAAGAGGTTGATTACCAGACCTTAAAAAAGTTTTTATTTTATACAATTTTGATTCAAATGGGTATGCCGCAAATGATTCCAGAGGACCAAACCGCTTAACATCATCAATTAAATGTGTTAAATTATGCATATTGCTGAAGAAATAATCTTTGCCATAAATTATTTTAAAATGTTGTAAAAATGTATCTATTAGTTGTTTGGCTATTTCTGTCTTTGTTTCCAAATGCAACTTCGATGAAACAATTGTAATGGCACAAAAAAAAAGCATGAAATGATTATATTATATATAATCTGGAATATAACGTTTTAGAACCACAATGCTTGTATACAACAAAAAGGTTCTAAATTCAGTTCCTTTCCAAAATGCTAGGACGTCTATTCCACGAATTTTTCTGTGAATTTCGGCAGGTTTTTCACAAGACACCAAGAATTGCGAAATTTTATTTGTTGTTGCAGCTGTCCATTTGGCGTCAACATTAGGAAAAAATCCTCTGCTCCATGACTTAATAAGCCATTTTGTTATGCCCAAATCGATTAGGTGCAGCACATCTCCAATGAGGAAATCTTGGATCATGTCAACGGGAAGTTCCAAGAGTGGCGTGGTTGCTTTACAATGATCGACATACACCCCAGCACGAAAATCTTCATCGGTTCGCTTTGGAGCATTCAAATTTGGAAAAATTGTTGCATTTGTGGTTGATGATCTATAGCCTTCGACTGTACATTTGAGGCAACCTTCCGTGGCGTTGAAATTCACAACAGCTGAAATAAAAAAAAAACAATGTGGATGTGGATAAATGATGATGAACTAAAGTGTGAACTCAACAGTTTATAATTTGGAAAACAAATAAGTTAACGTTAATTTTAAGATGAATGAAATTGAAATGCGAATACATATGGCTGTTTCATGTTCTTTTCTTAAAATGTGTATATGTCACTTACTTTAATATTTTTAAATCATTCGGTTCGGAATTCGAAATTTTTTATAGTTACCTTTTAAGAATGCACGAGCAGGAGAATCGGCAACAAAACAACGAATTTTAATTCCCACATTTTTGTCACAAACAATGATTGCATTTTGCAATAAGTGCTTCATCTCATCAACAAAAGGTCTCAGAAACCGCTCAAGACTGCTAGGATTTTCTAAAAAAAAAAACTGCATAAATGAAATTCCTAACAAATTTACACGGTCTATCTGTTTATGCCTCCTTATGCAAAACACCTTTTATATAGCTTAGTATATTCCAATCGTCATGGTTGGCAAATCCTTCAATTCATGGATCCTGTACAGGATAGGCCAAAATTGTTGTTTGGAGCTACCAGAGATAGGCAACCCATCAACATTGAAAATTAGCGAAATATGGTTTCTGGAACCTCAGGAGATAGGCTCAACACGCTAGTCAGAGATTTTTGTAGACCGTAGTGCCAGTACTGTTGCTTGCCATCATTTATTATATTTAATCCTCTTGGAGTTCGTAAGAGTGTGCGTGGGTTTTTTTTGGCAGATTTGGTAGGGGTCAGAGATTAAAATGAGTATGTTCGAATAAGTTCGAACACTGCGATTTTTTCTATTTGATCGCTCATACCCGATCTTGCTTCCATGCTCATAAGTCATTTTGGTCATGAATAAAAAGAATCACGAATAAAGACAAACGAACTGATCGAACTCATGGGTATCTTCTGACTTTCATATCCACGAACAAAATTATTCGCAAACAGTTGTAACCAGATTCGGGTACTCGCAAAAAGGTCTACTTATCGTTTTGATCGTTTTGATCGTTCTGATCGTGAACAAAGCGAGTACTCACAAGCAATGCGTGAACAAAGGAAACTGCTGGCGCTACCTGATTTATTATCTATATCCGTTGTATTTTAAGGGTAATGTTTTGTATTCGCAGAAAATAGAGCAGAAGAAAAAGGGTTTCTCATTTTGGAAAGATTTATGAATAGGTATGTGGCTAGGTAGGCAAATGATGTAATTATAAAACAAAAGATGGTCAACATTCGCAGTTGGTGTATGTATTTAAGTGAAGTCAACTTTTTCTTTTATTGAAGGCGCAGGTTGAAATTCCCCGAAACAGGTACTCTTTTTTTTGTTAGTAATTTAAGTAGCTCAGTGGTTTTAATTACTTATTTAATTTACTGTTTTTTTTTTCAAGTTAATGAAAATAAAAATCATTGTGACTAATAACATTATTTACTGCACTTTTTCCTAATAATAATGCCTTATTTGCATACGCAAACGAAGTATATTGAATCATGAAGCAAAATCAACCAACACCGATCTGCCCCTAATGGTAAAAGTATCTTAAATACAAAAACCAACCCCAATAACACAAGAAACAGAATCCTTAAAATACCAACCCCGAATACACATTTTACGCAGCGAGTAGTCGAACGATCGCGATTTATCGCACTGATCGTGAACATTTTGATCATGAGCACTTTATTCGTTTTGTTCAAACTCACTCATACTCGGTTGGAAGGTATACTCGATCTTATTCGTTTGAAATGTGTTGTTATTCACGGGTCATCATACTCATGAACAAAAATACTTGTAAGCATAGTTTGATAGGTTGACTCTGTTTGTTCAAACTCGCTTTTTTCGAGCAAGTATTCGTTGATCGTGAACAGTACTCGACTCGTTTTAATCTCTGGTAGGGGTAAATGGTTGTTCCAAATTTCTAAAAGGCCTTTCAGCTGTGTGTGGTTCACATTCGTGTTGATTGCCCAGCATGCAATTTTCTTTTGAAGTTGTTCTATGTCAAAATTGTTTTTGACGAAATTTTTATCTTCGATTTTCGTTTCATCGTCAGCATCACTAAATGTACTCCATTGACTATAATTTATTAGATCATTATCCTCTTCTGAATCCCTGTTTCCAGTTGGCATTTCCTCATCTTGGGTTATGGGAGCGACATTTTCTTGATGTGATGAATATTGCGATGCACTCGACTGACCCGACAAAACACTCCCGCTCTGGGCAAACTAATCTGCAATTAGTTTTGCCTTTTGCCTTTTATAATTACCCGATTTTTTTTTAATTTCCACGTTTCAAAACAATTTTTCTTCATTTTCACAAAAGAAACAGGAGTAATAAGCGCAAAATAAAAAACAAAGAAACGTTTATGTGACAGAAGTTGATTTCCGAACCCAAGTGAATATAAAAACTTCTTTAAGATAAAATGTTAAGTGTTCATAAAGAGTTTTTAATAAAATCTTCTGCAAAACCTTTTAAAAATGTATTTCACGGGGTAATAGATATACTCTTAAAGTGCTTGAAAGAAAATCCTTTTAAAGAAGTTTTCAAGAGGATTTGTGGGAAATCTATAAACCAATAATTGAAAGAGCTAAAATAAACAACACTTGTAAAGAGTGAATTAACAGGTCAATAAGTGGGATAGTATTAAGAAAATTTAATTAAGAGCTTGGTTAGAGTTGATGAATTTGATTGAAGAACTCTTGCAGAGTTTATGTGTTGCTTGGGGGGTGAAACAGAGCTTTTTGACAACTGGCGTGTTGCCATGATTTCAAGTAGCTTACCAAGAAGCTACGATACAATAATAACAGCCCTTGAAACGCGCCCCGAAAAGGACCTTACTTTTAGCCTAGTTCAATCTAAGATTTTTTGAGAATCTATTCGAAGAACTAGTGGAAAATCAGGCTGGACTTTTATTTATGGTAGGAAATCAGCAAAAGGGGTTGGATAGTTGATTCTGGTGCCACTTGCCACATTGCCAGTGACAAAAGTTTTTTCGTTGAACTGGATATTAATCATCACGAGAACATCAGTGTGGCAAATGGTAATCAGGTAACATCTGAAGGATGTGGCAGTGGATTTCTCAAATTCCTTAACCAGAATAATGATGAATATTCGGCAAAATTAACGAATGTATTATTTGTTCCCGATATTGGTGGAAATCTCTTATCAGCTCACAAGCTGATTGAAAACGGATTCACTGTAGATTTCAAGAATAAAATTTGTGAAGTCAAACATGGAAAGAGACAGATTGCTCTGGCGGATCTTCAATCAAATCTTTTCAAATTACGGCAACCAAACAAAGCTTATTCAGCACTCAATCACAAAGGCAATTGTGTTCACTACTGGCATAGAGTCTGTGGCCATCGGGATCCTAAAGTAGTTGCTGATATGTGTTCAAAAAGTTTAGTGGAATGGATCGAGATATCTGATTGCGGATTGAAATGTTGTTGTGATTTGTGAAGTTTGTATGGAAGGCAAAACAACAAGGCTGCCATTTCCTAAACAAAGTTTTAGCAATTCAGTATCTCCTCTTGATTTGGTTCATACGGGTGTGCGGACTAATGCAGATGACATCACCTAGTGGCAAAAGATATATTGTCACTTTTATCGATGATTTCACGAGGTATACTGTCATTTACTTGCTAAAGCACAAGTCTGAAATCTTAAGTAAGATGAAAGAATATATAGCAATGGTGAAAACAATTTTAAACAAGAAGCCAAAGGTGATAAGATCAGATCGAGGACTAGAGTGTTCTGGTAAGGAAGTGGTGGCATTTGAAAACTGAAGGGATCCAGATCCAATATACTGCAGCATATTCACCTCAACAAAACGGAGGTGCAGAACGGAAAAATCGAACTTTAATCGAAATAGCTCGATGTATGCTTTTAGATGCGGGACTACAGAATATGTTTTGGGCAGAAGCAGTTACAACAGCAAACTTTGTTCAAAACAGGCTTCCGACTAGAGCAACAGTGATGAAGGATGGCATGGTTATAATCCAAACATCGAGCATTTTCGGATTTTTGTCTTAAAATGTTTCGTTCATGTATACCAACTGAAAAATGGAGATGTGATGAGAATTCGAAAGCTTATAGGCTTTTCACATTATATCAAAAACTCGGTTTTTGTCTAAAACCCAAAAACCTACACCAAAACCACAAGGTTTCCCATGCATTTTTCTCTTTCATAAACTAGTAGTTTTTGATAAAACTCCTCAAAACCTACTTGCAATCGCAAGTATGTGAAAACAAACTGATCTATTGGCACCATCAACTCGTCGATAAAACAGTGTAGTGTTCTCAGAGTATGGGATTTTTACCGACAAAAGAGAGAAAAAGCGAGGTGTATTTCTTATTTGAGTGGGATTTTCACTAAATGTCAAGGGATTTTTCGGAAAAAGTACCTTTACACACTCACATATTCATGAAACGTCAAACAAAACCTAGATTTTGTTCAGTGTGAATGCTCCAACTAGGTTTCGTAAACTTTTTGAGTTTTTGTCCAGTGTGAAAAACCTATTAGGGTAATTTCGGGAGAGATGTCGCGGTTTTCAAAAATCGACGTTTAAATTGTATATAAGTAAAATAGACTTTATTTTTTAAACAAAACTTTACAATAGACTAATTTCTTACCATTTGAAAACACTTAACCTAAAAAAAAAAGTTGTTTTTGTAGCTTCGTTTCCAAAATCTTTCTTATCAATGGAGCGTAGGAAAACGCGATGTAACCTACGAATTGCAGTTACCATGACGCTACTTTTATTCTTTGGGAATGACGATTGCTCGACTCGTCCATTGTTTGTAGCCTTGTTAAAGTCATAATGATCGATAGATTTCTCTGAGCCATTATGAATAGATCTTGGTGGCGTTTGATGAAGTTGTTGAATTCTGTGATCGATTTGTTGTTGTCGTGGTTATTGGTGTTACTGCTGCTGCTGTGGTTGTCGCTGATTCGACTGATGTTGACTAGGTTGTTGCTGGTGCTGCTGCTGATACCTTTGGTTGGTTGTGTTGCTGTTGCCGCTGCTGTTGCTGTTGGTTTTGTTTTTGGGGTTGATTTTGTTGCATTAAAGGTGAAGGAGTAGGCGAATTGTTATTAACCCATTTCTTGTTTTGGGATTGACTGTTTGAATTTAATACAGTTTCTAGTAGCTCTCTATTCTGGTATCCATTAAGTGCTGCCATATTCTGAAAGACGTCAACTGCACTAGATACAAGCTTTCTAAAACGATATCACACATTTTCTAACCTGTCATTTTTCTTTTTGTCATTCATACCAAATTCAAAATATACTTATTACGTCATTAGAAAACCAATAAATCGATGAGTTTACCTATCGTTCTTTTGGCATGCTGGCGAACAATAAAAGTCACCACAGCGCGAACAAATCAAGAATCAACACGGTAGCTGATATACAAAGGACACATGGTCCGGATCGGGGTGTTGACGATAATGGTGGAGATGATGTTGAATGGTTTGCTTGCGCATTACCATTACAAAATCCTTATCCCAAAATATTCAACAACCCAATAAGTATGCCACTGCCTCCTGCCCTTCAAGAAGTAGATATTACCACTGTGAACAACTCTGGTTCCCATTGTTTTAGCCAGCACTACCCCATCTTGCTCTGAACCGAAAATTGTATCAACTTGTTCTAATACTAATACTTATACCATCAACGATTCGGAACCTCCCAAAAAAATAGTATCTGTTCCTAAGTCAAAACCCAATAACATAATTCAACATCTTGTTGTTAATAACTACATTTCAAGTGCGTTAGCTATAAAATACACTAAAATCAGTAAGCCTGACAGTGTTGTGTCATCGTTCAGGATGACTACTCCTCCAGCATTTTTCGGTCCTCTCTGCGAAAGTACATTTTGGCCTCCCGGTACACTTGTCAAAGAATTTGTAGTTCGATCAAAAAATCTCAACAATCGAATTGCTAAAGTATCGGCTCCAAAAAACTTGATATCTTTGCTTTCACAGAAACATGGTTCAATAGTTCATTTTTTGACACAGAAATTTTCTTTTAAACAAGATAACCTCTAATGACTTACAGCAAGTACATAAGCTGTATTAATAATTGTAGAAATCGAATTCTCGATTTAGTCTTTATGTGTGAAGATTTAGTCAACATATGTGAAGGAAATGGAAATTTCGTTGAAGATTGATCCAAAGAGATTTTGGAAGTTTGTAAATTTAAAGAAGAAGTCTGATGGGTATCTTGTGAACTTTGTTTACAAAGACTCCGCTTTGACAAGCTCCCCTGAGATATGCAATGCGTTTTCAAAACATTTCAGTACGTCCTTTATTGAAAATCCTGTCAATATAGACTTTGATTTCTTTGACTACTCCCGTGATTTCCCCCAGACCACTTTAAACAACATCCAAATTGATACTGATAAAGTTTTTCATTATCTTTCATTGCTGAAAGATGATTACTCTCCCGGTCCTGATGGCATTCCTCGTATAATATTAAAAAAATGTTCCTCCGTTTTAGCTTCTCCGTTGCAATTCCTTTTCAAGCTACCCCTTAAGTCCGGTAAATTTCCTCAAGTATGGAAAAATTAATTCATTACTCCCGTCTTCAAAAAGGGTAATAAGTCTGATATCACCAACTACAGACCGATTTCTAAACTGTCTTCTATTCCAAAGCTTTTCGAAGAAGTAGTTTGTGATAGTATGACGTTTCTCTGCAAACATTCAATCTGCCATCACCAACACGGCTTCATACAGAAGCGGTCTACTGTCAAAAACTTATTTACCTTTATGAACAAGTGCTCAAGGGCATTAGAGAATAGAGAGTGGACATGAGCTGGATTGTATCTACATAGATTTCTCAAAATCTTGTGACCAACTCTCACATGAAATCATAATTTTCAAATTAAAAGCTCTAGGTTTCCCTGTAGGATTTGTTAATTGGATATATTCATATCTCTGAAACAGATCATACATAGTTAAGTTCAGAAATTCGTTTTCTAACCCATTCCCAGCAAAATCAGGAGTCCCACAATGCAGCCATCTTGGTCCGTTACTGGTTATACTCACTATCAATGACGTTACTTCGTGTATTCATTCTAGTGAGATCCTTGTTTTCGCTGATGATATGAAAATTTTCAAATCTATTAACTCAGCTAATGACGGCGTACAGTGCGTTTGTGACTCGGAAATGAGGTATTTGGATTGCTATACCGGCTGACCAGCGCCGGATCTAGGGGGGGGCAAAGGGGGGCACTTGCCACGGGCGCCTGGCCTTGGGGGGCGCCAAATGGAAGATGAAGAAATATAGGAGAGCAAAAAAAAAGGTATTCAACACTTGAACAGGGCGCCAAAGTAATGCAATGTTTATTATTTATTTCTTGTTCCAAATATGAAAGAAATATGTAATGAACCACTTTCGTCGCCCTTAAAACAAATTCGTCGCCTCTCATGGGGGCGCAAAATTGGAAGATGAAGAGAGAAACGAGAGTAACAAAAAAATAAAGGTCTTCAACTTTTGAAAATGATAAACAAATTCGTTGCCCTTCAGCAGGGCGCAAAATTAAAAGATGAACAGGAAAAGAGAGTAAAAAAAAAATTTGGAAATGATGCTATGTTTATTTATTTGTTGTTCCAAATATGAAATATGTAATAAGCCACTTTCGTCGCCCGTCATGGGGGCGCAAAATTGGAAGATGAAGAAAGAAACGAGAGTAAGGTCTTCAACTTTTGAAAATTATAAACTAATTCGTTGCCCTTTAGCAGGGAGCAAAATTAAAAGATGAGCAAAAAAAAAGTAAGAGTAATAGGGTTTTCACACCGAGCCGAAAATCCGGTTGTCAGCTAAAAGTTTACGAAAACCTGAAAATCATTCACACCGGACTTTTCAAGTTTTCGTTTGACATTTCACTTAATTTTTACAACTGACTATCGAATTTTGAAACGAAAATATTTTCGGCTGCTATGATTGATTTTTTTTGACGTTTATGCGCTTTTTAAGTGTGTTTGGAAAGAATCGAAACAAACTGAGGTGTGTTATGAAAGAATCACAACAAACTTAGGTGTGTTTGCTTTGTATTCCAACAAGTTTTATTTAAAACTAGTTGTTTTCAAAAACTTGTGTTTAGCAAAAATGTATGGTAAAACTTGTGTTTTCGTCTTTGTATATAAAATCTATAGTAGTAGAACGTACAGAATCGACGGTGTCGGCCTCGCACGCATCCACACAATTTGCTCAATCCACACAATTTACTCATCAACAGACTTTGTGTGGACGATGTGGACTTTAAATGAAGGATAATAAAAAAAAATACATAATTCACCTGTTTACCTTAAAGAATAATTTAACGAAAAAAAAATAAATATAAACAGGTAAATTAACCAAACAGAAGCAAAAAATACATAATTAAATAAACAATTTGCATAAAAAAAGATGAATAAATAACGAAATGACTTTAAAATACTTGTAATAATAATACGTTTTAAAATTCCCCTCAAAGACTTACTGTGACCTTCATTTTTCCTTAAAAAAAACTTTTTGGAGTGCCAGATGGCGTGAAGGGGTCAAAAAGTGCTCCCATCCTGTGAGCCCTTTTGGTCTTACAATGGCGATCGATGTGGGGTGGTTTATCAATTATCACTAATCCCAATAATTTCACTATACACGGAGTTTCCTCCCAAAAAATGTTCCTCCCAGAAAATTTTCTCACGAAAAACTTCTTTCGGCGGCCCCGTCTTTCATTTAAAAATTGAGACCGCCGACATTTTCCTAAAATACAACGAACTTTATGCTTAAACTACTAAACTTTTCTTTTCTTTTAACTCACCACTCTTTCATACTTTTGTTACATAATGTATTATTTTATTTGTTTATATTTATTTTAATTTTAAATATTTTAAAACCAAAAACAAATTAGTCATAAAAAAAACACCTCTAAACAATAATAATAACATTTTTTTCTTTAGGGCTCCTCTCCTTTTGCGTGTCTTCAGATTTCCCATCCATCGTTCGAAACCAGTGAACGATTTTGTTTTGGTACCTGTTAACCAAAACTATTGGTGGAACGAGCCACTTCAAAAAAAAACATAGCACCCGCATACAACAAAACGTTGTTGTTTTTCTCCAAACCGAAGCCGATAAACATCATCTGATCTACAGATCCGCTTACTTTATTTAGGTATTTTATAGTACCTAAAAGCGAGATGACTACATTTTTTCTAAATCGAGATGTGTTCGTCTCGTTTTGACTCTTTAGACTATTAATTCATTTCTCCCCATAGCACGCAACTACTCAAAGCCATTAGATTGAGCAGCTAAGATTAAACCCAATTTGCACTTACACCATTGTATATGAAATCTATAGTAGTCTATAGTCGAGTAAGAGATAACGGGGTTTGGAGACACATAGATGTCGCTGATAATTATCACATATTTAAACCTTTCCACCTACATTTTCTCTCCAAAACGAGAAATTTGAAAAAAGGTTTGGAGGCTCACGGTGTCGCCACAGTCGATCCTACTATCCATATTACTATAGATTTCATATACATACAATGCTTACACTTACTATTAGACACTACACATGCACTACAACAATACAAATCATGGAAAACACAAAACAATAGTAATGAGCGCACCAGGCGTCCGCAACAAGATCAAATCTCAATTCAAACAAAAAAAATCACAAATGATTTGTTATATTTACCTCGGTTCGTGTTAGAGTTAAAGGTGGCTTTACATGGAGTTGCAAATGCAGACGAAAACGCAACAACAACAATCATAGTGCAGACGATGAAAACGAACATGTTCATCTTCACTATAATTTTCAAGCTGCATCTATAATTTTCCTATAATCTGCATCCATGAAGACCGTCTGCATTTTTGCCTTCCCTCTCTATCACACAAGTATGATTTATTGATTTTGCATCCTCTTTTTTTGCAACTCAGGGCTTGCAACTCCATGTAAAGGCACCTTAACCCACCGATTTCAGTGGATTAAATAAAATTGAGTAGATGGCGCTCATAATTATCACATTATTTAAAACTTTCCACCAACATTTTCTCTCCAAAAAAGAGAAATTCGGTAATTTGGTTTGGAGGAGCTTGGTGTCGCCACAGTCGATTTTTTCCTCCAGACTACTATAGATTTCATATACAATGGATGGATATAATTAACTCCAATTTTTGTTTCAGACTTATCACTTAACTTAATGAAGATAGAAAGATATTTCAAAGATTGCTGATCGTTTGTGCTGATGATATTGTATATAAAATCTTTAGAAGTTTGGAGGAAAGGATCGACAGTGGCGACACCTAGGCTTTCCACCTAATATCTCCAAACTTCTCGTTTTGTAGAGAAAATTTAGATGAAAAGGTTAAAATATGTGATAATTACCATCAGCGACATCCATAGTGCGAACGGTGTCCGGGCAAGGATTCTACTCATTTTATTAAACAAAAGTCCAAAACCCTCGTCTTGCTTTTCTTGGAGCTCCCGTCTTATAATATTGATTTAATTATTAAAATTGTAAGTGTCCACACTGGCATAGCTGGCGATACTGCTATGTGCGAGTAGTCCCTCCCAATTTTTTCACCATTTTGACACTGACAGTTTGTGGATGGTGGAACGTGGAGCTCGGTAATAAAATCGAAAGTTGAAGCAGAAAGAAGAATTCAAGAATTAAACAAATTTTTGTTTTTAGTGCGGGGTTTATTAAAAAATTTAATAAAAATAAATTAGTTAAAAAATATGTCTATTGAAATTGAATCAGCTGATGTCATCCGTTTGATTCAGCAATATTTAAAAGAATCAAATCTTTCCAAGACCTTACAAACTCTTCAGGAAGAAACCGGAGTTTCCTTGAACACTGTGGACAGTGTAGATGGCTTCATACAGGACATCCAGAATGGACACTGGGACACGGTGTTGAAAGTTATTCAATCACTCAAGTTGCCGGACAAAAAGCTCTTAAATTTATACGAACAGATTATTCTCGAGTTAATTGAACTGCGCGAGTTGGGAGCAGCCCGCTCTTTGCTTCGCCAAACTGACCCGATGATTATGCTAAAACAACAAGAACCTGAGCGATATATTCATTTAGAAAACATGCTCCAAAGAGCATACTTCGATCCCAGAGAGGCATACCCAGAAGGAAGTAGCAAGGAAAAGCGTCGTACAGTGATTGCCCAAGAACTAAGTGGAGAAGTGCATGTTGTTCCTTCTTCACGTTTGCTTGCCTTGTTAGGTCAAGCCCTCAAATGGCAACAGCATCAAGGACTTCTCCCTCCAGGTACAACAATCGATTTGTTCCGTGGTAAAGCCGCTATGAGGGATCAAGAAGAAGAAATGTATCCAACCCAGATGGTGAGACAAATCAAATTTGGCCAAAAATCGCACGTGGAATGTGCACAATTTTCCGCCGATGGTCAGTACCTAATCACAGGCAGCGTTGATGGCTTTATAGAGGTGTGGAACTTTACTACTGGAAAAATAAGAAAAGATTTAAAATACCAGGCTCAAGACCAGTTCATGATGATGGAACATCCCATCTTAGCATTGTCATTTTCTAGAGATTCTGAAATGGTAGCATCTGGTTCACAAGCAGGAGAAATTAAAGTGTGGCGAATAACAACTGGACAATGCCTGCGAAAGTTTGAAAAAGCCCACGTAAAAGGAATCACCTGTCTGCAGTTTTCACGTGATAACAGTCATGTTTTGAGTTCATCATTTGACCATACCGTCCGATTACATGGCCTTAAATCTGGCAAGCTTTTAAAAGAGTTTAAAGGTCATCAGTCATTTGTGAACGAGGTGACTTTCACTCCCGATGGTCATAGTCTTCTGAGTGCATCCTCAGATGGTACTGTGAAAATCTGGTCACTCAAAACTACCGAATGTCTGTCAACATACAAACCTCTTGGCAATGAGTTAGCTGTTAACACTGTCCTTATCCTGCCAAAGAATCCAGAACATTTTATTGTTTGCAATAGATCGAATACGGTGGTGATTATGAACATGCAGGGACAAATTGTAAGATCATTTTCTTCGGGTAAACGTGAGGGTGGTTCGTTCATTGCAGCAACTCTCTCGCCTAGAGGAGAATTCATATACTGTGCTGGAGAAGATAAAGTACTTTACTGTTTCTCAGTTTCCTCTGGCAAACTGGAAAGGACACTTAATGTCCATGAAAAAGATGTAATTGGTCTGTCACATCATCCGCATCAGAATTTATTAGCAACTTATGGCGAGGATGGCCTTCTTAAGCTATGGAAGCCATAAATTTATAGACTACGAGATATTTTATAAATATCATGAATTTTAACAAAAACAAAAAAATTATTGTATTTTAGGAAAACAATAAACTTTATTAATAATAACAATCATCTTATTATTTTTTTAGTGAGGAAAAGAAGTTGGGTTCGGAATACCCACCAGGAATATCTGGTTGGGGTTTGAAGATATGGAATCACTGGCAGCTGAAATCAGAATGAAACGGAATTTCCATAGAAGGGTTGATTTCAAAGTTCATAAATTGTCTAGCTGTCCTAAAATTACACGAACATTTCCACAAACTAAGGCTTCCATCGTTCAAACTAATAGCCGTTATTACTCCCTGCAAATAGTATTGTTGCAGCAATTTCAACCGAAGAGATTGTATCCAAGAACTTACAAGAAAAGTCAGCTTTGCCAGCCAGAGTGATAATAAAAGCCTTGCTTTAAGCTAAGCAATGGCTGGTGCCAATGGTGCAGTGGATCTAGTTGCTAAGTCTAGAGTTGGAGTTCAAACCTAGCCTATGCAGCGATTTGTATTTATTCCCCCAGTTTCAAATGGATGCCACCCGTGGGATTTTCTTGAGATCCACTGTACCAGTAAATATTTTTTCCTAACTTTCTTTTCCTTCTCTATTAAACGCTCGCATGTTTTAATGCATTTTCAGGATATTAATAACCCCCTGAGTGCGAGTTAATTAATTCTAAAACTCCTAAGACTCTGCAGTTGATATTTTCTTGTTGATGCTCCTTATTTTGTTCTGTGATAAAAAAAACTGCTCATCATAAGCACCTATCGATCAAAAAGTATGAATTTTCAGCTAGTAAGTCGTAGCATTCGACCACAAACTTCAACAATGAAAAATGTTTATTTAACTGATCACGTTAACCTTGCGAAGTCAAAGTCTTTGATGCAGGATCTAAACCAACTTTGTTTAAGTATGGAGTGCATTCATTTGACGACCTAAAGAAGTTCAAAAGACATTTTAAAAAGAAACTATTCACACGGCTTTTTAAAGGCCAAATTGTATTAATGAAATGGACTTTGCTGGAGTACCCGCGCTCTCAAAATTTGAGCCTACTATATTTTAAAACTCGCAGCTTCTAGGAAACATGTCTTTAGAACAAAATGTTCTTGTATAAAATGAGAAACAAGAATAAGTCGATTTAGAAGTAACAGGTCTTGGAAAAATTGGCCGTAAAGATATAAACATAGAAAATTTAAATTTCTTAAAGGAACGTTTGTATTGCATAACCCAGAAATTAGACAAAATCGAACGAGCATTTTAGTGGATGTCCAGCCTCTCTATCTGTTGTCAGCAAAACTTAAACTATTCTTGGATCATAGGGCTGGTCGTGGGCTGTTCCAACGACTCCAAATTGTGGATCTATCTCGTCTTCTGATTAGCTTTTCGCCTTGAGCATTCCATTCAATGCTCTGCTTTGTTAAGTTGCCAAATTGATTATTCAGTGTATGGTCCTGGATTCAGGCCACTTTTTCTGCTTGATATGGAACAAAATGTCATAAGCGTAACCCAAATGGGCTGACTAGTGAAATGAGTTACATGGGCGTTCAATATATTCTCGGTATCGATATGAAGGAAAATGCGAATTCAATTTAAATTGTTTTTATTTTTCAATATAATCTCCCCTAACATCAATGCATTTGTTACATCTTGAGATAAGCTTTTTTAAACCCTCAAAAAAATAAATTTCCTCTTTCCCTGCAAAATACCCATTTATTGCCGACTTGAGTTCTTCATCATCCGAAAATCTTTTTCCACGAAGACATTTTTTTAAATCCGGAAACAGGAAATAATCACTAGGGGCAAGGTCTGGACTATAGGGTGGATGTTGGATTTCTTCGAAACCACAATCTCGCGCAGCAGCCTTGGAAACTCGCGCCGTGTGAACAGGAGCGTTGTCATGAAGAAGCAACACACCCGCTGCGAGTTAACTCCGTCTTTTCTTTTTAATTTCCTCCCGCAAATTATGCAAAGTGGAAGCGTAGGATGTGGCGTTGATGGTTTCACTTTTTTTTTTGTACTCAATGAACAAGATTCCCTTTGAGTCCCAAAAAACTGTGGCCATGAGCTTCCCGGCAGACGGAGTGACTTTGAACTTCTTCGGGGGGTCTGTTCCTTTTTTATGCCATTGCATGAACTCTTGTTTGCTTTCAGGGTCATAGTGGTGAACCCATGTTTCGTCCCCAGTAACAATTCGGTCCATCCGCGTTCTCACTACACATCTCCAAAAGCTCTCTACAGCATGCGATTCTCACTTTTTTCTTAGGCGCTGTGAGCATTCGTGGCACCCACCTTGCACTGACCTTTGAAAGGTTAAGATGGTCATGAAGAATGGTGTGAATGGTACCAGTTGAAAGCTTGGTGATCTCTGCCATCATTTGCACCTTTATTCGGGCATCCTCAAGAACAAGTTTTTCGACTTCTTTGATGCTTTCTCCCGTACAAGCAGTAGCTGGGGCGCCGGAGCGGGGGTCGTCTTCAATGCTCTCTCTGCCTCTCTTAAACTCACTTGACCACTTTTGCACAGTTGATAATGAAGGTGCGGAACCTTGGTAAACAGCCACCATCTCTTCATGAATAGTTTTTTGACTTTTTCCTTGCTTAGTGAGAAATTTAATTACAGCGCGATGCTCAATTTTCACCATCATCGTCTCAGTTGCCATTATGATTCTGTTTAACTAGAGATGAAACGCGAAATAATAATCACATTTATATGAAATTTTACATGAATGCAATAAAATAATAGTATTACTTGATAAATAAGTCAATTTATATATATAACCACAGCTTCACCCCGATACCGAGAATATATTGAACGCCCCTCGTACATATTGAAGTCACAAAATGCGGTCGCTTGAAGCATTTTTTTAAACCTCAACTCACAGAGACCAGAAATTTCTGTGTTTTTTGAGTACTTTCGCCTTTTAAAACAGATTTAGATTATCTTTTAAAAAGAGTTGACGTAGCAAATTGTTTGGATTTTTTAGTATTGAAAATCCCAAGCTTTTTAAAAAACTATTTAGGTTTTCAAGGAAGCCTGATGGGTTAACTGTGGTTAGAGTTCAACCAACAAAGCTAATATTCCATCCCATGACTACTACACGATATTTCTCTTAAAACGACTTTATCCTTAACATTACGGTATACGCAAGTCCATCTATTCAAATGTCAATAATTGTCTAGGCTAAGATTACACATGTAAATTTTACTTACCACTTACGTTAGTCTTACAAAAGCAACGTACAGTTGGGTTTACACTGTAGATGAACTTACAGTAAAAAATGCTTCCCGTAAGTTGTATCCTTATCACTGCCGGGTGTGTAAGCTGTGAGATTTCCGTAAGTGTCAAAAAACGCGTTTACACATGTAAGTTTCTCTTTCAACCTACAGCTTACGTAAAGTGATAAAATTTACCGTAAGTCACTTACATAGCCGTTTACATTAGTAATTTTTTCAGAAGTTGCTAACGTGAGTAACTTTCGTAAGTAAAACTTACATGAGTGTAATCTTAGCCTTATGCGAGTCATATCGTTTAGCTGCTTCTAAAGTGCAGCATGCTGAAAAAGAGGGTTTAAAAAAGCTACAAAAAGTATATAAGTTTTAATTTTTATATTTTTATACTTTTAGTAATTTTTTACATCTTCACGTTTAGTTGCGAAAAATTTGTAAAATCACATAAATTTTTTAAACATTTTGTTTTGTCTTAAAAACAAAATTCTTCAAACAGAGTTAAAATTATAAAATAAACAAAAATATGAAGCAAATAAAAAGCACAGAATAAAATATGATAACAAAATTTAAAAATTTTCAAAGATCTCGTAATAGAATTCTTTTATTTGAGCAAGCCAAAGCTTATTATGTGAATCGTTGCATTGAGCCATATAGGCATCGATTGCGATTAGGTTGCCTGATCATAGCATTGCCCTATGAAGCCAAGCCTACACTAGGCGGAACTGAAATTAAGCGAAACGGCATTGTACAAGGTGGGTAGTCTACCAACTATGAAATGCAGTTCTGCTGCAACTTAGTACGATTGAACTCATCAAATTTGATACAAAGAATACGTGCAGTTCCGCTGAAATGCACTTCCACCTAGCCCGGTCTTGACTTGTATCAAGTCAAAGTTTTCTTCTTGCATTATTTAACAAGCGTGAAGTAACTCGAAAATTGTATAAGTTTTTAATCTCAAGAAACAAGAATTTAGAAATTATTTTAATTTATCTCTATAGCTATGTGAACACTCAAGAGAAACCTCGATAAAGCTCTACCGATTAAAATCGTCGCAAGAATATAGACAACCGTGAAGAAATTTGTTAATAGTGCTCTACCAAATTACGCTAGTTTCTTGTCTCTAAAAATGGGTTATAAGTACCCATATCATGAATAATTAACAATACTAACGTTGAGAAATGTTGAAAAATAGAGCCTGGTAAAGCATTTCACATTCGTGTAGTGCGGCTAAAGAAATGGTATCTTAACTGAAAATTATGTCCGAAATTAGGCTCGAACTTAAATGTGTGGGCATTTGTAATGGTGAAATTGTTTCAGATGAGGAATGCAACTTCCTATTTCGTTGAAACTTTGTTTTTATAAAAAAAAAGGGAGTAACAGGATACACTTCGAAGGTATTCGAATTAAACCAATATTTCTGATATACCAATATCCCCTATAATTTTTAACTCACTTTTTTTTTAATTATATCTAGGAGACGCAAGAGAGTAACAGGATTAGCAGCCCAGATATAAGAAGTATTTGTTATAATATATATTCGTTACACTGAAGTTGTTTTGTGGTACACGTATCTAGATGACAAAGCTGTTAATTTTCCTCGATGCAAGTGGAGCATTGAGGCAGGTTATGCTTTAGCGGTAGATGAGAGCATTGAGTTTTTGAAGCATTAAATAACAAACGCTCTTATTTGACAGTTCTATCGAAATTTAATGAGCTAATCATACACAGCCGATGTAGTTCTTCATCCGAAGTACAAAGCGAAGAAGGCTGTGCATCTGGAAAACATTATGGAAAGAAACATGAATGGAACTGTCCGAAAGGTGATTTCTTATCCATCAAAGAAGAGGAGATTGGGCAGTGTTATTGCCAGAGGAGAAGCACACTTCTTTGGGTGAAATATTGTCGGGCCAACGAATTTGTGTATTAAAGATCTTGAAGAACTCGCTTGCAACTGACTCTACGAGTGCGAGGAGATTTGTCTCATTAAACCATTTACGCTCCTAAGTATGAGGACAAGTCATATCACTATTAGCAGCTGACCACAGGAGTGCCATTGTCAACAAGATCAGAAACTCAAGACGTACATAATGGAGAATTTTCTCTAGCTCTATGGACTTTTCTCTAGAGTGTACATTTTTAGCTTAAGTAAAATTTTCTTTTTAAGGACGCGCCGTTGTCGTAAGAAAAAATAAATTTTTTTAAAACACTAGAAGGATATGCAAACTTGAAAGTTAAAATTAGAAAATAAATTCGTTCTTTCAATTCTTAAGTATAAAAAGCAAGAGTTTACTTTTTCAAAAACATCTGATATCAATATAGCTGTGTAACCTCCACTATAAAAATTAATTCTGCCTAAAAGTATGTGAAGGATTCTATTAAAAATACATAATATTGACATTTAAGTGTTGTTGTTGTTTTTTTTTTTTTTTTTTCAATATTCATTCAGTTTATTCGCTTCTTAGTTGCTTTCGTTATAATATATAAATACATATTCTTACACTTATTTGTAATAATAAAATATTAACTCATAAATACAATTATTAAATTTGTTTCTATGTTCCAATTTTTTTGTTTTTGTTTTAATGAATTTTGTTTTTGTGATTTTTTTTTTTTTAATATCTTTCTTGTTTTTATTCACTTTCCGAGTAAAGGGCGGGCGGTCGGGCGGTCTATAGAATGCAGCGGAGATTAGGTGTTTTCAAAGAAATTCTGATAAAATTATGCTTGTTGTTTTTTTTATAAATGAAAACAGAAGATAAGAGACATGGGGGATGGAGGGAGATCACAAAAATAAAAGAAGAAAAATATAATTATAGTAAAAACAAACAACGGAAAGCAGTTTTTCCTTCAACAATTTATAATAATTATTAAAACTTACAATGTAGAACATATTTTATTTTCATATTTGCATACCTAAGGTTGTTTTTTTGTTTTTGTTTTTTGTTAAATAAAAATTAGAGGAAGGCGTGAGGGATGATCACGTTAGCTCTAGATAAGTGTTTGTTTTTTTTAATATTTTATGTTGTATTTTGTGGGGGCGATAACTGGGGAATAACAAAAAAACAATTTGTTTTTTTTTTTAATTTTGTTTTTTTTTCACATATTATTAGTATCATTTAGTTAATTTGTAGTTTTTTTTTTTTTTTTATTTTTTGCGGATTTCCTTTTTTCAAAATGTATATCTTTTTAATAATAGTATAAGAAGTTTCAATAATAATAATAATAATATTAAATGAAAGCAGCACTACCTAGAATCTGGAATTTCATTTGAAGCAGACATTGAAGAGCTTGTTGTTTTCATTTCGCGCGTAAGCTTTTGCTGATTGGGGCCCTGTTGGGGTTGGGTTCCGCCACCGGCTCCTCCACCCACTGAGACTGGTGGTGGTGGTGGACGACCCCGTCTTTCGAGGGATATGGCCGATGCCGTGGCGTTGGCTTGGGCGCCACCTTTGCCACTTGACGACGTTGGTTTCTTTTTCGAAACGGTATTGTTTGAATTGTATGACGTCTGATGCTGAAGTGAGTATTCCTCGACAAAGTCCTCGGGGCATGTCTGTTGCTGTTGGTCACGATTCATTGTGTTGTTGTTCATAACAGTTTGTTCATCACTGGTTGATTCATTATTTGCTTTTGCAGCGTTACTATGTACAGTGGTGGTGGTGGTGATGCCGTCGCTGTCGCTGCTATTGGGTCTCTCCTGCGATTGCGATTTGGCATTTTTGTGTTTGCTATTGTTGCTGTTCCATTCTGAATCATGTTTAAAACTTGCCAAAGTGGATAGAAGCATAGCCTGAACATAAAGAGATCTATAAAAAGATGAAAACAAAATTAAATTAGGTAATTTTTGCATATATAAAGAAAAAAAAAAAACTTCTTCCTTACCGATCAGCACGATCTTTTTCGAGGCGTGCCAGTTCTTCCTCACTCAATGTCGGTGTCATAAATTTGGAAAGCAAAAACTGCGAAGATTGGCCACCACCATCGGATGTGTTTGCATTTCCTGTATTACCTGCACCAGTGCCACTAACAGCCGGCTGTAGAAATTGACATGACGACAAACCGAAATCGTTAACTGTCAACACAGACGTATTCAATGGTACTTCTCTGGTGTTGAGCGTCGAACCGCTGCTGCCACTGGTACCGCCCACATTTGACTGTGACTGTTGAATCGATGATGTGGTTGTGTTATTAACAGTCCATTCGGTGGCACGGCATCCACCACTTGTTCCGGTTGCACCACCACTGCTGCTTGGAGTACCTGAACTACCATTGCCTATTTCCTGCATTGTTGCATTTGAACTGGATGAGGAGACCATGGGATGCGCTTGACGCCTTGGTAACCGTTCTAATTGTTGTCGAGTTGCCTTAAATTATAAATTCAATTTAATCGAATTTTCTATTCAATATTATATTTGATTGATGTTTTGCTCTTACAATTACCTGCTGTCGTTCTAGTTGAATTTGCATCTGGAGTTGTTGTAGTTGAGATGATTGTGGACCACTGCCACCACCACGACGGACACCGGATAATTGTGACAATAACTCAGCAATCGGGTCAACCGAATCACGACCGGATGGTGATAAAGCTGATAGGCCACTTGAAGAATTAACTAACATATTAGACCTTCGCGAACGCGGTCCGCCTAATGTACGTCCTGGAATTCGACGTACCCCACCACCGTGACGTATTGCCGATGGCTCATCGTATTTATTTGGTTAAGGAAAATAATTTTTTAAACAAAAAAGTTTACAAAGTATTTAATAATATTAAGGAAACACATATTTTTCGTAAAGAACCGTTTAGAACAAAATTTTGTGTATAAAAATCAAAAAAAAAAAAGACTAGCTTCGAAACTTTCAAAAGATTACTTTCAGTGAGATAAAAGAACTCATCACTGTCTAGAAGCCAATGGAGGAGACATTTGTGTTTTTGTGCGCATTCATACTGAAAAGAACTTGGGACCGAATTCAATTATTTCAAAGATTTGAATGATATAACACTTTCCGTTATATTTCCTTTTTGTTATTCTTTTGAAACAAAACTTAAAAACATTAATTTATTTATTTTGAATTGTTCTTAACCCCGGCAGACGACTTTTTGGCCACTGTCATGAGTTTCTACTTCTCAACAAAAACTGAATATTCTACATCATCGTGCTAATAACAAGTTAAAAATAAAAACCATTCTGCTACTACTTCTGGCAAGAAGTGTTTATGCAAACGGGCGCCAATTTATCATCGACCAAGAGTACCATTGTTAAATATTGAGGAGCTACGAGCTTTGTCAGTTTGTGTTTTCAGAGATCAGCGTTTCTTTTGAAGAATCGATTTTAAGTTGGAATTTTCGGAATCGACATTTATTTCTTTTTGGGATGTTTCATTACTTTGACTATTTAATAAAATTAATTTCTTAGTGCCAACAAATATTTACCAGAACAAACAGTGGTTTATTTTTAATATTAGGTAAACGGGGTTCTCTATTAAAAATAATGCGCACTTTCCACCCAAGCATTTATGTGTAAAGAATTACTGATTGAATTATAGCGTAACATGGTGACTTTAATAGTGCATTCGGTACTACCGTTTAAACCGATTATTCAGTTTGTTTAAAGGTACACTGCAAATAGAAAATAAAGTGGTCTTGGGGCTTAAAATATTGAGTTTTTTTAACATGAAATTTTATTGGTCACTCAAAAATTACTTCAAATCAAGTAATTCAACCAATTTATCTTAGTTTTGTGTTTTCAGCCTAGAACGCTGTTCATGATATAATATTATGTCAGTATTATCTGCAAACTCAGCCAAGCTTTTTACCCGAGTTGTAGCTCTTGATAAAGTTTAAATTTTTTGTGTCACTTCTATTTCAAAGCGACCTCAGAACGACTGCCGACCTAAGGTTTCGAAAAAAAGATTTTCCTCAAAACCCGATTTGTGTCGATCCCAGGGTATAATAAAGCTATTAATATGTTCGTTTGACAATTTTTTGCAGAGCAGAACTAAATGGATGATTCATTGAAATTCAGAATTTTTGAAAAATGAGTTGAAACAAGGTTGGGTTTCGGCTTAGGAAAAAGAAAATTTAAACAAATTTATAAAACAAATGTTGAAACGTAATTTGGATTCATTTATGGAAGGCTTCCAACATTTAAAAATTAGAAGTGGTTTACAAGGAAAGAAATAACAAAACAAAAAGTAGTATTAATATACAAACACCACCCTGAAAGGTTTATAAAATGCGTTTCAGCCGCTTTCCGTTATTCCATTGCATGGCAGGTACCTTTGATATGAGAACTATAATGCCAAAAGAATACTCTAAAAACACTATATCTCAAATTTGAAGCTGATCGACCCAACCGTTAAGGCTGTCCTACTCATTTTTCCGACTGCCCCATCATCGTTCGGTCAGGTTTGATTTGCATCATGTTACATCAAGGGATGTCCTTTATTTCTAAGGGACGTCTCACTGCGTTTTAGGATAACATGTTTCTACAATATTTTGCCAGATTTTAGCTATCACCGCATACCTTCTCGCAAGAAGTCAGAGTTTTTAGAAGATAAGAGTAGCGGAAAACTTATCATTTTTAATGAATTTATGCGTCAGGGAAGTCATCAACTATGAAACAAAACATGACAAATCTTTGAGGTGCTTGATTCAGAGGGAAAGGAGCGAAGTGAGTAAGACTATTTCACGACAATGCCGGTGTTTCAGTATTTGAGTTTAACTTATCCAGTATTAGTTTTTTTTTTTTGAACATTTTTTGCTGTTAATGTATATTAAACTTTTTTTTTCAAGTGTCGTGTTCACTTGACTTGAGCAAAAGACCCATCTATTTTTCTTTCTTCTCTTGTTTCGATGTTCGATTCAAAAGTTTGGAATAACCAAGAACATTGCAAAGGGGGCTACTTTGCAGCAGTACCATCTATCTTGAGACACTGATGCTGAACGAAAATGGGCTCTGCAAAACAAGTAAAGCAACTCACAAGGCAGAGCAGAGGTGTGTGAGACGAGATTTTGGAGGTCAGATTGGGTAAACTGGCGGGGAGTGCGAAGACACTGCAAGAAAAGGCAACGTAAAGGTTCTGTATAAAATAACTTAGGGCTTTTGAAGGTTTTATGTGTGAAAAGAAAAGATCTTCCAGAGGCATTTAATATTGATTACTTTTAAGAAACAATAAAAGCAGCCAGTTGTGTGCATTACTGCCGATTCCTGAAAGGAGACACCGAACTGACAGCCTGTATTTTGTTGCCACTCTTTAATTGTATAAAAAAAACTCTTCCAAGTTAATGAAAATACCGAGTTATCGTCAAGGTGCCGAAGACAGATGATCTCAAGAAGTGTTCGAACTGGCATGGTATCACCATTTTGCCCGTAATTCCGAAGTTAATGGTAACTTTTGTTTTCGTTTTTTATACGGCACACGCGCTCAAGGGGATTGTACAGCCCTTTTAATGATTAGTCACAGCGCGAGCGATAGGAAAATAGGGAGGAAGGGAAAGGAGGCGTCGATTGAACATTGGTCTTGAATGTTTGAAGATCAAAATGGCAAGGGAAAATTGTGCCAGGCAATTCATTCTAAAGAAAGAATCCCTATATTTGACGGTACGTCTGAGATTGGGCTCAAGTGTTAACTGATGAGCGTACCTAGCAAGACGAGTGTTACGGGGGAAATGTTTAAGGGGTGGAACGCAGCTCTCTACTTCGAGTGAGAATTTTTTGTAAAAGAACCTGTAAAATAAGGAAAGACATGTCATAGAAATGTTTCCATGTTTCTCTCTCCTATCAATTTTAACACTTTTTTCTGAACTCTGTCGAGCAGCTGTAGAAAAGTTTGAGAAGCACCTGCCCAGAGATGGGAGTTATACTCGAGGTCAGGGCGTATAAATGCTTTGTAAATTGTAGCCAGATCAGAAGGGGTAAAAAAAATTCTTGTATCTATTAAGGAAGCCTTAAGTATGTGGTCATTCCAACGAATGTTGTCACTGATACACATACCGAGTACTGATAGCTTTTTGGCCTTCTCGATGCAAGTACCATTCATGGATAATGGGATAGGGGGTATGTTTAGCTTTAGCGACAAAAGACAGCATTGAGTTTTCGTAGCATTAGACTCCAAACTATTTCTAATACCCCAGTTCACAATGCTGTTTCAATCGGAGTTGAGCTTATCATACGGTATCGCTGTAATAACATGTCCGACGGCGTAGCGTGAATTAATAAACTTATATGAAAAGCTGAGGGTTGAGTAGCAAAACAATTTAATGGATTAGAAGTCACAGACAAAAGATCATTAAAAAATGAGAAAGAAAGTCGGAGACAGAACGGAGCCCTGGGGCACACCAGCATTTATTTTGTGGAGATCGGCTTCTAATCAAACGAATAGGAATATCATCGATACCAAATGCATTTTCTATAAAAGAGCTTCATGCAAAACTCTATCAAATGCCTTTGAAATATCAAGCGCAATAATCTTGCTTTCGCCAAAGCGAGCAAAGATTTCTTCCCCTGTTCGGTGAGTAACAATTGTTACTATCGGGGTTATTAATACCCTCATGAATTAACACAAAACGAGCATTTGAAATTGGATAGAAGATAAAAATGTACATCTATGAACATTGGTATTGAATGTCTGTAAATCGCAATTGGAGGGAGCATTCCCCATCCATGCAGTACTGCTCAAACATGTGTCCCTTCACTAAACAGTACGTAAGTCTGGTTGGAGTTCCCAGCGTCGCAAATATAACGGGGAAATGGTTTCAGGTAAGAAATGCAACTGGCTGTTTCGCTAGAACAATGGTTATAAAAATAGTGTAGAATAGGGAGACCGAAAATATGTGAACGGTGTTTGAGCGAAACAAATGTTTCAGTTATTCTCCTCACCACTATCATCTAGAACGCAAAGCTGTAAGGTTTTCTCCATGTAAATGCCACTCATGAGAAGACAGCAAATTCTACAGGGTTGATAAATTCCCCATTGAACAGTACTTACATAATGAGCATATCATACCCTGCCGTGGCAGTTCCACATCCGAACGTAAGTGCAGCTTTAAGGTAGTTTGAGTGCAATCAAGATACACCTGATTTGGCAACGGGCTCCTATGCTATTTTCCATTCAATTGGAACAAAACCTCTGCAGAATTGAAGAGTTGGAAGCTGGGCCATGTGGAGCGTATGCACGAAAGCGCTCCAGCACGACGAGTCTTCAATTCCAACCCGGAGGGCCGACGAAGTTCTGGCAGAAGGCAGATCCCATCTAAGGTGGCGCGATCAAGTGGAGAACGAACTCAGCCAACTTTATGTGCGCAACTGGAGGCCACTGGCTAGAGACCGGCTTAGCTGGCGAGGATTGTTGGTTGAGGCCGTGGTCCATAATGAAATGTCTGCACCACCTTAAGTAAGTAAGTAAGGAAGCTTACGCGTACAAGCAAACCTCTTCAGAGTTTCAAGAGAGCTACTACCCTCGCCAGAGGCTTTGTGCATTAAGAGATCTTTAAACACTTGTAATTGTACAAGTGCTTTCAAATACAAAAGAAATCATATCCCTCTGTGGTACTGTCAAATGTAATGCAAACTCCGCTGAAAATATGTTAGCTTCCATTTAGGAGCTGGCCACAGAAATGCTAGGTGTTTCCAGATGTAATTTTTCAACTAATTGTGGTTATCATCAGAAGGCTTGATTTTGTAATATCGAAAACTAATTACCCTCTTCTCAGTAGTCCGTGTTGTTATTGCAAACAGCAAATCTGATTGGAAATGCATTTTCAAGTTTGTGAAAAAATCCATCAACCAACATCACCAATGTCCATCTTTTTTGTCTGTTTTTGTTATATATTGGGATGGGGCTTGAGCGGTCATTTAATGTGTTTGGTCATGGTTTTTGGAATTGGTAGCTTTGTCTGATGTTTCCAACTAGAAAAGATTAAAATGTATATCAGTATCTCATTTAATCTGGTTACAACGACTCCAGATTTCCCAGATTTAACAACATCTACTTTCAGGCATTATGAGTCAATTTGTGCAGCCATGTTTGGGGTTGTTCGTTCATACGAATCAAAATTTGGAGACGTGAATGATAACGATTGTTTTCTAATCACAACTTTGTCTTATCGGAATTGAGTGTGAAAAGTGAATTCCCTAAACGGTTACTTACAGCACAAGCTTAAAGAAATATAAATTATTAATGTAGGTATAATTTAAAAAAGGATATTAAAAACGAAATCAGCTCCCTGGGTCCGGTTCGATGTTCCAATGTCAAATGACCAGCAAAATCATCTGTGACTAGATTTGGTTCACCGCCTGGCAAACCGGCGCACACTGGACAAACAACCTCTAAGCTCGTCTCTGTATGTTCTGAACTAACGTGTTCCAACAGTGTTGAATCGCTGAAACCCATTTTCTTACAATAGGGGCAGGTGAAACTTTGTGGCTGTTCGGAATTGAGCATTTCTCCACCGAAAAATAACTCAATATCGGTCCGTGTTAAGATGCATTGCATTGGATGATCCACTGAATGTCTGGTACTGGTTGCACCTTCTTCATAACAATCAGCACATAAATCATAGTCATAGCAAATAAGACATTTGTAACGTCTTCCATTGAAATTGCTTTTGAGACACGAATCGCAGCTAACTCCTGGTGAATGTTTTAAGAAAACCAAGAAACAAAACAAAATACGATATTAAATTTTGTTTTTAAAAACTATAAATAAATAAAACAACACACAAACACATGCATTCATTGATACGATGCACGAGTTTGGTATAGTTTTGTATTTTAGTTGTGGGTTAAATAAATAGTTTACCTTCATGTCGACTCATTGTTCAACACAAAACAGAACTGCACTTTTTGTATTACCCCGAAGACGAGAAACAGTGTAGTAGGTATCCACCTCCTTCTCTGCTGATGATGTACAAGTTGTCGTTGTCGTCTTCTTGGTTGTCGGTCGTTGGGATTGGGAATTGCAAAATTACCTCCGCCACACCACCAAAAATCAGCCACTTGGTCTGGTCTTGTTCTCTGCTTCTAGTGCTCCTCCTCCGCTGTTCTTATACCTATATATTTTCTCGCTTGCTTCTCGTTTTGTTTCTGCTATTCCTTCCTTGATGAAGGGGGTCGTGGACGTGTCGTGTCGTCTTGTCTTCTTTGAACTTCCTTTTTTTTTTTTGTTTTTTTTTTTTGGGAAAATCGTATTTTTTTTTCTGTGTGGACTATCCTTTTGCTTCTTGGTTTTTGATTTTGATCTTCAACTTTTCAAATGTTTTCGGGTATTGTTTTTTTTTATGTACAATTTGGGGCTACGGCGACGGACGACGACGACGACGTTGCGGCCTGACATTCAACCATTCAAGCACATTGGAAAGAAAAGAACTGCAAATAAAAAAAAAGAGAGGAGATCAACTCATTTCTCTGCACAGTTCACCTCCATATTTTATCAATTTTTCTTTTAACAAAAAAAAATATTGTTTTTCTCAAGTTTAACAAAAAAAAAAAAAAACAAAAAATTCGCGAAGATATAGATTTAAGTATATTTTTTCCGCACAAAGTGTGTTTGTTCGATTTTGTGTATAATTCACTTGTCGTTGTTATATAGGACTTGGGCTAGGGAGGGCGGTAGGGCGGTAGGGGTACTTTTCTTTTCACACGGCTGATATTCGAAAATGCATTTTCTTTGTGTTCGAAAAATTAATAAGACTTTTCCGAATTCGTAGTCGTACTCGTAACTTTTTTATTTTTTCTTATAATAAACGCAATTTACCAATTTCTCGATTTATGTAATAATACAATTTGGTTATTTTAAATATATTTCCAACACAGAGAACTGTCTTTTTTATTATTTTTTATTTTAATATTTTTGCACAAAAATTAGGGATAAAGGTCGTGGTAAAAATTTTCAGATTGGACAAAAAAAAATAATATAAATCATTCAGCACATTTCACTTGGATTTTTTTTTTGTATTCAGCGCCATTATGAAAAAAAAGAGGAAATTTCAGATTGACATTTGCGAAAAAAAATGGAAAATTTCCGTCCCAGTGCGAGTCTCAAAAATACGAATCACATTTTGAGATTTTTGGGTGTAATCTTTTAATGTATTGGTTTTTGATTAAAAGAAGAAAAGAAAACAATCGAACTAAAAATATCTTCGTTTTAATTTGAACTTTTTTTTTTCTTATTCGAATCTCCTCCGTCGTATATAGGGAAATGGATGGTCGACGGTCGACCGATACCGATGATCAAGAATCATCAACCTTCATTGTAAGAAAATGAAATGAGTTGATTCTTTTGGGTATTATTTTGAAACTTATTCACGAATATTGGGTTTTGAAATTTATATTTTAATAGATTGGGATAATTACAATTAATGAAAATACTGCTATATTTTGATGAAAAGAATCCGAAAAGAAATTAATTTTAATCGTTTTTTATATCGAGTGCTGTGTGACACGGACACTGGTTGGTGGATTTTCTTTCTACTTTTTCCTTCACGAAATATTTTTTCTTATTCAGCGTGGAGAGCGAGAACGAACATCTAGATTTTTACCATACCAAATGGGAAATGTGGTGAATGTTGGCAGGGCTGTTTTAAAATAGGGGGATTTTAACACTATTATGCTGGAAGCACATTTGAAAAGTAATGATTAAGGTATGACCGCATAAATTAGATATTTGAAATTTTAGTTTTTATATGGGTAAATTAAAGGAAGCGAATTGGTAAGAGCATCATTATATTGCAGATATTTCGAGTTTCTTTAAGTAAAAAGACTTCAGTTTAGTTCACCTTTACTCAACTCTTATGCTTACCTACTTTAATGATATGAACAGATTGCCAGTTTTACAATAATATTTCATCTACGGATTAAAATTTAAAAACGATTGACCTCGGTTCGTGTTTGTCAAAGATTAAACTGTGGGTCAAGATTAGTTTCAGAGTTAAGTTACAGATTCCCACGGATTAAATAAAGTTGATCCACGGATCAGGACTGTTAAAACGGGGTTCAGTACTGACCCTATACTGTACAAATGGTATTAAAGGTAACACCGCTCTAGGTGGAACTTAACCAAGCGACATTTTTTCCAAATCGCACTTGAACTGAACTGCTATACATCACAATTTTATTGAATTGTATTGTTGCGTTTTTATTATATTGTGTTACAATCCTTACCGAATAAACATTTTACAGTTATGACTGTGAGAAATATAAAAAACAACGAAGAAAAGTGCCAAAATATGCTTTGTTGCAACTTTTATATAAAGCACTACGCATATATGTGAAACTGCACTTGAGCGGAACGACGCAGTAAAATTAAGTAAGCAGTTCACCCGAAGTGCAGTTCAGCCTAGTGTTGGCTAAACATCGAAATATTTTACTATCGATAGTATCGATGTTTTTCGGAAAAACTATCGATACTATCGATACTATCGATAGTTTTTTGAAATCATTATCCAATCAAATAGAAAATGAAATAATTCTTGTTTAAATAAAAAATAAAACAAAAAAACAAGCTTTAAACAAAATAAAACAATGCCATGTTAGTTTATTATAAGTTCAAGAGAAATGTGCAAAGCGAAAAGAAATATAAAATTAGTCAAAATGTTTGAATTATGTTTGATAAAAAGCAAATGGTTTAAGTTTTTATCTTTGAGGCGATTTCTTTTTTTGGTCATTATGCCTCCTGCTTTGGAAAAAATTCGTTCAGAAGGAACCGAAGAAGCTGGAATGCAGAGAGATACTTAAAAGCGAATTCTCGTAGTTTACTTTTTGATTGATTCCAATACGTAAATGAACAAGTAATTTTATCCATTAAAGATTTTTCCAAGTAGTGACGTATGTCAATTATGGCTTATGCTTCTGTCAAGCGAGTTGAACTTGACATCTGGTCACGTAGATACAGTTTTATATTCCATTTAATCCACCTCTTCACTTGGAATGAAAAGAATGCGATACAAATATTCCAGATTGAATAAAGAAACAAGGAAATAGTATATCCGAAATATTCCATTGAGTAAAGAAACGCAAAAAGGGCGTTCCATATATTCCGAATATACGGAATGAATGAAGAAACTCACTCATTACTACAGTTGGAGTATCAAAGAACTGGAATTTGAATTTGAGTGTACAGGGATGTCGAAAAGCGAAGACAAATTTTCCAAAAAATTATATTCAATTTTGATATTAAAATATTTGTTGAAATGTTTGTCCTCTTCGATAGTATCGATAGTTTTTTACTATCGATACTATCGCCGATAGTTTAAAACTATCGATAGTATCGATAGACTATCGATGTTTAGCCAACACTAGTTCAGCCTAATGCGGTCTTACATTAAGCTCGTTTCTTGTTCATATGCTTCTTTGTTATACAAACTATACTACTATGGTTATGAAGTAATTACTGTTGCAATCAGAAGGTACTAGGTGCAGGTGCTATCTTCAGATTGCATTGTATGAAGCTATTCGTAACGATGTTTTGAGGCACTAGATGGCGACACAGCCAAAAAGCATCTTCAGAGTACTGTAGATTTTATATACAACGATGTAGACTTCGAAATGCGATTGATAAATACAAAACACTGCTATTAGAGGTGTCCGATCTCCCATTACTCCAATACGTACTGAAAAAGGTCAGTATGCAGATCCGTGTAATGTCTAAAAACTACTATTCTGTTTCACGTCCAACACTTTAGATTCCAATAAGTATTTCCCATGTGCCAACAAAATAAAATGTTTAAAATTACCTTTAACATTTCATATCTAAAATTTTTTGTGTCTTAATCTCAAATAAATCTCAATTTTCTATTTAACAAGCAAAATCTTTCAAATGTGACCATTTGTATTTGTTGCCCAAAAACCTGGTGCAAGTTGAGGGCGGACCAGTGTGCCTTAGTGACGACATCAAGATTTAAATTATATAGTAGCTAATTACTGTTTTTTGTCACTCCTCGAAGCTGATAAGACATCTGTTCTGTTTCGGATGGTTCGTTCAAATATCAAATATGATTTTATTATCAAACAGCGTTTAATACACTGTCGAAAATCGATTACAGAAGCAACCTTTGTCAGAAAATATGATTGCTGTTGTCGAATTTAAAGGAACTCGATAATTTTTCTAGTATCGATCGACTGAAGGTCATTTCCTTGTTCGTACCCAGATATGATGGAACCTAAAACGAAACACTAATAACAATTTCTATTCTATTTAAAAAGCGTCTAGAAGCTTCTGGAAGTCTTTCGAAGCCGTATTAGTGGAATATCTTTTGAAGTTTTTCTTCCCAAGGTTAACACAGGAAACATAATTTTTGAATCCAAAAGCCGTTAATTTAGGAGCCGAAGCCGATCTTACCTGTATTGAATTACAATTTCAATTCACCGTGCGATTGATTGTTCCTGAATCTGAACTGAAAACTGTTCCAAATGCGAAAAAATGCTCCCGTACACTGTAGAGGCACTAACTTGGAAAGGCCAGTTCCCCATAAAAACTTAAGGGGGCAGGGCTGGCTTCCTTTAGACATTATCACTAAACATGTCTCAAAAGCCTGCAAAAGGCCCTAGCGGGGTTATGAAAGAGAATCCTACTAATTTTATAAATTTGAATGTTACGATGTTTGTTGCTCAATAACGCCAGAACGGCTAACGGATCTGAATGAAATTTGGCACAGAGCTAGATTATAGTCTGGAATAGCACATAGGCTACTTTTTATACCGGTAAAATGTATGCAATAATAAAGCTCGGGCTATATAAGTAGCTAGATTACGAGAGACGACTCCTAAGGCCAGGCTACTTCTAGATCAGCTGAAACGGGAGCGCAGCCGCGGGTAAGGCTAGTATTTCATATCTTTAAATTTTAAGGAATAGATAACAAAAAGTTTTCAGTTTAAAATTTCATATAAGATAGCCTTTTAGGAGAATAAAAAATTAGGTTGTTAATTGAGGAACCAGGAAGTTTCAAACTTGAAATACTTATTTATTAAAAATATAGAAAATAATTTATTTTGATTACTTTTCGACACTACTTGATTCATCCTCTTCGCTGTTCCTTTGTTGAGTTCTCTGGCGTTTTGTGTGTGTATTGTACTCATTTGCATCTTCATCTTTGTCGCTTCCAATGCATTCTTCTTTAATCTCATCCTCGCGTTTCCTTCGAACCAGCCACTTGGTCAAATTGTTGGTAGGGATTTCCTTTTTTGGACACAAACCAATAGGCTTATTGCAGTTTTCTGACTTATTTCGTGAGTTGTTTACTAAATTAGAGACTTGATGCCATTCGAGCTTTGTAGCAGGTCGTAAGGCAGCCAAGGCTTTTTTGTCCGAAACATGTTTAAAGTCAAGCCAATCCTAAGTCATAGATTCTGTTAAAGACCCAACCTACCCTTGCAATAAAAGAAAGGAATTAACTTACATTTACTTGTTCCTCTGTCTCTAGAATAGCCGGCATTCTGTGATGTAACCAGGACATTAGTTTTGTAGACTCAAACGTAATCACAGAGTAGCTGAATATCTTATCGCCATTTTCATCTTCCCAAATATCAAAGAGTCCAGCCAGCTTGAGAAGATTTATATTGTTTTCTGACCAAGTTTTGTTGTCATAGATTTTAACAGCATCAACTTGGGGCATGTATAGGTAATATGCATCCCTTGAGGAAGGTTTAGCTGTTTTGGTGGTCTGCCATTCGTAAAAGCCCTCACAGACGATAACACAACGCTGTCCCTTTTGGAAAGGTCCTCGGTAAAGTTTAGATTCTAACATGTGCTCTAGTCGGCAGTTGTTTGTGGTCAAGCCATGCTTGCGGTAGTCGCCCTATCAATCGTTTTTCAAAAGGAACTAAACTTACAAAAACAATAACCCTTACCTTGTGCCAGAAGGGAATCATTCCCCACATCATAGGAACAATGACTCTTTCTGGGCAATCGCTTTCATCATTGCTGCGGAAATGTTCTCCTGACACAATGACTGGTGTCACATCTGTAGGTGCAATATTGTGCATGGGCTGATATTTCTTGCCGCAATTAAATTCAGACCTCCATTCTGGTTTTTTGGCGAGATTCTTTTCGTCGTCAACGATGTCGAGATGAGTTTTTTTGTACTTACATGCATGGACAATCTTGTCAGGGTCAAGTGTTCTGTGATAAAAATGCAAAATATTCATATAAACAAAAATGTTAAGGGCAAATTACTAACAAACAAGTTCGGCCACACATTTTCCAACCAAATCCAAATCTATATAAACTTTTGTTTTGTTTTCTTTCAAGGTTTCAAAATGTAATATTTGTTTGAAAGGCTCGTTGGGAAATTTGATTATATACTGGGAAATAGTCAAGATATTTTATGTCAAATTTCAATAAGTGCTGAATTCGTTCATGCAGCACTGCCAGACCCTGATTTAAGAAGTGATGTTAAATTTCAACAAAATGTTAAATGTGTATTACCAGCCACAGTCATAAAATACAGACTGAAAAATCGTAATCAGCACGTTTTAATGTATATCTCTGCCTGTGCATTTTACTTTTTTCGTGTATTGGCTCCCATTTAAAATGAAATGAACGAGTAAGAATAATTGCTTGAGCACAATGGTGTAGCTCCAGCAGTAGTACATAGCACTGTCAAAGTTAAATGTATGTAATTCGCATTGCACGGCTATAATGTGTAGTAGTAGCTGCAGCGCATAAAGTAGCTGAAGTACAAGTGGACTCAACTCTGCATTGTTGGCGTATCAATAGAAAAAAAAACAACAAACGAAACGACAAACACGTGTTTTGTTTAAGTTCAGTGCTACACTATTGTATTCGTGCCTGGTGTTTCAGTGAGCTACTTTCTTTGCTTTAGCGATTTTCTCACTAAACCCTGGCAGTTATTTTCTTTAATTGCTTGGAATAACTCATAAGATCCAATTTTAAAGATCTTCTGCTATTCTTTTGACCTTTTCATTAATAGTTCCCGGTTTTTAAGTTTTAATTATCGCATTGAAAATGAGAATTTTCAAAAATGATTTGTTCATGTATTCAAGTGTTTGATTGTTTTAATTTTAATTAAAAAATTAATCAGATTATACTTTTTTTAAAAATGCACACTATTGATCCTTTTTGCAAATAAAAGTCCTATTAAAATGCTTGCTTGGCAGTACCATAACGGAAATTTCCCCATCTTTTGTCTGCGATTTGCCTGTCATCTTTTGTGTGAAACAAAAAATCTAACCCCAAAAAAACCGACCCAGTCAATTTGTTGGTCATCATCCGGAATTTTCGCAAATAATTTAGAATCAGTTTTTATTATTATAATTCACTCAATATTTAAACAACAATGTCGATCCTAGCCTATAATGGAGGTTGTGTCGTCGCTATGCGTGGAAAAGATTGCGTAGCAATAGCTACTGACCGTAGATTCGGTGTCCAAGCTCAAACCATCGAAACTGATTTTGAAAAGGTATTCCAAATCAATCCACGTATGTATCTAGGCTTGGTCGGCCTCCAAACTGACATCCTCACTGTGAAAGATCGCCTAGCGTTCCGAAAGAATCTATATGAATTCCGTGAGAACCGTGAAATGGTACCAAAACGTTTCTCGGCAATGCTATCCAGCTTTCTCTATGAACATCGCTTTGGACCATACTTCATTGAGCCTGTAATCGCTGGATTGGATCCAAAGACCTTAGAACCATTCATTTGCAATATGGATTTAATTGGATGCCCTAACGAACCGGATGATTTTGTTGTAGCCGGCACCTGTGGGGAGCAGTTATATGGAATGTGCGAAACCTTATGGAAGCCCGATCTAGAACCGAACCAACTATTTGAAGTAATCTCACAGGCAATGATCAATGCATTTGATCGAGATGCTATCAGCGGTTGGGGTGCAACTGTATACATTATCGAGAAGGACAAAACAACAGTCAAGACATTGAAGACCAGAATGGACTAGAAGAGGAAGCAGCCAAGGATTTGCATTTTTCTTTTTGCTAAAATGAATTCATATTCCAACAATATTTGTTTATTTCTTGTGGGAGGAGTGGAAAAACTTTTTTTTATTAATAAAAATTACTCCGGATACACTAAATGTTTTCTTATTTGCTTTCTAAACTTTGTATGGCCATCTGGAGGACACTTTCCCTAGTATCTGCTCCGCCAACAAACCCTGTGTGATGAACGAAAATCAATCCAGGGATACCGGCCAACTTTGAAAGTTCTTCATCGCGCAAACCTCTCCAACTCTCCAGAAGGAATTTTCTGCAGACAAAGCTCGACGGAGTATTGGGCACACAAATTACTCTCCAACTTCCTGGTTTCTCGTGGAAGAGAACATACTTGGGAACACCTTCAATATTGTATTCTTTTTCCAGCTCTGCTAAATGATGCTTCCACGGGCAAAATTGTACCAGTTCTAGAATCTCTCCAGACGGATGAACTGTTTTTGCGGTTTCTATGGCATGTCTTACACAGACGCGGGCTTTTATCCATGAAGTGGCGAAGCTTAAGACAATTTGAGTGAACTCTTGTCCAGCTTTGATCATTGCTTGCTGGAAAATTTCATCCTGATCATACTCTTTTATTTCCCACGAAGGATTAAGGTTACCTATACGCGCACTAAGATGCGTTGAGATAGTGTATTGGGGTTCTCCGTCAAACATTGGCACACCATTGTCTATTGCGTCGATTTCTTGTATCAGGCTCTTGTAGATTTGTTTATAAACTGCCTTCAAGTCGGACTGGGACAATTCTTCGCTTCCGTTCTTTTTAACAATCTCTTGAATTATATCTTCGCCATAGAACGTGTATATAAGACCCGCCGAACTTAATCTGGAAAAAAATTAAACAAACTTTTTAGAACAACGAGACTTAATACAAACATCAAATCAAGTTTTCTTTACCTTATTTTAAAATTATCACCAATTTCGGGCTTCAATGAGCTGAGAGACTCTTGGAAAGTCTTTTGGTGGTGGTCGTAGCGCTTGGTCTCGGGATCAAATATACCACCAACGTCTATGACCATATCACATTCTTCCAGGACCTTATCGTCTCTGGTTCGGATTATTTTCCCATCTGAATAGGCCGGTAGTTGCTTAATCATGAAGCATGCAAGAACTTCGTCACAGTGAAAGGTACCACTGTGGGTTCCTATTGTAAACTGATCAGCTTTTGCTTTTTTGGCAGTGCTTCCGTTGCTGGACATGTTTAATTTGGTAGTGTAATTTGAGTATAACTTAAATGAGGAGTACTTTGGAAAGGATTTAACTAACGATGTTGCTTTTCGAAGCGCGAAAAAGTGGAATTGCAAAATAAATGCCATTGGTGCGTTCTTTTTCTAACCATAGTCGACATTCGTTACGAATGTCAACAAAAACGTGTTCCTTTAATCTAATTCGTTAAGGCGCGTCCATATTATGCCGAATGATGCCGATCGGCAAATGCCGAATGATGCCGATCGGCCGTGCCGAACGAGTATCCATTTGATTCGGTTTGAGTTCGGTTCGGTTCGGGACGGTTTTCGGCACATCCATACTTATTCGGCTTGGCCGATCGGCACAGGCCGATCGGTATCATTCGGCATAATGTGGACGAGCCTTTACGATTTGTTACGAATATGACGTCATAACAGCGTTCCTAAATTCGACAATTAGTTACGATTCGTTACTATTTCCAATTCACCTCCATGATATGAGTTGCGTTTGTTGATCTGTCAAATTGGATGCTTTGTTTAAAAATGAATCTTAAGTGAGTGATCAACAAGAAACAATAAAATGGATTTCACGCCAATTTCGAATGAAGAAGGACAATTTATTTTGCAAGACAACAGAATATTATCTTTAAATAAAGAAAATGGTAGGTATCATGTTATTTTTTTTTTATTTTCTTATATTAATGAATTTCGTTGCAGAAAGGATTTGGGTGACTTTAACATAGTAATATATTTAATTGGAAATGTATTCAAAAACTTACTTCATCAATTTCATTTTTGTATTTTTCCAGTAAAGTAACCGCAACTAAAATTTTTCCTTCTTTATTCATTTTGAGAATTTTAAATAAATTGAAAGTGGTTGTTTGACAGTCTAACAAATTCTAACAAATGTATCGTTCCTAAATGCTTTGTAAAAAACCCAACAAATCTTAACAATGACACTTCAACGAATTTGATTTGACATAACAACAAATGTCGACTATTGTCAGAAAAAGAACGCACCACATGTGAAAAAGTTTTTTCTTTTTTAAGGTGCAAACGGAATGGTATAATTTGACGTTTACGAATATGTATGTGTAGCAAAAATGATTGCCGTAGTAGTTTTAAGTATAAGAAAGTTTTATAAAGGTAGTTCCACACTATCCCACAGTGTATTACGACATGTCAAAAAAAAGTGTGATGGAATGTGTGATGGTTTTACATTCAATCCTAAAAAAATATTTCAGATCTAAACACATGTCAAATCGTATGAGATCTGCGCTGTCATATTCTGTTTCCACACTATTATACATCTGTTTCATCACACATTTTTGACATGTCGTATTACACTGTGGGATAGTGTGGAACTACCTTAAAGGGGTATTCACGATCTGGTGTAACTTGTCTTGCATCATTGTAAAAGTGGAGAAGTGCTACGTTTTCTTGCAATACAACAACAAATATACTGCCTGTCATTTTGTTACACTTTTGCACTTTATCTATACCTCAACCCCATTGCAACAGGAAAATACAACGGTGACGGTGCAAAATTTGTACTTTTGATTTTGACATTTTTGTCAACCTGATTTTGACATTTGTGTGAGTTTTGCTACAGATTGGAAGAAGTGAGTTCACGATCTACAAGAAATACAAACAATTTCGCACTTTTACAATACTTGTTTGCACCACATCGTGAATAGGTACCACTGATCTCTATAAACACTGGATAGCGTATCAACACAAAATGGTGTGGCAATTTGAAGAGTTGTTATACTGGTAAACAAACCATTTTCGTTTGTTTATTAGTATACCAGTATAACAGTATATCACTGTCTCAAATGTCGAAATGGGGGTTTGTTTACATTTTGTAGAAAGGTTAAATGAAAGTTCGGGTAATTATTTATTTATATTTGATTAGCTTTAATTATAAATTTATTAGTTTTATAATCAATAACACAAAAATTGTTTCTTAGGATCAGTGGGTTGCACCCATTGCATTATTTCAGCAGATGCTCTCATTACTGTGGAAGTGAACTTCATTAATTCAAGAGCCGACACCAAACCATTGCAAATAGCAAACATCAATTTTAATAATTTAGACATTATTGGTAAGAGTTTATTGAATTTTTGTTCAAACAAATAGAAATGTGTGACCTTTTTTTAGCAAACCAAGAGACGATAGTTGAATTACTTGGTTTTGTTAATGGAGTTGTTCCAAGTAGAAAGCAAAAGACTGCTGCCAGCAGACCATCACAGGATGAAAATGCTGTAAGACCAACGTCCATAGAATTACTTCGACGAAATCAATTCAACGTCAATTCACCGAAAATCGACTGGGAGCATCAGCCACAAATACCATCATATCAATTCGCACAGAAATCACCTTCAATTTCCATCGATTGAATGTGTTGGTCTTGCGTGCCCTCACAAGCGATTCATATCTTGTTGGTCGTAAAGTAGGTACCTTCACTATGAGTAAGGGAAAAATCCATGCTACACTCGGTCAAGAGATTTCCGTCGATGGTTCGTTGTGTGGCTTACAAATATTGGATCTAACCCCAGAAGGAGTAAACCATCAACGAATCTTTTCGGTTGGCATGGCAAAGATCCACTTACAGACCCACCAGACATGCGACAGGACCTGCTAAACTCACTGGCACAGAAAGGCTGTGCTATAGTAGCATGGGCAGAGATAAGATCATTGAGCAAACGCAGGAACTGTCGTTTAGTGTCTCTTGAGGTGTCACCGCTACGGTAAGTCTAAAGATTTGAATGGCCTCGTTGTGGTATACGCATTGTGCGCGATTTGTTCAAGAGATCAGTTGGTGTGCCAAGGAGTTTAAACATTATTCTTAAGTAAGTACTTTTTCAAAAAACACATGCGAGTGTATTTAACCTTCTTGACACGCTTCAGAAACGTTGCCCTGTCGATTCGTGAAAAGGTTACAGACATGGCTGTTGGTTTGGTCCAACCAATAGTCGATGAACCAGGTGACAATTTTGTCGGCACTCCTCTGGACGAAAAAAAGACCAAACTTATTTGCCGGTCCCCATAAGATGAAGAAACAAGGCAAAAAAATTGACCCACGATGTCCAACTTTAGCTACGAATTACCAAAATCCACGGCAGAAAAGTTCCTTTCTGTTGAACGATGGTTTATGGTTCTGGATTTCATTGGGCTTGTCTCAGACGATGAGGATGATAGTGCACCAAAAAATGGAGCCGATGAACAAGTTGATGATGGTAACAATCTAACTATCGTTCCCCCGGGTTAAATATCTGCTCAATTTGTGATTCATTTCAGTGAGTGAGTGCGATAATAGTGAGTTGGAGATTACAGTGCGGTCATTAAATTTAGTATTCGTTGTATTCATAATGATGAACATAATTCAGATGTTAACTTTGCTCCTTCGACGTCAGGTAGCAGGACCTTAAAGGCACGCCATAAAAATAGGAGAAATGGTAAAAATACAAAATCCGACTCGGAAATAAATTCATCGAAATATAATTCGAAGAATAACGGAACACCTGTAGAAGTTTTTCTAGGAGGTTCTTGCAATCCAACAACCTGGAGGAAAGATGTGCCAATACTAGTGCTTGAAAAACTAAGAACTTCCTTTTATAATTCTGTAAGTTATATTGTCATTTTCGTATATTTTGATGAATAAGACATTTTGATAACAGCAAGTATCTGATTGGATACCAGATTTGATTGAACTGGAGCATAGAGCCAAGAAGAAAGCGAGAGTACTGTTTTTTGTGATGGATTCAGAAACAAGGGCATCTGCAGGTGCCATTGAAGCAGCTCATATTGCTGGTCAAAATTGCCAACAGCTAGTACTAGTGTTGCATTCATATAAGACAGATCAATTTATACTCCATGAACCTTTGTCACATCAGTAAGAAAAATTTAAATTATTAGCTTTGTTTGTTGAGCCCTGAAGTCACCCTGGGGTCGCCACAGCGCGTTTTTTGAATTACCTCAACTCGCCCTCAATACAAAATTCTCTGTTTTTTGAAACCTGGGGTCGCCCTGAAGTCACCCTGAACTCGATCTTGCTATTTAGCTGGGGCGAGTTGAGGTAACGAATCAGCTGTTGAAGTGACTTTTGCTGTCAAGCATTTCTTGTGTATTTTTCTCCTGTATTTGATTTTTCATATAATTTTGTCAGCAAATAGTAAAAGAAATGCAAGCGGATGCATTAATTTCGATGAAAATAACTTAAAATCGAACAAATAAAGCAAAATGGAAACTTTTGATTTTGTGCGTTGTGAAAAATATACAATCAGCAGCCGTCATGCGTTTTTTGAGAACCGAAAAAACCCAGGTTTTTTTGACAACTCTTGGAGTTGTCAAGAAAACCCAGGGCGACCCTGGGTAAAGTTCAACAAACAAAGCTATTATTCAAAAAGAATTCGAAAAACCTTGTTTCAGAGAATACGTTGACTTGACAAGAAACCAACAAATACTGAGAGAGTTAGTGACTAGAAGAGGACTGCCGGTTTTAGATAACATACCCTCAGGATTACAAAGAACGAAAGAAATTTTAGCCGGAATCCGTAGTCCACCATCGAATATTGCCTCGATTTTAATGTGAGTACACTATTAGTAATGAATTCTTAAATAAATTCTAACTTATCTCTACAGAGTAGTACGTGGAGCTTTTGATAGAGTCAACGCTTTAAGGATTTAATCTCATTAGAACAATGCCAACGTGCTCTTTCGATTTTGGGCTATGCGCAATCTTTTAACTATAGATAATTTGAAAAGTCTGATTAACTCAAAGCGTCAATCTCTGTATAAGTCTCCAACTTTGATGGAAGCAGAATCACACAAACCAATGGAACCTACAAATAAAAACCATAATTTTGGGAGAAAAGAGACTGTAATGCCGACGACTGCTGTTAATGCAAAAAGGAAGGACATTCTAATTGATTTCGATCAATTTTGTATTTTAGCGGCGTATCTTTCAGTATTGCAGCAAGAGATACATGAAAGTGGTTTTATATCTCCAAATAAAGGAACTTATTTACCACCACCTCCAGTTTATTTGGCAGATTTGCAAGGTATAAACATGCAATTTATTTTAAAACTCGCTAGTTGAAGACATTTCCTTATCGCAAATTGTAACAAAAATTGACATTAAGTACGTATAGGTACATATTTCATAAATAAGTTTACTTTGTCAGAATTTTACGCCATTTTGTTATTTCATTTTTGTTTTTAATTGTATGCCTTGAAAATTTAGAATGAAACAACAACAACTTGTGTGTGCTACCACCAAGTTCAAAGGCTGGAGTTATAGCTATTTCACGGGGACCAACCCGATCATCAGACTCCTTTAGTGGTGCTTAATCGCTTTTATGTTCAATTTAATTTTTGAAGAACTTTTGCCCGAGCTGGGCTTGAACAAGCGACCTAGCGTGTGAGGAGCTAGTGCACTACGCACTACGCCACCGCACCCACATGAAAGTTGTAAGCCAATTACAGGTTTTTTCGTTCTATCGAACTATACTGAACCGATTAGCATTTTTCTAAGCACACACAAGTAATTGTTGTTGTTTTATTCAGGTTCTTTCTATTATCTGCCTTTGTATTTTAATAGGGTTTCATTGTCCTCCTCGAGATGAGGTCATCATAATTAACTTTTACACGAAACATATCTATATTAAGGGCAAGCAGTAGCAGCTCTAGTGGACCTGACGAAGATCGCCAAAATGATAATAGCAGCCGCAACAGAGACATTGGAACGTCTTCTCCGCAGCCTTCCGACGCAATCGGGACGATATCTAAAACACGCCTTACACACCTAGAGAATTGCTAAATGGTCGTTAACGTTGAACTTTTGATGTCTTTAAACAGTAGCGAAAATAACACTACAGAAGAAGAGAGTGATCCAAATGACTCTGTATTCTCAAGCAGCGACAGCTTAATAAACTCATTCCAGTGTAGTGTAGTAGTGGGGACTCGTTTGACGATGTTTCTTACCGATTCCAATAACATTAAGGTGTGTTCTTTTTTAATGGTTTTGGTTATTGTACTCATCTCATTTTTTGTTTTAATTTTTTTTTTCTCAATAGGTCCAAACAGAAATCAGACTCCAACCGATGCTGCACCAGCCGTAGAAAAGAAGAAATTTTCTTAGAATTCACGGCCAGAAAGTGGAGATTTTGATGAAGATGGTTTTATTTTAATTAAAGCCTACCTACTCAACTCAAGGCAGTCATGAGGTGAACTTCAACTTTATCTCATCTTAATGGCGGTCTCCATGTCGATATTAGTCTAGCCTAGAATATTTGATTCATTCAAGTGACTGCTCTGCGATATTGTAGTTTGTCTTCCTCAGTGTGTCACCAATCCATGGCCATTTTTCTCTCCACAAGTTAACATGCAGTAGGACTAGATTGCGATGACTTCTATATGAATATAGTGTGGCTGTTGTGTCTTTAACATGTGTCTTTTGTTGTGTCTTTAACGAAATAAAACAACAATTTAAGAAAATAAGAACAGTAAAACATTTTATTAATAACTCAATAGCCTGGACTGTCCATAAATGCCAGTCAGTCCATAAATGCCAGTCAACAATGGAGCCAATTCCTTCCATTTATTCTTCCTTCCATTAGTGCCATGGTTGACCAAGTATCATCGAACGGATTGGAACGCTCAACTGTATCGCTTATTTTATCATTGGAATACCCTCCCAGGGCATACAAGTATCCACCGGCAACAATCACACCAAAAAATCGGGAACTTCTTGTTTTCTTGATCTAGTAGACCATTCATTGGACGACGGATTATAGCATTGTATGACACCAACACCACCAACATCGATAGCGAAGATCATTCCACTCAATGCCACCGCCTCGATTATGAACATGAATTGAAGAAGAGGCGCAACAAACCGCCATTTGCCAGTTGAGAAGTCATACGTCTTTGATATTAATGGCAAGCATTGCCTTAAAATAGAAGGTCTTTCTAAAGGAAACCTGGAAACATTAAATATAATAAGTTATGTAATTAAAATGATTTAATATAGTAGTCTTACTTCCGAAGGGAAAGTCCTGGCCTTGCTTCCATTGTTCCATTACAAAAAATAATGTTTTTTCAAAGCAATTTCCTTCAAAGTGGTCAGAATAGAGTCTGGTAAACTTTGAAGGAACAAAAAACTGGCCAAACCCAAGGTTCTTCTTCCAAATTTCCAAAAGAGGAGGGTCTTCTAATGGGAACCTGCAAAACTGTATTTATATTTCATTTATCAAAAATAACACAAAAGTATCTTACCCATGAAGAGTTCCCTTCTTTTCCACTTGATTTCTTGCAGTATCTGCAACTATTTACCATTTTTAACAATTTTATTTGTCACTAGACTTTTAAAAAAATACTTTAATTATTTTAAATTAATAATAAATACAATATTTTGAATTATAAATTACCTATTACAAAATCTATCAATGCCACATATTTCACTTTGATTTGATTTTTTTTTTATTTGAAAGCAGCTGTCAAACTGGTAAACAACCTCCAAGTACAGAGGAATTGTCATCTTCAATTTGCCACACAAAAACTGTTATACTTTCTAGGGAATACGCTATCCAGTGTTTATAGAGATCAGTGATAGGTACCTACCCCTTAGTTTTTGTTTTGTAATATTTGGGAATTCCAAATTGTATAATCAAGTAGATACAAATTTGGACCTAATGCGTGTCCAGATGTATTCGGAGGGCTGCTTAGATTGTGCCAAAACTGAACAAGGGCAATTTTCCTTGTTCCATTGGTTTTTGGTTTTCAATATTTGTGGTTCCCCGAATAGTCTAAATAGGGTTTTCACACTTGAACAAAAACTCAAAAAGTTTACGAAACCTAGTTGGAGATGGAGCATTCACACTGAACAAAAACTAGGTTTTGTTTGACGTTTCATGAATATGTGAGTGGTTTAAGGTACTTTTTCCAAAAAATCCCTTGACATTTAGTGAAAATCCCACTCAAATAAGAAATACACCTCGCTTTTTCTCTCTTTTGTCGGTAAAAATCCCAAACTTTAAGAACACTATACACTGTTTTATCGACGAGTTGATGGTGCCAAAAGATCAGTTTGTTTTCACATACTTGCAATTGAAAGTAGGTTATGAGGAGTTTTATCAAAAACTAATAGTTTATGAAAGAGAAAAATGTATGGGAAACCTTCTGGTTTTGGTTTAGGTTTTGGGGTTTTAGACTGGATAAAAAACTAGGTTTTCGTCGCACCTGTCGCACCTCAAGTGGTAGTACTATAGTTTATATATACAATGCCTTCACATATGAATTACGAACAAACCCACAGAAGGAAGTATCCTATTCGGTGAAGTAGTGTTCAGGTTTTAAGTGGTCGAGCCTTTTTAATAAACCTTTTAAAAATATAGATAGATTACACCGCCATATACTTAGCAGCACTCTATAACTTACATTGGAAAAAAATTATTCAAAAATAGCAGTGACTCCTTCTCCTACCATACCATGCTTAACTTTTTTGTAAAGCCAAAAATCTATTTTTTATTATGCTTTTAAATAAAGTTATTTTAGTGGACCGTTTTTGAAATTATTTACTTTCAAACTCAAAACCTTGAAAAAAGTAAATCAAAAATTAACTTTCACATTAGATTTTTTTTATTTTTAAAATTCAATGCTCCTATCAATTGTCGGCCGAAAACTGAAAACCGGATACTTTGCTCTAATGTGTGACAGTGGTCTAGGGGCTTGAGATTTTGATAAAAATAAGTTTTTCAAATTCTTAGATAAATACTTAAACTAATTTGAGCTGAAAAAAGTAGGTTGGTACGCCATTTTATTTCTTCAATTAATTTGAATTTACGAGAATAAATTTATAAAAATCTGTGGAGCGGTTTTTAAGAAAAATGTTTTTTTTTGAAAAACTTTTTGAAAACATTTTTCAAAAAACATTAAAAAATGCCAGTTCATAGGTATTGAGCAAATGCATTTATTAATAATTTTTGAAAAAAAAATTTAAAAAAGCAGTTTTCAAAATATTAATTTTTTTTAATTATTTTTTTAATGCTTTTAAAAATACAAAAAAATATTTTTTAAAAATTTAAAATCGATTTTTGTTTCAGCATGCATTATGCATATAGGATTTAAAATGTACATGGATAATTTATTAAACATATTTATATTCATATTAAAGTAACTATGTATTAGTAAAAATCACCTCAGAATTATATAAATTTTTACACTTTCTAAATTCAAATAAAATAAATATAAAAATGTAAAAAATCACATCAGTTGGCATCTGGCAGACATACATACATACGATGTGGTTTTCGGTATTTTTTATTTTCTCAAAAAGTAGAAGAGATTAAAGCATCCGGTATTCAGTTTTCGACTGACAATAATTTATAGGAGCATTGAATTTTTCTGGTCTTAACGGCTTTTTTTCAAATGGCCATAAGTCGTCAACGGTTGTATCGAATTCAATCAAACTCGGTTTGGTATAGTTCCTTACAACTTTCTATTAGATGGCATTGCATTTTTTTCAGTTACTCTTTTTTAAATGCTGGCTCCCATACAAAGAGCCACTAAGTTTCGGCAAATTTTTTTAGTTTCTTCTAATTTACTCAAAAAAGGCTCTACCGTTTTTTATTAAACTTTGTATGTATGTAATATACATATAGAATGCTTCGAAGGAAACTGCATTATAGTTTTTGGCTACAAATGATAATAGCGGAAATTGGATATAACAGTCTTATTAATTTAGCCATAAGTGGACATTTATAGTACCCAAAAGATGACATCTAAATTTTATATATTAAAAGTTTCTTAACGTTGCCTCCCATATACCAGGTTTTTCAGTTTTAGCCAAAATCTTTTTATTTTTAATAAATTTTTCAAAAATGAGTTGTTCTTATTGCTCGAAAAGTTAGTTTTCATCGTACTATTGCACCCTCAGAGCAAATACGTGCGACCCAATCGTGCATTTTATTTTTGTTACCTGTCAAAGTTTAAATGAGTAAAACAAATTTCCAACTGACGTTTAGTAAAAAAAAAAGTCAATTTGGTCAGTGTGTAAATCTGGCTCTGGATCGAGATTCGCAAAAATTGATCTAGATTCAATCTGAGATCAAATCTAGATTACTATTTTGGCTTCATGGAAAATGAAAAGTGTCCGAGATCAAATCAAGATGTGTTTTTTGATTGCATGGAATTCAATATAAGACGAACTAATTACAATTATTGTAGTACCCCGTGGCGTAGTGGTTAGTGTATCGGAATGCCACACCGAAGGTTCGATCAACGACTCCACCTAAGTAGTTCCACTTGTACAATTAATGGTTCAGCAATGAACCTCGTTTTTCAGTTGTTAATCCATGGGTCAACTTCTAAGGGCCAGTTTGTACAATTGTGGCTCATCCTCGTCCTCGGATCAAAATTTCGTGGGTAGGTACATAATTAAAGATTGTGGTTCAAGTGTGGTTCAAGAGTTAACCCACTGATTTAAGAGGATTAAATAAAGTTGACCCACGGATTAAGAATTTGAAAACGAGGTTCAGTGATGTGTGCTGAATTACTATTGTACAACTGGTACTAAACCCTCATTATGCACACAGGAACCGAGGAAAATTGTTTTTAAATTTTGATCCGAGGCTGAACCACCATTGTACAACAGGCCCTTTCTAGGTCTTTGCCATTAGACAGTGGCATAAGAGTAGTAGGTATTTTAAGAGGTAACCCTACTATTTACTTGGATTTTATTAAGTTGATCTACGGATCAAGAATTTAAAAACGAAGACTAAATTCCTAAAAATGCCTGGGGTGGAATCGGCTTAGGTGATTTGTGATAAGTGATAGTCACAATAACGTTAAAATTTTGTCTTTATAAAGTGATTTTTACATGATTGTGACAATGACATTTTTGTGACTATTTCTATTGCAATGGTATTATAACGTAACATGCTCTTGAATAAAGCTACTAGTGCATTGTCATCCAGGTGATCAGTTACGTATCCAAAGTCTAGGATTTCTTGGCTAGGTCTTACCGTCTTATCATCCAAATAATTTTTTTCTCCACTAATCCTGAATGGCTGTGATATAAGCGTTGTCATTTTGTTGACTCTCTTTATTTAAAATAAAACACTCGATATTTGAGTAACGTTTTAATAAAACTAATTTTGCTTAAACTCCTAAATTTTTAACAATAAAAATTAACTAATTAAAAACTGGCACTTATAAATATACATATATATCATACAAATATAATATATAACATATTAACAATTAATATACAACTATTGTGATAATTTCAAAGATCTTACAAATGTGTCGTGCTATTTTTTTCTTCTGCATCATCGAAACCAGGATTAGGATGGCCAGCAGGATGATCCACCGAGTGAGATATAACAAGATCACTCTGTTGGAGTTGTATCGGTTTTTGAATTGGCCCATCAATAGGAACTTTGAAACTATTCATATTTTCCACATCAGTTAAAAATGGTGGCTTGGAATGATCATAGGCAATCGAAGTCTGGCTATCCCTTGTCGTCTTTTTAGAGAAATAACTTTCGATTTCCTTTGAAAAATTAAATCCAAATAAAATCTCATCTGAATTCTATGTAAAGAAAAAAAAAATAACTTACCGCTAATGTTTTATTTTCAGTTTCTGGGAGAACAAAAAATAGAAGAGTTGCTCCACCAATTGCAACAAATGAGTAAAACCAGAAAGTTCCAGGCAAGCCCATTGTAGCCAACATTTGAATGAACAGCTTATTTGCGAGAAATCCAAAAATGTATCCTACTGCACTGACTAATCCAGACGCTGTACTTCTTACCGATGCGGGAAACACTTCTCCAATCAAGATCCATGGAATCATACGTATACCAAGATGGGCAAAGAACGCTGATCCCAACAACAAAATCAATGGTAACCACACCAAGTAGTTTTTATCCTGCTTCGGAATCGGTAGTAAAATGTCACTGGCTACCTGGTCTTTGCTTGGTATATCTTTATCCAGTTCATTCACAGGAGTCACTTTTTGTTCGACTGTTATGGCTTCAGTAGTGATTTCTTCTTTGATATTTTCACTTTGGTGATAAATTTCGGTTGTATCGTTCATATCGCCATAATCAAATATAGGAAGGCTATCGAATGGGTTGAATTCGGCCGGATCAGTATAGAAGCTATCATTTGATCTTTTCACTCTAACCGAAGGCTCATCCACAACATGGCCGACGGATGGAGGCAAAGTTGTATCAAACAGCTCTGGCATGAGTGTTGTAATGTCATATCCGAACATGCTGGCCATATCTGGGGTCTTGCCTAGGATTTGATTTTGTTCGAAGATATTTGTTATATTATCCACGGTTATGCGATGGTCTTTTGGAACCAAGGAAGATGCATTAACGACAACATTGTCAATCGCAAATCCAGGGATTACGTTTAAAAAGTAAGCGTATGTTGCTGTGCTAAAGAAGCAAAGTCCGCAGCCTATCGTTGAAATTAATACTAAGGGTCGCTTCCCTGTAAAGTGAACTAAGCACACAGAGAGTATTGTACTTATCATTTCGGCAACACCAAGTAAAATTGTGGCATGGAACTTGTTGATTGGAGCCTTAAGAGTATGGAAGATCTGTAAGGAAATGAAAAAGGATTGTTTGTTTTGCGTTTTCTTTAATTTCTCATATCAAAAGCTGATAAAATAAATGCACAATTATTGATCTCTGAATGAGTTCTGGGTCTAATTATTATTCTATTCTGTCAGTATTGGTAGGGATTCTACTCAAACTTTCAACACCGGAGGGGAACGACAAGCTGTTCGAAAAATGATTTACGTGACAAAATTTTGATTCCAAAAACGATTGGGCAACGAAGACGGCGCTAAGAAGGTTTTAAAATCCTTTTATTTCTCGCAATGGTGTCCCGTAGTTAGTGACACCAATGGAAATTTTTTCTCAGGGGATGTTATACATGACATGATTGATGAGCTCTTATTGCACTTTCCATTGGAGGAAAAGAAGCATCGGGGAGCCACCTGAAACCGTTGCATTGGTAGAAAAATGACACTTCTGAAAATTTGAAGCCAGAATCCACTCAAGAAGCACAAATACTTATACATATCCCAAATGTCAGCCAATTAATATAATCTGGGGAGTGTCTATTCGAACGCAGCAATGCATACATTTTAGGTAATTTAAACACATGTGACAAATTGCTGAATCCAAAGCTGATGATATAGGTAAGTAGGAGTTGCGACGGTAAACCTTGGGAACTTTTTTATCGGTACCTACTGATGTTTTGGAGATAAGGGGGGTAGGATTGTTAAAGAGATTGTCGGTATGTTTGATGTGGTTGGCGGTATTGTTTGTTGTGGTGAGGTGGCGCTTATGGCTTATCAGTATATGTGGTCGGTTTGTGGTTTGTTGTGGTGAGGTGGCGCTTACCAGTATGTGTGGTTATTTTGTATCTCTAAGTGGTGTGTGTGTTTTGAATGTGAAAGAAAAATTGTGTTATCTCTTGAGATGACTCAACACAAAAAAATGTTAATATACATAGATAATGTAATGATTATAATCATTATAAGAAAATGTTTTTGGTTAAAAGGTTAAAATTTAATTTTAATCGTCTCAAAAATAAATAAAGTGCACGATTGGGTCGGACAAACTTGCTCTAATGTGAGACAGTGGTCTTGGGGTTTGAGATTTTGGAAAAAAAGCAGGGAAAAAGATATATGAAATTTTATTGATCACTTAAAAATTAATAGTTAAAACGTTTTTTGGAAAAATGAAGTAAGCCATATGATTTTGTTTATTGTTAGGAATTTTAAGAACTTTTTTTCAAAATCCTTCGACCATTTTTTTCAAAAAACCGTTTTTTTTAAGCTTTTCCAAAATACATTCCAAATTTTTTTTGAGTATGAGGAAAATAAAATTTAAAAAAATAGCTTAAACCGTTTTTGAAAAAAAAAAAAATTAAATCTTTTTTAAAACTCAAAAAACTTTTTTTAAAAATTTAAAAATTTACATTATTTGTCTTTAAAAGGGCGTCTATATTAAAAATTTCATCGAAATCCGTCAAGTGGCTTACGAGAAAATCTGATTTAAAAAAAAACCAGTCCTATGGTAGGTACCGTTATAAAAGACTTTTCCTGAAAAATCTATTCCAACCAAAACATAAAGTTTGCACAGTTTTTGAGAAAAATTAGTTTTTCACTAACAATCGTATGGCAGGTACCGTAAGTTTTAGAGCTAGAATGTTAATTCCAAAAACCCCTCTGTAGGACTTCCTAATATTACTATGTACCAAGTTCTAAGCAAATCGGTAGCCGTTTAGGCTGCAGGTAACTATACAGACAGACAGACATACGGACAGACAGACAGAAAGAATTGTCGGACCCACTTTTTTCGACTTCTCTATCATCATAATGTCAGGTTTGATTGATAGAATTTTTTTTACGAATGCATAACTTGCCTTATAGTACCTATAATGCAAGTAAAATGTTTCTTGAAATCGGTGACTCATTAAAAAGAAATGTTGAAGATACAACATAGTTTTAAGAAAAACAAGAGAACAACAAAAGGTGTATTGATTTAATATGGAAATGTAAATTCTTTAAGATCATTAACTATAGAACAAGGTGTTTTGATTAGATAAAGAAAATGACTGTACTTTATGACAATGTGTTTTGATGAATGAATCTAATATTTTAACTTTTTTCGAACTCTGTCACCGATTCGAGAGTATAAAAGCTGAATGTTTTTAGCTTGTAAATTTAGATCAGTCCTGACTTAGATATCCAAATTTCTTCAAAAATTATTTCAAATAAATTTTTAAATTTTTAAAAAATTACCTTCCTAAAGAAAATTAAACAGCCTGAAAACTCTAACACTTCGTCGAAAATACAATATTATGAAGGCGAAAAGATGTAAATTTGGAGAACAAATCCTGGTGGAGTTAAAAGATTGTGTGGTATTTTTACGAAAACGGTGCAATAAGCAGTTAAATGACGAGGACGTCAAGGAGTTGGAGAATTGTTCGATGGAGGTAGTGGAACCTTACGAACATTCGTTTAAACTCGATTTTCATGAAAAGAAAGAAGAAGATGAACAGCAGCAACAACAGCAACAACAAAAACATTAACAACAACAAGAAAGGTTATTAAAACTGTTTGGCTGTTGCAAGTTAATATCCGCAATGGCAACGGTAATCCAGAAATCAAAAATGGAATGATTTTAAGAAAAGGTAAACTGTTAAGTACCTACAACATTTTTAAGAAATTTATTCGTCTACAGCTACCAATATAGTAGGTCAAGTGATATATAGAATGAACTAATAAAAATCTACCTCGTATATGAAATTTATACTTTTTTTTAAATTTATTTTCTTTGTCTTAAACATTTTTAAGAAACTTGTGATTCATGTTTTTGAGATTTTTTTCGACCCTGTCTTATCATAATCTTATCTGGATTACTAAGTATTTAAACTTCAGCAAAAGGAAAAAGCGCGGGGTAATCGCTTTCTTTTCTATTTACAGGATTCACAAGAGGGAAAATGTTTCCAATTAAAGTTACTTCTCCGCCTTGTATAATTAAGTAAACAAAAGATATCTTTATTAAAAATTCATATTGTTCTTTCGTAAAATCTATTCTCTCGCCTAAAATTTTAAACTTTACGTGCTGCATAGATTTAAACTGCAATGTTATACCGAGCAAAGGGGATATCGTCTCGCCATTCCGCAAATGAAATATAGCACACTCACTTAAATATTCAGGATGTGCAAGTAATTTCATAATAGTACTGTAGAATAAGACATCGGGAAACCGCATTTCCAACCATCCATATTCACAAACACAAAATGTTTCTTTTCTTTTAACCTTTCACACCAAAACATTTTCTTATAATGATTATAATCATTACATTACCTATATTAAAATTTTTTTTCGTGTTGAGTCATCTCATTAACATATTTTTTTTGCGTGTGCGATGAGTTATCAAGAGATAACACAATTTTTCTTTCACATTCAAAACACACACACACACCACTTAGAGATACAAAATAACCACAAATACTGATAAGCGCCACCTCACCACAACAAACCACAAACCTACCACACATACTGATATGTGCACACCTCACCACAACAAACAATACCGTGGACCACATCAAACCATGCCGACAACTTCTTTCACAAACCGCCTACCCGCTTATCTCCAAAACATCAGTAGGTACCGATAAAAAAGTTCCCACGGTTTACCGTCGCAACTCCTACTGAGGTATCGAAGCTCAACGAAGAAGTTGAATGAGTGGTATTAAACACGAGCAACGAGTAAAAATCCCTTTTCATTGGCAAAACTTGTGAAACTGATGCGTATACGAATAGACTATTGTGTCAAAATTTAACAGAAGCAATTTTCCTTGTTCCATTGGTTTTCAGAATGAGTGGTTCCCCTAGTGAAACGAATGAAAAGTGCTATTGTATAAAATGCAACATTATTATTTGGAATAAATGAATGACAAATACAAATCACTGGAAACATTTGATCGTAACATTTAATCGTAATTTTCTTAAACCTTCCCAGTCACTTGAACGATTGATACTCGCTTGTTAGTCGAATGAAAGCGTTGATTTTTTGGCGAAACTTTAAAAATTGCAACTAGCAAAACGATTAAGCCGATACATTTGCCAAAAACCTTCTATATTTTTAAAAGTGCAAAATTTCAACTGGTCTAATTGCACAATGCCTAGGAAATGTTGTTTCCGATGAACAAAAATCCTGGTAAAACAAATATAAACAAGACTCAAATGTTTAAACATCTAGCCACTTACCTGGACAGCATAGGTTTGTAACGGAGTTTTTCCCGAGAAATGTCCAATGAAAAATGTTGCTGAAACCAAAATGAAGGGAAACCAAAATGTCTGCTTGCGAAACATTTTCATGCGCTGGTAACATGTGCGGTTATTTCTATCCGTTACACCATCATTAGCATCATCCAGAGCTGGTTTGGTAATAAGTTGCTCATAGAGCATATTGAATTCAGCTTCAACTTTGTATTCAGGAACCCATCCACGAAGCCACTGAAGAGCTCTTATGGCTTCTCTGAATTTTTCTTTCCTTATCAGCCATGTTGGACTTTCAGGTATAAAAAATAAAGCTACAATAGATATAACTGGAAATACTGTGTTAATGGCTGCAATCGTCCGCCAGTCCAAGAAGGATCCGAAAATAAACTGCACAAAAACACCACCAATGACGCATGTTGAACCCAAAACCGAGAGGATGCCACGATATTTAGGTTCAGTTACTTCTGCTACATAAGTAAGGACCTATATTTTAATAAAAAAAAGGAACACATCAATCAAAAGAAATGCGGGCAGATTTTGAAAATAATTACTGGTGCTTCCATGAGACCACCACTTATACCAGCTAGACAGAGAGCTGCATACAGATGTTCAGTACTTGTTGCAAAGTGGAACATGAGCCATGAACCCAAAATAGGCAGATTGACTATCTATAGTTAATTATATAATAAAAAAAAAATTAATATTACATAATATACAGACATTTTAGCAAATACTCACTTGCATAGCCCTTCGCTTGCCTATGGGCTGACTGAAGGCTCCAGAAAATAGACATCCCAAGGGAACGCAAATAAGGTTTATAGAACCTTGAAGAAGATATCTTAGTTAATTTATAAAACAAAACAAAAAAACATTTTCATTGACTTACTAAACCAAGATATTTGCTCCCTGTTTAAAACTATATCACTTGGCTCACGGCCATCACCTCCTTGAATGGCTGGAATAACGATCGTGGGAAAACCCAAGGACATTCCATAAACTGAAATGATAATACAATGCTTATATGAAATATATAATTAAGGATTCCAGGTAAAATTAAAAAAATAATTCAAAGCAGACAGTACAACCCACTTGACTTCAAAAATATTTTAGTGCACTACAAAATGATAACCACAATACAAACTAGTATCCTCGGATGCAGGCCTTAAACCCCACTAACTATAATAACCGACAAGGTACTTCCGACCGTTCTGTAAATTGTACCGAAGTTAATGTCAACTATATTATTCTCGATAAAGTGATAAAGTTCTGCTTTGGCTTATAATTGTTATTCAATCCTTAGATAAATAAATTCTGGGCCTTGTGAAAATTTGTTATTCGTACAAACTCCTATACAAACAGCCCTTAACAGTTTTAGCAATAAATTGTGCCAAAGCTAAAGACTTAATATGAACCCAATTAACTATCAACTTACGATTTTTGTTTTCAAGGAAAACCAATATCCTTTTTTTGGGGGGGGGGGGGGGGGTTAATGCATGTAGTTATTTTGCTGGAGCACTCTTTATAAAAATAACCAATGTTCAAGTGATTTAATATATGTTTACGAAAAATGTTTGGTTCTAGAATGTTGAACGATCCTTACTTCTCTCACATTAGCATCTTTAGAGCTCAAGTCAAACCACGAATTCTGTTTTTGGTATGATACTTTTTGTCCCATTCGGAACGAAATTTTTCATTCTGCAGAGGATAATGTTTTTGTAATCTTTATCAGCGCTGGACCTGGAGTCGACGTCACTATCGAGGAAAGTGACCAGTTGACTCTCTCGTATCGCCATTCTGCTTTCTTTGGAATTATTTGTCTAACTGGATCGCTGGAGCACCAGAAAGAAGCTGAATTAAAACAATGGTCCCACGGCGATAATATATTAACGGTGTATTCATGATGATTAGAGGTAAGAAGCAAATCTAATATAGGGTGCTTGGCAAATGAATCGCAATGACAGGGATTAGACATTAGAGATGGCTCGTCAACAAGGTGAGTCAAGTAGTTAACCTAAGTGCAAGTTTAAACATACCTTCCTTCTAGCGTTGTTAAGCCGAAATTCCGAAGTCATGTAGAATTGTGACCCTACATTGAAAGTGTTAATAACTATTTCAGTTTAAGATAATGGGTAACTATTACTTGGATGCCTTGGTGGCATAAAGTCTGGAGGCTAGTTGCACGAACTCGACTTAGAAGTGCTAGCAGCTAATGATTGTCTTCCCTCCCCTTTTTGACTTAAACATAACAACGCAGAAACCTACTTAGGTGACATAAGGTCTAGATTACTGGTAGATGAAACTGATTTGGCAGATTGAGTCATCTTCCAAGAGAGTGTTTAGTTCGTCCCGTCCTTCTCCGCGAAAAACATCCTATTACATTCTTCTTATCTTTCGTTAAATTGCTTAGTTTTGGTAACAAAACGGATCATATACCAAAGCTAATTGGGATCCTCTTAGGAGCTTTTCCAGTTCAAATAAGAACCGCCATTTCCACCTACTTATTCCTTGAATGGAGTCAGACAGCGCCTCAAATTCGTTAGAAGTTGAATAACTGTCCAAATTAATGCTTAATATCAAACCACCCACCATAAATAGCATACCACTACAGAATTCTTGCATTGCAAAACATTTTTGTGTGGTCTTGGATTTAAAGCTTAACTGGAGAGAATACATAATATAACAATAGAAAGAAACCTCAAATACATTCAACGCCTCAAATCCTTGACCAAAATTTAGGAACTCGGTTCAACTAGTTCCATTTAAACCACTCCGAACGTGAACCCTAGAAACCATTCCTCTCAATAATCCCAATCGATCTGGCAGATAGGCATTCAACTTTTCTTTAAGCAAGTCGATTGCTTAAGTCAAAACATTTATCTTTAATTTATTTAGCACATTAATTGAATCTTATTTGCATAGCCTTCTGTCACAATGGTCATAAATACAATAAAACACTTACTCGTAGGTATTGTTTTTCATTATTTCCTTTATCATACACTTTTTTACGAGTTGCTCTTGCTGTTTGTAAGTTATAAAAAATTGGTTACGCAACAAGGTCGCGCGAATTTACCTTTTATACCAGATATTTTATTAGGTGCAGTGAAATGAGTCCAATTTTCAAAAGATGACAACATCAATTTACACTTCCAAGCTTTAAGGTTCTCTCTTTGACAAAGTTAAATCTCCCAAACTTGTATTTTTAGTATATCAAACGTTTTCCCAGCCTAAATTTTACTTTAAATTTTTAACCGAAAAATGTGTTTTTATTTATTTACTTCAAGCCAAAGTTCAGTTAAGATATATTAAGTTAAGTATTTTTACGTTTTCGAGATAGATCGACTGAAAAAAAAACATTTACAAACAAAAATAATATCAATATAATATACCTATAACTGACTCTTATTTAAATTAAAAGATTTATCTACGTAAAGTTTTTATTGAATGTTCGTTAGCAGTCCGGTTTTCTCCCGTTCGCCCATATTTAGCGCCTAGATCGATTGGGTCGAATAATAAAAATTCACACACCAGTGGACAAAGCAGGCTACTCGTATGATAAATCAATCCAGCACCTTTCGAAACGAAAACCCTTTTATAGCCATTTCCTAAGAAAAAAGTCGGATGGCAATGGTACAGTGGATGTAGTGCTTGGTTGATAGTAACCTAGATTTGTGGGTTCGAGCCTCAGCCTGGGAAGCAACTTTTCCGTGGGATTTTCGTGAGATAAATATAACCTAATTCTCAATCCAAAACGAAATAAGGCCAATTTGGTCTTATTTCCATGCACTAATAGAAATAAGAGCGAAAAAATAATGGAAATAAGACCGAAAATAAAAAATTAGGAATTCGGCTTTGGTTCACGGTTCTAATTGTTAAGTGCTTAAAGTTTTGAAAAAATAAAATGAGGAACAACCAAAATGTTCAAAGAATTTTTCAAAAATTGTTTGCGCTTCCGTTGTTGAGCGCACAAAACATGATAACTGCATTTGATTTGATTAAAGCGGAAATTGGTCAACAAGCGTGGTCACGAAACGCAACAAATTCTTTTAACGAGTTCATTATCTATTTTCAAACGCAATGGATTGAAAAGGTATTTATTTGATTGTCTTTCTTTTATGTATTAGAAAAATATTTTCTGTGCATGAGTAAAATCGCTCGATTTTTAGGAATTAAGGTTTATCTGATTTTTTTTTAATTTTCAAAAACGGATATTGGTGATATGAGATTACGTTTGTGTGGGAATGAATCTCATGGGTATTGCAAGTATCTGTTTTCGGAAATTTTAAAGAATCAGATAAAATAATCGTTAAAAAATCGCGCGATTTTGCAATACCCATGAGATTTATTCCCACACAAACGTAATCTCATATCACCAATATCCGTTTTTGAAAATTTAAAAAAAATCAGATAAACCTTAATTCCTAAAAATCGAGCGATTTTACTCATGCACAGAAAATATTTTTCTAATACATAAAAGAAAGACAATCAAATAAATACCTTTTCAATCCATTGCGTTTGAAAATAGATAATGAACCTCAATACCGTATCATCTTAGAGGTGTGAAAATTGATATTAAAATAATGCCAAATTGGCCTTATTTCGTTTTCGAAAACGAAATTAAGCCAAACTGAAATTTCGGCCTTATTTCGTTTTGGAAAACGAAATAAGGCCAAATTTTCGGAATTTGGCCTTATTTTGTTTGGCCTTATTTCACGTCACCGGAAATTCCACGGGTGGCTTCCAGTTGAAACTTGGGAAATAATAATAAAAATTTCTGCCCAGGCTGGGTTTGAACTCACAGTTCTCAGGTTAAGCAACCACGCACTACATCCACTGTACCATTGTTACCCGCTGTACGAGCGGTACGCATACCTTGCAACAATAGGCAATTCTTGCCTGTTGGTGACTTCAAGGCCAACTGGTCGAAAGGCAAAACTTCACCGCTAGCCTTTAAGATGCGCTCACGAGCCTTCTAGATGATGTACAGAGCACAAATGGTCATCTTGGGGACGATGAGAAGACGCAAGTCATTGGTAATGGTACCAACAACAACAACAGTTGAGTCGGATTGGTTGGCCTTCTTGAACAAATGGTTGCCACGCTACAGAGACATTGGTGGTCGATTGATTTTGCTCATAGACAAACGTTTGAGAACAATTCTGTTGAACTTCTTGTTGATGCGAGGGTACTATGCTGGAGAAAGCGGTACAACTAAGAAATAAAAACCAGAAACAACCGAGATTTAATAACGCACCTTGATAACAGGTTTTTTTTTATTTAGAAACTTACCTTAACGAAAAGTCTGAGGTAAACATCCTAGGAAGTTTTTTTTTTCCAAAACTTTCAAAAAAATAAATAAAAAAACATTTGTTTGTTTATTTCTTACGGCACTTGAAATTTGTCAAACATTTTTTTGTTTGACATTTTCTACACAAAGTCCAAATTTCAATCACATATTCTACACAACTCTCCTACTGCTACTATATCAAAATGTAGCTAAGGTTTTAGCTAACGTTTGGAGAGAAAAACGTGAAATTATATTTAGCTCGAGCTGCGTACTACCCTTTAACAATGGAAACAGATAAAACTTTGTAATGGTTAACTATGTTTTTGACGAATGTCAGAGGAAAATTGAATCAAACTTTGGTAGTTGGCGTTATCAACTTTTCCGGGCGCAAAATTGAAGGATAATAAAATGCGATGAAAAGAATTGCACCTGGCAAATAAGCTGTATGCTTTATTGAATTTAATTTTAAAACAACATGCATTTGTCTAGTATTTTTCTATACACACATGTAGATGTAGGTGCATAATTATTGTACAATTTTATCAAAATTGTTAAAAGTCGTTTAGATACTCTATCTCGAATCCGGGCTTTATCTCGGTAATACATAATTTGTCCTTGAGGAACATAATAAAGCATATTTATTAATCGGTCTAATGGGATTATGTGCTTTTGTACGGGTTTTATGTGTTCAAAATCTTTTTTTATTATTGAACGTAACTTAAAACGTAAACCTTAGCCATAGTAATATATCTAAAGTATCGACTTTCTGATTTGCAACGACCATGATTGTTGGCATTCAAGCGATGATTGTTGTAGCTTCTTAAACAAAAATATCTATCATTGTTAAAATAATCTAAGCTTGCCGATTTACTACAAAGAGAAATAATGTTCACAACATTGATTATGATCACCTTGTATTCGCGTGTTACTTCCTCTCATGTTTCATTTATAAAATCTTCTTTCGTGAATCTTTGTTAAGTCATCAATTAAAAGAGATAAAAAATCAAAGTAATGGATTTTTCGAATATATGTACATATGTGACAATGTATCTATATTCGTTTGCTTTATCTACTTTTAACAAAGTTTGTAGGAGGGAGTTTAAAGTGCCTAGTCGTAGGAGTGTGAATCAGTCAGAGTGGATTTATTGATTTTGATTTATTACAGGCATTGTGTCAGAGGAGAGAAGTTCCTTTATCCCTAAAATGAGCACTGATGGTATATGTGGAGGCATATTAGAATTATTGAAAAGTGCTTTACAAGTCGGAATATCTTGGACTCTGATCTGCGTTAGTTAATCACAAAGAATAATTAGAAATTTGATATTACTTCCGGAGACAAACACTTGAGGCGTTTATTTAATTCAGGCTAATCGCTGGAATTTACTGAATAAATTGCTTATCCCGACCAATTATCTTTACAAAAAATGTTGGCCCTAAACAATCAAAGGGTTAGCAGAGGAACCGACTGAGAACTATAGGTACATCTCGCTCTGGTGGCGGGATATGCGGACCTTACTAACCAACAAACTTGCGTAGGTGGCATAAAGTCTGGAGTCTGGTTACATGAAATCGTCTTAGGATTAACTTGGCTCACCCAGTCCTTCTCTATAAACACGATCCCCCAACTTTTATTAAGCAATCAAAGTTGGACAGAGGTCCCTTCTGGGAATCATAAATACTGTTCATAAGATGGAGGGCCTATAAACATGTGACCTAACCCACCAACCTGCCCAGGTGGCACAATGTCTGGTGAGTGGTGACATTGATTGTCTAGGAGCTTTTGACAGATTGATCGCCGTAACCTGAACAACCCACCGTCCAAAATAATCATCTTAAACTCTTTTTTAAAGTTCCTGATGTTATTAAAAGCACTAAACATATCGAGAAAGGATACATGAGTGCGTACTCTTTGTGTTGTGCTAAGGTAAATGCGAAGAAAAATACAGCAGTTTCTCCCGTTTTTCTTTACTGTGTGTTTGTGGGATTTCGATTTTCTTTTGGATCCCTTTATTTGAAACATAGCTCAAAGTTAAAGTGAGCAAAAGGTTTTCCATGTCATCCATTTATAAAATATAAATTCTTTAAAAACAAGAATGTCTTTCTCTATTTTTTGTGTTCAATACAAAAAATTATCGAGCCCAAAAATTATTGAAGGATCAAAGCTGAGCTAATCATCCAACAAATTAAGGAACAAATTTTGCAATAAGCTTAATCTTAAGCATACGGTTGAGGTTCAGCTGAGTGACAGCTTGCAATCAGAAAAATCGTGAAATCTAGAGCAAATATGAAATTGTCATGAAAAACACCATTATCGTAAGTTTTATTGTATATAGAACCAATAGTACTATCACTTGGGAGATTTGTTGGTTAGACGCAGACGGCAAAACAAGGCATTGACTCATTTCAGATATTTGGTGAAGAAGGATGTGATAGAGTGCGGAGCGCCTCAGCAGCACCTCTTAGCGGCAAAACGAGACAATACTAAAAACTCCCAAATGATTGTAATATGAGTTCTAAATACAATGGTAAGCTTACAATAATTCGCTAATCACTGGCACATCCCTGCTTTCTTAGCGATAAGCTTTTAAATTTCCTTGGAATTCAGAGGAGTTGTGTTTCAGAGAGATACTAATGGATAGGTATGGTAATTAAATCGTTAGTTACCTGCAAATCGTTCAGTTTTTATGTTAGCTTATTATCTATATTAGTAAAGAGTGGGTTATGAGTATCACTAAGAAAAATACCATATAACTCTTAAAGCAAGCAAGTTCAATGACACCAGCATTTGGCTAAGCTTCGACAAAAATGTTTGGAATAATAATGTCCGCTTTACATTTGTTTAAGTAAATAGAAATATTTAAATCATGCAAAACACGACTTCCACTGCGGCGGTCCTTCACGCGATAATAAATAAACTATACGGTATATGGATGCCTCAAGGTTGGATGTTGTTTACCAATGGAGGGCCGTTGTTTAAGAAACCGTGCAGTTTTGAATATTAAATACAATTTACATCATGCAAGAATAACAGTATATTGGTAAACATTATTTTTAAAGCCAATATTGATATTGTCCTTTGGATGTAAAAACAAACAAAAAATAGTTGGTCTTGGTAAATACAAGCCTTGCATCCAAAAACACAATATTAAAAGGTCACGGCTACCATCCATATACAAGAGGTATCATTTCAATTACATATTGTAATTTTATGTTTGCGGTTAGTTCCCTTTTTAAGATCAAAAATATTTTTGCGTGAATAAATCCGAGTCTCAGGAGAAAACTTGAGTAAAACGTAAAAACTATAAAGGTGAAAGAAAATAATACAAAATCAAAATCAGATACATACCTAGCACGTTTTAAAAAATAATTTATCATTCTCGATGGAAGTTTATTGAATGCCTGTAAGGGGGATGCACACGTAGAATAAAAGAAATAATATATTCTGCGGTCGGTTAAAGTAGGTTTACCATCAAATTTAATAATTTATTGTGGCAATAGATACAGTCGTTAGGAAATTTATGTATACATACATATTTCACGGTCAAAGCCCGATCTCTAGTCAAACCTAGGTTTAACTCATGATACAACTACTAGAGATAACGCATTCTAATTTTCATTTTTGATTTGTTCTGCGCATCACGTCATAAGAACACCTTAAGAACACCTGCCTTCTCGTTTTCGCCTTCCCGTTTAACTTTTTTGTTTCGCTCTACCCTATTCGCCTACGTCATAAGAACACCCGGGACTTTGACAATAGTTTGACGTTTTTTTTGGCACCATGCGCAATGCCATATCTTTATTAGTTGTATCATGGGTTTAACTAGTCAAAAGAAAATAAGAGGCTTTCAGAAACTTAACAAGGGGACGAATACCGTCACTAAGGACATAGGTACAAACAAAACAAAACAACTGCGTACATTTTCTGACGTCGCGTCGTAAGATTTCAATGTGACATGACATAATTGTAAATAAGCTGTCATTGCAAATAATCTATCTCGAGAAGTCAAAGTAACAACAGATTATGTCAAAATTTAGGTTTTTTTTCTCAAATAGCATATTCAAAGAAAACAAGTCAAAGTAAAAACTGAAAATGAAAAACTGACTAGTTATTCTAAGCAATTTAGTTTTTAAACATGGCATTCTTAAGTATGAATTTTAGCATAATGTTTCCTCATTCCCTGTCTTCCGTTTCTAAAAAATGGTACCTTGAATTAAAAATTTGGTAAGCACTGACTTACATTACATAATTGATGCTTGATACTTCACACAGTATAGAACTGAAGAACTTAGATTTTTTTTAAATTTCCCTGTCCAAATAATTTTGCCAACCACTGTACACTTTTTTGTACATTTCTTGTCACGCTATACGCAAAAGCTTTAACATTTCTATGAATACTTCTAAGTGGAAGTGACAACACAAATTTATATGACCAGACTACAGAACCATTCTTATTAATATTCCACTCGCTTGAATAAATAATATTTATCTTTGGTATTACCATTACCACCAAAAATACAAAACAAAATTACGCATTTGGGTCGTCTTCTGATAGGTAGCCGCTTTAGCTAGGATAAGACGTCTTTGGAATAGTAAATGCTGTTCTAACTCGGTCGAATTCGAAAAGGATTTTGATCGAGAAAATTGAGGTGCAACTGGAGATCTCTTAAAAGCTAGAGGCATCCCTAGTTAAATTGTTGCTATTATAAAAGAGTTTCGCACAGTAGACAGCTTTTCTATCATTTCAACTGTGGTGGGGGAAAATGAGAGACTTCATATCCAATGGGACTTTTTTTTACAATTTAAGACAAATGATGGGGGTTGTGCGATGTTTACGCTAACAAACCAAATCTCAATCTCTCATTCCGTCTTTCAAGCTTTTGTAGCGTCTTCTAGGCAGAATTAATGGCGATTAAGGATGTTTTTTTTAAAGGAAAACGTGACATCCTTGATGTATTTACATCGTCAATTTCTTGGATAGGCTGGGCTAAAATCCATGGACTCCATCTCCACTAAATTCAAAACAGCTTTCGACCGTCGATCATCTCTCGGAGAGATCGCGGATCAGTTTAACATTCACCCTTTGTTGGGTGGCAGTTTACACATATTCCAGGAAAGAAGGAACGACACTACAACACATGTTTAGCGTCAAAGCGTATTTTGACCAAAGTGGATCCAAAACACTCTAAGGCTTATTTGATCTCTCTAAGCCAACTGCACGTTAGGTCCATTATAGGTGTTTTTACAGAACACTGTCTCATAGATAAGGTAGACAGCCGTAAGATTTGGCGTGCTCGCAAAACACTTTTATAGAAGCTGTACAGTATGGATGAAGATGAGGAGGAGACAAATATTGTCCATCTGCTATGTACATGCCCTATGGAGAATTATTCATATTAAATAACATTGACGAACTGATGGATTTGTTCATAAATTCTCTGGTAAGTTAGTACATTTTTAGGGCAAAACATCTTAAGCTTTGTCGTATCACAACGGTTATCGTTTAGACTAAGTGTTTCAGCTTATACCCTTTTCTAGCTAAAAGCTACCTTACCTAACCTAACCCAAACCTAACCTCAGTCATGGCAAAACGACACTGCTGCCCGCCCTTAACCAAATGTGTCACTCGCTTCAACCGAAATGGCGAAAGGATTACTGCAAAAAAAAAAAGCTCATCAGCCGAAATTCAGTTTAACTATCTGTGAATTAATTTGTCACTCGATGGTGGAACATACCTGGACGCCAACAACAGAATAAATGAAGCATTCGAAATCCTTTGGAAATTCAGAAAAAATTCTACTTCGTACCAAGCTACATATTTGAATCTAACGTGAAATCTGTGCTGTTCTATGAATGTGAAACGTATGGAATTGTTCATTGCAACACTTCGAGTAATAAATTGTGCTCTACACACTATGTCCAACAACAAACTGTGGCTTAGGAGTGGACACTAAAAAGCAGTCATTGTGATTGTAGACATCACAGGGAGATAAAGACGCTGGAATGACCACACACTGTGAAAGCTCAATGACACCATAGCAAATAGGTCTTTTAAAAGTAATCCTCAAGGTGAAGGCCGGTTAAGAAGGTCAAAGAAAATCTGTAGGTCACCAAAGAAATCCTTTAGGCTAACTGTTTAGAAAGAAGCTGTAAGAATTCATGGATACAGCTAAGGTATATAACTATGCATATAGAGAGAGATTGGAGGATCTGGTTCCAGAAGAAATTAAAGTTTCTCTACCGAGAGCAGCTTCCGGAAACTAAGAGGGAAGTTTGTATTTTGCTCCGCGAAACACTTTTAAATTAATTTTATTTTAAGAGAATTATAGGGATCACTTAACTGTGTAATTGTTTTCTCTGAAACGGAAACGGTTCAACCGATTTGTATAGTTATTTACATACATAGTTTCTTACAGCCCGGTATATAACATCCAAATCCCGCGGAAGCCTTAAAATTCCCAGAGTTGAAAATTAGAATATTCCAAACAAATTCGTTCAGAAATTGTGCGTGAAAGCCACATAAATATCCACACCGACAAACTTTTACAAAAATAAATGAATTTTTTGGTTCTTGAATGACAAAAAGAAAGACCATAATTTATTTGAACGGGTAAAAAATCTAGCCAATTTTGCAATTTTTCTCACAAATGTAACCATCATTTCAAGAAATCTTTTGTATTCAAAATGGTTAAGTTCCAAATTTTCGTTCACTACGCGAATTAAAAAACAGGTTTTTATCTGCTTTGTTTGTTTTAATTAAATTAAATGGTAAAGTAGAGTAGGTTCGGTCAGGTCAGTAACTCTATGTTCGTTGTTGTTTCGTTTTTAAAGCCTATTGAGCTCTGTTAATCTTAAATATTCACCGAAATGGGTTTTTAATTTATTTTACGTGTCAAAATAATGTTTTTATAATTCAAACAGGTTGTTAACCATACTTAAAATTAATTAAAATTCAAATAAATCGATTTTTCTTTTCCCGGGAATAGTGTAGTATGATGTTATTAAGTTTTTATTAACTTAATTATGTATAATAATTTAATAAGTAATAACAATAATGAATCAAATATAAAACGATTAATCACTCAAAGTCAAGGTATTTTTTTTCAGCTTTGAATATTTTTGGTGCTGCTGAGATGGTTAGGTGACTGATGAAGCCGTGTCGATGATTAATTTTGGCATGACAATAACACGCACAAGCCATTTTAAACCAGCTAGCAGTGTTTGTTAAGTTGGTTTTTTTTTTTTGACAGCTGGCCTGTTAGTTATTTTTTGTATGAAAAAACAAACAGATTTTTTAGTCTCTCAAAAGTCAAGAGCGAGGTGAAGGTCTTATGAAATATTTTAATATCAAATTTTTTAACAAAACCAACGGAAAAACTGCAAGCATTACTACATATATTCGTTAAAGCTGTGTGGTTATACCAAAATTCTTTTGTTGTAAGTAAAACATTTGAATTAGGCAATAACGACGGTTCGTTAGATATTTCTGTCAGAAAACTGTTTGGTGGGAGTGATACTGCACTCACTAGGAATTATTAAAGGTTCCCATAGTAATCATTTAGGCAGACAAAAGGGTTCTAATGAGCGCCTGGGGTAAAGGGGCTTTAATTATACTTAATCAAAAACTAGTACATTATGCATCCACATGTTACCTTGAGATTGATAAACTCAACAAAAAAGTTAGGAAACAATTAATTGAGAATACCATTTAAAAAAAAAAACAATTTTAAACAAATAAATTCATGAAACATGTTCTTTTATTTCAGTACGATTTAGAAAAACGTGCGTTTATTTACGAAAATAAAATTTCATTTTACTGCCTGAAGTTCACTAAAAGGTAATAACACTACGGGATTTACCTCAAATCCGGAACACACTGCGAAAAATTATTTTTGTTTGGTGTCGACACTTGGACACATTGGTGCGCCCTCAACACCCACTGAAGCATTTTTGTGTAACGCTTTTTTGACTCCTGTGTTTTGCCACAGTGTAAGATGTGAAGGCCTCAACACTGAAATCTGTAACTTGCCTTGCGGGTTGCGGCAACGGATCCATTGAATAAAAATTTTTTTTCAACAAGTTTTTTCTCCGAGAAATTTTTCTTTAGATAAATTTCACAAATCTTATGTAAATGTTCTATTTTTTCTTGCGATTAGGTAGGTACTATAAAGCAAGTTATGGATATGCGTGCAGAAAAAATAAAATGCACGACTGGGTCGCACGTACTTGCTCTGTTGGTGCAATAGTCCGATGAAAACAAACTTTTCGATCAATAAGACCAACTCATTTTTGAAAAATTTGGTAAAACCTAAAAAATGTTGACTAAAACTGGAAAAACCGATATACGGGTGCTAACGTTAAGAAACCTTTAATATTTAAGACTAAGACGTTATCTTTTGGGTTTTATAAATGATACAAATGTCCACTTATGGCCAAATTAATAATACTGTTAAAAGCAATTTCCGCTATTATCATGTATAGCCAAAAACTAAAAATGCAGTTTTGTTTGAAGTATTCTATGTATGTTACATACAAAGTTTCAAAAAATCGGGGGAGCCTTTTTTGAGTAAATTAGAAAAAATGAAAAAATTGGCCAAAATCTAGTGGCTCTTTGTATAGGAGCCACCATTTTAAAAAGAGAAAATGAAAAAAAATCAATGCCATCTGATAGGAAACTGTAAGGAACTATACCAAACAAAGTTTGAGTGAATTCGATGCAACCGTTGACAACTTATGGCCATTTGAAAAAAAGCCGTTAAAACTTGATTTTCGTTACGACCATTTGAGGCAAAAAAAAACGCAGTTTTGTTAGAAATGCTTAAAGTTAGCTAAATTTTAAATTTAATCAAAATCGTTAGAGCCGTTTTCAAGAAAATCCAAATTGAAAAAAACCGTTACTTGAAAGGTACCAGTTTGAGCCGGGCTAAAACAAAATAAAAAAAACCTCGACAACGGTTTTTCTTCAAACTGCTATATACCAAGTTTGAAGAAAATCCGTCAAGCCGTTTAGGCTGTAGCATGACGGGAAAAGCGCACATCCGCACAGACGCACAGACAGACCGACGGACGGTATGGCGAAAACCACTTTTTTGGGCTTCTCTATCATCGTAATGTCATGTTTGATTAAAACCTCAATTTTTTTTTCTGCACGAAACCAATACTTGCCCTATAGAGCAAGTAAAAATTAACAAACGAACAAGACATTTTTCGAAAAAAGTAGTTCCGACAAATCTGTCTGTTCTTCTGTCTGCATCGGCACCTAAATCCTTAAGCCTAAAAGGCTATAGCGAACGGCATCTGCCATATGATTTTTAATGAAAAAACACATTTTTCCCAAAAACGGCTTCTATGATTTTATAAAACTTTTTGAGTGGTGTTTTTTGTAGGGAACCGTACAAATGATCGACACAAAAAATGTCGATTGGATAAATACAAATTTCATCGACTGTCAATATGATCGACAAAAAAAAATGTTAGCAGTTTAAAATCCAGACTATGAAAATGTTGATTGAAAAGGTGTCGGTAAAAATTTCGACTTTTATTATGATAAAAAATGTAGTTCTTTTGATTGCATCGACAGTTTAAATTTTTAAATTCCATAGGACCGGTTTTTTTCAAATCAGGGGTGGAATCGGCTAATCTGATTTGTGATTGTCACATTTCTGACAACCACATGTGATAAAATAATTTTGTGCGTCTGCGTAATGTGATCACCGGAATTTTGTCGCACCACTTTCAGAGAAAACCAATGACGTTTAATTATTTTCATAATGTCATTTTCCATTGGGCAATCGGAGAGAACCCGAAGACAAATCGTTTCTCTTCGAAGTTGTGTTTTGCGAGTCTTACCTCTTCTGCTTTTTATGAAATATGCGGTCTGAAAACGCATATATACGAATGTCACAGTTTTCATATATTTTGTATTTCAATTTCAACAATTTGAAAAATTTTAATGTTTAATCTACTGTTTTTTGACCATTACATTTTTGGTTGTTTTGAAAATTGATACTTTTAATTTTTTGTTTATATTCTAGCCAAAAAGCATTTTAATATAAGTTCCCGGCAACTTTAATGGAATAATTATGCCTTTATTTAAAAAAGATTAATTTACTTGTCATTTCACGTGTATGCTTACAACATATACGAGTTTCAGAAAAATATATCAATAAAAAAATGTTCCTTTCTGTTTTTTTTTTTTTTTTTTTTTTTTTTTTTTTTTTTGTAATGTTTTTATACCCTATTCCATAGAATGGGTATATTGTATTTGGTGTGGAGTTTGTAACATAGAGAAATAATACCGTTAGGTATAGAAAAGTATATATATTCTGACTCAGAATCAAAAGCCTAGTCGATTTAGCCATGTCCGTCCGTCCGTATGTATACTCTCTAGAGGTCGCAATTTTTGAGCTAGAAAGCTGAAATTTGGTGTATATAATCTTTGGTTCAAGAGTAAGGCTAAGTTCTTGAACCAGTAAAATCCGCCCACAAACACGCCCACAATCGCCATTTTTGTTGAACAACCTCAATTTGGTAAAATTAAATTATGTTTTTTGTACAGTTACGAAAAAAGCATAACGCTAAAATTTTGCACACGCAAGCTCTAGGTAAACCTTCTTCCAATCAAATAAAAATATTTCAGTTTGGGCGTGGCTGACGCCCATTTTTCATACAAAACCATCAATATTGTTTTTATAAAATAACAAATGTTATATTAAAGAGAAAAAACATTACATTTTGTGGGTATTCAATTTAAACGACCTTTATCCCTTCCGTACGTTATATGAAAAATATATCTCTACATTTTTTCAATACGCCCACTTTTAAAGGCGTGATTTTGATAAAATACCTTTGTTCAGGTAAGATTGTTTAAAAACTACTGGATTCAGCTGTAGTTTTACACATATGCCTAAATACTGATCAAAGCTCAGTTAGTGCTTCAAATTTTTAAGACACGCCCACTTTTAAGGGGCGTTTCCGTCAAAAGTTGTATAAGCCATTCATTTTTTAACGTTTTTTAACTATCGGTCACAGTTTTGAAGTAAAAAAATGAACACTTAGATTTATATTCCTTGGTTACGTAGAGTGTGGTCCAAGAATTGTTAAAAACACCCATAATCGCTATTTCCATTCAAAACCTAATTTTTAAAAATTTAAGTTTTGTCTTGTTTTGTTCAAATCGATCTACAAGAATAAAATTGAATGTCACTGCGCTCATACCAATTGCCTTGGCAATAAAAAGTTTTAACTTTGGGCGTGGCGCACGCCTTTTTTTATTTTGCCAGCACTAATTGAACATCACACCACACGAAATTTATTTATTTACATAGCTAAAGACTAGCTTGAGATATAAGTACTTATGTCTATAATAAGAGTACAATTATATAATTGAATACAAATTTGACTGAAATTTAGATGAAAAATTTAACGATTGGTCAAATAAGTTATTACATCTATTATTGAGAAGATTAAATAATTCAAACATTTTGTTTAAGGGAGAAAATCGTTCATAATTAGTAAGACAGTTTGGGACATTTATGCAGCTAGGTAGATTCCGTAAGTTTCTTTGAGGAATATTAAAATTTTTTCGAGACAAATTAAAAAAATTAATGTTATTGAATTTTTTTCTGTCTGCTAAAGAAGAATTTTGTTTATGAAACTGAAACATCGGCTGGCTACGGGAGGCTTACGCATAAACATACAAAAATATAGGGAATAGGGTATCCAACAGTTAGTTGCAAACGTACTGTAGCTCTCGCTTATATTTATTTTTATATTTCTTCAATCATGAGGAGAAGCTAATTTCTCTCAATCGAAAACAACATTAGTCTAGATCTTTGACAAATCTTTGACAGCAAAAGCAAATTATTTTGTTTTATGTGTAATTTGAATTTATGAGAATAAATTTATAAAAATAGGTATATGTAGAGCGGTTTTTGAGAAAAAAAATTTTTTTTGAAAAACTCTTTGAAAACATTTTTCAAAAAAAACTCAAAAACGCCAGTTCATAGGTATTGAGCAAATCCATTTATTCATAGTTTTTGAATAAAATTTAACGAGCAGTTTTCAAAATATTAATTTTTTAAATGCTTTTAAAAATACAAAAAAAACATTTTTTTTTAAATATTGCTATGCAGTATGCATTGAACTACCTACACCTATGAACGTTTGAAATTTCGAAAGTACTATGGAAAGTACCGTTCTTAGACGTTTTAAATTAATTAATAATTAATTAGTAATTAAATTGCCGGTACCGTTATTTTTTAAGCTAACAAAAATTTCAATTTCCCCTCTGTACAATACCTAAAAAACTCTATAAACCAAGTTTTAAGCAAATCGATGCAGCCGTTTAGGCTGTAGGTGCCGATACAGACAGACAGACAGACATAATTGTCGGACCCACTTTTTTCGACTTCTCTGTCATCGTAATGTCATTTATGTGATAGTTAGAATTTTTTTTTTTTACGAATGCATAACTTGCCTTATACCTTATAGTACCTATAATCGCAAGTAAAAAAGTGGGTCAAACAATAATTCTATCTGTATAACGGTACCTCTCATTGGACCGGATTTTTCAAATCAGATTTTCTCGCAATCCACTGTATTCTTCTTTATGTAGAATTTTGAGCTATTTATTAAAATTTACACCGTAATTACTCGGAAAACGTAAGATTTCATGTTACATTGATAAGTGAAAAAATTAAAAAATTAAAAAAGTGTAAATTTTAATAAACAGCAACCGCCAAATAACTTTTTTTGTTTTGAAAATGCTATAAAAAAAACGAGTGTAGCTTCGGCTGTGTGGCACGTAGCGCCGTCCTGTTGAAACCAAATGTTGCCAATATCCTCCTTTTCAAGTTTTGTGAACAAAAATTCGTTCAACATGGCCAAATAGATCGCCATTGACTGTAATTGCTCATTTTCGAAGAAAAATGGCCCAATTATCCGCACCAAATAGTGACTCGTTGTGGGTGTATCGGCTTTTCAATGTATGCGTGCGGGCTTTCTGTGCCCCAAATGCGACAATTTTGCTGGTTTACATTCCCGCCAAGATCAAAATGAGCTTCATCTGAAAAGATGATTTTTTTTGGCAAAATCGGCATCTTCTCTAAGTCGATCGCAGGCCCACTTAGCGAAGCAAAAACGCATTGGATTCGTTCAGCGGAAGAATAAAATTAATTATCTGTCAAATCAGGCATGGGCTAAGTGTTCCCATTCACGAAATAAGCACTAGTTAAAAAAAATCGTTAGATGGCGGACCCGTTACATAATGGTTAAAAAAAATTTCGGATTCGAGTTTTTGTTGTTGCTTTTTGTTTTGCATTTTCTGAGAAAATTTTCCATGGTAACGTATATCTTTTTTTTACAAAATCGGAAAGAAGAGATTTCAGGGACTTTTTTAAAAAACATACTATATTTTAACGTGCGAGTTTTCGGTTGAAAATTAGAGTGTTTTTTCGATATTAAATCAAAATTTGGTGAAAAAATTAATATTTTAAATTAAAAAAATTGCCGTGAGTTTGAGGCATAAAATGTCAAGTTTTCACCAAATTTCGTGAAATAAAAATGTTTTTTGTAAAAGATAAAAATAAAAAACAAAAAATTTTGTTATTTAAAATTTTGACATACATTTTGATGTTATGTGAAAAAAGTGTATTTACAAAAGTTGTAGATCTTTTAGGAATTGCAGTTTTGTCGGAAATCGAGATAGACCGTTTTTTTCTTAAAAACGAAATGAACTTCGGAGGAATTTTGTAGTAGGTACATTAATGTTGACAGTACACTGAGCTGCACTGACTTTCTGCAATGCGCATCAAACAAACCTAGAGAGAGACTTCCAACATGACTGACATTTTTTACAAATTCAATTTTTAGCTTCTTCGTCATTATATTCATAAATAAACCCACTTTATTTAATTTACAAAACTATGTGCATAAAATTATTATAAAGATCTTTGTATGCAAATTTCTGACGATGATAATTTGTGAAAAGAAGATTTGTTAAACTAACAAATGAGATACAGGAGTTCAAACCGTACTTCTACAACTTGGAATATTGTATAAATGGGCAAAGATAATAGTTTTTGAGTACTGGGACTAATCATCATTATTGTCCTACGAATTTTGTTCAATCTCAACTCCTTACTAAATATACATAAATCAGGATCAGCACAAAAAAATAATACTACCTACACAAATAAAACTTCGACGAATTTTTTTGGTAGCAAAAATTCAATAAGAAAGGAACCAAATCCATATCCAACAAATAGGATGTGCTGTAGTTCCCCGTTTTTTTTTTTTTTATGTTATTGCTTACAAATAACTGCATATTTCGGGGGAATCTATAAAAGCTAAGCTTTGTTTAAAGTTGTATTTTTTTTATCTCAAAATTCCTTGGAATAGGTCTTGGGCAAAAAACAATCCCGCACTAATAGATCGGTATCGGTTTAAATTAAGAAAGCGATAAAATAATCTATACCTATCATTCATACGATACGACTTGCACAGCTTCTACAATTAAAAAAAACACTTGCGTAAGATAAAAACCAATTAGCGGTCATCTCATAACATGTGGGTTGTTGGGAACAAACAAAAGTAAGGTGCCTCACATGAAACACTTGTTAAGTAATAAAAATATAATAAAAAATACAAGTACTTACCAAAGAGTAGAGTATTCTTTACACCAACTGCAATAAATTGCGGACATGCTCTTCTAAACTCCTTAATGTCATCATCACCACCATCGATGGAATTTTTATGAGTTCCATTTCGCATAAAAAGAGGACGTTCCTTGGGTTCCCTGAATGGCGCACGAAAACAAAACACATTGCGAATTTAATAACTAATTCAAAAATTACTAACTATAAGTACTATAAATTCTTAGTGAAGAAAACAAACAATAAAACACATTAAATTTTTTTGTTTTGTGGTAAATACCCCTTAATTTTCTTTCCACTTTTAGGTGCAGATTCCATCGTTAGGAGACTTGTATTAAAATTAAAAATTTAGTTTCGAAAGTCACTTGCAACAAATTCACATATACATGTACATAGGTACGATGAAAAATATATGAAACACAAAAAGGTATTTTGAAAGACGGAACTCGATAAATTGACAATTTAGCACGAACTAGGCTAACTGTGAGTCGTGCTACACTGATTCAAAAGTTAGCCCCTAAACAAACCGATTAAACAAACTGGATAACAATTTTCATTTTTCACGTAGAAGTCGCGAATTAAACAATTTTAATGACATTTATTGTTTGATTTTAATTTTATTTTTAACTTAAGTCACGCTTCGATTGGTTTCAATGGGATAAAACTAAATTTAAATTGGGACTTTGCGATACGACATTGTGGTGTTTTTTTTTTACGAATAGATCTTGGATTTGTATTTTTTTTTTTCGTTTGAATTTCTATTTTTTTTATCGAGAAGTGTTACTCAATTCAAAATACTTCGCCTGTGATTACAGTGATATTATGTTGCGTCCGTTATAAGCCACCTGATCGTACGGCAAGCTTAATGTGATCTGAATTTTAAAAAGCTTTTTCGGTTTCGATTTCCATTTTGGCAAGCTACCAATGGATGTTTGTTGTGTTGTTGTTTTTGTTTGGTAAACTCTCCATACAGTGCCGGCAGTAATATAAGGAAATAAGGTTCGGAGAAGCTTTTAACACTCTTATATTTCAATAGGTGATCTTAAAAGCTCGTCTTATGACAGAAGTCAAAAACGTAAAGCTAGCTATTTAAAACACGTATGTAGCTACTATGTGTATAAACAATTCGAGAGAGGGAAATGAACTCAGGCTTTGTGATGAGATTTCCATTTCCACTTCTAATTCCATGTCTATCTGCATCTGCATTGTCTGGAGTCAACGAATTGACGGCGGACATTCAGCTTGATTCAGCTAGCAGCTGACTGAAATGTGATAAGTTGATTTTGAATTTCCTATACAAAATGGATTTTCTTTATGCTCGCATCAGCCGAGTCGGCCTAATTAACATAAACGAAATTTGTCAATGAGTTCTTAACTGAATCTGAAATAGACTCTTTTTTTTAAATTATTTTTATCGATAACACAATACATTGCTGTAGCCCATGGGATAGAAAACTCGGCCATGGAATATAATGGAAAAAAACAGGGTGCTAGTGCATCAATGTGTTTTTTTTTTTTTTTTTTTTTTGTTTGTCTAATCCAGGTATTTTTCCACCTTAGCTATTGATTTGAATCGTAAACCAGCCTATAGAGGGTTGCTTACGTTCTCTATGGCCAAGCCATTGAGTCTGCTAGGCTGATCACTTGTGTGAAGCAGCTAAGTCTGAGAATTATGATCCTAGTCACAGAGGGAAAATGTATCTATATGGGCATTGAATATCGTCAATAAACGAACTCGTTTTTTCAACAAAAATTACATAAAATGGTGAAATTAAATCCCTTTCTCCTTGTTCAACTCACTCTGGACTACTTATTGAAAACATAGCGTGAGCGTAGTTCAGTCTTTGTAGATTCGCTGAATTAATACATTTTTAGTAAGGTAAAATCGTATAGTGTTTTCCATGATCACAATTATTTAAGATTTGCTCTAGTCTTCAAGACTTTTTTGGTTGCATGGAGAACGAAGAGATAAATGTTTCTATTTGTTAAATTGGGTGTGTGCATTTTTTTTTTGACAAAACGAAGAGAATGGTGAAGGATATTATTGAAAATAATTCTGGCTTCATAATTTCTTAGAACCTGATTTTTGTTTAAACTAAGATGAAAATTTCAAACTGGACATTGCAGAATATATTTTTATTCTTCTACTGTACGTGAAAGGATGTTATTCATAAAAATAGATATCGACGAATCTTGGTATTAAATCTAGATTAATAGGTACTTTGATTCCATGGAAAACGAAATTAAATCTAGCAGAGGTGATACGCACTGGGCATCTAAAACGTCCGTAAGTCATGCTGCGATCACCCAAAGTGATTTTGTTTAACTTAAACTCCTCGCAGTCAAACTCTGTGTTCGTTAAGATCTACATTGGTCGCTCAAAAGTCGTCTTAAAGTGTGTCTGGGTTTTTAAATGTGGCGGGATGCAATTATTTTTAAAAGAATGCAGCAGAATCAAAAAAAAATATTTTAACTTTTGTGTTGTGGGTTGTGCAACAAAAAAAAAAAAAAAAAAAAAAACGCTTTTTAACATTTTCCAAACGATTATTTTATTATTTGCAGAATGTAACTGCTACGATATTCATCAAAACTTCTTGTTGGCAACATCTCCTTGAACATGCAACGGGAATTAATGGGATAATAATTCGTAATATAGATCCCTCTCTGTTTTAATAATTCAATCAAAGTTCAAGAATAATAACAACTTGAATAATAATAATAATAAGAAAAAAAAAAATTTCTGCAAAATAAACAAATTAAACGAATTTAAAAAAAATAAAATGCACGACTGGGTCGCACGAACTTGCTCTAATGTGTGACAGTGGTATTGGGGCTTGAGATTTTGATAAAAATAAATTTTTCAAAATTCTTAAATAAATACTTAAACTAATTTGAGCTGAAAAAAAAGTACGCCATTTTATTTCTTGGATAAATTTGAATTTATGAGAATAAATTTATAAAAATCTGTGGAGCGGTTTTTGAGAAAAAATGTTTTTTTTGAAAAACTTTTTGAAAAAAATTTTCAAAAAAAATTCAAAAATGCCAGTTCATAGGTATTCAGCAAATACATTTATTTAAAATTTTTAGAAAAAAATTTAATAAGCAGTTTTCAAAATATTAATTTTTTAAATTTTTTTTAAAAAAATGCTTTTAAAAATACAAAAAAATATTTTTCAAAAATATTGGTATGCAATACAAATTGAGCTACCTACAGCTATATGTGTGTGAAATTTCGAAAGAATCGGTTTAGTCGTTTTCGAGTTAGTCGAAAGCAAAAAAAACGGTCCTATGGAAAGTACCGTTCTTAGCCATTTTTTAAAACTTTTTTTTCAGCCATATGATTGGTCGTACCTAAAAAGCAACACTGATTTTTTTAAATAAAAATCGTTAGAGCCGTTTTTGAGAAAAATAAGCTTTAAAATAACGGTTGTATGGCAGGTACCGTTATTTTTTGAGCTTAAAAAAAAAATTTCAATTTCCTTTCTGCACAATACCTAAAAAAGTCTATATACCAAGTTTGAAGCAATTCGGCCCACCCGTTTGGGCTGTAGGTCAGACAGACAGACAGACAGACAGACAGACATACAGACGGACAGAATTTTTAGACCATCTTTTTTCGTCTTCGCTATCATCGTAATGTCATGTTTGATTGTTATCTCAAAACTTTTTTTTTCGACGAATGCATAACTTGCCTTATAGTACCTATAATCGCAAGTAAAAAAGAAGAGAACTCAGCCATCTTGGATTTCTTAAGAGAATCGCTTAAAATGTATTTCTCTATGGCTCTGTTTAATTTTTTTGTGATGTTACGCATTTATAATGTTACTTGTTGTTATTTTGTTAATATAAGTTAATGTTCAATTATTTAATTTGTTATGAATAAAAAATGTATTTGAAGTTTTTCTTTCTTAGTATAAACTAACAGAATTTTTGAAAAACAGAATTTTGAAAAACAGAATTTTGAAAAGCAGAGTTTTGTTTTCTAGAATAAAAAAAAACAGAATTTTGAAAAACAGATTAAAACAAACAAAATTTAAACGAATTAAACAAACAACAATAATTGAACTCAATAGAACCATTGAATATATTGTATAGAGATCTCTTGGTGGCGCTTTGCTGTTGTGCCCTTTGCTGTACCAAACCTCATTTCTTTAAGCGTATTTATTGTATACTATGAATAAAACAGTGGATCCTAACCTTCAGCGACAGAAATGTCTACCAGATAATATTTCTATAGTAGGTATCTATAGCAAAAACAGAACACAAATGTCAGATTTAGAAACATAAAGGAGTAAAATTTTTGCTAATGGAACACAAAAATTGTGTGATTTTCTGAAATTATTTGTTCACATGTATGTATGTATATCTTTTTATATCCTTTTCTATAGAATGGGTATATTGTATTTGATGTTTTTGAACTAGAAATTGAAATTTGGTATATAATTTTTGGTTCAAGAGTAAGGCTTAATTTTTGAGCCGGTAAAATCCGCCCACTTTTTTGTTTAACAATCTCAATTTGGCAAAATTAAATTATGTTTTTTGATCATTTACTATAAAAGCACAATGCTAAAATTTTGGACATGCAAGCTTTAAATAAATCTTCTTCCAATTAAATAAAAATATTTCAGTTTGGGTGGCTGACGCTCTCTTTTCAAACAAAACCATCAATATTGTGTTATAAAACACCAAAATGCTTATATTAGAACGAAAAACATTAAATTTTGTGGGTATTAGGTACTTTTACATAAACATCTTGTGTATGAAAACAAACAAATTCATTTTTAACTTTTCGTTAAAAAATAGAAAATTGCTTTTGCAAATAAACGGTACTTTTTGAGTTTTAGGCTTCATGAAAGAACAAAGCCGTAGTTTTAAAAACTTAAGGTACCAATAATCAATTTCCACCATTTTTTCCGTTCGTTATATGAAAAATATCTCTACATTTTGTTTGCGTACATTTTTTCAATACGCCCACTTTTAAGGGCTTAATTTTTATAACATACCTTTATTTGGGTAAGATCGTTAAAAAACTACTCGATTCAGCAACTGTAGTTTTACACATAGTATACCTAAAAATTGACTTACGATAAAAGCTAGTAGAGTTTTAAATTTTTTTTTACAACTATTTGGACATGCCCACTTTTAGAGGTCGATTGTTGTTGTTCAAGAATTGTTAAATACACCCATAATCGCTATTTCCATTCAAAATCTAATTTTAAAAAATCCAAGTTATGTCTTGTTTTGTTCAAATCGAGCTACAAGCGTAAAATACATAGAATGTCGCTTATATTAATTACCTAGGCCATAAAAAGTCTCAACTTTGGGAGTGGCACACGCCTTTTTTAATTGCGCTAGCGAACACATACTCAAAAAAAAAATAGGGAATAGGGTACCCAACAGTTCGTTGCAAACGTAGGTAGGTACTTATCATAATTATGCGTGGACAGACTTTAGTTCATCCTTATAGTTTCTCTTGGTAAGTAAACGATAAAATGGATGCTTATATTTTCATTACATAATACTTATTTTATTATGAATTACATATGTAAAGTTCCGTATTTATTACATTAAATAAAGGTAAAACGCATTTAAACAAAATATTTGTGTTTCATTAAATAAGGAAGTTTAAGAATTCACCAAATCTCTTATAAAGAAAAACTGTTTTGTAGGGTGATTTTTTAAGAGGTTTAGAACTTTAAAAAAAAAAAAAAACACAAAAAATTCGAAAAAATGAATGAAATATTTATTTGAATCGATAGTTTGAACCTTGCAATTTAATGTTTAAAGATAATTTCATGCAAATGTTGACCGCGGCTGCGTCTCAGGTAGCCCATCCGCTGAGTCCAATTTTGGCATACTCTTTCACACATATCGGCCGGTATCTCACGAATGAATGCATGGATGTTGGCTTCCAGTGCGTCAATCGAAGCGGGCTTGTCCCTATAGACATTAGCCTTGACATACCCCCACAAAAAATAGTCTAATGGTATCAAATCGCACGATCTAGGCGGCCAATTGACCGGCCCGAAACGTGAAATTAACTGTTCACCAAACTCGCCTCGCAATTGCGCCATTGTTTCGCGTGCTGTGTGGCATGTGGCACCGTCTTGTTGAAACTACATATCATGCAAGTCAAGAACTTCCATTTCGGGCAAAAAAAAGCTTGTTATCATCGCTCGGTAGCGTTCACCATTGACAGTAACGCTGCGATTCGCATCATCTTTGAAGAAATATGGCCCAATAATGCCGCCGGCCCATAAACCGCATCAAAGTGGCTTTTTCGGGATGCCTTGGTAGCTGTTGCAATGCTTCTGGCTGATCTCCACTCCAAATGCGGCAGTTTTGCTTATTTACGTACCCATTCAACCAAAAATGAGCCTCATCGCTGAACACAAAGCAGCGCGCGATGAACATTTCGAACCGAGCACGAATTTTGATAGTAAAATTCAATAATTTGCAAGCGTTGTTCATTTGTAAGACGATCCATGGTTAAATTGCAAACCAAACTGAAGCTGTTTGACAGTGACACAAGGTACTAAACACACGTCAGCTGTCAAAACCAGTGTTGCCAAAACCAAACCAGCTAAAAAATCACCCGTAGTTAAGCCAAAACGATGATGTGCAAGTAGTGAATCTAGCAATTAAATCGCAAGCTTGATTATATTGTTTGAATCACTACTTGCACATCTTTGGTTTGGGATTTAATCTTGGTTTCTTTTTTAAAGACATTTTTTCTTGGAGATTTTGTCTTTGGTAGGGTTTCTCCTGTGGATTTTCTTTGTGGAATTATGCCATTTGACCAACCATTACTAACCCCATTAAAATATGTTCTTGGAAATACCAAAAACAATAATAGCTGACACGAGGTGGGATATACATACATAATGTACCTACTCACGAACCTCTAAAATTTAGTTCGAATTAAAATAAAACTTCACATCGATACAAAAACCCCAACGGGGGATTTTCAAATTGATTATTGGCAAACTTCTGGTTTGTGGTTGGACGTTTTTAAATTAAAAAAAATGTGAGGATAGAATTTTATGACATCTCATTATTTTCCCATTTTCTGTATGAAGTAAATACATATAATTATGGGTTTATGCAAGACAAATATATTGAAATATACAAAAAAGATATGCAAGCAACGCTGGGCGGATCAGCTTGTTTGTCAATAAACATTTTTCATTACATAACACAATTAAACCAAAGCCATACAAACAGGTTTATAAAATCAACAAACACAATGAATATACCAAGTTATTACAGCAAAACTGTTAGAATTCTATAGTAACCGTTGTAATGCATTGCTCATGGATAGGTAGTATACCGGTACCTATGACAAAGCCTTAACAAAACTAGCGATTAACCATAGAGAAATGTTGTGCTGAGAACTAGCATACCATCTTTTTGTTAGTGCTTTACAAGCTCGCCACACAGGTTTAACGTTAAGCTAGATTGTAGGAAAACTACAATTATTCAAGCTGGCGAGGTCATTACTTTTGACGAAAGACATTCGTGCACATTGTTGTCGTTTAGGATAAGCATCTAATGTCTTATAAGGTGCATAATAGGCTCATATATACTTTTACATACAATGAGATATAGTAGTAAGATACTTTTATAGATAGAATTATAGACAGCATATAAAATTAAACACAAAAATGTATCTTGATGAACGGAAAGCCATTCATCACAGATACTTTGAAGTTTCCATATATGCAAACTCGAAAACATGGAAAGCTTTGTTATTCATTGTGATTGCCTCAAACCATGTTTATTGCAGAAGATGCAAGCAGTGTTAAATTCACAATGGTTCGGTTAGTCTTAGGCAGCATTTATGCAAATAACCCAATTTCGTCGGCGCTTTTTTTCATTTCCGTCCTAAGGTATTTTAAAATTACATGATACAGCATTTTATGATGATAATTTTATAAAACAAAACAAAAAAATTAAAGAACATTTGTTCGCACTTGTTGCTTATCTTCGCAGTATTTCCTTTCTGGCGTCAGTTGATTTTTTTCATACGTATTTTATTAATGGCTTAAGCAACATTAATTGACAAAATCAAATATTTAATTATAAATATTTATGTTGTACAATACAATCTCTGAATTGGATTTGTAGGAATTAAATAAATATTATATTGAAGTTGTCTACATACAATAAATATAAACCATTTAGATACAAAACAGGTGGATTTAATAAAAGCCAAACATGTGCTTTAATTAAAGCCATCGTGTTTTTTTTGCTACAATAGCGTTTTAACTTTTGTTGAATACAAAACTGCCGGAAAATTCAAGTTACGAGTAATAAATTTTGTTTTTGAATTTTTAGAAAATTAAACACGTCATAGAAGAATATAGTGAATCATGGATTTTTTATATGATGAACATGCATTTAACCCGCAAGTGGTGACCCACCTGTCTATGAGACCGGGTTTCAATATTGTTCATAAATGAGCCCGTTATTCCCGTCACCACTGGCTGGTTAAACTGTAATAGAGATACTGAAAGGGCAACAATTTTGTTTGATGTCATTTGTCCTAGTGCGCACTGAGAAATGTCAAAAACTACAAAGATACTAAAAACTTTATTTCACATCGAACACCTCTCAGTGCATCGTCAGATTAAAAATTTTATTTTTAAAGTCAAAACAAAATGAAATGGCAAAAGTTAACTTCGTTAATGGCTTGTTTTCCTGATTTATTAAAATTTATTATTCGAATTCATAGAAAAATCATGCAAAACACCTCATATTCACCATTTTATGTGTCCTTACATAAAAAAATTCCTCGTTTTCCATTTACAAAAAGACGTCGTTTGAAATAATGACAGCTTTTCTCTGACAGAACAAACCTGAGTTGGGCTCATATCGAACAGACTGCAAAATCACGGGTGGAAAAAGTGTTTACTTCAGTTAAGGGTGTTCAGGGCGCATCAGTGTGCCAAGGTGTAAGCATCGGCTAATAACTAAAAAATGATAATAGGATTATGCTATGCACATTTTGCGGACTAAGAAATGTCAGTACATTTCTATGAAATGTCAAAAAACTGTGGAATGCTTTAAGCTTCGTGTGAACATATAGAATACCAGAGTGGAATATGTTATCTTACGTAGATGCTTATTTTTCCGATTTATCAGATCTCGAAGTAAGAAAATTCCTGAAATTATTTTGTTATAGGGTTTTCACACCGAGCTGAAAACACGGTTTTCGTTGAAACCCCCAAAACCTGAACGAAAACACAAGTTTTACCATATATTTTTGCTAAACAAAAGTTTTCGAAAACAACTAGTTTTATATAAAACCTGTCGAAAACTTGTTGGATTACAAAGTAAACACACCTAAGTTTGTTGTGATTCTTTCAGAACACACCTAAGTTTGTTGCAATTCTTTCAGAACACACCTAAGCTTCTTGTGATTCTTTCCAAACACATCTAAAAAAGCGCATAAACGTCAAACAAAAAAAATCAATCATAGCAGCCGAAAATATTTTCATTTCAAAATTTGATAGTCAGTTGTTGTAAAAATGAAGTGAAATGTCAAACGAAAACTTGAAAAGTCCGGTGTGAATGATTTTCAGGTTTTCGTAAACATTTAGCCGAAAACCGGGTTTTCGGCTCGGTATGAAAACCCTATTACGGTGGGCGTTAGAGAGACATATTAACCGACTTCTTACTTGCGATTATAGGTACTATGAGGCAAGTTATGCATTGGTAAAAAAAAAATTCTAACAATCAAACATGACATTACGATGATAAGGAAAAATGAAAAAAGAAGTCGAAAAAAGTCGGTCCGACAATTCCGTTCGTCCGTCTGTATGTCCTGTCTGTATCTGGATCTACAGCCTTAACGGCTCTACCGACTTGCTTCAAACTTGGTTCACTACACATACATACCAGTGTTGTCACTTTACCACAATTGTGGTAGATCTACCACACTTTTTTAAGATTTTCAAATTCTACCACATCTACCTCGGTAGAAGGAAATTCTACCACCAAGTTTGTGCGACCTAGACGTACACTTTAATTTTATATGAAATTGTCGTTATAATACAAACAAATCAAACGATATATTATAAATTAAGTGTGGTGAGAAAAAAATATTTGAGTATTTTCTCAAGAATTATATTCCCATTGTGAGTTATGCTAATTTGATAATCACAAATTGCATGTGAAATCGTGTATGAGAGTAAAATTTTAAAGCAATGATATAAACTGATGCAGTTCTATTTCAAATGTTAAATTCGATTTTCATCAATAAAATTCAATTTTTGAATTTGTAACTGAACTGGCAACTTTTACACGCCAGTTATCCTGCCTATAGATCATCGAATAAGACTAGTTCCCTGTTGATTTAAAATTTTCAAATCATCTGATCCGTACAGGACGTGTATACAAGATTTGTTGTGCCATACGATATTTTTACACAGAAGACACTAGGGCGTATGAGCACTTTTTTTTAATTAATCAAATTCCAACAATAATGAAATAGAAACTTAAAGTTATCTCAAATTCCTTGAGCGGAATACGTTCAATAAATTATTCTAATTCATTCATTCACAAAGCAACAACTGCCAAAGCGTGGTTCTGGGTTCGCTCCCTGAATCCACCAAAGTTTTTCTTCCGGGATACTGCGCCTTTTGTGAAGAAGTGACAAACTCTCCATAGAATAAAAAATTGTCATGAAAAAGTGCTTCTTTGCCGGTAATGTATGTCCCTCCCATTTCTGCAGAATATCAACGAACACAAAAGAATGGTTGAGAGAGTACGCCTCATGTCTCGGCCCCACTTGCGGAGCTGTTGTGCTAACGATGTATTTTAACGATTTATTTTATTAAAATTCACTTTATGAAATCATGTCAAAGAGTTCTTTTCATTGGAGGAACAACAAGAAATTTTTGTGTAAATTTTAAAAGAGCGCTATCTTTTATTCATTAAAATATATAATTTCTGCAAGATCTTGCGTTCTTATTCGTATTCTTAATTACACATTGTTTTGGAATATTTAAAAGCTTACATTAGTACACCAATATTTCTACGTTGTCTAGTTGTCATAATAAGTATTAACTTTAAATATAATAAATCAATTCGTTTAACAGCCAATTAAATGTTGGCGAAATTGCTTTACACTCCAATCATAGGCACTGTAGATTTCACACTAGACGCATCTTCAAAAAAATCAGTGTATCTTTTTTTAACGTGCAATTGAAGTATGTAAGGGTAAGTTATGCATCCGTAAAAAAGTGGTACTTACTATGAACGTACATGTACATTATTATATTGCATATATAAACTATAGTATCCCCACTTGAGCTGCGCCATCTATCGACGAAAAAATAAGCTCTAGAAAACCATGGGAAGCAACAACAATAATTTTCACTATTTTAATTGTTGTTGTTGCTTCCCATGGTATTCTAGAGCTTAGTTTTTCGTCGATAGATGGCGCACCTCAAGTGGTAGTACTATAGTTTATATATACAATGACATTATTTTTTTGTTTGACGTGATAACGTCTAATAAATCGGAATATATGAGCAGCACGCACGAAAAAGTGTCACAGTCACAGTCACGTTATATATCTGCTTTAATAGCCTAGAAAGTCGATAAAGTGGGAGGGGAGGCTGTTGGGCGGTTGATGATTGTAAGTGGTGGTGGTGGGGTGGGGGGTAGTGTCCGGCAGAGGGAAAATGGTGGGTGGTTGGTTGGTGGTTATAGTTGGTGTGGGTGGTGAGTCAAATATTGTCAAAAATAATGGGTGGTTCGTTGGTGGCTGGAGGTGGGTTGGTTGGTTGGCGGTTTAGGTGGTGGGAATGGTTGATTTGATTGGAGGCGATGAAAAAATTGTCAAAAATAGTGGGTGAGTGGAAGATGGTTGTAGTTGGGATGGGTGGGTGGTTGGATTTGGCGTTGGGAGGGGATGAGGAAAAAATTGTCAAAATTGGTAGATGGTTGGTTGGTTGCTGTATTTTGGCGGTGGTGGTGAAATGGTGGGTGAGCAGCAGGTGGTTGTAGGTGGAGTGGGTGGTTGGATTTGGGGGGAGGATTTGGTGTTTGGGAGGGAATTGTCAAAAATAGTGGGTGGTTGGTTGGTGGTTGTAGGTGGTGGTTGTTGGTGGTGTGGGTGTTTAGTGGTGGTAAGGAAGGGGGTATTTATTGTGGGGGGCAGAAACAAATGGTCAAAAATGGTGGGCTGTTGGTTGGTGCTTGTACGTTTGGGTAAGAGGTTGATGTTTGGGGGGAAGGGGTGAAAAAAAAATTCAAAAATGGTCTGCTGTTGTACGTGGGGGTAGTTTACAATCAAACAATTTTTTTTTTTTGAGACAAATGGAAATTTGTCTATCCCGGATACATTTGTGTTTCATTTTGGCAAACAAATTTAATAGATATACAATTTGGTAGGTAACTTTTTAACGACAGAAAACAGCATTGAAGTCCAAACGGTTGATAATAATTCACATATCATACTCCTGCCGTTGCAGTTCCACATTCAAAGGACAGCAGGCTTGTGAATATGGGGGACAAATATGAGAAGCTGAAGGTTCTGTCGCCAACAAAACAATTAAGTGGGTTTGAAAGAAATCTTTGGCAATAAATCATTTATAAAGATGAAGAGGAGACATAACGGATCTTTGGGGCACACCAGTATTTATTTTATGAATACAAGACTGAAACCATCGAAAACAAATCAAATGCAATTTGTCAATACCATTATGCATTGTATACTTGATAAGAGAGCTGAGCCAAAACCATGTACAGGTTATGATATCATATTAGTGGACCCCTTGCTACGAAAACCTAATCTTGGAAGCCGGTAGATTGAGGGGGAATAAAATACGCCTTTTTTAGGAACGGGCAGGACAAATGTTCAACTGTCAACTGTCGATGGAATCCAAATAACGACATTTCTTATCAGGATAAAAGTGGACATTTTTACCGACACTTTTTCATTCGACATAATATTCATAGTCTGGATTTTAAGCTGTCTTTTTTTTTGTCGCTCAAACATCAGTCGATATTTTGGGAGTCGATGAAATTTGTATTCATCCAGTCGACATTATTTGAATATTCGTACGCTTCTCGTTTAACACAATGCAGAAATTGATATTCTTAGACAAATTATTCGTATAAGAAATGAAGTAAAGTACGTTTTTGTGTCACTAGAGCGACGAAAAAGAATAAGTTTAGGTTATTAAAATTCGTTCATTAAAAATAAGAATTTTTATAACGGCGACAGGTAACGTTATTTTGACAGTTGATTTTTACACCATTGTAATCCAATTCTGTTATAGCAAGTTTCATTCAAGAAAAGATTTGCTCTTTCTGTCAAAAGATTTGATCCTTTTCAGTTTTGCAAGTTTCAAAGCAAAACTGACAGATACGAATAGAAAGAGAAATGAACACTTGCAACGATTGTGTTCTAATCCAAATATTAGAAACGAAAATCGGCTCCGCGTAAGGGGCTAGTTGTAGCGATACGGAAAAGCAAACCGACAAAATTTTCAAATGGAAAATTTTGTATGTTCTGATTCGATTTTTAAGACAAATGCTACACTGATCGATGGCAATCAATGCAGAGAATGTTTTTTGTTCATAATAATTTTAATTGAACAAATATTTTTTGTTAAAAATGTGATTTTATATTTTTCTTTTATACGTATAACAGAAAAATGAATAAATACATTTTTAACAAAAAGTACAAAGTTCAATTAAAATTTGTATTTCCAAAATAAGTTCTCTGAGTTGGTTGCCATCGATCAGTGTAGCATTTGTGTTTCGAATCTGAATATATTACACCAAATTTTCCATTTGAAAATTGTTTCGTATTTTTTTCCGTATCACTATTATCTGGTCTCTAAGGGGCCAGTTATAGCGATACGGAAAACCAAACCGAAAAAATTTTCAAATGGAAAATTTTTTTATGTTCCGATTCGATTTTTAAGACAAATACTAAACTGATCGATGGTAATCAATTCATAGAACGTTTTTTGTTCATAATAATTTTAATTGAACAAATACTTTTTGTTAAAATTGTAATTTTTTATTTTTCTTTTAGACGTATAACAGAAAAATGAATAAATATATTTTTAACAAAAAGTACAAAACTCAATTAAATTTTTTATTTGCAAAATAAGTTCTCTGAGTTAGTTGCCATCGATCAGTGTTGTATTTGTATTTCAAATCTGATTATATTACACCAAATTTTCCATTTGAAAATGTTTTCGTATTTTTTTCCGTATCGCTATATCTGGCCTCTAAGTGTGATCTTACCATCAAGGTATTTTTTGTAAATGTTGTATGAAGGGAAGAAAACCTCAATTCAAAAATAGTATATTGTTCGGTTGAAGGCATTTTGATCAACTTTTCGCAGTAACGAAATAAGTAGCTCAATTAATCCATATTCAGCTTTGGTTGGTTGGTTATTTCAAATAAAACAAATGCTAATTTTAAATGAAACATTAAAGCAGTATTTTTTCAAAATTAAATAAATTAGATACTGAATTTTTTTTAAATTAAGTTAAGATTAAGTCGAAAAGCATTACCTAACTATGGGTAAGTAATTTATTTTTAAGATGATATTTAAGATAGTTTTAAAGATTTTCGCCTATTCTAGTAATATAGTCTAAAAGTAATCAAATAAATAAAAAACAGAATCGGAAAAAAGTAAGTTCGTACGCCACAGTTGTGCATATTATTTCTGAATATTAACAAACAATAAACCAAACTCCGTCATGGCAGATTTCGTAAAAAAATTCCCAAATAAATTAGCAAGTCTTTTCTAATTATCCGTGTAAATTTAACAAAAATTGTACACAATGTAGTTATGGGTAATATGATGAGTGTTCCATTCAAAAGCCATGCTAGTTGATTTGATCATATGATATGAAAACCTTAAATAGCAAATAAAAACTATGTAAATTGGTTAAAAAGTATTTAAATGCCATTTAAAAAATTATGATGGAATGTGTTTAGATTTTTGAAGTGCCCTTGAATGTCAAAAATTAAAAAAGACAAATGACTCGCACACAAATTTTTGTGACGAGAATAATGACATTGTTATACGCCCAAATTAGACAAAATTATTATACTACTTTGTGCATGATAATTTGAATTCAGAGCGTATGATTGAAATTTTGTTTTTGGTACCTACCTGATAAAGTTTAAACAAATCATCCAATACAATAATAATTTTAAATTAACGCTCGGAAGAGTTAAGGTTGTTGAAAAATTCGTTTAAAGTGTATATAATTGGTATGACATTCATTTTGACGTATTATTTTAGGTTCTTTCAATAGTTTTTCTTTTAATCTGTGAATTGACCAAGGTAATAATAACGCTTAAAGCGTAGTCTCAAAAAAAAAAAAAAATAGTCTAAGTTTATTATATTTTATGGAAAGCAATATCATTCTAAATGTGGCCATAACAGGCCAATATTCTCTAAGTGTTTCCGTGGCAAAACTTTTGTATAGTTACTTTAAATTCCTTAACTTTCAGCGTTACAAGGCCAAGGCATAGTGCTATTTGGCCTCACTTGTGCTCTGCTCGGCCCAATCTCTAGCCTGCCAACTCCACTTTCTCACTACAAGTATAGTCCAGTCGACAGGTCGGAAAAAGTGGGTTAAGGTGGAAAAAGGTCAAAAGTTAATGAAACTTGGGGATTTCGTTCAGGGATAGCTGGCATAAACAAATATATAAGTCTTTTGTAGAGCGTTAAATTTCCGATAATTTTCTTAGTACAAACATTTTTGTATGTCGATTTGTTACCGAGATATGGCGCTTCGAAAAACAAGTCATTTTTCCAAATTTGTCATAAAATTAAGAATTCCACCTTATTTCTTCGGAAATACTAGTATATTTTCCAACCATTTTAATTTGATGTTCCTTGTTTTTAATTTTTCAAATGCAAATATAATATAATAATAATAAAACCTTACAAATTAACACCACAGGCCAAAATTTTCACAACTGACTTCATTCATAGACACCAGATGCTTTTATGAATAAGATTTGGTTTCTTACCTACACAATCCAATGCGAAAGAAATATGGTGGAATTCTGCATTTCTTAACATTGCTGTTTTTCGAAGCGCCATGTTTTCGTTACGAATTGACATTCAACAATTTTTGAACAATTTAACGTTCTACAAAAAAGTAAAATGTGTTTTTCCTGTAGGAGTAAAGAAAAAAAGTTATTAAGGAAAAACCGGAGCAAGGTCGACAATTCTGCATTTCCACCTCCTTGCTCTTTTTCTATTTCTTCGTAAAGAATTGACGTAAAACAATTTTCGAACCATTGAAATTGTTTGAAATTTAACGCTCTACAAAAAATTCTATGACGTTTTTTTCGTAAGACGTAAAGAAAATAAAATGCATGACTGGGGTCGCACGTACTTGCTCTGTGGGTGCAATAGTACGACGAAAACAAACTTTTCGATCAATAAGAACAACTCATTTTAGAAAAATTTGGTAAAAACTAAAAAAAATTTGGCTAAAACTGGAAAACTCGATATACGGGAGCTAACGTTAAGCAACCTTTAGTATATCAAATTTAGATGTCGTCTTTTGGGTGATATAAATGATATAAATTTCCGCTTATGGCCAAATTAATAAAACTGATATTACCAATTTCCGCTATTGTCATGTGTAGCAAAAAACTAAAAATGTAGTTTTCTTTGAAGTATTATATATATATATAACATACAAAGTTTCATAAAAATCGGGAGAGCCTTTTTTGAGTAAATTATAAAGAATTAAAAAATTGGCCAAAATCTAGTGGCTCTTTGTATATAGGAGCCACCATTTAAAAAAGAGAAACTGAAAAAAAATCAATGCCATCTGATAGGAAGCTGTAAGAAACTATACAAAACAAAGTTTGAGTGAATTCGATGCAACCGTTGACAACTTATAACCATTTGAAAAAAAGCCGTTAAGAGCAGATCTCCGTTATTTGCATTTTTAGCCAAAAACTAAAAACGCAGTTCTCTTAAAAACACTAAAAAAATATAACACACGAAGTTTAATCAAAATCGTTAGAGCCATATTTCCGAGCAAATTAGAAAAACACAAAAAAAAGTTGGCTAAGACTTAACGGCTCGTTGTATGGAAGCCACCGTTTAGAAAGGCTTCAGTTAAAAAAATTATTAAACAATCCTATAGAAAACGATGAAAAACTATGTTAAACGAAATTTGAGTCGATTCAATCAAGCCGTTGCGAACTTATGGCTATTTGAAAAAAAGCCGTTGAAACATGATTTTCGTTACGACCATTTGAGCCAAAAACAAAAAACGCAGTTTTGTTAGAAATGCTTAAAGTAAGCTAAATTTTGAGTTTAATCAAAATCGTTAGAGCCGTTTTCGAGAAAATCTAAATTGAAAAAACTGTTACTTGAAAGGTACCAATTTGAGCCGGGCTAAAACGAAATAAAAAAAACCTCGACAACCGTTTTTCTTCAAACTACTGTATATCAAGTTTGAAGAAAATCCGTCAAGCGGTTTAGGCTGTAGCATGACGTGAAAAAGCGCACATCCGCACAGACGGTATGGCGAAAACCACTTTTTTGGGCTTCTCTATCATCGTAATGTCATGTTTGATTAAAACCTAGATTTTTACTTGCGATTATAGGTACTATAAGGCAAGTTATGCATTCGTGGAAAAAAAAGTTTTGAGATAACAATCAAACATGACATTACGATGATAGCGAAGACGAAAAAAGATGGTCTAAAAATTCTGTCCGTCTGTCTGTCTGTCTGTCTGTCTGTATGTATAGAACCCTACAGCCCAAACGGGTGGGCCGATACATTTCGAGGATGAAAAAAAATATATGTTTGATCCCTATAGGCTTTGTTGTTTGGAAGAAAGCCGCAAATCCATCAAATTTTTCTTCAAAATCGGACCTCTTCATGAAAAAGTCATGAAAGTGCGAAATGTATATGCCCCTTTCTTCCAAACCAAAAGGCATACGGAAATAAATGTTACATATTCTGATTTGGTTGTTAATACTCTTAAAAGTTGCATTTGAAGTTTTTGATTCTGAGGATATTTTCAAAATTTGACTCACAAAAACAACAACACACCGAACTTATGAAATTGGTTCTTGGAGTCAAAATTTTAAATTGTCATTTCATTTGAATGACAGGGCTTTCCACTGAAAGTAGTTTTTCAATGATTGCTATAACCGACTTGTCAGTGAAAATATAAAACGTTCCACTGATTATGTCTCAATGATGCATTTCAATGATAGCTATAACTGGCCCCTAACGAAATGACATACAACAATTTTTGTACCAACAAAATTGTAGTAAATTTAACGCTTTTGAAGTAAAACGTAAGGAAAAAAGTTATTGAGGGAAAACCGGAGCAAGGTCGAACATTTTGCATTTCCCCGTCCTCCTCTTTTCCACAAGGCTATCGTAGTCCAAAACTTCCTCAAATGTTAATTAACTATTCCTTAGCAACATCCCAAAGTTTCATTAACTTCCGACCTCTTTCTACCCGCCCACTGTACTAAGAACAAAATAATAAAATAAAATTACGTTGGGATGACAATAATAATGGGTATGGCCTGAAACCTGGTGGGCAAGTGGGGATGGGTTGAGGGGTGTAGAAAGTTGGCGATTTCAACGAGGAACCATAAATACAACAAAATTTCATGATTATTCGGGTATTTCCGAAACAATAAAGCCAAATTCTTAATTTCTTTGTATTTTTTGGTGAATTTTAAAAAAATTACCAGTGGTCGGCAGGCATATATTTTCGAGTCCTGAAGCTGCATTAGTAAAGACCAATAAGATTGTCAACTAACGGATTAAGACGCTCACACAAAACTTTTTACATAATCTTATAGGCGGCGCTCATTAAACTGCAGTAAACAGTTTCCTTTTTTGTTAGGTCTTCCAACATGAAAACTCCTGGGCGTAGTTGTTATTCGACTAATTAGTGATTCGAGTCGCTATTGGCTCCTCGGAATGCTAGAGGAGTGTCTTTTGCCAATAGCAACATAATAGTTTTGGTTTTATTGACCGCCAGTGGTCTTGTCGATGTCGACACATAGAAATTACTGATCTAAGATATGGTTTTCCAGCGACTTAATCTATCTACAAGCCATGGATCCGATAAATCCGAAGCTTGTCGTAAGTTCACCTTTTGATCAAAAAGCCACGAGGAGGTGACGATGCAGCTCCTAACGCAGCTGACTTGGAAAAATTATTATTTACCTATATTTGTATATCAACTTTTCAGCTCATAATACAATAAAAAGAATTTATCTGAACTAACATTTATTTACATTTAAATAAAAAAAAACTTAATTATTAAACATTCGCTGAACTATACTTTTATAGTGATCTTCATCCCGTTTCCATGTTTGCTTAGTGCGATTGTACAATGCGAGAAATTCCTTCTTGTCTTTGATATCATCCACTTTCTTTATAGTGGCCAAAACTTTGTCGTAGGCTTTTATATTATAGAAAGCTTGAGCTCGACGGTATAGAGCCTTTTCGAAATTTTTAATCTCATTTGAGGCTATGGAATTAACAAATTCGGTCATATAAAGAACATCTTCATATCGTTGTTCTTGCAATAAGCAAGCAGCTATGTTCGTTTGTAAGGTTTGGAGCAGAGCAGTCATATCAGCTCCATCTAAGCCATTTAATTCTTCTGTCAAAACATCGAATGGTTTGAAAGAAATCAAGCACTTTGCAGCTCGACTAAAGTAGTCGTGTGCAAATTTTGGATAGTTCTTGAACATTTCCACTCCATTGCTACGATACTTCTGTGCCAATTCATACATTTCCTTGACATGAAGTTGAAATAGATATTTCGTTGGCGAAAGAGCACTGAGAGTAATTTCAAAGTAAATTGGTTCCTTGGAATTGGTTTTAATTTGGCACTGGCTAGTTTCCCCTAGCAACATGTTTTGAACCAATATTTCTGTGTAGCAATCGATTGGAGTGACTGCTGCTCCCATTTCAAGTTCGAATTCATCCTCCCGGCGCAAGTAGGAACTTGGACGTTCTTCGAGATTTGCGATTTTAGATACTTTTATCCGGCAAGTTGAAAGTGGTGTGGGTTTTTGTACTTTTTCAAATTGTAATGAAAGAACTTTTTTGGAAAGTCCTTTATTCAAATCCTTCCATTCTTTTTCAATTATCCAATCCATTGTGATAAGTTTTTATTGAAAATTAAGTATATTATTGTTAACTTTGTTAAATTTGTTTAATTTGTCTTATTATAAACAAAGATATGACAGCTAACAGGTAACCATTTAATAACAATGGCTGTAGATTCGCCGAACTGAGTTTTTGTCATAACGCTAGATGGGCAGAAGCTTCGCTATACACAATGCAGGTAAGGTAGTGCTTGTTCGTGACCTGTAAAACTAGTGGTGGATTTACATTATTTTGCATCTTGATTACTGCAAAAATCATACTTGTTCGATAGAGACCCTGCAAACCAAACCGCAGTAGTTTTCTAGAAAACACTACTACAACTAAAAATATATCCTTCGAATGTGTGGGTTTTCTTATTTACTACTTCCCCTGCGCCGTAGAGTATACCCCTGCAAACAAGAAAGTACGGTAACAATCGATGAAATATGTACATCAAAGGAAGTAGTTTGGTTTCTCCTGAAAAAACAATTAACGATTCCGTTTTGAACTGCGCGAAGGAGAAATCCAGGATGTAATGCAAAATGTTGTCTCTTTTTTTTCTTGTGGTCGTTTGTCTTTTTGTCAGAGTGATCTTCGATTCAAAACATAATCATCAACAGTTTTTAAGTTGAGTTGAGTTTGTTGTGTATAATTTGAGAATATGGCGAATCCTTTTTTTATGAAAGTTATATTATTGTTTGTGATATTTTTGTTTGTTTTTAATAATAAATATATTTTTAATAATACAAATGTAAATAATAATATAATATATTTAATAATAAAATTATTATCATAAAAATGCATTTTTCTATTTTTTTTTTGATTTCATGTCTATTTCGGTTCTTAGTTCTACATTCACAGCGCTGTGCATCTATGGAAGTACGAATATAACTGGTGGAATATGCGCTTCAAAAAAGTACTTCAGATGTACATCCATTGAAGTAGGTGCATCCTCAGAAGTACTTTGGATGTGCTTTGGAAGTACTTTTATTGGCGGGGAAGTGCAGTACTTTTTTGATATTTTGCTTTTTTAGAAAGAGATAGTGCCTTCATATATTCTTATATACAGTTGGCATATAACTGAATTTTTTCCCGATCGCCTATCCTTTTTCAGTGGAAAGGAAGTACTTCTTTTACGTACATATTCCACTGGTTATTTCTGTACTTCTACGTTTGCAGGGTAGTCTAGTTTACAGACATACAGATATAAACAGCAAACTCGTACTCCTCTTGTCTTAAACACCCTCAAAATATTTTATTCACCACTGTATACGTATATCTCTGTCTGTGCATTTTAATTTTTTCGTGTATTGGTTTCCCATTTAAAATGCACGGGAGAGATGCTCAAAATAAAATGCACACCAAACTTGTATGCAATTGTACATTTCTTGCTTCTTGCGACACACAAACATCGTTTAATTTTACACTTCTTACTTACAGACGTCTTTTCAAACAACAACAGCTGTGATCTCTTATCCATCAAAATAGCTTGGTTGCACCTTGTTGTGAACTGTGTCGTGGGAAAATTCAGGGTGAAAAATGTCCCATAAAACGCCCCGCAGTGTGACCATCGAACGAAACTACAACCGTTTAGGACTGTTCGATGTTATGGATTAGTTTGTCGTCCTCGTGAAAAAGTAAAAGACTTCCCCATAGAAAACAGCATTATAGTTAATACAAATGAAACTTACCTAAACGTATTGCTGTCAAAAATGGAGAAGAAGATATCGTTTGGTTTTACAAAAGTTTCTAAAAAGTTTAATTTATTGGTAAATAATTTAGAACCTAAGGATGATAAGAATAAAATTGAATTGATTAAATGCCTTGAAGGCCAATCCATACAATTAGTTGAGTAAGATATTTTGAAATTGTTCTTATATCTTTAATTCTTTGTTTCTACCGTTTAGGGAGAGAAAAGCGGAACCACTTTTGGTTATACCCCTGAAGGATGGCGGAAAAACTTCGGCGGCGTTATTGAGTTTAAGGACCAGACAGGCAGTCTTGAATGATGAGCAAATTCCAGCGGAAGAAGAAATTAATAAAGAAATCCCGGCAGTACCAAACGAAAATAAAGCCGAAGATATAGAAAAACGAGCCGCCAGAGAGCTATTGGCTGAGATTAATAAAGGGGACGAAGAAGATGGAATCGGCTCTACATTAGTACTTCCAGTAAAAGCAGAAGATTTGCCGTTAGAGGGTGCCAAAGAATCGACCATTGACGACTACGAATCCATTCCAATCACACAGTTTGGCAAGGCAATGCTCCGCGGAATGGGTTGGAAAGACCAGCCAAAGAAAAAAGGTGACCCCATCGACAGTGGACCGGTTTTACGACCAAAAGGAATGGGTCTTGGTGCTGATAAAGCGGTTAAAGCTAAAGCTCTCTTGGTTCCTCCAGAAGCAAATGAGGTTCTTGAGATAAAGAAGGGAGCTTGTGTTCGAGTTCTTGGCGGCAAACATAAGGACTCTTATGGTCAAGTAGAAGGCTTAGATGACCACGCAGGTCGAGTGATTGTAAAAATGGCCTTGGGTTCGGTCAAAGAGTCATTCAATGAATTCATGGTTCAGCCGGTCTCTAAAAAGGAATACGCTCAATACTCCAAGTGCATAAGTAAGTAAAAAAGTCCAAAGGTTTTGCGATTTAAAAGACCAATCGATGCTTTGCTAGCTACTCGAAGCTATCTTAGAAGGGCACGGGCACATTTCACTATATCAAATCATATTTCTTTCTAGACTCAACAAAATACGAGGAATATAGGCAAATGCAAAACGAGCATGGTCAGATTATTCCCAAAAAAGAAAATGTAAAAACTGAAACCGATGACGAACGACCAGGGCATAGCCATCGTTCTGAAATCAAGAACGAGATCACAGCTCAGAAGGACGAAAGCAGGATGTCATCCCGAAGAAACTCACCAGAGCATACGAATTATCAAACAGAAACCAGACATCGCTCTAGACCTCGAGAGAGACATTATGATGAATATTCAGAGAGCAGCACAAGTAATAAGAAATACTCCAGCCGACAATCACCCAGCAGACATCAAAGCCAATCTGATGACTCGCAGAGCTCTTCTAATTCTCATTCAAACAGGAACAAACACAAAAAGAAGTCATCCAAGTCTAAGAAAAGCAAAAAAAGTAAAGACAAGAAGCATGAGAGAAGACATTCGTCAGAAGATTCATCTGATACCGAGCGAAGACACAAGAAAAAGACTAAAAAGAGCAAACGTGGTCGGTCTCGTTCAAGGTCGAAGAATAGATCGCAGTAGACATCTTAAAAAAAGTGTGATTAAAATTGATATTTTTTAAATGAAACTAGAATCGTTTGTATACTTAAATTGTGCATTTTTCTTGAAACAAGAGGGATTTCATTCGAAAAATGAAATTGAAATACCTACTTGCATAAAGGCGACGTATAAATACCTATTTTCTAAAAAAAATGTTTTATGAAATAAATGTTTGACATTTGTAAATTGTAGTTGTGAAGGTGTTGTTTCAATAAAAAAAAAAAAACAAAGTATTCTAACTATTCTCCTTCACCAATTTCGAAAATAGGTTTGCTAACTAATAGATAATAAGAGATTTTCTTGGCAGAATTTGTAAATATAAAATAAAACAACAGTTAAGATGAGATTCAACTTGGAATTTCACTTACGATTCAAAAAGGTTTAGAAAATGTACCGGTCGTCAACACGCACTGATTTTGATTTCGATTTTCACCAAAGTGTGTTGGACTGGAGTCCGTTTCCGGCATAAGCAACCCTGCTTATTTTTCGTGGTAAGAAATTAAAACTGTTATTAGCTCTGTTTGTTGAGTCCTTCGTTCGCCACAACTTGTTTTTTGAAAAACCTCATCACGGCCTAACGAGTAAATTCTGGGGTCGCCCTGAAGTCGATCTTTGTATTTTGCTGGGGCGAGTTCCTGCTTTGTATATTTATAACCTGTAGTATAGTACAATCATCAAGGGGTTTTTCTTTGTAGGGCAAAACAAGGCATTAACTCATTTTGGATGAAGAAGGATTGGATAGAGGTGAGTTCCTCAGCAGCGCCCTAAAGCGGAAGAACAAAGCAATACTAAAAATTCCCAAGTAATATTACTAGAGGTTATGTACAATTTTGCAGAATAAGGACTTCCAACTTACTGTAGCTGCAGCGTAGTGCCATGTAACGTATCGCATTTCGCATGTCAAATATTGAATATACACGCGAAAACGCAGACCTGCAGACGCACATGGTGACAGACGCGTTGGTTAACTTTTAATAAATACGTGAGCATTTTTGACATTTGGCTTTTAAAACTGAATTTTAAAGATGTAGCTTATATGAAAAAATAAAACAAAATTTAATGGTGTTTTGTGTCATGCTTTTATCGCCTTGCCTACATTGCGAAAAAATATTTGCAATGTGTGATGACCATTTCAGCATCGTAAAAACAATCATTCAAGACAAAGCAATGAAATGAAAAACAAATGTTACATATATATATGTATGAGTATTTGCATGTGTTATGTGTAAAAACAAACTTTAATTCTATGATTAGAAAAAAATGCGTACGACTCCATTGTGGACACTTCTAATTAGGTGCGTACGTTTTCTTTCGACATGCGATACGTGTGCGTCTGCTCTCCGTCTGCGTTTTTTTATTGTGTTCCAGCAGTACTAATATAACTTTATACATACTGATGGATTCACATTGTTGTGCAACATCTTGATCAGCAAATTTCAAGAAAAGCAAAGCGAGAGAGATATACGTTATTATACAGAAGAGTGCAAAAATAAGCAAATATACGTTCTCGTCCAGATGAATATGTTTGTCTTGAACGTGATTTTACCTACTACTTCCTGTATATCCCTTTTCAATCGAAAAAATATGATTTTTAATTTGTGTATCCTTAATTTTTTCAGAAATCTATTTGCCTTGTGCGGCCTTGCCTCCAAGACTGGCTTTAAGAAAATACAATGCAGTGTCGGTTTTACAGTTAAAAATAGCGAATTCTAATAAACTGGACATTTTGTTTACCCTTTCAACCTGTTAATATCTACCCATGTAATTTTCGTACTTTTGCATTTCTTAAATGCTCATAAAAAAACATCCATTGATGTCAAAAAGTGGTTTGATTGTCTTTTGTTTCTTTATTGCATTTAAATTGTCAAGGAATTCCTATTGATTGAAGGGATTTCCAATATCGTTGTAGTGCTTCCCAAAGCTGCCGTACTGCACAATCTGTCTGAAGCATACTGGCTGCGCACAATGGTGTAGCAGTAGCAGTAGCACGCAGCAATGTCAAAGTAAATGCCAAAAAAAGTAGCTCACAAAGCAGCATACACGAATACAATGTGTAGCACTGAACTCAAACAAAAATCATGTCTGCCATTTTGGTTTGTTGTTGTTTTGCAGCGCAGCAGGTCGTGAAGTTCGAGTCGAGTCGACTTGTACTTCAGCGACTCTCTCTGCTGCATCTGCTACTTCACATTGTAGCCGTGCAATACGATTTACATACATTTAACTTTGACATTGCTGCGTGCTACTGCTACTGCTACACCATTGTGCGCAGCCAGTAAAGTATTTCCAAATTGTAGTAGTTTAGAAGGAAATCAATAGTTCTCTCTTATGCTTCCACCTTAAAATCAATTTTCTTTTTTTAACCAATCAAATTGAAGAAAAGTAGGCGTCGTTGCCATATTTGAAATAGTATAAATAGAGGCAAATGAAAATTTTCAATTCATTCGAAATCAGTTTGGGAAGCTTCATAGCTGGCTGCTTGGACTGTGAAAACTTAGATTAATTTCTTTCTAATTTACATATATTTGTGAAAAAAAATCTTAAAAAACCTTAATCAAAATGGTAAGTTCACGTTATTTGCTCAATATTATTATTAATAATAATAAATTGTTGATTCATTCGCCACATTAATAATTTAAATGATTAATTAAAATTAAATTGTTTGAGAAAAAATGGCGATGTGTTTAATCGATGACGTTATCGCTGTCGGCTTTCTATTGATTTTCCTCAACTACCTAAACGTTTTAAAACAATCTGAATTATAGCTGCATTTTTCAAATTAATCGCTTACAATATACTTTTTCTCAGTATAAACATTTCAACTAATTTTCGCCATTTACACAATTGACAAAAAAAATATATCGTAAGAAAACATGAAAGGCGTGGCAGCGTCTAGAACATTCACATAAAATTCAACCTTTTTCTCATTCAACTATAACTTCTAATCTTGCTTTTGCCCCATTTCTTAAGTTTGTGCTAAGATTTTGTTCAGATTTTAATTAATTTCAATAAAAACTTGCAACATAACCGGCAGATGGTGCGGCAGCCATCTTCTTTTCTTCTGCGGCAAATTAACCGCACCTATTTTTTGAATTTTCCGTTTTTCATCTCGATCTTCATGACTTCATTCGTTTCCTGTTACGCATTTTTTTGATGATGTCATTAAACATGAATTTTTTTTTGTTTCTCTTTAACAGCGTGAATGTATCTCTATCCATGTTGGTCAAGCTGGTGTCCAGATTGGTAACGCCTGCTGGGAGTTGTACTGTTTGGAGCATGGAATCCAACCTGACGGTCAAATGCCATCAGACAAGACCGTCGGCGGAGGTGATGATTCGTTCAACACCTTCTTCAGCGAAACTGGCGCTGGCAAGCATGTGCCCCGTGCCGTGTTCGTCGATTTGGAACCTACTGTCGTCGATGAGGTCCGTACTGGAACTTACCGTCAGTTGTTCCATCCCGAACAATTGATCACTGGTAAGGAAGACGCCGCCAACAACTACGCCCGTGGTCATTACACAATTGGAAAGGAAATCGTCGACTTGGTTTTGGACAGAATCCGTAAATTGGCTGACCAATGTACCGGACTCCAAGGTTTCCTAATCTTCCACTCTTTCGGTGGTGGTACCGGCTCAGGATTCACCTCCCTGTTGATGGAACGCTTGTCTGTGGATTACGGAAAGAAGTCAAAATTGGAATTCGCCATCTACCCAGCCCCACAAGTGTCGACAGCTGTTGTTGAACCCTACAACTCTATCTTGACCACCCATACCACTTTGGAACATTCCGACTGCGCTTTCATGGTCGACAATGAAGCCATCTATGACATCTGCCGCAGGAACTTGGACATTGAACGACCAACCTACACCAACTTGAATCGTTTGATCGGCCAGATTGTGTCATCCATCACCGCTTCATTGCGTTTCGATGGTGCCTTGAACGTCGATTTGACTGAATTCCAAACTAACTTGGTACCATACCCACGTATCCACTTCCCTCTGGTCACCTATGCTCCAGTCATCTCTGCCGAGAAGGCTTACCACGAGCAATTGTCTGTTGCTGAAATCACCAACGCCTGTTTCGAGCCAGCCAACCAGATGGTTAAGTGCGATCCTCGTCATGGCAAATACATGGCCTGTTGCATGTTGTACCGTGGAGATGTTGTTCCTAAGGATGTCAACGCTGCTATTGCCACCATCAAGACTAAGCGTACCATCCAATTCGTTGATTGGTGTCCAACTGGTTTCAAGGTCGGTATCAACTACCAGCCCCCAACTGTTGTACCAGGTGGTGATTTGGCTAAGGTCCAACGTGCCGTGTGCATGTTGTCCAACACCACAGCCATCGCTGAGGCATGGGCCCGTCTCGATCACAAGTTCGACTTGATGTACGCCAAGCGTGCCTTCGTCCACTGGTATGTCGGAGAAGGTATGGAAGAAGGTGAATTCTCCGAAGCTCGTGAGGATTTGGCTGCCCTCGAGAAGGATTACGAGGAAGTTGGCATGGACTCTGGAGATGGTGAAGGCGAAGGCGCTGAGGAATATTAAGTTATTTCATTTAAAAAAAAATAAGAAGAAGACACACAAGAGTCTTGTTTCGAATCAGACGTGCGATTGAAATTGGAATAAAAAAAAAACATAATTTCAACTATAACAAATTATGGTCTTTTCTTTCCTAATTTTGTATAGCTCGCTACTCTTAGAAGGGTTGCTTTTCTTGAATTCTAGATGAATTGTCCTTATTTTTAGAAAATCATTTTAGAAAATCGAATATCCAAGCTGGAGTAGGAAACGGCCTTATTTGTTGGCAAATTGAACGTTTTTTTGATAAGGTTTGTGGTACCTAGTAAACTGCCCCACTAGTATAAGAAGAAGCCTTTGGCAGTTATGGTTCACAACTGGAATTATTTTCAAGGTCTACTTTTCTACTTTGCTCGTTAGTGGATGTAAAGATTATTCATGCCAATAGAGCTTTCGCTACCACCGGAAATTTCTTGAAACCAGAAGAATCTGTTTGCCAGTTAATACAAGTAGAGATGTTCGACGCGCAAACCATAAAAAGGGATTGGTCGGTTCGAGCGTTCGACTATATGTTTCTGCTCAGACAATTAACATTTCGATTTTCTTTTTTTGTTTGAATTCATTAAAAAAAAAAAAGAATAGAAAGACGAGGAATGTGGAAGCAAGAATATATGTATGTTGATTCATGAATGGATGGACCATAAAAAGAAGCTTAAAGAAATTTTGTGAACACGTCATATGATTAGAGGCACCATTGTACCATAGGTATACAATCTGTAGTTTTTTAGGTAGTTTAATATTTATAGCAAAGTAGGAACGGATATGTAGGTATACTTGGAGTGTCTTCGTGTAATAACCTAGTAATTTCCGCCTGGGAAATTCTATTGTTCTTATTTTCTGTTTCTCTGAAGTTAATAGGTATAATCGCGACGCTTTCTAATTTCGCTGCCGCATTTTTTGAGGCAATGCACTCGCTAATTATAGAACTTTCCAACCAGGGTCGATGAACAGAAAGTTGACGTCGCTTAGTGCAACATGCTAGGAAGTAGGGGTGCATATTTCAGCGGGTGAGCATTTCTAAAATTAGAATTATGAACTTAAAAAAGCATATAGGTATATATAAGTGTGAAATAGATCAGATAAAAATGTATATAAATCAAAATAGGAAGTTGTTTCTGAATTCTTTGAGTTTTGATATTGAATGTTTTAACCTTTCGATTTCCCTCCAAATGGACAACCCTGTGATGGTGATGCAATGCTTCTTTTACTTTCATATCTATGTGGGTACCTACTTACTATACCTTAATACTTTAGGAAAGCGTTATACAAAATACCTATCTTTCCAAATGAAAACCTAGTTAAGATTGAACATTTCAGAACCAAATAAGTATACAAATTGAGAACGCCTCGTTGTTTTTAACTATTTTAAAAAGATGACGTGTTCTGTACGTGTGTGCTTGTTCAACCAACGCACAAATTCATACCAAGCAAATATATTGGACAAGCTGATTATGGTAACCTGTTTCGGTTGATGGCAACAAGCAAAAACAAAATGAAAAAAAGCATGAAAAAATAGGTAACATGTGCCAGTGCCATCTGTTTCTTCGCCTTTTCCAGAAAATCGATTTAAACCTTTCTTTTTAGTTTTTAATTTTAAATAAATTTTTAAAGTGAAGGAAATTTGCTATTAGCTTGAGTTCTTGTGTCTTTCGGATGCATTTTGAGTGTATCTTTATCTGGTTTGCATAGAGTACCATGTAATGGTATTACCTTGATGCTGATGCAGTGTTGTATGTTATATTGTAGGTAGCTATATGTGTTTTTTTTTTTAACTGCTTCGTCATAAGAAATTCTGTCTGGTGACTGGTGAGCTCTGACTAATACAACTGCAATACGCAAGTCTCATTATTTATGTCGCATTGAAACTATGAGTATGGTGCGGCAAACTTATCGATCGCAGACCGCATATTTTTAAATTTGCACGACCATATAAGGGGTAGATAATTCAAATGCTATGAAGTCATCGAGATGATGATTGTAAACCGATGAATAAAGTGTTATGTGTAGGCTGCAGTCACCACCCACGCCCTGACTCTGATACACGCAACTACTATTTTTTTGTTGTTGATACAAATGACAATAAAAAGTTTGTGGACGGTGGTATAACTGGCAACTGATTTTCTTTAGTTGCAGCTTTTGCATATTGTTGCATTTGTAGGTAGGTGAGGTTACCCTTGGTTAGAGTAGAGGCATGTCAGGAACACATAATATATTCTATGTAGGTAGGACGTTAACTATTGTAAATTATTCTAAAAAAAAACTCCCAGCTGTAGTTAGTAGGTACCTAAAATTAAAGTCCGTTTAAAGCCGAGTACTCTGCATATTCCAAGTTAGGTATAAGGATTTTAAATTCGGATTTTCTTAGAAAGTGCTAACGATATTGATTAAACTTCGAACATAGACATTTTAGCAATCGTCAATCAAATCGGACCAAACAAAATTGTTTGTGCACAATTTCGACAAATTTAATGTCTATACGCACTCACCAGTTTCACAGTTTTTGCAAATGCCAAACTGTTGCGTGCAGCCCTATACGCGGTACAAAATGATTCTTACTCATTCCTCGTATTAAATACCGCTTACTCATCTTCGTTGTGGTTCGGCGGTTATATCATCAGATTTTGATTCAACAATACAATATCACTTGTGTCGACACTATCAAAACATTCGACAATTCTGCATGCGAATAGACACACCCCAATGAATATTATGTGGCTGAAATTTGAGTAATATTTGTATTTGGCTTCTTGAGTGGATTCTGACTTCAAATCGAGAAGCGAAATTCTCTTATCAGAATCGTCAGAAGTTTCATTTCTTTACCAATGGATCGTTTTCAGAAGACTTACGGATGCTTCCGGGCACTTATGACTACCAAATTTCAACTAGGTGGGAAACATAATGCATATAGAGGGTCATATTTCTATATACTCAGAAGAATATCCATCTTCGGTGCATCCAAATCATTATGGCAAAAGTTTCCAAACTCTTTTTGCCACACTAAAAATATCGATATTTGTTTTGGTTAGCGCATCGTATTGGAACAGCAAAATATAAGAATCGATTTTTTGTATACTTGTATTTTTAATAAAAAAGTGAAGTCTAACAATATTGTATGTATTTATTCTTAAATAAAAATGAGAATTTAATGTCACCCCACCGCACCGTGAGCAGTGTTAACGATCGTTGTTTGTCTGGAACTTTCAATTTTTAAAATAAATTGTTCAATTTCAAGTGTTGCATACTCTTAGATGCATTACACATTTGCTTTGATTGCATTCGGATAGATAAGACGCACAGGGTGTTTCCTAATTCATTTGCAATAATTTGGGAAATTATTGGTGTTTATTTTATATAAATGTTTTAGGGTCTGGTTTAAAATCCCGAAAGATCGAGATCCCGACAGTTCAAAATCCCGAACATTTCAAATCCGATTTTGACCAAATTAGCTTCCAGGTTTGGTGTTATAGTCCATTGAATCTGGCAGTGGGAAGGGTGTCGTGGTAGTAATTGCATGCTGGGTGCATGCATTAAAAACTCTATGCAGAATAGCTTTCGTGATTGTTCTTCGTCGGGACCTTTTACTCACCAATCAGGTATGTGCTTGGATCGAACGAGTCATCATTGGGATTGGCCAATTGGGACATGTCCTTCACAAAATTCACAAATAATACGACTATATTTTCATGTTAGGAAAATGTAATAATACAGAATTTGACAGTCGGCTGTCAAAAATATGTATAATGTTAATCTAAAACTGGAAATGTTCGGTGTGAATGATTTTCATCTTTTCGTAGACTTTCTGCTGGAAACCGGGTTCAGCTCGGTGTGAAAACCCTATATAAAAGAATATAACACTTTAAAGACGATGTTGCCAAAGGCCCACGTCGTGCGCCATCTCGTAAAAAAAACTAATAATGAGAACCATATTTCAGGAATATGAACATTTTGCAGAAACCAGGGGTGGAATCGGCTAAGGTGATTTGTGATATGTGATAGTCACAATATACAAATTTCGTCTGGCAAAGGTGATTGTCACATGTGACAATCACATTTTTGTGACTTTTTCTTGTGACAGCTATTTAGGTGTCACTTGCATACAAAAATAATAATAAATAAAAAATAAACCTCTGACGCTGACTTATAAAACAAAATTATTTGCTTTTGCTGTCAAAGATTTGTCAAAGATCTATACTAATGTTGTTTTCGATTGGGAGAAATTAGTTTCTCCTCATGATTAAAGTAAAAATAAAAACAATAAAAAAAAAAAAAACAGAAATGAACATTTTTTTAATTGAGATATTTTTCTGAAACGCGTATATGTTGTGAGCAATCACGTGAAGTGACAACTAAATTAATCTTTTCTAAATAAATACATAATTGTCACGTCCCTTAATGTAAATTATATATTAAAATTGTTCGAATTGTTTAATTTGAAATACAAAGTATATAGAAACTGTGACGTTCGTATATATGCGCCTTCAGACCGCATATTTCATAAAAAGCAGAAGAAGTAAGACTCGCAAAACACAACTCCGAAGAGAAACGATTTGTCTTCGGAGTTCTCTCCAATTGCCCAACGGAAAATGACATAACGAAAATAAACAAAATTCCGGTGATCACATTATGCAGACGCACAAAATTATTTTATCACATGTGATTGTCAGAAATGTGACAATCACAAATCACATTAGCCGATTCCACCCCAGCTCTTCTTTAGACACCATCAGTAATCATCATCACGTTGTTTTTCTCCCATCAACCGATTTTTTGAGAATCTACGAAATTACTTCAATTACCCTATTTGTTTTTTTTGTGACAGTTTTGATAGAATAAAAGTTGCACTTTGCAGTATAATAGGCTTTTCACACTGGATCAAAAACTCGGTTTTAGTCTAAAACCCCAAAACCTACAATTTTTCATACACTAGTAGTTTTTGATAAAACTCCTCAAAACCTACATGCAATCGCAAATATGTGAAAACAAACTGATCTTTTGGCACCATCAACTCGTCGATAAAACAGTGTAGTGTTCTCAGAGTATGGGATTTTTACCGACAAAAGAGAGAAACAGCAAGGTGTATTTCTTATTTGAGTGGGATTTTCACTAAAAATGTAAAGGGATTTTTTGGAAAAAGTATTCATGAAACGTCAAACGAAACCTTGTTTTTGTTCAGTGTGAATGCTCCAACTAGGTTTCGTAAACTTTTTGAGTTTTTTGTCCAGTGTGAAAACCCTAATAGGCTTTTCACACTGGATCAAAAACTCAGTTTTCGTAAAAAACCTCAAAACCTACATCAAAGCCAAGAGGTTTCCCATTGTCTTCATAAACTAGTAGTTTTTGATAAAACTCTTCAAAACCTCATAAAAATTATAAAATTGTCCAAACAAACACATCTAATATATATTCAGCTCTCAGTAAAAGAAAAAAAAAAAAACTGCTGACAAAGAATCTGTCAAATCGAAGTTGTTTTCATTTCGGAAAAAAAAAACTTAAAACGGTACTCTGTCTGTTACAGTTGTTGTGGTAAGCTCTATTTTTTCTTAAATAAAATTCGTTGATAATATTTAATTTCATTATACCTAGATGATGTCTGAAGAAAGGAAAAAAAAGCAAGAAGAAGAAGCTCTGTTCGGCCTCAGATGAAGAGTTCCTATTAGAATTCTGGGAGGAAAAGGAGGTTGAACTACGAGGAAGCCGGAAAAACGGCCACATTTATAAAGAGATGTCGGCGGCATTTGTGGAACGGCTGGTGCAATATACGGCCGAGGAGATCAAACTGAATATACACATCCTCACCAATCGCTACAAGTAAGAGCATTCCTATGAAATATACAATTTTATTAATACATTTATTCCTAAAGGAAGGAAAAGAAAATCATTGGGCCATCTGGTGGCTCCCCGTTTTTTATAGAGTTTCAGAATCACTTTCAACTTTCCGACTTCTTCAAATGATGATGCTGGAGATTCGAGGTATTCCACTTCATACTCCGAAGTTGAAATCGAAGCCATCGATGATTCTGCTGCTCCTTCTTCAAAGTCGACGCCGAAACCTAGGAAGAGAAAACAATACAGATGAAATACTAAGAAGCGACGAACGAATAGAAATTCTGATAAAACAGGTCAACGCGTCAGATGCTGAAGTTAAAGAAAGGGAAGAGAAAAAAATAGCCCCACTCAATGCCGTCTTTACCATAAGGGCACACGGGGCCCGTGCCCAGGGCCCCTTTCGAGACGGGGGCCCCGAAAGGCTGATATATTCAATTACACTACAATAAGTGGGCTCTCTGGAAAATTATAAGATTTCTAGAATAAATCAAATTCACTTTTCAGTTTGTTTGTCCGTGGATGAAACAACCTTCTATATTCACTTTCTTTGGTAACAATTCGTTCAAGATCTCAAATGGCGTTGGCTATTTCATCCTCTGGCATTGTGCCACCTTGTTGGAAGGCGGTCGAACTGCACATTTCGCTTTGAAGCTGCCTATGAATCTTCTCACTATTGACAAGCCAACGTGCACAATGACCAAGAATTCGGCGGAAGCGAAATTGATGCGAGAATGCAAAATCATCATCTGGGATAAATGCACCATGGCGCATAAACGAGTTTTGAGGCAATTGACTGAACTATGAAAACATTTTTAAGTGAATCGAGACAAGAAGTTGAAATTGACTAAGAACATTGCAGAGGGACGATACGTATTTCGAACAGAACCATGATTTTCAAAATAAATTTGCACAATTTGGAAGCGTTGTTCAGGCGTCTTGAAATGCCACCAACTGCCGAATTCTCGTGACAACTGCTGGCGCTTGACAATGGCCAAATTCCTGTTGATGTTTTGACTGGATTGATATCGTTCCCGCAAATTTTTGAGAGTTCACATCCTCCTCGAAGGAAGGACTCGTCAACAAAGTGTTCCCCGGCATTTCACAAAAATATAAAAATCTCCATTGGATTAGGGAACGAGTAATACTAGCAGCAAAGAATAAAAAAGTCGATAACTTAAATTTCATAATTCAAAGTCAAATCGCAGGATTCACACAAATCCGTTGACAGCGTGACCGACGAAGATGAAGCGACCAACTATCCGAAGGAATTTTTGAACGCGCTTGATCTGCCAGGAACTCTGCTGCATAATTTACAGCTGAAAGTGACAAGGTTCAAAGGAGTGGAAGTCCTTATCCCACGAAATCCGATTATTCCAACTGATCTTCCATTCCAATTCAAGCGAATTTAGTTCCATTTTATATTGGCTTTGCCGATGACAATCAAAAAATCGCAAGGCCAATAGTTGGGAGTCTGTGGGATGAATCTCGAATTCAACTGTTTTTCGCACGGTCAGCCGTCAGCTGTACGTTGCCTGTCCGCCTTTGCATTACATTCCACTTTAATCTACTCCGTCGATGAATTAACAAAGTCGAACCATTTACAATCACTATCAACTGAGGCCATCGGCAAACCGTCTTTGCTGTGTTCTTGACGGAAAAACGTGCGACGGAATTACATTTTTAACTATATCAATCTCTACTTTTTTCGATTCCATTCCAATAAATTACATTGAAATTTGATCTACACCTAAAAAATATTTTTGTCATTCACTTTTTTAACTTTCCAATAGGGCCCCGAATTCTTGTGTGCCCAAGGGCCCCGGTATGGCTTAAGACGGCCATGCCACTCGAGAGATTTCTCGCCCAGACGGAATAATTTAATAGAAACATCTTGCACGAAATTCAAAATTATGTTTTAATACATATATCGCACCTCCAGTGTAATATCGACACAATTGCAGTTTTTTCTGAAATTGAGTTAAAAACGCCATAATTTCCCAAATGTCAAGTTTTATATGTGGTAAAATCGACTGAATAGTCAGCTATTTTTAGGACTCTTGAAATCGATCCTGTAGGCCTATTTTAGGGCGTTTTTGCGTTTTGAATAAGCAAGCAAACTTTAAACGTGATTCCTCAACATTTCAGAAAATTGCATTTACGTCGTTATTACACCGGAGGTGTGATATAATACATACAATACATATATGTACATATTATATTTTAACTACTTATGTGTGTTTTAATGGTAATGTCGGTTTATCGATCAGTTTTTATTTAATGTATACCTACTGATTATACATATTTGGTGGTTTATTGTGGCCAGTTTTCAAGGCCTTAATAATTGTGGATAAATTGTGAAAAACTGCCAAGCCAAACAACCAAACCTGTGCTTCATTGGCTTATTGCGAATTTTTTTCAAGTAGAGATTTAATCTATCTATCTTACTAAAACTTCAGGAAAGCGAAAATTGAAAAAGATAGACCAGTACAGTACAAACATCAGTGACTGAAGTGAAGCATTTAATTGACGATGGCATTAAAAACACCAAGTGAAAAAATATTAATCAATTTAAAAAAGTAATTCAATAAACGTACATATGTACCTACATTGTAATTTTTTAGTGAATGAATTTTATGAATGTTAAAGGAGAAATGTTTTGTTCGTCTCAAGTAAAGCAGATGTTTCGTTAGCAAGTTTTATTTGCTTAGGTAGTTAAAGTAGTTTTTGACAACCATTGTTAAAAATATTGAGTTTTGATTTAAAGCATGTACCCATGGTGTTACTTTTCATTTGTTTGTTTTTAATAAATTTTATAGGCCGAAAGCCCAAAGCTGCTTTTCGGTGTGATGATGCAAGATTTTTGTAATCAGGGGATTTTTACTCAATTTGTAAATTTTGCTTATACCTCCGATCCCAAAATTTGATGTCAGCTCTCGGTCTTTAAGATATAGTAAATTTTAATGCAAGACCAATCATTGTTTTTATAATTAATATGAATAAATTAAAATACATGCATTATTTATTTGAAACTTACTTAAATTCATGCTGATGGCGTTTCATATAATAGTAGGTGTTCTTCTATAATCATCAATCTGCGTCAAATATTCCAGTTGTTCTCTCTGCGGATAACTATTCATTTGTTGCAGCCATTGAATTTTAATCTCATCATTGTGTTCATTAAAAAAATTATGAACAACACAGCATGCTTTAATAATAGATATACTATTGTCGATTCTGTTATCAAGGCCCTTTCCAACTCTTCTAAATCGTGCCTTTAGATGACCAAAACTGTTTTCAACTACTCTTCGACACTTTAATAAGGCGTAATTGAATTTTTTTCTTCGGCTGATGCTGTGGTGTTAAAGGGAAATGGTTTCATTAGTCTCCGAAAACCTGAAAGTTGATTCGCCAATGATAACTACTGCAACATCCACACCACATAAATTCCTTGACGTCCATAAGTATAGGTTCCTGGTCGCCCATAAGTATAGGTTCCTGCTGTTCTTTTGCTAGAATTTGGGTACCACACGATTTCAAAAGAAACTCAATTGTAAAATACACAAATCTGACAGCTTGTGTCAAAAAGAATGGAAGTGTCAAACAAAACCTTGTAAATTATCAGTGTGAACGCTTCAAAGAGGTTTTTTAAGCTTTTAGCCAAAACCTCGGTTTATGAGCCAGTGTGAAAGCCCTATTAGTCTTAGAGCTAGAATGCTAATTCCAGAAACCCCTCTGTAGGAAGTCATAATAATACTACCTATATGTACTCGTACATATCAAGTTTGAAGCAAATCGGACTAGCCGTTTAGGCTTTAGATGCCGATACAGACAGACGGACAGACAGACAGAATTTTCCGACCCACTTTTTTCGTCTTCTCTGTCGTCGTATTTTTATGTTTGATTGTCAAAAAAAAATAATTTTTTTTAATGCATAACTTGCCTTATAGTAGATACCTAAAATCGCAAGTAAAAATCGGTGAATGGACATAATTTTGTTATTTTCAAATACTGAGATTATATTTACATATGTTACGAATTCTTACCCTGTTAATATACAAAGTAAGAAAGTGGTTGATGTCTGTTTGATGTTCCCTGCCCAGTGCGCACTGAAGAATGACAGTGCAATTCGTTCAACTGTCAAAAAACTGCATAGCTGCTCGGGTTTTGATTTGTAGGGAAAACATTTCCATCCCCATACACATCTGTCACACTTTTGAATTCACCACTATACCCGAATAAATCTTGAAATGACATATAGAGGAATCCACAGAACAAACTGAATATCCCTCGAAAATTTCAAACACCCTGAACAAATGTACAACACTAGGAAGCGCCATTATTCGTCAATTCTATTTGCAGCGCACTGCATTTAGCAATATGTCAGCTACGCATCGATTTCTGCAGTAGAGAAATCTATTTCAAACCACATGCGCGACAATCAGAGACATTGGCAATAATTGAATTGGCAATACCTGAAAACAATACCAAATTACTCTGCCTAGCAAATGAAAAGAATATACGACATGCAAATAAAATAATCTTGATGTCATAACTAAACTATGACATATAAAATCTAAAAATATTTCAAATCTGCAAAGTCAACCTTCCCAAAATAACACTTATGGTAGGAAATCAGGGCAATGTGTTCGATGAATAAACATTTCGCAAATTTCCCTTGGGAAATTTTTACCTACATCCCTATCGGATGCTCTATATTCGGCCAGAAACAGAAAGAAGAGTTTAATTAAAATAGAAAGAAAAGAATTAAAGTTTTAGAATAAAAGAATACAAGTGAAATAAAATAAAAGCACATCAGTTTGTGAATAAAAGAAATTGGATTAAATACAGAAAACAAGTAGTCTAAGAGCCCACAGCAAATTTTGGGAGTGTAAAAGTCCCGAAAAATATTTATATCAATGGATAGATCTTGCATTGCTAGACATGGAAATCAAAGTCTGGCAGTCAAAGGTGGGGGAAATTGTGAGTAATACTGCATCAAAAACGGGATTTTATCGACTTTTTGGATTCTCATTTGGCTCACCTAATTTTTTTTGGAAATCTAAATTTGAGCCACCCTTAACACGAATATATGAGTCCCAGACGTTTTGAGCGGGACAAAGGGGCTGCCAGACGCCCCCAAAAATTCCCAATTATCGACTTTTTGGATTCTCGTTTGGCTCACCTAATTTTTTTTGGAAATCATAGATTGAGCCCCCCTAAGCACGAATATATGAGTCCCAGACGTTTTGAGTGGGACAAAAAGGCTGCCAGACGCCCCCAAATATTCCCAATTATCGACTTTTTGGATTCTCGTTTGGCTCACCTAATTTTTTTTTGGAAATCATAGATTGAGCCCCCCTAAGCACGAATATATGAGTCCCAGACGTTTTGAGTGGGACAAAGGGGCTGCCAGACGCCCCCGAAAATTGCCAATTATCGACTTTTTGGATTCTCTTCTGATATTTATTTTTTGCAAATTGTTTTTATTTTCCAATTTCGTGTATATCGCAGCGTTGCCAAGAAGAAATGCTTTGGACTCATAAGCTTTTCGAATTTTACCTTGAATCGTTTTCTGCAACATGGTTAATAATAAAAAAATACGTTAATTGCACACACGACACACCAGATAAAGTCAGCTTATAAACAACAAATGGAAACAAGCAATTATATTTAAAAAAAAAACATGGTTGTCTGTAAAGTCGGTTTACGGACGATAATTTTACGTGATAACCAGTTCACAAAACACTTCAACCTACCTACAACCACCCACCATTCCTTAATTTTGTTCACCCCTTGAACACCAACCTCCCGCCACATACATCAACAAACCAACAGCCCACCATTTTTGAACATTTTTTCCTCCTCTACCACACAGTAAATCCCCCCTTCCTAACCACTATCAATCACACACACCAACTACACCCAACCACCCACTATTTTCGACAATTCCACCCCCACCCTACACCAAATTCAACCACCCACTCAACATACAACCACCTGCTATTCACCCGCCCCCAACTACCCACCACAACTATTTTTGTTCCACTACTCCCCCCCCCAATCCCAACTACCCATTCCAATACAACCACTGGCCATTCACCCACAAATTTTAACATTCCCGCAACACCAAATCACCCCCCAACATTACCAACCACCCATCCCACCTACAGCCACCAACCAAAGACCCAAAGTTTTTGACAATTCCCCTTACATCTTATCACCCTCCCTCCTCCCCCCTTACAACCACCGCCAACTGCCCACCCCACCTACAACAGCCAATCAACCACCCACCATTTGTGACATTTTTTGTTTATCCCTTAACCCAAACACCAATCTACCACCCCCACATACAACCAACAGCCCACCATTTTTGAAAATTTGTTCCTCCTCTCCCACACAATAAAGCCAGCCCTTCCTAAATACCACCAATCACCCACCCACTATTTTTGACAATTCCCCCATGCACCAAATTCAACCACCTACTCCACTTACAACCACCTGCTACTCACCCACCATTTTTGACAAATTTTTTTTCACCCCCCACCCCATCCCCAGTACAACTATTTTTGGCAATTCCCTTCACTATACCCTCAACACCAATCCAACCACCTATAACACCTACAACTTGCCACTCACCCAACACCACCAACCACCCATCACACCTACAGCCACCAAACAACCACCAACCATTTTTGACAATTATTTTTCCCTCACTCCCTCCCAACACAAAATCCCCCAGATCCAACCACCTACAGCCACCAAGGAACCACCCATTAGCTTTGACAATATTTATCTTACCACCCAAACCAGCTACAACCACCCACCATTTTTGACGATTTTTCCTCTTCCGGACACTACCCCTCCCCCCCGCCTGGCCCACACACACTCCAACCACAACCAACCAACCACCCAACACCCTCCCCTCCCACTTTATCGACTTTCTAGGCTATGAAAGCAGCTAGGTAACGTGACTGTGACAGTGACTGTGACTGTGACTGTGACTGTGACTGTGACTGTGACTGTGACATTTTTCTGTGCGTGCTGCCCATATATTCCAAACCGATTTATTTGACGTTATCACGTCAAAAAAATAAACTAAATTCCGTGGCCTAGTGCGTTTCGCTGACTCTCCGAAGTAATAATATGCATTTCATAAAATAAAAAAGTCGATAATTGGGAATTTTTAGGGGCGTCTGGCAGCCCCTTTGTCCCACTCAAAACGTCTGGGACTCATATATTCGTGCTTAGGGTGGCTCAATCTATGATTTCCAAGAAAAATTAGGTGAGCCAAACGAGAATCCAAAAAGTCGATAATTGGGAATATTTGGGGGCGTCTGGCACCCCCTTTGTCCCACTCAAAACGTCTGGGACTCATATATTCGTGCTAAGGGTGGCTCAATCTATGATTTCCAAAAAAAATTAGGTGAGCCAAACGAGAATCCAAAAAGTCGATAATTGGGAATTTTTGGGGGCGTCTGGCAGCCCCTTTGTCCCGCTCAAAACATCTGGGACTCATATATTCGTGTTAAGGGTGGCTCAAATTTTGATTTCCAAAAAAAATTAGGTGAGCCAAATGAGAATCCAAAAAGTCGATGAAATCCCGTTTTTGATGCAGTATTACTCACAATTTCCCCCACCTTTGACTGCCAGACTTTGATTTCCATGTCTAGCAATGCAAGATCTATCCATTGATATGAATATTTTTCGGGACTTTTTCACTCCCAAAATTTGCTGTGGGCTCTGGGTCTAAAGGTAATTAGTGTAAATTAAGACAGACAAATTTTATTGAGAGAAACAAAAATCTAATTGGATTCAGAACCAGACAGAAGAAGCGAGACAAAAGTCATGTCACGAATGTGACCATGCCGACATACATCTTCACGATGTCCAATTCAGCATAATGTTACTGAAGCCACAAGTTTTTCTTTCATATAGATTCGACATTCAAAGTATACGCGCCGGCTCAATGAAAAGCGCATGTACATATGTATATGCAATGCACACACTGTATTGAAAATGGACCGCGTGGCTAGGAAAAAGAAGCACCATCAAGAATAAGAAAAGTTTTCATACAACGCTGCTCATCGACGACCGGCCGGCGCGGCGCCAAGAATTTTTAGATCTTTGATTTATTTTAGATCTTTTATTTTGAGATCTTTTATCTTAGATCTTAAGATTCTGGATCTTTTTTATTACATCTATTATAATAAATTCACACGTCTTATTGAGAAAATTCGACTTTTTTGGTTAGCTCTATTCGCTAACACGAGCAGGGAACCTGCATAAAGATTTTGGCAATTACTACGAGTCTGGGAGTTCCTAGTCTTATTGGAATTATCTGAAGATAATAATATCGTTTTGGCAGCACCTTTCAAAACCGAATTCATGAGATTCCATGAAGGGATCTGGAAGATTATTTTTATTTTATACTGAGTCTGACGCATAAGACAACGACGACGGTAGCGAAACTCTCACGAAAGATTCATAAGTGAGATTTAAGAAAAGAGCATTTCGCATATTGCTTGGAAGGCAACAGCTTGTACAATCTGTCGACAAAACCACATGCGGTGACAGTACCACGTGTCTCAGCAAAGCCAAAAGACTCTTAGTACTATCTCTTCACGAGCTACAAATCCGAGTTAAGTTAAAAATAAAATCTACGACAAGAATAAAACATCATACAATCTCCCGGATACACAGCGACGACAGATGCGACACGTTTGATGAGGACATTCCTAACACTTCGTGCCACATCAAGTATCTGAGACAACCAATCCTACGAATCATCGTTAAAATGCGTCATCTACAAAACATCGAAAGAGAATAACATAAAGCCAACAGGATCCACCCACCCTTCCAGGATAAAATTCAAGAAATATTAGGCCTAACCATATGAAACAGTCAAGAAAAATTGAGCAAGAATTTAAATGTGAAACAGCAAGTGAAATTAGTCCTCGACTGAAAAGGTAAAATATCTTAAGTCAACTTAAGATGATTTGCTTTTTATTAATGGATCTTGTTACGATTTCACAGGAGCATAGATCTGTTTCATCCGTATTCTTCTATCTAATTCCTTTTTTTTTTTATTAAAGAAACAATTTTATCTTATGTATAGGAAAATTGTATTCTGACACAGTGTAAAATATCTTTGTGTTTAATCGAATAAAAAAAATTAAACAGACTTAAGATTATTTTACTTTGAGAGTTATTTATGGTTGTAAAAAGGTAAAACATATTAAGTTGACTTAAGATACTTTCCCACATGCAAACCAAAAAAAAAAAAATTCAAAAAAGTTTTTTGGAAAGCATCTTTTTACAGTTTTTTTTGCTCTCCGGAAAAACGTTAAGAATAGACTTAAGATGATTAACCTATTACCTTTCTTGTCGAGACCAGTGAAGAAAGACAATTTAAAAACAAAAGTAAAGTTTTTTTTATGTTGACGTGCAAACCGTCGATATTTGTAAATTGTTGTTGTGTATATCCATAAAATTCATTAAGCTAAAAGCAAAAGATCTGATCATCAAAATTATACAAATCAATCACATGTGTATATCCATAATCACTAAAGTTTTCCATCAAGCAACATCATCATAACTATAAGATACAGAAGTTGTCTTCCAACTTTAAAATCATCAATCAAACGAATTGTACAAGGAACCAGCTATAGTTATAAGCTACAAATGCTTTCCAGGTTCAGGTACCAGTTACCAGTGCACTGAAACCGTCGAAAGATTTGGTGAGTCCGTTCTTATTATTTGAAACTATATTGATTTATTGAATATATATATATATATAGATTGGTGTGTATATCAATTTGATGAGACCAAACGATTTGATTTTTTGAAGTTGCATACCTCAGTAAAATTGCAATAAAATTTTTAGGGACAAGATATACAATCCTTCAAATGTTGAGATCACATAATTATTTAAATGATAAAATACACCTGAAGAAATTAAAGCAACATTTTTTTTTTTGAGATTTGAAACATAAAGTTTTAGATTGAACTTCGAAAGCATATGATCTCTTTTTAATATCAAGCACATATTTTTTTGGTGGAACTATGAGCTTGCATTTTTGAATAATAGTCTATTGTCGTTGTTTTTATAATCGTGAAATTTACAAAAACTTGCTTTTGATTCGATTATTTTTGTTTTTTATAAGAACACATTGGAGATACTATAAAATTTTATTGGATGTATGGGTTGATTAAAGCCGTACATTGCTCTTTAAAAATATGATCATTTAATAACAAACTTTGAACAATTTTTCAGTATCCATTGCATATATTTAAGGTAATATTAAGAATCTTCTTTTATATCAATAAACCACGCTTTATAATGTTGAATCAAGATCTCATTCTTCTTATTTTTATTTTTGGATAAGATAATGTTGCTGATTTACTCTGGCGTTTCGAATGAGTTGATATATTTATTAGTAAGTATGAGTGAATAGATAATTGGTTCGTGGAGGATTGGATCGACCCCCTCTCACAACACGATGGAAGGAAACGTTACTATATCTTTGGTAGATATAGGGTGTTTCTTATGTAGGTGATAGTTAGTTTTGAGCATAGCTTTTTTTGTATAACATATTTAGTATGATATAGTTGTAGAACTTTTAATCATGTTTAGGGGCTTCGCGAAAATTCTTTTTGGTACAGTTCGAAGCCATGGTCCGGTTTGCGATTATCCAAACTGCTATTGGGCGGGTTATGAGTACCAGGTATCTGAATACATCTTAAGATACCCACCCATAAAAGTGAGTCACCGGCTTTCGTCTGCGAATACAATCGGTACACAGCAGTTAACGGAAGATTAAGATTAACTTTAATGTGAAAGATGCCACAGAAAAATTTTACAGAGAAATATTTAATTCTATTTCTCTAAATGTACCCTTTAGTCACCATAAAACATCGTCTGCCGCCCAACCTTGGTATAACCACAAGCTTCGCTCTTTGCCTAACAAGAGAAACAAGTTGTGGTCAAATTTCCTTCGTACTCAATCGCCCGCCGACTATTCTAACTATTTTGGCTCTTATCTTCAATTTACCAAGCTATACAACTCCCTTTACCAACGCTACATAATAGATACTCAAACCAACCTCATAAATGACCCTAAGTCGTTCTTTCAGTTCGTCAATTACAAAAGAAAATCCGATGGTTACCCTACCTCCCTTACTTTCAATGCCGTTACCTCGAACAATCCGCAAGACATTGCCAACTTTTTTGCAACCTTCTTCAAGCAATCTTTCACCGACGATTCCTTTGTACCTGATTCAGATTATTTCAATTATTTGCCAAATTTCTCATTTGGCCCATTTCTTCCTCTTACCGTCGACCCATGTATCATCGAAAATAAGTTGAATCAACTTAACGATGAATATCTTCCTGGCCCTGGTGGCCTTCCCGCTATATTCCTAAAAAAGTGATCTTCAGCCCTCTCTTTTCCCCTTTCCAAAATTTTCAGTCTATCACTATCTCAAGGCGAATTTCCTCAGGTATGGAAAACCTCTTTTATAACCCCAATATACAAAAAAGATACTAAGAGCGATGTTAAAAACTATCGTCCCATTGCCAAACTCTCACATATCCCTAAAATATTTGAAAGTACTCTGTACGAAATTTTAAGTTTCCGTTGTAAGTCCCTCATTTCCCCTAGACAACACGGCTTCCTCAAATGTAGGTTTACAACCACTAACCTAGTTGAATTTATATCTTATACCGTCTGAGCTCTAGAGAGCGGAATGGAAGTAGATGTTATCTCTACTGACTTTAGCAAGGCTTTTGACAAAATTTCGCATAGACTAATACTTTTCAAACTGTCCTCCCTCGGCTTTGAACCTATCTTCTTAAAATGGATTTCTTCTTATCTGGAAAACCGGTATTACAGTGTTCGTTTCAGATCTGCCCTCTCCAATTCTTTCTTCGGGGTCCCCCAAGGCAGTCACTTAGGACCTCTCCTTTTTATTCTTACAATTAACGATATTGAATTGGTCATTAAACATTCCCATATCTCATTATACGCAGACGATACCAAGTTTTTCAAGACAATTTCTTCCTTACACGACTCCTCTCTTATCCAACTAGATCTTGACAGTTTCTAAGTCTGGTGTATCAAAAACTGCTTAGAGCTTAACATTGCCAAATGCTAATCAATCACTTTTTCACGCAAACGCATAAAATCTGCTCCCAGGGGCTACTTTCTTCACAATCAACCCTTAGCCACTGTTGAATCGATTCGAGACCTCGGGATATTATCTGACCGAGAGCTCAACTTCTTGACACACATCGATAATATCATTTTAAAAGCCAATTCAACACTTGGTTTTGTGAAACGATGGTCCAAAGAATTCTCCGACCCATACGACAACGAATTTCGGTTCTGCACGTGGAATGTCCGGACCCTTAACAGACCGCGTGCAGCCGAACAATTAGTGGAAGCCCTAGATGGTGTCAAAGCCGACATCGCAGCCATCCAAGAAGTGCGATGGGATGGTGAAGGCACAAGGAGGATGAAAAACTGTGACATCTACTACGGCAAGTGCTACAGGACAAGGAAACAGCGGCTATTTGGATGCGGATTTGTGATAAGAGGAAGGCTTAGGCAAGAAGTCTTGGGGTTTCGTGGCATAAGCGAACGCATTGTCACAATCCGCATTAAATCCAAATTCAGCAATATCTCGCTGATCTGCGTTCACGTCCCCACGGAGGAAAAAGATGACACGACCAAAGAAGAATTCTACGATCTTCTCGAGAAGACGTATGATGAATGCCCGAAGTACGACACTAAGTTTATTCTTGGTGACTTCAACGCCAAAATCGGAAAGGAGGGTAACTTTGGCTCGACAGTCGGAAAGCATAGCCTGCACGACAACACTTCCGGTAACGGACACAGGCTAATCGACTTTGCTGCGGGGCGAAGTGTCATCTTAGCTAGCACATACTTCCCACACCTCAATATTCACAAGGGGACCTGGCGGTCTCCTGATCAAAATACCGTCAACCAAATTTATCACATTGCGATTGATAGCAGACATGCGTCCAGTGTCATGGATGTCCGCACTTTCCGAGGGGCCAACATAGACTCGGACCACTACCTTGTTGTAGCTAAAGTGCGAATGCGGATCTCCACCAGTCCGCAGAGTCGAACATCCACTGTGAGAAAGTTTGATGTTGCGAAGTTACAATCGCAAGAGACCGCCACAATCTTTGCCAATCATGTCTCCTCTTATCTCTTGACAAGCCCGGCACCTGCGCCAAACCCAGAGGCCCAGTGGCAACATTGCAAAATGGCCATCAAAACCGCTGCCACGGATGTTTTGGGTTTCATTAGGCGACCACAACGAAACACCTGGTTTGATGATGAGTGCAGGCTCGCACACTTGGCCAAAGACGAAGCCTATCATGCAGTTCTGAATGCCAGAACTAGAGCTGCCAAGAGCGCTTTCCGTGCGGTGTACCAGCAAAAGAGGAAAGAGGAACATCGGCTTTTCAGAAGAAAAAAAAGAGAACTGGAAAAACGAATGGTTGAATCAATTGAGGGGTGCTACGGCAGAAGCAATGTTCGAAAGTTCTACCAAAGGGTAAAGCATTCGTCCAAGGGTTACAAAGCCCGAGCGGAAGCTTGTAGAGACGAGGGTGGGAATGTCGTTGTAGATACACAGTCGGTGCTGAGAATTTGGAAAGAACACTTCTGCAGACTGTTAAACGGCGAAGACAACCAACTAATCGCTGTCAGGCAGAATGATCCATTCGATTTGGATGATGATGAACAAAATTTCCGTCCTCCCGACCAAGAAGAAGTTCGGATAGCAATATCTAAACTAAAGTCCAACAAGGCTGCTGGAGCTGATGGCCTTACGGCTGAACTCTTCAAAGCAGCGGGAGATGACTTGGTGAGGAGCATACACCAACTCATCTGTACAATCTGGTCGGATGAAAATATGCCTGACGTATGGAACCTCAGCATTGTGTGCCCTATCCACAAGAAAGGAGATACTCTAAGCTGCGCCAACTACAGAGATATAAGTCTCCTAAATGTCGCCTATAAAATCTTGTCGGCCATTCTGTGTGAACGTCTGAACCCTTTCGCACGTGAACTGATTGGCCCCTATCAGTGTGGTTTCAGGCCCGGTAAGTCAACCGTCGACCAAATTTTCACACTTCGGCAGATTTTGGAAAAGACCCAAGAATTCCAGATCGATACTCACCACCTCTTTATCGATTTTAAAGTCGCCTATGACAGCGTAAACAGGAACGAGCTATACAGAGCCATGTCGCTTCTTGGCATCCCTGCAAAACTCGTTCGATTGTGCAGGATGACTATGGAGAACTCGCGCTGCTCCGTCAAGGTTGGTAAGAACACCACCGACTCATTTAATGTCGAGAAAGGCTTACGACAGGGTGACGCGCTGTCATGTAACCTCTTCAACATCATTCTTGAGGCAATCGTACGCAACTCGCATGTCAACACCAGCGGTACGATTTTTTTAGATCCGTTCAATTACTTGGCTATGCTGATGATATTGACATTATTAAAAGAACGAAGCGCGCTGTCAGTGGAGCATTCGCAAGTATTGAAGTGGAAGCGGCTCGAATGGGTCTGGCTGTAAATGAAGATAAAACAAAGTATATGCTGTCCTCGGGTGAAGTAGATCATCACCGTGGGCTCGGACAAAACGTCACAATGGACAGATATAACTTTGAGGTTGTCAAGGACTTTGTCTATTTGGGTTCCGCTATAACCTCTCAGAACAACAACAGTGAAGAGATCAGTCGAAGAATCACTCTTGCCAATCGCTGTTTCTTCGGGCTAAGAAGGCATCTTAGTAGTAAAGCCCTCTCTCAAAGGACCAAGGAGACACTATACAAGACCCTTATCATCCCAGTCCTGCTATATGGAGCAGAAGCGTGGACACTGACACAATCGGATGAATACAGGCTGGGGTGCTTTGAGAGAAAGATTCTTCGGGTGATATTCGGGCCTGTATGTATCAATGGAGTATGGAGGAGAAGATTCAATGGCGAACTGTACGGGCTATACAGCGACATTGACTTGGTTAAGAAGCTGAAAATTCAGCGGCTTAGATGGCTGGGCCATGTGGAGCGTATGGACGAAAACGCTCCTGCCCGACGAGTCTTCAATTCCAACCCGGAGGGCCGACGCAATTCTGGAAGACCCCATCTAAGGTGGCGCGATCAAGTGGTAAACGACCTCAACCAACTTGGTGTGCGCAACTGGAGGCCACTGGCTAGGGACCGGCCTAGCTGGCGAGGATTGTTGGTTGAGGCCGTGGTCCACAATGGACTGTCTGCGCCACCTTAAGTAAGTAAGTATACGTCACCCGATCTCTCTACATAACCTTTGTCCGGCCTCTACTCGAATACGCCTGCCAAGTTTGGTCCCCATTTCAACAAATTCATATCTCTAAAATCGAGAGCATTCAACGCCGTTTCTTAAGATTCGCTCTTCGTGGCCTGTCTTGGAATAATCCTTTGATCCTGCCCCCCTATCAACATTGCTTTCAACTAATTAACCCTAATACTCTGCAAGAGCGACGAGAAATAACCGAGATTCTCTTCATCCATCGACTTCTCTCAGGTTCCGTTGACTGTGAAACCCTCTACAACTCTTATCTTTTTTAGCACTAACCCCCGAAACCTAAGAAACCCTCGCCTTTTCTACCTACCTACACATCGTACCTCTTATGGCTTCAATGAACATATAACCCGTATGCTACGTAGTCTGCAGGGCCTGATGGAATAATTCCAATTATGCTCCAATGCTCAAAAGACATAATCGTTCCGATTCTGGTGGATATATTCAGGGGATGTTTAAACATAACCTATATTCCAACTGGATGGAGAGAAGTCAATGTCATCTTCATTCCGAAAGCTGGCAAGCCCACTCACACTGAACCAAAAGACTTCAGGCCTATAAGCCTTTCTTCCTTTCTCCTTAAAACCTTAGAAAGACTTATAGATACGCATATCCGCCTAAAACTAAATGATAACATAATCTCACAGGCCCAACACGCTTATGTTAAGGGCAAATCTGTTGAGACGGCACTTCACGAAGTTGTAGGCACGATTGAGAACTCAATCCAATTCAAAGAATTCACCCTAGCAGCATTTCTTGATATAGAAGGGGCCTTCAATAATGTAGATAATCACGCGATACGACAAGCCCTAGACTCTGTCAATGTTGATCTTGAACTGTCGAATTGGATTGACTCTATGCTTCAAACAAGACTTGTAAATGCAGAGTTAGGTGCCAGCAAGCTAAAAGTCAAGACCTGTAGAGGTACTCCACAGGGAGGGGTTCTTTCTCCGTTGCTTTGGCTTCTGGTTGTCAACCAAATCTTAGGTAAACTAAGTCTTAGTGGCGTTAAGGTCGTGGCATATGCCGACGACATAGTAATAATGTCCTCAGGAAAACATATTCCCACACTGTGTGATCTCCTTCAAATAGCCCTAAACAAACTCAGCAATTGGGCCAGTAGCTGCGGACTTAACGTCAACCCAACAAAGACGGAACTAGTTTTGTTTACAAGGAAAAACAACATTCCAATGGTAGACCCGATCACTATAAACGGGACACCACTTCAAGTTTCAAATGTGGCAAAATATCTTGGAGTGGTGTTGGACCGTAAACTAAACTGGAATGAAAACATAAAAGAAAGAGGGAAAAAAGCATCAGTAGCATTCTACACTTGCAATAGAATCTTTGGCAGGAAATGGGGACCCAGCCCCAAAACTATTCACTGGATGTACACGGCCATAGTGAGGCCTATCCTGACATATGCATGTCTGGTCTGGTGGCCAGCCCTTGAAAAGGCGACAAATCTCAAAACCGTGACAAAAATCCAAAGACTTGCGTGCATTGGCACAACGAGTGCAATGAGAACTACACCAACCGCAGCCCTAGAAACGTTCCTTCTACTAGCCCCACTCGATCTATTTACGAAAGAAATGGCGGCCAAAAGCGCATTGCGTCTCAATCAATGCTCTAGTTGGAAAAAGGGCCATTCAGGTCACAGGTTAATAATGAATTTCACAGACATTAACATTCAAACAGACTATATTACTCCGCACATAGATTTTAACCCAGCAGCCCAAACAGACTTCCCTACAAGAGAATGCTGGATGGAAAACAGGGTCATAAATGAAAATCACGTTTCTGTCTTCACAGACGGTTCCAAAACGGAAGATGGGGTAGGGTCAGGCATCTTTTCAGATAACCCACCCATAAACAAGTCACTTAGGCTTCCAGACTTCTGTAGTGTCTTCCAAGCGGAAGTGCTTGCAGTCCTTGAAGCTGCAAAACACCTATTAACGTGCGAACTGGAAAACAAGAATATTGATATTTTCATCGACAGCCAGGCGGCCATGAAAGCCATTTCCTCTATAGTTACAAAATCCAAACTGGTCGATAGTTGTCGTAATGAGTTGAGACTACTCAACGCAACGAATCCAGTAACCCTTCGATGGGTCCCGGGACATCGTGACATACACGGAAATGAAATGGCTGACCAACTGGCCAAAACGGGTTCATCTCTCGAACCAAGCCAAATGGTAACCTCAATTAACATGCCACTTGAAAGAGAAAAAACGAGAATTAGCCATAGTTTCCTTAAAACCGCTAATGTCAGGTGGTCATCCATCGACACTTGTCGGGTATCGAGAAATCTATGGCCGGAAATTTCAAAGAAGAAAACTGAATCCCTACTCGTGCTAAGCAGGCCTCAATTATCACTCCTGGTTGGTATCCTGACGGGTCACAACACGATGGGAACCCACATGAGCAGATTGGGCATCAGCACATCTGACTTATGTAGGGGATGTCAGGACGAAGAGGCAGAAGAGGACTCCTTTCACTTCCTCTGTGAATGCCCCAGCTTAGCCCGAACCAGGAAAGCTAACCTCGGTGGATACTTTTTCAACGAGTTGAACGATATCTCTAACACGCCACCAAGAAACATCCTGAGATTCATCCAGAACTCAGGATGGTTCAGGGAGGCCTCAACCACTTAACCCACCCACTGCCTATCAATCCTTAACCCCTATTCCTTATCACCATACCCAACCGGGGAGCACAATGGATCCAATCGAGATCCGAGTGAGAAGGTTCGGCTTGCCGTACCATCACCCCACTTAACCTAACCTAACCTATGCTACGTAGGGTTAATTTAAACGAAAACTGTTTCGACCTCAACCTCAGCACTCCCAGCCTAAAACTCCTTTTGTTAAATCGTCCACCCAATTCAATTCAATCCAATCTTAGTTAGCTGTAAGTTTTAAATTAAGTTAAGTAGCTTGTATTAAGCTAAATAAATGGGGGTATTGCTCCCACCAAAATTGTATTAAGCTAAATAAATGAGGGTATTGCTCCCACCAAAATTAAATTAAATTAAGATTGTTCATGGCATAAGCGAACATCTACTTATGTCCAATTTTATACTACGAGGTTAAGGAGGTTGTTAGGTAGTTTTTAGAGATTTCAGTTCATGTTTAATGGTAGTATCGGTGCATACACATTCAATGAAAATAGAAGAGTCTAGGGGTCAGAGCGCGCAGCGTTATGACTGATATATTATCCATCGGTGTAGCTTGTAGAATCGGGCCCCCGCGATACTGGCGAACAGCAACCTTGATCGACGTTAGCCTATTCGATGTGTAGGAGGAAGGCACTTTTCCTTGTCGAATCGGGTTATATAATTGGTTAAGGATTTCGCACTAGTGAAAGGTGGCAGGGAAGGTATTAGATTGCTTGAGGACATTCACAAAGCTTCGTGTCGGACTGGCACATATAGGGATGAATAACTTTATTGGTAGAAGATGAAAGCTGAGTGTTATCTTTAAGTAATTCTATCACAGGTTCTGATCATCTCAGCTTGGTGTTAGCTACCCATCGTGAGGACCATGAGATATCAGAAGTAGGAAGGAGTAAAGGACGACAGTGTAGTTGGTACTTTAACAGTGTTGTGTACTGGGGTTGGTATGTCGAAAACCTTGTCGAGTTTTCTACACTTTAGCCATGTCGAATACTTGTGGTAGACTACCCACGCATAATAAAGTAGTCTACATAAATTTGTCGAAAACTAAAAAAACAACTTCTCAGCAAATAAATCAAGAATAGATGTAAGCTACAATGAATGTTATCTAGAAAAATGTAGTAAGTTTGAGTTTATTTATTCGATTAAAAATAAATGTACCTACTGATCAAATATTTTACCTATATATACATATAATATACTTGGTACTTATTCTAATCGGAACTTCAGAATTTAATCTAAATCGTCAATAGTGATTTTGATATCACTGTCATCAGGATTCTGGCGACAGAATTCAAGTTCATTTGCTTCAAGCTTTTCGAAAACATAGTTAGTAACTTCAGACTGGGTGAAAAAGTTGGCAGTTATCGTAAAATATTCAAAACATTACTTCTACCTTTGTATATAGACACTATAGTAGTGGCGTCAATGAGTATAAAATTACGCGCTTGTTGAACGTTGGATGTCGCTGTCAATGTGCTGGCAGAGAAAATTGCGAAGAAGAGTAGAATGTTGCAAGAATAATAGAAAATGTTGTTTAGAATGTCATATCATAAGTAATGAAATAAATGTTGAGTTGAGGTGTTGCTTGGAACCTGAGTGGAACTGGTTGTATTTTACACCTATACATACAAGGAAAATCGTTTGTATGTAAATGCATAGACAAGTAGAAAAGCAGTATTTTTGTTTAAAATGCTAATAATGTAAAATATTATATATTTCAAATAAAAGCTTAGTGCCGACGGGGTTTGAAAAATATAAATATGTAGATGCATATTTTTCAATTTAATAAATATGTAGTCATTGTAGTCATTTTTAATAATTAAAAAAAATATATTTGATTTTCGAAATATTTTGATATTATGTATATATTTTTGGCAATTTTCAATATTTTTACTTGCGATTATAGGTATTATAAGGCAAGTTATGCATTTGTGGAAAAAAAAGTTTTTTTATATCGTAGAGTTTTTTTACATATTGTAGGTATACCTACAGATGGGAAATTTAATTTTTTTGTAAAACAAAAAATATCGGTACCTGTCATATAACCGTTAGGTTTAAATGTCTAAAAAAGATACTTTCCATAGGACCGTTTTTTTACTTTCAACTATCTCAATAACGGCTCAACCGATACTTTTGAAATTTCACACATGTAAAGTTGTAGATAGCTCAATATATACTGCATACCGATATTTCTTAAAAATATTTTTATGTACCTATTTTTAAAACATTTTTTAATTTTTTGAAAAAAAGTTAATATACCTACATATTTTGAAAACTGCCCATTATTTTTTTTTTTCAAAAATTATATATGAATGTATTTGCTGAATATTTATGGACTATCATTTTTGATTTTTTTTTTGAAAAATGTTTTCAAAAAGTTTTTCAAAAAAAACAATTTGTGAAATTTTATTACATTACTTAATTTTTCTGAGAAAACTCTTAATTGAATTTGAAAAATAGGAGAATTTCCGAAATAATTTTAAATATAAATTATGCAGCCAATAATCAATTCTCAGACATTAGAGCAAGTTCGTGCAACCCAGTCGTGCATTTTTTGTTTGCAAATATCTATGACCAGTCCAGTTAGCAAGAATTTGCCAAATTTCAATTTCAACACAATACACTTACACAATTACTTCCCAATAAAAAAATCACTCAATAACAATTTCAGCAATGGATGTTAGAACGGTGAAAAATCTTGCTGCAAAGATTTCAAACGTACTGCGATATGATTGCCACCTCTACGGGTTTCTGAAAAATGTATAAGGTTTTTTTTTTTTTAACTTTAATAGGTACCTAGTAATTTCCTGGGTAAATATTTGCGTATGCATTTGTAAAAATTTTGTTTCCTTATAGGTACCTATAGTCATTTGTGCAATCGTTGTAAAAATCATAAATAAATCTAGTTTTCTTTAGGAAAGGGAAGGTTAGAATTATTTGAAAAGAAAGAGTTTTAGAAATTTCTCGTTTTTAGTATTTCAGAATAGGTACTAATTAAGTTTAAACACAGCACATTATGTAAAACGATTGTTATCTAAGAAAAGCGGCAATCAAATAAAGTAGGTTGCATATAGTATTAATAATTCTAGAATTCATGTGCTTTATTTTTTTTTTTCTTGTTTCAACCCATATACACGTCCTCGATTTTTAATATACTACCCTTATATATGTAGGTAATCCTCAAATACCGCATACCTACCTATAATCCTAAAATTCATCAAACCAAAAAAAAAAAACAATAAAATCCTACTAACACACAAACCCACCCTCAAAAGCCAATTCCACTCATACAGAATTCAAATGCACTCAGTTGGCGCTCTTAGTGGGACATGGTGACAATGGACTTCTTATATGTTTGTGTCCTGCGAAAAGTCTGTACACGTTGAAATAAGCAACCTCATACGTATCTAATTATTATTTGCACAATCATATATTTAAATTTTACTTAACATTAATCACAACACAATTTCGGCACATGTACATAAATACAACACTATAAAACATTTAAGAAAAATAATTATTTACAATACTTTTTTTAAATTGATTCAACGCATTGAATACATAATTGAGCACAATGTTCTTTGCACATTTTTTTCTGGCAACAAATGCACTGGTGCTTTGTTTTTCGGTCTTTATTCCAAGAACACAATTGGCAACGTTTCTGTTTCTTTAACTTTTTATCAACCACAGGAAGTGCAATCTTGTTTGAGATTTCAAATTTTTTATTTAAAATACATTGAATGAGTTCTTTAATTGAATGGGTAGTTGTTGGCTTCAACAATCTTGATTCCAATTGCGGCCTCAAAAGTGCATTACCAACCAGCTTAAGATAAGTTCGTATGCACACCCCTGATTTTGGGTTTTCATTTTGAAAAATGGCTGAACCTCGAACTACAGCAGCGTCGAGCATGCTAAACAGGATGCGTAGTGGCAAATTTGTTGTTTTACGAACCGTCGTGTAAAGATGTCTCGAGTCATCATCGTCAACCTTATTGAGTGCCTTCATATCGACCATGGGCATAGGGTATCTTTTACAATTAAATGTGTACTCTTCCCAAGGGTCGCCAATTTGAACTGTGTCATTTTGACATATTTGATCAGCTAATGAAACCTCCCCAAAAGACATATTATGCAACAATACATAAAAGCGTCCCTCTGGTAAAGTAGCTCTATAGATGCCAGCGCCATAACATTCTGACCATAATTCCGAGACGATAACGTTATTTTGCTTGAGTGCTGCTGATATAAGTAACAACCCCAAAAATGCCCTCAGTTCGATTTCATTAGTAGGTTTTTTGTAGCTGCAAAAACGAGCGCCTTCTTTAGTTGAGTTTTTTTGGATCTTCTCGTTTGTGTAATTTACTATCCGCTGAATCATACCATCGGAAATTATTAAGTTAAATGCATTCAATGGAGAATCTACTTTTTGATAATATAAACTTGGCTCGGATATGTCTTCCTCGCAGAAAAGTTTCGGGATGACCTGTTGAGGTGAGTTCAAAGTTTGGAAATATTTTTGAATTTTTTCAAAATTTTCATTTTTATCTTTGTTGTTTTTGTTTTCTTTGAATACTCCACTCGTTGCGGACTCATATTTTGACCTTGCCGATAAGGCAGCGCGGAGATCTGAATCAAAAGTTTTAACCGGACTCTTTTTGTAATCAGCAGATTTTTTTAATTCAACTATGACTGGAACTTCTATTTTTGTTGGTCTTTCATTTTTTGAAGAAGGTGGAGTTCCTGATGAACATTCATGTCCACTTTCTGAAGTTTTTGAAGATTGGCTAGAACGCCTTGTAACAGATTTTTTTCTTGTTTTTTCGATTTGATCGTCGTATTTTTCAGTCTTATGACTAGTTTGTAGGGGAAGCTTTTTGGTTTTGAGTTTTGGTGTGAATTTTGAATAATTTTTAATGCACTTCGCCTTGTATTCAGCCAATTTTGAACTCTTTTTCTTAAATTTTTTGAAATCATTTGAGCACGTCGATTTCTCCGGTTGACTGTTGTTGGTTCTTTGTACGTTAGGTTCGTTGTCTAATAATTTATTATAGGATTCATTTGATTGATGATTCAAACTGTAAAAGGATTGATATATGAATTATTGTATAATAACAAATCTATAAGAAAATTTAAAAACGTACTTTGTTGTCTTATCCTCTTGTCCCTGTGATATTTTGGCTAATAAAACGCAATCTTTGGAGATTGTTAACGGTGCATCAATAGTAGGACCACATGTGTCAGTTTGCGTCTCATCAATTTGAGGTGGTGCTGAATATCTTCAAAGAAAAACGAAAATATTGAAAGTTTTTTGAAAATCAGTGTTTTTTAATGCGATTTTCAAAAATGTAGGTTAACCTTTTTTTTTCTTAAAAGATGTAAATTCTTAAAAATAGCAAACCCTGATTTTCTTTTTCAGTTCATATAATCAATCTACCTGTTGTTCAGTCGCACAAGACCTGCCAAACCTATAAACGCGAGTATTGAACACGGAAAAATTAAAAGAATATAATGCTCTACCGGAACGACTGCTCTGTTCCAGGTCTCAAAGAACATGGATGAATCCGTCAGAAAACGAGCAAGTGGCGGATGAGTTCCATGTAAATGAACCAACGGTGCCAAAAGTCATCATGACACATGCAATTGGGCCTTTTCGTTACTAAAGAAGTGAAATGAGACGGTGATCCTAAAAGGGTTAATGAAAGCTCTAGCATCTCTGAATTGGGTTACTGACGCTATACTATCCAGCTTCTTTTCGCGGATATCCACTAGGCCACAGCATCGAGCAGCTACTATGAAATACAATTAATTTAATACAATCACAAGAGCCCGCAGCTCTTTTGCCAACCTCGTCTCCTCTTACATCCCGGCAAGTCCCGTACCAATGCCAAGCGCAAGCCCAGAGGACAAGTGGACACTTTGCAAATTGGCCATCAGAAATGCCGCTACTGATGATTTCTGCTTCACAAGGCGACCACGGTGAAACTCCAATGGTTCGATAATGAGTGGTTGTGCTGGCTGGCATAAACAGAACGCACCCTATCAGGCAATGGTGCAGCTAGAGCCAGAGATGGAAAGCGTGCTACACCTACAACTACAACCAACCAATAAAATAGCAAGGAGAAACATAAACTTATCACAAAGAAAAAAGAGAGAGAAATCGAAATCGAGAATCGGGCAGAATCTATTGATGGAAGCTACGATCTTCGAAAGTTCAATCATAGGGAAAAATCCAATTGAACCCTTTCGCACGTGAACTGATTGGCTCATATCAGTTTAATATCAGGATAGGGAATTCAGCCATCAACCAAATTTTCACTCCGATAAATTGTAGAATAGACCCATGAATTCCAGATCGATACTCATCATCGAGAATGGGTCTAGCTGTTAAAGAGCATAACACAAAGTACATATACATAACATTATAACCTCTCAAAACAATATCAGTAATGAGATCAGTTAAAGAATAACTCTTGGCAATCGCTGTTTCTTCGGGCATAGAAGGCGTCTTAGCAGCAAAGCATTTTCTCAAGGGACCATGGAGACACTATACAAGAACAGCTCATCATCCCAGTCTGTGTGAACCCAGACCAGAGAGGATATATGAAAGAGAGCTTAATGTAGGCTGGAAATGGGATTTTGCCCACAAGCTGATTTGACAGATAAATCATACCATCTGCGAATGTGTGCGTAAAAACTCGCATACACACTCAGTTGGTATGATATGATTTTGTGTTGTTGTTCTTGCATTTATTCACAGACACGATTTCAAATAATAAAAAAAAAAACCGGAAATGGGTGTCGGAGGGTGATACGTACGAAAGATTTCACTCTCCTTTAGGTCCTCTGTGACCCAGACACTATCGGAAATTGAATGAAAAGCGTCTGTGGTTCTTCGAACGAAAGATTTTCCCTGTAATTGTATGTATCGAATGTTATGTGGATGAAAAGGACACAACGACATTGGCTGTTAGCTGAATGCACAGTGGCTTGGGTGGCTGAGACATGAAAAGCGTATAGCCGATTACGCCTAAGGTGGCGCTATTGGAGGACGATCTCAACCAACTTGGTGTGCGTAGATGGCGGGCGGGGAATGTCTGGAAGTCTAGTATAGGTATATCCGTGGTATTATCTGCCAGCGATATTCTGAGATTTATTCATGGTACCTATTTCACAAACAAAATTCTTTACGTCGCATTACAAATCTTTGAAACGAAAGTCTTCGCTGTTGGTAATACAGAGGCAATCGATTTGGCGTATTTCTATCAAAATCTTTCGAGTTCTTTTCAAAGCGTAATAAATGCTTTCATTTATGCCAATGTGATACAATGTTGTAAAATCAAATAAGATTTTAAACTTCTTGTTTCGAAGTAATAACATTTTGGGTTAACACAATGCAGGGCTCAACAGATACAGAGAATATCTAGGAAGAATTATAGTAAAACAATTTAAGATACATAGATTATTTATTTTTTTTTTCACTCAGTAATTTTTTTCTACCAAATAAAACAAAATGGCAGCATTTACTTTCCTGAAAACTACACGCATTTTCTGTTCAGGCATACCTACATACATATATCATGTTTCGCCGACGATTATGAGTAATATTGTCTGTGCTATAAATATTCAGCATTATTATGAGATCCGTTCTCGAAAATACTTTTCAAAAATAGGTACGCTACATTATGAATCAAGTAGGATAAAAATGTTCACTGTCGGTAATGTAAATTCGTATTATTAAAAACTATCGAATAGATGAATTTGTCAAATACATCCGATTTTCATCAGCTTAGCGGCTGTATCGTTTTTAAAAGGTATGCCAAGGCAGCGAAAACGTATTGAACACGGATGTTTTCTGTTCTGTTCAATAGGATATTATAATACGAGTATGTGAATGAGATTAATTTTGTTCGTACCACGTATTTTATTTTTAAGATTAAAAAAATTCTTACCTGTTGTCATTTTGATTAACTATTGATTCTTGGTCTTGGTAGAAGGAAACAGACTTTTGCAATGGAATTTTTACACATGTCACAGTATCGGAGATTTGCGTTAAAGGACTTATTGTAATTGAAAATTTTTCATTTTGTATTTCATTCTGACTTGAATTTGAAGTTCTTGAAAGAAACAATAATAATAATTAACTTATTAAGCTATGTACATACATATATTTAAAGATGAGGTTCAAAATGATTCACCTGAATTCAGTTTCCTCTTTTTCGTAGAAATTATTTGTGCTTTTGTAGATCGATTCAAATGGAATTTTGGCCCCTGTTGCGCAATCAGTTATTTCTAATGTTGAATCGAAAATAAGCAGTCGATGTTTTAATTGATTTTGATCTGCTTTGGAACAGCTGAAAGTAGATGGCATAAATATAATCATCGAAAATAATCAACCTTTACCAAATAATTATCTTACCGAAACTCGTCTTTTTCTTTTGAAGGTACTTCAATAGCTGTAATTGGCAGTAACGACTCTTGATTTTCCTTAAATTCAGCTGAGACTGGACGGCTAATTGCATCAAGACTTTGTGATGATGACGGATGAGATTCAAACTCGTTTGTTTTTTCAACTGGATTGATAAAAAGTCTTCCCTTGTTCTTCAGCAAGTTTAACGCTTCTACTGCCATGTTAAAGTCCATTGCATCATCTGATCCATATGAAAATTCTTTCTCTGATTCTTCTGGTTTTTGCTGAACCTCCTCTGGGCTCTCAACTTTAATAGGTTTTTCAGTTTGTTCACTTTCAAAATCAGCATTTGGTTGACAATCTTTGCTCACCACTGTTCCGCAATTCCGTTTTTGCGGACGGAATGCTCTTAAAGGATTCTTTATATTAATTAGTTCAGAACTAACAGGTGACAAGGAACATGAGTTCCTTGATGATCTAGAAATACTGTGCATTGAACTCTCTTCTTGCACTGATAAATTATTTGGAAGATAAGCCTTTTCGGGAAGGTTAGCTATTTTTTGTTGAGCAACATAATTTTCCTTGACTTTAGTTTGATTAATTGGCAAAACGAGTACTTCTGTTAGTTTTCGGACTGCATCAGTCATTTCCAAGTAAGACTGCGAAACAATGAAACTGCCTTTTTCGATGTCTGGAACTTTTGTTGCCACTGTTTGCAGAGGATCATTTTCACATTGAATATGGGAAAAACTTCTTCGAATAGTGTTATTATCATTTTCAAGCAAGTTTTGTTCAACATTTGATAGCTTCTTTCGTTTTTGACTACCCTCATTTTCAGTATCGGAGCTAAAAAATAAAATTACACAAAAGTTACATAGTGTACGGGATTTAACTTTCCATATAGGTACTAAAAATAAATAAATTGTTAGCACAACAGCTCCAAGCGGGGCCGGGGCCTGTGACTTACGTCTTCAAAATTGTACATGTACATTTTTGTGAAAGACAATTTAATTTTCATTTAAATTATGAAAAATGATATAAGGCCCCAATTTTTTTTTAATTGAAAAGAAAATGAGCCCCAAAATTAATGTTGGGATCTTATTTCATTCTGACCTTATCAAAAAATGAATGAAATAAGGCCCCAAAAAATTAAATAACGTCCCAAAATCTGAGAAATTTTGTGGTTGTTGTTTTGTGTGCTTTTTTGGGGCCTTATTACATATTACTTTCTTGGGGCCTTATTTCCTGGGGCCTTATTTCCTGGGCCTGATTTCGCGGATCCAAGAAGAAATAACTACGCCAGCATATTTGACAACAACTTCTGAAGTTAAGCTTCCTAGTCCCGACTCTTCGGTCATATTATCTTGATCATGAATTCTCAAGATCGGGGGTTGAACCGTGTAGGTATTCGGTACGTCAATGCAAAGTGCCTGCTTCTGAAATATTTTTGTTTTTCTTCTCTCAAAAGTTCCGACAGTCTTTATACATATACATTATACATACATATATCCGATTTTGCTTTATATAAATCAAGTCTTTCTAGTAGCTTTGGCCTTCTGGCCAAATGTTAAATGTGTTTGGCTTTGCAGCCATGAATATTTCTTGAGAAAATCTTGGTTAACAAAAGTGTATATTCATATCCATCTTTTCATCTCAACAAATATGTATATTGCTTTCAACAATATAAACATTTTACCAAAATCGGTTGAATACTTTTTTTGAGAAAATGTGGTACCGCTTAACTTCAATTAACCTATTGATATTAAGATAAAAGTATTAAAATTTCCATTTCACAACATTTAAAAATTCTAAATGTGTTGAGAGAGAAAGTCTAATCAAAAACCCGTTTCGATTGCGAAAAAAAAAATTACTCACTAGGAAATTTTATCAAAATTATTGGATGCGTTTTAGAGAACAATGCCTAAGCATTTCGTTTATCTACAGTAATATAAGAAACCATTAATTCAAGGCCTAATCTGAAACTGCCGACACGATTCCGTTTTTTTTTTCTATTCATATACATATCTATTCAATTACAGAACTCAACTTATATCTCAAGGTCAGTTTCTTTCATATCAAAAAAATCAATCAATCATTAAGATACATTTTTCTTACCTAGACTCAGCTTCTTCCGCTACTCCTGCTTTCCTCTTTTCATTTTGCTTTGAATAACCATTTTTGTGGCAAGTTTTGTTTGTAAACTCACTATCGTCTTCACGGCTACTAGTTTCGGATTCGTCTATATCGCTCTCAGCATCAACATCCAGGCAATAATCATCGTCCTTATCTGTACTTTCAAAAACAATTCGACAAACTCCCTTCTCTGGTATCAGTTCAGACATTATGCCAAAAATCAATAAACCCTCCTCTTATCAATGTGGTTAAAATTTGCAACGATGATAGAGCATGGGTGAATCAAACCCAGAGTTAAATAATGCGGCTTCAGTGCAATGTGTTAAATGGGTATCACTTTTATATATCAAAACTTTTTTACCATCTTGACCATTTTCCAAATACTTTTTATGACTTTTATAGTAAAATTAAGTTTTTATGGGTGTAAAATACCCAGTAAATTGAAAAAAGAAAACACAGAAAGGTCAACTTGCAAATTAACTAAACGCCATCTTCCTTCGTATCCCTGGAATTGTTTACTGGGGTAGCTTCGTATCGTAGAGGGATGGAAATGGAAACATGCGTATTTGCATGTTCACTTGCAGCAGGCACTAGTAAAAAGCAACAGTTCGATTTAAAGTGTAATAAATGCGCAGGCGCTGTTTTTTGTTGTTTAAGGATGCATACCAAAATGCGTGTATCCTAAAGAACACGATGAGGACGAGGAGCTTAGTTGCAAACCAAACATGTTGTTTTGTATGGGTATATTATGAACCTACCCATATTTGAAATAGAAAAGTAATGTTGACCTACCCTATAACTAGGAGCTTGACCGTTAAGTTCAAGGGCTTTCCGTACTTGCATCAGTACAAATAGTAGGGGTGTGAAAAAAAGCTTACTAACTTCAAATAACTTTAAGCTTTAAAAAAATAATATTGCAAGAGAATAAAGGGTTTTAAGAACATTTCCATATTATGACTTGGATTGTGACAATACGCAGGATTCTTATTGCATCGTAAGTCGTAACCCCTTCGCTTCCGCTATACCTCCTCTACTTACTTTTGGAATCGGTTTGGTTTGTGTTATATTCCAAATCAGCTGGCCAAATATTATTACTTGGAATGTTTTTGAAGGAGTTGCATAGGTACAAAATTTCTAAGCTATCAAAGATGTCCGTTTGAACACGATTTCTTCGTTTTTAATTATTTGGTATAAAATTCATAGAGTTTTTTGCACTGTTGATGAAAAATAGCTTTCTGTTTCATTTTAATTCTGGCAGCATATTCTAAAAGCTTTCTGTATGCAACCCTTAACAACACACATTATATTATTGTGCAAGATGTTGTCCAAGAATATTGGGTGAGATTGCATCGTTATTATACGCAATGCATTATTATTGCCCAATCTAATTGCATCGGAGCAGTTTCTTGTGCATTGGTTTGGTTGCGAAAAGACGAAATGCGCAATTTATGGAGGAACACTTGAAAAATATCTAAACAAAAATAACACTATAATTAGCGCAGCTTACTAAGCCCTTACACGAGCAATATATTGCTCAATGTGGCATTGTACTTCCAAAGCCAGCACAGAGTATAAAAATATAGATTTTTAATGATAAAAATACCAACTGTGAAAAAAACTGATTCTTCTTTAGCTTTAAGGAAGTTTTTTGATTCCTATTCTTAAAATAAATCTTCCAATTCTTTTAAAATAAATAAAACAAAACTCAATTTTTTACTTAATAACTCGAAAATCAATATATTTTGTAATGAATCTTTTTTTTGAAAAACCTCGACTAGCCATAACGAAAACATTCTCTGTTTTTACTTGCGATTATAGGTACCTACTATAAGGCAAGTAATGCATTCGTCGAAAAAAAAAGTTTTGAGATAACAATCAAACATGACATTACGATGAAGACGAAAAAAGATGGTCTAAAAATTCTGTCCGTCTGTATGTCTGTCTGTCTGTATGTATAGAGACCTACAGCCCAAACGGGTGGGCCGAATAGCTTCAAACTTGGTATATAGAGTTTTTTAGGTATTGTACAGAGCGGAAATTGAAATTTTTTTTTTAGCTTAAAAAATAACGGTACCGTTACGTTAAAGCTTATTTTCTCATAAACGGCTCTAAAGATTTCGATTTAAAAAAATCAGTGTTGCTTTTTAGGTACGACCAATCATATGGCTGAAAAAAAGTTTAAAAAAGTGGCTAAAAACGGTACTTTCCATAGGACCGTTTTTTTTGCTTTCGACTATCTCGAAAACGACTCAACCGAATCTTTCGAAATTTCACACATATATAGTTGTAGGTAGCTCAATTTGGGGAGAGTACGATAACTGAGGCGCCAAGATTTAATAACGGTTTTGTGTAGGGGCGTCAAATGCAAGTATTTTTTACTATGGGAGGGGGGGGTCTACCTCGCCCCGTTTAGGAGGTAGGGGCGATTTTCGAAAAAAATGTCTTGAATGGAAAAATAAATATTAAAAAACAACGGCAATACTTAAAATACATTACTATAACGGTTTTAAAAGCCAGAAGTCTGTTCTTTAATCTTTCATTTAAATTAAATTACTCGTTACAATAGTTTTCAAAATATTCGCATTCAAACTCAAAATTTTGATAAAAAAACGTGAAAAAATATCTTTAAACCAATTTTGTTCAAAATTGTGAAATGGAAAATAAATTTTTTTTTCTGTGATCGATGCTTCAATAAATATTTATTCGAACGCAAAAAACCAAAAGCTTTTATGTCTTCTAGTTCTTGTGAAAATTGAAAATTACTGAAACTACTTTTTTATGACATTTTAGATTCTTGGCATTTATTGTGATTTCATTAGAGGATTCATGTTGATGAAAGGTTTATCGTTGAAAGTAAAGTACAGCAATTCAGTTAGCGTTACCCACAATGCATGACGAGGAGTTAGAATTGCGTTGCATTCCACTTTCTAGTCAGTCAGTTTGTGAGTAAGGAGTCAGTTGAAAAAATCAAGTCAATTTACAACTCACATGATGTATTTAAAGGGTATGTCAGTCTCGTCAATGAAGTCATCGTCTAGGTTTTCACTTTGGATGGTCGAAGTCTTTAAGTTGCAGACCAACACTTTCTCTCCCATAGACAAGACCTGACTATACTTTTTTGTATGTCCAATGTCCGCGACGCGGGCCACCCAGGTACTGTTGATTAAAACTACTATTGATACAGGCGCCTGCCAGGCAGGTGGAACTACCCTTAGCGGAGCAACGAAGTTGCGTGAGCGGGTGTGCCCCGAAAATGGAGTTGAAATGCCTAGATCCCGCGGAGCGGGCCACCCAGGTACTGTTGATTAAAAATACTATTGACATAGGCGCCTGCCAGACCTACCCTAAGCGGAGCAACGAAGTTGCGTGAGCGGGTGTGCCCCCGAAAAGGGAGTTAAAATCCCTACATCCCGCGAAGCGGGCCACCCAGGTGCTGTTGATTAAAAATACAATTGACACAGGCGCCTGCCAGGCAACGAAGTTGCATGAGTGGATGTGCCCCCCAGAAAAGGGGTGACACGCCTCAATACCTGCGGACAAAATAACCGAATACACCCGACCTCGCACCTACCCCAAGTCCTATAGTGTGCCCAGGCAGGGGGGTTGCAGGGGGGCAACATGCCCCCCCTTACATAGGTCATTGTTTATACACCGTAATATTATGCGTCGCGGATATTTTGACGCGGATATTTTGTCCGCGGATATTTTGACCCGGATATTTTGTCCGCGGATATTGAGTGCAGCCCGAAAAGGGAGTTAAAATCCTTAGATCCCGCGAAGCGATCCACCCAGGTACTGTTGATTAAAAATACAATTGACACAGGTGCCTGCCAGGCAACGAAGTTGCGTGAGTGGATGTGACCCCGAAAAAAGGGGTGACACGCCAGAAAAAAGAAAACCGAAAATTGGAAGGAAGCTTAGTATTTCATTCAGAGATGAATATACTATCCCAACCCTTAGGACTTAGGAGTAAGGAACCACATTAAAAGTGGTTCAACTATAAAAGGAAAGATACCAAGACGCCGCCCACTATACACAGCCAACAACATCGTCAACAGCTTTAACGAATCGAAAACTGTTGCGGGTAAAATGGATGCGTTTGTTTATCAACCCACCCAGAACTATCGGTTCGAAAGGCTGAAATGGCTGCTAGAGTACAAAAAATAAACAAACATATCGTTTCGTCACTGATTATTTTGAAAAGGTCATCAGGTCAGCTAAAGAATAAAGTTAACTATTTCATAATCTTTTTAATTTAAATGGTTTCGTTCGAAACAAAATAGGTACCAAAAATTCAAAAAGACGCCTAATAAATTCAAAATTAATTTAACATCATTAGCTTGTAAAAAATTGAAAATTAACTTTTTAAAACAACACACATTTTATTTCTTTTTGGTGGTATATTTTTCTAAATTCTAAGGATTTTCTTATAAAAAGATCCCCAGATAACACAGAACAAAGCCATGAAACGTCAAATTTCTTTTTAAACAGATTTGTCAACGCATCTGCCGGATGAAAAAATTGAAAGTTGGGCAACTTTTTCCGTTGCCGTCGAATGCTTTGCTTATGGGACGCTTCGCATAGGAACAATATAAGAATGTGTGTATTTAATTGAGCTGTCAGTTGAATCTGTCAAAAACTTCTAATTTCTTTTTAAACAGATCTGTCAACGGATCTTCCGAATGGAAAAGTTGGGCAACTCTTTCCGTTGCATCCGTCGCATGCTTTGCTTTTGAGACGCTTCCCATAAGAACGTGTGTATTTCATTGATCTCTCAGTTGAATCCGTCAAAAACGTCTAATTTCTTTTTAAACAGACCTGTCAACGGATCTGCCGAATGGAAAAGTTGGGCAACTCTTTCCGTTGCATCCGTCGCATGCTTTGCTTATGAGAGGCTTCCTATAAGAACGTGTGTATTTAATTGAGCTGTCAGTTGAATCTGTTGCCGCAACGCATGCAAGGGATTCTATGACCTTTACTCTTCCCAATCAGCGGAAACTCCCTTGCAATCCAACCCTCAGTAGTTAATTTGAAAACCCCACCTACTGTGGAATTTCAAAAATAGCCAAGCTAAAATTTAGCAAACCATTTTATCCGAGTGGTACGCAGCTCCAGCTAAAATTTCAAATTTTTATTTCGCAGAGTACATTTTTAAGCTGACAAAATTTTGCGGACCGATAAATTGTTCTGCACATTTCCGAGCTAAATTTTAAATCTCCTAAAAAAAATTAGTTTAGTTTAAGTGATTTTATTTAACCTATCATTTTATAACAATTTACAATACAAAATCAAATATAGCATGGCATTGCCGTCTGCCAGATTGACAATTAAATATATATCGTATCGTTTAATTTTACAGGTAACAAAATAAATAAAAAGCAATAAAGCAAATTTAAATGGATGAAGTAGTGGGTAATAGAAAAAAAACAAAAAAAGAAACAACATGAAAGCATTAAAAATTTTCATTAATTATCCTTTCGCGATACGCCAGTGCAACCTTGCAATATTCAAATAGCTTCGGGACTTCCATTTCATTTAAATGCGATATCATCTCCTCCTCTGATAAAACATTGCAGCCAAAGAAGAATCTTCTTGTTTCATTCAACACCGGACATCTTCCTAGGAAATGTAGCACATCTTCTCTTTCTCTCCGATTACAGAGACTGCATTCCAACGGCAGGTCTTCTCTATGTGGCACATAGTTAAGATGCAACAGTTCACCTCGCAATCTTACCATCATAGATATTTGCTCCACACTGTTCTCATCGCAGAAATAGTTCCTGAGGCCCAAATTGTGACAAAGTCTACTATACATCGATCTATGCACAGAACTGGTAGCTTCTTGTATATATTTCTCTCGATATTTGATGTCAACAGTATCGATTAGTTTGTAAAGAGAGCATTTCAATTCATTGAGGTTTTCTACATTTAAATTTAGTTGAATCCCACACAACTGCCCTAGTTCGATCCACTCAGCATACCAGCTGCTTCTTCGATCAATCACATGAAGTGCCGCTTTCTTTGGTAGTCGTTCATCGGGCATTCGCAATATCTTAAGAATGTAGTCGACGTGCAGCTTGAGAGTGCGTATGAAGATCGGAGACAATCCTGTTACCAGCATAACAATGTAGTTAGGGGTATTTGAAGGAAGACGAAATATCCTTTTGACATAAAACCTCAGGAGTTTTTCAACCGTTTCAAAATACTTATAGCCCCATACTTGTGATGCATACAGCATGATTGATTCGGAGACTGCTTGAAAAACACGATATTTACTGCTATGGGCAATGTATTTGTTGGCGAAACAATTTTTCCATGTAGCACCTATGGCGTTCTTGGCCTTTCCAATTTTCTCCTTCAAATGCGTTTCCATGCTCAAGTTCTTAGTAATACAGACACCGAGATATCTGTACTCTTTAACAACTTCTATACTCTCCTCATTAAAATACCACCTCTCGTTTGAACAGTTTCTGCCACCACCATTCTTAAAAATCATGACTTTAGATTTGTTCAGGTTCACTTTAAGACTCCAAGTTTCGCAGTATCTAAAGAGTTGATTAATCATCAGCTGCAGCGATTCCGGTGAATAAGCAAATAGAACTATATCATCTGCAAAGAAAAGTGCCTTGATAAGGGTTCCCGCATGATCAATGCCTCCAGATAAACAGTCCGTAAGGTCTTCGATGTAAAGAGCGAACAGAAGAGGACTCAAAGCGCATCCCTGACGTACTCCTGATTCAGTTTGAAACCATTCAGTCATTTCCTCTCCATTCCACACTGCTGCTTTAGTATCTCCGTAAAGGTTATGTAGCACTCTCCCAAACTTTTTTGACATCCCTAATCCATATAGCTTGTAAATTAAGGCCTGTCTGTCAATCGCATCGAATGCTGACTTAAAATCAACAAAAAAGCAAAACAATTTTTTTCCATTATGAAGAAACTTTTCAGCCACGCTTTTTAGCACAAAGATGTGATCTATGGTGGAGTATCCGGGCCTAAATCCAGCTTGAAATTCCTTAATTAAATGATTTTCATCAATCCAGGAGCTAAGTCGTCGTTGCAGAATTACAGTAAATATTTTATAAGAGGCGTTAAGAAAACTTATACCACGATAGTTTTCTGGGTTCCTCGTGCATCCCTTTTTATAAATCGGGAAAATTAAGGATTCTTTAAACTGTTGCGGAATATTTCCGGTATCCATGACCTGGTTAAACAAAATATTGAGCTTTCGTACTAACTCCATTGTCCCGTATTTGAAAAACTCCACTGGAATCCCATCAGACCCAGCCGCCTTTCCATCCTTTAAGCTCCTTAGAACATCTTTTATTTCAGCACTAGTGATATACGCATCCAGGAGATGATCTTCAAAGTTCGGTGTTGCATACGAAATAGTAAAACTATTAGAAGGAAGATTCAGCAGTTCCTTAAAATGCGTAAAAAGGATACCAGGCGATAGATCTTGATTTATAACGAACTTGTTACCATTCAAGGTTCTTACCAATTTCCAAAAATTGTTTGCATTATTGGATTGTGCCAACCTTCTAGACTCTTTCTCAAAGTAATTTTGTTTTTTAATCTTACATAAACACTTATACTCCACATTTGCTTCCATGTACTGGGTCTTGCTAAATCGATCATTCTGAACACGAAATGTTTTTAGGCACGCAAAGGATTTCCGCCTTGCATTTTTGCAGTCATCATCAAACCAGGGTGAAATTGGGCTCAGTGTATTTCTACTCCGACCACTGTTTCCAGGATAGGAAGATCTTATGCTGTTTATAATATCGGTAAGATCCGACCCCTGCCTTCCAAGCGCAATGTCAAGGTTTCTATGATAACTGGCTGTTTTGTTTTCTATCCACTTTAGTTTTGGTAGCAGTTTAAGGTCCCTATTATCATTCTTTTCTCCAAGGTCAATATGAAGGGTTGTGATTATGGGAAGGTGATCTGAGTACGGTACCATGTCAACTTTGAAATCTTTCACGTAATTTATCCATGAACCACCAGCTAGAGTGTAATCAATGACCGAATTTCCTTGTTTTCCCACAAACGTAAAGTCTCCATACTTATCAGAGGCACTCGTTCCATTCAAAATTCGTAGGCAAAAGGAGTTACACATGTCTAGTATTTTATTTCCTCTTGCATTGCAGACAATATCCTTAGATTGCCGGTTATATCCCGCTGCTTCATTTTCTACTCCTGCCTCTCTTCCAGATCTCGCATTAAAATCGCCGACCAAAAGAACATTTGAATTGCTATTGTGCAGCATAAACTCGTACAAATTTCCGAAATCTGATTCCCACTTGTTGCAATTTAGGTAAATTGGTAATATCAATAGTTGTTGACCAGATAAATTAACTTTCACAAATCTAATCTCATCTTTGTATTCAAATTTACATACTAGGTGTTTTATGTCCTTCTTTAGTCCCAGATATGAACCACCACTTGCTCTACCTCTTGTATTGGATCTTATTGCTGGAATCCATTTAAAGTCAAAATTTTTAAAATTACCCACATACTTTTCCAAATTATTTTCGGTTAAAAAAGTTTCAAACAAAAAAACCATATCAAAACTATTAACATAATTATAGAAATCCATAAATAAATTCTTATTGGCAAGGCCAGAAACATTATAAGCTAGAATGGACAATTTATAATTTAGCGTTTTAACGTTATTTACATTTTTAATACTATTACTAAGGCAGACGGCATTATTATCAAAAGCTTAGTTCACGAACGCACCCCCCTGTATGAGAGCCACTGAAGTTGGCTGCAGTTGCATTTCCACCACCATCAGCTGTCACCTCTGTCATATCGCCTACCAGATGTTTGAGGAACGTCAATCCATCATCGCTGTCACATGAAATTTTGTTGTTCTTATCGAAATAGAATGTTTTTCCATTAACAAGAAGTTTTTCACCTCTGATTTCTGTTTTTAAGTCCTTGTTCCGTGCATTTATTTGTGATTTCAATTTGACAATTCTTCTCCTTCGTTCTCTTGCTGCCGCCGGGTAGTCCTTGTGCATCGTTATTCCCCTGCCACGGATGTTCGATTTGGCTTTCAATACGCAAATTGCATCACCTAAAAAAAATTATTGAAGGGATAAAAATATTATTTCAAGTCGAGATACAAATACAAATAGTAAATGGTCTGTGAAAAGAAATTAAAATAGTGTTTTTTACAAAAATAGTCCCGACTGTGGGTACCTACGTTCATGAATTAGGGGACATAGCTGTTTTTTATTTTCATTTCTTTAAAGCTTCTGTCATCGAATAAATAAAATCGAATATGTTTGGCTTTGCACCAAAATGGATATTGAAGAATTTTTGTTTGATGAGTGTTTTGGTTTGATCGTCCTGTTTGCGGCAAGAGCACCTTTAAAATTCACTTCAAAATCTTTGACATCAATTTTTAGAGAACAGCTGTTTGTAGAGGCACTTTCTGAACAACGCTCATCTGTCAAAATTCAGCTGCAGTTTTAGCTAATGTTTTAAGAGAAGTGTACATAATTAAGTTTTTTCCCAAGCGCTTATACATTTTTATTCTTTTATACCTACGTACATATTATACTGTTTATTACTTTTTAAGTTGGAATAGATGTTGTGGTCTTTTGGTAAGCAAATCAATGTAAAAAAAATTGTATTTATACTGCATCTTCCTTTTTTACAAAAATCAAGGCACAGAAAAAAGTTGCAAATCCACAATAAAGTTATATAATGAATTTCATGCGTACATGCATGAAATTCAAGAATGTTTTTTTATTTTTAAATGAAGACTATTTTTGATTGCAGTGGCCTCTTCTGTATTTCAAATTTTTAATCACAGTTTCGTACTGTACTTGTCAGATCTATTTCTGTATGATAAGTGAGTTCAGAAAAATGAGATCCCTATACACAGACAATTTCTTTGTTTCCCAAAACAACAGTCTTTTAATATATTTTTCTTTTCATAGAAGTGAGTTCTTAAAATTTTTTTAACCATTGAGTTGAGCACATAATTTGATGCCTGTAACGAACAAACCAAAACTGAGTTCTTTCCCACACTTCAAAGATATGCTATGCTACAGCGGATCTTATAAAATTCCTTACATTAAGTGGAAATCATTCTCAAATATATGGCACAATGGTTTCTCTCTTTTATCGGTGAACAATCTTGACACGAAAGCGTTCAAGTTTCTTTTTTCATGACATAACGATTGCTTACATATTCTTTGGGCATTCATCATTAACTACTGATTTATAATAAATACAAGTAAATGCAAGACCTTTTGGTTGTAGAATATGTTATGACGTCCTTAAAAAAAAAAACCAATAGTAATTGCCAAGCAACTTTAATCCGTTTTCGTACAACTGATGCTACGATACAACAATGGGGATCCGGAGAGATACATCAAACGAAATGACGTGGAGGACAAACAAGAAAATTCAACTTCGTTTGCGCCTATCTTTATTCTTTAAAGAAGCGCCAAATATAAAACATTTTCCTGTGTTATAAATAAAAAGTATTTATTTATTTAGTTAAATAGTTTCAGAGTGTTGTGAGTGTTGAAATTGCAGGCAAATTAGCTTTTGTTTGCCCTCCACGTTCGATAAATGATACTCGAGATTTGGCAGCTGTCAAAAGGTATAGAGCCCCATTCATTTTCATGTAAATGCGCCTCATCAAAGTATTCATCGCGTTCAACTGTTCTGACATCTATTAGGAAAGCTCACTTTTCTGAACAGACCTAACTTTGTGTTTGACGTCTTGCGAAAAACAAAGAATTTTTTAATAAATAAAACTTATTTTTTGCGTTCGGAATTAAAATTATTTCGCAATCTTGTTAGTTTAATTTAGTTAACAGTTAAACACAAACATTTATGTCCTCAATGGCTCTTACAAAAACCGTTGACCAGGCAACTATTTTAAGTGGCGACCGATCCAAGTGAGTATATTTTAAAACCCTAATAAAGTTCTGAAAAGAAGAAAAGTATTTAATAAATAGGCTCAAGGATTTGCTCTGCAATCGTCTTGCTGAATGCGGATGGAAGGATCAGGTTAAACTTATGATTCGTAATAAAATAAAGGAAAACGGTGGAAACATCAAAATTGAGCAGGTGGTCGCAGAAGTAACACCAAATGCCCGTTCCATTGTGCCAGATGCAATCAAAAAAGAACTTCTAATGAAGATCAAAGCAATTCTGGCAGCACAAGAGGGGCTGGATATTTAAATTTTTAATTTTAAGTTTAATTTAATTTTTATGTCAAGTTTATAGCAAAACACAACATGTACAATTAAAATTATTCAAATATAAATTTAAAAACAAGAAGACAACCGGGCTATAGGTGCTCTCTAACTTTTTGTATTTGCTGTAACTGCCGGAAAAGTAACACTTTTTTTTTTTTGCTCACAATTGTGTTCTTGGGCATGGTCTCCTCAAATCCGCATCAAGGGTCTAGGACATTGAGGGATACAATATGAAAGACAATCACACTTTTCAAAGCCAACATGTGCAAAAAGTTAATTTTCTCCGGTTTCATACAGTTATATTGTTCCACTGTTCCTCAGTTGGTGGAATATTTTTGTCATCATCTAACATTCGGTTACTGTCCGGGTTCTTTTACTCGATTCTTTAGTTCCTATGTTATCGAGTTCCGTTCAACCATCAAGTGAAACACAACTAACATTACAGTTTAATGACTTGGTCTATAAATTCTTTGTACATTGATTAATTAAATAAATTCTGTAACTAATAATTCGTGTTAAGAAAATAAATTGCATGACCGGGCCACAAGAACTTGCTCTTCAGTGTGACGGCGGTTTTGGGGCTTGAGATTTTGAAAAATATAAATATTTCGAAAATCTTATAGCACTTTCCATTGTAGGAAAAGAAGAACCCAGTCCAGAAGCATCCGGAAGGCTTATGAAAACGTTCTATTGGTAAACAAATTAATGACACTTCTGAAGATTCTGAGAAGTGAATTCTGCTTCTCGATTTCACTCAAGTACAAATATAACTGAAATGTCAACTACAAAATATTTATTGGCGAGTAGGTATCTATTCGCATGCAGCTTTGCCTTATCATGTCGACAAATGTGACATTGTTGAATCCAAATCTTATGATTGTAGGTATCGAATCCTGGCAACGAAGTGGATTGAGCATATATTTTAATACTAGGAACGAGTCAAATTTCGTCTGTAAATTGAGCTACCTAAACTTATTAGGAAAAGGTGTATGTGTGAAATTTCGAAAGACTCGATAGAGCCGTTTTCGATATAGGCTCGAATATCGAGTAAGAAAATAAAATGTTGATATCTGTGTACTAGTAGCTAATTTAACCTTACTTAAATAGAAAGGAGTGAGCTGCTTGCTTACATAACGTAAATTTAAAGGGGTGGAATCCAGATGATAAGTTCTCCACCCGGTCTCGTAACCCTCCCAATAGTTTCTACCACACAGAGTAAATCATTATAGGGGTATTCACGATCTGGTGAAACAAGTCTTTTAAAAGGGCAAAATTGTATTTATTTTTTATAGATCGTGAACGCACTTCTCCCAATCTGTAGCAAAACTCACCCTATTTTTGTTTTTGCTTCCCATGGAGTTTAGACAAAAACCACACAAATAACTCTCCAATCAAAGCTTGTGAACGTCGTCCATAGATGGCGCACAAAAAGTTCCGCTTCTTGGGAATACTATAGATTTTAAATACAATGGTTTTCCCTATTTTCAGCAAAACGGTAAGTCTTACCACAGACAAAAAAAATATAGGTACAGATGTAGAATATGGGCACAGACAAGAGAAATATACAGATGTCGAATGTGGGCTCTATCGAGTTTAGTTCTCCGTTTTAATGAAGATGACGCCACTCAACACTTTTCTCAGATTTGTGTATGATCATACGGTTTGAGAATTAAGATCTTACTTCATACCGATACCAGAACGGGAAATTGCCAACTAGAGTTACATTTCACACATTATTTGTCTTTTTGTTTGTTTTTTTCTGACTCGCGTCAATGTGACTGGTGCGGTTGCAGCGCGGCGCGCGGCAGGTCGACGACGTGTCTTGTGATTTTGTGATCGAAAAAGGATAAGGGGTTGATGGGTTACTTACGATGTTTTTTTTTTGTCGTTTTCTTAGGTGCTTAAATACGTACTGAGAAAGACTATGCAAATGCGGTGTGTAGATGTGGATTTATTTATGAAGCAACTATGATTGTGTATAAACATATTTTTACATACATACAAACATATCTGCTTCGTGGGGTAGCAGATTTCTTCATAATTAAAAAGAAGTAAGTAAGTAAGAAAAAGAATAATTATCACTTGATCGTAATGAATTCACTTTCCAACTGAAATTCCGATCTGCAAATTCCTTGAATTCCTGAAAGAGGCGCCAAATACAATCAAATCAAATAGAAAAGCCCAAAAAGAAAATACAGAAACCAATGCATCTGTGCATACACTTGCTTTTACTTGTCCCCACAAATCTTACATTTCAATACATGTAAGAAAAAAATCGTGACATCCCTATTATGACAGCTGTCATACATCAAAACGTCCAAATAGAAATATTCAAAAAGGAAACAAAGTCAATTCATTCTGACATTCGCATAGTGTTCTCTTTTTGATCGTCCATAAACGAGCCAGTGCGCACTCCACCTAAGCCACACCATCCATAGTTTCGAATTCGAAACGACATAAACTGCAAGAATTTGTATTTTCGAACATGCCACGTAGACAGACAATTCGGAAATTAAAAGGAAGCCATATTTTTTTTGTCTGTCGCAACCAAAATCCAGAACTAGAAACCACGAAAAAAGTTTTGCTCGGTGGGAAAGTTACTCCAAACTTTCTTTCACCAGCCAAACTTTCAAGTGGAAAGAACTAATTTCCCTAAACAACTAAAGTCTCATAGTTCAAAGACAGCAAGCGACCAAATTCTCAACAAGGCATCCAAGAATATTAGCAGGTAAATAATATCCATCCACCCTAACCACAGTTTAGCAAAAGTTTTTTTTGTGCAACCACGTTTAGTTCATATTGGTCTCTAATAGATTCTTTGTTTTATCAGGAAGAATCAGCGAGACTCAATTCATGTCTGAACGACTGGCGGTGCCCATCCACTGCGTCCGTAGCCTATCCACCAAACCATAAAGATACCTACCAACCGTCATCGGAAACCTGAAGCAAAATTTTCGAAGCATAGGTGTCCATCTAAGCACGACGACAGTGGAGGACACGGCCAGTCGTTTGCGTCGAACGCCGAAGCCGTTGATCCAGCCCTAATACGCACTCACATGCGAGCACATGCCGAAGCCAACCACCTCAACGTTCATGAAACCACTTGCAACAGATCAACACGTTGTTATCACCAAGTTCAATAAAACACCCTCATCGTTCATGTATATCGTACACCTAGAAGAACCCTAAGAGAATTCTTTTTTTTGTGTACGAATCTGAAGTCTGTTCGTTGACCGACACGTCTAGCAACCCTAAATGTCTGTAGCTTGGGGAATAGAAGACAAATCCTCATAACCAACCAGGGGAAATACCGAAGAACCATGTACCGGAGGAGCTGGAAAAGAAGAAATGAAATTATAAAGAAACAATGTCTGTAAGATTTTATGTATCTGTGTGTAGAAAAGAAAAAGAATAGTTTATTCAAATAATACAATAGCTATGTCCATACAAAGTAGTTTCTGTTTATTAAGAATTATTTAGATTATGCTCATGATTTTTTTTGCCATTTATCTTTATTGACAGATTTTCATTTTTATAGATTGGAGAATCAGGTTCATAATTTAATACATAAATAACTTATCCTCCAGCATCTCAATAAGGAGATATGAACCTCGAAAAGTGAATATCTGAAAATAAGAAAAGAAAAGTGAATGTGAAAGTGTAATGTTCAGTTTTGCATACGTACAGTCAGGTCCACAGAGGCCACAGCTTTGGTATAAATGATCTAAAGTTTGCTAAAGAAAAGTTTTTTTTTTGTACTTGCGAAATTCACCTAACCAAATGTATATAAAGATAATCGTCATGGTTTGTAAAATTATAGATCGACATACATACATGTACAACGAAAAACCAGATCCTGAAACTGTGCACTTTTTCCGGCTATACTGGGGTAAGTTCTGTTGATAATTATATTGATCATTGTCTTTAATATATTTGCGAGTGTGAATACATAATGTCAGTTGGAGCAAAAAGAATAAGAATTTTTTTTTTGAGAATAACGAAATACTTACGGAATCATTTCTGTTTGTTTTGATGGAAGATAAAGCTAATTTTGTTTTTGTAAGAACACATTCACTCGGCCAAATGTAAACTATATAATTCATATAACGCCTAATACTAGTAGACATTTGCCATGGTGTTTAAAAGATAAAGTTTTTCGTTCGTTTTTGAATGCAATGAAAGAGAATCGCCTACAATGATATGAATTTTAAGAGTCATAACAAGATTTTGATAATTTTTTTTTGTGAACACAAGATAATTTCTCCAATCCAAAAGATGAATATTTTTCTTGAAGAATTTTTCAGATTATGTTTAAGAGATTAAAGTTATTTTGATTTGAATTTATTGACTTATATAAGATTTCAAAATTTTTCTTTGAGAGCATTAAGAACATTTAGGCCCATATTTATCGAACAATATCAAACCGCTCGTAACTTTAAGAGCCTCTTAACTTAAGTTCGAAAAGTGCTATTCATCGAACACTATTAACTCTAATTTTAATATTCGAAAAATGGCGGATTCCTCATTCCGGAACGCACCCAAAAGCTATTTCCAAACTATCCCAAACTCATTCTTCGAAAGCGAATGTCAAAACAAAAAAACAACAAAAATCAAAGTGGGCCAGGAAGAACAATACAAATTCAAAGCAGGTCTTTGATTAAATCATTAGAGAGAGGTAATGCGGCTTAAATCTAAATTATTAACCATAATAAAAGGTGAAAAAATCTTCTTTACTTTTCAGTGTCCCACAGGGTTTAATTACGTTCCATGCAATGCCACCAATACGGCCCATATCAAAACTCAGTTGCTTGCAGCTTCTACCAAATTGAGATGCTAGTCTGTAACGACTCATTGCCCTTGCTGTTGAGAGCTGCGGCTGGACCGGTCAGGGTTAAATCCCTCTGATATTTACCAGCCCTTTGATGGGTGCTTGGGATCATTTACAGGGCGGTGGTGTCAACGCTTACGCTGAAAGCAGTAGAAGCTTCGCAGCTTCCAATCATTCTACACCTGCTACAACGATACTCGTTTGTGTGGCAACCACTCCGATTTGTAAAGGTATTGCTTGTTACAACCGCCGTATCCCATTGCGAAATGGAACAACGTATTGACTACCGGACTAACTGAAAACCTGCAAGACAACAACAGGATTCGCTAAAACAGCAGCAGCAATTGAGGTCATTCTCAACCTTACCCCAGTGCATGTACACAGTTAGTTACTTACTAATTACTATTAAAAAAATAAAACGACACTAACTTTTTTTTATTTAAATTTAACTGAAAACAACACTATTCCTAAATAATCGGCCTTTATTTCATCTTAAGACTGAGCTTCCGATCTCCACTCTGGTTCCAACTTCGGCATTATCGCAGGTTTCATCATTTTGATTTGATGGCTCACATCCATCGCATCGTGTACTTAATTTGCATTTTCTTGCACTTGTGCCTGTGCCTCTGATTTGGAACTCGTACTTGTACTTGGTGATGGGTACTTTGTCATTGTCTTCAAATTGTTCCAAACATGAAATACCACAAATAATTACTGACATTTTTTTCCAAATGTCAAATCGATAAAAATGGTAGTCTATTCATACTCAGCAGTTTTACGATTGTCAACTTTTCACAATTATTTTGGCTGTCTGTTTTGCGGGGTAAAGTGAGTTTTACTCAATTTTTCATGGTCACAATCACTTGTTTCTCCACTAGGACTTTATTCAGTAGTCTGGTAGACTCCTAACCAATCCTTCGACACTGCCAATTCAGCATTCAAATGAAACTCGTTACATTGCTGCGTGCGTTTAGACTAATGATTTCGAATATTTTTCGAAGATACCGCTCGTAACTTAGGAGTGGTCCTGACCGCTCATAAGTTTTGCGAGCGCTCGTAAATCTGTACTAATAGTGCTTGATGAATAGACTTACGAGGCTCTTAAGTTGAGAGCGTTCGATAAATACGGGCCTTAAAGTATTAATAGATTTTTTTTATGAAACATAATTAAGGTTAATTATAGATTTGATTTAGATAATAAATAATTTTTACAGTTTGTAATGATTTAAAAACAAACACATTTTGGTTAATTTATTTTTCTACGTTGGTTAAGATATTTCTATAAATGGGGAAGTTGCTCATTTTCAGTACACACAGAAAAATATTGCGATGTAAAATCAACGTGACGAATTGTTGATTTCAATAAAAAACATGAATTTTTAAATCATTGGATTTCATTTCGATTTAACATGTTTTAGTTCTTTTTTAATATTTCAAAACATTAATTTGAATCTAAGTCCTGTTGATTTAAGATTAAAATCAAGTATTTATATTTTCATTTCAAATTAAAACGTTTGCACATAGCTTTAACTTGGAAAAATGTTGAAATAAAATGATTCATGTTTAAAATTCAATTTAAAAATATTTAATGCAAAAACACATGTAAACAACAGGGTATTCACTCGATACGTTAACTCAATTTTAAATCAACGTGCAAATTTTCCCGAAGGAAATATTTTTAAATCATCAATGTTTCATTTAAAAAAATTTCACAACTATGATCATGACGAAATAACACTATTGAAGTAATTTCAACATTAAAATAGTGTTGAAATAAAATAATTCTCATATTAATTCCAAGTAAAACGAACATAACATTGAAACAAACATTTTTCATGTTAAAATAACAGGTTATACATCTAAACAACTACTTTCGTTTTGAATCAACATGGTATTTTTCCCACAGGAAATATTTTTATATCATCAATGTTTCATTTAAAAAAATTTCACAACTATGATCATGACGAAATAACACGATTGAAGTAATTTCAACATTAAAATAGTGTTGAAATAAAATGATACTCATATTAATTCCAAGTAAAACGAACATAACATCGAAACAAACATTTTTCATGTAAAAATAACAGGTTATACATCTAAACAACTACTTTCGTTTTGAATCAACATGGTATTTTTCCCGCAGGAAATATTTTTAAATCATTAATGTTTCATTTAAAAAAAATTCACAACTATGATCATGATGAAATAACACGATTGAAGTAATTTCAACATATTTCCGGTTGTTTCTTCCTTCTTCTTTTGGAAAGACAGCTGCACTCCACAAAATCAAAAATTTAAAAAATCAATGAAAAAGGAGTGATTCCAAAAATTACTTTTGGAAAAAAGTATGTCTGCTATTACACGATGAGTTCAGGTGCATTAAACTTCTTCAAATGAAGAGAAAAATAAATGTCAAATAGCTACATTCCAGGAAATTCTTAGCCACGGAAATAACTTTCATTTAATACTGAATTGTATTAAATTTTGGTATTTTGCTGATAGAGGATATACATTCGGCACAAACACAAAACAAAACGAAGCATTGTTATTTTTAAATGAAATAATTTTGATATAATCCTACATACTTTTGATTTCCACAAAATTTTCAATAAGTGCCGTTATTGAAAAAAGAAAAAACTAAACTAAACGAAATATTTTTATTTTTAAATGAAATCGTTTAATTATAATCCTACATACTTTTGATTTCTACAAAATTTTCAATAAGCTCCGTTATTTTACGTCGCGACCTTAAGGAATCTCTAATTAACTTTTATTAAACTACAGGGTGATACTTACAAATAAAAATTACCTTGTTTTTTCCTAGTCCTAGTTCACATGCAAACTAATAATTTATGAGTATTGTGAATGTGTGGCGGGACATTTGCTAGATAAAGCGAAGAAGTAACAATAAACTTTAAATTGGTAAAACGAAAATGAAGCTTTGATTAATTAAATGGGCAATTAGAAATATTAAGGGTATTCATGGACGTTTCATGAACGCCCTTTTCTGGAAATGTTATAAACTTTGCCTTAACTCAAACAGCAGTTTGTTAAACGTCATTTAAATCATTAAAGTAATTTAACAAATTTGTTGAGTTATTGAGAAAATGATATTTGATGTTTGAAATATTGGCAGTAAAAAATAAATTGTACATTTCTCAATTCGAATTCCTAACCTTAATTCAAATAAATTGCACAATTGGTAAGCTCTTACTTGCTTTTATTTCCAGTCACAGTTTTGAATAAAATTTGAAAAACATTAAGCTAACTCCAAAGTTTTTTTCGATTTAGGTAAATTTACATTGTTTAAAAAAACACTTAATACTTTTCAGTGGGATAATTTAAATTAAATTAATTAATTAGGTAAAAATAATTAAAAATAAAATTTAAAAATACAAAAAATAGTTTTCGAAAACACTTGAATTTGAAATTATTTTGGCTACTTAAATTTTCTTGAATATCAATTTTGATTGATATCGGTTGATCTGTTGAGTAAAACTGGTCCTTTGGGAGATACCATTTTCAGTACATCATCTTAATATATTTTTTCGCCAAAATATAATACTTACATAATAACAATATACAGTTATTTTTTCATAAAAATTTTTGGAGACGTTTTCGAGAAAAATCAACTTTTAAATAACAGTTATTATGAAAGGTACTGAGAATTTTTGAGCTAAAGAAAAATTAAAAAAAGTTTTCATGTTTCAAACTTAAGGAAGTTTGGCCCAACCGACAGACTGACAGAAATAGGCCCTTAATTCAAATATGTTTCTCTATCACCGTAATATAATGTTTGATTATTATCTCAAGTTTCTTAATATGCACGAATATGCATAATTTGTATTATAGTACATATAATCTCAATTAAAAACTGAGGAACGTGAACAAAGTAGATGGAATTATAGAAGACTTTGTTAATGACGGTAGCTGAGGGTTCTCGATTTACTGAACTGATACATTTTTCCATAATTGGGTTCAGCAGCACCAACATTCTGTTTTTGTAAAAATTTACGCCAAGACGTAGTTGCGCAGAACGAAATAAAAATGAATACGGGAAAGAGCTATCTTAACAGTTGTAGCATGAAACAGCTATATTTCACTCACTTTGTACGTTTTATTACAAATACATACATCGACTCGACACACAACGTCAAACAGAAACCAAAAAGAATACTCATCTGTTTAATTTTTGTAATCAAAACAAAAACGATGACGACAAACAACTTATCAATTACAAACAAAAATAATAATACATTCGGCCCAAGATAGGCGCACCCTGTATCATGGTTTTTGTATCAATATTGAATCGCGTTGAATCAACTTGAAGTCCACACGAATCAAAATGAATTCTCTTTGATTCATGACGAAATCGTATAAGAATATCATTGTTTGTAGTTGATTTCTACAAAAATTGAAGGATCCCGTTATTTCTTCCAAGCCAAGCCAAAAAATATTTCAGAAATTTCCATCAGTTACCTTTTAGTCGCTGTGCATGAGACATGTGTCATATCGTTTTAAGTTTCGGGAAGTGATAAATATACTTAAAAATATGGATTCAAATAAAAGTTTTAATTTTCATGCACAAATTGTGAACATTAGTGAAGTGCAACCTATTGACTGACAGATGACGAGGGATGTTGAGTATCCAGGATAGCGAAGCGGAAAATTGTATGCATTTTACAAAAAAAAAAAAAACAACATTAATAAAGAAAACAATACCTAATTGGTGAGTTTTAAAAATTGCACATATATTTTAATTAGATATCTTTGATAATTTTAATAAAAATATTTTAAGCAAAAACTTCAAATATTTCTGTGTAAGGTTGAAATAGTTTTAAAGAACGCTTAGTGGGCTTTTTTACGCATTCAAAACCATCCAATTATCACTACAGGACAAATAGTTTAGAAATTACAGCGCATTGTGTCTAACAATTTCAAGAATTTTTACACACAAAACTCGAATTGGTAGACATACCGTGCTGTTATTGCTGTACTACTTGTTGTGTCGGGGTGATTGGAACAGTTTTGAATCCTTAAAAAAGCTATGAAATTACTTTTGCGTGACCCTATACAATCATCAAAATTGATCGTTCAAAAGATGACAGGCAACAGTCATTTTAAACACACTATTCCACCGCAAAAATAACAATTTATCAAATTTCTTTTTAAGGAGCTGAAATAGGTTATGAAAGCTTAAGATTTCTGTCGAAGGAGGATATACAAGAAGCAATAAAACCAATTGGCTTGCGGGAGCGTTTTTGGGAGATGCTTTTTTTATGGAAAAGAGCTGAAGTATGTTTGCGTTTTTTAATTAACTTTAGTGGTTATTAACAGATTATTTTTGTTTTGTTTTAAGGTTCCGAGATGATGACGATACTTTGTCCCAATCAACTGCCAGCAAGGTATAGTTTCTTGGTTAGGTAGCGAATCCAGTATAGTTTCTACAACATCAACGCTAACATCGATTCCAAAAGACTTGAGCTCGCAGCTCTCTAAAATAAGCAAGAAGGTAAGCTATTCTAATATTTCAACTTTACACAAAGTCTAACCACACATTTCTATTTAGATTCACTGGACTTTACTGACAAGGCAAACAAGCTAACGAAAAACTCAGCGTTCCCGATGCCAATGAGAGTTTCATCGTTCATCTAACAACAATCAACGATTATGAATGAACCATATATTAGCTGGGAAATAAATACTTCACCCAAGGTTTGACCATCCAACTATTTTTAATTGTTGTAGGTTTGATTCTTTATGAATTAAAAGGGTTATACGTTTATTTTGTTAAGACTCTTTTAAAATTTAATAATATTTTATCTAGCCTTGATGTTTGTTTTAAATTGATATAATTATTTTTTATCACTGGAATATCCAAAAAGTTTTTCTTTATTCAAGAACAGCAAAAAAAAGCAAATTACTACGTATTTATCTCCAAATAATTGTAATGTTTTATTTAATTGAATATTATTTCAATAAATTATTAAACTTTTAAATGATTTCTATAAACGTATGTTATTTTTCTATGGAATAAGTTTTCTTACAGGTTTGGCTCAATAAAAGTGTAAGTATGTTTCAATCGGACTTAACTTATTTAACTTACAAAACAAATATTTGTTTCAACAGGATTTTAATCTTATTTCAATATGATGATCATGCTGATTCATCTTGTAATTTGAATTCGAATGCAATTTAATTTTGCAGGATTACCATGATGATCATGGTAATTTAATATAATTATCACTATGATTCAATATGATGATAATAAAGATTTAATATGATGACCATGGTGATTCAAAGCGATGATCATCATGATTCTATATGATGATCATTGTAATTTAATATGATTATCATCATGATTTTGCATGGTGATCATGGTAATTTAATATGATTATCATGGTGATTCAATATGATGATAACGAAGATTTAATATGATGAACATGTTGATTCAAAGCGATTATCATCATGATTCTATATGATGATTGTTGTAATTTAATATGATTATCATGGTGTTTCAACACGATTTTCATCATGATTTTGCATGATGATCATTGTAATTTAATATGATTGTCAAGTTGATTCAATATGATGATAATTAAGATTTATTATGATCATCATGGTAATACAACATGTTGATCGTGGTTATTTAAAATGAAATCCATGCTGATTCAACACTATGATCATCATGATTCTAAATGACGATAATTGTTATTTATCATGATGTTAATCGTGAATCAACATGATAATCGCGGTGTTTTAACATGACCAAGCCTTGGTTTTTATGAAGAAGAAATCATTTCAAAATGACACGAATGCTCTATGAAGCAAAAACATTGGTAAAACATGTTGAATCATTATCATTTTAATTGATTTTACCTTGTTTTTTTTCTGTGTGTAAGAGTTATGAGAGAACTTTTAAGTTTTTGAATTCGTGTACCATGGGTACCTATATTTGAGAAATTCGTTCGAAGGTGAGAGAGAAGGCTGGGAGCCTATTTTGTAGAGTCATGGTCGACGACGATTTAGTTTGAAGATGTGAGTGAATAGAAGAGTATTTCTATTCTCATATTGATGAGATTGATGTGAACACCGGAAGTCAGTTGTACTTTCGGTCTTCCGATTTTGGGGATTCGCACAATATCTTATGTGCCTAAGCGAATCCATTGGTAAGACGGTGAGACGATACACCGATCTTAAGGGTGGGTAAAGACGCACGGGAAGGTAATTTACATCTTAACCTCTCCCATGTCAAGGGTAGGTAAAAGTCTACGTAAACTTTTAGGACGATTTGTAGATATTTTTACATACCATTGTGATTTTTTTTTTATGTATAGATCCTACGAGGGCACTACTATCTATGTCCCTCTCAATTGTTTTGAGACGAGGCATTACATTTGAGATTCTTAAATGTAGATGCCGCAGAGAATGAAGGGAATTCTTTATTTTTACTATTTCTACATACAAAGAGAATCTCTTCTCGAAGAGATTTCCTCTTTCAGACCGGAGTCATTAGAAGACTCTCCAATAGAATTGTTAACAGTGTAATCGGGCCCCCCAAATTTAATATTTTTGAACAATACGAGTGAATAACACCTACAGCTCGATGTTCGCAGCAAAGAAAAAAACTTGTAACACCGTTGCCGTCTCGCTGCAAAGACCCAGACCCCAAGTGCTCCTGAGTGGAACCGAGCCTGACGCTGCGAACAGCCGCAGGGATCGACGAGCAACACTTCTTTGATTCTCTGGTCTTGGATTGGCCATGGGTTGTAAAGATCAGAGGAGTAGAGGAAGGAAGATAGAATGAAAAGATGTCTAGTTACTGAACAATTTCTGTTTGAGGTTATATGAGTGATATGAAGGTATAGAAGATAAGAGAAAATGGTTTGTGCGAAGATATACTCCTTACAAAGTGCTTGAAGGGGCATAAACGTTATGTCTCACAGGTTTCTTTTGTACGAGGTCAGTTTATCTTCAATTATGGTTACAGAATGGCAATTTGAAGAGATCATTTTATCCTTTTTGTGCGTTTGATATTTTTCATTCTTCATTAAATATAAATGTCATTATTTACATTAATTTTCGTTACAGAATGGCGCCCAACGTGGGGCATGGGTGTTATGTCTCACGGGCCCCTTTTTGTGCGTTTGATATTTTTCACTTATTATATTTAATATTCGTTACAGAATGGCGCCCAACGTGGGGCTGTGTTTGGTCTCACGAAAGGTGGCATGATATTTGTCATTCATCATTCTATCATTCTGAATATTTACATTTAATATTTATTCGTTACAGAATGGCGCCCAACGTGGGGCCCGAATGTTAACGATTCGTGAGATATTCTAGTGAAAATTTTTGTGGAAAGTTTTTTTCAAGTTTTCAAAAAAATTTTTTTGAATTAAATTTTTTTTTTGAAGTGGGGGAAGGAAGGATATTTTACTTCTTTAGGCCGGAAGGTTGGTGAATAGTTCCTTACCTTTGTCTGTTTGCTAAAGTGTGATTTATTTTTCTTCTTCTCCGCAACTTAGTTTTTGTCGAATTCAGTTCTTTTGTCCGAACTGGGAGTCGTTAGGTACCAGTTGTCCGTTGCTAAAGACTGAACGTCGAAACATAAATAGGAATTAGATGTAGGAGGCATAGACTTTTGACCGGTGGTGGATGACGATAAGTCTCTACGCACGTCTGTTGCAGAAGCTATAATTCTTACTGACGATTCCAGTCCAACGAAAGACAATTAACACCTAGTCTAGAAATTGAATTTCAACATTATAGAAGTAGTATAGTGAGATTCAGGGATCATTCTCAGAAACTCTATCCGGTGAATTGAAGATTTTACTCGATTCATGTCTGTTGTAGAGAGAAAGGATAATTTTTGGAAATCACTGAGAAGTTTTTCTTTTTTTTTACGGAAGTAAAAGTTTCAAAATACGTAATTTACAAATATCGTTTATTTTTTTTTGACCATGACTATGAGATAGTTTGCAACCAGACTCTCTCGAACCGTATGCATTATTCAGTTTATTTTTTTTTGGAAAAAAGTTAAGTATTATCTTTTAGATTTGCGAAGTTATTGCATATGAAGATTTAAAGAGTATTTTCATGATTTATTGAGTTATAGTTATTTTCGGAAAGATTCATAAAGACGATTGTGTTATGAAGGCTTTCTGGTCCATTTATTAAGAAGATTATTTTTTTTTTGGAGAAGTTCGCGAAGACGTTTGTGTCGGGAACGGTCTCCTAGTTTCAAGTCGATTTTTGAAAAATCCGCGAAGACGTTGTGTCGTGGTAAAATTCCAAATTTCTTTTTATAAGTATTTAAGAAGTTTTCTAGAAGTTTATTTTCAAGAAATATAGAACATATAAGTATTTTCTTTTTTTATTTAATTCGAGTAACATAATAAAAATAAAGCATATTATATTTACATACAGTATTGAAGTTTAAGGATCCATAAGTTAGTTATCGATCAATTTTTTTTGGTTGAGGGAAGCTGAAAGTGTTTCAGATCTTCAACAGCTTTTTCTTTAAGAATCTATCAAGATTAAGTAGTTTAAGAAGCATTAAGTATAATAATATATAAGTTAAGTGATTTTTTTTTGTCAGTTCCATACATTATTGATACTTTTGATTCATACTGAATTCCGAATCATGATCAATCATAGTGGAGCCGGACAAGGTAGAGGGCGTGTATTAACCCCTGGTAGATCAGGAGGAGGACGTAGAGCACCAGCTATACATCCAAACCAAGCTAACATGGGTTCGCGAAACGTATCTAATACGGCAGGTCCTTCACAACTACAACAACAACCTTTAATTCCAAATCTTCTACCAAATGTAGGAGATATCGACAATAACATACCACAAGGTGTATCTTTAGCTCATTCTAGTTCAGGTAGTAACCAATCTAGGAGAGAAGGTCACCAACTATCAGCTTATATACAAGAAGTAGTCTCCGCTTCTATTGGTTTACAAAGAACGGAAGACCAACGTTTTTATAGAGACGAGTTACGTCGGAATCAAAATGAGTTATTGGCGCAGATTAACCAAGCCTTAGCTCAATTCAATCCAAGAGATCCGTTACCCGTATTTCAATTTCAAGAACAACAAGAATTAGGTCAAGGTAATGGAATCCCAATCATACGAAATCGAAGTTCTACTCCTGCACCTCAGCAGAATAATTCAGTTGCACCACAACGCGTGCCAAGTCCTTCCAGACGAAGGCATATTAATCCAAGCTCACAGGAGCAAAATAACTTAAATAACGCTAGAAACCAACCAGCAGAAATAGCACCAGTGGATAACGCTAATGCATTTCTGGATGGTTTAGGCCTTTTGAATCTTAACGATTCACCAGCGGCAACTTCAGTGAGAGCCATAGCTACACCTAGCTCCGGTTCAAATGGAAGATTCCCGCAATATCACAAATGGGGAATACGATTTGACGGCAAAAACATGACCGTTGACGATTTCATATTTCGACTCGAACGAGTCCGAAGAAGCTATAACGTACCATGGGATGAGGTAGTGGCGAATTTTCACCATTTCCTTAACGGACAAGCCGAATCCTGGTACTGGGTTTTTGTTAAAAGCAACCCAGAAGCACCATGGAGAGTTTTACAAACTGCTCTGGTAGAACATTTCTGCACCATGGAATCTGATTTAGAGTTAGGACGTAAAATGCTTGAGCGCAAGCAACAATATAATGAATCCTTCACGGAATTTTACGAATCCTTACTCCAAATGAACTCTCGAATGCGTATACCTAAAACCAATGTTGAAATAATAGAACTAATTAAATTGAATGTACACAGGCGGATGAGTGAATTGTTGATCACCTTCAAGCCAAACAGTTTGTCAGAATTAACCTACGTTTGTAAAAAGATCGAAAGAGCTTTAAACAAGTCAGAAGCTAATAAAGTGAAACATGTGCCTTTTTCCCAAAACAATCAAGCAAGACGAGTAGTAAACGAACTTGAACTAGATTCAACGTCAACAGCTTTAGCTATTCCAGGAAGAGTAGAGGCCATGCAACATGAAGAAAATAAACGCAAGTGTTGGAATTGCCATAAACCAGGTCACAATTTTAGAGAATGTAGAGATCCTCAGGATTCTATTTTCTGTTTCAAGTGTGGATTGACCAACGTTGTTTATCGCGATTGTGTTAGATGTGCGGAAAACGCCAAACGGAACAATCTTACCTCCGGGGGGATTCGTTCGTTGATTCAAAACCCGGAATAATAAAAGAATCAGTATTAGATGTACCTAAAATTACAGAGAACCTTTTTCAAACAATAGAAAAACCAATTACAATTTTAAAATCAGATAAGAAACCTTTAGAAACCAAGATAGAACCACTTAAAATCTCAAACAATAGCCCAATTTTACCTCGAAAAACATTTCATCAGCGATTAAAGGAATATTACGAAGCCAGGAAACGGATATTAACATTTCCAATTTTATCAGTTAAGATACAAAGTCTTAGAAAACGCTTTCAGAAGAAACGAAACCAGTACCGAAATATAGCAGCAGCTACAATAAGGAGCGAGTCATCCGACCCACGTCCTTATGTTTCAGTCGGTATCTTCAATGAAAAGTGGCTAGGTCTGTTAGACTCAGGCGCTAGCATAAGCTGTATCGGAACAGATGTAATAAAGTATCTAGCAGATAAAAATGTTGTCATGAAGAAAGTTTCTTCATCCTTATCAACTGCAGATGGACAAAAACAGAACATAATAGGAATAGTAACCACAGATGTTATATACAAAGATGTAGTGAAGAGTATGAACTTTTTTGTAGTGCCTACTCTAACGCAACGCCTATATCTCGGCGTAGATTTTTGGCGAGAATTTCAATTAGCCCCTGACATAATATCAGGAATTTCTTTAAGTCCATCACCACACGAAAACGAAATATACCAAAACCAATGTAAATTGAACGCATTAGAAGCGAGAAAGTTAAAAGAAGTCGTAAAAAGCTTTCCTTCCTTTACGGAAAAAGGATTAGGAAGAACTAGTTTATTAGAACATAAAATAGATACAGGAGACGCGATGCCAATAAAGCAGAGGCATTATCCCGTCTCCCCAGCAATTCAAGTACTAATGTACGCGGAATTGGACCGGATGATCGAGTTAGGAGTCATCGAAGAAAGTTCAAGCGCGTGGAGTTCACCGGTTGTGCTTGTACGCAAACCGGGGAAAAACCGCTTATGCTTGGACTTTCGAAAGGTGAACTCAGTAACGAAGAAAAATGCTGGCCCAATTGCGCACATTGAAGGATTACTATCACGTCTTTCAGAGACGCACTTTTTTTCAAGTGTAGACTTGAAAGATGCTTATTGGCAAATTCCATTAGAGACGAAATCCAGGGAGAAAACAGCATTTACTGTACCAGGACGTCCCTTGTATCAATTTAAAGTTATTTCATTTGGATTGTGCAATGCTGCACAAAGTCTTTCTTACCTTATGAGTAAAGTAATTCCTTCCAATCTAAGAGAGCAAGTTTTTGTATATCTAGACGACCTTCTAGTTGTCTCGAAAACCTTTAAAGAGCATATGGAGATCTTGGAAACGATTAGCAAAAGATTGAATGATGCAGGTCTAACTATAAACGTTGAAAAATCTAAGTTTTGTTTCAACGAACTACAATATTTAGGATATAAGGTAGGGCAAGGATGTCTAAAAGCAGACCCGAAAAAAATAGCTGCAATTCTTGACTTCCCTGTACCCTCGACCCAACGTCAAGTCCGACGATTTTTAGGTATGGCAGGGTGGTACAGACGTTTCGTCAAAGATTTTTCTTCCTTAGCATCCCCCCTGACCGATACACTAAAGAAAGGTAGAACGTTTGATTTTAACGAAGAAGCCCAAAAGGCTTTCCAAAACATCAAAAACGCTTTGACCACAGCACCAGTCTTAACTAACCCAGACTTCTCCAAAGAGTTTGTTATTTTATGCGATGCATCCGCGTCCGGTATCGGATGTGTTCTCTGCCAGCGAGACGAGAACGGAGCTGAACGCCCGATTTATTATTATTCTCAGAAACTCAACGCTGCGCAGAGAAACTATTCCGTTACCGAACGCGAATGCCTCGCCGCCTTCCAGGGTATTCGAAAGTTCAGAGCATACGTGGAAGGGTATAAATTCAGGGTCATCACCGATCACTCAAGCTTAAAGTGGTTGATGAGCCTGAAAGATCCGACAGGTAGATTAGCGAGATGGAGTATGAAGCTCCAGGGGTTTGATTTTGAGATCGAGCACCGTAAAGGGACATTAAACGTCGTACCCGATGCTTTGTCTAGGGTGTACGAAAATGATGCCCTAAACTTTTCTCAAACCTTGGCCAGCTTATCTCAAATCGATCCTACCGAAGTACTTCATGTCAATTTAGAAGATTCGCAATTCCAATCGGAGGAGTATCAGCAACTCATCAACCACGTTAAGGAGAACCAAGACAGGTTACCAGAGTTGCAAATTTCAGATGGTTTCATATATAAAAAAACTAAGCATACAGTAGGAGATCCACTACTAGACGACTTAGTCTGGAAACTCTGGATACCATCGGGGATGACCAATGAGTTGATTGCCCTTGCACACAATCCACCTAGAGCGTCACACGGAGGCTTAACGAAAACTCTTTATCGATTGCGACAACAATTTTATTGGCCCAATATGTTTTGTCAAGTTAAAGCTTTCATTGATCACTGCGAGATTTGCAAAACAACCAAAGCAGCCAATATCACGTTACGGGCGGAAATGGGGCGAAGTTTTGTCGTAGAAAGACCGTTCCAGCATCTATATATAGATTTCTTAGGTCCGTATCCACGTTCAAAGAACGGCAACACGTATATAATAATAGTGGTAGACCAACTTACCAAGTTTGTAATTATAAAACCCTTGAAGAAAGCGAATGCTTTAAATGCAGTAAGATTTTTACAAGAAGAAGTATTCTTTGTGTTCGGAGTTCCGGAGAGTATTATGTCTGATAATGGAACGCAGTTCGTAGGTAAAGAATTTACTAAGCTACTCGAAGCTTATGGCACGAAACATTATCGAACGGCGATCTATTCACCACAGTCAAATGCTAGTGAACGCGTCAATAGGTCCATCCTAGCAGCGATTCGTTCATACGTAAATCCAGAACAATCGAACTGGGACATTCACTTATCATCCATTAGTAGCGCTCTCAGAACTACCGTACACTCAGCACTTACAATATCTCCGTACGAAGCACTTTTTGGGCAACGTATGGTGGAACATGGCCAAGATTACAAATTACTTCGTAAGTTAGGAGGTCTAAATAATTCCGAGCTAAAATGGTTACCTAAGATAGCTCAAATGAACATATTACATGCTTACCTGAAAACTACCCTTGAACATACTCACGCTAACTATGAAAAGGTTTATAATTTACGTAGTAGAAAAGTGAATTTTTCAGTAGGCGATGTGATTTACAAAAGAAATATTGTTCTTAGCGATGCTACCAAGCATTTCAACGCAAAACTAGCTCCTAAATTCACGAAAGTGACCGTTTGTAAGATATTGGGTGACAACCTTTATGAAGTCATAGACTCCAAAGGGTTGAAAACCACATCTCATACAAAAGATCTAAAAAGATAAGTTAGAACATTCCAAGTATAAAGGTCAGTGTTATGCCCGGCTGCAGCTGTGCATGAGACTCATTTTAAAATCCATCCAGTTGTTGTCAGCATACTCTTAATCATGCTTCACCACTCATTTTTAATTACCATACGGAATTTTATTTTTCTCTTCTTGCACTTTGACACCAAGTTAGGAACTTGATGCAAATCACAAGATTTGTAAGAAAAAAATCGTGACATCCCTATTATGACAGCTGTCATACATCAAAACGTCCAAATAGAAATATTCAAAAAGGAAACAAAGTCAATTCATTCTGACATTCGCATAGTGTTCTCTTTTTGATCGTCCATAAACGAGCCAGTGCGCACTCCACCTAAGCCACACCATCCATAGTTTCGAATTCGAAACGACATAAACTGCAAGAATTTGTATTTTCGAACATGCCACGTAGACAGACAATTCGGAAATTAAAAGGAAGCCATATTTTTTTTGTCTGTCGCAACCAAAATCCAGAACTAGAAACCACGAAAAAAGTTTTGCTCGGTGGGAAAGTTACTCCAAACTTTCTTTCACCAGCCAAACTTTCAAGTGGAAAGAACTAATTTCCCTAAACAACTAAAGTCTCATAGTTCAAAGACAGCAAGCGACCAAATTCTCAACAAGGCATCCAAGAATATTAGCAGGTAAATAATATCCATCCACCCTAACCACAGTTTAGCAAAAGTTTTTTTTGTGCAACCACGTTTAGTTCATATTGGTCTCTAATAGATTCTTTGTTTTATCAGGAAGAATCAGCGAGACTCAATTCATGTCTGAACGACTGGCGGTGCCCATCCACCAAACCATAAAGATACCTACCAACCGTCATCGGAAACCTGAAGCAAAATTTTCGAAGCATAGGTGTCCATCTAAGCACGACGACAGTGGAGGACACGGCCAGTCGTTTGCGTCGAACGCCGAAGCCGTTGATCCAGCCCTAATACGCACTCACATGCGAGCACATGCCGAAGCCAACCACCTCAACGTTCATGAAACCACTTGCAACAGATCAACACGTTGTTATCACCAAGTTCAATAAAACACCCTCATCGTTCATGTATATCGTACACCTAGAAGAACCCTAAGAGAATTCTTTTTTTTGTGTACGAATCTGAAGTCTGTTCGTTGACCGACACGTCTAGCAACCCTAAATGTCTGTAGCTTGGGGAATAGAAGACAAATCCTCATAACCAACCAGGGGAAATACCGAAGAACCATGTACCGGAGGAGCTGGAAAAGAAGAAATGAAATTATAAAGAAACAATGTCTGTAAGATTTTATGTATCTGTGTGTAGAAAAGAAAAAGAATAGTTTATTCAAATAATACAATAGCTATGTCCATACAAAGTAGTTTCTGTTTATTAAGAATTATTTAGATTATGCTCATGATTTTTTTTGCCATTTATCTTTATTGACAGATTTTCATTTTTATAGATTGGAGAATCAGGTTCATAATTTAATACATAAATAACTTATCCTCCAGCATCTCAATAAGGAGATATGAACCTCGAAAAGTGAATATCTGAAAATAAGAAAAGAAAAGTGAATGTGAAAGTGTAATGTTCAGTTTTGCATACGTACAGTCAGGTCCACAGAGGCCACAGCTTTGGTATAAATGATCTAAAGTTTGCTAAAGAAAAGTTTTTTTTTTGTACTTGCGAAATTCACCTAACCAAATGTATATAAAGATAATTGTCATGGTTTGTAAAATTATAGATCGACATACATACATGTACAACGAAAAACCAGATCCTGAAACTGTGCACTTTTTCCGGCTATACTGGGGTAAGTTCTGTTGATAATTATATTGATCATTGTCTTTAATATATTTGCGAGTGTGAATACATAATGTCAGTTGGAGCAAAAAGAATAAGAATTTTTTTTTTGAGAATAACGAAATACTTACGGAATCATTTCTGTTTGTTTTGATGGAAGATAAAGCTAATTTTGTTTTTGTAAGAACACATTCACTCGGCCAAATGTAAACTATATAATTCATATAACGCCTAATACTAGTAGACATTTGCCATGGTGTTTAAAAGATAAAGTTTTTCGTTCGTTTTTGAATGCAATGAAAGAGAATCGCCTACAATGATATGAATTTTAAGAGTCATAACAAGATTTTGATAATTTTTTTTTGTGAACACAAGATAATTTCTCCAATCCAAAAGATGAATATTTTTCTTGAAGAATTTTTCAGATTATGTTTAAGAGATTAAAGTTATTTTGATTTGAATTTATTGACTTATATAAGATTTCAAAATTTTTCTTTGAGAGCATTAAGAACATTTAAAGTATTAATAGATTTTTTTTATGAAACATAATTAAGGTTAATTATAGATTTGATTTAGATAATAAATAATTTTTACAGTTTGTAATGATTTAAAAACAAACACATTTTGGTTAATTTATTTTTCTACGTTGGTTAAGATATTTCTATAAATGGGGAAGTTGCTCATTTTCAGTAAGAGTTATGAGAGAACTTTTAAGTTTTTGAATTCGTGTACCATGGGTACCTATATTTGAGAAATTCGTTCGAAGGTGAGAGAGAAGGCTGGGAGCCTATTTTGTAGAGTCATGGTCGACGACGATTTAGTTTGAAGATGTGAGTGAATAGAAGAGTATTTCTATTCTCATATTGATGAGATTGATGTGAACACCGGAAGTCAGTTGTACTTTCGGTCTTCCGATTTTGGGGATTCGCACAATATCTTATGTGCCTAAGCAAATCCATTGGTAAGACGGTGAGACGATACACCGATCTTAAGGGTGGGTAAAGACGCACGGGAAGGTAATTTACATCTTAACCTCTCCCATGTCAAGGGTAGGTAAAAGTCTACGTAAACTTTTAGGACGATTTGTAGATATTTTTACATACCATTGTGATTTTTTTTTTTATGTATAGATCCTACGAGGGCACTACTATCTATGTCCCTCTCAATTGTTTTGAGACGAGGCATTACATTTGAGATTCTTAAATGTAGATGCCGCAGAGAATGAAGGGAATTCTTTATTTTTACTATTTCTACATACAAAGAGAATCTCTTCTCGAAGAGATTTCCTCTTTCAGACCGGAGTCATTAGAAGACTCTCCAATAGAATTGTTAACAGTGTAATCGGGCCCCCCAAATTTAATATTTTTGAACAATACGAGTGAATAACACCTACAGCTCGATGTTCGCAGCAAAGAAAAAAACTTGTAACACCGTTGCCGTCTCGCTGCAAAGACCCAGACCCCAAGTGCTCCTGAGTGGAACCGAGCCTGACGCTGCGAACAGCCGCAGGGATCGACGAGCAACACTTCTTTGATTCTCTGGTCTTGGATTGGCCATGGGTTGTAAAGATCAGAGGAGTAGAGGAAGGAAGATAGAATGAAAAGATGTCTAGTTACTGAACAATTTCTGTTTGAGGTTATATGAGTGATATGAAGGTATAGAAGATAAGAGAAAATGGTTTGTGCGAAGATATACTCCTTACAAGGTGCTTGAAGGGGCATAAACGTTATGTCTCACAGGTTTCTTTTGTACGAGGTCAGTTTATCTTCAATTATGGTTACAGAATGGCAATTTGAAGAGATCATTTTATCCTTTTTGTGCGTTTGATATTTTTCATTCTTCATTAAATATAAATGTCATTATTTACATTAATTTTCGTTACAGAATGGCGCCCAACGTGGGGCATGGGTGTTATGTCTCACGGGCCCCTTTTTGTGCGTTTGATATTTTTCACTTATTATATTTAATATTCGTTACATACACAAGAAAAAGTTTCTATTCTCCATACCGGACATCTAACAGTCACACAAAAAAAAACAAAAACAATGCGACATTATCACCCATTTCTTTTTGTACGCACGAAAATCCGTACAAAAAAAACAAGATACACAACCTACACCTACACCAACTCTCATATACTTCATTATAAAAAATTGTTTACATTTTTTTGGAATGTACAGAAGTAGTCAAAAGTATATACACAACGAACTTTTTTTGCATTGAAATTCAATTCAATTAACCTCTTTGTGTGTAAATACTTTTGACTACCTCTGTAGATACCTACCAGACATTGTTTTTGTATTCATTGGCAAAAAAAGAGAAGAGGAAAAAGTTTCATAAGTCGAAACCGACACCAATCAAACATCATGCGCTTCCTTTTTAAAAGAATCGCGCAGCGACACGAGGCACGAGGGTTGTTATTTGTGTTTCTGTTTGGTATGAGTTTGAGGTATTCTAGATTTTCAATTTGGTATGCTCATTGCTCATGTTCATAGGAACTGGTTTTTCGGTATGGAGGTATGGTATGGTAATGGTATGTTTAATTTTATCGAAGGATGTCAATTTCTCGGACATGTTTGAGTATGAGGTATGCTAGTTTTCGATTTTGGTATGCTAGTTTTGAATTTTTTTTTGAACATGCTTTTGTTCTACTATTCTACATCTGTATATTTCTTTTGTCTGTGATATGGGCTACGTCGAGTTTAGTTCACTTATTTAGTGTAGATGGCACCAGTTACACTATTTTTCGTTGGTGGTATGATCACACAAGTTTAATAAGATCTTCAAACTTAATTTTTCTAACGTAGCAACCAGCCGCAGCCGCAGGCCGCAGGAAAGTTAGCATATACCTCATACTCAAACATGTCCGAGAAATTGACATCCTTCGAAAAAATTAAACATACCATTATCATACCATACCTCCATACCAAAAAACCAGTTCCTAGTCCTAGCAATACCAACCACGGTCCACGGCACGGTGTAGGGTGATGGAGTGGTGGAACTGGAACCACGATAAAGGAAATACAACTCAGTTTTATGAGGGGATATTTTTAGGTATAATTGTAACTTGCTTTAAAAAATAAAGAAGAACCCAGTACCATTTGGTCTTTTTCAGTACAATTTTGTTTAAGCGCTCAGTACAATCGACAAAAGTCGATTTCCATCAATAAGATACAGACCGCCAACTCACTGTATGGTTTCTCTTTTTGCCCACAAGCTAAAAATCAGCTGATATGCCATTTATTTTGAGAGTGTGACGCTCTCCCTTGCTTTTAAAACCCATTTAGCAAACACACCTACAAAATAAATGGCATACGCACGCGCAGGTGTAGTTGCCATTACAAAATGCACAGAAAGAGATGTACACGTATTCACAGACAGGAAAAAATATTTCGAGGGTGTTTCAGGCAAGAGGAGTACGAGTTGGCGGTCTGTATCGTGGTTCCAGTTCCACCACTCTACCCTCCCGTGGACCGTGGTTCGTATTGGTAGGACTAGGAACTGGTTTTTTGGTATGGAGGTATGGTATGATAATGGTATGTTTAATTTTTTCGAAGGATGTCAATTTCTCGTACATGTTTGAGTATGAGGTATGCTAGCTTTCGATTTTGGTATGCTAGCTTTGAATTTTTTTTTTTGAACATGCTTTTGTTCTACTATTCTACATCTGTAATTTCTTTTGTCTTTGGTCTTACATAAAATTAGCCCGAGCAAAAATTGTAGGGGAAAGTGATCTAATGGCAGTCACTTAAGGGAAAGTATGAAAACTCACTTAAAATGTTTTTAATATTTTTTATTCAAATCACAAAATATAAATTAATTAATTCTTCAAGTTTCTGAGAAGCAGCAAATCTTCTATTACATACCTACACTTTTTTTTTTTTTTAAGTTTTAAAAAACAGTAACTTGACCGCCATTACCCATCATAGTGGGTAATGACGGTCAAGAACACGGGTAATCACGGTCAAATAATTGACTTCAAATATCAGACAAAAAAATAATTTATTTTCAATAATAAAAAAAAGCTAGAGATGCCCCGAATGTAAGGCCATTATTCGGTATTCGGCCTATTCGGCCTATATTTTTTCAATATTCGGTATTCGGCCGAATAGTTCAAAACATTCGGCCGAATACCGAATTTTAAATCTAAAATAAAAAACACATTATTATGTTTAAGAAAATCTATCCATTTTATTCAAAAATATTTTTTTAGTATTTAAAACGAACTAACGGTAGGTTATGGTGAATAAAAATAAGTTTTTCAGCATTCGTTGGTAGCAAACGATTGCGTTTATCTTCATAAACAATACCGGTTTCTGAAAATAGCCTCTCACTATATACGCTTGTACCAGGAGACGAGAGGTAGACTTGTGCAAAATTTGTCAAATTTGGATATTTTGTTGAGTTTACTGACCACCACTTGTAAGGGTCTAGCGCCCGATCTTGGCGAGCCGTTCTTAAATAAAATTCGATTTCGTTTGCAATTTTTTCAACATCTTCATCGTTTTTAATATTGTCAGTAGCAACTTCCTCAACACACTTCCAAAAACTGTCGTGTGTTTCTCTGGTGTAATCATTTTCATTATGTGCAATTTATTATAAACTTCCATTTCAACAACCGTTTGGCTAGACGATATATTATATATACATTATACATAGGATATAGTTTTTTTTACAACAAACCAACACAACGCTATCAACCGGAAACATGTCAAAAGTCACGAAGGCAGTTTTAGGAGATGGATATATATATATAGAAGATATAGATTTATAGATGCACATCGTTGGCCGAATGTTCGGCTGCCGAATATTCTGCGCTTCGGCCGAGAGTGTGACCGAATATTCGGTATTCGGTATTCGGCCCAATCACTGTTCGCGGCATCACTAAAAAAAAACACTTGGCCAAATACTAGATTTTAAGCCCTCTGCACCACATAATGTGCAGCGAAACCATAGCTCATTGTTTTGTCCAAAATCATGACAGTAGACCAAGCACTTATTTTGACCTGTCTCACTTTCGACCATTGTTATTTTGAGCCATACCCCATAGGTACCTACTATCTTGGTCAGAGATTTCTGTAAATATTTTACGTTTTACGTCGACTTTTTTCTCTTTTTTAGGTTTTACATTTACTGGCATCAGGATTTTGAAATTTGTATTTATTTTCTCTTTTCTTTTTTAATTAAAATTTCTCCTGTATCCGACCAGGGGGCCTTTTTTGAAGTTCTTTTGCAGCCTCTAGCCATCCTAGAATCGAAAAAGTAAAAATAAAATAAAAATTTAAATTACAGTCGTCTGACCGTGACTATACCCAATATCATGAGCAGCCATTAAAAATATTTTTTATTAAAAAACACAATTTTTTTTTTGTGAAAAAATTAGTGAACTAATATAACTACATACGAGTACGTACCTAATTGTATATACCTAGAGCACATAATTTAACAAACACAAAATCAAACAAATAATACAAACATAATACTTACACTGATGTGATTTCTGTTCGGCTGGAAATAAGAATAGAAGCATTAAATTTTGTTTTGATGGCTTTAACTTCAAAATTAGACATCTCTTTGCACTTGACAAAAACGTCAAAACGTTGTTTTTCGGCCTCCTCTCTCATAATGTAATTTAAACCGAAACTAACGTTACATTGGTTAGGCTGAAACTACGCTGACCGTCATTACCAACTGACCGTGATTTGAACACCTTCCCCTAGATCAGATAATTATCTACAAAAAATGTCCAAATGCTTTTTTTCCTAAGAGCCACCATATCCACTATAAACATTCAAAAAGTTGTTACCGTCATACTCATAATATGCAAAACAGTGCAATTACCTTGTCTTCATCCAACTTCAGCGGCTGCTCATCAACATCTTTTTCGGGTATACATATAACCAAGTTCAAGTGTAGCTTGGTTATCAGATAGACCCAAAAGATTGGGGTTGGAACTTGGAAGTTGAAAGTACGTGACTCAGGTAAATACATAAATGCTGCACATACTCATACATATACCTCCATGTTATGTATTTATAATTAAATGTTTTGTCATTAACGCTTGCTGTGTTAAGAATTCTGTTTTCCATTATGGTTTTGGTAGTATCAATCAAACCTACATCTTCTGAGAACAAAACTCAAAGACGTTCACCGTGGCGCTGCTTGTCTGACCGCAGTGCCTGGGTTTTGAAGTTCCAGGTTCGAATCCGACGTAGACAAAGATTTTTATTTATATCAATAATGAATGAACAAATTATTTCGCCCTCTGACTACTAAAATTGCTGTTCCATAAGCGAAAGTAAGTAGATGGGAGGGCTAGACTGAAAGTGGTTCTATTCACTCCACGGGGTTGCTTACGAAATCTTAATTGTACTTGACTCCACTAAAGGAATCCAACATTTTTTTTCTATTTATGATTGGTAGGTATATCAGGGAAGAGATAAAGTTCAATGAATAATGAACATTAATTTTTTTCCTATGATTGGAAAATATGTATTTGTTAAGATGTGTTGTTACATTGGACTTACTGTTTTTTACTTGCGATAAGGCAAGTTATGCATTCGAAAAAAAATAAAGTGCACGACTGGGTCGTACGAACTTGCTCTAATTTGTTACAGCGGTTTTGGGGCTTGAGATTTTGGAAAAAAAAGCAATGAAAAAATCATATGAAATTTTATTAATCACTTAAAAATCAATAGTTAGATTTTTAAGTGATTAATAAAACGTTTTTTTGGAGAAAATGAAGTAAGCCATCAGATTTCTTTAACTTTTCTGAATTTTATGGAAGTTTTTTTTTCAAAATCGTTGGACCAGTTTTTTTCAGAAACGTTTTTTTTTAATTTTCCGATAACATAGGTATTCCTTTTTACTTGCTCAATAGGGCAAGTATTGGTTTCGTGCAGAAAAAAAAAATCGAGGTTTTAATCAAACATGGCATTACGATGATAGAGAAGCCCAAAAAAGTGGTTTTCGCCATACCGTCCGTCGGTCTGTCTGTGCGTCTGTGCGTCTGTGCGTCTGTGCGGATGTGCGCTTTTTCACGTCATGCTACAGCCTAAACCACTTGACGGATTTTCTTCAAACTTGATATATAGTAGTTTGAAGAAAAACGGTTGTCGAGGTTTTTTTTATTTCGTTTTAGCCCGGCTCAAACTGGTACCTTTCAAGTAACGGTTTTTTTCAAATTGAATTTTCTCGAAAACGGCTCTAACGATTTTGATTAAACTCAAAATTTAGCTTAATTTAAGCATTTCTAACAAAACTGCGTTTTTCATTTTTGGCTCAAATAGTCCTAACGAAAATCAGGTTTTAACGGCTTTTTTTCAAATAGCCATAAGTTCACAACGGCTTGATTGAATCGACTCAAATTTCGTTTGACATAGTTTTTTATAGTTTTCTATACGATGATTTTGTAAATTTTTCACTGAAGCCTTTCTAAACGGTGGCTTCCATACAACGAGCCGATATGTTTTAGCCAAAATTTTTTGGTTTTTTCTTATTTGCTCGAAAACGGCTCTAACGATTTTGATTAAACTTTGTGTGTTATATTCTTTTAGTGTTTTTAAGAGAACTGCGTTTTCAGTTTTTGGCTAAAAATGCAAATAACGGAGATCTGCTCTTAACGGCTTTTTTTCAAATGGCCATAAGTTGTCAACGGTTGCATCGAATTCACTCAAACTTTGTTTGGTATAGTTTTTTTTAGCTTCCTTTCAGATGGCATTGATTTTTTTTCATTTTCTTTTTTTTAAATGGAGGCTCCTATACAAAGAGCCATTAGATTTTGGCCAATTTTTTCGTTTTTTTCTAATTTACTCAAAAAAGGCTCCCCCGATTTTTATGAAACTTTGTATGTTACATATATAGAATACTTCAAAGAAAACTGCATTTTTAGTTTTTTGCTACACATGACAATAGCGGAAACTGGTAATATCAGTTTTATTAATTTGGCCATAAGCGGAAATTTATATCATTTATATCATTCAAAAGACGACATCTAAATTTGATATACTAAAGGTTACTTAACGTTAGCTCCCGTATATCGAGTCTTCCAGTTTTAGCCAAATTTTTTTTAGTTTTTACCAAATTTTTCAAAAATTAGTTGTTCTTATTAATCGAAAAGTTTGTTTTCGTCTTACTATTGCACCCACAGAGCAAGTACGTGCGACCCAGTCGTGCATTTTATTTTTTTTGAGTATGTCATTATCTAGTATTTTAAAGTTCTTATCAGTGGTTTACGAGAAAATCTGATTTAAAAAAAAGGTCCTATGGGAGGTACTGTAATAAGACTTTTCCTGGAAAATTTGTTCCAACCAAAATGTTTATATGGCAGGTACCGTTAGTTTTGGAGCTAGAATGCTAATTCCAAAACTCCCTCTGTAGGACATCATACTAATATTATATACCAAATTTGAAGCGAATCGGTCCAGCCGCTTAGGCTGTAGGTGCCGATACAGACAGACGGACACACGGACAGACAGACAGACAGACAGAATTGTCGGACCCATCTCTATCATCGTAATGTTATGTTTGATTGTTTTTTCTTACGAATGCATAACTTGCCTTACCTAGTACCTATAATCGCAAGTAAAAATTCTAACAATCAAACATAACATTAAGATAATGGGGAAGTCGACAAAAGTGGGTCGAACAATTATGTCTGTCTGTCTGTATAGTTACGTATAGTTTAAACGGCTAGAACGATTTGCTTCAAATTTGGTACATAGTATACATAGTATTCACGAAAATGTGAATCGCCAAAACTTAACATTGTCATCTCAATAATGTGAACTTCCGAAATTTTGGAACTCTAAAATGTGAATTCCTTTGGAAATTTTTGTACCACCTGCACATGTTTACATACATGTTTTTTTTAGTTTTGAATGCAATATAAAAACAAAAGCGAGAGCTACAGTACGTTTGCAACGAACTGTTGGATACCCTATTCCCTATTTGTATGTGTATACGTATGCCTCCCGTAGCCAGCCGATGTTTCAGTTTCAGAAACAAAATTCTTCTTTAGCAGACAGAAAAAAATTCAATAACATTAATTTTGTGTGGTGTGATGTTCAATTAGTGCTGGCGCAATAAAAAAAGGCGTGCGCCACGCCCAACGTTAAAACTTTTTATTGCCAATTCAATTGGTATGAGTTCAGTGACATTCAATTTTATTCTTCCAGATCGATTTGAACAAAACAAGACAAAACTTAAATTTTTAAAAATTTGATTTTGAATGGAAATAGCGATTATGGGTGTTTTTAACAATTCTTGGACCACACTCTGCTACGTAGCCAAGGAATATAAATCTAAGTGTTCATCTTTTTACTTCAAAACTGTGACCGATAGTAAAGAAACGTTAAAAAATTAATGTCTTATACAACTTTTGACGGAAACTTCCCATAAAAGTGGGCGTGTCTTAAAAATTTGAAGCACTAACTGAGCTTTGATCAGTATTTAGGCATATGTGTAAAACTACAGCTGAATCGAGTAGTTTTTAAACAATCTTACCTGAACAAAGGTATTTTATCAAAATCACGCCTTCAAAAGTGCGCGTATTGAAAAAATGTATACAAGAAAATGTAGAGATATATTTTTCATAAAACGAACGGAAGGGAAAAAGGTTTAAATTGAATATTGGTAGTACCTTAAATTTTTAAAACTACGTTTTTCGTTCTTTCATGAAAAGTGGGCGAAAACCACGCCCAAAATTCAAAAATTTCTTTTTATACACAAACGATTTAGTTTCTACTAAGAGACGCAAAATTTTGGCTTGCGGATTTATTACAAATACCGTTTATTTACAAAAACAATTTTTTAATAGTTTCTATTGAAAAGTGGGCGTCAGCCACGCCCAAAATCAAATTTATTGATTTCATACACAAGATGTTTATGTGCAAGTAATGCCCACAAAATTTAATGTTTTTCTCTTTAATATAACATTTGTTATTTTATAAAAACAATATTGATGGTTTTGTATGAAAAATGGGCGTCAGCCACGCCCAAACTGAAATATTTTTATTTGATTGGAAGAAAGTTTACCTAAAGCTTACGTGTGCAAAATTTTAGCGTTATGCTTTTATCGTAACTGTACATAATTTAATTTTATTAAATTGAGGTTGTTCAACAAAAATGTGGGCGTGTTTGTGGGCGGATTTTACCGGTTCAAGAACTTAGCCTTACTCTTGAACCAAAGATTATATATACCAAATTTCAGCTTTCTAGCTCAAAAATTGCGACCTCTAGAGAGTATACATACGGACGGACGGACGGACGGACGGACATGTCTAAATCGACTGGGCTTTTGATTCTGAGTCAGAATATATATACTTTTCTATACCTAACGGTATTATTTCTCTATGTTACAAACTCCACACCAAATACAATATACTCATTCTATGGAATAGGGTATAGTAAAAGGACTACCTTACAGCGTTGCCGCTGGAAAGAAAATTAAAGTGCCAAATTTTCTAATAGAGCGTGCCACTACCGTGCCAAAATGGAAAAACTACAATTTTTCAATAATTAAAAAAAAACTATATATACTAAATTTTTTTGGTATTTTGCTATACAAAAAAATTTAAAAGATTCATATTTATTCATGTTATATATGTAAAGAAAAAATAAAATAAGTAACTCCTTCGAATCAATTTTCCCAAACTTTTGAATTTTGTCATAACTTAATACAAAAAATATGAACTTTATACAAAAATAATAATAAATTTAACAAATAGGTACTAACTTTCATATTAAAAAAAGTGTGCCATATTGACATTTTTCGTGCCACCGTGCCATGGGAAAATTGCTGTGTCAAAAAAGCACGATTGTGCCACTTCGGCAACGCTGATACCTTACTGATATTCGTCTAAGCAAATTTCGAAGTTTTGAATGTAGCTTCAAGTATTCTCTCTCCCAAGCAGTTTAGTGCACAAAAACGCTTCTCGAGTATTAGTCATATCAAAATACGGCTCTATGCAATAGCTAATAACGTATTAATTCCTAATGAAATTAATCCTAATGTATAAATTCCTAAAAATGATTGCAATAATTGCTAACACGTATAAATGAAATAAGTCCTAATTGGGGATGTAATATCTCCTAATCCAAAAATGAAATACAGCCTAACGTTAGGAGTTAATACATAATGAATTAACTCCTAACAAAAAAAGATAAAAAAACTTCTAATGTGGGAAAACAATTTTATTTTATTAATTTAAACGGTTGAATTTAGATAGCTACAAAGCAATTAATTATAAACTTTAATGTTATCAACAATGGCCAACATTAAGTGAAGTGCTACCTCATTTATTATGCTTTTAGATGTCAAGTCTACATAGTCGAGGAACTTTAGATATTTAGCTCGAACTCCGGGAAAGTTCCACCGATTTTCATAATTTTTTTTTAATCGCTTCGAAATCGAATTTGAAACAAAGTTTACCATGTGAACACTTGCTTTTTTTTGAAATTTTGTTTTCGAAATTTTTTTTTTCAAAATTTTTTTAGTGTATTATTATTTATTTTTTAACAGTAAATTCACGTAATTTATGTTTTTGAGGATACTGGATGTAATATTGCTGAGGAAAATGAAGAATATGCAGTAACTTATACTATTTTCAGTTTATCATCAAAAGTCTTTTTATTTCGAAACTAACTTATGAGTTGACATCGTCAAGATCGTCGGCTCTAATGACCGGCGCTGCATTCATGCAGCTCGATCCGTTGCATATACCATACACTCCAGTGCAATGTAATCCACTCTTTCTACAACCACACGCTGGCCCACATCCTTTCTGGCAGTTGCAGAAAATAGTTTTCAGGATGTTTTCTGGGGCCGATTGCTGCTGCATAGTCACAGGCTTCAGAAATTGATTATGATATCTCCAACCCCACTCCGTTGGAGATATTTTATTCCCAATCCAAAGTTGTACCTGGAGTTATACCCTCTTAAGATGCTCGGCTGATGAGTCTTCGGTCGGGGGCAAAGCGTGCAACTGCGTCGCTCTGGTATTTTTTGCTGTCGCCTTGATGAAACTCTCGTACCTGGTTAAAATGAAAAGAAGGTTATTAAGATCACAATATCATTACTTTTCAAAGTCAATACCCAATATTAATGCACACCTGAATTCTAGCACTCTTATACAAGTAGCGTGGATGGCTTTGGGAATGCGACTGGCTCCGTCGCACAGTGGTTTGTATGGAAGGACGGAAAAAATCAGTTAAATCTGAACTATTAAACGGATTTTAATAAAATTTGGCACAGATATCGAAATTGGTCTTATGCATAATTGGTGAAAATTTGGTGTAAAAAAAAGAATCAGAAAAAAAGTTATTGACATTTTTCTAAAATTTTTGGGTTTGACTTATATGGGTGAGCAGAAAAAAATCTGTTAAATCTGAATAATTTAATGAATTTTAATGAAATTTGGCACATATATATCGAAATTGGTTGCATAATTGTTGAAAATTTGGTTTAGAAAAAATGAAAAAAAAAAGTCATTTAATTTTTTTTTTAATTTGAGGGCTTTGATGTACCCTCTCCCCCTGAAAACGCTCCCAGGGTCGTATACCTGATTGGAAATGTAATTTCTCCGTAGTATTGACCTATAGTTGAGGGCCTACACTTGTTTTTAAAATAAATTCACCATAACACGCTTACCTGAATACCTCAAATACACTTTTAATGCGAATTAACAATTAATCGGTTTTTTACATAAATTTAAAAAAAAGCAAGTGATCTCATGTGGTAAACTTTGTTTTAAATTCGATTTCGAAGCGATTAAAAAAAAATCATGAAAATGGGTGGAACTTTCCCGGAGTTCGAGCTTTGGCCGTTTTTTCGTCTAAAGTTCCTCGACTATACAATGTTTTTGTTAATGTATGTTAGCATAGTTGGGATTGGGAAACATTTCCTTGACTTCTTGTTCAGAAGGATAAACAAAAAGGGAAATACCTATGTATAGAAATGAAGAACAAGATAAAAAAATATAACTTTTTAGGAGTCCGTAGGGGGGGGGGGGCGTCGCGAACAGCGGGCACGGCGGCGTGGTGGGCGCGGTGGCGTGTGGTGGCTCGGTGCAACGTTACGAGACACCGCGCCGCAGCGCCCGCCAAGCCGCTGAGTCCGCTGTTCGCGACGCGCCCCCCCCCTGCCTTGTTTTAATTAGTTCACATAATCGGGGGACCACTGTATTATTATGATGTCCTACAGAGGGGTTTTCGGAACTAGCATTTTAGATTTAAAACTTACGGTACCTGCCATACGATTTTAAGTGAAAAATTAATTTTTCTCAAAAACGGCTACTACGATTTTGATAAAACTTTCTAAACGATGTTAGCAACAACAAACTTGTTGAAGAATTCATCTTCATCTTGCTATAGTTTTGATCTTAATGGAAATATTTTAAAAAATAATGTGCAAAGTGCAAGCATTTTGACAGAAGAACTGTTAGACTGAAAATTATAGAATAATTTTCACTTCTGGCAAAGTATCTACCTGTAAACATATTTTGTACGTTTTTCAACTTTTTTGGGTTTTATGATAAATATTTATGTACATATGTTAATACATATAATATTAATGAACTGTTTTTATGTTTTAAGTAATAAAATATTTTTGTAACATATAAATAACATAGTTTTTCATTAAAAAAAAAATTCAGTACAATTGACTTCATTTCAGTACAATTTCAAAAGAGTTTTCATCTTATTGTTCAGAGAAAAATATATGTTTTGCTTTCGCGGCAAACCGTCCATTATGGGTATCATGCTCATCTCACAGGTCAACGTTTCGTTCGGTTTTGATACTAGCTTCCGTTTGTTTCCATCCATCATAGTTCAGCCTTTAGGCTGTGTCAAAACCGAACGAAACGTTGCCGTCCAACCTGTGAAATGAACACGCTACCCATAATGGAACGGATTGCTGCGGAAGCAAAACAATAAGATACATAAAAAAATTCATTATATTCTCTCTGCTTTGCAGTCACACGCAAAGTCATCATACCTTGCTCACTCTTACATTCACTCTCACACTCACTCTCATATCCATTCACAGTCAGATGCAAATTTACGTCCGTAAAGTGCGATAGCGAGAGCAGTTTACGTCCGTAAATTAAACTGACCGAAACTTGACGAACTATTATAGTTCAGCCTTAAGGGCTAACCGTAATTGAAGAATGGTACGTACGTTGACTTACGAAACAGTAAAAATACATGTGATTTGTATACCCAACCCGAAATGACTTTCGATGACTTGCGTTTTCGTACGTAATGTACGCTTTGACTCGTACATTACGTACGAAAATCTGACATTCCTTTATTTCTAAAGGGTATTCTTCTTCTTTCTTTCTTCTTATTTTTAAAGGCTATTATGGGCAACTGATGTACTTTACAAATCGGAAGGAAAGTTTTCGTTCGGTTTTGACACTTGCTTACTTTACGCTGGTAGCTCAGCCTAGGCGCGTTCCACTCTACTGAAAATCAACAGTCTTCCAAGTTTAGGGGAGTTCCGGATGTTGGGTTTTCTGGGTTTCAAATTTCGGGTTCATTTGGATTATGAGTTTTCAGGCTGTTTATTTTCGTGGATTTTTTATTTTAAGATTTGGCCTGACTTAAATTTGACTTTTATTTGATTTATAAATAAATAATACTTAAAATGACCTTATACTATGTCTATATAGTATACTAGTATTCGATTAGCACTTGAGTGCTGTTTTGGCTTTCTTCATTTGATGTGGCTCGCCAACTTGAAGAACAGCCATCATTCCCAGTATGGAATGGTTTTCAATATGACAATGATACATCCAGTATCCAGGATTATTGCTCAAAAATCGAATGATTATATAACCAAATCCTGGAATTTGAACTGAATCCTTTTCCACGGGAAAGAAATCATTTCTGCTCAACAAACCAAGTCTGTCAAATTCTTCAACCTGTAACAAAATTAAATGTCACAAAGCCATAAAGAAACATTTTAAGTGATAAATTAATTTACCCTCCATAAATCATCTTCATGAAGAAACCCCTGCCCAACCACTCTAAATGTGTATCCGTGAATATGAAATGGATGAGTTCCACGCATAAAATTGACAACAATCATCTCAATTGGGGCATATGCCGGAAGTGACAGCACATTGACACATCGACATGCTTCTTTGGAGCAATCCCTTCCAGCTTTAGCCAGGGTTGTTTTGTTACATAAAATCGATGTGTCGAACAAATCCTTAGATTGCAATAGCGACAAGCCAGGCATTTCATAGGTAATGTTATCAATTTGCATTTGGGGATCTCCATCGCGGTCATAAATCCCGAAATTTGAATAAATTTTCTTAAACTTTGTTGACTCGTACCATTCGACAGGACGAAGAGATCGAATATCGATTATCGATATACTATTGCTGCTCACATCGCGCCGATCTATTGGATTGACTTTGACACCTGTCAGTCTATAGTCATAGGTCAGTTTCTCTTGAGGTTCATCATTGAACCCATAAGTTCCTTGATAGTGTAGAACAGCTCCTTGATATAGATTGTTAATGCTGCAATTGGTGTAGCCCCTAACTCTGACCCAGTAATTTTGATTGTATCTGTCGGCATGCAATACAAAATCGAATCTCTCCGCTGAAGTCATAAAAAACGAAGTAGCCACCACTGGCTCAATATCATTGCCATCAGTGCTTATGATCAGTAGACGATGGTTGTCAATGGAAAACTCGATTGGACAGTTAAAAACACCATTAAAAATCACGCGGAAACGATACCGATGACCCCGTACCACATTAAACAGTTCATATCTAGATGGTTCTTCTTCGCTGGTAACGTGGTTGCGACCCTTTCCATTTATTAAAATATTGGAGAGCTTATCGAAATCGTAGTTGTAAACAATGTCTTGAATCATAATCGTGTGCTCAGTTAAGTCATAGTCGTATAAATCCGCATGAACATCAAAAATTCTTGGCTGGCGGATTATCATACTTCCGGCTGCTCCTAGTCCTCTCTGCCAGTGACTATGGCTATGGTACCAAATGGTACCACTACGATCGGCAGTGAATTTGTATCGAAATGTCACACCGGGATTAATTGGATATTGAGTGATATATGGTGCACCATCCATATCAGGTGTTTCACTCATGTGTATACCATGCCAGTGCATGGTTGTTGCTTCTGTCATTTGATTGACAACATCCGCAACGACTGTGTCATTTTCACAAACTTCAATCGGTGGACCTGGCATCATTTTATTGACTGCAACCACAGCTGAGTTGACTCCATCAGCATATATGCAGCTGTCTCGAGAGCAGCTTCTTTTGTCGACTATGCAACGTTGACAATTGGGACCCATTGTCTCATAGAAATGGACTACTAGTTTATAAAAACATGTCATATGAACTCCTGGGAGACATTTGCGCTTGCAAGGATGAGTGACAAAGTCTCCATTGATTTTCTTTAGTTCGTGGTTGATATTCTTGGAGTAGTTTACAGACTTGGCTGATCTTATGAATAATTCTGTAAAAATAATAATAATAATAATTTTTTAAAAATAATTTTTTTTATTTAAATACTAGGAAGAGAAATGAAAATAAAAATATCAGCGGTTAGGATTATCCAAAACATGATAAAAAGAAGAGAATTTTTTAAGAAAAATTGAAAACATCTCGGAAAGGGAAAAAATAGAACTACGATTATTAAGAAAGGATATAAGAAAAAAAAGCAAAAGAGAAATCAGAGAATTTAATGAAAAAAATATAAGAAATGTCCTAGAAAGCACAAAATCGATTAAAAAAGTAAAACGAAGTATGAATGTGAATAAAGAATGGCTGTTAAGTGTTTCAAAAAACAACGAACAAATTCGAAATAGAAAACAAATAAATGAAATCGCGACAGAATTTTACAAGGGCCTATAATCAAACGACCAGCAACAGAGTAACCTTCACAGATCTATGGAAAGAGCAACATTGGGAATAAGAAGATCTCAAAGAATAAGAAAAACAGGGCATCTTATGAGAATAATGGATGGGAGATGGTCGAAAGCATGCACAGAATGGACAGCCCTCAGCGGTTCCAGAAGAGTTGGACGTCAAACAAAAACGTGGAGAGATGAACTGCATGCATTTGACATTGACAGACTATGGTTTCGAAAAGCAGATGAAAGAAATGAATGGAGATAATGGGGGAGGCATTTGCGCGTGCATAAATATGTCTAATATATTAATTTGAATTATTTAAGATTGAAATAGAATTTCGAAAAATATAATAAAATGAAATTTAAATTAAATAAATACATACATATGTAGGTACATATGTATATACGAAATGTGATGGTGAAATGTAACTAATTTTAAGGCAGTACAGCTAATAAATAATAATAATCTAGGAAATGGTTTCCAAGTTGCGCTCGCGCACATGCTGTGCAATGAACCATTTCACCAACCCCGAACCCACAATTTAGTCACCATTTTACCGCAATTGACATACGGCCTTAAAAAGTTTCAAGGCATTGCAATATCTAAGTAGGTATGTATATAAACTTTGATTATCGAACGATTTTCACAGTAAGTTTTCGTCCGGTATTTGTTCATAATGTCATCTACATTGCTGACCAGGTGAGATACCGTGTTTCACGGATTTATCAGTATACATAACGGGTTTCTGCAAATAAGGCTGGGACATTTTAATAGATCCTTTGATAAACTTTTAACTTTAAGCTTGTTTTTGTCATTAAAGCAGAAAATCTTTGATTTAAAACTTCAGACCTAACCTTGGTAAGGAGTAAGACCGACCAGACACTTCGGGCCCCAGAACCTTAATATAAATCTGGCTTTGTTGGATTCTTATTAGAGTCCGGGTAAAAATTTATAACGGTTTCGAAAAGGAAGAGCAGATAAATCAAATTCGTCTGCATTACCGACGGGAAAAGCTCTCTGTCATCTATTCAAAATGAGTCGTAACGAGAAGATTATATTTATACTTGTAATGGTCAACGGCCTTGGCTCTGATAGCATCGCTTCCTAATAGATTAACGAAATCAAGCATCGTTGCGCGTAGTAAGTGGTTAGATGGGGAACCGTCAAAACTAATAACTGCAAGTTGTTGGCATATATGTCTGTGTGTTCTTCTATCTTCTGTTCTGTCTGTCTCTCTCTGTCGTATTACTGTCTTGTGTTGTCTTGAGCCAATGGCCATTGTATATACATTTTTATTTTAGTTCTGAACGTCGTCAATGGCGGCGCTAGTTGTCTTATCTACTTTACATGAAATGTCTTCTATTGTTGTTTTTGCTTCCCATAACCGTTTAGACAAAAACCACTAAAATTACTCTCCAATCAAAGCTTGTGAACGTCGTCCATAGATGGCGCACAAAACGTTCCGCTTTTTGGGAATACTATAGATTTAAAATACAATGCAATGGCCTAAGCTGCCAGTGCTTGTAAGTGTGTCTACTGTCTACTTCTTCGATTCATCGATGGAGCAGATTAATATGTAATGTAATGTAATGTATACTTGTAATGTTCAAAAAACTCAAGCATCAAAGGCAAACTTCATAAAAACACAATCAGGGCCAGGAAGTGCAAACAATGTTTTACTGCGCACCTGATATTGCGTCTTAGGTCCTAGCCCACGTTTATAGAAGTTTATGTCACTTTGAACTTCCATCCAAATTTTACCAACCTGATGTGGACCAAGGGCACAAGAAAGAAGAAATTGTATAATTTGATTTTTTTGACTATTATAAGTATTGTGTCGAAAAATTACACACATATCTTCAGATCATTAACACAAAACACATCACTTTTGTGTTAATGTAAACGTATGAAATCGAATGCAAACTGTTTCATTTTGGTACGCGAACGAAGCTATTATTTAAACACTCCTTCTAAAACAGAATTTAAAATTATGAAGTTGTTTGTTTGTATTAATTCTAACTATCTTTGGTGGTTAAAATTTAAAATAGGAAAACACACAAAAATTTCTTAAACCTAAACTTATTTACCGTTGCCAATAACGAACTTTAGCTCAAATAACAAAATAGTTAAAATAATTATAAAACTAGTTTTGAAGACTGCTTGTATGACCGTCATTTTTCGGCACTCAATTAACTTTGTCGGAAGACAAATCACTTCCTTTAAGACAGACTTAGGTTTGGTTCACAAAAGAGAAGTGGGAAAAGCTTTAATACTGCCCCCTGAGAAATTTAAATGCATAGACATTAGACATTTCTTCCGAACGCTTAAAGGGCTGATCTGAATTAATCATGAAAAAAATGACACCGCATATTCATTCACTTTATACGCTCTTTTATTATTATCGTGATTAACAATCTTGGTTCCACTTAAATCTTTTTTTAATGCTTTTTGTGTATTCTCATTGAGTGCGAGACTTTTGCTTTTATTTAACCTGGATAAGATATAAAGTACCTGCTTAAAAGTGTTAAACTCTCTGATTTAGTAATAATGGGATGAAGTAAGCATTAGTTGAAAGTTGAAGATCAATCAATGCCGGATTTCCTAGAATTATGTTTATCTAGTCATTGGTAAAGAGAAGAGATGCCGATATGGTGTAACTGGCGTGATGGAAATTGAACGCAACCCAACATTGAAGAGAGGTGGTCGAATGGAGGTCACTTTAGGAAAAAGTGCGAAAACTTACTTAAAAAGGTTTTATATATTTTTTATTTAAAGCGCAAATTCTTCAAGTTTCTCAGAAGCAACAAATCTTCTTCACATATATGTATATAAAAAAAAAAAGTATAACTTGAACACCATTCCCCATCATAGTGGGTAATGACGGTCATGAACACGGGTAATCACGGTCAAATAATTGACTTCAAATATCAGAAAAAAAAACTAGGTAGGTACAATTTTCAATTAAGTAATGAATAAAAACACTTGGCAAAATACTAGATAGGTAAGTACATATATGTAAGCTTCGGTGACTCCCATTTTGAGCACTCTGCAACTGCATGTGCACTGTGCAATGTGCAGCGAGACCTAATCTGGCCAGGCCGCGATCTAGGGGGAGGCGTGCCGGGCATTTGCACGGGGTGGCTTATTTCAAGGGCGGCAACATTTTAAAATTGATGACTAAAAATATAGCTATACCTTTCCAAAATAATTTTACTTTTGCCAAAGCAGAAACGATGAAAATTTTGCGATACGAGAAAAATGGGGCAAAAGATTAAATGGTGTTAAAATGTTAATATGCATTTCAAAGACATTTTAGATAAAAGATAATGTTTAAAAATTTAAATCATAAAAAGGAAATGATTTGAAATAAACTACGTTTTTATTTAATTTAAATCACATTAAAAGCGAAGAAATAATTCAACAACAAGTACAAAATGGTCAAAAAAGTAAACATAAAAAAATAATTAAGTAAACAAACCAATAGGGTAATAGTTAAATAAAAACTTATTTAAAGTTCTTTAGGTAATTCTGGAAAATAAAAGAAATTATTAAGATAGAAAAAAACAGCACTTTTTATTTTTTCTCTTAATACTACGTTTTCATTAGGGTCGAAATTAGGATATTTGAAAATTTGCTAAAAAAGTGTTTTCATCTAGGTTTGCACATTTGATTTGACAACAGACTATCTTATTTCTTGTTCTTTTGTACAACCTTTTCATTTTCTGTTCTTGTTTTGATTTGTTTACTTCTGCCGTTGCCCTGGATTTTATTTCAAAATTGTTATTTTGTATTTTTTACTTCTGCTGTTGCTTTGCATGTTGGTTTGTTTACTTTTCCCGTTGCCTTGGATTTTGTTTCAAATTGACATTTTAGAAAATATTCTATTCAATTGTTTTCAATTTAGTTGCGTTTGATTTGTTTTCACATAATTTGCAACCTTGATTTCGTCCAAATCAACAAAAATTTTAATTTTATTTTGTATGGGAAGTGGAGTCAAATTTGGAAATTTTCTACGAAATCACTTTTTTTGCCCTAATGAAAACGTAGTATAAGCTGCAATTTTAGACATCTCTTTGAACTTGACAAACGTCAAAATGTTTTTTTTCGTTCTTCTCTCTCATATGTAATTAAAACCGCAACTAACGTCACATTGGTTAGACTGAAACTACACTGACCGTGATTGGACCACCTTCCCCTACGTTTTCCTTATTGACATACAAAATGCATTCTTTATATTATAGCGTTTTCACACCGAGCCGAAAACCCGGTTTTCAGCTAAAAGTTTACGAAAACCGAAAATCATTCACACCGGACTTTTCAAGTTTTCGTTTGACATTGACATTTCACTTAATTTTTACAACTGACTCTCAAATTTTGAAATGATTTTCGGCTGCTATGATTGATTATTTTTTTAAGATTATGCGCTTTTTAGGTGTGTTTGGAAAGAATCACAACAAACTTAGGTGTGTTTGGAAAGAATCACAACAAACTTAGGTGTGTTTTGAAAGAATCACAACAAACTTAGGTGTGTTTGCTTTGTATTCCAAGTTTTCGACAGGTTTTATATAAAACTAGTTGTTTTCGAAAACTTGGGCTTAGCAAAAATGTATGGTTTTCGCTCGGTTTTGAGGGTTTTCATTTCAACGAAAACCGCGTTTTCAGCTCGGTGTGAAAACCCTATTGATACAAATATTGGATTGTATGCAACTAAAAAAACACTCAAAAAAAGCAATCTAGAATTAATCTCAGATTTGATTTGGTCTAGGGGTCTAGGGTATATAGAGAAATTTTAGCGAGTCTCGATTTAGAGCCACAAAATAAAAAGAAGATTGGCATTCTCTAGAGTAAATCTGAAATTGTCGTGGAAAACACCATTAATAAAGTGGATAAGGAAAAATGGGAATTTGCTATAATAATAACAGAAAATAAATAAAGGGGTCAGTTAGCGATCAGTAACACCAAATCGATTCATAACACCCTAAATTTTCTATTTGAAATGTGTTTCGGTTTGGTTTTTCTGATCGCTATAACTGGCCCCTTATGTTATTGTAACACAGAATGGTTTGTATCTTGAATGAGTACCCAAGCCACCAACCAAAACAGCAAATTTTAATTGGAGACTTGTGTTTTGGAGGATTTGAAAGCTCGAAAACTACTTAAAAGTTCTTTGCGAATTCAAACTAGGGTTTTCACATTGACATACTATACATGGACTGCTAGTTGCCAACTTCACGTTGGTTCCACTTGTACACCAGCGCGCTTGGGTCCCTTCCGGAAAAAGATAGAACTAAAATTTTGACATTTCTTTGGTTGTTGTCCTTTTCTTTCGTTGTCAAGGTAAGCCGCGATTTTGTGAACTTAAAATTATAAATAAATTATGTTTTACAAAGTTTTTCAACTAAATTGTGATGAAAATAAATAGTCTAAAATATCTACAGTTTTGAGTAGCAAAATTTTTGAAGCACAATCATTCAAAGTCGATTAAATTCAAATGTCATTTCCTGCACGCGTGTTGAAAAATATATATTTTTAGGGACTACCTTCATTTTGTTCGCAAATACAGTCGTTTTGAGAAGCGTCACAGGAACATGAGTGTCCACTGCTAGACCGGAAAGGATCCTGAAAAGTGAACACTTTTCTGTCTTAGTAGAGTAAAATCTTAAACTCTATTTTTTATTAAAACAAATAAGAAAACATTCCAGGAACAAAATGTTTTACACATAATTTTAAAATTTTCTTAAAAATAAAACAATAAAACAACAACGAAAAAGAGTTAAAATTTTAAATAAATTAACAATAAGAGGACGCTTCGTATATTCGACAATGATAAAGAATTATATACAAATGCCATGGCAGTCGAAGAAGTCTGAATTCTACAAAACTCATTATGAACACGCGCTTCTCATCTTCCCAAATTTGTAGCCTCATCAGCCATAGCTAGTTCATCAGTGGGTGCTTTATTGCCCTTTTTCTTTCCGGAGTACCACATAAACAAAAGGCCACAAACCACATTTGTTATAAAAGTAAACCAAGCCAGCCAGACTCCATAGCCATATCTGCAAATAATAAGGACCTTCAAAGTTTAAAATCTAAGGCTTGAAGGAGTTGACCTTACGTTAGCTCAGCCCCTTCAGGGTATGCGTAGAAAAGATGTTCTCTCGTGTAATCCACTGAAGACATCACCACTTGAATCACAACTATGCAGGTAGAAGCGAACACCAGGTGGATGCCTCCAGCTAGGCGCTTGAACATGTAACGCGGGTTCATAAAAGTGTAAAACGTAAAAAAGCTTCCCAAGCACATCACAAAAACTGTGATACAAGCAAAAGAAGTTTGAGTACGGATGTAATCTAGAAAAAATAAGAGTCACAAAAAAGGTTACAAAAAACTTTAAGTTTTTAAAATATTCAATCAGCCTAACCCATAAGTTCGTTATCAAATCCTGGATCCATTTTGAGTGAACTTGCCGAAGGGAACATCTCAATGTACTTGCACTGAGCTGCAAAATAATGATTCAAAGGTCATTTTGACGATCGGAGTTAGTTCCATTTCTACTCACAGTTGTAAATGTAATCATATCCGTTCTTTTGTCCTCCTCTCTTTGGAGGTTTTGAAGGAACTAATTGCAGGATGACTCTTTGATTATTCATAATATAAGCGGAAATATCGAGATCTCGGATGAAAGGCCAATATAGCTTCGGAACAAGCTTTTGTTCATTCCATACGGCAAACATGGCTCTCTGTGCTGGAACTGGAATCACAAAGTAATAGGTCCCCTGGTCGACCACAACCTCTTGAAGGGCATCTCCAAAGACTTTTTTGGCTTCAAGTCCTGGCCAAGACAAAGGATTTACTTGTATAGGCCTTGAATCAATCGGAACCATGGCCAACTTTTCGTTTGCCAACTCTAAGCTCCAGAAAGCTTTCAGCTGATAGTTCTGTGAAAACTGGAGCTCTAAATTCACACACGATGTATTCCAAACAGTAAAGAAGCAAGCAATCCAAACGAAACGCTTATCCCTGGCACCAGATACATTGATTTAAATTCACATTTTGTTCACTTGCACACGAATACAATAAATTAACTCATTACACTCCTTAGTTTTATTTTTATATTAATTTGTGAATAATTATCTTTATACTTTTTAACAATTCACTTTTCACTGACTGAAACAAATGTATGAAAACAAAAACATGTCAGAAGGCTTTTGACATTTATCATTTCTTTTTTGCACTTTGTAAAAATGCCAATAGATGTCTCTGTTTGAGACTTGCTATTCGCACGCATAGTTCTACCAGTTTCGCCAGTATGACTCTAACAGCTTAGTGGAATAAAGAGATTTTAGTTGCTTTTTTTCGTAGTCAGTCCCACACACGCAACTTTCTAGCTGCACTAAGCGTATGTCCATACACCTGGCAGGCAACTATGTTCACAACTTCTCAATTTGAGATTGGTTAAGCTGTTAAGAATGCTTCGTATGAATTGACACTTCTAAGGATTTCGCTTATGCTTTTGTCAAGTGGCAATAGATGTCGCTACATTTTTTTTTAAAAATACTACAACTTTTGCCGCTATGTAACTAAGATAATGAAATGAGAGAATGATAATAATATCTTAGCGCACAAATGGGGCTGGTAGGGCACATAAATCTTATGCCCCACGTTGGGCGCCATCTGTAACTAAGATAATAAATGGAAATTGAAATTATGAACAGAACAGATGCTTCTATCCATCATCCAACGCACAATCGGGGCCCATGAGACTTGAAAACTTAGCCTCACCTTGAGCGCCATCTGTAACTAAGATAATTATATCTGAGCGCACAAATAGGGCTGGTAGGGCATATAAATCTTATGCCCAAGTTGAGCGCCACCTGTAACGTAGATAATAAACAGAATACAAATGTAAGAGGACGGTCCCATTCAATCACGTGTACGGCAGACCACCATACCTGTGACTAATGTGACCAGACATAGACCAAAGCACTAAAACTGATCCCGAAGTCACCTCGGACCAAGGGCATCAAACCTCAAACTAAAATTTAACTCAAAAATTATCTCACTACCGAAATGTTTCGAGCGGGCTGAGACCTAGTCCCACCTGTCATACACCCGATCAAGCTACTAGAATCGTATAACTAGGCGAAGGCTAGCCCCCAGACCACACTCTCTCCTATACCTCCGATGTTCAGGTATCCTTAATTCTTACTAAACCATAACTAAACTGAACTGGAAAAACCACTAACAAACCTCCACGAACTTTAAACAAGATCATATACTTTCCTAACTCGAACCACGCCTAGTCCTGTGAACACCTAGGAGACATACCTACGTATCCTCCCGACCAAATAGGCAATTATAGAGACGAGGTTAGTACGTACATGTCCCGTTCGTAGTCCGAAAGAGTCATGAAGCTGCATCCTTACATTCCATTTAATCATGCCCCTTCAATCCCACGACAACATAGAACACTCATCTCAAGAGTAGCTTCCTCAATCGAAGGTCTATAAAGTCGTCGGACAGCGAAAGGGTGTCGTGGATCTAGCACCGCGGCTGGCCTGCGCTTCACCCTGCCATGCTCAGTCCAGGGGTGGAAACTTGCAATGCGATCACGACGGTTGTTACCTCGTTTTGATATCGCAGACCATATGGTTCTGATGTTCCGAACCTCCTTTACTTCTATGAATCCTAGGGCTGCCCATACAAACACCGCTTGTGGCGACAGGTATCAAGTCTACCGGTTGAAGCTTAAACACCCTAAATGACGTCTCTTTCGAATAAACAATCTCTATCTACATGGCCCCTTCAGCTACCATTGTGCACTATAATGATGTAATTAATAGTGCGATACCCTATTTATCTATTCTTCCCTAGTATCGGTTAATATAGGAAGATCTCCTGGACAGGGTGACTGAATTTGTCCAAAGAGGGGGGGGGATACTGAAGATGGAAATGTAACCCCCAAGGTCTCTAAACCCACCCATATCCAATGAAGAGGGAATTATACCAACTCCTTCACCACTGGATCCATGGTTCCGTGTATGACCCTAATCTAAATTAATGTTTACGAAACCCCTTAACCAAAGAAAACCCGCCGAAGCGAGTTACTTTAACTCCAAAACATCCTATAAACTCCTAACTCCAATCTAACTCAAGCAATGTAAACTCACTAGCTCACATAACTCCGTTGCGTACTGCTACCATCCTAAACTGTCCGTTCCTACGTTGTTCACTCAGCGAAAGGTCCCATCCCCCACGAAAATATTACCTTAGTCCATCAGAAATAACTATGTACAACCAAGAATAATAAATTCCAAACGTCCTGTCTCAATAACAGGAAGTCCACGACTCAAAACTTCAAAAAGAAAATGAAAAGCAAAATTTTCATCAACGTTATAAAATAAAACGTATTAATTAACTTATTTATTCATCTAAATAACAAAATTCTTAAAAAGAAACTTAATTATTTTTACTTAACTTAACTCTAAAAATCTTACATACGCTACTTCTAAAAAGAAATATAATCATGAAATACTATATTCGTAATTAAATCTAATATGGTCTGAATGAACTTTAATCTTGTTAATTAAAAAGTATATGAATAACTAAACTTCATATAAAACTGAACTAAGCGAACTGTCATAAAAAAAAAAAAAAAACTATCAAGGACACGAAAAAGTATCACTACTTTCTAGCCTTACTGTTCGCGACCGTTAGGTAATTATTATGTAGCGAAAATTTACTCAATACAAAAAAAAAATTAATTGTTTCAAACACGTATTGTCTCTTTGAAAATAAAAATATCGGATTCCGTCCGATTCCATTCAATAATGTGACTGATAATAATATAATTATCTACCAAAGCTAATCACATTGACTTATATTCATTTATTTACCGAATTTACTTTATTTACAGACGACTGTTGCGTATATGTATGCATATACTTCTTCAAAAACAAACGAAAAGAATCTTTTCTCAAAAACCCGAAGCAAAACGAATGAGACTTTAACGTATAGCTACGCGATCAAAAATTCCAACAACAAAACTAAATGAAACCCAAGCACCCTCAAAAAAAATTATGGACCGTTTGTCCAAGGGTACGTTATTTAGGATTCCGTGTACGATTCCAATTCGGCACCGTCACTCAGATGTAGTAGGATGGGAAGGGAAAGGTATAAAAATGAGGATGAAATATATATGTTCAATAAATATATATGTATATGATTAATGTAATTATGTATGGAAATGAAATTTAATAAAAAAAAAACTAAACCAGACCTTCCGGAGGGTAGTGCACTGCTCTCGTCCAGGTACTAGCTGAAAAGCAATTGCTGTTAAATGAAAGGTATTATATTATGTATAAGTCAAATGAAAATGTATGGGCAATAAAAAAAAAGTTGGGGTAGGTCATTGATGTTTGGTTTCGATATGACTTTCGTTACTTCTTTTCGTTGCGATTCTTCTCTTTTGGTTAAATAATTGTTTATTTATGCGATCTCTGTCGTTCTCGTGTTCAACAAAATTGTTCGTGATTTGATTCGAAAATAAAATGTTTCTCAAAATTAGGCACTAATAGTTCGCACTGATATTTGAATTGATTGATTAGGCTTTTCAATAAAAATGACCACATTTACATCCGTAAAGAGAAAGACAAACTTAGATGCTAAAATAAGAAGGAAATCCTATCTTAAAACTAACTTAATCTCCGAAGATTTACTGCGTAGATTCGACGACGACGATGACGAAATACAAACAGGGATTTGGTCGGCATTCACAAATAACTCCACTGGAGAGATTTGCTTTTCGACGAATAACGCTGCTCGAACCAGAATATGTTTGTTGCGGCGAACAGTATCTTTATATTACGTAGATTTTGTTGCGCTGATTGTGCGCTCGGCAAGGTTTCATACGCATGTGTATGTTAAGCGTTTGTTAATTATGTGCTCTTGAATTGTGCGTGGTGTCGGTGTGCATATTTGTGCGTAATCGAAGGGACAAAACAAAAAAAAAACTGTAGGTATATCCACTCAATATTATTATCCCCAATGTATCGGGATGGGTAAATCCAGGTAGGTATCGTTTGCGTAGTATCTTTTCGTGCTTGTCGAATATGATTCTGCTATTAGGATGATGGTTGTAATATGCAGAACAAAATTTGAAACCAATTCGTGCGTAGGGTTAGGGCGTTGACAAAAAAAAAAAGAATTCCAAAAATGCCGCGTTGACGTTAACCGTCTGCGGTGGCGTTTTACTTTCTTTTTGTTATATCTTTTCTTATGCGGTAATTCTGAAACGTTCCTTAGGATCCCACAAGGTTAAATTCTGGAAATTACCATCCAAAAGTTCCGTAGGGTTCTATATAACGTATGGGTCTTACAGAACAGAATCGTAAGGCGCACAAAAAGGCGATAATGACGACGTAATCATATATATGTAGATCACTAATTAATAAAATAAAATCGTAGGGATAAATAAAATTCGAAAAATTGCAGAATAAAATCACAAAAATCGAAAATTCGAAGCATAAACTTTGAAGCGTAGGTATTCGCAGAATAATGAAGAAAACTTTCGAAGAATAACGAATATTTGAATTTGAAATTGAAGGGAGCACTACACACACACTTTGGCACAGATTTTTTTGTCGTTCGGAGCACTTCCACTGATTTAGGTATTTAGATTGCAAAAAAAAAGGTATATATCTCAGTTACCTGGTATTCCAGCGTGTAGACTACCACTGGTTATAAATACTTTTCCAAAACCAAATCCTTTATTTGACTCCTGGTCAAACATACCAACACAAATAAATCCTGTCCTCGCAAATGCTGTTTCTTTAATTTTATTATTAGGTGCTCCAGAACACAAATGTAGATCGATTTAAAAGGTGCTCCCGCGTTGAATGTGAATTCTTATTACACATTATTGGTGTGATGCTCCCGCGTTGGATATGCGTTTTTGCACATCTTGTTGGGTTGCTCCCGCGTTGGACGCTTCCAAGATTGGCGTCTGATGCTCCCACGGTGATCTCTGATTACAATTTGGATTCTATTATCGGCGCGGCTCGTCCCGCTTTACAGATTTCCCTTGTTAAACATACCTAAAAGGACAAAGAAGATGGGGTGGAAGAATTTTTGCCAAACCACAAGAAGACTACCTAATCTTTAAGAATTGGGGTTTTTACACCACTAATCCAACTTGATAAATCCTAAATAACTACTCCACTGTATCCAATATTCATTCTTCTTACCTTCTATCGGCTTTCCTGGTGTTGATGGATGCTGATTCCTCAAATATTTTGAGATTACCCAATGTAGATGTTGGGCAGTCGGATTATATTTTTTTGTTAATAACCCGTGATGAACAAAGTAGCAGATGTTGTCTGCTCGGTGGTTGAATGGCAAAGAGAAATAATGATGGCGGTTTGTCTGCCAGGAAGTATTCGAATAGCAAAAAGGAGTCAGCTGTCATTTGGTATAACGACAGTTTGAGGAATTTAGGTTTACGTCATTCAATCATTAGGTGAATTTTTATGCGCCTTAAGGGCGGTTTACATCAGTATGATTTATATTTGCTGATGCTGTCGTAGGATGTGGTGAAATAAAATGAGTTTTTGGTATTGCGACGATGGTAAGTAATCATTTTATTTTTGGTTTTCAGATATAGGTAAGTATTTCATTATCAATTCTTATGGTGGCAAAAGTCTTCCCTACAAAGCTTGTGACTTTGACATGAGCCCCGCTCGTGACAAAAACACAAGAAAACGAAGACTGATAAATCAATATACATAGACTTAGGTATACCCAATATATGATATGAGCTAATACCTATTTATAACTTAATATTAACTTAACCTACTTAATTTCTATAAATGGAAACAGAGTCTCATGCACAGCTGAGCGCCGGGCATAACTACCTCTGCTTATATCACACTTTACTATCTTTTTAAATCTTTTGTATGGGACGTCGTCCTATACCCCGTATTATCTTCAACTTCGAATAAGTTATTACCAATTACATTTGTTACGGTGACTTTTACAAATTTCGGCCCCAACTTAGCATTAAAATGCTTAGTGGCGTCGCTCAACACAGTGTTACGTTTATAAATTATATCTCCCACTTTAAAATCAACCTTGCGACTACGAAGGTTATAAGTTTTTTCGTATGCGTCATGAGTCTTTTCGAGAGCGGTTTTCAGATATGTGTGCAAGATATTCATCTTGGCCACTTTCGGCAACCAATCGATTTCTGAATGGTTCAAACCACCCAGGTCTTTTAGTAGGCGATAGTCTGCACCATGCTCTATCATCCTTTGGCCGAAAAGAGCCTCATATGGGGACATTGTTAAAGTCGAATGTACCGTGGTCCTTAACGCGCTGCTAATCGACGACAAATGGGCATCCCAATTTGTTTGTCGAGGGTCGATATATGCTCTAATCGCAGCCAAAATTGATCGGTTCACCCTCTCGCTGGCGTTAGATTGTGGAGCATATACTGCAGTTCGGTAATGCTTTACTCCAAACTTTTCCAACAACTGTTTGAAATCGTGGCTCAGAAACTGAGAACCATTGTCCGAGAGTAAACTCTCGGGTACTCCATAGATTAGGAAGATCTCGTCCCGGAGGAATTTAATAACATTTACAGCAGTGGCCTTCCGAAGGGGTTTTATGAACACAAATTTTGTAAGTTGGTCTACAACTATGACAATATACACATTCCCGCTTCTGGATCTAGGATAAGGGCCGAGGAAGTCCACGTAGAGGTGTTGGAATGGACGTTCTACCTTAAAGCTCTCCCCCATCTCCGCTCGCAAAGTCATATTGGAGGCTTTCGTTGTCTTGCATGTTTCGCATCTGTCCACAAACTGCTTGACCTGCGAATACAAGCCTGGCCAATAAAACTGCTGCCTGAGCCTATAAATGGTCTTAACCACTCCCCCGTGCGAAGCTCTTGGTGGACGGTGTGCCAAGGAAATCAAGGATTCCGTCAAGTTTGTCGGAATCCATAACTTCCATGTCAAATCGTCCAACAACGGATTTCCCACTGAATGTTTGATTCTCTTATATATGAAACCCTCAGAAATTTTGAGGTCGGGTAATCTCTCCTGCTCCTCTTTGATGCGGCTGATGAGCTGAAGGTACTCTTCAGACTTGAACGCTGGGTCCTCCAGGTCAATGTGGAGCACCTCCTCGGTTTCGACTTGAGCAATACATGCCATGTAGCTTTCTGCCGTTAAGGCATCAGATTCGTACACCCTCGAAAGAGCGTCAGGGACCACATTAAGTGTACCCTTTCTGTGCTCTACCTCGAAATCGAAACCTTGGAGTCTCATACTCCACCTGGCCAGTCTACCAGTAGGGTCCTTCAGGCTCATCAACCACTTCAATGAGGAGTGATCGGTTATTACCTTGAAGTGATACCCTTCCACATAGGAACGGAACTTATGAATCCCCAAAAATGCAGCGAGGCATTCGCGTTCGGTGACCGAATAGTTTCTCTGCGCAGCGTTCAGCTTCTGGGAGAAGTAATAGATCGGGCGTTCAGCCCCGTCTTCGTCCCGCTGGCAGAGAACACATCCGATACCGGACGCGGATGCATCGCATAAAATGACAAATTCTTTATTGAAGTCAGGATTAGTCAACACAGGTGCAGTAGTTAGAGCCTGCTTGATACTATTGAAAGCAGTCTTTGCATCTTCGTTGAGTGCGAAAGTTTTGCCTTTCTTCAGCGTATCGGTCAAAGGAGCGGCCAAGGTGGAGAAGTCCTTGACGAATCGCCGGTACCAACCTGCCATTCCTAAGAATCGCCTCACCTGGCGGGTGGTTGTTGGCACCGGGAAGTCAATGATGGCGGCGACTTTGTCTGGATCCGCCTTCAGACAACCTTGTCCTACCTTATAGCCGAGATACTGAAGCTCGCTAAAACAAAACTTAGATTTCTCGACATTGATGGTGAGTCCTGCATGACTCAACCGTCGACTTACAATATCTAAAACTCTTAAGTGATCGTCGAAGGTCTTCGACACTACCAAAAGGTCGTCTAGGTAGACGAAAACCTGGTCTCGCAACTCCGAAGGAACTACCAAGTTCATCAGATAAGTCAAACTTTGCGGAGCGTTGCAGAGACCAAATGGCATCACCTTAAATTGATACAGGGGACGCCCTGGTACCGTGAAGGCAGTCTTCTCCCGAGAACTCCTCTCCAGCGGTATTTGCCAAAACGCGTCCTTCAGATCCACGCTTGAAATGAAGCGTGTTTCTGAAAGGCGCGCCAGCAACCCCTCTATATGCGCAATTGGCCTCGCATCTTTCTTGGTCACACTATTCACCTTGCGAAAGTCCAAGCACAGGCGGTTCTTACCGGGTTTGCGCACTAGCACAACCGGGGAACTCCACGCGCTTGTACTTTCCTCGATTACTCCCAAAGAAAGCATGCGATCCAATTCCGCATACATCAGGGTTTGAATCGCCGGAGAGACAGGATAATACCGCTGTTTGATAGGAGTGGCATCACCTGTATCTATATAATGTTCAACCAAACTCGTTTTACCTAGCCCTCTGGCAGTGAACGAAGGGAAACTTCGGATCACTCGATCGAGTTTGGTGTACTCATCACTAGTCAGCTTAACCTGGTTGACTAGTCTATCGTTCAATTTATCTGTCACGTCTAGTGACAATCCCGAAATAATGTTCGGTGCAATCTTAAATTTCTGCCAGAAATCTACGCCTAAGTACAGTCTCTGTGCCAATGTCGGAACGACATAAAAATTCATTTTGTGAATGACACCCTTGTACTTAACGTCGGTCGTAATCATTCCGCAGATCTTTTGTTTCTTGCCATCCGCGGTGGACACACTTGATTCGATCGTTTTAAGAGAAACACCTTTACCAGATAAATATTCTAAGGCGTCGTTGCCTATACAACTAATACTGGCCCCCGAATCTAATAGACCTAGTATTTTGTCCCCCAAAAGCTCGATGGTGACATAGGGACGGGGATCACCAGAATCGCCCAATGTCGTCGAAGCTATATTACGATATAAAATTCGTTTCTCAATAAATCGATCTCTAGTGCGCCTAATGCGTTTGGATATTTCCGGAAACGTCACTATGCGTTTTCGGACTTCATAATAGTTTTGTAACCTTTCGTGGAAAGGTTTTCTTAAAATTTCATTAGTTGGTTTGTTAGAATTTATAAAACGTGTTGTTGTAGCATTTACAACTGGTAACTTATTCTTATCTCTACTTAATATGGATATAGGAGTTTTAGATGACGGTTCGTCCGCTTTTAAAACTCCGGTTCGGTCTTCACGGAACGAATCCCCCCGGATGGTGGATTGTTCCGATATGCGTTTCCCGCACAACGAGGACAATCTGGACTGTAGACATCAGCGAGACCACAACGGAAACAGAAAATCTTGTCTTTGTCTCTAGGCTCTCTACAATCCCGGAAACCATGACCCACGCCCTTGCAATTCCAGCACTTATTTTGGCTCGGATCTCGTTTGAGCGCTTCGATTTGAGTTGGAGTGGCAACAGCCAATTCAATATTCGGTTCATCATTTACTTCGTTTACGTAACGTCTCACTGGTGGTCGTTGCGTGTTCGGCACAAAAGGGCCACGCGTGCTCTCCGGTCGGTCAAGGGACTTCTCGATCAAGCGACAAATATAGGCCAGCTGCCTAAGGCTATGGGTACTATAAGTGATCAGTAACTCTCCCATTTTACGTCTAACGTTGAGCTTGATGGTTTCGATAAGTTCCTTCTCCGACTTTGGAACACGCATACGACTGTTAAGAAGCATCAATGCGTCATAGAAGTCAGAAAACGACTCTCCTGGCAACTGCTTCCTATCAGCAATCTTACGAGACAACTCTGAGTCGGTCTCAAGGCTTCGGAACTGTTCAATTAAAGCCGATTTGAGTGCTCTCCAAGGAGCGTCTGGATTACTTTTCACGTACATCCAGTACCAAGACTCCGCGTTGCCTCCCACAAAGTGGTGAAAATTTCCAACTACTTCATCCCAAGTTACGCCATAACTAGATCGTATTCGGTCTAATCGAAATAGGAAATCATCGACAGACATACCTTTACTGTCGAATTTGATTCCCCACTTGTGGTATTGCAGTAACCTTGAATTGGAATTGGAGTTGGATGGTGTTGGTCGAAGTGGCGATGAAGAAGGATGGTCATTGAAATTGAATTCACTTAGTTGTTTCAAGAAATCATCAACGCTAGCTCCTTGTTCCATAGCCGCCGGAGGAAGAACATGTTCCGTGGGCCTAGGCGGTATTGGATCATACGTTGGTGTCAGTAAATCAGCAAGGTCAGGCTGACCTGGCGCTTGAGTTTTAGGTACAGAGATTGTAATGTCTCGAGCTACTGTTCTCTGTGGAACGCCACTAGGGCGACCCTGGGGTCCATGAAATGCAGCATTCGATCTAGGCTGAATGCCTTTGGAAGTAGACGGAAGTTCGTGTTTGTTGCTATTTGCTTTGAACAATTTAGCGACTTGCTCGTACAGAGCCTTCTGGCTAAGAGCCAATTGTTCTTGGATGAACCTACGTTCATCGACACGATGAAGTTCGATGGAAGCAGAAACTACATTTTGTATGTACGAAGAATTTTCGGCGACCATTCGTATGGCTGCTTGACGATCTTCATCGCGTCCAGCAGTGCCTTCATCGTCCAAATCTTGACCTTCAGAGTCTTCGTCCGCCGACCTATCAGTAACAGGATCGACTGGAATTATTACCTGTGCGGGCGCATTATCTTCCCCCCTCTCTGGTGGTACAGGTGGTGATGAAATAACAACGTCTATTGCCTGGCCTTGCGCCCCAGCGGCAATTTGTTTTCTATTTGGTGGTCGCACCATCTCAGCTGTGCTTAGAGACTCTGCGACTTAATTGTATATAGAAAATTGTAAGAACCTTAAACCAGAAATAATTCCTAAAAAAAAAAAAAAATTGATTTTGAACTTAACTATAGACTTAATAACTCAAAATGAACTTCCTAACTATATACTCCAAAACTCTAAAGATAGATTACTAACTCTCAATACAATACTTAACTTAATGAAAGAAAATCTAAACTATAGCAAAAAAAAACTCAAACTGAATAACTAAACTCTAATCTTAAACTTCAAAAAAAAAAACTAAAAATAGCTAAAATAAATCAAAAAAAAAACTACACTATCCTTCAAAATACTTCAACCAAAAACTTAACTCTTTACTCGAAAATAATAATTCAAAAACTTACTTAAAGATACTTAAACTTGAACTTTACTTCAAAAAAAAACTCAATATAGGCGGGCACTATCCCAAAAATGTAATGAACTCAAAACTCAAAAATATAGGCGGGCACTATCCCAAAAATGTACTCAAGAATAACTCAAAAATCTCAAAAATCTCATAAATAACTATAATCTCAAAAATACTCAAAAATAACTCAAAATTTCATCAAAAATACCGGGGGACGGACACTCCCCTAAGCAACTTCGAAGGAACGGCGGACTAAGGCAACTACTTAGCCCAAAAGAAAAAAAAAAATACGTCTTCACTAAACAGGACAGAAATACTATAACTCAAATCGTTTGACCTTGTAGGAAAGAGAATAGGTCATTATGCTACTGCAGACGTGCGTCGGGTAAACGTCCCCAACCACCGGATAGCACTTCATGACTACTACTCTACTTCCATCAACTCAAAAAAAAACTTGAACAAACTAATTCCATAAATATGTAGATTAAGGATTATTGTATTCTTGTACTACTGGAGTAATACTTAAATATACTTCATCTCTGAAGAATTGAAAGTGAATTTGGAGTAAGGAATTGTGGAAGAGACGTATTGTCTTCGCAACAGACGTGCGTCAGGAAAATATCACCAACCACCGGTCGAACGACTAAACACTTCTTCACACGGAAACCTATTTCCTGCTAACGATTCGGAACTCACTGACCTAGCAACAGACGATTTAAAACCAAAATGCGTCTAAATCCGGACAAGGGAAGAGAAGTTCCTACTCGAGAGGCTGAGAGACTGCGAGTGGATCCAATGCAACAGACAAAGATCGGGAATAGTCACCAATCTTCCGGACAAAATGGCATCCTCTACACAGCTTCGATGTGCTACCTCTAGCAAATGAAAATCACAAAACTCCACAACAAAACTTCAACTACTATTGATCAAAGCGAAAATCGCTCAAATCACCCAAAAATTGTTTACTCAAAAAAAAACTTCATAACTTCAAAACTCGATTAAAATGATATTGGTAGATCTCAAAACTTGAAACCTTAATGTAATTGTTAGGCAGCCCCACGTTGGGCGCCATCTGTAACTAAGATAATGAAATGAGAGAATGATAATAATATCTTAGCGCACAAATGGGGCTGGTAGGGCACATAAATCTTATGCCCCACGTTGGGCGCCATCTGTAACTAAGATAATAAATGGAAATTGAAATTATGAACAGAACAGATGCTTCTATCCATCATCCAACGCACAATCGGGGCCCATGAGACTTGAAAACTTAGCCTCACCTTGAGCGCCATCTGTAACTAAGATAATTATATCTGAGCGCACAAATAGGGCTGGTAGGGCATATAAATCTTATGCCCAAGTTGAGCGCCACCTGTAACGTAGATAATAAACAGAATACAAATGTAAGAGGACGGTCCCATTCAATCACGTGTACGGCAGACCACCATACCTGTGACTAATGTGACCAGACATAGACCAAAGCACTAAAACTGATCCCGAAGTCACCTCGGACCAAGGGCATCAAACCTCAAACTAAAATTTAACTCAAAAATTATCTCACTACCGAAATGTTTCGAGCGGGCTGAGACCTAGTCCCACCTGTCATACACCCGATCAAGCTACTAGAATCGTATAACTAGGCGAAGGCTAGCCCCCAGACCACACTCTCTCCTATACCTCCGATGTTCAGGTATCCTTAATTCTTACTAAACCATAACTAAACTGAACTGGAAAAACCACTAACAAACCTCCACGAACTTTAAACAAGATCATATACTTTCCTAACTCGAACCACGCCTAGTCCTGTGAACACCTAGGAGACATACCTACGTATCCTCCCGACCAAATAGGCAATTATAGAGACGAGGTTAGTACGTACATGTCCCGTTCGTAGTCCGAAAGAGTCATGAAGCTGCATCCTTACATTCCATTTAATCATGCCCCTTCAATCCCACGACAACATAGAACACTCATCTCAAGAGTAGCTTCCTCAATCGAAGGTCTATAAAGTCGTCGGACAGCGAAAGGGTGTCGTGGATCTAGCACCGCGGCTGGCCTGCGCTTCACCCTGCCATGCTCAGTCCAGGGGTGGAAACTTGCAATGCGATCACGACGGTTGTTACCTCGTTTTGATATCGCAGACCATATGGTTCTGATGTTCCGAACCTCCTTTACTTCTATGAATCCTAGGGCTGCCCATACAAACACCGCTTGTGGCGACAGGTATCAAGTCTACCGGTTGAAGCTTAAACACCCTAAATGACGTCTCTTTCGAATAAACAATCTCTATCTACATGGCCCCTTCAGCTACCATTGTGCACTATAATGATGTAATTAATAGTGCGATACCCTATTTATCTATTCTTCCCTAGTATCGGTTAATATAGGAAGATCTCCTGGACAGGGTGACTGAATTTGTCCAAAGAGGGGGGGGGATACTGAAGATGGAAATGTAACCCCCAAGGTCTCTAAACCCACCCATATCCAATGAAGAGGGAATTATACCAACTCCTTCACCACTGGATCCATGGTTCCGTGTATGACCCTAATCTAAATTAATGTTTACGAAACCCCTTAACCAAAGAAAACCCGCCGAAGCGAGTTACTTTAACTCCAAAACATCCTATAAACTCCTAACTCCAATCTAACTCAAGCAATGTAAACTCACTAGCTCACATAACTCCGTTGCGTACTGCTACCATCCTAAACTGTCCGTTCCTACGTTGTTCACTCAGCGAAAGGTCCCATCCCCCACGAAAATATTACCTTAGTCCATCAGAAATAACTATGTACAACCAAGAATAATAAATTCCAAACGTCCTGTCTCAATAACAGGAAGTCCACGACTCAAAACTTCAAAAAGAAAATGAAAAGCAAAATTTTCATCAACGTTATAAAATAAAACGTATTAATTAACTTATTTATTCATCTAAATAACAAAATTCTTAAAAAGAAACTTAATTATTTTTACTTAACTTAACTCTAAAAATCTTACATACGCTACTTCTAAAAAGAAATATAATCATGAAATACTATATTCGTAATTAAATCTAATATGGTCTGAATGAACTTTAATCTTGTTAATTAAAAAGTATATGAATAACTAAACTTCATATAAAACTGAACTAAGCGAACTGTCATAAAAAAAAAAAAAAAACTATCAAGGACACGAAAAAGTATCACTACTTTCTAGCCTTACTGTTCGCGACCGATAGGTAATTATTATGTAGCGAAAATTTACTCAATACAAAAAAAAAATTAATTGTTTCAAACACGTATTGTCTCTTTGAAAATAAAAATATCGGATTCCGTCCGATTCCATTCAATAATGTGACTGATAATAATATAATTATCTACCAAAGCTAATCACATTGACTTATATTCATTTATTTACCGAATTTACTTTATTTACAGACGACTGTTGCGTATATGTATGCATATACTTCTTCAAAAACAAACGAAAAGAATCTTTTCTCAAAAACCCGAAGCAAAACGAATGAGACTTTAACGTATAGCTACGCGATCAAAAATTCCAACAACAAAACTAAATGAAACCCAAGCACCCTCAAAAAAAATTATGGACCGTTTGTCCAAGGGTACGTTATTTAGGATTCCGTGTACGATTCCAATTCGGCACCGTCACTCAGATGTAGTAGGATGGGAAGGGAAAGGTATAAAAATGAGGATGAAATATATATGTTCAATAAATATATATGTATATGATTAATGTAATTATGTATGGAAATGAAATTTAATAAAAAAAAAACTAAACCAGACCTTCCGGAGGGTAGTGCACTGCTCTCGTCCAGGTACTAGCTGAAAAGCAATTGCTGTTAAATGAAAGGTATTATATTATGTATAAGTCAAATGAAAATGTATGGGCAATAAAAAAAAAGTTGGGGTAGGTCATTGATGTTTGGTTTCGATATGACTTTCGTTACTTCTTTTCGTTGCGATTCTTCTCTTTTGGTTAAATAATTGTTTATTTATGCGATCTCTGTCGTTCTCGTGTTCAACAAAATTGTTCGTGATTTGATTCGAAAATAAAATGTTTCTCAAAATTAGGCACTAATAGTTCGCACTGATATTTGAATTGATTGATTAGGCTTTTCAATAAAAATGACCACATTTACATCCGTAAAGAGAAAGACAAACTTAGATGCTAAAATAAGAAGGAAATCCTATCTTAAAACTAACTTAATCTCCGAAGATTTACTGCGTAGATTCGACGACGACGATGACGAAATACAAACAGGGATTTGGTCGGCATTCACAAATAACTCCACTGGAGAGATTTGCTTTTCGACGAATAACGCTGCTCGAACCAGAATATGTTTGTTGCGGCGAACAGTATCTTTATATTACGTAGATTTTGTTGCGCTGATTGTGCGCTCGGCAAGGTTTCATACGCATGTGTATGTTAAGCGTTTGTTAATTATGTGCTCTTGAATTGTGCGTGGTGTCGGTGTGCATATTTGTGCGTAATCGAAGGGACAAAACAAAAAAAAAACTGTAGGTATATCCACTCAATATTATTATCCCCAATGTATCGGGATGGGTAAATCCAGGTAGGTATCGTTTGCGTAGTATCTTTTCGTGCTTGTCGAATATGATTCTGCTATTAGGATGATGGTTGTAATATGCAGAACAAAATTTGAAACCAATTCGTGCGTAGGGTTAGGGCGTTGACAAAAAAAAAAAGAATTCCAAAAATGCCGCGTTGACGTTAACCGTCTGCGGTGGCGTTTTACTTTCTTTTTGTTATATCTTTTCTTATGCGGTAATTCTGAAACGTTCCTTAGGATCCCACAAGGTTAAATTCTGGAAATTACCATCCAAAAGTTCCGTAGGGTTCTATATAACGTATGGGTCTTACAGAACAGAATCGTAAGGCGCACAAAAAGGCGATAATGACGACGTAATCATATATATGTAGATCACTAATTAATAAAATAAAATCGTAGGGATAAATAAAATTCGAAAAATTGCAGAATAAAATCACAAAAATCGAAAATTCGAAGCATAAACTTTGAAGCGTAGGGATTGAAGAAAACTTTCGATGCATGAAATTTGAAGCGTAGGGTCGAAGCGTAGGGTCGAAGCGTAGGGAGCACTACACACACACTTTGGCACAGATTTTTTTGTCGTTCGGAGCACTTCCACTGATTTAGGTATTTAGATTGCAAAAAAAAAAGGTATATATCTCAGTTACCTGGTATTCCAGCGTGTAGATTACCACTGGTTATAAATACTTTTCCAAAACCAAATCCTTTATTTGACTCCTGGTCAAAAATACCAACACAAATAAATCCTGTCCTCGCAAATGCTGTTTCTTTAATTTTATTATTAGGTGCTCCAGAACACAAATGTAGATCGATTTAAAAGGTGCTCCCGCGTTGAATGTGAATTCTTATTACACATTATTGGTGTGATGCTCCCGCGTTGGATATGCGTTTTTGCACATCTTGTTGGGTTGCTCCCGCGTTGGACGCTTCCAAGATTGGCGTCTGATGCTCCCACGGTGATCTCTGATTACAATTTGGATTCTATTATCGGCGCGGCTCGTCCCGCTTTACAGATTTCCCTTGTTAAACATACCTAAAAGGACAAAGAAGATGGGGTGGAAGAATTTTTGCCAAACCATAAGAAGACTACCTAATCTTTAAGAATTGGGGTTTTTACACCACTAATCCAACTTGATAAATCCTAAATAACTACTCCACTGTATCCAATATTCATTCTTCTTACCTTCTATCGGCTTTCCTGGTGTTGATGGATGCTGATTCCTCAAATATTTTGAGATTACCCAATGTAGATGTTGGGCAGTCGGATTATATTTTTTTGTTAATAACCCGTGATGAACAAAGTAGCAGATGTTGTCTGCTCGGTGGTTGAATGGCAAAGAGAAATAATGATGGCGGTTTGTCTGCCAGGAAGTATTCGAATAGCAAAAAGGAGTCAGCTGTCATTTGGTATAACGACAGTTTGAGGAATTTAGGTTTACGTCATTCAATCATTAGGTGAATTTTTATGCGCCTTAAGGGCGGTTTACATCAGTATGATTTATATTTGCTGATGCTGTCGTAGGATGTGGTGAAATAAAATGAGTTTTTGGTATTGCGACGATGGTAAGTAATCATTTTATTTTTGGTTTTCAGATATAGGTAAGTATTTCATTATCAATTCTTATGGTGGCAAAAGTCTTCCCTACAGCTAGTCGATTCAAGAGGAGCACTGTCGTGGAGTCAATTTTTCCAAGCGATTTGTATGGAAATGACATCTCACTGGCAGTCCATGTATAGTATGTCAATGGGTTTTCACACTGGACCAAAAACTCAAAAAGTTTACGAAACTTAGTTGGAGCATTCACACTGAACAAAAACTAGGTTTTGTTTGACGTTTCATGAATATGTGAGTGTTTCAAAGTACTTTTTCCAAAAAATCCCTTGACATTTAATGAAAATCCCACTCAAATAAGAAATACACCTCGCTTTTCCTCTCTTTCGTCGGTAAAAATCCCATACTCTGAGAACACTACACTGTTTTATTGACGAGTTGAAGGTGCCAAAAGATCAGTTTGTTTTCACATACTTGCGATGGCAAGTAGGTTTTGAGGAGTTTTATCAAAAACTACTAGTTTATGAAAGAGAAAAATGTATGGGAAACCTTGTGGTTTTGGTGTAGGTTTTTGGGTTTTTAGACAAAAACCGAGTTTTTAATCCAGTGTGAAAAGCCTATTAGAAAATTCGAGTTTTTAATTTAGTTTAAATAGAAACATCTCGAACGCAAAGGTTTCAGTTTTATTTTAAGCCAAGTGACCGTTATATTGTGAATAAATATTGGGGATTTGTTAAATAAAGAAATAAAGAGCTTGAATTTATATTAAAGTGAGTCTGACTTAAAGAGACAAAAGTGGTGATTTAAAAGTGAATGTAGTATTTTTCAAATAAAGACCACTTTATGTTGTGTGTTGAAAATGTTATTTAATTAAGAGCGTCAAGCCAACAAATAGAAAATATATTTAAAAAAAAAAATTGGTTATATAAAGGGTTGTTTTAAGAAGACTACAAGTAGTGCGCTCGGTGAAAGTATTGATTAATATTTACTATGTTTTCTGGCTAGTTTTTGAACCCAATTAAATGATTAGTTATTATAATATAAATATAAAACTTACTAAGTCAACCCAACTAAATTTTAGTCATTAGCATCGAAAACATTGAAGATATGATAAAAAAAATTGTATTATGTAGCCAAATCACACAAGAGGGAACATAGTACCATTTATCGGGGATTTAAGACAAGGCTTACTTTTTGTCTACCCTGACTCATGTTAACGACAATTACGCAGTACTCGGTACGACTACTTGTAGAAACTTTGTTTAGATTTCAATTTTTAAAAGAAATATCAGCCTTTGTAATTGTGTCTAAGCAAATTTGTAATTTGATATCTTGCCTCAGTATTAACTGCCCATAGTAATTTATTGACTTTGGAGACGATTTTTTCAGTAGACATATTGTTTAATGATTTTTTTTGAATAAACATAACAATAATCAAGTTTATTAAAATTACAAAATTTAATGTAGAACGATTTTTTATTTAAAATATACACAAGGCTCAAGCCCTAAAATATTATTGACGAATTAAGGGTTAGAATTTGCCTCGTTTTTGATATTCATTTTGAATTCTAAACACAATTTATCAGCAATGATTCTAAAAAGGTATTCAATTTCGAACCGCTTAGCTTTCTTGTGAAATAATTCAATAGGAATTAAGAAAATACAGAAACAAAGAATTATTTATCTCCATTTTACTTTTTATTGTTTACTTACATGATATTCAAACTTTGCAGTTACATATGATTGCAAAAAATATTTAAAACAATTATTATGATGCTTATACATAAAAGCTTTTGTAATATTATAAGCAGGCATGGAAATGTTGTTTAATCAGTCTAGTTGTTTCTGTATCCACCGCCGCCGCCCCCACCGCCTCGATTATAGTTTGATGTGCCCCTATTAAAGTTGGGTTGCTGATTAATAAATGAACTGAATGAGTCCCCTCCAAAAGAGAAACCAGTTCGTCCGGAGCTATTGAAGTTGTTTGATTGCCAGCCAGATCCTTGAACCCGCCCACTTCCAGAGACCCAATTGCCCCCTAAATTAGACTGACCAAAGTTTCCACCTCCTCCTTGATTTGATTGGAATCTTCCTTGATTCTGGTTCGATTGATAGCTTCCACCACCTCCTCCTTGGTTGAAGTTACCACCACCTCCTCCTCCTTGGTTGAAGTTACCGCTACCTCCACCGCTGTTGCTACTGTACTGTTGCCAGTTACCACCACCGCCTCCACGGCCACCACCACCACCACCACCACCACCACCACCACCACCACCACCTCGACCGCCACCAAAGCCCCCACCAAAACCACCGCCCCGACCTCCGCGTCCTCCGCCGCCACCGCCACCAGCTGGGCCAGATGAACGTTGTGTTTGCCACGATGGCATTTCAGGAGGCGGAGGGGCATGCTCATTAGCTCTGCCTCCTCGGTCGGGCACACCACCTATAACATGCTTCTGTATCTTAGAATTAGTATTCTTTCGAACATTTGCGCTGCTTGTCTTTTCAATTATAGCCAGGTCATTACGTGCGGCCAGCAAAGCAACAATATCCGTGTCCTTTCCACCAAAACGATAATTATCGAGTTCCTTCATTTTGTTTTGATAATTTTTGGCAATCATATTTTCTTTTCCTCGCATGCGATCTGACCACTGGAAGGATTGTACAGTTACCTCAAGACGAGTCAGAAGAACCTGCCGCCTCAAATTATACTCTTCGTCGAGACTCTTTTGAATATCCTCTAGCTTTTTCCATTGAGCTGCGTTCAATTGTTTGTCGCACTTCATCAGCGATTCACCCAGCACTAATTTATTTGTATTCCGTTTGGCTTCTTCCAGTTTAAAGTTGAGTTTATCCATTAGGGCCCTAGGTGCAATTGTATCTGGTGGCTTTTCTAAGCCAAGGTCCTTGGTTATAACTTCCAAAGCTCGAGCTGTATCCGTTTCAAATTTCGGAATAACAAATGAGTTGTCCTCTTTGGGTTTTTGTTTCAAGCACATCTTTGCCGTCATAACTTCGGTTATAAGGTACTCCAGTAGTAGCATTCTGTCTTTTCGGCTTTGAAACCGACTCGAGAGTGGGCCAGTTACAAATTTCTTGAAAGGACAACCCAACTCTTTCAACATCGCCGATAATTCCATTGAAAATTCATTGAAGTCTTTGGAATCCTTGTCTACTTTTTCATCTGTTTTACGCAAAACGTGCAATTCTAAAGCAAGCCAACCAATTATTTCGCGAAATGCCTCTGACTTGGCCCCAGTGTTGAGTGCTCCAGTAAGAACATCGTTTTGAAGAGATTTACCTTCGTAGCCGATTGCGGTCAAAGATTCAATAATATCTTGTTCATTTTCCATATTGAAGGTGTGATTATTTTAGCAAAATTATACGAATCTCCACCGATTTTCACAAATAATTCACTGACGCCGGGAGAATTGTCGATAGTTTGTGATTTTTACGACTTTGACTTTGACGTGCGAAAGTAAAAAAGTATGTATTCATGAAAAAAGTGAAGCCAATGCTAAAAATATAATGGTTGCATCCAGGTAAGAGAAGAACCATTTTACACTTAGGCTTCGTTCACACTTGAACAGAATATACTTCACGGAATTGTTTGAAATAATTGATTTATTTAAGCCCCATGATACAACTAATAAAGATATGGCATTGCTCATAATACAATGCAAAACGTCTAACTTCATTGCGTACCGATTATGTAGAAGGCACAACACATTGACATACTATTTATGTATGGATAGTATGTCAATGTGTAGAACGTATAGACCGTAGAACGAAAAAAAATTAAAGCTGGAAGGCGAAAACGAGAAGACGTAAATTCCATTGCGCGCCGATGACGTAGTACGCAGAACGAAGAGAAATGAGAATTTAAATGCGCTATCTTGTATAACACATTATTAAACATTGCCATGACATTTGTATGATGTAGGCAAAGCAAGCAAGTTGGAAGTAAATATGTATCAATTTTTTTTATTTCAAAATAGGAATGGCTTTTAGCATCCAGCATCGTATCCCAAATTTTAGCTTGAATCCACATTTGCCTCGACAGAGTATGTCGAAGAGAATGATTTTATAGCTTACGTCCTCGATTCTCATGAAAATTTTAACTATTTTGTCCACAGTTTTTCGCTATACCAGTATAAGGTTCTCTTAATTTGAAAGTTTTACTTCTTAAAATTCTCTGTTCTTGTAGCACATGATCTAGAAAAATCCTTCAATCTCCCTTTTTTATCGATATATCAGACATTTTATAAAGCTTGCAGGAAATGTCAATAACAACTACTAGCAGCGAGCCTGTGTATTGGTTTCACACTAGAGCTTAAAGATACTCAAATGAGAATGCACACCAAACTTGTAGGCAAAACATAAAATATAAAAATGTGGTGGCATGTATCTGTATGTGCTAATAATTAATGGTGATTTTTTCGGTAATCACATATTTTGATCTCAGATTTTAGATTTTGCTCGCCCAATGGAAACCAAAACGAATTTTTTTTTTGCTTGTAATTGTGTGTGTTCTTCTCGCAATGGAAAAAACAAAACTTCAAAAACTGTTAATCGAGAAATGTAAAAAGGTATTGTTAACTGGCTGCGCACAATGGTGTAGCAGTAGCAGTAGCACGCAGCAATGTCAAAGTAAATGCCAAAAAAAGTAGCTCACAAAGCAGCATACACGAATACAATGTGTTGCACTGAACTCAAACAAAAATCATGTCTGCCATTTTGGTTTGTTGTTGTTTTGCAGCGCAGCAGGTCGTGAAGTTCAAGTCGAGTCGACTTGTACTTCAACGACTCTCTCTGCTGCATCTGCTACTTCACATTGTAGCTGTGCAATACGATTTACATACATTTAACTTTGACATTGCTGCGTGCTACTGCTACTGCTACACCATTGTGCGCAGCCAGTAAGTCTCGTTTGTAAATAAGATTTTAGATTTTGCTCTGAGGGAAAAAAGACCAATGGAAATCAAAATTTCGCTGTCAGATAAAAAAACGTGACAGAAATGATAACTTAACTGGCTGCGCACAATGGTGTAGCAGCAGTAGCACATAGCAATGTCAAAGCTAAATGTTCGTAAATCGTATTTCACGGCTACAATCTGAAGCAGCAGCTGCAGCATAGAGAGCAGCTGAATTACAAGTCGACTCGGCTTGAATTTGGGTTAAAGTGAGAGAGGAGGAGCCTGCCTACTTCTGCCGAAACGCGTTACGGAACAAAGCGGTTTACCATCCCATAATGCGGGCCTTACACCACGCAATATTATTGCACAGTACTTGGTATTGCGCAGTAATATTGACCGTGTAAGAGCCTTATTGCGCAGTAATTTCGGTTTGCCCAATATATTGTGGAATGTTAAAAATTTTTAATATTTCTTTGACCTTCTTCAATATTTTGCGCAGCATACTGCGTCGTCAAAGGCAAACTGTAGGAAAGCAAGCAATGTTTTGCAATAATATTGCATCGTGTAAGGGCGACGCATTTTCACGCAATATTTTTGATTAATATCTTGAGCAATAATATTGCGTGGTGTAAGCCCCGCATAAGATGTTATCACTTCAAAAATTAATCTCAGAGCAAAATAATTGCTCTGAAGTGATAAAAAAAAAACGTCTTTACTGATCGTTGAAGCAGTCCATTTAATTTTGTCAGTGCTTGATGGCAATGCCAAAAAAATGACACCTTACATGACGTCTGATTTCTTGTTTCAGTCAGTAGATATTTTATTTATTTTACAAACGACAAAGCAAAATGGCGCAACAATCGACAATGCCCGATCAACAATTTCTTTGGGATGTATTCCAAAGGTAAATAATAATTATATTATAAATATTATATTATTCAAAAATAATTCGTCACTAAACTTTCAATAAATCATTTTAGAGTGGATAAAGACCGTAGTGGGCATATATCAGCTGATGAACTGCAAGTCGCTCTCTCTAATGGAACATGGAGTCCTTTTAATCCTGAAACCGTCCGTCTTATGATTGGCATGTTTGATCGAGAAAACCGTGGTACAGTATCATTCCAAGACTTTGGTGCCCTATGGAAATACGTCACAGATTGGCAAAATTGTTTCCGCTCCTTCGATCGAGATAATTCGGGAAATATCGATAGAACTGAACTGAAGACGGCTCTTACCACATTCGGATATCGCCTCTCAGACGGATTGATTGATATGCTCATAAGAAAGTTTGATCGATTCGGAAGAGGAACAATATTATTCGATGATTTTATACAATGCTGCATCGTGTTATATGTAAGTTATTTGGTTTCTTTTTAATTAGTCTTGAGCAACTATGCGTCATCTATTCTAGAAAAATAATAGTAATGTGTTTTTTTTTTTTTTTTTTTATTGGTTGTGGTGGTTGATATTTTTGTTTTGTCTCTTTATCAGACGCTCACTACAGCTTTCAGACAGCATGATACAGACATGGATGGAGTCATAACCATTCACTACGAACAATTCCTAAGTATGGTGTTTTCTCTGAAGATCTAATCCAAAGGTATGTACCTAAATTATATTAAATAAAAATCCATAATTGTGAACAAAAGTTTTGGTAACTCTGAAATTGTAAGCTTGATTAAAATGTTCAAACCAAGTCTTCCTCATATTTATTTTATTATTTTAAGAATGGGCTTTTTTCTTCAGCGGAATTTATAGCTTTGCGCAGCGTAGGAAGTTAGGCTTGCGTGCTGATAAAAGAAAACCATTTCCTTAAAACCCCACTTATGTATATACCCATCTGAGGTTTTACCAATTCCTTATCTTGCCATACTTTGTTCCGCATTTTTTATGGAGTTCCTATAGCATTGCGCTTGTCACTTGTTTTGAAATCACATAAAGGGGCTTTGATTGTGTTTTTCGCAAATTCCGAGCGCACCTTTAAATAGTTCTTCCAATCATGGAATTGACTTATTCTGGAAGCACTACTTTTTGCTTTCATATAGAGATAAAAAACAGGTTAAGTATTATTCCTAGGACTGTTGTTGGGGTAGTTCTCTATGCACTCACTGTTTACTTAAATACACCCAGGTCTCTGATTGTTTGCCAGTGCACTGGTTACTTAAATACACCCAGGTCTCTGATTGTTTGGCAGTGCTTTTAAGTTGGTGGTTTCCAAAGCTGCTTGTCAATATATGTACCAAGTATCCATGTCAAACAGAAAATAGCGTCGGGCCCCAATTTGTTTCCAAAGATTCTTTTGTACAAAATGAATGGAAAACGATGTATTTCTGGTCCGATCTTCAATCCAGTATGAGCCCAAGTATTTTAGTATTTTGGACCCTTTTTAAAGAGTATTGTGGTATGGTTTTCTAGCTCGTTAAGAGCACTAGTTCAGTTTTAAAAGGGTTTCACAATTTGCACAGAGCTGCCTAATGTAAATTGCTTATTGTGTCAGGGAATTTTTCAGTAGCTTATATATATATTTTCATTTGCAAAAGCAATGACCTCAATCCCGCTATTCCTGAGCAGCATTAACATTATATTTATCAATAATCAATCTATAACAGCAGTTATGTGACTGGGGCATCGTCATTTTTACTTTGGTGTGGACTATGGTGGCAATGGTACAGTGGATGTAGCGCTTGGTTGTTAACCTAAGAGGTGTGGGTTCGAGCCCCAGCCTGGGCAGCAACTTTTCAATACTCCCCCAGCTACAACTGGACGCCACCCGTGGGATTTTCATGAGATTAATGTCACCTATTTCTCAATCCATTGTACCAACAAAAAATCTTTCCTATCTTTCTATTTGTTGAAAACTGTCACGGAACGCAGTCATCGATAATCGAATACGTTCCTACAATCGAAACCAACTTCACAGCGAGTAAAAAAGAAAATGAGATTTAAAAAGAAAAGAGATGAAAAGATAGAAGATACAAAACGTTTAGAGTAAGGACGTACTTAATTTTTTAGTTTTCTTCTTTAAAAAAAAAAAGAATTTTGATTGTAAAGTCGAGTAAAGTAAAATAAAGAATAAAAGATTACTTAAAAAATAAGTTTTAAAGTATATTTATTACATTCTAAAAAATTAATATACAAATACCTATCTACTTCAACGATACGTATCTAAAGAAAAAGAACAAAATGCCGGCATCAGAAAATGCCGCGTCCGCCATTGTATCTGGAAAATGCCCTATCTGCAACAGGGCGTATACCAAAAAGAATATGGTAGAATGCACCAGATGCTTAAAATGGACGCATTATTCCTGTGCTGGCGTGAATGATGAAGTTGCCAACGACAATGACTGGAGATGCATAAATTGTGTAACCACACCACCTCATGCATCCGACCAGTCGACAGCTGGAACTTCAAAAGAAATTAACCAAACAACGTCCACAATTGTGGCCACCGGAGCAGCATCGAGCGACGTCAGACAGAGCCATTTGTCGGATGAGGAGGAGAAAAGCAGTGTTCACTCAAAAACAAGCAAAGCAGCGTCAGTGTTCGAGAGCAACTGAAATTGTTGCAAGAAGAACAGGAAATTCTTAAAAGGCAACAAGTTCTTGTGCAAAAACAACAAGAACTAATAAAAGCACTTAGCGACTGTTCTGATCACCGTTCAGATCATGGGCCTAAAACAAAATTAGAAGGAAAAAACTTAAAAGAAAACATGATTCTCGAACCCAAACGACAGAACGAAAAAATCAGTATTAAGATGCCTATTAAAACACGTTGTGGAACATTGCCATTCGAAGATCTCAATGTGAATGAAATTTCTTCACGGCAGCTAGCAGCCAGACAGTCACTACCGAAAAATCTCCCGATATTTACTGGAGATCCTAGTGAATGGCCGATCTTCATTAATATGTACAAACAGACCACCACTGCTTGTGGATTTTCTGACTATGAAAATCTTATCAGGCTACAGCATTGTATCCAGGGTACCGCCCGGACTATGGTGGAGGATCAAATGAGAATCCCAGGAAGTGTTGAAGATATCATTGACACATTAGCGATGATATTTGGAAGGCCAGAACTGGTGCTAGATCAGCAGATACAACGTTTAAGAAGAATGCCAGCTCCTAAGATGGAAAAATTGGAAAGTTTTGTGAGCTTCGCTATGGGAGTAAAGAACATTTGCGCTACGTTGTCACAGGCTGGGATGGGTGATTATATAAGCAACCCAATGTTATTGAAGGAGCTACAAGACAAATTGCCGCCAACAATGCTAGTAAACTGGGCACAACATAAGCGCTATTCGAGCGATCCAAATAGCTTACAAACGTTGTCTGAATGGTTGTATGAAATTGCTACCGATGTGTGTAGCGTAAGCTCATCAAATAGTTGGATGTCCAAAGAGGCTTCCTTGAGTCAGCCTGCTCAAAAGAAAAATAAAGGACAACAAAGCTTTTACCAACATATTGAAGTCGAAACTACCAAATCTTCTACAAGAAACACATCAGATTTGAAAGATTCCCCTCGACAAACTGGGGTAGCAATTACAAGAACAGCTCATACAACTAAAGGTGCTTTCAAAAACAATAATCGCTGCATCGTTTGCAACGGAAATTGTCGCAATGTGAGCAATTGCCAAGCATTTATTGCGATGGACTCAAATCATCGAAAAGAGATTGTTGACTCCAAGAAGTTGTGTACACAATGTCTTAAGAAACATAGAAATTCATGTCGTTTTTCAACATTATGCAACATAGACAGCTGTCAAGAAAGACATCATCCTCTGTTGCATGGTAATCAGCAAGCCGTTGTCGTGAAATCGAAAGAGACTGAGATGAGTCATCAAACACCGAAGTCGTCAACAGGAGTTAGCTTCAGAATGATCCCAGTAATATTATGGTCTAACGGGAAGAAGTTCAAGACCAACGCTTTCTTGGATGAGGGATCAACAAGCTCATTAATAGGAGAAGAAATAGCAAGCCATCTGGGATTGAGCGGTGAAACGGAGCCTCTATATTTAAAATGGACGGGAAGCGTTACTAGAACTGAGGAACAATCTAAGAGGGTAGAGCTCAGCATTTCTGGAGTTTATCGAAATGCCCCACGATTCATCCTGAGTAACGTTAGAACGGTCAGCTCATTAAACCTTCCAACTCAATCACTTAACTATCACCAGCTTGCCAATCAATTTCCTCATCTCAGACACTTACCGGTAACATCATACAACAACATAAGTCCTGGAATTCTCATTGGGTTACGTAACTGGAATATAGCAGTACCGTTGAATATAAAAGAGGGCGCTGAACATGAGCCCATTGCTGTCTACTGTCGACTTGGATGGACGGTATTTTGCAGCATGGGTGTCATGGGTAACAATGTTACTGATGAGACTGAAGTGAATGATTTCCACCAAGAACATTCAAATGCAGATGACAATTTGAATGAAATAGTCAAGGAATTCTTATCGGTTGACAGTCTAGGGATTAGCGCTCCTAGGATCTCTAAACAACAACAAGAAGATCAAAGAGCTATGGATCTTCTCGATTCTACCACTTCGTACATTGGTGATCGATACCAGACAGGTCTTCTCTGGCGTTATGAGAACATCAAGCTACCAGATAGCCGACCGATGGCGATGCGACGATTGCAGGGGTTAGAGAAGCGATTAAAATCCGATCCAATTTTGACGATGAACGTAAAACAGGAGTTTCAGAAATACTTGGACAAAGGCTACATCCGAAAGTTAACATCAGAAGATATACGGTTGCCACAAAATCGAAAGTGGTACCTCCCTATGTTCCCGGTACAGAACGCCAACAAACCTGGAAAGATACGGCTGGTGTGGGATGCTGCTGCACAAGTACAAGGAGTATCACTAAATACGATGCTAATGAAAGGTATGGATTTGAATTCGTCTCTTTATGGTATTCTTTTGCGTTGTAGACAAAGCGCTATATGTATAGCAGCGGATATCAGAGAGATGTTCCACCAGATTCTGATGTCGGAACAGGACCAACATGTTCTGAGGTTTTTGTGGAGGGACATAGACGAAAACAAGGAGCCAGATACCTATGTGCTACAGGTTATGGCTTTTGGACCAACATGTTCTCCAAGCTCGGCACAATATATCAAAAACAAAAATGCCGAACGGTTTAAAGATGAATTTCCACGAGCGGTGGAATGTATCATTCGCAACCATTATGTCGATGATTTGCTTGATTGCGTGGATACAGAGGAGGAAGCGTTACTTTTGGCCAAGCAAGTAAGCCAAATACATGAACATGCCGGCTTTGAAATCCGAAATTGGAGGTCAAACTCAACAAAAGTAATGCAAGTACTCAACCCAACATCCAAAGACATCAACATTAACATGCGACTTGATCAAGAGCACTCCACCGAAAAAGTCTTGGGTATGTGGTGGTGTCTCACATCAGATGAATTCACATACTCGTTAAGATACAACAAAGGAAACAAGTCAGTATTGAGCGGTGAAATAAAACCAACCAAACGCGAAGCCTTAAGAATTCTCATGTCCGTATATGACCCTTTGGGTCTTATAGCACATTTCCTCGTGTTCCTGAAGATCCTATTACAAGAAATTTGGAGAAGTCACATTGACTGGGATGATGAGATCACGGATGGACAGTTCGAGACCTGGCTAAATTGGTTGAGGCTGCTTCCAGGAGTAGAGCAGGTGAAGATTCCACGCTGTTATCTCAAGGAACTGAACAACTGGTCCGATGTCGATGTCCAACTGCACATATTTTCTGATGCAAGTGAGCAGGCATGTGCTTCCGTGGCATATCTTCGAATTAAATTAGAGAACAAAGTTACTTGTTCACTAGTTGCAGCGAAGACAAAAGTAGCGCCTATCAAACTACGATCGGTACCACGTTTGGAGTTGGACGCGGCAGTAATGGGATGCAGATTAGCAAAGCACATTCGGGAGCAACTTACAGTACCAATACATAACATCATTTATTGGACCGATTCCAAGACGATTCTTGGATGGATAAAAGGTGAGCCCCGTGATCATGATAAATTTATTGCATTCAGAGTAGCTGAGATTCAGGATGATTCCAATGTGAGGAATTGGCGCTACGTCCCATCCAAATCCAACGTTGCAGATGACGCAACAAAATGGACACGACCACCAAGTTTCCATTCGAGCGATCGCTGGTTCCAAGGGCCCGATTTCTTATACCAAGCAGATACATCATGGCCTAAGAATATAGTCGAAGATTCATTCGAATTGTTGGGTGTTCACATGACCCATGATCCAATCATAGACTTTAAGAGGTTCTCGAAATGGCGAAAACTTCTCAACTGCATGGCATATGTTTTCAGATTCATAAATAACATAAAGAAAGAATCATCGAAGCAAAAAGACGTTCTGACCCAAGAGGAATTGAAGACATCAGAAATCGAAATTATAAAAATGACGCAAGCAGATGTTTATCTAAAGGAGATAAATAGTTTGAAGAAGATTATGTCTAATGGACTCCAACCAACAGTTGACAAGAGCAGTACAATTTATAATTTCTCTCCATATCTGGACAAAGATGGTGTTTTGCGAGTTCATGGAAGAATAGATGCGGCTGTCTATTTGCAGTTTGATACGCGTCATCCAATCATACTTCCAAGAAGGCATAAGATAACAGAGTTGATAGTTCTACGTGAACATGAAATATTTTTGCATCAAAACCATGAAAGTGTTATAAACAAAATTCGTCAAAGATATCGGATACCACAACTTCGATCGGAATTCAAAGCGATAACACTGAGATGTCAACTCTGTAAGATACGAAAAGCCAAACCAATCCCACCTCAAATGGCACCACTTCCTGCTGCAAGACTGTCTGCTTATGTCGCACCTTTTACTTATGTGGGAGTCGATTATTTTGGACCCATGACTGTTAAATGTGGAAGACGTTCTGAGAAGAGATGGGGTGTCCTGTTCACGTGCATGACTACTCGAGCTGTGCACATCGAGATTGCAACCAAACTGGATTCAGACACATTCATACTCTGCTTCACGGATTTCATGAGCAGGAGAGGTACACCAGCAGAAATATATTGTGATCGAGGAACGAACTTCATCGGTGCCGAGAGGATGCTACGACAGGAACTTGAAGCAGTGGACCCTAAGATTCTGGCTACAAATTTCGTCAGCCCAAGATTGAAATGGAATTTCAACCCTCCTGCATCGCCACATATGGGTGGATCGTGGGAACGATTGGTGAAGTGTTTCAAATCGGCGCTGTATGCTTCATTACCTGAAACCAATCCATCAGATCAACTGCTTCGAAGTTGCTTAGTAACAGCAGAAAACATCATAAATTCCAGGCCATTGACATATATACCTCTGGACCACGAACAAGAAGAAGTGTTGACGCCTAATCATTTTTTGGGGCTGGTGTCAGGAGACATTAAATCCATCGGCAGTATGGAACACAGCGCAAGAGTCTTAAAGTTGAATTACAAATGTAAAGAACGTTTCGCCAACAATTATTGGAAAGTCTTTATTGAAAGATACTTACCTGAACTAACATTGCGATCTAAATGGCTTGAACCGGTGGTACCATTGCAAGTAGGAGACATGGTCTTGATAATCGACAAGGAATTACCAAGGAATAATTACCCCAAAGGAAAGATTATAGAAGTTCGACGTGCAGGTGATGGACAGGTCAGAAGCGCAATAATCAAGACTCTCAACGGGACGATGGAGAGGCCAGCTGTGAAATTGGCTCGGCTGGATGTAAAGCAGGAGTAGCAGCAACTCACTACAGCAAATCGCAGTACTGGGGGGGAGTGTTGAAAACTGTCACGGAACGCAGTCATCGATAATCGAATACGTTCCTACAATCGAAACCAACTTCACAGCGAGTAAAAAAGAAAATGAGATTTAAAAAGAAAAGAGATGAAAAGATAGAAGATACAAAACGTTTAGAGTAAGGACGTACTTAATTTTTTAGTTTTCTTCTTTAAAAAAAAAAGAATTTTGATTGTAAAGTCGAGTAAAGTAAAATAAAGAATAAAAGATTACTTAAAAAATAAGTTTTAAAGTATATTTATTACACTATTCCTTCTAACTATTGCCGTGCAGTTTGCATTCAAAATACCTTGGGTCTTACAGGCATATAGTTAAAATTATTTATGTGCCTTTTATTATATTCTTTGATTCCAGACCCACCTATAATTCCCTTTTCGTGCTCGTCAAGTTGCCGTAGACCTTTTTTACATGATGGATCCCATAAAGATAACGTCTGGTTTTACTTTCTAGGTTTAAAAGCTTAATGGGTTTGAGAGTGCTTATCGTTCTCTTGGTTGCAGTTAGAAACTCAAGACATTGTATTATTTTTTGTTTTTTTTTTTAAGTGTGAAAAGAACAAAAAAACCCTAAGTTTTGATAGGAATGCCCAAGCGTTTGGTGGTGGTGCAGAATTCAGCAAGTTTCCCTTCTACGAGTATTTCAACGAATAATGAACCTATATACAATTTTAAATAGAAGAAGGGCTATAACTTTTTGTTGTCAATTCGGATCAAATGTACTAACTCTTCGTTTAAATTGTATGCCATTTCCAACTCCTCCCAACTCATTAAGCTTAAAACTAACATGACCAAAGCAGTACCCTTTTCAGAGCCCATTTCAGACGATCCAAAGACTTCTTTATCTGTTAAACAAAAGCTTAGTACTTGGACTGAATGAATGAATGGCTTTCGGCACGTCCGTACTAATTCGGCACGTCCGTACTAATTCGGCATAGGCACAATATAGACTCCCCTTAACATCGTCTCCACCACTGCACTCGATTTCAATCATCACTAGACGGAGAAGACATAATCAAACTATTCCAAATTAATCTAAATCAGGCAAACTTAGCGGACTGTTTATTACAATCTGCGATTGTTATACAGGGTGCTTTCTAATTCGTAGGCAAATTTGTTTTGAATGAATAATGGACATGTTTCAAAAAACGTCTATCTACAATTTTTTCATCACTAACTGAGGATGAAAAGGCTTATTTTGTCATACCCTGAATAATTTTAATACAAATAACAAACTGTCTTAAAACTTTAGTTAGGGCTTCATTTTTAGAAGAAATATTACCTTACTTACTTACTTAGGTGGCGCAAACAGTCCATTGTGGACCACGGCCTTAACCAACAATCCTCGCCAGCTAGGCCGGTCCCTAGCCATTGGCCTCCAATTGCGCACACCAAGTTGGTTGTTCGTTCTCCACTTGATCGCGCCACCTTACATGGGGTCTTCCAGAACTGCGTCGGCCCTCCGAGTTCGAATTGAAGACTCGTCGAGCAGGAGCGTTTTCGTCCATGCGCTCCACATAGCCCAGCCATCTAAGCCGCTGTATTTTCAGCTTCTTAACCAAGTCAATGTCGCTGTATAGCCCGTACAGTTCGCCATTGAATCTTCTCCTCCATACTCCATTGATACATACAGGGCCGAATATCACCCGAAGAATCTTTTTCTCAAAGCACCCCCCAGCTTGTATTCATCCGATTGTGTCAGTGTCCACGCTTCTGTATAGTATCTCCTTGGTCCTTTGAGAGAGGGCTTTGCTACTAAGATGCCTTCTAAGCCCGAGGAAACATCGATTAGCAAGAGTGATTCTTCGACTGATCTCTTCACTGATGTTGTTCTGAGAGGTTATAGTGGACCCCAAATAGACAAAGTCCTTGACAACCTCAAAGTTATATGTGTCCATTGTGACGTTTTGTCCGAGCCTACGGTGATGATCTTCTTCACCCGAGGACAGCATATAATTTGTTTTAACTTTATTTACAGCCAGACCCATTTGTGCCGCCTCCACTTCAATACATACTTGCGAATGCTCCACTGACAGCGCGAAGAAATATTACCACCTTCTCCTTTTTTCTCTATCATTTTTGTTTTTGACTTCAGTTAACTTAATTAATGGCCAGCCCCTATTGATAACGCAACAAAGCGTGGTGTTCCTGATACTTACTTAATATGCCTTTAAAGCCAGCTCGATCAGCCTGCTGTTGGCGGCCATCACAATTAATCAACTGGTTAAAAATGTCTACAGCGATTCCCTCCCTATTTTTGCAGGGTCGTTTCTTATGGGTTGTTGAAAAAGCTGCCATTAGTCCTGCGTGTTCATATCAGCAGTCGTGGAATTCTTTTCAAACTCCAGAGAAACAATGTCAGCATAGGCTGTAACTATCACTTCCGATTGAAGTCGTCTGACATTGAATTTCCTCGTCATAGTTATTGTTCGCTTAAGAGCTTCCGTGGATACCCGCAATCAAAGTTTAGCACCAACTAGGTAGTGACACGAGTCTATGTTGGTTCCTATGCAACCACGGACGTGTGGAATGTTAGATGAGTGTCTTCCGTCGATCGCAACATAATTTATTTTATTGCAGGTCATAAAAAAAATGATTATATATCATGTTGCTCCTTTGTTTTGGAGAGAAGCTTTTCTTTTTAGCGGCTCGAATTTTGTTACCTGAACAATACACAACACGTTGTTCAGGTAAACCAAATTGGATTTTTATCTAGATTTTTAAAAATAGGGCGTTTTTTGTAAATATATGTGAAAACCCCGTTCAAATGGATTATTGAAAAGTGTTTGGATTTTACATAAATATTAATTTGTATGACTTTTGGTTATTTATTCAACACCTTTTTATGACTCCACACAAAATTTGTAATCCTGAAATGCAAGGTTTTTGTATAAAAGCCGCACGTTGTGGTTGAGTTGAAAATGTGTAAACAACTTCTTCAAAATGGGAAAAGTCGCGAAAGCCACAATTGAAAAACGATCTGCAATCATTACCCATATTAACGAAGGAAGCGAGAAGTTGCTTCGCAGGTAAAAAAAATATCAAAGGGCTGTGTTCAACGTGATAATGAGCGGTGCACTCAGACTGGCAGTCTTGATGGTAAACCACGATCAGGACGGCCTAGAGTTACAACCAAACATGGGAATCTGCTAACAGTCACAACTTATAAACGAAAAAGGCGAAAAACAGCATGCAAGGAATAATCCACTATCTTTGTCAACGGTCAAACGGATGTTAAGAGATGATGGACTATTTGGGCAAGTTGCAGTCAAAAAACCAATTCTGTGACCAAAAACAAATTAAAAAGGTTAGAATGGGCCAAAAGCCATAACGCTTGGGTGGAAGAAGATTTCAACAGAATCTTATGGAGCGATGAATCCAAGTTTGAGGTATTTGGCACATAGCGGAGGGTTTTCGTTCGACACTGCGCTGAACAAGAGATGCTACCCGACTGTATGGTTCCTACTGTGAAGCAAATGGATGTTTCTCTTCCAGTGGAGTGGGAGATCTGACTCGTGTCATTGGTAAAATGAACATTAAGATTGATTGACAACACCTTAAACACACAGCAAAACTTTGCCAGGGTTACCTCAAACAGAAAGAAGAAGAAGAAATCTTAAAAGTTATGACGTGGCCGAATCACCAGATATAAACCCTATAGTATGGGATGGTGAGTTTATTTCCGAAGAGTTTTCAACAGAAATGCGAGTTAAGCAAGGCTGCGTATTGAGTACGTTATTTTTCAATTTATTTATCAACAATATCGTGGAGGAGATTGGAGGAGGAATCTTGCTTGGGAATACGCGGATGCCATGTCTTATTTTTGCGGATGTTATCGTATTCTTCTCCGAATCTGTGGAAGGAATGCAGCGTATGATGAACCGGTTGGAGAAATACTGTGAAAATTGGAATCTATCTGTTAATTTGCAAAAATCAAAAATAATGATATTTAGAGATGGAGGCGGTATTTATGCAAACAGTGAAAAATGGGCATACAAGGCCGAACATGTTGAAATAGTCCGAGAGTATAAAAATTAAGGTGTACTTGTCACTTTAAATCTCAACATGAGAAAACATTTTGAGTTAAAACTAGCGGAAGCGAAAAGAGCTGTTTCTGCAGTGTGGACTCGTGGTATCGATAATAAAAGTATTGAACATAGTACAAAGCTAAAAATTGTTCATGCCACCTCAGCTTCTTTATTGCTTTATGGTGCCCAAGTTTGGGGATACTCCCAATTTGAAGAGGTGGATAGGTTCCTCAGGTACTTTCTAAAACGCATCTTCCGGTTACCAATTAGCACACAAAATTATATGCTACATTTAAAAACAACAGAATCGCCTTTGTTCCCAAAGACCCTAAAGCTGCATTTTGATTATGTTATGAAGGTGATAGAGATGGATGAAAGAAGGCTGCCTAAACAAGTCCTTAAGAAGGTGTTTTCATCCAGGACAGATCTGATAAAAAGGTGAGAGGAGCTGGCTCTTCGTGTAGGCGAAAACTTCCACTTTTCACAAGACATGAACCTTTCTGACTTAAGACAAAAGTTTGGCACAATATTAGAGAAAGTTATCCACTCTACATACGCAAATTTTCAAAAAGAAGCACAGTCTTCACAATATAGATTGATTTACAGCCAACTCAATACAGATCTTCGGGAAAATACATAAATTTACTCAACCGATACTACATAAATATGATAAATGTAATATTTAAGGTTAGAGGCGAACTAATCAATTTAAATTACATTCCACATCGACCCGACCTGCCGATTCTATGCGACCTTTGCAACCTCAAGGAGAGGGAAGATGTATACCATTTCATCGCTAGATGTCCCATTTTGGAAGAGTTTCGTGTGAGGTACTGTGGAGTAGCTTCGATGGAAATAAGTGACACGTTGGAGGTCCTGAACGGAGAAGTAGGCTGGGAAGTTTTATATAAATATACTACAACACTAAACTTAGAAAAGAAATTGGCGATATAAAAAGCAAACTCCAATATTTCGACCAAAAGTTTCGGCGAAACAACATAGTTGTTAGTGGCCTCAAATGCAGGAACATCTCTGAAGCGAAACAAATTATGATGGATTTATGTGACAAAGTTCTTAAAACCTTCGTTGTTATCAAGCCCACAAAAACATCAAGTGCTCGTTTAAAGGCACTACTCTGGTTGTCGATGATAAAATGTTCAGATGGAATGAGCTGGGTGTTATCGCAAACTCTGAAGAAGACAAACTGTTCCTTGGTGAGCTGCTGGGACGCACAAGGGCTAATGTTGAAATCCACATTCACGCTAAGAGAGGGAATACTAATTTGCAAAGCAGCTCTGGGAGATCAGATCAATAACAACAGAAGTATGTCAGATTTTATCGTTTAATGTTGCTAATTTAGGAAATACTTAATATTTGCTAATTTTTATAAATTTATTAATGAATTTGAAATCATTTTTTTGTATGAAACAAATATTATTTTTGAAAAATGTAGTGAATTCAGTATATTTTTTAAGGAGTATGGAATTAGATGGATAGATGCAGAGAAAGCTCATAAACCTCGTCGTGCTATAGGCGGATGTCTCTTTGCTTATAAAAAAGTAATAAAACAAAAATACTGTCTTGAGTTCGTTGATGTCAAGGAGAACATTCTACTTAAAGCTAAAATAGAAAAACAGACTGTGTACTTCATCCCAAAGTACCTTAATTGCACAAAATGGGATGTAGATTTTAAACAACTAAAGGAATTGATGGCAGAGGTTGGATCATCTCAGATAGGCTTCTGTTTGTTGGGAGACCTGAATGCTCGAACTGGCTCGTCGCAGAAGATAGATGAAAATGATTTAACGAATTATCTACATATATTACCAAATCGCAAATCAAATGATAATTGCGTTAATGGAAGAGGTAAAAAACTACTAGAACTTATGGATGACTCTGGAGGAATTATTTTAAATGGCAGAATAGAAGGTGATGTGAATGGTGAATCCACATTTATAGGCGGGGTAAACCGGTAAACGATTGTTGCTGTTCGGTGGATACATTAAAATTTTTAAACAAGATGACTGTTTTACCCAAGCCATACTCAGACCATCTGCCATTATGTATCGATATAACAAATAATATTGCTCTCCTTTCTAAACTTGATTGGAACCCGAATAAACAGCATCAGTACCAAATTAAACTAAATCATCTTATAAACACAGAAGCATATATATCGTTACCTAGTATAGACAAAAAAATCGAGCATCTTAAAAGTAAAATTATCGCTTCAACCGACTTCATTCCGAGGGAAAAGCAGTTTGAACCTAAAAACCAATGGTTCGACATTCAATGCTCGAATGCAAGGAGAAAAATGTTCAATAACCTCAGAAACTTCCAAAAGCATAAAATTTCCTATTTTGAACGACTATATAAGGAAAGCTCGAAGAAATTTAAAAAGTTGTGCAAAGAAAAGAACCTAACTTACAACAACAATATACTGCTCAAACTCAATAATGTTAGAAGCTCTAAGGACTGGTGGAATCTGGCGAACTCCATAAAAGAGAAAAAGCTATTTAAAGGCTCAAATTTATCGCTGGAAACCTTTTATAATTACTTTTTCGATTTTTTATCCCCACAAGATCCGTTTGCATGGGCAATTTACCCTCAACCATACATTTCAAACATAACCCTAGACGAACCAATTACACTCACTGAGTTATGCTTTGCTCTGAACAATGCCAAGGACAACAAGACCCCTGGATTGGACAGAATTCCATTTGAATTCTATAAAAATGCACCTCTAAGTTTTATAAATGAAATTCTCCTACTTTTCAACACAATTTTAAACAACGAAACTATCCCTAACTCTTTTTTTGAATCGGTTACTATACCTGTTTTCAAAAAATGAGATGTCAACTCTTTGGTGCCAGGTAGAAAGGGGTTAAGTCAGAAATAGTAGTTTTCCACAAAATGAGATTGAATTTTGAAAACTTGTTTCTTTATCTAGATATTCTTTTTTAGAAAGGTGAATGATGCAAAACAGTCATTAAAACGGTTGTTTGTAATGGAATAAGGCTATTGACAAAACAAAATTGGTACTTACCGGGTTTTTGGATGACTTATCCCCTTAGAGCCAATGGTTTTTTTGTAACTTGTTGAAATAAAGTTTTGTTTGAGGAGTTAAGTCAAGAAAAAAATCTTTGCATACAAAAATCTCAGTTTAATTTTAATAAAATTCATGGAAAACCGTTTTCAAAGCAATAAAGAAGCTCGTTGTGTAAATACTTTTGACCTACCTCTTATTATGAATTACTAGCAAACACATGCCCGCTTCGCTGAGCAAATTTCAATTTTCAAATAGCCTGTTGCCTCTAAAAAAAATGCAGTTTAGCCAAGAGGCGTATACAATTCTTTCAATTTGTCAGGCTTGAGAAATGCTAAAATTAAAGGGTATAGAAAGAAAACTTTGAATAAAATTGTTTTTTTTTTAAATTTCTTACATTTTATTCTAATGCTTTCTTATAAACAACATTTTTTTATTTTACCATCTTTTACATAAATAAAAAGTGCGGTCGGTTTCCATACTCTAGAACACCCAACATACAGTTGACCATTAGAAAACACCTGATAGTGTAAAAATCAATACCGCAAATTTTCAAAGACTGACCTTGGGCTTTATTTTTAGTGTCGGCAAAAGCAAGGCGAACAGGAAATTGAAGACGTTTAAAATCAAATGGCAAATCAGATGGAATGATTGGAATTCTGGGGATCAAAACACATCTTCCCATCATCACATCTTCTTCTAAAATAGATGCATTAATTTCAGCGACATCTTTATTTTTGCCAGCCAATATAGCTCTTTCACTTAACAAAGTGACCCGCCAACATTATCATGGCACCGCCAAATAAAACTTGGCTACCTCGCAAATCTTTCACGGTTCGATCTAAAGCTTCAAGTGACTTTTTGTGTGCCATTGTAAACTCATCCCATACAATAATCTTACACATTACACAGTTATTGAATTACATGTAGGCGTTAACCTGGATGTTTAAAGGCAATTTAAGTGCCAGAATGCGCTGTACGACCACCATCTAATAACGTAGCTCCGCTGATCTTTGAGTATCATTTTCAGGCGTAAAATACACGCGTTGGCCGTTCTTAAGATGAACCGTAAAATGAACCACTGCTGGATATCTTGCATGTATCGGAAACGACAAAATACGCACATTGCTTCGATACTGCTTATATAGCGTCCCATTTGATATTTAGTGATTTCATTGTTCCTATTGTCAGAAACTACTGCAATATAAGCCATGTCGCCTCCCTTCGTTACCTACATATTTGCAGATGTACTTTATCGATTTTACGAAGTTTCAGTACTTGACGATATAATGATTTATCCATCGTTTCTGGTAATTGTCTCCGATACAAATTCTCTTGGGAAACGCTTCGAGCACTTCCCATTAATACATGGTGAACTGGTATTTATTGTACCACACGGACCATGAATCAATCAATTTTTTGCAACAACTTCGTACAATTCTAGATCAATAGTTCGATCAGCGATCTCCGATGATTTGACTTCATCAATCTGATTTGTCGTGATTTTAGTCACCAACCAATTTAAAATGTATGCATGAGGTAGACCTCTTTTCTGCCACTCGATAGAATACATCAAACATCTTTTTATTTATAAAAATTACACAGAATTTTATAATGTTGCGTTTTTTGCAAATGTTGCATAATGATTCATAATTATACACACTGTGCAGTTATGATCAATTATTGAATTTGCTGATTAATTGATTACATGGTGGCAAATGCATTTGCAACATATGCAACATACGTAACATACATGATATTATGTTTTTTACATACAAACCTGGTGCAAATAAATATCTTTCCAGCGAAAAAAGAATCTTCAAATTCTGTGTTGTCAAATTCGAGATATAAATGGTCAAACATAAATCAAACTCGTTTTTATATATATCAATAAGATAAGATAAGATAAGATATAAGAAGAAGATTAAAGTTTTTAGTAAAAATTTTAGTATTTAAGAATATATTCTAATATATTCGTAAACACTTTTTCATATGTATCTCAACACAATTTGGTTTACGTGGTATCACTGAGAGATTTATGTCATTATCTTTTGAAAACTTTTGTTATATTGCGTTTGGTACTATAGGGCTAAGATGACTTAATCCCTTAGGAGCATCTTATTTGTTTCAAAATACAGAATTAGAATAAATACAAAAGAGTTAAGTCCACTTACGCCCTTAATACCGAACGGTTTTGAAAAATTACTGACTTATACCCTTTGTACATAATAATTTACATATGAAGGAGTTAAGATTGACTTATGCCAATAGGACCAAACGAAAGAGAAAAAAAAAGTGACTTAAATCCAATAAAAACCACAAAACGGATTTTTTTGACTTAACCCCTTTCTACCTGGCACCAGAGAACTGTGTTTCAAACTACCGTGGTCTGACTTTATCGGATACAATTTATAAAACCTTCACCAGTGTGCTGCTCAACCGCATTAATTGTTGGCTGAACGAGAATAACATTATCAATGAGTATCAAGCGGGCTTTCGGAAGAACTATTGTACTGTAGATAATATATTTAGCATTAACAGCATAGTTCACCTTAGTTTCAAGAAGAAGAAAAAAGTTTACACGTTTTTTGTTGATTTTAAATCGGCTTTTGACACGATTTCGCGAAATGCTCTGTTCCATAAGCTCACGACTATTGGAATGTCATCGAAAATGGTTAGAATTTTGCAGCTCCTCTACAGTAACACCAAAACAAACATATGGGATGGTGTGTTTGTCTCTGATCCCATATTTGTAAACCAAGGATTGAAACAAGGATGTGTACTGAGCCCAATAATGTTTGGCATCTATCTAAATGACCTCCTTGATGAATTACCTGGTGGAATACTTATTGGTGGCTTACGGATCAAAGTACTCCTATATGCAGATGACCTGGTAATACTTGCAGACAGTCCACAGATGCTACAGGAGATGATTAATAAACTAGCAATTTACTGTGATAAGTGGAACCTAATTGTTAATACTGACAAATCCAAATGTATGGTTTTCCGGCAAGGTGCAAGGCGCCCAGCAGCTGAAAAATGGTTCATTAATGAAAATGAAATTGAAGAAGTTAACGAGTACAAATATCTCGGGGTTCTCCTTACATATAACCTTAAATATAAAAAACACCTGGAATCTAAACTGGCGAGCTCAAAAAGTGCATTAAACATGACGTGGTTATCGTTCATAAGAAACCCAAGTATCACACAAAGCAACAAACTGAAAATATTTGATGCAGCATCACGATCGATAATGTACTATGCTGCTCAGGTTTGGGGCAAAAATGGATACGAGGATGTCGAAAAACTTCTCCGATTCTTTCTAAAGAAAATGCTTTGTTTACCAAGTAACACACCAAACTACATGTTGCACTTAGAAACGAAAATCAACAAAATGCATGTTTTTACCTTTAAAATGCATTTCGATTACATTCGCAAAATACTCAAATATCCAAACAATCGCCTACCGAAAATACTAGCTGAAGAGACTATCCTGGAATCAACATGTTGGGTGCAAGATTGGCGCAATTTATTTAGACAGACTGGAGTCGAATTGGATTTCCATTTACCGAATATCGATTGGGTTTCGAAGCACAATGCGGTTATCGAAGGTCTTGTCAAAGTACACTGGAACGACCATGTAAACTTAGCACACAGCTCGCAGTATCACGATGAGTATTGTAATTTAAACTATGATTCAGACTACTTCGATGATAGACTGAAAGCAAAGTGGATTTCGATTATTCTCAAAGCCAAAGGTGGCCTCCTTAACATTAATGCGAGGGCATTTAAAAGCAACACGGATGGTATCTGCTCTATCTGCAGCTTAGATGAACCTGAAAATACTTTCCATCTGGTCGCGAAATGTCCTATATACAAGTTTATGAGAAAACAATATCTGGGAAAAGAAGTTTTAACCAAGGATGAATTTTACCTCAAAATGAACGGTCAGGATTACGAGCGTCTCTACGTGTATTTATCATATGCACTAAATTATAGATATTTAATTATAAATGAATTTAGTTGAATTACTTATCTTGCAGATTTATATTAACCATTCATATTGCCAACCTGACATACAACATACAGTTAATGTCATAATATTTTTTGATATCCTATTCTTAAGTAATGTACATAAATATATCGAGTACCATGAGTTTATTATTAAGATATTTACACGAATTAATTAATTATGTTAATATGTACCCACACCTTTCTTGTGAATAAAATAAATATTAGTATTATTATTATACTACAACCGCACTCAGTTATAGGCAACGCATCCTCGAAGGAGACTTTTAAATTACACAAATAAAAAAATAATACATTTAAGCTTAAATAAATTGTCAAATTTTTTTCAACTAACTAACTAAACCCTATAGAGCTGTTGTGGGAACATCTTGATAGAAGGGTTCAAGATTATTGCGCATCATCGGAATCTGCAAAGTGAAATACACTTCAGGAATTTATAGCTAGAATGTCAAAGTTAAAAAAAAAAGAATAGAAAGTAGTGGGGGATTCTTTAACGAAAAGTCGGTTTAAACCGTTTTTTCTTCCTTTCAATAAATGTTATCTGTTAAAAAAAGTATGTTCGGCTAATTTTGGTTTTATACATATTCCTCACTATAATTTAACATCCTTTTTTTTACTTACATAATACATAAAAATTTATATAAAATATACTTAATAATGCCAGTTTTTTTTTCATTTCAGCTTAGAAGAGATATTTGAAATACCTACTTTTGCTTTGAATGGAAGAACTTCGTACTATTTTTTACAAATTATTCAAAAAAATGAAAATATGAAATTAAAATTATTAATCGAATTTAAAATGTAAGAGTTCAGTTTATTTAAATTTTACTTGTTTCGTGATGTCCAATATTTAAAAAATAATAATTGTTGGTTAACTGTATATTACCTACAATTTAAAAGACAATTGCACTATATCTACCAATTCTCGTGCCAACTTTTTATATCTAAATTATATTTTCTATTTGTCAGCGTACCATGCAAAAAAAAAAATAGTTCCTTGAAGATAAATTCACTTTCACTGTAAAAAGTATTCAAACAGAAGTGCTTTATAAAACGATACAAAATATTTTTACTCGGAATAAATATATATTACTTAAAGTTATATTACTCATACCATTCGTACTTGCGATTTTAAAATGTGGATTTCTGTATAAATTGGTTTTAAATAATGTCCATGAATGAAATATTTAATAATTATTGTATTAATATTCTTTTGTAAAAAAAAAAAATCAAAAATAAAATAATAAATAATATTTATGTGACACACATTATACATATACACGTGGTGTTTCTCGCGAAAATTTCAGATTGGCTCTAGATTTCCCGATTTTTTCTGGAAAATTAATCAATTTTCGTTATTGTGTGTATGACATTATCAGCTGGTTTGTTTGTTGAACTTTACCCAGGGTCGCTGCAGGTTTTGTTGAAAACACCAAGAGTTGTCAAAAAATCAATCTGGGTTTTTCGGTTCTCAAAAAACACATTATAGTGGAGTCAAGGAAGCGGTCGTTACAGGGAATATCCAGAATTCCACAGAAACAGCTCCGATTTTGATATTTTGTTGTTGAAATTTTTGTTTATTTATATTGTTCAAAATCAGAAACCTTTCAGGTGAGGGAAATAATGAATTATATTGTTTAAACAATATGTTTGCTTATAAAAAGGAGATTATAGGTTAGGTTGAGACAAGAAAACAAATTGTATGGGAAGGGGGGTCTATTTCCCTAAACTTTAGGCGGGATGGGCAATTTTATAAGACAATTACATTAGAACAAAATTATTTAAAAATAACGGTGACTCCTACAATGCCATGCCATACCCTTTTGTAAACCCAATTTTAAAACTCAAAACCTTAAAAAAAAAAAAACAAAATATAAAAATAACTATTGCAAAATTTTCCGTAATTAAGTGCTAATTTCAATTGTGAGTCGAAAACTGAAAACCGGATGCTAAAATGTCTTCTACTTTTTGAGAAAATAAAAAATAACGAAAACCACATTGTCTATCCACTATAAAAATTATATAAAACAAAATGTGTGCGTCTACGTTACGCGTTACGTAACAAAGCAGTTTACCCTCCCATAAGAAGTTATCACTTCAAAAAAAAACTTGGTTGTCTATAAAGTAGGTTTACGGACGATAATTTTACGTAATAACCAGTTCACAAAACAGTTACTAATAACCACCAACAAGCAGCCCACAATTTTTGACCATTTTTACCTCCCCCCACCCAATAAATACCCCTTTACCTCCACCAACCACTGACATCACATACAACCACCACCAAACACCCACTATTTTTGACAATGCCCTCGCAAACACCGAATCAACCAACCACTCCACCTAAAACCACCAGCCACTCACCCACCATTTTTTACACTTTTGGCCTCACCCAACACTAAATCACCCCTCCCCCCCTCCCACTATCACCGTAAACTACCCATCTCGCCGACAGCAACCAACCAACCGTCTACCATTTTTGACAATTTTTTCCTTATCACCTCCCAACACCATTTTTGACAATTTGCATCGCCCCCAATCAAATCAACCATCCCCACTACTTAAACCGACAACCACCCAACCCACCTACAACCCCCAAGCCATACCAAATTCCCCCCAACACCCATCCCACCTATAACCACCAACCAACCACCCTCCATTTTCGACAATTTTTTCTCTGCCGGAACTAACCTCCCCCCCCCCTTCCCCCTTCAACAACCGCACCGCCACTTACGGTCACCAACCACCCAAAACCCTCCTCTCCCATTTTGTCGACTTTCTAGGCTATCGAAGCAGATAGTAACGAAAAAAATACCTTGGAACAAATAATAAATTCTGAAAATACTATTTTAAAATGTCAATAGATGTGGAAACTGAAGGAGATTTTTTTTAATTCTGGAAGACATAGATTAGCTGTATGAAATTGTACCACCAGCCAGACAAAAGAAATTTTATAAGGCAGAGTTCAATAGATTCGAGTTAAATGATAAAGATTTCTTTCAACGATATCGATTCGACAAAGAAACAGCAACATTTAAATTCCCATTCACAAGTCAGGAACTTCATTTTGAAGTCGTTTTTTATGATCTATGTTATGTATAATACTTTGATGTCTTCTTTCCTGATTCATCTAAAATTAAATGAACGATTTTTATTTATTTTTTGTCGGGCACGGGTGACAACGACCATATGCCCCGAGCAGTGGCGTAGATAGCTTTTCCCTATGGGGGGGGGATGGATCGAGTTCGCTCATTTTTTTGCGATTATAGGTATTATATGGCATGTAATGCATTCGTAAAAAAAATCTAACAATCAGACATGACATTACGATGATAGAGAAGTCGAAAAAAGTGGGTCCGACAATTCTGTCTGTCTGTCCGTGTGTCTGTCTGTCTGTATAGTTACTACAGCCTAAATGGCTGGACCGATTTTCTTCAAACTTGGTACCTACATACTATTATTATGACGTCTTACAGAGGGGTTTTTGGAAATAGCATTCTAGCTCCAAAAATAACGGTACCTGCCATACGATTTTTAGTGAAAAGTTAATTTTTCTCAAAAACGGCTCCTACGATTTTGATAAAATTTTCTGAATAGTGTTTTCTGTGCACACTATGTTTTTGTTGGAATAGATTTTTCAGGAAAAGTGTTATAACGGTACCTCCCATAGGACAGGTTTTTCAAAATCAGATTTTCTCGTAAGCCACTTGACGGATTTTGATAAAATTTTTAATGTAGAAGCCCTTTCAAAGACGAAATAATATGAGTTTTTAAATTTTTGAAAAAAGTTAAAAAAATTAATTTTTTTTTTATTTTGTTTTTTTTTTTCAAAAACGGTTCAAGCTATTTCTTAAAATTTTATTTTACTGATAAAAACTACAAGTTGGAATACTTTAAAAAAATTTGGAATTTATTTTGGAAAAGTTTTTCAAAAAAAAAATGTTTTTTGAAAAAACTGGTCGAACGATTTTGAAATACTTTTTAAAAATCGATATAAAAAAAGAAATTTAAAAGATTAGGTGATTTGCCGAAATAATAAAAAATCTTTCAGATGAAGTTGACTTTGTATTTTCCCCGTAGAATGTAGGTATATAGAATGTACAATTGACAATGATTCTAGGAATCCTGTGAGTACAAATAAGACTTAATAAGACTTAATTCACGTAGGAAGTAGGTACTAAATTTCAGAGTGCGTTTCTTTAACTTATTTGGCATGATTGGTTGAACAATTATCGATCCCAATGGGGGGGATGTATCCCCCGGATCTCCCCCCCCCCTATCTACGCCACTGGCCCTGAGCCCAGACAAACACAAAACAAAGTGAGACAGACAGAACAGAAGAGAGAACAGCATATATGTCAATAGTCAACAGCTCCGTGGTTTGTTGTTGTACGGTCCTCCATCTTACCACTAACCACTCGCAGTGATACTTTATTTCGCTGATCGATCGGGAAGCGATTTTTTATCAATATCATAATTTGAAGTATAATTGTAGTAGACTTTTGCATTAAGCTATTACTAGCTAAACACAGCTAGAACTAGAAAATTGTTTATGAATAGCAGCTGTGTTTATCTAAAGAAATCGGCTTAACCTGTAGGTTAGTTAATCACAACTTTAGTAAACATCTATGAATAAAGCCCAAAGTCCACGACTGGGTCGGATAAACTTGCTCTAATGTGAGACAGTGGTCTTGGGGTTTGAGATTTTTGAAAAAAACAGGAAAAAACTATACTTATGGAATTTTATTGATCACTTAAAAATCAACAGTTAAAACGTTTTTTTTTGGAAAAAATGAAGTACTAAGTGCTTATCAGAAAAAAAATTAAAAAAAAAAAACAAAATATAAAAAAAAATTAATTTTTTAAAAAACTTTTTTTCAAAAATTTAAAAATTTATATTACTTCGTCTTCAAAAGGGCTTCTACATTAAAAATTTCATCGAAATCCGTCAAGTGGCTTACGAGAAAATCTGATAAAAAAAAACGGGTCCTATGGGAGGTACCGTTATAAGACTTTTCCTGAAAAATCTATTCCAACAAAAACATATAGTTTGCACAGAAAACACTATTCAGAAAATTTTATCAAAATCGTAAGAGCCGTTTTTGAGGAAAATTAATTTTTCACTAAAAATCGTATGGCAGGTAAAATAAGTCTTAGAGCTAGAATGCTAATTCCAAAAACCCCTCTGTAGGACGTCATAATAATACTATGTAGATACCAAGTTTGAAGCAAATCGGTCCAGCCGTTTAGGCTGTAGGTAACTATACGGACAGACAGACAGAATTTTCGGTCCCACTTTTTGTCGACTTCTCTATCATCGTAATGTCATGTTTGATTGTTATAATTTTTTTTTTTTGCGAATGCATAACTTGCCTTATAGTACCTATAATCGCAAGTAAAAATGATGAATGGACGATGTGGTTTTCGGTATTTTTTATTTTCTCAAAAAGTAGAAGACATTTTAGCATCCGGTTTTTAGTTAATATTTACTTTTATCAAAATAAATGCATTCACTTGCATTTCTTTTAGTTTTTTTTTTCGAAAAAAAAGATATGAAAAATCAAATACAGAAGGAAAATACACAAAAAAAAAGCTTGACAGGAAAAGTCACTTCAACAGCTGATTCGTTACCTCAACTCGCCCCAGCTAAATACCAAGATCGGGCACGAGTACGATAACTGAGGCGCCAAGATTTAATAACGGTTTTGTGTAGGGGCGTCAAATGCAAGTATTTTTTACTATGGGAGGGGGGGTCTACCTCGCCCCGTTTAGGAGGTAGGGGCGATTTTCGAAAAAAATGTCTTGAATGGAAAAATAAATATTAAAAAACAACGGCAATACTTAAAAAACATTACTATAACGGTTTTAAAAGCCAGAAGTCTGTTCTTTAATTCTACATTTAAATTAAATCACTCGTTACAATAGTTTTCAAAATATTCGCATTCAAACTCGAAATTTCGATAAAAAAACGTAAAAAAATATCTTTAAACCGATTTTGTTCAAAATTGTGAAATGGAAAATAAATTTTTTTTTCTGTGATCGATGCTTCAATAAATATTTAATCGAACGCAAAAAACCAAAAGCTTTTATGTCTTCTAGTTCTTGCGAAAATTGAAAATTACTTGAACTACTTTTTTATGAGATTTTTATTTTTGGTATTTACGGTGATCTAACTTTAAGGATTAATCAACAGTACCTGAGTGGCACGCTTCGCGGGATCTAGGGATTTTAACTCCCTTTTCGGGCTGCACGCCTCAATATCCGCGGACAAAATATCCGGGTCAAAATATCCGCGACAAAATGTCCGCGGACAAAATATCCGCGTCAAAATATCCGCGACGCATAATATTACGGTGTATAAACAATGACCTATGTAAGGGGGGGCATGCTGCCCCCCTGCAACCCCCCTGCCTGGGCACACTATAGGACTTGGGGTAGGTGCGAGGTCGGGTGTATGCGGTTATTTTGTCCGCGGATATTGAGGCGTGTCACCCCTTTTTTCGGGGTCACATCCACTCACGCAACTTCGTTGCCTGGCAGGCGCCTGTGTCAATTGTATTTTTAATCAACAGTACCTGGGTGGACCGCTTCGCGGGATCTAGGGGTTTCAGCTCCATTTTCGGGGGCACACCCGCGGACATTGGACATACAAAAAAGTATAGTCAGGTCTTGTCTATGGGAGAGAAAGTGTTGGTCTGCAACTTAAAGACTTCGACCATCCAAAGTGAAAACCTAGACGATGACTTCATTGACGAGACTGACATACCCTTTAAATACATCATGTGAGTTGTAAATTGACTTGATTTTTTCATCTGACTCCTTACTCACAAACTGACTGACTAGAAAGTGGAATGCAACGCAATTCTAACTCCTCGTCATGCATTCTGGGTAACGCTAACTGAATTGTTGTACTTTACTTTCAAAGATAAACCTTTCATCAACATTAATCCTCTAATGAAATGACAATAAATGCCAAGAATCTAGAATTTCATAAAAAAGTAGTTTCAGTAATTTTCAATTTTCACAAGAACTAGAAGACATAAAAGCTTTTGGTTTTTTGCGTTCGATTAAATATTTATTGAAGCATCGATCACAGAAAAAAAAATTTATTTTCCATTTCACAATTTTGAACAAAATCGGTTTAAAGATATTTTTTTACGTTTTTTTATCGAAATTTCGAGTTTGAATGCGAATATTTTGAAAACTATTGTAACGAGTGATTTAATTTAAATGTAGGATTAAAGAACAAACTTCTGGCTTTTAAAACCGTTATAGTAATGTTTTTTAAGTATTGCCGTTGTTTTTTAATATTTATTTTTCCATTCAAGACATTTTTTTCGAAAATCGCCCCTACCTCCTAAACGGGGCGAGGTAGACCCCCCCCTCCCATAGTAAAAAATACTTGCATTTGACGCCCCTACTCAAAACCGTTATTAAATCTTGGCGCCTCAGTTATCGTACTCTCCCCCAAGATCGACTTCAAGGGTGACTTGAGGGCGACCCGAGGTTTAAAAAAACAGAGAATTTTCTTTTGAGGGCGAGTTGAGGTATTTCAAAAAACGAGTTGTGTCGACCGCAGGGTGACTTCAGGGCTCAACAAACAAAGCTAGTATCTTTAGAAAAAATTAAATGAAAAATACAAATATAGAAAAAAAAATCCGTGTGCTTGTCGGGACGCTCGACAGAAGTGAAATTCTACTTCAGTATGTCTATCACACACAACACTAAACACTGAGTAGAAAGAGAGGGAAGCGTCTGTCCGAAATACGGCTAGCACTGTGGGTTAAAGTGAGAAAGGAGGAGCCTGCCTACAGCCGCCGTATGCGTGAGAAAAAGGGAAGCCGCGTTACGTAACAAAGCGTTTTACCCTCCAATAAGAGTTATCACAAGAAATGCTTGATAGCAAACGTCACTTCAACGAAATACCAAGATCAACTTCAAGGCGATCCCAGGTTTCATAAAAAAACAAATTGCGGCGACCCCAGGGCGACTCAGGGTTCAACAAACAAAGTTAAACGAAATGGTATCCCGCTTCTTCGTCTGAATGATATGCAACAACATCAATCTTTGAAAGATTGCTAATAGCACTTTCCATTGGAGGAAAAGAAGCGTCCAGCAATGCAGAAAGTTTGGGTAATGTCGACAAATGTGACATATTGTTGAATCCAAATTTGATGATGAAGACGTCGAAGGTCAGCAACGAAGTTTAGTGAGTAGTATTTAATACGAGGAATCAGTAAAAATTGCTTAATGCCGCGAATCAGGCTATACGAACATTACTTTGACATTGGCAAAACTTGTGAAACTGATGCCTGCGAATACTACATTGTGTTCAAAATGTGATTGTGATTTTGCTTATTCCATTGGTTTTCAGAATGAGTGGTTCCCCGAGTGAAACCAATGGAAAGTGCTTTAAACTAACATATCGCTTTTCTTTACCAAATTTTGAATCTTGAAAAATTCTCCATTATAGAGAACCAAATCACTCGGCTTTTTTGCTGCGCAGCTCTCTTTAAAATTCTCTGCTTAATTTTGAAATATACACAAAAAATTACCAGTATCACTGAAAAAATATGTACATTCTGCGATATATAATAAAAAAAAAAAGTTCTTTTGCAAAAAACGATCAGGTCAAACCTAAAAAGGTTCCTCTGACTAATAGTCCAGTAAATAGAGACAAAAAAAGGGGGGTTACCCTACAAAAGGTCGGGTAGTTCTAAATTTTTGATATGTTATTTGGTATGGTTGGTAGATGAAAATTCCAAATTTCCACAACCAAGCCCCCTCCGCCCCTTTCAAAATCCTGGAAAAATTACAAAAAATCTGCACTTTTGTCAGTTTTTTGCCTATAACTTTTGTTCAGTGTATTTTATGGAAAAAATAAATACGCAAATTTGTAGTTTACCAAATTTCTCATAAATATGATGCGAGAAGTATTTTTGTACAACCACTACGAACGGCGCTATGAAGCTTCCAAAAAAGGCTAAAATTTCGTATTTTGTAAGATTTTCAGTTTCTTCCCTGTTTAACGCACAATAACGCATTAACTGTCGTGTTTAGAGCAGTTTTTTTTTTAAATCAACCTTGCAGATAATTTTATTGGCTACCGATTGCATGCAAGCATTTTTGTTTTGTGACCAACACAATCGGGTGAGGATTGAGATAGTGTTTTGTTAAAATATTCTCACTAACTCATTTTTTCTCTGTGTCTGTTTGGTTGCTGCGATTTTAAACTAACTTTCAAATAAGCCAGAGACCCAAGCGCGTGCATGCCAGTCCCTGCACCCCTTTCTTTAGTCCGTTTCATGCACCCCCGTCAAGCCCGTACTCAGGATGACAAATAAAGGGGAGGGGGGGGGCAAAATCATTCAAAAATTAATATTAGTATAAAATTATCCCAGTTTCTTCGTCAACTTTTATCCAACAGCCACAATTATAAAAAATAGATATATACATACCTTTTGACAAATGTGTTCAGTACGTACCTGTAGAGCCTAAGTCTTAGAGCTCTATACTTGAGTGGAAGAATGTGCATAGCTAAATAATCTTAAGAAGATCTTACCTGTCTTACGAACTTGCTCAATTTCCCATGTCCCTGTTTAATGAAGATGGTATGCGTAAGGGCAACAAATCAACTTTATATGTGGCATTCACTCCACTTTCATCTGACTTTCAACTGCCCAATCGTCGAATGGTTGTAGTTGATGGTGGATATCTTCTCCACAAAGTGTTTTGGAATCGCAATTTAACCTTTGGAGCATTATAGCAGATTAAATAAAGTTTATTCATCGGCACTATGGCACTGCTGTGATGGCGGTATTTGATGGCTACCCTGAGGAAACTGCTTTACAAAACACTAAGAGTGCTAAACGGGAAAGGTGTAAAACAAATACTTCAGCTGACGTGAGTTTTGACTAAACAACTATCAACCAAGCACCGCAAGAGAAGTTCCTTTCCAATGAGCGCAACAAGAAGCGATTTATAGAATTTCTCGTCACTAAACTGGAGGATGTAAACATCAACACCATACAAGCTGAAGAAGATGATGATGTTTTAATAGTCGCACTGCAAAATCCATGGCTTCACAGTATGATACAGTGATTATTGTTGGGGAAGACATCGACTTGCTCATATTACTGACCGGAACAATACCTAGGGTAGAGAACGTCTACATCCGAAAACCTGGGAGGACTAATTTGCCTGATAGCTTCTATGCATTCTCATCCTATGACTTAAGGCCACCAAAGAACGTTCTTCTCCTTCATGCTATAAGTGGATGTGATACCACTTCAAACATCTTTGGTTTTAGAAAAACCAAGTTCTGCCAAATTTTTCAAAAAAACCCACTTTTACTTGAGGCCGCAGAGATGTTCAGAGATCCAAATGGTAGGGTTCAGGAAAATACAGAGGCAGGAGAACGTATTTTGGTCTCTGTATATGGTCAATCGCTTAGTTTGTTACGCTATTATTGACTGGACGAAAGGGTTAAAAGGCTTGCAACCCATTAAAACCATACTCAGGATGCTGCTCCCCACAAAATGTTGAAAGCGGTATCATGTAAATGTGTGACTGGAGCTTGTGGCTGCAGAAAAGCTGGCTTAAAATACTCCAGCTTGTTGCAAATTTTGTTGTGGTCTTTCTTGCGAAAACCGGCCTGACACCATTTTAAATGAAGATGCCAATGACGAAGATCCTATTATTTCGATGCAGAATAATGAAGATTCGAGCGACGGAACCTCCTCTCTTATTCCACACCCTTCTTCTCAACATCCTATTATTATATCCATTTCTACTCCACTTCCTTCTACACACTCCTATACTACTCTACTCATACGTAGTATGATCATAGTCCACCTCCTTTTAAGCGCACGAGAGTGTAAATATTTTACCCTTTGTATTTGATAAGCTCATTTAACTTAACTTTTTCTCAATTATCTGACAATTAAATTGAACATAAAAGCGATTAAGCACCACTAAAGGAGTCTGATGATCGGGTTGGTCCCCGTGAAATAGCTATAACTCCAGCTTATGAACTTGGTTTTAGCACACACAAGTTGTTGTTGTTTCATTCTAAATTTTCAATTCTGACATGTTGTCAATACGACTTTATGTAATCTTGAGATTTGTTTTAACTTTTCATTATTTATAAAAAATATAAAGAAAATTATTTAATTTATCTAATTATTCAATAAAAAAAAATTAATTAATTAATTAATTATTAATTTCAAAATCTGTGGATATCTTAATTTTGTTGATGAATCTTCCCTGGGCGTTTTATATTTTCCACTCAAGTAAAGAGCTCTAAGACTTAAACTCTACAGGTACGTACTGAACACATTTTTCAAAAGCTATGTATATATCTATTTTTTATAATTGTGGCTGTTGGATAAAAGTTGATGAAGAAACTGGGATAATTTTATACTAATATTAATTTTTGAATGATTTTGCTCCCCCCTTCCCCTTTATTGTCATCCTGAGTACGGCCTAGACGGGGGTGCATGAAACGGACTAAAGAAAGGGGTGCAGGGACTGGCATGCACGCGCTTGGGTCTCTGGCTTATCTGAAAGTTAGTTTAAAATCGCAGCAACCAAACAGACATACAGAGAAAAAATGAGTTAGTGAGAATATTTTAACAAAACACTATCTCAATCCTCACCCGATTGTGTTGGTCACAAAACAAAAATGCTTGCATGCAATCGGTAGCCAATAAAATTATCTGCAAGGTTGATTTAAAAAAAAACTGCTCTAAACACGACGGTTAATGAGTTATTGTGCGTTAAACAGGGAAGAAACTGAATATCTTACAAAACACGAAATTTTAGCCTTTTTTGGAAGCTTCATAGCGCCGTTCGTAGTGGTTGTACAAAAATACTTCTCGCATCATATTTATGAGAAATTTGGTAAACTACAAATTTGCGTATTTATTTTTTCCATAATACACTGAAAAAAAGTTATAGTCAAAAAACTGACAAAAATGCCGATTTTTTGTGGTTTTTCCAGATTTTGAAGGGGGCGGAGAGGACGTGGTTGTGGAAATTTGGAATTTTCGTCTACCGGCCATACCACATAACATATCAAAAATTTAAAACTACCCGACCCGAACTAAAATGTCTCTATTTACTGGACTAATATGCCTGTATTACTAATTGAAAATGCTTCATACCCAGTCGCTGAACTTTCCAGATGCATGAATTGATGAATTTGTCTTATAACGGTACCTCTCATAGAACAGGAATTTTCAAATCAAGTTTTCTCATAAAATATTACATAGGATTTGAATAAAATTTTGGACACAGGTCATTTATAAACCTATTGATATCTATAGAATTTCAAAATTCTTAAATTTTTTTTTTTTGATTTTTAGTAATTAAAAAAAAAATCGCTTTTCGAAATGTATTTCGTTTTTCTCAAAATGACAGACTCAAAAAAAATTTCAAATATTTTGTCGAAAAGATTTTCAAAAAAAGAAACACTTAAAAAAAGCCGGTCGAACGATTTTCAGTATTTTTTTTAGATAGACATTCAGTTTTGAAATTGTACTGCATACTGTACGTATACTTAGTTTTTCCTAGAAAACTCTTAAACTTATTTAAAAAATAAAAGAACTTTTGAAATGATTTTTAATTCTTTTTAATATACTATACGCAGACACTGAGCAATTATCTAGCATAAGAGCATGTTTGTTCGACCCAGTAGGGCATTTTATTTTTTTTTTGGCATAAAGATACGTTCGAAATTTTTGATTTATCAGATAAAGTACGTCAAACGTACAAAAAGACAATATAAGCTTCAAATCAATTAGAAATGATAAAATATCATCGACGTACTTAATGATTAAGAATAAGATAAGGTATTTTTAAAATAGACAATTATAAGCTTTGTTAAGTACTAGCGGCCCACCCAGAATTCGCACGGGTATTTAACAAAAATTTCAAAAATTATGCATTTTAACACACTACAAAAAATTGCGTCTAGGGTTATTAAAAAAAGATTACAATTATAAAGAAGAATTGGATACAATTTTAATGAATTTTCTTGTTATTATTTTTTTGTTATCTTACTAATATTATAAATGTAAAAGTTTGGATGTTTGTTCCTCAATCACACCAGGTTGAATTGGTACATAGATATAGAAATAGATGATAGTCTGGAAAAGCACAAAGGCTACTTTTTATCCCAGGAAAATGTATGGTTCCCGTGGGATAGATTTGTTTTAATTTTTCCAATCACACCAAAATGGCTGAACGGATCTGGATGATCCAGCCGTAAATTGTAGGTCTGGTCCTTGCTTGTCAAGGTCATTGTATCTAGAAAACAGAGATCAAAATGTACGCCACGCTCTAAATACTTAATAGTTTGATATCAAATATTGTAGGTAGTATTAGGCATATTGAACTAATTTTAAAAGATATTAGAAGGAAAGTGTTATTGGCTCAGAAGTAAGAGGGGGTACAAATCGTCCTGAATTTGATCTTATAAAAAAGACATCGTGCCATATGCTAGAGAATTTGGAGCTACGCTTCCTTCTTCAGGCAAACTGGGGATTAAACCTTACAATTTTTTTAATTTTTTTAACAAAAGACTTCGATTAGATATTCATTCACTGTGGCGTAAGTGGAATCTTTTTTTAATATTTTAAGTAAAAATGTTGCAATAGTTTTATTACTTTATGGGGTGGTTGTGATAATTGTAAGTTCATCCGAAGGCTTATTAGTATAAATGATGCAAATATGATAGATAAGAAAAAACAAAAGACCACTACGAAAAAACTAATGTGATGAATAGTGTAAACAGAGGGAATTCGTTTCGCTCAAAGTTAGGTGGCACATACATACGAGTATATAGAACTACACAGCTTTCATAACTGCTTATTAATGTGAAATTTAATTTCTTCATTTCGTCTGAATGCTAGCGGAATCACATACATACATACATCCATTTTCATATAATATTAATTGTAAAAAAATATTTATTTCTTTATTTACTTACCGAAACCATTAGAAAATGTATAAAAAAAAATCGCAAAAAATCCACAAATTCATTATCGGCAAGTAAAAAATCTCCAATAAAAAAATAACCAGGAACTAAATCCCCGTGCACAAAATCCACAAACAAAATTCCCAAATTTAAAGTCTGTTTAATTTTTTAAATACATATGGTCCGGCCAAAATAGACAAAATAAAGTGCACGATGTAACGTAAATTAATATATACATATATATATATATATATTTCAAATGGAAGTATTATTATGAGAAATGTATGGAATAGGAAATTAATAGGAAATTTCTAAAGAAAGAATTATCCCTAATAGAAATATCCCACAATGACGTAGAAGCGACATCTGTAACGAAAGAAGGTAAATATCTGATCACCTCACATTCAAATATTCAAATGTCCCTTCCATCCCGTCCAACTGCCGGCAGACTCCGACCTCCCTTCCTTAATATCCTATGGATTATGAAAAAAAATAAGGAAACCAATGTCCACCGACAACCGTACCTATCTGGGAGGAAGCAGAAAGAGACACGCAACCCAATAATCCTTGACTCCTATATCAAGGAACAGCCACTCCAAAGTCCTGCGTCAGGGTATCGATGTACCTAGTAAACCTACAATTGGAATACTTACATGTCGCTAACGTTGCCTCCTGCTCCTTACACCCCCTTCACATCCCTTAATACCCCCAATCATCCCGATCACAGAAGCGTGGAACATCCATCAGCCTACCCTAGGTACTGACTACAAAACCCCGCAGAACAGCCTAGTGGGTACCTGATGCCATGCCCACGCCTATCCGCTACAAGCTCTAGGTGTTCTGCTTGTAGCATTATCTCAATATAGCCTACACCTGAAAACCATATACCTTGCTAATACTCCCATAACTATACCTAGACCACGAATGCTATCTCTAACTATATCATCTTTATACCCAGAGACTCCACTCCGGTTCGCATCGAAAGATCTGACTATGGCTATCTGATTTACGTGAATTGGGATGAATGCAACCTTTTGCCGGCAACGCCCCCTTTCTTGATGACTGCCCCTGAAGGATGGTCACCTAGAACGGCATGCGACAACTCAAGGTTATGGCCGAGATCGACCGTCGCGGTGGCCGGCAGTACCCTAGCCGCAGCTAGCACAGTCTGGCCATGGGTACTTGCTCCGGGATCTATACGACCGGTGTTACCTCTTTTTTTCTTACACTGCCGACCGATGAACTCTGGTGGTCGAGTTCGAATACTGATTTTAAAAAGCTTACTGGCCCTCATAGCTGACGAAAACTAGATCGTATTGAATTGATAATTGAATCAGATGATTCTAATGTGCACCTCATATTATTAAGAGTGAACGTAGACGATAGATAAGAATTGGGATGTATTACTACATCAACCCACAGAACGTAAACCGTATTTCGCACGAAAGAAAGCTAATCATAGGTATTCGTGAAAGCTATGGCTGAATGCTACTGTCTACGCGTTCGGTTGCCACGAAGTTGTACCGAGCACGGACACAGAGGTGTCTAACTTACTGGGGAGGGAAGATCTAAGATGGTTGTCGATCCCCCTGGCCTCATAACCCACCCGTTTTGATGCCACAAACCATCTCTCGTGGCATCAACCTTGGTTGACCGCAGACCTTTGAGTCCCCGAGACTCAATAAATTTTAATGGGCAACCCCTAAAACAGAAAAAGCAAGCTAAAACTCGCTTGCTCAAAATCTCATCCTACTCATGACCTGATATCTACACAAGATACCAATCCTCTAAACTCAATCCGATAAACTCTATCCTAAATCAAGAAGAATACACTCGCCATACTTCATTCCATAAAGAAGTGAGTGGTACCACCCTCCCTAAGAGAAAAATCAGCACATGATGTCAAACATGTCCTTTAACCATACATAGAAAATCTCAACCATCTTTCAAAGATGAATAACGAAAACTAGAAAACTTTCAGAAAACGTTATAAAGAAATTCTTCTTTGCTTTATTCATACAAAAAAAAAATTTTTAAATTGTAAAAATTCCTTAAAACTACCTTATTAATAGCTGAACAATAACAATTGTCATAGGATACAATAATAGATACAAATGATCAGAACCTTCTTTTATTATTGAGGATCTTAAAGATGCTTAGAACATCAAGTTAACTTTAAGTTTGATCAAGGAGTAATTATGGTTCGACACCTTTTTGAAGGTGTATTTCAATTCATATGAAATAATTTATGATTCTTAAAAATCTAAGTGAATATCAAAGATAAAAACTTATTAATCATACCTATTGGTATTGAAAAATTACTAGCGCTTTATAAATGGATAAATATAAAAAAAAAGTAAAAAGTGTGAAGTAATTAAATGATACAAGAAAGACGAAACCAAAAACTGACTAAAACGGATAAGATATCCGTACGCGGACGGAAAGCACTGACACCATGAATGAATTGACTGGTGTGCTTAACGCGGCGGTAAAATGTTTAAACCACCGTCGGTTATAGTTAACGATCTTAAAAATGCTTTCAGGAAAAATCTAATTTAAGCGTAAAGACCCCGAGCAAGATGTAGCTACCTCATCTAAACTCTATGACTTGCTTTGTAGCAAACGAAAGCTATTACTTCTGTAATAAAATGATATTACGAAACTAAGAGGTATTAGAGTAATTCCGACACAAAAAAAAATAATCGTAGCGCGATCTAAATTGAGTACATTCAATCGCGACAACAACACAAGAATGAGGAATTCAAAAGAGTAAACAGTAATACCCTGTACATGAGAACACAATTCGCGTTCCAAGTACATTCGATAAATAATCAGTATAAAGCAATATAGTTTTCAATATAGTATTAAGGTAAGTGATTTAAATAACAATACAATACTGCCAATGGGGCAGTAAGGAATTTTCGGCGCCTCGGAAGTGCACTCCAGATAGCTGAAAAGGAAATTGTTAAGTAAAATACTAAATCGCTTGACTGTGAATTCTGCTCTATGCGAATACTGATACTGTAGGTCCCTTTTGATACTCTGTGTGTCTGAGCTGATCTAAAGAGACCGCTGCTTTAATTCGGTGGATAGATAACTATCTATCTTATGGTCAGTATAATTACGATGACGACGACAATGATCAAAAGACAAACAAAAAAAAAGTTTTATCTGCGCGTACGCGAGTGAGTGTATGTATATAAAAGTAATGTAAACGAGCGTTATGATTTTTAAAATATAAACGTACGTGGCGTTTAACTATCAACGCAGTTGGTCGCTACCGACGCGGAACACAAAACATAAAACAAAAAAAAAGGTGTGAAATTAATAAGCCTGAAACGGCTGAGTGAGAAACGATAAAAAAAAAAAAAAAATTTGAAATACTATTCTAATCGCACCGGAAGTATGTCTTCTGGATATTAACACTCACTGAAGGTATCAACCGATTAAGAAAAAAAAATAAAAATTCAAAGTGGACACGGGCCCTGTGAATATAATTTAACTTTCTACCGGAACTGGTCCTAAACACTATTACGAATTGAAGAAAACTCTTGTATCTTGAAATCACTAATTCAAAGATTAAAGATGAGAATTCGTATTGACCAATATTCACATGTATCAATTCACTATATGTTTCTACACACTCTAAATAACAATCTTAAATAACTACAATAATTCGCATAATGATTGAGGAGTGGCTCTCTGCCAATATGAGTATCTCCTCGGCGTTGGTATAAAATTTAAGTAAATTACCACCGTCCGTGGTGTCTGACGCTATTCGCCGGCGTCAAACGCGGTGTACGAATCAACCGTACACTCGCCAAAGTAAAATCTTTGATTGAGCTTCGCGCTCTCAATGAGGTTCACAAAATATAATTAAATTGCAAAGGATTACCTGGTCATATGGAGTACTCAAAGTAATAAAGACTCTTTTAAGGATAAATATATATTATAATGCCGGAACAGCTGTTCTATATAGATGACACTGGTAGACTAAATGCTGCTTCGCACTGGTGAGGTAATTGTAACTGCTTCGTCCTATGGTGTTTACTGGAACTAGTAGGAACAATAGACTGCTGGTGGACCGGCATCTGTGGCCATGCACACGCCAGACGTCCTGAAAGATGAATCCCACGTTCTTATAAGTCACTATCCTGTCCCACGACGTGGCCTTCAGCCTGTCGTGGCTGGGTACCGTAGATTTTCTGATGAATATCCAGGAGGATGCTCACCTGGAGCAGTGATGACGACTATCAGCGTTGCGCCAAGAGGGCGTTTTGAAAAATGGCCTTGTTCTTAAGCAAAGCCTCCGTTCCTTGGCAAGAAATAGCCGAGTGCTCGAGTAAAAAAAAATAAAGTATGTTGGTGGAGGTTGGCGAGCCAGCAATGGATCAACGCCAAGCTTCCACGTGTGTGTTTCTACGTGTCCTCTTTGGTGGTGACACGTGCACGTACGCCGCAGTATGTTGCAATATGTGATACGCAATTACACAAAAACTGCGCCAGCGCTTCCTTCCGATATATGAATGATTAGAAAAGGGATTCGTTGTGTACGCATAATGCGCAATCACTTTTATTGAATTGGGTACACATGTATATATGTATTAGGCCTGGTGGCCATGATGTGTAGCACAAAAAAAAAATAATTCCAAAAAGGATCTGCTATACAAATTGGATTTTCCTTTCTCTTTTTAGGAATCCCGATGAAATGCTGCAGCCTCGCCTGCTCGTCCTAGTATTTCCCTATTAGACATATGAGAGCGTCAAAGTTGCACAAATTTTAAAGAGACGTTACCGAATAAATTCTATCGAAGCAAGGGTAATAATATCTTCCTTGCTTGGATAATAACTATTTCACTCTACTCACCTTATTTAGGATGTTAATTCCGCCTTCTTTAATGTTCGAAGTAATTCTCCTTAGAGAATACGAATATTCAATAATTAAAAATGGGCGCGGTTCGGCTGCGTAAAAATAGACTGTTCTGCGGAAGAGATGTTTTACTGTTGGCGTCTGGATTTGAAATGAAGTCCACAGACAACCTTCTCGCTTATATTTCCCCACTTTCCAGGTAGCCGTACGCCATATTAACTTTCTCACTTCCTCTTTTCCATTCTTCGTTCCACGTAAAGCAACGAGATAGATGGAGGAATGTATCGAGTTATTATGGGTAGTGCTCACTGGACCAAATGTAAGGATGACATTTCATGGCATGACACAATTACACTGATCAACACACCAGTAGTGGAAATGCACCACCACCACTACAGTCCATCGAATTCCCAAGGAATTTCAAAAATTCCCACATCACATACTACCTACACTCTTCTTAGGATATTCTGTGACATATCAGATGTCATTTAAAATTCCCATCTAATTTGTGCATACAAGCAAAAGGAAGTACTTTACGTACACAGGAAAAGATTGGATATACGTCCATCAATAAGCACTCCACGTGCGAAGTATAAAGTTCTGCATGATTCACACACAATATGCCTGACAGAATGCAGAAAAGAAACAGCGAACTGAACGTTCCGCAAAATTTATGCAAATTGCAGAACACTTTTTTATTCGTTCACACGAGTAGATTGTGTCAATTTTCTTTATGAGAATACTGTCGGACTTAGTCCAAATACAAAGTGTCACAGTACCTTAAATTTCAATATAACTCATTATAAAGTTCTTCACGAACAATATTCTTGGCGAGGAATTGCTAATTGAACACTTTTTGTAAAATCAGTGTCATCAATTATCAACCTCAACCAAACTGTTATACAATGAACTTAAGGCAACGGCATCGAACATACCTAAAACTGAAAAGAGACCGTAGATGATAAACAGGGCGAATTTGAAGAATCCATGACAGATAGATAGGAAATCTCTCACGAGTTTCCTTCTTTTCTATCACGAACCACCATCCAGTGAACATCGCCACAAGTAAGTTCCTACAAGAAAAAAAAAATTATAAGTTTGTGCTTGAAAAAAAGAAATATTCTAGAAGGAAAGAAAAAGTTGTCAAAGTAAATTTAAAATAGAAGTAAAAGTAAAATTAATTAAAATAAAGCGGATTTGGAAAAAAAAAATATAAGAGAAGTCGCTGGATTCACAGCGAACAACGAATTTGCGTTGGCCACATTGCTTTTTTTGTGTGGCGACGAGAAAAAAAAAGAGTTATTGTGTTGCGCAAATTGAATTTGTCTGACGCCGGCTGCTATTCGTGCCGCGCAGCAATTTTGTTCACCATAAAAGAGGATTACAGAAACGAAAAATCTGTAGCGACAAGAGGGAATCCCTGAAATCGTATTAAAAAAGGTAAGTGCTACATGTACGCACTAATGTGGAAGCAGTTTTTGTTACTTCTTCTGCCAAAAAACTAATCCCAGCATGTTTTCCAATAGGAAAATCTGTGCACGAGGAGATATATGTACGTACGCTACATACAAATTTGTTGTGCACGTGCTGAAACGCAACCGACGCCATCCGTATAGAGAAGCATCGAGGAGTTTCTACGCAGACAACGCACAAAAGCGACGCCACCAATAAAGAAGTACAGTCATTCCATGTGCTGTACCACACATCAAGTTTTCTTGTTTTTCGATTAAATAAAACAAATCCCGACGAATAATCTTCGAATTACATACTGCTTCGAGTTTTTTTCTGAAAGAATAATTTTTTTTGAGAATTTTTCTCAACACCACATGCCCAAAAGATCCACGTGTTGGAAATTTTCGGCGTGCGACGAGTCATTGCAACGAACTGCGATACCTAAAACACACTAAAACACATTTATTTTACTTCGTGGATAAAGGACACAGAACTCGAGGGCCGTCATCTAACTCCAAAGGAGGAAGAGAGACCCGAATCCCAGTCCAACCACACATCGCCAGATAATTACATCTGTTGTGACGAATCGCAACAAAATCGCTCAATTTTGAATGTCTTGGGGCATAGCCACCAGTGTTGCCGCTGTGCGACTTTAGTCGCATTTTGACCCCTTTTTTTCCCTCATGCGACCATGAGACGACTTTCTTTAAAAGAAGCTGTTTTGACCCTTTTTCAAAATTCTTGCGACTTTTTTGACCCCATCTCTAGAAAATTGCATAATCCAACGAATAAATTGTTATCTCTTCTCTATTCGCTAGGAAAACTTCCAACAATATTCCAATAAGATATCTGGAATGTGCAGTGCAGCTTTCAATTCACATATATTGTGTTTTTTTTACTATTCACCACACTACTTTTACTCATCTGTTTGGCTTCTCATATACCAGAAAACCAGAACGTCACAGGTCACACTTACTACCACTTTGTGTGTGTGCAAGTGTGTAGAATATAGAGTTCCAATTCTTTAGCAAAAAATTTGCAGTTCCCTTGCGCCTTCCCTATTCTTTTAGTTGTAGGTATTTGTTTGTTTTTATTATTGTTTGTTATTGTCTTTGGTGAATGTTAAATGCAACGGTAAATTAAAATCTGTGGCTGGAAAACCAACTCGTTCTTTTCTTTCGTTTGGTTTGGCAGGAAAATTTCAGTGTTAGGGGCCAGTTATAGCGGTACGGAAAACCAAACCGAAAAAATTTTCGAATGGAAAATTGGTGCCATGCCATTTGGCCATATGCCATATGGCCATATTTCAAAATATGGCCATATGACACTTTTGAATTGTGTCATATGACCATATTTTAATATATGGTTATTTGTCGCTTTGGTAATGTGTCATTTGACCATATTTTCTTGTGTCATATAGCCATATTTTTAATTGGATATCTGTAGAGTATACAAGTACACAAACATTCATACATCATATGTAAATAATGTACATTCATACTTCAAAAAAATTCGCGCGAATTTTTTTATTTTCACACCCCAAATTGATTCTCTTTTGGGCAAATTTTTTTTCCCCTCGCTTCGCTCGCTACCAATTGTTGTGCCTGAACCCTGAAGTATGAATGTACATTATGTATATTTATGATGTATAAATGTTTGTGTACTTGTATCATGAGCGAAGTGCACAATTATCAATTGTTTGTAGCCGCAAGCTGGTACAACATTAAAAGTACCATCTAAAAGATAGTTCCTGCTCGAACCATTTTGCAAATTTTGAATCGCGGCTGCTATCGTCGGTGAAAGAAATATTGTATATGCAAAATTTTCTCTCGTTTTTGTTTTTGCAGTTTAAGAACAAGTTTCAAAGTATCATTTGGCCATAATGGTCAAATGACACATTACCAAAGTGACAAATAGCCATATATCAATATATGGTCATTTATGACACAATTCAAAAGTGTCATATGGCCATATTTTGAAATATGGCCATATGGCCAAATGGCATGGCACCTGGAAAATTTTGTATGTTCTGATTCGATTCTTAAGACAAATGCTTCACTGATCGATGGCAATCAATTCAGAGAATGTTTTTTGTTTATAATGATTTTAATTGAACAAATACTTTTTGTTAAAAATGTGTTTATTTATTTATCTGTTATACGTATAAAAGAAAAATAACAAATTTCGTTTTTAACAAAAAGTGCAAGTTCAATTCAAATTTTTATTTGCAAAATAAATTTTCTGAGTTGGTTGCCATCGATCAGTGTAGCATTTGTGTTTTAAATCTGATTATACTATACCAAATTTTCCATTTGAAATTTTTTTCGGTTTGGTTTTCCTATCGCTATAACTGGCCCCTTACAATAAAATAAAAAAATACAAAACAAAAAACTATAAAAAACGTCTTTACAAAATGGACAGGTAAGTTATTAAGTTATAAGTTACAAAAATTATGAAATTACATTGTATTTTATGTACATTTTTTGTTTTCCAAGATTTATTATAAGGACACCAAAAGAAAAAAACACAATCTAAATAAAATGCACGACTGGGTCCCACGAACTTGCTCTAATGTGTGACAGTGGTCTAAGGGTTTGAGATTTTGATAAAAATAAATTTTTCAAAATTCTTAAATAAATACTTAAACTAATTTGAGCTGAAAAAAAAGTACGCCATTTTATTTCTTGGATAAATTTAAATTTATGAGAATAAATTAATAAAAATCTGTGGAGCGGTTTCTGAGAAAAAAAGTTTTTTTTGAAAAACTTTTTGAAAAAAATTTAAAAAAAAAATTCAAAAACGCTAGTTTATAGGTATTCAGCAAATACATTTATTTAAAATTTTTAGAAAAAAGTTTAATAAGCAGTTTTCAAAACATTAATTTTTTAAATTTTTTTTAAAAAAATGCTTTTAAAAATACAAAAAAATATTTTTCAAAAATATTGGTATGCAATGCAAATTGAGCTACCTACAGCTATATGTGTGTGAAATTTTGAAAGAATCGGTTGAGTCGTTTTCGAGTTAATCGAAAGCAAAAAAAACGGTCCTATGGAAAGTACCGTTCTTAGCCATTTTTTAAAATTTTTTTTACAGCCATATGATTGGTCGTACCTAAAAACCAACACTGATTTTTTTAAATCGAAATCGTTAGAGCCGTTTTTGAGAAAAATAAGCTTTAACGTAACGGTTGTATGGCAGGTACAGTTATTTTTTGAGCTAAAAAAAAAAATTCAATTTCCCCTCTGTACAATACCTAAAAAAGTCTATATACCAAGTTTGAAGCAATTCGGCCCACCCGTTTGGGCTGTAGGTCTCTATACATACAGACAGACAGACAGACAGACAGACAGACATACAGACGGACAGAATTTTTAGACCATCTTTTTTCGTCTTCGCTATCATCGTAATGTCATGTTTGATTGTTATCTCAAAACTTTTTTTTCGACGAATGCATAACTTGCCTTATAGTACCTATAATCGCAAGTAAAAAATGCCGATGTTTTGTTATACCTACCTGTTAATAAAAATTGTATTAAGTACAAATAAATTTTTTTTTTGTTGTGCGACTTTTTTTTGACTGGTGACCCTTTTTTTGCGACTTTTTCAAATTTACGAGCGGCAACACTGATAGCCACCAGGAAAACATTCCTAGAAAATTGAAGCCAATCGGTATTTGCCACGTGCGGCATAACAATTGGAGGAAAACTGCACATCTACAGACACCACATAAAAAGAACCAGCCAGGAGATTAAGTATCATTTATAATTTATGAAATTTATTTAAGAAAAATTTAAGTATTCTAGATAACTAACATAATTGTATTTTTCCATCTAGCTGGGGTACCAATCGAATAAGCCGATAATGTAATGTGGTTGAATCCTGAAAGAATAACGTCCAGTACCAAAGTGTCTTAAAGAGTTTATCTGAAATGAAAGTAAAGTTTTGAAAAAGATATAGTACAAGTGAAAGTGTTTTGCGTAAAAGTCTAAAAGAGTAACTTACCTAAAAGAGCCCATGTCCATATAGTGAAGAAAATCTGGAAAAAAAAAAATCTGATAAGAAAAGAAAAATAATTTAAAGAAAAAAAAAAGAAAATAGTAGTGTCATTTATCCCTTGTCCTTACCCAAGTCTCTGAAGTGAATCGTGAGATATGGTGAAATAAGCCCACCCAATCCCATAAATCAAAATATTAGAATCAACCAAAGTGAAGATTTAGTTCATTCAACCCCTTTGTCCCCCCCCCCGTCTGAAAATATCAACTAAGTGACCAAAGAAAGCGAAAGTAAATTTTAATGATCATTTACAATAGCATCGATATCCTGTAAGAACGACAACGTAATACACAAAGGCAGAAGTGCACTCCAGCCGGCGTAAAAGTTGCGGTAAGTAAATTTTTCTTTCAAACTATATTGTTATTTTGTAATGATATGAAATTTACCATTTGCTAAAGTCACAAACGAAATAGGTATCTATCTTTAAAATCCCAACAATAGTCCATACTAATAACAGGTATAAAAATCATTCCAAATAATTTTTTTATCGTATCGTTTGGCTGGTCCTCGGACAGCTCCATTAATTTTTTTTTGTACACCATTGGAGACAAATAGTACTCCACACCTTTTTCTCACAGATTATTTTGTTAAATTTTGATTTGGAGTCGGTCTATCGCTCCGTTACTAACTTATCTTTCAGGTGTCTATACCTACCATATGAATAGGGATCACCCTGCCCTCTCGGCACAATTCTTAGAAACATTTATTGGAGAACACTCCGCCCTCTCGGCACCACTTACCTGACATATTCAGTAATTCCAGTTCTGTAATTGAACATCTTTCAACCATACCTATCGTTGAAACATACTTACTTGATTTTCCTAAAGATAATCATCCCCATGCTCAATCATCCACAGAGCGTATCCTTGTAGTGCTTGCTATACGCGACCTACCCTAACAAATTTCATAGTGTTATAGTTCACTATATACATATATAGCTATACGCTACCATTAAAAACCAGACTTACCCTTCGTGTGTATACACACATTTTGATTTTTTTTTGTCATTAGACATGATCGTATATAGATACATATATATACTTACCTCCGTCCGATTTGAGTGAATACTCACCGATTTGAATGAAGTAGAAGAAGATTTACATTGTTGATAGATAAATACATATAGAATACATACAATAACAACTGTATTGTTAGAAATACTTCAAATTTGATTTCGTGATTATTTTAAAGTGTGTAAAGGAATAACTTGAAATTGATTTAAACACATTATTACTGTATAGATACAGTAGCCAAACCAAAAATAGCTGGTAAATAGATAATCAAATCAAGATCCTTTATTGTCTTTTGAGATATACCTACCTGTGAAGTATATGTTAGGTGTACCCTCTTGAATACACAGATATAGAGGAAAGCAAATACTAAGAATCGTACATAATTTATCTGAGCATCACAGTGAGGTGCGAAATTAATGCACTTCAGATAAAAATATATAAACAATAAAAGTCAAGAATAAAATAAGCGAGGTTGAAAACGTTACATCGTTGATGAACGACAACCGTATACAAATTTGAATAAATTTAATATCAACCACAGTACGACATCTAAGCATAATTAATATTGAGGGAAAATTGTTTGTTTGTAATCGTAATTTACTAACCAAGAGCACGAATTGTGTCTCTATTTGCATTATTAGATTTTTACAAATAAGATATGAATTTTATTTGTTGTAAGATCCTCGAATAAAGGTACCCAATAGCTAGTAGTTGTTATTGCCTAAGAAATATTACCTGTTAAGATCTATTTAAGACATATATATATATATATAACTACGTTTTAAGGTTAGTCATTTTAAGTGTTTGTTTTTTTTTATTCAATAAATAATAATGAAAATCAAGTGAAAAACTTAGTTGTGGTCTTCTGATTATAGTTTTGATCAGGATAATTTTGAACTTTAAACCAGATAGATATTTCTCTATTATGGATTGCTAGAGCATAGGTTCGGAGGGGGTTGGATCGCTCCCTACCCTGGACAAGCAAAACATAAGGATGGAGATTGTTTCCTCGGGGGGAAGATGAGGGTCAGAGATGATTGACTTTTATGTTTCAGCTCCGTGGGTCGACGATGGATATAGTCAGAGATGATTGACTTGTCGTACTCGTTAGTGTTTGGAATCATACAAAATAGGTAAGGGTAGAGTAGTAAGGATTCATAGTGGCCGTGGTGTCCGGAATCAATGGAGTAGTTAAGTAGTTTATTGGCGGTGTCGCCCAGGTTAGGGAATTATCGATTCGCAGTGGCGGTGTCGTCCAGAATCAGCTTAGGTTCACAGTGGCCGTGGTGTCCTGAACCAAAGTTTCTTTTTTTTTTATCTTTTAAGTAGTTTATTGGCGGTGTCGCCCAGGTTAGGGAAAATTAAAGATTCATAGTGGCCGTGGCGTCCTGAATCATTTGAGAGTTTAGTGTTAGATTAGTTTAGGTTATTAAGTTGGGGTTCTTGTACAGTAGTTTGCCGAACAGGAACCATAGGCGTAAGTGAGTTCTGACTCCTTACATAGGGAGGGTTTTGAGGCACTGGTTGACAAATACCACCTAGTCAAGTCAACCACAATTAGGGGTTTCTTAAGAATAGTTTTTTTGCCAATTAGAAACCATGGATCAGGTCGAGTATACTCCCTGATGGGCGGGTATTGAGGCAACTGGGGGTCGAATGCCATCTTAGACTTCCCACCACGAGTCAGTCACCTTCCTAACTCTCTGGATGAGACAGTCAGGAACGTAAAGAGAGGGTTAGTGATTAGAGTTCCAAGTAAATACGACCACCTATATTTACCACTCCACTCTATAGTTAGTGCTCGGTACGCTAAGATTTGGGATGAAAACTAGATTTTAATGGTTAAGGTATTCAGACAGGTGCACTACAGATAATTGTTCTATTCTCTACATGCGGCGTGGCACGCCGTGTCACTTTTTAGGGCCTTACTCTTTCCTCGGCTCGGGCCTCCCCAGAAGTAAAATGGAATCACAAGACCAGGTTCACAGGTTGGCAGGTTAAATAACCAATGTAACACAGTCGCGAGCCCACAGCAAGATCCCACGCCTGCTCCTGAGTGAGCCAAGGCCAGCTGCTGTCAACCGACGCGGTGGGAGAGTCGTCGACACTTGAATCGTAAGATGCCTAGCCATGCCAGGGGATGGGGGTAGTCCTCGTACCTAAGTGGTGGAGAGAGGTGTCCGAAGATTCAAGAGGATTGGAGGTACAGAAATTCTTTAATATTGGTAAAAGTAGATTGAATGCTTGCAGTATGAGGTTATAGTTGAGATTAGGGTTTAGAGTTGGCACCTTTTTATTGACTGAAGGCGTACTTCAGGTTATTCTCGCGAAGAGTTTCGATATTTCGGTTCCAGTTACAGTTCATAAGTATGGTAAGAGCAAGCATACACAATCAACGGAGTCGTTAGTGTTGTAAGCACATGCATCCACCTCGCATGTGTGCCCCCAAGTTTTCTTCTTGTTATGAAGAATTCTTTGTGTAGGATTTCCCACAATAACAACATTAACAACAATAGTGTAATAAGGATTCATTTATATGGAATCTTGCTTTAGTTAAGAATAAAATCTTCGTTACAGAATGGCGCTCTATGCGGGGCAGTGTCTTTTGACATTTGTCTCATAGAAGGGGGTCAGCTTTCGTTACAGAATGGCGTCCTAAATGAATTTTTATTATACGGTTGTTAAAATAAAATAAATTTCTGTTAAAAATAAAAGGAATCTTCGTTACGGAATGGCGGTCATTTGTAGGGCATGCTTTAGTATGTCTCTCGGGCCCTGTTTTGTGCGCAAGAATCAATACTTCGTTACAGAATGGCGCTCAACGTAGGGCATAAGTTTTGTATGTCCTACGGGCCCCATTTGTGCGTTTGAGAAGATAGAATCCTTCGAAAACTTCGTTACAGAATGGCGCCCAAACGTGTGGGGCCCGAATCGGGAAAGAGAAGAGGTAGAACAATAGTAGGAAGACTTAGTTTAGATGAATCAGTTTTTAGCGTTAGAACAAATTTTTTTTTGTTCGATTTTTTTTGAGTAATTTTTGTAGTTGTTTATTGAGTTATTTCCGCTGGGGAGATATCATCGAGGTTTAGGATTTAGATTCCATTTTGTCCGGAAAGTTGGTGGACAGGTCCCCGACTTTCGTCTGTTGCATTGGGTCCAGTTCTAAATCTTCATCCCTAGATTGTCAGAGACAATTTCAGTAAGCCTTGTCCGGTTTGGACGGAAGTTCAGTCCACTCGTCTGTTGCTAGGATATTGAAGTCGAAGTAAATCATTTAGCAGAAATCGAAGATTAGGAAGTTAGCCAGTAGACCTTTTGACCGGTGATTAGGGAATATACCTGATGCACGTCTGTTGCAGAAGCTATTGACTGACTTATCGAGATTTTCTCCACTCAATCAAATCAAAGTTTCTTAGAGTATAGATTGTAATTTTTACAAATAATAAACCAATCGCACCCAATTTAGAAGTATGTTTGAAGATAATTTAGTAGTAGGTAATTCATGATGGGTATCAGTACTCTCATGAAGCGCTAACCGGTGGTTGGGGATTGGCCCGATGCACGTCAGCAGTAGCGTAATGAGATACGGAGATCCTGAGTGAACCCTACAAAAGTTTGAGTAAAACAAGTCTAGAGCCAGTAGAGATTTGACCAAATCCCTTAGGTTAAGTAAATTTTTCATTTTGTTTGTATGATTCCGGAGCTTGCGAGGAGCGCAATCTCCAAAATTTGTTGTTGCGATGTTTGGGGGTCATAGATCCAACCTCCGAACCGTATTAGTTTATGACAAAAACAAAAAAAAAAAAAAAAAAAAATAAATTACAGACTAAGAATAAATATTTTTGACCATTAAGGTTTTCAAAATTAAGTATTAAGAAGTTAAGTACTTTATATAAGTATATCTTTATATAAAATTTTTGTTTATTAGGTTCTCTGTCCAACGGGACGACACTGAATTAATTCGTCCGTTGTGAAATTGTTTCTGAAATATTTTTTTTTTGAAAATTTTTGAAATTTTAACTTTTATAGGAAACGAAGGTCCTATAACACTTTCAAATAATTGAAAGACCCTTTTAGTATAACTGAGGTACTGTCCTAGAGATTCCTAAGGATACCAATGCTCCTTAGAGGTACTTCAGGTGTACAACATTAAAAATATAATTTTAAGAAGTTTTGAAATTTTAAAGTTTTAAGAAAACAAGTTTTGATTTTAAGTGGTAAAACCACTTCGTGTTCAATTTTTTTTAAGTATCTTGTGTCAATACACAAGGAGTCTCCCGTACAGTTAATGTCAGGGACAGGTAGGAAATCAGTTGTTCCTCCATATCACCCAGATTATCGCCCAGGTTACGTGAGCATTTCCATTATGTCTCCGGCTGGTGACAACGGCGGTAATGCCAACGGTGGCGATGCGTCAAACGCCAACGAAACACTTAACGCAACCAGTAATGAGCAAATGCAACTGCAAGTAGAAGCTGATGACTCTTCGTCCAGCGACAGATTATCTGCTGCAGGTCTTTGCGACCAGACTGTTCCTCGAACAGATAATGAGCTCGTAGCATACATCGATCAAGTCGTTTCCGCCAACCTTGGCTTACAAAGAGCCGAAGATAGGAGATATCTAAGCCAGGAGCTGGTAAAAAGTCAGAATACAATACTCCACCAACTGACAAACATTTTGAGGGTGCAACCTTCACAACCTACCCCACCATTTTCACAGACTGTACCACAGACTTCCAACGTACCTTTAGCAGACTTGCCTACACCTCCAGGGAGGGCAGTAAGCATGAATGTACCCGGAACAACAGCAACAACAGTGAACACGAACAGGAATTCTGGTGCAATGGCATCAACCTCTGCAGCTGCGTTAGCTACGCAAGCCACACTTCAGGCAAGAGCTAGATCCGCTGAAAGAACAGCATCGCGAGCAACCTCAGCAGCTACAGAAGCAGCAGCCATAGCAGCCAAGAATAACATTAGACCCGACCAGTTAATTGACCCTTCAGATCCGCCACTCAACATGCTTGACGGCGCTCAACTCGACAATTTTCTCACGCAAATGAATGCGATGAATTTTGACGATACATCACCTGACAATCCTCCACGGAGACCAGGTACTTCCACTTCTACGTCTGGAAATCGTTTCCCTCAATATCATAAATGGGGAATTAAATTTGATAGTAAGAATATGACCATCGACGATTTCATGTTTAGATTAGGGCGTATTAGGTGTAGTTTTGGTGTCGAGTGGGATGAGGTAGCGTTAAATTTCCATCATTTTGTGAGTGGGCCTGCCGAGCAGTGGTATTGGAGGTTTCTGAAGGCCAATAGAGAGGCGTCATGGGATACCCTTAAGGTAGCCATTATAGAACAGTTCCGTTCTCTTGAGACGGATACTGAGATTTCACGGAGAATGTCAGATAGGAAGCAGCAACCACATGAAACCTTTAATGATTTTTATAACGTTATTTTAGAATTAAATAGTAGGTTACGTGTCCCGAAGACCGAAAAAGAGTTAGTAGAGATAGTCAAAAGTAATGTAAAAAGGAAGATGGGTGAATTATTGTTAACATTCGGTACCCATAGTTTAAGACTGTTAGCACATCAGTGCCGTACTATCGAAAAATTCGGACTTCAAGACACGCCTAAACCGAGTAACTATGTGCCATTGGCACAAAAATATCAACCAAAACGTTATGTGAATGAAGTGGGGGTTGAAGTAGAAGAAGAACTCGCTGTTGCCATACCGCAATCTGATCCCGCGTATTTAGAGGCTGTCGAAAAGGATACGAGTAAGTTGGTCTGTTGGAATTGCAAAGAAACCGGTCATTTATGGGGCAGTTGTCTCACACCGCCAACATTATTCTGTTATCGTTGCGGTCTGGAAGGTGCTTACGCGCGTACATGTCCAAGGTGTGCGGAAAACTGCCAAAGGACCCATCCTTCATCCGGGGGGAGCCGTCCTTTTCACAAGAAAAACCCGGAGCTTCAAGCCCTAATAAAGACCTTCAGCTTGAAACTCCAATTACATTATTGAAACGCGATTTTTATGATACGAAACCTGAAGTTACCGTATCTAAACCACTTGAAAAGAAACTTACTGAAATGAATAGAAATGAATTGAATAAGAATGCATTGTATAGGAAACCGTTCCACGAGAGATTACAAAATTATTATGAGGTTAGAAAACGTATTGTAACCTTTCCTGAACTGTCCAAACGCGTACGAAGAACTCGCGAACGTTTCCGTCAGAAGCGGATTAATTACCGAAATGTTGCTTCTGCTACTCTAGGGCGTGAGTCAAGTGACCCACGACCTTATGTTTCCATCGAGATGCTTGGGAAAAACTTCTTAGGTCTTTTAGATTCAGGAGCCAGCATCAGTTGTCTAGGTTCAGACATGACAGAGTTTTTGCAGGTTAAGCACATTAAAGTGAGAAAGGTAGAGTCTACCGTATCCACGGCTGACGGACTCAAACAAAAGATAGTGGGAATGATTACGACTGACGTCAAATACAAAGACATGGTTCAGAGAATGGACTTTTATATAGTACCGTCACTAGCTCAGCGACTATATTTAGGAGTTGACTTTTGGCGGAAATTTAAAATCGCACCAAACGTAATCTCGAGTATTTCGGGAATCTCTCCGGAAGGGATTTCTACAAACCAATGTAAGCTTAGTTGTGAAGAGTCCGCCAGACTCCATAATGTTGTCCGTAGTTTTCCGTCTTTCACGAGCAAGGGGCTCGGGAAAACAAACCTCATGGAGCATTACATAGATACAGGTGATGCAATACCCATTAAGCAACGGTACTATCCCGTTTCCCCAGTGATACAATCCTTGATGTATGACGAATTGGATCGTATGTTGTCTTTGGGGGTCATTGAAGAAAGTTCCAGCGCATGGAGTTCCCCAGTAGTACTTGTTCGTACGCCTGGTAAGAACCGATTGTGTCTGGACTTTCGGAAAGTGAACTCAGTCACAAAGAAGGATGCGAGACCAATTGGTCATATAGAAGGCCTGCTAGCCCGCCTTTCAGAAACGCGCTATATTTCTAGTATCGATCTGAAAGACGCATTCTGGCAGATACCACTGGAGAAAAGTTCTCGGGAGAAAACGGCCTTTACAGTGCCGGGGCGACCTTTGTACCATTTTAAGGTCATGCCATTTGGGCTATGTAATGCTGCACAAAGTTTGAGCTATCTTATGTCTAAGGTAGTTCCTTCTGAGTTGCGCGATCGAGTTTTTGTTTATCTCGATGACCTCTTGGTCGTGTCGGCGACATTCGACGAACACATTGGGATTTTGAAGATCGTGAGTGAGAATTTATCAAAGGCAGGGCTGACCATCAATGTGGAGAAATCCAAATTCTGTTTTGATGAGCTTCAGTACTTAGGTTACCGTGTGGGACAAGGGTGTTTGAAAGCTGACACTGACAAAATCGCAGCTATTGTGGATTTTCCGGTGCCAACTACCACTCGACAAGTCCGACGATTCTTAGGAATGGCCGGGTGGTATCGGAGATTCATAAAAGATTTTTCAACACTTGCTTCTCCCTTAACAGATGTGCTGAAGAAAGGTAAAGCGTTCGAGCTTAACCAGAAAGCTCTCGAAGCTTTTCAATCCATCAAACAGGCATTGACGTCTGCTCCTGTTTTGGTAAATCCTGACTTCACGAAGGAGTTCATAATTGTATGCGATGCATCCGCGACCGGTATCGGGTGTGTTCTTTGCCAGCGAGATGGAGACGGGGCTGAACGCCCGATATATTATTTCTCCCAGAAATTAAACGCTGCGCAAAGAAATTACTCCGTTACCGAGCGTGAATGCCTTGCTGCTTTTCTTGGTATCCAAAAGTTTAGGTCATATGTGGAAGGTTATCGCTTCCGTGTTATTACGGACCATTCCAGTTTGAAATGGTTGATGAGCTTAAAAGACCCCACTGGCAGATTAGCCAGATGGAGCATGCGGCTCCAAAACTTCGATTTTGAGGTTGAGCATAGGAAGGGAACTTTAAATGTTGTGCCAGATGCGCTGTCACGCGCCTATGAAAACGATGACTTAACAGTCGAGGCATACCTTTCGTGTTTAGGTCAAGTCGAAGCGGAGGAGGCGGTGCTTCACCTGGATCTGGATGATCCGTCATTCAAGTCAGAGGGATACTTGAGTCTCATTGATCATATCAAACTGGAGAAGGAGCGATTACCCGACCTAAAGATTTCGGAAGGATACGTCTACAAACGGACAAAACATTCTGTAGGCAATCCTCTAGCCGATGACCTAACGTGGAAATTGTGGGTTCCAACCGAAGTGACAAATTCCTTGATTATATTAGCGCATTCTCCTCCAAGAGCATCTCATGGCGGTATAGCCAAGACACTTTACCGATTAAGACAACAGTTTTATTGGCCAAGTATGTTCTCGCAAGTCAAAAACTTCATTGACGCTTGTGAGACATGCAAAACCACCAAAGCTGCAAATACTGTTCTCCGCGCGGAGATGGGTAAAAGTTTCCAAGTAGAGCGTCCGTTCCAACATTTATATGTTGACTTTTTGGGACCCTACCCAAGATCAAGTAGCGGAAACTGCTACATTGTCATCGTCGTGGACCAACTGACAAAGTTTGTCTTTATAAAACCTCTTCGGAAAGCCACAGCCGCCCATGTTGTAAAGTTTCTTCGTGAGGATGTTTTCCTAATATATGGTGTTCCTGAAAGTGTGTTGTCAGACAACGGCACACAATTCACCAGTAAAGAGTTCCAGAAGTGTTTAGATGCATTCGGCATTAAACATTATAAGACAGCGGTATACTCACCGCAAGCGAACGCGAGCGAACGAGTAAATCGTTCTATACTAGCAGCGATACGTTCGTATATAAATCCGAAGCAGACCAATTGGGATGCACATCTCTCATCAATCAGTAGTGCTTTACGCACAACCGTGCACTCATCTCTCACTATGTCACCCTATGAGGCCCTTTTTGGCCAGCGTATGATCGAACATGGGGCTGATTACAAGTTGTTGAGAGAGTTGGGTGGACTCAACCACTCCGAGATTGATTGGCTTCCTAAGGTCGCACAGATGAATATCCTTCATACCTATTTAAAGGCAACACTTGAAAAAGCGCACGACGAGAATGCAAAAGTTTATAACTTGAGAAGTCGCAAAATAGATTTCAAGGTAGGTGATGAGGTATTCAAAAGGAATATAGTATTGAGCGACGCCAGTAAGCATTTTAATGCCAAGCTATGCCCAAAATTCGTTAAGGTAACAATCACAAAAATCAGAGGTAACAATTTGTATGATGTAATGGATAGCAAAGGCTACACAACGACGTCGCACACTAAGGACTTGAAGAAGTAAGAAAGGTAGTATTATCTGTGATAACTAGTTTGGAGAATTTATTTAAGTATTAGTAAAGAATAGACTGATAATGAGGAAACCCGTTTTCTTTCTCTGCCCGGCTGGCACAGCTGTGCATGAGACTCTTTTGTCTGATTATAAATTTGAGTATATTAGATACTATTTTAAGTTTTTTTTTAGAAATTATAAATTATTTTTATAAGTATACCGTATACCTATAAGTATAGAAATATATATGTATATTTTTTTTGTTTTTGTATAAGTATTTTTAAGCCTATGGTCGTGGGTTCTCAACTGTAACAGTCGACAAGAGAAATATCATCGTTTCTTGTACGTTTGCAACAGTAGTGACTTGTCACAAACGCACAAGCTGTGTAAGGATGACATTTCATGGCATGACACAATTACACTGATCAACACACCAGTAGTGGAAATGCACCACCACCACTACAGTCCATCGAATTCCCAAGGAATTTCAAAAATTCCCACATCACATACTACCTACACTCTTCTTAGGATATTCTGTGACATATCAGATGTCATTTAAAATTCCCATCTAATTTGTGCATACAAGCAAAAGGAAGTACTTTACGTACACAGGAAAAGATTGGATATACGTCCATCAATAAGCACTCCACGTGCGAAGTATAAAGTTCTGCATGATTCACACACAATATGCCTGACAGAATGCAGAAAAGAAACAGCGAACTGAACGTTCCGCAAAATTTATGCAAATTGCAGAACACTTTTTTATTCGTTCACACGAGTAGATTGTGTCAATTTTCTTTATGAGAATACTGTCGGACTTAGTCCAAATACAAAGTGTCACAGTACCTTAAATTTCAATATAACTCATTATAAAGTTCTTCACGAACAATATTCTTGGCGAGGAATTGCTAATTGAACACTTTTTGTAAAATCAGTGTCATCAATTATCAACCTCAACCAAACTGTTATACAATGAACTTAAGGCAACGGCATCGAACATACCTAAAACTGAAAAGAGACCGTAGATGATAAACAGGGCGAATTTGAAGAATCCATGACAGATAGATAGGAAATCTCTCACGAGTTTCCTTCTTTTCTATCACGAACCACCATCCAGTGAACATCGCCACAAGTAAGTTCCTACAAGAAAAAAAAAATTATAAGTTTGTGCTTGAAAAAAAGAAATATTCTAGAAGGAAAGAAAAAGTTGTCAAAGTAAATTTAAAATAGAAGTAAAAGTAAAATTAATTAAAATAAAGCGGATTTGGAAAAAAAAAATATAAGAGAAGTCGCTGGATTCACAGCGAACAACGAATTTGCGTTGGCCACATTGCTTTTTTTGTGTGGCGACGAGAAAAAAAAAGAGTTATTGTGTTGCGCAAATTGAATTTGTCTGACGCCGGCTGCTATTCGTGCCGCGCAGCAATTTTGTTCACCATAAAAGAGGATTACAGAAACGAAAAATCTGTAGCGACAAGAGGGAATCCCTGAAATCGTATTAAAAAAGGTAAGTGCTACATGTACGCACTAATGTGGAAGCAGTTTTTGTTACTTCTTCTGCCAAAAAACTAATCCCAGCATGTTTTCCAATAGGAAAATCTGTGCACGAGGAGATATATGTACGTACGCTACATACAAATTTGTTGTGCACGTGCTGAAACGCAACCGACGCCATCCGTATAGAGAAGCATCGAGGAGTTTCTACGCAGACAACGCACAAAAGCGACGCCACCAATAAAGAAGTACAGTCATTCCATGTGCTGTACCACACATCAAGTTTTCTTGTTTTTCGATTAAATAAAACAAATCCCGACGAATAATCTTCGAATTACATACTGCTTCGAGTTTTTTTCTGAAAGAATAATTTTTTTTGAGAATTTTTCTCAACACCACATGCCCAAAAGATCCACGTGTTGGAAATTTTCGGCGTGCGACGAGTCATTGCAACGAACTGCGATACCTAAAACACACTAAAACACATTTATTTTACTTCGTGGATAAAGGACACAGAACTCGAGGGCCGTCATCTAACTCCAAAGGAGGAAGAGAGACCCGAATCCCAGTCCAACCACACATCGCCAGATAATTACATCTGTTGTGACGAATCGCAACAAAATCGCTCAATTTTGAATGTCTTGGGGCATAGCCACCAGGAAAACATTCCTAGAAAATTGAAGCCAATCGGTATTTGCCACGTGCGGCATAACAATTGGAGGAAAACTGCACATCTACAGACACCACATAAAAAGAACCAGCCAGGAGATTAAGTATCATTTATAATTTATGAAATTTATTTAAGAAAAATTTAAGTATTCTAGATAACTAACATAATTGTATTTTTCCATCTAGCTGGGGTACCAATCGAATAAGCCGATAATGTAATGTGGTTGAATCCTGAAAGAATAACGTCCAGTACCAAAGTGTCTTAAAGAGTTTATCTGAAATGAAAGTAAAGTTTTGAAAAAGATATAGTACAAGTGAAAGTGTTTTGCGTAAAAGTCTAAAAGAGTAACTTACCTAAAAGAGCCCATGTCCATATAGTGAAGAAAATCTGGAAAAAAAAAAATCTGATAAGAAAAGAAAAATAATTTAAAGAAAAAAAAAAGAAAATAGTAGTGTCATTTATCCCTTGTCCTTACCCAAGTCTCTGAAGTGAATCGTGAGATATGGTGAAATAAGCCCACCCAATCCCATAAATCAAAATATTAGAATCAACCAAAGTGAAGATTTAGTTCATTCAACCCCTTTGTCCCCCCCCCCGTCTGAAAATATCAACTAAGTGACCAAAGAAAGCGAAAGTAAATTTTAATGATCATTTACAATAGCATCGATATCCTGTAAGAACGACAACGTAATACACAAAGGCAGAAGTGCACTCCAGCCGGCGTAAAAGTTGCGGTAAGTAAATTTTTCTTTCAAACTATATTGTTATTTTGTAATGATATGAAATTTACCATTTGCTAAAGTCACAAACGAAATAGGTATCTATCTTTAAAATCCCAACAATAGTCCATACTAATAACAGGTATAAAAATCATTCCAAATAATTTTTTTATCGTATCGTTTGGCTGGTCCTCGGACAGCTCCATTAATTTTTTTTTGTACACCATTGGAGACAAATAGTACTCCACACCTTTTTCTCACAGATTATTTTGTTAAATTTTGATTTGGAGTCGGTCTATCGCTCCGTTACTAACTTATCTTTCAGGTGTCTATACCTACCATATGAATAGGGATCACCCTGCCCTCTCGGCACAATTCTTAGAAACATTTATTGGAGAACACTCCGCCCTCTCGGCACCACTTACCTGACATATTCAGTAATTCCAGTTCTGTAATTGAACATCTTTCAACCATACCTATCGTTGAAACATACTTACTTGATTTTCCTAAAGATAATCATCCCCATGCTCAATCATCCACAGAGCGTATCCTTGTAGTGCTTGCTATACGCGACCTACCCTAACAAATTTCATAGTGTTATAGTTCACTATATACATATATAGCTATACGCTACCATTAAAAACCAGACTTACCCTTCGTGTGTATACACACATTTTGATTTTTTTTTGTCATTAGACATGATCGTATATAGATACATATATATACTTACCTCCGTCCGATTTGAGTGAATACTCACCGATTTGAATGAAGTAGAAGAAGATTTACATTGTTGATAGATAAATACATATAGAATACATACAATAACAACTGTATTGTTAGAAATACTTCAAATTTGATTTCGTGATTATTTTAAAGTGTGTAAAGGAATAACTTGAAATTGATTTAAACACATTATTACTGTATAGATACAGTAGCCAAACCAAAAATAGCTGGTAAATAGATAATCAAATCAAGATCCTTTATTGTCTTTTGAGATATACCTACCTGTGAAGTATATGTTAGGTGTACCCTCTTGAATACACAGATATAGAGGAAAGCAAATACTAAGAATCGTACATAATTTATCTGAGCATCACAGTGAGGTGCGAAATTAATGCACTTCAGATAAAAATATATAAACAATAAAAGTCAAGAATAAAATAAGCGAGGTTGAAAACGTTACATCGTTGATGAACGACAACCGTATACAAATTTGAATAAATTTAATATCAACCACAGTACGACATCTAAGCATAATTAATATTGAGGGAAAATTGTTTGTTTGTAATCGTAATTTACTAACCAAGAGCACGAATTGTGTCTCTATTTGCATTATTAGATTTTTACAAATAAGATATGAATTTTATTTGTTGTAAGATCCTCGAATAAAGGTACCCAATAGCTAGTAGTTGTTATTGCCTAAGAAATATTACCTGTTAAGATCTATTTAAGACATATATATATATATATAACTACGTTTTAAGGTTAGTCATTTTAAGTGTTTGTTTTTTTTTATTCAATAAATAATAATGAAAATCAAGTGAAAAACTTAGTTGTGGTCTTCTGATTATAGTTTTGATCAGGATAATTTTGAACTTTAAACCAGATAGATATTTCTCTATTATGGATTGCTAGAGCATAGGTTCGGAGGGGGTTGGATCGCTCCCTACCCTGGACAAGCAAAACATAAGGATGGAGATTGTTTCCTCGGGGGAAGATGAGGGTCAGAGATGATTGACTTTTATGTTTCAGCTCCGTGGGTCGACGATGGATATAGTCAGAGATGATTGACTTGTCGTACTCGTTAGTGTTTGGAATCATACAAAATAGGTAAGGGTAGAGTAGTAAGGATTCATAGTGGCCGTGGTGTCCGGAATCAATGGAGTAGTTAAGTAGTTTATTGGCGGTGTCGCCCAGGTTAGGGAATTATCGATTCGCAGTGGCGGTGTCGTCCAGAATCAGCTTAGGTTCACAGTGGCCGTGGTGTCCTGAACCAAAGTTTCTTTTTTTTTTATCTTTTAAGTAGTTTATTGGCGGTGTCGCCCAGGTTAGGGAAAATTAAAGATTCATAGTGGCCGTGGCGTCCTGAATCATTTGAGAGTTTAGTGTTAGATTAGTTTAGGTTATTAAGTTGGGGTTCTTGTACAGTAGTTTGCCGAACAGGAACCATAGGCGTAAGTGAGTTCTGACTCCTTACATAGGGAGGGTTTTGAGGCACTGGTTGACAAATACCACCTAGTCAAGTCAACCACAATTAGGGGTTTCTTAAGAATAGTTTTTTTGCCAATTAGAAACCATGGATCAGGTCGAGTATACTCCCTGATGGGCGGGTATTGAGGCAACTGGGGGTCGAATGCCATCTTAGACTTCCCACCACGAGTCAGTCACCTTCCTAACTCTCTGGATGAGACAGTCAGGAACGTAAAGAGAGGGTTAGTGATTAGAGTTCCAAGTAAATACGACCACCTATATTTACCACTCCACTCTATAGTTAGTGCTCGGTACGCTAAGATTTGGGATGAAAACTAGATTTTAATGGTTAAGGTATTCAGACAGGTGCACTACAGATAATTGTTCTATTCTCTACATGCGGCGTGGCACGCCGTGTCACTTTTTAGGGCCTTACTCTTTCCTCGGCTCGGGCCTCCCCAGAAGTAAAATGGAATCACAAGACCAGGTTCACAGGTTGGCAGGTTAAATAACCAATGTAACACAGTCGCGAGCCCACAGCAAGATCCCACGCCTGCTCCTGAGTGAGCCAAGGCCAGCTGCTGTCAACCGACGCGGTGGGAGAGTCGTCGACACTTGAATCGTAAGATGCCTAGCCATGCCAGGGGATGGGGGTAGTCCTCGTACCTAAGTGGTGGAGAGAGGTGTCCGAAGATTCAAGAGGATTGGAGGTACAGAAATTCTTTAATATTGGTAAAAGTAGATTGAATGCTTGCAGTATGAGGTTATAGTTGAGATTAGGGTTTAGAGTTGGCACCTTTTTATTGACTGAAGGCGTACTTCAGGTTATTCTCGCGAAGAGTTTCGATATTTCGGTTCCAGTTACAGTTCATAAGTATGGTAAGAGCAAGCATACACAATCAACGGAGTCGTTAGTGTTGTAAGCACATGCATCCACCTCGCATGTGTGCCCCCAAGTTTTCTTCTTGTTATGAAGAATTCTTTGTGTAGGATTTCCCACAATAACAACATTAACAACAATAGTGTAATAAGGATTCATTTATATGGAATCTTGCTTTAGTTAAGAATAAAATCTTCGTTACAGAATGGCGCTCTATGCGGGGCAGTGTCTTTTGACATTTGTCTCATAGAAGGGGGTCAGCTTTCGTTACAGAATGGCGTCCTAAATGAATTTTTATTATACGGTTGTTAAAATAAAATAAATTTCTGTTAAAAATAAAAGGAATCTTCGTTACGGAATGGCGGTCATTTGTAGGGCATGCTTTAGTATGTCTCTCGGGCCCTGTTTTGTGCGCAAGAATCAATACTTCGTTACAGAATGGCGCTCAACGTAGGGCATAAGTTTTGTATGTCCTACGGGCCCCATTTGTGCGTTTGAGAAGATAGAATCCTTCGAAAACTTCGTTACACAAATCGGTAAGTGTAACTTTATGCGGTGCTTCGGGTGTGGCAATTTGCTCAACTAAATGGAAATTCTTTCCTGTATATAATGTCAGGTGTCTTGAATGACAAGGATTTGTCTTCACGCTAACAAAAATACGGTTACCAGATATTAATTTTTCAGATGCTGCTGGCAACACAAATGAAGGTATTGCTTTCAGAATATGAAGACATATTGCCGATAAGGTTACATATTGACTGATTTATCTCCGTCTGTATTTCCCATTTTGGCATATGCAATTGTTAATCCCGTGACAATATTGCTAAACCGATGTTCGTGATATCAAGTTTGTGCATTCTTTTTGTTGCAACTGGTGTGACAACGAGCGAACAGGTTTTGGACAGGTTCTATCTAATGACTTGGCAGATCTTACACAATCGAAGATCAGTCAGGGATTTGATTTGCTCTAGAATTATAATTGCTCCTAACGAACATTTGTCCTAGAACTTGCTTCCTGAGTGAATCAAAAGGTAGTAATAACGTTGTCTTTGCTATATCACTTGTCTTGATTTCTATTTGACACATGCTGGACCATCAATCTATCACAACACTGCTTACGAGAATCTATGACATCTGTCATGGGTTTAAGCGTAGGATTGCTTAAAATCGTAACAGCACGAGGTGTGAAACATGTATGTAATAACTACCCTAGCCTACTCCAGTTTTCTTTATTTCGATTCCCAGACCAGTTATCTGTCATTTTACGTCGATATTTCACTGGTGCTTTGACTCTCGCACCCTGTGAATTCCAATTTGTGACTGCTTTTCCAACAATGTGGCTGTCATGCATCTAAGTTCCGTGTGAACGAGGCATAAATGTTAAAGTAGCGAATAGCCGCTTACTCGCCGCTTTTTGGTATTTCCAGAAAAATAATGGAACATACATAAAGTGGAAGGCAGACAGAAATTGAGAACACATTGGAAGGCCATCCTGGAAATGGCATTTTTGTCTGGGTGGATTCTATTTGTGGAATCTCTGTTAGGGTGGGGTAGAATGGCTGTGTTCAGCCTGAGGCAATTACTTATATGGTTTCGCTGCTAGATGGCGTTGGTGGTAAACTTATTTGCATGTCATTTTATGAAAAGTTTTCCCTACAAAACTTGGAATTTCGACTAAGCCTGCTTCGTCGAACTTCCAAGAAAAGGAGAACTTCTTACCCATAACTTACTTCTGGTAGTTTCATATATTTCGCATCGTATCGATACTACAACTCTTTACCGTCTAGTTGGATGAAGACAAAAAAAAATTCCGTATAAAATACGTATCTAAATGGCATGTCAGTAATCGGGGTGTTCTATCAAACATCTGCTGACACTATAAACAAAAATATATTATTGGAGGCGTACTCCTAAATTACGTCAGAGTTCACATATCTCATTGGATTTCGGACTATATCAAAGGACTTATTGCATGTGCGAACTAAGAGTCTCATGCACAGCTGAGAGCCGGGCATCTGATAGCAAAAAAAAACTTGTGTAGAGACTTCTATCTCTTCAGGTCTCTCCCCACATTATAACGTCATGGCAAAAAAAAAATTGATACTGGATATCTAAAAAAATTCTCTTTTTTTTTTTTTGAAAGTCAGGTTATTTGGGTCTAAATCAGGGATAAAATTATAGTTCGATTGTTTTATCTTTTCAAATCTTTGGTGTGACACGTCCACTTGTGTCCTCGCCTATCTTCAACTTCATACAAATTTTCACCAATTATATTAGTAACGCGAACTTTAATAAATTTCGGGCATAACTTCGCACTCAAATGCTTGGTTGCGTCACTTAGAACATGATTTCTTCGGTATATCTCGTCACCTACTTTAAATGTTACAATCCTGCTTCGGAGATTATAAGTTTTCTCGTATGCTTCATGGGTTTTGATCAAAGCTTGTTTTAAGTAGGAGTGGATGATGTTCATCTTGGCAACTTTGGGAAGCCAATCTATCTCCGAACAGTTCAGTCCACCTAACTCTCTCAGAAGACGATAGTCTGCCCCATGTTCTATCATACGTTGTCCGTATAGGGCTTCGTATGGAGACATCGTGAGAGTTGAATGCACCGTCGTGCGTAAAGCACTACTGATCGAAGACAGATGGGCATCCCAATCCGTCTGTCGAGGATTGACATACGATCGTATCGCTGCCAAGATTGAACGGTTCACTCGTTCACTTGCATTTGACTGGGGAGCGTACACTGCCGTCCGGTAGTGTTTAACCCCGAAAGTACTCAAAAACTTCTGAAACTCCTTCCCAACAAATTGCGTACCATTGTCAGAGAGAAGACTCTCAGGTACTCCGTAAATCAGAAACACATCGTCCTTCAGAAACTTGACCACGCTCGCGGCTGTTGCCTTGCGAAGTGGTTTGATGAAGACAAATTTAGTCAGTTGGTCCAACACGATCGCTATATAGACATTACCAGCTTTCGATCTTGGGTATGGCCCGAGAAAATCAACATATAGATGCTGGAATGGCCTATCTACTTCAAAACTATTTCCCATTTCCGCTCGCAATGTCATATTGGCTGCCTTACTGGTCTTGCATGTCTCACACTGGTCAACATAAAGTTTGACCTGAGTGTACATTCCGGGCCAGTAGAATCTGTCTTTTAACCTGTAAATCGTCTTCACCACCCCACCATGCGAAGCACGCGGCGGATTGTGAGCCAGAGAGATAAGAGATTCTGTCATCTCTGAGGGAACCCACAACTTCCAAGTTAGATCATCCGCCAAGGGATTACCGCCCGCATGTTTGGTGCGTTTGTAAACATACCCTTCGGACACTTTAAGGTCCGGTAACCGCTCCTGTTCCTTCCTGATGTGATTGATGATATCCAGATAACTTTCAGATTTAAAGGATGGATCCTCAAGATCGATGTGGAGTACCTCCGAGGCATCGACCTGCGGTAGACATGAAAGGAAAGCTGACACTGTCAACTCATCGTCTTCATAAGCTCTGGATAGAGCGTCTGGCACGACATTTAGTGTTCCCTTTCTGTGCTCTACCACAAAATCGAATCCTTGGAGTCGCATACTCCACCTCGCTAATCTTCCGGTTGGATCTTTCATGGTCATCAGCCATTTCAGGCTGGAATGGTCCGTAATAACGCGAAAATGGTATCCCTCAACGTACGATCTGAACTTTTGGATACCTTCAAAAGCTGCTAAGCATTCGCGTTCAGTCACCGAATAGTTTCTCTGTGCAGCGTTCAGTTTCCGGGAGAAGTAGTATATGGGCTGCTCCGCTCCGGATTCGTCTCGCTGACAGAGTACACATCCGATGCCAGTCGCGGATGCGTCGCAGAGAATGATGAACTCCTTGGAGAAGTCTGGATTGACCAACACAGGCGCCGAAGTCAAAGCTTGCTTGATCTGCAGGAATGCTGCAATAGCTTCTGGTCCTAGCTTGAAGGCTTTTCCATTTTTCAAAGTCTCGGTCAACGGTGCGGCTAGGGTGCTGAAGTCCTTAACAAATCGTCGATACCAACCTGCCATACCGAGAAATCGGCGAACTTGGCGAGTTGTGGTTGGTAAGGGAAAACTTGTGATCGCTGCGATCTTGTCTGGATCGGCTTTCAAGCAACCCTGACCGACCTTATAACCGAGATAGTGAAGCTCATCAAAACAAAACTTCGACTTCTCGACATTTATCGTCAGTCCTGCCTTCGTCAAACACTTTCCAACTATCTTCAGAGTCTCCAGATGTTCGTCGAAATCCTTCGACACAACCAACAGATCATCCAAGTATACGAATACTTGATCTCGTAACCCCGACGGAATTACGCGACTCATGAAGTAACTCAAACTTTGTGCCGCATTACATAGGCCGAAAGGCATGACCTTAAATTGGTACAGTGGTCTGCCTGGTACCGTAAAAGCGGTCTTCTCCCTCGAACTTTGCTCCAGCGGTATCTGCCAAAACGCATCTTTCAGATCCACGCTAGAAATATAACGTGTTTCTGTCAGACGTGCTAGCAGCCCCTCTATGTGCGCAATTGGACGAGCATCCTTCTTCGTTACGGAGTTCACTTTTCGAAAGTCCAGGCACAATCGGTTCTTGCCAGGCTTGCGAACAAGCACCACTGGAGAACTCCATGCGCTGGAACTTTCTTCAATGACTCCTAAAGATAGCATACGGTCCAATTCAGCGTACATTAGGGTTTGTATCGCTGGAGAAACGGGATAGTACCTCTGCTTTATAGGTACGGCATCACCCGTGTCTATGTAATGTTGTACTAGATTTGTTTTCCCGAGTCCATTGACTGCGAAGGAAGGAAATCCACGAATAACTTCATTTAGTCGTTTAGACTCTCCATCATTTAACTTAATCTGGTTGGTGGGTCTCTCATCTGGCCCACCAGACGTCATTCCTGAAAGACCCGCAATTACGTGGGGTGCGATCTGGAATTTTTGCCAAAAGTCAACGCCCAGATACAAACGTTGGCTTAACGATGGCACAATATAAAGATCGACATCTTTTGTTACTCCCTTATACTGGATCGCTGTTGTGATCACTCCGACTATGGATTGCTTGTGTCCATCGGCCGTGGACACGGTAGTCTCTACCTTCCTTATCGCAACGTTTTTGTCTTTCAAATAGGGGATGATATCAGTGCCTAAGCAACTGATGCTTGCTCCTGAATCGAGGAGACCTAGGAAGCTGTCACCGAATAGGCCAACCGTCACATAAGGACGTGGGTCATTCGATTCTCGACCTACTGTTGCTGACGCAACGTTACGATAAGTAGTCCGCTTCCGATGGAAGCGCTCCCTAGTTCGTCGTATCCGTTTGGATAAATTCGGAAAAGTAACAATTCTTTTACGCACCTCATTATAATTACGTAGCCTTTCGTGGAAAGGTTTACGGTATAATGGTTCTATAATGTTCATATCTAAATTTAAATCTGTTTTGGGTTTTGGTTCTTCATCTATAATAGGGATTGTTCTACAATCATTTGTATTGGGTTCTAATAATTCATTATCGTTCGTGTTTGGTTTTAAAATTGAAATTTTTGGAAGTTCAAGAGGCTTTGTCGGCTTAGACACTTGAACTCCGGGTGAATCTAGTCGGAGCGAACCCCCCCGGTTGATGGGTTGTTCCTCCTCTCGTTTCCCGCTATGCACTTAGGGCACGATGGACTATATGCGTCTGCTAGTCCGCAGCGGAAGCAAAATATCTTATCTATGGGTTTGGGACAATCACGGAAGCTGTGACCAAGAACTAGGCAATTCCAGCATTTTAATAAACTTCGATCCCTCTGGATTGCTTCGATATGTGATGTGGGCAGCGCCACGGTTAAGTCTTGGCAAGGTTCTTCCTCGATTTCACTTACAAATCGTCTGGCAGGAGGGCGTTGTGCTGATGGCACAAAACTTGGACGAGTTGTGTCATAGTGGGATTGAGACTTTTCAATCGCACGGCATAAATATGCTAGATCTCTAAGACTTGAGGTACTATATGTTATGAGTAACTCACTCATCCTCCTTCTGACATTGGTTTTAATTATCTCAATTAATTCTTTCTCCGTACGCGGAACTCGCATTTTAGAATTAATGTTCATGATGGCATCATAAAAGTCAGTAAATGACTCGCCATTTTGCATCTTCCTATCGGATAATTTTCGGAAAAGTTCGGTATCCGTCTCTAGGCTACGGTACTGCTCAACTAGTGCAGTCCTCAGATCAGACCAATTAGAATGTCGGTTCCGTTTCAAGTATACCCAGTACCATGCTTCAACTGAACCAGAGACGAAGTGATAAAAGTTCATCACTATTTCGTCCCATGGTACGTTGTTGCTGTACCTGATACATTCGAGACGGAACAGGAAATCGTCGACAGACATATTTTTCCCGTCAAATTTTAATCCCCACTTATGATACTGAGGTACTCGGCTGGATGAAGTGGTGTTCGACCCTGTACGTCTACGCGGAGACGGCGGTGAATCGTCGAAATTGAACGTATTCATCTTTTGTAGAAAATCGTCTACGTTTGCACCTCGAGTCATTTGTGCTGGGTTGACGCCTGGCAGACACAGATTTGCCCCTGTTGGATACGTTGGCGTTTCCATTTCTGCTAACTCATCTTGAGTCGGCATATGATCTGTAAGGTTTCTTCGGGCACCCTTACTGCCAGTGGGAGCATTAATGGTAACTACGCGTGCAGCGTCCGTACCATTAGTAGGTTTACTAGGTAGTTTATGTGAAGTTGAAGTTTGAAGTTGTGCTACAGGTTGAGTAGGTGGTCGAATTGGAGGTTGAACTGATGTTTGAGTGAGAGGTTGTGTGGCAGTGGGTGGAGGTTGGCTTTGATTGCTGCCTCGAATTATATTAGTGACTTGTTCAAGTAGGTAATTCTGACTTTGAGCTAATTGCTCCTGAATAAACCTTCTTTCGTCGCAACGATGCGCTTCGATAGAAGCTGACACAATGTCTTGGATATATGCTGAATGATCAGCAGCATCCTTACGACGTTGTGCTTCCTCTGCACTCACATCTTCTGTTTCAGCAGGGTTAATCCCTGTGTCATTGCCCGTTTGGTCGAAACCCCCTTCCGATTGATCATCATCCGGATCAACTGGTAGAGGTATTGGACCTACGCCTTGACCTGGTCTCAAAGGCATAATGATCACGTCACGTAAATTTGGATTATACGAGCTTTGTTTTTCGACTTTTCGGTTTTCACCACTCATTGAACAGAATCGACAAACAGTCGAACTAAGTTTGGAAAATCCGGTAATAAATAAAAAAAAAAGGTGTGAGTAGTCCGTGAGATACTTCCTCCAACGGGTGCTACTCGAGTGTCAAAAAAAAAGTGTCAGTAAAAAAAAAATGGTTTGATTAAATATATACCGTGAGCTATACCTCCAACGGAAATATTTCAAAAATTCATAAAACAAAAAGACAAATAATAGTGGGTAAGGTAAGTGTAAATTGATAAGTGCTTAATACTAAATATGAATAATTATGTTTTTATTTGCAATAAAAAGAATTATATCCAAAGAAAAAAAAAATTTTTATTCGAAATACCTACGAAATATCTCAATCATGTATTTGAATAAATGCTTAAATGTATACTTAATTAGTTCAATAAATTCAAAATCTTATTATTAATATTTACTTAATGAATGATTATACTTTATACTTAATAGTCTGAAAACAAAATTATGCTTGAGGGTGGGCACTATCCCAAAAATTCTCAAAACTGCAATGTCTCAGAAACTCAAAAATCTCAAAAATCTCAAAAATCTCAAAATACTCAAAAATATTCAAAAATATACTTAAATATATCTCAAAAAAAACTTAACAAATTGTGTTTCATAAAGGATACGGGAGGTGGTAACCCTCCTTCTTTGGAATTTGGCGTGTACATTTCGATTCGGTTTCTGAACCGATATAAACAAAAAAAAAACTTAGTGTGTGTGGACTTGTTAAATCTTTACGGCGTTCTAGATATCCAAAGGATAGACAATTCCTCATAAGCGAAAAGTTGATCGGGTAATCAATGGTAACATTACGCTACTGCAGACGTACATCGGGTATAAAGACACCAATTACCGGTTAGCGCTTCATGTCCCATTGACTACCGTCACTTCCTAACGGAAATCAAAACTGACCGATATCTTCAAATACTAAAATGGGCAATATAATAATTGATAGTAAAAAGTTGATTTTCAGATGAAACAAATTGGGGTCGTAATTGAACGAATGACCAGCTTCTGCAGCTGACGTGCATCGGGCAAAAAGCTCCAACCACCGGTCAGAAGACCTGCTCATACTATTCTCTTACGACCAGGATCTCAGACATCACTTGCAGGATATATCGACACCTCAGCAACTGACAATCGGGCAAGTTTACAGCCTAATCCGGACAGAGATCGAAGATAAACCTATGTGACAAGAGGTAAGAGAAGATGGATAGACCTAATGCAACAGACTGATTCGGGATATATTCACCAAACCACTGGACAAAATAGTGCCTATGCCACGAATCTCGATGACGTTCCTCCATCTAAGATACTTGATCACCTTAACAAAAACTATAACCAAAACTGAAAAATTCTCAAAAAAAAAAATTTTCCAAAAATTCTTAACTTCTCTCTGCGTCACTCTGAATCGACCTAACTTTAATCAATTCAAATCTAAACTTCTCGAGCTAATTCGGGCCCCACGTTGGGCGCCATCTGTAACGTAAATTAATATATACATATATATATATATATATTTCAAATGGAAGTATTATTATGAGAAATGTATGGAATAGGAAATTAATAGGAAATTTCTAAAGAAAGAATTATCCCTAATAGAAATATCCCACAATGACGTAGAAGCGACATCTGTAACGAAAGAAGGTAAATATCTGATCACCTCACATTCAAATATTCAAATGTCCCTTCCATCCCGTCCAACTGCCGGCAGACTCCGACCTCCCTTCCTTAATATCCTATGGATTATGAAAAAAAATAAGGAAACCAATGTCCACCGACAACCGTACCTATCTGGGAGGAAGCAGAAAGAGACACGCAACCCAATAATCCTTGACTCCTATATCAAGGAACAGCCACTCCAAAGTCCTGCGTCAGGGTATCGATGTACCTAGTAAACCTACAATTGGAATACTTACATGTCGCTAACGTTGCCTCCTGCTCCTTACACCCCCTTCACATCCCTTAATACCCCCAATCATCCCGATCACAGAAGCGTGGAACATCCATCAGCCTACCCTAGGTACTGACTACAAAACCCCGCAGAACAGCCTAGTGGGTACCTGATGCCATGCCCACGCCTATCCGCTACAAGCTCTAGGTGTTCTGCTTGTAGCATTATCTCAATATAGCCTACACCTGAAAACCATATACCTTGCTAATACTCCCATAACTATACCTAGACCACGAATGCTATCTCTAACTATATCATCTTTATACCCAGAGACTCCACTCCGGTTCGCATCGAAAGATCTGACTATGGCTATCTGATTTACGTGAATTGGGATGAATGCAACCTTTTGCCGGCAACGCCCCCTTTCTTGATGACTGCCCCTGAAGGATGGTCACCTAGAACGGCATGCGACAACTCAAGGTTATGGCCGAGATCGACCGTCGCGGTGGCCGGCAGTACCCTAGCCGCAGCTAGCACAGTCTGGCCATGGGTACTTGCTCCGGGATCTATACGACCGGTGTTACCTCTTTTTTTCTTACACTGCCGACCGATGAACTCTGGTGGTCGAGTTCGAATACTGATTTTAAAAAGCTTACTGGCCCTCATAGCTGACGAAAACTAGATCGTATTGAATTGATAATTGAATCAGATGATTCTAATGTGCACCTCATATTATTAAGAGTGAACGTAGACGATAGATAAGAATTGGGATGTATTACTACATCAACCCACAGAACGTAAACCGTATTTCGCACGAAAGAAAGCTAATCATAGGTATTCGTGAAAGCTATGGCTGAATGCTACTGTCTACGCGTTCGGTTGCCACGAAGTTGTACCGAGCACGGACACAGAGGTGTCTAACTTACTGGGGAGGGAAGATCTAAGATGGTTGTCGATCCCCCTGGCCTCATAACCCACCCGTTTTGATGCCACAAACCATCTCTCGTGGCATCAACCTTGGTTGACCGCAGACCTTTGAGTCCCCGAGACTCAATAAATTTTAATGGGCAACCCCTAAAACAGAAAAAGCAAGCTAAAACTCGCTTGCTCAAAATCTCATCCTACTCATGACCTGATATCTACACAAGATACCAATCCTCTAAACTCAATCCGATAAACTCTATCCTAAATCAAGAAGAATACACTCGCCATACTTCATTCCATAAAGAAGTGAGTGGTACCACCCTCCCTAAGAGAAAAATCAGCACATGATGTCAAACATGTCCTTTAACCATACATAGAAAATCTCAACCATCTTTCAAAGATGAATAACGAAAACTAGAAAACTTTCAGAAAACGTTATAAAGAAATTCTTCTTTGCTTTATTCATACAAAAAAAAAATTTTTAAATTGTAAAAATTCCTTAAAACTACCTTATTAATAGCTGAACAATAACAATTGTCATAGGATACAATAATAGATACAAATGATCAGAACCTTCTTTTATTATTGAGGATCTTAAAGATGCTTAGAACATCAAGTTAACTTTAAGTTTGATCAAGGAGTAATTATGGTTCGACACCTTTTTGAAGGTGTATTTCAATTCATATGAAATAATTTATGATTCTTAAAAATCTAAGTGAATATCAAAGATAAAAACTTATTAATCATACCTATTGGTATTGAAAAATTACTAGCGCTTTATAAATGGATAAATATAAAAAAAAAGTAAAAAGTGTGAAGTAATTAAATGATACAAGAAAGACGAAACCAAAAACTGACTAAAACGGATAAGATATCCGTACGCGGACGGAAAGCACTGACACCATGAATGAATTGACTGGTGTGCTTAACGCGGCGGTAAAATGTTTAAACCACCGTCGGTTATAGTTAACGATCTTAAAAATGCTTTCAGGAAAAATCTAATTTAAGCGTAAAGACCCCGAGCAAGATGTAGCTACCTCATCTAAACTCTATGACTTGCTTTGTAGCAAACGAAAGCTATTACTTCTGTAATAAAATGATATTACGAAACTAAGAGGTATTAGAGTAATTCCGACACAAAAAAAAATAATCGTAGCGCGATCTAAATTGAGTACATTCAATCGCGACAACAACACAAGAATGAGGAATTCAAAAGAGTAAACAGTAATACCCTGTACATGAGAACACAATTCGCGTTCCAAGTACATTCGATAAATAATCAGTATAAAGCAATATAGTTTTCAATATAGTATTAAGGTAAGTGATTTAAATAACAATACAATACTGCCAATGGGGCAGTAAGGAATTTTCGGCGCCTCGGAAGTGCACTCCAGATAGCTGAAAAGGAAATTGTTAAGTAAAATACTAAATCGCTTGACTGTGAATTCTGCTCTATGCGAATACTGATACTGTAGGTCCCTTTTGATACTCTGTGTGTCTGAGCTGATCTAAAGAGACCGCTGCTTTAATTCGGTGGATAGATAACTATCTATCTTATGGTCAGTATAATTACGATGACGACGACAATGATCAAAAGACAAACAAAAAAAAAGTTTTATCTGCGCGTACGCGAGTGAGTGTATGTATATAAAAGTAATGTAAACGAGCGTTATGATTTTTAAAATATAAACGTACGTGGCGTTTAACTATCAACGCAGTTGGTCGCTACCGACGCGGAACACAAAACATAAAACAAAAAAAAAGGTGTGAAATTAATAAGCCTGAAACGGCTGAGTGAGAAACGATAAAAAAAAAAAAAAAATTTGAAATACTATTCTAATCGCACCGGAAGTATGTCTTCTGGATATTAACACTCACTGAAGGTATCAACCGATTAAGAAAAAAAAATAAAAATTCAAAGTGGACACGGGCCCTGTGAATATAATTTAACTTTCTACCGGAACTGGTCCTAAACACTATTACGAATTGAAGAAAACTCTTGTATCTTGAAATCACTAATTCAAAGATTAAAGATGAGAATTCGTATTGACCAATATTCACATGTATCAATTCACTATATGTTTCTACACACTCTAAATAACAATCTTAAATAACTACAATAATTCGCATAATGATTGAGGAGTGGCTCTCTGCCAATATGAGTATCTCCTCGGCGTTGGTATAAAATTTAAGTAAATTACCACCGTCCGTGGTGTCTGACGCTATTCGCCGGCGTCAAACGCGGTGTACGAATCAACCGTACACTCGCCAAAGTAAAATCTTTGATTGAGCTTCGCGCTCTCAATGAGGTTCACAAAATATAATTAAATTGCAAAGGATTACCTGGTCATATGGAGTACTCAAAGTAATAAAGACTCTTTTAAGGATAAATATATATTATAATGCCGGAACAGCTGTTCTATATAGATGACACTGGTAGACTAAATGCTGCTTCGCACTGGTGAGGTAATTGTAACTGCTTCGTCCTATGGTGTTTACTGGAACTAGTAGGAACAATAGACTGCTGGTGGACCGGCATCTGTGGCCATGCACACGCCAGACGTCCTGAAAGATGAATCCCACGTTCTTATAAGTCACTATCCTGTCCCACGACGTGGCCTTCAGCCTGTCGTGGCTGGGTACCGTAGATTTTCTGATGAATATCCAGGAGGATGCTCACCTGGAGCAGTGATGACGACTATCAGCGTTGCGCCAAGAGGGCGTTTTGAAAAATGGCCTTGTTCTTAAGCAAAGCCTCCGTTCCTTGGCAAGAAATAGCCGAGTGCTCGAGTAAAAAAAAATAAAGTATGTTGGTGGAGGTTGGCGAGCCAGCAATGGATCAACGCCAAGCTTCCACGTGTGTGTTTCTACGTGTCCTCTTTGGTGGTGACACGTGCACGTACGCCGCAGTATGTTGCAATATGTGATACGCAATTACACAAAAACTGCGCCAGCGCTTCCTTCCGATATATGAATGATTAGAAAAGGGATTCGTTGTGTACGCATAATGCGCAATCACTTTTATTGAATTGGGTACACATGTATATATGTATTAGGCCTGGTGGCCATGATGTGTAGCACAAAAAAAAAATAATTCCAAAAAGGATCTGCTATACAAATTGGATTTTCCTTTCTCTTTTTAGGAATCCCGATGAAATGCTGCAGCCTCGCCTGCTCGTCCTAGTATTTCCCTATTAGACATATGAGAGCGTCAAAGTTGCACAAATTTTAAAGAGACGTTACCGAATAAATTCTATCGAAGCAAGGGTAATAATATCTTCCTTGCTTGGATAATAACTATTTCACTCTACTCACCTTATTTAGGATGTTAATTCCGCCTTCTTTAATGTTCGAAGTAATTCTCCTTAGAGAATACGAATATTCAATAATTAAAAATGAGCGCGGTTCGGCTGCGTAAAAATAGACTGTTCTGCGGAAGAGATGTTTTACTGTTGGCGTCTGGATTTGAAATGAAGTCCACAGACAACCTTCTCGCTTATATTTCCCCACTTTCCAGGTAGCCGTACGCCATATTAACTTTCTCACTTCCTCTTTTCCATTCTTCGTTCCACGTAAAGCAACGAGATAGATGGAGGAATGTATCGAGTTATTATGGGTAGTGCTCACTGGACCAAAACGGTAAGTGTAACTTTATGCGGTGCTTCGGGTGTGGCAATTTGCTCAACTAAATGGAAATTCTTTCCTGTATATAATGTCAGGTGTCTTGAATGACAAGGATTTGTCTTCACGCTAACAAAAATACGGTTACCAGATATTAATTTTTCAGATGCTGCTGGCAACACAAATGAAGGTATTGCTTTCAGAATATGAAGACATATTGCCGATAAGGTTACATATTGACTGATTTATCTCCGTCTGTATTTCCCATTTTGGCATATGCAATTGTTAATCCCGTGACAATATTGCTAAACCGATGTTCGTGATATCAAGTTTGTGCATTCTTTTTGTTGCAACTGGTGTGACAACGAGCGAACAGGTTTTGGACAGGTTCTATCTAATGACTTGGCAGATCTTACACAATCGAAGATCAGTCAGGGATTTGATTTGCTCTAGAATTATAATTGCTCCTAACGAACATTTGTCCTAGAACTTGCTTCCTGAGTGAATCAAAAGGTAGTAATAACGTTGTCTTTGCTATATCACTTGTCTTGATTTCTATTTGACACATGCTGGACCATCAATCTATCACAACACTGCTTACGAGAATCTATGACATCTGTCATGGGTTTAAGCGTAGGATTGCTTAAAATCGTAACAGCACGAGGTGTGAAACATGTATGTAATAACTACCCTAGCCTACTCCAGTTTTCTTTATTTCGATTCCCAGACCAGTTATCTGTCATTTTACGTCGATATTTCACTGGTGCTTTGACTCTCGCACCCTGTGAATTCCAATTTGTGACTGCTTTTCCAACAATGTGGCTGTCATGCATCTAAGTTCCGTGTGAACGAGGCATAAATGTTAAAGTAGCGAATAGCCGCTTACTCGCCGCTTTTTGGTATTTCCAGAAAAATAATGGAACATACATAAAGTGGAAGGCAGACAGAAATTGAGAACACATTGGAAGGCCATCCTGGAAATGGCATTTTTGTCTGGGTGGATTCTATTTGTGGAATCTCTGTTAGGGTGGGGTAGAATGGCTGTGTTCAGCCTGAGGCAATTACTTATATGGTTTCGCTGCTAGATGGCGTTGGTGGTAAACTTATTTGCATGTCATTTTATGAAAAGTTTTCCCTACAACGACTGGGTCACACGAACTTGCTCTAATGTGTTAAAATGATCTTGAGTGCTTGAGATTTTGGGAAAAAAGCGTTGAAAAAATCATATGAAATTTTATAAGTCACTTAAAAATCAATACCTTAAACGTTTTTTGGAGACAATGAAATAAGCCATCAGGTTTCATTTACTTTTTTGAATTTTTACAAAAAAAAATTCAAAATCGTTCGACCAGTTTTTTCAAAAAGCATTTTTTTTTGAAAAACTTTTTGAAAATATATTCCAATTTTTTTTTTGAGTATGCCAACTTCTAGCACTTTGTAGTTTTTATCAGAAAAATAAAATTAAAAAAATATAGATTAAACCGTTTTCGGAAAAAACAAAAATTGAAAAAAAATTTTAAAACTTTTTTTAAAAAAAACTCAAAAAAACTTTTTTTGAAAAATTTATGAATTTTTATTATTTCTTTTATAAAAGGGCTTCTAAATTAAAAATTTTATTGAAATCCGTCAAGCGGCTTACGAGAAAATCGGATTTAAAAAACCGGTCCTATGGGAGGTACCGTTATAAGACTTTTCCTGAAAAATCTATTCCAACCAAAACATAAAGTTTGCACAGAAAACACTATTCAGAAAGTTTTATCAAAATCGTAAGAGCCGTTTTTGAGGAAAATTAATTTTTCACTAATAATCGTATGGCAGGTACCGTTAGTTTTAAAGATAGAATGCTTATTTCAAAAACCCCTCTGTAAGACGTCATAATAATACTATCTACCAAGTTTGAAGCAAATCTTTCCAGCCGTTTAGGCTGTAGGTGCCGATACAGACGGACGGACAGACAGTTAGACAGACAGACAGAATTGTCGGACCCACTTTTTTAGGCTTCTCTATCATCGTAATGTTATGTTTGATTGCCCAAAAAAAATTTTTTTTTTTACAAATGCATAACTTGCCTTATGGTACCTACCTATAATCGCAAGTAAAAATAGTGCTAGGCTTGCAAAAATTCGCATAAAACTGAAAATTGGTACAGACGTTTGGAACACCATTTTAAATAAATTGAGCAACATCCCCATCGATCTGACTGGTGCGTTAGAAGTTATTCAAGGTCAAAAGGTCAAATAAGCGGTTTTTACAATTTTTCTGGCAAACGGTATACTTTATCATAAACTATACCCTAAACTATATTTACCCTGAACATTTCATGGTGCATACAATTTTTTGTTTATGATTGCATGACAGTGACAGGTACCGTTATTTTTCGACCTAGAGAAAAAATGGAAAACGACCTTTGAAGAAAATCGGCAAGTCCGTTATGCCTGTAGTAGAGGTGTGAACAGACGGACGAAATAACCATTCGTTACAAGTTACATTTATTTTCATGCGTTTACGCTAGTCAACTGTTTTGGAACTGTAGAGAAATTATAATCATTTTGCTCGTCCTCTACTCAAAGATGGAAATTGTTTCTATAGGATACAAACAGATTGGAGTTTGAAAACGTTGTCTTATAAAAGCTCTTGTATTGTTTTCTAATCATTATGTTTGCTGTCCCTACCTGATGGTTGCTATGCCATATAATGCTCACATATACTCACCAAAACAAAATAAGGGCCACCACTAATATTCGAATTATTTTGTGTTTAGCTAGGAAAACCATGTTCTGGTGAATTAAGATTAATAAAACAACCAATATCTCATTTAATTTCATAAATTTGAATGCAATTAAACAAACAACACTTTGTTATTGAACTTTTTTCGTTTTTTAACACTTTTTAACGCGTTTTACCTTGAAAATAACACTAAATTATTGACTTTTATCGACGGTTCCGTTGTTTATTTTTGTTGAACTAATAACGGGTATGTCCTCCTCTTTTCAAGACACATTCTTGAAGCCTTGATGGCATGCTCCGAATAAGATGGTGGATGCTTTCATCTGGGATATATCCTCCCTGCACCTTTTGAGCAATTGAATCAGCTGTTATTGGTTGTGCACAACTTCTTCGGGTGCCCGGACTCGACGTTTTTTTGGTCCCAAAGTTGTTCAATTGGATTCAAATCAGGACTGTAGGCAGGCCAAGCCATAACCTGAATATTGGCTTCCTCCAGGACAGAGATGGCCGCCCGGGCTGTGTGTGGTCGTGCATTATCCTGTATAAGGATGAAACCATCCACTGATCTTTGTGAGAATGGAATGATATGCGGTCTGACAATCCGTTCGATGTAACTTTGAGAAGTCACAGTGCCCTCATTCAGAAAAACAAAGTCAGTTTTACCTTGTAAGCCGATTCCGACCCAGATCATAACATTGGGACCACCAAATCTGTCACTTTCGTGAATGCAAGGATCAGAAAATCTTTCTCCGCTTCTTCTCCACACTCTAATAGTCTAGTCGCTGACAACGGTACCAGTAGTCCGGAGTAATCGGTTTTGTAATGCGCGTGCGGTCACAGTGCGATCACGTCGCGCACTAAGTCGCACATACCGGTCTTTCTGAGCGGTGGTAGATCGAATTCTTCCCGAGCCACGACGACGGGATACACTCCCAGTCTCCTGATAACGGTTCCAAAGGTTTTGGATAGCCCGTCGTGAATATTCCAATTGTAAGGCCACGGAACGTTGGGACTGACCAGCCTCAAGCATCGTTACGGCCCTAGCAGCAGAAACAGTGTCCATGTGACGTCGGGTTTGTGGCATTTTACACATCAATGATTAAGTTACTTGTTAAACTTTTAAAAAACAACCGAAACAGTCAAGAGAATTGTCTTAAACTAGTCCAAAATCAATTAACAAAAATGCACCTTTTCACAGTTTGGGAAGCAAACAATTTTAATCTGTACACGGAAGAGAAATAATACCTAAAACTTTTCTTCACACTTTAACGCAATACTGGGGAGCAAAATGGCATTCATAAAAAAAATTATCGGGATATCCGAAAAAAAATACTGTAGAAGAAAAAAAATTCGCGTGGCCCTTATTTTGTTTTGAGTAGTATACATTCTTACTTTCTGAGCCCATACTTGCATTGTATTATAACTTCTATTATATCATATGATTGATGTTCCTTTTTGTCGTAAAAGCTAACGTCACAAAGACCACTTAAGTTTATGCTCCCCTTTTTAACTTTACTGGGTCCTATAGCTATAATTTTCAGTCTCTGAGCAATCAAAGGTTCGGAGATGGTGACAGTCGACTAACTTGGAAAGGTTTTAAAAGACTGGAGAGTCGTAATATTAAGTGGTTACGGTTTACGTACATTAATATGTATTATTATTTGAAATATTGTGTCTTACCGGAACTGAAACATATATTTTAAAATTTTCAAAATTTGCTTAGTTTCAAGCTATTCACTAATTCAAAACACCAAACACCATGTCAACGTCAAGATAACTGATGTAGTAGCTATTATATCATTCGCAAAACGCTGCATAATAGGAGCCGCTGCTATCTCAAGCGTGCTTTATACATAATTTGCTATTAGAAACAAAGTTGGAGGAACCAGAGGGCAACATGATCAAACCAAAGGCCACCATTGGAGTATACTATAAATTTTATAACACAAAATACTTTCGTGGAATGTGGTAAATGCGGTAAAATAAAAGATGGTACGTTTACACATTGTCATAATTTACTAAATAAATACATTTTATTAATCGAACACTTGCAACAAATTAATCAATACTCTAACCAAGTCTAATTTGACCTCCACTGTGGCCACTTCTGGAGTTCGGCAAAGAAGGCAGTCCCTGGGCAATCTGTATCTCTAACTTGCTTATGTCCGTACATAGTATAATTTGCTCTCACGTGGCCTTTTTCTACAGCATAAGCGAGGAATTTGTGAGCAGTATCCACCATTTCTTTTGAAGGTAATTTTTCTGGTAAGCAATAATATACGTTCTTTAACATTAAATCAATTTTGAAATTTTGGCGCTTCCTTATCTTACCCATGAAATCCCCTATTAGAAGTAATCCAAGGCTCTTGTCGTTGTAATGCGGGGCATGTGCACCAACAACACCGAATCCACGACCAACATACACATTTCCGTCACCGCCGACAGCGAAATTGTAACCTATATCTTCCCAGCCATGTCCGTCCATGTGGAAGTCCTGCATGGACCTCATGGATGCCTTGCATGCGTCCGTTGTAAGACACACGTCCGGAATGTAGGAATGATGAACTATGACATATCCAACTGGTTCAGGTATGATGAGTCTGCTTTTCGGTGGTCGAGCCCCCCATTCTTCGCGGCTTATAGTTTTCCAGGAACTCTGTTTGGAGGCCGCAGCGTAAACAATAAAGCAAACTATCATCAGTATTAACCATTGTTAGTGGCCATCAATGACTATATCAATATTATTATTTTTTTACTTGCTCCCACGGCCAATACAAGGACGATGATACACTTGTTCATAACGCAACAAAACTATTACTACTGACCATATTAAGCTGAGAGTAATAGAACAGGTTGGTAAGGTTGATTCAGTTTGCAACTCTTAAGCTTCCATATCTAATCACAGCTGATAAAACAATTATTGTAATTGTGTACAAACTTACTAACTCATTGCTATCAAATAATTGAGGCTTAAATAAAACGAATTGGAAAAACGTATGCTCTTATGTAGATACAGTATAGGCCCTCAATAAAAGCAACCCTCGAATTAATTAATTGAAAGCAATGCCTTGAAAAAGCAACACCAAATTCATATTATGGTGATGGTGACTCAGTGAGTGTCTATAATTGCAACTTAATAAAAAAAAAAAGTCTGACTCACAGTCAACTCAACTTTCTATCTATCTTTTCTATTAATTTGTTTGATTTTTGTTTCTCTGTTTTGATTGTGTATCTGCGCTGCGCAATTAATTAATATCTGTTTTTTTAAATTTTTTATGCTCGGCTGTGTGTTTTATTTGCGATTTTTTTTTTTACAGTCGCCAGTGTTTATTCAGCTAATTGTTTTCGCTATCGTTTGCTTATGATTGTTTTCGCGAGATATGGCTGGGGCTTTTCTGTGAAGAAGATTCGGGTTCATTTATGAATCTGGATCGGGGAAGCATATAATTTCTTGAAATTAAAAACTAAATGCCAGTTTTATTTAAAAACCGAACGTTTGAAATTAGTAAAGAAAAGCTGTCAAAATATGTCAAACTTTCCTCTGGTTAAGCTCGAAAATAAAATTAAAAGCTCGACTTGTCATAATCATAGCCAAACAAAAACTTTGTGTAACGCAAAGAAGCCACTGCTTATTTTGAAAATGTTTCCTTATCGTGAAAACTGTCAATCCTAGAATGCTTAAGAATTTTGAAAATAAGCCTGTGGATGACAATTTTTTAATTGGTTTAAGAAAGAGTTTTGGTCACCTTAAAAAAAAGCTCTTTTCATTTAAGACAAGTTAGTGTGTCACACAAAAGACGTCGAGATAAAAAAGAGATGACCAGATGATGAACAGACCAGAGGACCAGTTTAAGGATGGTATACATATACGAGTAGATCATTATTAACTGGAAGGCATTGTAAAGTCCCCTCAAAAATTTATATAAGTGAAGATTTACGAGCGCTTGCAAAAATTATGAGTATGGCCACGACCACTTTTAAGTTACAAAGGCCATCTTTGAAATGCTTTCGAAATTATAAGACTGTAAGTTGAATTTTTTGAACTTAAGTTAAGAGACTACTAAAGTTAAGATCGGTTTGATAAAGTTCCATGAATACCACCCTAAGAATGCAAAATTAGTTGAAGACCCATATATTTTTGAAGTTAACTTCACTTAAACAAAGTGCTTAAGGCTTGTATTCTTCAAAAACGAGACAATCAACTTAATTTCCAACTGTGGATAAATTATAAAAGTTACAGGAACACTCTAATAATTTCTCACTGAACAAAATATTTTGAGTCGAAAAAGTGAGAGAGCAGCTTAAATGTTGGGGCACAAGCTAACGTGGAGTTTAATTAACTGGCGACGTACTTTAAACTTTGACATCACTACATACTACAGCTGCAGCTACAATGTACTGCAGAAGCATTAAAATAAGTTGTGAGAATAAGTTTTTTTTTTATTTATTTTGCCTCAACTCGGTCGTGCTGCGGTTGCGTGAAGATTGACTAAATGTTAAGAAATCAGTGCCTTGATAAATAAATATAAATGGGTTTTGACAGGTCTCGCGACTGCGGTTCCAACTTCATTGCACATATTGACGATGCAAAATTAAACTAGGATGATTATAATATTGTTTTCGCCAGAAATTCTCATTGACAATTGACTACTCATTTATAAATTCAAACAAATTATATTTTCACAAACTTTTATTTTGTTTCACAACACTCAATATTGTTTTATATTCAATTCTCTTCGAATTTCGCGTTTTTTTATAGTTTCATTTTATTCGTGGTTGCTTTTATCGATGCCGTACTGTAGTATTTTAAAATTTATTTGAAGTGGCTGCTGTATATTGTACTCTATATACATTTATACTATTGTTCGCAGTAAAAAATATCATTATGATAAAAGCAAAAATGATTTACTTTGAGCTGGGGAAGTACCTTTCTATAATCTCTTCGATTTTTTTTCGTAAATTATTTAAATGAAAATATCGAATGATAATGAACTCTTGTAAACAAGCTTTTTTTGTAGGTATCTGATTTTTTTCGTGTTGGGGAAGTACATACCATCTTCTGCTGACCTTCTTAAATTATTTGTGAAGTAAATTAGAAAGGTCTTGTTTTTTTTTTGTGCAAAACATTAAGATTAAACATATATCGAATCTTTTCATGTTGATAATGAACTCTTTCAAACAAGTTTTTTTTAACCAGTTTACGTCTCTTTATAACTACATTTTTATTTTGAGTTGGGGAACCACCTTCTAATAATAATCAATTGAAATTTGTGGATAATCTCAAAAAGGTTTTGAATTGTTTTTCGTAAACACTATTCAATTCCAAAAGTACTTAACTTTCTTTTATGGCTAGTTGTTGCGTAAAGTATAGTATAACAACTGGTTTTTAATAAGTCCGGGTCGTGGGTAGATGATGTTGTAATGGAATCAAACAAACTGTGTTGAACCTCAATCAAATACATATTCTATTTGAATTTGAAAATAATACGTAAAAGTATGGAATATGACACCGTTCAAGTAACTGACTCGGATTCTTACTGTGGTATGGATGCGAGCGGTCCAATATTCACTGACACTTCCGCATAGATCCGGCTAAATTTGAGCGATTGTGCTATATGTTCACCTTAAGGGCATCGGTCGTTTGTGGTTAATCCACATAGACCTGTGACTGTGACCTCAGAAAACCCCACACAAGAAAAAGTCTAGCGGGGTCAAATATAATGGCCTTGGTGGTTAATTCAAGCCACCTCTGCAAGAGCTGCAAGAGATAAGTTTACCTTCCAAAAGTACGAGCCAATGACACGCCACAGGCCTAATATCTACAAATGTTAACTACTTTTTGATTTATGATGAATAATGAACTGATGAACCTTGTGAGGGTTGGTGTTGCTCCATATACGGCAATCTTGCTTGGTAACACAGTCTAATATGGGTTTTCGTCCGAAATTGGGCCTCTTCCAAAGGCTGCGAAGCCCAGTAAGCGAACAATCGGCAGTCTATGCTCGTGAACTTTGAGCTTTCGGATCAGTTGGATCTTGTTTTGGTGTAGGCCCAAGTCCCGAAGAGCAATTCACCAAATTGATTTCTGTGAAAAAACAAGTTCTTGTACACAGCTATAGTCTTCATCGGATTCTGTAGTACCTTACCTATACACTTTCACGGGCAATGGCAATGTTCTCGGTCGATTTCGCGTTCCTTTGGCGTACAAGTGTTGGCTGATTGATTAACGATCGTCTCAAATTTGGCCAACGTTTGCACTAAAAGCTTGAGTTAAAAAGCTTTCATGCCATAATTAGTACGGTGTTGGGGGTCTAATTTACGTAGACGATGAACCCCTCCGCGATAATTAAAACCTACACATGATAGAAGATCGGGTGAGTCCAAAGATCACGTTAAAAGTTGGTGAATAAAAATAACATCATTGTTAATACGCCTTTGTGACAAAGTTTGAATCTGTAGAAGTTGAATTCGGTGTTTGTAATGTGGGAGGTTGTAAGGATCTGCCCACAAGAGACCTTTTAAAGAAAATCGAATAAAATTACGCTGAACTGCCTTTATCCTAGATTTATGAACTTCGTAGAAAGGAGACCATACCTGCGATGCATATTCTAGATGAGGGCAAACAAGACAGTTATATAAAGCTAGGGTTACATAAGTATTTTGAAATTCCTTCGACCATCTTTTAACAAATCCCAACATGGAATTAGCTTTTTTAACAATAAAGTTGATGTATTCCGTGAAACTCAAGTCGGGGCTAAAGTTTACTCCCAGATCATTAAAACTAAAATAGCGATGCAAAATTTGTTGTGAAATGTCACGTTTCCTTGAAAATGTCATTGTCTGACATTTCGCTGGATTCAGACAATCATCAAATCTGTCAATGTCGGCTTGCAATTCTACGCGATCATTAGCTGAGTTAACAGATTTGAAAATTTTCATATCATCGGCGAAAAGAAGGATCTCACTAGAATGAATACACGAAGTTACGTCAGTGATAGCGAGTATAAACAGTAACGGACCAAGATATGGCTGCCTTGTGGGACACCTGATTTTGACTCTACCTACTAAACGTTGATATAAGCATCCCGAACATAGTAAAAAATACTAGCATTTAACCTCTACAAAGAACCGTTATTAATTCTTGGCGCCGTAGTTATCGTACTCATGCCGGTGTTTTCCACCACAATAATATTGTGGTGTGTACCTATATTATGTATGTATGTATAGTTTCGATGTACTAGATATTAGATAACCCGATTTTTCTGGTTGCACGAATTTTTGTCTGTAAGTGTGTGTGTGCATTAACAGCTGGCTTATAATATTATGAACAAAATTATCACTCACTTCTCGTCTGAATGATATGCAACAACACCTTCTACAAAATATTTGATGGAAATGCCTTTCGCGGTTACTTCACTAATTTTCAATTTTGGAATACTCTCTTCCAGAACTACTTATCATCAGACGATATTGAAGACGACGATGAACATTATTAATTTATAAAAATTAATTTATAATTGATAGTTGCTGCTCCTCTTTCAAACAATTTATAAAAACTTATTATTACTTTGAGAAACAAAATTTTGTTAGTGTGTGTAAATCTGGCGCTGATTCGCGACTCGCGAAAATCGCCCTAGACAATGGTTTCATGGAAAAGTACCTACTCGAGATCAAATTGAGAGTGCTTTTTTTTGTTGGCATGGAAGTCAATATTATAGTTTCTTTCAAAAAAAAAAAAAATGAAAACTACATACAGAAGGAATACGCAAGAAATGCTTAGAAGTAGGTAAACTTCAAGGCGACCCCAGGTTAAAAATAAACGGAATTTTCTCTTTAAGACGAGTTGATTCAGTATAACTGAATAATAAAGAATAGATTTGACAGATGTCAACAAAATAACATTTATCCTCTACAGGCCGCCAAAATCCACCCGCTTCAAATAAAAATTTAAATTTTAATTTTCAAGGGTTTTAGTCTCCATGTTGTGTTGTAGTTAATGAAAATAATGAAACTAGATATTAATTAATATTTTATTTTATTATTATTTATAATTTAATAAATATCACAACATATATTTGTTAAAATAATTAATTTAAAGGCGACGCGCGTTTCGGACTTTTGTCCATCATCGGGCTTAAATTTTGTACTGCCAATTATGTCATGCTCTTTCTATTGTTGATTGTTGTTGTTTTTTTATTAAGTTTTGATGTGAGTTTTTTGGTTAAAACTATGTTGTCTCTTTCTATTGGCTGTGTGTTCTTTGATGGGTTATAGCTGTGTCATATAGTGTGTTATTTTTAATTGTTAATTTGTCGTTAAGTATTTTGTCTTCCTCCGTCTTGCATGCTTTGTAGATAGCAAATTCCTCCAACGCGTCCAGTGTTTTTCCTTTTTGGCAAAAGTGCATTGGAATTAAATTTGTTGCAAAATCAGTGTAGGTGTGGTTCTCCTCTATCAAATGCAATGCGAAATTAGACTTTGTATTTATTTTAGGTCTATGTTCTTTGAACCTTTCTTGAAATGTTCTGCCCGTCTGTCCGATATAATATTTATCGCAGTCACTTCATTTGATTTTGTAGACACCAGAGCCTAGTTCTGTCGGTTTGTTAAGTTTGGGTTTTAAGATTTTCTGTGTGTTGTTGTTTGTTTTATATGATATTTGTATGTTAAGTTTTTTGAGTTCGTTTTTCAAAATTTGAGGTACTATATTAGTGTAATCAACTGAAATATATTTTGTAACTGTGTTGTCATCTTTATTGTTGTTTTTATTATTGCTTTGCTGTGCTTTCTTCCTCTTTTTGTAAATTAATTTATCAATTAGATCTGCGGTGTAACCATTTGCTATTGCGATTTGTTTGATTATTTGTACTTCTTCTTCGTAGTCTTTTTTGTCCATTGGTACATTTAGAAGACGGTTGATGAAAGCATTAAATGCTGACATCTTTTGTGAGAATGGGTGGTGGGAGGTGCTGTGTATTATTATGTCAGTTGTTGTGGGTTTTCTGTAGATTTTAAATTTTAGTTGTTGGTTATTGTTTTTGCTTATGTTTAAGTCTAAGAAATTGATTGCATTGTTGTCTTCTATTTCTAATGTGAATTTGATATTGCTGTGTGTGTTGTTAATGTAGTTTTTTAGGGTGTCAATTTGCCTATGTGTGCCGTCGAATATGATGAAGGTGTCATCAACGTAACGTGCGTAGAAACGGATTTTATTATGCGATGGATTCTTTTTTGATAATATGTATTTGTTTTCGTAGTAATTTAAGTAGATGTCTGCCATTAGTCTCAAACACAACAAAATTTAAACTCAAACAACCCAATGCTCAAGCACCTCAATTTACAGGACTTCCAAAAGTACATAAAAATGGAATTCCAATCCGACCACTTATCAATTACACCACAGCCCCCTGCTACAAAGTCGCCAAGGAACTACAAAAAATAATTAAAAACAATATATCCTTACAAAATAATCACAGCATCAAAAATTATACAGAACTCATAGAGAAAACCAAACTTCTAAAAATATTACCACAACACAAATTAATTTCGCTTGACATCACTAATATGTACACAAACATACCAATAGAAGAAACAATCCAAATACTAAAAGAAAATCTTATAAAAACCGCAACCTTAAATATACAACAAATAAATGAACTCATCCACTTATTACAAATAACCCTCAAACAAAATTATTTTACATTTAACAACAAATACTACACACAGGACAACGGACTAGCTATGGGATCCCCCCTGAGCGGACTAATGGCAGACATCTACTTAAATTACTACGAAAACAAATACATATTATCAAAAAAGAATCCATCGCATAATAAAATCCGTTTCTACGCACGTTACGTTGATGACACCTTCATCATATTCGACGGCACACATAGGCAAATTGACACCCTAAAAAACTACATTAACAACACACACAGCAATATCAAATTCACATTAGAAATAGAAGACAACAATGCAATCAATTTCTTAGACTTAAACATAAGCAAAAACAATAACCAACAACTAAAATTTAAAATCTACAGAAAACCCACAACAACTGACATAATAATACACAGCACCTCCCACCACCCATTCTCACAAAAGATGTCAGCATTTAATGCTTTCATCAACCGTCTTCTAAATGTACCAATGGACAAAAAAGACTACGAAGAAGAAGTACAAATAATCAAACAAATCGCAATAGCAAATGGTTACACCGCAGATCTAATTGATAAATTAATTTACAAAAAGAGGAAGAAAGCACAGCAAAGCAATAATAAAAACAACAATAAAGATGACAACACAGTTACAAAATATATTTCAGTTGATTACACTAATATAGTACCTCAAATTTTGAAAAACGAACTCAAAAAACTTAACATACAAATATCATATAAAACAAACAACAACACACAGAAAATCTTAAAACCCAAACTTAACAAACCGACAGAACTAGGCTCTGGTGTCTACAAAATCAAATGAAGTGACTGCGATAAATATTATATCGGACAGACGGGCAGAACATTTCAAGAAAGGTTCAAAGAACATAGACCTAAAATAAATACAAAGTCTAATTTCGCATTGCATTTGATAGAGGAGAACCACACCTACACTGATTTTACAACAAATTTAATTCCAATGCACTTTTGCCAAAAAGGAAAAACACTGGACGCGTTGGAGGAATTTGCTATCTACAAAGCATGCAAGACGGAGGAAGACAAAATACTTAACGACAAATTAACAATTAAAAATAACACACTATATGACACAGCTATAACCCATCAAAGAACACACAGCCAATAGAAAGAGACAACATAGTTTTAACCAAAAAACTCACATCAAAACTTAATAAAAAAACAACAACAATCAACAATAGAAAGAGCATGACATAATTGGCAGTACAAAATTTAAGCCCGATGATGGACAAAAGTCCGAAACGCGCGTCGCCTTTAAATTAATTATTTTAACAAATATATGTTGTGATATTTATTAAATTATAAATAATAATAAAATAAAATATTAATTAATATCTAGTTTCATTATTTTCATTAAATTTTAAATTCACTTTTGTTTTCTTATCTTTGAAAATTCAAAACTTCCATTCTTATTACTGAAGATTTTCAATAAGACAACAAATTCAACCTCCAAGTTCTAAAGGCATGACGCATCTACTCGTATGTACATACATAAAAAGGAGCCTGATGGACTTGTTCTCGAAATATCAGTAAGTTTTTGTATATAACGTATTAATAAATAGGCGCTTTCTATTTCAAGAGATAAGGAGTGAGTAAAAAATCAATTTCGTAAATAATGAATCCACACGTGTGCTTACATATACATACTTACATAATCATAGATAACGATCTGGTTCTCAGATTCTCAAATAAGGTCAAGTATTGGTGTCGTATTTAGAAATCACGGATGGAGCAATAAGCAAATCTGTGAGTGGGTGTGTGGGAAATGGGGATGTGCAGATGTGACATGAAGTTTGTTTGATAACGGTCTAGAGACCAAGGGGTACGCCCCTAGACACGCGCTAAAGCATTTTGTAAGACACATTTTTCATTAGGCGTTTTTTTTTTTTAGTTCACAGCAGAGCCTGAGTTGTCAAAAAAAAATAAGTGTTTCTTTTTTGATTCAAACAGAGCTTAGAATTCGTATTTCTTTTTTTTCAGTATGTGTTCAGAGTGCGCTCTACGAGCTCCAAATAAATAGATGGGGCAGGCCGAGCAAAAGCTGAACAAAATATTATCGTCAAAAGTGAGACGCTTACAAACCAATTCAATTGATAAAAAGAACGTTATAGCGGCGGCTCAAATTAAAAACAATTGAAATGGCCGCCGAAGATATTTTAAATATTAAAAAAACTTTTTTTCAGGTTTTTCAAGTGGAATGAGAAAAGGAAATTAATGGGATATTAAATTCGTTTTATTAATAGTATAGAGCACTCTGAACCAATAATTGTGTTCAGAGCTCTCGATATACTCGAACTCTGTTCAGAGCTCGTTTCTGAATGAAAAAAGAAAAACGCCTATTGAAATGTTTTTGCACTGTTCAATCGGGTTCACGTTATGTTTGCGCACTAACGGTTTTTCTCGGGGTAACAACACAGAGCTTTTTAAAAGCTTTGAACTTTATCCAAAGTTGACTTAGGTTTTCTTGACAACCCCAAGACCTGTCAAAATAGTCAATTGGTTTTTCGGCTCTAAAAAAAAGTGCTGCCGAATGTGTCCTTTTACAACCCATCGAAAACTTCTATTTCGCCTAATTTGTTTGATTTTAATTTACTTTTATTTTATTTCGAGCTCCACCCCTGACTCATCCTAAGATTTTCCGGGTCACCACCTCTTGCGAGGTGTCAACAAATTTTCCAAGCGTAAATCTTGTCATGAAAGAATTGCGGATTCAGCGGTAAGTGTAGGTTCTTTCTATTCCTGCAGAATAATAACGCATACTTAAAGAAATGGTAAGTAACTAGGCCGCGGCCCCGCTTGGAGCTGTTTCGCGAACAATAACATTAATTATTATTTATCAAAATAAATACATCCCCTTCCATTTCTTTATTCCTTTCGAAAAAATAATTAAAAACTAAAAGCAGCTCGTAAATCCACCAGAAATGCTTGACAAGGATTGTCACTTAAATAGCTGATTCATTACTTTTACTTTACCCCATAATTCGGGGAACCTCTAATGTTATTCTGAGAGATTATATAGTGGAACCCAAATAGACAAAACATTTTAATACATCAAAGTGTGTTTATCGTGACGATTTTTTCAAGCCTACGATGACTATAATGTGTTTCTTTTTTAAACTTCGCCAGAGTGTAAAAAGATGGTTGACTGTTGACTTACCTGGCATGAAACCACATTGAAAAGGGCAAATCAGTTCACGCGTAAAAGGGTCAAGATTATAGGGCACACGATGCTCAGTTAATTCATCCATTAAACTTCCCTTAATTGGTTGTCTGCGACGTTTAACAGTCATGTAGAAGTGTCCTTTCCAAATTATCAGCATCATTCTGCCACGCATCTTCTACGACATTCCCACCCTCATCTCAACAGGCTTTAGCTTGGGCTTTGTACCTTTTGGTCGAATGCTTTTACCCTCTGGTAAAACTTTTTAGTTGGAAATTGTTCACCACTAAGGGCCAGTTGTACAATAGACAATAGTGCGATTCAGCAAAGGACCTCATTTTTAAATTCTTGAATCCGTGATTCAGTTTTATTTAATCCGTATAATTCGATGGGTTAACTCTTACAGCCCGAATCGAGGTACCTAAATATAAATAGTTTTTAAATTTGTATCCGAATATGAACCGGTCTTGTTCAACTTGCCCTACGTCTCCCAAATCAAAGAAAATGGTTTTCTAATAGAAAACGTATTGTGATTATATGTACATACATATGTACCAGCGGAAATTTTTGCGTGATTCAGAGGAAAAGTTGTGTACACTGAACCGTTCCATTTGAAATTTCATAAGAACAAAACATGCAACATTCTTAGAAAATTCCATCAATTTTTGTTTAATTACTAAGAACACATTTGTATTTTACAAACCCTTGACTCTATTATCTTTTTAATTAATTTTTAAGAGACAAGCTCCTATCTTTAAAAACAAGTCTAAATAAAAACAAATTCTAATCAATATAGTACCTATATATTGATTTTTGTTTCTTCTATTAAATGGGTGGTTCCCTTTTAACACGACGCAATTTTACAAATTAATTTTTTGTTCGTTTATACAAAATGTATCTTTATCCTGATTTTATTTATGGTTTACTAGCGGACCCGGCGAACTCCGTACCGCCTTTTTTAATACATTTTAAGTATTTTTAAAATTCCTGAATTTTTCGATTTACTATTTATACATGTCAGAGCTCCACATGAGTTTATAATAGCTGGGTGAGGAAAGCTCACTCTTGCAGTAAATCAAAATCAGTTGAATTATAAAAAGTGGGATTGAAACCACGTTGTTCAATTATATTTGCGCCAAATGATGTCATTTTGAACACACTGTTATAATTTTGAATATTCTACAAGAAATGCTTTGATATATTTTCTTGCCCTGAAAGTAACGAATTCAGTGGTTCTGGTGGCGTCGTCAGTTGTGGTAATTTGATCATTCCATTCACACAACATAATCCTGTCAGTTTTCGTATCGAAACCTCAAAGCATTGCTCTGACTTATCGTCAGAGTAATTTACAGTTACGTCATATCTGAATGCCAAACGTTCATACATACCTAATTATTTACATTTTATCGTCCGTTATGTTGCCTCTCGCTTGAAGACGATGGTATGTATTCTTCCGAAGCCATGGTAGATCTAACTTGAGAAATTCTCACTCTGACCTCCTCCTATCGCTGCCTACACTCTTCTTCATTCTCATTCTCTCGATTAATTTGAACAATTCTTGCTTTACGAGTTCGCCAACCAATATTTTGACGCCACCACTAATAATCACACAATTTTTGTTTTTTAAAAGAAGCAAATAAAATCTGTCAAAGTCATAAATATTATTTTAAAAAAAAGGATCTGATTAAAAAAAAATTTGAAATTGAGTAGTATTTATTTTTGAATAATTGAATTATTTTACCCCGGTGCATTATTTTTTAAAATTTTCTTTTATATAAACCTTCTCCTGACAATAAGAAACACACACAAAAAAGAATTATCCAATTATGTGGAGTCCTTCGGAAGTTATGGGGAACATACATTTTTGCGATTCATTTTTATATATAGATTACTTTTAATTTTTTATTTTTTAAAGATGCTTTCACAATAAGTAAAATGTTATTGTTACCTAATATGTTTTCTTATCATCAAACTTTAATACTGTTAAAGGATCCGTTCAAAGAGCTTATCCTTATACTGTCTGTGTATGCAAAAGTAGACTCGCATAGATTCTATTCACGGACATCGGACGTCAAGAAAAGATTTGCTCTTTCTGTCAGATGACTAAAAGTCAACTTGCCATGGATACCCAAAACAAGTTTCATTGAAAAGAGCAATTCTACCAAATGACCATGGGCAATTTTGTATGGAGACTGGGCCCAATTTTCAACACTGCTCAACAGTGATGAATTATATCTAACGAAAGCTTATGAAGAGTACTTAATTCATTATATGGCAGCTAAATTGAAATTGAGCGCAAAAGTGGTGTTTTGGCGCATTTTATAAATATTATCTTATAATAATTATAAACAATATTTTTTCTGCAGCCTGCAACATCCAATAACTTTTAACCAAATGTCTCAATGAACAAAAACAACAAAATTACAGTTATCGGGAACGAAACATGATCCGCTTTTGTCTTTTGCTTTCAGAAAAGGTAAACATTTTTTTTAGTAAGTGTTGCCGTTTTTAAACACTTTTTTATGAAATGCGCCAAAACGCCACTTTTGCGCTCGATTTCAATCTAGCTGCAATATGATGAAATAAAGTACTCTTCATAAGCTTTCATATGACATTTGTAAGTTTCATCACTGTTGAGCAATGTTGAAAATTGGGCCCAGACTCCATATACGAAATTGCCCATGGTTGAGCAATGTTGAAAATTGGGCCAAAATGCCCATGGTCCTTTGAATGAAACTCGCTATCAGCCTTGTATATAAAATCTATAGTAGTCTGGAGAACGACTAAAAGATAATGTAATAGTTGGGCTATGGATGCTGCTGAAGGTAATTAGCACATATGTTCAATCTCATTATGAAATGTTATTTTTTTAAACCTTAATTTAATACCTTTGACTTGTTTGCTTTTAGTACTATTGTCTAGTACTCTTTACATCACCATACAGTCCATTATAAAGAGTAGTATAGATCGAAACTTTGTCGAAGAAACACGAATCTGAACCATCGGAGTCAAATAAAGTGGGAAATAAAATGAAATTTCGTATTGGTTGTTTTATTTGATTTTTTTTTCTTTGCGACTCAACAACATTTATAACCTATATTTTTTCTCCAAAACGAGAAGTTTGGAGATATCGATCCTGTCCTACAGACTACTATAGACTTATAGATTTTATCATAGACTAACTCATAATAAAGACAGGCCGCTTCATAGAAGAAAAAAGGAACCGATTTGAGATTGCCTATAACAAATCGTTTCCTTTTTTCTTCTATGAAGCGGCCTGTCTTTATTATTAGTTAGTCTGAGATTTTATATACAGTTCTATCAGCTTTTTCAAATGGCACGAGAAATGGAAATTAATGGGATATTATAGGGTTTTCACACAGAGATGAAAACGCGGTTTTCGTTGAAACTCCCCAAAACCCAAACGAAAACACAAGTATTACCATACATTTTTGCTAAACACAATTTCGCGAAAACGACATGTTTTATATAAAACCCGTTGAAAACTTGTTTTGATGCCGGGGTGATTCATGCAAACACACCTTATTTTAATTCAGCAACTTATCCAACGCATAAACGTGAAACATAAAACCAGCTTTTGGAATATACAGTAGACTCCCCCTGAGTCACGTTCACTTGATACCAAGATTTGTTCGAGTAAGGGTGTTTTAGTAAAGTTCTAGTTAGAGAGCGGTACATTTTGTGCTGTTTTAAAGCGTTTATTTAACAAATAAAAACTTTACATGATAAAAAACATAGCTAATTGACAAATTAAATTAATAAAGGATAGCTCCTGTTCACTGCTTGTTCGTCATTTTTAATTTTTGATTGGGTCATCACAGGTATAGTGTAATTATTTTAATGACTAGACTTGAAACACAGTTTTGATCTTCATCCCGGCATTGATCATTAGATTCTATTGCAATAACTGCATCAGCTCTGTTGAGCTAGGATCAACGGATTTTTTCGAATTCTCACTATTTGTTTACATAGATAAATTTCGATTGTTTTTTTTTAATTGTTATATGTTCAACGTGACACCGCTTAGGTGTTCGATTCAATAAAATAATATTAAAAACACTTGGTATTCTTGCTTCTATTAAAAACTCTTTATTGAACGCAAACACAACTGATTTCTGCCACGGTTAACCAGAGAATGAAAATAAGGAATGAAAAGTAATAAAAATAATGCTATGTATTGGAAGTGGGAACTTCCCCTCCTTCCATGATCGATGGTCTTCTATCCTTATCATTATATATGTATTGGCTTTCCATATTTACTTACCTATATGTATAACCAAAAAAAAAAACACAAATAGTGTTCAAGTTAGAGGGAGTTTCAACTCAGGAAGAATTCGACTTAGGGAGAGCCAACTGTATAAAATGTTTTGACGGTTATAGGCTTTTCACACTGGATCAAAAACTCGGTTTTTGTCTAAAACCCCAACACTTGTACCAAAACCACAAGGTTTCCCATACATTTTTCTCTTTCATAAACTAGTAGTTTTTGATAGAACTCCTCAAAACCTACTTGCAATCGCAAGTATGTGAAAACAAACTGATCTTTTGGCACCATCAACTCGTCGATAAGACAGTGTAGTGTTCTCACAGTATGTAATTTTTACCGTTAAACAAAACCTAGTTTTTGTTTAGTGTGAATGCTCCAACTAGGTTTCGTTAACTTTTTGAGTTTTTGGTCCAGTGTGAAAACCCTATTATCGAAGTAAAGAGAAAAGTCAAACGAAAACTTGAAATGTTCGGTGTGAATCATGATACGACATACGACTACTAGAGATAACGCCTTCCAATTTTCGTTTTTGATTTGTTCTGCGCATCTACGTCATAAGAACACCTGAAGTTCGTGCCTTCTCGTTTTCGCCCTTCCCGTTTAACTTTTGTTTCGTTCTACTCTGTGCGCTCTACGTCATAAGAACACACGTAAGCACATACGGAGTTTGACAATGGTTTGACGTTTTGTATAGCACCATGCGCAATGCTATATCTTTATTAGTTGTATCATGGGTGTGAATACTTTCAGGTTTGGTAAACTTTTTGCAGAAAACCGTGCTTTCAGCTCAATCTGACAAAACTCATAACTTCGTTTTATTAATAGCTCAGAGCCATGATACAACTAAACAAGATATGTGGTGCGTTCTTTTTCTAACGATAGTAGACATTTGTTGTAATGTCAAAAAAAATTTGTTGGAGTGTCATTGAGGATTTGTTTGGTTATTTACAAACCATTTAGGAACGATACATTTGTTAGGATTTGTTAAACTGTCAAACGACCACTTTCAATTTATTATTCTCAAATCTTAAAAATAAATAAAGTAGGAATAATTTAAGGTGCGCTTTTTCACTGGAGAAATACAAAAATGAATTTAATGAAGTAAGTTTTTGAATATATCTTCAATTGGATAAATTAATTAAAATAAATTTAACTGGCAGAGAGAAAAACAAGCAGAACAAATGAAAGACAATAATTTGGTGATTGGAAATGAAAATTCATCGTCAGAATTTGAGGAAGAGTTTCTTTAGGATTTCTTGGCATCTTCCAAACCTAAACGAAGACATGTTGTAAAAATTAAAAACTATGTGGAAACAGTGTTGTTGCGGCGTATGACGAAGAGGCATTTCAACAAAATTTTCGTTTTACTTAACAGGCATATGATTTAGCCGATACAGACAAACGGACAGAATAGTCGGATCTAATTTTTAAGGCTTCTCCATTATAGTAATGATGGAAAACGGGGGATGCACAAAGTAGCGGGGTATCCAGCAGAACTAGGAAACACCAAAATCTTCAAATGCTGAGAAAAGTGAAACATGCCTTATATAATAAGTCATTTTAGGGTAGTTTTTTAATGCAAATATCTTAATATGCATTAAATCAAAATTATGGTGATACAGTTAGGTGAGCTCATTAGTGACACGGCATTACCAAAATCAAGATGATCGCATGAGTAACTTGCGAGATCTAGCCGTTCTTGTACCCCTGAGAGGCATATGGCCAACGAAACAGTTCTTGTATGACAATTTTCTTAAAAACATTTTTTAGGGGGAAACGGGGGATGCATAAAGTAGCGAGGAATCCAGCAAAACTAGGAAACACCAAAATCTTCAACATCGCATGGATAGATGCTGATACAAAGGGATGCAGAAAGTAGCCTTTTAAAATCGCTTTGCAAATTCAAGGGAAAAATCTTAAAGTTATGATTGTTGACAATTCATTGCTCCATTACAATTGATTTGGATTTATTTTAGTCAAAATAAACTAATCAACTTTCCCGATAAATTTAAAGTTAATTGCTTGACAGTCTTTTTTTGTCTCCAAAAATCACAAATTTCAGAAAACTATTTCATGATGTCTCGGAGCGATCGGAGCGAGAGAAAAGTATATTGCCGTTCGCTTAAATGGTCTATTGACAGATCAACAATCTCAACTCATATCATGGAGGTGAGTTGCAAATAGTAACAAATCGTAACTATTTGACACTTTAACGTGATTTTAGGAACGCTGCTATGACGTCATATAGTTACAAATCGCAACTTATTTGGATTAAAGGAACGCTTTTTTGTTGACTTTTGTTAACAAATGTCAACTATGGTTAAAACAGAACGCACAAATGGGATTGAACATGATTATATAAAATGAAAAACCTCAAACTAGAGTCCGTGAAGTAGAGCACACAAAACATTGACATTCTATAAACATATACATGTATGTACAGGGTGGGCCAAAAGAAGTCATCCATCCGATGTTGTTTGGCTCTTTCTTTCTAAATGAAAAACTTCGATTCTTTTTTTTTGATTATGTTTATTTGAACCTTTAGAATTGTATTGGTCAAGTCGAGAATATTATATCGGCCAAATGAGTGCCGTCACAATTGATTGCGCGAGAACTTCGGGCGACGGATTCTCGCACTCGGGTCGAATGTTGTCCTTGAGGGCTTCCAGAGTCTCGGGCTTGTTCACGTAAACACGGGACTTCAAAAAACCCCGCAAAAAAAGGTTAAACGGTTGAATCAGGCGATCTTGTGGGCCAGTGCAAATCGCCAAAACGAGAGATGAGGTGACCGGGGAACGCCGCTTTCAGAATATCGGTTCATGTCGGTTCATGTATCGCTCCATGGCTTATTCACTTGTATTCTGCATCTGCCTAGTCCACAAATGTCAAAAACTGATTTGACATTGGCGGCCATTGGCAAAAATGAGAGCATCTTCCAATAGAGTGATATCTTTTTGCCCACTTTGTATAGTATGTCAATGTGTAGACCGTACAGAGCGTAGAACGAAACAAAAATTAAAACGATAATTCGAAAACGAGAAGGATAAAACTTCATTGCGTGTCATAGTGATGGTCACGGACCAAGAAGATACAGACCGCCAACTCACCATATGGTCTCTCTTTTTGCCACCAAGCTAAAAATCAGCTGATATGCCATTTATTTTGAGAGTGTGACGCTCTCCCATGCTTTAAAACCCATTTAGCAAACACACCTAAAAAATAAATGGCATACGCATACGCAGGTATAGTTGTCATCACGGACCAAGAAGATACAGACCGCCAACTCACCATATAGTCTCTCTTTTTGCCACCAAGCTAAAAATCAGCTGATATGCCATTTATTTTGAGAGTGTGACGCTCTCCCTTGCTTTTTAAATGGGAGCAGCAAACACACCAAAAAAATAAATGGCATACGCAGAGATGGTTGCCATCAAAAAATGCACAGGCAGAGATGTACACGTATTCACAGCAAAGAGGATATATGGTCCTCTGTGATTCACAGACACGAATACATATTTCGAGGGTGTTTCAGGCAAGGGGAGTACGAGTTGGCGGTCTGTATATAGTCTGTGGTGATGGTGGTGCGCAGAATGAAAACAAAAATGAGAATTGGAATGCGCTCTGAACACAATAATTAGTTCAGAGGACGTTCAGAGCGAGCTAGATATACTCGAACTCAATTTAAAACTCTTTTCTGAATGAAAAAAGAAAAACGATAATGGAAAACGAAAAGTGCTCAACATTGCCGACATCAAATCAAGCATTGTTTTTTGGTAGTATGGAATTCACTACTAAGTACTTAATTAAAAGTACCACGACGTCACCGTATTCTTGTGGTAAACGTCAGTTCAGTACCAACGTTTACGTCACTTGTTAATTCAACATTCAGCTTGGACTTGGATTTATATTTTTACATTTTCATCTTTCATCAACATAATATCCATGTTAATTATTGCAATTTCAAATTTGCAATAAAAACCCTTTACAAGTTAAATTGCTTTAATTAAATAAGCAACCAATCCTTAAAATCAAAATGGCATCAATGAATTGTCTCAGAGCTGCCTTGAGGGCAAACAGAGAAATTCTCCCTGCATTACGTGTTCTACGGAAGTTGTATGTAAATCATAAATATGTAAATTACGCTATACGCGTTTTAAAATTTCAATGTAAGATATATTATATTATATTGCATCCTATATATTCTTACAGCCCTCGAAAATGTAGCTCATATTTTGAACGTGCCGATGGATCCAACGAAACGATGAGCGAAAGTAAGTTGTGTTTTAGTTTTTGTAGAAAACCCACGCAAAGCAAAAGATAAACAAATAAAATTATGTGTGTATGTAATTATTTATACAACACTTATTTGTTTATATTAGCGATTGTTGTTTTAGAAAAGTATGTATATGGGTGACTTGTCTTATGAAACCATATCGTTGGCTATTGAAAGATTTGCAGACGTCTGCCCTCACTTTGGAAAAGGTTTATTATTTAAACTTATTCGTTTTTGCAGTTAAGTTCAAAATGATGACAAGCCTCGGTCTTGAATGTGGATACAGCCCCCATCCAAAGCCCAGAGAGCACTTGCTTCCATATGAACCAAAACTAGAAGATTTGCCACCGAGATCCATGCAGGATTCCTTCACCTCTGCAATAATACCCTTAAGCGTTAGCAGATCACTACAAGAACGATATGTAGCTACCTTGGGACACGTTCGACTAGGCAGGCTTATGGAAGATATGGATTTGTTTGCAGGTATGCTACAGACCTTTTTCTTATTACCTATGTCTCGATATAATTAAATCAAATAACTCTTAGTTTGGGTGTGCCATCAGCATTTGAAAATCCCCAAACTGGATCCATCAGTGTCTTTGCCTTATACATTCGTAACAATTCTCGTCGATAAAATAACATTTACCGACTTTACCCCACAAGCGAACCAGGATATTCGGCTCTCAGGTCATGTTTCTTGGGTTGGTAAGAGTTCCATGGAGATCGTAGTGTGGTTGGAACAATTGGAAGGCGATAAGTACAAGAAGATAACACGCGCTCTCTTCTTAATGGCAGCTAGAAATGCAACCAACACAAAAGCAGCGCCAGTTAATCCACTTGTCCCTGCCAATGAATATGAAAAAACGATTTTAGCTGGCGGCGAATTACGCAAGGAACGAAGAAAGCAACTGCAATTGTCATCGTTACTTAAAGTCGAACCAAATGCTGAAGAGCAAAAGATTAGTCATGATTTATTTGTTAGAACCACAACGACCGGAACGATGGAGATTAACTCTCGAGTATTGCCAAGTAATTCTCGGTGGATGGGTGACGCTTCGGTAGTTTCGACAATGGCCTCATTTCCTGAAAATAGAAATGCTCACAACTCAGTTTTTGGTGGTTTCCTTATGCGCAATGCATTGGAAATCAGTTGGGTGTGTGCGTGTTTGTATTGTGGAGAACGTCCAAAGCTTGAGACAATTTGCGACATTACTTTCCAGAAGCCAGTCAGTGTGTCATCATTTCTTAAAATGAGCGCTCATGTTGTTTACACGGAAGATAATTATATACAAATTATGACCATTGCCGATATACTGGATCCAGCTTCAGGAAACCAAGTGACGTCGAATGTGTTTAGCTATACTTATAAGGCACCCACTAAAGTAGCAGAAGTTTTGCCACGGTCTTACGATGAAACCTTGTGGTACATTGATGGTAGAAGGAAACTTAAGTATGCATTGGGAACGGAATAGATTTAAATTATTTTATTTGTTTGTTTTATGTTTAAAACTAGTCGACTCATGTTAGTAAGTGGCATAATATGTACGTTTTAATTTTTGTGAAAAAGTTCGCGAGGCTTTAAACTAATATAAAATAAAATGCTGGTTATTTTATTGTTAATTTAAATGCTCTTTACTTTTTGATTTATTGAATGTATTCTTTCTCATTTAGAACACATGCATTTATATAGATCTAAATATGGACTTACTTTTGATTTCGACGGTGCTACAGAGAATGGCGATCCGATCTCGGGCCTCACTTAATATGCCCTGGTAGCCGGTTCGATCTCTAGCCTGAAGCTACAATTTCGCACTACCGAGCTGAAATGATCACGTTTTAATGGAATTCGTTGCTTTATAGGACAAGTTTTATACGCAAAACTTTACTCTTGAAAACTGCAAAGTACTCTTCATCCGACTGGGAGACGGTTTATGTTCTTTATATCGTCGTTCTTTATTATATCCATTCGACAGGTTAGTTTCAAAAATCTTATCAAACAGTTGGTATCAAATTCCTTATAAATGGAAACAAAAGCTCATGAAAATCAAACCATCTTCCTGCAAGGTGGCTTTCAGCTTAACTTGTTCAAAGAATTGATCAGTCTAAGAATATATCAACAAATATCTGATTTAATAGTCTCACTTAACAGAAGTTGCCATCTCGACTTCTTTTTTCTCTGGCAGCAATACTTTAAATACAGCTCTTAACCATCAGTGATTGCAGGAAATAGAAATTTGAGGGAAGTTGTCAAAAGTGAAACCACAATACGAATTCTAACAGCCAAAACAACGTTTATGTACCCATCGATGCTTGTAAACTCATGCGAAAGCAAGAAAACAAACCTTAGAAAGAGAAACATTCCAACTCCCGGCAAAAAGTGAACCCTCCATGTTCCTGGGCAGGTAGTTCCCCGAAAATATATTTACACATATAATGTTAGTAGTAAGCAACCGGCTTATGTTTAAACAACTTCTGCAGCAGCCTTGGGGATGAGGAAGGGAAAGAAGTAATTCTTCACCTTCCCTTGCTACTTCCCAACTTAATGAGAAGATTTAAAGCTGAAAGACCTCTACGCTTCGTTAGAAACACAAATGGTTCAAGAAGCACAACAGTCGTCTTGGGTAACTAGGTAAGCCTGCAGATTTACAAAACACGCTACTGTCAGTTTGAATTTCAAAATAACTAACTGCACTTTTCATTCTCAAAAGTACGTTTTATTAACAATTTCTTCTATATTTCTAAATAAATATTTTTGGTTGTTCCTTAACACAGACAAGGGTGTTTAATTCAATTGATTTTAAGCGTGGCCAGCCGTTTTGCATTCGTTCCAAGTTTTAATAAGTTCATTTGAATCCTCGAATCCATGCGTCGCCACAACATATCGATAGCTATAGGGGCCTGAGTAAGTTGGTCTGTGAAAATAGAACTCCTCACAATGATGCAATGGTATTTTCGCCTTCAAAGCAACTAAACCCAAAAAGACATCGTCGAAACGAAAGTGCATCACATACATGCTTGCGAAATACATTTCAAACAGTGCCTCTCTCGATAATATGAATGCTCCCGCCGTAATATACGGCGGCCACATATGAAATGGATATTCAGCTAAGGTGACATACCATTTACTGGGTTTGTGCCTGTGAGGCGACGAATGGAAGACAAAACCAGCGAATAGTTTATCGTTATGACTATCGCTGTGCAGTGAATTTTGCTTTTTATACTCTTCTTCGGGGATGATATTCACTGCTGGATTCTCCGAATCTTCATAGAATCGGTTATGACCGTGTGAAAGAATTCTACGATCAGCTGACTCTTCCTCGGCCATAGCTTCTGGAAATTTATTGAAGTATAGTCGATTTTTGAAACGTCCACTCAATTTTCTAAGGGTTTCGTCGGCCTCGTCCAAATTCCGTGGATAGCCCTCTGGATTCTCAACAAAACGCAGAACATTCTTAGGCGACACATAATAGTCGTCATCTACAAACAAATAAAACTTACTCGTAGGACAAACTTCAACTGCCCATTTTAATCCCATCATTGTTTTGATTGTATTGTTAAAGTAGGTGTCCTCAAAATTGGATTGTACTATATCTCTATGCTGCGTGGATTCGATTTTGATATGTTTTTCCAATTCCAGGTTGTTGGATATACCCAACATAAACACTGTCCGAATGATGATGTCCGAGAAGCGTTGTTCATAACCCCAAGATTGTCGTATTGCTTGTCGCCGCTCGAAATTTGGCATTGCTGATTTTACTATGAATGTAAGTCTTGGTGATATGGGAGATCCTCCATCCTCGGCGCATTTGTGATGGCATTTCTCGAGGAATGTGTAGTTGTAGAGGTTAATTGGTTTCACTTCAACTTCCTGATGGAATCGAACGCGATGTGAGTATTGCAAAATATCTCCCTGAAGTGGATAATTAAACAGGCGATAGTAATCCAATTCAAACATATGAGTCAGGATACCAAAGTAATCGATTAGGAAAATGACTAGCAGCACGATGACAACAAATTTCAATTTTGAAATTAAATTAGATCGGGGAAACATTTTGGAGGCTTACATTTTAATTGATGGTGATTGATTTAGAGTTCTAATATAAATTTTGCCAGAAAAAAATCTGGATTATTAAGTTAAAGAATTAGTTCATTTGTCATTAAAAATATTTGCCAACGGCCACACCGCACTGATATGTTTTCTTTGAAGAAAATAAAAAATAAACAAGGTGTCAGTTTTGACAGTGCAAAAGGACTTGTTTGATTGTTAAATTTAACAGATATGTTTAAACTGTTGGAGTAACACAAAATTTTGTTTTACTTTTTTTTGCACATAATTCTTATCGCTTTATATTCTCTGGGCGAAGATTCTTATTTGATAAGACAGATAATACTTGAAGCAGTTGCACAATCGAGGTTCATCCTCGGATCAAAATTTAAAATCAATTTACCACTGTTCCTGTGTACATAATTAAAGTGTATGAATAATAGTTGCGTTCAGGTTATTGGGATTCAATAGCGAAAATTTCATTTTTGAACATGAAAATTCGAAAATTGGTGTCAAAGCAAGAAAAACTGTTGGCCTGAACTATAGTAATTATAGAAACCTCAAAATGCAGAAGAACATGCTATAATGAAGATGAACATGTTTGTCTTCGCCATAATCTTCATCTTCATTTCTCCTATTTCCTATAATCTTGATATATGAAGATGTTCTTCATTTTTATCTCCCCTCTCTATCGAACGTGTATGATTTTTATATGTTGTATCCTTCTTTTTTGAAGAAGTAAGAATGCAGATTAATGTAAATCCACCATATTGCTCCGTGGTGCAAATGAAAACGCTATAAAAAAGATGAACATGTTCGTCTTCGCCATAATTTTCATCTGCATAAGTGGAATTTCCTATAATCTGCATCCGTGCAGACGTCTGCATTTTATTCTTCTCTCTCTATCACACTAGTACGATTTTTGTATCTTGCACCCTCAGTCACCAGCTCATATTTTCGTCGGCATAATTAGTTGACACCAGAGAGAAGATACTATAGAGAGAGAGAACTTTCCTCGCCTCCGTCCCCGCACAGATTTTTTTTTTACATTTTTTATAACGAGTTGAATTCCTATCGGTATATGCATGTTTTATCCTTGTCCAGAACAAACAAAATCAAAAAAAAATAAGTGTCTCTTTCTCTCTTATTTAAAGGTCTATGGACAGCAACTTGCATCTGTGTTGTCCTCACATTTTTTTTATATGGAGTTTAATACAGATGCAAGTTGCTGGCAGAATCGCAGCTTGTAGGCTAAAAGAGAGCCATCGTCGAAGTTTCATCTCTCTATTAGTATCTTCTCTCTGGTTGACACTGAACTGTAAAAAAAAATTGTTTGTCGTTATATTATTGTAAAAACAAAAAAGTCGAAGACAAAACTGAAAGTTGCAACTAAGGTGGCTTTACATGGAGTTGCAAATGCAGACGAAAACGCAACAACAACAATCATAGTGCAGACCACGGACCAAGAAGATACAGACCGCCAACTCACCATATGGTCTCTCTTTTTGCCTACAAGCTAAAAATCAGCTGATATGCCATTTATTTTGAGAGTGTGACGCTCTCTCTTGCTTTTAAAACCCATTTAGCAAACACACCTAAAAAATAAATGGCATACGCAGGTATAGTTGCCATTACAAAATGCACAGAGAGAGACGTACACGTATTCACAGACAGGAAAAAATATTTCGAGGGTGTTTCAGGCAAGGGGAGTACGAGTTGGCGGTCTGGGTGCAGACGATGAAAACGAACATGTTCATCTTCACTATAATTTTCAAGCTGCATCTATAATTTTCCTATAATCTGCATCCATGAAGACCGTCTGCATTTTTGCCTTCCCTCTCTATCGCACAAGTATGATTTATTGATTTTGCATCCTCTTTTTTTGCAACTCAGGGCTTGCAGCTTCATGTAAAGGCACCTTAAAAATGGAAACCGTAGACAAAAGACAAACAAGCAAGTTTAAATAGCTATTAAATTAATTAGTTTTTAATAATATTAATCTTTTAGAATCACAGAAATACAAAAACCAAATTCCTTTTCCTTTTAATATGGAGGAATCTCCCGAAGGCTTTCCAGGTATTTGTTCACTTCTAATTGTTTGTGTTGCGCTCATGATAACTTCTTTTTTTTTAGAGTCCACCGAGTTCGAGCATTTGGTGGAAGTCCAGAGTGCTGAGTCGGAGAATGAGGAGGAAAATGGTAAGCATTTAAATTATCTATAGGGTGATGGTATCTGGAGGGCCTACGGAGTTAAAAATGATTTCATTGTTCTTGCTTTTACAAGATTCATTTAAAGTTTTTTTTTGTTATAAGCAGTACAACAAAATGTACACATGGTATTTGATAAATTGGTATATTGCTCTTACAAGTCAAATAAATTGAAATACCTATTCATTAAAATTAAAAAACTTTATAAGCTTTATTTTAGAGCATGAGCACCGAAATCAGAATATATAAAATTTATATTCGTAAGCCTTTCGGTTTGGGTGAGAGGGGCTAAGTATTAACGTTAAATAACGCTTACTTTTAAAATTAATTTAGAATTTTGCAACTATCGAGCCGAGGCTCTCAAAATTTTGAGGGACATTAATAAACGCAAACCCGAAAAGGAGAGGAGCTATGCTGCTATGACCTGCGAGCTCCTTGCTAAAGATATGGAGATGCTCCCCCAAAAAGAACAACGGGTAGTAAGGAGGGAGCTTTTTGAAATAATTGATGCAGCACTCCTGCGGCATCGCAATAGGTGTGCTGGTCAGTAGCTTAGCTTGGTTACCTTAAAACGTAAGGATGAATTAAAACAAAATAAATAATAAAATAAAAACTTAAACCAATCCAGGTTTTTTTTTTATTTAAAATAAACTAGCAAAATAAATATCTATAAGATACTCTTTGCTTATAGTTTTGAACCAAATTTGTGTCAGGGGCTTAATCTTCAAGCTGCGTATCTTATAACACATTCAGTGCAGAGCATTGATTGGCAAGATTCGAGCTTAAAGTTAAATGTCAAACATGAGAATATTTAGAAAAAGATTTGAATGAGTTCACTTTACAGCTCAAAAAATATGAGACGGCTGAAAAACTCGTTCGATTCTACTACGATTCACCTTCATTGTTGAGCACCAAAACAGACCAAATCAGCGATGGAGCAGACAACATTGTCTCTAACCGCTTGGGCGTAGGAGTAAGGAAAAGTTCGCCCTACCATCACTTAGGGAAGCAATACTACAAACAACTGTTTTTAATTTTAATATCTCATACAACGAGTTTATTCTTATAGTCACTTATACAACAAACAATAACGCACAATACAATAACAATTATCTATAAATTATGTATAACAATACTTCTTGTCCCTAATTAGCCCAAATTACAAATTACAAAAGTCAATATGTATTATTATTCTTCTTCTTAATGCAAAAATAATTTTTTAAAAATACAATTACAAGAGATTCAAAAGATTTCAAACATTAGGTATATCAAATACAAATTTTTTTTTTCTTTTTTTGTTATCAATATGATAATCTATTTTTTTGAATATTGTTCCTTCAATTCACTCAAGTCCGGGTATAATACCCCAGCGGGAACATAGTGCGATTCTGGACGCTGTCCATTTTTGTATATCTCAAAGACTCCCTTGCCGGTACTTTTTGCAACACGCCTTGCAATTCCTTTCGGAGTTATATATTTCACATTTTGGCTTACGGTAAAAGCATTGCCAAGCGTATCAAAGGTTCCAGATGCAACTTGTCCGGCTGATGGTCCATATCTTTAAACAAACACAAAAACAAAAATACATAATATTTTAGATTAATAAAAAAAAAAAAAAAACATTTGCTTTACTTGTGCTCAATTATTTTAACAGAATTGTTGCTTAAATTTGTGCCTAGAATTTTTGCCGATTCTTCAAGTCCATTGAAAACCGTACTGAAGCCTTCAACAGCTCCTGCGGCAATAGTAAATGCTCCTTGCATCTATAAAAAAAAAAAAAAAAAAAAAAGATTCGGTCAGTTTGGATTTTACCATTTGATTGGTTCATATTTAACTAACTTTATCTTGTGCGTCCTCTTCACTCATACCGAAACCCACGGATAATATATTTGCTCCTTGATTTTTTATATGCGGTGCTAGGAAACGTCCTATAGCCATCGTTGCACACCCAACTTTACCGGCTATGTATCCAGTAACTCCTACAGCCGCTCCAGAAACACTTTTCGCAACTTCAACCGATGTTTGAACTGTAGAGGAGACTGGAGGAGTATCAGGAGGAGCTTGATTCATTTTTGATATCAAATACGGAGTTGACTTGACCATAAGCTCTCCAGTTTTTTCAGCTCCTTTAACAAGGTTTTTTGCAATAAAATCTGCAGTACCTACGATGGTCTTTGAAACGGTTGTACTAACGTCACGCCGAGGACGTGAGGTTCCTTCTTTGATTTCAAGAACTTCACCAGTTATGATGGCTTCGATTAAATCTAACCAAAATTGATTGTACTCTGGTTCCTGTCCTTCAAGAATTATCCCAAATGCTGTGCCTGGCTCATCGGCTTCCATATCAGGAAAAATATAAGCTCCATACTCGGTGCGGAAGCAAGTAGTCACCCCAGGAACTAGTGGATACACCCAGGACAGCTCGTGTTTTGACTGATCTGTACCTGCAGTCATTTGGCAGTGAATAAAGTACATGTTATTAAGGTATTTCCATTCAACTGAATCTGTGCCAACAATGGCAAGTTGGAGCTGAGTCCCATTCTAAAGGAAATACAAAATTAAAAGAAAAAAAAAGTACTCTAAAAATCTGTTGTCAAATCTTTACCTCAGCACTTGTTACAGCTCCGTTTGGCTGAATCTTATACAATTTTGCGTTCGACTCAAATATAGTGTCGAAAGTTAATGGAGACTCCTCCGTGGCAATAGCCACACGAAGACCTTTTATGATTTGCCTGTATGTCATCGGGATACCAGATTCGTTTGCTATCGCAAAAGGAGTGGAATTCTTAGCTAAACAATTTGGTGATACCTTCATAGCAGCATCTGGTGTCTCAGTAGACTTCCTCTTTGGAATTGGTTCATGTACATCGTCTTCAGAAGCTTCTGAACATTCATCAACTGATGTGGTCTTGGATTCGAGAATTGAACGCCGATAGATGACTTCGGAACGAAATGTTTTTAATTTCTGGATTATGGAACATGCATCGTTCCATTGACTTTGGACAGATTCAACGTTATCGGGCAGACCTACTGGAATCGCATAAATTGCGTCAATGGCTTCAATGCATTTGGAGTAGCTGCGTATAGCTTCGGCGTTTTTCTCTTCCTCTTCCAACGTCACAGAGGCGTCGATGGTTTTTATGACTTCAGCGTACCCCAATTTGATTTTGCTGTAGCATTTTAAAAATTCTGCTTCGGAAGTCATTGCTAGTAACTGTAAATAAAATAAATCGAAAATTTGAGATTTGTGCATAGGCACAACAGCTACTGAAAAAAAAACTCCGTATCAAATTAAAAAAGGCACGCAATGTTAAAATACGATAGCGATAAAAACTTTATCACATTCGTTTTGTTATTCCAAATCTGTAGGCTCACACTTTAAATGTACTTTGAACTTGATTTTGATTTGAAAGTTGATTTCAAAGCTTCTATGAAGAATTATAAAAAATTAAGCATTTGCATGATTATTTCGGAGCAGTTTTTATGCCAAGCAATTAAGCAGGTCGTTTTATTAGACACTTATGGTCCTACTATAATGGGTTGTTCATCTTGCTGAAATCGTTAGACCTTTGACCTTAAATACGAATACACAAAAATTATGACTGTTTTTTTTTACATTTCGCCTTTTAACAAAGATCTACATTGGAGCTTTAAATAGGTGGTGATTCTATAAACCAAGGGACAAGATTTCGGAGTTTAGTTTATGGATTGAATTTTTGTATCAAATGACCAAAGGGTGGTGGCTTTAGCAACTTTGGAGACGTTCTTCAGTTATCAAATAAGAAATTGGCCTTTCTTCAATTCTATGTTATTCCTACAAAATGTTCTGCAGAATACAGATAGATATAGAATTTGCAAGGAACAGGTAAGCTGCACGTTGCCCTGGAGCTTATTTTAATCAAAATTCTATGAATAATTTCGGACTGGAATGCTTAAAAAGCATACAACACGGCCATAAAGGAAGTGCGATGTCTACTTGACCGGTTACGGGAACACTAAAAACTACAGCGGATGTCAGGTGCGGGAAGATTTCACTAGCTGTCTTTCCAAATCCTTGAACCTGCAACCAAATTGATCATGTTGCGATTGATGGGATACATTTGTCTACATTCAAAGGAGCCAACTTCGACCCGGATCATTCAATGGGAAGTTTTTAGACGGACAACAATTACGCATACAAAACTCAATGTTGGACGAACGAGTATCCCTCAAAGAAGATTGCAAGCAATTCTACGTCTGCTGATATCAATCCGGAAGACCACTGGCAGCTATGCCAACAAGCCACACGAACACCGTCTCAGAGGTACTGCGCTTCTTACAATTACCTCCGAGAAACCCTTGGTTCAACTGAAATGTGTGCTCAAGCAAATAAACACAAAACGGAGACCCACAGGACGTAGTTCAAGAAAAATAAAGTGCACGACTGGGTCGTACGAACTTGCTCTAATGTGCTAAAATGGTCTTGGGGATTGAGATTTTCGGAAAAAGGCATTGTAAGAATCATATGAAATTTTACTAATCACTTAAAAATCAATAGTTAGAACGTTTTTTGGAGAAAATGAAGTAAGCCATCAGATTTCTTTTGTTCTTTTAAATTTTAAGGAAATTTTTTTTCAAAATCATTCGACCAGTTTTTTCAAAAAACGGTTTTTTTTTTTTAAACTTTTCGAAAACATATTCCAAATTTTTTTTGAGTATGCCAACTTCTAGAATTTTGTAGTTTTTATCGGAAAAATTAAATTGAAAAAAAATTGATTAGACCGTTTTTGAAAAAAACAAAAAATAAAAAAAAATTTTTAAACTTTTTTAAAAAATTCAAAAAAACATTTTTTGAAAAATTAAAATTTTTTTATTATTTCGTTTATAAAAGGGCTTCCACATTAAAAATTTCATCGAAATTCGGCGAGTGGCTTACGAGAAAATCGGATTTCAAAAAACCGGTCCTATGGGAGGTACCGTTATAAGACTTTTCCTAAAAAATCTATTCCAACCAAAACATAAAGTTTGCACAGAAAACATTATTCAGAAAGTTTTATCAAAATCGTAGGAGCCGTTTTCGAGAAAAAATAATTTTTCACTAAAAATCGTATGGCAGGTACCGTTAGTTTTAAAGCTAGAATGCTAATTCCAAAAACCCCTCTGTCGGACGTCATAATTTTACTATCTACCAAGTTTGAAGCAAATCGGCCCAGCCGTTTAGGCTGTAGGTGCCGATACAGACAGACGGACAGACAGACAGACAGAATTGTCGGACCTACTTTTTTCGACTTCTCTATCATCGTAATGTTATGTTTGATTGTTCAAAAAAAAATTTTTTTTTTTACGAATGCATAACTTGCCTTATAGTACCTATAATCGCAAGTAAAAATTAGAGCGTCGCTTATGGTCTACGTTGAGCGTAGGAAGGAAAATGAAAAATTTCAACAATATAAAATCGAAGAGATACACAAAAATGCTTTAGCAGAAAAAATCTCTGCAAAAATGACGATGGAAAAACTGTAGTTGATGTTAACTATTAAAAGGGAATACGCTTTCAGACCACCTAGAAATTCTATCACCGATAAGATCTAAACATTGCACCCGATCCTGAAGAACACTTAAGAATTTAACATCGAGACACACCACCTGTTCATCAACATCAAAGCAGCTTACGTCAATGTTAACAGGGAAGAACTATATTTTCCAATGACAAGCTTTAGTATTCCTGCTAAACTGATATAACTTCCGTTAAAATTGTTAGATATTCTACAACACTGTCAGTTGTTTCAGCATTGCTCTTGAAATGGTATTGCGAGAAGAAGCAAACATATGGTGCAGAAGAAAAGGATTTTACCCAGGGTCAATGATAGCTCTCTTGCTGTATTTGAAGAAAAAAGTCCTACCCTGCTAACGTATAGACATCGAAGCATTATCTAGCAAAGGAGATGCAAGAAAGAAGGAGGTGTTCAATTATCAATTTCTACCGGTGACTTTTTGGATGAGTGGAAACTGTCGATGATTAGTACAATATATAAATCAGGCTCAAAACAAGAGGTTATTAATTACAGACCCTTTTGAAAACTGAAATTAATACCAAAAGTTTTTGAAGCGATTGTGAAAATATGCATTTAGTACGAGGTAAGCTCGAGTATATCAGAAGACCAACATGGTTTCGTTAGTGGTAGATCGACGGTAACAAATCTAGCCTTTTTTACGAATTTCTGCATTAAAGGTATTGAACGTGGAAACCAGGTTGATGCTATTTATACAGATTTCTCTAAAGCATTTGATAGAGTTCAACATAATATTCTGCTTAGGTTTTCACTCTAGCCTTCGTAAGTGGTTCACCAGACTAATCGCAAGCAAAATGTAAAAATTGGAACAGAGGTATCAAAGAAGATTCTTAAGCATCCAGGCGTTTCTCAGGGCAGTTATTTAGGACCTCTCCTCTTCATTCTATTAATAAATGATCTTCCCCCTAGAATTCGGAATTCTGACTTCTTGCTCTATGCGGATGATCTAAAGCTTTTTAGGCAAATTAAGTGTGAACTGGATTCTCATCGACTGATATCTGATTTAGATGAAGTGTCAGCTTGGTGTAGTGAGAATCGTTTGTTACTGAATATAGCTAAATGGTGTCCATTGTATAGGGTCGGTATAAATCGTATTGAATGTTGTAATGTATAGCAAATAATGCATAATAAATATGCACGTATGTAGTTACCTTAAGATTATAGCATATTCTATGTATATATATCTACCCAATGTATGTACATGGTTCTACCTTAAGTCATAGTCAGTTGCCTACCTACCGAACAGCCGACACCATCTCCTATTGCTCTGCCACGAATTAAACACTTATTATAACTATAGTATAAGTACAATTAATATTAATAAATGAATTAAAATTAAAGGCATCATTTCATTTGTGGTTTATCCAAACATCACAATTGGCGACGAGGATTGCTCGAAACTATTCAATATAAGCCTATACTCAGCGAATTAAGTGTAAAGTGCACGTGTGATTCTAAAAGGTTAGAATTAAAATTCAATCAAATGGCTACCTTTGGAGAACTTCCAAAGTTTCATCATGAAGTAAATGACTTCATTATATTCAAAGATAAACTGGATCAGTTTTTTATTGGTAACAACGTCGATGAAAAAAGCGTAGAGAAAAGGAGAGCACTTCTGTTAATTTCTTTACATGATGATACCCTAAAACTGCTGACTGACCTCGTGTCTCCGGATAAAGTCGCGGAAAAAGATTATAAAGTCTTAATAGAGAAATTAGGCGTTCTTTTTAACCCAATTTTTTCTGTTTTTGCGGAGAGGCTAAAGTTCTACGAAGCAAAAAAGTCACCACATGAAACTCTTCGTCAGTGGGCAGCACGTGTTCGGTCATTGGCATCAAACTGTAAGTTCGACACTCATCTCAATGTCGCATTACGAGACAGATTCATCATGGGACTGAATAAGGGTCCAGAGAAAGATAAATTGTTTCTAGAAAATGTCGCTAAGTTAACATTCGAAAAGGCCATGGAAATTTCCCTAGCAGTTGAATGCATCCGACATCAGTATGAAGCACCGCATGTGGACATAAAAAATGAACCAGAAGTTTTTCGGCTAAAATCGTACCACAGAAAACCATCGTCATCATCATCATCTTCACCCCAACAACAATCGAGAAGTAATCTAACGACAGCCCAAGCATCAACAACACAGCATCCAGCATGTACCAGATGTGGATTAAAAAATCACACGGCGGAGAATTGTCGTTTTATGAATTACGCTTGCAAAACGTGTGGAGAAAAGGGGCACTTGAAGAAGATGTGTAATAAAAATCAACGAGTAAACACAGCAAACAAAGTTAAGCTAAGAAACAACAACTATTCGTGTAATTATTTAGAAGATAATATTAATGATTTATCAATTTTTTATTTCAGAGAAGATAATTTGTTAAAGCCAATTACTATCACAGTTACTATGAATGGAATTGACCTTAAAATGGAAATTGATAGCGGTGCGTCAATCTCTGCGATTTCTGATGATTTTTATCGACAACATTTTAGTGACCTTAAAGTAGTCGAATCAAATTTAGCTCTAAAAACTTACGATGGAGCTGTTATCAAACCTATTGGAATGTGTAAGGTAAATGTTCAATTCAAAAACGTTAACAAACTAGTTGACATATTTATAATTAAAAATGGGGGTCCACCCATATTAGGAAGGAGTTGGATGAAAGCATTCAACATAGGTTTTGAAAGTGTAAATTTTTTAAATGAAACGCAACAGAACCTAGATAATGATTTAGTTAATGTTTTAGAAAATTTTAAATCTCTTTTCGATGGGAGTTTGGGTACATTCAAATATGGCACAGTTTCACTAAAACTAAAGGAAGGTGCAACGCCTAGGTTTTTTCGCCCAAGGAAATTGCCATTTGCAATTAAAGACAAAGTGGAGTCTGAAATTGACAGACTTGTTAATCTTGGTGTTCTCCAGTACGTAAAATATAGTGAATGGGGTACTCCAATTGTGCCTATCATGAAAAAAGACGGCTCAGTCAGAATATGTGGTGACTACAAAGTCACTTTAAACCCACATTTAAAACCCTATCAATATCCTTTTCCCAGAATCGAGGAGCTTTTTGCAAAACTTCATGGGGGGCAGAAATTCTCAAAAATTGATTTGGCAATGGCTTATCAACAACTACTTTTAGACAAAGACTCTAGAAAATTAACCACTATATCCACTACTAAAGGTTTACTTGAATATACAAGAATGGTTTTTGGAGTCGCACCAGCTCCTGCGATTTTTCAGGAAAAAATAGAATCTTTATTAAGTGGAATAGATGGGGTTACAATATTTATGGATGATTTATTAACAACAGGGAGAAATAAAAAGGAACACCTTAAAACCCTGTCGTTGGTGCTTTCGAAACTTCAGGAAGCCGGTTTAAAAGTGTCTCCACACAAATGTGAATTTTTTAAAGAATCTGTGTGCTATTTGGGCCATGTAATTGACAAACACGGTCTGCGGAAGGATCCAGCTAAGGTTAAAGCTGTTATGAACCTGTCGGAACCAAAAAATATAACTGAACTCCAATCGTTCCTCGGTGTTATTAACTTTTATCGCCAGTTTATGCCCGATTTGGCCACAACGGCAGCACCTCTTTATGATAATCTCTCGGATAAGTTTGTGTGGGGGACGCTTCAAAGAGATTCTTTTGAGTCAGTAAAGAAAATCATGTCATCTGATATTTGTCTCGCTCATTTCGATCCTTGTGAACAAGTTAAATTAATAGTGGATGCAAGTCCAGTAGGATTGGGCGCTGTGCTAGTCCATCAGTATGGTGATGGTAAAGAACTTCCAATTTCGTTTGCGTCTAAAAGACTTTCAAAAACGGAAATGAAATACTCCCAAATTGAAAGAGAAGCTCTGGCAATTGTTTTTGGTGTAAATAAATTTCACCAGTATCGTTTCGGTAAAAGGTTTGTTTTAGTATCAGACAACAAACCTTTGATATCCATATTCGGGGATAAAAAAGGCATTCCCGTCATGACGGCAAATAGGCTGCAGAGGTATGCTCTATTCTTGTCCGGATACAACTATACAATTCAACATGTAAAGTCAAAAAATAATATTGCAGATTTTTTTTCTCGTGCAGTTGAAAATGTTGAGGAATCGGAATTAAGTATTCCGGGAATGATTTCGAATGATGTTTTTATAAACTATATTGTGAGTAATGAATGTCCTGTTACTTTTACTGATGTTCAACGCGAAACAGCAAATGATGAAATTTTGCTTAATGTTGTGGATTTGGTTAACAACGGTTGGCCAAACAAACTATTAGATTCCAGGTTAAATGCCTTCTTTTTAAGAAAAAATGAGTTATCTATTTCGAAAGGTGTTTTATTTTGGGGATACAGATTAGTTATACCTAAGAGCATGCAAGAAAAAGTTTTGAAGGAGATGCATAAATCGCATTTAGGTATTGTTAAAATGAAAAGTTTGGCAAGAGCTTATTTTTGGTGGCCTGAAATAAACAAACAGCTAGAGCATTTAGTAAAGAGTTGTGATCAATGTTTACCTTACACTGCACATCCACCAAAAAATGAACTCATCTCCTGGGATTGGCCGACCAAACCATGGGAAAGGCTTCATTTAGATTTTATGGGTCCAGTTTTTGACAGGTACTTTTTAATATTGGTGGACTCTCATAGTAAGTGGATCGAATGTATCGACATGAATAAATCTATTAGTAGTAAAAGCACAATCGAACAACTGAGATGCATTTTTTCGCGTTTTGGACTACCAAACATAATTGTTACCGACAACGGTACACAATTTAAGTCGGAAGAATTCTCACAATTTTTAAGAAACAATGGAATTGAACATTTGACTTCACCAGTTGGTCACCCAGCTTCGAATGGGCAGGCGGAAAACGGTGTAAAAACTTTGAAATTAGCTTTAAAAAAGGCGTTACACGACAAAAATTCTCTGTCGGATTTAAACCAATGTTTACAACGTTTTTTGCTAGATTATCGCAGTTCCATTCATAGTACAACTGGTGTAAGTCCGGCACAATTAATTTTTAATAGAAGTATTAAAACAAGATTAGATTTGATAAATCCAATGAAATTTAAAAATAATGTAAACTTTAAGTTAATTGAAAACAATGTAAAGAAAAATCAACTGAAACAAAAACAATTTTATAAAGGTCATGGTAAAAGAAAGTTTAACATAGACGATTTTGTTATGACGAAAGATTTTAGCAAAGCAGGAAGAGTAACTTGGGTGAAAGGCAAAATTATTAAATCTCTTGGCAAACAATATTATCATGTAAATATACTATCAAAAAATTTAAATTGGAAAAGACATGTTAATCAACTACGCAAAATAGAATATAAAAAAAACACGGTTCATAAATCTGTGAATGAAATATCACGTACTGTTGATTTAATTAACACTAAAACTATAAATTTTGAAGATAAAGAAAAAGTAAATTCAAATTTGTCAATTGTAGATTCAGTTAAAGATATTCCGGCTAAAATACCTTCACCACATTTAACTAAACCATTACCTGCGCCGGTCTTAGATGAAGTATGTTATAGAAACAGGAAATTGAGAAACAGAACAGTAACATATATTTAAAATGTAACAGAGCAATAAGAGGGGAGAGTTGTAATGTATAGCAAATAATGCATAATAAATATGCACGTATGTAGTTACCTTAAGATTATAGCATATTCTATGTATATATATCTACCCAATGTATGTACATGGTTCTACCTTAAGTCATAGTCAGTTGCCTACCTACCGAACAGCCGACACCATCTCCTATTGCTCTGCCACGAATTAAACACTTATTATAACTATAGTATAAGTACAATTAATATTAATAAATGAATTAAAATTAAAGGCATCATTTCATTTGTGGTTTATCCAAACATCACAAATGTGTTCAGAAAAAATTATCGAGGTATTCGTTGCGTTAACTTATTCTATTTTGTTCCCCGTTCTTTTACAAACTACGGTTATATCCGATCCAATTTCACGATCCAGCTCTGAGTTTAATTCAATTTGACTTGCCTTTCAACAGAGATGTTTTTATTATTCATTAGAAATGTAAAGTAAAGTAAAAAATGTGTAAATATGGTTTAGTCTATAAGAGAGATTTGTACTCGATAGATGATAAAATAAATATATAAATAGTGTAGGAAGTAAGCTTGATCGAATCATAGCAGGAATATTAGTGGGACTTTACATTGATTTCACCCGGAACCACTACCAATGTTCCATTTCTGTATACAGGCCGGGATTTTAAACCTTTTTTTGCATACAGTACCATTCGCGGAAATAAGTAGATTTAAAAAATTGTCATCTAGGTATGTCGACCCAATAAATCCTAGCGAAACTGAAAAATTTCCACATGCCAATATCAACTCCAAATAAAGTGGATTTAAGTGGATTCTGCCTTCAGTTCAAGAATTATAACTTGTTTTCAGAATCATGAGCGTTATTTTTGAGACAAATTAACGGTTTTAGAAGTTTTCCGGATGCCCCGGAGCGCCACGCTTTGCATGTAGGTATGTATAATAGCCATTGAGGATCAGAGTTCCTCTATAGGTATAGCCCCAAAGAAAAAACGTTTTTAGATTACTTACACAAACCCCCAGACACAAGTTGCCATTATGAGCACCCCTTACATTTGCAAAAATACAAATTATTATATTTATTGAAGTGACCTAAATCGGATTTCGGCACCCATATGCTAAAACTCCTACACAAATGTGTACCCTATCATAGGTACTGATGCCCATGTCCTAATTAAGAAATTCCTAAAACGCTCCGAGTTCTCATTCCGCGCCTATTGCAAAGCAGTAGCAGCAGCTAGCTCCTTCTATTTGAATTTAAATCACACAAATAAGCAAATATTTATTTGGTCTAATATAATATACAAAGATAACACTTTCGTTCGCTTACTTTACTGAGCTGAAGAAACATTTTGTTGCACAATTAAATACAAAAGCAATGACCGAAACTTATTGCATTCACAAAACCAGAAACGAAACTGATTCATTGAAATACTCAACAATAATAATAAAAAAAACAATCAGTCTAGTCTGTCGTGAAATAGCTTTTCATAAATTGGATTTCGTCCAACATCCTGCCTGACCTACCAACTGTATGTATATAAGGTTTGTTTTTAGAAGATGACAATTTTTTGGACGCACAAGGCACAACCATGATGATGTGTATACCCTTTGGCCAATTAGTCTCTAGCTTTACTTGTTTAGCTTGCAAAATGAATTTAGTTTTCTTTCCTACGTCACTGCCAAAACCAAAGGCCATGCCATGAGTTCTAACTAATTTGCACCAAATTGTAAATTTTTTTTTTCTTTATAAGAAAGGTGTGTTGATGAACTCAAATGGGAACAAGAACGAGATAAAGTCAAGGATTCGGAAAAAAATAATGAAAGTTCTTAGCTTACCAAACTTTAAAATCCTTCCTTGGAATGTAAATGTAGTTTTGGAATGTTATCACAAATGTTTTGCAAGAGTTTTGTAAATACAATTAAAGTTTTTTAATTTCTTAATTTTGTTTGAAAAATGAAAACAAATTTTCGAGCAGCTTTTATGTGATGAAGGTGAAGTGACAATAGCCCGATGCAGGACCCGAGCCCGAGCGCCGAACCAGAAACGAAAACGAAAGCTCCAAAAAATGTCAGCTGTCATTTGTGTGACGTATGATTTGTTTATCAAAAACAAAAATGCACCCAAAGCTATTAACAACAAACAGAGCTTTTGGTGCATTTTATGCAGAAAAGTTTACAGAAGAGTCGATACAGCAAGTACAGTGTACATTTTCAACATTACTACCAAGGAAACCAAGGTATATGTATTCGTATTTCTATTTAATTTCAGATTCATGTGTGGGAGGAGTGGAAGATTGTGGAACGTGACCTTATAGGCTTTCACACTGGATCAAAAAACTCAGTTTTTGTCTAATACTACGTTTTCATTAGGGCCGAAATTAGGATATTTGAAAATTTGCTAAAAAAGTGTTTTCATCTAGGTTTGCACATTTGATTTGACAACAGACTATCTTTTTCTTTTGTATAACCTTTTCATTTTTTTCTTGTTTTGATTTGTTTACTTCTGCCGCTGCCCTGGATTTTATTTCAAAATTGTTATTTTGTATTGTTTACTTCTGCCGTTGCTTCGCATATTGGTTTGTTTACTTTTTCCGTTGCCTTGGATTTTGTTTCAAATTGACATTTTAGAAAATATTCTATTCAATTGTTTTCAATTTAGTTGCGTTTGATTTGTTTTCACATAATTTGCAACCTTGATTTCGTCCAAATCAAAAAAAAAATTAATTTTATTTTGTATGGGAAGTGGAGTCAAATTTGGAAATTTTCTACGAAATCACCTTTTTTGCCCTAATGAAAACGTAGTATAAAACCCAAAACCTACACCAAAGCCACAAGGTTTCCCATACATTTGTCTCTTTCATAAACTAGTAGTTTTTGATAAAACTCATCAAAACCTACTTGCAATCGCAAGTATGTGAAAACATAACAAACTGATATTTGGCACCATCAACTCGTCGATAAAACAGTGTAGTGTTCTCAGAGTATAGGATTTTTACCGACAAAAGAGAGAAAAAGCGAGGTGTATTTCTTATTTGAGTTGGATTTTCACTAAATGTCAAGGGATTTTTTGGAAAAAATACCTTCAAACACTCACATATTCATGAAACGTCAAACAAAACCTAGTTTTTGTTCAGTGTGAATGCTCCAACTAGGTTTCGTAAACTTTTTGAGTTTTTGGTCCAGTGTGAAAACCCTATTAGCAAGACACCTTTGCTATATAAACTATTGTTCTCTTTGTTGTAGAACTATATACATATGAGGCAGAAATTTCTTTCGCAATTGCTGCTTGCTAGGTGTCTGTTAAGTTATTTGTGGTTTGTATACTAGCAACCGAATTCCTGGGCACCAGAGGGCACCACTCAAAAACACTGTCATTAGTGCTATAGAGTCTATATAAAATGGTTAGGAGGTAATTACTGTTGTGGGTATTAGGGTCCGATGCTATATTCTGATTGTGTTGTATAAAGCAAAGAAGAGGGCGACATAGACAAAAGTCATCGCCAGAGTACTATATTTACTATTGTTGATTTATTTATTTAAACAAAATTTACTCCGATCATTTTGCAAGTTTAAACTATCATTTTAACTATACATCAGAAAGAAAACCTAGTAGATCTGACACTATGAACCATCGTCTTTCAAGATCAAGACAAACATATGGTGACATAATGTACATGATAAAACCACTAAAGATATGGCATTGCGCATGATACAAACGTTGCGTAGAACAAAACGTCAAACTCCATGTGTGTCTGTGACGCAGGGCGTAGAACAAAACAAAAATGAAAAAGAGAAGGCACTATCTGTTTAGTTGTATTTCTTTTCACTCTTCTGCATAATGGCGCTTAGCTCTCCCCCGCTTTATAGTGGATTTATATTTTTCTGCAACACCTTATAGCCTATTCACACCAAACCATAAACGAGCATTTATAGCCTATTCACACCAAACCATAAACGAGCATTTACTCGTTTTCCGCAAAACGACTACCTAAAACGACTAGTTTTCCCATACATTTTGTATACCCAACTCGTTTTGCAAAACGACTCGTTTTTGCTAAAACGACTTGAAAACGAGTTGCGATTTGAAGATGAACTACACGAACAGATCTTTTTGTGAAGTTATTGTGAATAGACACTCAAAAAAAAAACAGCTGACGGCTTTATGTCAAATTAAATTCAATATTTCTACGATTTGAAATTTGAAGACATTCTTGGCAGCCGCGGTAAGTAATATTTTTTAGAAATGATTTTATATCACTGTTTTTATTTATAATTAGGAACCAACGAATGGAAGGACTATTTGGTTGTGAAGCACTTTTCTGTGGAGGGTCATCTGGCATTCCGTGCCGTGCTCTTTAAACGACAACGAAGTACCAATCGATTTCTTTTCTTGATAATCAGAGGAATCGTAACATCATCAAGGTATGTGAGTCGGTGCTGTTGATTCCGAAGATCTACCAAGAACAACAGAACAAAGATCTCTGTCATTCTAAGACCTTGGTGAAGAAGTGATTGGAATTGAACACATGAACACAGACAGGAAGATTCAATAAATGTTAAATCAGTAAGTTAGTGGAATAAGGACCCTAAATTGGGTGCCAAAACTACCAACTTGCTTTGAATCCATACATCTGCATTTGACAAAAATTCTTTCCAATTAGCAACCGCATGAATATTCCATCAAGCACCTCAGGGAATATGAAGGCAAGGAAGGATTGAAGTAATTTAAAGACGAGGGAAAGAAAAAGAAGCGCAGAGAGAACAAAGCAAATTTCGAAAAGAATTTTACATAAATAAATACAAATATAACTTTATTTGAACATCTTTTTTCTTATCGGCGTTCTTGTTTGTTGTCAACATCCTCAATTTTTGGATCTTGATTCCTTATTTCCTACTAATCTTTTTCCTCCTTTTCAAATTCATCGTCAGTCGTCCTCGTCACTAACTTCTTGGTCACGTTCTTTCTTGACGAGGAACTTGATTGGTTAGCGGATGAATTAAAAGTGTAAGTCCTCCTTGATAAACAAAACTATCCTTGTTCGACGTCCCAGAGGCTCAGAATTGTCCTCCTGAACATTGAACGAGCTTTCAGCAGCAGATTGCCACACGTATTGTTCATCATCGTTATGATTCAGGCTCATGGCAGATTCTTTTTGTCAGCGGCATATAGTAGGCAAATTAGAAACCAACACTAAGCTGTCCAATCTTTGCTTCTTCAAATGCAGTATTATTTTTTAAATTTATTGATATTCAAATCATTCACTCATTTGCTCATTTCATTGATTTTTATATTTTTTTTTTATTTTCAATTTCCAACAATCGAAAATGTCAAACAAAAACGAGTAAATGTTCGGTGTGAACGCTCAACTCGTTTTGGTAAACGAATAGCCAAAACGAGTGCGGTGTGAATAGGCTATTACTTGTTTTCCGCAAAACGACTACCCAAAACGACTCGTTTTCCCATACATTTTCCATACCCAACTCGTTTTGCAAAACGACTCGTTTTCCGCAAAACGACTTGAAAACGAGTTACAATTTGAAGATGAACTACACGAACGGATCTTTTTGTGATGTTATTGTGAATAGGCACTCAAAAAAGAGAGCAGCTGATGGCTTGCTGTCAAAATAAATTCATTATTTCTGCAATTTGTTTGATACAGATTACATTCTTGTTCTCGCGCGCCGGCGGTAAGTAATATTCTTACTTACAAATATTTTGTATACCTACCACTGTTTTTCTTTTTATCATAAGTAGGTAGGTACATAGAAGACGAGGAGTTAAACAAGACTTAATTTATCTAAACCAGAATTCTATATGATATTTACCAGGAGGAGCTCATCAAGTTGTACGTGCGTACCTATCGTTTATTTATCAGAACAAAGTTCTCAAAGTCATTCGAAGAATTTGGTGTAGAATTGCGTGGAACTGTTTGGGAAACTGAGCAAGGACAAGGAGAACAACAAGACAACTACTACAGCTGCATCTGGCGAAGAGTATTGCTAATTAGCAGATTATGTGAACCGAATGAATATGCCACCCAGCACCGCAAAGAAAATAAAAACATACGGCTGGTATCTGTGACCAAGGAAGGGTTGGATTCGCCTAGACAGGTGACAAAAAGAAGATCGAAGAAAACAGGTCAAAGTTCAAAAATAATTTTATATAAATAAAAATAAATATAGCTTCATTTATGTCTTTTTCTTGTCGGTGTCTTTGTTGATATCTTCATCCTCGCAACATCTTTATAACTGGGCTCTTTAATCCCAATTTCTTTCTTCTTCACTTGACTTCCTAGTAGGGCTCTATCTCGACTATCAACTTCATAGGATAGCCAATGAATTGAGGGGATGCTTGTTAACAATTTCCTTCTTCTTGCACTCCTGCAAATATTAGGCCTGGTTCTTCTTGATGTACAATACTGTCTTTGTACCATGTACCAAGGGCTCAGAATTGTCCTGATGAAGGAGCCACCACCAGCAGATTCCCGCACGTATTGGTCATCATCCTTGTGCTTAGGTGACAAGCACTTTTTCGGCGACCAAGTAGTCAGAATAGAAAATAACACCAAACTGTACAATCAAACATCAGCACCGGCAATGCTTCCTTAGGTTAATTTATGCTGGTTTATCAGTTTTAATAGGTCGCAAATCAAAAATTAAATTGCTTTGTGTTCGTTTCAGTAACTTCTTTAATAATAGGAATTACTTTCACTTGACATTGAAAATTAAAATGTCAAACAAAAACGAGTAAATGTTCAGTGTGAACGGTCTACTCGTTTTGGTAAACGAATAGCCAAAACGAGTGCGGTGTGAATAGGCTATTAATCTGCGAATTTCAAGAAAAGTAAATGTTAATGCACCATTACACTACAATCAAGCGAACAAACCTTTTTATCGCTGCAAAAAGCACAATGTGCAGCGTAAACGTCAAAATACTTTGACATCTGTCACTGAGAAAAGTGACAAATTTGTTTACGCGTTGTTTTCTGAAAAAGAATTTTAATTTTGAGCACTTTAGAAAATATTATCAGAAATAGATTCCCAAATGAGTTACACAATGAATATGACCAATTCTGTGAACGTTTCCGTCGAGGCACCATGTGAAAATCAAATACAAGAAATAACTTACGATGGAACTGAAATATACCAGCCGTGAGTTGAACTAGTCCCAGCCGGCGCGGCAAGAACTAAACATTTAAATCTTTATCTTTTAATTTTTCTAGGCCGCCAACGCTTTCGGAGAGCCTCACAAAATGTGCAGCTCGTATTGATTTCAGCAAGACTTCGCTGGACGATTTGAAAAAAGAAGATAAATCTTCAGATGAAGACTTGAAAGATCCATCACAATTTCAACCAAGTCTATGGCCATGGGATTCGGTACGCAACAAACTTAAAGATGCACTTACAGAGATATGTGTCCTATCTGATGTCATTTCAATTGCAAAAGACAAGCGGTACCTAGTACTGGATCCTGTCCCAGAAGAACCTGAAGACACCAAACCTATCATACAAGTTTACGCCCGCAAAAAAGCACTTAGTCAAGCGGCCAATGTGCTTCTAAACGGAGCCGAACGCCTTCGAAGCTGCCACACCGAGCAAAGAAATCGAAACGTATCCGACTTTCATATTGAGCTGTTACGCCTGAGGCAGAATTGGCGTCTGAAAAAGGTTTCTAACGCTATTATAGGCGATCTCAGCTACCGAACAGCTGGTTCCAAGTTCGGAATGAGTGGAACTTTTGAGGTAACCAAAGCCGAAGATGTTGTTGATGATGAAGCAACACCCGCTGGGCCTGGGAATGGGGCGGTGACACCAGTAGCGAAGCCAACATCAGCTTTAAGAGTAAATGTTCCCCCTGAACTGCAAGGTGTTGCTTACATCAAAGTAATCACCCAAAAAGATCAAGAAGATCTGTGTACTGCGAATGTCAACTTGATGGGAACTGGACAAAATATTACCCAACAAGTAGGTGTTTGGCAGAAGACATTAGAATTTGCCCAAAATGTTCTTTTCTGCAAAGAACTATTCAGTCAGCTGGCTAGAGAAGCCATTCACATGCAAGCCCCCATTCCACACGTTGTCGTAGGCAACCAGATCAGAGCAACACTCCTCCCAGGTATCCAGCTTATAATCTCACTGTGTCACTCCACAACATTTGACTCAAGCCAACCAGGACCGATAAACGACCATGATCACGTCCTTGAGCATTCGCTGCATCAATTGCTGCGAGAAGTTCATCACAAGAACAGTCATCACCCGTTTCCTCATCCAGCTAGTGGGCCAATGGGTCCAAGTAAACGACGTATGTTGGCCGGACCTATAGCAGCCGATAGGCATGAACTCCTCGAAATGACCAAGTCTCAGACTATACTCGAACAAATCATTGCCCAGGCACAACACATATTTATGCGCAAGCGGACGCAGTATGTGCTGGACACATTGGCACGAGACGTCAAAGATCCCCAGATAGTATCGCATTGGAATGCAATGAATAGTCCAACAATGGCGTGTGTCAAAATCAACATAGTAACTCATGGGTAAGTGGTCTCAAGTTTTTTTTTTTTATTCCTAACTGGTTTAATCGTTTTTCCAGCTACGACACAATAAACCGTACTTCACTTGTGATCCATGTGAAGGAACGGTCTCTGAAGTGCATTTGTCGTGATGGACGTGTCATGCACTTGTCTTACGAACCTCAAGAACTCCGTGACCTGATCCTCTGCCAGATAAACCAGCACCAAATATCATGTCTTCTCAATCTAGCTCGCTGCATGGCATGGCAAGTGCTTTCGAATAGCAATCATTTAGGGATAGGTGAAGTGGAGCCACTTGGAAATGCTAGTTCATGTCTATTGGCTTCACCCAACAGTGATCGCATGATTGCAGTCCAAATTCGATGTGATCCTCAGATAGATGTTAAGGTATTCATTGCACGCAGTCCTAGACAAGATTTCTTCCCCAGTCCTCTGGTGCCAGAAAAGTTTTGGGAAAATTTGGGCGGACATTTCAAAGAGGTTATTGTGGCGTTATTTTTATAAGAAAACAAAAATATTCAACTTAATTTTGAACTTGCAGGTGAAGTTTGACAAAATTGAAGGAAAGAGTTTTCTAAATAAAATGGAGTTCCTTATGGCCAGTCTGACGAGTTCATCGTCTTAGTAAATGTTTGGTTAAGAGCTTTTAGAAAAGCATTATAATTATTATTTAAAACAAATTATTGAAGTTAATTTTATTGATTAAAGTGGATATACATTTTACAAAATTATTTCAATGCTCTGGTCTTCTTTTGAAGAAAATTTATCAAGCCTGGAGGCCTTTAAGACTTATGGTTACCGTGTGAAAACTTGGAATACGAAAACACAGTGCTTCTGGTGTTGACTCTGATTAAAGGATCCCCATGTCTAAACAGCTATATATGCAGCGGTACTTTCAGCTTTTTGACCAGGTCAATGAAGCTTTAGCTAACATACTGTTCACACTCGAAAGGATTCATTCATGAGGTTTCTATAAAATATTCCATACATGTAAGCTGGGGTGGAATCACGTAAAGTGATAGGTGACTATCACTCTGGTGATAGTCGATTTTGATTATCACCTATACTTGGTATCATGTAAGGTGATCGCCAAATTTTGGTGGGTTATTGGCAGCACTTACAATTTTGACATTTTGATTTATGTACTGTCATTGCACAGTACATTGTATTACTTTTAGGTTAGTTCAGGAAAAGAAGGTCTCAGTACTTCACTTTGGCAGATACTGAAACTGAGATCTCGGAAAACAGGCCTAAACCTAAATAAAAGAGTACTAGATTAAGACAATTTGAGGTTTTTCACTGTATTGTGGTGGGTTTGACTAACTTTAGTGACATATTTGTTCAAGGGAAAGCATCCATTTTCGTTAATTTGTATGTATATACGCACTCGAATGCGTAAAGTTATTTGAATTTATGTTTTAAGTGATAATTTATGAACATTTATTTGATATGTTGGTGGGGTATGTATGTACGACTTTTCTTTGTCTTTTTTAATCAATAGCTTTTTCTAAGCCTAAAAGCTATTGAACTTAGTAATTTTCTTTCCTTTTGTAGCAATTTAATACGTCTAAAACAAAGTATTACTGACCAAGCCAACAGCATAGTTGAGAATCTCTGCTCTGAAAGTGATCAGAGGATAAAAGACGTCAGAGGCTTACATTTTCTGAACATACTTAACCTTTATATGTTGACATATGCACTTATAAGTATATGAACATACTTACGGGTGGTTCAGTCTTCATCAGTAAATTTGTTTGTTGTTTATATTTGTGTTTGTTTAATTTTCTTGTGAACAAAAACAATGTGATAGTGAATACTTTTGAAGACACAACATTTGTTTATAAAGCAACTTTTGTTTTGTTTAAAACAACATTAAAGAAAAAATTTCTTTTCTTTTCTTTCAAGCAGTGGACGGGTTTCAAAGGCAGGAATAGGCAGTTTTTTTAATTATGTTATAATGTTGATTTTTTATTATTTTTGAATTAATTTGCAAATAAATCATTTCTTATCCTGTGCATTTAAACTGTGCCTTGCTTTTTGATTATATTTTCGGTAGAAGAGAGCTCCAATGAGCAATAAGTTAACAAAGCGCTTCACTTTTCTCTCTTTATTTGAATATATTTTAATTTGAAATCATATAACACTACAGCAATATTTTCAATTTTAACTTTTGTATTCTTTGCCGTCAAATTACTTCTCAAAAATCAAAAATGTATGGGTGTGACACCTAAATAGGTGTCACTCGATTTTCATCGCAAAAAGGTGACAATCACGGTGATTATCACCTTACATGATACCAAATTCGCGATGGTGACTATCAACTATCAACTATCACCTTACGTGATTCCACCCCTGTATTTTCAAAACTGAGATAATAACGTACAATAGCGGTTTAGCACTGAACCTCGTTTTTAAATTATTGTTCCGTGAGTCAACTTTATCTAATCCGTGGAAATCGGTGGGTTAACTATTAAACCACTTTTGAACCACTCACCGTCTATACTTTGATTATGCAATCACGAACTGTTTTAAATCGTAAATTGTTTTTAAATTTTGATCCTAAAATGAACCGTTATTGTACAACTGGTACTAACCCTGACGTCACACATGGCAGCTACTGGCAAGCAAGTTACTATCTTTACCTATAATGTTCCAGTTGTCTGGAAGTTTGTCTGTGTGAGTGAAAAATATGAGTCTATAGCAACTGACTTAAATTTCCTACTTTCTTTAAAGTATACAACAATAATAATTATTATGTACCTATAAACGAAAGAAGTTTCTTACATTGTAAGCATTGTATATAATATCCCTTGGGAGTTTTGCTGCTCGGCTGCAGACGGCAAAACAAGGCATTAAGAAGGAAGAGATAGAAGGGAGAAAAGAACATGCTGAAAATATTGTCATCATTGAAAATAATAAAAAAAAATGAGAGCTCTACATAATACGGTTTCAAAAAGTGACAAGTTAGTATTCAAGGGAGGAAAAAATAAAATGAATTTTGTTTCTACACATTTGCTGTACTCGCAGCGCTCTTAACGGCAAAACAAGACATTACTAAAAACTCCCAAGTGATATAACTATAGGCTCTATTTATACAATGTTCCTCATATCATCAGGCACAGTACACTTATTGAAGGTAATATATTGCGCAGGTTGTCAAAACCTGATCTGTCACTTTGGCAGCTCAAATTAAAAAAAATGGCTGAACAGGGAGACATAATGGTGGTAAAAATCAACAAAAATTTATCTTTTTTATTAAATATATGCTTATTTATATAAATTTAATTATCAGACAATCACTTTTAAAAAACCACGAGATTTCTATACTATTTTTACATGCAAACAAGTTAAAGTGTCTCCAGAGCCAGCCATTTTTCTTTATTTTGACAGATGCGCAGAAGTATGCAAAAATGAAAACGCTAAAGATATTACCTTTAATATGTGTACTGTGATCATCAGGTGTGGATTTAACTATTTGTCTTAATAATCGACATTACCGACACTCTATTCAATGCTGCATACGGATAGTTAATTTTTCACTTAAAATCGTATGACAGGTAGTGTTAAATTTAGAGCTAGAATGCGAATTATATTGAGAAGTAGAACGAATGGTGTGTCTTCTAGTGAGCAATCGCAGAAGTACTTTATTTATCCTGATAAGATATATATGGAAATCCTAGCGCACGCCGCGTACGAATACTCCCACACGTACAAAGTTGTGTTCAATGACAACACTTTAGAAATAAATACATATTGGTATAATGACATTACCTTATAATCTTCTAAATTGTGTATTTAAACAAAATTGGAATTTCAGCCCACTTTGTAAACTAACCCCGAACTACTCCATAAAAAATGCTTGCAACCAATTTTAATTATAAATATTAAAACAAAAGTATTTATTTATTCGAGCTTGGCAGTACTTATTTACGTAAAGCACGTAAATGCATATGAAGTCAAGTTACCGACCGTTACGTATGTCATAGCTCGCTTACGTTTGTTTTGGTTGTTTTTTTCGTATTTTTTGTAGTCTTTATCCTCCCCCGGCACGAAGTCCATTCACCTTAAACAAAAAAGAAAACTTAAAACAATATTTTATATATTCCCAATTATCCTTCCGTATTTATAAATAGTTAATACCCAGGACAGACAGTTAATTGGTCAATTCTGTGTCTACAAACAAATTCACACCCAACATTCAGCTTCCATATCCATCGCGTAGTTGTCCAGCAAAAGGACGGAAAATCAATAAAAAATACACATTTTTGCGGCTACAAGATACCAAAAACAAACAAACAAAAAAAAAAAGAAAAAAACTTGTTGAAACGCCCTTTTATAAAATCGAGTTTTATTTTCCTTTTAAATCCAAAAAAATATTCATTTATCAAATGTTTCCCATCCGCTGGCAAGCTTCAAACAATAATGTTAACAGAAAATCCTTCGGCTTCATCGAGAATTGTTAACAAAGACTCTAGTGATAGTGATAAGGTGGGCCAACAAAATCAACCCACTCCCATTTCATTTACCAACACAATTGTTAGCCATCAAACCCCAGTGTTGTTCTCAACAAATCGTGGATTGTTCCTGAGAAAGGCCCACAATATTGATAGTCCAGCTGCCTCTGCTGGCAGTACGAGTACGAGTAGAGATTCCAGGAGCAGTGCATACGAATTGAGTTTCTGTGATCTGGAGCGATGGGTATGATTAAGAAGGAGGAGGAGAATGAAGTCCTTTGACAACCTTATAACACGAACTTACTAATTTGTGGTAATTTCCTTTTTCAGAGTACAAATCGTGCGAATAGCATTTGTTTGAACGATACAATCACCTATTCGCTGAACAATCAAAATAGGCCATCGGTGAGATTTTCGACGGTGGAACGTAACATCAGCGAGAACTTTGACCGTGATAGTGTTTTTAATTGAGGAAAAACCCAGGAGGCATTAACAACGATACCTAATTATCAATCTAGAACAGATTTTGATGTTCATTCGGAGGATAATCAATTATGTAAGTTTTTTTTTTAATGTTTTATTTAGGAATCCTTACGATATATTTATAATTCACAAATTACCAAAGCGAGTTGTTAAAACCTCAAATATAAAGGTGGGAAATGCTGTGCCTGCATGAGTTAGCTCAACAGTCTAATAAGAACCACATTTCTCCGATTGGATTCCAAAACTCGGTTGTAATAGGGTTTGGATAAGTCCATGCTCCTCTGAGGTATCTCTCCTAGTCTACATAGAAATAAATGAATTTTAAGTGCAACTTTTACTCGATTAGATGCAAGCCATCGATCCCTTTATTTGACTTTTGTTGACGTGAGTCCATTTCCAGATTTCAACCAATCCTTAAAATTATTACAGAATTTCAAGTCACTCACATTTCTTTATTTAAAAATGTACATGTAGTATTACATACCTACACAACTAAAAACTCTGGGTTGAGCAACAGGCTGTTTCTTTTTCCACTTTCGTTAGTGCTACAAAGATTGGAATTTTGATCTCCAGGCCTTCTGGATATCTAGTTCTCTGTCTTCAATTGCATATCTCAAGTATTTGATCACGCCATTGTAGATTAGGTACCTATATATCTGCTTCCGGCTCCCTCTGGTATTGCATCAAAACATCCGATCATCATGTTGATAGTCAAGAACCTTAGCGTTCGGTGACTAAAATTGGACTAAAATCAGCCCAAGAGACCAAGGCAGAACCCCTAGTTAGCTGACCTCCAAACTACATTTCTCAGTAACTGCTGAGGTGCATTTTGGAAGCCAACCCTGCCCCACTGAGCCATTGGGTCACGGGTGTGACACGCAAAGTTTGACGTAATTCATTGGAATATTGTGGGCATACAAATAGCCGCCATCTAACCCATTGAACATGATTATATCTGGTTTGCAACCATACACATATTCCTCGTATATAACTGAATCAAGTCAGCTTTGTCAATCTGCTTTCTGCCGACACGAGCCAGGGAAATCACGAGTGCATACCCATCTAAGTCAGAACAGTCAGAAGCTTCCTTTCTTGGTGGCGCTAACCAACCAACATACCGCACGAGCTAGTCCGGTTCCTAGCCAGCACATCAAGGTGGTTAAGGTCGTCATTGATTGGATCTCGACACCTTTGGTGAGGTTCCCCACTGCTGTTATAACCCTCAGTATTGGAATTGAAGACTCCATACGGGCCACATGTCCATACAGTTCAATGTCGCTGTCCACTACCACAAATAACTTGTCGCCGGCTGTGCCTCCCATTTGGGCAAACAAAATCATCTTAAGGATCCAAAACACTCACCCACCTTGCGAAAACTCTTGCCTTTGAGAGAAAAACCGCTCACACACAATCGCGGCTTTCGATTTTGATTATATATATTTTTTTTTTTTTTTTGAAAAAGTGCAATCTTAGCTTCCTTACAGAGTACCAGGCGATAACTATACAAAGACGATTTCAAAACACAACTATGACTTCTAATCTAATAATTCATGACTCCTGAAACCTTTGTGTGTGCAGCTAGATGCAAGTGTTGAAAAATTATGCAGACGATATTATGCCGTATGGAAAAGTTGGGTGGAGACATTACGCAGCGGTTAGGTAGAATTTCCACGGTAATAGACGCGTTGGAAGAGTAAAAGGGCTGCTGTACATGCAGCTGGGGAACATATTTAAGGAGAGAAAACTTGTGAAAATGGAAAGACGAAACCCTACCCTAATGGAATCATTTTTAAGAGGCCTTTTAAATCCACACGAAGAGTCCTTCTGTCAAAATCTACGCTTTGTCAAGTTAACCTGGTGATACTACAATGCTACTATGCCAAGTCAAGAGCCTCTGAATAGGAGAAATACTAGGATCGAAGTCGAAAATTATTATGTTGTTTAAAAAAGAGTACAATTTTACCTCTTTCAGTTGTTTATTTAAACATTAAGGCTTGATTCTAGTTGCCATGAACAGACGTCTAACAAACCAATCCAAGTGCCGCTTCTTTATGGTTTATGCCATTAATGTACTAGATTTCTATTTTAATCTAAGATAACACGTCTCATGGCGCCAACTTGGCAATTTTCAAAAAAATCAATGAGCTATGTTACTTTGCACATGTGGCTTTTTCTCCTTCTTTCACACTCTCAGTTCTATATCCTTATTTGCACGATCATTCCGAAAGAGAGTTGTTCCAACATCATCATTCATCACCCTCACCTCACAACAAAGTTGAGTTCAATATAGATCTATAATGGCGCCATGATCTTTTTTTGCTCCCTCTCGCCTTTGGGGCCACAAAAAAAAAAAAATTTATAGAAATTTGTTCTTGGAAATCACGAGTAATTGCCACCTTATTCTGATATTGAGTGAGTTTTTACCTATATTCATGTCATCCAATCAGTTAAACTCAAAAATACGCTCCCTATTCAGTTTTTGGTATTTCATTAGATTCCCTCTTTTGGTTTGATTTGATTTTGATTTGATATTTATTTATATAACTATTACAAGTTTAAATCTTAAATAACATTTTTAAATTAAAAACAAAAATTCTAATTTAAATTTACATAAAATCAATTTGAATTTTAACAAGAATTGAAATCTATTAAAAATGTATTTTAATAAAATCAATGACAAGTCTCTTAAATCGTTGGAAGTTGGACTCATCTTTTCATTCTCGTGGCAGCGAGTTGAAAAGTTTGACTCCTTGGTACATCACAGATTTTTGGGTGCTGCTCTTGTTGTATCTTTCCAGTCGGAAATCATTTGCTGATCTGAGATTGAATGGTTGCAATTCTCTAATATAAACCAATTTCTCCTGTAGATACTGTGGATAATTTTAAAAACATATTTTTATGACTTCTCTTTTCGCTGCCTTTTAAATGAGGGGAACCATATTCATAACATAGTTTACGCAATCCACTTGTGAAATTTGTTGCAAGCTTTGTTCAATAACAGCAACCAAGTATTGGTCTCCTCTTAGCTCACTTAAAAGTTGTCCCTTCATTTTCGAAAAAGATTTTTCTATAGGGTTAAGCATTGGGGAGTGGCAAACATTTCAATATGCAATTCCTAGCAGATATTACATCTCGAACTTCTTGTGTCTTATGGATTCTGGCATTATCCATTACTAAGAAACCACCATTTAGATGTGTTTCGTTAAGTTTTTACGTTAGTTCGTGGAGAAAAGAACAAAACTTGTTAGAGTTACAAGTGGAGTTTGTAGAATCTTATAATGAAGCCCATTGTGTAAACTCGTAATTGTAAAGTACGTGAGGAATTCATTTGTTCCTGTTCTATTGAAGTTAGCTTTAGAGTAACTTAAGATGGTGGAGACCATTTCTTATAATTGATAAGGAAACCATGAAGTCCTTTTCTGTTTGTAAATTTATCTGTATGTATAGTTTAACATCAATTATACCTGGATTTCTTTCTACATATTCTTCTATAGCAGATAAAACTTCCTCCGTTAATTTTGTTGGCTACTTTTAGCAGTAGTTTCATTAATTTTGGTGCTACTGGCAGCTTCAGAAGTTGTCATTCCTTGTTGATAGTGCGCAACCAAAAGCTGTTTTTTTAAAGCTAGAAAAAAATGTCCTATTGATTTCAAAGCTTTTATTATTTGCTAAAAGGTTAAATATATTTGCTTTTGGGTCAAAGTAATTTGCTTTTCGGTCAAACTTATTTGCTATTGTGTAAATTAAATGTGCAAATGCTAATGCTATAAAATAAGCAAAGAAGTTTAAATGCTTTGTTTGAGAAGTATTCAAGCCCCGAATTTTTGACTAATTGCCATTTCTACAACATAAGCTTTTTATCCGTTATTTTATTTTTTCTAATTATGTAATTTGAATTGTAGTAATTTTAAAGGCAATTGATGAATACAAAGAAATTGGTTTTATTGTAAGAGCCGTTTATGCGAGAGAAATGAAAAAAGGCCTTTTAAAAAGCGTAAAACTAGACAAATCGTGCTACGACTCATGGAAAACAGTCTCAAAATAAATTTTAGCTCGTATGATGTTTGTTCAACTTACGGCCAATTAATTAAATAAAAAAGAGTGTTAACGGCATATAACTGTTCATACTTAGGTAAAACGCATTTATAATCTTAAGTTATAAACTACATGCTCGCATACAAATTTAAATGCAACCACTTTTGTTGTTGTTTTTTCATTTAATTTTCAATTTGATTTTTCATTTTAAATTTTTAATCAAAATAATACATAGTTTTATTACGTGTGTCTTAAAAACTTAAAATGCAGTTTGAAGAGAATATTTACGGCCATTTTGGAGGTAATATGTAAAGATTAAAATATCTTCTTTGAAATCCTTAAAATACACAAATTCCCATGTTTTGCAAATTTTATAAGAAGCCCTTCTCAAATTAGAGTTTGTTAGATATAACCGTTGAAACCAGATTTTTCTTATTTGTATTTTAACCAAAAACTAAGAACTAACTTTGAAATACCCCTAATTTATGTTATATTTCTAATTTGTATCAAAATCGTTAAAGTCGTTGAAAACAATTATTTTGGCACTTTTAAAAGGAGTAACTGACAAAATTGCAATGCCATCTTCCTGAAAACTAAAAGAACTAACCAAAGAAAGTTCAATGATTAAACTATTGTGACCAATTTAGTCTTAAGGCTTATAAATTTCAGTTAACACAAGAACTCTAGCCGGCCGACCATCAACAACGTCGTGTCTTTGCTGATTCAAATGCATGAAAATGATCCGGAATTTCATCGACAAATCCTAACCCACCTATACAACCGGCAGCCAACCACCCACCATATTTGACAATTCCCCCCCATATTTGACAATTCCCCCCATATTTGACAATTCCCCCCCCCCACACACACACACACACACCAAACACCCACCCCACGTACAGCAACTACGAACCACCCATTATTTTTGACAATTTTTGCCTCACCACCGACACCAACTACAACCACTAACCAACCACCCCCCAATTTTTGACAATTTTTCTTCTTCCGGACACTACCTCCCCCAACCCCCCACACACACCCACCAAAACCACCAACCCCACCACCACCGTCACTTATAATCACCAACCACCCAAACACCCCTCCCCTCCCAATTTATCGACTCGCTTTCTATGCTATCAAAGCAGATATGGAACGTGACTGTGACATTGTGACATTATCACGTCAAAAAGATGTGTAAGAAAAGTAACTTACAATACTTTGGTCAACCAATAAGTGAATGATTCAATGAATTCAATACCTACACCTGTTGTTTCTGAATTATTGAATCTGAATTGTCATCCCCAAAATGGATTCAATCACTATTCATATGCAAGTATGTAATGAAGGCAACACATCCAAGGCAACATTTCCAATTTAACCATGACTTCAAACATTGCAGTCAGTGAAGACTTAATTTTGAAGTTTGCTGGTAATCCTGAAGTAATAACACCGAAAGAAAAAATAGATTTCACAAAATATGCATCAGAAACTGCTCACTTTCTTTTCGAGAATTATTGATCGAACAAGATGACAGCAACCGTACACAAGGTTTTGCTCCATGATGGAGAAGAAATCATTAAAAATTGTGCATTCCCTGTTGGATTATTCTCTGAAGAAGCCATGCATTCTCGAAAGAGTGCCGGAATTAGTATAATTAGCTACTAATAGCGTACAAACTAAAATGTATGTTGGAAGCCCAGTGTTTATAGGGCGTCGGTGGTGTAATGGTTAGCATAGTTGCCTTCCAAGCAGTTGATCCGGGTTCGATTCCCGGCCGACGCACACTTTTTTTTTTTTTTTTTAATTTTTCAGGGGTATGTCTAATCCACAGACCAATACAGACCGCCAACTCGTACTTCTCTTGCCTGAAACACCCTCGAAATATTTTTTCGTGTCCATCTCTGTCTGTGCATTTTGTGATGGCTACCATATGCCTGCGTATGCAATTAAAAAAGCAAGGGAGAGCGCCACATTCTCAAAATAAATGGCTTATCAGCGATTTTTAGCTTGTAGGCAAAAAGAGAGACCATACAGGGAGTTGGCGGTCTGTATCTTATTGGTCCGTGGTCTAATCTAAAATTTTGAATTGTCTGTTTGTTTTTACGAGGGCACAGCTAGGGACTTTTTTTGCGATGTGCCCGTAGTCAAGAGGTTACCAATATCATTATTATGCATTATACCCAGTATCAGCGTTTATGGAGGTTTGATACGAGATACCGCGATGCGAATGTTTTCGAATGTCGCAATGGAAGAGAAATACTTGGACCTGGCAAAGCTTTCCACAATCATGTTAGCGAGGGAAGCTAAGGAAAGAGTCAATTAACAGTACATCTGGAGGTTTTTTTGATTGATTTTAAAGACTCTTTCCTGAACTCTTTTTGGTCTGGTCGCCGTAACTCTTTGATAGCTTTGTAAAGTCATTGTAACAAAACAGCGCACTCCAGAGCTAATTGGGGTTTCGTGAGTTTCTGGCCCACGAAAATCGCCATTTCCACCTTCCTACCTACCATAGAAGCTTCGCTGAACCATCCTTAAACATAGAGCTAAACTCATTGGCTGTTCCTAGATTTGGGTCACACATTTATAGAAATTGAAATGAATCCCTATGCGCAATTCATTCTTGTTAAGGTGCATTCTACTTACATACTGTTGTGGTCGTCTAATAGGTTCACAATTAAGATTTCCAGAGTGGATATTTGAAGCCTCCCTAGTTTGAGTAAGTCTTGTTCTTGTATGTGTGTTTTTTATAGGCGTTTTAAATAAAAGGAATAGAGAAGCTGTACTGAACATTTCAGGTTGGTTTTTGACTGAACAAAAAAATTAATGACAATGCAGCTTCTCTAAAACATTATCTCGTATTGAAGTTTCCTTTTGGCAGACATTGTCTAAACAAATTAAAAAAAAAAGATGCTCGCCCGAGCAGGGACTTGAACCCTGGACCGTTGGATTAAAAGTCCAACGCTCTACCGACTGAGCTACCCGGGCACTTAGGGGTGAACAGCACAAATTGCATTGTTAAACGAATACTGCTATTGGAACACTCTTATTGTTTAAAATACCCCACAAGAAAATATAAATAATTTGATTAGGTATGTTTTTTATCTGCCGAAAACAACAAATTTCTACGAATTTCAACCAAATCCTGTTTCTTGAAACAAAAAATAGGTAGTTTTCGGAAGAAGAGAACTCACGAGAGGATAAGATGATTTTAATCCAAAAAATGTCTGGGCAGAAATTGTGAGTTATGTCGAAATTCAAATTTGAAGAAACATAAGCGAGAGCTACAGTACGTTTTCAACCAACTGTTGGATACCCTATTCCCTTTTTGTATGTGTATGCGTTTGCCTCCTCAGCCAGCCGCTGTTCCAGTTTCAGAAACAAAATTCTTCTTTAGCAGACTAAAAAAAATTCAGTAACATTAATTTTGTGTGGCCGATGTTCAATAACGACTGGCAGAATAAAAAAAGGCATGTGCCACGCCCAAAGTTGAGACTTTTTACTGCCAAGGCAATTACTATGAGCTCAGTGACATTCAATTTTAAGCTTGCAGATCGATTTGAACAAAACAAAACTTAAATTTTTAAAAACTAGATTTTGCATGGAAATAGCGGTTATGGGTATATTTCACAATTTATTCTTGAACCACACTCTGCTTTCTAACCAAGGAATACAAACCGTAGAGTTCGTTATCTAACTTCAAAACTGCGGCCGATATTTTAAAAACATCAACAAAATTAATGCATATTACGAAAAAAATTTAAAACACTAACTGAGGCATATGTTTCAAAACTAAATCTGAATCGAGTAGTTCTTAAGCGATCTTACCTGAACAAAGTTATTTTACAAAAATCACGCCCTTAAAAGTGGGTGTATTGAAAGAATTTACACACAAAAATTAAGGGATATATTTTTCAAATAACGAACTTTAATAAAAGGCACGACTGGGTCGCACGTACTTGCTCCTATGTGCTAACCCGTTTTTTAGTGCAAGATTCTTTTCGAAAAGTGACTTAATTTTAATGATTTTTGCAGAGGTAGCTACTATGTACTATGTAAGTCTTTTCCACGTGACCCATGAGGTAGACTTCAACGCGTTTTTTTTAACGAGGTATCCCCAGTAGGCCTAATCCTCTATCCTTATAAAAATATATACAAAATAAGAAAAAGGTGTATCGAAATAAATTTCTAAAATAAAATAAATAAAATCTTACATAATAAGTGTTTTTTTTTTGATTTTTTTTTGTATTTTTTTTTTGATTTTTTTTTAGTTTTTTTTTGTTTTTTTTTTATGTTGTATGTATATATATTTTAATAATATCCTTATTTAAAAATTAATAGTATCAGTAAAAGGTATCTAATTTCTAAAAGTAAAAATCGTTTAAATTTGATATTGAAGAAAAGGTAAATTGTTGACTTAAATATTATATATTGAAAATTAAAAATAAATCCTTAGAAACAGAGTATTTTAATTCCATTAATGTACGAGTAGTGCAAGATGAGTTTTTTGTTTTCTGGCGTGGTGCAAGTAATTTTATTTACATGATATTTACATGATTTATTACCTGTATGAAAAGTGGAGAATTAAACCTGAATCATATTGTGGTACGTATCATTGTTATCCGTGATCTGTAGTGATATTCGTTTGTTTCATTTTTCAATTTGAATATTTCTAAAAATTCATACAAAGCTAAAAATTGTATCTTTATGTTGACTGATTTAAAAATTAGCAGGAAATTATTTTGTCCGAGTTTTATTATTATCCATGACTCATATTGAATTTCATTTGTTGTATTAGATTGATTGTCAGTTAGTGATTTCTATTAGTTTATGGCCCTGTGTGGGTATTTGTTAGTTGTTAGGTAAGTAATAAAGTATGTGGGAAAGATGCATCTGTCCCTTTACAGATCAATTAACTGAAAATATATACAAATGTTAACTTAAATCTGAAATGGATTCCACAAGAAGGAAATGGAAATGTATAAACTGTTTCGGTAGAGATGTAGTGCTCCGTGGCGTAGCGGTTAGTTTGTCGGACTGCTTACGACGAAGATTATGTGAAATCGGCGATTCCAATTTACAGTTTTTCCAGAGAACTGCCTCTTAAGAGGAGCTCGGATCCGGCGGAAAATTGTGCAACACTTCTGGTCAGTAGTAGATACGCTTGTTTTTAAAGCTGATGATAACCCCCAATTTTTCATTAAGTCATGCAGTTGACAATTTTCTTTGTTGATGATATCTACATATGTTAAAATCGCCCATAACAACCAATTTTATTTTTGAATTATTTTTAAATTCTTTCATGAACTAGGTCAAGTTGTTTCTGAAGACGGTAAAAGAGGTTCTGGGCGATTTGTATCCAGACACTACAGCAATTCCTTGCACTTCAAAAGATACCAAATCAATGTGCTCTTCATTTCCTGTCAACACTCCCAATCTAAAAGCAGTTAAATTGCTCATAAATGTGTGGTTCTTTTTGAAGCACATTATTCCTCTTGGCTTTCTTTCTGTGTAGCCTGTATCCGAACGGTAAAAGCATGTATATTCCGGTATACTCATGCTAAATTCATCAGCTGGAATAGTGTTTGCCTCCGAAAAAATTAAAATGTCACAATTAGAATACCATTTGTCTGCTACTATACAGTCTATATGTTTTTTGAGCGACTGGGCATTGTGATAGCCAATAAGTAAATTCTTTTTCTTAAGAAAGTTGTTGAATGACAGTTCAATTTTGTTGGTCTTCCTAAGACGATCCAGTTCTACTAAAATTGAGTTTTCTTCTTTTGATGGGCCTGGTGCTACAAATTTTCCCAAAATGTATAGGCCTGATATAGATGTTAATCTATTTAAAGCGACATACATCATTGATCTCTTTATTTTCTGATTTTTGCTCAGATCCAAGCAAACTTCGTTATAAGTTTGTCCTTGGCTTTTGTGAATGGTGATTGCTTCAGCCAAAACAAGAGGAAATTGTTTTCGCAAAATTTGGTAGTGGTTGACTGTATTTACATTGATCGGATGGACTTTTCTTGAAATGGGAACATATTTTGGGTCGATTTTGTTGGTTTCTATAAATTTAGCCAATGTCAATCTTGCTTTGACTCCAACCAACTGTTCTGGTGGGAACTCAATCCATACCTTGTCAATCTCTCTATTATCTTTTTTCATTGTTACCAGTCTCAAAACTCCATTTGATCCATTGACCAGCCCGTCTTCGACATCTATGTTGCTAGTGATCATATATTTCAGATTGGTCTTGAATCTGACGGTATTAGGGAGACCTCCGAGATCTGAAAGTTTTTTTTTTTTGCAAGGATTCTAAGGCTCGATTCTTTATTCCCTCGCTGACTTTTCCAAGAACAGAATCAGTGGAGTTCGAAATATATTCTTCACCAGGTGCATGCATAAACTTTTCACTATTGTATTCATCTACGTTTGCATTTGTAGGGTACAAACGAATGGCTTCGCTGGGTACATCTGCAGCATTACATTCCCTGAAACTTATTAACGATGTGTCTTCCTTAGATAGGGTTCCTTTTGCTAGGTTGTTAAGTGCTCTTATGAAAGAGGCATCATTTTTTTGCCGCATAATCTGTGTCAATTCATATATTTTAAATGGTTCCCATAGGGTGTTTTGGTCCGCAAAAACACCGAGCTCATTGTTCTTTGGAGCCTTAAATACAAATGTATCAAAAACAGGTGGTAGCTGGTTCATGTCGCCGACAGCTATCACAGAAACCATTACACAGACCCATTACCTGGCGAAGCCTTGTGTCCACTCTGCTCAATAATCTGCTGCCCACCATCGAAATTTCATCTATTATCAATAGTTTGATGTCAATAAGCTTTTGTCTTATTGTATTGGCGAGTTCACTTGAGAGTTCCGGCATCTGTCCACCGAATTGGGAAACTGGAAGTGCAAACGCTGTGTGTAATGTAACTCCTCGAATTAAAAAGGCTGCTTTTCCGGATGGTGCTGTTAATAATACTTTTATCGAATCCCCGGTGGACCCAGGAATGCTATCAAAATAATATGTAATAATTTGGAATATTGAATTTATAAGAGTTGATTTTCCAACTCCTGCAGAACCACTCAAAAAAATATTAAGCGGAAGCATTTGATGTGTTTTGAAACACATATATGTGCATTAAAATCTCTCTTTGAGCAACATTTAGCTTATTAATGAGTTGTGTCATTTCGTCCTTTGAAACTTTAGGTGGGCTGGTAAATCGATTTGATGTCTTGTCTTTGTATTGTTCGACACCACCTTGTTCTAAAACATCTTTTGGTTGATCCTGCGAAAACACGTTTTCATTCGAATCATCATCTTCATCGTCGGAGTCCTTTTCATTATTTACCTCGTCGAGGATCTCTTCCAACTCTTCATCTTTCACTATTGAATATTTTGCACGTGTTGCTTCAATAATTTGAATGTTTTGTTTGTATGTTTCCTTGGCATCAGTGCCTTCCACTTCCTTCGACTCATCCCTCCAGGGAACAAATAGGAGGACTTGTTCTCTAAAATAATTGACTTCATCCTGGATAAGTTTATATTTCCTGTATCGAATTATTTTGGACTTGCGCCGTTCTTTATATGCGGGACCTTCGTGGTCTTCGTTTATCTCCTCAGTATAGTTTTTTGATTTCTCAAAGTTAGCAGCAAAGTCAGCCAAACATACATTTTCCATTTCAACCGATCTCTTGTTATATTTTAAGAATATATCATCCATAAAGATCTCATGCGAATCCGAGTGAAGTGATTTTAGATGGGCGTTTGATTTCAGCATCATTACTCGCTCATCACTTGGGCTGGTATTGATGTAGATAGTTCCTCTACTGCTTTTTGACAAAGGGAGGGATAACACATGGTAAGCAGCTTCCTGCGCTGACATCAGGTTGCTGTTCAAAAAAACATTTGCAACTTTCCTTAATTTCTCGCGGACGCACTTGTATCCATTGTTTATATCAGAAGCGGCTTCCCTTAAAAGTTTAGATAAGCCCGAATCAACCTTTCCAATATAATTAACAATATAATTGGCTATTCCGTATTCTTCCAGGATATACTGTACGTCGATATTTGCTTCAAACAAATTTAAAATATCCTTATTGTAGGAGTTTACACCAACTTCTTGGCTGTTTCTTTTCAGAAAAACTTGAGTTTTTCTTAAAGAAGATCGGATCGCTGTTATATATTCTTCTTCTGTTAAGCTTAAGGTTGAAAGTATTTCATCGAAAGCAACCGGGATTTCTTCGGGCTTTCGGAAAAAATTATTCATTAATTCTCTTATGTTTTTCAAATTATTTTCTTGACGCTTGATTTGATCTGGAGTATCCAATGGTTTCAAAATCATAGTTCTAGGCATAGTTGGCAGCGGAAAATTAAATCTACACCTAGTCTTGTTTTTTTTCCTTTAGTGCATGTATGGGTATGCTTGTGACGCAAGTACTTTATGAATGGGTTTTTATCATCATACCGGCAACCGGCACGTGATAAATTCATCAATAAACTCAGTGCACTTTAAAGTGTTTGCCGCATCACTTTCAGCTGAGTAAATTGGGGCGTTTTCCAGCCACAAGAACATGTGCTCATGTGGAGAGCCTCTCAATTGAAACTCCACTCTTTCGTAGCTATCTATGAGGCGGTATTTCTTGAACGGTCCATGTTCATCTCTCAAATAGTTCATAAATTTACTTACTTTTTGATCAAAGTATCTCCCACATGTTACAGGATCATTTCGAATAAGTTCGGTTTTGTCTTGTTGATTTAATGATATCGCTTCCTCCAATGACAACTTCTTTCCATGTATTAATTTTGAAAGCAATTGCATTAGCTCTGGCCAATTGCCTTCAGCTGCTGACAACGTTAAAAATATTGTAGGCTTTCCTAGTTGACGTATCATGGCCATCAACTGTTTCTTTTTTAGCTCCCAATAAGATGGTGATGAAGGAATACGGTTTAAAACCCTATAGCCATCATCATGTTGAACAAAACTATCAACTGCTGTTTTGTGTACAATATTTCCCGCGGTGATTTTATTTGAAACTTTGCTTTTTCTCAGGCAAATATTTATATTCGACAGGAAAATTTTTTCCATTTTCTTTTTTGCCATGTAAAGTATGTTGGTGGGAGTGCAACCTCTACGGTCAAAGCGTCTTGCTATCGACTTAGCTCTGTCTGCGTATGATATTTCATTTGTAGTTTCCATCTGGGTGCAAATGCCATGGCACGGGCGTTTTTCCCTGTCCAGGGGCTATAACTTGAATACCATCAGCAGCTTCGGTGTTTCGATTGATTACTAAAACTTCATCATTTATTTCAGTCTGCATTTCCTGGTCACTGTAGAAACATTCAAACAATTCTATATCCTTATTCAACAGTGCTTGTACATCAGCACTTGTTGAAGTGTTTTGGTCTAAATCAGTGTCTTCCACTACTAAGTCAATTTGTTGATCATATTGTTGCTCGTATTGGTCAAAAAATTTTTCCTCAACTTGAATTTTATATTTTTGGTAGAGTGGTGTATTAATGAGATATTTCAAAGCATCACAAACTGCGGCGGGCCGAATAGTTTCAAACATGTAATCACTTGAATGATCTATATGTCGTTTTAGTTTAATTTGAATTGTGTTCATATTGTTAAAATCTCGTGGAAGTACCTCCAACATATTGTTCACCTCAACTTGAATGTTGACAACACTGCCTTTCATAGAAATTTGGGGATTAAGTGCAAACGGCTTAAGTGCTCGTATTTGCATGAAGTTAATGAATGGCGATACCATTCTTTCTTCCAAAGGTGTCAATCTCTTTATTTCTTCCGGAACAGCGACATATTTTAGACCATTGGAAGCTGCTAGTTTTGGAACTTTTCCTTTTTGAATATATTTGTTGCAAGTCTTGCAAATCCAAGAAGAGTTGTGAGTTTTGCATGTTTCTATATGGTTTATTATATTGCTTCCGAATTGTGGTTTTAATTTGCTCAAAGCATAAATGCCTACTGAGTGACGAAAAAATATTCCTTCACAGAAACAGCAAACAAATTCAGGGCAATTTCCTTTATCCTTTATAAATTTAAGTTTAGCAATACTTTCTTTGTTTTTTAGTTTTGATAAATAATCCCGGTACTGCTCTCTAAACTTAAAGATCTCATTTTGTCTTTTCTGTTTGCGTTGCAATGCATCGGCAGTTCTTTCCTTACGTCTAGTTTGTAAGACTTTTCTTATTTGGGCCCTTCTTTTAGAGTCCTTAACTCGTTCAATATTCCTAACACTCTGTGTTCTTCTGCGATTGCTTTTATTCAAAGCATCCTTTTGCTTCTCCTTATCTCTAAATTGTTTGTTAGTTCGAAGTGATGATTTAGTTCTCAAATCTCTGCACCTCTCCATTTTTCGGAATTCAATATTATTTCGAAGAATTTTTTTTGTCCTTGCGTCCTTTTGTTTTTCGTTTTCTCGAAATTCCTTGTTACTCCGAAGAATTTTTTTATTTCCTGCATTCTTTTCTTTTTCTTTTTCTCGAAAGTCATTTTCCCTCCGAAGTCGGGTTTTTCTTTCAACATCTTTTTGTTGTTCCTTCTTTAAATATTCAGTGTTGCTCCGAAGATTTCTTTTTAAGCTTGTATCCCTTTTTTTTTACTTTCGCGATATTCTTCACTTTTACGGGCTTTCTGCTTCTGAAGTAAGTCTTTTAGAGTTTCGTTGGATTTATAGTTTTGATTGGAGCGAAGTATTCTTGAATTCCTTAAAACTCTTTCTTTCAAAATACTTGTCCTTTGAGATGGTATTAAATGACTCTGTTTAAATCCAGCAGCAGTGCCTAAGTTCGTAATTGATAACGAACGCCCTGATATATGCAAGGGGGTGATACAAAAAAGTGGTTTAAACCTTAAAGGGATACAAAATTTAAGTTTTTGCACCATCTCCTCAGCTGTTGAAAAACGCAGGGCAACAGCAACTCCATTTGGAATATATTGTAAGTCCGTATTCCTGCTATGTGGGTCGAAGAGCCAAAACGACCCCCCTGCTTGGAAAATCGCAACAGAAATATTTTCAAACGTTAAAACGCCAAACATTTCGACAGAAAAAAATCTTTTTATTTCTTCTGTAAGGCATTGCGTGTCGTCTATTACCCCCTGATATGGTTCCAGTAAGTATTCAATGTTAAAAATTGTTTTCAAGAAGTACTTCCTTTAAAACTTCATCCGCTGCTAGGTAATGGGTTATCGGTGGATCACGATTAAATCACTGCCTATAACTATCCAAGGATTGTCTATGCAAAGTGTTTCCTAAATATAGAATTTTGTCGATGAAATTTCCATTCCAAGATTCAATAGGGTACATTTGTAACAAGCAAAGTGCAGTCACACAGTTGCTTGTACATTGTGTGTTTTTTAGGTACCCGAAAACTTCGTTGTCTTGAGAAATTGATCCATAATAGATAGTTTTAATAGTAACTTCACTATCATGATTTTTCGTTTCCCGTAATTTCAATATTGCTGTTTTTTTCGGCCTTCCCAAAGGTTGCTTCTTTGAAAAATTTTTTAAAGCCGATTTTTTTTTTAATTGTTTTCTTCCCATTGTTAAATGATGAAGTTAAATTTGTATTAAGGTTAAAACGAGAATTCAAATATTTTCATAAAACAAAAGCGCGAAAAAATATTAATTAATTATTAACCTGCTGTAAGATTTAATTTTAAACGAATTTATTTCAATTAAATCGTTAAAAAAAAAAACAAGTAAAACTGTCAAATTAATGAAGAGTAATGTTAAAGAAACCAAAAATTGAGGAAATGATATATATAAAATCGATAAATTATCTAATAGTTAAAGATACGATTGAAGTATTAAACAACTTAAATCAGCCCATGCAAGAAAATTTAAATAAAATATGTTCGCATACCTATTTTAAAATTATTATGTTAAATAAGTAAATAAGTAAGAAATAAAACTGTTACGAAAAAATAATATGTTTTTGGTAGAAAAACTGTCACGGCCAAACAGGAACTCACTGTACCAGGGAAACCAAAAGGGGAAATTTAAGATGAAAGAATAAGAGTATCTAGCACAAAAATCTATTTTTTTTAAAAGCACACAGAGCGGCAGAGCATATGAATCGCAAAGATCCGAAGAGAGAATTTGGCGGTTGCAATCTACCGTTGTTTTTCTATCTGGTACAAGATAAATATACCTAAACAAAGATACATAGCACTTACCCAATGGCAAATACCTACCTAATCACAAGACACTTTAATAAAATAAAATCAAAATTAAAATACAAATGAATTTTGGTAGTTATTTTTTTAATCGTTTGTAAACACAGAACACTAGGTTTCAATTCGACATCTACCAATGCAATGGTAGACTTTTTAACAAGAAATAGTATATCTTGGTCAGAATTTTATTCACACTAATGATTTCACGATATTAGTTCACTTTCACGATAAAAAAATATGACAAGCTAATATTTAATATATTATTTGCATACAATTGTTTTTTACGTAACTCAAACAGCGACAAAATTACAATCAACTGGTGTCACACACATTGATACTTTTCACGTACATCATTTTCACATTAATACTGTCATGTTAATATTATTCACTTTCGTTTTCAGTCGTTTCGTCACGGGAACGTTCGTACAATGAACCGGGAAAGTTCACTCGACTGGCTATATAAAGAATACATATTGGAGGTTGGAGTCACCATTTTTTACTCATATACTGTTAATTATGTGGAGGCATATTCTTTATTATTTTGAATTTTTTTGTGAATAGAAGAATGAAGGACAGAGAGAGTAAGAGGAACTTTTATTAGTTTGGCAAATGGAATGGGAGTTAAGATTTATTTAAATACAAAAAAATAATGAGAAAGAGAAAATTATAATGGGGGCTTACTTCATAAAATTTATAATAGTATAGGTGTATAGGTTATGGATGGAAATGGAATAGAGAGTGCGCGCTTAACTTTTATTTGTTTTGGAAGGCCAAGATAGGCAGGCGCATAGAGGAATAACAAATGCTTCGTACTTCTTGGCATCATTTTTTAATTTTGTGTCTGTGAATAATAATTGTGAAAACCAAAAACAAAACAAAGGTGACCAATCAGATAAGTGCGAGGATATGCGTGTTTTTACATTATGCAACCATAATGTCTTTTGACTGCTATCCCAGTTTAACTCAAGTATTGATAAGTTAAGTACTCATAAATTTCAGTAAACGACGGCTCATTTTTCTCTGACAGGAAATTGACCCGCTCTTTAATAATGAGAGGGAGAACATAAGCATTTGTTTAATTTATTGACTTATTCTTATGTAGTAATATATGAAAATGATTGGCTAGGAAGACTGTGGATTGTTTAGAATGACTGGGGGTTATGGGGAAAAGCAACAGTAGATCAAATAATTTTATATTATCTATATTGCCTGTGTAAAAGCAGGAAAGAAGAAGAGTCAAAAGGAATTTTGTTCTTGCAACATTAATTTTAAAAAAATAGTAAAAATACATGGCTAGGAATCAATATCAACGTTTCGTTAAGTAAATTTAAAAATGACAGACAGACGCTTTTTAATAGTGAGTGGGAGAAGATTTGCTGTTTTAATTTTATATTGACTTATAAATGGAAACAATTGGCTAGAAAGACTGTAACTTGGTTAGATAGATTTAGGAGGGTCTAATGGGTGTGGCATCAATTTGTACCTTATAAATGGTAATTTATTTAGGTTTTGAGTAAAAACTAAACAAATAAGTAGAATTCACTCTCCTTTTGTAACATATGATTGAAGGGGTCTTAGTGGCATTTTTTAAGTTTTGAGTTATAAGCGTTTAAGATTTTACTTTATAATACCTATCTACTTAATTTTTCTAAAAGCGGGAGAATCTTATAGAAAGGCCATAAAGAAAGGCAAATAATAATTCAAAATTTTTGGTAGATATACCTATCACCAACTCTTATTAAAAAAAAAATACACTTGACACCTTTATTCAAAAATGAGTTTACATTTTTTTTAATGAAAAAGGGTTTATCTAACTGAAAGTTCGGTTTTTTACTTGAGATTATAGGTATACTATGTGGCAAGTTATGGACTTGTGCAAACATTTTTTTTTAAGTTAAAGTATTTATTTCAAATTTTTTTTTACTTAACCGCAAAACTCAAATATTTAGCAAAATAATAAAAAAAAAATGTCTTAATATATAATTTTTAATTAATACAATTATTGCATTTCGGTTCCAACTGCGGAACCATTAGTTGTGAGCCAAAATGCATTCGCAGTGATAGAATTAAATTTTCACATTAACATAGGTACTCTTTTGATTTATATTATTTTTGTTAGACTTTTATTTTGTGAAAGAAATATTTTTATTCTATCAGAACTCGGAATCTGTTTAATGAAAGAAAAATTTTACCAAGTGGTATAGTACACACAGAGAAATTTCTGTAGTAAATTTAACAAAACCGTGTTGTAAAATTTACAAAAGCCCTTTGTAGTAAATTTCACAACTAAAAACGATGAATCGTAGTACTTTTAGTAAAATTTACTACAAGTCGGGAGAAATTCGTAGTAGTATTTATTATTCTCGTACTACACTGATGGTGAAATTAAGGTACTGCACGTGTAATAAAATTCACAACGCAAAACAATAATTACTGTAATAAAATTTACTGCACTTGATAGTAAAATTTATTACAAATGTAATTTATCTTAAATACAACTCTTTAGCAAAGACTCTTATTCTGATCACTACAAATGCAGTTAAATTTACTACACAAACAATAAAAATCACTACTTATATCGTGAAATTCATCACGTCATTTTTTGTAAAATTTATTACGAATGCAGTTTATCTTATACTCGACTCCTTAGCAAGGACAATTGTGATAATGAAAACAAATGCAGTTGAATTCAACACCAAAACAGTAAAATTCACTATTAATATGGTAAAACTCATTACAAATACAGTACTTCCAAAACCCGATTTTTTTTTTAGCAAAGACCCGCCTTTTAAAAACAGACGCTTGTTGCGATTACTACAAATGCAGTTAAATTTACCACACAAACAATTTAATGTAATGAAATTTACTACGTCATTTTGTAAAATTCACTACACATACAGTAAAATATTTTATCCGCCTTTTTAAAAAAGACGCTTGCTGCGATTACTATTAACGCAGTTACATTTACTACACAAACAATTTAATTCACTATCAATGTATAATGAAATTAATTTACTTCGCCATTCTGTAAAATTTACTACGCCAGGTATACCTACAGTAAAAATTTTACCCACATTTTTATGAAAAGACGCTTGTGGCGATTACTACAAATGCAGTTAAATTTACAACACAATGTATTTATGTTTTTGTGTAACTTTGTGTACATTTTGATTTTTTTAAAAACTTTAGAAAACTTATGTAAATACATGTGGTTGTCAATGCTTCACTTCAAAATAAGGAAAGCATCATATATTGCATAATGATATACTTCTTATACATGCATAAATATATTTTAATGCCGAAACATTTTCAGAATACCTAATCAGATTAAAATTAAATTATCAAGTTTTTTTGTTTCAACGTACGAAAAAAAAACAAAATGTTGTACGGCAACTACAGTTGCGAACCTTTTCATTAATTCCAAAACTCAAAAACATGAAAAAAGGCTATAAATCATTAGGCCGCGCCTCCATTGGCAATATTTATTTCTGACATTATGTCAGATATTATTTCTGAAATTTATGTTTTAACATTTCATTTATTGTCATGATCTCACCAAGCAAATCTCATCGCTTGATCTTAGCAATTTACTATAAAGCTAAAATAACGTAGGAAAAATTAGGCAACACAATACACAGCTAACTTATTTACTTTAATTTTTGTCCGAACACAAATGCACATATTTTTTTTACTCATAACTTCAACACACTTATTAAAATTGTTTTATAAGCCCAGCCAGCACTTCATATCCTTTAAGGTAGTTCCACACTATCCCACAGTGTAATACGACATGTCAAAAATGTGTGATGAAAGAGGTGTATACAATAATAGCGTGGAAACAAAATATGACAGCGCAGATCTCATACGATTTGACATGTGTTTAGATCTGAAATATTTTTTTAGGATTGAATGTAAAACCATCACACATTCCTTCACACTTTTTTTGACATGTCGTACTACACTGTGGGATAGTGTGGAACTACCTTTATAGGTATTCCATTTTGAGTCCTACCATATAAATTAACTAAATTAAATTGAAAAAAACACCAAAACACTACCCCGTGCACGGTTTTTCTTCCTTGAAACATTATATAAAAAACAACCAAAAAAATATAAAATACACCATGCTCAAGTTGACATGTCACCACAAACGTCAAATTTATCTCTGCATTTATTTCTTCTAAGAAGACAAGAAATAAATGAAGAAATCTATGTCTAGAAACTATAAAAATCCAGACATAAGGGAACTCCACGTAAAATATTCACTAAATGACACATTTCTTGAAATCATTCATTTCAAGTGGAGGCCCAGGGTTAAAGTTATCAAAAATCATCAAAAGGTGTTTGTTTTATTTTCATAACTTTTCTCTACTCCCATTGTAAGAGTTTCAGTACATATTATTCCCGTATTTTATTGTTTGTAAAGACGCTTGTGGTCATTACTACAAATGCAGTAAAATGCATTACACATTTAGTTGAATTTACTATCATTATTGTGAATTATACTACGTTATATTGTAAAATTCATTACGAATATAGTACATCTTATTTCCGCCTTTTTTTTGAAAGGACGCTCTTAGTTTTTACTACCAATTCAGTGAAATTTACTACAAGTTCAGTAAAATTTACCACATCAGCAATAGAATTAGCTACCACCAGTGCTATCGTTCAAATTTCAATTTGTATTAAATTCCTTTTTAATTGCGTCAAAATTATTTTGGCTTATAAGGTTTTCACACTGGACCAAAAACTCAAATATTTGACGTTTCATGAACATGTGAGTGTTTGAAGGTACTTTTTTCAAAAATTCCCTTGACATTTAGTGAAAATCCCACTCAAATGAGAAATACACCTGGCTTTTTCTATCTTTTGTCGTTAAAAATCACATACTCTGAAAACACTAAACTGAATAGTTTTTAAATTCAATGGTTTTCTTTTTTACTAGTACAGTAGTTTGCTTTTTCTTTTGTCTCTGTGTTGTTTTTCTCTACCGAAACCGATAGAAATCTTGCAGACAAAAAATTTATTTTTCAATGAATATTAAAAAATAAATGAAATTCTTGCAAACAAATGCCAACTTTTCAATTTAATTCTTCGCTTATACATGGTGAATTAGCAAAGGAAAAGTTAATCAAAGCCGACTAACTTAAAAAATATGTTAAAAATATGGTTTTTGACCTTAATCCAACGATTAAATCTAGATCACCTCTAGTTTATGTTTATTATTAACGCTATCACAATTATATGGAAGAACAATTTCAATTTTGTTTTCTTTCTGTTTTGTACAATACATAAAATACTATAAGTAAAAAGGTCACCTATTAAGCTTACATATGTATTTTTAAGTTGAATATTAAATGTAATTTAAGACTTTTCTTATCGCGGGAATGATACATTGTAAATTAATTGATATATTTCAATAAATTCACTTAAAAAACTTGGTAGTATTGAGCCGTTTATCACAAATTTTCGGTTTTTTTTTTGTTTGTTTTTTTGTTTATTTAAAAGAGTGTAAAATTAACAAAAAAAATAGTAAATGAACATTAAAACGAATTTTCTAATTTAGTTTCTTTTATACGCATACACCTATTTTTATACAGGTTATTTTTTATTGCACCTAATGCAAAAAATCAGTTGTCAAAGTAATTTTTAAAAAAATCTATTTTCTTTAGTTTGCACTTCAAAATAACCCAAAGCACTTTTATTGCTTAAGCTTTAAAACCAAAAAAAAATATTCTTTGCTCTTACTACTTTTAACTAGCGTATTTGTATTTGCCGCTTTCTGAAACGACAGCACTGCATGTGCAACGTATGCAAATTGAAAATGGACAGCGCGCGTGGCTAGCCATTCGCCATTGCAAAGTAAAAGTATATGATTTGGATGTCTGAGATTTTGTAAAATTAAATTCAGTGCGCGCTAAAATAAAAATTTAGTAAAAAGTTGTTCTTTTTAAAAACGTAAAAACATTAAAAACGTGAAAAACGTGAAAAAAACAATTAAACAATTAACATTTAATATAAAAACGAAAAGGATAAAAAACATAAAAAGTCTAAAAGGACTTAACAAGGTAATAAATTGTATATTTTTTATATTATATATAGGTATTATATTTATTATATTACATATTTAGATTATTGTATGCCTATTAAGATTTCTTGACAAAAAAACTACCACCATATGGCCACAAACACAAAATTGCCTTTTCTTCAGCAACATTTTAGTTTTTCCTAGTTTAAATTAATCCCGCGCTACATATATATATGGCCAGAAACACAAAAATGCCTTTTCTTCAGCATCTTTCCATGCGCTGTTGAAAGATTTTAGTGTTTCCTAGTTCTGGTGAATCCCGCGCTACATATATATATATATATATTGCCAAAAACACAAAAATGCCTTTTCTTCAGCATCTATATATGCGATGTTGAAGATTTTAGTGTTTCCTAGTTTTGGTGAATCCCGCGCTACTTTTAACATCCCCCGTTTCCCCCTAAAAAAATTATTTAAAAAAAATTTCATATAAGAGGTGTTTCTTTGGCCATATGCCTTTCAGGGGTACAAATAAAGCTACATCTCGAAAGTTACTTATCCCATCGTTTTTATTTTGGTCACGATGAGTCACTAATGAGCTAATCTAACTAACTGCATCACCAGAATTTTCATTGTATGCATATTAAGATTTTTTGACAAAAAAAACTACCACCATATTGACCTATGATATGGTCAGAAACACAAACATCAACTTTTCTCAGCATCTATACATCCGATAGTGAAGATTTTAGTATTTCCTAGTTTTGGTGAATCCCGCGCTACTTTCAACATCCCCCGTTTCCCCCTAAAAAAAATTATTTAAAAAAAATTTCATATAAGAGCTGTTTCCTTGGCTATATGCCTTTCAGGGGTACAAATAAAGCTACATCTCGAAAGTAACTTAATGAGCTAATCTAACTAACTGCATCACCAGAATTTTCATTGTATGCATATTAAGATTTTTTGACAAAAAAAAACTACCACCATTTTGACCTATGATATGGTCAGAAACACAAACATCAACTTTTCTCAGCATCTATACATCCGATAGTGAAGATTTTAGTATTTCCTAGTTTTGGTGAATCCCGCGCTACTTTCAACATCCCCCGTTTCCCCCTAAAAAAATTATTTAAAAAAAATTTCATATAAGAGCTGTTTCCTTGGCTATATGCCTTTCAGGGGTACAAATAAAGCTACATCTCGTAAGTTACTATCCCATCGTTTTTATTTTGGTCACGATGAGTCACTAATGAGCTAATCTTAGTAACTGCATCACCAGAATTTTCATTGTATGCATATTAAGATTTTTTGACAAAAAAAAACTACCACCATATTGACCTATGATATGGTCAGAAACACAAACATCAACTTTTCTCAACAAAAAAAACAATTAATATAAAAACGAAAAGGATAAAAACATAAAATAAGTCTAAAAGGACTTAACAAGGTAATAAATTGTATATTTATAATATAATATAGGTAATACATTTAAATCAAACATTTGGGACTTGATTTATGCATTCATTTGAATTTGCTTCTGGATTGGAAAAAGTATATTTGTCAATTTTCTTCAAGACGCCTCATCTTAGAAACACAAAAATGCACTTTTCTGGTTTAGAAGGTAGAAGGTTGATGGTAGAAGATGGTTGATGGTAGAAGGTGGTTGATGGTAGAAGGTGGTATAGAAGTTAGAAGATGGTATAGAAGTTAGAAGATGGTTGATGGTAGAAGATGGTTGATGGTAGAAGGTGGTTGATGGTAGAAGGTGGTTGATGGTAGAAGGTGGTTGATGGTAGAAGGTGGTATAGAAGTTAGAAGATGGTTGATGGTAGAAGATGGTTGATGGTAGAAGGTGGTTGATAGTAGAAGGTGGTTGATGGTAGAAGATGGTTGATGGTAGAAGGTGGTATAGAAGTAAGATGATGGTTGATGGTAGAAGATAGTATAGAAGTTAGAAGATGGTATAGAAGTTAGAAGATGGTTGATGGTAGAAGATGGTTGATGGTAGAAGAACTTACCTCTAAGCTCGATATCAGAATGTCTTTCTGCGGGGTCGGGTAGTGCTGCCTCCGAATCCAGCGTCGTGATGGGAAAACTTTCGAAGAAAGACTTAATTTTACGATCTGATTCCGAAAATAGTTTGAACCTCGAACAACAATACATGGTGAGTAATACTTGTATTGGACAAAAAAGGGGTGTAGATTATGACACTAACGTGTTTCTCTTCTAAAGAATTAAAAATGAAAAAAAAAGAATGCCAAATATATCCAATTTAATTGTAGGTAAACAAGGTTTTCATTGGAATAATTACGTTTTTTTTATTTCATTAGAACGTTCAACACATCCTACAATCCAACATAAGAGGCAAATCATTGCTACAAAAAAAAGCCCCTTTAACTCTGCAGAAAGAAAGGATGTAATATCAACTTTAGTTGACTTTGCTCTCTTTAATGAAATTGTATTGGGAACTAAGGAAATAAATTCATTAGCTGAGCAATTGGTCAAAATTTTCCCTTTTGAAAATAAGGTCTTAAAACAATAGCTTAAAATAAAACTTTTTACTAATAATGATTTATTTCATAGAATTGTTACTACGTGCCTAGTGGAGATGGGGGCAGAGCCAGAGGTCAACTGTATTCAACCTACAACAACAAAATCAAATCGTTGAGAAAGAAAGGAATTTTACCCACACGACCAAAACACGGTTGTTTAAGATCGGGTAATTCATCGTCTTCATCAAATTCAATAACATCGTGCCCATCACCGCCAGATATTACGCAAAGTAAGACAAATTAAATTTCAGATTGAAATATATTTTCAAAATAGTATTTTACTATCATGCTTTGTTATATACATATTTTGGTTAGTAATATTGCTTATTCACTTATATGTTTTGAGAAGCTTATGGTTTATTAACAAAAATTTCAATTTGTGAAACGTACCTATGTATAAACAATTAAAGTTAAACAAATAAGTTGCTTTGCTTGTGGATTAAGTACCTATTCCTAGCTATGGATTCCATTTCTGCTGCTCTAAAACATTTAAACCATCTTTGCTAAGTTTTAATTGTGCTAAGAGTTTTAATTGGGTTTTGTGTGGGTGTAGTGGAAAGATTGATTATGGTCTATGACTGCTTAATATTTTGTGGGCATAATTCCTTTATTCACCACTTCTGAGTTATCCTCCCCTAAAAGCTGGAACATTTATATTTATCTTATCACGTCCCCAGTTTTCATCACTTCTGAGTTATCCTATACTGAAAGCTGGAATATTCTAGTTCATTTATATTTATCTTATCTTGTCAGATGGTAATTAGATGGTAATTGGTAGATAGAAGTTGGAAGAAGATGGTAGATGGCAGGAGATGGTAGATGATAGAAGTTATTATAGAAGGATTGGATTTTGCTTTTAGATTGTAAAAAATTTATTTGTCAATTTGCTTCACTAATTACAATTACCAAAAAAAAAAATACAAAAATCATAAATAGATTGGAGATTTTGAAAACAAAAGTGACTCGACGGATGAATGAACGACTTACTAAAGCCAATGGGGGCTTCCAGAGTTGTGTGAATTGTTTAAAGATAAAGTATACTCATGTAAATGCATAGCCTTCACATTATTCCATTTTATGTTATAGAACGAAAAATCAATTTAGATTGTAGATATTAATTAGATAATATTCTGTATGTATAATTCCTGGATTCATCACTTCTAAGTTATCCTCTACTGAAAGCTTTGAAAAGCTTTCATTTATATTTATCTGATCTTGTCCCTAGATTTGGGTTCCATATCTTTTTCGCTACTTTGATTTATATGAAAATTATCTCATACCCACTTAAGAAGACTGATCTATTTTCTTCTTCACTTCTGAGTTATCCTCCACTGAAAGCTTTGAAAAGCTTTCATTTATATTTATCTGATCTTGTCCCCAGATTTGGGTTCCATATCTTTTTCGCTACTTTGATTTATATGAAAATTATCTCATACCCACTTAAGAACACTGATCTATTTACTTCTTCACTTCTAAGTTATCCTCCACTAAAAGCTTTGAAAAGCTTTCATTTATATTTATCTGATCTTGTCCCCAGATTTGGGTTCCATATCTTTTTCGCTACTTTGATTTATATGAAAATTATCTCATACCCACTTAAGAAGACTGATCTATTTTCTTCATCACTTCTGAGTTATCCTCCACTGAAAGCTTTGAAAAGCTTTCATTTATATTTATCTGATCTTGTCCCTAGATTTGGGTTCCATATCTTTTTCGCTACTTTGATTTATAAACAAGGTTTTCATAGGAATAATTACGTTTTTTTTTATTTCGTCCAACACATCCTACAATCCAACATCAGAGGCAAATCATTGCTAAAAAAGCTTTGAAAAGCTTTCACTTATATTTATCTGATCTTGTCCCCAGATTTGGGTTCCATATCTTTTTCGCTACTTTGATTTATATGAAAATTATCTCATACCCACTTAAGAAGACTAATCTATTTTCTCATTTCCACACCACCCTGAGGTAGAGTTCCAGGCGCATTTTTTTTAACGTGGTTTCCCCAAGAGGTCTAATCCACGGCCAACAACTTAAAATTGGGGGGTGCTTTATTTCAGTGAGTTCCCCGTGCCTCTCACTCTTGGGGTGCTTTATTATAGTGAGTTCCCCGTGCCTCTCACTCTTAGGGTGCTTTATTATAGTGAGTTCCCCGTGCCTCTCACTCTTAGGGTGCTTTATTATAGTGAGTTCCCCGTGCCTCTCACTCTTAGGGTGCTTTATTATAGTGAGTTCCCCGTGCCTCTCACTCTTAGGGTGCTTTTTTAAAGCAAATTCCCTAAAAAGTTTGTGCATGATTGCAGGTACTCCTGAGGAGTCTTCTGCTCATACTCTGAAATTACGGTCAGGAGTCTATCATTGGCCTGCCTGTACTCGTTCCTCGAGTAAAGAGGCAAAGTTTCTCCAGCATTCAGCCTTTGAAATATTGCATTTACCCGAACCTGTTCGGACAGCAGGCCGTCAACCAATTTAAAGATGTTGGGATGTTGACACCCGATAGACTCCCGAAACGCCTTGTGCCATGCCTCTACGGAGTTGTTTGTCCTCGGTAGGTTTAGTGTCGTTGCGCTTTTGCAATTCCACGTTTCGTGTCGGAATCGAGGATCACGACGAGGGCGCCCTACCCAAGTATTTTCGAAGTACTGGAGAAAGTCTTGGTGTTGTTAGGTATTACCAAATGACTCAAAGAGCTCCCTCGCCATCATCTCGTACCTTTCCGAAATATCGCGGGTCTCGCAAAAGCACAACGCCACAAATTTTCGGATGCAGAGGTGGTACTCCCGGTCCATTCCATACCTAGCTTGCATCCCTAAATCTTGAAGCTTCCTACGAACGGCTTGAGCAAAATGGAAAAAGCAGCCATGAACAGTAGCTTCAGGAAATAGAGAACGGAGAGCGTTCTCCTCCCCCTTCTCGAAATCCATGAAGATATGTTGAGGCCGCATGTTTTCCATTCCGCTGGCTTGTATCAAGCCCATAGCACGAACGTAGGTTGCTTCCAATTTGTTAGGGAGCAAGCAGAAGATAAATGGAAGGACCTTGTTATGGAACATTCCATGAATAACCCAGAGTTGGTAGAACATCTCTGGGCATACCTTGAATGTTCCATCTACCAACCAGGTGTCACATTGCAGGAGCCTTGCCCGATCCGATGGCGCACCGAATATAATAATTCGGTCAACATCCCCGCTGCCCGTGTCGGCAAGCAAGAAGTCTTCAGGGACTGAAGTTCTTGTCACCAACAGTTCAGCGGGAATGTTTATACCGGATCGGGTATGAGGGAGCGGCATCGTCTGATGTAGACGCTTTCGCTCCCTAGACACTGTTCTCTGCAGGGCATTAATGCTTGGGCCGCAGATTATGGCCTCATCCGAAGCACCTTCTAGTGACCACGCAACAAGTGCTCTAGGGCTTAAGGCTGAAGTTGTCGCTTCTGCCTTAACCCTCTGCAGGACCGTAGCACTCTCACATAATATGGGAGACGGGCCATGGTTATGTTGCGCTGTCAAAATAACATTATCCCCTGCCATTATTGCCCTGCCTTGACACCCCTCTGCACCCAACTTCTCACACCTCCAAAAAGATTTTTCGTTTGTTTGTCTATACTTCGTATAAATAAAACCATTGAAATGAAGCTTTGGAAATCCTCGCTTCGAATTTACAAAAGTTGCCATTTCCAACAATTGAATACAAATCCGCCGCTAAAAAAAAATCAAGAAGAAACACGTCTAAACTTTTTGAACGCAGGCAAGATAGTGACGATTGAAGAATAAAAAAGTTTTAATTTAATGTTAAATTATTTTTTTGAAAATGTGGCCATTTCCTTGGCCTTCAATATCTCAGTAACCTTAAGCTCCAGAAAGTTTAAATTTTCCCAAAAAATTTATAGGGGGTCTAGGAAACCCTCAAAATTTTTTCATTAAAATATTTGAAGGGGGTGGGCTGGGAATTAAAGATAAAAATTAAGTAGGCCCATTTTTCGTCTTTCAATATCTCAGCAACCTTAAGTGTTGGAAAGTCAAGATTTGGCGAAAAGTTTTCTTAGGGGCCTCGGAAACCCCCAAATTTTTTTTGTCAAAATTTTTTTTTTATCCAAATTTTTTTCACATAAGGTACCTACCTACCTTAGAAAAAAAATTGAAAAAAAAAATGGATAAAAAATGGATGGTGTGGAAATGAGTTCACAGCAAGTTTAAAATAACGTTTAGCCACAGCTTAACACTACATTGTTAAGCGAAAACTTAAATTTTGGTCTATTTTAAAGTCAATCTTATTCTATCGCCTAAAATTTTTTGGGTTGTCTAGTTTTTGCATGGGAGTCTGGCGCTATAAGGAACATCTTTTTAGTATAAGTTCTTTTCTAGTAAAACTCAAAATCTTAAGCAAAGACATCTACATGCCTACTGTAGTGTTAAGTTCAAGAACTTCCTTGCCATACCCAGTGGACAGTAGTAGTAGTGTGGTTTATTTTTGATGTGCATCAATACAAATTCGTTCTACTTATGGACGTAATCCTGGTGATAAAATTGAACTACATAAAACGTCATGACCCAGAAGTGCGGTATTCGAGCCCTTCATCCTGGTTTCATAAAGCCCACTACTTTTTTATGGTGTCTCTATTATCATAACTTACGAGTGCAAAATTAGCTTTAGATAAATGGGTTTACTCACTTTTTTTTTGAAATTTTTAAGACAAGAAGGGTATAAGATCACTTAACACCTTCATGAATTGATATTGTTTTCGCATGAAGGTGGCAAGTGCACATTACTCACTTAACCACTTTATGCAATAAAAAACAAAAGATAAAATATCAAACATTTTATTAAAATTCTCGATAATCAGATAAAAATCATAGCCAAAAACAACGTTAGTTCGATGAAAAGGCCATATTTGAAATTCCTGTCAACAAATAAAAGATTAAAACAACATTTAAATAAAATGCACGACTGGGTCACACGTAATTGTTCTTTGTGTGCTGATAGTTCAACTTGGAACTGTTATTTATTAAAACCCGTACATTAAATATTTCAGTTCTTATAGAAACCAATTTTACTAATTTTGTAGAAAATTTGCAAAAATTAAAACCGTTATATGGAACGAAGCCGGGCTAAAACAAAAACTTTATCGTAGCCGCTTTTAAATCCTCAAAAAGAACCCTGTAGAAAGTTTAAACAAAATTCATTGCCCAATTATTGATTTATGATAATTTTTTTGAAAACCGTTAGAACCAAATTTCCGTCATGTGCATCTTTAGCCAAAGAGTGAAAACGCAGTTTTGTTAAGGACGTTTTTAAAACGTTTAAGTTTACGGGTATGTACACAGTAATGAGTTACATAATATGACTTATTGACTTTCTTTTCATTTAAAAGGTTGTTGAGGTAGCAACGAAAGTAGGTCAATAATTATTATGTAATTATTTGGTATTCGCCCCTTAAAGATGTTAAAAATCTAGGTTTGGTTTTCAAAATGTAGTTTAATTTGCGTTTCAAACATTTAATATATAATTAAGCATTGTTAATATCAAAAACTAGCCAAGTTAAAAAGTTAAACACGTTTTAAATCTACTATACCACTTGGTAAAATTTTTCTTTCATTAAACAGATTCCGAGTTCTGATAGAATAAAAATATTTCTTTCACAAAATAAAAGTCTAACAAAAATAATATAAATCAAAAGAGTACCTATGTTAATGTGAAAATTTAATTCTATCACTGCGAATGCATTTTGGTTCACAACTGATGGTTCCGCAGTTGGAACCGAAATGCAATTGTATTAATTAAAAATTATATATTAAGACATTTTTTTTTTATTATTTTGCTAAATATTTGAGTTTTGCGGTTAAGTAAAAAAAATTTGAAATAAATACTTTAACTTAAAAAAAAATGTTTGCACAAGTCCATAACTTGCCACATAGTATACCTATAATCTCAAGTAAAAAACCGAACTTTCAGTTAGATAAACCCTTTTTCATTAAAAAAAATGTAAACTCATTTTTGAATAAAGGTGTCAAGTGTATTTTTTTTTAATAAGAGTTGGTGATAGGTATATCTACCAAAAATTTTGAATTATTATTTGCCTTTCTTTATGGCCTTTCCATAAGATTCTCCCGCTTTTAGAAAAATTAAGTAGATAGGTATTATAAAGTAAAATCTTAAACGCTTATAACTCAAAACTTAAAAAATGCCACTAAGACCCCTTCAATCATATGTTACAAAAGGAGAGTGAATTCTACTTATTTGTTTAGTTTTTACTCAAAACCTAAATAAATTACCATTTATAAGGTACAAATTGATGCCACACCCATTAGACCCTCCTAAATCTATCTAACCAAGTTACAGTCTTTCTAGCCAATTGTTTCCATTTATAAGTCAATATAAAATTAAAACAGCAAATCTTCTCCCACTCACTATTAAAAAGCGTCTGTCTGTCATTTTTAAATTTACTTAACGAAACGTTGATATTGATTCCTAGCCATGTATTTTTACTATTTTTTTAAAATTAATGTTGCAAGAACAAAATTCCTTTTGACTCTTCTTCTTTCCTGCTTTTACACAGGCAATATAGATAATATAAAATTATTTGATCTACTGTTGCTTTTCCCCATAACCCCCAGTCATTCTAAACAATCCACAGTCTTCCTAGCCAATCATTTTCATATATTACTACATAAGAATAAGTCAATAAATTAAACAAATGCTTATGTTCTCCCTCTCATTATTAAAGAGCGGGTCAATTTCCTGTCAGAGAAAAATGAGCCGTCGTTTACTGAAATTTATGAGTACTTAACTTATCAATACTTGAGTTAAACTGGGATAGCAGTCAAAAGACATTATGGTTGCATAATGTAAAAACACGCATATCCTCGCACTTATCTGATTGGTCACCTTTGTTTTGTTTTTGGTTTTCACAATTATTATTCACAGACACAAAATTAAAAAATGATGCCAAGAAGTACGAAGCATTTGTTATTCCTCTATGCACCTGCCTATCTTGGCCTTCCAAAACAAATAAAAGTTAAGCGCGCACTCTCTATTCCATCCATAACCTATACACCTATACTATTATAAATTTTATGAAGTAAGCCCCCATTATAATTTTCTCTTTCTCATTATTTTTTTGTATTTAAATAAATCTCAACTCCCATTCCATTTGCCAAACTAATAACAGTTCCTCTTACTCTCTCTGTCCTTCATTCTTCTATTCACAAAAAAATTCAAAATAATAAAGAATATGCCTCCCCATAATTCACAGTATATGAGTAAAAAATGGTGACTCCAATCTCCAATATGTATTCTTTATATAGCCAGTCGAGTGAACTTTCCCGGTTCATTGTACGAACGTTCCCGTGACGAAACGACTGAAACGAAAGTGAATAGTAGTGATTTTGTACCAAAATGAAAATATCAACGTGAAAAAAATCAATGTGAATTGTATCAACAAATACCAACCCCAATCAACTCTTTCACATGAAAGTCATTAGAACTAATGAAAGGGATTTTCATTTTGGGGGAGAAGCGCAGGGGAACTCTTTTGTTTCCTGATTCTTTTTTGTTCTTAGTGTTTGAAAAGGAATTAGCAGAAAAGTCAACTGTTGAGATTGTGTTGGTCTGTCTAAGAGAGGATGCGTAAAAGGATAGCATGATAATTTTTGTACATGTATTTGCGGTTGCTCATTGCTTGCGGTAGGTTATGACTTGTGTATGTGTTGGTATCTTTACAAGATACACAATTTGGGAATTGGGAAGGATAAAGATCTCTTACATTAAATAATATCCATGAACGCATGAATCATGAGCAATATAGCACATAAATACAACTGCTCTCAATTCTCAACTCTTTTTCGTGAATATCATTTCCTAACATTTCCAGAGCGAGCGAGTGAGTGAGCGACGGATGCGATCATTTTTGTTCTCTGGTTTTTTTAAGTTTTATGCGGTTAATTCGAAGTTTTTATTGTTGAAGTTGCTTTTTTATATAATTGAGATAAATTTCCGAACGATTAAAAGTGGAATTAAGTCAATACGATGGATAGTTTTTGTGCTAAATGCGAAAAAGTATTCGACAGAGATAAATCTCAAGTGGTGCCGTGCAACGGGTTTTGCCAAAAAAAATTTCACCGCAATTGTTGTGAAGGCCCGATATCTGTGAACGATTTAAGAGTAATAACAAGCAATCCCAACATTAATTATTCTTGCAATGATTGCATTTTAGTATCTAAACGTATTACGGAGCAATATGATAATTTAATAAGTTTAAATAAATCGTATTATGATAATCTGGTGGATGTTGTTGGAGATTTGTTTAAAAAATATTCTAATTCAATAAATAATGTTGTCGCGGAAATGAAAGAAGAGATCAAAGCGGTAGTTACAAAGCAAAGTAAAGAGATTGTGCAAGAGAGTAAAGAAAGTGCTATTCGACAAGAAAAAAATATTAAAGGTTTGAGTGAGAAAGTTGGTTGTGCAATCATGGAAAATAAAGAAAGAGAAAGTAATAGTGTGTCATATGCAAATGTTGCAAAAAAAAATGCATCCGTTCTAGTGCAACCAAAAAAAGCACAGGACAATAACAAAACAAAAAATGATTTGATAAGTTATGTCGACCCTACTGCTTTATCATTAAAAGTAAATAATATTCATAATGTTCAAAAAGGTGGAATAGTAATTAAGTGTAGCGACAGTGAATCAAGCAAAAAAATTGAATCAGAAGTGCGAGACAAAATGAGTGATGCATACGAGGTTAAAATTCCAACTTTAAGAAAGCCTACGGCATTGGTGTGCGGGATGACGGAATGTTTAAGCAACACTGAAATCGAAGACAAAATAAAGAGACAAAATGACATATCAAACTCTCAACTAAAATGCATTACAGTGTTTAAATCGAATAAAACAAAAAAATATAATGCAGTGATTGAGATAGACAAAGAAGGTTATACCAAATTAATTGATCAGAAGTTGATAAACATTGGGTGGGCAAAATACAGGGTGTTTGAAAATTTCAAAGTAAAAAGGTGTTTTAATTGTAGTGGCTATAACCACAAAGCAATCGAATGCAAATTTAAAAAAGCATGTCCAAAGTGCGCCGGTGAGCATGATTTAAGAGAGTGTGATTTAAAAGAAGGTGAATGTGAAAAATGCATTAATTGTTTCTCTGCAATGAATAAATACAACCTAACTGATATTTCGTTTGATCACGATGCCCGCAACGAAAATTGTAGGGTATTTATGCGTCAGTTATCGCGTTTAAAAGAAAGAACCGATTATTTTTAGCAACCAATTGAATTTAAAGGTTTATTATTGAATGTGCAAAGTATTATTGCAAATTTTTGTGAGCTTGAATATTTGGTGAAAGAAAATGAAATGGACTTTATTGCACTGACAGAAACATGTTTAACTAGCGTAATTGACAACAATGAAATTAATTTAAATCATTTCAATATAATTAGATGTGATAGTGTATCCAGACATACGGGAGGTGTTTTATTATATATAAAAAACGATCATCAATATGAAATAATTAAAGAGTGTGATGTAAATATGGATTATTGGTATCTTATAGTTCGATTAAAAATGGTAAGCAAGTCTTTTATTATACTCCTTTTATACCGATCACCAAGTATGTCCAAATCATTATTTTGTGTAAAATTTGGTGAATTAATGGAAGAAGTTACAAGCCGTAAAGAGAACGTATTAATATTAGGGGATTTAAATATTGATTGGTTGTGTTCTGAAACGTACAAAAACAAGTTAGCAAGGATAATGAGCGACAATATGTGTAGAGTAATAAACAGGCAACCCACACGAATCACTAGAAACGGAAGCACTCTGATCGACTATGTGATAACGAATACAAACATTAATATACGTACAGAAGTGAAAAGTGAATTTAAAATTTCGGATCATGAAACGGTTTTAATTGAATTTGAAAACGAAAATACTGTTAGTAGCAAAGAAAATAAAAAATATATTAAGTCATTAAGATACAACAAACAGCTTTTTTCAGATTGTTTATTGGAAGATATGAATGTGCGCATATTCAAAGATAGAGGATCTTTTTGTCAAACTCATTGGTTTTCTTACTAGCTGCGGGCTAACAATAATGTTTCGTTTTTCGTACAAATAGGAATTAGTTAGGATTATAAAAATTGATCGCAATTATTTGCACGTGGTTTTGCATTGTTATACAAATTTGCTGATAAAAGAGAGCAAATCGTTGCGTTGTGTTGTTTTTTAGTATAAATGTACACTTGTTGTTTATTGCCTGTATTTGTGAATGTATTTCTTAAACATTTTACAATCCAACGTTTTGTCAGGAAGTAGGTATTCAATAGACAAAATATTTTTTATTTAACATTATCGAATCCGCAAGTCATTTTGTGAGCAAATGGTGCACAGAATTGTAAGAATCTGCAGTAGAAAAACAAGGCTATTTGTTTAATTTATTTGGAAAACAGGCGAAATAAATAGCAATTTAATGGGCCGATAAGCGAATAGTGGGGATATTGATATCGGTTGATGTAAGGTATAGGTAGGTACATATACATTATATTGAGGATATTATTTAATACAGGAACGAAAATATGTTCTATGATTAAGTGGGTGGTTAGGTATATAATTATATTAAATTAACTGATTTCTTGTGCACTACCTAGGTACCTAGGTTTTATTTGTATTTGCCATTTCTTTTTTTTTTCAAATGCTTAACTATAACTTCAGCGTAGGCGGCTGGTTCATAAAATTCTTTTATATAGGTAAGCATCTATTATGTTCTTGAGAGGTTAATATGACATCAAAATTTCACTACTTATTGATAACGTTTTTTTGGAAAAAGTGGTCTTGGGGCGTGAAATTTTGAAAAATAAATTTGAAAAGCATTAATCATATGGGATTTTATTAATCACTTAAAAATCACTAGTTGAAACGTTTTTTGGAAAAAATGAAGTAAACCACTAATTTTCTTTTACTATTGCAAATTTGAAGAAAAAAAATTTTTAAAATCGTTCGACTTTTCGAAAACATATTGAAATTTTTTTTCAGGTATGCCAATTTTTAGCATTTTGTAGTGTTTATCAGAAAAATAAAATTAAAAAAAAATTGAACTAAAAGTTTATGAATAAATCAAAACTCAAAAAAAAACATTAACTTTTTTTTTAAAAACTCAAAAAAAACTTTTTGGGAAAAATTAAGATCAAATACTATTTCGTTTATTTAAGGGCTTCCTCATTAAAAATTTCATCGAAATCCGTCAAGTGGTTACCGAGAAAATCTGATTTGAAAAAACCGGTCCTATGGGAGGTACCGTTATAAGACTTTTCCTGAAAAATCAATTCCAACCAAAACATTAAGTTTGCACAGAAAACACTATTCAGAAAGTTTTATCAAAATCGTAGGAGCCGTTTTTGAGAAAAATGTTTTTTTCACTAAAAATCGTATGGCAGGTACCGTTAGTTTTAGAGCTAGACTGCTAATTCCAAAAACCCCTCTGTCGGACGTCATAATTTTACTATGTACCAAGTTTGAAGCAAATCGGCCCAGCCGTTTAGGCTGTAGGTGCCGATACAGACAGACGGACAGACAGACAGACAGACAGACAGACAGAATTGTCGGACCCACATTTTTCGACTTCTCTATCATCGTAATGTTATGCTTGATTGTCAAAAAAAAAATTTTTTTTTTACTAATGCATAACTTGCCTTATAGTACCTATAATCGCAAGTAAAATGGTTAAAATTGAATTGATAGTAGATACCTTAAATTATTTAAAACTACGCTTTTCGTTCTTCCACGAAAAGTGGGCGTAAGCCAGCCCAAAATTCGTTTCATACACCAGCTTCTTAATTTCGACTAAGAGACGCACAAATTTGGGATGGTGGATTCATTATAAATACCGTTTATTTGCAAAAACAATTTTTTTTATAGTTTCTAATGATAAGTGAACGTTAGCAACGCCCAAAACCAATATTTTTTTATTTCATACACAAGATGCTTATGTACAAGTAATACCAATAAAATTTGAAGTTTTTCGCTTTAACATAACAATTGTTATTTTATAAATATAATATTGATGTTTTTGTATGAAAAGTGGGCGTCTTCCACGCCCAAAGTAAAGTATTTTTATTTAATTTTAAGAAGGTTTACCTAAATTGAGGTTGATCAATGAAAATGGCGATTGGCGTGTTTATGAGCGGATTTTACAGATTCAAGAACTTAGCCTTACTCTTGAACCAAAGATTATATAGGTATATGTACCAAATCATGTGCTTTCTAGTTCAAGAATTGCGACCTCTAGAGAATATACATACGGACGGACATGGCTAAATCGACTAGGCTTTTGATTCTGAGTCAGAATATATCTACTTTTGTATACCTAATGGTATTATTTCTCTATGTTACAAACTCCACACGAAATACAATATACCCATATTATAGAATAGGGTAAAGGTAGGTAGGTGGAAATGGCGGTTCTAATTTGAGTTGAAAAACACCTCAAAAGAACCCAATAAGCGCTGGTATGCGCCGTTTTGTTACCATTTACCTAAACAACTTAACGAAGGATTAGATGGATGTGATAGTATGTGTTTCACTGAGAAGAACGGGAAGAACTAGTTTTCTCTTAGAAAGGTGACTCAATTTACCAGGCCAACCATAGGACAGTTCCATGTAACCGAACTCCAGACTTTATGCCACCTAGGCAGGCTGCTGGTTGGTAAGGGTACACTGGTTCTGTCAAGAGTTGGTGCAGTACGCGAGCTTGGCGTATAAACCCCCCAAGAATCACAAACCCGCCACCTAGGCGAGGTGTATGGTTCTCAAGAGGGTTTCCCCGATTGATTGATTAGATGGATTGCGAGAAAAGGACTGCGAGAAAAGGACTGCGAGAAAAGGACTGCGAAAGGGAAGGAAGGGAAGGGGAGACAATTATAAGCTGCCTAGACACTCCTAAGTCGACTTCAAGCAACCAAACTCCAGACTATGCCACCTAGGCAGGGTGCTGGTTGGTAAGGTCATATTAAATCTGTCAAAGGGGTTGGCCGAATAGGGGGGATTTAAGATAATTGTAAGCTTCCACGGTACTCCTTGGTCGACTTCAAGCAGCCAGACTCCAAACTATATGCCACCTATGCAGGGTGCTGGTTGGTAAGGGAACATTGAAACCATCTAAGTAGTTGGCCTTGTAAATGGGTATAAATAGGGTATACAAATTTACTTGCAAATTTTACTAATTCATGTGCGTTTTTGGGGTCAGAATCTCGAAAACCAGAATCCCGAAAAGCAATCAATACTGCAAAATCAAATAATTTGTGATACGTTCAGTAATCTGGTAGGCGCCTGTGTTCCCGCTTTCCCCGGATCTACGGATTTTACTCCCCTTTTTAGGGGCACAACCACTCACTCGCGACTTCGTTGCTCCGCTTAGGGTATGTCAAGTCGTCTCGCAGGTGCCTTTGTCAACAGTTTTCTTAATTAGCAGAACTTTTGGGTGACACTGGGGATTCGCTTTTAATATTGCGGGATTTTCAACTTTCGGGTTTTTGCTCTTAGTGATTTCGAAAGGCTACCGCGTTTTTGTGGTAGTGTCGATATTGAAGTGGAATGCTAAGTCCACTCCGGAACAAGGACATACGTCTTGTTGCAAGAGATATTGAGCCAATCAACGCTAACCACAAAACTAAAATTTTGCAAGCATTTTGCTGCACTTACCTATCCTTTTAAATGGCTATAAGATCTTGGAAGATATCAGGAAACTTATATTTTTCAGAGATAACCTCAAACAATGACCCTTTAACTCTTAAATGAGTAAAATATTTTTTTTCGAATAGGAATGAATGAATGTAGTCTTCGAAGTAGCCTTTTATGGAGTTCCTTATTCCCTCAAGGGTCTCCACTACTGATGCGAGAAAAACATTACAATTTTTGTTCACTTCATTGGAATCTTCAAAAAGTCGACAAAGGCCTTCGTCTTATTAAATAAAGTTGGGAAATACCAATACTAATACCAATTTGTACTGTACCATAGCCATTGCATATATAAACTATAGTATTCCCACTTGAGGTGCGCCATCTATCGACGAAAAACCTTTTACGTTCCACCATTTTAATTGTTTTTGTTGCTTCCCATGGTATACTAGAGCTTAGTTTTTCGTCGATAGATGGCGCACCTCAAGTGGTAGTACTATAGTTTACATATACAATGCCATAGCACTCGTCGTCGTCAGTGAGGACTTGCGTCTTTCTGTGTAACGATCTATATAGGCGGTGGGAGAACATTTATATGTACATACATAGTTCACAAGGAATTTGGCCTTAAATATAAATGGCGTTTATGTATTGGGTCCGCTGGTTCTAGAACTAGAAACAATAGTTTAATTCAACGCCTAGGTCATTATATTATCGATGTTTTCTAGGGTAAAGACAATTTCTCTGAGGCAGCTCTCCTATTGTGGACAAATTTCCGTTATCCTTGACGGCATATGCCTACGAAAGAATCCGATTTCGATCGGGAACTCGACCGCGGGGGGCGATATCAATCTGTAAACGCCTATTCTTACTGAAATTGCAACCGCCATCGATACTGGCTTTGTTTATTTTTTTCTTGTTACACCAAAGTTTTTGTTACAGGTTTTGAAAATGAACGGTTGTAAATTGACAGACCCTGAATCGAATTCCAGTTTTAATGAAACTAGCTCAAGATATTTGTGATTCACCTGACGTAGAGGCATACGACAATATCGATTATAACGAAGACACCAAAGAATTTCCTTCAGCCATTGATGTGTCCTTAATTGACAAATCAATATTTGACAGTCTTAGACCATCATCATCGTCCAATGGCTTGGAGATGCTTAAAAGGTTTAAAAGGAAACAACCAGAATCATCGATGAGAGTAAGCACTATTATTTCGCAAAGAAAGGAATTACTGGACCACGACACCTATTGCCGCTTCTAAAGCTGGATTTGATGTTTCTCATTTAAAGCCAGGAGCAACCGAAACAGCATCAAATAAAATTGATCCACTTAACTGTTTTCACGAGTTCTTCTCAATTTACATCTTGAACATCATAGCCCGCTGTACAAATGAAGAAATAAATCAGAGAAAAGCTAAAGTCTTTCTTGATGGAAAGGACCTTTTCCGTGGAAACTTGTGTCGCGAAGAATTTGAAGCTTTTATTGGACTTCTAGTTCTATCGGCTGCAATGAAAACCCACCATTTGGATGCAAACAATTTGTTCGATCCGATTTCATGTGGACCAAAGTACCTAAACGCCATGTCCTTAAAAAGATTCAAGTTTCTTTTCGCATGTCTGCAATTCGACTCTAAGGAAGATCTTTCCCACCGCTCAAACTCCAAAGCCAATAGTTTTGCTCCAATTCAAAAAATATGGGACCTTTTTATGAGGAATTGCTCTGCTAACTTTCGACCCGGTGGAAATGTTACTGTGGACAAGGTTCTATTGGCCTTTAATGGACGTTGCCCGTTTCGGACAAGCAGACACAGTATCGATATATTCTCTATGTGTGATAGCTCGACCAAATACATGATCAATGCAGTCGTTCATCTTGATGACCTTTGCTCATCGAAACAAAAACAAAGTACCTTAGATGTTTATTTTAAGAAACTAGTGGAACCAATAAAGAACTCATAGAGAAACGTAACTACAGGAACCTTCTTTTCTTCTGTAACATTAGCCCTAGAGCTTTTCCACGAGCTTCAGCTTACGATGGTTGGACAATTAGATCAAAGTAAGCCTCCAAATATAAAGCCACACGACTTTCAACATATTCGCAGAGGTTCATCGTTCTTTCTGTTCCATCCAAATGTGACTGCTGTGGCATATTAGCAACACCAAAACAAAGTGGTCACTTTTTTTTCCACCGCTCATAATGGCACAGCCTTGGTTGAACCTGCGATGAAGTCTGAAATAATGGTCACCTACGAAAATACCAAAGATGCAGTCCGAACATTCGAACAACTGTGCTCGGTCATGAATTTTATTCGAAAAACCAAGCGCTGGACAATGATCATTTTCTATCACATGCTTAACATTGCAATTGCCAACTCTTATATCTTGTATTTGGACAACTAATGGTGACTCTCCCATTTTAAAGCCACTGTCGCGTTTTGAATTCATGATAACATTGCACAGTAAACTTGTTTCATCTTGGGACAGAGCTAGAATGTTTCGGGACGAGATAGACCAATCGGACGATAGTTTATCAACTGAAGAAGGGAAGATTGAAAACGGTGCAGAGGAAAGAGTGTACAGTTCTGTATGCCCATGGCATACCAGGAAGATGAAAGACTCGTTATGTGAATGTTGCAATCAAGCACTTTGCAAGAAACATACAGTTAAAATTTGTTCCAACTTCCAACTGCTTGTTTTAAAGATGTTTTTTTGTGTTCCTTAAATATTTGTTTAAATCTTTTTAAATTACTTTCATTAGGTCCAGCAATAGAGAATATTTTCTCTAAAGTTTTTTTTACTCAAATAAATATATTTTTCAAACGAACTGATATTTTGTCAGCAGTTACCTTATAAGGTTACCACAGCATCGCTGACTCAGCAGTTTATCCTTTTGAGTGTTCATTTTTTCATACCGACACTATCGACTTGTTAAATTTGCGGTAGGGCTGATAGGACGACCACGTCTCTCAAGAAGGCTGATAAGCCGTCCGAGGGGAATGTACTGGACCCTCATGGTTCTCATCTTAGACAGGGCCGTTTCTTAAATGACTTTTGCAGAAGTTACATGCACTAGAAGAGGAGAATATCCCACACCTCTGTTTATGCCTTTCTCTCTCACAAAGTCGGAAATTACATTTAGGAAAATTACACTTGGGCAGGCATTCGCAATCCAAGAAATTTTGACTTCCGCTCTTATAATTCACACTCTGTATTTCAATAAACATAAGATGGGTGTGATTTACACCAAAAATCAGACTGCATATCCTTTAAGAGGGTACTACATATTACTAAGCATAAAAGCGCGAAAATGCAGAACAATACGTTAGAAGAGCTACTCAACAAGATGGTGTCCTTTCCACATTTCTTTGAAACTTAGTGGTGAACGAAATGTTGACAATTCTGGAAGAGGTAGAATTCAGGTGATTACATACATTTTAAGAAATCCCCTTTCTTTTCTGTAAGCTCTATGGTCAAATCTAAATAAGGACTTCGGGTTGATGGGTAAAATTTGTTTTAAATGTTTGTAGACTCGTGGCATTGTTGCCTCAGATCCTGGGAGAGAAAGCCCAAGAATTTAACACCGAGCCCCACCACCAGTGTAAAAAGGAAAGAACTTAAGAATTGCTACTAAACTGATGCGTCTTATCAGAATGACGCTGGAGAATGCCCACCGGCAAAAATAGTTAAGATTCTACTGAAACCACCAGGAAAGAAACTGTCATGCTGCTGCTTCAATGTCTGAAACTACAGCAGAGAGAGTCAGAAGCACATCATCGATAGAACGAACAGTAGCGGGAGATATCCGACTGTTAATAGTGTGAAAACGGGAACGGCAGGCTTGAGATTGAGTCTGCTTGAGGGGCATATTAAATATATTTTAAGGGAAGAAACATTCAAATCCTCCGCTGCGGGTGGCAATGGTACAGTGGATGAAGTGCTTGATTGCTAACCTAAAAGTTGTGGGTTCGAGCATCAGCCTGGGCAGCAACTTTTCAATATTCCCCGGCTTCAACTGAACGCCACCCGTGGGATTTTCATGAGATAAATATCACCTATTTCTCAATCCATTGTACCAACAAAAAATCTTTCCTATCTTTCTATTCCTTCTAACTATTGCCGTGCAGTTCGCATTCAAAAGACCTTTGGTCTTACAGGCATATAGTTAAAATTATTATTATTATCATAAACATTCAAATCCTCCGCTGCAACTTAAACCACAGCTAGCAATTCACTTTTCTTCTCAATTTAATCTTCTCCTCACTTAAATCATGGCTTTTTCCTTCAAAATATTCTTCTTACTTAAAAAGCGTGTAGGTGTAGCACTTACCATCCTTGAGGTTCTTATTTTAATTGTGCCACTCGATAAAAATGCTCTTCTCTAAAGCATCATTTGCCGTTATCTTAAAAGCATCATCCCTTTACATTCTCTATCAAAGTAGAATATCATTTGCTTAGTAGGTACCTGCCTGTCTTAAGTGCCTATCATCTACGAAGGCATTGCAAATAAACATCATCAATTCTAAGTGTCATTTCAGAAGTGGGATGCAACAATGCTTACCTACATTTATAGAGAAGTACTACAAACGTGGCAAATATAAACTGTAGGTACTCTGGTTTGAATGAATGCAATCCACCCTTATGAACTGCTTACCAATTCACTTTTGCTTGAGCATGAACCAGTCACTTGATACTATTAGCTGAATGAGAACAACATCTAAGTTTAAAAAAAAAAAATATGTCACAGGAGAAAAGGTAATAGGAATGATATCTTAGAGCAGCATTGCAACCTTCATAAACACATTTCAAACCAACTCTTGGTATGATAGAAAACGGTAGATGGGGTTCCAAACCCTTATCTTCCCTCCAAATGGAAGGCCTTCAGTTCTGCCATATTGCATATTACGTTGGCCAGTTTCACATTAAGTCTTCGATGTCTCATTTTGGATGAAATAAATATTTTTTTTTAAATGACGGTAAACATTCATAAAACTGACACCATGAAGTTAGCGTAGCGTAGCTTCTGATACGTTCACTTTACGTTTAAACAGAGCTGTCGTAGGTTACTTAAATGAGTACTGTTTGAGTAAAAATGTCATCAAGCACGGTGTGTTTTATGGCTGTCATGATGAACCGTCATCCGTCAAAATCTTTCTAAGCTTACATACAAATTCATAATTTGATCTTAAGTTAATAAATATAACTGTAATCTTCTATTAATTCATTGCGGCCTCAAATTCAGGCGTGACAAATCCTTTACAAAATTTCATAAAATAAATTTCCTTTATGACAAAAACAAACAACTTCCAATACAAAAGAAAACCTCCCTTTCCTCCACCTCTTTCACATACAAATCCTTTGAACTCATTTCCTTCACTGACTGTTATGTTTGTGGTCTGTTTTGTTCACTTTTTTTTCAATGGTTCAGCTATTTTGGTCCAAACAATTATATAGCGCGCATAATGCACACAAAAAAAGCTCCCTTTGATTTTTATTTTTTGTTCAACACATTAAAACATCCGAGCAAGCCAAACCAACGACATCAGCCAACGACGACGAGGATGAAGACGACGATGAGGACGGTGAAGTCTAGGTATTTACGTAAGCAAGCAGGACCTTTGTAATGGCAAAGTCCATGATTCTTATTCTCCCGCACAGTCCCTGAACGACCATGGCTGACTTTTTTATTTGAAAAGGAAATAAATTGCAGTGCTTCACAAGCAAGCATAATGCAATTCACCTTGTGGTACCCGATTCACAATACTGCAAAGTGGCACTTATTTTGCTCTCAATACTTGTCACCCCATATCGCCACCTTGCGCGTCGCCCTGCAATGGAATGGCTTCCAAAGCGAGTGGTCCGCCCCCACTGTGGTGCCGAGTGAAAAATGTTTCAGCAAATATCTTTTTTTTAATAGTTTTTGATTTCGGTTAAGAGCTCATATTTTAGTAGTAAAAAAGAAAATCCGTTGGATTTAAAGAGCCATGTCGTAAAAAAGAGCCTTGCAATAAGGGCGGGTAGATTTTAAATTGCAATAAAACAGGGTATTGAGGGTTTTATATGCCATTACGGTATAGAATATGGCATCGTTCAAATGCCCGCCTCGGTTTCTTACGTTGCGTTGCGTTGCGTTGGCACAAATCTGAGTATACGGCAATTTTGTTTGTTAATATTTATCAAAAAATGTGCCTCGTCTGGGTTAGTTGGATCTTGTACGGGTGTAGGCCCAAGTCCCATGCAAGATCTTTCAGCCGATCTTAAATTTCTTCAACGCACAAATGTTGACTGATAGATTCCAAACCTGTCGTCTCAAATTTAGCCACCAAACGTTGAAGACACGATTTTAAATGGCGCAACGTTCGCACTAACAATTTTTACAATAAAGTTTTACGATTTGGACGTGCTGTTCAATCTTGTTGGTGACAGATGTCACCAAAACAACATGGCCGCCACATGCCACGGAAATCTACCCGAGCCAATTGAAAAACTATTTAAAAGCCCATGCAACCAAACTGAGAGGCAACTGGAATTTTTCCCCGGGCTTATTTATGGAATTTCTATTTATTAAGCTTTTTATTTTTTGCAAACTAAAGGTCTAATAATCTTCTGATGTGCACAGTTCTCAAGTACAGAGACTATGATTAACAGTAGTCTTGGGGATTCGAATTTTGGAAACAAGTATTTCAACATCGTTTTAAATGTTCCATGGAGAAAAACACTAACATTCCCATCTACCATCTACCATCTACCATCTACCATCTACCATCTACCATCTACCATCTACCATCTACCATCTACCATCTACCATCTACCATCTACCATCTACCATCTACCATCTACCATCTACCATCTACCATCTACCATCTACCATCTACCATCTACCATCTACCATCTACCATCTACCATCTACCATCTACCATCTACCATCTACCATCTACCATCTACCATCTACCATCTACCATCTACCATCTACCATCTACCATCTACCATCTACCATCTACCATCTACCATCTACCATCTACCATCTACCATCTACCATCTACCATCTACCATCTACCATCTACCATCTACCATCTACCATCTACCATCTACCATCTACCATCTACCATCTACCATCTACCATCTACCATCTACCATCAACCAACTACCATCTACCATCAACCAACTACCATCTACCATCTACCATCTACCATCTACCATCTACCATCTACCATCTACCATCTACCATCTACCATCTACCATCTACCATCTACCATCTACCATCTACCATCTACCATCTACCATCTACCATCTACCATCTACCATCTACCATCTACCATCTACCATCTACCATCTACCATCTACCATCTACCATCTACCATCTACCATCTACCATCTACCATCTACCATCTACCATCTACCATCTACCATCTACCATCTACCATCTACCATCTACCATCTACCATCTACCATCTACCATCTACCATCTACCATCTACCATCTACCATCTACCATCTACCATCTACCATCTACCATCTACCATCTACCATCTACCATCTACCATCTACCATCTACCATCTACCATCTACTATCTACCATCTACCATCTACCATCTACCATCAACCAACTACCATCTACCATCTACCATCTACCATCTACCATCTACCATCTACCATCTACCATCTACCATCTACCATCTACCATCTACCATCTACCATCTACCATCTACCATCTACCATCTACCATCTACCATCTACCATCTACCATCTACCATCTATCATCTACCATCTACCATCTACCATCTACCATCTACCATCTACCATCTACCATCTACCATCTACCATCTACCATCTACCATCTACCATCTACCATCTACCATCTACCATCTACCATCTACCATCTACCATCTACCATCTACCATCTACCATCTACCATCTACCATCTACCATCTACCATCTACCATCTACCATCTACCATCTACCATCAACCATCAACCATCTACCATCTACCATCTACCACCTACCATCTACGATCTACCACCTACCATCTACCATCTACCATCTACCATCTACCATCTACCATCTACCATCTACCATCTACCATCTACCATCTACCATCTACCATCTACCATCTACCATCTACCATCTACCATCTACCATCTACCATCTACCATCTACCATCTACCATCTACCATCTACCATCTACCATCTACCATCTACCATCTACCATCTACCATCTACCATCTACCATCTACCATCTACCATCTACCATCTACCATCTACCATCTACCATCTACCATCTACCATCTACCATCTACCATCTACCATCTACCATCTACCATCTACCATCTACCATCTACCATCTACCATCTACCATCTACCATCTACCATCTACCATCTACCATCTACCATCTACCATCTACCATCTACCATCTACCATCTACCATCTACCATCTACCATCTACCATCTACCATCTACCATCTACCATCTACCATCTACCATCTACCATCTACCATCTACCATCTACCATCAACCATCTACCATCAACCAACTACCAACTACCATCTACCATCTACCATCTACCATCTACCATCTACCATCTACCATCTACCATCTACCATCTACCATCTACCATCTACCATCTACCATCTACCATCTACCATCTACCATCTACCATCTACCATCTACCATCTACCATCTACCATCTACCATCTACCATCTACCATCTACCATCTACTATCTACCATCTACCATCTACCATCTACCATCAACCAACTACCATCTACCATCTACCATCTACCATCTACCATCTACCATCTACCATCTACCATCTACCATCTACCATCTACCATCTACCATCTACCATCTACCATCTACCATCTACCATCTACCATCTACCATCTACCATCTACCATCTACCATCTACCATCTACCATCTACCACCTACCATCTACGATCTACCACCTACCATCTACCATCTACCATCTACCATCTACCATCTACCATCTACCATCTACCATCTACCATCTACCATCTACCATCTACCATCTACCATCTACCATCTACCATCTACCATCTACCATCTACCATCTACCATCTACCATCTACCATCTACCATCTACCATCTACCATCTACCATCTACCATCTACCATCTACCATCTACCATCTACCATCTACCATCTACCATCTACCATCAACCATCAACCATCAACCATCTACCATCTACCATCTACCACCTACCATCTACGATCTACCACCTACCATCTACCATCTACCATCTACCATCTACCATCTACCATCTACCATCTACCATCTACCATCTACCATCTACCATCTACCATCTACCATCTACCATCTACCATCTACCATCTACCATCTACCATCTACCATCTACCATCTACCATCTACCATCTACCATCTACCATCTACCATCTACCATCTACCATCTACCATCTACCATCTACCATCTAACATCTACCATCTACCATCTACCATCTACCATCTACCATCTACCATCTACTATCTACCATCTACCATTTACCGTCTACCATATTTACCGTTCACCTTCTATCATCTAACGTCTATCCTGAAGATTGCCTAAAAATTTCAACAAAATTGGTCTAGCCGTTTCGAAGTACATAGGAAACAAACATATCATGTGCATCAACTTGTGTACATATATAAAAGATAGATAGATGGGTACCAGACGATTAATACCAATCTGAAAGCCAAACAAATTTGTTTTCCTTCGTTTCATCGAAATAAAAAAAAAACATTGAATACAAGTTTGGCTCTGGTAAAAGTGAAGTCGCACCACTGTATTCCGCACACAGGTCACAGCGCACACATTTACTGCGTTTGCATCCTTTCTATCGCGCCATTGCTTCATGTGCTGTGTCCTGCAGTTATTTGAAAACATTTATACACATACATACGAATATGCACACACAAGCAAGGTTATAGAAAAGAATGCTCTATATTTAAACACACTTCTTCTGCCGGGCACACTCTATGCAGAAATTACTCGAAAATGTTTTTCCACAGAATTACGGGGTCCATTGAGGGTAAAGCGAATGGGAAGCCAAGGACTAAGGACCACCGCATAAGTTTGTTTGGTACAAAGAATCCCACTTGAAAAAGCTAGCTATGTATATGCGCTTTAAATAACGAACAGTTTTAAGGGGTAAGCGAGGACGAATAAGAAGTCAGAAGGGTCGGATTTTTAACTAAAACTCTTTCGGGCCCATCATTAAGGAACCATTTAATTTATATATGGTCACTGACTACAAGAGTATCTATCGTTAGGAATCAGACAAAATTTCGAAATGTTTTTGGGGCTTTAGACTTGCACAATTTTCTGTTGGATTTATTTTAAATGTCGTAGTCGATTGTAGAGCCATCTATAGGTATGTCCAAACATCTTTTCAAAAAGGTAATCTATAATTAGTTGTGGCGACAATAGCGCCCCTTGTGATGTAATGACGAGTTTTAAATGCATCATGATAAAACTGTAGCTTCTTAAGCATAGATGGTATATTATTTTGTTTGGGCATGTTCGGAAAATTGAGGAAAGGGATTCCTGTATTTATTTAGCCGATCGAAAAAATATGATTCGTTGACAGATGGGAATTGAATTGCAAAGAAAATGTGACAAATAGGTGACAAGTAGATTAAACAAAATGTGTTTGTGCACAAATAAAAAGTACTTTCATTATATTACATCAATTTTATTCTATATCTTACGGCCGCCAAGGTCCTGCTTAAAAGAAGAGTTTTTCATTTCTCTGCTGAATTAACTTGCAAATTAGTTCAGAGTTTGTGTCTCCAATCTTCGAAGGAAATTATAAATTTGACGTTTATGTTTATGTCAATGTCGTTATGTTAATACTTTGACGTTAACGTACGAACGAAAGAGATATTAATTATGTCTGTTCGATAACTGTTCAAAACTACGAATTTCAAAGAAATAAGTCATACAATTTTTTTTACAGAAAAGAACGCAAGAATTCCTTGTCCAATGTCAGTCCGAAAAATTATTTGCGAAAATTCGAGTTGTCAAAAATCGGTTGCAAATACAAAATGCACAAATTTACTTTGCTGGCATACAAATATCTTCAAAAATAATAATTTCATTTACCTATACTAATCTTTTTAAATGACCGCCTTTTTCGGACACCCCAATCAGTGTTGTCACTTCCATTTTAAAGAACGTGGTAGAATGGGATACAAAATAGAGGTAGATTCAGATTTTGTGTGTTAGATTTAAAAAATTTCTAATCATTATATTCAATACTACAAAAAAATGTTTAAATTGAAAACAAGGAAACGTATTAACTATGGTGACTGGAGCTGGTAGACTGCTGAACGGTGTATGCTAGAGTTCTTTGGCCATGTCACAAGAATTATATTTATAGGAGCTAAAGAGCAGTAATTGTTGGTGCTATTGGATGTGACTGCCGCAGGACCACAGAAGATAATGGTTTTATTGAAACATGAACATGACTTAATTTTTGCTTTATAAAACGAGAACAGAAACTATCGTGTTTTTAGAAAAACTGTTCATGTCATGAAAATTTCGCTATAAGTGGGTTGTTATGGGAGCTGAAGCATTAGAGAACTGGCATGAAGATTTGCTGATGATTAAATATACCTAACAATTTCAAGTTTGTACAGAAGTATTATAGGATAAGACAGTTGTGCAAAGTAAATCAATTAATCCCGTCATCTGTAGATTTAAGTTTAAGCATTTTCTGAATAAAATGTAAATAACTAAGGAATTTCACAAACAGCAGCTTGGTGAATTTCTTTAAACTAGCTAAAAAGTAGAGTTAATGAAGCCGTTAAATAGGAGATCTTCGAAAGTCCTCAGAAACAACTGCGGTTTTGGTAACCTTTTTTTTAAATTTTTGTTTTGTATACTATTCAAAATCAGAAAACTTCAGAGGGTTAAAATAATTATATTTATTTTAAAACTTAACAATGTATAATGTTCTTTGTACAAGGTGATTCACCTAAGGTGTGCCAAATTTTCTAATTTAAGGGTAAGCCAGGAATCTCTTCTTTTATTATGTTATAGAACCGTTTTTGAAAAATTTATATTTAAACCCAAATTATAAAAAAAAAAATTTTAATTTGAAAATTTAGTTTAATTTTTTTTTTTATTTTGATTTTCAAAATTGATTTTTCAAAAACGGTTCGCTAAAATAGCATTTTGTTAATGCAATAAAAGAAGAGATTCCTGGCCTTACAAAAAAGTAGAGCATGGCATTGTAGAAGTTACTGTAATTTTTTAATAATTTTGTATCAAATTTGATCATTTTTTAGAAAACAAAGAGAAAAACGTACACGCTTTTTTCCTTTTCTCACCCCAATCTACACTGTTTCTGATGACTTTCGACGAAAAAGTTTATCGACTCGACTAAAACTATAGTTGTTTTTCTTATTCTACTACGCACCAAAATCACATTCCCTTTCCATAAGGTCGTAAATAACTGCATTCCAGAGAACTGAGAATGAAAATTTGTATACTTAATTTTCCTTTTTAAAATAAATCTAAAAATAGTGGTAGAATTTCCTTCTACCGTGGTAGATGTAGTAGAATTTGAAAATCTTAAATCTACCACAATTGTGGTAAAGTGACAACACTGACCCCAATTTTCATCATATTTGAAAAAATACCAAATTTGGGAAATTAATAAGAAGTAATGAATTCATGGGAACAGTGAAGCAGTTATAAGTTAAGTTCAACTTGTGAGCAAAAACTTGAAATCTTTGGCATTTTTTTCCATGGATTTGATTTTTGTTGACACTTCTGAAAATATCCTTTAAAAAAAACGATCCCATTAGTTCTGTCAGAAAATAATTTATGGTGGATTTGAAATTTAGGCCAAGATTTCTTCATTGCCAGAGTCAATTCGACCAAAAAAATGAGCGCTTTACGTCAAAAATGACATTTAAGAAAAAAATCACGCTGGAAAAAAGAATGTCTGCCGGAAAAAAATTTGTGGTTAATTTTGTAGATAGCTACTTAGTTTTGCATATTTCAGTTAAAAGACTGTGTTTAAAATAAAAATTTAAACTCACAAAATGTTGTACCGCCACCATTGCTCCTGTGTTTTTAAAATGAAGTGACGCATTTCAACCCGAAATATTTTTCGAAACTGTCAAACCAATTTTTCATTTTAAGTAAAAAGATGAAAGAGATGCACGAGCTATTAATGTTACCTATACTTCATTGACATTTCTTCACGTGTTCACAATACTTAAAACTAACTACATATGTAAACCTGGATTGAGACAAGAACCCACTTAGCGCCCAAAACTGCACTGCATTTGGACTGCACGTATTCTTTATATGAAACTGTAGGATTATCGCACTACGCTGCAGTGTAAATGCACTTCAGCGACTGTAAACGGCATAGTTAGTCTACCCAATTATTGCAGTTCTGCTGAAATGCATTTCCACCTGACATTTTGTCTCGAGTCTCGTTGACATTAAGGTAACTTAGTCACTGCAAAACTTTTAATGAATAAAGTTATTTATTTAAAGAGTATTCAGCAAAGCAGTATTACAAAACTAAGCATTTGACATATGGATTTTAAGAATATATTTTCCAGATCCACCATTACCCAATAAACTCAATTAGCTTTAGCCTAATTAAGCCACGGAATCATTTAAAAAAAAAAAAAAAACGATTTACAAACCTCCTGGAAAATTGTCAAGATTTTATGACATCAATTCAAAATCCTTTGGTATTCTGTCTTTATTTTGTCTTAGGTCGGGCCTGATGATAAATTCGTCCCCGAAAGTATTCCAACTACTAACAGAAAAGCTAAAAACCACCACTTCATAGCGTAGAACATAGAAGAAGTAGTATAGTAGGAGAGGAGTCATTCACTCGTTTCATCTTTCACTGAAAGAGTAAGAAGAGTGTTTGTTGTTACTCACGTTTCGTTTGTTGCTGCGTGTTTCCTAACTATCGTATTGTTCTGCTTCTGCTTCTGCTGTTGCACGAAGACCAAGTTATATATTTTCGAAAGTGGTTTTGGCTGCTGATGCTGGCCAAACACACAGTCCTTCTGCTGGCACTGCCTCTGTAAAATATGTCTATGTCTATTTGTAGGGGGAAACCTACATAATTTTTGGCGGCACATGCTCTCTGGAAACATTTTTCTAGGATACTTGTACGTGGTTGAACTTTTATAGGCTCTTGTTATCAAAAGAGGCAGGAGGGGAATGTGAAAACGTGCTGGGAATGGTGGGGCTTTCTAATGCTGGCACACAAATGTGAGCAGTGGGTTGGGGTTGTTGCGGTTTTTGGTGAATTTTGTGAATATGCTTTGTATAGAACTTCGCATGCCTTACAATACTCCTTCCAATTGAAGGCAAAAGTTTGCTTTAATGCGTCGAAAAACAGTGTTGCCAAAGTGCAAGATATATTATGTTTTTCACATTTTCGTTAAAAATTTTTGTGGAAATCAATAACTTAAAGCACTTTCATCGTCCAAATTCATCAATTAATATGCTGTACGACTTCCATAGATATTTAAATCTTAATCTCTATCTCTTACTGCTGCAAAAATATCGGCGGTGTAAAGATAAAGGTAACAAGGCTCATTTTGGGTTCAAATCCATCAAATAAATGAATCATTTTAGCATTAAAAACTCAGCGAAATTTCGGAGTGGTGAAAAAAGTTAAGCTTTTTCATTGGGTTTTCCCTTTCCATCCGGTTCATAGCTCCCTTTAATCCACAAAAGGAGCATGATTTATTGAAGGCAAAATCTACCATAACTGACCTTGCTGAATACGTGTCTGCATTTAATTAAAGAAAGGACATGAATTGGATGCCATTACCACTGACTTCAGCAAAAACTTTGATGAAACTAAACTATTTACCTTAATCTTAACGCCCTTTTCATATCTTAATTGAGATCTTACCTAGATTAACGCGAACAGAATTAGCTTTAGGCATTCAATCTCAGAACCCACTAATATCATTAAGGCATCTGTCTTTGACTTACTGCAGATGCACAATCAGAAAATCGCTGAACATAGGAAAGGAGCTGAAGAAGAAAAAAATCAAAAAGCTAGCTCACTGAAGCAGCATGCAAAAATACAATCGTGTAGCACTGAACTCAAAAAAAACCTTGTTTGGCATTTCGGTTGGTTTTTTTTTCTTTTAAAATGTCAAAAATGCAGTGCAGCACTTTCGTGAGGTTAGAGTTGAGTCAACTTGTACTTCAACTACTTTCTGTGCTTCAGCTGCCACTTCAGATTGTAGCCATGTAAAGCCGTGTACAGACAATCAAATTTGACATTTGATACGTATTACAGCTGCAGCTACAATATTGTGGCCAGGCAGTTAGAAAGAAAACGTTGGTCATTCTTCATGTTCTAAAGCATCGTTATTTTACATTTGTTAGACCTCTCTACAAATACGCCAGCCAAACATCATCACCACACCATTATACATCACACATTAATGCAAAATTGAAGCTGTGCAGCGTCGGCTTATGCGGTTTGCCTTTCGGAGTCTATTTTTGCCCGATTACCTTATCTCACCCCCTTTACGAAAACACGTATCAGTCTTAGGAGCCAGTTATAGCGATACGGAAAACCAAACCGAAAAAATTTGTAAATGGAAAATTTGGTATAGCATAATCAAATCTAAAACACAAGTGCTACACTGATCGATGGCAACCAACACAGAGAATTTATCTTGCAAATAAAAATTTGAATTGAACTTGTACATTTTGTTAAAAATGTAATTATTCATTTTTCTGTTATACGTATAAAAGAAAAATAAAAAATTACATTTTTAACAAAAAGTATTTGTTCAATTGAAATTATTATGAACAAAAAACATTCTCTGCATTGATTGTCATCGATCAGTGTAGTATTTGTCTTAAAAATCGAATCAGAACATACAAAACTTTCAATTTGAAATTTTTTTCGGTTTGGTTTTCCGTATCGCTATAACTGGTCCCTCAGGCTAAGATTACACATATAAGTTTAACTTACGTTAGCAACTTCGTAAGTGACTTACAGTAAATTTTTTCAACTTACGTAAGCTGTATATTGAAAGAAAAACTTACAAATGTAAATGCGTTTTTTCAAACTTTCGGAATTCAGCTTACAGCTTACACACCCGGCAGTGATAAATTAACAACTTACGGGAAGCATTTCTCACAGTAAGTTACTTCTTTAAAGACTTACGTAAGTAGTTGGTAAAATTTACTTGTGGTGCGGGTGGCGGGTGAACCCCTTTACCATCTTTTCACATTTAAACCTATTAAAACGTTTTTTCTTTTCCCTCATTTCTATACACACACTTCTATCTCTTTGTTTTGCTATTTTATTGAATTCGACATTATTTCCCTTCTTACGACTTTATTGCCATTTCGCTATGGAAATAACGTCGACCTTTATAAAAGGTGTACCTACATAATTCGAAATTATTTTCACATAGAAATCGACCTTATTATACGTACGACTTTATTACACGGCACCTTTTGAAGTAAAACTTCTTTAAAATTGTTGTGATTTGAAAGTCGATGAAACGAAAACGCGTCACGGCAAAGAAGAGCACCGAAAACTATTTTGAAATACTTTTTTTTTCCAGAAACACGAGGAAAATCTATTTTATGGTCCGGTGAAGTAAAATTTCAACACCAACGTTATTAATAAGATTTATTTAACTGGCCTTCACTAAAGAGTTATTTTTGAATTTACTAAAACCCCTTTTAAATATCATCTTAAAAAAGTGCTATAATTTTCTTGATTGTAAATTATAATTGATTCGATCCCAATAACAAAAAAAGCATATCCCCTGCAGTAACATAACCCTGGCAACCCTGCAAAAAAAAACTATAACACTGAAGCTCTTTACAATGCTCTATCACATAGAGATGCTTTTAACTCTCCAAGCAAAGCTCTCCATTCACAAGAGACCATCCATCCTCGCCGAAGTACCCAAAGCAGAAGTAGCAGCAGCATCACCACCAGTTTAAAAAAGTATCCTTGGACAGTTCAGGTTGCTTTCGTGAGTCCTTCGGTACACAACTTCGAGAATCTATGTTCGGATGAAAATATGTAATAAATTAAAAAAAAAATACTCCGAAATAAACCTTAAAACTCGAAGCGTGTAAACGATCCACCTCGTGTCGTGGCGTGTACAGAGTATATTTTCATCATCAATTTTTTCTTACCATCCTAAAAAAAAACCAACAACAAACAGAAAAGGATGCAGTAAAAACCGAATCGTGTTAAATAAGTGCCAGTTTACGGGATTTTCTTTTTATTGAAAGGCGAGAATACAAAAAAAAAGTTAGAGGCACACCATATTTTGTATCTTTTGGATACTGGCTGCATACAAGAGTATCGCGTGTGCTTTAAAAAAATAAAAAAATTAAAAGGACGATACAGAGATTTTTGATTTATACGTGGTGGTCGGTGATGCTCGAGAGATATTAATGACTGCTACGTCCCTTCCCATATCCCATGAGCAGTAGCAAGTGAGGCAGAAAACCCCCCTCAATCAAGCAAAACAATCGCTTCTGCAGTGTAGCGTCACTTTTAATTAAAAAAAAAAGGATTCCTTGTAATTTGTATATTTTTGGTTTGTTAAACAATTAATGTTAAAAAATAATGAGAATCACTGCTGCAGTGTTAATTATTATCTTGGCGGATGACCATTGACCAGTGACCCCAATGATGTTGATGGTCACTGCGTCCTTAACGGCAGCGTATAATGAGTGAGTTTGTGTGTGTGTGCGTTAGCCAATATTACGAGGATAACATCCAACTGTGATATGTCGTCGTTGTTGTTGTTGTAGCTGCTGTTTTTAAAACGTGCTTGTTTTCCAAGTGCTCTTGTGTTAATAAGCCGAGTAAATCGATGTAAATATTATAAATTTCTTAGTAAATTCCACAAAATACTCCTCGAAACAGAGGATAAACAGAGATCCAAACCGGAAAAGGACATTATAAAAGGACGAACACCAACATCATCATACAACAACAAACAAAAATAAAACGAGAAAAAGGTAATTTATGTAAATTAAGTTGAATTAAATTAAATTAATTAGATTAACAGCAGAACAGGAAACGGTATTAGGTTTATGTCAATGTCGGTGCCGTGGTGCCATCGTCATGGATGTTGGTGGTTGTGTTTGAAAGGACTTTCGTCGTCAGGCGACTTGTCATCGTCAGTAGTTGTTGTCAATTTCAATGCGGATGCAATTTTAGGCGTTGATTTTGTTTTCTCCCCTCTCAGAAGCTGTTTAGTCTTCCGAAAGTAGGTATATTATGTACACATCCCTCTGTGTCCTTTGGTTTGTGTGTTGTTGTTGTTGGTGATGGTCCTTTTTAAGCCAATTGGACAGATTCGTATTGACTTTTGGTCATCGGATCGAAAGGCAAATATGTATTCCTTTCATGATTGTGTTTGGATTGTAAAGTGCAAATTTTGAGAATGGATGTTCAATTTGGATTTACTTTATGTCCTATTGATATAGCAATAGCAACAAATATTTACCTAGTTTATATGTATATACACACATACACATACACAAGGAGGCGTCCAACAAAATCAAGCGGGCATGCATAGAGGGCACTGGCGGAATGGGGGTTTGATGGTGGTTATATAGAAGGAAGTCGTTATTTAAAAAAATAAAAAAAAAATTATATACCGGAATAAGCTTTTGGTAAAATGTAATGTGACAAGAAAATGAGAAGGGCCTAGAGCCCGGAAGGAATATATTATATCGCATCTATAGCCTATATTCTTTGGCATGACTTCAGAGGCTTACCCACACATGATGGTCTGGTTCTGGGCGTTTGGTTGAATAATGTGTTTGAATTTAAATTTTTAAGTGTCGTATCAATGAGATGTTGTCTTAGGGTTGACATTAAGGGCATTCAAAATTAGGATTATTGGCCATTCAATTATTTTGACAACGAAATTTGAGTATACAGTATTTATACAATACATAGTATATGCATGTGAGTGTCTTGGGATCGATTTGGGGAAACTTTTTTTTCTCATTGAAGTAAGAGTCGGGTGTTAGGTTAGGTAAGGTTTTAGGGTTTGGTGGATGGGAACCAGTTTCACTCCATCACACGTATGGCTATATGTAGACCCATTCCTAATCTTACCATACTCATTTTTGAGTTTCAGCCATTTAGTCTCTATTCTGATCTTTACTTTTTTTTAGACTCTGCGACACGACAACTCTTCCTCCCCATAGATATGCTCATCAGTTTGCATGTCTAGTAATGTTGAAACACCTTTTCTCTCCTTTTGCATAACTATACCTTTTTGTTCGTGTTCTGTCGTTTTCCAGAGTTTTTTCCTTGCATAGGCTTAGAATGCATTGCATAAGTCTGGATCGATGTGCTGATTAGTAGAGTTTAGAACCCAACTCTCGTTCCTATGTCCATTTTTTGATCTTTCTAAGAAAATGGACTTAGATGTTATTTCTAGAACATCGAAGTCCTTTCATACTGGACTTTGTTGGGGTACAATGTAGTCAAAACCATAATTTGTTTGCCAAGTAATTTTTTTAATTCTCTGATTGTTCCTGTAATACATAGACCTGGGTCAATCGTTCACTTCAAAAGATCGAGTCAATCAAATATGGGTCTTTTGAAAGATTCGGTCTTTTCAATCAATCGTACATTCAATCAAAAATGTTTCGGTTTCGCTCATTTCAATCAAAACCAACTGAAACATTTTGAAATTTGAACTGAGATAATATTTTGAACCGTTCCATTTTGAACTTTTTTATTTCGTTCATCCTTATCCCTGATGTTTGAATTAACTCAACTCTCAACTGACTTTGTATGTACTGTGATTGCCGCCAGACCTTTAGCTATTTCCTGTAAGTCACTATAAATAAAAGTTTATAGTTTTTTCTTTTCAGATTAAGATTATATATTTTTGGTAAGTTTAGTCTAAACTCTTTTCGCATCTGCATTAACTTTTCAATGTTTGAAGACGATGGACTTGGGCAAGAAACTAGGTTCAATTTGGATGCACTTTTCCCTGGCATTTGATGGCAAGGCTATATGAAGGGATTGGCAAACAAATTTAAGTTTTAGCGATGCAACTGGAAATTCGACAAGGTATTTAAAGGGTCAACACGTTGGTGTAGCAGTTGGAAAAGCCAGATATCTTCCCAACCCTATTGCCCTAAGAAACTGATTAGAAACAGATGACCCCAGCACACCAACATCGCAAGTAACCTCATTCATTCAAAAAAAAACATTCCTTCAACAATAAGGTCTTCTTCAAATAATGCTACAACTTCCACAACACCCACCAAATAAATTCCACCAATACCGTTTCAAGCAACAACTCCATAATTTCGGCGACAACAACTGCAACTGCAACAAATCATCCATTTATACGACAGCAATCTATGTCTTCCAAAGCAACTAGACGAACAGTTGACCATTTTCAATGGTGGAAGACAAGGAATTTAAAAAGTTTGTAAACATGCTCTGTCCAAATTACACCATGCCGACAAAAAAACGAGTTCCTTGATCCCCCGTTTGTTTAACCAGACAACAAAGAAGGTGAAGAATCTGTTAGCCATAGTTCAAGCTGTATGCGTCCCAACAGACGGTTGGACCTCAATGACCCAACAAAGTTACATAACAATTTCGGTCCACTTTATCGAAGAAGCAATCGATTCCTTAACTTTAAAATCTTGCCTCTTAGGATGTATTCCCTATGACGAGACCCATACCCATCACAAACCTTAGCAGTTTGCTCAAATCTGAGCTTGAAAATTTGGTTCTGGCAGATAAAATGTCTTGCGTTGTGACGGATAACGCTTATAATATTGTTGGTGCTTTGCGCATACGCTGAATTTGGTTTTTGGCAAAGGGGTGAGTATCCCTGACACTTAGGTGACAAAAGTCAAAATATAGTTGCCCTTTTTTAAAAAAAGCTACACAAAGCAACAGTAAAACTTGCAAGTTTGCAAAAAGAGCTTAACATTCCTGAGTTGAAACTTAAGCATTCTTGTGTTACCCGTTGGAATTCAACTCACGAAATGGTAACAAGAATTTTCAAAGTGCAACCCGCCGTTCAAGCAGTTCTAGCAATAGAAAATGTAGAGCTTAATTGCTTGTCAATTCAGGAATCAGCATTGCTAGAAAAGGTAACTGAGATATTTAAAATCTTTGACGCCATCACGGAATAAAATGTCAGCTGAGAAAAATATCACCATTTCGAAAACAATGCTGATGGTCAAGTCAATAAAAACACCTGCACGAAATAAAAGTGCAGAACAATGGCCAGATAATCGGGGTAGACCAGATTTAAATGACACTTACAAATTCCATAAGTAGCCGACTTAAAAACTTGGCAATTTTATTGGACCCAAGGTTCAAAAAACATGGATTTTCTAACATCACGGTGTTTGAACGGTGTGTTAGGGATTTGTCCAAAAGTTTGACTGCTCTCTCCACGTCCAATACCATCCACACACCTATTACGACATCCGAATCCGAAGAATCGATATCAAGGCAAGAAGAAGTCCATTCGTTGATCTGGGGAGACTTCGATTTCCATGTAGACACCATTATTGCAAACCCCAACTAAAATGCAGCCACCATTGTTGACATTGACAAATATCTAAGTGAACCTCTCATTAGACGGAGTGACGTTTCCTTTAAATGGTGGAATAATCATCAATTTGTGTACCCAAGGCTATACAAACTCGTATAACGGCAACAAGTGTTCCCTGCGAAAGATTGTTTTCAAAGGCTGGCCTCACTGTTGACAGTAGGCAAAGTAGTTTAAAGCCCACAAAAGCTGCACAATGCCTCTTCTTGAACTACAATTTGAAATTCGATTTCGATCTCATATTTAGAAACAAATGGCAATTGTCAGGTTTAAATAGCTTACCTATAATTCAAACTGTAAAATGACACCTTCGAAATTCATCTTAGCTGATGTTATACACTCTGAGCATCGCGAAGCTGGTCTTGATTGATCTACTACACGAAATATTAGACGGGTGACGCGCCAAAGAACATAAAGAGCCACCTCAACCAAGGAGTCTTATGAAACTGCCTGTGTAAGGTTCAATTTTTCGAATTTCGCAAGTAATAGCTTATAAAAAGCTTGTATAAGGTAAACGTTTGCAAGCCACACGTATCGAATTCGGCTCTCGTTAATTCAAACCTGATGCGATGATTCGAACCTCTCTATGAATTGAAATTATCACGAGTTCCCTAGAACATCTCTATTTCGAACAAAATCTATACATTTTTTGCACTTGATAATTTGAGCAAACAAATCATCGCGGCTTTACAGTTTCCAACTAACGAAAGTCGACGTGTACTAACAATATAAACAAAACTTCTATATAAGGCTGTTATTAATGAATTTGAAAAATTCTATAAGCGCAAAGCTTGCAGATAAAGATTCAAAATAGCCTGTATAAGGCTGTCCACGAATAGTCAATGTAAACAACTTGTGTAAGGCTTCCCTATAAAGGCCTTATACAAAGTAAATTAATATCCAGAATCTTATAAATAAGTTCTTTTTAATAAAATCAGTTAAAAATTAAATAAGAAAGGTAACTACTGAACATATAAAGACATAAAAGAAGTGCTATCGTGTTTTTCGAAAGAGTCCACAATCTTATAACACTGAATAACTGCATGACGTAACATCGGCGTCGTAAGCTAACGTGAAGTAAAGGAAATATTATCATTAACAGAGAAAACTAGCTGACTGGCTCCAGAGGCATGTTCTACACAGTTGTCATGCGGTCAATATTGGCCGCGATCCACTTTGGCTGTGGTTGGACCACATATTCCACATTTTCATAATCCACAAAGACTGTATTATTTCTAACCTCTTCCTTGACTAAATCAAAATTTATAAAGCTTTCTCAATTATTAACAACCGATTAAGTTCACAAAATAATAATTAAAAAAATTGATAAATTCGGTTTTAAATTACAGAATTCAATGAGACATCCTATACACTCGCTTATGGTTTCTTTTAAATTTGAAAAGCCAAAGATGAAATTATTCGCTGAAAACGATATCCTTCTCGTAATTAGTGTAAAGATATAAAATATAAAATTCTGTCCTCGTTCTACATTTATGTTTTAGTATAACGATATCACACGGGCTTAACAACACCACTAATTACATGAAACGCCCTTGAGCCTATAATTCCACCAGCGAACAACATTTCCCTACTTAATTGTCTTAATTGCTTAGTCGTCATCGTGTAAAACAAATTAAAATAAATCCTTCATCCTTTTTTCTGTTGTTGTTGTTGGTGTTGTTGTCAGACACCATAAGACATCAAAAATGAGCAGCGAAGAATAAAAATTAAAACAATCAAAAACAAATTTAAAAATTCATCCATACCTACACCTATACAGTATACACGCAAAGAACAAGTACATATACCAAATTAAAACAGGAGATGCATCTGGCATCATTATCTCTTATAATTCCACTTCACCCAACTCTAGACTCCTGAGATTAAACCCATCACACCCACTCTGTGACCGATTTACATTGAAATAAGTCCTGAAAGCGTGAAACTTAATTAAAAATAAGAATTTCTTTCGCACGGAACCGCATTTTAAGGATGCCAAATTATATGGAATAACTCAAAGATACGAGTCTGGGCTCTTGGATGGGTTGGGGTAAGAAGAGTTGATTATAATGATAGCTTTGCTTGCGGTGTGTTGTGGACGAATGTCCATCTCATCTCCATCGTGATTCGTGACTATGAAGTGGTGCATTCTTGTGTCCTCGTATTTCTTTTCAACAATTACGCTTTGAAAAGAAAATAGAAAGAGAAATGGTGCGGTGAGTGTTTTATCTTTCAGATGTCTGCATCTGCATTGTGAAAAAAGAAAAAGAGAATTGAAACAAAAGACATAAACTAAAATCTACAAAAAATATCTTAAAAGAAAAATCAAGAAATGCAAATATTTTTTCCTAGTGTAGGGTGAGTGTGTCTGTGCAGTCTGACTTTTTGTTTGTCAACAAGTACCTGTCTCTGTCGCTGAGTTAGAGAGTTCGGACTGTTCTGTAGAGAAAGCTTTTTTAAGTGCTTAATATGCATTTGTAAACAATCAAACATATAACAATCGAAAAGTGCTTTACAGTTAGCTGGGGAAAAATTATTGAGATGTAAGAAAAAAAAAATGACTACCCACATAACTTCCATCGAATTAGGAAACACCCTGTATACTTAAGCCGAAGCCTCAAAAAAATATACAGACAGACAGACCGAGAACTGGCCAGCTTGCCTCCAGTATATCCAATTGCCAATTGCCCAACACCAACAGTCATCAGCTGAGGCCGCTTTCTACTTCATCGCGTCTAATTCCACTCCTGGATTTTCAGCTTTTTAGACGTTTCAGAGCATCGTTATAGCCCGTACATTTCGTAATTTAATCTTTTTTTCCACACCGCATTGTGCATACAGGACCGAATAGCACCCGGAGAATTTTTCTCTTAAAGTACCTTAGCAGCTTTTCATCCGATTCTGTCAGGGGTTATGCGTCTGTCTCGTACAGCAGCTCGGAATGATAGGGTTCTTGTATAGTGTCTCCTTGGTTCTTTGAGACATGACTTTGTCACTAAAATGCCTTTCAAACCCGAAAAAACAACAGTGGGCTAGTGTGATTCTTCGATTGATCCCTGCACTTCAAAATTATTTGTATGTGTCGATCGTGACGTTTTGTCATTTGACAGCATTTACTTTGTCTTATTCTCATCAGCCATGACAATTCTCGCCCCTTCTTCTTGAATACTTGTGAATGTTCCACTGACAGCTCTCAAAATTCTTCCTATAATGTCAAAGGCAAGCGATAAGGTGTTGACATGCGAGTTGCGTTTGAATGCCTCAGGAGTCAGGAATTACGTTGATCAGGTGGCTTTAATATCGATATAAGGATGGTGCACACATCAATTTGGAATTCTTGGGTCTTTTCCAAAAATCTGTCGAATTGTTGAAATTTGCCGAATAGTTGATCAAGTCGCACGTGAAGCGGTTCAGATAATCAAACAGAATAGCAAACACTTCAGAAGTTGAAACAATAAAGAATGTCTTATTTCTAGGGAATGGTAGACATCTCGAATAATCGCTTAACTGTCACAAAAAAAAATATTGGCACAACATCTCATCTCCCAGCAGGTTCCGGTGCCTGTGACTTACACTCTCAACTATTCCTGTGTGTGTGTTGATATTCTGCAGGAATGAAAGGGACCTACAATTTACCGCAGAATCTGAACGGCTAGCAGAGAAGCACTTTCGATGACATTAATTACTCTTGAAGGATTTGTCATTTCCTCACAAGAGGCAGTACCCCGGAAAAGAACATAAGTGGAGTCAGGGATCGAACCCAGAACCTTCGGCAGTCCGACACACTAACCACTACGCCCCGAAATACTACAAAGCTTAGTATTTTAAGAAAGTATGCTTGCTTGGAGTTGAATACAGCAGGAACCTGTAAAGTTTTTTTTGGAGAACCGCATCTTTGGGGAACAGTTAATAGTTAAGAATCTTACAAACTGAACTAATGGCTTTCAAGATTCTGAAAGTGATCAAAGAATAATACCGTGAATACCCTTCAAACCCCCTGCTTGGGCTCACTGTTGGATTTGGAGTAGATGCGTTTTTGGATATGTGCAAAGTTTTTTGATATCTACAAGCAGTTTTGCATACACCCAACCTCGCACCTACTCCAAATTAAACAGTGAGCCCACGCAGATGGTTGAAGGAAAAACCGTTCCCTGTGGGCTGTGGCCATAAAGAGCCTTGAATCTTTATATCCCAGCGCACTTCGATTCAAATTGACAAAATAACATGTATAACTACATTTTGCCACCCTTGGTTGTTCGGACCCTTCTTTGACGAGTGTTCCTATAATGTTTTTTTTTTTGAGGTGTCAGTGTGCACTTGCCCCACTGTACATCACGTCTTTGCGCCTGAAAGCCATCTAGACTGGGAATCATGAGTGTGCAAAAAGAGTGTTGCAAACTTTGTATCGAAGCACTTTTTCGTCCTTCCAAAATAAAAATATACTTATACACCCTTGAAAGGAGATCCACTAGAAGTCCATCAAGTGTATTTCTACATTTGTCTTATTGCTAAACTTCCATCAAAACGAGCAGGAAAAAGTGTGTTAACAATTGCTTTTTTCTTGAAGTTTTATTTTACAAGTGCTTTGAAACTAAAAAGGATTCTACAAGATTGTGTTATTTGAGATGAATAAGTTTTGCAACGTTTTCCAATTAAATTGCTATTTGGACTGTATTTCGCTTGTTGCTACTGCCATGGTTACACGAAACTAATCCATTTATTCATTATAGTAGGTACTCGCAAATGTGTAATAAATATTAATGTTTGAATTAAAATTTTTAAGCACCAACTCTTATACAGGTGGATTAATTGATTGAAAGAAAAAAGGATATTTTTAAACTCTATTATACACTGAGTTTCAGAAAAAGTGACTCATATTTTGTGACGAAGTCACATTTTCTTTTCTTCTACCGCACCCAATAAAATAGGTATATTCATATGTGCAATGGCATTTACTAACCGCCCTGTAGTGGCTCACTCACTACAAATTAATAAAGGCATGACGATGTATACACAAACAAGGGTGACTTTGTACTTTGTGCTTATAAGTCACATTTAGTTTCTGTGGAAATATTTCATATAACAACGTGAAATTCACACTGAAATTCGAGCCCAAGGACAACCGGATTTGAACAACCCGAGATGAACACCCCACTTGACTATTATTATATAAGTACCAAATAATGAAATTTTTTTTTAAATGTATTATAAAACACCAATGTATATAGTTAGGCCCCTAATGTGCCAACAAATATTTTAAGTATCATAAGTAAAATAGCATAAGAATCAATTGTAAATATTATACTGTTCAATAAATAATCGTTAAGTCGTTAACTGAAATTCGAGAAAATCTCAATGGTGATATCTGATATCTAGTAGGTAATACTATTTAAAACCAAAGATACTCTCCACTACCGGAAAACCAGGGGTACGCAGTGTACCGAGAGATTCCTAATACATATTTTCAATCTGTAAACCCGTAAAAGCACACCAAAATATTCCTATCCTGTCCGTTGTCCTACCGTTTCCTTTACAAGTTCCTTTACCAAGACAATACCTTCCTATTTCTATTTTTAGCCGTACATTTGTGCGTTGACACTGCCGGACTTTAGGTCCGTTGACACTGCCGGATTTTAGGTCCGTTGACATTGCCGGAGTTTGGTTCCGTTGACATTGCCGGAGTTTGGTCCCGTTGACATTGCCGGAGTTTGGTTCCGCTGACATTGCCGGATTTTATTTCCGTTGACATTGCCGGAGCTTGGTTCCGTTGACATTGCCGGAGCTTGGTTCCGTTGACATTGCTGGAGTTTGGTTCCGTTGACATTTCCGGATTTTAGTTCCGTTGACATTGCCGGAGTTTGGTTCCGTTGACATTGCCGGAGTTTGGTTCTGTTGACATTGCCGGAGTTTGGTTCCGTTGACATTGCCGGAGTTTGGTTCCGTTGACATTGCCGGAGTTTGGTTCCGTTGACATTGCCGGAGTTTGGTTCCGTTGACATTGCCGGAGTTTGGTTCCGTTGACATTGCCGGAGCTTGGTTCCGTTGACATTGCCTGAGTTTGGTTCCGTTGACATTGCAGGAGTTTGGTTCCGTTGAAATTGCCGGATTTTAGTTCCGTTGACATTGCCGGAGCTTGGTTTCGTTGATATTAGTTTAAGTTAAAGTTTAAGCTTAAGAAAACATTGTGTTTTCCTTATATTATTTGGATTATATTTATAACGTAGATTTGAATAAAGAACTGGTGTTATAGTTAAAATAAAGGAATGAACGTAAACTTGTAATAAATATATATTGACTTAAAGAAAACAACTTAGTTTGTATCATATTGAATTAAATAATGAATTTGTATTTGTAACTTATAACTATTGAATTAAAGGTAATAAAAAAACTGTTATTTTCCTTAACCGGAGTTTTACGTCTTTTCTTCGGCTGACCCTGGAACTGCTGAAACTACCTCAGCTATAGACAAAAAAAAACCTCTTACAATTTTAACTTCTTTTTATCATCATGACAAAATGTTTTCAAAATATTTCGAAAACCAAATTTTTCTTTTGAAATTTCTTAGAAATTTTGAAATCCAATATTAATTAAATTATAATTCTTATGTACAAAATGTTAAAAAACTGGTTAGGTACCGATATAGGACAAATTACGAAAAATCCATTCTAACCAAAAGATATATTGTTGTCAAAAGTTATATTAAAATCGTTAGAGCCGTTTTCGAAAAAATTAAACTTTTTGTTAAAGATTGTATGGCAGGTACCTACCGTTATTTTTCGACCTAGAGCAAAAATGAAAACAGACCCCTCTATAGGGAATTACAAAAAATTTATTACTTAATACCAAGTTTGAAGCAAATCGGCCCATCCGTTAAGGGCGTAAAGGTGCGAACAGACAGACAGATATACAGACGGACGGAATCTCCAGACCCACTTATTTCGACTTCGCTATCATCGTAGTATCGTATTCGATTGTTATCTCAATTTTTACTTGCTCTATCTCTTGCTCTATCGAGGTTTTAATCAAACATGACATAACGATAATACAGAAACCCAAAAAAGTGGTTTTCGCAATACCATCCGTCGGTCTGTCTGTGCGTCACGCAATGCTTCAGCCTAAACGGATTTACGGATATTCGTCAAACTTGATATATGTATATAGCAGTTTGAAGAAAAACGGTTGTCGAGGCATGTTATGCATTCGTCGAAAAAATAGTTTTGAGATAACAATCAAATATGACATGACGATGATAGCGAAGACGAAAAAATATGGTCTAAAAATTCTGTCCGTCTGTATGTCTGCCTGTCTGCCTGTCTTTTTGTATAGACATCTACAGCCCAAACGGGTGGGCCGAATTTCTTCAAAATTGGTATATAGAGTTTTCTATAGGTATTGTACAGAGGGGAAGTTGAAGTTTTTTTAGCTACAAAAATAACGGTACCTGCCATATAACCGTTACGTTAAAGGCAGTCCACGAAGCTATCTCTTTCTAATTTTTGAGGGAAACATTGAATAAGGTATACATTCACAATTTTCGTAATTAAAATGTATTTTCTGTTCATTTATTAATCTTTTTTTTTACGGTTTCTTTAAACATTTAGAACCTATTTTGAATGAAATTTTCTTGCCGTCATCAATGCTTTCCCTGAAAGTGATTGACACTGACGTATTCGTCGACTGCCCTATTTTGATTTAAAAAAAAATCAGTACAGCTTTTTGGTGCGACCAGTCATATGGCGGAAAACAAAAAAGTTTTAAACATTGTCTTAAAACGGTACTTTCCATTGGACCGTTTTTTTGCTTTCGACTATCTCGGAAACGGCTCAACCGATCAAAAAGTGTTTGGCAACAAATTTTTTTTCTCAAAAACCGCTCCACTGATTTTTATAAATTTATTCTCATAAATTCAAATTTATCCAAGAAATAAAATGCCGTCCTTTTTTCAGCTCAAGTTTAGTTTAAGTATTTATTTAAGAATTTTGAAAAATGTATTTTTATCAAAATCTCAAGCCCCTAGACCACTGTCACACATTAGAGCAAGTTCGTGCGACCCAGTCATGCATTTTATTTTTTTTCAAAATGGATTTTCACTCCAGGAATACAAAACACTATTGTTTTGTATATTTTTGGTCCGATAAGCTCTTTGTCGCGCTCTCTTGCTAAAGTTGTCCTTTTTCCTAGAAGAAAAGACCCACAAAATTTGGCTTTTTAGGGAAATTTTGGGTCTTTTTTCCGTGATTTTGGTTTTTTTTTTTGGAAAAAACGCAAGAAAAAAGCTTTTTGGCTTTTTTCCAAATCAAAAAGGGAAAAAACGCCAAAAAATGAACGTTTTGTTTTTTCTAAAATAATTATTGTGGCGATTATTATAATGTAATCCGTGTAAAAATCGCGCGATTTTTAAACTTACCTTAATAATTAATTTCAAAATCCTCACATTGCTTAGTAACAGTAGCTAACAAAGATCCTTGCAATATCTTTTTACATTTTGGGCGTAATTTCCAAAAACCGTTTTGGAAATCAAGACAGAAAAATCTGTTTTTTGGGTCTTTTTTCAAAACCAAATTTGTAAATTTAGCCAAAAAGTATATTTCCATTTTCATTTTTTTGACCTTTTTCCAAAATTGCAGCGTATTTCCATGCTTTTTGGCGAAATTTCCAAAAATATTTTGGGCGTTTTTTCCATTTTGTATGCCAAAATTTTTTAGGCTTTTTTTCCAAAACTCATTTGGGCATAATTTCCTTTGGAGTAATTTCAGGGAGCCCAAAAAAACAAAGCCAGTTATGTGTTCTGAGAGTGTGGGATATTTACCCATAAAAAAGATAGATTGGACTATGATTTTCATTTTAATTTGAAATATGTAACTGTTTGTAAATGTTTCTGGAAATACTGAAACGTCACAGAAAGGCTTCAACAATTCAACGAAATTTTTACAACTAAACTAAGCAATTATTTCGTCTTTAAAAACTAAATCATTCAAAGTATTCTTCGAGCAAAACAGCTTAGCGAAGCACATGCCATTTAATTTTAAATTTTTGTGAATTAAGACTCCAAGACTTAAGGGTATACTTTTGGGATTCTAAAAAAAATCGCACTTACGCACTGTATATTTTTAAACTAACTAAATTGACTGAACTACCCTGGCCATGCAGACAATGATTAAATGTACTTGTACATCTCATTTGACTTGTTCAAAAGCATCCATCCATACAGACGCCGCCGCCGTCTCTTACTCCGTCGCCATCGCAATCGTCCTTTGAAAAGCTCCAAAACACACATCTGCTCAAAACTTTACGAGTCATATATTCTTATTGTAATTCGCCCCATATAACCGATTAATTTATGGATGGACCGGCCCATTTCACAGATTTATACCGTTTTGAATCTCCTCTTAATCCAAACATCTTTCTTTCTCTTAAGTGACAACCTACCCTAAAATTTCCATAAGTGTCATCATCAATAAAAACTTCCAAAGTGACCCGAAAATGGCACACCACTATAAAACAACAGAGTCAAGTTATTTTTTTTTTTTCGATTTTTGAAGAAAAGTCGTCGTTTACGTCCCAGAACAGTGCAACAAAAGCAATATTAAAAAAAAAAAGAAATAAGACAGCAAGGCGGGTTCACAATATATCTATTGGCTCCCCAATGTCTGGCATCGTCCTATGCCAAATTTGATTGTGCTAGCCAAAAGTTCCAGTTTACCATCTCCCAAGTCCCAACACCGCCCGAGGAGCTATGCAAAGATTCAATTGCATTTGTTACAAGTGACGTATTTTCCAAAAACTTACATGATATGTGGAGACTTGCCAAACTATTCTAGGTTAGGTATTGGTTGACTTTGTGTCCCCAATTTTGAATTGAAATGAATAGAGAAGGGTGATTAATTGTTGTTGTTATTGTTGTTTGCTTTACACTCCCCCGTTGGTAATTATTATTTTACAAATGGGACAATCGTTGTAACAATAAAATTGTATGGCTTCGGCAATTATACACCACTCAGTGGAGACTTGTGTCTGGTTGCCGTTGCACACTCTGTGTTTGACTTTTTGACACCTTACAGGGTGGCTTTCATGTTATAACACATATTTCATCCATTTATCGGATAAGGACTTATTTTTGCTGTTGTTCTCGAAAAATAAGAAAAGAACATTGTATACAATCTCCGAGGACAGCCAACAAAATAAAACACATCTCACTGTCTTCTCCTATATATACGTACTGACTTGTGTGAACATAACTTTTATGTCAAACTGACATATGATTGCGTTTAACGGTCTAGAAAAATTCTCTTTCTGTCTTGTAAAATTGTGACCGCACAATCCACATATGCACTGGTTAAACGAGGATTTTGAATTATTTAACATTTTTCAAATGAGTTTTCATTCAGGAGCTTCTTTTTTCCCCTTTTTCTTTCTGTTTTTTAACTTTTTCTTCTTCAACTCACTCTTCTGGTGAATGGGATGCTGCCAAAGGATAATGCTTTGTGTACAAGATGAAGCAGCATGTTTTGTTTGAATACATTTTAAGTCTCAAAAATGAGGGCTTTTGTGTTTGGAGACAAAACAGACAAAACAGAAAGGAAATCTAAGGAGCTTGTTGACAAATAATAAATAACTTTCAATTTTGTTCTTTCTTTATTTTGGTTGACATATATACGACGAAGTTAAAAAACAAATATATGCCTTTTATTTCGGTATTGACAGTGCATTGAGGTTTTAGTGTAGTTGTAACCTAAAGCCATGTATCCTCGGGTCAATGTTTACAAAAACTTTAATATAAAAGCTTTTCAAAAACTTTTTGTAAACAAAATTGTAAAGAAAGGCTATTGTAGGTTTATTGTGGAGATTTTTTTTTTTTTTTTAGTTAAATTGAATTGGATGAAGTGTAGGGTTGGTGCAAGGTTTGTTCGTGGGTACTGAGTATTTTGATTTTGAAGTAAACAAAATGTATAACAGAATTGTTTTTTTTTTATAATATGCGCACTCAAGGGGTTATTAACACCCTTAACGTGAATAAATACAGTGTAAGCGTCTAGGAAAGTTTAATATGAAATAGAAGCAGATATACCGATGCAAATGTATTTATTGGGATCACGATGTTATCTAGAGTGACAGAATCTAGAAAGGACAAAATCTATAAAAAAAAATAATATAGAAAGATAAAATCTAGAAGTGAAAAAACTTAAGAATGTGGAAAAAACTAGAAAGATGATAATATAGAATAATCTAGAAAAAAAAGGATTCTAGATTTTTTTACCTTTTTGAGATTTATTTTTACAGCATTACATCTGTTGTACATCAAAAAATTTATTGTTTTATTGGCTACACAACTGCAAAATTTCAATATTCAAAGAAAGGAAAACAATCATAATTTAATATAGTACATATACAAATACAGTTAAACCCGCTTAAGAGAAATAGCAAAATGTCCCAGTCTTTCTTTCACTTAATCGGGTTTTTCACTTTCACGAACCCCGTCTTTGGCCACTATACCAAATATCTTTAGCCTGGAATTGATTTGCGTTAAAATTAATCTAATTAATCGTTGTCTTTATATTTTGTGTTGTTATATATCTCCGTCTAAACCCACAGCAGAATATCAGTTTCTTGCTGACGCCGTTGACTTTGTTATTGATTCAATAAACTCCGAAGATGATGTCATTGTAGTTGGTGACTTTAATCTGCCTCATCTAGTTTGGACAAAATCTGAGAATGAGTTGCACCTGGTTGCAAATAATGCCATCTTCGAAAAAGAAATTTTAGTTACGGATCGTTTTCAAGCTTCTTGCCTTTTTCAACTAAGCAGTGTTAAAAATAACTTGGGGAGGCAGCTGGATCTTATTTTTACTTCAGATGAAGATAACACAGTTGTCATAGAAAGTTGTCATCTTCTTTCTACATTGGATCACTACCATCCTCCTATTTCCATTATATTTGCTTACACTAGCGAAAAGTCTTCCCCTGAAATTCTAAAGCAAAGAAAACTAAACACTGTGTTTCATCAAAAGTTGGTCGAAAGAGTTTTCTTGTCCCTATGTTACCAAATCCCTTTATATGACCTACGTGAGGCCACTTCTCGAATATGCCTCCCAGGTCTGGTCTCCCTATTATCAAGTCCACGTTCAACGTATCGAAGCTGTTCAGCGAAGATTTATTCGTTTTGCTTTGCGTTGTATCGGTTGGGATGATCCGTATAACGGTGCAGGGAACTAACTTCACGGGCACTACCTTCACATGGGAATTAACTTCACCACTGGTGGGAACTAATTTCACTTTTTTTTGATGAAGTTAATTCCCACCGAAAGTGGGAATTAATTTCACTATTTTGTGGGAATTGATTTCACTTTTGTATGAAGTTATTTCCCACGGTGGGTGGGAGATAACTTCACTTCTTATTACAGTAAATGATATAATTATCGTTATTGTGTTATTTAGTTTAGCATGATAAACTAAAAAAAAAGAGGGCAGAAGCATTTGCAGCGAAAATAATTAAAACCAAATGTTTGCAAAAATTAACTTTAGTTTAAGTTGAAAATTCGAGCGAATTTTTAACTAAAGCTAAAGTTAATTTTTGCAAACATTTGGTTTTTTTTTTGCAACTTGTTTTATTTATAAGTAATTGTTTTAATGCAAACTTCATATCCATGTTTTAAATAAAACAAGTTGGAAAAAAAAACAAAATGTTTGCAAAGATCAACTTGACTTATACTTTAAAATTCGCGCGAATTTTTAACTCAAACTAAAGTTGATCTTTGCAAAATTTTTTTTTTTTTTTTTTAACTTGTTTTATTTAAAAATGGTATTTCGTTTTAGTATAAAATTCGCGCGAATTTTTAACTAAAACTAAAGTTAATCTTTGCAAGCATTTAGTCTTAATTATTTTCGCTGCCAATGCAGTTTCAGTGCATTCTATAATACAATAATTTCTTTGAAAATATGAATAATGCATAAGTATTTCATTAATAGGTCTATCCCTTTTTGTAAAAACTTTTGCTTATAAATTATAATAAATTGCTCAAATCCATATGATCTCTTTAATTTTTCGAAAGTTTTTATCTCTTGAGATTTTCAAATTTTGGATGGGAATTTATTTCACACGATTTTTTGGTGAAATTAATTCCCACTTTCGGTGGGAATTAACTTCATTAAAAAAAAGTGAAATTAGTTCCCACCAGTGGTGAAGTTAATTCCCATGTGAAGGTAGTGCCCGTGAAGTTAGTTCCCTGCACCCCGTATAACCTACCTCCCTATGAAAATCGACTTAAACTTCTAAACCTACCAACCCTTAGCCTTCGCCGTGATATAGCTGACATTCTCTTTATTCACCAGCTTTTAAATGGCAATATTGACTGTCCTAGTCTGCTTCATGAAATCTCTCTTTCCACTAACCCCCACCGTTTACGTTCAGTTCCACTATTTCGGCCAAAGTATCACCGTACCCAATATGGTCAGAAAGAACCATTGAGCAGGATGCAATATAAAGCCAACAGATCTTACACCTTTGATCTCTATTTAAGTAAATCTGCTCTCAGAAATGCACTCTTAAACTCACCCCTCCCCTAAACTTTAAGTTATGTTACCTAGTCTTAAGTTAGGTTAAGTTTTTTTTGTAGCTTGAATTTAAGCGAAATAAATGGGAGGCAACACCCCACCAAATTATAAATCACCAAATTAAGTGAACAAAATTTCACTTTTCCTTTGGTAGCTTCATTCCTGAAGGTTTTTCTGATCTATTTACCAATGCACCCGTCGATAGAGCCTTAAACATTCATCAGCATTATACACGTCATCTGGATTGTAGTTTTGACAAATGTTTGGCCAAACATTTTCCAGCCAATCCTTAGCAACAACTGTGTCAGCAGAATTTTTTTTACCACAAAGCTTCATAAAATGAATGTTTTCGCGTTTTTTCCACCGATCTAACCTTCATTTTTTTGCTCAAAATCAACGTCCAGCATTAAGGAAAACTTTTTGCTTTATCCATAAGCATTGGCTATGTAATTATGGCGTTTTTTGAACGAATCAAATCGATAAAGATTTATCCACTTTATTTTGATGCTCCAGTGCGTTGACGTTTCCTTGACAAATTTTTGTTCTGGGCAGCCACTTCCAGGATTATATCTTTTTGTTTGATGAGTCTCGATATCGTCGGCACACTGCAATTGAATTGCGTGTAAATCTCCCTCGTCGGGCAATTTTTAAATCTTCAGATTGTCTTTTACAGGCAAACCAACCAATTTCTTGGTTTTACGTGGTTGAAATTGGAAAATAAATTATGAAAATGTAATTTTCTTTAATAAATACCAAAATACGTACCTTTTGAGACATTTGAAATATTGTTTTGAGTTTTCGAGAGCAAAACCAAAAAGCAATTTTTTTATAAAATGTAAATAAACGTTTGTGACATAATCAGAAAATCAGAGATTCAAATGAAAGCGTTCAGCAAATTTTTTGGTCTGTTCGATCCGGGTTTTTCAAATAATCGAGTTTCGCTTAAGCGGAGTGTTTTAGAGGTAATTGGCCGACAAATACTCCGGGATGAAAAAAATGTTTCAGATAAGAGGGTTTTTCTCTGTAAAACGAGACAAAATATAATTTCAAAAAAATAACATAAAATAAAGGTTAACAAAGCAAACACAAATGTCAAGCTTACGGAGTGGTTCTGACAGCGTGGAAACACAACTATTCAGAACTTTTCTTTTATAGTGCCACCTTTGTCCCAAATTGGACCCAAATTTATAAAAATAACAGCTGTATTATTCCTTCGTTCATTTATTTTCAAGACTTAATGAAATTTCATCTGGTAAAAACTTAGACTCTGTAGAAATCGAATGACGTAAACATTGTTGTTGCACAGGACTCTTACCGCGAGGAGCTAACCAATATAAAATTTAAATTTGACGTTTCACAAGAATTTACTACAAAAGTGTTCGCCTACTTTTTGGTAAGTGAGAAAGATTTTTTTTCTCATTTAAGAAACTTCGACAGTTTTTATTTTTTCGCACAAATAGTAAACGAACAAAGCTATTGGTAAATTGTATTGGTTGAAATAAAATTGACTTTTTGAAAGATAATTCCTTGTAATTTTCATCCGAGTTTTATTTCTAGCATAACGGCTACCATATGGCTCGGATAAAGTCCAATCTTGAAGTTAAATTTTCGATCTTTGCAGCAATTGGGCAAATCTTGGAAAGTCGTGCTTATCGGTGTGTACTAGCGACTTCAAAGTTCACATTTACCCCTACAGAAAATAGTTAATTTATGACAAGATCTTGGATGCCAACTCTGATTGTAAGTTAATGCTTGATATAAGCTTCTTACTCTCCAGAACTGATAGTGTAAAAACTCACAAGTCCAAAACGCGAAATTACACGCTCACCAATCGTTTCCTTCAACAAAGCAATTGTTACCCGCTCTCTTTGTAATGTTGCACCGTTTTGTTGGAACCACAGCCCCCAACATCAAGGCTATTCCACAAAGTGAATACACACAGATTTAATTGTTGTGCACGATAGCGGATGTGCTATACGTTTCACGAACAGAAATAAAGAACAATTTGCAGGCATTATTCAGGCGTCAGTCGATTCATGATGAAATGGCAAACGAAACTTAAGATAAATCACATTGTGGATGACAAAATGCCTGTCAATGAAAACAGAGCTGCCAATTTAATGTTCTATGCCTCGCCTTCACTTTAATACTTGCGAATGCTTCACTGACAGCAAAGCCAAGTAATTGAAACGATCTATACAAAAAATCATAAATAAACGTCAAAACCCCGAAAGGTTGCATTTGCGATAATTTTTTTTAGAAGAATATAGTTTTATTTCCAAAATCAGCATTGTTTAGCGTAAGGGGAGATCCAGTAGAGCATTTAATTTAATTTAATTAAACTATTTCTTTTCAAAAATTTTTCATGTTCATATCATATTAAGTAAATTTAAAATATTAATTCAACAAAATGTTAAAGGAGCTCCCTCTGTATGAATCCGGTCTTATTAGCCTTCTAAATAAAAAAAAAAAAAAAAAGAGAAACCAACCAACCGCTATTTATATTCACAACCCAGTTCCGAAAACGAAACTTGTCACATACTGTTGACACTAGAATATGTTCTATAGTACACAAGATACTTTTTAACAAAATGCCTTGCGGATACATGACACAAAAGGCGAACAGAAAAAATTCTTTCACATATTCAGCATTAAAGCTAAATTAGAAAATTAAAGTTAAAAAAAAACATATGTCATAAATTTGAAAGCTTTGTTGGCAACATCACAACAAACTTTATTGCCATTAGGACCAGGAGAGCAGGACTCGAGTCGACTTCTTCTTTATGTTTCTTTTTCCATTTTCTATGTTCCATATTGAGATGGGAGTGTGTTGTGATGTTGGATTACGCTCTGATGCTTTCTATGGAGGAGCATGCACTAAAATAGAATCACTGTTAAGCGTGACGGTGATAGTCGTAAAGATATGACATCGCTACACAACAATTGATTGCTCTTCAAAAAGGTTTTTGAATCAAGCAACAGTGCTGTGATAAAAAACCTGCTCAAATTATAAGCAAGTTTTTAACCTTTGGCGAATGGGTTGGGTTTGATACTCTAAAAGTTTTTTTTTGCCTTTGTGGTTATGGGAGACAAGAGTGGGATAGACGGACAATTGTTTATCACGGTACGTGTCGACATTTTTAAAACTTATTCCTATTTCCTTAAAAATGAAACCACAGAGGAATGTAACACTTTGTAAACGAGTGCGATCCTTGAGTAGTTTTTCTCAGTGTTCTTTCAATTTATTCAAGCGAGTTTTCAGTGTGTTTCCGAAGTCTAAGTTTCAGTTTCAGTTTCATTGTGTCAAATTTCAACCTCGTCACGATCTGCAGATATAACTTTGAAGTGGCCAAGGACATTTGCTGTATCGTAAGCAGGAGAAGAAAGAGTCTTAGTATCTTAGTATAGTTAAGCGATCTTTTCAACGATTAAGGAGACGCTATACAAAACCCTAGCGGTAAAAGAAAGTTTGGTTTATGAGTCGGGAATATTTGGCTCTGGAGCGTGCGTTTTGGTATCATTACTTGCGTCACCTGTGAAGTAATATCGAATTAAGGTGCATGCTGTTGGTTATGCTACATTTGATTCTTCAGAAAATTTGGTCAATTTACTGGTCTGATTTAGTATTCTTCCACAAAACATAACCATCGATCTCAATCTGTTAGACGAATTAAAAAGGTAGTTCTTTTAAAGGTAATTGGTCGGGAATCGGGATAAACAAATTCTTTGAAATAAATCCATTCTGAATCACGTCGCATTCGGGAAATTGATTAATGTTATATTTTCTTCATAAAAATCTTCACCAAAGGACCTCATTCTTATAACAACTAAAGCAGGGCTTGATCCACAATAGTTGCTATGAGGGATACCTAGACTAGAATGATGTACACTAATCGGCCACTGGTCCGTACGTAGACAGCATGCAACCGGGAACAGAATAAGTTCCAAGTTGGTGATAAGACCAAACACTAGCAAAATCAAGGAGCCTCTATCTTCGAGTGAATGTGAAGCGGTAGAAAGATCAGGTTATCCTATAACATTTGTTGGGTAGGATCAAAAAGTCCCGTGACTCCAATGCAAGCCGTTCTTTGAACCCTTTTTAACTTTTCAATATTGCTACCATTAAGCAAGCCCTTGGAGAGAATCGGTTTTACCACGGAAGTGTACGTCCAGAGAATCATATTCGATCAAAGAGCCGTTATTGTGGCAAATGTTTAGCTGCAAAAATTATAGCATGTGGGCAAAATGTCAAAAAGTTGAAAAACAAAATAAATTATTTTGTATGTATGATTTCATTTGAAATTGAAGACTATCTACTTTTAAAAGTACGAATTAAAAAAAAAAAAAAAAAAAACAAAAATGTAATTACCAAAAAAACAGTAAATTATACATTAAAATTTTTCGAAGTGTTTAAATTGAAATTAAGAAAATATATGGAAAATATGGCATTCATATACAGTGGTGGCCAAAATAATAAGAGTGAAGACTTTTAACTAAATTTTTTTCTTAAAGTGCTTTATTTTTTTAAAATAAAGTTTTAAAATGGTAACGAACATCGTTCAATAATATTATTTCCACCTGTTAATGTCGTTTTTTTTAAACAAAAAGATAGTATATAAAGAAAAATATGAAGGAAACTATACTGAGATACTTTTTTCCTGGCCAAAAAAATAAGAGTGCATAACCTTTTTCCTGAAAATCATTAAAAAAAAGTAGTTTCAATTAACTTTATGAAGAATATTAGTAAATGGGTCACCTAAGGGCTTCAGTACTTGGTTACGTAGCCTTTGATTTTAAGCACTGCTTCACATCTTCTTGGCACAGAGTTAAATAGTTTTTGGCATGTTTCCACTGGTGTTGCGTACCATTGTTCTTGGATTTCTTTCCACAATGCCAGCGGATTTGTGGTTTTCTTACATGAAACTCTATTTTTCAGATCTTTCCAAAGATTTTCTATAAGGTTAAGATCACGCGATTGTGAAGGCCATTGCAAAACTGATACATTGTTTTTTTCAAACCACCTTGTCACGACCTTAGCAGTGTGTTTGGGATCATTACCTTGTTAGATTGTCCACACTAACGGCATATTATCTTCTGCATATGAAAGCATATAACGTCTTCCAATATTTGGAGATACGTTTCCTTGGTCATAATATCTTTTATCCAAAAGATAAGACCTACTCCAGCATAAGAAAAATAGCCCCAAATTTTGATATTACCACCGCTGTGCTTTACCGTCTTAATTGTGTTCCTAGGATTCAGCTTATCGTTCTTCTTCCTTCTTACGTAAACGCGCCCATCAGATCCAAACAAATTTATTTTGGTTTCGTCGCTATACAAAATATTTTTCCAGTTTCTTGGATTTCCTGATGACTGGTTCAAGATTGCGAATTGAATGCGTTGCTGAATGTTTTTTTGCTTAGCAATAGTACTTTCCTAACTATTCTTACATGCAAATATCGCTCCTGCAAACGTCGGCGAATAGTTCGGGAGCTAATATACAACGATAAATTTGTTTTTATGATGGTTGATATTGCAAAAGGATCCTTAAGAGCTTCTCTAACTACCTTTCTGTAAAGTGTTGGTGAAGTTTTCTTTGGCTGCCCACTTGTTTCTGTCGGTTTTTCTGTTTTGTTTTCGGTTCCCTAACACTCTGGCCACAACACAGGAAGAACGATCAAGTGTACTTGCAATAAAATCGTAACTGTTACCTTCATTTCTTAGTTGCAAAATCAAACGGCGTTCTTCCTCCGAACAATGCTTCGCTCGTCCCATTTTTACTTGCGATTATAGGTACTATAAGGCAAGTTATGGATTCGTGCAGAAAAAAAAATTTGAGATAACAATCACACATGACATTACGATGATGGAGAAGTCGAAAAAAGTGGGTCTGGGAATTCCGTCCGTCTGTCTGTCTGTCTGTCTGTCTGTCTGTCTGTCTGTCTGTATGTCTGTTCGCGCCTCTGGAGGCTGAACGGGTGGGCCGATTTGCTTCAAATTTGGTATTTAGGATTTATTTGGCCGTCCCTCGGAACAAATTTTTTATTTTTGCTCTAGGTCCAAAAATAACGGCACCTGCCATACAATCTTGAAGACAAAAATTGATTTTCTCAAAAACGGCTCTAACGATTTTGATAAAACTTTCAGAATACTATTTTTGCAAGAAAATCTATCTTTTGGTTTGAAATTTTTTTTCAAAATTTGTCTAATAACGGTACCTCTCATAGAACAAGTATTTTCAAATCAAATTTTCTCGTAAACTATACATTCGATTTCAATAAAATTTTGGCCACAGAAAGTCATTCATAATTTTATTAATATGACATTTAAAAATTTTCAAAAACTTTTTTTTTTGATTTTTTATAATTTTTTCAAAACAATTTTTGGTTTTCGAAATATGTTGGAAACGGGTACATTGATTTTTTTAAAAATTATTTTTCAAATGTAAACTACAGATTGCCATATATTTGCATACTCAAATAAATTTCAAAATATTTTTTGAAAAAGTTTTTCAAAAATAACCTTTAAAAAAAAAAAGTGGTCCAACGATTTTCAATATTTTTTTTTCCTAGATTGACGTATAGCTTTTAAATTTTATTGCGTACTTAGTTTTTCCGAGAAAACTCTTAAACTAATTTAAAAAATAAAAGAATTTTCGAAATTATTTAATTTTTTTTAATATCTATATATGCAGCCACTACGCAATTATTGAACATAAGAGCAAGTTCGTGCGACCCAGTCGTGCATTTTATTTAACTTTCACAACTAAAACAATTTTTTTATTTTAACTAACACACTTACTTAAGTTAATAATACGAAATGAAGAACGAAATAAAATAATATTCCATTAAAAATACAAAACTTACTTGTGCACTCTTATTATTTTGTCCGCTGAAAAAATGGATCTTGTAAATGAAGGTAACGGTGCTTTGTAAGTACTCATGAAAAATGTCCAATGACTCTTAAAATCTTTGACAGCAAAGGCAAAAATAATAAGTACATTTCTTTTTTTAATTTTTACGGTTATTATGGTATGAATTTTTGAAGTGAAGAATGTTTGTAGATTTACTCTTATTATTTTGGCCACCACTGTATATCGTTTTGAGACTGCATATATTATAAAAACCAGAAGAGGTAAGACCGTAAGACTCGCAAAACACAACTCCGAAGAGAAACGATTTGTCTTCGGAGTGCTCTCCGATTGCCCAATGAGAAATGACATAATGAAAATGACTAAACGTCATTGGTTTTCTCTGAAAGTGATGCCAGAATGCGACAAAATTTCGGTGATCATATTACGCAGACGAACAAAATTATTTTATCACATGTGATTGTCAGAAATGTGACAATCACAAATCAGATTAGCCGATTCCACCCCAGTTTCAGTTATCACTGCAGTTGTTTTCATAACGCGGTAAATATACCATTATGTATAGAATATAAAATCATTCAAAAGTTAACCGGGTCTACGTTGGTTGGCGTGCATAAATCAGGCTCAGTTTGACCAATACATTGATTATGTTGTCTTTCCGGACAGTGCTGGTTTTTTGTTTTATCACCATAGAAGTTTGACCGAAAAAGAGAAGTCTCATTGGAACAAATCGTACTTTTCAATTTCAATTTGTTGGATTTCGAGTGGATGGTGATCGTCTCGGAATTGATAATGTTTCGACCGAAGTCGTGGTCGAATTCCAACTGCTCGAGAGTCCAGTTAACGAACATCCGTCGTTTTCTATGATTGTTAATGCCTGAATCACAAACACGCTTTGTCTTCGGCTTCGCCTAACGTTTACTAGTTTAGACATAGGAATTCAATGTATGCTATCACAAAGAAGTTCGACCTCACGTTTCGTTTGGCAACCGTAAAGAGAAAAACGTAATGTTACGTAATGTGACTCCAAACGGAAGCTCTAGTTCAAATGTACTGAACATTTGCTTTGTCTGACAGCTCAACAGCTGTAAAAGTCAACAAACAAACTTAATTTGTTTTGAAAGTCATTCTAGTGAAGTCATGAATACGCAATATTTAATAATAGTTGTTTTGTTAATTCGATGTAGAAGTAAATAAAAGATGTTTCGTCTCTCTTTTTGAGTTTATAACTGACTCATTGCGTTTATTTATTTTAACTTAATGCTATATTTGCTTACAAATCAATTTTACTTTTTGTTATTATTGGAATTTGTTTTTGATTATTAATTACAAATTAAAGTAAATACGTGCTGACTAAGATAATGAAGGGAAGTGTGCAGGAAATGAAGCGTTGGGTGCTAAGGGTAATGCGCTTTGGTATAGGAATGCGCTTAGTTAGGAATATGGAATATGGGAATCTTTTAGGAAAGGTATATGAAATGAATATGGGTATGAATTGTTGTTAACTTAGACAGTGATAAAGATTATTTAGTAGGTAATATAAATATTGAAACTTAAAGTGTTTTATTTATCTCTGAGCACAAATTGCATTCGCAAAAATCACAATGCGACGATAATGCATACTGCCATTAATGAACTGTCATTTTAGAAATGTCATAAATGAGAAATGTCATACAAAGCAAATTCAAAACGGGTGCATCGTAACGTAGACGAAGCCGAAACCAAAGCTGTGATCCAGCCTTAAATCCTTTATATAAAACACTATTATTCTCTGTGTTGATTTGAGAAGACAGATTCAATAAACGCCAGCCAATTTGACAGATAAAGTTTCAACAAAATCTTTATTTATGCTAACATTGCCTTAAAAAGGATTTTATTCTCCACCACGTGTGTTTAAACAAGAACGTTTAATTTTCAAATGAAACTTATTCCATTTAGCTATCCTAAATTAAATGGCCACTATTATAAATGAATTTCCGAGTATGGCAATTAATTTGGGCTCGACTTTCCTTTCAATTGCATCCAATTAAAAGCCACTTGAAAATCAACTATCAAAACATTTATAACACCTGCTAACTTTTTAACAAATTTCCGTTTAAGGTGCTACGACAGACAAAGTTATAGACGACCGACGTGTGACTTTTTTCAACCCACCAAGGATGTGCCATTTTGTTGGGAAATTGTTGTTTTCGTAAAAATGCTCCCCTCGAAACTGTCTTCATCAAATTGCCATGGATTTAAATTAATTTACACCAAAAAGGTTGGGAATGGTAAAAAATCGACGGTACTAAAAAATTGCACAAGTTAAACTTTCTGAAGTGAACAAGGTGACTTACGAGGATGTGCATGAATATTACTTGTGCACATAGTTGGTACCTCCTAGGTTAAAAAAAAAAAATTAAACTGGAACAATGCCAGACCCAGACATTCCGAAGTTGAACAGAATGCTCATATATGAGCACCAAGCTCCACTGAGCAGTAAGGAGAAGGATAACAAAACGCCATAGCTGAAGCAGAACGAATGTCTGTGGTCATTATTCACAATTTTCTTAGTTGAAATTCATTCGGGATATGCTAGCCGTTTTTTTTACTCATTTATTTTTTACAATGCCATGAGATCTTATTGCCTCTCAAAAAAAAAAAAACACAAACATAACTCCCAGAGGATGAAAATAATTTTTAAGTGTTCTCCTCATACGTCATTATTTCGTGTTCCGTGCATTAATTAATTTTGCACGATTTAGTGGTTGATTACGTGTGCGGTGGCGGTGGAGTAATTATTTTAGCGTTGCATACATAGCAAAATGTATCTACATGTTGTAGGTAGTTGAATACGAAATTAATGAGTGAAATATAATATTAAATGACAGTGCGGTTGTCATTGTCGTTGTCGCCATGATGAATAGAGAATCCTATTGGATCCGCCTAACTTATGTATGCAAAGTAGTTAACGAATACACTAATTTTGATTCGGTGTTTTAAATTAGCTCAGAATTTGTAGCACATGTAAAATATACATTTAGTATTTACAGATACAATTTTATTATCATAACTGTATTGCACAATTCCACTAATAAATCGGTATCAGCCGGCGATAATTCAATACGTAATTCCTGACATATGGCACCACGAGTGTAAATATGTCAAATTTGACATTGTCACCGTAAAGTTTGACATTTGTAATGGTAAGCTTTCAGTCATACGAGTGCCATTTGTGTTCTTTACAGTTATTTGACAATGTTCGTGGGTTAAGTCAACAACAGTAAACTTATCAACTCGCTTCGGCTTTTGGTATCGAAGCACCATTTCAAGCCACTGTGTTTCGATTACTTACGATGTCTCAACTAGAGCGTGGTGCTCCTAGGCGTTTCGAAATATGTCTCTCTAGCCGTCTCCAATTTCTTACTCTAAGTAGTCGGAGATGCCTCTCTACATGGTCGCTCCATCGAAGATCAGCTTGACTTCTTGGTTTGGTGTTTAAGACTTTACGAGCTGAAGCGTGTTTGTATTACAATTTTTCTGGCTAGACTTGTGTCTCTGTATAGCACGTATAGTTCGTCGTCATAACTTTTCCTCCAAATTCAATGACTACCTCGAAGTTATACATGTAAATATGTTCACGTTTTGACCAAGCCGGTGCGGTGGTGGGATTGAACTTTTGTTGATGAAAGCATATACTTTGTCTTGTTCTCGTTTATTTTCAGCCCCATGTCGATTTCTTAAAGATAGTGTCCAATGCTCTGCTCTTTCAAAGTAAAATGTTGAAACAGCTGCATGTCAGTCACTTGTTACCTTGTCTCAACCCTCTGTCGAAAGTTTCAGTAGGGTGTTTACAAACTTTGACGGAACTGCGAATATAGTTCAACTCTATGAACACCGTCGCCTCGTAGGTGGCTTTAAAATGTTAAATTTTTCGGTTTTCTTCAGAATCACCGTGCTTCGCTGGTTTTTCGAATTCAATCGAAGTCAAAGCAGTAGGAACCCCGTGAAGGTGGCCCAAATAATTGTGTGCCAACAATATCGATGTCGGGCATGAACTGATGTTACAAAATCGTCAAGTGACAAGCCGTGAGATTGAAAGCTACATAGAACGGTCGATTTCATTTCTTATGAAAAGCTAATGATGCCATACTGATTTCTTACATTTTTTTTTTTTTTTTACCAAAAAGATATATGTACATAAGAATTCCGCTTGATTGGTTTCAAAAAGGAACTTAAAACAAAATTCTCACCAAAAAGTACAAGACGTTCGGTTTTTGCTTTCAATTTGACCCGAACACTTAAACATTTTTTTACAAATCACTTCTAAAAAGTAGTCTGTAAACAGTTTAAATTAATCTTACCTTAAACCTTATACAGAATACAATAACTACGAACTGTACGAACTATTACTTGGCAACTCCACTTAATTTTTTTTTTCTGGGGTACTGCCTCCTGCGAGGACGTGTCCTTCCATGTTAACTAATCGTTCGAATTCAGCGGTAAATTGTAGATATCCTCAATTCTTGCAGAATAACATCGCACACACAGAAATGGTTCAGGGTGTAAGTCACTAGGCCCTAGGCCCGCTTGTAACTCTTGTGCCAGCAATTTGTCTATCAATTTTTAGAGTTACGAAAACGTTGAAAGTCTGATCATCTAAAAATAAGTCACTCTGGAAATTTGAGACTCATAAACTAAGCAGTTGACAGTCTTCAATCATATCTTACAAGAATGCTCCGATTATCATGTCACAGAGCACACCTGAGGGTTTCATTAGGCGACCACAACGAAACACCTGGTTTGATGATGAGTGCAGGCTCGCACACTTGGCCAAAGACGAAGCCTATCATGCAGTTCTGAACGCCAGAACTAGAGCTGCCAAGAGCGCTTTCCGTGCGGTGTACCAGCAAAAGAGGAAAGAGGAACATCGGCTTTTCAGAAGAAAAAAAAGAGAACTGGAAAAACGAATGGTTGAATCTATTGAGGGGTGCTACGGCAGAAGCAATGTACGAAAGTTCTACCAAAGGGTAAAGCATTCGTCCAAGGGTTACAAAGCCCGAGCGGAAGCATGTAGAGACGAGGGTGGGAATGTCGTTGTAGATACACAGTCGGTGCTGAGAATTTGGAAAGAACACTTCTGTAGACTGTTAAACGGCGAAGACAACCAACTAATCGCTGTCAGGCAGAATGATCCATTCGATTTGGATGATGATGAACAAAATTTCCGTCCTCCCGACCAAGAAGAAGTTCGGATAGCAATATCTAAACTAAAGTCCAACAAGACTGCTGGAGCTGATGGCCTTACGGCTGAACTTTTCAAAGCAGCGGGAGATGACTTGGTGAGGAGCATGCACCAACTCATCTGTACAATCTGGTCGGATGAAAGTATGCCTGACGAATGGAACCTCAGCATTGTGTGCCCTATCCACAAGAAAGGAGATACTCTAAGCTGCGCCAACTACAGAGGTATAAGTCTCCTAAATGTCGCCTATAAAATCTTGTCGGCCATTCTGTGTGAACGTCTGAACCCTTTCGCACGTGAACTGATTGGCCCCTATCAGTGTGGTTTCAGACCCGGTAAGTCAACCGTCGACCAAATTTTCACACTTCGGCAGATTTTGGAAAAGACCCAAGAATTCCAGATCGATACTCACCACCTCTTTATCGATTTTAAAGTCGTCTATGACAGCGTAAACAGGAACGAGCTATACAGAGCCATGTCGCTTCTTGGCATCCCTGCCAAACTCGTTCGATTGTGCAGGATGACTATGGAGAACTCTCGCTGCTCCGTCAAGGTTGGTAAGAACACCACCGACTCATTTAATGTCGAGAAAGGCTTACGACAGGGTGACGCGCTGTCATGTAACCTCTTCAACATCATTCTTGAGGCAATCGTACGCAACTCGCATGTCAACACCAGCGGTACGATTTTTTTTAGATCCGTTCAATTACTTGGCTATGCTGATGATATTGACATTATTGGAAGAACGAAGCGCGCTGTCAGTGGAGCATTCGCAAGTATTGAAGTGGAAGCGGCTCGAATGGGTCTGGCTGTAAATGAAGATAAAACAAAGTATATGCTGTCCTCGGGTGAAGTAGATCATCACCGTAGGCTCGGACAAAACGTCACAATGGACAGATATAACTTTAAGGTTGTCAAGGACTTTGTCTATTTGGGTTCCACTATAACCTCTCAGAACAACATCAGTGAAGAGATCAGTCGAAGAATCACTCTTGCCAATCGCTGTTTCTTCGGGCTAAGAAGGCATCTTAGTAGTAAAGCCCTCTCTCAAAGAACCAAGGAGACACTATACAAGACCCTTATCATCCCAGTCCTGCTGTATGGGGCAGAAGCGTGGACACTGACACAATCGGATGAATACAGGCTGGGGTGCTTTGAGAGAAAGATTCTTCGGGTGATATTCGGGCCTGTATGTATCAATGGAGTATGGAGGAGAAGATTCAATGACGAACTATACGGGCTATACAGCGACATTGACTTGGTTAAGAAGCTAAAAATTCAGCGGCTTAGATGGCTGGGTCATGTGGAGCGTATGGACGAAAACGCTCCTGCCCGACGAGTCTTCAATTCCAACCCGGAGGGCCGACGCAGTTCTGGAAGACCCCATCTAAGGTGGCGCGATCAAGTGGTAAACGACCTCAACCAACTTGGTGTGCGCAACTGGAGGCCACTGGCTAGGGACCGGCCTAGCTGGCGAGGATTGTTGGTTGAGGCCGTGGTCCACAATGGACTGTCTGCGCCACCTTAAGTAAGTAAGTAAGTAAGAGCACACCTGAGAACAGCATCAAATTTCAATCGTATAGCGAATTGCCACTTTCCAACTGACATCTTTTCAAACAACAAAAAACTTATGACTCTCCGAAAAAGCTTGGAGTTCAAAAATGCGTGCACCGAACTCAATCATGTATCACAGCTTTAAAAATGGAATTGCAAAAAGTACCTTCAACACACTTCAGTGCTTGTTCAGGGCGTGACCAGTGCAACCCAGTAACGATATCGAACAAACCTTATTAACTAATTTTCCTTCTGCGTGTTTTTTCTTCATCCTTATTCAATATTCATATCCCATCCTGGCAAAAAATAACTCCGCTGATTGACAACATATCCACCGACTCCGACACGCAAATGCCAAAAAACTTTATGAAAACAATCTTTATGCTCGGAAGAAAGGAAAAGGAACTAGGCACGAACGATATAAGTTTTAGAGAGAGGGATATTATTCGGTTTGCTATTTGAAAGACAAAAATAAATAGGTATGTTAATCATTAATTATTTTAGTCTATTGTTTTATAAATAAGAAGACAGAAAGACGAAAATATTGCCATTTTTCTTAGTATACCTAATCACCACTTGCCATTCCAACCCAAAAATATGACCGTATTCAGGAGAAACATGAGGTTTGTTTTGATTTCCACAGTGGACACACTGTTGTGCTGAAACAGTTTTATGTGCCACTTTTTCAACTAATTTGTTTACTATTGTGTTCCATGTGAGTTCAATGAAGTCAGAACTGTCATTATTTTTTAAAAAGATGTAAGAGAGAAGTGGTAGAAACCACAGACCAATATACAGACCGCCAACTCGTACTCCTCTTGCCTGAAACACCCTCGAAATATTTTTTCCTGTCTGTGAATACGTGTACATCTCTCTCTGTGCATTTTGTAATGGCAACTATACCTGCGTATGCCATTTATTTTTTAGGTGTGTTTGCTAAATGGGTTTTAAAAGCAAGAGAGCGTCACACTCTAAAAATAAATGGCATATCAGCTGATTTTTAGCTTGTAGGCAAAAAGAGAGACCATACAGTGAGTTGGCGGTCTATATAATAATTTCTCCACCACAAGGAATGCACAATGGACCAACAGCACATCCCCAATCTCAAATGTACTCCCATTTCGGAAGGTAGATGGCTCACTGGTCGAGTTGATCGACCAGAATGATAAACTTAAAATTGGGTGTAATACCAGCAAGGCGATCTGTCAAAAGAGGCACGCCAAAAGGTGGAGTCGTATCCCCACCTGGAGCTTAGTGGTCAATAAACTGCTAACACTACTAGAAGAGGACATGTTCAAAGTGTTGCTAATGCCGTTTCAAAATTTAAGAAAAAGTAAGCTCTCTTCTCTTAAAATTGCCATTGGTAATAAATAGAGTCTAGAGTCCCCGTGCAGTCTATTTTGGCTAAAGACTGCGATACTTAAGCTACGAGCAGACTGCATATAAAAGCCCCAAATGTTTGCGACTCTGACGTCAATTGTACGTCATCATTTGCGATTCTTGGTCGCACATCGTCTGAACACCCCTTTGCGACAGTCCGCATATGCTTGCAAACCATGTGCGGATGATGTGCGACAACCAAACATTGATGTGCGAGCAAATATCAGCATACATTCTCTGTTTTATAAGGTGAATATTGGGGAAAAAAAAATAATAAAAATATGCTTAATCGCAATCTCTTGGATTTTTTGGGCGAAATCCAGTCGCTGAGTACACAGCAGTCGCCGGTTAATTTTGTCGATAACAATGAACGCGAAATAGGCATTGAGGCTTTGCAGCAGATCATCGTGGCGGACGATGAAGAAGAAAATACGAATACCATTGCTCAGCCGATACCAGGATGCCCATTCCGTACCACAATCGACGATTCGGACATAGAAGTCGATTAGAACATACATATATATCGTATGTATTTTTTTTTTTTATTTTATTACATTTGTAATTTTGAAGTTTTTATTTTGTGAAGTTATTTATTTTGAACTTGATGGTGGCGATTAAATAATTGTGAAGAACGCAACAGGCGAGCGTCACTTTCGTCGTCTTTTCGGCATCCAAATGGATGGGTTTTCGAAGTACTCGAAAACGTGCCGACATTATGCCGGAGGGGTCACCATTGTTTGGCAAAATTCCTTTGGCATTTCTTTGTTTCGCCGTAGTCGTTAAATATTTCGTTTAATTTGCAATCCTTAATTGGCAATTTACGTTTTGTTTTTTATTCATTATGTTTTTCAATCGTTTCGCAATTGAGATTCTGCGGTTTTATGTCTCGCTTTTTTTCAAAATCCTTTTCGACCAGTTGGCAAAATTAATTTGGCAATTTGTTGTTTTGCATTTTTTCATTACATTTTTTTATATTTGGCAATGTTTTTCTTCGACAAATAATGTTTCGCCGTTTAGTTATTACGCAAAATAGCGATACGCCGTTTTATTGTTTTGCTGATTGATCTTTTCGCCGTTTTATTATTTCGCTGATAGAACGTTTCGCCGTTTTAGAAAAATGTCAATAACTTTCTTCTAGTAAGTTTTTTTTACCAAATTTTCACCAATTATGCATAAGACCAATTTCGACATTCTGCAATTTTGTCAAAATCCGTTATATAGTTCAGGTTTTACAGATTTGTTCGTTAGTGGTCTAAATTGTTTTTATATAGGTGTATTAAGTTTTATATGGTCTATATCCGGCATTTTGTTATTTTGCAATTTTTTGTTAGGCAATTTATTGTTAAGCATTTTTTAATTTGGCATTAAATTCTTTTGCATTTTTTCGCTTCATAAAATTATATGCCTTAAAATTTCGCGCGAAATTTTAAGGCATATAATTTTATGAAGCGAAAAAATGCAAAAGAATTTAATGCCAAATTAAAAAATGCTTAACAATAAATTGCCTAACAAGAAATTGCAAAATAACAATATGCCAAGTAAAAAACAACGAAACGAAGAAATGCGTAACTAAAAAATTCAAAACAGCACAATGCCAAATGACAAATTGCAAAACCTCAAAAAGCTAATCAATCAAAAAACTAAACGAAAATTGCGAAATGAAAAACGCGAAATGATCGTTTGTCAAATCAATTAAAAAACGAAACGTAATTTGCCAAACGTGGAATGCCAAACAACAAAATGCAAAATGAAACATTTGCGAAATGAAAAACAGCGAAATGAACCACCGCGAAACGTTAATTTGCCAAACATTTTCGGCGAACCGTACCATACCCATGCCGGAGACATTTTCAATTTAATATATAATTTATATTTATTACATATAATTTACGTCAAGAATCCCAAGCCAAATACACAAAACACAAAGTTTCACAAATATTTGCAAACCTGCATATGACTGGAAATTGGTGATATGCGGATATTGTTGCACATCGTGTGAACACCTCGAATGTCGCATATAGACCAAAACATTTGCGATCAGATATGCGAACACATGATGTGCGAAGTGCGACACCTTGACCGCAAATGCATTTGCGACTTTTGGGACAGAATTTGCATATCGTGTGAACACCCCTATATGCACGTTTGCGAGCACTGATGTGGGGATAGAATTTGCGATATGTTTGCGAGTTTTTACGTGACGTCAGAGTCGCAAACGTTTGCGGGTTTTCATATGCCGTCTGCTCGTAGCTTTAGACTATCATCTATGACGTGGTCGTTTGGTGGTTTGGTGGATACAACAACAAATTGTGATAAGCTGGGAAAAGTTCAACGGACTGCATGTGCTTAAGTGCATATGAAAATATCTAACCTCCCTATATATTTTAAGGAATTAAATTGGTGATTGCTCAGCAACTCGATCAAAGGCAATCTTACAGTGAAAATAATAAAGATTACTCCACGCATCTACTACATTCTGAAAAAAATTTACAAATTAGCATACCCTCTAAATAACTCTATCAGGACAATGTCTTCCTGAAAGACGAATAAATTTAGTTTTTCATTGATTGTTCAAAAACAAATCATGGTGTGGGTGTTGCGCTTACTCTTTAAAACTAAATCTCAGTCTCTTCTTCCGTCTTCCAAACCATTGAAGTATATTCCACGGAACAATGGCGATTGATGAAGTTTTATCCTGGCTTGAAGAAAAATGTATGTATATCCTCTTAATACATTATCATTTTCTCGGAAAGCGAGGCTGCGCTGAAATCCCTGGATCTCTTCTCCACTAATTCCAAGACCGCTATCGACTCTCGATCATCTCTCAGGAAGATGGCGGAACAGTTTAACATTCACCTGTTGGGTGCCAGTGCCAGGGCATAAAGATATGCCAGGGAAATGCAAAGCTCAAGAACTTGTAAAAAAAGAAGCGACACTACCCATTTTAACTAAACATAGGTACCTGGGTTATTCCATTGCTACATTTAGATTTTTGCTCAAGCAAGATGCTGCTGAGAGGACAAATCTTATGTGGACAGGTATAGGTATGGTAACACATGTATAGCGACAAAATAGATTCGGCTAAAGCTTGGCTTGGAAAAAGTAAGATTTGGCGTCCTGGAAAACAACTTTTGCAGAAGCTGTATGGATGAAAAAAAGCTAGACAATTGTACACCTCCTATATAAATGACCTGCAATAGTTTTAATAGGCGGAAACTCTTTTTAGGAAAATTGTTCTAACATGATATGGATGAACTGATAGTTTTGGACATTAGCCTTGTCGTAATTTTCATTTCGGTACTTTTTTGGACTAAGTGTGTCAGCTTATTACCGCACTTTCTAGCTGGCCTCAACCTTAAACATAATGCACGTCAGGTTATTCATGGCATCATGGTGTACTAAACACTAAAGAGTTCGATGTGAAACGACGATATGCAGTGAGATTTCTGAAATGAGCATCAAACTAGGGCATCTAACAAATCATTTTCTTTTTAACTTTTCGGCGCCCTTGTGGTGGATCACATTTTTCTCACTTGTCTGCTTCACACTAGTGATAAGCCTGAGGGGTTCGCCGATTGCCGCGTTGACATCAGGAACCGATGGCACGCCTCCCGGTTTTGGATAGTTCTATTTCTGAGGTCAATTCAATACCGGTGTCGCTGCATTTATTTGTCCCAGGAGTTTTTAAGTCTGCCTCTCTTCTTCCCTCGCGACCGTATTAGAACGTTGTATAACATTGCCATTTTTGAAGAAGTTCTCAGAGTCTCTGTTTTGCACGTAACAATACCAGATGAGCAAGTCATGCTCAATTTTTTGCAAGATGCATAGGCATACGTACATAGACCATAAAACGGGCAGCACAAGTATATTCAGTATTGTTTGGACTTCTAAGGTACCCATCTCCATCCAAAATGTCCACCCATTCATCTTGTTGAATTGATGAAGGATCCTCGCTTAAGATGGGTACATCGTCGGCATCGTCAAGCAAATTGTTCTAAAAACTCCGTAAATTCCCAATTTTTTTTTTTTTTAATTTATTTTATTCAGTTAACAAAAATGATAATCAATAAAGTAAGATAATAGAAGGCAAAGTAAAATATTCATATTAACATTTTGAAAAAGAAGAATAAATCGGTGTCATTCTGTAGCACTTAAAAAGGCTAGAGGTGAATGATCCTTCTTAAAATAATTAACCAATTTTTGAAATAATGTGGGTGGGGTTTATAATAATGAAAGCAAAACAGATTACAATGAGAAATGCATATGATAAAAAAAAAAAATATATAGAAGATCTTAAAATTTTTTAGTAACTAACATAATAAATAGAAATATAAATTGAATTAATCGGAGCTAAACAATAATTTGACTGCAGAATTATCTAAACCAAAAAGCCAATTTTTTACTTTTCTTAAGAACAAAGTCTGAATTCTTAATATTCTTATTTCATGCGGTAATTTGTTAAAAAGCGAAGGTGCAGAGTTGCTGTATAGAATTTTAAAAAGTGAGTCTTATTACAAAGCGGAATTTGAACAAGTCCCAAGGTATTTACTCTTAAATTGTATGAGTTAGAACTCCTGAGAGTTGTACTGTAGCCACTACGTAGAAAAAAAAACTTTGAGTACCTTAATGATGTAAAGATGTTTTATTGGTAGAATTTGAAGGTTACAAAAAAGGGGCCAACTTGAGGTCAACCTATTTTTATTGCATATGATCCTAATCATGTGCTTTTGTGCAGTTTTTAATACATCAATTGTGTTATTATAGGTCTCTCCCCAAGCTGCTATGCCATACTGTAATTTAGAGTGCGCAAGTCCATAGTATACCATTGAAAGTATTTTACTATTGCTATGTGGTTTTATCAAATATAATTTGCGAGTAACAGCCAACATATATTTCTTAAGCTCATCCACATGAGCTTTCCAATTAAGGTTTCTGTCTATTTGAACTCCCAGATATTTAAAACTTTCAACTCCCTCTATTTTGAAACAGCTCGGAGTGCAAGACAAGTCATCAGAATAATTTTGCCTACCACAAGTATGGACACAAAGTGATAGTTTCTGGCAAGATGAAGAATGAAAAATTGTGTTGCAGTTAACTGGGCAAGGGCCTCTCAAATTGCACACCATTAATTTAGTTTTCTCACTTATTATTAATTCATGCTTTGCAAAACAATTGTCGTAGTATTTGTAAGTCCATCTGAAGACATGTGACAGATTCAAATAAATTAGTATTATTATCATAAGAAAAGGCCATGTCATCAGCAAAAGCTGTGATCAAACTGTTGAAGTTTTGCTTGAATATAGAATTTATGTAGATAAGAAACAAAACTGGTCCCAGAACTGAACCCTGAGGTACACCAATATTTACTGAAGTAGGATCACTATAAACACCACAAAGTCTTACACGCTGATTTCGACCTGATAGATACGATGAAAACCAGTCATAAAATACGCCTCTAAAGCCCAATTTGTAAAGTTTACTCAGAAGTATGCTGTGATTTACCATATCGAATGCTTTGGTCATGTCTATGAACAGAGTTAAACAATCGGAATTATTGTTAAAACTGTCATAGATTTCACTGCAGAGTTTTAAAATTGCGCCTTCAGTTGATCTGCCTTCGAGAAAACCAAACTGCTCGTTACTAAAAAACTTAATTTTATTTAAAAAACACATAACACGCTTTTTTATTAACTTTTCAAATACCTTGCAAAGTGTCGGAAGTATTGAAATAGGTCTGTACTGAGTCAATAACCTCCGGTTACCTTGGAATGACCTCAGCGTTTTTTAGAGATGAAGGCATGATTCCACAACAAACACTTAGATTAAACAGATGACTTAGTATATCAGCAACAAAAAAAGAGATTTGTTTAAGTAGACAGTTTGTGATGTTATCAGAAGAACTTGATTTCTTATTATCGAGTGACATAATTTGTTTATGGACTTCAAAGTGCAGTAAATTGGTCAAACACAAAACTATTTGTTTGGTAATGGTCATCAACAAGGTCCACCAAAAAATTACATTCACAATTAGTTTGCGAAAGAGAAGGCTTTGATTTTAACGCAATGGAAGCAAAAAACCTATTGAATTGATTTGCAATTTCTAATGGTTCTGAAATTATTTCACCTCCAACTTCAATTTTACAAATTTTTTCATTTTCGTTTTGTTTATTCAGAATACTATTTACAAATCTCCATTCATCCTTTAAGTTTCCTCTACAGTTTTGTAATTTATTGAAATAATAAGATTCTTTATTTTTTCGTGTACTTCTTTACTTAACTTGATGAAATAGTTTTTGAGCATTTGATTATTAGGGTGGAGCTTGCATTTTTTCCTGATAATATTTTTTTTTAGAAATTTTTGTCAATAAACCTTCATTCATCCATGGCCTGAGACGCTTCAGATTATTCCTACTAGGGGACTCAACTTCAGTACAATTTTTGATATGAATTTATAGAATTTTTAAAAAGATATCGTAAGCATCAGAGGGATTATTTTCAGCATACACTGGACCCCATAATTCAAATTTTAAGCAGTAAACTAGTTTTTCATAATTAATTTTATGTATGATAGGGAACGGAATATATTTGCTTGTTACTTTTTCCTGGGGTAGGTCAGAGGGCAAATAAACCATGCAGTGATCTTTTATCTTGTAATCAAGAACTTCAGCTGAAAATTGATGCAAGAATTTTGAGTTTAGTCTTACAAACACATGATCAATACATGTCTTAGAAGATTCTGTTATACGAGTAGGTTCCCAGACTAAACTCTTTAAACCAAAAGACGACATTGAAAGAAGGTAATTGTCCGTAACAGAGTTATTGTTTAAAATGTCAATGTTTATGTCTCCTAAAACCAATAAATTCTTCGTCTTTACATCTTTAAGTAAGTTATTTTAATGATTTATAAAAATATCTTTGTTCAGATTACGTTCATGCAAACGATATATACAAAAAATAGTAAATTTTTCATTACAAAACTCACACTCAATTTTACGAGTAAGTACATCGGCACTGCTCAAACTCACTTTTTCAACTTTGCATTCGTAATCTTTCTTTATGAAAACAACGACACCACCAGCGCTATAAGAATTATTACAATTGAAATAAGATTCATATCCAGGAATACAGTAACTAGATAATTCATAGTCGTACAACCATATTTCTGTTAATACAATAAAATGGGTATCAAGATTTAAAGCATTTAAATGAGCCAATAGAGAATTAAAATTTGATCTCATACTTCTTATATTTTGCAAAATCAAAAATTTGGAATAAAGCGGAGTTGCATAATTTTTTTTATTATTGGTGGTGTTATTTAGCATTTTTTCTTATTTAATTATATGTTATTGAGGTCTTCAAGACACCTCACTTTGATGACATTATCACCCTCATTCTTACGCAAAAAAATTATGCAATTCCTTATCCAAAGAAACTTGAATTTTTTTTCTACTTTACTGCTGGAACACAATAGAAAAACGCAGCCGGAACCGCAGCCGCAACCGTACCGCATGCCGTAGGTACCTAATTAGAAGTGCTCACAATGGAGTCGTACGTACTCAACGTTTTCTTACAATTTCCACTGAGAAACATACATATATATGAATATAAAAGATGATAAAACATATATCGCATCATGTATAGTCTTTTCAATAAATTTTTAATTACCTGACCTAATTTCTAAAAGGATTTTATTAGCACGTTGCTCTTTTTTTTTTTTTTTTGTATGGAATGTCAAAAATACGCACGTATTTATTAAAAGTTGGCCAACTTGTCCGTCGCGGTTTGCGGCTGCGGTTGCGGATCCGTCTCGTTGTGTTCACAACATTGAATTCGTGTGTATTGAAAATTTTGACATGCGATACGGCTGCGGCTGCGGTTCCGGCTCCGGCTCCATTGTGTTCCAGCAGTTAATCTGCTTGGCAGCGTTGAAAAGTGCACGGGTGTAAGGTGTTAAGCTGTCATTGAAGAAAATTTCGGATCCATCCTGTTCATCACCAAAAATGTTTGTTGTTATTTTTGTTTTGTATTTCATTTTCATGATTTTTTCTTTGACAATGTGACGATTTAGACGAAGAGATAAGATGTTCACAAAAGAGGCTGGGGAATTTGATGAATTTGTTCCATTCCTCTTTGTTTTTACTCTCTTTATATAGCAAGAGTCTATATCATGCTCATTTAACTCATATCCCACACCATTGCGAACAATTGTCAACGCGGATTCAAGAGCTGTGTTGTTTTCAGCACTAGGTAGATTACATATTTCAATTGTGTTTCTCAAACTCGATTGTTCCAAAAAATTAATTTTTTTTTGGAGTAAACTAACAGATGTTTTAAGTTCACTGCTTTCATTTTGCAACGCTGATAGTTTGGATAAGCAGTCTTGGTTAGCTATTTTTAATTCAATTTATTAAATACCATTTCAATTGTGATGCCATTTGATTTATTTTCTTTATCATGAATGTGTTTGGAATCAGCATGAATATTTTTAGCAGTGGAGAGGGGAGTATTTTCAGCACAGAGAGAACTTCTACGTACAGCAATGCACTTTGGACACCTCCAGATCTTACGGTGTTTTTTAATTGCTTCGAGATCAGCGGCCAACACTTTCACATTTATAAAGAGATTAAGACTTTGATATCGCTTTCAATAAAGAAAAAAGATAGAGATTGCAGAAGAGTAGCCGATTTGACAAAGTTGTGTACGCTGGCACTGTAATGTTGTTCTTTGTCACTACCTTGTCTTTGGCTGTTTTCAACTCAGTTTTATTCAAATTTATTCAAAACTTAACTTTATAAAAAAAGAAAAACAGCCCATAGTTTAAAAGAAGCTCTTCCAGTCATCTTATGAAACATAAAACTCACATTGCAATTTTCTATTCTTTCCAGATGCAGTCCAATTTGTTCACTCTACTCTGGCGAAGAAAACTTTCGGTTCTTCTAATCTCGTCTAGTTTGTTGCTTCTCAGTCTCTGGACTTGGGCACTTTTTAACGGAACCTACTCAACAACCGAATCTAACGGAAGAGATAAACTATTTTTCATCAAAGTAAGTTAACATCCTCAATTCCGTTGGGTCATCATTACCCTTACATTAATTTATATATCCTTTATTTTTTCCACAAAGGAATTCAATAGCGGTGCATCAAATAAAAACGAGTATCTCATACAAAAATTGATTTCGCAAGCTAATCGCGTCCTTAGATATCAACGACAGCAAACAAGTGACCTTTCCGCACCAGAACTAGCTGCCTTATCATCATCATCAAATAGTGCTGGACTATCACCCTCGTTGTCCTTGTCGTCGTCTTTGTCCAACAATAAAGGAAATAAAATTTCAAATAACAATAAAGTTGGCAGTGTGCAGTTTGTGAAATTCACCCAAAATCCAGTGTCAACTTCGTTGGTAGAGAGAAGAAAAAAATCATCAGCGGGTGGTGCTGCTCTGGGTGAAAGTTTCCTCTTCGAGGAGGAACGTTTGAAAATCCTACAGAATAAACAAAAAGTACAAAACGACGACAACGTCATGGACTATGAGAGGATTTTATCGTCGGCCGAACGTCAGTCCCAGTACGAACATGAGCTACAGCGAATGGGAGTGCCGATTATGGCTGGAATTGGCCCTGGAGGGCCACATCCGCCTAACGAGCGTTTGGTCCATTTAGATTTGAAAGGAGCACCACCAAAGGTACGATGATGGTTTGCTATTTTGATTTGGTTCTTTATTTGTTTTATTTTCAAAAACTGGTGCTGTGTTGAAAAGAGTTGACTTTTGAAAAATGAAAAAAAAGGGGGAATTTGTTAAATTTCGTTCCATCGTTAAGGGGGATTGATGGTCTAGGAATTTAGGGTTAAGCGAGTGTAAAAACTTTTTATTTGGTGGTGGTTTTTTTTTTTTTTTGTATAATCTTCTTTCATGGGGAGCGGCGAAAAACGTTTTTTTTTTAGGTTTTTGTGACCTTTTGACCTTCATAACTTCTTTTGCCGGCACGATACCAATGTCGATTTTTCACATCTTCATAACAACGCCGTAATAAAGGTGTGTACCAAAATTCAGCTTGGTAGGAATTTTTTCGCAGATTGGGGTTTAAAATGCCTAAAATGACTGGACTAGTAGTTATTTCACTTATGCAAGTCTGCAATTATTGAGGAGCTAATTGATTAAGCTCAGCGTAGATAATCAAGATCGCCCACACAGTTTAAATTTCCTTGAAGAATCTGACTGCTCTAATTATTTCTTCTATCTTGGATCGGCATCAGTTGCATATTTAACTTATTATTATTATTATTATTACAATCAACTCCGTCGATGAATCGAACGGAGTAGACACACTTGCAAGCACTGGCAACTGAGGCCTTCGGCTCAAGACAACAGAAGACAGTAATACGACAGAGAGAGACAGACAGAACAGAAGATAGAAGAACACACAAACAACATACAACAACGCAGTTATTAGTTTTGACGGTCCTCCATCTTACTACTAACCACGCGCAACGATGCTTGATTTCGTTGATCTATTGGAAAGCGATGCTTTATCAGAGCCAAGGCCGTCTTTAAGTACTGAAGCAAAATGATCACTCCAACTTCTTAGCTGATCCTCATTCAGTGCATCATAGTCCTTGGGAATGCGTTGTTTGAAGAGCTTGTTCCCAAAGATTTTTTTATAGAAGTTGATAGTGCCAATTTCGCACCTTTCTCAACTTGTGTTGCAGGAACATTAATGGGATTCTGAAGTAACTCTTTCTTATTCAGAAGGAGCGACAATTTTGGCCTTGGTGGAATGATGTTCTTCAATCTGCCTCAAGGTATTCAAAGAGCAGCTCATAACGCGCATGCTCATCGCAGATTGTTTAATCTGGTCAGAAGTCAAGAAATCGTTGCCAATCATCATTTCGTTCGCTGATGTTATAGCCACCCAAACTAGATTGCCGCTGTGTTCTTCAAAAAAAAAAAAAAAAAAAAACAAGCTGTCAATTGCCAACGTGTTCGGCGCTATGATGGTTGTAAAGGTCGTCCTATTTAGCCGGCGGGTACTCAGTTGCGGCATGGTAACTGCATTCTTTTTTTTTCTCATTGTGCTTCCATGGAACATGGAAGGAAATATCATGTCAATGATTGGTTATGAAACTATTGCGAGCTTTCAGTGACCAGAGGCTATCTGTAAGTTAATGAAATTATATAATGTTCACCATCATTTTGATTTGATGAAATATGAAAAAAGCATGCCCCACGTTGGGCGCCATCTGTAACTAAACTATCTCGTATCCCAACTCCTATTATAGAGTATGCTTGCCAGGTATGGACCCCTTATTACAGTTGCCACAAAATACGAATAGAACGAATACAAAAAAGGTTCTTAAAATTTGCCCTCAGAGGCCTAGGCTGGCAGAGCCCATTAAATCTTCCTTCGTACATTAGCCGTCTAAAACTCATAGACCTACCCAGCCTGGAGAGCAGACGTTCTTATTTATGTTTTGCTTTTATTATTAATCTTATTAATGGTAATATTGATGCTTTGAATCTTCTGTCTCGCGTTAGTTTTAATGTTCCCAACCGTAATCTAAGAGGTCTACCTGACCCAATTTATATAACGCACTATCGTACCAACTACGAAAGGTCTTCGCCCTTAAATAATATGTTCAGTTTATATAACGTAAATAATAACTTATTAATTCATTTTTCCGATGTAACAAATATTGGTTTTAAACGATTATTTTATAACTTATAATATGATAAAATTATTGTACGCTAGACATTTAGCTTGATTTCAATAAATAAATAAACTCTATTCTGCATTGAGCCGAAATTTCAAATGACATCCCCGTTACAACATTCATCATTCGTCCCTTCCCTTAATGAAATTCCAGCCATGTTCATCCTCTTCCCATGGATCACAAAACACCCTAGTGAAACCATAATGAGAAGAATGATCTAAACTGGTATCATTGGTTGACAACATGCTCCGTTAACATCACATAAATACGACTGAAGACTTCATTTAACATCCAAATAAATGGTATCTCAATCGATTCTCGGGACTCCCGGTCTCCTGAATAAAAAACCAATCCATCGAAGCCTACGAAGCACAAGGTAGATGACCGCTAAGAATTGCTGAGAAATAGTTACCGCTTATTATGAAGAAATCGTGGTTATGGGTGATACCGATAATACCACCGTGAAATATATACGTGGCTTAGATGATCTGGGGTCTGGGCAGAAAACATCCGAAGGAAGGTTTGCCGAGATTTTCGCATTGCAGCTCATTTGCCAAGAACTCTAGACTTGTTTCTTACCTCTATGCACGTTGGATCATTGTATCATTTTAGCAAGTTGCTCATGATCCGTCAAATAAAATAAGTTTAAAAAAAACATGGTTGTCTGTAAAGTCGGTTTACGGACGATAATTTTACATGATAAGCAGTTCACAAAACAGCTCATGTGTATGTATCTCTCTAACCACCAACCACCCAACCCACCTACAACCATCTACCATTTTTGTATTTTTTTTTTCACCCCTTAATCCAAACACCAACCTACCAAACCCACATACAACCACCAACCAACAGCCTACCATTTTGAAATTTTTTTCTTTCTCCTCCACACAATAAAGCCTCCCTTCCTAACCACCACCAATCACCCACCCCACCTAAAACCACCCACCCACTATTTTTGACAATTCTCCCCGTGCACCCACTCCACCTGCCACCACCTTCTACTCACCCACCATTTTTGACAATTTTTTCATCGCCCCCATCAAATCAACCATCCCCTCCACCAAAACCGACAACCACCCAACCCACCTACAACCGCCCACCATATTTGACAATTCACCCCCCCCCCCCCCCCACCAAACCAAATCCCCCAACACCAAACACCCATCCCACCTTCAGCCTCCAAGGATCCACCCATTAGTTTTAACAATTTTGCCTCATCACCGGAACCAGCTACAACCACCTTCCATTTTTGACATTTTGTTCTCTTCCCGAAACTACCCCCCCCCCCCCCCCCCATCCCCCCCCACACACACACTCACCACCACTTACAATCACCAAGCAACCACTCAACACCGTCCCCTCCCACTTTATCGAGTTTCTTTGCTACCAAAGCAGATATATAACGTGATTGTGAAACTTTTTCGTGCGTGCTGCCCATATATTCCGATTTATTAGACGTTATCACGTCAAAAAAAAAACCATTAACTGAGACAGTCTGAATAATTTAATTTCTTCGGAAATTTTAACTGGTCACTATGTTTTCTTGATAGTGTCACAGGCTACAGCGAGCGATGATATGATTACAAACATGATACTCTACATTATGAGAAATTTTTGTTCCGAACAGGAAAAAAGTATCAAACCAAAAGAGCGTTTATGGGTCGATTTCAGCTACAAAGCGGCTGTCGATGTGAGAGAAGTTAGTTTCCGAGGTTAACAAAGTCAACTCTTCTGAGGGAAACCAGAAAAAGTTCAAAAAACCTAAAAATTGCCTACTAAGGCAAAAAGTACTTAAATATCTCAAATTTAATAAAAAAACATACTAAATACTACCACGTCCTCGGTTCCGACGCTAGTTGACAATGACACTCCTGTGTTTAGCTCTTAAGCGAAAACTGATTTATTTGCAGCAGAATTTGCTGTTAATTTCACAAACTACCACAGACTGAAATGGTTCCTCCTGTTGTTAAGAGAATAAATGATTTTATATGACACATCTCCTTTCGCACTGGTTAGGTTGCAAGAGAACTGCAAGACCTCAATATATGCAAATGTCCTGCCGCGTATATATCTCCCCTTGTTCTGACGAGGTGTGCTTCCAAACTGTATCTTTCCGAGTGGTTGGAGAATATCTAAATTCCTTTCTCATCCAGTAAACAAATTGTTTTTTTTTTTTTACTACAGTTCCATCAGCTTTTCGTATTATTTTCTAGATTCACAACAACTTTGGACCTAAAACTGCAACGGTAGCGCATGTAAAACTGGTTAAATTCTGATCTTGACTGCATTGCCTCAAGAACACATACATATTTAAAGTAAGCAAAAATGCCAAGGAATGTTTAGTTTCCTCCTAAAAACATATCTTGACCATTATTCTCAAATGCTCCTATTGTATATTTACGTTTCTTGGATATACAGTAGAATCTCGAAAAGATGAACAGATATAAAACAGACCCCGTTCATCTTTTCGAATTGTTCATCTTTCCAAGCATCGAGCATTAGTTTAGGAAAAACATAAAGCTATACATGCAAATATTGCATCTATTTGTTAACAAATCACTTTATTTAAAAAAAAAATTAAAACAACTTAAATTCATACAAAAGTCATTGATGAGAAGTAAAAAAACGGACTTATTTAGACCGTTTTTTTTTAAACTGGTAGATTGTCACACGGGAAAAGCGTTCATCTTTCCGAATTGTTCATGTTTTAGAACCGTTCATGTTTTCCAGATTTTACTGTAATTCAGAAATGAGCCTCAAATTTATTAAGTTAAATGACAATTACAGCAACATTTTTTTTCACTTCACCATTTTCTGTCTCTCCTATACTTGAGACAAGCCAGTTGCATTCTCATTTCCTGAAACGTTTACCCCCGAAGCCGGCTTATTCACTGTGCACAATTCACTGTGGGGACACCTCACTGTGCACAATTCACTGTGGTACACAAATCACTGTGGTAGGTAATTAACTGTTGTGTACAATTCACAGTGGTGGACAACTGAGGTGGAACTATTCGCTGTGGTGAAAGTTGATTAAATTTCACCTTCTATAGAGATGAGCAAACATTGAATATAGCACATTAAATGGAACTCGATTCTTATCGTTGTTATTGAATTTTATTAATTTATAAATGAGTGGTCAATTCTAACTTTGCAATAACCTGACTATATCATCAAAATGTATTTAATCATAATAATAATTATTACTATAATGTGTTTCTTTTTATATTATTTTTGAATGCAATGAGAAACTGTAACTTTAAACATCGATGTTTTACTCACTATCCAGAGTGGTTGCTCATCCCTAACCTTTTTAGAAAAGCACATTGTTGAACGGGTAATGGACAAGATTGCAAGTGAACACTTTATTACCAAAAACAAAATGTCGAGCTCGTCTTCATACTAAGTCTGAGGAAATTCTATAGTCTGCAGAAAAAAAACAAGCAGCAGATTTTACTTTTTGACAGTGGCTTTCAGGACAAACATCGAATTTTATTATTCGGTACACTAAATAATTTAAACATTTTGGCACATTCGCAAGACTGGTTTTGCGACGGTACATTTACTGTTAGTCCTCCAAATTCAAAGCAGTTATATGCGATCTGCGGATTTTATGAAGGCAAAAACACTCCGCTGATTTTTCCATCATTACCAGGTAAAAGCGACAAGATTTATTCCAAGTTCTTCAATTAGTTGAAGAAGTACTGAAAAATTCTCCTATTTTCATTTCAGACAAAGTGTTAAGAAGGCAATTTGTCGTGTAGGGAACAAGATTGAATATGACACTAATGGAAGTTTTGCTTTAAGTTGTAAGTTTTTGCCAGTGGAAGAATATTTTAATATTATATTGCGAGCTGACCTTGTCCCAGCTGAAATCATTGACTACTTCTAAGATAGCTATATCGGCCGTAGTTTTAGATAACAAGCCTCGAGTGCCACGTTTTGAGATAGAAAAATGGAATCATTACCAAAATACATTGGAAAATGGACAGAGAAAGAACAATATAAGTGAAGGCTGGAACAGAGCATTTTCTGCGACATTAGGAATTGATCACCCTCACATTTTCCGTTTTATCGAAGCACATATGTCAACTTCGCGCGCGCGAATAGTACACTACGGTGAAATGCACACAGTTAATTGTCCGCCACAGTGAATTGTGCCAACAGTGAATTGTGCACAGTGAATCAGCCTAGACCCGATTTCCCTGTATCTATAGCATCGCTAGGAATGTCCATCAGTTCACCCTTGGATATAATTTCAGATGTGCCTACAGTGGAAGTATTGAAATTTATTCTTCAGCCGCACTACATGAATGTGATTTATCAGGCTAAAATTTCCCTCCCAAGTTTAAAACCAATGTGCATCGGTTTCGAATGATTCGAAACAATTTATTTCACTTATAAAAAACGCAATGACCATTCCAGACTAGGTACCTGTGCTGAACTTCTCTGAGAAGTCCGTCTATGGAAAGGTTAACAAAGAAATGTAGCTCTCATCAAAAGGATTAGATTAGAGTGTTCTAACTAAACTATTTTCTTTGACTTAAAATGGTTCAAAGTATGAAAAGAATTGTAAATTTTCTTGAATCCAACACACAAACCTTCTATTTCAAATCATATCCTTGAATTATATTATCCTCCGTGCCCTGTATGTGTTTGTGTATCCTAACTTATTTTTAGAATTCAAAATGAAGTTACTCAAATTAGCAAGTAAAATTTATACACTTCAACGAAAAAAATAGAAACAAATTATGCAAAAATTGGCTTCCCTTGAACTATGGAACTCCTTGCTACACCTCTTGTGCTATCGCTAGCTGTATGCCTCAACAGTCAACACTCATCCTGGATATATAAATCGATTCAAGTTTGCTCAATGACCTGTGCTTCATTTGATTTGCTTTGTAGGAGTGTATGTCTTCATTCTATCTGCCCAGGCACAGCTCATCCTTTCAATCGAATAACGATATTTGTTTGCTCAGATATAGCAAACAAACTGAAAATTGCAATTCAATTCACCATCACCACCCCCAAAAGCTATAATGATATGCAAGAGAGTTGAAGCCACTTCATAGGAGGATATGTACCTCTGATGTAGTATCTGTAGTAGAGTACATCCTTCTGCATGAATAAAACATCCTAGTGTTATGTGATGTGTAAATATTTGCTAAAACAATGTCTTTTGCCAAGGCATTGTTTTTGTGTGACACAAATTATTATTATTATTATTGTTAAAATTAAATTTAAATCTTATTTCAGTTATCCTTTCTGAAACGTCTCCTGCCAATCGTGAAAACTCTAGGAGCAACTGGGCTACTAATCGAATATGAGGATATGTTTCCCTATACTGGTTCTCTGCAGCCTTTGGCCGCCTTGAATGCATACAAACCTGATGAACTGAAGGTATACAAATTATAATGTGTTCGGCAGGATATTTCAAAATGGATTTCCTTCCTGCGTTATGTCCTGGCTCCTGGAAGCTGAATATTTCATATTATCTTCTCATTGCAGGATTTTCTGGAATCAGTTGCGATGCATGGTCTATCAGCGATGCCGCTGGTTCAAACATTCGGGCACATTGAGTTTGCCCTGAAGCTACAGGGATTCGAACATATGCGGGAAATTCCCGAATCTCCTCAGTCCATATGCCCTAGCCAAAAAGTATCAATGTCCTTCCTTCAGGATATGTTGTCACAAGTTATTGAATTTCATTTAAATGTTGCCGGCGACAATAATGTGCATGGAAATAGCAGTCAGTCACATCATATGGACCAGCCTTCACAACAGCATCGTCCATCGGTATCGGCATCGCATCATCATCAACAGCAGCATCAAGAGCCACTGAGATTCAGTCACATTCATATCGGATGTGATGAAGTGGCTCGAATGGGCGAATGTGATAAATGTCGTCAGCATTCTCGCAACGAGCTCTTCCTCTCGCATGTGACGGCTGTTTCGAGTTTTGTCCGGGCAAAATGGCCACAACTGAAGGTTGTCATCTGGGACGACATGCTTCGTGATATGACTTTAAGTGAAATGCAACACTCACACATCGGAAATTATGTGGAACCAATGATTTGGGTGTATGCCAGTGACATTTATAGATTTATACAGCCTCAGTTGTGGGATATGTACTCTAAGGTATTCCCAACGGCATGGGGAGCATCCGCTTTTAAGGGTGCATTCGGCGAAAGTCTTATGATCCCTTTTTTACAAAGACATTTGGACAATAATATGCGGTGGCTTGCTGTGATTGCCAGAGAGGGTGGAAGGTGGTTTTTTTTTCTTTTATATTTATTTTTTAATATTTTTAATTTGGAAATATATTTTGAAGGTTTTCGAAAGGATTCAAAGGAATAGCCTTGACCGGCTGGCAACGTTATGATCACTTTGCAACTCTCTGCGAGCTTTTACCAATTGGAATGCCCAGTTTAATAATTTCGCTGGCAACAGTATCCAAAGGCTACTTTGAGGTAGATCCGAAAGAAAACGACATACTAAAGGTTTTAGAGTGTGCTTTCCATGCAGATAGTCGGTGAGTATATAATTAATATTTAAATCATCGTAAGCCTGGTGGGGAGGAGTAAGGAAAGGGGAAAGACTTATTATATCGCCGCCGTTAAGATTCGTTAGGAATAGGGATTGTTGGAAAAAAGCCAGTTCAAATCAAAGACTATGTTGAATTGTTGACCTATTGTGGACTCGACTTAAAGGCTAAAAATGTTCTCATCTCAAATAAGATTTTTCGGTGGCTCCCATCAGCGTAACGTCTGAGCAATGCTTTTGCTCATTCGAGTCCAATTTTCTTCAGGGCATTGTTCTACCTCTGGCCAGTCACTCTCCGGTAAGCATCCATTCTAAGATCATGTTTAATTACCCGCGACATACTTCTTTTATAAATACCCATATCTCTTTTTTCTGCTTACGTAAGGGATTTCGGCGAATTCGAGCTGGCACTGCCTAAATGGCGTTCTTTGTCCTCACACTTCGTGGACGACCGGTTTTAGGCTTGTCTTTTACGCTTAGGGTATACCCATATAGCGTTTAATTGTACGACGCACAAACATTCGGTTGATCCCGAGATCTTTTAGCGACTTGCAAATAAAAGAATTTGATTTACCTGCTTTATGCATCGCAACAACTGAAATAATCTTTTCTTTAACTGTTGATTCCACTTTGCACTTGTAAAGTAGAACTAAGACTGTGCTTAATTTTAAAGCTATCTAACAGTAGTTATCAAAACCTAGAATGTCACTCATTGATTGAAGCTGGATATAAGATTATACAGATTCAAATAGTTGTAACAGAATTTATGGCACAGTTAAGATGTTTTCAGGGTGGTGGTGGTGGGGATGCAACTGGCTATTTAGGAGAGACAACGATAAAATGAAGCGAGAAAGAACCATATTTATGAAGCGAGACAAATGTCTACACTTTCCAGGTATGAGAATTTTACTCAAACTTTTGGTACGCCTTCTAGGTTCTACGTTCTAAAATAATATGAAAATGGAAAAAAATTTCACGTATCCTCCAAAAAAAACCTTATCACTTCCCAGATTGTTTTGCGACCACAAATACTATGTGTTCGTTTCACAGAAAGTTGTTTATAATACTCTACTCATATCAAGTAGACGCCAAGCTGGTCGGTTTCCCCGATGGAAGTGCCACTCATGGATGGTGGCACAGGGGAAGGTTATGCTTTACAACAAAAGACATCATTTTTTAAGCATACAATTCCCCACAGTTAATAATTCCCAGTGCTACGAAAGTTATACTGCCGGTCATAAAGAAGTTTCCACTGTTCAAGATATTTCTTGATTAGTCCGGTTAAATAAGACATACTTACAAATAGTGGTCAAATTACTCTAATTCCGACAGAGCTAAATTTTGGTGGGGACTTTGGGTACACCATAAGAAATAAAGTGTCAAAAGTTCCCATCGATCCCATATGTGCTAAAAAAGTTATTCGGGGTCAAAGGTCTAAATTTGAGGTTTTTGAATTTTTTTTCAAAAACGGTTAATTTTATCAAGTAGTAGTTCGGGAGTTAATGAATAGTTGGGATGTTGTTTAGGGATAGTTTATAAATATTTAACGAAGTTTTTGACCTCGAGAGCCCTTTGGATAAAGAGGAAGGGTAGGGCTACTGCAAATTTGTAGAGTTTGCTCCGGTTTTCCCTCAATAACAACTCGTCACTAAAGTTGATTTTTCGGCCGAAATTGGAGTCATCTTCCAAAAGCACCGAAGCGCAGTCATCAAACAAAGTACGTTGTCTGTTGCTACGAACTTTGAGCTCCTCGATCAGTTCGATCTAGTACGTGTGTGGGCCCAAATCCCGACGCAAAGTACCCCATATTGAAGTGAGAATGAGAAATGGACTGCCTCGGATTCTGGTGTACAATTTCATGGACTTCGGCGATGTTCTCGCCCGATCTTTCATTCCCTTGCCGTTTGCTTATCGACAAACGTATCTGTCGACCAAATTTAGCAACCAAATGTTGTAGAGTCGACTGTGAAGGACCACCCCTACCCTCCCCTCCACGTGTACCGTAAAATGGGCACAACTTTTGTACTTGTTTTATCATTTGGACAATCGTTTTTTTTTTTTTGCAATGGAGATTTAGCATAAAGGCTCACACTGACAGTGAATTCACTGACCACTGGCAGGCAGTGACGTCACGAAAACTGACGTGGTTTTTACACCAGTGAAGCAGTTGCTCGTCAGTGGTCAGTTGAGAAAAAAAGGTTATCACACTTACTGGCAGGCCTGTGCCAGCATGTCTCAAAACTCACTGACACCTCATGCTAGTCAGTGAAATTTTCTCCGAGTCGGTCAGTTAACTGATCACACTATACTGACACATGCTTCACTGGCACACGGCACTGGTAAGTGGCGTCAGTGAAATTTACGTAAAATCGGGTCAGTGAGCAGTTTTGCTATCACACTGACTAACTATCGACAGCCATTGGCTGTCAGTTCCTTGTTTTTTTTTTATTTGTTTGAGGTGGAAAATTCTAGCTGCCGGTTTTTGTTTTGTTTACAAAATAATGTATGAAAAGATATTTTTTTTTCAGTTGACATCTTTAAACATGACTTGCGGCTAAACTAAGCGACCTAGCGACTTCAAAATGCATATTCGTGATCTAGAAAATGCCACCTTTCAATTTATGCATCGCATTATATGAAAAATCGACTTTTATCTTTAAACGCTATTTGCGGCTAAACTAAGCTACTTAGTGACTTCAAAAATGCATATTCGTGATCTAGAAAATGCCAGTTCTAAAAAATCAAAGTTGGTAAAAAAGTTTTTTTCAAAACTTCAAAAAAAATACGGTACTGTAACTTTTTCAAACAAAATATGAAAAAACAGGTCAGTTTACTGACCGGGTTTCTTCACTGACACAACGAGAAATTTCGTGTGGTGCCAGTGATGGGACAGGGTCAGTACACTGACGCTCTTGCCATAAAAGTGTGTCAGTGGTCCTATGCGCCAGTCGCATTTATCATTTTTCGAGTCAGTCACTGACGCGATTTGGGTTGGTCAGTGAACACGTCAGTGAACTGACACCTTCACTGGGGTTCCAAAACTCGCTATCACAATACGGATGACTTCACTGATGGCATTGTGACGTGATTTTGACGTCACTGCCTGCCATTGGTCAGTGAATTCACTGTCAGTGTGATATATAGCCTTAAGTAACTGAATAGTAAAAAAGATATTTGACAGATGTCACCAAAACAACATGGCCGAAATAGACCTCCAAAATCTACCGGCGCGAATTGCAAAACCCCATACATATAATTCATAAAATATATTCATTCAATGTATGTACTTCAAAGCAATGCTAAACAAAATATATTTCTTTTACAGCCGTTCCGGACATCCCTGGATAGAACTCCAGAGCCAGTCACATTTTTGTAAGCTTTTTACCACTTGCACCTACCCCGGCAGTCTCGCATACAAATTTGCATTACGCCTCTACGACAAGCAGATAGAAGTTCAAAACTATTTGGTTCATGTACAAGAAAAAAGTGCCTGGATGTCTGACTACAACGTCCGGCACAATTTTAGTTCTCCCTTGCGTGTCCATGAGTTGACCGCAAACACCCCAACGCTTATCGATGAATTGGCAACATTTGCTAAAGAAGCCCACAGCGTCATGGCTGATGTCTTTGATGAGGTAAATAATATGCAACAGAAATGTTTTTTTTATATATTTTTACAAAATTTTAAAATCTATTCTTCCTTTATTTTCTGAAGCACACAATATCAGAATTTATTGAACAGAATATCTACCCGCAAATTGTTTCGCTACGAAAACACATTGAAAAGGCACAAAGCTTGCTGCAACGTCAAGTGTGGCCAAGACGTCCACTGCCCTATGCTAAAGAACTCGTCCAGTTGGATCTCATTCCCAATAATGAATAGCAGGATAATAATAATTAATAATTTATTTCTTCTATTTAAATTATTTTTTACTCTTAATATTCTTCTCTTAACATTTACCACATCATAACACACAGTTACAGTTAAACACAAACACTATAAGCATAAATAATGTATAAAATATCTTCTTAACAAAATATTTATCTAAGTTTTTATTTACAAAAAGAATTTTTTAAAGATTGTTGATGAAAAGATAAATGCAATGATAACAAATAAAATGTTAATTTTTTAAAGCTTTGTAATTAATATACAATTAAGAAACTTAAATCAAAGTTGTTTTAATTAAATTGCATGCCAGGGCGTTTTTAATCATGAAGAGCTTGAGACACGAGACACCGATGGACATTGGTTTTGAATGCCATTAAATCGCGATTAAAATTGACCCAGAAAAAGCATCCCACATTCGTGAAGTGTGGCTAAATAATGAGTCTCTACACTTGGCAGCGCAACAGAAACAACGGTTGATGGTAATTTCATTGGCATTCCTAGCAGTGTGAGTATTACGTGGAAATTGTTTAGGGGATGAATGCAAGTGTCTATTTCACTGGAACATCTTTTAGAAACAAGGCGATAGAATAGGGAGAGATAAGAAATATTTCGAGATTGTTCGAGGAAATCAAGTGTTTCGGTTATGCTTTATCCCCTATCACTTTAAGGCATTCTTCAGAATTATGTATATCAAGAAGACGCAAGTGAGTAACAGAAGCAACTGCCCAGATATTAGAATCACACTCAAGATTTGAGCGGACCGCTTTTAGGTTAGCCATAAGTTCTTTTACACGATTTCAAGAGAGCATTGCTAATATAATAACTTACACTTGGAATAATACCGTTATAAGTAAAGAATGGAAGCTAGTTTGGTTTCAGATTTTGATCGGTTAAGATGGAGTGGGGCTTAAAAGACAATCGATTCGCGATAATCGCTTTGTTTAAGTGTGGAAAAAATTTCAACCAAATTTTTGAACTGTTGAAACCACTCAGTATATCGAGAATGTTTTAATGATCTTTCTGAAGTAAAGTGATGTGATTTTATTGATTTTATTTAACATTATAGTTTAAAAAAAACATTAATATTTACAAAATCAAGCATAGCATGGCATTGCCGTCTGCCAGGTTGACAAAAAGATTAATAACGAACAGCAAATAAAATTTCACTCTACAATACAAATAGAAGAAACAAAAAGCATATTAAAAGTTTTCACTGATAATCCTATCACGATACGCTAGTGCGACCTTGCAGTACTGGAACAATTTTGGGACTTCCATTTCATTTAAAAGTCTTCCAATATCTTCTTCTGATAAGGAATTAAAGCCAAAGTAAAATCTCCGTGTTTCCTTTAAGACCGGACATTTTCCTAGAAAATGGAACACATCTTCTCTTTCCCTCTGGTTACATAGACTACATAGTATTGGGAGGTCTTCTCTGTGAGGAATATAGTTGAGACCTAGGAGTTCACCACGCAATTTTACCATCATTGATATTTGGTCCACACTATTCTCATCTTTGAAATAGTTTTTGAGTCCTAGATTGTAGCACAGTCGATTGTATATTGATCTATGAGCAGAGCTAGTAGCTTCCCCCATGTATTTCTCACGATATTTGAGATCAACAGCCTCAATCAGTTTGTAGAGTGTGTCTTTCCATGCACTTCCAAGCTAAGTGGAACTCCACACCACTGCGCCAGCTCCATCCACTCAGCATACCAACTGTTTCTTCGTTCGATAACTTGAAGGGCCGCTTTCTTTGGTAGTCTTTCATTGGACATATGCAGTACCTTGATAATATAATCGAAATGGATCTTGAGGGTGTGAATGAAGAGCGGAGAAAGTCCTGTTTCCAGCATAACAATATAGTTCGGGGTATTATAAGGAAGATGAAATATTCTTTTAATATAAAACCTCAAGAGTTTTCCCACAGTATCATAATGCTTAAAACCCCATGCTTGTGATCCATAGAGCATTATCGATTCCGAGGCCGCTTCAAAGACACGAAACTTGCTATTATGGGCAATGCTTTTGTTGGCAAAACATTTTTTCCAGGTAGCCCCAATGGCATTCTTAGCTTTAACAAGTTTCTCATTGAGGTGCTTTTCCATACTAAGATTCTTTGTAAGACAGATGCCTAGATATCTATATTCCTTAACGACTTCAATTCTTTCTTCGTTGTAAGTCCATCTTTCATTTGAACAACATCTCCCACCACCACATTTAAAAATCATAACTTTGGATTTGTCCAAATTTACTTTCAGTTTCCAAGTTTCGCAGTACCTATAAACTTGGTTTAATCATCAGCTGAAGTGATTCGGGTGAGCGTGCTAGTAGAACTATGTCGTCCGCAAAGAATAGAGCCTTGATTAAAGTTCCTGCAAACTTGATGCCACCAGCTAAATAATCAGTGAGGTCCTCAATACATAGAGCAAACAAAAGAGGGCTCAGCGCACATCCCTGACGAACTCCAGTTTCAGTTTGAAACCATTCCGAAATTCCTTCTCCATTCCATACCGCCGCTTTTGTTTCACCATAAAGGCTTTGAAGAACTCTACCAAATTTTGTAGATATGCCTAGTCCAAAGAGCTTATATATTAGCGCATGTCTATCTACCGCGTCAAAAACTGCTTTGAAATTCACAAAGAAGCTGTATAATTTCTTTCCTTTATTTATATATGTTTCAGCGATGCTTCTTAGTACGAAAATGTGGTCAGTGGTGGAGTAGAGCCGAAATCCAGCTTGAAATTCGTTTATCAAATGATTTTGTTCGATCCAGGAGCTTAGTCGGCGTTGATGAACTGAAGTAGAGGACAGACCAAGAAGTAAGAGTGCGAAGGTAAAAGGTGTGCGTGAACGAATTCGCCGAAATCCACTCCGGAAATAGAAAATAATAACCAGAGAATCGGATATATCCGCCAGATCAATGTCAAGGCTGATCCGAAATGATCTTCATATGAGAGCTTATCTCCGATCAACGGAACATCTTTTAACACCAAGCCAAAAAAAAAAAAATAGGTTAGAAAGAAGTAAAAAACTTTTGAAGTGGCACGCGATTAATGGCCACAAAAATATTTCATTTACGGATGAACAAATTTTTACTATTCAGGTTTTCAATAAGCAGAATGACAAAATTTATGCGACGTCATCCATGGATGCGAAAAAAATTGTTCCAAGGGTTCAGCGTGGACACTACCCCGCTTCTGTAATGGTTTGGTGGGGAGTTTCACATCAAGGTGTCACATCACTGCATTTTTGTGAAAAATGTGTGAAAACAGGTGCAAAGGTGTATCAAACAGATGTCCTCGAGTTGTTAAGAAACTAACAAACACTCTCTTCAACGGGCAAAGATGGGTCTTGCAACAAGACTACTCCGGCACACAAAAGCAAAACCACCCAAGAGACTTTATTAAAGCTGCAGATTGGCCTTCAGGAAGGTTTGAATTCACTTGATTACAATTTGTGGTATAAACTGGAGAATATAGCCTGTAAGACTCCTCATCAAAATTTGAACAGTCTAAAAGCTGCCCTAATAACAGCAGCGTCATCAATATACCGCGTAGCTGTTCTTTTTTTTAAACTGAAGCGCCACCCATGGATAGTGGCATGAAAGGTTAGTTATGTCATATGTTATGTCCGTAAGTGACATACAAAATAGATAGAAATAGTAATTATCAGTTTTATATTAATTAGTAGTTTATTAATTATATAGATACAAAATAAATCAGTAAAAATCAGTCACAAGCTAAGATCGAGATACAAGACAGCAGACAGTCTTGTAGTTAAGTTGGCAGTATCTCATATATACAAAATCGATTTGTTTTAACACGTTAGCCAACCGAATTACAGTTTTGGCTTCAGTAGTCCTCATTGCTCCAACATTATACAATAGAAAATAGAAAAATATTTTCGGATCTCGAAACGAATATGAAAAACTGAGTTTACTGGCGTCAGCAAAATAATTTGGATAAGAGAGTCAGAGACAAAAAGGAGCCTTAAAAAACCCTGCATCTGTTTTGTGAATATCGGATTGCAACCCTTCCAAGACAACGTGAATGGAACGGTTTAAAAGGTAATTTTCAATTGAAATGTGCGTTTCGACCAAAAAATTTATATAATGAGGTTGTGTTGTGAGGGCAAAAATGCGATGCCACTACAAAGCGTGGTACTTCTGTGGCTGACTCAATATGCTCCTCCAGCCGGCTCGATAACTAGCCGGCCGGCCGTCTTCAATTTCGCACTCCAAACTCTCGGAGGTCTCCTCCTACCTGGTCGCTTCATCGAAGGTGAGGTCTACTTTAGTTTCTGACATCTGACTTGTTTTGGCATGGCATTCAAAATTCTACGAGCTGGAGCGTTTATGTCCGACACGGCCCAGTCATCTTAACCGTTGGATACGAATTTTTCTGAGTGGGCTAATGTCGCTGTAGAATAAACTGTCCAACAGTGAACCAATTTTCACTTGACTTATTGTAGTTTTTTTTAACTATTGATTCAAACACCTGGAAATTCAAAAAGACTAGATGTTTGATTTGTTGACTAAGTTTTTCACCTGAAATATTTTCAAATATGTACCTATATACCTAATGGGAAATTGTTAATTTTTAGTTTTTGGAAGCTCCGAAACTGGTCCAGTGTGCACCAGGAGCTGGACACGATTCTCTTTTTACTAATCTTTAAAGTAAATCCCTCAAAAAAGGAAAACTTAACAACATTTGAACATTTTTACCTTCCGAATCTTCGTTTTGTACATTACTGTCCACCGAATCTATATTTTGAACATCGTTCTGGGCATTATATATCATCTTGTGAATTTTCATCTTTCAGAACATCATCGCTTTCTAAGATCATTGATAAAATCGATTTTGAAGTAGAACTACTGTCCTGTTAAACTTTTACCACAGTTTTTTTTTCTTCTTGGAAGCACTGTTCGTGGTGTTTTTTTTGTTTCTTAGCCTGTTTTTAGGTTAATAGTTTAAACGGTCTTCTTCTGTTACCCTCTGGCCGGCGTCGTTTTTAAATAAGTAAGGTAAGGACCCATGATTTCAGCAGCCCAGAAAGCACATCAAACTGTCAGTTTGTTCTAGATGTAACGGCGGAATCTCAACAATAGCCTGGGGATTATTTACACTCCAAATGCGGTAGTTTTGGTTATTGACGTTTGTAGCCATTCAACAAAAAATTACCTTCACTTGTAAAAAAAACCGAGATTAACACCAATCTGGTTTCGAGCCCAGATCTGCACAATTGGCAGGCGCTGTTCAGGCGTCAACCCTAAAGAAAAATTTCATGGCAGATGACATAATGGCTGTAGAGGAAAACAGTGCTGCCAACTTATAAATTTCTCTTCATCTAAAAAAAACACAGTTTATATCGTTAATGTAATCATGGTCTTTTCTGTTGTAGTCTACCATCTAGTGATATGCCTTGAACCTTTCTTTATGTCAAAAACATAATTTTGCATAGCTCTAGGTGTAGAATGTATAATTAGGTATATAGCCTTTGTGAACGGTGACCATACAAGCACTAGAGGATCTCAAAAACTATGGAGCTTAAAACCGGAAGTGTTAAGCCCACATGCCTGCAGAACTTGAAGTTACTCTGCTAACAAGTCATGCTTTTCAATAGCTTATATTTCCTTTTATCAATAGTTTCAGGCAGAACATTTCTCAGGAGTATCTTCATATTGTTCTTCAGTTAAAGCGTATCTGTTTTTGGCAAAATATTTTGAAGTACCTCACCTAAATTCATCGACCTTCTCTTCTGAGGGGAAGATGTGCTAGTCAGCTGAATATAAATTTTATTGGTCATCACTCATAATGCTTCGTGCCTACCCCAAATAAACTAACATATGTTTCTATGCATACATTTTCACAGGAAACTTTTCAAGCAGATACGAGTAGTTCTTTATCGTTGTCAAGTTGACCTTTAACCCGAAACAAAATCTCCCCCGCACATCTCTCACATAGTTTAAATACTCATACTGAACCTGCAAAAACTTACGACCCGTGATGACGACTCATCACATAAATACCCTTAACTGAACCGCGTCTCGATCGTGGCGTTTAAATTGCATTATATCGCTATGACTTAATTCGTTCAAGTGGATATCTTCCGAGACCATTAAACTAAACAAAATTATTCCAACATTTGCTCACTGGAAATATTATACATCTCCGACGACGTCCGACGTTAACGGTAGTCATAGTCATTATCCCAACGCAGCGCAACGAGCTTGATTTCCATATGGCACGGGGTCTACACATTCCCCGAAGATGCAATCATTCGGTCATGCATTACACATGGATATCGCTTCCCCTCCATATTGTCATAAACAAGAGCCAAGAGCAATTGACAATTCTTTTATCTCCGATAAAAATTTGTCAGTCCATTTTAAAGCGATCTTATTTCAGTTTCAGTCTCGTAATGAGTCTCGCTGCTGAAAGATAAGATATCCTCCTTAATAAGAGTGGCTTGAAAAAAATCATATCGGCTTTCAATAAAATAAACAAAGATTTTTGTCACTTTTCGTAGGCAGATGGCAGTGTCCTCGTGTGGGTTGGTTGACATATAACGGGAATAAAAAAAAAACTTTCCATGCTAGTGTGTAATAACTGACAAACAAGGAAGGAAACAGTCCTTTGAAAAAAATCAATAAGGAAGTGTCATTTCACAATTTATTACACCATAACTGTTTGTGTGCATTGAATGTTTATACGGTGTTTAGAGTGAATAAAACTAAGAAAACATCCCGTATAATCGGTAATTTAAAGATTATTCATTTTAATTGTCCGGGCAAGATCTTTTGAACAAAGAAAATGGGTGTCAACGACCATTCTCCGACGTCAAAACTCTCCCTCGAAACGTTTCAGGATATTTTTGGAATAGCAGAACCGGGAGTACTAATTGATTCATTTGAAGTGAGTAAACCGAAGATGGGATATTGTTTCCAAGTAAGGTATATAATTCTTAAGAAAAACAAACTAAATTAGTGCCGGAAGAATGTAGATATTGTAATTTAAACATTTACCCCACTCTTTGCATTCTTATTCTTAATAAATGTATGAGTTTTAATTTGTGTGTTTCGCGTAGGAAGCACAGGGATCCGGTCGTGGAGATAATTACACTGCCACGCTCTATCGCATCCAATTAAAAGGTCATCACAAATGCTCAGCTGAAGATGACAAGAAACTAAAATGGGAAAAAAGCGTGATCTGCAAGAGACTTCCGGAAAATACAGCAAGACGAGAGGCATACAAAAGTGACAAGTTATTTAGGTAACGCACAGTGTTGTTTGAAAAATTTGAATGTATAAAATTAAAAAAAAAAAAAAGTGTGCGTCGGCCGGGAATCGAACCCGGATCAACTGCTTGGAAGGCAACTATGCTAACCATTACACCACCGACGCCCTTGATAATTCAAAGATTATAAGAGCTGTAGTTTTTTTAGCCATAAAAGGATAGCCAAATGTCATAGTCAACAAAGTTAGATATTGAGAAAAATATTGAAAAAGGTGGCACAGAGAGAAAAAATTCCACGTAAATCTGCTCCATATTGAAATTTTGCACAGTATTAAAACTAAATCATTTTGAAACAAAGATACCTATCTAATGGTGTTTTCTATTATGTAGGTACCTATGTTCTAGAGGAAATAGTATATGATTTATAATGGTAATCTCATTTTTCTCAAAACGGCTAATACGATTTTGATAAAACTTTCTGAATACTTAGTGTTTTTCAAGTAAGGTTATTGTTTGGTTGGAATAGATTTTTTCCGGAAAAGTTGTAGGTATAACGGTACCTCCCATAGGACCGGTTTTTTCAAATAAAATTTTCTGGTTAACAACTTGACGGATTGCGATGAAATTTTTAATGTAGAAGCCCTTATCAAAACGAAATAAAATTAATTTCGAAATGTTTGAAAAAAAAATTTTTTTTGAGTTTTTAAAAAAATTATTTTTTTAGTTTTTTATACCTACATACTTATACGGTTTACTTATTTTTTTTTTTTTTTTTTTTCAAAAAACGTTTTGACTAGCGATTTTTAAGTGATTAACAGAATTTCATACGATTTTTTGGTCGGTTTTTTTTTTTTTAATTTCAAGTCTGAAGAACACTGTCGAAATTCACAGATTAGAGCAGGTTCGTGCGACCCATAGTCGTGCACTTTATGTTAAATTGAAAGCCTTTTCTGGAAACCCCATGTACCTACTTAGTTATACTTAATATACAATGTATTCCAATAAAAATGGCGCCCAATGTGACGAAAGGTTTTTAGGCACACGAAAACACTTTGAGGAAATGATTTTTCAAGGTCTTTTCAATGCGTTTTTTTTTTTGTTGCGATTATAAGTAGGTACCTACTACAAGGCAAGTTATGCATTCGTAAAAAAAATCTAACAATCAAACATGGCATTACGACGGTAGAGGAGTCGAAAAAAGTGGATCCGACAATTCTGTCTGTCCGTCTGTCTGTATCGGCACCTACAGCCTAAGCGGCTTAACCGATTTGCTTCAAATTTAGTAGTATTATTATGACGTCCTACATGCAGAAGGGTTTTTGGAATTAGCATTCTAGCTCTAAAACTAACGGTACCTGCCATACGATTTTTAGTGAAAAATTATTTTTTCTCAAAAACGGCTCCTACGGTTTTGATTAAACTTTCTAATTGGTGGTTTTTGGGTGAACTTTGTGTTTTGGTTGAAATAGATTTTTCAGGAAAGGTCTTTAACTGTAACTCCCATAGGACAGGTTTTTTGAAACCAGATTTTTTCGTAAGCCACTTGACGGATTTTTATGAAATTTTTAATATAGGTAGAAGCCCTTTTATAGAGGAAATAATATACGGTTTTAAATTTTACAAAAAAAAATTTTTGGGTTCTTAAAAAATTATTTTTTTGTTTTTTTCTCGAAAAACGGTTTAATCTATTTTTTTTAATTTTATTTTTCTGATAAAAACTTTAAGTGCTAGAAGTTGGCATACTCAAACAAAATTTGGAATACTTTTTCGAAAAGTTTTTCAAAGAAAAACTGTTTTTTGGAAAAACTGGTCGAACGATTTTGAAAAAAAATGTTTACAATTCTAAACAGTAAACGAAATTAGATGGCTTACTTAATTTTTTCCAAAAAAAGTTTTAACTATTGATTTTTAAGTGATCAATAAAATTTCATATCATTTTTTCCCTGCTTTTTTCCAAAATCTACAACGTCAAGACCACTGCCACACATTAGAGCAAGTTCGTCCGACCCAGTCGTGCACTTTATTTTATGTATTTCTTTTTTTTTTTTTAACTTGAATATGATATGTTTGATTTTGAAACAACCGCATTCAACCGAAATTATAGACGATAAATTAAATTAAATTAATAGATTAGAATTATTATTTGTTGAAAAAATTAAGTTTTTAAGTTTAAGTTTTTAGTATATATTTAGAAGGGCAAACTATTTGTAAGCATGTCTACGTTTTTAAATGCAAATATTTCGTAAGTTGAGATTCTTTTTCCATAGCAATGAAGTGCAATTTTATACGAATATAATGCCAGAACTGATAAATTTTCAAAAGACTAAGACCGATGACACATTTAAAGCTATTCCCAAGTGCTACCTAGCGCGTCAGGATCTTTTGATGATGGGTAAGAATTTTGTCGGTCTTGTTTTTCTATAGCTACATACATCATAAGAAAAATGTATTTATTTGATTTTAGAGGACCTTCGTACCCGTGGTTTCAAAATGCCCGATCGGAAAAAAGGATTAAGTATTGACCAGGCTACGAGTGTACTGACAGAAGTTGCAACTTTACATTCGCTCAGTTTAGCATATAAATTTCAAAATCCCAAGCAATTTCAAAATCTGAAGAATCTGATAACAGAAGGTATTTTTTGCCCGTCTAACGAGCTGTGGTACAAAAACTATTACGAGCAGTTGACTAACAACGCAATAAACATGGTAAGCTAATTTTATATTTAAGCTCTTTCGATCTCTTATCTTACAAAAGTCTAACAAAAATATTTTCTGACCATACCTTTAATTTCTAGGTTTCAGAACTCCTACCTGGTGACTCCAAATATATTCGAGCCATGAAAGATTTTGTTGGAAGTCCATCTTTCTTTTCGCAAATGATTGAACTTGTCAATACTGAGACAATGTTATCAGCTATCTGTCATGGTGACTGCTGGGCAAATAACTTTCTATATAAATATGATTGTGACGGAAACGTAGAAGAGGTACCAATGCCTTAAAATATTTCTTTAAATTTATAAATCACTTAACATTAACATTCAAAGGTTTCCTTGGTGGATTTTCAACTTATTCGATACAGCTCAATAGCTTTAGACATTGCCAACTTAATCTACTGCTGCACCAGCAAATCGATGAGGGATGAACACTTGCAGTCCTTTATCAAACACTATACCACTGAACTATATAAATCGCTCAAAGTACTTTGTCAGCTACCCGAATTCATAGATACTGAGGAAAAACTAGAAACCCTGTGAGTTAAATTGTTTGTAAAACATAGGTACTTGCCACAACTTTTTAAAACACTGACAATAATGTAGGTGTTTTCAGTAGTCATGCTGTCTTAATAGCTTGATTGTGATATTCAAATTTGTCTGTTTCCTGTCAAGCTGCGCGGGTTTTTCATACTTATACCGGAGCTTAGTTGTATAAGGAACGCCTTCCTCAGTGCTTCGCTGTTTCCTTTTTCGTGAACGCACCCTAACAAACTTTCTTTCCAAATCAAATGTCAAAGTCTAATATCTTTTTACCTTCAAGCTGCAAATCACGCGTGTATAGTGTGTTTCAGACATTTATTTATACCTTTGCCACTGTATATAAATATGGATATGGTCTCCACTCTCCAGCTTCAATTCTAGTCATGCTATGCTATAGTAATAACGTGCTTTTAACTTTGACATCGCTACGAACTACAGCTGCAGGTACACCATTATGCCAAGGCAGTAAGTTTTGTGAGTCCTCACTAATATTGCTTGGTAAAAAGACTCTTAGCTTAAGAGTGATTCGTGAATACCACCCAAAGTGCCAATTGTATACAATAGTGGTGCAGCACTGAAACTTGTTTTTAAGTTCTTGATCCGTATATCAACTCTATTTAATCCGTGCAAATTGGTGGGTTAACATTTTTAAATCACTCTTGAACCACCGTCTTAATTTTGATTATACAAACACACGAACAAGTGAGGATGAACTACTATAATTGTAGGTACAACAGGCTCAGTTGTACCTACAATTATAGTGGTACATGGTATAAGGGTAAGCTATATGTACGTATTCAGAGTTAAATCATGGATCAACAGATCTCGTAAGCTAGGTCCATATCTTTGATCATGTTTGTACAGTTGCGAGAGAGCTAAGTTTTTCTTAATTAATCTATCATGAAATCAAAGTTTAGGGCGTGGTTCAAGAGTGGACGAATGTATAATCCATCGATTTCCCCAGATTAAATATAGCTAATCCCTCGATCAGGATTATGAAAACGAGTTAAAATCATCTTTAGAATCTGTTGATTAATTATTCTTAAACCACACTATTTACATTGATTATGATGCAAACACGAACGGAGGTAAATTCAATTTTTGACCGAGGATGAACCATAAGCCAATATTAAACAATTGGCTTTAAGCAAAAATGTGTCGTTATAGGTGGTAGTAGCCCAATAAAGAAGTGAACCAACGCCAAAAACATTTTTTTATGAACTGCATGCTAGTGGTATATTTAAATACGCTTTAAATTTTTTTTTATTTCCCTTTTAGCTTTGCCATGGAGCTGAAATCCTTTGGAAAATTTGCACTTGGTCTTGCATTAGATATCATTCCTATCAGTACTTGTTCACCGGAGGATGCTCCTGATTTATATCTCGTCTCAAGAACAGATTCCACTTCCGGTGCTCCAGAACTGAATTTTCCTCCAAATGATTTGTGTCGCCAGAAGATGTCGGAGATCCTCATCGATATGGTAGACAGAGAAATGCTTTAAACCGCCAAAGTGACAGAAATCAACGACAATATTTTACAGTGATGCTAGAAGTTCAAATGCCAAAAAATACACATAATGTATATGTAAAGTAGGTAAAGGGGTATTCATAGAGGTTTTTGCTGATTCGAAATAATGTAAAATATAACGATTTGCAAGATGGCTAAGTTCAAACGATAATATAGCCGAATATAGAGAAATATCTTGTCTACTTTTTTTTTATATTCAAAATGCTTTGATTTCAAACAGTAGAAATAAGCGATCACTTTATATTATTAAATAATATCGTTTAAAAAAAGAAAACAGAGGGTAAGTGATTTTGGGCTTTAAGCAAAATGCACGAGTCTTTTTGTCAGCTCCCCAAAACTAATCTCCAAAATCTGATTTCGAAATTCGATTAAAAGGTTTTTAGAACTACTCAAAGGATCAGGTAAGACAAATGCTACTTCTCAATTTTGAGGCGGTGTCTATTCGCATGCACCAGTTTTAACAGTTCTCCGAAACTCACAAGGGTGTGAACAGTCCGATTCGCGGGACAGAGGGATTATAATTATATTTGAAAGATAATATTATAAAAGAACTTCGTTGACCTTCCCCGGTGCCTGTATAAAGTTGTTGGATTCAAAAATAAATATCACCAGTGTCGACACTAGCGAAACTAATGAGTAATGACACTACTGCGTGTGAAGAGCCACTCCCCAAAGAATGCTCTGCGGTGGACATTTGAGATACATTGTGTATGTGTATTTAGCTATTTGTACCGAAGAAACTGTTTCGCTCCTGTCAATCAGGTGTGTTCTATTAAAAATGTATAGGGTTAAATCTTCAAATCGAGAACTACGATGAATTGATGTTTGTGACTTATGAATACCTCTGAATAAGAAGATATTGACTACAACAAAAAATATTATGTTTACTTCTTTTTTTAAATATATATTTTATTTACATAAATAAAGTAATTTAGAGCATGTATTAAATTTGTTTTTGTTGCTTCTGGGGACGGACTCATTCTACGATACTTTCAGTAGTTAATGCAAAATGCAAGAATCTCCATACTTTCGCATCAGAACAATTCGTCGAAAAATTCTGTAAAATGAAATGAGTCCCATTTTATCGCATCATTAATTTATCACACGGAACAAAGTGGAATAAAAGATTTGCAAAATGCGATAAAGTGGTGTATGAATGAAATGACGTTAGTTTTTCATTCTTAACTTCAAATTGCTATGCAGTATAAAGTTGAATCGGTTAATCCGTTTTCGCGAAAGTCTAAAGCAAAAAAAAAAACGGTCCTATGGAATAAACTTTTATCTTAGTCATTGTTTTTAATTTTGTTTTCCAGGCCTGATTTTTTTAAATCAAAATCGATAAGTTGTTTTTTTTTAGAAAATAAAATTTTAACATAACGGATATAGGTTAAGGTACGGGGTATTTTAACGGTGTATTTTTTCTCTATGTTATAAACTCCACACCTTACACAATATAACCGTTCTATGGAATATTGGGTATAAGGTAACAACGATAAAACAGTATAGCACACTCGGGCGTATACGTAGGTACATACTTTTCTGAGTTTATTTCATTTAAAAACAAAATCATCCATGTGCTCATCAGCGCTACCACTTTACATCAATTGAAGTAGATCTGCTTCTTTTTATCAAAAAAATTTAAAATCTACTTCCTACTTCGCACTATCGGAAAGACTTTTAGTTTGGTTTTCGTTTGATTGAATTAAGGCTATTAAAAAAAATTTATGATTTAGAGGGTGTCCAAACCCAAGTTTTTTTTCGAGCTCTAGCTCGCGGATTTCTTGGAAAATATTGGCTTTTAGTGATATAATCGCTTCCGGATTGTTGACATAACGTCGGTCCTTCACGGTTTCTAACAAAAAAGTCCAAAGTAGTCGTATCACAGCTCCGAGGCGGCCAATCGATAACACGATTTTGGAATTTAGTGAGCAAAAGATCGATTGTAAATCGCGACAATCACATTTTTGTGACTTTTTCTTGTGACACCTAAATAGCTGTCACAAGAAAAAGTCACAAAAATGTGATTGTCACATGTGACAGATGAAATTTGTTGATTGTGACTATCACTTATGACAAATCACTTTAGCCGATTCCACCCCAGGTTTTTTTGACAACTCTTGGAGTTGTCAAGAAAACCCAGGGCGACCCTGGGTAAATTTCAACAAACAAAGCTATTAATTTTTCCCATAAAAGCCGTAATTCAGATAAGGTAAATAGCTGTCACAAGAAAAAGTCACAAAAATGTGATTGTCACATGTGACAGATGAAATTTGTTGATTGTGACTATCACTTATGACAAATCACTTTAGCCGATTCCACCCCAGGTTTTTTTGACAACTCTTGGAGTTGTCAAGAAAACCCAGGGCGACCCTGGGTAAATTTCAACAAACAAAGCTATTAATTTTTCCCATAAAAGCCGTAATTCAGATAAGGTGTGAGAGTGTGCGTAAAACACACGCATTCCCTTGTAAATTAAATAAATGCTTAGCTTTGTGGTTTTTGGTTTTCACAACTTTACAAATATAATCATTTCCCTCTTCTTTTCTTCTTTTTAATTTATGACTCAAATAAAATAATAATATGTAATACAAAGATAAAATCTTATAAGAGAATGGATGGAAAGTTTAATTTACTAAGTCACATTTTTTTTAAAGTTGCTATTACTAAGTCACTAATGGTCAAAATTTGGGTGTTGCTTTAAACGTGAGGTATTGCGTTAATCAAGGGTTGCTTTTACCGAGGGTGTACTGTATATTCTGACTCTAGAATCAAAAACTGTCGATTTAGCCATGTCCGTATGTATACTCTCTAGAGGTCGCAATTTTTGAGCTAGAAAATTGAAATTTCGTATACCAATTTATAAAATCATAAAGATTTTAGAGTTTTTAAAAAAGAATGCTTTTTATTCGGCCTCTCATTAAATACTAACTTAAAAATCTTAGTTTGCTTTTTGAGCAAGTGTATCCTAATAACAAGTGTATCTTAATAAAACTTTGGAGTGGGGATAACAAAAGAAGCATTGTCTGAAGGAAAATGATTCACTCTTATGGAACGTGTGAAGTCAGATCGTGACAATTGCTGACTCTTCATAATTGGATTTTACTTTAATGAAATTCATGATTTTATGATCATAGTAGATCGTGTCATATTGGCTTATGAAATATGAATATGTCAAAATTCAATTATCCCAATTGGATTTATATGCAGAAGGCGTGTAATAACTTACCTACATACTACATAATCTTTGGTTCAAGAGTGGTGAAATTCGCCCACCAATCGCCCTTTTGATGTGAAACATCTATTGGCGCACCTAGGCAGTAAAATCGATCGTATTTTGAGATGAAAAATGGAATGACGCTCGGACAAAATCCAGCAAATCTAATCTTTGATATCATAGAAAAAATAACAAAGTCGATTCCATTCTTCAAAGTGTGACTGGAGGGTGTTGGGTGATTGTAGCTTGTAGGTTGGGTGAGTAGTCGGAAATGGGGGTTGGGGTGGTAGTGGTGGAGGGCGTTGGGGGGGATTTCAAAAATGGTGGCTGAGGGAAAAATTGACAAAAATGGTGGGTGGGTGGTTAGCGGTTGTAGGTGGTGTGAGTGGTTGGTGTTGGTGGGGGATTTGGTGTGGGGGGTTGAAGGTGGTAGGGGGTGAGATGGATTTGGTGAGGAAAAAATTGTTAAAGATGGTGGGTGGTTGTAGATGCTATACATCCGACAGCAAATCACATGCAATACTTTGTCCGACGGTAACAAAAAATGTGTTTTCAAACAAAAAGAAAATATACACGATAATGCATTGTTTATTAAATGGGCCCTATCAGCAATCTCCTACGGAATTTCGTTTCCCACAGAATATTTTGTTCCCACGGAACATTCCCCTCGATCGTGAATCTCCCACGGAATTTTGAATATAGTTTTTGAATTTAATAAGCCTTAAGTAGAAATTTCCCTGGATTATAATAAAAATCCCATTTTCATTAAGAACAAAATATCATAAACAAATCCAGAACTTGCAAATCGAAATAATTGATTAAAAGCTCATACTTAAGGCAAGACCACATTAGGCGCATTTGCGCTTCAGCGAAACGACACATCAGAGTTGGGTATAAGACCATTTCTACCCTTTAGTACCGCTGAAGTGAAGTTCCGGTGCAGTGCAGCTCCGGCAAGTGCAGCCTTTGCCTTACAGCACAAAATATTAATAAAGTATAAAAAAAGCTAAGACATGCATGCTCTAGCTCCCGTCCGTAACAACTTTCGCAAAATCAGGAAAATATTACTAAAACTAAGCCGTATGCTATTGGAGTGTTTAGAAATGCGTGAATCTACTTTCACCAGTAACCGTACAAGAAAAATAACTGTTCGATTTGGAAACCTTGTCGCTTCTCTAATATAAATCTGATCAGTCATCTTTGTAATCACCCATGTCATGTCAATTAGGTATTTTTAATTATTTGATAAATTCCCTAAACCACCCTATCTAGTAACACTGTTTTGACAAATGAGAAATTTTCCAATTTCCATTGTTTTTTGTACCCTATTCGAATCATAAAGATCCATTGGGCGGTTTAGTGGCGTTTTTAATTGGCAATCTGGTAGCAAAAAAAAGCAATCTAAATGCGTTCAATTGGGCAAAACTGACAGTTCTGATTCTGAAAAAAAGAGAATTTCTCTTCTGGTTTTAAAAACAGAATCAGAAGCAGAATCACTCACACATTCATAGATTCAAATGTCAGATGTCACACTTGACCAATGTCATATTTTTTGTTACACATTTGTTTGGAAATTATACCAGCAGTGAAGTGAAACTCAACCAATACATACACACCAACATGGACCTAATAAGTACTTATTAGGTCCATGCACACCAAACTTCAGATTCTTCGGAATAAAAAAAAAACTGTTCAATTGGGATTCCGAATCGAAGAACAATTCCTGATTGCCAATTAAAAACGCCATAGGAGTCCATACGCAACATACATACATACATACATACACACATCCATTTTTATACCCTATTCCATAGAATGGGTATATTGTATTTGGTGTGGAGTTTGCAACAGAGAAATAATACCGTTAGATATAGAAATGTATTATATACATATATGTACATATTCTGACTCAGATTCAGAAGCCTAGTCGATTGAGCCATGCCATCCGTCGGTCCGTCCGTCCGTATGTTTACTCTCTAGATGTCGCAATTGTTGAAGCTGGAATTTGGTTTATATAATTTTTGGTTCAAGAGTAAGGCTAAGTTCATGAACCGGTAAAATTCGCCCACAAACGCCCACAATCACCATTTTTGTTGAACAACCTCAATTTGGTAAAATTAAATTATGTTCTTTGTAGAGTTACGATAAAAGCATAACGCTAAAATTTTGCACACGTAAGCTTTAGGTGAACCTTCTTCCAATTAAATAAAAATAAATCATTTTGGGCGTGGGCGACGCCCATTTTGCATACAAACCCATCATTATTGTTTTTATAAAATAACATCTTGTTATATTAAAGCAAAAAACATTAAATTTTGTGGATTTTACTTGTACATAAACATCTTGTGTATGAAATCAAAAAAATTGATATTGGGCGTGGCTGACACCCACTTTTAATTAGAAACTATACAAAAATTGTTTTTTTAATGAATCCACAGCCCAAATTAGAAGCATGTGTATGAAAAGAAATTTTTGAATTTTGGGCTGGCTTCCGCCCACTTTTCATGGAAGAACGAAAAGCGTAGTTTTAAAAATTTAAGGTATCTACTATCAATATTCAATTTTAAACTTTTTTCCGTTCGTTATTTGAAAAATACATCTCTACATTTTTGTGTAAATTTTTTCAATACGCCCACTTTTAAAGGACCGATTTTTATAACATAACTTTGTTCAGGTAAGATCGTTTAAAAACTACTCGATACAGCTGTAGTTTTGAAACATATGCCTCAGTTAGTTCTTTAAATTTTTTTTTTCGTAATATGCATTAATTTTTTAATGTTTTTTAAGTATCGGTCGCAGTTTTAAAGTAAGAGGATAAACAATTTGGTTTGTATACCTTGGTTATGTAGCAGAGTGTGATTCAAGAATTGTTAAATACACCCATAATAGCTATTTCCATTCAAAATCTAATTTTTAAAAATTTAAGTTTTGTCTTGTTTTGTTCAAATCGATCTTGCAGCAAGCTTAAAATTGAATGTCACTGAGGTCATAATAATTGCTTTGGCAATAAAGTCTCAAGTTTGGGCGTGGCACACGCCTCTTTTATTGCGCTAGCAGTTATTGAACATCGGCCACACAAAATTAATGTTATTGAATTTTTTCCTGTCTTCCATAGAAGAATTTTGTTTCTTAAACTTTAACAGCGGCTGGCTGTGGGGTGAATGCATACACACACACAAGTATGTTATGCTTTCGGAAAAAAAATCCTAACAATCAAACATGACATTACGATGATAGGGAAGTCGAAAAAAGTGGGTCCGACAATTCTCTGTCTGTCCGTCTGTCTGTTACCTACAGCCTAAACGGCTGGTACATAGTAATATTATGACGTCCTACAGAAGGGTTTTTGGAATTAGCATTCTGGCTCTAAAACTAACGGTACCTGTGCCATACGATTTTTAGTGAAAAATTAATTTTTCTCAAAAACCGCTCCTACGATTTTGATAAAACTTTCTTAATAATGTTTTCTGTTCAAACGTTATGTTTTGGTTAAAATAGATTAATTTTTTTTTAATTTTATTTTTCTGATAAAAACTAAAAAGTGCTAGAAGTTGGCAGTCAAAAAAAAAATTGGAATATATTTTCGAAATAAAAAAAAACTGTTTTTTGAAAAAAACTGGTCGAACGATTGTGAAAAAAATCCTAAAATTCGCAACAATAATCAAAATCAGATGGCTTACTAAATTTTTTCCAAAAAACGTTTTAACTATTGATTTTTAAGTGATCAATAAAATTTCATATCATTTTTTCCCAAAGTCTAAAACGTCAAGACCACTGCCACACATTAAAGCAAGTTCGTCCGACCCAGTCTTCCACTTTATTTAAATACCATGTTGTATGAGTGTCGGTATGCATCTATATTTCTCTTCCGATTCGGATACCATGAATAAACATAATAAATGCTCCGATCGAAACTTTTCTCCAAACTTAGGTTTCTCCGAACGTATACCATATTAAGGGGAATATGATTGTAGAACGTGTAGCGAAAAAATTCATTCAATTAAATACAGCTGAAATACTTTGTTTTTCTATTTTATTCATCAGTTACAGTTCTTAACATTTGTTTTTTGTTCAAATTTCACATTCTGTGTTTTTGTTCTCTTAAGTTTCTTTAAAATGACCCAAAATAGAGGTGAAATCAATTTTTTTTATCACTAGACACTTGACTTAATAACAAAAAAATAAAATTTGTTTTGACTTTGTTCTTAAACATATTATGACAATCAAAAATATATAATTTATCCAACAGCAATAATGAGTAAATTCTTTTTAAAAAAGAAGGTTTTTTTTAGAAATTAATAACAATTTCCTTTGGCAGAATTAAAACTTGATCTAATATTTAAATTTGTCTTGCTGAATGTAACGTAAAGCGAGATTGAATTTATTTTTTACTTTCATGTGTGCTTTTTGACAGCTCGTGTTAAAATGGACTTTAAAAGTTTTTAAAATATTAATAGGATATTTATTTGGTATCACGGATTTTGCTCTTAGGTTTCAGTTTTTGAGCGCCCGGAATTAAATAAAATCGATATTGGATTCGTTTTGCGTTTGTGAGTACTATTAATGTGTTGGTTTCTATGAAAAGCTCACAAAAATTAATTCACCATTTGCTGTTCCCTATGAAAATTAAAATTGTCCAAAGGAAATTGCAGTTAATTTGAATACACGTCTATGTAAATGCCAACGCAAATAAATTTTTGATTAATCAATTTATTTTTCAAGTTTCCTATTTTCGTTTTTCAATGAACAACAGTCATAAACGTCACTATGTGTATATTTTCATATATATATATAATTTTTTATATAAAATTAAAAGATATAAAACAAGAATCAAATTAAGAACAAATAAAATAAAATTTAGAAGTTCAAGTTTTTTTCGTTTTTTTTTCATCTCTGATTGGATTGTTTGGATCCTGATTTGAAGAGTATGATGTTTATAAAAAAAATATTATTAATAAAAATAATAAGAAAACAATAATAAATGTGAATTGGTGAAAGAAATAAGGCATCCCCCTTTTTTTCTCTCTAACTTCCAGACTCCATGTGAAATTCTGCTGCTGCTACTGTGAATTATGCGGTTGGGGGAGGAGGATTTGTGAATTCTCTGTATGCCTCCTCGAGCCCTTGTTTAAGTTCGGGCGTTAGAATGCTGACACAGGCTTGGAATACTTCGGGGTTAGATTCAACCTGTTTAACAATGCCGATCATGCGGCTGCCTTCCTCGCTGAGCGGCTTCACGACACCAGCTTTGAATGCTTGTGCTATAATGGAGACGATGCGCGGAAGATTGGAATTGTTTGCACCAAGAATAACTGGATGGTTCGCTTGAATAAGATCACACAAATAGCCGTAAATATGGGGCGCTTCGTCTTCGTCCTCAATAACTGGCAACCATGAATACCTTTAAAACAAAATTAAAGCATTAAAGCAAATTGAAAAGAGTACTTCTAAAAACAAATATAAAAAACTTGAACGTGTCGGACAAAGGAGGAGAAAAAGACAAGTTTTAACTAGTAACGTCATCTTAATTCCACTTAAGTTTTCTAAAATTAAATGCTTCAGATGTACATAGTTCTGATCATTATTTCGTCGACTTAAAAAGACGCAGCAAGCAACAAGAATCTCAAAATGTTGTCCCAAACAAAAAAAAAATTGGTCCGACTCCAAACACCAAAATCAAAAAAAAAAAAACTTACATTTAAGTATGTAATAACGAAGTTACGATGACAGTCATGCAACGTCACGATGATCAGAAGACTGTTAAATCGGGCTATAAATAGGGCTGTAAATATTTGTCTCTCATAGTTTCTGCAAGATGCTGTTGGCAGCAGCATAGAGCGTCGGACAAAGGAGGAGAAAACCAGAACTTCATATCTCTTTCTCTTCGCAGACAGAATTCCTTCATTAACAGTTGACCTCAATGCTGTTCGTGACCTACTAACCTACCTTCCACCTTGATGATTCCATTCGAAGCACTGCTTTATTATCAGTTATTTGTGACCAATTTAGTGTCAATTTCTCTGTTTTATTTTCACGTACCCAACTAACCCAGTGACTTCCTCTATAATCACACAATATTCTGCTGATTTTGCGTGAAAACAAAATCGGTGACAATTGCATCGGAAGCGGAAAGCACCGTACAAAACAAAAATCAGTCGCTTTATTAATAGCAACAATTTTATCAGGGATGCTTCTTCAAGCGATCTTCAGATAACATCACGATTAACATGCTAAACACAATGGTGTAGCTGCAGCAGTAGAGCGTAGCAATGTCAAAGTTATAGTCAAAACAAGCAGCGCACTAAGCAGCATGCATGAATTAAATGTGTAGCACTGATTTTTAACAAAAAATCATGTCTGCCATTTTGGTTTGTTGTTTTTTTCGCAGCGCAGCACGTTCGTGAAGTTGGAGTCGAGTCGACTTGTTCTTTAGATACTCTCTATGCTGCGGCTGGTATTTCACATTGTAACCGTGCAATACGATTTACGTACATTAAGCTCAGCCAGTAAACCGCCTTTTTGAAGTCTTCAAACATGTGAAAGAGCGGCAATTGATATTCATACGAAAGTTCGATGATAATTTGCAAGGTGTTGGTTGTTTGACACATGATCGACCACCCGATTGGTGCCTTATGAGCGTTGACTTGGTCTTTGACCTTACCCTCTAAAGATAACATCGCCTTGTGCATATCAAAAATACAACATAGTTGGAATACAAAGTCTTTTAGTTCCACCGGGCCCATCAGGATGGTATTGAATAATATTAGTGGCACCCTTTACTATAATTTACTTAAATTTAAAAAAAACTATCACCCATATAAACCAATCGAAAAAAAAATCTATCGGGAAAATTGTTAAATTGTTGTGTTAAATAATGAATCCTAGAAATTAGGTACCTTGGGGCCCTGGATGTGTGCACAGAAAAAACAACATTTGGAGACGAAAGAAGAACTGTAGATCAAATATCCTTTCAAAAAGAACTTCAGATAGCTCGAGGGAAAGGCAGAGCTGAAAAAAAAAAACTTACCAAGCATTAATGATCTCATCGATGTTCGGTAAAGCAGATGGATTGTATTTCAAAATTTTTGTCACTGCCGAAATAGCGTTTTCAGTTGGATTTACGTTTTCTGGTTCGCGACTCTTTGGATCTTGGATAACCTGCACCAAAATGGGAATCGCTTGAGCACATGTTAAGGCGAATTGTTCACCAGCAAACTACAAATAGAATTTATTTTAAAAAATTACAAACATTTATAAGACTATGCGGAACTAACCTGTCCTAAAACACCACATCCATAAGCTGCTGCTTGTCTGACTTCGGGACTCTTATCACAAATATACTGCAGGAGAGGTGCTGTAAATATCTGCTGATACTGTATGCAACTTGGACCACAATATTCTGAAAATTGAAAAATAATAATAACATTCAAGGCAACAAAAACTTAAAATTGATTTTCTTACCGATAACATCATCGAATATACAGAGACCCCATTGTCTGTCAGACCAAGACCTAGCTGGCTCAAGAAGCTTCACAAATTGCGCTACAATTGTATCGAAATAAGGAAGGAAATTGGTTTTGTTGGTCAAGAACAATGAGTGAATAATGTCAACAATCTTAGACAGTAAATAAGTATCAGCTTCATCCTCGTCGGCCAAGGCCTCTTCCACACCATCGTCGTAGTCTTCTTCGTTGCGTGCTTGAATACGCTTGTCAGCACGCTCAAAATGCTCACCCATGTACTTGGTGATGATCTCAAGTACCTGTTTCATGCATTCGTCGGATAGACAATTCGGTCCCAAGGTCTCAATGCTCTTAGCCAAAGACTGCAACAACTCCGATTGAACTTCAGCTTCGGGTTCTGTGCCGATGGCTTTCAACAATTCTGGGCAAATATACAGCCACATGCCTACCTGATATTGTGGCCCCTTAATCTTTGCGCAATCCAGCAGGTAGGGTAGCGATTCAGCTGCAGCTGAACGAACTCCATCATGGAAGTAGAACTTCAACATTGGTACCATCAGCCTGACTACTTCTTCGGCGTAATCGGCGAATCCATCCTTTAATTCACGTGCATAGCACACCAACATTTCACAAGCTGAAGCTTTGTCTTCCATTCCAGCTGTGCGAATGGCAAAGTTCTGTTGCTCGCCGAGATTTATGAATGACCAGTCGACATCTCCTTCAATGTCTTCAACCTCGTCGTTGTCTAACATGGCTACTTCTGGTTTCATTGCAGCTGTACGCATTACAGGGCCCATGACCAGGGGCAGATACTGCTCGAATTGCTTGCCTAAGATCTTGCACATGCGAGCCCAGGCCGAAATCAAATAAGAAGTTTGTGGATCGTCGTCAGACAAATCACCTTCTGTATGGGTCTTCAGCAACATATCCATGACTTCACTAGCGTCCGATAAGAACTTCTCGCGTCCCACAGCCAAGCCAATGAGACTCACGCACTCGATTGTCTTACCGCGCAACATGCGCAACTTTTCGTCATTAGCATTCTGAATGATGTACTTGAGGCACGGCATCAGACGATCGTAGTACGTGACGAATTCCTTCTCGCATGTGTCGGCCACTGACGCAATGGTTGTAACGACTTGTTCCAGAACCAATTTGTTGCCCTTTTCGACAAGCTCTTTGAATTTAGCATTCAATATGGTTTCCAACTTGGACATTATTCCGTCTAAGTAACCTGTCAAAATGTTCTTTGGACAGTCCTCGCTAAAGTTCACCAAAGCTGCTCCAGCATGTGCTTGAACTCGGGGATTTTCAACGTCATCCAACAAGCTGAGAAGTCCTGGAATTACCTGGGCATGGAATTTCTTCTCAAAGATGGGAGCAAAGTCAGTGGCCATTTGACCGACAGCGTTGCAAGCTGCATGACGCACGCGAGGATGGGGATCACGCAAGAAGTTCAGAACTCCGGACATGATATTGTCCAGCATGGCTTCCATTTGCTTGTGGCAACCTTCACCGATGGCAGAGATAGCCATCAGAGCACCATGTCTTTGCTTCCAGTCGGGAGAGCCCAACATAGCAGGAATGGCATTAATAACATGTGGCAACACTGTCTTGCCGCCCAAACCACATGCCAAACGATCCAGAGACGATTCAGCGATGATGTTGTTGTCACTGTTGTCATTTTCTGTGACTTCATCCGACATTGCCCAGTCCTCGTTATCATCCAAATCATCAGTCATCATTTGAAGCACCAATGGAATCAAGGCAACCACATATTTCTCAGCCCGCTTTCGGACCATGGCCGGAGCATTTTCGGACATCGAAACCATTACTTCAAGCACCAAATGCCTCCAGGTGTCTTCAACGTCTTGACTGCTGAATACTTTCATACACATCTCAAAAATAACTTCCAACTGGGGGCGTAAGAACTTTGGGCAATTCTCGGTCAAATCGATGAGCAATTTCAACAAACTCTGATCGTCCTGCTGTTCGATACTTTCAACTGTAATCATTATCATTCGGGGTAAAAGATCATTGAAGTGCTTCAGCACAGCTGTGTCTTTGTCGTGATGCAAAATAAAGGCACCGATTGCGCGCACCGCTTGGAAACGCACCTCGGCATCGGCTGATAGCTCTAAACTTTTTTGCAACATTTGTTTAATCAAATCCAAGTACTGTGTTTCCTGATTGCCAAAAATTGCAGGCACTGAAGCGAAAATCCTCAGAGCAGACTCTTGTAGTTGTGCATTGGGAGAATTTGCGCATTGGAAAAGGAATTGCAGAAAATCGGGCCATTGGTTGTTTCCGTCATCGTCGATTAAGTTTCGGGCAGCTTCTGCCACTACTTCACAGATCTTGCGACGCAGATTTGCTGTAACGTCTTGTTGGACTGCAAGAAGGATCTGTTGTAAAAGTTGTCCTTGAGCTTCTTGTGGTAGCTGTTTGTGAAAAAAAGTTCAGTTAGACCAGAGGAATCAATTTGTAATTGTAATAAATGTTCAAGAAGAGAATGACTTAGTTCTAAAACAAGGAGTGAAAGTTCAGCAGAGAATAAACCGTATCTAATCTGGTTAGTCTCACAAAAAAAATGTTAACCAGTTGTTTTATTAATGCGTTACTGCCAACTGATCGGATTGGTTTGCAAGAAAGAATTGACGTTTCACGTCAGGAATAGGCTTGGCTTTGACCAGCTAGATAACAATTAGTGATATATGATTGTCGATTTATGTAACAACTATACCTGGAGGTATGTGGAGCTCTGTTTCTCCACAATACCTGCCACAGTTACACATTGCTTTTTCCTAATATTCAAAGATAAAATCAAATTGATCATTTTAGAATAAAATAAAGATAAATGAAGTAGCTTTCCAATGCATGGAATGAGTGAAGCGCGGGTGTAGGAAGCGACCATGACCTGCTCTACTATGCGACTACGAACAGCTGATATTCGGATAAACTTAGAAAATACCGCAACAAACCAAAATTCGATACAACTGCTGTGCCCCAAATACGCACGGAAAACGCTGCGATAAGAGGTAACGCAAGTGTGCTGTTTAAACAGATTAGGGTACATAAAACCTTGTTGACCTATTGACACGAACGGTAGTCTTTTAGTGTCAATTGAAGATTTGTTGCAAATGGTGAAAGGCGCATTTTTGACGAGGCCTTTGATCGCTCTGTTAACTGAAGATCGCTTGGACAATCCCTATAAAATGGTTGCTACTATACAATAGCCATGTAACAACGCAATGTATTTTGTTTTGCACAGTGGACAGCTTTCCGCTTCTTCAACAAACTGGAAAAAAAAATGCTTATTCCATACTAGGGGATATCAACAACAAGAGGTTATTGTGAAACAGTTGGATACTTATCTCTGCAGATCCAGTCGTCAGCAAAAATAAAGCTCGTAGTTCGTTCGGAACTCTTTCGCTAGTCTAGAAAATTTTATTTCGTACTAATTTCAAACAGTTTGAGTTAAACATGAAATATGTGCTGCTATAAGCCTGGGAAACGTGGAAATGCTTTGCCAACATCTCCAGTATGTTGTCTGCTTTACATCCTAAAGATCCGCCGGCCACATATCGATTCAAACCGTGCTTCTGATTTATTGTACAAACAAAACACTAAGTTGACATCAAGATCAAGCAGAGGAAGTAACCCAACACTTAGAGAGCTCGATGACAACATAGCAAAGCAATGCTTTGAATGGAAACCTCAAAGTTAAAGGCTAAGTGGAAGATCAAAGAAAACCTGAGGATCAATTGTTTTTAAGCTAAGTCCCAGTATTTGGGGTCGTGCACGTGCTGCGAATAAAGATGAAAGCTTCGGGTTGGCACCATATGCTGAGGAGTTGAAAAATAGTTTGTATGGTCATGTGGGCAACTGGCACAGGCTACCAATTGAGTTTTTTTTCCATTCGATAACGAAATATTTTAGAAACACTCTGGTTCTTAGTGGTATATGATCACTTCTATATGATCAGTTCTAGATGAAGTTATATCGCTTACATTTTTAGCAAAAATAGCATTTATAAACATAAGCGAGAGCTACAGTACGTTTGCAACGAACTGTTGGATACCCTATTCTCCATATTTTTGTATATGTATATGCATATGCGTTCGCCTCCTTCGCAGCCAGCCGCTGTTTCAGTATCGGAAACAAAATTCTTCTTTAGCAGGCAGGGAAAAATTCAATAAAATAAATTTTGTTTGGCCGATGTACAATAACTGCTGTCACAATAAAGAAAGGCGTGTGCCAAGCCTACAGCTGAAACATTTTATTGCCAGGGTAATCACTATATGAGCTCATCATTCAATTTTAAGCTTGCAGATCGATTTGAACAAAACAAGACAAAACTAAATTTTTTGTTGATAGGAAATATCGCTATGTGTGTTTTTAACAATTCTTGAACTACACTCTGCTACGTAAACAAGGTATACAAACCGAAGTGTCCATCTTCTTACTTCAAAACTGCGACCGATAGTTAAAAAACATTACAAAATTAATGCATATTACGACTTTTGACGGAAACGCTCCTGAAAAGTGGGCGTGCCCTTAAAATTTTTAAAAAAATTTGAAGCACTAACTAAGCTTTGATCGTAAGTCAGTATTTAGGCATATGTGTAAAACTACAGCTGAATCGAGTAGTTTTTAAACGATATTACCTGAACAAAGGTATTTTATTAAAATCACGCCTTTAAAAGTGGGCGTATTGAAAAAATTTACACAAGAAAATGTAGAAATATTTGTCATATAACGAGCAGAAGGGAAAAAGGTTTTAATTGAATATTGGTAGTACCTTAAATTTTTAAAACAACATTTTTCGTTTTTTCATGAAAAGTGGGCGTAAGCCACGCCCGAAATTCAAAAATTTCTTTTCATACACAAAGTTTTTAGTTTCTACTAAGAGACGCAAGATGCTTGCGAATTTATAATTGCCGTTTATTTGCAAAAACATTTTTTTTAAGTTTTTAGTGAAAAGTGGGCGTCAGACACGCCCAAAATCAAATTTTTTGATTTCATACACAAGATGTTTATGTGCAAGTAATATCCACAAAATTTAATATTTTTCGCATTAATATAACAATTGGTTATTTACAAAAACAATATTGATGGTTTTGTATGAAAAATGGGCGTCAGCCTCGCCCAAACTGAGTTTTTTTTATTTAATTGGAAGAAGGTTTACCTGAAGCTTGCGCGTGCAAAATTTTAGCGTTATGCTTTTATCGTAACTGTACAAAAAACATAATTTAATTTTACCAAATTGAGGTTGTTCAACAAAAATGGCGATTGTGGGCGTGTTTGTGGGCGGATTTTACCGGTTCAAAAACTTAGCCTTACTCTTTAACCAAAGATTATATATACAGTGCTGTCTGGGTAGCGTGAACACTGGGCTGCGTGAACACCTGGCTCGCATGAACACCAGTTTTTTTATACAGAGCACTCTATAGTGTGAACAACAAAAACCTCGATAGCATGAACCACAAATTTTTGGTCCCTTTTCGGGGATTTCCCTTTATTTTAGACATCTTAGATTTCCACACTCGTACCTACACACATTTTTGCATCGCATAACCCGTTTTTGTTCACATAAATTGTTGCTACTGATCACAATCTTTAAAAAAAAACGATTCACGTTTGAACACGTGAAATTAACTCAGTTTTCGGCAACCAAAATTCTTATCATTGAAAGAAAAAGGTGATATTATCGAAAAACTAGAAAGGGTTGTAGCCCTATCAATTTTATCCCGGGAATACAGTGTTGCTAAATCTAAAATTTCGGACATAAGACAAAATAAGGATAAGTTTTTTAAAGTGGTGGTCAGTTCGCTCAAAAAAATCTTAAAACATAACGCAAAATGTTGTCGAAGTGTATTTTTCTTGATAGGTAAAATATTGGATAGTGTGAACAACCTGGATAGCATGGACAGCCTGTGCAATAATTAGTTCACGCTACCCAGACAGTACTGTACCAAATTTCAGCTTTCTAGCTCAAAAATTGCGACCTCTAGAGAGTATACATACGGACGGACAGACGGACGGACGGACATGGCTAAATCGACTAGGCTTTTGATTCTGAGTCAGAATATAATATACTTTTCTATATCTAACGGTATTATTTCTCTATATTACAAACTCCACACCAAATACAATATACCCATTCTATGGAATAGGGTATAATAACTTAGAATTTGGAGAGAAATTTAGATTGCAAATTTGTTCACCAAATTTTTAATGTGAAAATTAATTGTTGTATTCATTAAAACACCTTGGTTTCAAAATTAAAAAAGAATAAAGGCTTTAGTGTGGTATTGTGATGCCTTTGTTTTTGACACTTTTTCTACAACTTCTTTTGTTTTTAGAAAACTGCCCCTCCTAGTTAAATGAGGGAAACTAGAGTATTCTCGAAAAACTACCTTTTCTTGTTTTGGCCCATTCTACATTCTCAAGCTTTTTGTGACATCTTTTGCAGAACACCTTGTAAATCCACGCTTTCTGTTTAATGCCTCGCTTAAGCACTTTGTTACGTAGCAACAAGTTTTCTTGTATATATTTAAAACTAGCTTTGCCCGCTACTTCGAACGCGTGATTTTAAGAACCATGTACCTTAAGACATTTTTATTTTTGCACAGACAGTTGACAATAAAATGGACTTCGACGCGGTGCCCCGAGAGCAAGCAACGTATACACTGCGAATCATCAGGTTAGCACACCCCTCATAAGCTTAATAATATTAATCATGTTTTTTTTTTTTTTAGATGCAGCTGTTTTATGTCATTTTTATCACATTATAGACTCTCATTGGCACCGAGAACATGCAGCCAAAAGACGCTATTTTTAAATTTTCGATGAACAACTAGGCTTTTTTTTTGCATTATCAGGTTAGCATAGGTTAATTCTTTTAAGATTATCTTCAAGATATGTGTTTTTGTGGGCCATGCGCTTGAATTTTGCATGAGCTCAGATGATATGGAACTCTGAATGGCGCTACGATGGCTGTTCGGATAGAAAGAAATTATTGTATTTAGAAGGTCCATCCAGGCTGATACAACTACTACTTCCATGATCTTTGCAAAAAGGAACATGATTTGGATCGTGTTCATAGTCGGGTGGGGGTGTGATGGTGTTGAAGTGGGAGCAATTTTCTACTACGGTACGTACGAGTTACAGTTTTTGACATCAAATGCAAACGCGAAAACCTACAAAAACGTACTTGAAACTGCTTTTCCCCATTTTAAGAATTTGTTTGGTAACTTGCCATGGCATTTTTAACCCGCTTTTTAAATGCTCTGATCCAGACTGCCCGGGTGGTTAAGTCATGGATTAAGGACCAAAATAATAGTTTAGTGCAATGGCCGGGATACTCACCCCACGTAGAAAACGTGTGGGGATGTCTGGTTCGTAAAGTTTACGATTCTGGTAAACAATATTTCAACAAAGCAGAACTAATGGAAGGGATAAAGTGCGCTTGGTAAGCCATTTCCTTAGACTTTATTGGAAAATTTATGATGTCATTCTCAACAAGGCGTTCAAACATACATACAGACAGACAAAAACTCTAAAAAATGGTTTTCTTTTAAGGTCAGCAAATCAAAAACAAACCGCTGATAATACAGAAACTGTATTAAAATGTTATTAAAATAACATCTTCCGATCTCTCTGTTTCTTTTCTGTGATTAATCTGCGTCCTAAACTGTTACAGTTAATCTTTTTTTTTTTGCTTAGCCAAATTTGAACTTCATCAAATCTAGATCGAATTCAATACGATTTTCAACCCTGGCCTCAAAGTGTAATTCGTATGCCCTTTTTTTTTTTAAATTCTTGTTAAAACTTTCTGTCATCTCATATGGTCTCAAATCGGAAGAGAATGTAGTTTCCTTTAACTGATCATAGTTCAATATTTTAAACATTTTCCTTTGTACGAGTATATGTATGTATAAATATTGTTATAGGTAAATTTTTTATTAACCCAAGTCTTAGATTAAAAGCTTTTGTACACAAGATAAAGTATCTTATGCAATAGCACATGTTAAAATGCACTTTAAAGTTTATTTATTGAAGGGCTTATTGGAATGACATGATAAGAAATAATCATTTTTTATTATTTTGTGCGCTGTTGAAAGCGAAAAATTGCAGATTTTCGTGAGTGTTCTGAATCTCGTCATAGTCATGAATCATGATTGTTGCGTGTTTTATATGTTAATAAATAAAATTAAAAAATAAGTGGCTTATCATGTGATTCCAGTATGCCCTTCAATTCTATTTGTAATCAAAGTACATAATAAACAAACTTATTCAAACACAAAAAAAAAAAAAATCAAAATAAAAATACAGTAAAAACTTCGTTAAAGATCAAATTTCATTTCATTATCATCATCAAAATGATTACGAGTGTCTTCAATATTACTGTAAAACTTATCAACCAATCGGAAAGGAGATGAGTGTTCCACGTGCGGATTGCCGACAGAAAAATTTATTTTCAAGGGAACGTGGGTTGATGTGTTTGCACCATATTATAAAGCTACACTACGCTTCCTAACGAACAACCATTTACTAATGCACTGCGATATGCTTGATTGCTTTGAGACAAAAGTTCGAAAAGAAAAACTAAAAGATTTTTTATAAATCACCAAACTTTTTGATTTAAATGGATTCAGGCAAACGCATATAGTTTGTGTCAGTCTGAGTATTTACATTGTAAAGAACAGCAGTGGACTTTTAATGAACTTTTTGGAATCCAACTACACAGTGATAGAATACCTAATGTACATTTTATTTAATGCAAAAAACCATGATATTTTTTGTTGAAGTAAGAGTAAACCAGCTTAAGGGAATGCGAGGACAAAAACAATAATCCCTAGCCCTCAATGACTTAAGGATCAAATAAAACAAGAAAAATTAAGTCCACAGTTTACCATTTTTATGCATCTTAAACAACCTTATTTATTAGAGTTGTTTTACATGAATACCTTTTGGGAAAAAATCAGACTGGTTTCCCCCTTTAATCGGGTACTTTTAATTGTTCGGGCAGAATAGCCATCACCCCGTTTTCGTTCTCATTTTTAGTAACAGGTTTAATTTTTGCGCGTTTCCAAGTTGTTAAATTTTCATTTGATGATTGTGTAAGATAAAATGTCTAACAATTTGAAGATTTATAAAAGGATGGCAAAATAACTGCCCAAAGAAGGAGAAATGCTCAGTAGAAACGCCAACTTCTTGCAGTAGACGACAAAATTCTTCACAGGTGGCGACGGTATTGTGATGATGGACATTTGAAAGAAGAGTTTCCCCAGCTATACTTTCCAATTCCTTGACTTAACTCTTGTCATGTACCCCAGACACTGGAAAAAATGGGTTAAATCGAGATCAGATGGCTAATGACTTTCATCACCAAGTTATAAAGAATCGATCGGATGACTAAATGGAGGGAAAGTAACATAATTTCAATGTATAAAGAAAAAAGGAAACCCGAAGCACATACACACCCTTAGAGGATTTACATGATGTGATTGTTCATTTTGAAAAAGCATTCGATAGACAACCAAGAGATCTGATATGGGTGGGCCTCAGACAACGAGAAGTTCCAGAAACCTATGTATGTGCGGATGGTCATGGACATGCACGATGGAGCAGTGCCAAAAGTAAGATGATCAGCTGGAGTCGGTAAAAAAAATCAAAATAGCAGCGTCTTGAGTTATTTGCTTTTTATTGCAGTCTTTGCCTACCTGCTTCAAGGTAGACGATAGAGCCATCATAAGTGCGGATTCTGTTTCCTGTATCCCTGCAACGAGCGCTTGACGTATGTATTGACATTTTGGGCTGAAATGGGTTAATTATAAGTCCAAACAAAGACTGAATATTCGTGCTGACTGTTTTCTGGTCCACCCAACCTATTCCAAACATATATTTGAATGGAATAGTGATTTGCAAGTGAGAAAGTAAAAATATCAGGGGTCTATTAAACCATGGTGAACCCACTTGTGATGATGACACCAAACATCGCCTGGGCGTGGGGTGGATCAAGTGGCGGAAAAACCCCGCTATCTTCTGTCACGGAAAAATGTCCTCTTAGCTGAAGGGTGCCTATGGCACTTATATACGGTGCACAAAGCTGGGTAATATTTAAAGCTTATGAGTACAACAACAGCAGTGAGAAGATATTTCGTAGGACAGCAGGTGTAACAAAGGTTGATGGAATAAGTAAGAAAAAAAAAAACGGCCCGTCAGGGGGGAAAGGCAATATCAATCGACGTTAAAATACGACAGGAAGAGGAGTCAGGCCTGAAAACTCCTGGAACAAAAAAAAAAAAAATGCAGCTACAACAGTTATTTAGTTGGCCTCAAAAATGGAACAATCCATAACTGGGAGGCTTGCCGACGCTGTCTGAGGTCAATCCAGTGAACCCCACAATGTCCTTACTCGAATTTAAGTTTGTATATGAGTACATCACCTTTAAGTTTTTCAATGTTGGTCAGAGCTGAGGTATTGCTTTGAGAATATAGAAATATTGCAGATTCGGTTGCTCCAACAGCAACTTCCTCAATATCTCAAGCACACATAAATTAATTTGACCAGCAATTATACTTTATCGTCATCCATGTTGCAGACCAATGGATTAAAGTCTGCGCCGAAGAATTGATTAAAACATATTGCCTTTGTTAAACTCATTATGTACAAAAAGCATCAGCTGATGTGTCTGAAAATAATTTAATCAGATCCAAACTAATCCGTATCGGATCAAATATCGGTAGTCCTTTCGTCATTGACTTTAATAAAAAGCTTTAACTGCAAACTTAAAATTATGTTTTTTTTTGTAACATGTGCTGTTCAAGAAAATAAATGTGCATCGCACTACTGACCAGCCATTCAAACGGTTTGAGATTGCTTGTTTTTTTTAAATTATTTTCCAAGTGCCGAAAAAAAAATCTATGATAATCAAGAAAACTATGCTCCATTAAGTTTTTGTTGTTCCATTCAAACCTTCAAAACCAAGTATTGCATGTTAAATTTATTATCTTGAACCTTGTGTCAATATGGCAATTTTCACAGAATCCGACTGAATACCTACTACGTCATAAATAAAGAGCGATAAAATTCCATCCTATACTTTCAACATTTATTTTAATTTTTGCTTCAACGGCAGCACATCACTTATCACTTGTATTATAAAAAAAAGGAGCTGTTCATGGGACTACCTTAAGTGTGATGATTTCAGAAAAAATCCTAAAAAAAATGTTCAGGTACACTTGTCCGACCGTGTTGTGCCATACCACCTGTTTCCACACTTGTATACACATTGAGCCGTTTTCCCTTTGTTTTCGGGAGCAAGATTGTAGCTCTTTCTGGAGTTTAGGTCGGCCCAGATTCTTTTATTCTTAATTCTGCTGTGCCAACAACTCTGAATTCTGTGACTCAGCTCCTTCAAAACAATTGAACGCCTTCTTCTTGAGGATTCAATTGAAGACTGCCTTCCTATGGTGTCATTGGGCTAATTAAGTGTATGACCTATCCAGCGCCAATTTCTCTGTGATGTTTACATCCACCTTTGTTTTAGCAGCCCTAAGCTGTGATTCATTGGTGGATATGGTATCACAGGCATGTTAGTACAGATTTTACGATGGATTCAGATATATTGGAATCACCTTGTAGGCAGGACGACCTTGTTTGTTGTAGTCAACTTTGTTTTATAAATCAAACATAATGACTACTAGATTTATAAAACAAAGTTGACTATTTGCCACTGTATTTTGTCTTTTGGAACTCCAAGATATAGCTCCTCCTTGAGCTATGAAAACGAATCCAGTAGACTAACGATCATCAATATTAGCTGCCCAATCAGAGTCGGTGTATCCAACAATACCTGTGTTTCGACCTCTTCTAAACTCTAGCTTGAATGTTGATGTAACTCATAGGTAGTGCACCAAATGCTTAACAGCATTCCACTGACGAGGTCCAGGGTTCGAATTAAATCGACTGAGTAGGTTCACCGCAAAACAAATGTCGGGTCGTGTACATTGAGCTCAGTACATGAGGCAACCAATTTCTTCCTGGTACGGAATGCTCTTCATCAATCCGATGTCCTTGGATTCATTTGCACATAATTTTTCGCTTGTGGTTTGAGCTTTCCATTCCAAACTTTTGAATAACCTTTTCAATATATTGTTCTTGGTCTAAAGCGATTGAACAATTAGACGTTGTATGTAATACGCATTCCAAGAATATGAGTTGCTGTTCCAAGCTCTCTAGTATTGTCTATTTGAGAATACCAAAAAATCATCGACATAAACAGCAATTATCAATATTTTGTCGTTGTTTGATTTGATGTATAAACATGGATCATATTTGGATGTTTGTAATCCAAAGGATTTTAATGTTTGGTCCAACTTCTGATTCCAGACCCTACTGGACTGCTTTAGTCCATATAAGGCCTTTTTCAGACAGCATACCAAGGACGGGTTTTCCTTGCTTTGGTAGTACGCAGGCTGCTCCATGTATATTTCCTCTGAAAGATTTCCTTGGAGGAAGGCTGAAATGGCATCCATCTGCTCTACCTTTAAATTCAGCAGAGAACTGTGGCGGACAACAGGTGAGTATGTCTTTGTGATAGTTTCAACTTGGTACGATACTGAGTTCTTTTAGAGTTCCGTACTGGAGAAAAGATTCCGTTTACACATTCATGACGTAGGAACGTATTACATTGTGGAAGTTTTTTTTAATTTTACATTTCGATGTTAGCTATATAATTGGCCAGACTCTACGTCCTAGTTATAATAAGTTTGAGCTAGAGTCCTGTTACCGTGTAAGAAATTCATTAAATTGACCAAAAATTACACATCACTCTGTCTTGAATTCCTTGTACAACATAGCTTAAAGAAACAAGTAGGTACGTACGCATCAATAAGAGAAGTGTTGACACCGATTTAATAGCCACTAACTGCCGTCCATAAGACATTCCAACACCCATAGAGATAGAATTTACCGCATCCGTGGCATATCGATAAATAAATAAATAGGTACACATTCATACCTAAACAAAGATGGTTTTCTTAATCTGTTTGCCAAACCCAAATAATTGAATTCCGTTGCCTGTATCCGATACAGATGACTCATTTTATAATTATTTTCTTCAACGACGACGACGACGACGACAACGAGCAGCCACTTTAAATAGTCGCTCATAATTGCTTCTGTTCTTGAATTCTTGACTATATAATTGTTTCAAATAAAAATTTAAAAAAAAAAAAGCCTTAACTAATCTTATTTCATTCTTTGCTTCCTCCACTTTCCCCAGTACCATCAGAGACATCATCAGAAAATATTCCAATGTACAAGGTCGCACACGCAAATCCAATCGAATGCAAAAATACAAAAAAAAATCCGGTAGGCATGTACTTTTTTCTGCGTTTTTTTTTGCTTAATCATTGCTAAAATATCTTTTTAATTGAACAAAAGAAAAAACCAAAATAACTAAAAATAACATTCAAACAAGTGTGATGATGGTGACTACTCTAGAGTTTAAAGTTCCTTATGATTGGGATTTTTAAGAAAAAATTCTAGTTGTGTACTTACTTCTTTGTAGAACTCAAGGAAATCAGATGTGAAGAGCCTTCGCAGAACAACAGCGGCCATGAGCCGTGCCTCCTCAGCCATTTGTCCATTGTGTAAAGCGGCCAATAGGTGTGTCACTTTAACATTCCTCGGCAGATTGTTGTAGGCTTCCTAAATTTGACGAAAATAAATAAAAGGATTTTTGTTTTTAATGCACATTTAAATACTTTGCGATGCTATCAGTTTGGAGGGACAAACAAGAACCAAGGACTACCATTCGTGTTCCTTTAAAAAAAAAAAAAAACAGAAGTAGGTTGAGGGGTATTGAGGGAGCAGATTGCACCCAACCACCCAACCCAAACTGAAGAAAAAAAAAATATGTAATGCAATCCATATATTTTTTTTGTTGGTTTCCTTTGTCCCACCGTCCAACGACTTGCGAGCTATTTATAGATTTTTTTTTGAATTAATTTGGAAAAAATCAAATGCTACGACTGCATTTAAAAAAATTTGACAGGTAAAATTAAGAAAACACGTTGTTTTGAGAATATATAGATGAGCGATAAAAACTGTATTAGACTTTTTTCAAAACACAATTTCACTAATTAGAGGATTGGGATTTTGATGAAAAACATATTAATTTCAAAGTTAAAGTTTATGGAAATAATTATAAATACCTCTGCTTGTTGTCGGACATCATTATCTGTAGATAAAAGTGAATTTAATAGCTGTTGAAATTGGACTTGATCGGCAGCCATTGTATCGTTTTTAAAAAGACACCGCACAAAAATTTTGCAACGCAGCGCAGTACACGAGCTAAAAAGAGAACGATGTACGGTTACATTCGCGAACGTGCTTCTTCTGACACGTCAAGGTTGGTAAGATTGAATTTTAATTTTTTGTGTCTCAACATTGCCAACGTGAAGAACATAAATAAATATCGTTTTTCTAATTATGGTTTGATTACATTTGTAGGGAAAAAGAAAACAACAACTACTGATGATAATTTATGGTGGATTTACATGTAATCTTCGACGTCTGCATCTGCAAATTTGCAGAAAAGTAAAGCGGGGGAGCTATACGACATAACACGAAAGAGTGAAAGAGTACACATATACCTACCTGTTTTTACTTGCTATAATTTTTAAAGACTGGTGACAGATGTCAAAGTCATCTGTTTTGAAAAAAGAAAATTAAAGAAGTTGCTTTTGGCCCGATTCGGCGTAGAGAAGAAACAAGTGGAACGAAAAAAAAGTTGTGAAAAATGGTTTATTTATAATATTTATCAACAAAAATAATAAGTAAAGCCTACATACTGGTACTATACTATACACGCAGTAAACAAAAAAAAAAACAAAAGAAATGTCTGACGAAGAATACGAATCCTCATCGCCTGAAGAAGATTTCTCAGCGAACGAAGATTAATGGAAACCAGGAAAATCATCCTCGAATCGTCGTCAAGCTGCTTCCAATGTATCTGACGACGATGATAGTGATTTCGAAGACAATTCTCCAAGTTCAAAGAGAAGGTATAATGCATTTTGTATATTTTTTAAGATATTTTGTTTTTCATAGAACATACATACATAAAATCTTTAGAGAAGCAGAGTCATCATCATCAACATCCAAGGGTGACACTTTGTCGAAACAACAAAAAAGCGTAAGTCTATTGGCACATCATTGAGGACAAAACTATTCAATAAATACAAACCTCCACCAAAGACAGTTGGCCGATCTAATCAATCAAACCAGGGCGAGCCACAAAAACAAAAGAAAACTGCGCAAACAGAAAAGAAGGCACCACGCACTGTCACCAACAGCAAAAGGGCGTCAATCCTGATGAAATTGATCTTAAGTCGAGTTTCTTTGATGTCAAACCATCGACATCAAGTGATAAAGCTGTTGCCGATGCCAATGCAGCTCCTTAGTTCGATTGCGACGTTGGCATGAAAATCAGATTCCGAACACAAATTCCATTAAATCCACAACTGCAAAGCCAGTTGATCTGGGCTACTTGCAAGACTTTGCCAAAAACATGGAAAAGGCTAAAGTGCAATACAGAAACACAAAGAACGTAGTCTCTTGGAAGATCCAAATGCCAAAGTGGATGTCCCTTCATTGCTAGCCATGGGAGAAGGCACATATATGACAACAAACGCATTAGCATCTACATCGACAAAGAAAACAAAGAATCCTAAAAGGCAAACCAAGAAAACACTGCCCAGCCAACAATTGGCAGATACTGATTCTGATTTGGAAGAAGTTGAAGGTAAATACAAACATAGACCTGTTAAGATTAAAAAATTGTCTTGTCTTTTATATAAATTGTGTTTGTCCTAACAGCTTGAAGTATTTCTCGGCTCTCACTTAACACAATCAACAACGCTGGTATTAATAAGAAAGAAAAATTCGTGAAGCTATTGGAGCATACAGCAGCCACTTTGCGGTTTCCGATTTCCATTCTTAATGGCATACTTTACTCTTTACATTGAAATAAACATCCGATCATTTATCTCAAAAAATGCCATTTTTATTTGAATATCAAAATAACACCTCTTATTGGAAAACCCTTTATAAGCACCAGCCATTAGTCTTTCCATATCTTTGGACAGTTCGGATCAAGTTTTGTTGCGTCTTTTAAAACCTTTTCTGCAATGCGTTGTTCACCTAAAACATGATGAAATCTCTCCAAGCACCCGCAAGGCTTCAGTATGATTTGGGTTGGCAGCAACCGCGTTTATTAGGCATTGTTTTACATCAGCCCATTGTTGAAGGTATATGCAAATTTGACCCCGCTAAGTTAAAAAAAATAATTTGAAATTTTAGGTTTAAATACAAAAAAAAAAACACCATGAACATTATCTGATGATATTGTTTATTGAGTTGGGCAGCCTCTTGAATGCAGTTTACCGCTTCATTTGGTTGTTCAATTGATAAATAAACATCAGCAAGCAAAAGCCACATCTGTAGTTTCGAAAACAATGTTTTTGATTATTTTCTCATTTGCATTAATTAAGAATTTTTAGTCTCACCCTCAGCTGAATAACCCAAGACCTGTGATTCCACATGCGCGGTCTAAATGAAATCAATGAGCTGGCCGCTTTACTTAATGCCTGTTCTACTCGGTTAGCTGGAACCAAAGACGTAGCATACATCTAGAACCAAAACAAAATTGGATACAAATAAATATATTAAGTACTCACTTTTTTGTTTTTTCACCGCTTTTGTGTCCATATTTTTTAATTTTAATTTCCAAAATAAATTTCGAAAGTACGCTTTTGCAAATCAATAACATTATGTAAACAAAAAAACAGATTGTTTTGACAGTTAAACAAAAAAAATTATGGTGCAGATGAAAAAATTATGGTGCAGATGAAAACGCTAAAAAAAAGATGAACATGTTCGTCTTCGCCATAATTTTCATCTGCATGAGTTGAAGTTCCTATAATCTGCATCCGTGCAGACGTCTGCATTTTGGTCTTACCTCTCTACCACACTAGTATGATTTTTGTATCTTGCATCCTCTATTTTTGCAGATGATGGCATGCAGATCCATGTAAAGCCACCATTAGGTGAATTTGCATTGTTCTGCAGCCTGAAGGATACAACTTTTATAAAAATCATACTTGGTCGATAGAGAGGGGAGATACAAATTTAGAATATCTTTAGGAGAAATCAAGATAAAGACAAATGTGATCATTTTGACGAGTACGTTTATGTGTTTATCTTTTCCCTCTTTTGTATAATGTAAAGGCACCTTAAGTTCTCTCCCAAATTAGTTTTCTTGAAATTTGCAGACCAAGATGTTGCAGAACTATGTAACTCACCTTGAGGGAAATTCATTCTCACGAAATGAAGGGTTTTATGTGATACGATGTCATTGCCTATAGAGTTTTTAAGCAAACGGCAATATATTAGGGGTATTCACGATCTGGTGCAACCAAGTATTGTAAAAGTGCGAAATTGTTTGTATTTCTTGTAGATCGTGAACTCACTTCTTCCAATCTGTAGCAAAACTCACACAAATGTCAAAATCAGGTTGACACAAATGTCAAAATCAAAAGTACAAATTTTGCACCCTTGTATTTTCCTGTTGCAATGGGGTTGAGGTATAGATAAAGTGCAAAAGTGTAACAAAATGACAGCCAGTATATTTGTTGTTGTATTGCAAGAAAACGTAGCACTTCTCCACTTTTACAATGATGCAAGACAAGTTACACCAGATCGTGAATACCCCTATTGCTTTCTCACTCGGTGAAAGCTAGCTACCTGTTAGAAAAACAAATAAATTCTGTGTTGAGTTGACACAGAATTTTATTGTTTTTTTTTATACCAGGTAGCAGGTAGCTAGTTTGACGTATTCGGATACTTCTCTTTTGGAAAAGATTTGGGTTTGACAAACTAAGATGTGTTTGAGGTAAGGACACAACAAATTGCCTGTTTTTTTTAACATTCAATGAATATCAATGTTTATTTCTGATAAATCGGAAAAAAAGTGATGGCATTTTCAAAGTACTTATATTTCAAACTGGTCTCTGGGGTGGTCGATGTGAATTGAATTCGTAGTATTTTAGTAGAGTTTTGACATTTCATGGAGCTGTACTGACATTTCTCAGCCCGCACTGTGGCAATAATGGAAATCAAACTAACCTTAACAACAAAACCCACTGAAACACACTAGCTTTGTTTGTTGAACTTTACCCAGGGTCGCCCTGGGTTTTCTTGACAACTCCAAGAGTTGTCAAAAAAACCTGGGTTTTTCGGTTCTCAAAAAACGTATGACGGCTGCTGATTGTATATTTTTCAAAACGCACAAAATCAAAAGTTTCCATTTTGCTTTATTTGTTCGATTTGTATTTACTTTCATCAAAATAAATGCATTCACTTGCATTTCATTTAGTTTTATCGAAAAAAAGACATGGAAAATCAAATACAGAAGAAAAACACACAAGAAATGCTTGACAGCAAAAGTCAATTCAACAGCTGATTCGTTACCTCAACTCGCCCCAGCTAAATAGCAAGATCGAGTTCAGGGTGACTTCAGGGCGACCCCAGGTTTCAAAAAACAGAGAATTTTGTATTGAGGGCGAGTTGAGGTAATTCAAAAAACGTGCTGTGGCGACCCCAGGGCTCAACAAACAAAGCTACTATAAACTATAGTACTCTGAAAAGGAAGTAATTTATGTTGAAATCATTGCGTTCTAGGTGCTGTTGCTTTCTTCAGATTGTTTTGTATAAAGCTATTAGCAACGAAGTGCTGAGGCACAAGAGGGCAACACAGTCAATCGTAATCTCCAGAGTACTAGAACCCACTCAGATATGAAACGCACTTCGTTTTTTCTCTATTTTGTAGGTAGAAAATCCTATACGCTGAGAACACTTCCCTCTCATTTCGACGAATTGGTTGGTTTACGAATTTGACTTTGTTTTATTATAAAATATGAACTACAAAATTATGAAATCTTAAAATGTATGGAAAATATAGAGGTTTTTATTAACCGAGTGATCCAGTGGGAAATGCCTCTAATCAACTGACTGTTCATCTCAGTTTGGTCGTCCTTAAGCGCCCGGAAGCATTTCGAATGATTCATTAAATGTTTAGTTTGTATCTACTAGATGACCTTTTTCTGAAAAGAAGACAATCGATTCCGCACTTAAGATACCTGGACAACTCAGATTATCTAGTTGCAGCTACCAGAACTGAACAGTTAAAAGATTACATAAAATAGACTATTTTTATTAAATAAACAGCCATGTCTTCTTAAATTTAAATCTTAACACTATCGATCAAATGCTTAACGCCTTTTAAAGTTTCTTCGTATGCCCGAAGCTTGTTAATCAAGGCAATCTTTTCTCGATGGTATTGCTCTTTCGGCATTTGAATATACTCTTCTCCTTTAAATATAAATGTAGTGATATTAGATGACTCAGTCGGTGCAGCTCTTTCCTCTAATTCCTCATATAAAGCTTTATTATGATCTTCATCTTTTTGATGAACATTAATAGTAGAAGTTGGACAATTGGAAATTACAGCAACTGTCCTTTTGGACGATCCTGGTTGATGGTGATTCGTTGATGGTTGGAGCAAAGATACTTGTTTTGTTGAATATCCAATCTTGCGTTTAAGTGGCTTCTTTCCAGGCTCGATAGTCTCCTCATAATCAGTCTGATCAGTGATTTCTTGATTGAACTCTTCATAAGTTTCCAGGGGTTCTATTATAGCAAAAAAAGAGTTAGTGAAATAAATAGGATTGCTATTGATTATGCTAACCTTGAATGGACTCAGAGATGCAGTTGATTTCATTAGTGACTTCTACCGAAACTTCTTCGTCGGGAAACTTGTCATCAGAGATATCTTCCTCGTCTTCTATTATATGTACGCTGGATACAACGCACTGAAATTCATTGTCGTCAAGGTTCATATCATTTTGTACGAGGGATTGTGAACATGGAAAAGGAATAGCTGTGCTAAGGAGCTGCTTGCGTCTGGGATTGTTTGCAACATACTTGGATTCATCGAAATGCTTTGAACAGAAGTATCTCGAGGCATAAGGTATTTCTCTGTGATCACGACAACCGCCAAGTTCCATCCATAGCTTGAGACGCTCAGGGTGTTTGGGAAATGAATAAAACGTTTCGGCCACTTGATGTGCGGAGCTGGTGTAGACATTGCAACCCTTGTAGGAACATCTTTTCGAGGTCATCGTAATAAAATAAAATACTTTTTAAACACTTTTTTTATTTATAAATAAAAAGATGCTATGTATTTTGTTCAAAGTCAATTTTGACAGCTTCAAAATTTGTTTGATGCCAAACATGTACAGTACGAACTAAAATATATTATTTCTGGTGATTCACAATTAGTTTTTTTTTTTTTAAATAAAAAACGACCTTTGTATTACGAAATAAGCAATATATTTGTCTAAATTGTTCAAGGTGATAAAAAATTAAAATCACAATTATTTTAAGAACAGTGAAATTGTTCGAAAGGATACTATTCCCACACGGTGTGGAATTTTGTGGATCATTTTGTAAGTATGTCCATTGTATAAATAAACTATAGTATTACCACTTGAGGTGCGCCATCTATCAACGGAAAACTCAGCTTTTCATTTTAGCGGTATTTGTCTAGATTACCATGGGAAGCAACAACAACAATTTTGTTTACGTTCCACCATTTTAATTGTTCTAATCTAGACAAAAACTTCTAAAATTAAGAGCTTAGTTTTCCGTCGATAGATGGCGCACCTCAAGTCGTAGTACTAAAGTTTATATATACAGTGGTCTGTCTCTGTCTGATAATAGTTTGAGATTTGCGAAAGGAAAATGGTTTCCTAGTAATTATGTTAACTTCAAAATTTGACAAGTATTTAGAAAAGTAAATTTGTGGCACATAGTTTAATGATGCTTATAAAAATGAAAAGGTATTAATTAAAAATCGTTACCCTGACGCCACGCATGTCAACTGCTGGCAAGCAAGTAACTAAATGTATTATTTGCCCGATACATATCTGTGTTCCAGTTGGCTGGAAGTTTGTCTGTGTGAGTGGAAAATGTGAGTGTATTGCAACTGTCTTGCCAGTAGCTGGGATGTGTGGCGTCCGGGTTAGATCAATGAATATGTGTTGTAATCGTAGTAAAACTTAAGATGCCGTAAACGAACTATCAATACTTTTTCACGTGAATTTATGTAATATTTGATAAGTTATTGCTGATCTTAAATCGATTTAATAGATGCCAATGAAATATTTGTCGTAAGTTTACTATTTTTTTGTACGAAAATCTAACAACGTTGCATATTCTTCCCAGCAAAAGGCCAACTAATTCGATTAGTTTGATATCGTATGGCATGTATACCATTCACACTCAAACGACTTACTTCAAAATCTCGTTGTACTCTGCGTTCTATATTTGACAAGTACAACAAAATTTCATGTGAATGAAACGTCAAAATATGCGAATTTTCGTTCTATATTTTTAAAGTTCTCATAAAATTTATAAAAGTGAGAGCATGCAGACTATTGTGAATTGGTGTTAAACGAAAAATTATTCTACTCGTGAACGTATACTTCATATTTGTATCAAATGTCATTTAATTTGACAGCATCAGAAGTACGCGCATTCTTTTACAAAATTTTGTTTATTTGCGGTTAGTATTTTATAAATAAATAATTACAATTAACCGAATCAAATTAATTAACAAAAATGTTCTATCATGTAAGTTAAACTACAAAAAATAAGAATTGAACCTTAAATTTGTGTTAAATCCTTAGATATCACTGGAACACGAAATCCTCCTTCATCCGCGCTACTTTGGACCACAACTTCTGGAAACAGTTAAACAAAAGCTGTACACTGAAGTCGAAGGAACATGTACCGGCAAATACGGCTTCGTAATTGCAGTAACAACTATCGATCAAATTGGATCCGGTGTCATTCAACCAGGACAGGGTTTCGTAGTGTACCCGGTGAAATATAAAGCCATAGTGTTCCGTCCATTCAAAGGCGAAGTCCTCGATGCGGTTGTAAAACAAATCAACAAGGTACATAATATGTAATAATTATTATTTGCTTTAATTTTAAACAAAATTCTTAACATAATCTAGGTTGGTATGTTTGCTGAGATCGGCCCACTATCTTGCTTCATTTCGCATCATGTAAGTTTTGAACTCAACTAAACACGACACAATTTCGCAGGGACAGAGATTTCTCTTTTCTTTTAGTCCATTCCCGCTGATATGCAATTCTGCCCAAATGGCAATCCTCCTTGCTATAAATCTAAAGACGAAGATGTTGTTATTTCTGGTGAGGATAAGATCAGACTGAAAATCGTGGGTACTCGAGTGGACGCGACAGGAATTGTGAGTTCACATCATGCATTGGCTCTGTGACCTACCTTATTAACATTTCTTTATTTTCAAGTTCGCTATTGGCACTTTGATGGACGACTATCTAGGTCTCGTGTGCAGTTAAGTTAAGCATTTTGTGTTTTTTACTTTTATTTAGAAAATTTATTGGAAGTCTTAATATTCTTAATAATCAAGTCACGTAGGGAAATATAAAAAATATTTTTCTTAAATTGTATGCTTGTCTTTTAAGGAATTAGCTTGGTCCTTATTTTAGTCAGGGGTTTCCAAATGTCATTTTATTACTTTTGGGTTCGGGTGATAAAATAATGAGGCTCAGTGTTTTCAAAAAGATAGTTGTTTCCGCCCGGGATCGAACCGGGGGCCTTCCGCGTGTTAGGCGGATGTGATAACCACTACACCACGGAAACAGTTAAAAATGGAGCAACGCGCAACCACCTGGGCATTTTTGGAAAGCAAACTTGCAACTTCGGTCTCCCTTCTTATAAAAGTAAAACTACTGCGCCTAAGATTCATATGTTTCCGTGGTGTAGTGGTTATCACATCCGCCTAACACGCGGAAGGCCCCCGGTTCGATCCCGGGCGGAAACAGTAATTTTTTTTATTTTCTAGAGAGAGACTTGAATGTTAATGTCATGGATTTCAAGTATTTTTTTTAGGTTTTTTTTTACCTGGTCTACTTGTCCTAGGATTGAGTTCGTGCACACACAAATTAAAAGCACGACTGGGTCGCATGTACTTGCACAATACAACATATTTCCTTAATCTATCTATCTACAATCTACATATACAGGGTGTCCCGAAACTCAACGTCAAGCTGGCACCGGGTGAAAGGGTAGGTTATGTCCGTACTGGGAAAAGTAAGGAAAAAAATCCATCTCGCTTTGTTTAGTAAAAATAGTAATATTTATAAAAATTATAAAAATCGTTACACTAGACCACACTTTTAGGTACTGTGGTCACAAATTTTCATATTTTGCGGTGTTTATTTTTTTATGTAATCCTTACTAACTATGCTATTATTCCCAATTAAAAATCCAAAAATTAATATCGTAGTTTTCGTAAGAAAAATAAAATTTGACTGAGTCATGGTGAAAAAAAAAAAAATTTACCGCACTACCCTCGGCAAGTTATTTAAAAAGTTGGCCCATTTTACCAAGATTTCAAAATGGTACAACACTTGCTAATTATTCACCCATAAAAAATATTATCAAAATTTAAACCGCTGTAGAGCATTATAAATTAGGACTAAAAAATTGGAAAGTATTGTATTGTTCCCTATTGATGTATTACTGAAAACTTTATCTATTCATAAATCTTAATGAAACAAATGAAAAAAATTTAATACATTTATTTTATCTAAAAGCACTTTACACTAAAGCAAATGTTCAAATTGTTTACCCTCGGCACGAATACAGGCTCTGCATCGCCGCAGAAAAGATCTGTTCATCAGACGTCCAAATCTTCTTGCATTAATATCTTCTCCTGCTTCAAGAATTTTTTGGCGTAGTTCGTCTCTATTTACAATTGGTTTATCATAAACTTTTTCTTTTATGCAGCCCCAGTAAAAGAAATCGAGCGGGTTTAGGTCCGGAGAACGAGGAGGCCACAAAATTGATCCAAGGCGCCCAATCCACCTATCGGGATACTCAGTACTCAGGTAATCCCGTACTAGACGAGCATAATGTGCTGGGCAACCATCTTGTTGAAACCAAATGTCTCGATAGATGTTCAATGGTACATTTTCTAACAAATTCGGCAGTTCATTTTGTAAAAAATGCAGGTAGTTTTCGCCATTTAGATTTTCTGGCAGCTCATATGGTCCAATTATTTGTCCATTTAAAATTCCGGTCCAAATATTTATTTTAAATTGATATTGAGAGCGGTCTTCACGCATAAAATGTGGATTCTCTCTGTGCCACTCATGTAAATTATGCAAATTCAAATAACCGTCTTTTTTAAATGTCGATTCATCGGTCCATAAAATATGGTTGAGAAATTGCGGGTCTTCACTATTTTTGGCCAACATTGTTCTGCAAAAATTGACTCTAGGAGTGTAGTCACGAGGTAACAAACTTTGTACTCGTTGTACATGGTACGGGTGGTAGCTGTTTTCTTTTAAGATTCTATGAGCAATGCTCTTCGGAACTCGGCAGCAGAGGCATTACAACCGCATTCACCGTAAATAATGTGCATGTTTGCATATTCCTCAGCTGTGTAGGAATACGGCATTTCACGTAAGGTTTTTATTCTCTATTACTAGATTATAATTATAACACAATTTTTAGATAATAATTAACACAACACTATAATCGAATCCAGGGGAAAACAAAAGCAAACGATTATGCTAATAAAAAAGCTAACGATTATTAGAAATTGCGAACAAAAGTAAGAGCGTTCTGTACTGAAAGCAGATCGTGTAAACAGAAATTTTTAGTCTGCTGTTTTTTCGTGATTTTCACTTTAGAATGATCTGTATGCAGCTGCAATCCGTTAGTTTGTTCTGTTTTCAGGAATTTGATGGATATTGCCAGGAAGTTGCATCTTTTGTTGTTGTGTTTTTCTTAACAAGGGTAGAATTTTCCAATTTTTTAGTCCTAATTTATAATGCTCTACAGCGGTTTAAATTTTGATAATATTTTGTATGGGTGAATAATTAGCAAGTGTTGTACCATTTTGAAATCTTGGTAAAATGGGCTAACTTTTTAAATAACTTGCCGAGGGTAGTGCGGTAAATTTTTTTTAAAGTATGAAGTATCAAAGTTAAGTTTAAAAAAAAAATTTCACCATGACTCAGTCAAATTTTATTTTTCTTACGAAAACTACGATATTAATTTTTGGATTTTTAATTGGGAATAATAGCATAGTTAGTAAGGATTACATAAAAAAATAAACACCGCAAAATATGAAAATTTGTGACCACAGTACCTAAAAGTGTGGTCTAGTGTAACGATTTTTATAATTTTTATAAATATTACTATTTTTACTAAACAAAGCGAGATGGATTTTTTTCCTTACTTTTCCCAGTACGGACATAACCTACCCTTTCACCCGGTGCCCGCTTGACGTTGAGTTTCGGGACACCCTGTATATATACAAATGGATGTATGTTTGCAAGTATGTTATGAACTCCGAAACTGTCCATCCAACTGAACTTAAACTTTCAGAAAATCTTTGGTATTTTTTCGAGAGTGTTCTTGTAAAGTTTGGTTAAAATCAATTGGGTAGTTTTGCCACAAGGAGAAGAAATACACGCCGGGACATGGAAAAATGTCTAAGGTAAGGTGTAGTAAGTGCATATCAAGGGTAAGTGCATACCCGGCCCGACAAAGCTACAGTTAAATTTAAAAAAAAAAGTTTTATTTATGAAAACGGACGATAAATATGTTATCTTTATAAAACAAAACATTTGGCAGAACTGACAAATGTTTTTCATTATTTATTTTTGACATTTAAAAATCAGTTTGTTTTTGGTCGCCTGCAAAGTTAGCTGGGTGTAAAAGTTAAATCCAACTGTTGATATATTTTAAGAAAAAAACAAAAGCGAGAGCTACAGTACGTTTGCAACGAACTGTTGGATACCCTGTTCCCCACATTTTTGTATATGTATATGCATATGCGTTCGCCTTCTTCGCAGCCAGCCGCTGTTCCAGTGTCGGAAACAAAATTCTTCTTTAGCAGGAACGGAAAAATTCAATAAAATAAATTTTGTTTGGCCGAAGTACAATAACTGCTGTCACAATAAAAAAAGGCGTGTGCCAAGCCTACAGCTGAGACATTTTATTGCCAGGGTAATCACTATATGAGCTCATCATTCAATTTTAAGCTTGCAGATCGATTTGAACAAAACTAAATTTTTTGTTGATAGGAAATATCGCTATGTGTTTTTAACAATTCTTGAACTACACTCTGCTACGTAAACAAGGTATACAAACCGAAGTGTTCATCTTCTTACTTCAAAACTGCGACCGATAGTTAAAAACATTAAAAAATTAATGCATATTACGACTTTTGAGGGAAACGCCCCTTAAAAGTGGGCGTGCCCTAAAAGTTGTTAAGAAAAATTTAAAGCACTAACTAAGCTTTGATCATTAGTCAGTATTTAGGAATATGTGTAAAACTACAGCTGAATCGAGTAGTTTTTAAACGATCTTACCTAAACAAAGGTATTTTATCAAAATCACTCCTTTAAAAGTGGGCGTATTGAAAAAATGTACACAAGAAAATGTAGAAATATTTTTCATATAACGAACGGAAGGGAAAAATGTTTTTTGAATATTGGTAGTACTTTAAATTTTTAAAACAACATTTTTCGTTCTTTCTTGAAAAGTGGGCGTAAGCCACGCCCGAAATTCAAAAACTTCTTTTCATACACAGTTTTTACTTTCTACTAAGAGACGCAAGATGCTCGCGGATTCATTATAATTACCGTTTATTTGCAAAAACAATTTTTTTATGTTTTTAGTGAAAAGTGGGCGTCAGCCACTCCCAAAATCAATTTTTTGATTTCATACGCAAGATGTTTATGTGCAAGTAATATCCACAAAATTTTATGTTTTTCGCTTTAATATAACAATTACTATTTTATAAAAACAATATTGATGGTTTTGTATGAAAAATGGGCGTCAGCCGCGCCCGAACTGACATTTTTTTATTTAGCTTGAAGAAAGTTTACCTGAAGCTTGCGCGTGCAAAATTTTAGCGTTATGACTTTATCATAACTGTACAAAAAACATAATTTAATTTTACCAAATTGAGGTTGTTCAACAAAAATGGCGATTGTGGGCGTGTTTGTGGGCGGATTTTACCGATTCAAGAACTTAGCCTTACTCTTGAACCAAAGATTATACATACCAAGTTTCAGCTTTCTAGCTCAAAAATTGCGACCTCTAGAGAGTATACATACGGATGGACGGACGGACACGGACATGGCTAAATCGACTAGGCTTTTGATTCTGTGTCAGTCAGAATATATATTTTTTTCTTTTCCTAACGGTATTATTTCTCTATGTTACACTTTCCACACCAAATACTGTGGAATGGGGTATAAAAACGGTGAGTCTATGGAGCAATGTGAAGAAAATCACGCTATCGACCAATATGCATGCGTGTGCAATTGCAGCGAGAAAAGCAATTTTGCGATTACATATATGTATAATACGACTTCTCTTTTAACTTATTTTAGTAAAACCATTCAATAATAATGACTCACATTAAAAAAAGTAAACTAATGAACGGATGAACTTAAAAGAAAATTTGCTGCAATCGCCAATTTTTCAATCTAAAAACAAAGATATAAAAGTATAGTACGAGTACACTCGGGCGTATGCGTACTTTTCTGAGTTAATTAAGTTAAAAAAAATCATACATATGTTCTCATATTTTAGACAAACTGATTGGACGGTATAATTATAATAAATGGAGAAGTCAAACATATCACGGAAGGGCAACACAACATCTGCCGGGACAGCTAGTAAATTATAAATTTCGAAATAAATACAATTGTGATTTGATAAGAACACAAAATACGTTATTTCATTTCACCAAGAAGTATCAAGTTATGGGAATACAAGTTTCAAAATCGTTAGAGCCCCAATTGGACATACAATTCGGTTCAGATGTTTCCGAGACATAATAATAGTCGAAGAGGAAAAAAAAACGGTTTTATGAAAAGTAGCTTTTTCCGTCTTTGTTGGTAAATTTTTGTTTAGTCACATAATAATTTGCCATGCGTATAGTCTACTTACTATTTAATTAAAATCGTTAGACCCGTTTTGGATTATTGATCTGTAGTTGATGCTCATGTATCATGTTGGTCCACAGACCTCACATAAGATTTTATTCAAAAATTTTCTAGGCAAGCTAAAATATTCAAGAGAAATTAGAACATTCAAAAACAATAAATGCTTGCTCGAAACTTATGTTGAATTCTATGAAACCAAAAAAAAACTCTCGATTTGATCTCCATCACTTTTTATTTTCCATTTGACATCGCCTAAAATAAACAACAGATTTGACAGAAGATGTCTATAAAATAACATGTCTACCACAGGACGCGAAAATCTACCCGCGCCAATATGACAACACAACTATCAAAATCGGAAACCGCTGCCCATTACTTACTCATGTAAGTTTTATTAACGAAAGTTACTCACTTAAGCAACTTCTGAAAAAGTTACTAATACCAAACGGCTCTGTAAATGCGACTTACAATAAATTTTAGCAATTTAAGTAATCTGTAAGTTGAAAGAGAAACTTACAAGTGTAATCGCGTTTTTTGACACTTATGGAGATCTCACAGCTTACACACCCAGCAGTGATAAGTTTTCAACTCACGGGAAGCATTTCTTACTGTAAGTTCTTCTATATTGTAAGCCATACTGTAACTTACTTTTGCAAGACTTAGGTACGTAAATGGTAACTAAAATGTTCATGTGTATTCTTAGCGTTAAGGTTTAGTAAAAAGTTCTTGTAGTGTAGTGCAATAGCACGATGATCAACATTTTTTTCGAGTAATAACACCAACTTTTTGTTATATAAAATAAGCAAAGAAGGATATTATTTTTGAAAACATTGTTTAAAACTAATAAATGTTAGCTAAAACTGGAAACCCCAATATACGGAAGCTATCGTTAAAAAACTTTTTTTTATTTAAATGTTGATGCTGATCTTTTCGCAGCACTCCTTACATTTAAACCATGCATTTGACAGAAAAAAGCTTATAGCAGAAATTTTAGAAATTTTTTTCTAATTTATTTTAGTACCTATCTACATAGCTATTTTTATCGTAAATTGAGTATATTGCCAAAAAACTGTTTTTGGCCGCCATTTTTTTTTAATGGCGACTCGAGCGGAAACGATGCTAGGTCGCAAAATAGAAATTCGGAAAGAGCATGTCAAAATCTATAAAACCACCAATTTTCAAAACTCCCGGAAAACTTTACAGGTAAAACTACCAAATGATACTGTTGGTTGTACTACAAGTAAAAATAAGAAATCGTTTCAGAGATTTTCAAATCAATTTACATAATTAAAAATAAAAGTAATAATAATAATAAAAAATGATTTTTTTTAAAATATTGTCAGTTTAAAGTCGAAAGGCAATAGAATACTATTGATTAATTTACCTCGCCCGCATATGGCCAGAAAGTTCATTTAAGTATGTTCATATTTAAGCTATAAGGTTTCGTCTAGCATTTAGTTAATAGTTATATATAACAATAATACAAAATCATTAAATTAATAATAAAAAAAAAATATTATTTTAGTCAAGGTAATAATGATTCCTTGTCGGCTTTCCAATATAACCGCATCGCTACCTTCTTCGAGTGTGACGTCTTATTTCGAATAGCGGTCCGAAGATAGTTTCGATTTGAAGTCGTTTGTTTTAAAAAACTTACTCAAATTATAAATAAAAACAGCTCATTTAGGATTTCGTTATTAAAAGATTAAGTTCTGAGAACCCGAAAAAATGCCATAAAACATTATAATATAACATCGCGTCAAAGGAGTGGCAGACCGTAAGGCTCCTAATATAAACAAAGTGCAACACCATCAGCATCTCTCATGAGGAATCCATCTACCAAAAAATCCCACTTAGTACGAGTAATTAGGTAATAAGATTATGGTTGGTTTATTATGTACCTACCTACTTGTGTTTACTTTAGATATAAAGTCACACAACGGGTTTCCCAGTAAACAGTCACCTCCCTGGACATGCAAAACTATCCCAAAAAAACCTGTCTAGTTCAGAAAACGAATTTAAATATCTGGTGTGTCATTTTGCAACGCATCCCACACATATGATATAAGTCGCTATCTTCGTTGCCTCTCTCAGCGGTCAAGATTCAAGAGAATCGCATATTTGTATCTCTCAGAAAGCGGATTAAAAAAAATGATTGGCACTTAAAATGCACGAGTACCACTCATATTCTACAGCTTCTCTCGTCTGAAATATGGTATACCTGCTCAGGCCCGTGCCTGTCGCCTGCCTCACGCCTCGCCCCTAAGAAGCCTTGAATGTTTTCAGTCCAGTGTTATAATAAAGTCGTACTCATTCGTTAAGTAACCATCGACTTGATCAGACTTAAATCACGATCATCTTCTTCACAAACCCCAAGTCATACTATTTCTTTTGTATATGTACATAATTCTCACGAGAGAACAAAAGATTGTGCGTTTAAATATAGATACAATCCAAGTCTGTGATTAGATGCTTGCCAGAGGTCATTAAAAATCGAACTTGGCATACAAAAAACTTCCCAGCTTAGGGGGTTTTTCAGAGCAATTTTCAACACCACCGATTCAAGAGTTCCACCGGCCGCCACACATTGACATCGATCTTTGTGAGTTTTTAATTCAATGTTTAATCTTGAAGTTGTTTATTTCTTTTTTAGCGTGAAGCTGTTTGTTGATTAATTTCTAAGGTCAAGTTTTTTAATTGTTTTTTTTTTTTTTTTTTAATTTTTCCAAAGCTTGTTAAAATGTGGAGAATATTATGCTTCCTATCGATGCTGCTGTGCAGCAGTATTGTCAACACACAAGATCTCCCTCCCAACATTGCCGGAGTGATTGCGGATATTTTTAATCCAAACACAACTACTGTACGTCCAGTGGCTACTCGACGTCCAGGGATTGGCGATATTGTGACTTCGGAACCCATTACTGCAACATCAGAGCCGCAAATCCTAAAAACGGACGAAGGAGTGAAGTGCACTTGTGTGCCGTATTATCTTTGTCGGCCGGGTGACAACACATTGCGTGATGACGGAGAGATTGACGGGTTTGGCAAAATTGACATACGCTTCGACCCATACAGCTGTCAGCACTATTTGGACATTTGCTGCATTGACAACCGTACCGTATCGGAACCGATCAATCCAATCCCAGTTGTTAACCGACCAAATCAACCCACTGGATGTGGTATTCGAAATACGAATGTAGACTTCGAAATAACTGGAAACAATGATAACGAGGCTAATTTCGGCGAGCTTCCTTGGACCGTTGCACTTTTGAAGACCGACAATGAAGAGTACTTCTGCGCAGGTTCCCTAATACACCCACAAGTTGTGCTAACCGCTGCTCATTGTGTGCGCAAATACGGTCCAAACCAGTTCAAGGCGCGTGCCGGAGAATGGGATTCTCAAACGACTCGGGAACGACTTCCGTACCAGGAGCGTAATGCTCGGCAAATAATAATGCATCCAAGTTTTAATCCACAAAATGTTGCAAATGACTTTGCTTTGGTTATTTTGGCCGAACCTATTGCTATGGCCGATCATATAAATGTTGTTTGCCTTCCGGCCCCCAACAAAGTACCGGCAACGGGAGAAACCTGCTTGTCCAGCGGGTGGGGTCGTGATAAATTTGGAAGTGCTGGAAAGTACAGTGTGATAATGAAACGAGTTCCACTTCCCATTGTTGCCTTTGGTCAATGTCAATCGATATTCCGAGCATCACGACTTGGCAAATATTTTGTTCTGGATCCATCTTTCGTATGTGCTGGTGGCCAACAAGGTGTAGATACCTGCACTGGGGATGGAGGTGGCCCCTTGGTGTGTTTGGCTGATGCCAGTCAAAACCGATATTATCAGAGTGGCATTGTTGCATGGGGCTTGGGCTGCAATGATCCCATTCCAGCAGCATATGCTAGTGTTGCACTGGCACGAAACTGGATTGACTCCGAAATGACGAATCTTGGATTTGGAACAACATCCTACAGCTACTAAGAAGTGTTAATTGAACGTTATAATGTGTTTTGATAAGAGAACAACAAATTAAAGTGAAACCAATTTAAATTATTTAATTGTTGTTATGTCTTTTTTCGTTCATTTTATTGATATCAAGGGTTTTAATTGAGTTTGGAAATAATTGCTGGATATGAATAATCATCAAGATCGTCTGGATTTCTTGGAAGCAATCCAACGTTATTTAATTTTTTTCTTTGTATTTACTTTCATACATGACTTCATTAATTTTTTAACGGCACGTTTTAAATTTAAACAGTGACAGACAAAATTTAAGTGGCTTATTGTGATTTGTTTGAATAATTCCGATGCTTTTTTTTTTTTTTCAAAAGACTGGTTTTCGTGTGGTCAAAGATATTATGAGATTTGAATGTCAAATGATTTAATAATTTTTTTTCGCAGCACACAACATGTTAATAAACTCCAAAAATAATACCTACTCAAAGAAACAGCCGAGCTCGGTTATAAGGCTACTCTTTCTTTTTTTTTTTTTGTTAAGTTGAAATGAAATCAGAGAGCATGAACAAAATAATAATGTATCTTTTAATAAGCGGATGTAAATAGATCCATTGAAAGTAGTGTTTTAGATTGTTTTAAGAAAATCGTTTTCAATAGATTTTTTTCGTGATGCTAAAACCGTTCTATATACAATTTTATCAGACTTAAACGTAATATTCAGGGGTATTTCTTACTTATGACGATTTCTCATTTTAATACTGCGTTTCCTTTTTAGTACTACAAAGTAAACATGATTTTCAAATTCATTATAAAATGTGTTAAATCAAAAATGTTTTTGTAGAGGATTGTTTAAAAAGTTTTGCTACAAAAAGTGCTTTCTCGTTTAAGTTGAAACATGGCGTCCATTAGGAGTGATCAATAATGTGAGTGTGATAAATTAAATTATTTTTACTTGTTCTATTGGGCATGTATTGGTTTCGTGCAGAATACCAAAATGGCTGTTTTAATCAAACCTGACACTAAAATGATGGAGATTCCCAAAAATGTGGTTTTTCGTCATGCTGCCCCTTGCGTCTTTGAGCTTTTTCACGTCATGCTAAGTGTATACCAGTTTAAGGAAAAACGGTTGTCGTTTAAGCCTGGCTCAATCTTTTAAGTAATTAAATGGTTCTAACGATTAAACTCATACATAGTTTATAAAACCTGGGGTATTCTTCACAGCACTGAAGTTTTTGTTTTTATATTAGACAGCATTACCATTAGTAATCAGGGGTGAAATCGGCTAATGTGATTTGTGATAAGTGATTGTCACACGTAACAATCACCTTAGCCAGACGAAATTTGTTGATTGTGACTATCACTTATCACAAATCACCTTAGCCGATTCCTTTCCACCCCAGGTTTAAATATCGTTTATTTTCAAATAGCCATAAATTGGCAACGGCTTCATCAAATTCACTCAGACTTTGTTTGGAATATTTTGTATATGTATTCCTATAAGATGGCATTGCATTTTTCTTCAGATACTCATTTCTAAACTATGGCTCCCATACAACAAGGCGGTCAGTTTTAGTTAACATTTTTTGGTTTTTCTTTATTTCCTTAAAAACGGCTATCACGATTATTATTAAACTTTTTACGAAATATACTTACCTAAGTACTTGGAGTGTTTTTTAGAAAACTGCGTGTTAAGTTTTACGCTAAAAATGCAAATCTGGTTTTATCTTTTTTTATTAAACTGTCATATTAAGGTTGTAACGAGGTTACACGCTTTCCACTTACCAACCTCATGTATGCAGTAACGGCTACCTTAAAAATTTCTAATAAAATCGTCACTACAATGGCATAAGTTCATCGTTCAAGCAAAATTAGCCACCAAACCCAGAAGTTTCAATATCCGCACCTGAACCCCCTCCCTGTATTTTGGACCACTGACCGATTTTATATATAGGTATATTCCAGCAAAGCAACTAATGGTGTACAAAAATCACAAAAGCAAAATATTCATAGGTACGAGTATAATTATTAATTTTTGTTTTTATAATAATTCACGGCGTGTCCTTGCAGGAATATTGCGTAAAGAAGAGTGTGAATTACACTGAAAACCAGACTCGAACTCTCTACCAGTTTACTTAGTACTGTTTATTTTACCGTAAAAGAGCCTTGCTCATCGTTAATGTCAGCTTTTCACTTCGCTATTTGTCGAAGAGGATCACAGTCGCAGACCGGCAGTAAGCCACCCGTTATGTCGTGGAGTTTGCATTTTAGAGGAAACACTTGGTGCAATTGCACAATCTCGATGCGTAAAGATTACTTATTAGCAGAATGCACGTCTGTCAATTCCGAAGTGTTGAAAAATTCAGCGAAATACTACGATCCGAAAAAAATTTCACTTGCATCGTGCTTTCGTAAAACCACACAAGGTTTTTTTGTGCAAATTTACTCTTTGCATTAATGCGTAAGGCAAGTTTAATAAATGTGAAAAAAGAAAATGATATTGTTAAAATAATTGCATCAGTGAAAAAGTAATCTTAAATTTAAATTTACTGAAGTTGATGACCTCATCTGAGCAACAACATAAATCAGAAATATATTCTTGCGAAACCAAAAACATAGCATGGAAAACGATGCGGAACCTGTTTAATTTTCTTTTAACTTAGTTCTTTTCTTTTAACCTGTAACTCATCTGAAGTGAAATGAAAAACGACGTTCCACAATCCACATTCATTTTAAAGCCATGTTGGGAAATCTTAAGGGACCATAAACGTTAAGCAGTGTGACCTTTTCCAAAAATTTTGTTTATTAAAGGACGTATTCACATAAAAGCGACCAACGACCAACGACCAACGACCAACGACCAACGACCAACGACCAACGACCAACGACCAACGACCAACAAATGAACGAACATTCGTCAATTTTGACGTTTCATTCACATGCAATTTATTTTATACAACGAACGTCATGTCCGTATATCACAATTGAACAGTCAGATTTTGAGGTTATTCGCGCACGAATAATTTATTCGTTGCGATGTGGGTATGGTGTGTGCAACGCGAATAGAGTTTGACAATTCGTAACAGTCAGATCCAGATGGTCAGATTGAAATTAGCGACGACCAACTTGTTTTCATTAACATTTAATTTTTCTTCAATTAAAATGGAAATTTTAGCACCTCAACATTCGATTTTATAATGAGTTTCTATAATTTTGAAATAGTTTTTATTGCAAAATATTGTTTAGAAGTATGAAAAATCTCATTTATTCGTTCATCCGTTCGTTGGTCGCTCTCATGTAAATAGTCCTTAAGTCGTGGATGGTGAAGGTGATCATGTGAAATCCACGCAAGAAAAGAAAACATTCACCTAAAGCAGCTCCTCACAGAATCAAGGCTGTTTATAAACTTTGTATGAATTTTATGAATTCGCTGGAAGTCTTGATTCAAGACTTTCACTATTTGCCCGACAGACCTAATCATAAAGAATTGTTGAAAGTAGTTCCTGTGCAGAGTAATATTATTTGATTTTTTCAATTTAAAACAAGCTTTATTTCCTAACAACGGAAATTTATTTTGTTATTTTGATTTTTGCTGCTTTTCTGCTTCATGTTACGTTGGTTTGTGTATTAACTAACGGATGTCAAAACGTAACGTTAAAGCTTAAAACCACATTGCAAGCTTTAATGAAAAAAAATCGAGGTGAATATAGTCTACCAAACACTTAAATACATGGAGTCAACAGTATTGTTTCCGCCTCTGCCAAAACAGAAAAAATAACGATAAAAGTTGTTTAGTAAAAAAGAAAAAAATGTTTGTTGTCAGCTGAGGAAAAAATCGAGGTGAATAGAGTACAATTTACAGCCAATTGAGAAGGTATTTCAAATCCGATTTTAACAAAAGTAGCTACACCTGCACACATATAGGGGACGGAAATACAACAAGGCAATGATCCATTGACCGATTGATATCAACCCATTTTCGAAATTGAAAAAGACTCAAATTGAAACACACAGAAACAGTAATAATAATTATTTGAAACGTCAAACGCGCGCAAAAATTCAAATAATTCGACATGCTACGTGGTTTGTGTACTTACTTTTTGATGCCAAAACGTAACGTTAAAGCTCAACGCTTCATTGTGAGCATTTTACATGAATTCCTATGTCTGAACTTTTGCGTCCTGTCAAAGCGAAGCTCAAAGCGTCGTTGTGAAGCAGGCATAAAGATCATTGATCAAGTTTTGGATACCCGACTGCGAAATGTAACTTGGCTGTCTGATGACTAGTTCTGGTTTGTCACGGGGAAGTCAACAACAGATGCAATACAAAGTATAAGGATCATCATGAAAAAACATTCGGAGTCCTTATTCTGTTTGATGATTTTGAAAAATCATTCCATCAGAAACCTATGTGCGGAAGGCCATGGACATATAAGAGGGAGCAGTAAAAAAAGTGAAATGTCCAGCCGGAGCCACCGAAAAATTAAAAATCACAATAGGTGTACACCGTAGGGAAGAGGCGTGTCCTCTGCTCTTAGACTACCTTCTTGCAACGAGCACATGACGTATGGCTGGACGTTTAAGAACAAAAAGAATACTTGTACTGTCCGTTCTCTGTCCGCAAATGCGCATTTTGCAGACATTTATTTTAATACGTAACGGTGATTCCCCATTGTAAGAAATTAAAATATCTGGGGTCTTCGAAGCAACTTTTGATGAAACATTCCTCCTAAGCTGCAAGGAAGACTCTACGCCTCAGTTATGCGTCCAGCACTCAAATACGGTTCACAATGTACAAAACGTATGAGAGCAGCTGATATGAAGACCGAAAGAAGTCGAGGCGGGCTTAATCCATTCATAACGGCACTTTGGTTATACCTCAGACTCAGCAACTTTTAAAGACTTCCCAAATTTAAAATTTCATCGAAAACGATTCTCGTTCGATTTAAGAATAGATTTGTTCTTATAGTCAAACGACAAATTCCGGAAAATTGATTACAACCAAAAGAAAGACTGTTCCTACGAAGCAGCATCCAGCAAGTCTTATTAAAATAGTTAGAGCATGCTTTGGAGCAAAAAAGCTTTTAGTTGACTTTCATGACAAGGAACCGTCATTTTTGAGTCTCGAATCGAAATTTTACAAAACCCTAACGGTGATTGGGAAGTTGCAGTCGGTCGTCATTTTTTATAAATTCCCACCGCCCAAACGATGTTCTTTTCTAAATCAAACCAAGACCACTCACTGTCACACATTAGATCAAGTTAGTGCGTCACAGTAGTGCAATTTATTTTTTTTTAGAATAAATAACTTGTCTTAGGTTATACAAAAAAAAAAAAAAAAAAAAATCCACATACGCCACAGTGCACAGTTATGGTTGGTTGGTTTTAAAATTTGAAAATTTTTGCGTTTGAACTACAAATCCTGTAAGAATGTTTTCGAGGTACAAATTTGTGAAAAAATATTTCAGTGGCACGTAATAATATAATTATATTTATGGGAAGCTAAATTCTCTGATGTTTGAAGGTCTACAAAAAAGTCAAACACACTTCAAACAATAAAAACATTAGTTCTCCACAAAGCTTTGCCTTGAAAATATTCTTAAATAGAGCACCAGAAAAAGGTTTTGCTTCTTTAAGGAATTGAGAGCAAGAAAATTCCAAAAATATTAAATGTTTCTTGCATATTTCTTCAAAATTGAATTAAAGGTTTATATTACATACTTACTATTTCTACTAAAAACTTTTTTCTTTCCATTAAAACACATAATCAGATATAAGTTATATATATATACAATAATAGTTTTTTTTTTTAACTAATCGACGTGATCTTCACTTAGAGGTAAGAAGATCCTTACATAAGACCACTTAATACCATATTTGAAGAAGGCCCCGAGCGGTAAATAATACATAAGAAACTGTATGAACCACACACGGAAGTTGAGATACCATCTGACGAGCGAGTATTGATGCAGATAAGTGACCAAAAACAATCCATAGCTAACAAGGAAGCGATCCCACCAACCCAAATCATAAAAGTATTGCTTCTGGTTAGGAATTGGCACTTGATTGGGATAATCTACATCGAAATATTCGTAACCTTTACAATAAGCCAATCTTTTTGTAAAGAAAATAAATGATCCTGGACTGAGCATCATGTTTACTGGCCTTAAGCCATTTAACAGCGCCTTTGTCATTTCGTAGAAATCTGGAGTGGCATTCTCCAAAGCTGGTTGATAAATCTTACGCATGGCTATATCTAAACGCATCTTGGTGACTTCCCAATTTTCTCCACAAATATTATATTCATCTTTGATGCCCAACAAATAGCCCAGCACTCTCCACATGTGTGAAGTTTCTTCGAGAAAGTCCTGATCGTACATTTGTATCCTCGGTGCGCCCAAAGTGATAAATCCAATAAAACCAAATTGAGTAAGGGCCATATCTTTTTGTGAGATTCCACCAACTTTTAGCTTTCCACATGCTCTGCTAGAACGAAGGTGTGCTTTCCGAACCATGCTTAGACTCTCCCAAAACTTTGAGCCATTCTTAAGTGGATGATCATACCACGACAAGACATGGAAAATTGTCCGAGCATAGCGACGGTAAGCTGTGGCTGGGGTGGAAGATTGACGGGTGCAGATGAGAACCTTCAAGATTGATGGAATAGCTAAGACAGCTACGAGTCCGCTTAGCATGCCAGAGAACATCACAAAACGGTACTTCTGCATGCATTGCTGTCCACTGGAAAAAAAAAAACATTTCACATTTTAATTTTTAATATACATACAAATATATTTTCTTTTAAGTATTAAGATAGAAAATTGTATCTTTTTAATTAAATGACAGAAATAACTTTAAAAAACATGGACGATCTACGGAAAGTTCGAAGTTACCCTTTCACAACCGTGGAAACTTTGTGGAACGTATTAATTTTTCATTTAACAGAGAGCATTAGGCTGAAACCAAAAATGTAAAAGCTAATTACGTACTCCTGCCATAAGTTCTGTCCCCCACACAAACACGTCTTATTCAAATAATAAACCAGCTATCAAAATTAGGTATTTTGTATCAAATTGACGTTATAAATTGGTAGGAAACTATTCAAAGTGGCCACCCTTAGCCTCGAAAAACTTTCTTAAACGATCCCTCTATCGTCTATTGCGGCACGCACGACTTCCAGTGGTAGCGAAGCTACTGCCTTCACCAAATCAGCTTTAAGAGACTCAATATTTCGGTGATGCTTCTCCTCCAAGAAAGTCGATAGACGGTAGTCCAGCGGGTTAAGATCCGGGCTGCCGGAGGGCCAATCTGCAGCGGCGATAAACCCCGGTAAATTGTCCTTAAGCCAAAGTTGGTTTTTTTTTTGCCTTGTGAACCGGCGCAGAGTCTTGCTGAAACCATCGCTGAAGCTGGATAATGGTCTCTTTGGACTTTTCCAACCTTTTCAGCAGCTTCCTAGGAGCTATGGGCGTAAATCCTGTCGTTTTGGCGATTAAATTTCTGTTCCACTGTGAAAATTTTCTCATCTGTGAAGAGAATATTTTTGTGTCCTCCGTTTGCGTGTCTTTGAAGCAACACCTTTGATCTTGTCGCTCTTATCTTGCGCAAAGCCTCAGTTAGGCGTTGCCTAGTACTTCTACGGTAAGCGCCAAGCCTTAGGTCTTGTTTTATGAGGCGTGACATTGTTCTTGTAGGTATTTTCATTTCTCGAGCCATAATTTTCTGTTTGCAGAGGGGATTTCCTCGGATTCTTTCCGCAACTGCTTTGATCACTGCTGGCGTCCTACTTTGGCGAGTTCGGTCACTTCTTTGCTCTATCATCAACAGAGGAGATCTCATTGTACCGTTTTATAGCGCGATAGATTTTTTTTTTTTTTTATATTTTGAGTGGTTTCAGCAATTCGAAAATCTTAGTGGGAGTTTTACTGCATTTTGTGCAGTGCAATAATGGGGACGCTGTTCTCTTTTTTGCCCCACTCCAGGTTTACGTTTCGCGTATTAAATTCAACTGACTCATAATTGTTACTTGTTTTCAAAATATATAACGGACAAATAGATATCCATTTGTCCGTTATATATTTTGAGAACAACAACAGATAAATACAATTTTTTTGTTGGCGTGTTATAAGTTAGGGATAGAACTTATGGCAGGACTACGTAAATTCATTTTTACTTTCACTAGAGGTTATCCCTAGGCTTAACCATCATACTTTGCGAACAAATAATAGGGATATCCATGATCTGTGCAACAATTTTTGTAAGAGTGCGAGATTTTATTTATTTTGTGCAGATCGTGGACGCACTTCTTCTAATCTGTAGCAAAACTCAAACAAAAGTCAAAACCAGGCTGACACAAACGTCAAAATCAAGTACACATATTTAGCTATTGCAATAGGGTTGAGGTAAAACATAATTAGTATATTTTGTTGTTATGGTGCAAGAAAATCTCGCACTTTTTCATTTTTCCAATGATAGAAGACCAGTTGCACCAGATCGAATACCCCTAGTAGTCCCTAATAAACCTCAAAAGAAACCCCACATAAACTCACCACAGCATTTCCAACAGTGAAATGTCAGATTGAGCAACAAATGTTTCCACAAACTTTCATTAAGACATTTTCATAAAATAGAAACTCCTATAAAGAAACCTTAAATTTAAAACAAAATAGACATTATGAACTGCTTGAAAGGAGGATTCGTACATTCTGGTTAGAAATCCAAAAAAAAAAAAAACGTGACACCGATTTCCCCTTTCTTACCAAGTGTATTGTCACTTGTGAGTTGTTAGTCTGGTTGGCTATTGCACTTATCGAGAATGCTAGGATTCGGAAGCTTGTTTAAAAAGTTGATGAGGGTTGTTCCAGATGTTCTATTTTGTGCTTGAAATTAATAAGGCTAAAAGAGTAAAGGTTCCAGCCAATAAGTTTTCTATCGTAAGCAGTGTCTAATTTTGTATTTTATGAATTATGTAGGGACCTCTTTCGTAATATATTCATATGAACAGTTTCACAACATTTTTGAAACGATATATTTTACAGACTCAACGCAAAAACAAAAATTTAAAGACGAAAATTGACGAATTTCTATCGAAACAAATAGTCAGAGTTTCGATTTTACACCATGAAAACATGGAACATAATAAATGAAGTATATCGAGGCAAACACAGAACTTAAATTAAGTGATCGAAAGAAATTTGGTTGTGAGTTCGAATTTGCTTGCAAACAATTTTGCTAAACAAGTTTCATAAATGAAACTGAAAATGTTGTGCCGTCAAAACTGCAGTATTAAAATTTTAAACCTGCTTCATCGAAGTTCATCGCTGTTACACATGATTGCTTTAAAGTCAGGTTGACTATGAGTTACAATCATTTTTATATCACCAATCAAGACTTAAAAGTCATACTTTACTAAAAATTGTAAATAAAAATCACTGCAGAAAAGCCTTTTTAGGCTCCGCAGATTTTTCTATGTGAACAAATTTTTGCGGTTATTATATAAAAATTGAATTTAAGACAATAGGACGATCTATCAAGTGGTTCCTCCTTAAAAAATAGGTTATTTTGACACTGACAGCAGAAAGTCAGTATCATACCTCCGCGGAACGAATTGAATCATTTTACGCTTGAATAACGTTGGGAAACATTGAAAACTAATTTCAAAAGTGAGTGTCCTAACAGTGCTTTTTTGAAAAGAAGTTTTCGCCGAAATGAAGCACCCACCGCGCCTGCTGTACGCAAGTTTGAGCAAAAAGTTCTTGAGACTGGTGTGTTAGTGGAAAACACTCATGATCCCCGTCGTCGTACGGTGCGCACAGACGAGAAATGTGGCACGAACTAGCACTAGCCTGAGGAGGATTCCGCAGAAAGATCTAGTCCATCCGTTTTGCAGTTTGGGCGCCCTTGAATTAGACAACGATTTTGGGCGAAAAATCATGTTTTCTGACGAATCGCATTTTCAACACGGTGGTGGCTCTGGCTACGTTAACAAACGAAATTGACTCATTTGGGGCTCGGAAAACACACACGTTATAGTCGAGATCGAGAAACCAATGCATCCACAAAGAGTGATTGATTATTGCAGATTGTGAAGTGGTGTCATCTTCTTTTTTTCTTCGAAAGTCAAGCTGGGAACAACGTTTCGTTCAAAGGTGGGCGTTACAGAGCCATGAAGACATGGATTTGTACAACCTCTGGTTCATCCAGTATGGCTCGCCATGCCACACAACCCATGCCACAATCGACCATTTGTGCACCAAATTTCTAAATCGTGTTATCAGCCATCTTGGCAATGTCGATTGGCCGCCTCGGAGCTGCGATTTGACCCCATTTGACTTTTTTTGTTGGGAAACGTGAGGACGGATGCAGGAAACAGTTTCCCTAGTCAACAGTACTCGGGTGAATCACTTCGCTGGATCTAGGGATTTTAACTCTGTTTTTCGAGGGCACACCTGCTCACGGAACTTCATTCGGGATTTTGATTTTAATTGATTTTACTTTTTCGAGGTTTTTATTTTTTGGGATTCTGTTTTTCGGAATTTCGAACGTCTTCCATCCTGAAAGCGTCGAAGATTTCACATTCCATAAAACTTCTATTATGCTTTTTCAATATGTTTCATACACCCATAGTATACTTATTATTCATGTCATATCGAAGTTCGTTTCGTAGTCATAAAGTCTCAAGTCCAAGAAGATTTGTTTGCACGTTTTTAAGGTGGGCTTTTAAACATTAATCCCTGAGCAGTAGGTCTTGTGTTGAAATACTTTGCATTCCAAGCAAAGATCTTTAAAGCTTTTAATCAAGTTGATAAGATTTAATAGCTGACAAATGCAAGTTTTACGTATTTGCAATACTTTATTATACATACTTAATCGTGTGACTTTAAATCCATAAATGTTTTGTATTAATTCATATCTTTGAGATTAACGAATGCATACAGCACCAAGGCTGTGAATTATTTTAACAAAAATAATGCTTCACCTTCCGATAAGAACAATGGCTAGTTTGCCTTCTATCATTTTTCATGATAATAGGTATAATGAAATCAAAAGCTAGAGGCACTTGCTGGGTATTAACTAGTGTGCTTTAGCTCACGAAAATAACTCAGTTGCTATATTCATCGCGTGCAAATTTTGTTTTTGTTATGCAATTCTTAAATGCAGTAACGGGATCTCCCATGAAACTACTCCTACGTAACGTAAAACAATTGATTATTATTAAATTTTGTATTTCAATCTTGGACCTATTTAAAAAAAACTTATTAAATGGTTAAGCAATTGTTTTTAAAGTTCATTTGAGCGTCGCGACTCGCGAACCGCTGAGCTGAGAAAGGCATAAAATTACAGCAGCAGCTATATTTGTACTAGGTATATTATAAGGCTAAGGTTACACATAATCATGTAAGTTTTACTTACGTAAAGTTACTCACGCAAGCAACTTCTGAAAAAAAAACTGATGTAAAAGGCTTACAATACATTTTATCAACTTACGTAAGCAGTAAGTTGAATAAGAAACTTACAAGTGTTAACGCATATTTTGACACTTACGGAAACCTCAGAGCTTATACAGTGATAAGTTTACCACTTACGCGAAGCATTTCTTACTATAAATTCATCTATAATGTAAGCCTTTCGGTTTTTTACATCTGTAAATGTTCTGCGAGTGGTAGGAAAGACTTACATATGTGTTATCTTGGTCAAAAAGCTATGTTTGTAGAGGCTTAATGACTTTTCTGCGTTGCGAAGTAACATCATAGCCAGCAGTAAGTTCCCACACCTAAATGTACACAAGAATTTGGCATTCTTTTGACCATATCATCAACCAAATTGACCATATGTTGTGATTGATAGCATTCACCACCTTATTTTATAATTTGTGTACCTTATCGACAAGATAGGAGATACTCCGGTTGAACGTCTGAATCCTTTCGGCACGTGAACTTATTGACCTGTATCAGACTAGATAAATCAACCATCACACAAATTTTCACACTTCTACAAGTTTTAGAAAAGTCTTAAGAATTTCAGATCAGATCTTTTCAGATCTTTTAATCGATTTAAAAGTCGTCTATGAAAGCGTGAATAGTGATGATCTTGGCATTTTGTCAAACTCTTTTGATTGTGAAGGATGTCCATTTGTCCATGGAGAACTCGAAATGCTCCAACAAGGTTGGGAAGAACACCATCAGTCTTTTGATATCGAGAAAGTAACCTCTTTAATGTTCTTCTTGAGGCAATCGTGAGTAACTCGCTTGTTACAATGTTTTATAGATTCTTTTAACTACTTGGCTATAATCATGATATGTATTGACGTTATTGGAAGAACAATACGCGGTGTCAAGTGAGTATTCGAAGGTATTGAAGAGAAGAGAAGAAGTGCATGATGGCTGGTTATGACAAATCCAATCTACATCACTGATGATAGAGACGATGATTCTTATCTGAAGCTTCATTAATAGCTTAGTATAGGTATATTACAGAACCAAATGGAAAATTCTATGACTATTATTACACCTGTCTTACAATTGCGAAAATCTAATTTTAGATATCTCATCACATATTTTCATCTCAATTCCAAGAAAAATTCTTTCCTAATGCCTGATTACAAAAACGCAACTTTAATAATGACTTTTTTTAATGACTTGTGGAACATTTTTAAATAATCGTTTAGTGAACGGTAAAACGCTTTAAAATTAAAACTTCCACAATGATATATTTAAGATGATCTTACTTAAGTAAAGAATTTAAATTGCCTGATAATAGCCTTTAAAAGGGAGCCTAAGACTTGACATTGATCCCAGTACTTTGAATGCTAATATAAAGTACGAGTATCATCTAAGATTGTAGGATTTAGAACCTGAACATTCATATGAGTCCAGCCTGCCCGTTTTCAAGGTCTTCATTCACCCGAACACTAAGGGAATATCGTTAACCCTCATAGCGAAAACGGTAATGGAACAAGAATACAACCATGTGGAACTCAAAATATAATATTTAATATGTAAAACTTACTTAATCTACTTTTACTATTCAGAATTTAAAGAAAAACAATTTATAAAATCGTTCGACTAGTTTTTTTTCCGAAAACGATTTTCGTTTAAAAACTTTTTGAAGACCCATTCCAATTTTTGTTTGAGTATGTGAGTTTTAAGAACTTTCAAGTTTTTAAATATTAAAAAAAGAACCTTTTTGAAATTTGTACATTATTTCGTTTATAAAATGTTTTCCGCGTTAGTAGGAGTAGTTTTCCACAAAATCTGATTTGAAAAAAAAAACGTGGTCCTATGGCATTTGCTGTTATAAGACTTTTTTTGACATAAAAAAATGTTCATCCAAAAGAAAGCCTACTTAAAATACAGTATTCAGAAAGTTTTAAAGAAATAAAGGAGCCATTTTTGAGGAAAATAAGTTTGTGCTTTGTTAATTCTAAAAACCCTTCTGTAGAATTTCCAAAAAACACTTAGTTAAAAGTTTTGTGAATCAGCCCAACCGTTTTCAGGTTGTAGGGACCGTAAAGACATACAAGCATAATAGTCTGCCCCACTTCTTACAATATCCCTATCATCGTAATTTTTAGTTTTACTGTAAATAGCATTTTTTTTTAAAGAATGGACAACAAATTTCATAGAGACCATTAGTAGGATCATGGATTAACTATATAGCCCAGTCATTTTAGGCATTTTAAACCCCAATCTGCGGAAAAATTCCAATCAAGCTGAATTTTGGTACACACCTTTATTACGGCGTTGTTATGAAGATGTGAAAAATCGACATTGATATCGTGCCGGCAAAAAAAGTTATGAAGGTCAAAAGGTCACGAAAACCTAAAAAAAACCGTTTTTCGCAAATATCTTGGTTTCTATAGCTCCAATTATTTTAATGTGTATGACAAAATTGTACCCACCTTTTCTTATTCCATTTCTTGGTAACGAATTGACATACAACAATTTAAGGAACAAAAGTTATTGAGGGAAAACCGGAGCAAAGTCGAACATTTTGCAATTCCCCCTTTTCCTCTTTTTCCGTATCTCGGTAACGAAATGACATACAACTATTTTTGTACCAACAATATTTTAGTAAATTTAACGCTCTACAAAAAAGTATCGTACATTTTTGCCGTAGAACGTAAGCAAAAAAAGTTATAGAGCGAAAACGGGAGCAAACTCGAAAAGTTTGCAGTTTCCCCTCCTCCTCTTTTTCAACAGGGCCGGTGAGGTCCAAAACTTCGTCAAATGTTAATTCAATATTCCTGAACAATATCTCAAAGTTTGATTAACTTCCGACCTTTTTCTACCTGCCCACTGTATACTAAGAACAAAGTAATATATAAAAATTACGGCGGAGTGACAATAGTAATGGGCATGGCCTGGTACCTGATGGGCAAGCGGGGATCGTTGGGGGGTGTAAAAAGTTGGTGATTTTAACAAGAAGCCATAAAAACAACAATATTTCATGATTTCTCGGGTATATCCGAAGAAATAAGGTGGAATTCCTCATTTTTTGACATTTTTTGGCGAATTTTGAAAAATGACCTGTTTTTCGAAGTGCCATATCTCGGTAACTAATCGACATACAAAATTGATTGTACTAACGAAATTGTAGCAAATTTTATGCTCTACACATTTAAATCATTGGAGCTATAGAAACCAAGATATTTGCGAAAAACGGTTTTTTTTAGGTTTTCGTGACCTTTTGACCTTCATAACTTTTTTTGACGGCACGATATCAATGTCGATTTTTCACATCTTCATTACAACGCCGTAATAAAGGTGTGTACCAAAATTCAGCTTGGTTGGAATTTTTCCGCAGATAAAACCTAACATTACTGGGCTATATAAAAGTATGCTTTCTACAACGTTCAAATCAATGACATCAAATCAAGGAGGGAGTTAGCCTCATTCAATGAGTAAGGTTGACGTCAACGTTCTTACAAGAGTTGTTTTTTGGTTCTTTAAGACCAATATGCTTCGTTAATTATTCCACATTCCACAACAACTCCTGACAAATAGAGCGAAATAGTTTCAGCGTACCAGAAAAGTCAGATCTTAGGAAAGCAATTGTTTTAAAAAACTTACTTATAGCGAAGCGATTGATACATTTGTTAAAGTGTCAGTATTCATTATTTTCACTTATGTATGTATACATGAAAACAATTTCAGCCACATAGTAAGAAATTTGTATATAATATTACGTTTATTATATATGTACATACATACATCAGAATGAGAACCGGCAATCTTTGAAAAACAAAAACTGCAATTGATGCATTTGATTAAAATAAACATGACAAAAGTTAGATTGTTATCCCCTTCTGTTAATTATTGAGTTATTAATGATACTATTAAGATTTTTGCAGATCCATAAAATATGGTTATTGTCAATTAATAAAAAAAAATTACATTAGTGACTTGATGTCTCAGATTTCATAAATAATATCTCATGTCAGAATATCATAGAGTGATCTCAGTTATAAGTATTTATTCAATTAAAATTGATAGGTTTGACAGTCATGCTATACAATCAATCTCCATTCAGAAGTGAAATTACTAACTACCTATACTTACATGGTAGTTAAGAATTGACATATGCAACTGAGACGGACATAATTGTGGATTAAAGTATTAATTGAATCGGCGAAAATATGTTAAAACATTTTATACAAATTAATCTTAATTGAAGCTAATTTACGACTTTTAACAAAACTTTTGGGAAAAAGCCAAACAGTAAACATTTGAACTTATTTTAAGGGGCAAGTATTGGTTCCATGATTAAGATATAACCTTAAGTCGAACCTAAATAAAAAAACTCAATAAAATATTGTTTTCTTCATATCCGCGAGTTTATCGCAGAGTATGACAAGCGAATGTGAGGCTGCCGAGGGTTTACAAAAAGTATTTTTTTTTTAACTTCATGAGAAGTTTCGAAAATTGTTGTCTATGGTTTAACAGTTGAGAGAAAGTTATGCAAGTTTTTTGATTAAAAATATTATTTTTTTCACCAAATTTTGAATTTTAATATCGAAAAAAACACCCTAAATTTCAATTGAAAAATCTCACGTCAAAATATCTGATTTTTTAAAAAAATTGGTGTGCTTTTTATTTTCTGAAATCTCTAATATTCGATTATGTAAAACTAAATTACGTTACCAGGGTAAATTTCCCCAGAAAATGCAAAAAATACCAGCAACAAAAACTCGAATCCAAAATTTTTGTTTAATCATTATATAGAATTTTGAGCTGTTTATACCATCATATTATCGACTAATTATTGGTATCACATACAAAAAATGTGACTTACACTCTCAAACATTACTGTGTGTGCGTTGATATTCTGCAGGAATGGAAGGGACCAGGGCCCGATCCAGCTTTTTCGCCGCCCTGGGCAAAAATTTAATTCGCCGCCCTATTGCAATAAGAACATATAAGTTATAAAATTGTTCGTGCATTTTTTGACCGACTTTTGAAAAATGGAGGTATTCATTCCGTAAGAATGTAATATTGTTGGAAATGTAGAGAAACCGAAAAAATAGGTCGGACAATTCTGTCTGTCTGTCCTTCTGTTTGTATCGGACCCTACACCCTTAACGGCTCTACCGATTTGCTTCAAACTTGGTACACAGAACACAGTATTATTATAACATCTGATAGATTGATTTTTGGACCAAGCATTCTAGCTCTGAAATTAACGGTACCTGCCATGTGATTTTTATTGACAAACCCATTTAGGTATCTCAAAAACGGTTTATACGATTTTGTTAAAAAAATAAGTTTTTCTTTTTTTCTTCAGAGACTTCAAAGCATAGAATTTGTATTTCTTTTCTCCGTCAGAGTGTGTTCAGAGTGTGCTCTACGAGCTCCAAATAAATAGATGGGGCAGACTGAACTAAAAGCCAAACAAAAATATAAACGTCAAAAGTAACGCTTCGAAGCCAACCAATACCAATTAAATCGATATTTTAGCGGCGCGGCGGCTGGAAATTAAAACAAATAAAATGGACGCCGAATTGATTTTAAGTGTTAAAAAAAGCATAAGAAAAGGAAATTAATAGGATACTAAACTCGTTTCATTAATAGTTCAGAGCGCTCTGAACACAATTGGTTCAGAGGACGTTCAAAGCGAGCTCGATAAACTCGAACTTTGTTCAGAGCTCTTTTCTGAATGAAAACAAAAAAACGCCTAAAGTGCTAAAGTGTTAATAAAATTCTTCGACTTTATATTTTTGACGGATATATTCAGTCAAAATTCGTTATAAAGAAATGTGTTTTGAAACCTCGTGTTCTTTTTTATTTTCAAAGAAAATTGGTATAAAAAGAAATTAATGAAAGAAATACATAATCTTTTGTTAAGAAATTCAATTTTTGATTGCACATTTCAAATTTTGTTTTTTATTTTATTATACAAATCTTCCAATATAGAAAATAAAAAAATTAAATCATCTTTAGTTTTATCACTTGTTTCAATAAAACTTCAAAAATTCTTAAATGCAGTCCTCTTATCACTATAGTAGGGCTTTTTCGTCTCGTCTGAAGTAAACTCTTTTCAAACTGCTATTGCTCTCGATTTTTATTGATCATATCGCTGACAATAGACCTTAGTCTTCATCGGACCAATTGTCAAAAGTACCAATGACAGCTTTGTAAAACAACTGAGGATTGAACTTGTTTTACCTTCGAAACGCGAATTTGCAAACTTAAACTATATAACTGTACATTTTTACTTGCGATTATAGGTACTATAAGGCAAGTTATGGATTCGTGCAGAAAAAAAAATTTGAGATAACAATCACACATGACATTACGATGATGGAGAAGTCGAAAAAAGTGGGTCTGGGAATTCCGTCCGTCTGTCTGTCTGTCTGTCTGTCTGTCTGTCTGTCTGTCTGTCTGTCTGTCTGTCTGTATGTCTGTTCGCGCCTCTGGAGGCTGAACGGATGGGCCGATTTGCTTCAAATTTGGTATCTAGGATTTATTTGGCCGTCCCTCGGAACGTATTTTTTATTTTTGCTCTAGGCCCAAAAATAACGGCACCTGCCATACAATCGTGAAGAAAAAAATTGATTTTCTCAAAAACGGCTCTAACGATTTTGACAAAACTTTCAGAATACTATTTTTGCAGGACAATCTATCTTTTGGTTTGAAATTTTTTTTCAAAATTTGTCTAATAACGGTACCTCTCATAGAACAAGTATTTTCAAATCAAATTTTCTCGTAAACTATACATTCGATTTCAATAAAATTTTGGCCACAGGAAGTCATTCATAATTTTACTAATATGACATTTAAAAATTTTCAAAAACTTTTTTTTTGATTTCTTATAATTTTTTCAAAAAAATTTTTGGTTTTCGAAATATGTTGGAAACGGGTACATTGATTTTTTTTTTAAATTATTTTTCAAATGTAAACTACAGATTGCCATATATTTGCATACTCAAATAAATTTCAAAATGTTTTTTTAAAAAGTTTATCAAAAATAACCTTTTAAAAAAAAAACTGGTCCAACGATTTTCAATATTTTTTTTTCCTAGATTGACGTATAGCTTCGAAATTTTACTGCATACTTAGTTTTTCCGAGAAAACTCTTAAACTAATTTAAAAAATAAAAGAATTTTCGAAATTATTTAATTTTTTTTAATATCCATATATGCAGCCACTACGCAATTTATTGAACATAAGAGCAAGTTCGTGCGACCCAGTCGTGCATTTTATTTAATACATCTATACATTCGATGGAACCTTACTAATGTGGGATATTTTTTAAGAAGAAGGGGAACAGAATGAAATTTGCTATAGAAAGGAGAGTTCGTTATAAAGTAGTTTTACTGTAACTACATATTTATGTGTGAGGGGATTGGGAAAGTAAGGAAAGATGAATATATTTCTGATGACGGATACAATGTTTTTTGTGTTTCTTCGGTTACTTCAGCTCCCCACACACATCACACTTGTTTGAGAAAAATCAAAATTCGTTCTGATTTATATATTTTCTCCCATGATGATCTTTATTAGAAGGAAACAAGAAAGCATTTTTTGGAAAGACATAGCTTTAATAATTCTCAATTTTCAAATTTTGCCGCCCTTGTAATTTGCCGCCCTGGGCAAATGCCCGGCCCCCCCCCCCCCCCCTAAGACCGGGCCCTGGAAGGGACCTACAATATACCACCGAATCCGAACGGCTAACAGGGAAGCACTTTCCATGACATTAATAACTCCTGAAGGATTTGTCACTTCGTCGCAAGAGGCAGTACCCCGAAAAACAACTTTTAGGTGGATTCGTCAGGGATCGAATCCAGAACCTTCGGCGTATCAGTCCGACATACTAACCACTACGCCACGGGGTACTGGTATCACATAATTGTTGAAAAACATAATATTTCAATCATTTTTGTCACCGAATATACCTAAAATATACTTCAAATCTATTGTTTTGGGAATTCACTCACTAACAAATAAGACAACACTTCCATTGAAGACAATTACACATTGCATTGTTCTAAACCACATTCCTAGTTTGATTTAAATTACACAAGTACCTAAGCACCTCTAGATCATCTTCAGCACTGCATGTCTGGCTACGGGCCTGAACCCTGAAGTAGCTTTAATTTGTTTTTAAAATGTTCACCAACTTTTTATTGATTGAATCTCCTTAAACATTTTTCTTTGGACAATTGCAGCTCTAGGACCTAACCTGTGCAACACACTGTTAACACCTTAAACTTCAATTTCAGTTACAAAAATCGTGCTATTAAATTATACTGCAAACAATTCAATTTGCAGAGAGATAGAGCTAGGCGGAAATTACATTTTTAAGCTATTTTTATTTATTTAATTTAATTTAAGCTATTCGAATTCAGTTTTTGATTTTTTACACTTGAAGCTAGACTGTATTATACCTATGTCATTTTTCTGGATACACTATCTCCAAATTTTTAGTTAAACAAAGCATTCACATTTAACTTCATCTAAAAAGACTCAACACGTTCCAAATGTTACAAGCCGATCAAAAAACGCTTTCAAAAAACGCATTGCCACAAACCAAACCACAATCATAGGTGTAACCAACGAAAGTCACTCCGAAAAAAAATTATTTGCCAACTTTTTTTAAAACGACACTGTTAACAATAAAGAGTTCAAAAAACTCACCGCTTAAACAATTCTTCGTCGTACCACGGTGGTAGTTCCAAATCACGTCCGTCGTCTTCTTCCACCGCACCTTCCTTCAACAAATGTTCCAGATACTTAACGGCTTCCGGATTTTCTTCTTTGGTTGTCTCTTCCATTGGCATTGAGTTGCCACCTTAAAAATACGAACAAACACAAAAAAAAAAAAAAACGTTACGAAGACGCGTAAACAAAACAAGAAAATCCGTAGGCAAGCCCATCGAAGTGAAAGTTATAATGCTTTCGTTTTCATATCAGTCAAAGTCAAAGATACTTTTTTGTTGACTCTGGCTTGGCTGAGAAGAGAGCAGAACTGCATTGTTGTTTGTCGTTAGTCTCCTAGCCAAGTCCTTGTTGTGAGCTTTTTATTTTGATGAGATAACCTTCACTTACCGTTAAGGTAACTTTTGGTATTCCTGCTATTCCCCATAGCTATTGTATCTTTCGTATTTTCATAAAACCTTGCAGTTATCAATCTTGTTGCATCCGCCTTTGATGGATAGATAGAGCTACCAATGAGCTTTGTATCTCAAAGAACACAATTATTATTGGATTATATAAACAATTTAATTGATTACAAGCTACGAAAGTTGTGATTGTACATCTGGCTTGGAGCACATGTTTGAAAGAAATGAAAAATGGAACTCACTCAAGTTGCTGTACTTTGTAGACTGAATCGTTTTCGTCGTGCGGTGGTAATTTCGGTGTGGGTCGATGATGAGTTTGTTTTTAAATGTGGAGGAAGAAAACGAATGTGTGTATGGGTATGAGTTAAATATGGTTTTAGAAGCTTTAAGTTTAGGTATAGTTTTCAGTGTTCTTTTTGGAAGTGGGGATGAGAATTGGAGAACTTTTGGGAACTTGGGGAAAGTATAAAAAAAAACAAAAATGGGCTAAGCATGCATTTTTTCGTTGATTAATTGGAATGCACTTGCACTTGCACTGGGCTGCCTATAGAGGCAGAGATACATAAGTATCTATGAAATTCAAACGCGCCAAAGTAGCAAATAAAAAGCTTCTATCAAACTTTTATATGAGTAAAGCGTTAAAAAGTATGTATGTTATACCTACATATGTATTTACCGGCACACAAACATTTGGTCAAATAATAATATTCAAACCAAATTTTATTTTATAATAGCTCTTGATGGAGTTAATCTGAATAGTAACCTTTGGTTATTTTCAACCGGTTTACTTTTTATTGCTTTCGCGAAATTTCCGAAGTTGTAAGACCAATGATATTTTCTATTTAACCATCCCGACGAAAGAACAGTGGAACGATTTTATCAATTTTTGTTTGTCTTCTATGAATAAAAAAATGTATTGCAGTGCGTAAATCTAGCTAAGACTCTAAAACGGGTTGACCTATTGGGATGAATCTTTTTGATGTGAAACATCTATTGGCTCACCTAGGCAGTAAAATCGATCGTAATTGTAACGAAAAAAAGGCATGACCCTTGATAAAAATTTTCAAAGTGGAAAGTGTTGGGTGGTTGGTGGTTTTAGGTTGGGTGGTCGCTGGTGATGCTGGGGCGGTAGTGGTGGAGGGGGTAGGGTGGTAGTGGAGTAGGGTTATTGGGGGGGGGGGGGGAGGGTGAAAAATTGTGGATGGTCGGTTGGTGGTTGTAGGATGTAGGTGGGCTGGATGGTTGGTGAGGGGGAAGGTTGTGGAAAAAATTGTCAAAAATGGTATGTGGTTGGTGGTAGGTGGGGTGAGTGGTACTGGTGGGAGTTGATGTGGGGTGGGGTGTAGGGAAGTTGGTGAAGAAAAAAATGACGAAAATGGTGGTTAGGTGGTTGTAGGTGGGGTGGGTGGTTACTAATGGGGGTTTGGTTTGGGGTCGGCGGGAATTGACAAAAGTGGTGGGTGGTTGGCTGTTGGTTCTAGGTGCGGTTGGGGGAACTGAGGGTTGTTGGGGAGGGGGTTTGGAGGAATTACGTTTTTCTTTTCACCAATCAGAAAAAATCGACAAAAATGGAAGGTGGGTTGGTGGTTGCAGGTCGATTGGGTGGTTACTGGTGGTAGGTATTAGGTGATGAAAAACTTATAAAAAATGGTGGATGGTTGGTTGCTCGTTGTAGGTGGGCTGGGAGTATGGCGGTGATGGCGGTATCTGATGGGTGGTTTGAGGAAAATTTTGTTCCTATGTGTTTATAAATGAATATCATCTGTAATAATTGATATTATAATAAAATGATAAGACAAATATATTGATTTAATTAACGAAAACCTAAATTATTTCACTCCATATTTGTTTATGTTTTTTTTAAATTACGAATTTTAATGTAAACTTGAATGTTTCACATCTGCCGGGCGTCCCGTGGCGGCTAATTTTGTTTTGTTTTCTTCTTATCTGTACTGCAGTTGCTAAGGCTGTTTTGTATGAGGAAGTACCTACTAAAGAATAACTCGAAAAATTTAATTTCGATAATGAGCGTAATCCAACAGACGATGCAACAGAAAAGTCAGTACTTAGAATAGCAGGGACATTAAAACTCATGACTGAATTTGCTAACAAAACGAAACTCGCGACATATCGCCAAAAAAATAGCTCAATGGCAATTATAAAGGGTGTTTTCTTTGACGTGTGTTTTTCAATCTGACAGTACTTTTTTAGGAGTCTTTTTGACAGCTGTCACTTGATTTATTGTCAGTTTGGTTTGCCATTTAATAATGAATAGACTTATTCCTGAACAGCGTTTAATCGCCCAGGAATTTATTCGAGTCAGCCGCGGCGGCCACTTGTCCAAAATCATTTTTAAAACATGGCCATAAAATTAAATTATATGTGTTTTATTTCTTCTTGAAAACCACACGTCTAAAAAAACACCCTTTACTACAGAGATGCAAATTGATCGGTGGGGACAAATGCACGATGGATCCACAAAAGGTCCATGACATAACTTTGTTATCATGACAACCAAAACATATTTGGTGAAGCCATGATTTTGTTGTCCGGTGATTTTCGTCAGATTCTCCCCGTTAAACGTGGAATGTTCTACTGCAGCTGACGGCGGTGTTTGAAATCTTCAATTTTATGAAGACATTTAGATTAACGACTGACGCGCGTGTTGTTTTTTTTTTTGCGAAATAGAACTGTTGATGTATTTTCGAAGCAAATATTGGACGTAAGCAATGGGAAAATCGCTGTTGACATCTCGACAAGGATAATTTCATTGAATTATGAATTCTGCCAGTTGACATAATCAAAGAAAGAACAAACAACGTAGGTTTAAAATTTTTAGGTACCGATATTCAGTTTTAACCTTGTTTTTCCGTTCGTTATATGAAAAATATACCTCTACGTTCCCGTTAAAAGCTGTAATATGAATTAATTTGTTAAGGTTTTCTAATTATCGATCGCAGTTTTGAAGTTAGAAGATGAACATTTCGGTTTGCATTCCTTGTCCCTGGTTATGTAATATCCAACATGTTGTGGTCCAAGAATTGTCACATACAGCCATAATCGCAATTCCCATTCAAAATCTAATTTTTAAAAATCGAAGTTATATCTTTGTTCAAATCGGCAAGCTTAAAATTGAATGTCACCTTTGTATATAAAATCTATAGTAATATGGAGACCAGTATCGACTGATGCGACACCTACAGCCTCCAAACCTTTTTTTTTTATTTCTCGTTTTGGAGAGAAAATAGTGGTCAGATGGTTTAATTATTTGATAAAAACTCAAATGCAAGAACGAGAGTGCTTTATACAAAATAATGAGTGTTAGATAGAAGCCACAGTACAAAACAAATATTGAGTGGATTTGATTTTTAATGGATTTTATGACTGCGGTGTATGAGTGTGTACGTAAGAATGAATATTTTGTTTTCGTACGATGGTACTAGGTTGAGTGGATTTGAGCTTGCGAGGATGTTGTTTGTGTATTGGAATAAATGTTTTTTTTATTTGATGGATATGCATACGGTTTGGGAAAATGTACGAAAACTTGATATTATTCTTCTGCACCCATGGTTGCCAATGAAAATATTGTTAGTTGACAGAAATTTTTTTTTTAATTGTAGGTATACTTAGATAATGTATTGGGTAGGTACCAATAATACATGAAAATATGAAATTGAGATTAAAGTTGTTAGTAAATTTACTAAATTACGAAGCTGCTTATGCATTAAGATAAACATTTTTTCATTTTTCTTGCATAATTATTTTAAGTTAGATACCTACCTATGTACTTATATTACTATTTTTGTTCTCAAAATTCAATGCTCCCTTTAATTTTAAATCCAACACTGAAAACCGTATGGCTCTATGACTTTTTATTGCCAAGCTATTCAAAAGTAACCGAACCTACTTGAAGAAGTCGGTTCGGTTACTTTTGAATAGCTTAGCAACAAAAAGTCATAGAACCATACGGTTTTCAGTGTTGGATTTAAAATTAAAAGGAGCATTGAATTTTGAGAAAAAAATTAGCACTTAATCACATAAAATTTTGAAAAAAATTAGTTTTAAAATTATTTTTTTAAATTTTTTTTTCATAATTTTGAGTTTGAAAATTAATATGAATCACCCTGTATATACATACCTATGTATGTACCTAATGTAATATATAAATACATTATGGGCACTGCATAAAAAAAAAAAAAATTGTTTAAATAAACTATTGGAAATAAATTAAGAATCTACTCATGCGGCAAGCTTGTTTTCGTATACGTATGATATTCTTGCAAGAAGATTTTTACCGTTTTGACGGTTACAGCAGGAAATGTGAAAATGTGAATAAGAACTTGTTTCTTACGGGTTAATGGCTAGCTTGAGCGAGATAGTAGGTGTATATCTAATTAGAAACCTAATAACTTTTTGCGTCAATTTCAAATCAGTTAATGATTTGACTTCTTGTTATCGGTTTCGTTGATTTGAATCAATTATTAACTTTTCTAATACGGTTGTGTTTTACCATTTCAGTTTTTTTCAAAACTTCAAAGCTTTTATATATCTACATATATACCTACATTTATATCCTTTTCAAAATAAATCTGTGCGCATTTTTAAATACCTACGAAATTAAATCGAGCTCGTGGTTGTGTAGTGAATTTAGTTTTGAGGGATTACATATATACTTACCTATTACTAAACTTAATTATAATCATAATATATTATCCCTAGTGTGCCTACACGGTTTTCTCTAATTAAGTAATTTTGCATAAAGTGTAATTTCGCGATTTTCATGAGTTTTTTGTTCAAAAAAAATATTCGTGAGCCCCCTCGCGCTTAAAAATAATATAATATTCCTATAGCTATACATTTTGCCATTGTTTTTTTGTTAATTTGTCTGTACGTCCTTGAGATAGTATTTTTGAAAATCGCTCTTGTTGTTCTGTCTTTTTTTGTATTAATATTTTTGTGCAGTGAAAAAAGTAGTGTTGGTTTTTTGGTTGGTGAATTTTTCAGTCGTTAGGTGAGTTTATTTATACAGGTTATTTACGAACACATACAATATTTTCATATCCCATTTCTTATATATATTATTTACTTTTTATATTTTTAGGTTTTAAATTATTATATTTTTATTATTACATTAATTACCAAATAAAACATATATTAACATATAAATTAAAATCATATAAAATGGTTATTTTTTGTTGCTATGGTACTTGTAAGGAGAAGCAGAAACCCTTCGGGTCTGTGTCTTTCTTTAAAGTACCAGTAGATTTCAGGATGCAAGTGTGGATGAAACATGGGGGAATTTCACCCACCAAAGGTTTGCCAAAAAACCCATTCATGTGTGAAAAACATTTTCATGCAAAGGATATAAAAATCAATTCAACGCGGAAAGTGTTAAACAAGTTTTCACTACCAATGTCGTCATTGTCGGTTTGTGGGTGTACTGATAAGGTGACTGACGATTCATGTCGCATTATCATGGAACAAAGTCGGTTAGCGGCACCATCTTCCTCCGCGGTACTTGTTGAGCCAAGTAAGTCCCAGACTTTGTTAACTTCAACGTTAACGTCTGGGCCTCTAAGTACAACGCCTGTGATACACAGTGAAGGAAGGGAGTCCCAAATGGCATCAACCTCCACGGTTAAGCCGTCTGGTTCTCAAAATCGTAGGCAGTTTCCTATTCCTTGCAGCCCAGTTCCATCACTGGTAAATTTGGCTGAAAGTGTTAATAGAACATATATTGAAAGAGATTACACTCTTCCTATTTTACCCATTACAGCCCCCATTTCCCCATCCCAATTTCCCTCCCCACCAGGATTTTTTGACTATAGCCCAGAAAATTCTCCACAAAAAAGATGCAAGGATACCCCACAAAATAGTCCACAAAAGACCTACTACATGGATACTCCGAGAAAAAGTTTCAAACTCAACACGCGAGTTGTTTACGAGAGGCGTGGTATAGCTCGACGAATCGCTTGCACCCCAAGAAAAGAAAGAACAAAAAGCAAAGTTTTTCAGAGAAGTGTGGAAGATTATTTAGATACTTCCACAGCAGATGTGCGCACTTTTGTTTTAGCCCAGATGTTCCACAAAACAGGAGCTCATTGGAGAAATAAAGAAAAGGATTTGTTTTTAAAATTCTATTATAAGTCCCCTTGCTTGTATAAATATATGCTGAGTATAGGTTTTAATCTGCCAGCAGTAAGCACTATTTACGGTTGGCATGCGAAAATTCGACTTCCAACTGGATTCAGCAAGGAAATATCCAACTTGCTGACGGATAAGTCCAAAAGCTTGACTGCTATGGACAGGAAATGTGTCCTGCTATTCGATGAAATGTCTATAAAAAAAGAATTAGAATATAATATAAAGGACGACATGATCTACGGGTACACGGACTTTGGAGAGCACGGAAGAAACAATACAATAGCCTCCAAAGTTATAGTGTTTACCCTAAGAGGCTTAAATAAAAATTGGAAGCAAACAATTGTATATTACATAGGCTCACCAAAAACTGCTACCTTGGTTAACATGATAAAGCAAATAATAACAGAAGTCCTTAAATGTGGTCTAACCGTAGTTGCCACAAGCTGCGATCAAGGAACCACAAATGTATCCGCATATAAGAAGCTTGCCCCGGCCCTGTTGCACGGCTCCCCTTTCGTGGATATAGAAAAACACAGAATTTTCTTGTTGCACGATTACCCACACCTCTTCAAGAGTGTGCGAAATATATGGATGAATAATACCACTATTCATGTTGGGAATGATACTGTTAGCTGGAAAATTCTCGAGAAGCTGGTTGAAGAAGACTCGAAAGGGGACTTTCAGGTCTGCTTCAAGCTCTCGAAGGCACATATCAACCCAAGCATTTACGACAAATTGTCAGTAAGGTTAGTCACCCAGGTTTTTAGTTTCAATGTCTATACATCAATAATGTATGCATTGACGACAACCTGCTTTAGACCAGATGAGCGCAAAGTTGCTGAGTCAACAGCTATATTTATCAAAGGGATGAACGATCTCTTTGATAATCTAAATACAAGCAAGCTTTATTCAAGAAACCCGAACAGCCAGGTTCTGTCTGAAAGCACAGACATTTTAAAATCTTTAAAAAAAGCAATCAACTGGGTTTCAACATGGAAATCATCAAGCTCCCATACAATTCCACCTTGCTTTTCTGGGCTGCGTCAAACGCTCACGGGAATAGTTCTGATGTGTGAACATTTAAAAAGTGAAGAACAGACCTTCTTTCTGCTGGGACATCTTAACACAGATGTAGCAGAAAACGTATTTTCAATGATACGCACAAGTAAAGGATCTTATGAAAAAAATCCTTCGGCTTTAAGATTCGTTCGAAATCTAAAGCAAATCATCTTCCAGCATCTAAGTTCAGCTGCGTTTTCTGCATACGAAGATGCTGATGCAGTCCCATTACTGGAAGGAGCTGATCTCAAAAATGATACAAAAAAAGAACCAGTAAATGATGAGGACTTTGTTTTAGAAAAACCAGTGGAAGATGACATTTTAACGAAGGAACTGACTATTGAGATAGCAGTTAATCATAATAAGGAACTCGATGGCTTGGAACAAGATGTCGAGCCAGACGCAGAAGAGATGGTGCCAGACCAGCAAATCCTTCCGAAAATCCAAATTTCATGTTCTAAGGAACTACAAAAGGCAGCTGCCTGTTATTACGCCGGATTTGCAGCACAAAAACTTAGAAAAAAGTTGAATTGCAAATTTTGCTCTCAGTTCTTGGTCGATGATTTGAACCAGCCAAGAAACCAAACATTGCTAATTGAACTGAGAGCTTATGAAAGCATAACCACCCCGTCAGAGTTTGGAAAATTGACAGTTCCCTCAACCAACTTTGAAGATATGGTAAGCAGGATACAAGCAGTTTTTGAAACACAATTTCCGGAACGACAACATCAAAATAACCTCGTCAAAACTTGGGTCGTTGAGATCATGCAAGAAAGGAATCATTTAGATAGCTGTAGAAAAGAGCACAAAGAAATAATTGAGAAATTTATATTGACTGGACTGATATTGTTTGGAATAAAAAGAATAAACAAGGAATTGAAGAAAAAGAATAAAAAGGAATAAGAAATGTATATGTTATGTAAATGTATATAAAGTAATGAGGAATAGGCCTCCAGGGGAAACCTCAAAAAAAAAACGCATCTGGTATTTTACCCCACTGGGTGATGTGGAAAAAAATACAGACGCTGACGATAAAATACTTTCTTTTCAGTTTCAAGGAAATCTATCCAGCAGTTTAATAGGTAGGTATAGGCAGAATTATTGTACGACACACTTTTTTCAACTAAACGTACCTATATTTGTTTTTAAAGTACATAACTAGGTATATTGTGAAATATTTTATAGATAGGTAAACCATGAGATTATCATAGGCATACCTACATAGTTAATAGAAACACAATAAAAATGCTTTGAATAAAATTTAAACTTCTATCCCATTTGATGCCGATTTTATTCATAGTTTTCAATAATTGTATAGGTATCAGAAAAAAAGTACTCATACGCCACAGTGCATTATGAGAGATGTACAATGTACCTACAATAATTTAATGTTGCAGGAGTACCTACTGTTCAATGAACATGAATACCTTAAACGTTATAATAATGATTTTTCTGAATCTGGGCAATACATTCTTTTGCTTTTTGAAATCACTTCCATCAACCAGGACGATATTGTTGATAAATATGTTGATCATGAACATTTACCTTAATAAGGTTTTATTTCCAGCTTAAACAAAATCTGCTTCGTCGCAAGGTAGGTATGTGTCTATAAAAGACTTAACGAACGTGTTAACGATAGTGACTATACTACCTATAATCGCAAGTAAATAGAAAAAAAAAATTTAAACAAAAAATCAGAGAATCCCGTCGGCATAATCCATATTGTTTAAATAACAAAATTCAATAGAGAAGTATCCGAATACGTCAGTGATTTTTGTATGCAAAAGCAATCGGACTTCCAAGAAAATAAACGAAAAAAATATTGCTTAATACCTAATTTAAAACAATTTTTTGTGAATAAACAATAGCTTAAATAGTGCCAAAGTTTTTTAAACAATTAATCTTTAAAAAAAACTTGTAGGTATTGTGCAGAAAAAAAAAATACTGCGGCAAAATATGTCCAACTTTGTTTTATACCTATTTTGGCAGCACGAAATCAATAAAACTATATTATTTTGTTGAAATAAACTTATTGTGTTTATTCAACAAGTATCCCGATAAATTAAAACACAGTAAATATTATTGAAATATATTTTTTAATTATTAATTAATCAATCCACCGAAAGTGAATAAATCGCGCCAAAACAAGTCGCACTTTAATTCCGTATTTAAACGCAAAATACAAGTTTTTTTTTAAAGATTAATTGTTTAAAACACTTTGGCACTATTTAAGCTAACACAAAAAATTGTTTTAAATTATAAAGCAAGTTTTTTTTCGTATATTTTCATGGAAGTCCGATTGCTCTTGCATACAAAAATCACAAATTTTTATTTGTTTTCATACGAAATTTTTTTTGAATTTTCTCTTTGACGTATTCGGATACTTCTCTAAAAAATTTGCTACCGAGGGCAACATTTGTTTGTATGTATAGGAAGAAATCCACTCAATTCTATTTCATACAAGCAACTTTTATTTGCCTATGCAAAAGGTTTTCTCCCTCATCATCATTGTTGTTGTCAGACTGAATATTCTCTTTCCAACAACCTTAAATCGGTCATTATCTACGTTTGACATTCGTAAAAACATGATTTCATTATCGTTGTCGCTCTCTAAATTTCAGTAGCGCTCTCTTTCGCACATTTTGCTGCTGTGACACTACCAGCGCCATCCATAGCCTCAAAACCCCGTAAATAGTTAGTCGTTGGCCATACTACTATAGGTTCTATATACAAAGATGTCACTTATAATTAGTCCGGTCAAAATAGACATTTCGGTTTGCAAAAATTCGCATAAAACTGAAAATTGGTACAGACGTTGGGAACACTATTTCAAATAAACTAAGCAACATCCCCATCGATCCGACTGGTGCGTTAGAAGTTATTCAAGGTCAAAAGGTCAAATAAACGGTTTTTACAATTTTTCTTGTAAACGGTAGGTTTTATCATAAAAATACATGAGACAATGTTGTAGACCATGAAATTATCTACAAAACTTGTTAATATCATTTTTTTGTTAGAATAACTATTTCGGAGATATCGTGATTTTTAAACTTGAAGGAGTCACGTTCTATATGATATGCACATATATGCCACATGCATACATTTAGTCCAGTCGACAGGTTGGAAAAAGTGGGTGAAAGGTGGAAAAAGGACGGAAGCTAATGAAACTATCAGATATTGTTGAAGGATAATTAATAAATATTTTACGAAGTTTTGCACCTCAAGGGCCCTATGGAAAAAGAGATGGGGGAGGTTGAAGGTGTAACTTCAAAATTTTCGACCTTGCAACGGTTTTTCCTCAGTAACTTTTTTTCCTTACGTTCTATAGCAAAAGCATTTCCATTTTATAGTAGAACGTCAAATTTCCTACAATTTTGTTGGTACCAAAGTTGTTGTATAATAATTCTTTACCGAAATTTAGCTCTTTGAAAAACAGGTAATTTTTCAGAGTTTGCTAAAAAAAATTCCAAAAAATTCAGCTTATTTCTTCTAATAGACGAAAACTAGTGCGAGGTTTTTGTATGACTAGATTTTCTTACTACGATTTGTGCTGTTTAATAGTTTCTAAGAAATGTCGTTTGAAAATCTTGTCATACAAAAACCTCGCACTAGTTTTCGTCTATTAGAAGAAATAAGATCAATTTTTTGGAATTTTTTTAGCAAATTCTGAAAAATTACCTGTTTTTCAAAGAGCTATATCTTATAGCTATAATTTATGTGTGTATAATCAAGCGTGAAAACTTCAAATGACATGAAAAAGTATAAGGTGAAGATGTGAAATCCAACCTTCTTTTAATCAAATTTAATTTTTCCTTAAACTCTGTACTAGGAAGCAATGAAAATCTTAACCGAGTATCAAAAATTCAAGGAAGAAAAATATGATAATTTTCTGCTACCTCATGTGAACATTGCGTAAGTTTAACGTTAATTTTAATTGCATAACATTGTTTTGATTTTAAAATTAAAATAAAAGAAAGATCATCAGACTACAGCGAACTTGTTCGATTGGTTTTGATTATTAGATATTCACATAATTATTATTATTTAAAAAAAAAACCACATTAGATCCGTATTTGCATTTTGAAACAAAACTTGGGATCCAGTTTGTGAATGCTGAAAATCGTTAATCAAAATGCATCTACTTTTTGTATGCGAATTAGTATAGCTGACGGCTAAACCGAGCTTCAAAAAACAAATTAATGCTTTTTTCTTTTTTAATGATTCATACCGTTGCATTGAGACTGTGTTTTGGTTCACAAACAGTGTATATCCATACGGCGGGATGACATAATGTCCACGGACATAATGTCCATGGACATTATGTCTGCTTCAAATAGACATAATGTCCATGGACATTGTGACTAATTGGAAATAGTCATAAGGTCCATGAACGAAATAGACATAATGTCCATGGACCTTATGACGAAATCGAAAATTTGGACATTATGTCTAATTAGTAAATTTTGAAATAGACATAATGTCCACATGATGGAAATGCCAAAAAAAATCACAAATTCATAAAAAAGAGACGAATTTCTGTTTTTTAACGTAACTGTTAGGTTTTTATATTTTGTTTGATATGAAAACACAAAGCCGGTTTGAGTAATTGTTTGTTCATAGGCAAATTTCTTTAGTTCACCAATTCAGTCGGTAGCGCGAAGTTAAGCAGAAAAATGGCATCGGGGTCAGAAGTATTAGAAGTTGAGTTTATTTCGGGTTTTCGGAAAAATAGTGTTTTACTATATGTTGTTACAGAAAAACAATTATATCGGCAAAAACATAAGTACGATGATCGAACGAGATACGTTTGCTACAATTCAAAGTGTAATGCGAGTGTTATTTTTTATAAAAATAGTAATGAGTGGAAAAAACAGAAAATAATATACACGCTCATTCCACGCAGGAAGAGCTCGTTAAAAAAAATGAATTTAATGAATTCCATTAAAAGTGGTTGCTCTAATGTAAATTTAAAAAGAAGTTCCATAAAGGAAGTATTTGATAGGGAATGTCGCGACAACAAAGATTCTGCTCACCTGGTGCAGTACGGCAAAATGCAAAGACATCTTTGCCGTATCGCGCGAATTTTTGGCTACTATTTTTTACATATTTCAAATGCTTTCTTTTGAAATATGTAAAAAATAGTAGCGAAAAATCGCGAATTTTTGGCTACTATTTTTACATATTTCAAATGCTTTCTTTTGAAATATGTAAAAAATAGTAGCAAAAAAATCGCGCGAATTTTTCGCTACTATTTTTTACATATTTCAAAAGAAAGCATTTGAAATATGTAAAAAATAGTAGCCAAAAATTCGCGCGAATTTTTTGCTACTATTTTTTTTATTATTATTAACATATATTATTAAAAAACCGAACACACTATCATTTCTTTTAATTTTTCAGCTAAGCTCAGTATGGACATAATGTCCATAAATAAAACTAGACTTGAAGTCCAAAATTTCAATACAGACATTATGTCCACTTTTAAATAGTCATAATGTCCATGGACCTTATGACTAATTCCTAATTAGTCACAATGTCCATGGACATTATGCCTATTTGAAGCAGACATAATGTCCATGGACATTATGTCCGTGGACATTATGTCATCCCGCCATCCATACAAATGTGACAGAAAATTTAAATCAAAAGAAGACCAACCAGCATTTGTGTAAGCTTGAAGCTTTTAATCATCATAGGGAATGCCCAAAATTTTCACGACTTTCAAGCTTGATTCACATTCACTTTCGTAAAAAGTAAAAAGATCACTATCAACGTTAAGTCGAGGTCAAGAACATGTTTCTGTCGAAAAAGGTGTAAAGCCTTTTCTAGAGGGAACAAATCAACATCCGGATTCACTATAGCGATCCTGAAAATATGTTGACGGGGAGATACTCAGTCGATGTTAATTACTTGGGGAGACGGATTTTAACCAGTTCCTGTATGGTGATGACATGTAAGGGTAAGGTCACACCAGTGAATAATCGGCACAATTCATTCTGAATGACAACCAAGAGTTGCAGCCGCACCGCCGCACGACTAAAATGAGATCAAAGCCGAAGGGCTCCAAGTGAGCAATTTTAAGCATGCTGGAAATTAACTGGTTTGGAGCAAAATATTGTTGTAGAAATGTTTCCCACCGATTTCAATTCTCAATCCCATCCACGAAAATGGGAAAAAATCTACAACTGTCAAAATCTTCGCATTCCTCCAAATTCTGGGGAGCAGTGAAGATTAAGCACGGAAACCCATCATCTGTGTTTGAAGTAGCTTAAAACAGTGTAAATAGTAAATAGGTATGTAACGTGATTAAAAGGCCCCGAAAGAAATAAAATGCACGACTAGGTCGCACGAATTTGCTCTTGTGCTTCAGTGGTCTTGGGATTTGAGATTTTGGAAAAAAAGCATTAAAAAAATCATAAGAAAAATTTTATTAATCACTTAAAAATCACTAGGTACAACGTTTTTTGTAGAAAATGAAGTATAAGCTGTTTTTGAGAAAACTTAAAATTAAAAAAAAAAATGTAACTTTTTTTTAAACCCAAAAAAACTTTTTTTGAAAAATTTTAGAATTAGCTCTATTTCGTTTATGAAAGAGCTTTCGCATTAAAAATTTCATTGAAATCCGTTAAGTGGCTTACGATAAAATCGGATATGAAAAACCCATCCTTTAGGAGGTACCTACAGTCATAAGACTTCGTACAAAAAATTTATTCCAACCAAAACATAAAAATTACTCAAAAAACACCATTTGAAAAGTTTTATCGAAATCGTAGTAGCTGTTTTTGAGATAAATACATTTTTCATAAAAAATCGTATGGCAGGTAACGTTAATTTTAGAGCTAGAATGCTAATTTCAAAAACCCCTCTGTGGGACGTCATAATAATACTATGTACGAAGTTTGAAGCAAATCGGTCAAGCCATTTAGGCTGTAGGTAACTATACATACAGACAGGCAGACGTAATTGGCGGACCCACTTTTTTAGGCTTTTCTATCACGGTAATGTCATGTTTGATTGTCAAAAAAAAAAATGTACGAATGCATAACTTGCCTAGGTACCTACCTATAAATCGCTCCATCGCTTGATGTTTTCAACGCCATACCAGAATCGAAGGTAAACCTCACCGACCAGAAAGACGGTAGAGGCAGATTCTTAACGCACTCTTCTAAATTAGGATATCAAAGGTCCGGAAAGCAAAGGTTTTGAATCCTTTGAAGAAGAGCTTCGTCGAAACCAAACCATAAGAAGTCTTGGTTTGTCGAAACCAAACCATAATGAAGGCTTGGTTATAAACTCTATCAACAGCTTTCGAAATATCAAGTGGAAATATTGTACTTTCTCCAAAGCTCAAATGAGCTTTTGCTGTGTGCTTGTCTGCATACAAATATGTTTTGAAACTACGGGATTTGGAATATCAATGGGAGCTCCAACATGTCAAGAATTTCAAATTTGATACAAAAATATCGAGAGTCACGGTGTCATGACATAAGGCCATAGTGTCATGAGGCCATATTTCGAAATATGGCCTTATTACGCATTCCAAAGTGTCATAAGACCATATTCGAAGTGATGGCCTTACGTCGCTTTACCAAAGTGTCATAACGCCATTATGGCCTTATGACACCATTTTATAGGGGCACTGTTATGGAACAAAGATTTTTTTACATGGTATTTATATCGCCCACAATAGAAACTGCTATTCAGAGCTTGGGGATAGGTTCCACCAGAAACTATTGGAACTTTTAATATTGTGCTAACTTGCGGATATAAGCAATTATTAATTGTTCACTTTACACATGATAATCATGTACGTAAGTTATTTTAGTCTTAAGTTTTTGTTTTAATAGTAAAAAGTACCTAATTGCTTAATTTTTTTCATGTAATTGAATCCTTTTTCGCGCGAATTTTGAGCTATTATTTTTCTTTATTTAAATTTCAATCCAAAGAAAATATTATAGCTGCAAATAAATATAATACTTTGGACAACTAAAAAAATATATCCCAAAAAGGATTCAATTAATAAAAGCGCGAAATTGGAGCTATTATATTTTCTTTCTATTGAAATTTAAATAACTGAGATAATCCTACAATTGTTTTTCCATTATTCTAACGGTAAAAAACTTTATTTTGTTGTTTTCAGTATAATTTCATAGTAATTCTTTAAATGGCATATGGCCTTATGACACTTTGTCAAAGAGTCATAAGGCCATATGAAATATGGTCTTATGACGCAAACAAAATATGGTCTCATGACGCTTTCGCAAAGTGACATAAGGCCATAACGTAAATTATTATGGTCTTATGACACTTTTGAATGCGTCATACATATTTCGAAATATGGCTTCATGACAGTATGGCGGTATGTCAGGGCACCGTATAGAACTGAAAACTGAACACTGTTATGCTTGCCTAAATATTCATTTGAATATAATGCATCTCCAAAATGTATAAGATACCTATGAATAACCAAGGATGATGCGACTGAATTCAACTTTCTTTGAACTTTTACTTTCGTTTTCCGCCATTGCCGTCGGCTCTCTTAATAATGCAAACTCTTATAAAAGGTGAAATGCCATTAACTCCTTTGAAGGATATTACCCCATAGGGCCAGCATATACTTTCGATTTCAATTACCTTTGTCTGACGGCGTTGACTTTATATATCCGAGAGTCGATACCGAGGTTAATTGATTTTGCATGTTTAAGGCCTTAATGTTTTCCTGCGGGCAGGAACAAAAACACAGCCCCCACTATGCACCATGACTGTGTCATTCTAAGTTTATCTCCAAGTTGGAAAAGTTGTTAATGCAGCGATGAATTATTTTAATCTCTTCGTCCTTTTATATTTCCCTCACACTAGGGCTTTTTTGTAAGATTTTTGAAATATAAAAAGTTAAAATTCTCTTTTTAAATCTATTGGTTGCAGCAGCATGGACCACCAAAACGAGGATTTGCACGAATATTTTGAAGATCTCAATCTTCTTCTTGCTGAGATACTCTACACAACACAAGTCCATCGATGCTATGCCATTATAACTGACGAAACTCACTACACGTTGTTCGAAAAGAAACTTTTTGAAAAATCTCGAAAGCTTCATTCGAATTTCTTTTTAAAGATTTCTGATTTTGAGGATTTGATGTCACCAAACTATCAGACTGTCAGGGTGTTGAAGGAAATTCGGGCTCAAAGTTGTGATCTGCATATTGTGTTATTGTCTAATGGAAACCAAGTGAAGAGGTTCATGATGTTTGTGGATGAACACCGGATACTGGATACGCGTGCTAAGTTTATCATGCTCTATGATCATCGGGTTCTTGCTGAAGATATGATCAATATTTGGAAGAATGTCTTGCAAAGTGTTTTTATAAGATGGCAGACTGTGTCGAAGGGTGGCGACAGCAACAATAGGAGGTAAGAAATCTTTAAGTTTGCAGGTATGCAACTTTGTAAAACTATCGTTTCAATGGTTTGTAAAATTATGACGTCGTAAGTGAACTGTCAAAACTAGAATAGATAATCGTTTACGACAAAACGCAAACTTTCTCACTTTCCTTAAATATTATCAGAGGAAATGGTGAAATTTGAAGGTCAAAACAGCCCAATGGAAATCGAAGAACATGACAAAACATGGTTTTGTTTTGTGTGCAAAACTGACGATATAATGGATATGCGTCTTTGCGTCTCTTGCAACAAATATGTGCACGAGATATGTGTTGGACTGACGAAACGCGACAACGAGATCTTTATCGGTCCTATATGTGATAGGAACTGATTAGAGGTTGATGCTATTATATATAGCAATAACATCCTTCAGTGATATATATTTTACTAAGAAATTAAATTATTTATTTATTTTTGTTACGTTTTTGAAGTTTATTTATTGTTCTTTTCTTAGCCTATAAATAGGCATCTTATTTATGATTGAAAGTTCCTAAATACCTTTAAGTTCTTTTGTTGCTTTTCATACATTATAGTTTATAGTTACTAAGTATGAAAGAAAGTTATGTTTTTGAGTTTTTATTAATTTCTGTTTTTTTTTTATATATAAAAAACAATAAATATAGTTTCTTTTTCGTATTCCTGATACCTCAAATATAATCAAAATGAATTCTAATAAAAAATGAACTGATTAAATTAATTGTTTGTTAGTTTTAGTCGAAGAATTTAAGTATGATCAAGTCTCCCCAAGGGGGTGGTCAAGTCCCCCGGCTTAGGGAGACTTGAGCCAAAAATATGTTCCCAATCATCTAGCATTTGGCAAAAATCACTTGCGTGTATGTAGCTTTTAAAATACAAATCTTGAAATACATAAATGTATCTTTAAAAAGATGTATCTAACATGTGGCTATGATAAATAGAAAAGTTTTTATGAACGATTTAACAAAAAGTGGCTCAAGTCTCCCGCCTTCCCCCTATCTATTTAATTGTTAATTTTTTTTTTGGCAGAAACAGGTTTATATAGGAATTGGGTTGTTTTTGTGTTGTTTTTGTGTTGTTTGTGTTTCTGACTATTGAAAAAGTTTGGTTTGACGAAGAAGTTTGGCTTGTCGTTGCCAAAGAAGCAGCTGTAGTATTTGAAAGAAAGGCCTGAGATGATGATGTCGTTGGTGTTGTCCCTTCAATTGTGATTTCATTCGGGATCGGGACGACTATGTTGTCTTCACTCAGACTCAACGCAGACGTAGAAACAACTGCTGGAGTTTGACGTCGTTCTATAATAGCAGTGTATAGAGATAATTCAGCAGCTGACATGATTGACATTGTGAACGATATCTTAAAACTACTTAGTTCAAAGTTCAACTTCAAATACACATATTCAAAAACATTGAACCAATCACTCACATAAAAAAAGAAATAAATGTTGTGGTTTAAAATAATGTATAGGTACATCATCTTCACTGCAAAGCTAAATAGCTAGTCTTCTACACAAAAGTGTTTTGTCCATATATTCGTCTGCGCATTCCCATCCACTTTGGCAATTATTTGTTGCTATATTAACACATTCGTATATTGCCCAACGTTTTATTATTTTTCTTTTGAAGAATACAAAGTAGGTTCAAAAGATAATTTTATATGCAAATGATCACGAAACAAAACAAAACTCTAGGAAGGCAAACACAATTTTAATTCAGAAGAGTGAACCATTTCTTCCACATAAACTTGAATCTGATATAAAAAAAGTTGACCTTGTACTGAGTTTGGTTTGTGATTGTCTTAACTCTTAATAGGCGTTTTTCTTTTTAAGTTCACAGCAGAGCCTGAGTTGTAAAAAAAAAAAAAAGTGTTTCTTTTTTGCTTTAGAGATTTCAGAGAATTGAATTCGTATTTCTTTTCTCCTTCAGAGTCTGCTCTACGAGCTCCAAACAAAAAGATGGGGCAGACTGAGCTAAAAGCCGAACAAAAATATAAACGTCAAAAGTGAAACGCTTCCAAAAATATTCAATTGATAAAATGAAGTTTTTAGCGGCGGCTGGAAATAAAAACAATTAAAATGGCCGCCGAATGTATTTTAAATGTCAAACAAATTTCAGATTTTTCAAATGGCATGAGAAAACGTACGAAATTAATGGGATTTCAAATTCGTTTTATTAATAGTTCAGAGCGCTCTGAACACAATTCGTTCAGAGGACGTTCAGAGCGAGCTCGTTATATCTACTCGAAATCTGTTCAGAGCTCTTTTCTGAATGAAAAAAGAAAAACGCCAAATGTTTCTCAAACACTTTAGAGGTGCGCCATTTGACAACTATTAATTCTCGACAAAATGAAACAGCGGCTGGTTGAAGGATTATCGCCAAAAAAGACAAAAATAATGTATAGCAGCCGGAACCAACAAAAGCAGGTTATTGGAGGCAGGAGACAATTAGAGGAGCTCACTCAGTTCAATTATTACTTATGGGAAGTTGTTGAAACAGACGTCAACAACAGAATAATTTTTGCAGTACAACAATCGTAATCCTAGTTTCAACAAAAAGTTGAAGTTAAGTTTAAGCAGACTCATATCTGTTTTTGTGTTGGTTTGTTTCTTCCAATGTCCACTTTTTTGTTGGTTATTCTCGGCCAGTCCTTAATTTTGTAGTGGGTCAAATTCAGCTAGGACGCATTGTTTTCAAGATACATATAAGGAAAAAAGCGAAATTTTCGCGGTTTTTCGCGGATATCTCAAAACGCACCAGGAAATTTTGTTGGATTTCTTCAGATTCGGATTCAGCGACTCAAAAACCATGGGAATCAAAAAAAAAATCAATTTGTATATTTTTTGTAACATGAAACTACCATTTGACTGGACTAATAAGCAATTGATATTTTCCAATAGTAAGTTGTAGTAGTGCTCTCATATAAACTGTTCAGTTTTCTTCCCAAATCTCGATCACGATCATGGATGTAGTATATAGGGTTGCCAGATTTGTTTTGACGGAACTAGTATTCGAGATTCAAAATCCCGGACTCACCCGGTCAAATAAGTATCAAAAACAAAAAAAAGATTACAAAACTCTGACAAAAAACACATTCATCAGCTATGTTTGTAATATTATAAATGAAATGACCACCCGCTGCTTTGGCTGCGTGATATACAACAACATCTTCCACAAAATCTTCGACGGAATGCCTTTCACTTTTCTTATAAATTTTAATTTTTTAAAAGATCTCCACCATCGGATGATATTGAAATATAATCAAGAGTTTCTGCTCCACTTTTAAATAAATTATATAATATTATGTGTTTAATAAATGTGATTCTTTTGAAAAAAACCACAATGAGAAAAACAAGTTTCCAAACTGACGTTTAGGAATGTCAATGTTGATAGTGTGTGTTAAAGTATGTGTAAGTCTGGCTCTGGATCGAGAATCGCCAAAAATTGATCTTCATCAAATCTGAGATCCATCTAGTTTGCTTTTTTGGCTTCATAGAAAATTAAAATTGCTCAAGATCAAATCGATAGTGGTTTTTGGGTTGCATGGAAATCCATATAAATTATAAGGTCAGTTCGTTAACTTAATTATGTATAAATGAACCTCGATTCGATTTTAAAAAGGCAATTGGTATACACATAATTAAATGGTTGAAAAGAGTACAATCCCGGACACCCGCCACACAGTCAAAAAACAGTACATGTCCGGGAAAAGCAGGACGAATGGCAACGCTAGTGTAGTACTTATTTTAGTTCGTTGGGGAATTCGGAAGACTTTGTTTGGAAGTCACTCTTATTTACTTATTATTAGTAGTGGTGCTCGTGCGCCAATATGCCCTTCAACCTTCAAGCCAGCTCAATCGCTAGGCTGCCATCTCCAACTTCGCACTCAAAACAGTCTACCCTGGGCTACAATCTACTGTAAGCGCCACTTATACTATAAGAACTTTGCACTATATATGTATGTTTGTATAACTTACCTATTTGTACTATCGTAAGTTGCATTAAAATCGATGGACATATAGTGCGTAGTTAGATTCTTGGGATTTTTGAAGAATCGGGCGCAATGTGATGAATTGGCATTTGTAAGAAAAGAATCTTCTTTTTATCAGTGGGACGTGATTAGTTTCACCAAATATCTCTCCGGTCTAACATTGTATCTATCAGTTCTTTGTGGCAGTGACTTTTTTGTTAAGTTTCCTAGACCTTTGCTTATCATTCAAAATGTCCACAGTCTGCATTTTTTACTTAAAATTCAACGTACATATCTTGACGAAAAAACTCTCGACTCTAAAAATGAAAGGGGATCATGTCTCTATCTTTAAATAATTTAGAAAAAGCGCTATGGAGTAAAAATAAATTTTAAATTATCAAAGTGTTTGTCAAATTAATTAAACTTTATTTTCGAAAAAGACATTTCTAAACTCAAAAATATTATAACTATAAATTTGTCAACCTTCTTCTTTAGAGAATTCAGCTTGCTTTCTATTCCATATCCCAATATTTTGAGCGGAGTACTTTCTACAAAAGAAGTTCTAAGATGGAAAAATAAAAAATTCAAGAAAAAAATTGCTTTATTTACCGACAAAACAAAGGATTTCAGAGGTAAGTTTGTCATTCCAAATCATTTCCAACCCACTTTTATCCTCTTTACACAGGGGTCGCCTTGAGAAGTGTAGTTTTTGAACATATACCGATGGTAACGAAACACAAAAACGGAGAATACGCTGGAGTTGAAGTTGAAATTATACGATCCTTAGAAAAGGCTATGAACTTCAAAGCTTACTTCTACGAAACGAATGATGCCAACACTGAACGATGGGGCAAGATGTTACCAAATCGAAGCTTCACAGGACTTATTGGGGAAATGGCAAGTTTGAAATTGGACACGAGTATAGTTTAAGGCCAAACGCCAAAGACTTTTCCTAAACACCTTTCAGATCAACCGAAAAGCCAAATTTGCCATCGGTGATCTTCAATTAAATATCCTTTATTCAACCGTCATGGACATGAGTACGCCTCACACCCACGAGTGTATGACATTTCTGACACCGGAATCCTCAAAGGATAACTCGTGGAAGACACTGATTTTGCCTTTTAGGTACAAAAAACTTGATAAGTTTATTATTGTAAGGGTTAACTTCTTTATTCCTTTTAGTGGTAACGTTTGGGCGGCTGTGATTGCAGCTCAGCTTGTGGTTGGTACTATTTTCTATGTGATGTCTTACACTCATTCGGTGAATATTGCCGGGGGATCTTACCGAAAGCAGGATTTCTTTTCAATCTTTAAGAAAAGAAAATTCACAATTGATTCACAGCGATTTCGAGATATCAAATTCCGTTCATCATTGAATCGCCGAATGCCTCGCCAAGAAGCTTTTGACTTATTTGACGATTATTCAAATTGTATCCTGTTGACATATAGCATGTCGTTGTTTGTGTCGTTGCCAAGAATGCCAAGAAATTGGCCACTGCGTGTATTGACAGGATGGTATTGGATGTACTGTATAATGCTGGTCGTTTTCTACAGAGCAAGTTTTACTGCGATCTTAGCAAACCCAGCACCAAGGTAATTAACTATATTACTTGCCAGTATTGAAGTTTAAAATGTTCAAGTTCTGTTTTTCAAGGATAACAATCGATACAATTGAGGAGCTTTCTAAGAGTCGCATCACTGCCAGTGTATGGGGAACTGAAAATAAGAAGTTTTTTGAAGAAGCATTTGACGAAGTAGCCCAAGATATAAGTGAGAAGCTGGAACTGGTGGATGATATTTACGGAGTTGTAAGTATTTCTTTAAGTTTTCTTATTTTTGTGTAACGGCTGTAAGTCTCTGGACACTTAATAATGGATTCGGATTAAATTTTGTCTGTGTATTGTTTGTAATACATATAATGAATCACTTGGACTTTCTATCAAATCCTCAAAAACGAATCTGATGTAGAACCGATTTTTTCGAGGTTCTTCTTAGCAGTTTACCAACTGTTAACCAAATCGTGTACGTGACTGACGATACATTTGTTCTTAAACACTGACGCTATATAGATTTTTAATAACAAAAAAACACGAATTAACATGTTACAATCAGTGTTTTTCAAAAATCACCTCTACGGATTTTATCTCTTTAAAACTAATTTGCAATTGAAAAAACTGATATCATCCATATCGTTGAGTAAAACCACAACTTGATCCTCCGACAAAGTCTCTTCTTGATTCTCACAGGGTGGGACATCTTCCGACGAAATGTACTATATTTTCGCGTTCATTTCAATTATACATATCACAAGTAATCGGTAGATCATTTCTATGTGGAATAAAATTTAAGCTTAGAAGCTACATAACTTCGACGCTGTTTTCATCCCTAAAGTAATTTTTATTCCCCAAGTTGTAGTTCAGTTTGTTATAAACTTGTCTGTACAGTGACCCATCTGCTTCAGCTTCAAACTCCTCTCTGTAACGTTCACCCATCTTTTGAATTATCTCATAGAATTGGCTCTTACAACTTCCGGGTTCGCCGTTTGCATCCTTTCGCCATTTCTCTCCACTCCTCGTACCAGCTGTTATTATCTTGCAAGGCTTTAAGAGATACAATTTCGGTGGCCTAAATTGCAGACCAACAAAGGCGTATACTGGCTTGCCTCAGCTTACCTTGGCCACGACCATCTCGGCCCCCTCCCCAGCGACATGCTGAGGAGAATTAAAGAGGAATCAGAGCGGCTAAATATGTGCCTCCTAATTGGATGTGACGCCAACGCACACCATACAGTCTGGGGGAGTACAAATATAAATGATAGAGGTGAGTCTCTTTTTGATTATATTTTTAGTATTAACCTTATTGTAACCAATACTGGGAATGAACCCACATTCATAACCAGAAACAGACAAGAAGTCTTAGACATAACACTTGTCTCCGATTCGATTCATCATAGGATAACGAATTGGAAGGTGTCTGCAGAGCACTCATTATCTGATCACAGATACATCCAATTCGAACTTATTGATGACACTAATAAACAACCAGCCTTCCGTAATTATCGAAAGACTGATTGGCAAAAATACAGGGAAACTCTAAAAAGTTTAATCAAACCTGATCTTTTGAAAACCCCTTCTAATATTAACGAACTTGACAAAAAACTCAATGATCTAACAGCAGTCCTTAACAAATCAATGTCAGCCTCCTGCCCTCTTACTCGTATAAGACGAAAACGGAAGCCACCTTGGTGGAATTCGGGGATTGAACCGCTCAGGAAAACTTGTAGAAAGTCCTTCAACCGAGCTAAATACTCCAAAGAAATCTGAGACTGGGCTTTCTACAGAGAATCCCTGAAATTATATAAAAAAGAGCTGAGGAAAAGTAAAAGAGCCTCCTGGAGGAACTTCTGTGGTAAAATAGAAGATACTTCAGAGGCCTATAGATTAAGGAAAATCCTCTCTACCAATCCTACAATACCTAGCTTCTTTAAAAAAGCAGACGGCTCATGGACCAATACCTGCGAAGAATCGCTTAACTTGCTACTTGACACCCATTTCCCAGGTAGCTCTCTTAACATAGCAAACCTTGATTGAAGTCCAATTGGAGCAACCGATAATAAAACTAGTAAACTTGGTCTGATCACTAGGGAAAAACTAAAATGGGTCATCAACAGCATCAATCCATATAAATCTGCTGGACCTGACGGTATAATACCAGCAGAACTTCAACAGTCTATGGATATTATTATCCCTATCCTGGAAGTAGTACTGAACGGATGTTTAGAGTTGAAATACATTCCATCATTATGAAGGGAAGTAAAAGTTGTGTTCATTCCCAAACCGGGAAAATGTTCCCAAGTGTATCCAAAAGACCTCAGACCTATAATTAGTCTATCATCATTCCTTCTTAAAACTTTAGAACGTCTGATTGATATCCATTTGCGAAATGCCATAGACACAACTCTAGTGTCTACAGCACAACACGCTTACTGCAAAGGAAAATCGGTAGACACTGCCTTGCATACCTTAGTAAGCGCTATCGAATATTCCCTACATCACAAATAGTATACTCTGGTAGCATTCCTTGATATCGAGGGTGCTTTCAACAACGTCAGCAACCAGGCAATCACAACGGCACTAGACAATCTTAAAGTAGACAGATCCCTGAGTGAGCTTATAAATCTTATGCTAAAAAGTAAAGCTTCTTAAACATCCTTTTCTTGATAATTTTTTCTTGTTTTTATCATTTTTTCAACCTTTTAAAAGTAATGGTTTAATAATATCATTATTGTGAGTTTTAAAAGTATATTTATTGGCAGTGCCAAAAGTTGTAATTCCGTAGAAACAATTATTGCTGATAATTAAACCGCCACCTTTATTGCAAACAATTATTGGCACCCTTTTTATTATAAAATTACCAATTAATTTTTAAAAAAATTATTTAAAACGAATAATTTATTATTTTCTGATATTAAAAAACTATATTTAAAAGAGCATTGAATTTTAACAAAAAAATATAATACTAAATTACGTAAAATTTTGAACAAAATTAGGTAAACCATTTTTAAAATTTTTTTTTTCAAAATTTTGAGTTTGAAAACGGTTCACTAAAATAATTTTACTTAAAAACACAATGAAAGAAGGGGTTTCTGGCTTTACAAAAAGATATAACATGGCATTGTAGGAGTTACCGTTATTTTTTTATTAATTTTGTTACCAATTTAAGTCAATTTTTTAGAAATTTGCCTCTCCCGGCTAAACGGAGCTGAATAGACCCCCCTGCCAATAAGATTTTTTATAAGATTCTTGTCCCGACCCAACCTACATGCTCTAGCTCTAGCTGTAAGGCTCACCTTATACGAAACACTGTATATACAATGAAATAGAGACATCGTACATTCACTGGAATACCTGCAGAATTTGGGTAAATTATTTCGACTTCACGTAGCTGTTTTAAACATAACGTCAAAGTTATTCAATTTTTAAATACCGACATAAAAGACTCGGTTCTCGTTACGTCCGACCGAGTTCAGCATTTTATTTAATACAATTTTTTTTAGACAATTTTTTTTCCAAAGTTTATTTGAGGATTGAAAGGATTGAAAGGATTGATCATCAATAACTACGTTGATTTGGTCTATCATCATAGCACAAAAAATGTAAGTTCTTGGGTTTTTATATCCTAGTGAATTTTTTTAAATTAAATCTTTGTTTTTTTTACGAATCCAATACACCCCCTATCAGTAAAAATTCGAAAGCTTAGTCAACTAATGTGTAATTAAAAAGAAACCAACAAGGACGTATTTAAGAAATAACACTCATAAGTTGAGTTGAACAAGCAAAGATTCAGTGAGAATTATGTTGAAAGTGGTAATAAATTTTAAGTTTATGATGTCAAAAAACAAATAAAGAATGAATCTTTTAAGAAAAAGTTGCCAATTTGTATGGTAGAGGTAAGATGCCGACAGAAAGCGCCATAAACAAAGTGGAATAAAGTTTTATTAGCTTTGTTTATTATGTAATACCTGGCAGATCAGACATTAACCTGTTTTGCACTCTACGACCATTTTTTTGCTACATATTTAAAGCAAATTAATTTTGTAGATATGTACATTTTAATAAAAATACTTTCTGTGCATTAAAAAATGACGTTAGAATGTAATAAAGGTGAGATAGATTGCAAGATACTTTTTTTTTTTTGAAAAACGTGCCAATATTTACACAAACAGATGTTTTTTAGAGGTATAGAACTATAAAACGCAGATAAATCCTATCAATTGCCTTAAATTGACTTTATTTGAAAAATAATTCTTTGCCTAGCGGCTGGCTCAGATGTAGTCTAATCTTGAGTTCTAATTTCGATCACTCTTTGCAGCATTTGGGATCGTATATCGAAGTAAAGGCTATATCACACTGACAGTGAATTCACTGACCACTGGCAGGCAGTGACGTCAAAATCGCGTCACAATGCCGTCAGTGAAGTCATCCGTAGTGTGATAGCCAGTTTTGGGACGCCAGTGAAGGTGTCAGTTCACTGACGTGTTCACTGACCAACCCAAATCGCGTCAGTGACTGACTCGAAAAATGACTAGTGTGATAAGTAGTCACTGGCGCATAGGACCACTGACACACTTTTATGACAAGAGCATCAGTGTACTGACCCTGTCCCATCACTGGCAGCACACGAAATTTCTCGATGTGCCAGTGAAGAAACCCCGTCAGTGAACTGACCTGTTTTTTGATATTTTGTTTGAAAAATTTCAAGTACCTTATTTTTTGGGAAGTTTTGAAAAAAACTTTGTTTACCAACTTTTTTTGATTTTTTAGAACTGGCATTTTCTAGATCACGAATATGCATTTTTGAAGTCGCTAGGTCACTTAGTTTAGCCGCAAGTCGAGTTTAAAGATGTCAACTGTGATGCCTCTAGCACGTCTAGTTTAGCCGCAAATCGTGTTTAAAGATAGAAGTCGATTTTTTATATAATGCGATACATCAATGGAAAGGTGGCATTTCCTAGATCACGAATATGCATTTTTGAAGTCGCTAGGTCACTTAGTTTAGCCGCAAGTCGAGTTTAAAGATGTCAACTTTGATGCCTCTAGCACGTCTAGTTTAGCCGCAAATCGTGTTTAAAGATAAAAGTCGATTTTTCATATAATGCGATACATCAATGGAAAGGTGGCATTTCCTAGATCACGAATATGCATTTTTGCCGATACAGATAGTGTCGATAGGCTGACAGATAGACAGACAGACAGACCGAATTGTCGGACCCACTTTTTTCGGCTTCTCTATCATCGTTATGTTATGTTTGATGTTATTTTTTTTTTACGAATGCATAACTTGGCTTATATGTAGTACCTATAATCGCAAGTAAAAATATAACAATTAAACATGACATAACGATGATAGAGAGAAGTGGAATATTAAAAGTCAACGGCTAGAAGAACAAAAGTGACTTCAGGGCTCAACAAACAAAGCTATTATTAGAAAAAAACCTAAAAAACAACCCACAAGAACCTTGTAAATATCGTCAAGTACTTCTGGAATATTAACCCAAATAGTTGGTTCACCCAAAAAAATTTGTTGTAAAAATGTTGATAATCGCTGTAGATTTCACTGCATTAATTGTCATAATCGACCCGACAACCAATGTTTTCAATTTTACAGCGACATAGTTGTGGATTTCACAACTAATGGTGAAAAATACAACATCTGTTGTAGATTTTACAACTAGAAATGTTGTAGAAACTACAGGCTTTCGTTGTATTATTCACAGCATTTCGTTGTCAAAGTGCAATTTTTATCGTCGAATCTACAGCTCGATTTGTAGAAACCACAGGCTTTCGTTGTATTATTCACAACATTTCGTTGTATTATTCACAACATTTCGTTGTCAAAATGCAATTTTTATCGTCGAATCTACAGCTCGAATTGTAGAAACCACAGGCTTTCGTTGTATTATTCACAACATTTTGTTGTCAAAACGCAATTTTTATCGTCGAATCTACAGCTCGATTTGTAGAAACCACAGGCTTTCGTTGTATTATTCACAACATTTCGTTGTATTATTCACAACATTTCGTTGTCAAAATGCAATTTTTATCGTCGAATCTACAGCTCGAATTGTAGAAACCACAGGCTTTCGTTGTATTATTCACAACATTTCGTTGTCAAAATGCAATTTTTATCGTCGAATCTACAGCTCGAATTGTAGAAACTACAGGCTTTCGTTGTATTATTCACAACATTTCGTTGTCAAAATGCAATTTTTATCGTCGAATCTACAGCTCGAATTGTAGAAACTACAGGCTTTCGTTGTATTATTCACAACATTTCGTTGTCAAAATGCAATTTTTATCGTCGAATCTACAGCTCGAATTGTAGAAACTACAGGCTTTCGTTGTATTATTCACACCATTTCGTTTTCAAAATGCAATTCTTGACGTTTAACATACAGCTCGATTTGTGGAAACTTCTATCATTTGCTTTGATGTTGAAATCCTGTTGCTGTTATACGAGCATACTCATCTTTTTTTGTAAGACCCATACTCAAAATAAAATACAAATTGGATAATTTGAATGCCTTTTTATTTTGTTTTTGGTTTGTTTGTTTTTATATACAGGGTGGGTTTCATAAGATATTTCCAAGATTTCATAAATATTCGTCTTAATTAATTAACTTAAAATACGTTTTATTTTTGATTGACTTCATTAGTTATAAGTAACAGAAAAATAAAAAATTAAATACATTTATTTCTAAAAATTTTTGTTCCATCAATTAATGTATTAAGATGTATGGGTGGACTTGTAAACATATTAATATTTAAAATAATATAGTCATTAAGTATTTGCGATAAATCTACTATATATGAAGTAAAATGAAAATTTAAATACAAAATTTTATATTCACAGCAAACAAAAAATACTTCTTTTCTTTCATCGATAATAATATTTAATATTTTGAAAAAGCGTTTTTCATCATGTTTAATAATATTTATGTAGTTTTGAACCTTATATTGAGTTCCCTTAAATGTTATTAGTTTACTTGAAACAAGCTTTTGTACACTCAAGTTTAAATCATTTAACAAAGCAAAATATGGTAAGCTTTCATAATTTTCATTGACATAATCTTTAACAGTTGCATAGTTTTCTATCTGAAAACCTGAATCATTTAACAATAAGTTTGAAAATGACAGGGAAGCCTTTGTTGATAGAGACTGGCATATATTCCTACTGTTTTTGTTAACATGTGTATACTGTTTACTCCTCTGATGGAAGGACTCGTATCTAAAAGTCCATACATATTTGATAGGCCCTGACTTTCTAATTGCAGAAGGATAATGAAGAAGAAAATGGTATTTTGGTTTTAAATGTGTGTTGAAAAGTGATTTATATTGTTCATGGTGAACCTGTATGGTATTAGTTAAATCTAAAAGAATATCTTGGTCGAATGTTGGTAATAGCACAATATCTATTATTTTAACGAGACTCGTAAAAAATATCCAAATTTCATCGTTTGGAGGAATGAGGTCTCCTATCATAAGTGGCAAAAAATGAACGAATGTCATCATTTCACTTGCACTAAATTTGAATTTTGATTTTTTCAAGTGCTCATAAGTAATTGGATCGGAATAATTCCCTATCTCGGACTCGCCATAGCTAAACATCTGTTTGCGAGAGTTCAAAACATCAAGGCTGAAAAGTTGCTTTTCTAAAAGGCCAAGTAGGATTTCACTTAAATCATAATGACAAACGCCTTCAAAGAGATCATGCATGACGTCAAAACAAAAGTTGTCAGTTACATGAAATGATTTAAGTTTGTTAAAAATACTGTTTTCTATTATTCCAGTTTTTTGAACGTCACTTATCAGTAAGTCATTTGAGTAATTATCCTTTGATCTAAAAAACTCTGTGTGCTCAACAACATCTACTTTCATGTCAGACTTGTGTCGTTTACAATTTCGGCAATAATAGAAGCTATTAAACGATTTTGTAAATCCGAGCATTGCGTTTAAGCCTTTGTTATCGCCCAATATCAATCCAAGAACAAAATACACTCTAAAGATCATATTGTTTGTATTTATGTCTATCCCATTTTCTTCCAAGTCCTTAAATATTTCTACAAGTTCGTACAAGCATTTATCATTCCCGAATTCCATGTAGTCTTTTGTTCTTATAAAGCCTGCAGAAAATATATATTTCAATTTCGATTGAAAATGTTGTGGTATGGTGGGAAAGGAATAATAAATGCCATTAACACTATTTTGACCGGAATGGCTTCCCAATGTGTTGGTAAGCTCTACGTCATCCGAATACAAAAAAAAAGGAATGACTAATTTATTTTGAAAAGCCTCTTTCCGTTTCAAAAATTGTTCTCCATTTATGAAATTAGAAATTAAGTTGCTTTTTTCAAGAACTTTCATATTTTCTAAGGTTTCATTAAGAACATTTGGCAATTCAAAAAATTTTTTTATTTGAAATTTAATTGGCATTAAATAAATTCTTATATTTCCCGGATTTAAAGATGGCTCGAAGTTACTTATTTTCAGTCTTATTTCATTATTAATTGTTACTTCAATTGGATGTTTGAAATAATCATTGCTTTCTAAAAATTTTATGTATTTGTATTCTGTACCAAAATCAGAAAAGGGATTTTGAAAGGTTTCCAAAATATTTGTTCGATTTTGGGAGTTGTTTTCAGATAACATTAGTTTACTTAAACTATTAACAATAGATAAAATTAAAGCTTGCGTAGCACCCTGTATCTCAGATACATTTTTTCGAGAAAGATTTGGCTTGGCGTACAAATTACTTAAAAAACTACAGCACTTATTTTGGAGATGCTTTTTACATTCATTTAAATCTAGTTTAGATTCTATCGAATCATCTGTTACAGTAGATATATCTGGGGAGCTCTCAACTGTGTTATTTGTAAGATCATCAATATTTTCATTCTTTTTCTGATTTTCATCTGATATGTTTTGTTTTATTTCTAGCGATACAATGTTTTTATGTTTATTCAATAAGTGCCGTTTTAAATGAGAAAATGAACTAAAACTTTGTGGACATTGGTTTTGGGAACATTCAACAGAACTGTTTGGTTTGAGTCCATGTAATTTAAAATCATAAAACAATTCATTAATAGATTCGAATTCATTTTTACATAGAAAGCATATATACATTGTGATGACTATTGTTATTTTTCAATGAGCTTAAGAATCAATTTTTTTTAAATTGTTAATAAACCTCAATAACGAGGAATGTTTGCCAAAAGAATCTACATCTATTTCATATATATATGTTTGGATGAATCCCCAAATAAGTGTACACTGTTTTGGGTATTCCAAGTGGAAAACATAAAAGATTTTAAAGCATGTATCCAAGCATGAAACGAAATTATTAAACTTTAATAATGTCCCATCGAAATATATAAAAAAATGTTTAATATTTGAAATATTTTCACCTACAGCTATAACTGATGGTTGATACGTGATTTTGTATGCCAAACACTTACTTTTTTGAGCTTCAACTTGACGTATAATATCGTTTTGGTCAGTGCAATGTAACAAAAAAGCATTTTCACTGTCCTTGATGCTTACACGCCAAGCTGTTTTTCCAGGACACTTGCACAGTTGTGTTGGCGTAAGCACAGTGCTCAGAAGGTAAAATAGAGGAAAAGTACGGCAGTCTTGAGAAATAAAATATTAAATTTTATACCGGAGATTTCAATTGATTGCATACTTACTTTCATTGAGTAGACTTATGTCAGCAAGCTGTTTTTTGTAATCTTTATTTTTTAAAACATCGTCCGTTTGATAATATTTTAGAAGCAATGTATTTATCTCAGATTGTTTTGAAAATAGTTTATTGTGCGATGCGCTGTACATTGATTGAAAATCAATATTAATCTATTGGAATTGAAATAATGATATAAATTGAATGAACGTAAATCATTGAAATAAAAATTACCAATGAAAATGAATCTGCATGTTTATACAGCGGCCATTCGTTAAGAATTTCCAAGCTATTTTTGTCGCTGCTTTTTCTTATTTCCTTAAGCCGATAGTGTGTAGTTTTTCTCCATTTCTCTTCAATAGTTGTCCATGGCCGGTCATTAAATTTAAGAAATGCTTTTATTTGTTCGTATTCTGTTTCGTCGATTTCAGGATTGGGCAAGCTCGAATTATGTTCTTCCGGGACTGTCGATTGATTTTTATATTTTGCCGTATGCTTTGTTCTACCTCTGTTGAAATTGTGGTATGCGTTATACAGCATACCAGTTGGATGGGAGTATTTTCCATTTAGTGGAATAAAATATGTTGACTATTTGTTAAACAAAAATCTATGAGAACAGGTACTTTTATAATTAAAGAAAAAATGTACCCACCTCGTCCTCTTTATTAAATGTTGCAGCTATATCTTTTGCTATTTTTCCTAATTGGTATGTATGCAATTTTTCATTTTTTAGACCATAGTATTCAATTATAAGCTGAACTAATTGTTTTTGTTGTCGTTGGGTCAGAGTTTTGTTTAAGTTAAAACTGTCTAAGACATCCCTCCCAGCCAGGGACAATAGTAGAATATCCTTTACTGCCTAAATATTTTATAAGAATAAAAGCATTACTAAAAACTTTCTTTGCTTTGACATTATACATACCACTAAATTTGACGATGTGGTAGATGCCTCACAGCTCCTTCCAGAATTTGTCGTTTTATTGTCGTCTGCGGTGCTAGTATCGGTGTAAATGGTGTTGCAATTTCTGAGCTGAATAAATAATAAACGTCATTTCTGTTATAGTTCTAGGAATTTTTTAAATATATCATAGTTTAAATCTAAGAACGCCGTAAATAAGACTTATGAACGGATTCGCTTAGATATAATTCTTACATATTTAGATTCTGCATTCACTTATGGCTTTACTTGATTTGAACTCAAAGCGATATTTAAAAAAGTCCTTGAACAAAAGTAGTTTCATTCAGGTCATTTTTAAAATACGTTCAGAAAACAAGAGGTTAGTTAAAGTACTTTTGTCCCAGGATTTTTTTAAATATCGATTGGACTTCAAATCTAGGAACGCCATAACTGGGAGCTGTGAATGGAGAGTCTGAATATGTAAGAATTATTTCTCTAAACCAAACAGTTCAGAAATGGCGTCATAAATACTTAATTTTTTTTTTATATTAAACGAATATTTTGCTATGTCGTATCTGAACGGTTTAGCTTAGAGAAATAATTCTTACATATTCAGATTCTGCATTCATAAGTCCCACTTATGGCTTTCCTTGATTTGAACTCAAAGCGATATTTAAAAAAGGCCTTGAACAAAAGTTGTTTCATTTAGGTCTTTTTAAAATACGTTCAGAAAACAAGAGGTGAAAGTACTTTTGTCCCAGGATTTTTTTAAATATCGCTTGGACTTCAAATCTAGGAACGCCATAACTGGGACCTGTGAATGGAGAGTCTGAATATGTAAGAATTATTTCTCTAAACCAAACAGTTCAGAAATGGCGTCATAAATACTTAATTTTTTTTTATGTTAAACGAATATTTTGCTATGTCGTATCTGAACGGTTTAGCTTAGAGAAATAATTCTTACATATTCAGACTCTCCATTCACAGGTCCCACTTATGGCGTTCCTAGATTTGAAGTCCAAGCGATATTTAAAAAAATCCTGGGACAAAAGTACTTTCACCTCTTGTTTTCTGAACGTATTTTAAAAAGACCTGAATGAAACTACTTTTGTTCAAGGCCTTTTTTAAATACCGCTTTGAGTTCAAATCAAGGAAAGCCATAAGTGGGACTTATGAATGCAGAGTCTGAATATGTAAGAATTATTTCTCTAAACCACAGTTCAGAAATGGCGTCATAAATACTTAATTTTTTTATATATTAAACGAATATTTTGCTATGTCGTATCTGAACGGTTTAGCTTAGAGAAATAATTCTTACATATTCAGATTCTGCATTCATAAGTCCCACTTATGGCTTTCCTTGATTTGAACTCAAAGCGATATTTAAAAAAGGCCTTGAACAAAAGTAGTTTCATTCAGGTCTTTTTAAAATACGTTCAGAAAACAAGAGGTGAAAGTACTTTTGTCCCAGGATTTTTTTAAATATCGCTTGGACTTCAAATCTAGGAACGCCATAAGTGGGACCTGTGAATGGAGAGTCTGAATATCTAAGAATTATTTCTCTAAGCTAAACCGTTCAGATACGACATAGCAAAATATTCGTTTAACATAAAAAAAAAATTAAGTATTTATGACGCCATTTCTGAACTGTTTGGTTTAGAGAAATAATTCTTACATATTCAGACTCTCCATTCACAGGTCCCAGTTATGGCGTTCCTAGATTTGAAGTCCAAGCGATATTTAAAAAAATCCTGGGACAAAAGTACTTTCACCTCTTGTTTTCTGAACGTATTTTAAAAAGACCTAAATGAAACAACTTTTGTTCAAGGCCTTTTTTAAATATCGCTTTGAGTTCAAATCAAGGAAAGCCATAAGTGGGACTTATGAATGCAGAATCTGAATATGTAAGAATTATTTCTCTAAGCTAAACCGTTCAGATACGACATAGCAAAATATTCGTTTAATATAAAAAAAAATTAAGTATTTATGACGCCATTTCTGAACTGTTTGGTTTAGAGAAATAATTCTTACATATTCAGACTCTGCATTCATAAGTCCCACTTATGGCTTTCCTTGATTTGAACTCAAAGCGATATTTAAAAAAGGCCTTGAACAAAAGTAGTTTCATTCAGGTCTTTTTAAAATACGTTCAGAAAACAAGAGGTGAAAGTACTTTTGTCCCAGGATTTTTTTAAATATCGCTTGGACTTCAATTCCAGGAACGCCATAAGTGGGACCTGTGAATGGAGAGTCTGAATATGTAAGAATTATTTCTCTAAGCTAAACCGTTCAGATACGACATAGCAAAATATTCGTTTAACATAAAAAAAAATTAAGTATTTATGACGCCATTTCTGAACTGTTTGGTTTAGAGAAATAATTCTTACATATTCAGACTCTCCATTCACAGGTCCCAGTTATGGCGTTCCTAGATTTGAAGTCCAAGCGATATTTAAAAAAATCCTGGGACAAAAGTACTTTCACCTCTTGTTTTCTGAACGTATTTTAAAAAGACCTAAATGAAACAACTTTTGTTCAAGGCCTTTTTTAAATATCGCTTTGAGTTCAAATCAAGGAAAGCCATAAGTGGGACTTATGAATGCAGAATCTGAATATGTAAGAATTATTTCTCTAAGCTAAACCGTTCAGATACGACATAGCAAAATATTCGTTTAATATAAAAAAAAAATTAAGTATTTATGACGCCATTTCTGAACTGTTTGGTTTAGAGAAATAATTCTTACATATTCAGACTCTCCATTCACAGGTCCCAGTTATGGCGTTCCTAGATTTGAAGTCCAAGCGATATTTAAAAAAATCCTGGGACAAAAGTACTTTCACCTCTTGTTTTCTGAACGTATTTTAAAAAGACCTAAATGAAACAACTTTTGTCCCAGGATTTTTTTAAATATCGCTTGGACTTCAAATCTAGGAACGCCATAAGTGGGACCTGTGAATGGAGAGTCTGAATATGTAAGAATTATTTCTCTAAGCTAAACCGTTCAGATACGACATAGCAAAATATTCGTTTAACATAAAAAAAATTAAGTATTTATGACGCCATTTCTGAACTGTTTGGTTTAGAGAAGTGGGGCTTATGAATGCAGAATCTGAATATGTAAGAATTATTTCTCTAAGCTATGAATGCAGAATCTGAATATGTAAGAAATATTTCTCTAAATATAATCGTTTATGCCATCATAAAATATTCTTTTAAAAAATGAAGGAATACCAAGAGGCGAATTACTTTTTTCACATAATGTAGATCACAAAAGTATAAATATGTATTTTTAAAATATGCTTACTTCTTTATTTTTCCATTTTAAAAACTCGTCTTCGAATTCTAGCTGCAGACCGAGTTCACAATCCGGGAAAATTTTTGATAGATGCTCCGACCTGAGCAAAAGAATGCTGCGTTTCGTCAGGCCGCGATCTGTGAATAAGAAAATTAAATTTTTTTTTCATTTTTAGGGTAGACGCGCACTAGGCGGACAGGTTTTCTAGGATATATGTATGTAGGTACATATGCAATGTGGCCAGCGGCCACATTCCAGCCGCGCGCGGCCACCAGAAAACATCGCGACACAAAATGGCCACCTGGCTGCTGCCGAGCGAGCCGCAACTGGCCTTAGTGGTCTGGCCGCCTATTTCGCGCCTAGCGTTAGTCGATCGATGGCCTTGGTCTTTTATGATATTAACTTAACACCAATCACCAAATGTATTTATTTGTTCACTTTGAAACTAACAAAGCTATAAGAACTTACCTGATAAAAATGGAACAACACTCTTTGATAGCTGAAAACCGGTCACGATTTCGAATACTTCTAAATCCAATATATTGTAAGTTTTTCCAATTGATTGGTTATCGTCGTCATCGATTTTAATATCATTTATTGTGCCAGAATCAGCATCGTTAATTATAATTGTTTTGTCACAACTCATTGTTTAAGAAAAAATTGGCTTTAAATTCTTAGAACTTCACTGTACAACGGATTTTTCCAGAATGAACAAAGAGAAATCCAAAAAAGTTTCAGCCAGCATTGTTTCATAATTAGCGAGAGCGGGTCAGAATCATTCTTAATAATCCTTTTGGGACATTACAAATGCTAGAACGAGAACGATACACAATAGGTCGCTTGGGCAGTTCATTGTTGTAGTGTGTGTGTGTTTTTCGGGAAACTAACTTTTTTGCATTATGTTCGTTTTTCTAATATGAATATAATGTACATATAGGTATGCCTTGTGATATGTTTTTAAAATGATTCATTATTCTGAAAAATGAAAATAATGGTTTAGTCTTTATTTCGTATCACCCACCCGAATTATTATTAATCTATGTATCTTACTTTTAGATGCCAATTAATTAGGAGCTGGTCACTACTACTACTATAAAATGCAATTTGTTTTTTTTTTTGATTCCTGATCATGTCTTTCAGATTTCAGTGAATAAAGGGTGTCGCGAAAGTTGAAGTTCAGTGAAAATTAAAATTAAAACGGGTTAACATTATTTTAAGTATTTGGTACCTATGCCCTATGCGGTCATGAGGAAAAAAGTAATTCTGCTGTTATTTTCTTTCGGTCATCTCTAAGTACACGAACGCTTTTTGTGTTAATGTAAACGTATCGAATCGAATGCAAACTGTTTGATTTTGGTACGCGAATAAAGCTGTTGTATAGTTATAGTTATAGCTATAGTTTACTTCTGCCGTTACTTTGCATGTTGGCTTGTTTACTTTTGCGTTGCCTTGAATTTTATTTCAAATTGACATTTTAGAAAATATTATATTCAATTGTTTTCAATTTAGTTGCTTTTGATTTGTTTACACATAATTTGCCACCTTGATTTCGTCCAAATCAAACAAAATTTTAATATTATATTTTGGATGGAAAGTTGAGTCAATTTTGGAAATTTTCTACGAAATCACTTTTTTGCCCTTATGAAAACGTAGTACCTTTAAGGGTATTGCTTACATATATTAATCTCACAAAATCCAGAGTGTAATAATCTCTTTACATATACCTATGTACATATGTATATGTATGTATATATAAATATTGTATCGCACACGCACTCAAGCGTTTTGGAATTGGGATAACCCTTTTAATGTTTAGTCACCACGCGAGCGATACGAAATTAGGGAGGAAGGTAAAGGAAAAGTAGCCATTCCAATCGTTTTGTTAGAAAAATGAAAACACCTACATATCTGGAATTATGACACTCACAGTCATGAGTGTCGAACGCTCAAAATTATGTTCAATCAAACTTTTTAATTTGTATTTCAGGAACAGAATGAAATAAGACCACATTTGAAATAACAGCAATTTGGCTACATTTCGTAAGCTGTAACGAAAAAACGCCAAAAGAACTATGGAAATAAGACCAAGTTTAAATGTAATGGTTTTTGGCCTTATTTGCCTTTCAAAATTTAATTAAAGCCAAATTTAGCATAATTCTACATCCATACGAAATTTCTCTGCATGAGGTTTGTTTTGTTATCACATGAACGCGTAACAGTGAAAACTTTGTTTTTCTTGTTTTCTCGATAGTTGTTCATTTCGTCAACATTTGTAAAACTTCCACGAGCTATTCAGTCGATAAGAGATTTAATAATGTTTGAGGTTTTAATTTGAACATGAAAATTAAAATAAAATAAAAGTACAAAAATCCCTCAATTTTTTTACTTTTATTTTATCAAATTCTTTAAAACTTCCAAAAACTTTTATTTTCATGTTCAAATTAATATCTCAAAAATTAATAAATCTCATATCGACTGAATACTTTTCGAAAATTTTTAGAAGAATCTAATAAAATTTAAGCAAAACAATGTAGGTAGATATAAATGCCATGTCGCTCATATCCGTTTTTAAAAATAATATATTTGTTTATTATTTTTTGAAAACGAATTAGTGCCAAATTGGCGTTATTTCAATTCCTTAAATGAAATAAAGCCAAAATCCATATTCGGCCTTATTTTGATTTGATTTGAAATTGAAATAACACCAAATTATTGAAATTTGGCCTTATTTCGTTCGGCGTTATTTCACGTCAACGTCTATCCTTAAAAAAAAATAATAGGTACCACTATAAATAAATCGATGCAACAAATAAAAATATCTGACCGTAACGCACAAGTTATGAATGTATTTGATTAATTATGCAAAACTTTATTTATTTAAATTTAATTCTTTATTCATATACTTTATTTAAAAAATACATAAAAACATATGTACCTAACTTCAGAAAAAAACTTTAATTAAAATGTCCTAAAAAATGTACATAACCTATGCCTTTTTTTCGTAGCACCCTGTGCCACAATCCAAAAAAAAAATTAATTCTGTCCTTTTTCTCTTTTCGACCACTCCATTACACATCTTAATACCGTTTACATATATTGATATATTACTCGGGGGTCGGGGTCGTGGCTGTGTGATGCCTGATTCACAACCTCGCGTCACGACGAGACGAGAGCGTCGCGATTATCCCTGTCTTTTTTTCTCGTTTCTGATTTTTCAGAACGAGAAAAAAAGACAGGGATAATCGCGACGCTCTCGTCTCGTCGTGAGTCGTGACGCGAGGTTGTGAATCAGGCATAACATTCTGCAGGTGTGTATTTTACTACATTTGACGTAGACCTTACAGCTTTTTGTAATTTTTATATGTAGGTATTTTGACTGTCGATTTAATAATAGGTAGGTATTTGTATTTGAATATTGTTTATGTTTATAGTTATCTACTGTGTATCGTTTCACTAATTCACTTTATCTTCACAACAAATTTGTATTACCAACTACAGGAAAAGGTTACCTAAGTAGTCTCAAAAAATTCCAGATGTCTTTTAATTCATTATTTTGTCGCTCCAAATGTGAAAAAAATCCGTAAATTGACTTTTATTTCTAGGCTTTATAAAACTTGTAGTTTCTACAGCCTGGTTGTAATAACTACAAAAAGTGGATGTAGATTTCACATTTTTTTACTGTAGATTTTACAACTTTGTATTTGTACATTTGACAACGAAAAATGACAACGCGCTGTTAATTTGACAACAAGAAATCGTTGTATTTTTGACAGTTAAACTGTAAAAATGAAAGCAAACGCCGTTAAACTTGCAATTAATTGTGGAATTGAACGCGTTTGCTGTTAAATATACAACTTTGTACGTAATTGTTAATTTGACTGCCACATGTTGTAAAATTTACAACGACGATTTTTTTGGGTGTTGAGCTATTTGGAATAGCAGTCGCAGCGAAATCCTTCCTTCTCTCTACGCCTCAACCACTTTTTTTGCCAAACACTGCGCCGTCGACAAGTTCTCTTGTCCTCATCATCATCGCTGAGGCTGTCCACCACACACACTGCCAAATAAGATATCGTGGTAACTTCAACTATATTTCCAAAAATTCTTTTTCTGACATTATTTTTTTATAAATAATTTTTTGTAAGCAAACAAACCAAAAACCAGCAGCTAGAGTTTTCCACCTGAAACAAATCAATAAAAAAAAAAAAAAACAAGGAACTGGCAGCCACTGGCTGTCGGTAGTCAGTCAGTGTGATAGCAAAACTGCTCACTGACCCGATTTCGAGTAAATTTCACTGACGCCACATGCCAGTGTCGTGTGCCAGTGAAGATTGTGTCAGTGTAGTGTGATAGTCAGTTTTTCAGGCGTCAGTTCACTGACCGACTCGGACAAAATATCACTGACTAGCATGAGGTGTCAGTGAGTTTTGGGACACACTGGCACAGGCCTGCCAGTAGGTGTGATAACCTTTTTTCTCGACTGACCACTGACGAGCAATTTCTTCACTGGCGTAAAATTCACGTCAGTTTTCGTGACGTCACTGCCTGCCAGTGGTCAGTGAAATCACTGTCAGTGTGATATGGCCTTAAGTACGGCGAATTTCGTTCTCCAAGTCGTCAATGTTCTCAAAAAATTCAGGTGTCATCAAGGTCATTCAATTGAGGAACGAAGAAGTCATTGATCATGTAACCCTCTGGTTGCCCTCGTTTTAAAAAAAATAAAGACATATAAGAACAGTGGCTTGATGATTATTTGCACACTTGCCCGAGTATAATTTTTTAAGCCAGCAAACCAAGATCTTTCCCAAAAATATTCCATAAAGTGGATGAACACAGATCTAATTGTTGTGCCTTGTGCATGATGGCAGATGGAGTCACTCGATGCTGCGTTCTACAGCAGCAATAGCTTCTTCGGTATACGAACTGTACGACAACGTCATTTACAGAAAACATGGTGTGAAAACGTTAATCGTATCGCTTCACGAACAGAATAATGTTTTCGATATAAATCTGAACAATTTCCATGCGTTGTTCAGGCGTCAGTCGATCCATTGTAAACCAAACTAAAAATAAACCAAGCCACTCAACCAAAAATGTGCCTCGTCGCTTAAGCCAAAATTGGGTCTTCTTCGGTAAGTTGAAGGCTTCGAAAGGCTGAGTTCTTGTGCATGGCGGAAAATCGGCTGCAACTGTACACTTTCACGGAATTCTTAGTTATAAAGTCAACACAAATATCTGTCTATTGTAGTATCTCTATTCAATCCAAACCTTTTCCAATATGAAGGTAGGTACAGTTAGTTACACAAAAAAAAAAAAAAAAAAAAAAAAAAAAAAAAAAAAAAAGTTCTTTGTTCAAGTGCTAACACTTTAGAAATTTAAATAACCCAAGATTTTCAAAAGTGTAGGGGTAAGTGGCCAAGATGGCACACTGGTTTGGTTAAAAAATATAATTTTTTTTCTAAAAAAAAATTTTATCGCGTACGCGTATGTGGGTTAAACTCTATTGATCAAATTTACTGTTTCTCTTAAAAAGTCAAAAAAGGCAAGATGGCATACCATGCCGATGGGCAGAATGGCACACTGTCATCTTAACCTCCTTTAATAATTTATTGTATTTGTTATTTTGCAATATATTAATTCTTGAAAAAATAGTTTTATTCTTTCAGTGGTTGAATGAAAAATAAAACTCGATCGCGAATATTTGCGGATTTATTTTAAACAAGTTTTTCAATTAGTTAAAGCTTTAGAAGCATACTTTAGTGTTATTTATTTTGTATACCTAAGCATTGTTAAATTTATTTTTATAAAATCTTGTGTTAATATTTGACACTAAATTATTTAACAATATGCTACCCTATTTTGTCAATTTTTTAATATTAAGTAACGTATGCCGTTTTGCCCAACCTTGGTATGCCTTCTTATACAGCCCTTTGGGCAAGATGGGTTTTCTGAACTTTAATTTAAAAATGTATTTTGATGCAAGGAACCTTTACTTTAAGCATCTGATAAATAAAATGACAACCTAACTTTTCCTATCATTAGCCCAGCGGAAAACATATTTTGCTAAGTTCTGTAGCTGAAAACCAAAAAGTGTGCCATCTTAGGCCACTTTCCCCTACACAATAAAAATAAATCAAATTATATTTTCAAATAGCAAAGTTATCTTTGTACAATGTACATTGGTAGCAATTGAGTAAATGATAATAATTACCAAACTTTTAATTTTTTATTATTGACACTTAAAAAAACATTTTGATTGTTAGGTTGCCTTTATAAACAATTGAATTGAACATTAGCTTTGTACGCGTAAATACTCAGATCGCATAGTCTTCATTGTCTTGCATAAATACTCAGAGATAAATGCAAAAATAGTATTCAAAAATAATTTTTAAAATATAAATATTTAAACTCGTTTGAGCTTTTAATAATTTAAATTTTCTTCAAATATTTTTTTGGAAAACATAATCTCCAAAAAACAATATCTCATTTGGACGAATTTCCCAAAAAAAATTAATCTAACACGACAAAGTCTCCATGAGAAAGGGCTATCCCGAATACAAAATTTCTTTTTCCGCTATCTCGGGATTTTCTTGCTTGATTCACTACGCTCATCGTTCTGGGATTTTCTTTTGAGGGATTTTTATTCAAATATTTTCTCTGGGGGATTTTATCTTTGCCTGGGTGTCTCCTTGTGATTTTCTTTTTGGGATTAATATGCAATTTGACCAAGCATCGTTAACCCTGAATCAGTCCTTAATCCAAAAAAAGGCGGGCATAATGGAAAAACCCATAATAAAAATATAGATGTTTAAAACCGCTACCTTCGTTCCATTTTTATCTAAGGTTTTGAATATCAGTATTCAGTATCTGATCTTTACAGTTAAGTTTTATGACTTTATTATGGGAGAATACCTACGTACCTACTCATAGGTAGCAAATGTTTCTGGGTATAAAACGTTCAATTAAGTAGATGCCAAAAATCGATTTTCATAAATGTTATTACTTACCTATAAATTGTGCGAAATATTTTAGTAAAAATTTGTCAAACAACAAACAGTTCTATTTTTGGTCTTAAGATTCAATGCTCCCATCAACTCTACAAGTAAAACATTAGAAACCCGAAGGATCTTGGACATCATACATCTGCTGGTCCATCTTCTAAGGTTGCAATGTTAACCTTAGTTTCACCTTTCACCGGAATTAATAAGACTGATGTATAAGAATTGCCCAAAATCACAGAAAGTTGTAAGTGCATACTGCGTAGGTACCACTATTCCTAGGACACAGGTCTACATGATCCACAACTCCACAGGAACCCCGCCTAATCATGTAATAAAATTATCAGAAAAACTTCACAACGCGTCTTTTAAAGTGTATAACTTTTAAAAAGACTATGGAATTAATTAATCTCTTCCTTTTATTTTTAGACCGATCGTATCGCAAAAGGATACTTTGCTTATTACGACAATCAATACTTCTTACGACATCTTCGTCGATTAGGCAGTCAAAGACGAGAAGATACTGAAATCTTGCACATTATGCAAGAATGTGTGGTTAATATGCCAATTTCAATTGGAATGGAAAAGAATTCCCCTCTAAAACCGAAAGTGGACAAATACCTCAGTTGGATGAAAGAAGCTGGTAATTTAATCTTACAAACCTTTTATTAATTTATTATACATATTGCACCTCCATATTTCTTTTTTTATACGAAGGTCTTCTTTCAAAATGGTTAAAAGACGCAACTAAAGATCTACCCTCGGAAGAAATGGCTCCACAGGAAGCATTAATGAATTTGCAAAAATTTTGGAGTTCTTTTGTAGCATTAGGGTTTGGATACTTTTTGAGTATTCTCACAATTGGAATCGAAGTAATTCATTTTAGGTATATCGTTCAAAAACATCCGTTGTATGATAAATATAATCCGAGAATATATTACAATTACCAAAGAAGGTTTAATTATTAAATACAAAATAAAAATAATATCAAAGGATCTTTAAATTTTGTTTGTAATTATTTTTATAACGAAAAATTTTTCCAAATGTGTAGACAGATGAAGGGAGAGATAATCAATCTGAAAGCAGTTATAAAACCAATCTACAATCGAATCTCTTGGAAGCCTTTTGGCGTTCATAAAATCGAAATCTACAAAATTTTAGGAAATTGAAAGTTCTATTAAAAGTATTAAGAGTGTTTTTTGGTTCGGATGGACATTGGATGAGATAAACTTGAAAATCCATTTTTAACTCGAAAATTTGACAGTTTTTTGACAATAACTTTTTATTGGAAAGAACTGTCAAAAAAAAGTTTAACACAAACTCTAGAAAATATTTTTTCCTACAAAAGGAAACCAAAATAAGTACTCTACGACTAATAGTGGCCGAGAAAATCAAGTAAACGCTTTTTAAAGCTTTTTTCAAAATGGCGGACGACGCAGAGGGTTTTTTTTCTTCGAGTTTTATGGTTTAGTATCCCCAAAAGGTACTCTTTAAAACAAAACAATAAAATTCTCCTTACCCATTGTATATACATTTTTATAGTAATTTCATGGAACATGTACTTTTAGTTCTGAACTTCGTTAATGGTGGCGGTAGTTGTCTTATCTACTTTACATCAAATGTCTTCTATTGTTGTTTTTGCTCCCCATGGCATTTTAGACAAAAACCACGCAAATAACTCGTCAATAAATGTTTGTGAACTTCGTCCATAGACGACGACGCACCAAACGTTCCTCTGATTGGGAATACTATAAATTATAAATACAATGCCTTACCTATTTTTGTAGATCTTTTCGATTTTTTTATTTAATTTGACTGGACTATTAAGGCCCAACCATAATACGCGAAAGATAAAGTAAGCAAGTGTCAAAACCGACTCAAAGCGTACATTACGTACGAAAACGCAAGTGAACGAAACTTGCCGAAACTGAACAAAAAGTCATTTCGGGTTGGGTATACCAATCACATGTATTTCTACTGTTTCGTAAGTCAACGGTCGTACATTCTTCAATTACGGTTAGCCCTTTATAGTATACCTATAATCGCAAGTAAAAATGATCGAGCGCGGAGGCGTCATTGGTCCGTGTTTTTTGGAAAACTTAACGAACAAATTATTTGGGCGTGACTTAACTTAAAATGCGTAAGGAATACAGGAAATTTCATAAGAATGAAACGTCAAAATAGGCGAATATTCGTTCATTCGTAGGTCGTTAGTCACTCTCATGTGAATAGTCCTTAAGAGTCCTGTCGTTCGAAAGCAAACAATTTAGTGAATTGAAAGAAGTCTAAGAGCAGAAGGTATCTATTCTTATGAAAATTTAGTTTAGTTTAAAGTTTAAAGTAGCTAACTGGGCCATAAGTTCAAATATTAGACATTATTTACAATTTAAATTGGTTTCGTGGATTTCTAACAAGAAATCATTGCAAATTTGTAGATCAAAGTTTTCTATGGGTGGCTCTTTAGTAATAGGAAACTCGGATTAGGTAAACAACAACTCTATTTTATCAGTCAACCAAATCCATTAAACGGTAAAATCTATGGTACTCTGGTCCTATCCATTGTACTTTTAGTAGTTTATCTAGGATACCTCCATCCTCCAACTTATCATCTCTTAAAGGTTACAAGTTCCAACTGGCTTTGCATTATTAAGTTCTTTTAGTTTAATGTGTTTCAAAACTTTAAGGCCAAGAAGCCAATATTACATTCTGTAAAAAAGCAGTCATAATGGCTGAATCACAACATTTGGTGACTTTTGAGTAAATCAACTAATCGAAAATAATAATTCTAAGGAAACACATATTTTTTTTATGTATTTATCTTATCATTATTTGTCTTGAAATTCAGAATGGATACAGAAAATCGAATATTAATTATTGAAGTTTTTGGGAAAGTGGCTTATACTGCTCTTTTAGCATGTGAGGAGCTTGACTTCCCTCCTCCAAAGCTTCTTCCCAATTCAAATATAATAATAAATCACTGTAATTATAACCATATTATTATTGGCGATTCAGCATAACATATCTTATGCGTCCCTACCCATGCAAGTTGTTTTGTTGGAAGAAGAAAGATACTATTTTAATAAAAGGCTGTCCCGAGGTCGATATGTGAACGTGATTGAAAACGCGTTTGGTATCTTGGTAGCTAAATGGCGAATACTTCTTACTACTCTTCACATGATACCGAGTAATGCCGACAGGATAGTAAAAGCTACAGTTGTTTTGCACAACTTTGTAAAACTGAATGAAGAAGGCTTGTTGTACAGCAGAATATGTTGACCGTTATGATTCAAACGGTGACCTGATAAGTGAAGGGCTTTGGAGAAGTGTAGCTATTCCACTCACAACTTGCAGGATTATGGGCTCTCATAATTCTTCTGTTGATGCAATGCAAATGCAAGATACTTTAAAAAATTATGTAAAGCAAATAAAATTTAATTAAAATAGGATGTATTTAATAAAAATAACTTTCATAACATTTCATTCACACAATTTTGTAGTTCGTCTGTAATTTTCTATAAAAACTCTCCTTGCAAACGAACCACCACTGCTTCTGGCAATGGCTTCATTTGCTGTGCCTTGGTGAGCATAAATTACTCGTTTGCATTTAAAGGAGCGTTTGGTATCTTGGGTTCATTGTAGTTCAGAGTTCATTTTTTATTTTTTTTAACTTAGGGAAGGAACGTTCCCCACTGCAATTTGTCACCATCATGCTTAAAATTCTTAGTGTAATTTCAACATTTGGAAATTCATCTTCAATTTTATTTGTTTTTAAAAAATTATAAAGTTCTAGAATATTGTCAGTTTTTTTTCAATTTCCTGTCGACTAATTTTCAACCAGTCTTTTAAATTCAGGCATTCAGCATGTACTTCATCTTTGTTCACATCTTAGGTGTAAAATTTAGCAAAAGATTTGCAGTTTTCTTTTAAGTCTTCTGAATTCAGATTTTTTAATCGAAAAAAAAGTCAAAACGTTGGCCAATCTTCGTGTACGAACCTAGTCACTATTTCAAATGAAAGCTTAGAGTGTCGCTAATGGGAAAAAAGGTTTCAATTTTTAATCTTTCATTCCCAGTCAGAATCACTGAGGGTCCAGAGCCGAAAAAAAGTCTGGCGTGAGCTTCTGCACCTCGTCCATTCAGAAAGGTCCTTATATTCGGAATCCGGGTTTTTTTTTTTGTCTGGCTGATGAATCAAAGTTATCAAAATTGTCCTTGAGCCCAATTATAAATTCATCGATTGCAATCAGCAAATTTATTGCAACATCCAGGATAATATTTTGTTGTTGAAGTAAAGTACTTTTTATATTAATTCTTTGCAATACAGAGTTCGAAAGTTCTGTAAGTATGGTAAATTCAAGCTTGGACATTTTTTTGCAAAGACTAAGTACTTCCTCTCTGGCCTCTCCTGCCTGTCCTAAATCGTTAGCGATAGACATCAAAGCTTCTTCAATTTCTTGATGACCTTTATATAAGGCGCTTAGTGCATCAGCTCGCGCCGACCATCTTGTTTGAGGAAGACTTTTTAAAACTTTTTTTGGACCTAAATGGCCTATGTATGAGAGTACCTGAAATGGAAATGGGTGAGCATTGATAATTTTTTGTGTATCTTTATAAATTTATTTATATTTTCTTCTATTCGCAGACCCAAATATGTTTTCGAAATGGTTTCCTGGTGACATAAAATGCCTAATAGAGCTTTATGAAGTGCATCAAAATGAATTTGACAACACTCAGAAATGCAAAGTTTGGCAAAACATCGCCCAAGAGTTGTCGGCAATAAGGGAAAAAAACATTGGGCCAGACAAATGCATAGGAAAGTGGAAAGGTTTGAAAACGCAATACAAAAAAATAAAAGACAATAATAACACAAGTGGCAACAGCCCAAAACATTGGGAGCACTTCGAAGAAATGGACAGAATTCTTTTTAAGCGCCCGGAAATAAACGCGCCAGCTGTGTGCTCCAGTGATGACTCCGTCGTTGTGCTGAATGATATCACCGACTCTCCCGATGCATACAACTTTGCAGACATCATAATTGATGAAAGCAACCATGGGGCAGCTTCTCGAAGGGCACGCAAAAGAAAGCCAACAGAAGAAGATGATTTAAAGGCGCACAGGCACAGAGATAAAATGGAAAGGACAGACAAGTTTCTAGACCTTATGTCAAAACTTGTGGATCACGTCACTGCTCCACAGCATTCGGAGGGTGCGAATTTACAATGAGTGAGTGATTTAACTTGGGTGGGAATCGGCTAAGGTCATTTGTGATTTGTGATTTGTCTCTGTAAGTTGATTATCACATATGTATATGACCATTAAATTTTTGTGACTATTTATACTGTCTCATGTGACAATAAGTTTTCAAAGAGGTAATTTATACAATGTGACGTATCATTTATCACAAATCACCTTAGCCGATTCCACCCCTGTATTCAATCGGATATAGAACATTATATTGAACTAACTTTTAATCTTTTTTGTTCAGGTCTTTGTTGCTTCCAAATGAACAGTGCCATTTGCTATACCAGAACTAGTTCCTTTACTTTTTATTTGTGGTAAAAATGTATATTGCATTTTGTTTATGAAGTATTTTATTTTAAGTTTTTACGTACATTTCTTTTTTGTTTTGTGTATATAATTTATGCTGCGTTATGTTTGTGAATTATTTTATTTTTAATTTTGCTAAGTTCTTTTTTACTACCCACCTGACTCTTTAAACAAAAATTGTGAAGAATACAGCCTGCCATTGTATAAAGAGGGTTAAACTCGGGTTTCCTCGCATTGAGCTGCTTCAATCTTCGGAACCTTCCTTTAAGTAGCCCTATAGACCTTTCAACAATAGCCCGAATATTTGAATGCACTTTGTTGTATTTTTTTTGGTTTCTGTTGAGATTCCCATGGTCTTTGAATCTGGTCAACAAATATGGTTTTAGTCCATAAGCTCTGTCCCCTAAGATATGTTGGTCATCGGGTATAGACACTGTACCTAATCAAAAATGAACTATAAATATAACGAACTTTATACTATTTGCAAATTAACTTACCTGCTGTAATCTTCCTGAAAAGATTTGACCTTCGGAACAGACATGCATCGTGTACAGACCCAGCTTCCCCTGCGTAGCAATCAAGAAATAATTTGTTTTCATCGCATACAACCTGTAGTAAGATGGATTGAAATTTTTTCCTGTTCACGTACGAATTCGGGTGCACCTTTGGTGTTGCTATTGTGATGTGTGAACCGTCGATGCATCCAATAATTCCTATAAATAAAAATCTTGTTCGAGAGTGTATTGAACAATATTTTGATTTGTGTAACAAACCTGGAAATCGAGTAGTTTCCTCGTAATATGAGGCAGTGCGTCGTGCATCTTGTGGGGTGGGCCAAGCAATTATTTTGTGACGCACATTGATTTTAAGCAGCAAGTTGCATATGTTGTCAACAACAACCCAAGACGTTTTTATTAAAAATGAAACACGTTGGTCTTTCTGCACAGACTTCTTTATTATAAGTAAGTATGAAGTAAGTAAAAAGTGACATAATTCATTTGATATAAATGTTGTGGTTTAATAGTTGGTTACACTGATTGTAAATATTTCCATGATCAACTCATAGGTGGCAATAACTACAATAGGGTATTGTGGGGTAATTTTGATATAAAATAACACCCCCACTATATCAATATTACAATTCAACAATACCTAATTTTTTAATAAATTCATAATGTTTTTGAGTACATAAACTTTTCGTTAATAAATCAGCGGGCATATCAGCTGTAGGCAAATAACTAATCTCAATGACTTTGTTAGCCACTGTTTCTCTTACAAAATGATGTCGAACATCTATATGCTTAGATCTGTTATGAAAAATAGGGTTTGCCGACAACTTCTGTGCACTCTGATTATCATTATACAATTTTATAATACATGTTTTTTGAGTTATTTCATTTAACAAATTTCTTAAATATATAGCTTCTTTAGAAGCTTCAGATATAGCCATATATTCGGCTTCAGTGCTCGATAAGGCAACTGTTTTTTGCTTTCTACTTTCCCACGAAATTGCAGAATTATTTAATTTAAAACAATAACCAGTATATGACTTCCTATCCACTGTGTTACTTGCCCAATCGGCATCTACAAAACCTTCTAAATCTGCATATCCGTTTACATATTTTAACCCAAAATTTTTAGTCTTTTGTAAATATCTTAATATTCGTTTAGCATAATTCCAATGTATTTCTGTATAGCAATTATTAAACTGGCTTAAAAAACTTACTGAAAAGGCAATGTCAGGTCTTGTCAAAACTGCTAAATACATCAGACTGCCAATGAGCTGTTGATACGGAAATTTTGATTCACATTTGTCTCCCTTCGTTATATTTAATTTAGTCTCCATTGGAGTTAAAACCATCTTAGAATCCGACATATTGAACTTAGCCAACAACTCATGGACATACTGTTCTTGATCTAATGTTATGAAACCTTGTTTTTTATCAATGATAACTCTCATTCCTAGACATTGCTTTACTTGACCTAAGTCTTTAATATTAAACTTTGTGCTCAAAATATTTTTTAAATTATTTGTTTCATTTAAATTATTTGAAAAAATAAAGAAATCATCTACATATAATGCCACAATAGTTTTAAATTCTTTTTCAATTTTTGTGAATAAACATGGCTCTAATTTAGACCTTTTATAACCTAATGCTTCAAGGTTTTCGTCTACCTTTTTATACCATGCTCTTGAGGATTGTTTAAGGCCGTAAATGGCCTTTTTTAATTTTACAACTTTGTTGTGACTTGAAACTTCAAGACCTTCCGGTTTATACATATAAACATCTTCCTCAAGAACACCGTTTAAGAAGGCAGTTTTTACATCTAAATGTGTTATTTCAAAATCTAATTTAGTTGATAAGGCAAATAATAATCTCAACGTTGAATGCCGAACTACTGGGGAAAACGTTTCATCGAAATCAATACCTGGTTTTTGGGTATATCCCTTCGCCACCAATCGTGCTCTATAGCGAACCTCGTTTTTACAGTCTAGCTTCTTTTTGAAGACCCATTTACACTGCACAATTGTAGCATCTGAAGGTGCATCAACCAGCTCCCATGCATCATTGTCATCGAAAGACATCAACTCGTCTTTCATAGCTCGCATCCAATTTTCTTTGTCTGGTCCATTCATAGCTTCACTCAAAGTTATACAGGAACCTGTGCCTTGGGGATTTGCAACACACATATTTGTATAACCCAGGCGTTCAGGTTCACGCCTCTGTCGTGTTGGTCGCTTTTCCTCTGAAGAAGTTGCAGGTTCTGCCAACTCCAAAAAATCTGCGTCTACTTCGTCTCGCTCTTCATGTTGGAGTAGTGAGTTATGTTCTCCGTCTTCTTCGTCTCGCTCTTCATGTTGGAGTAGTGAGTTATCTTCTAGCTTGACATCGGATTTGTTGCTTTCGAGTTCTAACTCCCCCACTGAAGCTGAATTCTCTTCCTTTAGGCATCTTTTTTCTTCGATGTATACGGTTGCAGTTTCTTCACCAGCAGCTTCCATTATAACAACATCTCGGCTAGTAGTCACTTTGTTGTTCTTAGGATCGTATACTCTGTATCCTTTGATATTTTCTGAGTATCCAACAAGGATGTGTTCTTTAGATTTTTTATCGAATTTAAGTCTCTTTTCTTTCGGAACGTGTACCATCACACGGCTACCAAAAATCCTCAGATTACTCACATCTGGTTTACAGCCTGTCCAAAACTCAAAAGGTGTCTTATCTTCTAGACCACATGAAATCGACCTGTTTCTCAAGTAAACAGATGTGTTCACAGCTTCCGCCCAAAATCTCTTCTCAAGCTTGGCATCAAAAAGCAAACATCTTGCCTTCTCCACGACGGTACGGTTGAGTCTTTCACAAAGACCATTTTGTTCTGGCGTATACGGGTTTGTTTTTTGATGAAGAATTCCTGTGCTCCTTAGAAAAGCATCGAATTCTTTATTACAGAATTCACCACCATTATCCGATCTTAGCACCTTAATTCGTCTGTTCTTCTGGTTCTCGACCATAACCTTGAATTCCTTGAAACATTGAAAGACTTCGCTTTTCGATTTCAAGAAATACACAAATGTCATACGACTATAATCATCTACAAAGAGAAGAAAATAGATGGACCCGCTGATGGATTTTGTCTCCATCGGGCCGCATACATCTGCATGTATCACATCCAATACTTTGGTACTTCTAGTACCAACATGAGAAAAAGGCAACCTTGATTGTTTTCCTTCACAGCACACCGTACATGTGATCTTACCAATGTTGGCTTTGCTCGAGTATGACATACCTTCTACAGCCCCGCTTTTCATCTTGTTCATGTCCGCTGAGTTTAAGTGTCCTAATCTTCTATGCCAGACTTCGGCAGTGTTCAAAGATGAAGTAAGTAAGCAATCATAAGAGGTTATATTTAGTTTGTATACACCATTTGTTAAATTAGCTGAAGCAACTAGCTCTTTTTTCTGATTGTGAATATAACAAGCATCACATTTAAAACTAACTTTATTCCCATTTTTTATTAGCTGGCTTACTGATAGCAGGTTGGTCGTTAGTGATGGAACACACAAAACGTTTCGCACAGTGATATCGTAAGAACATTCTTTGCCTAAAGTCGTAATTTGGACATCTCCAGCACACAACACTGGTACTTTTGATTCATTCGCAACGATTATCTCTCGCAAGTGATTCTGATAAGAGGGGTTTTTAATCCAGTCTTTGATTGCGGTCATGTGCTCACTAGCACCGGAGTCAATATACCAATCGTGCTTACTAAACTCTCCATTAAGAAACACAGCACTAAAAGCATTAGACTGTTTTCGTTTGTTGTCTAAGAAAGACGTATTTGGGCATTGACTCTTGAAATGCCCTGATTGCTTGCATTTGTAGCATTTGATTATTTTGACATTTGAATTGCTGAATGAGTCGTTCTTTCCAGTCTTCTTGCCCCGCTGCCATCCTTTACTCACAAACGCGCCACCCTGAGCTCCACTGCTTTCTGGCTCCATATCCAACAGCTTTGTTTTTATGGAATCCGTGCATGGTGTATGCTTTTCCTGAGTGTTCGAGCGCCATTATCATTGGAGCGAATCGTTCTGGCAAGCCTGCTAACATTAGTGCTGCTATCCACTTATCATCGATGTCAAAACCAGTGCCACTTAGTTTCTGTCCAGTTTCAATTATTTGAGTGACGTAGCTGGTCATAGAATCCGAGTTCTCAAACCGAATTGAAATGAGATTTCGCAGCAAGCTTATCCTCCGAGAGAAACCTGAGTCATCGAACATTGTTTTTAATTTGGTCCAGAGATCTATGGATTTATCAGCATCTTTAATGTGAACATATAATGATGGATCAATTGTTAAAATCAATTTGGCCTTAGCTTTTTTATCATCGGCAGCATCAACAACTTTCCCTTCTGTGATTGAATCGAGCATTCCCTCCAATATGAGAAAATTCTGGGCAGCAAAAGCCCACACATCATAGTTTTCTCGTCCCTTTAGCTTAGGAACGTTTAATGCGTAATTAGTAGTCATTCTCGTGCGACACAACTTGTAATAATTAATTTTATCAAAAAAGGATTGGAGCTGGGCCCATAACCTATTAAAAATGAAACACGTTGGTCTTTCTGCACAGACTTCTTTATTATAAGTAAGTATGAAGTAAGTAAAAAGTGACATAATTCATTTGATATAAATGTTGTGGTTTAATAGTTGGTTACACTGATTGTAAATATTTCCATGATCAACTCATAGGTGGCAATAACTACAATAGGGTATTGTGGGGTAATTTTGATATAAAATAACAGTTTTCTTGCAAACTCCAAATCTATCTGCCACTGAACTATTAAAAAAAAAAGATATTAACAAAAATGTCTGATTCAAATCGAATCATATTACCGAAAGCACTCGGTGTTGGCCAAGAACCACAAAGCTAACAGGAGTTGTTTGTCCAACTCAATATGTGGACGTCCACTGTGAACGTCACTAAAAATATCATGCTCTTCATGGATTAAGGAACACAAAATCTCAAAATGACTTTTGAAAGTCTTATCATCGAATCTTGGGATGATTGCTTCAGAATAATTTTTATTTTTTATTATAACTTTACGATTTTTCTCATCGTCACTGTCATCATCACTTTCACCATTAAAAAAAAGTTCCCATGCAACAAATCCTACATAATTAAGGCAAATCTTAAAATTTTCTTCCATTCTGAAAAATAATCGTGAAAAAATTTCTAATTTATTTGACATGAAAGAAACAGCTGATATATTATTCTTTGCATTCTAGTTCGGTTTCTTTATTTATTCCATTCTGGATATTCTGGATAGATATTTTGTCTTTTCTGTCTTTTCTATTCCTTATCCGGAAAAAATAAAGAGCACACTCATTTTGATTAAGCTGTAACAGTAATTTGAAACGTCAAACGCTCACAAATATTCAAATATTTCGACTTTTGCTTCGCATTCGCTACCTGGTTTGTGTACTTACTTTTTGATGCTAAAACGTAACGTTAAAGCTCAACGCCTCATTGTGAGCATTATACACGAATTCCTTTGTCTGAACTTTTGCGTTCTGTCAAAGCGAAGCTCAAAGCGTCGTTGTGAAGCAGGCATAAATGCTGTGAACTTTTCTAAACAACAACAAAAATCATACATCTTGAATTATTATTTTATTTAATATTCTTTGTTTAGCGATTTTTGTTTGCAAATAATTTAAATAAATTTATTTATTATTTGAAATTTGTCTACCAAGTTTTGTTCATAATTTTTGTTTTATAAGTTAAATACTACACGTTAACATAATAGTGTTTTTTTTTTGTAACCTTATAAGATAAAGCTTAATTTTGTATATATACAATAATTTATATTTAACAATTTTTATTAAACGTTTGTTTAAATTTTCCAAATACTTTTTTTTAATATTTGAAATTTACATGTAATTATTAATAATTAATGATATGATTGCTACCTACATACATATACATTATGTATTTTTATGTTTTGAATGGGTAACACTTAAATAATGACATTTGTTTATAAAAAATTAAAATCAATTTTTTTAAAAACAAGCAATATAAGCTAAGTTTTAATGTATTTAATTATTGCATTCTGTTGGCAAGTATTTGCTTATTATCTATGCTGCGCTGTTTTTTTAGTTTTGTTTTTTTTCTTAATTTAAAATGAGAGCTTAACGTAAAAGGTTCAATGTTTTCATTAAAAAAATGCAAAATATTTTTTAGCATTTTGCTTAGAACCTAAAACAGTCTTTTTTTCATTGAACATTTTTATAAAACAAAAGTTAAGCTACAGTACAAAAAAAAAACATACATAATTTTATAAATAACAATAATACCTTCTTTTTTTTAACTTAACATAAATGGTTAACTATTAAAATGCACATTTAGTTTATTATTTAAAAATACGTGTAGGTTTTTATGTAGAAAATATAATTGTAGCTTGAAAGAGTATAGGTAGTTCAGGATGCAGGGAATTTGTAGGTGTTGAATGGAAGAAACTTGCAGTTAAGTTAGTTGTCAGGTGATTTGTTTGAATGCTTTTGTTGATTTTCGAGCGGCCTCTTTTGGCAGAATTTTGTATTTGCATTGGAAAATTCGGTGGCCAGAGGAGTTTTATTTTTATTTACAAAAGACTGCCAAGTGATGAATTCCATTTTGGTAATAAGGCTTTTTCCTGAAAGAAATTTCGTTATATTACTAAAACAAATGTAAAGTTTAAATAACAAAGGAACAATATTAAAGAAATTGCAATGATGTGAAAGAAAATACGGTAACTATTTTCATGATTTTCAAGAGATCCTGATTTAAATAGCTGAAAGCTTCCCTGAAAATCTTCGTGAAAAATTACAAGTAAGAATGTGTTGAAGCTAACATTTATTAAGTTTTTAGCGATCATTACACTAGCTACCCTTGATCTCTTCATGAAAGAAAGGACAATAAAAAGAATACGTCAATCTTACTAAAGAGTGTTGTTTTAGCTGCATGAAAAGTTTCAATGGTTGTTGTCTATGGTTCATGAATCGTTTAACGCCGGAACAACGATTTCAATTTGTTGAAATTTACTTCGAAAAAAACAAATCTGTTTGCGAAGTTCACTTCGTTCATTTTTCGTCCATTAGCAAAATTGCCGTATATGGAGCGTAGACAATCCCCAAGCCATAAACGAATAACCATTTAATCCAGTGACTGTTTTTTTGTTTCCAAAAATTAATCAGCTAAACATCCACGACATTTGGTTCCACCAAGACGGCGCAACTTTATTCCCAGAAGCGGTCCTGTTAACTGGACCCCTCGTTCGTGCGACTTAACGCCTCTCGATTACTTTTAATGGCGAGATTTATTGGAAAAAGTACTGAACAATTGGACTGATTAAATGGACTACGTAACTCGTAACCGTGGCGGAAATATGACGGAAATCTCATTTAAAAAATATGAATATCGACGAAATTATCTACCAGATTATAATAATAAAAAATTCATTTCAATAATCTTTCTGTCCGGTATTATTATTTAAAGTTCTCAAGCACTTAAAACGACACCCGTTATAAAAAGAATTTTTCAACAGAACACTCAGAAATATTTAAAAAAATGAACACATGATGGTTACGTTACGTTAAGTTAAGTTGGCTTTCAGCTAGAATGGAGTATAAGCTGAGGCACTTAGTCCAAAAGAGCACCGTTGAGATACCACAAAGTTTGGGGTGTTATCCTCTAAAATCTTAGAACCACTTTGAGCTTTTTATGAACCACACAAGAGAATAACTAATGTCCAAATCCATCAGTTCATTGAAAAAGGTATCTCCTAAAAAGATAGGAGATGGAATATTGTCTCCTACTCTTCTTCGACCACAAAGCTTCTGTAAGTCGTTTTAGCAGCGTATTGAACTGTGAACTGTAATGACACTCGAGCTGGTGTGCTATCTGCTTAGAGATATCAAAGCCTTAGAGCGTCCTCTCAGTAGCATATTATCTTAGAAAAATGTACATTCAGTGTTTGGAATACGCATATACGTAGCTATGGGTAGTGTCATTCCTTTTTTGGCAAGTTCATCGGCTTTTGCTATGTCCTGCGTTACCCAACAGAGGTGAATGTAAAACTATTCCGCCAACTCTCTAAGAGATGATTGACAGTTGAGAGCTGGTTTCGAGTAAGTGGAAGGATTTCATCACAGTCTGGCTGCCAGAGAGAATGCTGGTGTCCTTGAAGGATATAACGTTTTCTTTGGGCTAAACTGAACATAAGAGCACTGATTAAAAAATAAAGTGCACGACTGGGTTTGCATGAACTTGCTGTATTATGTGACAGAGGTCTTAAGATTTAAAAAAAAAATAAAATTTTCGAAATTCTTATATAAATACTTTAAATGATTTGAGCAGTAAAAAGTATACGCCATTTTATTTCTTGGATGCATTAAATTTCATTGGAACACAATTATAAAAACCTGTGGAGCGGTTTTTTTTTAGCTAAAAAAATTTCGATTTTCCCTCTGTACAATACCTAAAAAACTCTATGTACAAAGTTTGAAGGAATTCGCCCCACCCGTCCTTAGACCAACTTTTGTCGTCTTTGCTATCATCGTAATGCCTTGATGATTGTTAACTCAAAGCTTTATTTTGCAACGACCGGAAGTAAAAAAAACCCTAAGACAATGAAAAACAAGTAACTGTACCATTGTGTTCAAACGAAAGAATTGTATCCAGAATCGACCTGAACATCCATCAGTTTTAATGCTCTGTTCTGGATTTCATCTATAGTGAAACTAATGATGTTTTTGGTGCTCAAGGCAAGAATCGCAAATTTTGCTTTTGCTTTGCACGTATCTATACTGCTTATAAAGGGAAAATGTTTTATTTTCAGCACAAGTTGGAAAGCCGAGTAGATTACAGCTACCTTTTCAAACTTCTTGATACTTACTAGCAAAGGCAAAAAATGGTTTTATACTAGGCCATCTCAATAAGCTGTACCCTTACGATCATTGTTCTTCAAGAATAAAGAATGCATTAGCTAAAAACTCCAGTAAGTATTCAAAGTAAAAACAGTGCAATAATTTATTGTATGCTGTTCTTCCTAGAGAAGATGGAAGCATCGTTGTGATTGAAATGAGTCCAAGGGTTTTTCGCTATACCATAAAAAAGTTGCAAATCCTGGTTAGTAGTATGTAGTTCTTTTCGAGAAGTGTGGAATTCAAAATCCGGGATTTGCATTTCCGGGCTTTATATAGTTAAGGCAGTTCCGCTGAAGGGTGAAGTGCATTTCCGTCTATTGTGGTCTGGGTATCACTATGATTTTTGTTCGTCATTCTCAATTTTATATTTCTTAAACTATCTAATTCGTTGGAGTTTCTCTAATGCCTGTTTTTGACAGTGAATCAGATGATTTTCTTACCTACGGCAAATTTTTTTACGGAGGGCAATTCCTTGTCGTTGCTCACTGGTTATTGGTATCACTTTTTATTTAGTTTATTGAAAATTCCTTATTTTTCCAAGTAGATAGATGCATGGCAAAAGTATAGAATAATATTAATGATTCTACTTTGACACTATTGCATCCCTTTCAGCTGCCCAAATGGGACGTCTTTTGCTGTGCTGTTGGTGATGTGATTGATTTTGGTACTGATATTGGTGTTGTTTGTTGTGATGATGCCATCCTTGATGGAAGCGATTCCGCCGTTGTGCTGAGGTGGAGTCCCTCCCATAGGATTGGATGAATTGAGGCTGTTGATGGATTGGCTGTTGTTTCCATGGTTTTCTTTTAGTGTGGTTAGTCCATCTGAATAGAAAGAACAAGGGGAAATAAGTAAACTAACAATGAAATATCACATTGAATAATATTAAATGAGCACACAATAAACTAAGTTTGTTAAATGAATTTCAAATTCAACACAAAAGGAATGCTTTCAGTATTGATTTTATTATTTTCCCCGATGTCTTCACATATTTAAGTAGACACATTTATATACGAGTATAAGACTGCACTAGGACAATCCATAGTGGAAGCAATTAAATATTCATTGGATATTCCATTCATTTTAATGCAAAATCGATTAGCCATAGAAAGTTGGAAGGAAACTCTAACAAAACATGAGCTGATATACTTTTGTTCAGCTTTGTGGGATTAGATTAGCTTCAGGCTGGCATCCATACAAAGTTAAAATTAGAATATTTAAGTCCTTCGAGGATTAAAAAATGCATTTCTTGTTTCAAAATATACATATTTATAGAACAAAAACTGATTTTGAAAAAAAAATATTTTATCATTTTTAATTTAGGAAAAAAATAAATAGGAAATGGTTTTCTTGGAGTAATTGATTAAGTTTAAGGTAGATTTATCTCACAAGAGCTTTTATACACATTCCAGAATCCTAGAAAAAAAAGTTCAAAAAATTCATTCAATTCAATGCGGCCTTCGAATTTCTAGGTAGTCTTCAATTCGAATTGTTTTATTTTCTTAGTCCTTATGTGGTTTTATCCGTAAAAGGTATTAGTTTTTGACTTTTGTTAGACTTTTGGAAGCTTAAGTAGAATGTGAATTAAAATAGAAAAAAATTCTTAAGAATGATGATATAATTTTGACCATACAGTATTTGACTTTAAAAAAAAAAAACTTCGAACTGTAATTATAACCGGCAAAGGCGTGGTCATTGGTCAATAACAATTCAGAAACTCAAAGACGATGTGCGAGCGAAAGAAACGCTTCTTTTATGGTTCTCTGACCTATCAACTATAAGGCTCTTTACGTCATTCTATCCAGAACGCGAACATGCATAATAGGAGCTGGAGTACCTGTCCAAATAATACGAAAATAATATTCAAGCATTCAGTTTTGAATGCCTAGTAGATTGTAGGCAGAATATATGGGAACATATGTATATATTTTACATCCTAGAAGGATACCTACAAATGTACAGAGTTCCTGCTACGTCAAGTGAGGGTTAGTTCCATACAAGGTAGTTTTTGTAATAAGCAATCCCAGAATACATGGCTCTTCGGTTTCCTCATTGCAAGTGCATTAGTTAAGATTTCCGGATCGAACAACGCTGTCAAGGCTAAGATTCAATGAGCTTATCCTACGATGTCGTTGCTTTTCGAAAAAGAGATTGGCCGATACCGAATAAGAGCGTTTTCAATAAAGAAAGCTCATTGAAAGACAATTTCAAATGCTTTGCTAAAATCAAGTGCAATGATCTCTTTTTCTACAAAACTATGCAAGGATTGATATATTATCTATCTTTGCTTGACCTATTGCTTCAATAACCGTAGTGCAGGTCATTAAGAATATAAAAATAAAACAATAAAAGATTCTAATTTTATATTTAAACAATCAAAGGATTTGGCAGAGAACTCGTCTGAGAAGCATACATCTCATTTATGTAGTTGGCAAGCTATGATCTTTGGTTGAACCAGCCAAGCGAAACATTTGATGGATCTAGTGTACCCTTACCAACCAGACATCTGCCTAGATAACATAAGGTCTTGTAGTTGATCGCATAAATTAGATCGATTTCTAAGATTGTTTTGATCCCTGAATCGCCCCCCCCCCCGTACATCAGACTAAGCAGTGAATTGTTGACAAAATACCCACCTAGGAACCTTGCACATAGCTGGCAGGTTATGATACTTGTCAGATTGATCGTCTAGGGATTCGTCTAGCAGATCGATCCTCGTAACCTGACCAACCATCTACAAAAAGCATTCTTTTCTTCTCGGTAAATTCTTTATCTTTATTATAAGTTAAGTAAGTATTGGTCACAAATAGGCCGGGGAACACCAGCGCTACCTATTTGGTTTTAATTAAAAAGCCATTTCTACCTAACGTGAAACAATTCTTTGGCCGAATTCAGACAGCTCATTGAAGTTAATGAAAAGTCCAAGTACTGACCAGGTTCGAACTTTTACGAATAATACACATATGATTGATATGCTAATGGACGTTGAAAGATGATTTATAATTTCTAAAAATAACTTAACCTTAATCGTTCATTGTTCGACCGACACCATTTGATTTAGAAATGCCATAAGGTGTGATTAAATTCTGCAAAATTTAATTTTATTTCCACTGATAGGTTTAGGTATGATCAGAAAAAGTTCTAAATATCTCAACGACGCGACTACTTTCGTTAAATTATTTACGGACAGTTGTCAATTAAAGCAACGAGCATGTATCTTATCTGATAAATTGTTAGCATATTTTGACTGCTAGATAAAGTGCTTTTTCAATATGTACCTAGAGTGAGCTTTTTTTCGCTTTTTTCGAGTGCTAAGCATATTATAAGAAAGATACCTCAGTTTATTTACATACTTTCCCGCCATATGAGTGTTCAATGAACCTGAGCCGAACAGAAATGATCACATGCGCACACAATTTGGTGTTCCATCTTCCATTACAAAATGTTGTCTCTAACTGTTCTACAATCTGTCACTTTGTGTTCTATGAAGTTAGGGGCCAGTTATAGCGATACGGAAAACCAAACCGAAAAAATTTTCCAATGGAAAATTTTGTATGTTCTGATTCGATTTTTAAGACAAATGCTACACTGATCGATGGCAATCAATTCAGAGAATGTTTTTTGTTCATAATAATTTTAATTGAACAAATTATTTTTCTTTTATACGTATAACAGAAAAATGAATAAATACATTTTTAACAATAAGTACAAGTTCAATTCAAATTTTTATTTGCAAAATAAATTCTCTGAGTTGGTTGCCATCGATCAGTGTAGAATTTGTATTTGTAATCGAACCATAACATCCTAAATTTTCCATTTCAAAATTTTTTCGGTTTGGTTTTCCGTATCGCTATAACTAGCCAATTATCCAGTGAATAAGCTTAGGGACCGGTTATAGCGATACGGAAAAACAAAACGAAATAATTTTCGATTTAAAACACAAATGCTACACTGATCGATATCATCGACCTCAGAGAATTTTTTTTCATATAGAATTTTGAATTGAACTAATACTTTTGATAAAAATGTCATTTTTTTTTTCTTTTATACGTATAACAGAAAAATAAAAAAATACCATTTTAACAAAAAGTACAAGTTCAATGCAAAATAAATTCTCTGAGTTGGTTGCCATCGATCAGTGTAGCATTTGTGTTTTAAATCGGATTATAATATTCTAAATTTTCCATTTGAAATTTTTTTCGGTTTGGTTTTCCGTATCGCTATAACTGGCCCCTAAGGGGCCATGTGATTCGATTTTTAAGACAAATGCTACACTGATCGATGGCAATCAATTCAGAGAATGTTTTTTGTTCATAATAATTTTAATTGAACAAATACTTTTTGTTAAAAATGTAATTTTTTATTTTTCTTTTATACGTATAACAGAAAAATGAATATATACATTTTTAACAAAAAGTACAAGTTCAATTCAAATTTGTATTTGCAATATAAATTCTCTGAGTTGGTTGCCATCGATTTGTGTTTTAAATCTGATTTTATTATACCAAATTTTCCATTTGAAATTTTTTTCTGTTTGGTTTTCCGTATCGCTATAACTGGCCCCTTAAAGAAAAGATCACAAACGTACAGAATTTGGTGTTTCATTACACAATCGTGCCGATAACTGTTCTACAATCTGTCAGTTTGTATTCTATGAAGTTATCCAATGACTTAGTTTAGTATAATATTTGTTCATCTTCTTTGGAGGGCAAGTTCCCTAGAAAAGTCAAAAGTGACAGCTTAAATTTGTAATTTTAAGTTATTATTTTTGGAAATTTCCTTAAAAAAAAAGTTTATAAGACAAGGACGAATATCTGTCTTTAAGAAGTGTGAGAAGACATTGAATCCACAAAAACGGTTGCTTCAAATAATTTTTTGGCCACTTATTAAATTTGGTACCATCAAAATTTTAAAAAATAAGGAATATTAAATAAGGGTTGTGGAATAAAGGGTTCGGAAAGTACATAGTTATTCATTATCTTAAGGACTTTTGAAAACTCAGCATTATATTCCATAAATGCAAAACATTATATATTGTGCATTTTTGATGCGTTTCTTTTGATTTAAATTTTAGTATAGAATCAATTTATTGTTAAAAATTATGTTAAAGCGGCATATACACAGGTCAAAATCTCATCAAGCATGTGAGAGTGTGTGCAATACGTAAACGTTGAACGCTTGAAGAAAAATCAAATTTGTTTGATTTTTCATCAATCATGACGCACACCACGGACCAAGAAGATACAGACCGCCAACTCACCATATGGTCTCTCTTTTTGCCACCAAGCTAAAAATCAGCTGATATGCCATTTATTTTGAGAGTGTGACGCTCTCCCTTGCTTTAAAACCCATTTAGCAAACACACCTAAAAAATAAATGGCATACGCAGGTATAGTTGCCATTACAAAATGCACAGAGAGAAATGTACACGTATTCACAGACTGAAAAAAATATTTCGAGGGTGTTTCAGGCAAGAGGAGTACGAGTTGGCGGTCTGTGTATGGTCTGTGACGCACACACTCTCACATGATTGATGAGATTTTGAACTGTGTATATGCCGCTTAAGAGTTGAATTAAATTAAATTAAAAACAAAACAAAAATAACAATTAATGTACAATTATTATTATAAGAAAACAGTTTTTTTTGTGTTAAGAGTATCCATACTTAGAGATTTTCCTTCGTTTCGCTTTTGGCCCATCAAAATCTGGATACGAAGAAGATGTCACTGAAATAGGACAAATCATTTTGTTGAAAAACAAAAACAAAGAATGTTGGGAAAGGACTTTCAAAGTGTGCGTTTATACAATGTGTGCAAGTTGTGTAGAAAGTTTTGTTTAAGTTGGGGCTTAAGAAACTCACCGAAGCCAGGTTGCCTTCGCTTTGGTACTCGGACTGAATGTTGAACTGAGTCTAGAGGCAAGTGATGACGTTTAATGGTGCAAGCCTTTCCTCTACAGCTTTTCAGTCGATCTAAAGCGTCGTGCATGTAAGATTTTTCCTCCATGGTTAGCGAAGATGCTTGATTTAATGTCTCGAAAGGATCTATTTACAAAACACATACAAAAAAATACATTCTTATACATTTAAACTTTGATTTAAAAGATTCAGTAATTCTTACCGATTCTTAAATTATAATAGGTAATAAGCCCGGTGGTAAATTCACAGTAAAGAAAGTCATGGGTTGTATTTATTGTTCTTATACACGAATAGGTGTTGTTGTTGGCATTCATGCAGAAACAGAAAGGACTGTCGTTCCACAATGGAGCAGTCCTCCAATGGCTATTGTCATGTGAGAAACAATTCATTTTCTCGGAAAGACATTCCTTTTCCAGACGTGCCTTCTTGATACGTTTGCGTTCCTTTTTTCTTTGACGTTCTTCCTTTAATTTGCGACGTGCTTCACGAGCAAGTTCCTTTTCATCAGGGTCACTATAAAATATCAAATAAGAAATAAAATTGAATTTATGGATTATTTTTTTTTTCGTTTAAGGATGAAAGTTACAATATGATTTGCTTTATTGTTTCTTGTCGAAACACTAAGTAGTAAGGCAAAGATGTACAAATATTTTTTAAAACAACTACTCAACTCATGTTATAAAAATGGTATCTGAAACTTTTTCTTTCTTTGAATTAAATAAGGTTAAAGGTTCACACTTTCATCATAAAAGTTAAAGAAGTTGCTTTAATAAAAAATCATCAACTTTCTTCTGTCTGGTAGGTGGCATACGCGATGAAACGGACGACTTATGAAACGGACACTATAGATATTTTAAGAAAAAAATTATGTTTTGGTTGTTGGCAACACTGATGACCATAGATAAACCCACAATATTGACAGCCTCCGGCAGCCATTATTTCGTTTAGTTTTGTAAAAAAAAAAAGCTTATAGGTATTTGCAAAGTGATACAAAATTCAATTATTATATTAGACTACAACTGTTGTTGTTTTATTTGTTGTGGAAATTAGTTAAAAATATAAAGAGCGGTGTGTTATAGTCTTATCAAAACTTAATTATTTGGAATTTGGTCAAACTGTTTTAAGGTTAGATTTGCAATGAATGGGACGGTGAAACGGACGCCCGATTCAATGCGCCAGTGGCTGTCCGATTCATTACTCCTGCATTAACTTAGTATTTTCTTTTCTTATCATTTCTTGAAACTGGTTTTATTTATTCCTAACCATTCGTTAGGATTCGTCCAGAAAAAGCTGCAACAGAGTCTGCTGTGGAAGAAGTCATAAAAAAAGGACACTCACAATTCGGTCAGTTGCATCAGCATACAAAATATCCAAATCATATTTGGCGGATATTGTTAAAAAATCTAAAGAGTCTTCAACTATTTTCACACATGACCCATATATTGGAAATAAAGGAATTTTCACCCATGAACAAGAGGAACAACTAGCAGATTATTTGAAAAGATCTTCGAAGATGTGCTATATACTATAACTACAACCAAGGTGAAAAAGTTTGCTTAGGACTAAATCTTTTAACCAAGAAAATGTTAGTAAGTTTTACGAAAATCTTGCAAACATATTAAATAAAAAGAAAATTGAACCTCATATGATTAGAACCTTGATGAAAGATTAAACTGGATGTTCAACAGTGACCAACCCGCCAAAAGCAGTTGCAACCCGAGGGTGTAAACAAGCTAGACAGGTAACATGGGCAGAGAGACCATTAGTCACAATGTTTGGATTCATTTATGCTTCTGAAGGCACCGTTTCTCCTGTATTTTTGTTTCCTAGAGTCCATTTCGAGGAATTCATGTTACAAGGGGGTCCAAAAGGGTCACTGGGCCTAGCCAACCCTAGTGGTTGGATAACGGAAGAGAGTTTCTACAAGGCAATTAAACACCCAAAACTACTACTACATACTACTTGCATCAATGAAACTGAACAGCCAGCCTTGCGTTCTAGATAAATTACTAAGACCACCTTCCGTGAAACGAACACATATTTGACGTTGCAAAAAAACTGCGAAATGTTAGTTTTCCTTTGGAGGATACAATACCTGTCTTAATCTGATCTGCGTACAATCTACAAGGCAAGCTTGAGTATTGTTTTCATATCTGTACAAGTGTGCAGGTGATCCCACTACAAATTTGTGGCTTCCAAGTCAAAAGGACAATAATGGAAATATTATCACATTTCATCGATTTGCTTCTGGTTCACTAAATTATTCTACGGCGCGCGCTAGCAATTTCAATTCTCACGAAGAAAAAATTTCCCTTTAATACGCGCTCCGGAACGCCTATCAATTTACTCCCGAATATAACTTTAGATTTATTCCCTAGTATAAAAACTCCTTCTTGGTCCACACAATACGAATTTAAAATGCTTTGTCCTTCCCGTTGAATATACAGGCATTAAATCACAATCAAATCAGCATCTATTTGCAACTTGTATCCAACACTGCTGTGTTAATCCAAGATAAGGGTGTTAATGACCCCTTGAGTTCACATTTAAAAAAAGAACTTTTTGTTCAAATATTCTAAAACAAGAAATTGCCAAACATACTCAATTAATAATTTTTTTAATGCACTTATACCTGACCGAAAACATTTGTAAATCATGCCACAATGTCCTTTCAATGAGTCCTTTGCAAAAACAATAACACTGTATCTGTACGCTACTGAAATCAGAACTTTGGGAGAGAGAAAACATAGCCACACATAATAAACTATATAAACTCTTCCTTTTCATATACAGCCATGTGACTTCTCAAAATTCGTAAATATAAAAAATTCTTAAAAATGTATGAGAGCACTGGAGAGCGAGCGCACTCTTGAATACATTGCAAAAACATACCAAAAATGGAATTTTATAAAACCAAACAAACCTTTCAATTTCCGGCTCACAATAGCACTCTGCTGGTCCGGAAAATTGAAACTTTTCTTGGTGGAATGGATCAGTTGTTCTGGAATTCAAACTACTCCCTTGGTTCTGCTGCACTCTTGTGTTGAAACTGTCTTCCTCTGAAAACAAGATACCAAAAAAAAGTTGTTCAGATATCAAAATTCAAGAAAGACGTGTGTAACTTGAATGTGGAAATCACAATTCCTTCATAATACGAGTACTTCTGAATTTTGATCCATGTCAGCTTACGCTTACATTCACTTACCGTTAAAGTTGTTTGAGATGTCATTAGCACTAGGAGTTGATGAAGCAGGACTAGTGCTACTGGCCGTACTACTTGCTAAAGTTGTAGGAGTACTAAATGTGGTTGTCGCAGGTAGTTCTTGCTCCTCACCACTTTGTTTTGAAGTGGCAGAATCTAACAAAGGTACGGTTGAGGAAACAATTGGACTAGCAGTCGTGGTTACTGTCCGATTATGGGCAACTGCGTCCGTAGTTGTCGCGACTGTTGTAGTGGAAGTAGTTGTTGAAGTGCCCATACCTCCTCTCTGATTGAAAGGCCTTCGGCCATGATAACGATGGTGACCAGGTCCTCGACGACGAGGGTGATTGCCAAACGAGGTTCCAACTCCTCTGTGATGTGGTGATGCTTCAAAAATGTCATTGCGATCTGTTGTTTGTAAGTTGAAAAAATTCATATCGAGCAGTTGGCCATCCTGCATGGGTTTCCTAGGCTTAGGATTGTGATGCAGTCTATCGAACTTACTTCCACGTTTTCCACCCTTCATAGGGCGACGTGGGGGCAGTAAGATGCCATCAGCCGTTGAACTTTCCATTAATTCCTCTTCAAGGCCATCAGCTTCATCATAATTCACATCGTCGAATTTTATCATCCCACCCGGAGACACAGCTGATGCTGTCATGGACTTATTCTCTTTCAATTGCTTTTTAATGTCCTTGAGATGATTTATCTTGTCCTTGAGTACTTTAATCAGCAAATCGATTTGGCCGCGTGATTTGCGCCATGTCTTCTCGTCGTCATAAATCACATCAGAACAATTGACTTTGCCCGTTTCGGATTCGATGAAACATTTCGCCCCCAGTTTTCCGCCACCGCCACTGGCTTTGGATGATGATTTTCCTCCACCACTACCACCACCGCCACCACCACCACCGATGCCAATCCCGCGAGTCAAGTTATTTGTATTCAGTTCGTGTTCGAGGAATTTCACTTCCAGAGTTTCCAGTGTGGTTTGGATTTCTTGAATAACTTTGGTAATTGGGTCATTGATAGTAGCAGTGGAGGAGGCAATTCCTTCAACATTGTTGGGTGTTTCTCGTTTGTGACGGGATTTCATTCCATTTTCGTATTTACCATCCGAAGAGGAATTTTGCGAATCGTCTTGAAGATGGTATTCAATTAGTGATAGCGCATTAGATATGTCAAGGAGCTTCTCAATCTCATTGGGGAAATGGTCAAGGTAAATCTCATTTAGCGAGGAATCCTCATCCAACATAACTTGCGGTGGTGATGGCAATGAATCTTCAAAAGCATCACGTTTATGGCGACGTGTTAAGAAGGCTTGATTTCTGTAGATGAAGAAAGTGAGGTTAGGTATAAATGTATGAGTGAATTTGTTTTCTCTCCACTTGGAAGAAATGTTTACCTTTTGCGTAATCGAGTTCCAAAGTAATCCCGATTAGTTTTGATTTTTGTATAAACGACTCCATCAGGGGTGAAGCAGGCACAATTGCGTTTCGATTGCTTAGGCATTTTATTTAATTCGGCTAAGTGGTGTTGGAGCTGTAACTAGATAATATTTATTGGTAATAGAAACTCCAATCATATCATTAGTTTTAAATATTGAGAACACAACCATCATTGGTCTGGGAGAAAATGTAGGTATCAAATTAAAAAAAATATTAACATGTTAAAAACTTAAGAAGAATCGTAAATTCTTTTTTTATTTGGTATATTTTAACGTTTGTGGGTGAAAAATTTCTGAATATTCACACCTGTGGTCACGTACAAAATTCTCATCCAAATGTTGGAATTATTCCTAAACAGGAGAATCTGGAAATTTTAAGGGATTGACTCGAAACATCACGCAAGCCATCTTACTTGTAGATAGATTCAGCCTGAACAGGTGATTTTTTATCACGCAAGTGAGATAGTTGTGAGGAAGCAAAGTTGTGTTCTGACAGGGAAATTTAATGGTAAATTCTATTATACTTTTTTCTGACATGTCGTATTACACTATGTAATGATTTGAGCTGGAAAATCTGGTATGCGCTGTTTCGTAAGCATAACTTAACGAAGGATTAGAAGGATGTAATAGGATGTTTTTTTTACGGAAAGGACTATTGGAAATGAATCAATCTTCCAAGCCAACCCTACGACAATTTCTATAGCCGCACTCCAGAATTTATGCCACCTAAGCAGGTTGCTGATTAGTGAGGGTACATGTACCCTCTTAAAAACATAAGCCCACCACCTAGGAGAAGCATATGGTTCTCAAACGATTCCTCTGAAAAACGTTTTTTTTATAATGCACTTGCACTCGCACTCAAGGGGTTATTAATACCCTTATGATGAATTAGCACGTGAAAGTGTTTAGAAGAGAAGAAATAAAAAGACTGATAAAAAAATGTTTGGTGGTACTGAGATTCAGGTGATAATTATCTCACGAAAACAACACGGATGGTATGCAGTTGAAGCTGGGGGATTAAATAGAAATTGCTGCCCAGGCTGGGTTTGAACTTACAACTCTATGTTAAGCAACCAAGAACTACATCCACTGTACCATTGCCGTCCACTAATTGTTTTAGTCTAAGGGGAGGGGAGAGAGACAATCATCATAAGCTGCCAAGGCGATTTCACACTACCAGACTCCAGACTTTATGCCACCTTAGGCAGAATGGTAGTTGGTAAGGTGACATTTAATATACTTCAAAAGGATCGACCAAGTAAAACAGGATTTTCGTTGTATGTAAGTTTAATCGAAATCGTTAGTGCTGTTAATGAGATAATAAAGCTACTGAAAAAGGAACTAGTTTGAGCAGGGATAAGTCGAAATACAGTAGACTCGCGTAAACAAAACACCGCGTGAACACGGTGAATAAATTTAAAATGGATTCAAAATAGAAAACATTGCTATCTTTTCTGCGTTTGTCGAATCGCTTTTACTAAACGGGAAATCCCCTTTACATTATTTCTCGTGAGTCCTGGCATTTTTGCTGTGGTCTGGCATTAGTGTGCGGTGCTGATTTGATATGATCTAAACTTAAATTTTTCGTAAACAATGTTACAAAAACTACCAAAATTCATGTTTCTAAGGATTAAGGATCAAGAGTAAATAGCAGTACAATGTTGCAACGTCAAAAATTTGCGCTATCAACAGGAAAACTCTGAACTTTTTACAATGTGTTAACAATACATTTTCTGGACCTAGAATGCGGAACATTTTGAAATGTTTTGGACTCCCCGAAATGAAAAATGGAAAATTTAAAGAACTACACATTCGAAAACATAAACAACTTCGCAAACGTGAATACGCTCGGTTTTAAATAGTTCACGTTACCGCTAGTCTACTGTAAATAAATCTTTTTCCCAAAACTCTTACCTTTTACTATAACGCCAAGATTTTCCATTTTTTTCGATGTTGTGATTAGCATACTTTATCGCGCATAAATTATGTATTGTCAAATTTACTAGAAGAATTTACAGACAGAAGCAAGGTCTTTTTAATTTATACAAAATATATTATTTTTAAAGACGATTACCTACATCAATTCAGAAAAGACATGACATGACAAATTGCTTCGTGGAGATGACAAGAGCAACGAGGAAATAAGCGAATTTTGATGCAATTCAATTGATAAAGATTTTTCTTACGAATTGTGACTTGCATCAGCTTGCACAAAATTGACGACACAATAACAATTTACATACAAATAAACTTCTAACCCTGAAATTTGAATTCTATGATTTAATAGGCCTATTTAACGAAAGAAACTGTGCATCCATACTTAAACAATGCTTTTTTGAAAATAATTCAAATAATTGAAATCTATTCACAACTCATTTGTAAGAAAAATTATAAGGAAAGACTCACATGAAATTTGCACTTGTGCTTCCTCCAGCGTCCCGCTTCATTCACACATTTCCACTTCTGACCAGGACGGCAATTTTGCAGCAAAGCTGGATCCGAGCATTCCGAATTCAACCGCATCATTTTTGTCATATACGGTGCCAATGGCAAATGATTATCGAACTGGTCCTGCTGAGTTGCTGCATCTACCATGCTGCCAGTATAATCACCTAACCCCGTGGAGCTCTCCAAGTCTTTTTCATCTTCCACATCCGTGTCAAAATCGTCCTCCTCATCATCTTCATCGTCATCAATAAACTTATTGTCATCTACAAAATTGCAATTCGAACAGATAGCCGATTAGATAATTCGAATAATTGCCAACCGAAGAGCAATTACAATCATCAACTCACCATCAATGTCGTCGAAATCATCGTGTTCCTCATGCGATTCCAAGTTGACATTTTCGTCATTACGACGAGCTATAACGCTTGAATTGCCATTACTCGCCTCCACGACCACCTTGCTGGTTAAATTCTTTGGTATATCCTCCACCAAGGTGCTATTCACTAACTTCATATCAAGTCGTTCGGCTTGTAGTCTTGCCTTAGACTCGGCTATTTGCTCTGGAGTCTCCCGCCGACCGGAACTTTCAATTAGGAATGTATCCGGCCATTGGTCACGTATGCTTCGATGTCTGCTAAGAAGCAACGGTAATATACTTCGACCATCCATGTGCGAGGGTGTCGGCACCCCACCCATGTCGAGGAATGTCGGTGCCAAGTCAATATTTAACACCACTTCATCGACTCTATATTAAAAGTGGACAGTACAGAGGGTTGTGGAGCAACAAAAATAAAAGTTGGACGACAATTATTAAGATACTTACACAATGGACGGTTGAATTCCTGGTCCACGTATGAGAAACGGAACTCGTACATCAAACTCAAAAGGGAAACTTTTGCCCTTAATCAATCCGAATTGTCCTAAATGATAGCCATGGTCTGAGGTGTAAATGATGTACGTGTTATCGAGTTCACCAAGTGCTTTAAGTTCGTTATAAACTCTTTCCACAGCGACGTCAACACTTTGGAGAGTCTGCAGTCTTTTGGTCATAAGTATATTTGTGAAACGTTTGTGCACCGGTTCCATGGGTTGAGTCACTCTCAGGATCCATTGTTTGTCGGGATTTGGTGCATGGTCGTAAGATGGGGTACTGTAATAAGAAGAAACAAACAAGAGTGCAATATTTTTAATGAAGGAATGAATTATAAAAAAAAAAAATTGCAAAGAGATTTAAACCAAACTAAACCGACAATTGCATGGGTTGGGTTGGGTATATCGAAACAAAGTTTTGCAAACTTACTTAAAAAAAGAGAAACCTATATCGTATGGATTTGGAATCACACATATATTTTACGCTGAACTACAAAAAGGGAACAAAAGACTATCTTCGCAGTTCTGAATACAGTACATAAGCCCTTGATATATGGAACATCAAAACAGAAAGCTTATCTTAAGAAAGTTCAAAACAAATAAATCCAGAAACATTTAAAGGGTCGCATCATGGATTGAATATATATTTGTTTTATTTCTTCGGGTCATGGTCATCACTAAACTAGAGCCCAATCGATTAACTATGAAACAAAATAAAATGCACGACTGGGTCGCACGTACTTGCTCTGTGGGTGCAATAGTAAGACGAAAACAAACTTTTCGATTAATAAGAACAACTAATTTTTGAAAAATTTGGTAAAAACTAAAAAAAATTTGGCTAAAACTGGAAGACTCGATATACGGGAGCTAACGTTAAGTCACCTTTAGTATATCAAATTTAGATGTCGTCTTTTGAATGATATAAATGATATAAATTTCCTCTTATGGCCAAATTAATAAAACTGATATTACCAGTTTCCGCTATTGTCATGTGTAGCAAAAAACTAAAAATGCGGTTTTCTTTGAAGTATTCTATATATGTAACATACAAAGTTTCATACAAATCGGGGGAGCCTTTTTTGAGTAAATTAGAAAAAACTAAAAAATTGGCCAAAATCTAATGGCTCTTTGTATAGGAGCCACCATTTAAAAAAAGAAAATGAAAAAAAAAATCAATGCCATTTGAAAGGAAGCTAAAAGAAACTATACCAAACAAAGTTTGAGTGAATTCGATGCAACCGTTGACAACTTATGGCCATTTGAAAAAAAGCCGTTAAGAGCAGATCTCCGTTATTTGCATTTTTAGCCAAAAACTGAAAACGCAGTTCTCTTAAAAACACTAAAAGAATATAACACACAAAGTTTAATCAAAATCGTTAGAGCCGTTTTCGAGCAAATAAGAAAAAACCAAAAAATGTTGGCTAAAACATATCGGCTCGTTGTATGGAAGCCACCGTTTAGAAAGGCTTCAGTGAAAAATTTACAAAGTCATCGTATAGAAAACTATAAAAAACTATGTCAAACGAAATTTGAGTCGATTCAATCAAGCCGTTGTGAACTTATGGCTATTTGAAAAAAAGCCGTTAAAACCTGATTTTCGTTAGGACTATTTGAGCCAAAAATGAAAAACGCAGTTTTGTTAGAAATGCTTAAATTAAGCTAAATTTTGAGTTTAATCAAAATCGTTAGAGCCGTTTTCGAGAAAATTCAATTTGAAAAAAACCGTTACTTGAAAGGTACCAGTTTGAGCCGGGCTAAAACGAAATAAAAAAAACCTCGACAACCGTTTTTCTTCAAACTACTATAAATCAAGTTTGAAGAAAATCCGTCAAGTGGTTTAGGCTGTAGCATGACGTGAAAAAGCGCACATCCGCATAGACGCACAGACGCACAGACGCACAGACAGACCGACGGACGGTATGGCGAAAACCACTTTTTTGGGCTTCTCTATCATCGTAATGCCATGTTTGATTAAAACCTCGATTTTTTTTTTCTGCACGAAACCAATACTTGCCCTATTGAGCAAGTAAAAACTGAAACTTTATTATTCCTTGACACTGTCAATCGAAAAATCGATAAGTACGCCAGAGAGCTTCAAATAAATTGATCATCCTTAAATCGGCAAACTACAAACGTCCTTGATAAGCACTAGTTGAATCTATGGCCAGACCTTTCAAAGAAAAAGAGAGAGTAATTACTCAAGCTAAGCAGTACCCATGTTCTGTAACTATCGCTTCGAAATAATTCGTCGAGAAACGTTGAAAATTGAAACAAATCTCAATTTATCGCACTCACTAGGTTCTTTAACTTTGAGAGGCGATAATTTTATGAAATAGAATACATTGGAATGAAAACACTGGAAAGTGCGATAAAACGGGGTTCTCTATGATCTAAAAGCGAAAAGTCTTTTATTTCAAACGTCAAATTTCATCGCCATATACCGACCAGGCGATAGAAAATTAAAAAGTTTGGCTGAGCATAAAAAGGTAAATATAATATTTTAACATAATAAATCTATTTTGAAATACCAACAATTTTTACACTTAGAGGTGCACAAGAGTATCTAAGGCTCAAAAAAATATGATCGTCGAATTTATGTTCGAGAACAAAAAATTTGCAAGGGGACAGTTTACTGGGTTAAACAGCCGAGAAACCCAAATCTCCACTTGGGAGCTTCTGAGCTCAAGACTAAACTCAGAAGGTTCCATTATCAAAACTGTGGATCAGTGGAAAAAGGTAAACTTATTACAATATGCAAAGCTTAATAATTAATTAAATAATAATTTTTACTCTTTCAGTGTTGGACGGATATAAAATCGGGTGTTAAAAACAAGCTAGTGAGCATAAAGCTTTCATGAATAAAACAGGCGGTGGAAGCATTGAAGACGGACCGCGTCCTCTCAACGACTTTGAGAAAAAGGTGGTTTCAATAATCACCATAGACGCTGTCGACGGCGATGCTTCCACCCCTGAGCTAGGAAGATGAGGATATGAGCTGTTTCTCTGCTTAAGCGATACAGCTCCCGAAATCGCTCCTCAGGCATTTCGAATGGGTTGGTAGTATCCCTAAGTCTACGCCGTTGGACTCTCATTTTATTTCGGCGCTCTTCCGTCTCCGCCAATAAAAGTGCCTCAAACATTTTTGTTACCGAAATTTCTTTATTTTAATAAGCGTTTAAAATGTATAACACACACAAAACTAACCGAAATTTCTTTATTTTAATAAGCGTTTAAAAAATCAACTTTTTTAGTTTAAAATTTGACAATTTATCCAAATATTATTTTTTTTTCTGATTGACAATAATAAAACTTATCGCCTTCCAATGGAAGTTCCAGTTTAGATGTGATCGAAACTAAACTTATCACAACGACTTACTGAAACCCTACGACTTCCAGAAGCGATAAGAGGGGAATGAATTGTTTCAATTTTTAACGATGTGAAAAGTTATCGCTTAAGTTACAGAACATGGGTACAGGCCTCAACTGTCCCTGAAAGTCACAATTCAATGGAAACCCACATGAGCAAAATGAGCATCAGCTAACAGCGCTTCTCGCTATGAAGAGGGTATCGAGTTGAAGAGACGGAGGGGCTCATTTCAAAAGGCAGCTCTCGGAGAATATATACCTTTAACGAACTGGGCGATATCTGGAACAAGAGCCACTACAGAACATTCTTGAGTTCATCCAGAACTTAGGTTGGTTCTTAAACACTTGCACTAATTTCTCTACAATACCTGCCTAGTCCTGAAATATGGATTCATTAAGATCCGAGTAAGATGATACGGTTTTGCCAAATTTGTCTTAAGCTTAATACAACTATGATGATTCTGGTCAAACGCGAACTCTCATTTCTGTGTATCATGATACCTAACAGTCAGCTGTCAAATTTTTATCCATAACCAAAACTTATCGAAAACTTGACGAAACCTAACTTTTCGCTACTATAGGCGCAAGATATGAATTTATTGTTCTCTCATAGTCAGGAACAGCTTCGTCCACACCGTTCTGTCGATTTTTGGTCTGCCTTAAGTCTTTCTCGTTTTTGATCAAAAATCTTTTCATTTATAAATTTCGAGCAGTTCCAAGATTAATATTTTCCTTTTTATTTTCAAATAAACCAGTGAATGGCTAGCGGTTCGAAGTGTTTGGCTTAATTTTGCTGACAGAGAACTGCATGAACAGAATGAAGTCGAAGCAGCTGTCAAATATGCAGACGCAAGACCTGTCAAAATATTACATATACACGAATTACATACATAAATGCTGCGAACGCAATGACATCAGTGGTTCTTGAACCTCCTCGTTTTAAAGTATACACGTTCTCTAACGCAAGCAGCACGTTTTCTTTTCGATTTTAAAAATTGATTTCGGAACGTTTTTGATAATAACTCCTACATAATGTACATATATCAAAAGCTGTAATTGATCGCGTTAGCGGCTGAAAAAGAAGTTGAAGCTTTGAAAGATTATTGTGTTCTGGTGGTTTAATTCAACTACCAAAGTTTTACACTCCCCATTTATAGACATTTTGTGTCAAGCGAACCATCAAACGATTTCCACTTTGCCTAATTAGTCAAAATGGTTGCTGATGTAATTGAAAAGGGCTAATGAGACTGGCTGATTGATCCACTGACAAATTACATATCAAAATTGGCTTTGGTTGTTCTTGTCATTGCGAACTCAATTTAGCATTCAATGAAATCAAATTAAATTCCATTAGTCTTTACTAATTCAATTGATTGCCACAATGACAAATGAAATTGTTAAATGCCAAATTAATTCTATGGGCTTATCCTTTGAACTTTATGTTAAAATCGGAAACGACAAAGGCAGTCAAAGTTTGCAGCATGCCACTTTAATATACATTTTGTTGATTGAAAGCAAGATAAACAAAATCCGAACAAAGACTTTGGTGAATAAGTTCTTGACAAGGATTATATTAATTAAAATGAATAGATTTATTGGTATTTAAAGGAACAGGCGTTAAGTTGAAAGGATCAAATGTTTTGGATTAATTAAATTGGAATTATCTCGTCGAGCGAGCCCGATACATATCTATGTTTTTTGTTTAGACGTTGAAAAGAACTAAAATATTAGAACCGTCGCCATTTATTAAGGATGTCCAAATGAAAACGCTGTAGTCTATTACATAATAAAAAGCATTAGTTGGCTCCTGGGCATTTTAACAAGGTGAAGAAGACATTTGTCAATATTGACTTTTTAAGTTAATTTTCTATTTAAAGAGAGTTTTTTTAAGAGGATAACATTATGAAATGAAAAAAAATTGTATTGATTGCCAAAAAGTGACTTTATTTGAAAGATTATTCTTTGCCATTTATTATTTGAATATGATCTCTGGAATATGGGGAATTTATGAAGCTTGTTTTTGTGGACTTTATTGAATTAAATTCAATTTAAAAGTTTTTTGTGACCTTTAGTCCAAATGCGTTTCGCCCAGGTACAACAGTTGGGCTCATCAGTTAGATGCTGTTGTACCCTTCTAAGACGCAAAATTTTGGTCGATGATTACCGACACTTGTAAAATTTACAGCGTGAATACATTGTGAATTCTAATTTTAGGGGAATTCGTTTGAATTCATGCACCTAAAAATATACATGTATAAATATACATATATACACCCGTGGTCTGGTTGAAGTTTATGAAGCTTGTTTTTGTGGACTTTATTGAATTAAATTCAATTTAAAAGTTTTTGTGACCTTTAGTCCAAATGCGTTTCGCCCAGGTACAACAGTTGGGCTCATCAGTTAGATGCTGTTGTACCCTTCTAAGACGCAAAATTTTGGTCGATGATTACCGACACTTGTAAAATTTACAGCGTGAATACACTGTGAATTCTAATTTTAGGGGAATTCGTAAATTTTACAAGTGTCCGTAATCATCGACCAAAATGTTGCGTCTTAGAAGGGTACAACAGCATCTAACTGATGAGCCCAACTGTTGTACCTGGGCGAAACGCATTTGGACTAAAGGTCACAAAAACTTTTAAATTGTATGGGGAATTTAGAATGGTTGGAATGTCATCCTATCTCGATCACTCGTTACAGTATTTGGGGTCGTATATATCGTTTCGAGCTCAAATTTTCACAATAATTGGCTTGAGTTGTTCAGGCGTCGAAAGTCCGGTAACAATCTAGAAAAAACTATTGGTGACCACAGCGAAATACCATACTAATTACTGCGAGACGGCTGACCTCAGCTAAGCGAAGCCAACGATAATAGGGCAGGCCAGAACCAGAGCTACCGAGAGTGCTGCTTGTGTGGTCTATATGATCAAAAAGGAAAACGGGAATATCGAATTCTCAGAAAAAACCTCGAAAAACGCGAGGTCGAATACTTTGAGATTAGAAGCTGAAGCAAAATTTGAAAAGATTACTTTTGCAGACCTTTAAAATTTAAATGGCAAAGACTTCCATCTAACAGCTATCAGTTAGAACGCGACATTAAGTTGTGACATTATGAAGAAGCCTTCAGTCCACCCCATGAGGAAGATGTTGGGCTAAGACAAGTAAAGTAAGTCAAACGTCTACTCATTTTTCACTCTTTGACAGATTTAACAAAAGTCCCAAGACCTCCAGATCGATATGCAGGAACTCTTGATCGGTTTTCGAGTCGCTTATGAGTCGCCGTGAAAAGAGACGAGCAAAACTCGTTCGATTGTGTAGAGATGAGTTAGCCCAGTCGAATTATACAAAAAAAAGGGCTGAAATGGAAAAAATTAGATAAGGGTTTTTTTTTTCTTTTGATCGTTAGAGGGGTTCATTAGGAGCATATGTATCGGTTTTCGACCTCGTAACTCTATTGCGTTGGCCACCATCTTGAATTTAAGGAAAACTTGTTTTTCTTAAATAACTCGCTTATTTTCAATTTTTCACTAAAAATGCTTATGACAGAAGTTGTTTCGAATTGTATTTCCTACAACTTTGTTCATGACAATTTTTTGCCTACGACTGATATTTTTGGATTTAATTGGAAAAAACAAAAAAAATAATAAATAAATTTAATTTTTTTTTTAAACTCAAAAAAACTTTTTTTTGGAAAATTTAAGAATTAATATTATTTCTTCTATAAAAACGCTCCTCTATTAAAAATTTCATCGAAATCCGTCAAGTGGTTTACGAGAAAATCTTATTTCAAAAAACAGGTCCTATGGAAGGTATAGTTATAAGACTTTTTGAAAAATCTATTCCAACCAAAACATAAAGTTTGCACAGAAAACACAATTCAGAAAGTTTTATCAAAATCGTGATATTGGCGGAAGAATAGTGGAACATTCGCAAGTATTGGAGTAAGGGCTGCCAGGATGTGTGTAGCTGTTTATAAGGACATAATTGGACAAGGACATCAACATTTCGAAATAAAATCATTATAGAGATCAATCAAATCTTCACAATCGCTGTTTTTTCAGCTTTGAATGCATCCCCTCCATGGGGGTAAGCCTTGACGTGGCGGAGGGGCTTACGGTGGCTACTACTATGAAGCTTAGAGCTATGCGATCGCGAAACTTGTTTTCGCAGAAGGGCCTCCCATGGTCGACAGGTCGAAGCGGAGTAGGATGCTACTACTAATTACCCCCCCAACGAAGGAGTGTTCCCACCAAGGTACCTCCAACAAACGACGGTAGCGGAAGAATTCTTTTTTTTTCGGAATCAACGCTAGCGTCACCAGTTCCAGTTAGGCCGAACTACGTGGTGAACACCTTATATGGGCTACTCAGACATATTCAGAGCACAGGTCTATAAGGAGCGGCTTAGCCGACCTCTCGTCCTTGGAGTCATTAAAGGACCTGGCCCTCCAGGTTGGGGGCTCCTGCCGCTGGGGTAACTGCCCGACGTAGGAGTATTTTCCTAGTTATGAACCAACTACAAGCCTCGGATATGGAAGATCCAAATGTTGACGACCTAAGCAAACGAAAACTGGACAATGAATTTCGGATCTGCACGTGGAATGTCCGGACCTTAAATAGGCCACGTGCAGCCGAACAATTAGTGGATACCCTGGATAGGTATAAAGCTGACATCACAGCCATCCAGGAAGTGCGATGGGATGGAGAAGGCATACGCAAGATGAAAAACTGCGATATCTACCACGGAAAGTGCTTGAAGGAACAGAAACAGCGGTTGTTTGGGTGCGGCTTTGTGATAAGTGGAAGACTTAGGCAAGAAGTCATATGCTTTAAGTATATAAGCGAACGCCTTGTCACAATCCGCATCCGAGCAAAATTTAAAAACATCACGCTGATCTGTGCCCATGCCCCAACAGAGGAGAAGGATGACCAAACCAAAGAAGAATTCTACGGTCTTCTGGAGGAGACGTATGATAAGTGCCACAAGTACGACGTCAAGATTATTCTTGGCGATTTTAACGCCAAGATCGGAAAAGAGGGTATCTTTGGTTCAACAGTCGGAAGGCATAGCCTGCACGAAAACACCTCCGGTAACGGACTCAGGCTGATCGACTTTGCAGCGGGGCGAAATGTCATCATAGCAAGCACCCGATTCCCACACCTCAATATACACAAAGGGACTTGGCGGTCTCCAGATCATCAAACCGTCAACCAAATTGATCACGTTGCGATTGACGCCAGGCATGCCTCCAATATCCTGGATGTCCGAACGTTCCGAGGAGCCAACATTGACTCGGATCACTACCTTGTTGTCGCTAAACTTCGGATACGGATATCCATGGCACCGCAACAAAGACCGGGTATTGTAGGAAGGTTTGACGTCAAAAGACTACAAGAACAGAATACCGCCAGAACTTTTGCTGACCGCGTCTCTTGTTATCTCTCAGAGGACCCACTACCAGGTCCAAATGTAGAAGACCAGTGGCTACACTGTCAAGGAGCCATCAGAAAGGCCGCAACTGATGTGCTGGGTTTCACTAGGCGACCAAACCGAAACCCCTGGTTCGACGAAGAATGTAGGCGAGCGCATGCAGCCAAGGACGAGGCCTATAAATCCATGCTTCAGGCAAGAACCAGAACTGCTGAGAGAGCAGCCCGTGAGATCTACATCCAAAAAAGGAGAGAGGAGCACCGAATTTTAAGACGGAAGAAGAGACAACACGAAAAAGAAGCGGTCGAGTCTATCGAGGGACGCTACGGCAGGGGTAACATCAGAAAATTCTATAAGAGGGTGAAACAATCTACGCAAGGATATCAGCCCAAAGTAGAAGCCTGCCGTGATGAAAACGGGAATATAGTAGGAGATACGCAGATGGTGCTGAGGATTTGGAAAGACCACTTTTCCAAACTGCTTAACGGTGAAGATGCCCACAATTCCACTTTAAGGCAGAACATTCCATTCTTTTTGGACGATGACGGCCAAAATATCCGACCCCCCGACCTACAAGATGTGAAAACAGCGATCGCAAAACTCAAATCGCATAAAGCTGCTGGTGCGGATGGCCTACCGGCCGAATTGTTTAAAGCAGCTGGAGATGATCTGGTCAGGAGCATACACCAGCTCATCTGTGACATATGGTCGGAAGAAAGTATGCCCAATGAATGGAATCTCGGTATAGTATGCCCCATCTACAAGAAAGGAGACGCTCTGAATTGCGCCAACTACAGAGGTATAAGTCTTCTCAACATCGCATATAAAATTTTGTCGGCTATATTGTGTGATCGCTTAGAACCTTTTGCCAATGACCTGATCGGCCCCTATCAGTGTGGTTTTCGGCGGGGTAAATCTACCATCGACCAAATCTTCACACTCCGACAGATTTTAGAAAAAACCCAAGAATACCAAATCGATACACACCATCTCTTTATCGATTTTAAAGTCGCCTATGATAGCGTAAATAGAGACGAGCTATATAGAGCCATGTCGCGTCTCGGCATTCCTGCCAAACTCGTTCGCTTGTGCAGGATGACCATGGAGAAATCTCGCTGCTCCGTCAAAGTCGGCCAGAACATCACCGCAGCCTTTGATGTCGAGAAAGGTTTACGACAAGGCGATGCGCTATCATGCAACCTCTTTAACATCGTGCTTGAAGCAATTGTGCGCAACTCAGAAGTCAACACCAGTGGCACAATTTTTCAAAAATCCGTTCAACTTCTGGCTTACGCGGATGACATTGACATTATCGGAAGAACGAAGCGAGCTGTAAGTGGTGCGTTTGCTGGAATCGAGACGGAGGCGGCAAAAATGGGTTTGGCCGTGAATGAGGCAAAAACAAAGTATATGCTGTCATCGAGAAGAGAGACACAACACCACCGACTCGGTCAGAACATCACAATGGGCATATATAATTTTGAAGTAGTCAGAGACTTTGTATACTTGGGTTCCACTATAACCTCGCACAATGACATCAGTGCAGAGATAAAGCGAAGAATCACTCTTGCCAATCGCTGTTTCTTCGGGCTAAGAAGGCATTTAAGCAGTAAAGCCCTCTCTCAAAGAACCAAGGAAGCCCTGTACAAGACCTTAATCATCCCAGTCCTGCTGTATGGGGCGGAGGCATGGACATTGACAAGAGCTGATGAAAACCTTCTGGGTTGCTTTGAGAGAAAGATTTTTCGGGTAATGTTCGGTCCAGTGTGCATCGGCGGAGAGTGGAGGAGAAGATACAATCACGAGCTATACGGGCTTTACAGCGACGTCGACCTGGTCAGAAAGCTAAAAATTCAGCGGTTAAGATGGCTGGGTCATGTGGAGCGTATGGACATCGATGCACCAGCCCGTCGAGTTTTCGTTTCCAACCCCGATGGGCAACGTGGGAGAGGAAGACCTCATCTTAGGTGGCGCGCTCAATTGGAGAACAACCTCAACCAACTTGATGTGCGTAACTGGAGACAACTAGCTAGGGACCGAGCTGGTTGGAGAGGCTTGTTGGTTGAGGCCGAGATCCATCCTGGACTGTGAGCGCCACCTTAAGTTAAGTAAGAATGCATCTTTGTAGAAAACCCCTTCCAAAGAACCAAGGAGACCCTATATAGATACAAGAAAATAATCATCACAATCCTATTGTATATTATGGGACAGAAGTCTGGACGCTGTTACAATATGGGGTTGTCGAGGCTCTATAGTGTGCTTTGAGAGACGGATTCTGCAGGTATGTAATGTTTGGTCCTACATATATATGTATGTATCAACAGAGTGGGAAAGAGAAGATTCAACCACAAACCATACAGTGACATTAACCGGGTGAAAAAGTTAAAAAGCCAGCGGCCAACCCTGACCCCTGAGGGACAACGTAAAAATGAAAATTCCCACAAATTTGACACTCTGGCCCTTTTATGTTTTTTTTTGTTTTGTAAATTTGGGCTTATGCCAAAGCACTCTTTTACAACAAATTTTTTTTCTACTGCGGCTTCAGTACCCAAAGAAAATTGGAACCAAAAAGTTTAATGAAGTTGGGTAGTGAAGCTTAGGGCATGAAATAGAAAACGAGCGCGTGTAAATTAATACGATTTACAGAAACTTCCTTCAAGACACAATAGTTAACTGCTTGGGTTTCTAAAGTCCCTCAAAATCATAATCAATTGCAACGCTGTGCTGCGGTCAAATAAGCTCCGTCATACATCGTAAAATCAAGTTAAAGGCACAACTATGGGTTTTTTGAATAAACTCGGGTAGATAATTGAATGAACGCTGATTTTGATAAACAAAAATATCATTTGGACGTGCTGTTCATTCGTGATACTTGCCAATAACCCAAAAATAACACAACATGGCCGCCAAAATTTACCAGCGCCAATTGAAAAACTAACGTCAATTGAAAACCCCAATTGACAAAAATGAGTCAACGGAGCTTACTACAACTGAGTGAGATCAAGAAATTCAGATCTTTGGCCTACAAGCTACACTAGGGGCAATCCTTTGTTCCGTCAAGTTTTGTAAACATTTTGGTAACGGTTGTAAAATGTTCTCGTTCACAGGAAAATTTGACAGCTTCTTTCAAACGCGGAAAGCCCATGTTTTCTTTTGACATACCTTCGTAGCTTCCGTCCATTTGGGGTTGAGTTTTAGTTTGACAGAACGGAAGGGACCATTTCGTTCGATTCTATGACACTAGCTTCTGGCTGCTATACTGCTAAGAATTTCAGGCTTTATTAATCCTAAAGGCTTTTCTATCTAAATGTCAGGCATTCTTCCCTTCTTGCAGTTTACTACAAGTGCTTACAAGTAACAACAAATTTTATGAGAAAAAAAAAGAAAGACAGTAAAAAGGTTTAGCAGTAATAATTAAAAAAATACTTTTCATGCGAACAAAAATTCGTAAAGAGAAAAAAAATACAATACAAAACTCAAGCTCCCCTGGCCAAAACTTTATATAATTTAACTTTTTGCCATTTTCATCACAACAATGCGCCAATTCCTGTTAATGACTTTTCAGCCGAATCGAAATAAACCCCTTCGAATTGAAATAATTCCAGTGGCTAATTGATCCTCTTAAAATTACCAAATCCCAAGCAAGGACTCAACCTCATAAAGCACAACCACACTCTTTTAAAAATTCCACCCAGTCCAGTCCGCTCCGCATCCGCAGTGGAAGTTAAATTAATATTCAATAGAAATTGAATTTTGCTTTCACAATTGGCTCCCTCTTGTGAATAGAAATTAAAAACAAAAACCCTCTTAGATTTACATAAATGTATCCCCCTCGCCGCCACCACGCTGCTAAAAACTCAGAGCGGAGCTTCATAAAAACCCTTTTGTTACATTGGGTCGGGTGCGGGTCGGTTTATTGGTTTCAACGATTTAAGTAGAAAAGTTCTTATTTCTCTGCAAAAATAAAAATTTTTTTTTTTGAATTTTGAACAGTAGTGCTTTTCGTTCTTTTGACAATAATGGCAGTTTCAAGATAATTATTATTATTATGATTATCAAGGCAAATGTCTCGAACTTTGTCAGCAAAAACGCTTGGACAAGAAGAAAGGGTATTAGAAAATGTTGAACAAAACAAAAGTGCCACTTAACCCAAAGGGTAGTTTGTTCAGCTTCTGTTACTGTATAGTAATTTGATATAGTTCGTGTTCATAGGTATAGATGGAGTTAGGAGTATAGCATTTCATTTTCAAGTATTAGCGGTTGAAATGGGGGAGGAATTAAAATGCAAAATGCAGATACGAACGTCGTCGTCGTTTCGCGAGACTCTTTTGTGTTAATTATGTGGACAAACAATTTGTGCTCACAGAAGTTTTACTGGCTCCTTAATAGGCTTAGGCAGATAAGTCGTGAGCAATACACAACATATAACACCACATTCGTGATGGAAGTTGTGACATTTTCCGGTTGAAATGTTTCACGTGAGCGGTAATTTGTAATTCGAGAATAAGAAGTCGAAAGGTTTAAAACTTTCTTTGATGGCGCTCGCTCAGGGTTTTTAATTAATAAAACGATGAAAGTTCATTAAAGAGCAACTAACGGATGTTATTTTCAAATCGCCGATAGGAATCGGAGATTTTGTTTTCATAAAAAAAAAAATGCAACCTATTTGGTGCAGTGAAAAGGAAATAAGCTTTATGAATACATTTCAAGGTCTTAAGACCAGAAAACTTTTTTTCATGGAATTGTTTGGTTGCTCAGAAAGTGTCAGTAATTGCTAGTGAGCGTACTCTTATCTCTTATAGAGCCACGGTAGTCAATTTTTCCAGGTGGTGAAGTCGTTATTAGTCAAACTGCAACGCCGAAGGTTTCTGGTTCAATTTCTTACACCATCTAAGTTTTTCTGGAGTACTGCTGCTTGCGAAAAAGTGAAAAGTGAAAAAAGTGTCATGAGATGCTAGCAGTCTGCATTCAACGGTAAATTGTAAGGTCCTTTCCATTCCTGCAGAAAAACAACACACAAGAATGGTTGAGATTGAAAGTCATAAGGCCCCGACCACGCTTGGAGCAGTTAATTAAATTTTTTGTGCCCGGGCTTAGTAAAACTTTAAGTTCAGAGACCATAAATAACGTGGCTTATATGTATCTTTTCAGTGGTCGATCATGTGTCGATCACATCAACAACTTGCGCATAGTTCTACAACAATCATCAGAGTATCGAATGCCGCTCTAGGTCATAATAGTGGATCTCGACAAAACCTTTGTTCTTGCTTTATCTGTTAACATTTTAGGCACAAGGCTCATATTGTCCTATACACTACTTGATTCTACTTTAGAGAAGTTCTCAATCGAATTATAACCATTGTCTCAAAAATTATTATTAATTCTAGACTGCCCATTCTAGATTTCTTTTTATAGGTTTTGCTTTTGAGTTTTCGGGATTAAGTGTTGTAGGTTTTTTCGCTCCATAATATTTTTTCTAGATATCGTGGTGAATAATTTAAATGTAGCTTCCAACAGCAACTTAGGGATACCAATAGAAAGAGATTCATCTTTCGCTAGTTTCAAGCAACACTTTACAAAAAATTGATTTACCGAACTCGTTTGTTGAGCACTTGGTGGCTTTTCTAGAGTTCAGTTAAGTTAGCGATCCGTGGCCGTAACGCATTCCTCGCTGCGCACAATGGTGTAGCTGCATCCGCAAAAGTACGCAGCATTGTGCGAGTAATTCGTATTGCGCGGCTACAATGTTAAGTAGCAGCTGCAGCACAAGAGTAGCTGAAGTACAAGTAGACTCGACCCCAACTTCATGAACGTGCTGCACTGCAAAACGTCAACAAACGAAATGGCAGACATGATTTTTGTTTGAGTTCAGTGCTACACCTTTGTACTCGTGCATGCTGCTTAGTGCGCTAATTTTTTTGACATTAACTTTGACAGTGCTACGTACTACTGCTGCAGATCCATTGCCAGAACTACTGTCTGCTATGATATTTGACATTTCATGTCTGTGTTCATTGTGTCGTTGGTTATTTTCATACATACATTTTAGAATTTGGATAATATTACACCACAGTAATCCCAAAGCATTTAGAGAAAGTAATTCAAATTATGTAGACGTCTCCTTTACCCGAGCATTTTTGTAGAAAATAGTTTTTGTTTTTTCTTAGAATCATTTAAAAAATTTGATTATGAAAAAAAAGTATGTGTTTTACGAAGAAAAACTTCTTTGTCGGAAAGAATTGTTTACTTTATACGAAAAAAAAAATTAACATAAGATTAAACATTGTATTAAAAGTTTGCATAAGTGCCAAATAAGAGTGATTTTTGGTAACATTTCATGAGACATCAACTATGTTGATACAGCTGACGCTGAGCAGCCGGCGTGGTGCGCGATTCTTCATATTTTTCGAGTTATTGAATCCAGCTACAGTGGCCATACGTGACAACTCGTGAAAAGTCATGTTGACTGACAAGTGTCACATTTCTGTCACATAAATAATTTAAAATCTTTTTACATTGCCAAAAAAGTTGTGACAGTTACTGTCAAGTTTTGGTGTCATAAAAAACATGTCACGTCATTTAAATTTCCGGGATTTTCAGATTTCGTTCTTAAAATACAAACATACATCTTTTTATGACATAAAGCTATGTTCTTGTTTCATTTATAGGACAAGACGGTCTTCCTGAACGAAACATATCTGACAACGATTATACAGTTCTCATTCTAAAAAAGAAGAGATTCCGAAATCTGATTTACAAATCAAAACCAGAAGCACCACCACATGCGTTGCGTATCTTTTAAAAGTCACAATCATCAAATTTTAACAATGTTATGATTTGATGATTTAAGAGTTGTATGAACTGACTGTTGAAAAATAAACTAGTTTTATGATCGAAAAAGTGATTTTAAGAAAAACAATATTAATCCCTTCGTCAACGTTCACTATATCAAATGTGTATCACAAAAATAGAACGAAAGAATCATCTCGCTTCTTCTTGCGAGCGTCACTTAGGTTGGGAATGGGAATCACAGAAACGAAATTGTGTTTTAAAAGCATTATTAAGCATAATCTCACTTCAATAATGTATGACAAATGCACAGCATAGAATGAAGGTAAATGGACTAAATCTCTGCCTTCATCATTGGTCTTCATAGAAATTCGCAGTTGCAGGTATTGACTGTATCTGTATCATGGCTTTAAAATATAGGCTCCCAGAAGAACGGAAAAGCCCATTTCTTCTTATGCAGTCTCTGTAATGATAACGACTATTTGAATACATGACTGTATGAATAAATTCAAATAGTTTGAGATCAACAAAGTTGTGGGCCTGGCTTAGGCCTCGTTACTTCAGCTCTGAAACCATTCCTTATTTTTGAGACTTCTACGTGGAGACACTTATTTATACGATAAAGTTCACTGCGGCGCTTAACTGATTTCAGATGTAAGAACAGTTTAGTAAAATGCATTCAGACTCTTTTATTATGGCAGCGATATTTGTATATTTGGACCTGGATCTTCATGGTCAAGTTTTTCCCTAGCATTGCGATGCACTCAATTATTGTAAAAATAAATAAAATAAATTCCATAATCCAAACAAATTAATATTCCAGACCAGTAAAATCACAAACCCCATTATTGGCATGCGATTTATTATGAAAACCGTTTAAGTCCTGTCTGAAGCCATCAGTTCACGCATGCGTACCTAAATGTATTTGGGTTGAAATTAACCATCCACGATCGTGATCATGAAATTGATAAATTCATTTAGATCACAAATTTCAATAAATTTATTCACCCAGACCCAGACGGATAAATGTTAGCGAGTACTTTGTAGGCGTGAAGCGATTGCATTAAGTGGAAGGTGCTTTCAGAATATTCAATTAGGTAGATAGGTACTAGATTATTTTTAAATTGGGATTTTTACTTGCGGGTATAGGTAGATATAGATACTGATACCATAAGGAAATTAAAGTCTAAAGAAAATGAGCATACAAAAATTTGAGCTAAAACCATGACATGATGACATTTAAAGTTCTGTCCACTTGACAATCTATTCAATCCAAGTTTTTCTTATTCCTATTTGCTTTGTAGTAGAAAATCGCCTGGTTCTGAGCGCATCATTAAAGTCGCATTTTATATCAACTCCGCTCCCACCAACTACAGCTCAGCTAAAGTGATATACTGTGTCTAAAGCATTCAATATCTTCGAGTGGAAATCAAAAGTTGGACGATTGCACTGGGACTACAGCTACAGGCCATAACAAAAATATAGCACTTGAGCTTGAGAAGTATGACCAGCTTCAAGAAAATTTAACACAAAAAGTAGTGGAAATAGAACTTTATTTTTAGTAAAACCTGGGGGGTCATTCCGTAACTAGATTATCGTCAGACGATATCGTTTCGACGATAGACTTGCTTCACGTAAAATTAAAAATCACTATCGTCTGGACGATATCGTTTTTATATTTAAGTTTTTGCTTCACGTAAGCCAATAATCGTCAAATCAATGTCGTCTAAACGATAGCGTTTGCACGATAGCTAAATAGGTATCGTTTCGGTTTGATTTTTGTTTCTTTCTGTTAAAATGTTTCCACGTCATAATTTAATTATTTTAAGAAGTGAAAATGAAAATTATAAACAAAAAAAAAAACAATACGAATGCGGGGATAATTAAGAGACAAATCCAATTCTTTAGCTCTTCCAAGCCGTATGCAAGTACTTTTTTTTTGCATATTAAAGTAAACATTTATAAATGTTTTAATGTAATAATATGAACTATCCCAGTTTTATTCAACGCTTTCGGGTATCGCAAGAAGCATTCATTTTGGTACTGGAAACAATAAGTTTGTCAGGTGGTTGCCGTTCAACGTATGTCCCTCCAATATTAATACTAGCTGCTACGCTTGAGACTTTGGGTGGTGCGGAGGCTATCAATGGTTGACTGGTAACGACTTCGGAGTTGCTCTAGCCCAAGGCACGCTATCTAAAATAATTACTAAGACTACTAGCATTTTGGAAGCCAATATTATTATGTCCTTTGTGGATAAAATGGGTTGTCTTAAACGAAAATGCTGAAACAAAGCAATTCTTTTTCTGAAAAGTTCTCCATTCCAAACACAAAACTATTTAAATTCACATTTAATTTGTTATTTTTTCTCAAATAAAAATCAATGAAATCGAAACCGCGAATGCACGAAAAATTAGTTAAACCCAATCGAAAATGCGCGAAAACTAAAAAAAAATACACAGATTTCATTCACTAATTCATTATTTTGAAACATTTTTAAATTTAATCAAAGAAAAGCGTAAAATGTTTGTTGTTTGACATTTCAAAGACAGTTTGAGAGTTTCTGAAAGATACTAAACGCTCTCAAACTACATTTTAAAATAAACGATAGACGAGACGATAGTAAGTAACGTGAAGCAAATTATTGACGATATTGTTCACGACTATCGTCTGGACGATGATCGTTTTGAAAATTACGGAATGACCCCCCTGGTCACATTAATCAATATGATTGCTCAGAGAAATACTACTACCACAGATAATATAGTTCCACAGATCTTGCATTCAGTACAAAATAAAATGATCACTTTTTCAACGGAATGTTTTAGGAATTTTTTTATAATCATACAGTGCAACCCCCTCAAACAAAGCACCATAGAATATTCATTCACAAAAGACATGTTCACGTGATGTGTCCTCTTTTTTTCATAAGCTATTTTACGAAAGGCTATAGAAACTAATACTTCTTGTCTGTTTACACTTATATCCCAGCAAACATTTTATTCAGTAAAAATAAAGGTTCACTTTACGTTCAGTAAAAATGAGGAACATGTATTCATTGAACATTCATTTAAGTGAAACAAATCTGTATATGAATTAAAAAGTATATCGACATTGGATTTTCATTCACATAAATGAACAACAATGATTGTGAGCAAGCTATATGTATTTATAATCATAATATCAAAGGAAAACGCGTCAGTTCGATTTATTTATTGACAGCGTTCGTGTTGTTTGTGCGCAGTTTTATTGAATTTAAAAAAATTAGAGGAAATAAAAAAAGGGTTGTCAAAAGTGCTTGATGAAACAAAACATTTAATTTTAAAACAAGAAAAAATATACAACTATCCAATCAATAAAATCAGGTAAGATATCTACAAAAATGAAACGTTTAAGAGCAGCCTATGAAACACCTCCAACACCTCGAGCGTTACTTGATTTGGATAATCAATATTCCTCTAAAGGTAATCATTTTAGAAAAAACCAATTCTTACTGAATGTCACAGGTATTTTTTCTCCTTTCTAACCACTAAGCATGTTGTCGTTGCTCAGATGTGTTGAAAGAGCTTGAAGCTAACAACGAATCTAACAAAAGGATGTTTCAGCGGCTCACAGAAGAAATTGTTAATTTGAGGAAAGAGATACGAAATCAAAATGCTTCCAAGGAAAATATAAATTAATCAACAATAATTCCTCGCAAACCTTTCGAAACTGCTGACGATTTCCTTGTTTTCGATCGAATGCTACAGGATTCACCAGAACAATTCAACCAACTGGTAAGAATACTATTTTTTTGTTAACAAAAACCAAGTCCAACTAAGGAGGGATATAAATGCTTACTTTTCCAGAAAACTGATTTTATTTTATTTGGCCGAAACATAGACCCGAAAAAATTTATTAAAAACAATTTAAGAAAAATCTTTGATTGCAAATTAGCCAAGCAATTTTCCTGGAGGGGCACTTATACCAAAAGATCTGCACGTGCACTTTCAAGCATAGTTGCCCTACGATGTGAGTAATAAAAAAAATTGTAATATGTAATTTCAAATTACCTAAGTTTTTTTTTGTAAAGATGCATTTCACAGTACTTATACTAATCATTCGGAAGATTTGTTCGAGCAAACAGCGACGAGACATTTCCAGTACGCCAACGGGCGACTCAAACCAAAAAAAAAATTAAAACATTTGTAAATAAAGTAGAGTAGGTTTCTGAAATAGGTATTATTTTAATTTTACATATTCGTATCCTGTTAAACTTAACATTTGTTTTTTTCCTCCTTTTTTTACATATTATGTAGCTATACACTTGAGATACAAAAAATAAATAAAAATGAATTTCACCAGTTTATAATTGTTGTAGGTATATTAACTTTACTCCTTTCTATTGATATGTGATATCATTTCTGATCAGTGTTTACCTAATTGAATAGTTAAATGCTTATATACCTTCATTTTAATGAATCACATTTGACTCATTTTATTGATTCAAAAAACATTGATTAATTTGTTCACTAAAATCAATACATAAGCTCTTAAATACATTCATTTTGGTGAAGGTTTCTGTAATCATTTATGTATCACTAAAAAATTCATAAATGAATGCCCATTTCTCAGTAGATTTGATTAGAATTGAATCTTTAGTAAATTCATATCTTAAGGTTTTCTTCATTTAAATTAATCATAATGATTCATTTTTGAAGGGAAATGTTTGCTGGGTATTGATTGAAGTTGTTAGTGTGAGAAGAGTATCCCTACTCATTTATAGGTACTCGGTACTCTGGTACCAAATGAACAATAGCATTAACATCAATACACTGATCAAAACACACACATACCGCGGAGCACGTGCACGTGTGAGTATAGAAATATACACGGTCAGCTGATGCAAACTATCGGCGTCGCCATATTGCGACATGCGACAGGTGAACGAAACAATTTGAGGCGATGTAAAAAAAAGTTTCACTTTAAAAAGTATGTCTGACGATGAAAGCGTCACCTGAATAGTCTAAAAGATCACCAACTATGCTGAGGCACAATTAAATAGAAGCTGTTTTTTAAAGTCAATTCCCAGCAAACATTTTTGTGAATGTCCACTAAACATTCAGTTTATGTAAAGAATATTTATTCGAAAAACATTCACTTTAGTGAACAAGATTCAAATTTCCTTCACGTAATGTGAACAAGTAAATCCTCAAAAAGCACCCATAGCTTTGTGCATCCACTTTTATTCACATAAAGTGAATGAATGAGTAATGAGAATGTTTTCTTTTGAAAAGACATACGGGACCTAGTCGTGTCTTATTTACATTCACTTATGTGAAGAATTCTTTCATCATTTATATGAACCATAAAAATGATTCGAATTCGTTGCTTCGCTAGCAACGAAAAAAGAATCAAAAAAGCTTCAAAAATGAATTCATAAATGAAGGTTCTGTTCACTAATATGAATTACTAGGGGTACCCGGAGCGCGTTCCTACGTTAAAATAAAGTGCACGACTGGGTCGTACAAACTTGCTCTAATGTGTTCAAATGGTTTTGGTGCTTGAGATTTTGGGAAAAAAGCGTTGAAAAAATCATATGAAATTTTATAAATCACTTTAAAATCAATAGTAAGCCATCAGGTTTCTTTTACGTTTTTGAATTTTGACGAAAATTTTTTTCAAAATCGTTGGACCAGTTTTTTCAAAAAACAGTTTTTTTTTTAAAAACTTTTCGAAAATATATTCCAAAATTTTTTTGAGTATGCCAATTTCTAGCACTTTGTAGTTTTTATCAGAAAAATAAAATTAAAAAAATATAGATTAAACCGTTTTTGGAAAAAACAAAAGTTGAAAAAAAATTTTGAAACTTTTTTCAAAAACTCAAAAAAACATTTTTTGGAAAAATTAAGAATTTATATTATTTCGTTTATAAAAGTTCTTCTACATTACAAATTTCATCGAAATCCGTCAAGTGGCTTACGAGAAAATCGGATTTAAAAAAACCGGTCCTATGGGAGGTACCGTTATAAGACTTTTCCTGAAAAATCTATTCCATTCAAAACATAAAGTTTGCACAGAAAACATCATTCAGAAAGTTTTATCAAAATCGTAGGAGCCGTTTTTGAGAAAATTTAATTTTTCACAAAAAATCGTATGGCAGGTACCGTTAGTTTTGGAGCTAGGATGCTAATTCCAAAAACCCCTCTGTAGGACGTCATAATAATACTATGTACTACCAAGTTTGAAGCAAATCGGTCCAGCCGTTTAGGCTGTAGGTAACTATACAGACAGACATACGGACAGACAGACAGACAGACAGACAGATAGAATTGTCGGACCCACTTTTTTCGACTTCTCTATCATCGTAATGTCATGTTTGATTGTTAGATTTTTTTTTTTTACGAATGCATAACTTGCCTTATAGTACTAGTACCTATAATCGCAAGTAAAACAAAAATCAATGCTAGCGGATAAACAATATTTTTGGTTAAATCCTGAATTTTTTTTTTGTCTTCGACCCGATCGGCCATTCCGGAATTTTCGCTGATGTTTCAAACAGCTAAAAAATGTATGAAAAAAATAAAAAAAAAAAAAAAAAAAATGATCCAAAAAATGTCAAAAGCCTGCATTTTATTTTTGTCTTCCACTCGATCAGAACCAAACCTTCACAGGAACCATCCCTGGACAAAACTATATTTACCCTAAAAATTTCATAAAGATCCATTGGGCGGTTTAGGAGTCCATACGCAACATACATACATACATACATACACACATCCATTTTTATATATATAGATTTATAATAATTCAATTCTGAAGGGAAATGTTTGTTGGGTTGTCTTAACCAAAGCAGTTTTTGGCCAGTCTGACAAGTGCCAAATCTTCACATCGCAACAAACACTGGAGAAGATACAAGAATTGAACATTAACATCCACTACCTGTTCATCGATTTCTCGTGACACGACTAGCCTTGATATAAGTGAACTGACACGCCTATTTGAATGATATTAAATTATGCCTGCTGCTTATCACTGTTTGTTCGGGTTAAATAGAAAATGGAGGAACCAAGCAGACACTACATAATAATAAAATTAGCATGGGCTTCCCTATCCCAGAGAGATTAACTGGCTGTGCACAATGCTGTAGTAGCAGCAGTAGCACGTAGCAATGTCAAAGTTAAATGTACGTAAATTGTATTGCACGGCTACAATGTGAAGTAGCAGCTGCAGCATAGAGAGTAGCTGAAGTACAAGTCGACTCAACTCCAACTTCTCGAACGTGCTGCGCTGCAAAACAACAGCAAACCAAAATGGCAGACATTGCTACGTGCTACTGCTGCTACTACACCATTGTGCGCAGCCGTTTAAGTTACTTTTCTATGTTTAGGCAGTAAATGTGTGTTTGTGTAGAAAAAGCTGACACATCTGACATGATTTGACACCGACGAACTAAAGGGAAAGATAATTCAAGGTAGACCTCATATTTTTCAACAGGAATGGAGATCTCCGATGACCTAGAACTATAAGATACGAAATTAGTGAAGGCAGGTAATAGCCCCGAAGAGCGCGTGCGGCATTTTTATATATACGTTTAAATCAAGGTTAGTGCTCATACTAAAGAGCACGAAAGGACATTTCTGTGTGACGACCTAGTATGATACTGTACTTTATTACGCCATCACTAAATCAAACGCCATCAGCAAAAATACAAAGGTGTCCGCCGAGTTCGGATGAGCACTGTGCAGTGAATGGGTTAAGGTCAGTTACTGGTGCCAAATCACCACGGCAAGTTATACGATTGACCGGCATGTCAAAATGATAAACCGACGGGCTTCAGAGCATTTGAAGGAGGATCAAGATTTTGGCTGAAAAATCATCTTTGTCGACGAGGCCCTTTTTTAGAACGATAAGCCATGCATATATGCCGTTATGTAGGCAAACATCGTTAGAACACCCCCCACGGTCTCTAACGGTGGCATGTTTGAGACTGGCTCATTTTTCAATAACTTTTCAGCACTGGTCATCAAGCAGAATATGAGCGATGTCCTATGTTCAACTTAGGGGCATCGGCCGATTTTGCTTTGTTAACATAGACCTGCGGCTTCAGGAAACTCCACAAGAAAAACTCAAGGGGGTCATATCGCATGATCTTGAATTTACGTAACCTCTGCGAGGATAACCTTACCCTCAAACCGTTCATGAAGAATGTCAATCGTCGTCTAGGCTTATAAATGGTTCAAGTGGGGCCATACAAAATTTGGGTTGTCAACACAGCCATTCATCCAAAAATGCTGCCCATCTATAAAGATAATTTTTCGACCAAAACTGAAGGGTCCTCTTCCCGCTGCTCTTTGGTCAGTTGGCTCCTATAACGGATGTAGCCCCAAGTCCTGACGGAAAACTCCCTCACAAACGAACACTCGTTTTAATAATAAAGTTTTATCATTCGGATAAGTTGTTTAATCGTCTTATTTGCCGTGGTAATTTGGCATCAGTAACTGAATAATAAACAATAGATTTGACAGATGTCATCAAAACAAAATGGCCTCCACAGGCCCCCAAAATCTACCCGCGCTAATTGAAAACCCCTTAATAGGTTTATACTTATCGAGGACAAAATTATCACTTTTTACCCTGCAAACAGGACACTATTGCCCTACTAAGACCCGCAAAAACTGTATATTTATACTGCGCTTACAATATCAAAGTCTGAAAACTATGTTATGATAGTTTATTCAGGAAATATTTTTCTTCGAGACAGTCCCAACCGTATACAGAAAAGATACCTGAAGCTATATATTTTGAACTGAATTTTTTCCATCATATCTTAAAGGTGACCTTTAAAGTTCAAGGGCTCAGAATTATCAATAGAAATATTAAAGCTAAAACTATCTCCCAATAAAATTGCTTACGACCTCGAAAGACAAAAATAAAACCTTCATCGTACAAACATACCTGTCAACATCATTTCAAACCACAGAAAACACAAAAGGCTATCAAAGAATCATTAAATTTATTATTCTATTCCATCAGCAACTTAATAATCCTCCAGCTACCCCACTTTATTCCAAAACAAAATTATTTTCAAAACACTATTGCAACCAAGAACAATCAATATCCTTGTCACTGATAAAAAAAAAATGCTAACAGTAAACGCACGACATTTTGTACCTACAACAGTAATGAAATGAACAATCTAAAAATAAAGGAGACACAAAAAACAAAACAATTATTATATTTTGACAACCAAATCGGGTAGTTAATAACGATACAATGGCGGAACACACTCCATATTGCGGGTTGAACAAGCAAAACTCTCTTGGGATCGTTTGATTGCGTGCACTTCGTACTTCGTTTCGTAGTCGTACTCGTAGTTGAGTTGAGTCGTACTTTTGTGGGGTTTCAGAAGTTGATGTTCCGAAACAGAGCTTCATTGTGTTCGATTGTTCCACAAATGGAATTAAATTTTTTTACGACTTCAGTCCAACACCACCACATCGACATCGGGCTGAACTATTTATTTTTATACTTATATATTATTCATTTTTTAGGATATTGAACAAATAGAGGAAGTTTCCCGAACTTTGGGTTGCTTGCTGATAAAAAAAAAAAAATACTATTGTATAGCTACGTGAAAAATAAATAGAACGTACATATTTAGAGTATCTACGATTTAATAGACTCAATTCAGTATTAAGGTCATGTTCGGTATAAAGGAGTGGATAGATACCTGCAAAAAGATAAATAAGCAAAACAGTAGTTGTGTTTACATTTCGTGTGCAGATATTGATTGGCTTAATTTATAAATAAACACGAATGCAAGGACTCTAAATAATGATTTGCTGGTTGGTTATTAAATGGAAAACTGTATCGTCGACAGATTTAATATTTGCTAAAGACCAAGCAATTTTGCTTCGAATAAATTTAACGAGAAATGAAGCTTGTTTTGCTAAAAAAGATGCTAATACCTGATTAACTTATATCCACTTGGACTTTTCAATAATTTTTTTCGAACGAGCCTTTTCACTGCGTCATTAAAAAGCCCAGCCATAGTTTGATTGCTGCTCCTTTTAGTGAAAATAGCATTGTTTGTTGGGCTGGTGTCGCCTTATAAGGTTTTTTAAAAAAATCTCAACTGGACCTAGCGAAAAATATTTTTTGCTAAAACTATTAAATCAAAATGGAAGCAATTGATATTTTGAGTTTCGAACAATCACAATAGAATCCTTTAAAAAAAAACATGTGTTTTGGGAGTTGTTATTCGCAAGTTCAAAAAACCCCAATAAGTTCAAAAAAGCTCGAAATACCTTCCTTCAATGATCACATTTAAAAAAACTGGCAAAAATATTGCAATGTCTCAAAGGTAGTAGTCTTTGTCTTCGATTCCGATGCTCATTGACAAAGCCTGACCTATATGCAGAAAAGTTCGTTGCGAATTCGACACTAACACAGAGCGACATAAATATTCCTGTTCTTTATAGAGTCGTAAATGGTTCTGAGTGACAAATCTTGTTTCGCAATCGTATAGTTGCAAGAGTACTTCAAGATCTCGATAACCCGCTGTCGACTAGCCACTGCGCAAGCTTTTCCACCTGTCCTATTCTAGAGGTTTCTTTTCGAGAGGATGGAAACAGCATCAGGCTTATCTTCATCCCCTTAAGACTATACCAATCGCACTCACGTCCCTGCTTTTCAAGGTTATGGAAACTTTTAAAATTTATCATGTAAAGTAATATCTTGAGAAACGGAATTTTCTTAATGCCCGGCAGTACGGTTTTCGTAGCGATGGATCCCACTGGTCATAAATATGATGGTTTATCTGACTAAGGAGTGGAACCAGTCTACAAGCAAGAACATTTTCGTTTCGTCTCCGACTTTTTTCCTCATCTTTATCAACAACTTCTTGCCTAAAACTTCTAATCCACTAAATTGTTTTGATAGTGACAGTAGCTCAGATTTAAATGTCCGTTTCCATATTCACAACCCTATTTTTCGGATAAAGAACTGCAACGGCAACGTACTCGCATAATGAGTTCCTTAATTTCCGATCTTAACAACATTGTCCAACTCTTCAAAAGCCCCCTGTCTTCTGTCATTAAAGGAAAACCTACATATTATGCCAATATCCAGGAGTAACACTTGCATCGAGAAAAGCGAAAAGCTTTCTTCTAATGATCCACTCGGAATACATCTCAACTTGCCCTCGAAACTCTGAGAGTTTCATATTTTACCCGCACTACAAGAATGTGGATTGTTTTATAAATTCGTTTTAGTCTCCCATTGTGATTAACATACATTCAAACCCATACTCTTTTTATCTACAATTTAAGTTTTTTGAGAGGTTCGTACTGTGTTAATTCATGATAAGGGTATTAATAACCCCTTGAGGATAACAGGATTGAAAACTCTATTATCTACTGTCAAAAAAAAATTGTGAGTACTGTGACTGGTACGAATGTCCACTTAATTTCGAGCGTGAGATGAGGTAATGAATCTTCGCAGAAAATCAAGGAAAGATCTTTAACAAGGACTTCATCTTCCTGCTACAAAGGAAGGTGTTTGCAAATGTGTATGTCAAGCAGATATTCCTGACAAGAAAACATCTGAAAGAAGGAGGCGTGCCGCTGTTTTTAAAATTCAAACCTCCATAGTTCGAAGGATACAAAAAACTTTAATGGATATTTTATTTTAGCTTCTTACTTTGTATTATCCAGTATTAAAACTTGCAAGTTGATCTTTACTTTCACGAAAGTATTCACTGACGGACGCCTACAAATTGATTCCATTATTACGAATTAATTTATGTATAGTTGCAAAATCTAAGTTCGTTTGCATAAATTAAAGCGCTACTAAGTCATAGCGTCACATAAAGGAAACAATATGGTGGCATCTCCAGTGATATCGACTATTAAGCTTAAGTAATTTTGAATTCGAAAGAAGATCCCCTAGCCCTTAAGGACAAGTTCTTTAATGACGGCATTATAATTTCACTATTACTCTTCCAGATCTTCCGGTGTAGGTAGTCCTCTATAATCGTTATGTCATAAAAGGCAGACATTAATAAATTATGTTCAATGGCCTCAATATTAATGACACTTTTAAAGGTCACATTTTTCATATACAATTTTATTGCCTTTTCTTGTTTACCATTTTGTTTTAAGCAAACAATTATAACGTGGATGTTATCTTACATTTTTAGGTTCTTTGCAAAAACTTGGAAGAAATAAATTATCTTCAAAAAAAAAAAAAAATATTGCCTTGTCACTGTCATAAGTTGCGCAAGAACCCTTGCAAACCTTATCCTTATCAAAATTTAATAAAAGTCATTTAACAAAAGAAATGATTCACAATAGACAACATTCTTAAACCACAACTTGTCTAAAAATAATTTCACACCAAACGTCAAAAACGAAAATTTATAATATCCACGTTCACTGCCTCAAAGTGTCACAATTTTTTTTTGTCTAAGAAACACCCCCCGTCTATGTTGTTGGCAAAACACACTCAACCTGATGACACCCTAACTTAATAAGGAAAAATAAAAACGAAGTAAAACAACAACAAACTTGTCATATATTTAAGCGATTTTCGACAAAAGGATAAAGAGGAGGTAAAAAGTAAAACCTCGTTGTTGCCTCCATTAATGCCAAGCAAGATAACAAAATTTGCATAAATAAACAGGGTGATTCACATAAAATGCGAAAGAATTAATTGAAAAAGTATGCTAAACAATACGATTTTTGTAACAGTTTATTCTTGAAGTAACAAGTTCCACATTGTGACATTGAGACAAGCATGACATATATTTGTATGGGCTTTAGCCAGATAGAGAATAAGATTAATAGCAAACAAACAGTGTTTCCTGTTGTCTGCGACTCTACTTTGAACGGTGGTTAATCAATTCATTCTCCGTGAAAGACTTTTTGACGTAAGACAGCTGTCTTCTTAATGTGACGTCAGCCCTTTCACGTCTATTGAGATGTACTCGTACATAGATTTTATACATTGCCTAATCCAGGCTTTTGTTTGGACATATCATTATTTAAAAAGTCTCGAAAACATTAAAAAATAAAGTGCACGACTGGGTCGTATGAACTTGCTCTTTTGTGTTAAAAAGGTCTTGGGTGCTTGAGATTTTGGGAAAAAAGCGTTGGAAAAATCATATAAAATTGTATAAATCACTTAAAAATCAATACCTTTAACGTTTTTTGGAGAAAATGAAGTATGCCATTAGGTTTCTTTTGCGTTTTTGAGTTTTAAAAAAAAAAATTCAAAATCGTTCGACCAGTTTTTTCAAAAAACGGTTTTTTTTTGAAAAACTTTTCGAAAATATATTCCAAATTTGTTTTGAGTATGCCAACTTCTAGCACTTTGTAGTTTTTATCAGAAAAATAAAATTAAAAAATAATGGATTAAACCGTTTTTGGAAAAAACAAAAATTTAAAAAAAAAATTTGAAACTTTTTTAAAAAACTCAAAAAAACTTTTTTTAGAAAATTTCAGAATTTTTATTATTTCTTTTATAAAAGGGCTTCTACATTAAAAATTTCATCGAAATCCGTCAAGTGGCTTACGAGAAAATCGGATTTCAAAAAACCGGTCCTATGGGAGGTACCGTTATAAGACTTTTCCTGAAAAATTTATTCCAACCAAAACAAAAAGTGTGCATAGAAAACATAATTCAGAAAGTTTTATCAAAATCGTAGGAGCCGTTTTTGAGAAAAATTAATTTTTCACTAAAAATCGTATGGCAGGTACCGTTAGTTTTAAAACTAGAATGCTAATTCCAAAAAAACCCTCTGTAGGACGTCATAATAATACTATCTACCAGGTTTGAAGCAAATCGGTCCAGCCGTTTAGGCTGTAGGTGCCGATACAGACGGACGGACAGACGGACGGACGGACAGACAGACAGACAGACAGAATTGTCGGATCCACTTTTTTAGGCTTCTCTATCATCGTAAAGTTATGTTTGATTGCCCAAAATTACGAATGCATAACTTGCCTTATAGTACCTATAATCGCAAGTAAAAAAAGGATTTATGTGAGGTGTGCGATCACAGCTTAAGGCGATCTGCTTGTGAATGTCGAATCAAACAGAACTTTTACAAAACGTGATCACTGTATAATATAGAACCTATAGTTATATCACTTGGGAGGTTTTAGTAATGTCTTGTTTTGCCGTTAAGAGCGCTGCGGATGCAGCGAATGTGTAGAAAAAAAAAATCATTTTATTTTTGAATACTTGTCTTTTTTTGAAATCGTATACTTTAGAGCTCTCGTTGCATTATTATTTTCAATGATGACAATATTCTCAGCATGTTATTTTCTCCCTTCTATCTCTTTGTTTTTAACCTACAATCTGAAATGAGTTAATGCCTTGTTTTGCCGTCCGCGGGCGAGCAGCAAAACTCCCAAGTGATATTACTATAGCTTCTCCATATATACAATGACATGATAAACAAAACGTCACATTGACAGTCGAATATGGTGTCTTGAATTTGATTGAAATGACAGTTAACATGTCGCTAAGGTATAAATGATAAAAAGGTTCACCTCCCACGCTGGTGAAAGAGTAAAACTTCAACTTAAGCCATGAATGTTTCTTTTTACAAAATGTGCAACCATTGTTTTGCCAGTTTCGATAAGGCTCATCCACTTTTGTCTCAACAATATTGTGTCTCATTTTATTTGAGCCATCCTGTATTATGTAGGCACCCACCAAGGTACACCTCGTGTGTAAGGTGGGATGGGTTGGTTATAGGTCATGCAAAACAGTGTATACAGAACGAATAGTTCTCGAGTACAGGAACGATTTAATGTTCCATAAATTCACCAAAACCCTTTTTGCAATATTGCTGTGGTTAACAAGGAGCGAATGTGTTGAGGATATGCAAAATTCAAAATTTGTTGTTGCGGTTTCAAGGTGAAGCAATGTTTCAGCTATTATGTATATATCTTCTATACATCGATATAAATGTGGTCCCTTAAGTGACATAAATTATGACAAAATAACCATTTAGATGTCTGGCAAAGTTTCACAATGTTGTTGCAGGACGAACACATCTATATTCTATACGACTCTGGCCTGGCGTGTCTTTTCATTTTGATCACACATAACAACGGACGTCATACACACACGGTTAGAAATTTTGGGTTAGATTTTAATATTTTGAGGGTTACATATATGACAACACCAGAAAAATATTAAAATCTAATAAACTGCAAATATTAAAAGCAGATAAGTAATAAAGCAAATATTAAAAAATAATACTGATGAGATATTAAATATTAATACTTTTTGTATTAAAAATTAATACAATTTTATATTAAAAATTAATAAAATCTTGTATTTAAAACTAATATAACTTCGTATTAAAAATTAATACAATTCCGTATTAAAAATTAATACAATTTTGTATTTAAAATTGATACAATTTTATATTAAATATTAATAAAATGTTGTATTTAAAATATATGAATTTTTTTGTTAAAAAATAATAAAATTTTGTTTAAAAAATTAATAGAATTATATATTTAAAATTAATAAATCTTTTAAAAAAAACATTTGAAAAAATATGGAAATTCAGATGAATTCGAAAAATATCGAAAAAAAATACTTTCTGTATAACTTTTAGACTTGGAATACAAAATATAAGATAATAATGAATAAATCAAATTAAAAACTATACAAACCATTTCCATCGACCCACCAATAGATTAGGAAATAAAATTTTATTAAATTTTAATACGAGGGTATTAAAATGTAATACAGGCGGGTATTATATTTTAATACAAGGGTATTAAAATGTTATACAGGAGGGTTTGTTTTTAATAAAATTGTATTACTTTTTAATACATGGGTATTCGAATGTAATACAAACAGTATTACATCTTAATACAGTTACAATGTAATACAAACGGGTATTACATTTTAATGCAAGGGTATTCAAATGTAATACATGAGGGTTCGTTTTTAATAAAATTGAATTATTTTTTTCAAAATAAGGGTATTAAAATGTAGGAAAACCAGTATTAAATTTTGGTTTTAATTCCAAATGTATTAAATTCTAATCTTTTTTATTACATATAGTAACTTTAAGACAAAAATATTAAAATTTAATCCAAAATAAATTAAAAATGAAAAAAATTATCCAAAAACATTAAAATTTAATACAAAATATATTAAAATTAAATGTAATAATTTGAAAATATTAAAAAGTAATATTTTGTATATTGCATACAGTTGTAATACAGGAGCTGTATTAAAAAATATCCCAAAATTTTTAACCGTGCAGCCATTTGGGATCTATTATCGGACAAATTAATATAAACGACGACCCCCATCCATTTGAATAATTGTAATCAGATATGGTATTAATAGCAACACACACAAGGACTAAAAGCTCTATTTCTGGGTATAGACACCTTTACCTTGATACCTGCTCATAAAGGTCATCCGATGCGGTTATCCAATAAAAGATACGCCCTTCTGGTTTCTGTCACTTAAGGTCAGCACCTCTGTGGTGATGTGGGGACACGTATTTTCGTCCTTTGGTTTTTTTTAGTGCTGTGTTTGTATATAAAATAGATAAGTCAACTCGATATAATTGGCTTACATGAGGATTTTGCCAAAAGTCCGTGGTTTGGGTGATTTTTGAAGGTGAACCCTTATTAGGGTGCAGCTTTTTGTTATCGATGACGGTTCCCGGAATGTATGTATATGTTATATAGATAGGGCTAAATAGGATATAGTGTTTGACAAGTTTAGGCAGGGACCGTCGTATAAGCTTGTTGGGATTTTGAGTTTTAAAGAGTATCTATGGGTTAAAAGCAAATTGTTATATATGACATAAACTATCTGACACTAGTCTAGTAAGGACTAAAGGATTCAGAGACTGATTGCCAAAATGAAAATGAAAATAAATTGTTATATATATTAATACGTGAGACAACTATATTTTCGGTATCAATTAATCTGCCCTAAAAGTAATTCATAAAAGTATATGATGTATAGTTGGACAGGTGTTATGAAGAAGAAGGACACATTAAGATTATGAAATCTTATTTGTACTGATTTCGGTTATTATTGCGGATCTAAAGCCCAGTTACTAAGATTTCAAGCTCTTATTTCAGATTTTGTTTTGGTTAAGTAACTTTTTTGTTTCACATTGTTCGTTTAAGTCCCAATCTGATTTCAACATATCGCGCTTTAATTAAAATGTTTGTTTAACTTCAAAAAATAAATTGCACGACTTAGTCGTACGAACTTGTTCTTATAGTCTAAAGAGCTAGATACGTAAAATAGTGACAGTTTATAAATCGACGAAGCCCCTCTAGTTAGTCTGCCATACTATCATTATTCATTGATCCGGTCACCTGGCACCTGTCCAGCGGTGGGTGTGAGAGTGGTGTTTTTGCTTATATTGACTTATATTTCAAAAACAGTGAGCTTTAGGCAAAAAGCACGTTCTACAAACGTATAGCTTAGTAAATCTATAAAAATGAATTGGTGTCTGTTTGTACGCGCCTAACTCGGCTGAATATCATCCGATTTGCATGTGGATTTTTTTGTTGGGTTTGTATTAAACCACGTAAACGCATAGCGGAGCCGAATTTTTTAAATTTTGAACGGTATTTTTTAAAAATCGTTAAAACACAAAATTGCTGAACAAATATAGCCAGATTATGACTTTGTTCTTTGTACAAGCATAACTTGGCTAAATATTATCCTATTTGCATGAGGATTTTTTTGTTGGATTTGTTTTGAACCAGGTAAACACACAACGGAGCCAGTTTTTTTTTTTTAATTTTAATTTTTTTTTTCACTTGCAAAAGCAAACGAGTTTCTTCTCCACCTTTGCAAGTGACCCGTTCGCCAGAATGCTGCTCTACTCGAAAATGCCTCGCTATTATATTTGGAATGCGCCGTACAAAAAAATTCAACGTCGAAAACATGGGCAAGCTTATGCCGGATAAGCTGATGTGTATTAAACTGATGCGCTTGGTCGTATCTATACTGTTCATCCAAAAAATGACGACTGCTTCTATCTGCGATTGCTTTTGTCAATGTGCCTGGTCAAACTTCGTACGAGAACCTGCGGACTGTTGATGGTGTGCTATGTCCTATGTGCCACATTTAGAGAAGCCTGTCAGCGGATGAATTTGCTTGCCAACGACGATCATTGGGACGCAACACTTGCCGATGCTACAGTTTCTGCGCCTGCGACTCAAATTCGTAGATTGTTTGCCATCATCATCTCGACACGTTTTCCATCGAACCCCCTCATTTTGTGGGACAAATACAAGGACAACATAGCTGACGATATTTTGCATCGAGTTCGAAGAACAACATCAAATCCCGAACTTCAAATCAACGATGAGATCAGCAACGAGGCGCTGATATTGATCGAATACATGTGTATGCTCATGTGCAGCAACCTGTTGAGCGAGAATTCGATCGAGACGCTTTGACAGAAACAGTTCGCACAAATGTCCCACTGCTCAATCCCGAGCAAAAGAACGTGGACGACTCATTGATGAAGGCGGTTGACGACGATAACGGTGGCATAGTCTTCCTGGATGCACCTGGTGGAACTGGCAAAACGTTTCTCCTTTCGTTGATTTTGGCTTCAATTCGGCCAAGATCCGTAATCGCGCTTGCGGTTGCCTCACCTCGAATAGCGGCCACGTTGTTGGAAAGTGGTTGTACAGCACATTCAGCATTAAAATTGCCACTGAATCTGCAGTTGAATGACGAACCAACATGCAATTTTTCAAGAAATTCTGCTATGGCACAAGTGTTAAAAACTTTCAAAATTATCGTCTGGGATGAATGCACAATGGCACACAAGCGAGCATTGGAGGCTCTTGATCGAACAATGAAAGATTTACGGAACAATATCAGACGCTTTGGAGGAGCAATGATATTGCTAGCCGGTGATTTCCGTCAAATTTTACCAGTAATCCCGCGGTCAACGCCTGCAGATGAACTGAAATGCTTTCTTCTTCTTTTGATTTTTTTACGAAAGAGAAGTAAGAGAGAAAGTAAGTAAGAGAGAGGAAAATAGCCTGGTGTCAACGATATTAGCAACCTCAAATGAATACACTTTTCCTTCCAATTTCGAAATGAGCTGATTTCCGTCCCAATGAAAACGTAGAATTAGGTTTTTCTTATCTTTATTTGTTCGAATTTGAGCTATGATTTGTGGAAAAACGTGGTTTTCAGGACTGGTAAAAGGGAATTTTCTCAAAAAAACCCACAGAACTTCTCTAAATCGCGTTTTCTATAAGTTTTTTTTTTTTTTGAATCTGAATAGCAATAAGCATTGAGATAAGATCAGAAACTTGAAATATGGCGTGTTATGGACCTAGGCGCAAAATTTAGTTTTGCCCACAAGCTTAAAATTGAAAGTAGGTGTGAAAGTAGGGTTGGGGTCAAAATTCTGGGTGCATATAAATTCTGTTTTCAAAATTCTGCGTACTTTTTAACATTTTCCAAACGATTATTTTATTATTTGCAGAATTTAACTGCGACGACGGTATTCATCAACATCTTCTTGAACATGCAACGGGAATTATTGAGATAATTTGTAATATATTTGAAGGTTTTGTTTCTTAGTATAAATTAACAGAGTTTTTGAAAAACAGAATTTTGAAAAGCAGAGTTTTGTTTTCCAGAATAAAAAAAACAGAATTTTGAAAAACAGATTAAAACAAACAACACAAAAAAAAAACCAGAATTATAAGAAACAGAATTTTGACTGGATCCCGTTATAAGACTACTGTAGAATTCGGATGAAGGAAAGTTGAGGTGACTTATTAGTCCTGCAAATCCTGCATTCGTGTTCAGAAATTACGAAATTCCGTTTTCAAGTTCGGGTTAGTCTGTTCTTGCGAAACAAATACTTTCATTTCATTCCATTCCATTCATTTCATTGAAAAGCAGGATCTATTCTCTCCTTTATTCCGTGACGAACCTTGCCTCAACCAACATGTTAACCCGCCATTTCTTTTTGCAGTCTGTTGTTGACCTTGACGTTTAGGCCTGTTCCACCATCGAGTACCAGGTAGTTGAATTCAGTGACCTCTGCTATTGATTGTCTCCATTTAACGGATGTCACCCAGCCTTAATGGCTTAACTTGTGAAATTAATCTCATTGAATACCAAGTCTCTCTGAGAAAACACATCACATCATTGTCTCACAAAGGGCTTTTCGAAATCGTCGAACATGAGATAGAGCGGCATTTGATAAGCATCCTATGTGTGCTCAAGAATTATGCTTGGTATGTACTATTATCTCTTGAGATTAAACTCGACTCTGGACTTTATTCTCTCGAGAATAATATCCCTCCTTTTACTATCCTCTGTTGCACAATGCAGAGAAATGCTCCTTCGATCTTCTTAACTAGTCTTCTTTTCTAACTTAAATGCGTCCATTAGTATTAGGAACAGGGTAATTAATACTAGTTTGTTGACCTTCAAGGTCGTTTGTAATGTTATTTAGCTAGCACCCTTGTATTTCCTCTTCTTGGAAGTTCTTCAGCACTATTCCACAAATTGTCCAACCTGGCCCGTCTATCTCTTCTCATTATACACCTCTGCACTAACTTGTGAGCTGCTCTATAATTCTATACTCGTTAAATAGGCAAAACATCCCAAAAAAATGTTGAAGCGGTGGATAGAGCATCACTTAATATTCTTGACATTACAGTTCTTGGTGAGAGTATTTACAATCACTATAGAGCCCTGCTCTATGGATGTTTGGTAGCAGGTAGCAGCCCTAAAGCCGATGATAAAGGGTATTTTTTTTTTAGGCGTGTGGTTTTAAGAAGAAATAATTCGGGCAAGTGACCGCCGCCGCGGCTGGCCCGAATAAATTCCCAAAGGGGCCCAATTGTTGACCACTTTTTGCAGCTATTGGGGCCATATGTCAGCAATAACGCTCCGAATATTCTCTTCCAAGGCGTAAATTGTCTTAGGTTTACCTGCATAGCGACTTTACATAACCCCACAAAAAAAGTCCAGCGGTGTTAAATCGCACGATCTTGGAGGCCAGTTCACAGGACCAAAACGCGAAATTAAGCGCTCACCAAACGATTCATTCAACAAATCAATTTTGGCACGAGCTGTGTGACATGTTGCGCCGTCTTGTTGAAACCACAGCTCCTGCAAATCATGGTTGTTCAATTGATGAACGAAAAAGTCAGTAATCATGGCTCTATAGCGTTCCCCATTGACTGTAACATTATGGCCGGCTTCATTTTTGAAGAAATATGGACCAATGATTCCCTCTGCCCATAGAGCACACCAAACAAAACAGTGACTTTTTGAGGATGTAACGGTGTCTCAACACTTTAGGATTATCATAACTCCAAATACGGCAGTTTTGTTTATTGAAGTATCCATTCAACCAAAGGTAAGCTTCGTCACTAAACTAAATAAATGGACACAGCGCATGATGCGTCGCTCGAACCGAACCATTATTTTGGTAATAAATTTGAACGATTTGCAAACGTTGTTGAGGAGTAAGTTTTTTCATTATGAAAAGTCAAACCAAACTGCATTAATCAAGTGACAGCTGTCAAAAAGACCAACTCCGAAAAAAGTATTGCCAGATTGAAAACCACACATTTAAAAAAAAAAACACCCTTTGATATACTTTTCTCTGCACAGGTAAGGAAAAACAGGTTGTTCAAAATGGTTTAGCACCAGGTTGGTCGATTTCCTTCTATGAGGGCATGATACTCCGACTATTTTTTGGTGATGATATGGTGACTACTCTTTCTTATTGCTCCTATCCGGGGGCTTTCAATAAATGCTGCCAAAATATGCTCTGAGCTTTTACTGTTATGACTGGGCCTGTCATCTGCTTGAACTAGAACAGATAGTCCCCATAGTGTCAAACATAAACCATAAACTTAATTTCATTTGCTTGAGCTCTAAAAGCCTCTTACCCATATAAAAACACATAAAAAGAAATCCCAGAAACAGCTATTCCTTAATTACGTCCAAATAAAAAAAAAAATACACCAAGCAGAACAAAATTTAACACTATTATATTTGTACTCCTAACTAAATGCTTTCACGAAAATAATATATTCCTTTAATGCCAAAGGACTTATAATGAAATAAAAAAAAAATCAATAAACCAACCTACAAAGAACGCATTCAGGCGAATTGGACGCTTCTATTCAAAATTAAGTAATAAAAGAGCCAGAATTGAAAAGAAAATTTCATTAAGGCCAACATTTTAGTTTTCTTTTTAAGGGGAAAATAAATTGCTTTAACTTTATACAAAGACACAACACTACCACTACATTATACCTACTTCTACTTCAAAGCAAAAAAAAAGGAATTACATTTAGGCATGTTTTCTTGAACAAAAAAGAAGCCCATATTTTTTGGACAGCCAATACATCGTGTTGGTTCTCATTAGAAACGATTTACAACAAAAATTTTCTGTAGTAGTCATCATCATCATCGTCACCGACACTATACAGATTTGGTTTGGTCATTGAGTTTTTTATGTGGCATGTCCTTTAAGGTGCCTGACCCCACAAAAAAAAAAAAAAAAAATCAAATCAAAAGAAAAAGGAACTGTCAGAGAAGGTGTAGGTACACAAAACAAGCAAAACGACAGAAATACCAACACCACCCATTTTACGTGCTTGGCACCAAAGAGGCAATAAGCACGCAATTTAATAATTCATTCCACTCCAACAAAATAAGAAAGGAGCCCGCTCTCAAAGGATTTTTTGGGAAACCCCTCAGTTTGGTCGATTGAACAAAAAAAATTCAGGGATGGGCTTGCCACCCCGGCTGTTTGACGGATGATTCGCCATCGCCGGTGATATAATCGCTCAGCTTTAATAGAAGACGGAATTTTGTCTGCGTTTCTCTTCTTCTTCTTTTTTTTTTTGTTATTGCTACATAAAGGATTTGATTTATTTAATTTGACAGAAACGGGATGTGATGTAAGATTGTACAATAATGTATAGCATATGTATACGAATCGAATACAAAGAAACATCTTCAAAAAGAGACACAAAAAATGGGTTTTTGGAAATGAAAGCGATAAATATGTATTGTTTCTTAAGAAGTTTTGAATCTTATTCGTCGGGCCTCGATGAAGGTTTCAAATTTCAATCGATTTGATTGTCGCCAGCAGCACGAGGCAAGGACGAAACCTTATGTTCTTAGAATCAGCAGAAAAATTCCAATAGCAATTCCTAAATGCTGAAAAGATACATTTCTAAAGATTTTGGTTAATTACATTAAGGCTTATCTGTTTTTATTATTCTTTGAATTATAAAAGCGGATGGTCAAGGAAATGTACTAGGGAGCAGCTGACAAAAGTACACCAGAGAAGCGTCTTGAGTTTCCTACTCTTTCTTGCAGTTCTTGACTATCTGCTTGTAGATAAATTGGTGGACTCTAAACTGTACAGTGCATCCGTTATTCTTTACTGATATCATAAGCGAGGAGCATTCGTCCCTGCAACGAGCACTTAACGAATGGTTGAACGTTTTAGAGGGAAATGGGTCCCGTATATGTCCATTTTTGATCCGCACATGCCTATTCCAATATTTTTTTTAAGGGAAGCTGTGATTCTCAAGTGTACAAAAAATAGCTGGGATCTATGATTTATTGCAAAGCAACTTGTGATGACGAAAGTTGCCCCCTAAGCTGAAGGGAAGGGAGGACCCTAATCCTCAGTTATGTGTTCTCCACTCAAGTACAGTTAATGTTGGACAGTTTTCAAAACTACTGAGAGTATGTTAACAGCAGCTGAGATGAACTATGTGTGTATAGGTACCTAACTACGATCCTATAAGTAGTACGAAATGCGGAAATCCGTCACAAATACCATCTTCCAACCAAAAAAGTACGACCGGCTCAGCTGGTGTTGTTACGTTTTAAGGAGATGCCCTTGACAATCTTGACTTAAATTACACCATTATACTGCTGTGTCTCCATTATACAGATTTCTTCCGCAGCTCCTTTCTTACATTCTGGAAATATACTGTCTGTATTTTGGGCATGATCCAGGGTAACTTTTTTGGACATTAGCGATCGCATTGGGGTATAGTTAAATACACGGTGTAGTGTTACGCTTCAAAGCTGATCCAAAAAATGTAAGAACGCAAAGGCAAAGGAAATAGCTTTCGTCACTCCCAACGGGAATAGAAAATCGAAATACGCGTTTGGTAGCCCATTGTGAGTAGTAAGCTAATTGGCAAGCAGCAGGCCCAGGCAGTAAGGTACGAGCAGGCAGGCATGAAGGTTTCTGAACAATAAGATTGATGAAAATCTAATAGTACAAAATTGAATTTTTGTCTGTACAATAGATACTTAGACAATCCCGAGCTCGAAACCAGAGACAGAGATCGTTCATAAGAACTCCTTCCTGCATAACTAGGCAGTTTGCTGTTTGGCAGTGGCATCCAGGGTTTTTTTCGTAGATCAAGACAGAGGCCAAATCTTAGAGACTCAGTGGGCCTACATGGCTGTTGGTGCGCCAAGAAAGAATCCCCACTCCATCACGATTTCCTACCTAAATCTAAAAGAGCTAACCCGATCTGTTGGCGAGTAGCAACTTAAAAAAAAAAGCCGATGGTTAACTACGTTTTGTGGGTTTGAAGTTCACATTTTCACATTAGAACTTGTAACACAGGTTCATATCCCTCTGCATCAGCAATATCTTTTGAATTTTTTTTTTGTAATATCATTAGATATATTGTATTCAAAGTCTTGTTTTTGACAAAAGGATGATAAAAACTGTGAATACTTGCCATTAAAGGTTTAGATGACAGCTTTTGGCATTGTGAATAAGATCACAATCGTTTCTTAAAATTGGTGTTGAGAGAAAAAAGTGAGTCAGATGCAGATTTTGACATTTCATTTGTGAAAGTAAGAATAACAACAGGAGAGATATTATTCCTCTTCAACATAATAAGCAAGATTGCTTGAAACCTTTTTTACTTGCGATTATAGGTATGTAGGTACTATAAGGCAAGTTATGCATTCGTCGAAAAAAAAAGTTTTGAGATAACAATCAAACATAACATTACGATGATAGCGAAGACACCTACAGCCCGCCGAATTGCTCCAAACTTGGTAGCTTTTTAGGTACGACCGCAATCATATGGCTCAAAGAAAAAGTTTTAAAAATGTCTAAGAACGGTATTTTTCACAAAACGGTTTTTTTTTGCTTTCGACTATCTCGAAAACGGCTCAACCGATACTTTCGAATTTTCACACTTAGGTGTAGGTAGCTCAATTTATACTGTAAGAGTTTTGAAAATTTTATTTTTATCAAAATCTCAATCCCCTAGACCACTGTCACACATTAGAGCAGGTTCGTGCGACCCAGTCGTTCTTGTTTCTCTAATATATATATATATATATATATAATATATACATATACAACAATAAAATACAACGACATGTTTGCAAATGATCTGTTGTCATAACAGAAAGATGACTTTCCTAAAAAAATATCGACAGATTTTTGACGGACCGGAATACAGAAACTGAGAAAGATCTTACTGACCAATGGACTAAAGCTGTTGAGAGATGCTTCCATGCTTCTATACAGGTGGCGCTGGTCCTGCTAAAAAGGTTTTATATCTATTTTTTGAAGACTTGTTGCCGTCAGCAGCTATCAAAATCAATTTTGAAGTCTTTTTCCATGATCCAAATCACCCAAATAGAAAACTTTACGGTTCTTATGGACATAATCATGGAATTAAGTTTTATATACGAATGAATTGTCTTTTAAGTAATAAGCAGATGAACCCAGGTAAAAAAAAGATTCAAAGAGTCATTTCTCAAGCAGCAAATTTAAATTGCTTTGGCTTCCATTAATTCCCTTTGCAACAAAAGAATTCCACGACTGGCACGAATTCAAAACTGTAAAAATATGCAAAATCATAGTGTACTAGAATACTGAAATAAAGGACATTATCAAAGTATCAAATTCCATAGTTTGTCGCATTTATTTTACCCAAATCTGTCACATATTTTTTACTTCTTCTTCAATTGATAGGGCCAATTGCTGTTCACCATGCAATATCTTTATTATTGGCATTCCGCCCATTCTGCAATGACATCTGTCCGGATGCCAATTTCCATAGCATCCTTCACAAAATGACTAAACGAAAAATGTGTTCTGCTCCTCTTACACTTTTTAATATTCAACCTTAACCATACTTCCTTTATAAAAAAAAGAAAAAAAAATACATAAAATAAAAGTTTCCTTTTCCATTTTTAAGATCTCTTTGAATTGATACTTTTACCTTGTGGCAACATATTCTATCTTTGTCTGATTTTAAAATCCGGAAAAGAGTTTCCATTCAGGCACACACATTTCAGAAATCTTTTTTTTATCATAAAAATTAAAATTTAATTAAAAAAGTTGGAAACCGCTTAATTTTGATTCAAGTGTGTATACAGTTCACTTATAGTGCGAGAGTACCATGGCTGGACTGAGTGCTATAGATGGTTCTAGGCACAATACGAATTATTCTCAGTCTCGCTTTTAAAGCTAATCTTTCAGTATTCATAATAAAGCTGAAAAATGCCAAAACACTATTAAGTGAACTTAGCGAATAACTTGGTGAAATTTCATATTCAGGGGATTTTCGATTCTCGATATTCGAGTTGATTACGAACGGCTTTAATCCCGATTCAGCTAGTCATCAGCAGTTGCCCTTGTAAAAATGGACGCTAAATTCCAGACACCACTTTGAGCGTTAGTTTAATGTACAAAAATGTTTTGGTGCACATATTCCTACCAGTCAAGGCCTAGTTACCTATACTCTCAACTATTACTGTGTGTGTGTGGATACTCTGCAGAAATGGAAGGAACATACAATTTCCCCAATCCCAACGCTTAGCAGAGACGTGTTTTGTGTGACAAGATTTACATTTGGACGTTTTGTCAGTTTGCTCACAACAGTCAGCACTTTGGAAGGAGCAATAGTTCAAACTTCGGCTTCGGAGTTAGTCGCCCCGCCCCATCCACAACACTACTGGATATTGCATCGCTTAATAAGTGTGTTGGATAGGAAGAGCCAAACTTTAAAAAAAAATCAAACTTATTTTGTGCTCATTGTTCAGTGTTCAACAATGACGGGGACGGCAGAGCTTTATTTTATATTGGGGCCCTATTCCGATTACAAGTTGCCTTATTTGTTTGAAAAAAAGAGAGTGCAGCCCTGAATGTTAGACACAATTTTGAAATTAAGTCAAATATCTAATGTACATTAACAATTTATTGCTGATGCGGTGCAGGTGAGTTGCAGATTCTGATTCTGACATATTTCAGCATCGCACCAGGATGAAGGTTAAATTTCAAATTCCTGCAATTCTTAGCACAATCAATATCATAACCCCTCACGTACCTATCTATCTATACTCGTAGGTTTGTGCACTGAGGTGGAGGACATTTATATTTGAAAAGGATTTTTCATTTTGTGACAAGTTGCTTGGCAATAAAATGTTTTCGATTTGTCTTCTCCTTTTTTGTTGGTTTAAGTCGTGTGCTTGGGGCTGTGGGAAATAAGAATGGTATCTGAATGAGATCATCAATATTGCAGGTATTTTTTTTTTTTTTTTAAGAAAAATTGAGGTGTTATTTAACAATTTATTCATTGAAATGCTATTGAAATACGAACTTAAGGTAAGGTCTGTTTTAACCACTTTAACTACGAAGAATTGCCACCTCAATTTTTTTGAATAACACTCCTTCCAGTAGGTACTTGTACTTTTTTTCTTTAACTGGCAATTGCCCTTTTTAGTTTTTTATTGTTTTTCAATTGAAGGTCACAAAAAAATTAATATTATATTTTCAAAGCAATTTAATCTACGAAACCGCTTTGTAAATCCCCTGTCTAGTGTTCTTGAATACCCGTTTACATGAATAAACGCAGGTAGATAGTTCAGGAAAGTTGAATAGAAGTTGAAACAAGAAACTGTTATATACGTAAATGTGTTAAAGGTAAATATGAATGAACTTACATTGCAACGGTAAGGAAACATTCAGTTTTGTAACAAATTCTTCATTCGTGTAGTGAGGCTGAAGAAGAAGTATCGTCGATTATATTCCGTTTATATCAAAATCCTGCTCATCATTCCCGAGAATTCCGCAGAACCTTTGATGTTAAGAAGGCCCTTGGAAAGGAGATGACACTATAGAGATCACTTCTTCGGAGAGTAATTCTCCCCCTCCCCTCCCCGCAAAAGTTGCTACTATAAAGGAATCTTACAACAGGGCAAGGTGCTTCATTTAATATAATAGACCTTTCTGTCCATGTGCAGCGTTAATGAGACTATGGCAAATCATTTACATTACATGCCTATTGTCAAAAGACGTTTATTGACTGCCACCATTGGTATCGAGAAGAGATAAGATTTATGAGATCGTTTCAAAATTCATTTTTACTTCGCAGACGATAAAGGACTCAACAAAAACCAAATTTTGGACTTTATTTCACTCTTAAGCAAGCATTAGACGGTCCTTGCAATGTCCATCGGACGTCGTTATGACGTATTTATCTGTCCTAAAGTCGTCATGTCGTGTAATGGACATTGTAAAATGCTGCCAAAAAGACAGCTGATTTTGACAACCTGGTGGCATTCAGCTCTGTTCCCACTCTGAACTTTCTGTGATACGCTACTTCCTTTAAAATCAGTAAAGAAACAAATATCAAACAAAAAGGGCAAAGAAGAACAAAGAAAATTATTTATTTTTTCAATGAATTTGTTTTTCGTGGGTGAATAAGTATCGATTACGAAACAAAATTCCATTTTATAAATACAGAAATATCCAAAAAAAAATATTGTTAAGAAATGCAATGTCCAATTTGCTGGACATTTCGTTTTTGGACAAGAATGACAGATTAAGGCGTCAGTTATAGCGTCCAGTAAAACGCATCATTAAACATTTTCTTTTGTAGTATTTAATATGTTTGAATGCGTTTTGAAACAAAAAGTGTATACTAATCGGTGGCGAATAACATAAATTAATTTATTTAAAAAAAATATATTGATTCGGTAATGTATTTTTTTACGGAAAACCAATAATTAGATTTTACTGGCAAAAACTCATTTTACGTATCAGCTGATTGTCATGTCACTCAAAATGAAACAATAATTCATTCTAGTTTCTTACTTTTTCGTTCATCCGGAATAAATTCGTTCATCCGGAAATAAATTACTGGTACATTTGCGACCAGAAAGAAGAAGAGAAAGACAGGATGCGTTGCTATTTCCACTTTTTTACCGACATAATTTTACTGATCGCTATAAACGACCGTCAGTAAAAAAGCTCCAAATTCATTTGTTTTCGATTTTTACTGATGCTTTTTACTGGTCGCTATAACTGACGCCTTAGTTCATTCGTGAAATGGTCATTTTAGCTAGCAAAGACACGGTGAAGAATGAGCATTCACTGACAGCACAAGGACACATTTTTCTGTGACGTCAGAGTGACATTGCAAGGACCATTTATCAGGACCGTCTAACGCTAGCTTTAAGAGTGCAACAAAATTGCAATACAAAATGTAACGAACTTCGATTAGCTACACCTACATATAAATACATATTTATATATGTACAAAATGTACATTTAAGAATAACATTATTTGATCTGGGACAGAGTGTCATAATTTCCTAAAATTGTATGTGTTCCAAATGCAAACAAAAAATCCAACTCAAAAGACCACAAGTAAAATCGCGTACCATCACCCTGGGACCTATTCGCATGCCAGAAAAACTCCCATAATCCCGATTCAATATCGCTTTGGTGGTAATAATTGTTCGATTTACATTCCCTTCACATCCCACATTCATGACACACCACAAAAGTGGAAAACACATTCATTCCCGAAACATATTCACTTACTGATGCGTTGTCACATTGAAAAACAAATGACTGTACTGGGGCGCTGAGTCCTCTGGGCCGTGTGGTGCAGGGAAGCTCATTGTCAACATCACGGGTTTTCTTTGGTTTTGCTGTTTCGATTGCCGCAGGAATGCTATTGAATCATTTGCTATTAGATCCGGGTAGTAGTCCTGTGGGGTTTAAGATAGAGAAAACAATGAACATGTTGTAAACAAATTATAATAGGTATGTATGTATGTATTGTGTGGTGTGGATTTGGATTTGGATTCCACCACACAAAACCACAGAAGATAAACTTACCTTGGCATAATCGAAACCGTGTTTAATCTTCTGGCCATTCATGTTGATACTATAGTTGTAGTATTTGGAGTTCATTATGAGACCGCCCCATTCTCGCCAACCAGGTGGAATGTACGATCCATTGTACTTGTTTAAATATTTGCCAAAATAGCCTGTCCGGTAGCCTGCATTGGAGAGATAAGTAGCAAAGGACCTTGTCTCATGCGTCGCCTGCCACTGGGGACTAGAGCAGTTGTCGTTGTTCGTGAACACCATATGATTGTGGACGTACATGCCGGTTAGCAAGGACGAACGAGCTGGGCAGCACATTGGTGTGGTGGTGTACGCATGCCGGAATTCAGCACCTCCATCTCGCAGAAGTCGCAGGGTTCGTGGCATGAAATCCAACGAACCGAGCTCGACATCTTGGTCATCGGTCAAGATGAGAATTATGTTGGGCTTACGTTCACGCATCCCTTGAGCCATTGATGGGATCGCATTGAATGGCAATGAGGTGTCGGGCTGTAGCTGTATCGGCGGACCACCCATATGGTGCTGTTGGTGTGGATGAACCTGGTGGTGACGATGCTCGTGCGTTTGGTGGGAATTGGCTATTTTCTTAGTCCGTTGAGTGTGATTCGATGGTGTTGTACGAGATTTTCTTCTCACCGACGTTGTCGACGAGGCTAATGAAGGAGATTGAAGTGATTGTGAGGTTATGTCTCTGCTGCCATGCTGCTGTAAAACATTTTCTTCAGCCGAAAGCAAATCCATAAGGTATATGAGTGCTACAATTGCAACCAATGCGGGACGATGCATTCGATACGACCACATAGCTGCGTAGTGCGCTGTATCGGAGGAATGTCTTTTTTTGAAATTCTGGGCTCCTTATAGTAGAGGAAAGCACCGACACCAGCTTATATATACATATAGCCCCGAGAGGACTTTTTTTAGTTTAGATTGGTTTCCATATCTTTTCCTTTTTGTGGGTTGATGGTAAATTGAATCTAAAATAAAACAAAAAATTGAAGAATACGATTAAAATATTACAAGAAAATGTTAAAGTCAAATGACAGTGTATACGACAGTGTTAAGTAAGATATGAAAGGTGATTTTAAAAATCTAGTAAGCTTAAGTGTCACCACACGAGAAGTATTATTGAATCAAGGGTTTTATTAGGGCAATGGTAATCTAACTAACTTCACTTGATTTCTTTGACAGCGGAACTCAACTAAGTGGCGGGTTCGACCTCAACTGGAAGTCAAAAAACACATCAGAATTGGCGCCCGAGCAGTAACTTTTTGAGACTCATCTTTGTTTCGACCGCAAAAGCGATCTTCCAAAGACACTATTTCACCGATGTCAAGATTCTCCACCAAGTAAGATGAAGAAGAGGTTGTTGAGGAAATGAAGAAGGGCAATAACTAAGCTCGAATCATTACAGCCAAGGCAACTAGGTAAGCTATATTTTCTGACTGCATTAGGAACAAAGTTGAAGAATTGCGAAAGCGAATGTATACACATCTACAGCTTCGTTGTACCAAGACTTTGATCCTGAATCGTGCCAAGTTCGTTAGTTTCATTTTATACTTAATTTGGCGCCAGTATTGCAAACCCCTGCAGTTCAATCAGACTAAAGGAGGCCGGGTGCTGGACCGAAAGACCACACGGTCATAGCAATATCTCAAACCTTTTACCTGCCGATTTAACTCCATACCGCACTGACTAGCACAAACCATCTCTCAACATCTGTACAAATTTCAAAATAGGATTCCCTTCCAGAACAGAATGGGAAAACGAAAATATCACGAGAGATTTCGACATAACTACCTATACAGATGGTCCCAAGATGGAGTGCGGGGTAGGTGCTGGTGTATATTTAGAGACTCTATATATATTCAAATTCCTCTGACTCCCTGACTTCACTAGCGTCTTCCAGGCAGAAGTTCTTGCAATCAGGGAAGCCTGCAAAATACTGCAACAATACTCGAATCTGAAACCAAGCGGCGTTATATTAATTGATAGCCAGGCCGCGCTAACAAAGCTTTGAACTCAACCTCCATCTCCTCCAAATTAGTCAGGCAATGCCAGGAAGAACTGGATGGTCTTGGCTCCAACCTGGAGGTCATTCTACTCTGCGTTCCAGGGCACAGTGGCTTTCAGGGAAATGAAAGAGCAGCTGAACTGGCCAGGCAAGGATCGGCCCTTCACAGCTCACTTGCCGAAGCTGTCAACATTCGCTGGGGGCTGTGAAGGGCATTGTCTTATCTCACTTTACATCCGTATCTAATAAAAGGTGGAGCAGTTTGACTAATCGCATCATATCTAAAAAGATGTGGCCTGCCTACAACAAATCTCGAACAAACGAATTACTCCAAAAATCGGCCAGATAAAGCCAGAGTGGTGGCAGTAAGCACGGGCCTCTGGCCAGTGGGTGTGCATGCTGCAAGGCTAGGTATTCAGTTTAACGACTACTGCCGATCCTGTAGAAATGAGGCAGAAAAGGAGACTGTATTCCATTTAATGTGTCAATGCCTAGCTTTATCTAGCATTGGGTGGCGGGCGTACCCTGGGTAAAGCTTTTTGTGATGACCTTGGGGAACTATCCGATAAAGGGATCAAAGATCTGACCAACTTTCTCGATGCGACCAAATGACTAAGATTAAATAGTATATCCTGACTAATTACCTCCACAAAAACCTTCCAGACCTAACAATCAACGGATTGGCAGAGGATCTGAGGTCTGAGAATCATACAGCTCCCCTAGGTGGTGGGGTATGATTCTTGGATGGTTCCTAGGCTAAACCCACTTACTGAACCTACTTTGCGACAAAACCAGTGTACCCTAACCAACCAGCAATCTGCCTAGGTGGCATAAAGTCTGGAGTATGGTTACATGGAACTCTCTCAGTTTTGGTTTGGCAGATTGAGTCTTTATCAAAGTGAATGCTAGTTCATCCCATACAAATCATCCCATCAAGCAATTTAAAGGGTTGGCAGAGATACCGTTTTGAGAACCATACACGTTGTCTAGGTTTCGGGCTATGATTCTTGGAGGTTTTCTATGCCGAACCCGCTTACTAAACCAACTCTTTGGCAGATTCATTGTACCCGTGCCAACCAGCAACCTGCCTCGGTGGCATAAAGTCTGGAGTACGGTTACATTGGTGTGTCATATGGTTGGCTTGGCACATTGATCTTCCAATCCTTCGTTAAGTTGTTTAGTTATGGAAACAAAACGGCGCATACCAGCTCTAATTGGGTTCTTCTTAGGATTTGTCAGCTCAATTGAAAACCTACCTACCTACCATTGCAAACCCCTAGACGTGCCAATGAAACAAGCCGAGGAGCTTGAAACTCTTCAAATAAAAAAAAAAAGAACACAGCAGTAGTCTAAACGCTAGTTCTCATCCACCCATTTATCAATCAGTGGCAACCTCGCACTCAGCCCCGAGACAGAGCAAACTGATAAAGCAGAAGAGTAAAGGACAGAAAGTGAGAAGTGAATCCTCAGGGGCTTTAGTTTTCCTGACCAGGCCCAACGAACGAAGCCGGGAAAGTATAGAATTTTCTACAAATATCGATAACACACCAGCCAGCCATAACTAGCATGCAGTCAAATCGATTGATTTGCATCATCCAATCTGCAGTCCTACTAAAAGCCCAGAGCACTCTTCTTGAACATCACAATTCATTCCGCACTACTGGTCTTGATCAGAGCAGCGAAACTAACCCCAAGGACAGATAGCAACACATGTCACCGCTCCACGGCCGGCGCATCAAACGAGATAAGTAAAGCTGAAGAAACAAAGGCATGAAACTCGTTCTTTAAAATTTGAAAAGTCTTGAACAAATATGGAAAATTATGGCTCCGTGTTAAGGGAATCTACTGACTTTGGAAAAAATTGGAAAACATTTTTGAAGCACTCTTTTTTAATTTGGAAAAATTAATCTTCCGTTGTAGCCATCTTCATTCTAATTGAATAACATTGTATTTTTTTTTGAACAATTAAAACCAGAAACCTAACCTCAATTAAATGTGGTGTTTTTTTTTAAAATTGTATCAGACGCTTTATATGCGAATCACCCTGTCCAACCTTTACGTCATGTTTCATGTTTCTATGAACTTAATAGCCTGCGCTCCGATTTCATTTTTACCAAAGATTTCAAAGAGGAGATTATATTTTTATGTCATTGCAAATTGACCTTAACCTCTGTCCTCTGAAGTATTTTTGAAGAAGAGAGCAACCTATGATATCGACTTAACAACGACCTAAATCCCCACACTGGGTGCTTTATGAATTTAGGTTCAGCATTATATGTTGAAAAGGAGTTTAGCCCGAAAAAAAAGGATCAAAAAATAAATCCTTTCCACAATATTTAAGCTTATACACGTTGCATAACCAGCAGAACGATGTCAAGTCAGCCCTCTATCTCCCCCTCGTGCTCCTGGCTGATGTGCTTGATATGCGGAAGTAATCATTTTCAGCAAATTTCCAAATCAGGAAGTTTAGAGGAAGTCATATATATATATCCACAGCACTAGCTTGTCTGTCCGACCGAGAGTTCGTTTCTTTGTCCTTTCTCAGGCTGCAAGTGCGGTGATTTCAATTTGTTCAAAATACTAAATGAATGGTTGACTTGGAAGGGCTGATTTTAATTTCCTAAGTAATTGGTTTTGAGGGAGGATTATAATATGTTTATGTAGCTGTTGCAATTATTATTGTTGCTCAATTTTAGGGGGAAGGAAAGTGTGATGGTACATGATTGAATTAGAGCAAAAAGGACAATTTATAAGGATACAAATTGTTGAAAATATCATACAGGCTAAGGCTATATGTCCAACGTTTGATTTATAAATAAGGACAGAGAGGAAAAACGAACATGTACAGTACAATGTCCATCACTCTTCGTTCATGGTAGATTTAAGCAGATTATTCTAAAGTCCTGAAAAACTTGAAAGTGATTTCATTTGTGGGGGATTTGAAAACAGAGTTGGAACTTCGAGTATGTTGTAAAGAACCGCGAATATAAGTTTGAAAGTTACGAACCAAAATAAAAAAGACCCGACTCAGTAGTCCGGACACTTCTATCTTTCCTTTTTACCTCTACAGTCTCGGACAGCGTATAATTTGACTCCATTCTATAGTTTTTGATTAATTCATACAATTACGGGAGTTCCCATCCCCTAGTCTTGAATCTAGAGATTTTTATCATTGCAATTTCCGTTACTGTTTATGCACTGTTACTGTTGCACGAAATGGTCCAATATTTCAATGACTGCTCCGCATTTATCCCGACATTTATAATGACATCGGTCAATTTTGATAATTCGCATGATTTTGCTGTACCGTGGCAATATTTTCGGCCGATCTCAAGTACCTTTGACGTACGATTGATTTTTGACTGATTGATTTCCGAGCCGGAAATCTGGCTACCAAAGTCGACTGTGAAGGGCCTTCACGTTAACCGTAAAATGGACATAACATGAGCAACGTTTGCACTAACGACCACTCATTTTGATAAATATAGTTTTATCATTATACCATGCTGTCCGTTGTCCGATCAAGTAGTTGCTGTCACGTCCCAGGCGCCCGAGCAGCACGACAGTTTTCGAAGGGATCTACATTTATGTGTTGTTACTTTTCTTGCATCCGTTCTGTGTGCATTGTGAGTTGAGAAGAAAGGCAGGAAAGATTTTTCAATTCCCTGCAAAAGTAAGGTTAAATCAGCCATCAGTCGGAATTCTACTCAGACCTCGGGCGATATAGTTAGACTAGGTTGTAAGGGATATTGATTTTGTAAGACCGCATCACCTCACTCGGATTTTAATGGGTAAATTTATCTAAATCTCTAAAGCTCTAAATGTAGTGCGGGGGAATTAATGGAGTCAATGGAGTCGAAATATCGCCCATTTCGTTGAAGACACATTCTCCTAGGACACTGAACCCTCATATGCCTTTTTTCTCGACACCCTCTGCTAAGGTCAGGTGTGCGTGTGCTAATAGCTGATGCTCATTCTGCTCTTGTATGGTGGGTTCCCATTGAATTGTCATCAGTTAGGATTCTAACAAACAGGGCCAGTTGAGGCCAGAGTGCTCAGCTTGAGTAGGTAGGTACTCCATTTTTCTTAAAGGTTTCGTGTTTAGTCATAGATTCCTCTATAATCGACGAGTGCATATCCATCTGTCTTATACAGATTCTGGTAAATTCAGTTTTTCTCCAGTTCAAGTGGTATAAGTATGGAGTAGACTTTGGCTTGGTTGAAGAACAGATTTTGAACATTTTATGTGCCATTTAGTTCCCCCTATACAACGCTGTATGGGGCAGAAGCGTGAACACTGACACAATCGGATGAAAACAGGCTAGGGTGCTTTGAGAGAAAGATTCTTCGGGTTATATTCGGTCCTGTATGTATCAGTGGAGTATGGAGGAGAAGATTAAATGACGAACTGTATGGGATAGACAGCGACATTGACCTGGTTAAGAAGGTGAAAATACAGCAGCTTAGATGGATTTGACATGTGCAGCGTATGTACGAAAACGCATCAGCCCGACGAGTCTTCAATTCCAACCCGGAGGGCCGACGCAGTTCTGGAAGACCCCATCTAAGATGGCACTATCAAGTGGAGAATGACCAACTTTGTGTTCGCAAATCGCAACTGGAGGCCACACTGGCTAGGGACTGGTCTAGCTGGCGAGGATTGTTGGTTGGTGGACTGTCTGCGCCACCTTAATTAAGTAAGTAATACAATGCTGTACTCCGACCCAGCAAATGGTAACTGAGTTAGTTGCATTATGAAATCTTTAACTCTGCGGAAACAATCGACCCGTTTTGACTTTGTGATTATTAAGACGATAATTTTGATGGCTGCTTGGAATTTTGTTTTTGAGCTGGTCATGGGTAGGCTGGCTAAAAAAAAACCGATCCTACCAACGCGCTTTTTGCTCTTTCGTTAACAAGTCGAAGTGAGATTAGAGCCAACAAATGTTTCCAAAGCAGCGTTTGGCGTAGTTCTCATGGTACTAGTTGTACCAATACTCGGGAGTTTCTGAATTTTTCTCTCTGTTTTGACACTGGTCTCCCTCTTTAAAGCTGGCCACAAAACCATACAGGCGTACAGCAGACTCGGTCTTGTTATGGCTATGTACAGTACATATCCAATGGATATTCTTGGGGCGTTGGTCCCCATGTTTTGCCAAAGATCCTAATACAGGGGTAGAACACAATCGAGGCTTCTTTACCTTGTTCCTATATATTTCTTCTCCAATTAAGTTGACGATCAAGCACCATTCCAAGAGCAGTGAGCAGTGTAGTCCGACACCCTAAATACCTCAACAATGTGCACTGTATTGAACAGTGTTCGAATGGGAACAATTACATGGTGTTTCGAAACAAATATGTATTACGATGTAAGAACTGCCCCTCCCAGTTCCAAGAGATTCCAAAGCATTGCCTTGAACAAATAAAGTCTTCACTCCTAATTAAGAAAAGACACACATGGGAATCAAAATGAAAATACAATTTTTTACTCAAAACTCAAACTAAACATTCAGTTAACTTCTTCAAGTGGATTTGTAAATTTTGTTACCACAAGTACCTACCTAGACCTACCTCGGCTGTATCTCAGCAGTGCGCAAAGAAAGAAACTTCAATCTTTTAATTGGAAATCTCGTTAGTTAGTGATATGCATCTCGAACTGTGTGACTATTTGTGAAGATAATACAGCAGCAACTTCGTTGGTTGGTCTCGGTAGTTGCTGTTGTTGTTGTTGTTGTTGTTGTTGCATATTGCAATTCACTTGGAGAGATGTGTTAAAATGTTTAAAGTGTACACAAGAGTTTATACGAAAAGCGATGATGTTTAGTGATTGCTTCTTAGAGCTTAGAGGTGTTTGCTTAGTTATTTTACGAAGGAACATATAAATGTACATATAGGTACAATATAAATTTATTTTGTAGAACTTGGATTCTGTGTCAACGGTTTATGACCCATGGGATGGCTCCTTGGGTTATTATGGCTAAGACATTTTGCAGATTTATCTATTTGGCAAAATGTATCTTTATGTACAGGTTTACCTATTTATTAATCATAGTACGGAGGTGATGAGGTGAAGATTTTATTTTTTTTTTGGTTTTTTTTCTCATTGAAGAAGCTTTTAAAATGTCAAACAAATTATTTGCAGGTGTCTTGAGGATAAGATTTTAATCTTGTAAGCAAAAAAGAAGTGTTGAAAATGTTGTAACTTGTAAATAATTTTGTAGAAACATTATTTGCCTTTCTGTTGTCAGATTTTCAGTGGATTATTATTTTAACCAAACACTTAAGGAATTTTGCAATATATGTATGCACATAATTATGTATTTAAAATAAAGGGGAAAATTATCATCGAAGAATTCAATGTCACAGTATATACGTGAACACCAGGGAGGCGTCTTGAGTTCCCTGCTCTTTATAACACTACCTGCTTGAAGGTTAAACGCATCAGATATCCTTTGCTGACGATTAAGCCATGACAACCAAGGATATCCTTCATTCCTACAACGAGCACTTGACGTATACGTCAAAACCGACTGAATCACTGAATGCCTATTTCAGACATTAATATGAATAAAACAGTATTATTCAAGTGTGGAAAGTTTAAATATCTGGAATATATGATTAATGGCGAAGCAACTGTGATGACAACATCAATCATCGCGAAAGCGTGTTGTGTATGAAGTGGCCTCCAAATCTGAAGGCATGACTCTACACCTCAGTTGATTCCGGCACACATATACAGTTCACAATGTTGGACAATGTACGAAACATAATGAGAATTAATTACCAGCAGCTGAAATTAGTAGGAGTAACAAGGCTTGATCAAATAAAAGTACGAAAATCAGAGGAAGCCTTCACATAAAACGGTGGCCAGGATCTTATAGGCGATATTTAAAAGACTTATGCCTCTATAGTTGGCGCAGAGAAGGCGGTCTCCTTTTTTGTGGATCGGGCAGATGGTACTAAAATTTCACTCGTCGGGCATACTTTCCTAAGACCATATTTTGCAGATGAGTTGGTGTATGCTCCTGACCAGGTCATCTCCAGCGTGCTTAAAAAGCTCCGCTTGTAGACCATTGCATCCAGCTGCTTTGTTCATCTTTAGTCTAGTGATGGCTACTTTGATTTCATTTTGGTCGGACGGTTTAGCTCATGGTCGTCATCTAGATTAATTGGCAGAAATTGGTGTTGGGCGGGATCTTGGTTAAAGTAATCTCTCCAGATAGCTAACATGCGTTTGCACTATGAAGTTTCCATCCTGATCTTTGCAGGGCCCAGCTTGTCTTGTGAAACCTGAAGTAGAATGTTTCACTCTTCCATAGAAGTTTCGCACCTCTTTTCTGCAAAAACATCTCTACATCGCTTCGACTTCGCCTTGCTGTGCTGGTGTTCTTTTTTTCTTCCCCCTAAGTAATCGTTTCTCAACCTTCCTTCGCTCAACATAAAGATTTCTGGACGCTCTAGTATCTCTCTGGAGCCACGACTTGTATGTCTCCGATTTAGCTTTGTTTGCCTGAGCACATTCGGAGTAGATCCAGGGGTTTCTGGTGGGAGGCTGTGAGAAGCCTAATACCTCTAACGCAGCAATTCTAATGGCTTGTTGACATGCCTACCTTTGGTCTTCCGGGTACATATCATCAGCCGAAGGATTTCTCGCAAGCTTAAGGGATACGCGGTCGGCATAGGCAACGGCGGTCTCTTCCTATTGAAGTCATCCAACATTGAATTCCCTCGGCGTAGTTGGTGTTCGCCTAAGAGCTTATATGGAAATCCGTACTCTTAGCTTTGCACCGACTAGGTAGTGGTCTGAGTCGATGTTTGTTCCACGGAATGTTTGGACATTCAGAATGCTGGAGGTCTTTCATCAATCGCAACATGGTCGATTTGTTTGCAGGTTCGACCATCTGGAGATCGCCATGTGCCCTTGTGGATGTCGGGACGTGCAAATCGTGTGCTGCTCAGCACCATGTTCTTTCCCGCTGCAATATCAATGAGCCTGAGGTTGTTATCGGAATTGATGACGTGCAGGCTGTGTTTTCCGATTGTCATACCAAAGATGTCCTCCCTCCCAATTTTGCCAGTAAAATCTCCCAAGAGGATTTTAATGTCATGTTTTGGGCACTACTCATAGGTTTTGGCAAGGAGCTCGTAGAAACTTTCTTTAATAGCGTCATCTTTCTCTTCTATAGTGGCATGGGCGCTTAAAGAAAGCTCAAGGCTGAGTCTTCCTCTGAAAGCAGTGCGCAACTCAAGCACCCAAACAACCGCGATCTCCCATCAAGGGGGCACTTCCCATAGTGAAAGTTGCACTCTTCTGTAATTTTCAGCCCCGATCCATCCCATCGCATCTCCTGGAGGACTGTTACATCAGCGTGGAGGCTAGCGAGGGTCTCGACTAGCTTTTCGGCTTTTCGCGGCCTGTGTAGCGTATACGCACATTCCAACATTTTTTTTCGTCAACATTTTTGGTTTGATCATCCGAGGCATATTCTGCATTTTTCATCACATCTTTTCCCTTTCATGACCGGCTTGTGAGGCCTGTGCATTATGTGTAGATCGTGTTGGTGGTTGGATTTTCAGAGCGAATCTTTCCTTCTGCTACTAGTTCCTGAAAAGAGAATTCAGGTATCTAGAACCTATAGATCCGATGGATCCAACGCTCGTCGTTAGTTTACCTTTCGGCTATCCAGCGAGCACTGAACTATTGCTTAAGTTCATTGATAAAAACTTCTGAGTTCTTTTTAACAAACCACAATCGGCACTTAAAATAAGTTGGAGATCTCTTCATTTGTGCTAATGAGAAAGAGAACAGGAGTGGGCTTCTATTGTTTTGAATCCCAACTTCTCTTTCAGAATTTTCACTTACAAATTCATCAGCTGTCATAGCGAAATCTTCGTTTTTTCATCATTTGTAGATGGCTGTTGAATCTTCTTCTTCATAGTCAAAATCAACAGAGCTCACTGTCATGGTAGTTCCTGAAAAGTCACAAATTGTACATGAAAATATACAGTGATGTAAACTCTTTTGTATACCATTCCATTGCTTAGAAGCAGCACTATTCAATTTAAAAACTTTGCCACTTAAGAAGTTCCTCAATCGTGTGAACCAATCTTTTTAAATGTGCGATTATTTTTATTTATTTTGTTTCGCTCAAAAGATTGGTCCTTTAGTTAAAGTTGTAGATAGAAATTCATGAACAGATACAAAAGTAAAACCCAAAGCTAACATATCTTAGAGTCCTTAACCAAAAACAATTTAATGTGCCCTTGATAAGCATCTTTTGGTCTCGCGATCACACTGTCAATTTACCACTAGACACATACTTAGGAGATAAAATTAAATTGTCTAATAAATCAGACAATCTCAACAAAAACTATTTATTTAAATTAAATTTTCTTTTGGTTTACCGCAAAGACGTCTCATATAAGAAAACCATTGCGCGCCTACGTGAAACTGCGTGATGCATTTTTGCCTCTGAAGCACAGGAAAACGTGGGCATCCATAATCACAGATCTCCCGCAAAATGAATCTTGGAATTCTGATGAGGCTGGGCGAAAAAAAAAATGATGACAGCGGCAGCCAACAGCGTCTTCTTAAATTAAATTGTGTCAATCTCCTTAAGCATCGCTCGTAGTCTGAGGTTAACCAAAAATGACGGCACATTTAGGTATTTTAACAAGACTTCCGCAACTCGATTTGAATTAAATCAATTGAATTGCTTTGAATGACATGAATCTTATAACTTTTGGGTTGACTTGGAACTTGGAATGTATCCGTTTATTTCTCTTTATTCACTTTAGTGCGGTGTTTCAATGAAATGTCGAAAACAAATTTACCCAAAAACTTTTGAAATAACTTACCCACAACTACAGCGATGGCATAAAATGTATCCGAAAAATGATGATAACAAATAATTTGAGAAACTTTAAATACAAAACTTTTCAAAACCAAACTGAAATTCATTGGGAGGAAGTTTTCTCGACTCAAAAGGTAAATAGAGATCTGTTAAATGCTCCACGTGGCTTACAGGATTGCGATGAAGAATAAATAAGTTTATAGAAAAAAAAAAAAAAACAAAACAGATTAGTGGTTACTGGTTAGATACATCGCATCTCTTGAAAGGCAATCAAAACAAACTTCTGAAATCTCTGCAGAATTTTTAGAAAGTGGAGCCGGCGATATGAGGACAAGACAAAGCATATTTTCTGTCCTCAGTTGAAGAACATCAATATCGTAGGTTTGGAAAAAACGTTACTTTGAAGTAGTCAATGTCTTTGTCTCTTTGCTCTTTGGGATCCACTATGTATAACCTTTAAAAGTAATATCAGTGCATAGATTAGTCAAAAAACCGCTCCTGCCAATCGCTGATTCTCCGGGCTAAGAAGGTAGGAGAACCAGGGAGACATTATACAAAACCCTTATCAGATTTTTCGGGTGATATTCGGTCATTTATTTATAAATGGAGTATGGAGGAGAAGATTCAAAGACGAACTGTACTGGCTAAAAAGTGACATTGACCTGGTCAGAAAGCAAAAAAATACAGCAGCTTAGATTGGCATGTGCAGCGTATGGACGAATACGGACCAATCCGCCGAGTTTTCATTTCCGACCGAAAGCTCGCTTCGTTCTCCCAAATCCCAATATCTTCTTATGATCCTAAGCATTAGTTGGAGAACTGGGTTATAATGAATTCCCATTATTTTTCACAGTTTGCAGAGAGATATCAAGTTATCTATGACCACGTGTTTCCCTTTGACCTGCGATTAAAACAAAATTCGGAAAGGGTTCAAGAAACACAGAGTTCTACCATTTCCATTCTTGGTTAGTGACCAGAAGACAAAGATAATAGGCTTTTGCTTGTGATACAAAAATACGCACACAAATTCTGGGTTCTCCTCTTAATCATTGCCTTCCTGCTTTGCCAAGTGGGACATTAATATTAAATAAATATCTCTCAGAATATAGGATAAAGATACGTATACGAGCATTCGCAAATCAAAATCTTGCTAATAAAATCAAGAAATAAGTGCCGGTTACTTAGTCTACAGAGGCACTTAGTTCAAACTAAGTTCTAAGTGAAAACTAAGTCTATGGCTGACTTAGTCCATATGGAATTATTTTCTTGCAGCGATCATTTTCACATGGATCGAAATATTAGGAAGGAAGATTTGGGGTTCAATAGAGCACTCGACAAAAACATATTTCAAAAATTTGCCGTGTGCTCAAAAACACGTGCGAATTTAAATATTTTTTTAACAAACGTCAAAACTCAGAGTCTCCTTCTGAAAGTAAGGGCATCTTTTCTTTATCCGACATATTTTGAAGATTGAGGTTGTGAGAGTACGGCTTGAAAATAAAGAAATTGATTTCCTTCTCAAAATGCAGGAGAGGGAAATTTTGAGTTTAAGAGCATAGCTAGTAAAAATCTATTATCACATACGTTTTAAATTATTTTAGCCTTATGGTAGGTTAACCTTAGGTATGGCAGTACGCAGCTCGAGCTGATTTTGAGTTCACATTTTCCTCTCCAAACATTAGTTAAGGTTCAAGCTAAATTTTGACAGAAGAGCGTTGTGTAGAAAGTGAAAGTCGTTCTGGGACTATTTTTGTAAGAAAATACTACTTTCAATAATGTGCTTAAATTTCTTTTAACAGAACAATTATTATTTGTATTTGAATCTCTACTCGAAATATCTTTTGTATCGATTAAATTAATTTTCGGAGGAGATTCAACCTCTACCGTTCCCCATTTCAGCTACGCTCTGCAAAAATCTGTCAAAATTTAGCTCAGAATACATGTGCCGAGCAATTTATCCATCCGCTAAATTTTGACAGCTGAAAGATGTACACTGAGAAGCAAACATTTGAAATTTTAACTGGAGCTGCGTACCACCATTGTATATGAAATCTATAGTAATATGGATAGCAGGATCGACTGTGGCGACACCTTGAGTCTCCAAAACCTTTTTTTTTTAATTTCTCGTATTGGAGAGAAAATGTAGGTGGAAAGGTTTCAATATGTGGTAATTATCAGCGATATCTATGTGTCTCCAAACCCCGTTATCTCTTACTCGTTCTCCAGACTACTATAGATTTCATATACAATGGTACCACTTTGCTAAAATGTTTGCTAATCTTAGCTTGGTTTAATTTTGGAGAGAATTTCGTATTGTAGCTAAACTTTAGCTCGAGCTGCGTGCTATGTTTATGCTCAAAAATTACTTCTTTTCATTAGAAGTTATAATAGATAAGATACATTAATGATTTGTGGACTTATGGCTAAATTCAGTTTAGGAATTATGGAATGAATGCCCATTTGTGCGTGGACTCTTGATGCTTCGTTTAAGAATTTAAAATTGACTTTCGAATATCAAAATTATAAGAAAAACGAGGTTTCATAAGAAAATCAAACATATTAAAAAAAAGAATACCCACTTATATTTACACCTGCCTGCATCTACTGCAATGCATATAAGGTATCATTTCTGCATGTCAATAATCTCTTTCAAAGAATTAAGATAGGATATCAATTTTCAATTTAAAATCCTCAAATCGGCCGCCTACATATAACGCTTTTGCATAGTACACTCCAAAAATGCTTTCAAATCATCAGTTTATAAAAATTGCTTGATTCCCCTTCATTCATCACGTATAGCTGCGTATTTTGATCATTACATTAAACAGGAACAAGAACCCCCAATCCTCAATTTTCTATGCTGCATGTGTGAACACTTAAATGATAAACTAAATGTAATGGACGCGAAACAACCCACACGCGCTGAAAGCAAAGAAGATACATTTTGTAGTTTATATACTTTGGGATACACCACCTAAAGAGGCATGTGCTGATGTCTATTCTATACTGTGCATGTGCCACGTCAATTCTGCATTTTTTTTTATGCAAAATTAGACATCACAGACATCTTCCAGACAAAATTATCTTTTCAGGCTCAATTGATATAGCATCAGGCAACACCAGATGAGCTCAGATTGAAATTTGAAACCCAGTTTCTTTGTTAATGGAAACGTTTACCAAATCGTGGGTGTATTTGCATTGTAGATGCTTCTAGGCTATACAGAGTGTTTATTGTTTACAGAAATAAAATTATTCTACATGTTACACTAGAAAAACTCAAGAAAAATAAAAACCCTAATTTATGGAGACTTTATTTTTGGAAGATAAATAAAGGAGGAATAATTGGTATTCTATACCGTTGAGAAGTTTAAACAAATATTTTATTCAACTCAAATGCTTGCATGATTTCCAGAAGTGATTTTGATACATACAGATGCCATAAATTCTAAAAATTCATCATTCATAAAAGCAATTCCTCTTAAGATAACAATCATTTAACATTAGCATTGAGACAAAAAGTTGCTCCAGCAATCATGCCTAATATGTGCCCTCTTTGTTCATAGATAAATATTGATTGATAGATAAATATGATTGATCCAAAGAGCTAACAGCCAATCCATACCAAACTTCAAAACGCTATTCGTTTACAAAACGAGTAAAGTGTTTACACTTACATACCATTAACTCTCCCTTTTATAAGGTTTTAATAGGCTTTTTTCAAAAACGACCCACTTTCAAATTATTTTATCAAATAGAGTTGTGAACCAAACGTCTTTTTTTGGTGGAAACAGTCTCCTAAAAAGCTTCTAAACCCAAAACTTTTGTTATCCCTTTAGGCTCCTCGATATCATACTTCTCATGATAACAGCAGTACAGAGATCAATCAAAGAATCACTTGCCTGTTCCTCAGGCTAATAGCCTATTTCTTTGCACCAAGTTATAAACCAGATTTTAATTGATTTACTCAAAACGAACATAACACGGTGTCTCCAGTGGACAGAAAACTTTCTCTGTTTCTGTTTTCCATTCTGTCAAAAATCTGTCCACATTTTTAAGGTGGGCACATTTCTGTCATGACAGACCAATGACAATTGGGAGATTTCAGCCAATGCTCTCTGTGGTTTATGTATAAGCTATTACATTGTATATTACATTTTTATAGTAATTTCATCAAACAAGTTTTTCTGTTTGTAAACTTTGTCAATGGAGGGGCGCTAGTTGTATTTACTATACTTTACATCAAATGTCTTCCCATGGCAATCAAGACAAAAACCACTCCTAACTCTAAAATCAAGTGTTTATGAACTTCGTCCATAGATAGCGCACCTATCGTTCCGCTTATTAAGAGTACTATAGTTTATATATTGTATATACATATATAGCTTTTTGAACCGAATTCTCGGGCACCAGAGGTTACCCTTCAAAAACACCGTGTTTGAGAAATGTACAGTTTTTATACAATGGTTTTCATACAAATCTCTGGTTTTTCATAACGACTTGAAATTGAGAAGCTATTCCAAAACGCAAACCTTTTTTGCTTGATGCGTACGAGCTGACACCCTGACACTTCCAAAAAGCAAGGGCAAACTGCGATGAGTTCTTTTTCTCCAAATGCTTGTTATTTCAAGAACAAGTGTAGAAGTGTCATTTTAGATATTGTTTTAGAATTTTCCATTCATTGGAAGAAAAGCAATATTCGGAAGTCTTCTGAAACCGTTCCATTGGTAAACAAATGACACTATTGACAATTCTGACAAGAGAATTTCGCTTTTCGATTTGCAATCAGAAACCACTCAAGAAGCACAATACAAATATAACTCAAAAGTATGACACATAACATTCATTGGCGAGCGTCTATTTGCATGTAGCATTGCCGAAAATGTTGGTATAGTGTCGACACAATACCTCTGTTCGCGTACCCAAATGAAACAGTTTGCATTCGATTTCATACGTTTACATTAACACAAAAAGCGTTCGCGTACTGAGAGATGAACGAAAGATGAACGAAAGAAAATAACAGCTGTTTTATTCTTTCGTTCATTTATTTGCAAGTTTTTACCCACTGAAATTCCATCTGGTAAAAACTTGAACTCTGTCAAAAGCGAATGACGTAAACAATTGTTGTTGCAGATGACCCTTACCGTGAAGAGCTAACCAATAAAAAAATTCGAATTTGACGTTTTTCAAGTTTTTACACAAAAAGTGTTCGTGTACTTTTCGGTCAGTGAGAGAGATTTTTCTCTCATTTGAGAAATTTTTACAGTTTTCATTTTTTGGCACAAAAAGTACGCGAACAAACATAATGTTACATTATTGTTGACATATAGACGTCAAGGTTCTGAATAAGAGGAACGAGTAAGAATCTATTTGTACCATGAATCGCGTGCTTGCGAAAATACATTTTGTCGAATTTGAGTGCAAGAAATTATGCTTGTTCCATTGGTTTTCAGAATGAGATGTTCCCCGACTCCCGACTGAAACCAAAGGTAAGTGCTATTAGAGGTTGACCGGATTCATTTAAGAGCGATTTATATGTTGATCTCCTTGGATATTGTCACATATCGAAATGACACTTCAACATGTATATAAAGAATGACGTAGTGTTACACTTTGCCGAATAAGGGGCCAGTTATAGCGATACGGAAAACCAAACCGAAAATATTTTCAAATGTAAAATTTGGTATAATATAATCAGATTTAAAACACAAATGATACACTGATCGATGGCAACTAACTCAGAGAATTTATTTTGCAAATCAAAATTTGAATTGAACTTGTACTTTTTGTTAAAAATGTATTTATTCATTTTTCTGTTATAAGTATAAAAGAAAAATAAAAAATTACATTTTTAATAAGAAGTATTTGTTCAATTAAAATTATTATGAACAAAAAATATTCTCTGCATTGATTGCCATCGATCAGTGTAGCATTTGTCTTAAAAATCGGATCAGAACATACAAAATTTTCCATTTGAAAATTTTTTCGGTTTGGTTTTCCGTATCGCTATAACTGGCCCCTAAAGGAACGATTATAAATTTGACTATTGCTGGCAATATTTGACCGTATTGGATTAACAAATGCACTTCAATCAGCTGTTTATAGAACCGTGGTAAGAAAAACGAAAACAAATGTTTTGTCAAGAATATTAAACAAAAATTTCCTGGGTGCACCCGATAACTTATTGTACAAACCTATACACTTGCGAATAATTTTCTGTTCAGATTTTATTGTCTTCGTTGGAAAGCTCTATTGAAATTTGAAATGGCATACAATAGCTTTGTTTGTTGAACTTTACAAAGGGTCGCCCTCGGTTTTCTTGACAACTCCAAAAGTTGTCAAAAAAACCTGGGTTTTTCGGTTCTCAAAAAACGCATGACGGCTGCTGATTGTATATATTTCACAACGCACAAAATCAAAAGTTTCCATTTTGCTTTATTTGTTCGATTTGTATTTACTTTCATCAAAATAAATGCATTCACTTGCATTTCATTTAGTTTTATCGAAAAAAAAACATGAAAAATCAAATACAGAAGAAAAATTCACAAGAAATGCTTGACAGCAAAAGTCACTTCAACAGCTGATTCGCTACCTCAACTCGCCCCAGCTAAATAGCGAGATCGACTTCAGGGTGACTTCAGGGCGACCCCAGGTTTCAAAAAACAGAGAATTTTGTATTGAGGGCGAGTTGAGGTAATTCAAAAAACGCGCTGTGGCGACCCCAGGGTGACTTCAGGGCTCAACAAACAAAGCTAATGGCAAACTTTTAAAACACTTGAATTGTCAAACAAAAAGTAGGAAATAATCGCATCGTGTGAACAGTCTACTTTCAAATTTACTCGTTACGTGTGCTAATGTCAAAATTTGCAAGAAAATTGTATTGCTTTTCAAAAAAGGCTTTCGATTTGTTCCTCTTATTTGTAGGTGAAAGTCAACACTAATCGGATGATGGTATAATTTTTTTCAAATGGAGGTGAATTTTGTTGACATTTGTGAAAAAATAGACGTCAACAAGACATGAGCCGCCATAGTTCTAAGGAACGCGGAATAATAATTGTTTCAATCCAACATAATGCCGCCATTTGTAAAAATTAAAAATCTTCTTCTTCGCAACTGCCATATTTTCTTATACATTTCAAGTGAAAATTTCTGGATTCTTCATATTAGAGGCTTTTTCAAAATGCTCCGTTAATCAGAATTGCTACACTGTCTTTAACACCCGCTTACTAATCAAACCATGAATGAAATTTAGTCACACAGGTGTAAAACTAATGGTTCCAATCATTTTGACAAGTCTTTCAAATTATTTTATACAAATGAATCCGAAACACCCCATTAGAAGACGATTTTATCAAATATGGCGTGTGTAAATGTGTAGGCAGTCGTTGAGTTGAAGAAACTGTTATTTGATGCGTGGGCCTACAAGATGATGACCACTTTGCTTTGATTTTTAAATGGCAATAAGAATTCACTGGACAAACAAGGCAACCCTACCCATGAATAAAACCAACGCCATATGGTCTGGTAAATCCCAACCGTTTCCTGTCATTTATCATCATCATCTACACACGGTACAAACACGAAACTTTTGTATTTTTTAGGAAAAAGGTTTTTCAAAATACTCCAACTTACACCCACCGACAGCTATACCGAATTGATTATGTTTTTATATAAATGTCATAGTTTAGAGTATTGCTTTTTTTCTTAAACGCTTCTGCTGCTGCACAAATAGAAGTTAGAAGTAGCCCAACCATGCCAGATTACAGAATAGATTGCGTAGCGTGGGCTATCCATTTTGGACTAGGCATTCGTTGTCATCATCGGATATGATGGCTATCAAAACAATAATTGGTTGACAATATTTCTTCAAATTATGGTAATTTTTATTGGAAACATTTAATTGCGTGTTGGAAGCAGTGGCAGGCGGCAGCACTGGTGTTTACGGTGGTTTGCATTTGGAAGACCCGATATTATTATGGACGGATGCGTGGTTGTAATGCAATTAATCTAACGATGGAGCTTAATGGAGCTGTTTTGAGGTTGCATTAGCTCACCATTGTGTGTGACAATTATAATTTTTTTGGAACAATATTTGCTTGGTTTTGGTTATGGAAAGTATCCTCCTGTTTTTGCAGTCCTTTGTTGTGGAATAAAAGCATATTGTTAATCACCAACGACAACAAAACAACATGGCAATGAAACCTGTCGACTTAATGTTTGTTTTGTTAGCTTTTTTTCAGGGCATACAAATTTGGCATTAAAACTGAAAGTGTTCACGAAACTCTATAACTTTCTTCTTCGTAAAAATATTCTGGTAAATAAAAGCCCCTTTTGTTATTTTGGTGAAAGGGGTTTTTTGCCCGGTTACACAAAAATTCCTAGTAAATGTAATAACAGAAACTCTTTTGACGCTTTTCATTGAAAGGCTCGTGAATTTAAGACTTTTCCAAGAAAATTTAAGATTTTAAATGTACTCCAAAATCTCGATATATGTACACAAATTTGCTGGCCCGTATAGTAGGTAACATCCCCCAGAGTTTTGAATATGTGTGTTTCCAAGGTGTTTCGGAATAGATGGAAAAAGGCATTGGTTCAGCCTGTTAGAAAAAAAGAAGTATCTTATCCCCCTAAAACTACCTAACAATTGCACACTCACTCACTCACGCACTTTCTTTCCAAGTTCATAGTAACTGATTAACCAATAAACCAGCAATGGGTACACTTGTGTGATGATGGATGAGCTGTATGTAAAGGGTGTATTTTTTTTTGGCTGCATGAGAAGTTTCGATGGTTTGTGTCCATGGTTTGGCAGTTAAGAATGTCATTCCATTTAAAACTATCAAGAAATTGACTGTTTTGTGCGATTTACACGCTGGCGGCATCATCGGTCCTTATTTCATTCGCAATGAAGAAGGAGCTGGCGAGTGCTATCGAGATATTCTGATTGGATTTTTGTTTCCAAAAACAAATCAGCCAGCTTAACATCCACGACATTTGGTTCCATCAAGATAACGCCTATCGATTACTTTTTATGGAGCTCTGTAACATGACTGTTTAAATATGAAATGCTGTTTAGCGGTAAACCGTTTATCAGGTTATCCGTAGTGTTAGCTCTTACCAAATTTTTCAAAAATCACTAAAAACAATTTCGATTTACTTTGTGGGAATTTTTTAGGAGTATTTCATTGATAACTGCGTTCTTAAGTTTTGGCTAAAAATACAAGTCCGTTTATAAACGACTTACTTCAATAAATTGTAGGTCTTAGTATACTTAACGAAATAACTGGCAAAATTAACGTGTCTCTTAACACTGTCAATATGCTCAAAATGCAGTTCAACAACACTTCTTAACACAGAATTTAAACTTTGTTGGTCGCAAACTGTGTAATCATCGTACTATTGCACCCACAAAGCAAGTCCGTGCGACCCAGTCGTGCATTTTACTTTTTAAGTTCTTGAGTGAAAACCATTCAATATGAATGACTCACATTTAAAGTACATTTAAGTTGGTTTAGTATGAAAAAATTAAGCTTAGTGTAGATGGGGGTGCATTTGCCAGGATTTAGGAAAATTGACCTTACATACAGCTTTTCCGTGGTTTATATTTTTTTGATATCTACACCCCAAACGCAAAATAGTTCGTCTACTGAGAATAAAATACAAAATATTACTCATTCTTCAATTCTTTAAAAAAAACTACTATTTTTTGTTATATACATAAAGTTTTATTAATTTTAAATAGGAAAAAACAACAAAAGAAGAAAGTGACTTCAAAAATGTAATGTTATGGAGTAATCTTACAAAAAAAAAAAAAAACAATTTATACAGTTTTTTAGACGCAAATTAATTCGTCTAGGAGTCTTTATTTTGATTTTACCACTGTGTTACGTCACCTTTAGCCTTAATCACTGCCTCTAAGCGTCTTGGCATAGTGTCAACTAATTTTTGACACTCTTCGACAGCAAAAGATTCCCAAATATTTGTTATTTTGGCTCTTAAGTCTTGAAGAGTCCGACCTGGTTCCTTTCGTAATTTTTGCTTCATTTTATGCCAAACTGTTTCGGTTGGTGAAAGATCAGGGCTGCTGGAAGGCCATTCCAATAAAGGAATTTCTTCAGCAGTTAACCATGAAATTGTTGACCAAGCCGTATGGCAAGAAGCACCATCCTGTTGGAAAATATATTCTTCATCACTAGACTGAAGTTGAGGTATTGATGGAAGAAGCTCCTGTTCTAAAATGTCCTGGTACTTTGCAGCATTAACTCACCCATCAACGAAATGTAAATTGCCCATGCCAAGCCCAGACATGCACCCCCGTACCATTAGAGATGCTGGGAACTTCACGGTTTATCTAAGGCAGTCTTTGTGGAAGGCTTCTTTTGCATTCCTTATCACTCGTCCTCGTTCGTCACCAACACAAACTTCAAATCTGGACTCATCACTCCAAATAACGGACCGCCATTGACTAAAAGTCCAGTTTTTGCGTTGTTTAGCCCACTCAAGGCGCCTTTTCTTCTGCCTAGGTGTCAATAGTGGTTTTTCTTTTGCCTGAATTTTTAACAAATCAAGTAGTTGTATTTTATGCAAAATTTAAATATTTTTAAATAAACCTTATAAAATTTGTATCCAATTTTTTTTATCGTCCGCTTACATGTATCAACCGAAACACTTTTTTGAATTCGTTCTCTCCATTGGACAGTTATTGCCGCAGTAGTTTGGCGTCGATTTTCTCTTATTATTTTTGTTAAAATTCGGCAATCCCGAGGTTTAGCTATTGGTGGACGTCCCGTTTTTTACCTATCTCAACATTTCCCGAATTTTTAAACTTTGATATAATGGTCTGCACTGATGAGCATGGTAAATTAAAGTTTTTAGCGATTTTGTAGCTTGACAATCCCGTTTCAAACGCTTTAATTATTGATTCCCTTAGATCTCGTGATAATGCAACGCCACGCACCATGGTTGACATGAAACTGCTGCTGGCTTGCATAAAAGCATACATTAATCAACAACAAAACTAGTACATTTTTTTTTTTAATAACGGTTAACCGAAACTCTTTTTAATAGTCTTAGACGTAGACGAACTATTTTGCATCCAAAAGAGAGTAGAAGAACTGTTTTGCTCTAATCTTTGTTTTATAAAAAAAAATGCAAATTTAGTTTTGTTGGGTGGAATTTACTCTTAGAAATACTTTATTACATTGACAAAAATTTTGAAATAAACAACAGCTTACTACCAGTAAACATTTGTATGTATAAAGGATTGATGTTGTAATTAATCAATAGACGAACTATTTTGCGTTTGGGTTGTATATACCTTAACGTTGTTATCTTCACTTTGAAGTATATTTCTTCTTAATATCTTAATTATTTCTATTTTAAACGATATAATAAGTGTAACCAAACAACATTAGACTATCGTCAGCCCAATCTCCTTCTTTGCCTTTAAAATATGGTTGAGCCCCTATTCACTTTACTTCGTCGCATCTTCTGAAATCTTGGTTCAAATTCTGATTAGCTGATTAATGACTATATCTTTCTTTAACATCATCGCAACAAAATCCTTTTGAGCTCAACCTTAGTTTACGTCACTAAAGCTGTTCTTTTTTTTTTTTAGGTCCCTCCTCATAACTAAAATAATTCATCTAAAGAAAACTTTGGCAAATTTTTAAGTCTACCACCATTAAGTTCATCTACCCACACTATACCTACTGCCAGTTTAAATATTAGACAAATTGGCAAACTTCGTTATGAAAAATTCTCTTTTTTCAAGGACATGCAACTCCATGAAAGCCACTTACTTATTATAAATACTTTCAAGCATTTTCAATGACACTTCATTTATAAACACTGACAGTCAACTGTGTATATAGTTATTCGTATAAGAACCAAGTAAAGAAAAAGCCTTAGGAACTGCTGCCAAAAAATGTAAGATACTTTCCCATTTTTTCGCCCAAGAAGAGTCTGTATTTTCCTTAAATATATGTCCTATTATATTTAAGTTTTTTTTTTTTTAACCGCACGTATCAATATCATTGTTACATTGTTATAAAACTGTGTTGTACAGTGTGCACATCATTATATTTTGCGCAGGACACTATTGAAAATTATTATCATGAGAATTATTAGGCTATTTTGAAGCGGATGGTTTTCACAAAGTCTTTTGTTATTCTTACCCAAACCCAACGGCATTAAATACAAAGTATCTTTAAACTGATTTACCTTTTTCAATAATCCAAAGGCTAGCAAAAATCCTTTTTCCGTCTTGGACTTGAAATTATCTGGAAATTTTGTGAGAATAAATTCTATCTGTCATCCTTCATCAGCTAAACGAAGCGATATTATCTGAAAGAAAGCCCAAAGATTTAAATTTAATGAAATGTTTATTTTGTATGTTAAAGATAAACACTAAAGTAAAAAAAAAAAGCAAATCTAACTACTTTTAAGCCATCAAAAGCAAAACCAATCTGAGGGAGATTCCTATTAGAGGAATATTACACTTGGCTGAATGCTTCCAGCATTTGTAAATGCAATTTCTTAGCTTTTAGCCGACAGGCATTTATATAAAACCTGACCGATGGTAAATCAGCAAAGTAAAATGGCCACGGATATTGGCTAAGCTTGAAGTTAATTATATTTTCATGTTGGGATTTTCATTTTGTTTCGAGGCGTAATTTTTCACCTGGGAGCATTGAAAACACTGGTTTTGACAGACCGTTTGACTGGCAGGTGGCTTGGTCACATAACATGACTTCTAGCGCACCTTGTTGGGTTGGCATGCTGATGGCGCATTTTAACTTTGAGGCTCTATCGGCGAGTACGTACATAGGTACATTTTCAATTAAAAATGCAGTAAAGTATGCATTAGCAACACAACAGTGTTCATAAAAAAGTTGCAAACACAAAAACACAATTATGGGTTTGTGATCTTAATTAGCGAAGCTGTTCACAAGTAATTAACAATTAATGCTAGTTGTCAGTTTTTTTTTTTTTTTTTGTAATAATATTTCCAATTTTTTTTTGTATTATTGTTAAGTGGTTTATTCGATTAACACTAGGAGAAATGTTAATTCATCTTTTTTTTATGATAGATCAGCTGTCAAGTGTCAGATCGATTTGTGATTTTTTTCATATCCTAGATTGTAGCTGTCAGATCAACTTTAAGCTAAACATTATTAAATAGATAATTGAACCAACTTGTCAACAATGATTTCATGCATTCTCTGTGTGATATATTTATATTTCGATTCAGTGTCGTCGGGTATGAGAAGGAATATTTTAAAACACTCGTGATCGTGACTAGAGTTGTTGTCACATCAAAAAGATATCAGCGATATGTACACAATTGTGAGGTGAGGTACCGACAACATGATTTATGGAGGTTCTACACTGCGTTAGACGTTTCTGAGAATATTAATTAAATTTATAGTCTTAAATTCCTACCAGACCCACATCGTGACCAATCGAAAACCTTACTACCCATAACTCTAATTGAGCTGACAAAACACACATCAATTACGTTACAAGCCCCTTTTTCTGGTGGTCTTCCAAACACTATATTTGTGATTTGTTGTGAATGAGATCTTCCCCCGTTTTCTCCCAAAACGAGCATCAAAAACAAACAAGTTTCCCATTAAATCTAGCATTTTGACTGCTGCATTTTACCTCCATTTTGTGAGCACAACATCTTTGTTAAGACTTCAAACTTCTTTATTTGACACAATGACACCACTAAAACATGGACTGCTATAGTTGGTAACTTCCATACTACGTAAAAAACTATAACTGGTTCCGAAACAGCCAACTGCATCGGATATGAATGACCTAACAATTCTAATACTACAGTTGGAAGATCCGACATACCATCAATGTGTTGGATGTCCGCACTTTCGGAGGGGTCAACATACACTCGGACCACTACCTTGTAGCCACTTAAATGTGAAAACAGCTCCAATAGACCGCATCATCGAGCAGCTACTGTGAGAAAATTTGGTGTCGTGAAGCTGCAATCGCCAAACCCAGAGGACAAATTGTAACATTGCAAACTAGCGATCAGAAGTGCCGCTACTGACGTTCTGGGTTTCACTAGGTGAGCACAACGAAACACCTAGTTCGATGATGAGTAAAGTTTGGCAAACACAGTACACAGCTAACAACTAATTTTACAAGGCAATGCTGTAGTTCAGAATCAGAAAAAGAAGAAGGAGGAACATGGACTTTTCAAGAAGAAAAAAATACCTCGGAAAACGAGGAGTCGAATCTTTAAAAGAAACAGGAAATGTTCAAAAATTCTACCAGAGGTTAAAGCATTCGGACAATTGGTGCAAAAGTGAGCGAGCATGTTGTAGCAGATGTACAGTTGGTGCTTGAAATGGGGAAATAACACTGTTCCAGATTGGTTATCAGCGAAGATAACCAACCTTTCGCTGTCAGGCTGAATGATCCATTGCATTTGGACGATGATGAACAAGACTTGCGCTCCCTCGACCAGCATGAAGTTTAAGTAGCGATTTCTAAACTAAAGTCGAACAAAGCTGTTCGAGCCGATGGCCTTCTAGTCAAGCTCTTCACAGCAATGGGAGATAAATTGGTAAGGATCATACATCTAAACTCATCTGTACAGCCTGCTCGGATAACCTGCAGCTTAACATAAGACTCTGTTAGGTTCCTGGCCACAGTGGTTCGGAAGATCAGATCAGCTGGCGGGAAATGATCATCCCTAGAACATCAACCCAACAGACACGACAGTGAAGTTCAAAACCTGTAATATTAAACAGTCGATTGTAAATAAAGTACATGCTGCAGCTACCGAGAGATAGAACTCGCTCGGTTGCTGTGTCATAAATAGGAAACTGTGGCTCTACTTCAATAAATAAAAATTAAAAAAGATTCTTCAGCTCAACAAGAAATCACTTCAATCTTTTGTGAGCATATACTGACCGGGCACAACATGCTGGGTTATCACAAAAAGAAAATGAAACTCAGCACAGATGACTTGTGCAGAGGTTGAGGCGAAGCTACAACGATTTTTCATATGTCCAATGCTTACAGGGCCCAAAACCCCCTAAGGTATCACAATGGATCTACACTGATCTGAGTGTGATGGACACAAAATCATCCACCAGCCCACTAACCTAACCTAACCTATGTCTGACGAGAGGAACTTCAGTATCGTGCGTCCTTTCCACAAGGGAGGATAGAGAACAGAGGTAAAAGTTTCCGAAATATCACCTATAAAATCTTGCCGGGTATTCTGTTTGACCATTTTTGAACGCTTTCGGGCGTGAACTGATTGTCCTCTATCGGTGTATGTTCAGGCCAGGTAAGTCAACCATCCAACAAATTTCCACACTTCGACAAATTTCGAACATGAAGCGAGCCACCCAAGTACTGCTGATTAGAAAACTGTTGACACAGGCGCAGGTGTGCCCCCGAAAAAGGGAGTTAAAAGCCCGAAGCGGACCACCTAAGAACTGCTGGTTAAGAAAAATATTGCCACAGGCGCCTGCCATCCTACTTGACGTATTTTTACTATGTAAATATAAGTTGAGCTCTTATAATGTTTTATGAGACTTGTGACACCAAGCTTGATGAAGTGACAGTAGCTGACACTTATCCTCGATTTTTCGACAACTTTCCAAATATGGATTTAAGTATATTCTTGTAAAAAGTACACCCTTTTGTTTCATCATAAAGTGCACATATTTTACTCTGCATAAATCAGAGAATCTCAGTTTCTCGGTCTCTTATTATTTCTAAAAATACTTGAACCATTGGCTCTGAATGATGACAAGTCGATTTGGAATGTGAAACTCATTGGCAGTGACCGTGAATTCAATATGAAAGCAGAACACAAAAACACACCTACATTGACCATGTGACACGCAAGCGTAAATTAAACTTGATTTTCACATCTTCAGGAAAACACAATAACACCCTGGCAAAACAATAAAGGCAACTTATGGATTGAGTAAAAAAAAATTATTAACAGAAACAAACTGTGAACAAACTTTTTTTATCTGTCTGCCTTTGAAGGTATAAGCTACTTCTACTGTAAAGGATGATCTAAGTCTCTACTTTCTTAGTTAGGTCACCAATCAAGCATAACAACATTATACGATTCTTAGATACTTTGTGCTATTAGATGCCTGAAAAGTCCTTCCCGAAATGGAATTGCATTGTTAAAAATCTGAATTTGTCAAGAGGAAGTAGTCACTGTCGCTACTGTACCTATAATACTACGAGTATTAGAGTACTATTGAATTTATATACAATTGTTGCAATATTTGGATCTCCGATTTTGACAATAATAAGAACAGCAAATAATACGAGTAAACCAAAAAGCAAGCAAGAACGTACAACCCATTCGTATTTTTTTTTTTTTTTTCTTTTTTTTTTGTGAAAGAATGGAGAAGACATTTTTGTACACGCATCCCTAAACATAAAGTAGCATGTAGCACCCAAATGAGGACTACACAATCTCTTGACTTATTTTTTCATGCATGCTCCCTCAATCGCGTGTCATGATGTCTTCCTTTGTCGCATACTTGACGGGAACTACGCTACCGCAGAAAGTCGCTCACCTTGGACTTTATTCGAATTTCGTATTCGTAAGTTAAAGCAACATACTGTCTGAGGATGAGAATATAGCTACATATACTATAAAGATGCGAGGAAGCAAATGAGAGCTTAAGCAAGACATCCATGTCGAAGAATAAAAAAAAAAAAAAAAAAAAAAAACTACAAGACGTGCAATAATATGAAAGGAAGGACCCAGATCCAGATTCGCAGTTTTTTAAAACGGAAGCTCTTTAATAAAATACAGCACAAGAAACGAGGAACCAATACAAACAAAATATTGTCGCTGCAGATGCAGATTGGATTTCGCGATAGCATAGCAACCAACATCGCGCGGGAATCAAGAAAAGATGGGAATGTGATAAAAGATACTTTTTTTAAATTTTACTTCACGATTCATGGATAAAGTATCTTTTTACTTGGATGAGCACAAACCGAAACCGGGAGATTTTTGCCTCTCAAAAAATTAAAAGCGGAATTTTCATTCATGCTGCAGAATATTTTTTTGGGGAATGTTTTAATAATAATAGTTTCACAAGGTCGTTTTTTTCACATTCCGAACGAAGGAGGAGAATCTTGGATATTGTGAAAAATCCAATGTAGGATTCAGGTTATTAAGTTTCATTATTTTCTTTAACTCGAGTACCTACATCGAGTTCGTTCTGAACCAAGTGTGGTCTGACGTTCTGAGTGTTTTGAACTTAGCTGTCACCTGATTTTCTGCCAATTTAGTTGTTTTTTCTTTGCTTTTTATTTGCATTTCTCGGGGGACTACTCATTCGGAAAACCAATGGAACAAACGAAATTGCGTCTGCTCAATTTTGAAACAATGTAGAAGGCATTCGAACTCATCAGTTTCACGATTTTTGCCAATGTCAAAGTGGGGTGCTCAGCTCAATTCGCGGTATTTAGTAATTTGTACTGGTATACCTCATTACTGAACTTTGACGCCTTTATCATCAGATTTGGATTCAACAATATATGACACATGCGTTGACAATACCAAAACTTTTGACAATGCTGCATGCGAATAGACCCTCTCAAATAAATATTCTATGGCGGATATTTGAGATATATTTGTATTTGTGCTTCTTGAGGGGATTCTGACTTTTCTGACAAATCCAGAAACAAATTTCTCTTCTCAGAATCGTCAGAAGTGGCATTTCGTTACGAATGGTACGGTTTCAGAAGACTTCCGGAAATGCAATGGTAAGTGCTTTTAATGTCTCGTGAGCCGGCCGGCGCAGCGAGCGCACTGATAAGAACTTCTTATACTTACTTACTTTGCCATAACCTATTTTACTCCTGTCATTTGTGACGTTTGATCATTGTGTTCCAAAAATTATTGTTAGGCAGCATGCTTTTAATAAAACAAATAATTATAAAACCTACCTAAATAGACTTGTTTTTACAAATGAGAATTGATTCGGTCGTTTCTCGATTCTCGTTCGCCATTTTAAATTTTTTGTCTCACTTTTCACTTGTCAATTTGACGGTTTTGAATTGTAGTTTTTCTAGCTTTCAAGAAACTATGGAAAATTGATTAACTTGTCTGAAGACTCTGAAGTACAAAATTAACGTGAATAATGTTTAAACAACTCAAGATAATAAAAAACGCCGCGTTAAAATGACAGAGTTCATATTACGTAATCTCTGTTTTCCGGGAACGCCCCAACCGCAACGTTTCCGGTTTCCGGTTGTATGTTGGAAGTCAGTGGCGATTCCTCTCAGTTGGCTGGGTTGGCTGCGCCAACCCAAAAATAAATACCTAAATGCAATTCATATTAAATGTATCATGAAATAATATTTTGCGACAAAATACAAATACAAACCTGATTGAGTTTTTTAAAAACCCATTTGCTTACCTTATAACAACAAAACATTTTTCATTCAAATAAAACTAACCGCAGCAATCTCGTGACTTTTTACTCAAATGCAAAATTTCTCGTCTTTCGCATGCTTTCGGTTTACGATCTAGAATGGCTTTGGAAATAGCGCATTCATATTCTAATTCAAATCGTATGCAAACTCGCTTTACCCCTCGTGTGCAACTTTATTCCACCTTTAATGCATAAAATCGATGCTCAAAATAATAGCCATACTGCGAACGGTGAGTGAAAGGAAAACAAATAAAAACTTAGCCAGCCATCGCATCATTGGCAAAGCACAAGCAGGGTTGAAAATGTAAACCTAGAAAAGGAAGCAGATTGCCAGGAAAATCTAAGTAGGTTCGCAAAAAGTATTAAGAACTATGTAGGGTCTATATTAAAATGAAATGCACGACTTTGTCGCACATACTTTATCTGTGGGTGCAATAGATGATTTTTGAGCAATTAAAAACTACTCTTCGTTGTATAAAATACGCAAGGAAGTTCAAAATATTTGTTTAAGAAGTGTTTGTGTCGCGCATTTCGAGCATATTGACAGTGTTATAAGATACGTTAATTTTACCGTTATTTGCGTTATACACAGACGTCTAATTGAATTAAGCTGCTGCTATACATCAGATGTCCGTTACTTGAATTCTAAGCCCAAACAAAAGAACGCAGTTAGATATCAAGAAAATTCTCCCAACAAATACATATACAAAGGGTTTACCACGATATCTAGAAAAAAAAATTTCAGCAACAAAATCTAGAAAAAAAATATTTAGAATTAGGAAAATCTAGAATTCTTAATCTCGAAAATCCAAAATCTAGGAAAAAATGTAGATTGGACATAATCTAGAATTAATATTAATACATACTAGATTTAGAATTCTTCTAAATAAAAAAGTGTTGAACATTTTTTTTCTAGATACTGGATTTCCATCTTTCTAGATTTTTCCATATTCTAGATTTACTTCTAGATTTTATCTTTCTTTATTTTTTTTTTCTAGATTTTGTCTTTTCTAAATTCTGTCACTTTGGATAACGTAGTGATCCCACCCACAAAGTACATACAAATTGCTTAAACCATTTTTAAGAAATTTGGTAAACATTTAAATTGTTGTTCTTAAAACTAAAAGGTTCGATATGTGGTAACTACAATTAAGCAACCTTTAATCTTTAAAACATAGGTGCAATCTTGTGGGTGCTATGAAAGATATATCCTTTAGGAAGTGCGAACCATTTCGTTAATGTGGTTGTCCACTTTTGTCCAGTTTAATAAAACCTTTATAACCTGATTTCCGTTCATATCATTGGTAGCCGAAAACTAAAAAAACGAAGTTTTTTTTTACCTTATGTAACAAAGTTGAATAAAAATCGTTCAAGCATTTTTTGAGCAAATTAGAAATAAAATGCACGACTGGGTCGCACGAACTTGCTCTAATGTGTACAGTGGTCTAGACTCTAGGGGATTGAGATTTTGATAAAAATACATTTTTCGAAATTCTTAAATAAACACACAATATAAATATTTTAAGTAATTTGAGCTGAAAAAAAGTACGCCTTTTTATTTCTCGGATAATTTCAATTTATGAGACTAAATTTATGATCTGTGGAGCGGTTTTTGAGGAAAAAAAGTTATTTTTGAAAAATGTTTGAAAATATTCTTCAAAAAAAAAAAATTCAAAACCGCCAGTTAATAAACATTTAGTAAATACATTTATTTCCAATTTTTGAAAAAAATTTAATGAGCAGTTTTCAAAATATTAATTTTTAAAATTAAAAAAAATGCTTTTTAAAAAATTTATAAAAAATATTTTTTAAAAATGTATAGGTTCTTGCAGTATAAATTAAGCTGCCGACACCATAAACGTATATACATATGCATGAAATTTTGAAAGTATTGGTTGAGTCGGTTTTGAGATATCCAAAACAAAAACTTTTTTTCAGCCATATGATTATTCGTACCTGAAAAGCAACAGTGATTTTTTTAAAATTAAAACCGTTAGAGCCGTTTTTGAGAAAACTAAGCTAAGATCGCGGCATTGAACATTTTTAAAAGATTGAGCGACGGATTGATTTTATGTTCAAATATAGTATAAAAGTTTTTCATCCAATTGACAAAAAAAAAAAAATAATAAATTCGTTTTTAAACGTATAAATTTGCTTTTTTTTTTGCTTTGCTTTTGGATCCTTGGTGTAGCCAACCTAATATTGGAGGCCAGGAATCGCCACTGTTGGAAGTTACAAGATGTAAGGTACATATATGAGTTCAACTTGTACCTAAATATAATTTAACACTTTCAAGCCAGCTCCGAAAATGCACGGAACACAAACAAAATTGTTAATATTCCAAATTGTATATGCCAGTTACAAAAATTGGTAAAATTGTACATTAAACTGTCATCTTGTTCATCGACACTTGTTAAGTTTGAAAGGTTAATTGAGTCTGCAGTCTAAGACTGTCGCATTATTTTTACTTGACATTACTGATACAATTCAATTCTTGCATATGTAGCCCGCCAGTATTTTTGTTTTTAGAAAAGTATCAACAAACCTCTCTGGATGGTGAACATTTTCTTATTTCAAAATTCAATTCGAAACGTTTGGCAACAGTTAAAGGGTGAACTTGGCATCCCAAATGAGAACAAAGCTCAAACAAAGTAGAGTGTTGTCCACATCACATTTGGCTAGCTTCATAGCGACAATGTACTTGTGCAACTTTGTTACTCGGTTTTTTTTCTTAGATATTTGTCTGGCGTAATTGGCTTTAGCGTCATCCTCAACTTGGAAAGCGGGTTTGTTTCGTAAAAAAATAAAAATATTTTTTTATTTTCTACTTCAATTCTTTTCATGAATATGAATACACCGTCGCAACCAATCTGGGAGGTGGTAAGGGCTGCAACTGTCAGCTAGGACACCAAACAAAAACCACGACTTCAACACCCTTGCCGTCAACTATTAAAGAATTTTCTTAGGTCATAATTTCAGCGCGTTGACTATGTGACAATGTCAAGCTAGACGATGAAGTTAGGTCCAATATAATGCAAGAGGTGTCAAAGAAAAATTATACCATAAATGTTGCGTTTCATAACAAAAAAAAAAGCGCTTTTCTGGATATCAAATTCAAGTTACATTCATATTTCCCGCGGTTTATATCAGTAAACGAAAAATTCCACATTGATTTTATCTCTTAAATTTTTATTGGAGTTGTAACATTTACCACAAGTCAAACTGGTGACACGTCATTTGCGTCATTTTTATCACGCAAGGAGTAAAATAATTTCAGCTGAACAAGTTTGCACCATTAAAAGTTCCGCGAACTGCCTTTCTGCCTAAATATCTTTTCGAAACACACCCACTTGGGGCAAACATATAACATACTCTGTATTTTGTAGGTATTCATATATTTCTGAGTTAACAATTCGAAAAGTTTCAAGCCATTTCACATTTTTCCAGCGAACGCAAGCAGCGTCTGCTAAAAATCACCAAACTCAAGCCAAATTAAGTTTAAAAATAGAACTTCGTAAGCAAAAGTGAAAAATGGGAAATGTAAAAAAAAAAACTGCATTTTAATTTGATTTTCACAGAATATTTAAACAACGAAGAGTACACGAGAGTACACTTGAAAAATCGGGACACAAAGCAGATGGAATTCTTCAAAATGCAAAAACAAGCAAAGAAAGATAAATACGTTTAATCTGCGTTTCGAAATAGAAGTCTATGTATTCGTACATCTGTGTTATCCTTGAATGCTTCATGGATATTTGCTCAAAGGAGAACCTAATTCTTTTTATTTAAAATATTTAACGAGGTGCTGACAGCGTGCTCGGACAGCAGCCAGTGGACCTTAGAAAATCAAAGATCTTCTCTGTCCGATTGTTTCTTGTTCGTCAGTTTTTGTTTGTTTTTGTTGTTGTAAGTTTGACAATTCGTTACCCCATTGAAATGTTGAAAGCAGACTTTTTTGATTAATTAGTGAATTGAGTGACAGCTTGTTTTATTTTAAGATGTTAAGTATAATATATTTGCATGGATGGGTGCATCATCGGCTGACACACAGTCAAATGTATATCATTGAAAGTTTTTAGATCTGATGATAATCAGAATGAGTGTTTGGGTAAAGCCATGAAAAGTAAATAATATATTTAGTTTAAATAATGACAGAATAGACGAAATAACTCAGGTTGCATGTTATAATAACTGAATCAATAATATTCCTTATCTGATTCCTTGCCCCTCGCTTATGGAACTCGCTGATGATGAAGTGTTGCACAGTCTTTTGACTATACTGTCAGAAGCTTTGTTTGTCGAGCCCTAAAGTCGCGCTGGGGTAGCCAAAACTCGTTTTTTGAAAAACCTCAACTCCCTGTAAGTGTAACGATAAAATTCTCTGTTCTTTGAAACCTAGGGTAGCCCTGAAATCACTCTGAAGGCGATCTTGGTATTTCGCTCGGGCGAGTTGAGGTAATGAACCAACTGTTGATGTGACATTTGCTGTCAAGCATTACTTCTGCTTTTTTCTTCTGTATGTACCTATTTGATTTTTTTCTTAAGAAACTAATGGTGGATTCCATTCCACGACATTTTCAGATTCGCTCTCAGATTAGATCTTGATTTCAAGATTTGTCTGGTTGCACAAAACAAAATGAGATTAATTTTGTTTTTGTTATTGTATGTGTGTCATTAACAGCTTCGTCTGATTGATATGCAACAACATCTTCGACGGAATGCCTATGTCTTTATTTTAAAAAGTTCCAAATTTGAAAAATTCTCCATCAACGGATGATATTAAAATATAATTAATAATTGCTGCTCCATTTTTAAAAAAATACAAATTATTATTTAGCAAATAAATGCGAGATCAAATCGATAGTGTTTTTTTAGTTTCATGGAATTCAATATAAAAGAAATTCAAGTAAATCAGAATTATTTAAAATAAATCAAAATCAAATAAATAAAGCAAAATGGAAACTTTTGATTTTGTTAGTGTTGAGAAATGTACAATCAGCAGCCCTAATGTGTATTTTGAGAACAGAAAAATCGTGTTTTGTTTGACAACTCTTGGAATTGTCATATCTAAGGGAAACCATGAAACTCTTTAGTGTGCCGGTGAGGTGACTGATATATTCCAGGGAACTGTAATGCCGACATAACATAATTCAACTAAATACAGTTGTTAGGGTATTCCCATCGCTACATGCAAATTTTGTGAATGCAATATGCTACTGAGAGGACAAATCCTGGGTCGACAATATATGTCTGGTAGCAAAAAGATTCGGCCAGACTGGACCCAGAACGCTCTAAGATTTTGATCACTTTAAGCAGACGTCGTACTAGCTCCTTATATTCGTCGAAACAGGACTATAATGTCTCATAGGAAGAAACGCGCCGCCCCGCGCCATATGCTCGCAAACGTTTTTTGCAGAAGCTCTAGAGGTTAAAAACAGAAGGAGATGATAGTTCATCTCATTTGGATATGTTTTCCACTGTCTAAAACGGAACCTCTTCTAAGGAGAACATTTTTTCCCTTCAACGACAAGTTTAGGTATTCATTATCTCTTCTGGGGGAAAAACTCTAATCCTTTGTGGTACCAAAATGGGCCTCTAGCAGAATGTTGAAACCTAACATCGATAAAATATTACATCGGCGAAAATCCCGGTTCTAATTCAGGTCAACTTATATACGTCTCGTCAGGGCTAGTTATGGTTTCTTATAAAACAAACACAATAACCGAAGCTATTGACTTTGATATAGTTTATCGATTGAAGGCAATAGCTGGACATTCATACTAAAAACATAAATGCCATAAAATGCTCTACCAGATTATACTAACAAAAATTCATTCCAATTATATTTCTCTCTTGAATTATTTTTTAAAGTTCTCAACAAGGCCACGGAACTTTTTTATTTAAATTTCAAATTTAAGTTAATGCTCGAATGAAATTAAATGCGACAATTTTTGTTGTTGTATTTCTTTTTCATTTTTCAATTTGTATTTTCATTTTGAATAATTTTCATCAGATTTTACATGTTAGGTACGTCATTATGTATGGAATATGACATCGCTCAGATGCATTAAAGGCACGGATCTAAAAAAAACTGCGTTCTCTATGATCTTAAGCTAAGAGCTCCTGGGTCCGTTGGATCCGGGTGTAGGCCCAAGTCCCGAAACAAAATTCGTCAATTCGAAGTCTGCGAAAGGCCGAGTTATTACGCACGTTATTCGACTGCCTCAGGGTCTGCTGTACATTTTTACGGGACATAGCTTGGTTGTTTTCGCCGATCTTGCGTCCGTCCCTTTGACGTACGAATGTTGGCTGATTGATAACCGAACCGGTCGTCTCGAGCTATGAAGGTCCACGTTAACCGTAAAATGGGAACAATGCTGACAATGCACTACAACACTCATTTAATTCGTCAAGTTTTATCGTTTTCACGTGCTGTGTAACTTGGCATGATAATTTGACAATAGTAACTAAATAATAAAAACTGATTCAATAGACGTCAACAAAACAAAATAGGCCCCACAATCTACCGGCACCAATTGAAAAACCCTTTAGTTGTCCGGTGTATTGATAGCGCACAATTCACATACCTTGCAGCTTTTTTTTAATACGAAAAAAAAAATCTTTGACTTCAGGGTTCAGACAACAGCAACCGTCCGTCAAATAGAATAGACAGGCAATACTTACATATATCATTTGCCTATTAAAGCGAATCGATCTGCTTCGTCAAGTTTTAGATAAGTCTTGTAAACAAACGTCCTTCCGCCTTCTACGGATGAAAATTTGTCAAATGTTCAATATACCGGTTTTTCTTTGACGTATCTGTCAATATATCATTTCACTCCCATCCATTATGCATGAATTTGCAATTTGACAGAACAGAAGGGAATTTTTGTTCAATTCTGACACTAGCTCCTCAAGGTATTTTTTCGCTCATTATAATTGACTCATAAATCGTATTTCAATTGATTACGTAAAAATATGTTTAGTTTTTAAAATGAACCATTATTTGGTTTTAGTAGAGCTTTTTTGGAACCATCTTATTTATTTAACTTGATTCAACCAAAAGCCATCAGATCTTCGTTTGCTTGAAAAAATATTTTATTCGGAAAATTTAACAAATTTCAATTAAAATTCAAAATGAGAAAAGAGTCCGCGTTTATGAACCTGAAATCCGGATTTCAGGCACATCACACCTACCAATTCCAAGCAATTCAACATTTCAAACCACATTCCAAATCCAAATTGCAAATTATTTTCTGTTATTATTATTTCACAAATAATGTCGTGCTCTCAACCGTGTCAATGAACTAAACTTTGCAAATTTGTCAAGCTCAACAACTTAATTTAACCGGCCGACAGGAATTCGGTCCTTTAAAATATTTAAAACATAACCGCAAGCGTTTTTCGTATCTACATAAGCTGCAGGGGCAGGCATAGGTATATAATGTACTCGTATATATGAGGCATAATAAAGTGTATAATGGTATCTGCAACACAATTCCTGCATCTGACTGTGATAATGTGCTATTAGCATGCAATTTCAGTGTTGTACATGTCAACATGGTAACATTATTTAGCGTTTTTTTTTTTTTGATACTGGTGTAGGCGGAAAAGTCTCAAGTACGGATAGCAATTTCTGGAGCAGGATTATAAAAATCCAATTTACATCACATACAAAAACAGACTCAGAGCAGACGTGGTTAGGGAACAAAAATACAAAATGCAACAGCATTTCGTCCAAATTGCAGAACACATGCCTGAGCTGCGTCAGGGAAATTTTCATGATTACATTATGAGCAATTAAGCGTTGCAGAAGCAAGCAAGTGGAATGGACACTCTCGTTCTTGTGTTCCACATCCGGATCCGAATCCGTATTCGTATTCATATCCGTTGTCGTTGTTTTGGTTTTGGCTCTGGCTCTGGGTTTGGCTGGCACAAAATTGCTCTCAGTGTCAGCAAATCATACACGTTTTTTTTTTTTTTTTTTTTTTTTGAGGAAAACGAATTTTCATGCCTAAAAATATCTCTCAAACGATTGCTTTTTACTTTCCAATCTGGATTTTCAGTTTGAAAAAATGTCAGTATTGCATTTTAAAGTAAACAAATGAAATTGAAGGACACAGTCTGCGGGCTGTCGAAATAAAGTGTATGAAATGTGAAATGCTTCTTTCTAGTTAGTTTATCGATTTATCTGGCAGGGATGTTATTTTTCTCTCGGATGTTCTTTTTTGAGAGGAAACAGGGTCACACACACAGGAATTACATTTTAAAATGTTCAAACCAATATACAAACGGAGAATACAGTGCAATGCATTTAACATCAATTAAAAAACAATTTCAAAATATTTCACTCTTTGAGCCTTTGAACCGAACAAAAGTAGGTATACAATTAAAATTGTTGGCTTTTTCGGAATTAGTGAAAAAGAGTTTAATGTAGCTTTGTTTTCCATTTTATATGAAAATGGGTGTTTTAGAAAGTGCATCGTTGTTAGGTAATTTAAATTGTGCAGAAGGTTGCGTCTTTTAAATTAAATTTTCCATTGAGCCCCTTCATACCTCCCCAAGCCACTGGAACCAGAACCTATCGGGCTGGGTTCCTTTTTCAAAAGTATCATGGCAAGTCGGATGAGAAATTAATTGAATTTAAGGCTTATTTAAAAACAACAATTATTCCGTGAATATTGCTATATTGAATATATTTTGGAATACAAATGTATCTCCCACAACATTCTTGTGAAAGGTTCATTCCTGCCTTAACAAGTTTTTAGGAATCTCTATTTGCAATTGGAGTACTTACCGGCTTTAAGCCGAAACATACGAGCAGCGGCCCAAGCATGAAATTAATGACATTCGGAGACTTTATAACTTTATATAATATCATTGAATCTGTATCGGAGAAAATAAAAAGAATTGCGCAGGACACGACTAAAACGTCTCCCTTGGCGGTCACCAGATAGTCGAACCTGCCGATTTGTCGATCATGTTGCGATTGATTGAAGGCATGCTTCTAGCATTCCGATGTCCGATCTTCCCGAGAAGTTAACATCGACTCAGACTACTAACAAGATGGTGCCAAACTGCGAGTAAGGATATCCAGGGAAGCTCTTAGGAGTTAGGCAAAAACAACTCTGTTGAGAAAATTAAATGTTAGACAACCAACCAAGGAATCCCGTGCACACATGTGTTTCTTATTAAATTATTAAACATAAAACGACTGAGCATCACTAAAGGAGTACTGATCCTGACGATATAAAGTTGGTCCCCTTGAAATAGCTATAGCTCCAGGCTATAAAAAAGTTGTTGTTGTTTCATAATCCCACGAATGTTGATATGAACCCTGAGGCCTGAAGACGCTCCTAGAAATCTGTGGTTTGAATCTAGAACGTGTTAGAAGGAGGAAAAGGAGAGGAGGAGGAAGAAATCAAGATAACAAACATGTGAACTTTAATTTATGTTGGTAGGGTCAGTTGGGGTAATTGGGGACAGTTTTTGCAGTTTCAAAGACATTGAAATTTAAAATTATCAATTTTGAACTTCAAAAAATGTTAAACTTATAAAATAATGAGAAGAGTTTCGATTTTAATTTCAAATTTCGATGTCTTTGAAATTGCAAAAACTGTCCCAAAAACGTTCATCTTCAATTTCTTTAGCAATGACAGGTGTTTGCCCAGGTCCAATTGTAATGACAGGTGCTTTTCGGCCTTTTATTCTTCTGAAAATAACCAGTTTTTGAAATATGATAACATACATGTCATTTTTTTTGTTGACATCATTTAAGAAACTGTTCTCATTTACCCCAAATTCATGTTTTCATTTACCCCCGACGTTAATTCTACTGCGGTAAATGAGAACACTTTTAATATAAGAAACTTACTACTTATTACGAGAAACTGTTTAAACAGATGAGATTATTTCTATTCACTACACTTGAAAAAAACAAAAAATAAAATACTTAATTAATTGACTTTTACTTTTTTGAGACACGTTGACTTTGATACAGAAATTTGAAGTAAAATCTAAAAAAAAGGAACCCGAGGAATGATGCACGAAAATTCAAAATGTATGGCTATTATGTTTCTTGATTTATCGGCAAAAAAAAGCTGATGTTTCCATTTACACCATGTTTCTATTTACCCCAACTGACCCTATATGTTTTAGTAAAGCAAGGTGGTGCGAATCTTCTATTCTATAGAAACAATTAAACAATCAGCACCAATATTCACTAGTATTGTGGAAATATTGAAACACTATCCAGCTTTAGAATTCCTATTCAACTGATGTTATGAAACTTTAATACGTAAATCAGCACAATTACTTAAATTTGCTGAGAAAATTGACGTGATAGGAATGAATTTGTCTACATACATGGAACTAAGAAGACAGTTCAAAACATTCTTCATCAGGAACCTGCTTTATGGCTCAGAAGTATGGAAAGTCTCCTTTTCGGGTGACTGGGAGACCCTTAAAGTTAAAGTATTCAAAATAAAATTTTTGGTTATTGGACATTGCAAAAGTTTGAATTCAAATCTGAAATTATCAAATTTGGATTATACGTACCAGCAATAGATCTCTTTTTAAATTTTACGCTTTCAATTTAAGCTTCAATATTGTTGTTGCATTAAGGTCCACCTCCAGTAGATCGTCTTGTTTTATTCATCACCCATCTTGTGTCACCTGTCACTTTCATCCACCGTCTGTCACCAAGCACTAGCTACTTGTTCCTATCATCAAAGCCATTCTTACTCAGTGTGTATAATTTCGGTGATATTTTTGTTTAACTCGCCTTAAGAAGTTAAAAAAGAAAGGCCAAGGATACTCTCTCGCGACCCTGCACAAGAACTGCATGAGTATTTTAAAACACAAGACATCTAAACAAAGATATCAAAAAGCTAGGAAGTTTTTAACAAATGCATAATAAAATGCATCTAATGAAACAAACGAGTCAGACATGTAATGTAAAAAAAACGTTCACGGAGAATTTTTCTATCAACATTTTAAACCAATCCAAGGAAAATATAAAAACAAAGCATATTGTAAAAAAATGAATGCTTCTACAAAACTTCGCGTAAAAGATGTTAAAAAAAAATTCTTGTTCTGATCAAATATAAACAATTCCTTAAAATATTTTCCAGCTGCTTAAGCAAGAAAAAAAATCAGATAAAATTCCAAGAACTCTACAACAAAGCAATTTCTTCTTTTGCACCTGCCTGATAATCTGCACTCGCTCCAAAATGGTTAACCTCAGGTATTTTTCGCTTTCAAAGTGATTCATCTTTAGCACACACAAAAAAAATATACCACTGACCCCTTTGGGAACATTACAAGTACAACAAAAGAAGCCAACTTAAAATGTAGAACTAGCCCCAAGGCACATTTAGCTTTCTGTTTCTTGTTTGGTTTTTATATTCTCGAATGTTAAATGCACGTGTGCAAGATGTTAAACGAACTTACCCTTAACTCACACAGACGCTGTCGCTAAATAAGAGGCCAACTAAAATTTTAATACAAAAAAAGAAAAGGACTGGAGTGACCACATTTATTAATTTTTTTTTTTTCTTCCCTTACCCATCCTTTTGACTTCTTTGGTCAGAATCAGAACACTACTTTTTGTTATTTGCTCATTGATTTGACTGTCATTCAAATTTTTTTTTAAGTACACAGAATGTGATGTTTGAGCAGAACTCGCTTTTGAGATCAAATAACCAAAAAATGTATTAAAGGTCGCGCTTTTTTAAAAGACGTACATACATGATGAAGGCCAGCTGTCTTCTTGCGGTAAAATTATTATGGAATTTGTGAATCGTCTTAATAAAGCTTAAAGGCTGAACTATCACGGGTGGCACGATGAGGACGGGTCCAATATTGAGGGAGAACAAGCAATTTATATTTCGCGCCCGGAGCCCGGAATAGCGGATTGCTCTATTTTGTCAAGTATTCCATGAGTGTTTCTCGATGTAAACTGCGCTCTCTATCATACTACTAATTCTCATAATGGTAAGACAATTCGTTTAAATTTAATTATTGACCTTGTAAGTGAATTATACATATGTATGTACATACATAAATAAAATAAAAATAAAAAGCTGATTATGACGTCACAAAATACTATGATGTTAAAGCAAGCATAATATAGCAACTCAGGATACCTGCTATTTTAATGAATGATGTAAATTCGCATTTCATGCTTTGCTACAGCTCCGCCCCTCCATTACTGCTGGAACACAATAGAAAAACGCAGCCTAATTAGAAGTGCCCACTATGGAGTCGTACGTACTCCACGTTTTTTTTACAATTTCCACTGAAAAACATACATATACATATATGCATATAATAGATGATAAAACATATATATCGCATCATGTATAGTCTTTTCTATAAATTTGTACTTACCTGACCTAATTTCTAAAAGGATTTTATTAGCACGTTGCTCTTTTTTTTTGTATGGAATGTCAAAAATACGCACGTATTTATTAAAAGTTGGCCAACTCGTCCGTCGTCGTTTGCGGATGCGTTTGCGGATCCGTCTCGTTGTGTTCACAACATTGAATTCGTGTGTATTCAATATTTTGACATGCGATACGGATGCGATAGCGGATCCGGCTCCGGCTCCATTGTTTTCCAGCAGTTATGGGTAACGTGTTCATATGACAGAATGGAATAACGTTTAGTCCGGTTTTGTTACTAGCTTCAGTCCATTACAGTTCAACCTTAAGGCCCAACCATAATTCACGAAAGAAAAAGGAAGCAAGTGTCAAAACCGAACGAACATTTTCCTTCCGATTTGTAAAGTACATCAGTTGCCCATAATAGCCTTTAGAAATAAGAAGAAGGAAAGAAGAAGAATACCCTTTAGAAAAAAAGGAATGTCAGATTTTCGTACATAATGTACGACTCAAAGAGTACATTACGTACGGAAACGCCAGTGAACGAAACTTTCCGAAACTTACCAAAATGTCATTACGGGTTATGTATACAAATCAAATGTATTTCTACTGTTTCGTAAGGCAACGTAAGGTACCCATTCTTCAATTATGGTTAGCCCTTTAAAGGCCCAACCATAATACGCGTAAGAAAAAGGAAACAAGTGTCAAAACCGAACCGAAGTTTCTTTCCGATCTTTCAAATATGCACAAACATCAGTTGGTATGGACAAAGCCTTCAGAAACAAGAAGCATTTGCCTCTTTCTTTCTCTTTAAAAAACAATGTAAGATTTTCGTAAGAAATGCACGACTGAAAGCAAAAAATAACGTACGGAAACAAAAATGAACGAAACTTGGCGAAATTTATCAAAAAGTCATTTCGGGTTGGGCATAAAAATCACATGTTTTTTTCTACTGTTTCGTAAGGCAAAGTACGTATACCCAATTTTCAATTATGGTTGGCCCTTAAGTCTTTGTCAAAGTAAATTTAAACGTCAAATCGAAATCTAGTCAAAATTTTCCTTGATATTTTGTGTGAAGACAGTATTTTATGCCATCGTCTTTTATCGGAAATCATTGGTTCTTTCGTAATTTCTATGAGCTTTTACCAACGATAATTCCTACACAAAAAAAAAGATTTCTTTTAATCGACACCTTAGGTTAATGGAATCAATGCTGTCTCAAGAAGGCCTTGCTTATATTTACTAAAGCATAGTCCAGTAGGGTGTGGAATCAAAAATTGGACCAAACATTAAAATCCTTTGGATAAGAAAGATCCAAATATGGTCCATGTTTATATACATATAAAATCAAACAACAACAAAATATTAATAATTGCTGTTTATGTCGATAATTTTTTGATATTCTCAAATAATAACAATGGCTTGGAGGAATAAAAACGCACCTATATAAGCAATTTAAGATGAAAGAGCTTGGAACAGCAAGGCATATTCTTGAAATGCGTATTAGTGTCTAATTCTCCAATTGCAATAGATCAAGAGCAATAGATTGAAAAGGTCAACCAAAAGTTGGAAATGGAAAAGTCAAAGCCAACCAACACATTAATGAACACAAGCAAAAAATTATCAACTAAAGATTGTGCAAATGAATCCAAGGACATGGAATTGATGAAGAGAATTCGGTACCAGGAAGCAATTGGTTGCCTCATGTAATTAGCTCAGTATACACGACCCGACATTTGTTTTACGGTGAACCTACTCAGCCGATTTAATTCGAACCCTAGACCTCGTCAGTGGAATGCTGTTAGGCATTTGCTGCGCTACTTACGCGGTACATCATCATTCAAGCTATATAGTTAAAAAGAGGTACGAAACACAGGATATATTGTTGGATACACTGACTCTGATTGGGCAGCTAATATTGACGATCGTAAGTCCACTACTGGATTCGTTTTCATAGCTCAATAGGAGGATCTATATCTTGGAGTTCCAAAAGACAAAATATTGGACAGGCAGTATCGTCGTGTGAAGCTGAATACATGGCACTTTCAGCTAACATACAGGAAGCGCTTTGGTGTGATGGGCTTATGACACAGCTTGGCCAGAAGAGTCAGCCTCTTCAAGTTCTCTGTGACAACCAAAGTATACCATTGTGATCGCTTCAAATGCAGGGTACTATCCCAGAACCAAACATATTGATATACGCCACCATTTTATTCAGGATATACTCAACCAAAATCAAGCTAAAGTGAACTATATTAGAACCAACGAGCAAGTTGCAGATGTGGTCACAAAAGAATTAAATAAAACCAAATATGCACTATTCAGAGAGGCAATGGAAGTACAACAAGGACAATCTGGTCAAGGAGGAGTATTGGAATCACCATATATTCATGATGCACAGTCAACTGAAAAATTTTCTTCCGTAAAATGCAGAAAGGAAAGGAGTTTACATCCGTTATCGAATTTGATCGATATATTGAAGAAACAGAGCAATTCACTCGTCATAGGCATAAAGATAGGAGTTTTTTGTTCTCGCTTAACTACGGCCCGTCTCAGGGTTTTTAAAAGGGCTTGTGTGTCGGAAGAGCGTAGTTAGAGTGTGATAAATGAAAATTAACTCAGTAGGAAAATTTAGCTTTCCATTAACAGGGACAGATCAATGTATTTTTCTATTAATTCGTAACACCCGATCCGATGGTAATATATTTTCGTTATGACGTATTGGAACCAGCGAGTAGGTATTTTAATTCCCTGATTCCTCCCTGTGAAAATCTTGCCGTTAAATTCCGGATCACCAAAAGAAATTATTGACACTCCTTCTTTAGCCTCACTAAACGAATGCAAAATGCTTGATTAATGTATAGAAACGTGGCAAGTAAAATAATCAAACAAATAAGTGTTTACTTTTTTATTATAGCAAAGGTAGAAAAAGTTACAAAATCGACATGAAAATCGACAAAAACTTCTAAAATTCAGGTGTGGAATCGGCTAAGGTGATTTGTGATAAGTGATAGTCACAATCAACAAATTTCGTCTGGCTAAGGTGATTGTCACATGTGACAAAACAGGAGACCTTATAAAAGTGGCCAAAAAGCTAAGTGGTCACCTAGAAGTATTGAAACAGAAAATGAGGACCAGGATGAAACTAATGCTGAAAACGATTACAAGTGTATATCTTCTGCCAAGAACTTTTTTCTGAATCCAAAACAATATATGGCTGGATAAAGTTCACTTAATACCCTGGAAACCTGGATAGGCATACGAAGCTTGTGCAGGAATTGGAGTTAATGAGGGCGTCCAATAATTTTTGACTTCTGCGCCTGCTATGTACCTATATCAAACTTTTTTAACTAATTTATTTATTTATAATATTGCTCAAAGTACCGTAATGAATCTTGAGACTAGCAAAATAATTACTATTTTCCTTAAAAAAACGTGTTTTGGTAGTTTTTAAGACAGACCAACACTTAATACGCACTTCTAAAACGCTTTTCTATCCCGTGCAAACTTTTATTTTATTCAATAGAATTTTTTAAAAGCCTCTATACTTTAAGAACTATCACTGTTTGACTTCATAAACAACAAAAAGAAAATGTAAAACCAATACGCAAATGGATTGATTTTTCACTATTCTTCAGTGAGTTTTGAGTGATATTTCAGAGTCACCCTACTATAGTATTTCGTCCACATTTGGCGCGTCGATCGATTGTGTCTCGAATAATCAAACATGGTTCACACTGAATCATTATTAATTTTTGTTTCTATTTAAAAATGCCATAGAACGAAAAATTATACATACTGGCTGTTTTCCGATGCAAATATGTAGGTACAAAACTCAACTCTGCGGTAAAGAATACCTTCTATTTTGTATGCTGCTCCAGCAACTACGAATTTTTTCTAAAGGACTATATTTACTTTGGTGGCATACTTATAATTTCTAGGTGCTTGGCCTGCGGTTGTATTCAAACTTTTACCTTGTTTTTTTTTTGTCTCTGTTCTAAGGGTTTTGCTTTGAATTTGAATACTTGTGTCTGGAAAAATAAACATGTCCTTAAACTCCTGAAACTACAGGTATATAAAGAAAGCGAGATCCACTCAAATTCCTGCAATTAAGCACACAAAAATCGGGTTATTAAATTTCAAACTTTCACCGGGCGTTGTATGGTAGGTATGATACGACTGAATTCCAACTATTTAAATCCTTTAAATTGTGACATGTGATCAAAAACAGATTTAAGGATTATTATAGGACTAAGTAATGTAATTTGTAGTATTTATTGACTATCCCAAAAGATATAATTGTCTATAACCATTCTTTCACAAATATTTTGTAATAAAAACCCCAAAATATCACCACAAACTTCGTTCTCAAAACAAATTTTAAAACTCAAAAATCTTTCCAAGTCATAAGAATAATAAAGCACATCAGCTGCGCGTGTGTCTATATAGGTTGGCAGGAAGGTACTATCAACTGTTCAGCAAATAAGCTCTCTTAACTTCATCTCAAAGACTCATTGAAAAATCTCATTAAACGAATCAATTAGTACTGCGTACACAAACGAGTCCTAGCTACACGCCATAAAACTTAATCGAAAAGTTAAACATTACCCCCTGAGCAGGAGCAGGAGCATAAAGATACGTACGCACGTCTATACATAAATTGCATATTAAACATCCTTGTGAAATGAATTGCTGCACCTGTAGTCAGTGCATATTTCTGCTTGTGGCATTCTGTGAACTCTCGACTCTAAGATTATACTCCAAACTCTCAAAAAGGCTTTAAAAACAGATCTCTACGAATAAGGAACGACAGACTCTACGGCGACGCACGAACAGCGGAACAGATGCGAATTAATTCACTTCCTACCAAGTTGCACCTGAATCAAGATGAGCTTGTGATGCTGTTCACTCATTCTTAGTTTATATGGTGTCATAGGAATAAAGATAAACCTCCGGAGCTTGGAGGGTCGACAGTCTACACAGCCATCCAGAGAATGTAATTCTTCTTATCATCGTCATCGTGTCGTCATCATCATCAGTCATCATCTGAGTATCTGACCTGAGCAAACAAAAATTACTCATGCATTCAAGCAAATTTTATAGAATACTCATGTCCTGGGTGAAGAAGATTGAGGTTATGTACGAGATATATTACAAAAGGCCATTAGAATTGCATTGAATAAAATGGTGTGGGGCTGTGAACTGTGATATGCAAAATGCAAGCAAGTTTGTGTTTAGATCACTCTTTCCCTGGGGGCTTCTTCCACTGTGTAAAGGTAGTCATGCAGAGTAAACAGTGGGCGGCAGCCTTGCTGCATGACTGTGTACACATACACAGGAGTGGATGTGTTTAACAAACTAAATACGGGCGCTGCCAAACAAATAAAATAATTTATTCAACTGTTAATTGGGTCGTTAGCTTCGGGTACTCAGAGGTCAGTTATAAAATTTCAGAAGTCTACGGCATAATTTATGATATATGATGTATACAGTTTTAATGCTTAGAGAACATTGAAGTCTTCGATATTTGTACAAATATCTTGAGTGACTTTTTTTAATTGTTTTGCTTATTCAAAGGATTTTTAAGATAATTATCAAATTAAAGAACGTATATAAACGTTTTGCAAGCCATTCTTAAAAGTATTTTTGACCACATCCCCACAACGTTGTTGTGACTCCTGGGATGAAAGTCATGATGTTGAGTTTTGTTATCAAGAATATCAAAAGATTTTCAATTGGCGGGTGAAGATTTTGGCGGCCTACGGCTTTGGTGACATCTGTCAAATATCTTGTTTATTATTCAGTTGAAGATGCCAAATCACCATATGGCAAGTTACACGAATGAAATTTGAGACGACCGATTCTGTAATTAATCAGCCTTTTTTAAAAGTAGGTATGTATGTAGTACTTTGGCATGCGAGCATGAGACACTTTGACACATAATTATAAAAAACCGACACGGTAAAGCTCAATTAAAATGGATGTAACGGAAGGTGGAATAGCACCTATTTCACATTGAGACGGTCTTAAGAGTTTCGAGATGAGTAAGCAATAGTTATCAGTGAATGTGTAAGGGCCCTACCACCTTTGACAGCTGAAGACTTCAAGGTAATCGAAGAGATCATATTGTGTCTAGTCTTTTGAAATTGCTACCAATACTATTTCCGAGAAAACTATGTCAGAAGCTCCATACGAGGATGGTCTGAAAAGTTTCCGACCTAAACATGAAGATGGTAACACTCGTAAATAAAAGCTAGTGAATTTCGTTGTTCATCTGTTCACAGTTGCTCACCAAAGTTTCAGCCATTTTGGACTTACAGTTGTTATGTAACAGTCGTTTGAGTTATTTGATGTTAGTATTTTGATAAAAATGGACAAAATCGAGTACATATCGAGCTGTCATTAAATATTTGTTTTCGAAGGGCAATACTATTACGCATATCAAAGATGAGTTGGATTCTGTGTATGGGGACTGCACCATCATTTACCACAGTAAAATTTTGGGCAGCGAAATTTATATACGTGACCGTAAGAGCTTAGGAGACGATGAACGTTCGAGACGTCCAAAATCTGCAACTACCGACGAAAACATCACTGAAGTTCACCAAATGGTGATAGACGACCGCCGAATTAAAGTGAGAGAGATAGCAGAGGTTATGAACATATCAAAAGAACGTGTTTGTTACATATTAGAAGAACATTTAGGCATGAGGAAGCTGTCCGCGCGTTGGGTGCCGCGTTTGCTCACGTTAGACCAAAAACGTGTTCGAATGAACATTTCAAAGGCTCTGTTGGCGCAGTTTAGGCGCAATAAATCTGAATTTTGGAGAAAATTAATTACTGTAGATGAAACTTGGACACACCATTGTACGCCTGAAACAAAAATACAGTCCAAACAGTGGACTGCAAAGGGGGAACGGGCACCAAAAATAGCAAAAACAGTTTTGTCGGCTGGGAAAGTGATGGCGACTGTTTTTTGGGATAGTCATGGAGTTATTTTAATTGATTTTCTTCAAAAAGGAAAAAAAAAACAGGAGCATACTACGCATCATTACTTGACAAGCTGAAGGCAGAACTTGCGGAAAATGGCCACATTTTCAGAAAAAGAAAATCCTGTTTCACCAAGACAACGCATCGTCTCACAAATCAGCGGTTGCCATGGCAAAAATCAACGAATTACGGTTTGAACTGCTTGACCAATGACGTCAAATGAAGAAGCAATCACCTTTGTGAACAATTATTTTGCAGAGAAAAATGCCAAGTACTATTTGGACGGGTTACAGAGATGGGAGCGTATAATTCGTATAATTCTACTTGTAAGACGAATTTCAGCTAAGATTATATTACCTTAGAGCTGACTGTTTAAATGACGTGAATAGACATATTTTTTGAGTTTTTTTTTTTGATATTTCCTTTCAAAAGTGTTGGCTTTAGTTATTTCTGCAGAGTTTGGCATCACTTTTGTTTGGTCCTAAAGTTGGTAACCGTGAAAAAAAAGCTGTCAAAAATTCACTCTCGAGGTCGGCCAATTTTGATCACAATCTTGTGAAATCGGTAAGGAGAGTCGTTAATCCAAAGTGCAATTAAAATATAAACAAAAATAAGGAACATAAAAGTGAAGTGTTGTTACTATAATATAAACAAATAAAGAAGAGGTAAGTTTATTTTATTTTTATATTTTAGTGAAAACATAATACATATAAGAGCTGTTAATTATAGAATTGAAATTCCACTACTTTTCCAATAATTGGCACATGCCAATCATTGGATTCCATGCCAATCAATGGTATGGCACCGTGCCAATCATTGGACATGTAGGTATTCAAATTATCGGTTTTCATATTTTATTAATAATTTTCCTTAGGGAAGGTACCTACCTATTAATGCACTTTTTATAAATCCATTTAAAGTCTAAGTATTCCCAATAAGAGCAACGTTTGGTGCGCCATCTATGGACGAAGTTCACAAACACTTGATTTGTGAGTAAGGAGTGGTTTTTGTCTAGACTGCCATGGGAAGCAAAAAACAACAATGGAAGACATTTGATGTAAAGTAGATAAGACAACTAGCACCGCCATTGACGAAGTTCAGAACTAAAAAACATGTTCCATGAAATTAATATAAAAATGTATATACAATGGCAAAAGAATGTGCAAGTAAAGGATTCAATCAACGCAAGTTAGAACTCAAAATCAGTGTCCAGCAATGTTTGAATAAAAATGAACGCAAACCCATTTTATCAACAATCTACCGGGTGAAAAATGGTACAACTCTTTTGTTCGAAGGCATGCAGATTTAACTATGAGAACTTTAGAAGCTGCCACAAGTGCCAGTGCAAATGTCTCTGAACAGAACATCAAGTCTTAGTTTGTGAAAACAGAAAATTTCTTAAGGGAAAATGGATACTTTGAAAAATGGATACTTTGAAAACGGTGATGAGACCAATTTCCATCTGTGTCCCAAAAATGTAAAGGTTATTGCGGAAAAGAGGAGTAAGAACGTTTACGAGGTTGATCATGCCCAAGCAAAAACTGCCATCACACTTATGATCACTTTTTCTGCTGCTTGCAATTGTACTCCTCCGATGATAATCTAGAATCTACCCATACAAAAGAATTCCAACAGAGATTATATAGTCTATTCCAAGAGATTGGGGTGTTAGTCGAAGTGACACAGGATTGATGAAGTCCGAAGTATTTTATGAGTACATTGGAAATTTGATCTACCCTTATTTAGTAAGGGAACAAATAAAATGTCCGGTTATTTTATTCGTTGGTGGCCACAAAAGTCACTTAACATATGAAATAAGCACTTTATGTAACCAGCTGGGACTAATTTTGGTTGATTTACATACATACAATCCAAATGCTATTCGAATTCTTCAGCCAGCAGACGTTTCATTGTTCAAACCCTTAAAAAATAAGTGGAAGAAAGTAGTTTTAAGTCGGCGGCTCCAAGATCGAACTGAAACATTAACAAAACTTAATTTCGCTAGTTTTAAAAATAGCTGTTTTAAACTTACAACCAAATGTCATCGCAAATGGATTTGGTGCATGTGGCTTATATCCTTATGAAAGAGAAATGATCGATTATTCGAAATGTTTGGGAAAGACCAGAGTAGGTAACAGATGGTGTTGAGATTGAAAAGCCAATGGTTAAAAAGCCAATAATGAATATCAGTATTTTCGAAAATCTTGTAGGAGATACCAACACGTCTTATTAAAAAACTGAAAAATAAGAATTCGAGGGAAAGCAGCGAATTGTTAGGCCTACGGAAAATTTTAAGCTACATTTCACAAAGTCACAAGAAAATGAAAACCACTTTGAAGTGGAAAATTAGTTTTCGAGCTCAATGGAAGAAACTTCTATTTGTACATTGATCAATAATTATCCCTCAAATACGGTTATTGCGGAAATTTCAAATCGAGGATCCGAAGGCAATATTATAACTTATCCAAATGATGTAAATCAGTCCTTTAATAAATTGGACATTGATGCAATGCCTATAATATTTGATGGACACTTTCAGAAGACAGAAGAAGTAGGTACCAAATTTTATCAGCAAAATCTGTCCAATATCTCAATGCTTAATATGGCCAAAAACTCCAGAAAGAAAAGGGAAGCTTAAGTGCTTCTTATGTAGTCACTTCCTAAGATTGCCTAGACATTTATACAAAAAAGAAAGATGACAAAGAGAGACTTGAAATAGAAAAGACTGAAAGAAAGTTGAAATTAGAAATTAATAAAAACATCTAAAATAATGAAAAAACATAAGCGAGAGCTACAGTACGTTTGCAACGAACTGTTGGATACCCTATTCCCCATATTTTTGTATGTGCATGCGTCTGCCTCCCGCAAACAGCCGATGTTTCAGAAACAAAATTCTTCTTTAGCAGACAGAAAAAATTCAATAACATTAATTTTATGCGGTGTTATGTTCAATTAGTGCTGGCGCAATAAAAAAAGGAGTGCGCCACGCCAAAAGTTAAAACGTTTTATTGACAAGGCAATTGTTATGAGCTCAGTGACATTCAATTTTATTCTTGCAGATCGATTCGAACAAAACAAGACAAAACTTAAATTTTTAAAAATTAGATTTGGAATGGAAATAGCGATTATGGGTGTTTTTAACAATTATTGGACCACACTCTGCTACGTAACCAAGGAATATAAATCCAAGTGTTCATCTGTTTACTTCAAAACTGCGACCGATAGTTACAAAACGTTAAAAAAATTAATGCATTATACGACTTTTGACGGAAACGCCCCTTAAAAGTGGGCGTGTCTTAAAAATTTGAAGCACTAACTGCACTTTTTTCAGTATTTAGGCATATGTGTAAGACTACAGCTGAATCGAGTAGTTTTTAAACAATCTTACCTGAACAAAGGTATTTTACCAAAATCACGCCTTTAAAAGTGGGCGTATTGAAAAAATTTACAAAAGAAAATGTAGAGATATATTTCTCAAATAACGAATGGAAGGAAAAAGGTTTAAATTAAACATTGGAAATGCCTTAAACTCTTAAGGCTACGTTTTTCGTTCTTTCATGAAAAATAGGCGTAAGCCACGCCCAAAATTCAAAAATTTCTTTTCATACACAAACCTTTTCGTTTCTATTAAGAGACGCAAAATTTTGGCTTGCGGATTAATTATAAATACCGTTTATTTACAAAAACAATTTTTTTATAGTTTCTAATGAAAAGTGGGCGTCAGCCACGCCCAAAATCAATTTTTTTGATTTCATACACAAGATGTTTATGTGCCAGTAAGACCCACAAAATTTAATGTCTTATAACTGGCCCCTAAGCTGTCTGACATATTATTTACAAACACTCAAAATCTTAGAGCTGTCAACAATGGAGAGCCTGAACAAATATTGTTTCTTGTGAAGATAACTAATTTAAAAGTATTCAGGTTTCAGGTAGTGAAAACTACTACCTTACCTATGTATGTCTAAGTGTCAAAATGATGATCTTTTTGTAACTGACGATCTCTTAAAATACATTATAACATTCTTAAAGCAAAGCGAATTGTGTTTTATGGTACTGTCTGTAAACACACACAAAATGATATGCTAGGAAATACAGGTACCAATAACTATTCTCGCACATCGCCCTATATTAATGTGGCCTTGAATTTTTAAACGAGGACAATCCTCTCCATTTTTTAGAGATATCACTTGAGAACCAGGACACACTTGTCTATAAAACAATACAAAAGTGGGTAAAGTGGTTCACTTCACTTCGTTTCTATGCAAATAAAATGCGATTTATGCTCGTGCACTTTTGGTCTCCTTAGCGTTTTAATTTCGCGTATTATGTTGCCACTGCACACACTTTCACAATAGTCCATTGAGGTGTGTACACAATACATTGTGCAACGTGCATTTTTTGTATTGCCAAGTATATATTATGGTGTTTCCTCCAAAGGGAGAAACCACACGAATAATTTCCCAATTCCCATTCCCAGTCACACCCTCTTCAACCAGCTAAAGTTGATGGGTTTACACTTGTGTGGTGGGACAGACATACCAATGGAACTTCTCATAATATTCAAATTAGTACCCTTCTTCGTCGACGACGTCGTCGTTGTCGTTATTGTAGAATTTTATTCTTGCCACTTGAGTGCTGTTGCAGTTGTCCCTGGAATTTACATACCTACTCGTAGATACCTATATATATTGCACCATTGTTCATCAGTGTTTAATTTACAGTACCTACTTTTCAAAAGAAAACGGGGAAAAAGGAAACTGAACCATTTGGTTTTTTATTGAAAATGAGCAATGCATTTTTGTGTATGCCAAACTAGCAATGTTATGCATTTTCATGGAACGCACAAAAAAAATACACATCCGATCCCATTTTGTTTACTTCCGAAAGGGGATTGTAAGTAAACGTTTTCAAAATATTTGAGGTTGTTCATTCATAACTTCCATCCAAGCAAAAATGACAGCATTCTTAAAAATCTATTCTATTTTTAGAATTAATTTTATTTCAAAGTAAGAATTTCTACTAGTTGAAAAAAAAAAATCGTTTCTTTTTATATAAAATTTCGCATCATAATAAATATGTGCCGAAATAGCTCAGTTGGGAGAGCGTTAGACTGAAGATCTAAAGGTCCCTGGTTCGATCCCTGGTTTCGGCATTCTTTTTTTTTTTTTTTTTTTTTTTTGATGTTAATGGAGGAACATTTATTGTGAAAATTTTCTGTGCGTATTTAAACGTTTTTAAGATTATGTAGGTACTTTTTATTTGTTAGTTGTAAATTAAAAAATTATGACGTGTACATTCGCGTGCTGTAGTTTAAGTGCTGAGCAATTTATTGTTGTTCAACTGTAGTTCAAGTTTTTTTTTTTTTTTAAACAGTTGTCCAATGAAGTGCAGTTACGCATATAGTGCGGCCTTGCCTTTAGGTTAGATAATGACGGGTCAAACGTATATTTGTTTGACAGTTAGTGTCGGATAAAATATTTCTATGGAGTCTGGTCGAAATAGCATAAGTCCATTTTTGTCAAATTTGAGTTAAGTACCTATACAGAAATGTAATAAAAAAAATATATTTTCATTTGGTCCTAACAGGGTAAGTCCATCTAAGCCGATTGAAAAGATATTCGATCCCTAATCGCACTTACATTTCTTATTTGAAATATTTTTGGTCAAAAAGGCATAACTTCACTTATATGTAGTTTTAACCAAACAAAAATTTTCTATTTTCCAAATAACAATGTGGTCAAAACAACATAACTCCAACTAAATCTTCTTCGCTTTTTTGTTGTTATATAAAATACTCGCTATTCTGTAACGACACGGTTTGTTTTCAAAAACTAATCATAGTAGGTAGGCAGTTTTGCTTCGCGATTTTCGTGAAAACCACATGATTAGTTTTGTATTTTGTTTTATTAATGAGTAACGTCTTGTGGTGCAGTCGATCATTTTTTTCAGAGTGAAATATTTTATTGTAAATTAAAAAAATTTTTTTTAAAAGAACAAAAATGCATAGCAGAGCAAAGATGCTTGTAGAATTAGCTCGATCGGGTAAGTATGTAATATTTACAAAAATGAATTTTGTAATAACAAATTAATAAAGAGGAGTAACATATGTATGTATATTTTCTCTAAAAATCAATAAAATTATAGCACATAATCCAAATAGGACAAACAGCCCATTGCCATAAGAAATAGAACAAAACATGGGGACGTCTTCAGCAGGTAAGGGTTGAAGATTTTACATTTAAAGGAAGGATTTGTAAAATGTTTTTTTTTATCTAATTAATTGATTTTTCTGATGATAGCGTGGCGGATCCAATTTTTTTAGCGGAATCAGAAGCAGTTGGTGAGATTCACAATGAGGAAGATCTGGAATCGCAAAATGATAATGACACAGTAAATCAAGAGGAAACAAGTAACATGGAACATAAACCATGGAAACGATCTATTCATGCCCAACGGAAACTAAATTGAAACGCAGGTAAATCATATACTACTGCCAGAAATGTTGCTAAAGGTAGTTCCACACTATCCCACAGTGTAATACGACATGTCAAAAATGTGTGATGAAACAGGTGTATAATAGTGTGGAAACAGAATATGACAGCGCATCTTACAACTCATCTCACACGATTTGACATGTGTTTAGATCTGAATTTTTTTTAGGATTGAATCTAAAACCATCACACATTCCATCGCACCTTAAAATGGGAATGGAAAATTGTAATAATTCAAAAATAGTGGAAAAAGTAAGAAACTAAACTTTAGATGAACAAATTCTTAATATAATTATATTGTATAATTTGCAGATTGATTTGGGTAAAGAGGTGGTCATAGAACTTATTGAGCAGTGGAGTCAATATGAATGCCTCTATGACCCCAGGAATGGCTTTTACCACAACAAGCATGCAAGGCAAGATGCTCTTTCCAAAATATGTGAAGGACTACAATCTTTTTCCCCGAATTTAACAATTCAAGATGTTAAGGTTGTACTTTATTTGCGCATTGTTCTTTATTTTAAAACATCGTAAACAATTCTTTTTTTTTTCAGGTTAAAATGAACTACTTGCGCAGCCAATATTGCCGGGAAAAACAAAAAAATAAAGAAACGGTAACCAGTGCGGCTGGAGCGGAGGATGCCTATCAGCCAACAGCTTATTGGTTCGATAAAATGAGTTTTATCGACAATTTTACTAAACTGCGTAAAGGGAAGAGCAATTTATCTTGCGTAAGTACATTTATGTACATACTTATTTTTTCTACTCGATTGCCTGAACTGGCCAAACTGCATGAACTGGACTCAGTTACACAATCAAATATTCACACATCCTGCTCAAAATACTGGGGGAACGGATTGTGAAATTGTGATTGTACTTTGTATTTCAAACGTAAATGCATTGTACACCAAAAGAAGTTTCCTTTCAGATTTTTTAGTGATATAGAGGAAAATCTGAAAAGAAACTTCTTTTGGTGTACAATTATATTATATTTTGTTTTAAACCGAAATTTAAAGATGCTATGCATTAGCATTACTTAATGTAGATTTCAAATATGTACAAACCATATCTGTGAGTCAAACCGTTTGGAAAAAACAGCACATTCCAATTGCATCTTTTTGTCAAACATAAAATGCATATTTAATTTACATTTATATTTTGAAACTTCTTTTTAGTATAATAGAGTCTTCTAATACTGGACTTTGGTCACCGGAGTTGATGGTTTTCTCCGCCCACAAAATATATGAGTTAATTAATTTTAGGAACTAAAATCTAGGATCGTGGGACTTAAATATTGTGAAAGGGAGCAATGAACAGTAATCTTGCATGCTCTTAACTGTTTTGTTATTCTTATTTGCTTTGTTTAACATTCCTCATTAACTATTCCCAAAAACTTTTCAGACTCACACAAATTGAAGGACAAATTAAAGGTGATACCATCGAAGAACCGGCGTCACCTACACCCATCGAAAATCCAAAAAAAAACAGCGCACCGATGGTAACACTTCACAAACAAAAGAGGATGATGTTCTTCAAGCTGCATCTTTGGCTCTTCAAAGGATATCAAAATCAAACCAAAAATCAGAAGAAAATGCTCATGACCAAGCATTTTTAAAATTTATAGGAGAGAGCCTAAAAGGAGATGGCCCATTTTTGGGCCCAGTGCGTCCACTAATGAATCTAGTATGAAATGAAAGGTGATATTAAGGACATTATGTGGGTGAAATATTTTTAAAATCGTTCGTGGGGTTTTTGAGATATTTGAGCTTGAAGTTGACTAATTCAGAAGCAGAATTTCACTTATTTTTCCGTCAAAACTGCTTATATTTTCCGATGTAAGATATATAGGGAAATAAATCTGGTATCAAATGAAAGGTATTTTGTCCACCTTTTCATCGTAATAAAAATTATTTTTTACATATCCTATATTCTCCAATATTTCGTTTTAAGTTATTAGAAATCAAGTTTTTTGTACTAACTTTTTAAACGTCAATACCTTAAAAAGATCGGCAGTGATTCCTAATTTTTTAACATCATTTTAAAGACTATTTATTTACCTTTAATTTGATATATAATTTAGTGCCTTTTATTAAATACAAACTTAGTTTTGAATTAACTTACAAATGGACTTTTTGGCAACACACAGTTAAATGAAAATGACCAACCAGCCATAATCATATGTGACGGAACTTTTGTTTACCTCCAAAAAGTTCAAATTATAGTTTCCAAAAAGCAGCATATACGAGTAGTCTGCATAAGTTTCAGAATTTAGTTAAACCCTTTATGATGACATGCTGTGACGGCTATATAATAGACGTATACGGACCTTATGCAGCAATTGATTCTGATGCAACAATTATTAAAAATCTTTTTAGAGATGAATATGGGAACATGAGGCGTTTTGTTAAAGAAAATGATGTTTTATCCTAGACAGAGGTTTCAGGGATGCTATTTCAAGCCTAGAATCCTACGGGTACAAAGCTCACATGCCTGAAACTGTTCTGGAAGGGAATAATCAGCTGACAACAGCTCAAACTAACAAGACAAGATGTGTTACAATGGTAAGATGGGTTGTGGAAGTTGTCAATGGACGCTTTAAGAGAGATTTTAAACTATTCCGCCAAAACTTTTTTAATTTAGCTACTCGTCACTTAATGGATGATTTTAAAATTGCAGCTGCAATCCTTAATAAGTTCCATCCTCTGTTAGAAGACAATACAGATGCCAGCGTTTTACTGGAGTTGGCTTTGAGTAGATTAAATACTCCTAACCATTTAAGCGATTTTGTTAAGGAAAATAACTTAAATAGAACTAGGGCAGTATATCGTAGAATTAACGGACACATTCCAAGCTTAAATAACTTTCCTTTGCTTGATTTGACAGAGATTCGTAAAATATCATTGGGAAATTATCAAATCAAACAAGCTCGCTCTTATTGTGGGGAACATCTTAAAAGCAATAGAAGTTATATAATAGAAGTTTGTGAAAATGTAATAAGAATCAATTCTACACATCAAAGCCTGGTTGGAAACAATTATTTACTTAGAGGTCGCATTAAATCTCGACACATCAGTGGGAAAATATAATTTACATACATCCTTGTCAGTAATGAATCTGATGTAGCAAATAGTTGCAACGCAATAGAAGCGTAATTGCAATTGTCTTGTAGGAATGAGAACTGTTGGTTGCTTGCTGCGCTCATGTTATGAGTATTTTGTGGTACTTAGGATTTGCTCGTCACCAACAAAATATGAACATAGCTCCAGCTTTATTTTTAAATACTATTTTAATAGACAATGAAGTTGAAGGAGAATAAATCTGAAATAATACTTAATATTATAATTAATGTAGGACGTAGGTTATTATGTGTGTAATTAAACCAAAATGAATTATAAAAATCTATTATTTCAATGCAATAACTCCATTTCGCATTTAATATAAGTTAAAAGATATGTCTCATATTAATAAAAATCATTTAGTTTTAAATCTTTTTGTACATATCAATATTGAAAAAATAAAGACTATAAGTTATTACATCTACATAATTATGTGTCTTTTATAAACTTCTTATGAAAATAAAAAGAAAACGGTAAGTTTTTTACATGGACTATATTTTCGAAGTATAGCATGATGCATGTTTTCTTATAACATCACCTAGATTGTCATTAATATAAATGTTGTTTATCGGGCTTAAAGTAAGTAATAAATAATACATGTTTTGCTAATTTTGGTTAAGAAATTATAAAAAATAACGCTAAACGAAAAAGTGCATAGCACATAGTGTATGTAAATATGCTTTTTAGTGTAAGTTAATTCTAAACTAAGTTTGTATTTAATAAAAGGCACTAAATTATATATCAAATTAAAGGTAAATAAATAGTCTTTAAAATGATGTTAAAAAATTAGGAATCACTGCCGATCTTTTTAATTCTGCTTCTGAATTAGTCAACTTCAAGCTCAAATATCTCAAAAACCCCACGAACGATTTTAAAAATATTTCACCCGCATAATGTCCTTAATATCACCTTTCATTTGATACTAGATTCATTAGTGGACGCACTGGGCCCAGGTTCCCTAGGAAAATGGGCCATCTCCTTTATCATGCAAAAAGAAAAAAAAAGGAATAAAAATATATGTTATTAATTGAAAACAAATCTATTTTTTTTAAGCTAAAAATCAAATTTTCGAATTGCTTCCCATTGCCAAAGGCACTGCGCCATTTGTGTTGAAGTATTCTGCGAATATTTTTCGAGTTTGGATTCCGTCTTCGCAAGAGCGATTTCCGACTGATCTTTGGAGATTTGTTGCAAATACATTACTTCTCCAAGATCCTAGTTGTATATTCGATGTCGTAGTGTCTTCATGGTCAACTGTCCCATAGAATCCTTCCACAGTCCTGAGGAAATTATGTAGTGCACAGGCAGTTATTGCTATTTTATCAACTTTCAGAACATCGAGATTTATTTCTTATTGGAAAATTTGGAACCTATTGGCTAAAATGCCAAAAGCGTTTTCCACCACTCTTCGAGCTCTCGAAAGCCGATAGTTAAAAACTTTATGCGCATTGCAACTACGTTGACCGTGGGGCTTTAAGATTCGGGTAGAAATTCGAAAAGCATCGACAGCAACGAAAACATACAGTACTATCTTTTGAGTACTAGGCAACTCTTTATCTTCTGGGAAATTTAACAGATTTTTCTTATTTGCTCTTCCATTTGTGCCAACATCTACGAAGATAAATTTATAGTTAGCATCCACGGCTAACCATCAAAATAATGCTGTTGAATCCCTTATAGCTGTAGTACAATGAACCATCCTCTTTTCTAGCCCGTATAGCTATGTGTTTGCCATCTGAAAATCGAATATTTTAATATAACGAATAAAGACCTGAAGATGCAGTTATGATTAACCTATAGCACCCAAACACACTGGGAAGTTCCACTTAGCTTCAAATTCTTTCGCCACTGCCATTTTTCAATAGTTTTAGGTACCTTTCAAAAGATTCACACATGTTATCTTCCAATACTGTACAATAAAGTAAAATCATTCGAACTTACTTTCAAGTACTCGTCTTTCAGTACGGAATAGATTGCATCCAAAGTCTCTAGCTGATGGCATGCCGTTGTTGATCCAACGGCTAGGAACCGCAATGTTATTAGCAATCTGCGTAAATGGATTATGAGTGATTTGATATATACTTAGGTCAAATAAAATTAACTTCCTTACCTTGTAGACGCGGGGATAGCTTCTCGGAGGATAGTATTTTCTTTCAATATTATAGGCTCTATTTTCATTAGAATATTATTGAAAGTAGTTCCACCCATTCTGACGAAATTTTTGAAACCTTTGGGATCTTCAAATTGAAGCTCATAAACCAGCAGGTGTGCCAAATCCTTGCCAGAATTTCGTCTTAAAAGCCATTTCCGACTCCACAGGGTTCTTTTCCTCTTTAATGTTATGTTTTACTTCTTTTGCTTTTTTTTTTATTGCAGCTACAAAACATATTACAGCAATTAAAACTTCTTCGTCCATCTTTCCAAAAATATTTTTGCACAATATATCAGAACAATTTTCTACAGCTGTTTTTTCATACCACAAGTGAGAAACTGGTGTAGAAGCAAAATATGAAACAATGAAAATATGATTTGAACACACAATTTTGACAGTAGGACAGAATTCTATCACACTTTTTTTTTGACATGTCGTAATACACTGTGGGATAGTGTGGACTTACCTTAAGCGTGCACGAGCATCAATAAAGTTGGGAGATTGTCGCAACTGTTGTAATAAAATTGTAATACCTAGCATACAACAAAATATTTTCGATGACTATTGGACCCTTGGCTCTCATGATGCAAGAGCATCCTTTGTTGGAAATTTAATTAACAAAGATAATAAGAAACGCAGTCGCTTAGCCCCAACACCAAATCCTAAAAACAGAACATGGTCTTTTTTTTGATTTCTTCGAAATTAACGGAAAACGAGAACGGGTATGGAAAAGCTGTTAGAAGGCAACTCTCGATGAAACTGACTCCTTCATAAGAACTGTGCTGCAAAAGAAGCTATCATCTGTTATTGGAATTGTGCCTGCAGATCAACGCGGTTTCCACAGTCCACCGAATAAGACCTCAGATGATGTGATTGAGTCAGTTAAGGATCACATAAAATGCTTTCCTTCATATGAGAGCCACTACACACGAAGGACAAACCATATAATCTTATTTTATCAGCAAATTTATCTCTGGCCAAAAAGTTGGCCTTGCCTTGTATAAAGACACTGAACAAGAAAAGTATATTTCAAGGACAATTTACGAAAGAGAATTTCATAAAATTAAATTTACTTTTAAAAGACCCAAACCTGTGATACCTTACAAATGAAAATTAAGGTTGCATTGGAAGAAAAGAGTGATGAATTGCCGGAAAGCCATCATTAGGAGGCAGATATGGCATATGAAACGAAAAAAAGAGATAAGATTGACGCTCAAGAAGACCGAACGAAGGCATGTTTTGTCTTTGATTTGCAGCAATGCCTTCCAACACCAAGCTTGTCTACATCAGTCGCTTTTTATAAAAGGCAGCTTTGGACATTTAATCTTATCATACATGACCTATAAGATGGAACATCAAAAAATTGTATGTGGCATGAAGGAATTACAGGAAGAGGAGCAAATGAAATAGCTTCGTGTCTATTTCTGCATCTTAAAAATCTTCCAACAACAATCAAATCAGTTAAGTTTTATTCAGACACATGTGGAAGGCAAAATAAAAACACAAAAGTTGTTGCAATGTTTCTACTATCGATGCAAGCATCCACAATTGGAATAGAGATGAGCATACATTTTTAGTATCTGGTCACACGCATATGGAACGCTAGAAAGAAATATGCTAACCCCGAAATATACCATCCTCATGATTGGTTTCAACTTGTGTAATCATGTGGGAAAAGCAAAAATTCTTGGTTCATGAATTGAAGCCGGAAGAAGTTTGGAATTTTTCAAACTTATTAAAAGCCAAAGCGGGGTTTGTTGTCCGCAGAAAAGACGAAGACGGGAAAATGTTTGGTTTCCAAACAATCAAATGGATAAGATATTTAAAATCTGATTCAGGATTAATGTTTTTGAAGACAACATTGAATGAAGAAACGGATTTTCGACGTGTAAGTTTCAAACGAAGAGGAAAAAATTCGTCGAACTTTGTTTTGGAAAATGTGGTACCGCCACCGGTATCTGAAGAAAAAAAAATGATTTAATTTCTCTTTTACCACTAATTCCAAGAATTTTTCATGATTTCTATAAAAAATTGAAGTTAAAGGAGACGATAGACGACAAAGACTATGATCTAGTTGATTCATCTGATGAAGAAAATTAGTTGTATCAACTCAACAAAAACACTATAATTTACCTTAGAATTAATTTTTGAGTCAAAAATTAGTTTTTTTTTCAAGGTATGTAGGTAGTTCAGTAGGGCGGTACTGAAACAGGACGCGTTTCTTACATGTTAAATAAAAGGCCGCACTATCGGTCACTCTACTTCAACGGGACGGTGCGAATAAACAAATATTTCCAATAATTATAGTGTACCTAGTGTGTTGTCTCTTAAAGGCAGGACTTTTCATTTTCATAGACGGCGGCAAAGTGCAATTGTGCTTATACGAAGCCAGAAACAAGCGGACCTTGTTTATTATTCGAAACTCCACAACTGTCTATAAACAATCAAAATAATTATGTCATTTTGACAGATGTTGTATGTGCAAAGTGTACTCATCTGACAGAACAGAAGAGAAAATTCGTTTTATTTTGACATTTTCTTACCCTGACGCCACACATACCAGCTACTGGCAAGCAAGTTATTACATGTATTAATTTTCAGATACCTATCTGTGTTCCAGCTGGCTGGAAGTTTGTCTGTGTGAGTGGAAAATGTGAGTGTATTGCAACTGTCTTGCCAGTAGATGGCATGTGTGGCGTCCGGGTTCATCGTAGAACATTTATTCTGATACCCGTATAGTGCCACACGTTTTGCATCCACTCTTCAATACCAAATAGTCTATAATAATGTATAGCGGAAGACTCGCAGAACTCGTGCTTTGTCATGAATATTTCATAATGTGAATGAAAGAAGTGCCACCTCGATTTCACTTGTTTGACTCCACATATACAGTACCTACCTTGTCAGTTATCATCGATATTTAATATAATATATCTACATCTTTTAAATAGATACTAACGATGACTGGCATATTCAATTCCATTCGCCAGCTGTTGTATATTGTATAATTATATTACTGCACTGTTTTTTTGGCGCCACCAGTTTTCATCGATTTGTCCAAAATGAGCGCTTCGATCGCTTTTTTCTCAGCAATCTATACTTGGAACACAGATCAAATTCTCGCGCTTTAATTGATATTCATTTCCCCAACAAAATAAATAAACACAATAATTTTAATTGAACCAGAAGCAGAACAGATATCAAACCAAAAGTTCCGTTCACGCATGCTTGAGCTCTGCCACAAAATAAATCCCTCCCCATTCATGTTCAACACTGAAATAAAATCTCAAATCGTGTTGCGTAGTTCCTACTGCACCCAGCAACATTTATAGAATCGATGCGCTTCCATTGCGAGAATTCGTCCCGAATTACTTTACAACCACCAACGCCACCGCCGCAATTCTACGTTTCATTACATCGAGCCCGGCACTTTTGCATCTTCCAGCCAGACCAATCGCGCATAAAACTATTTATGTGGCACTACACCGCCTTTCATGTTTATCCAGGAAATTTGAAGCGCATGACTGCAACTTAGTACCTATAGGAGCAAGAAAGAATGCCTATAGATATACTACCTCTCCGATCCAAAGTCAATAAATTTTAAGAAAATTACACGCTTCATCACATGTTTTGCTCTGTCGAGTCTGGCCGATCTATTTTTGTGCCAAGTGCCATTCACGGCTGTCAAAAGAAGCTGATTTACAAAAAAAAAAAAACTCCGCCAAACCAGTGGCGCAACAGCAGAACTAACGACAAGGGCCGGTTCTTTTTTTTAAATTATTTATTGGAACTCGCGAATGATGTCAGGCTTAGCAGATTTTTAAAACATCTGTTCGAGAACACAGTGTAGTTGACATTTAACAAAGAGCTCCGCTGACAGTACAATGGCGCATTGCTCGAGTCCCAACTACGGCCTAGGGAGTCGGTGCCTATATTAAGATAAAATTGAATTGCAGTTCAAAACCACTCAAAATGACAGATCACCACTTGAGGACATAAGAAGAGCAGTTATATTGCAACAGCGGATATCATACAAGCACACACCCTCTTGAGTGCACCCTACTTGTTTTGAGATGCAATTGCACACTTGTCAATTTTCCTAAAGTGCCCATCACACTCCTCTTTTACAGTTCTGTTAATGTTCTGTGATAATTGCTGACACATGACAGGATGAGAGATGTTGTAAATGAAATGGTTCTTTAAAAAGAAGAAAAAAAGAACCATTTATTGCCACAGCAAGATTTTTTTAATTTTTTGTCAAACAAGCTGCAAGAGTGTCGCATGAAGTCAATATTTTTAAGTCTGATTTGACAGCTATAGTAATTAATAGAGAAAGATGAAATGATAGTCTTAAGATACATTGTGGTATATTACAGCAGCAGCAGCAACAGAAATGTCGGAAGAATACATGTGTTTTATTCGCTTGACGTTCACTGGATGTAATTAGTTGTAAATAGCTTGACTTGAAAGTGATTAATTATTAGAGTCAGTGTTGGTATCTCAAGTGGTGTAATATGTAGGAGCGATGTTGGAGCGTATGATGGTAATGAAATTGAAATTTTCGATGTTGAGTGGAGATCTGGATTCCTGTAGGATGTGTCATTTGAAATATTATTACCGGAGATGAGAGGATCAAGTTTTAATTGTAAATTATATTTTAAGTAATCTGTAAATGGGAAATCCTCAGAGATTTATTTTTAATTGGCCTTTTTTTATATAACTTATTATCTTCCCGGTGCAAAGGCGACATAGCTTCTTATCAATCTAGCCATTTACGTACAGAAAATGTTCTGAATTTATGTGTCATTGTGTCGTATTTTATTTCAAATGTCTACCAAGAATTGTTGCCGATCCTTTGAAGAGGTATAGCTAGGACTCACAGAAATGTGAAAGTTCGGCAATAATTCTTACACTTCCATTAAAACAGATATCGCAAACTTTACGAAAACGAGTTGAAGCGAATTTCACGATGGGGATTGGAAATGAAACCGAACCAAGAGCTGAAAAAAACGACCATAGAGTTAATGCCGTGTGTTCGCTGGAGTCCACCAGACTTACCAGATCGGTAAGCCGATCCAGATTTCAGCTTAGAACGCATCATTTTCAACAGCAGCTGCATGCGGTATGCCAACAAACTTAAATTCCATGATTTGGACGATGCCGAATACGCACGAGGTCCAACAGGTGGCAACGTTTCGAAATCACTGTTTGTTGAGCTATGTGGGACTGGACAGCCGTTTTACCTTCCCGTTGTTTCTACTAAACCGATGATTAGGGCCACCGATATTTAGCGATTTGACCCCATCTGACTTATTTGTTTGTTCTACTTTAAATCGGATGTCTACACCAATATGCTGCAAGCAACACGTGTTATTAAAGTCCACATAACTACATAACCTCCGTGATGGTATAAATTCTCATATATTTGAAATACCTACGTTAAATTCCCCACATATCTATTAACTATTATTATGTCAATCATTTTGCTCATTTTATTTTCAAGAGCCATCAATTAACTTTTTCTCATCCTAAAAATTTAGTTCATCTATCTCTCGTTTGTGTAAGTATTGCACTACAAAAGAGATAGTTCACCACAACCCGTGAACTAACTTTTATCTTGGAAATCGTATAATATTATAAAAATATTGTTTTGTTTCAAGTCCTAGAGCGTATTTATAATTGCATTTTTGTATCACAAATCCCTCAACAAATTTATATCGTCTTCTTTCTGACATGCCGATGTATAGAACAAAAATTCGAGCAAAAACTTCAAAGTTAATTTTCTAAGGACGCACTTGAAAATTCTGCAAGAGACTCTATTCCATTCCTCTCCGTCTCCATGTACATACAAAAATAATAAATGAATAATGTAGCAGCCGAGAAAAAATCCAAAAACAACAATATTCGAAGAAACAAGAAACAACAACGAAGAAGAAAAAAGAAACTTAAACTGAACGACAATGCAGTATGAATGCAGTTCGCGACAACAAAATTTGCCAAAGTCATTGCAAATGACCTCTATGGTACTCGATGCATCTTCGGTCCAGAAACGGGACGATTATTTACTTTTAATATGTAAGTCGTGACCGATTCTTCTTCATTATTACTGGGCTTTCAGTTTCTTTTCCCGTTTTTGGAGTTAGTCCACTACAGCATCTTTCCTATTCCCTTCCCCTTTCCCTACCTCTGAAAGAAGAATTATTCGAGGAACACAGAGGTAAAGCAGAGCGTGAGGAAACTAGTACTTACGAGAAAGCTGACAAGCGAGTTCGCAAGGGTCATGGACATGGGGGTTATGATACCCCTCTCCACAACCACATACCAAGTTCATGTTGTCTTCTCTCATAACAGTCGCATATCCGAACGAAACGGTTTCTTAACATTTTTCAAAGATGTTGAATTGCACAAACCTTAGATACTTATGCGAATAGAGTTAGGTTAGGTATGGCCTATACCATAGGCAGTAATAGATGAGCGAACAAATCGAGAGAAGACGATAATTAGTTTTTCTCGTGGCTATTTTCATCGAATTTTTCAGGTGTTGTTTTGTAAATTTCCTTGTGATTTGAAACATCTTTTTCTAAACACACAAAAATAAAACAAGAAAAGACATGAAACATTTCGACGATGTTCAAATGCACGCATTTTCGATAAAAGAGCTTCATGCCAAACTCTATCAAATGCCTTTGAAATATCAAGCGCAATAATCTTGCTTTCGCCAAAGATTTGTTCCACTGTTCGGTGAGATATGCGATCAGATCACCAGTGGAACGATTGCTGCGAAAGCCGTACTGTCGGGCATTTTAAACCTTCCTATCTTCGAGATATTTCTTGAGTTGACGATTTATCAGTGTTTCCATGACCTTGGAAAGAAGGGACGTAAGTGCAATTGGTCGGTAGGAGGAGGGGGAGGAGGAGTCACCTTTTTAAGGTGGTTTCTAGGTTTCGTGAAGTTTCGTTAATTTTTGCTTACATCCATTATAAGTTTATGTTCGCACCAGTGTCGACAGATTCGCAATTTCTGACACTGGTGACAACTCTTTTAAATAATATTCAGGCGTCTGTCAGAAAACAAGGCTTAAGCTACGTACAGACGATTGTAAGATATGACAATATCTGTCAATGACAAATTGTCCCAAAAGTCCTACAACTGTGTGAACTTACAATTAATTGTCAGAATATTGCTAGAGTTTTGCATTGCATTGTAAGGTATTTGTTAATGTCAGCTCATTGGCAGGTCATTGTCAGAGCGTTGGTAGACCTGACAATATTGTAAGACCTGACAATCGTCTACAACGGAGCAACGAGATTGCAAAAACTGGACTCATTACAAAATCAAACATTGAAATCCCTTGTTCCGTGTAGCGGATCACTCAGCTCAATGTGAAACTGGTGCGTGCGAGTGAACCGGCGGCACAGCATTCAAACAGTCCTGCTGTATGGAGCGGAAGTGTGCACCATGACATAATCGGTGAATTAGCGGCTATGGTTTTCATGTTTTCCCCTTAAAATTTAAATAAAAACGGAAATTCCAGGAGAAGTTCATAATGATGGAATCAAATCTGTCACAAAGGACATATAGGATTTTCAAAAAATCTGGTCACATTTACAATGATTGTTAGGACTTTTCCGATAAAACACACAAGGTTGTAGATACGCACCTGAATCTTGAAACTGATGATGGTAATGAAGACGAAGATGACGGTTGAATAAGATGTGCTTCACAAAGAAAAGTTGTTGATTGTCCATCCTATTGTGTGTAAGCCAACTATACCATCATCGATTGTAGCAGTTAGCCTGCGAGTTTCATTGTCGACACTCGACAGTTCGATCAAAAGTTTTTTTTTTTTGAATTTCAAACAAAATGGTTCTGCCGTTGTCAACTTCTTTTTTTGTGCAACAACTTGCTTTGAAGATATATATACATTATGCTGTATGCACACTGCACACTGCATGAAGGAAAAAAACCACATTTCAAGGTACATGAAAAAGCTGAAAAGAGTGAAAGAGGGCAAAAGAAGCATGAAGGAGCAGCACCTTAGAATGAATGTTCTTTTCAGAACCTCACTGGTCTGGAATGGAAACCTGATTTAGTGATGCATATTGCTTGGATTCCTTTTTTTTTTTTTTTTTCTTTTATAAAACTTATTACCTACTATTTTGTTCAGATTGGGTATTTTATTATTATTTTTAAAAGCATTTCGACGTCTTGGAAATAGTTAAGTAATGGAATTAATGGAAACAAAGTTGGAATACTGATTTAGGAGTTTCATTATTTGAGCTGAGGCATGTGTTCGAATTTAAAATATAGCTACTATGTACAAAAAATTAAAAAGAAGATTTGAATTAATAATTGACTCAATTTGCAAGTTATCGAAAACCTATAAGATTGTAGTGATCAAGTATACAACATAGATGACGTCCCCATTGTGGAGGACTTCAAGCGAAATTCTTAAGCTCATATTGTACTATGGATGGCTTCGTTTAAATAAAAGTTTAAGAGCTGAACATAAAATCATCTTTCTAGGCGCAGGGAAACTGGTCCCGAAGTCAAAAGTCCCGAATTTGACTTTCAGGACTTATAACCCACTTAGGCGGATCGTAATCCCCGAATATGAATTCTGGACTTATGACTCACTGTGCTGGGTCATAAGTCTCTTTTTATTTCGTTTCTAATGGAACAAAAGTTCAGAATGAAACAATGTTGTAAATTATTAAGTTTTTTGACAACATAATAAATCATTTAAACAAAAACTCGCGCGAATTTTTTTTTCACACCTAAAACTGATTCTATGTTGGGCAAAATTTTGTGCGATCGCTACGCTTGCTAGTAAGCATGCTGCATTTTCATTTTTGTTTAAGTTCAAAATACTAAATCATATAAAATTATTTGATTTGAAATATTTTGGTTTGACAAAAAAAAGGAAACTTTAAGATTTTGTTCTGTATTCCTAAAAATGTTAAATCTAGTTTGATGACTTTCTGATGTCATGACATTTGGCCAAGCAGACATTTCTGTTAGCGTTGAACCTTGGAAGCTAGCGAAGGATCGAGTTTACTTAGCACTCTATTTTACAGTTATGACAGCAAAAACCATGAAACTAAAAACTGTCTAATAATTTTTTTTTGTGAAAAAAAATACCAGGGGTCAAAAGTTCAGAATTTAGTTTTCGGGACTTATAACCCATCATGGTGGGTCTAAAGTCCCAAATTAAGATTAGGGGTATATGACTCACCATAATGGGTCATTAGTCCCGAAAGTCAAATTCGGGAGTTTTGACTTCGGGACCAGTTTCCCAGCACCAAAATCTTTTGTATTTTAAGTACAACTTCAGGTCACTAGGCTACAACCATTAATTTTCATATGGATTCAGCCTAAGATATTTCGCATTTCAAATTTAGCCCTCAATAAGTATAACTCTTTGCTTGCTGTTACTGTGTTTCCGTTATAGTTCTTTCGCCAATCAATTTGAGGCTTTTTTTTCAATCCAGGAAACGCAAATGTGTAATAGGAGCAACTGCGCAGCTATTCGAATTATTCTCAAGTTTTGGGCAAAGTATGCTTATAGATTGTAGCCACTTCTATAGCTGAAGCTACCTGATTTCTGGTCGTCAGCACAACGATTCTTAGGCCTGACACAGCTTTAGAGATTAAGAAAGAACAGAACCTTGTTGCACACCAATTTAATTTGTAATTTTAGACTGAAAACCAACGCAAATGGAACGGTTCGTAAAGTATCTTCTAACCTATCGAAGAAGGGGTTCGTCAAAACTAAAAATGTACGCGTTTTCGATAAGAGAGCCCTGTGCCAGACTCTATCGAATACTTTTCTTGGGGATTTGTGAAGTCGCTAGTTTACACCGATAAGCCGGAGACGATTGATGACTTGGAAAACAATTCCTCCACGTTATTGCCGCATTATACCCCCAATAACCGCAGAGTGATCGAAAATTGCAAATGAAGACAATTGTTTGACTATTTTTAAAATGTATCTGTGTTTAATATCATTTTAAAATTCTATAACTTTAAAAAAACACCCTTTGATACATACACTTTGAGGTACCATCGTTGCTTCTGCAAACCAAAATTTGTCACACCAGAACAATCCGTTTGGGTTTCTGTCCAGGCTTGTAATTTGTTCCAGAACGGAAACTCTGACAGATTTTGGCATTTTGCCTATGAAAGTTGAAAAATAACAAAATATTTTATTCTTTAATTTTATCTGGAATGGTAATGAAACTACTACAACCAAGCGGAAGAATGTATTATTTTGAACTTGTTCAAGGATACTTGAAGAAGTTTATAAAGTTCGATTACCCTTTCCAAAAAATATCTTTGGCAAATAGGCTTCAAGGTCGTGCTTGTTCTTCAGCAAAAGAAAGGGAATCACCCAAAACTTATCGAGCTCTTTATTCATGTAATTTCCTATATTTTAGCTCGTTACGCTGAAAATTGCACGATACTCATTTAACAACATGTTTGCTAATAAACTGTGTTCTTTTTTTTAAACATGTGGTTTTCAATCTGGCAATACTTTTTTCGGAGTTGGTCTTTTTGACAGCTGTCACTTGATGTATGCTCAGTTTGGTTTGCCATTTCATAATGAATAGACTTACTCCTGAACAACGTTTGCAATTCGTGCAAAATTTATTACCAAAATAATGGTTCGGTTCGCGCGACGCATCACGCGCTGCGTCTTATATTCGGTCGAAATAATCGCCAGCCAGCCACGGCGGCCACTTGCCCGAAATCATTTTTAAAACATAATGGCAAACCCTTATCTTTATAATAAAGCTAAATTCTTGGCCATAACATTAAATTAAATGCGTTTTATTTTTTCTTGAAAACCACACGTCTAAAAACAAACTAACTTTACATAATACAGAGACGGCAAGGTGCATTTCCTAAAAGCACGGACAGTTTAATGACATACTGGTGAACAGGATCTGAGAAAGTTGTATGTCCAATTCATTCACTAGAGTTGAAACCTTTGCCATGATAGTACTATGAATAGGAAGGAATTTGTTTTGCAATCAGTGGGTACTAGGTGCCGCTGCTATCTTCAGATTGTATTGTATGTATAAGACTTTTCGAAACGAAGTGTTGAGATGGCGACACTGTCAAACGCAATCTCCAGACTACTATAGATTTTATATACAATGCTCCAACAACAATTATGTAACCGTCTTTAAAGTGAAGACGCCATATTCAAATTGTTTTTTTACTGTCAACTGCAACATCTGTCGAATTCTCATGTGTCAAAGCGATTCAAATTGAAAAAAGCTTCTATTTAACGAAACTAAACGAAAGACACAGAGACATATCCAATGCTATAATAAGTGTGTGGACGTTCTTATACATAGGCATGTGATAGTTGCGTCTGCACACAAAAGTATACATAAATCTTAAAATTTCTTTCACTCTTTGACAACTCTTGGAATTGGCATTGGTATTCTGATAAACATGAACTGACAGTCCAGTTTATGAATGCAAATATCTGATTTAATACTTACTTGAAAGAATGTCTTATGCTTCCTGTTTCTGAAATGAAAAAGAAAATATTTGATTAAAATATATTAGGTAGGTACTTGATACTAGATGTTTTTATTATTTTCACATAAAATACTCGAAATACTTCACAGTACCTACCTACATATGAAAAGATCCTAGTTGTCAAGTATTAACCATTCTATAAAAACCTTTCCCCATAAAAAATCCACCAGCAATTCATCAACAATGCATGTCAATATCCCTTAGTTAATTAATGAATCCAACTACACCAGGCAGATCCATAAAAGGGCTATTTCTTGTCATTAAGTATGTATGTTTTGTGTGTACGAATTTTAATAAACAATCCTTTCTACGACGGACGTAATGTGTCTGGCTATGTGTCCTCGTAAAATGTCAATTTTAAATTCCCTGTGGAATTTACAAATCTTTCCAGTTTTACAACGTATACGCGTACACCGAACAGCAATAAAAAAATCTAATAACCTCACAAATAGATCCATTAAAATAAAACTAGGTAAGATCATGCGTTTACAGATTGTATTTATTATATACACAACGCAACATTTCTGTCTAATTAAATTTCGAATGCATTAAAATGCAGCCATTTAATTTAATAGAAAAATAAGAGGAATTGTATGCCTTGTATGTCGCATTAAAACAATTTCCTCGGCCATCAAAGAATTTCAGTGAAATAGGAAAACAAATTCCACAATTTAGTCTTTGATTTATTAAATTTTTTTATTTCTAAATCGAAACAGAGTTATGGCGTGCTACTGTTATTAATTTTTAAACACAAGATGTCGTTTGGGCACACTATCACAAGATATTTAAATTTATAAAAACGAATATCTCCTACCTATGTCATGTCATAAAGGTTTATGGAAGTTATGTGGAACTTTATGACTCAATATTAGAACTTATAATTGCTCCTTTGGGTCGGATCGTGTAGATACAATCATGTTTTCTTCTCTTTTATAGGGAAAATATTGCCCTTTTTTGATATTTACATCATATCCAGACAGAAAGTCTGAGATATAAAAGGTGGATAAATTATATCCCAAATCTAATTCAAATTAACATATTTGACTTGACCAGACCATATAAATAAAATAAAACGTTATACGCTTGGACACACACTCAAACCTCATACTCAAGAGAGCGTTCCACATATTTTTTTTTAGTTAACACATTAATTTAACCAAAACAGAACGACAAAAATAGCGTGATTTATTATGTTAACAAACTGGTATCGTATGTGGACTCCTGTGGCATTCTAACAAAAGCACAATGGAAAACAAAACGAAGTGATGATGATGTGTTGTGTCAAACGAAGTGCATTTCATGTTGGTGATGAGTTGAAGACATCTCTATCCTTTTGATGAGTGCACCACATCAGTGTGAGATGTGTGAATGATGCATTCAATTTGTGGGAACTCTATATATATTGTGTATCTTTTATTCAATTTTATATTCACGATCGTTATATTTCAAGGTAAACAAAATTGTAGGCAACTGACATATTTCTGTCAGGCTGTGATGGAATTGAAAAGGTCTATTCAAACGAAGGGACGACATGAATTTTTAATGCGTGTGTGTGGGATTTAAAGGACAGGTCTTGCATAAATAAACAGATGAGTAGAATTGTGACAAGGAATATGCATGCAAGCACCTTATGCATATGAGTTGAGTTTATGAAATGCAAGAAGGAATGCTTTTAATTTGGTGCAATAATTCATGTTATGGAAGGAATGAATGAATTATTTTCGTGGTGTTATTACGACTCGTTAGAATTTTAAAGGGGGAGGGGGGATAGTTTGGTGCTTGAGATTCATAGATACACATCACTTTATTATTCGCATAAGGAAGTATTGAAATCAACAATCTTTATGCGATTGATATATTAATCTTAATTTTGACTATAGGAAATATAAACAAAGGTTTCAACGAAAATTAGGGTTAGGACAGGAGGAATATTTTTGAATATTTATCACTTACTCAACGCTAAGAGAGAAAGATTCTTCGGGTGATATTCGGTTCTGTATGTATTAATTGAGTATGGCGCAAATGTTCCAGTGACGAACTGTACGGGTTATTTAGCGACACTGACATGGTTAAGAAGCTGAAAATACAGCGGCTTAGATGGCTGGGTCATGTGGAGCGTATTCACGAAAACGCACCAGTCCGACGAGTCTTCAATTCCAACCCGAAGGGCCGACGCAGTTCTAGAAGACCCCATTAAAGGTGGCGCGTTCAAGTGGATAACGACCTCAACAAACTTAGCGTGCACAACTGGAGGCCACTGGCTAGAGGTCAGGCTAGCTGACGAGGATTGTTGGTTGAGACCGTGGTCCACAATGGACTGTCTGCGGCACCTTAAGTAAGTAAGTAAGTCAACGCTAAGACTATCTTCTCAGGATCCAATTCAATACTTCAAAAATTATAATGCTAAAGTCAATATCCTCATTCATCACCATAGCCTTGTAGGTAGTACTTGAACAAATTTTTAAAATCGGACAGTTGATGTTAACTTGCGAATGGTGTACCACCACTTCTTCAAAAAGAATGCTGAAAAGGCTACATTATCGCGCGTCACCGTATTGTTAAACCGCTTGAGAATTCGATGGAGTCATTGATGGTCTTGGCAATATGGCAATATGGCAAGGCTCAGTATTGTTTGCCTTTTCTCACGTTTTCATAATTGAATTAAAAAATTTAGCCAGATGATTTTCCTCCTCAATCTTAAGCTGAGGTCCATTTGCAAGTCTCAGATTCTATATAGATATGTTAGTTGGTGAATGTTTCTTGCCAAGTAATTTTCCACTGCTTTAATGAGCTCTGCCGGGTACACCGGGAGATTTCCATTAGCCTTATTGTACATACTCAAGTCTATATATTTCACTACCCTAACTTCTTTCTGATCGGGATAAATAGAAGACTCAGCTTGGGAAATGCCCGCCAAGTTTTCCTTTTCTTGGCCAACTCTTCGCTTTTGAAGTGGTGTGTTATTATATTTTCTCTGATACCAAATTAATGTTGTTGAACTAGTTGAAGTGTTATTGTCCCAATATTGCCTTTTCCTTATCATGAACAACTACGTGCTGCGGTAGCAAATGAAGGGTTACCTTTTTTTTTTGTTTTGACAAGTGTGTTCTGGTGAGCTGTTTAAGATCAGGAATGTTCCTGAGGATCTGAAATTCGTTTTCTTTGCTTCACTTGTTTGGGTTGTCTACATGTAAATCCCAATATCTGATGCAATTGCTGCCGTATTACTCATTAAGGGTTTATACACCATCTTTTTTATTTGAATACCCTGACTTCTAAGGTTACAAATGACCTAACCTCCAAATTATGTAAAAGAAGATCAACCATGCTGACTACTCACGACATGCTTACTCATTACTCAAGTTGATTGATTCATTTAAATAACTAAACGTCAGCTAAGCAAGATCCTTGGTCCTTAAAACAAGCGATCCATAATGAAATGAAATTGCTTTCTTTTTTTATGGCAGAATTACCTTTTATTTAATATAATAAAGACACACATTCACGTCCTAACACATCTAAATAGAGAATTCACTAAACATGTCCTTTTGATTTATACATATATTAAGATTGCATACATTTCATTCTCTTAATATTTTCTTAACCTAGAATCAGACTGATACATAAATTAAATAGAATTCCTTCCTTCTTTTGTTACACATATCCATACGAAGATATCACATAACTCTCTTAATATGCAAATTCTTCTATCTTATTGTGAGTGAGTCCTGACTCCTGAAACAGTATACACCACAAAAACTGAAATGTTTATGACTATCTACATGCAAAAAGCTCATTTTGATAAATAACCCGTAGAAAGATAAATGTGACTCATTCTCGAAATAAATTAAACTTTGCCAAAACAATTTTCTGTCACATTCAGACTTTTGCTTTTTTTCGTCCTTTTAAAATCTCAGTTAGACAATTTAAAATTTTCAAACTTAAGCACAATCACAGTTGTATACTTCGTTACTTTCATCTCGTTTTTCCAGCTGACAGACAGACAAAATCTAAATTTCGCACAATCCTTTTTTTTAACTTTTTCGTTTATAGTGGAAGAAGGGGGTGTCTCCATGGAGTAGCTGACATCTGGACAAATTATAGCCTGCACTTTCGAGTTTCGAGTGTTTAAAGATTTTAATTTTGTTTCATGTAAATGTTGGGTTAAAAAAAAGAACAAACTAAATGTCTCTGCAATGAATGATGTAACGAAATTTGCAAGCTGTCCTACAGGTCCTTTCCATCTGCTCGCTTTGCTCACTCACTTTAATTTTTCCCCCAAAAAAAAGAAAAAAAAAGAATGCAAAGAAAGTGGTGAAATAAATACCAGATTCCCAACGGATGTGCAAGGAAAGCGGAGTAGCCATTAAAAAAGTATGTGCGGTATTATATTGTAAGTGAAAGTCCCGCAAAATGGAAACAGACACAAAGCGAAAGGGATTACAACATTTTCCTTTCATTCTTCGAAAGGATGCATGTTTTCCATTCTGGAAAAAAAAAACATGAGATGGAAATCTTTTGAATATAAATGTGGGATGCGTTTGTGAGTTGTTGCATCTGCATGAAGAGGGATGAGGACATAAATCTAGAGGTAGACCGTAAACAAAATACTCGTACTTACACAATTTTCCTATATAAAAAAAGATTGTACCTACAACAAAAATGTAGTTATATCTGTACAACAGTGAACACCCGCATCCCATCACGACCGCCATTTATAGAAAACGAAAAACAGATCGATGTAAGATTGGAAGGAAGACGAAATGCATCACACTTCAGTGCACACTCCTAAACTTCAGATAGTCAGTCGCACATTCTATTAATTCTGACACTCACTGTATCTAGTTTACCTATGTTCGATGTACCGTAAAATGCACTTTGAATTCTCTTCTACAGCTTTTATTGTTGTTTACTGTAAGACTATTTATATAAAACTGAATGTGAAAGGAGAACACAGTTGCGGATTGATAGATTTGCACTTTGGTTACCATATTTTTAAGGGGCCCTATTCTGTCGTTTTCTAATCAAGTTATTTAACTTTTCGTATGTGTAACTTAACACCGAATTTATTAAGCTAGGATAAGACGACATATAAAAATTGACAAAAAATATGCACATTGTTAAGTCGGGTAGCTGATTTCTCAAGCTAAAATCAGCCGCATGACGTCAAAATTACTTCAGAAACATGGAATTCCATGGATTTTATCTAAGCTCTGATACCTGAGCTCTTGGTCAAATATCTAAGCTGATAGCAGCGAAGGTTAAATATCCCTAGAGTCGCCTAATGAAAGCTGCTTTGGTAAAGTCCTTCTTATAAAAAATCCGGTTCAAATAAATAAGTCAAATTTTGTACTCTTTGACTATGATGACGGACAGTTGTACGAATAAAAGTATTTTTAAAATACTTCCTGGCCTCCTACCCTGTTACCGTTTACCTTTTGATAATACGATAATTCAGCAAGGATGATTTTTTCTAAATAATAAGGCAGCGTTCTTATATATATAATACTATACTCTCTCAAAGGCGATCTCACAGTGGAAGAACAGTAACTTCGGAGACGGTATCAAACATCCGTATCCTACAAAGTAACATTGATTACCTACTCCACGCCTCTTCTACATTTTGACAAAAATACTTCCAAATTAGCATACCCTCTAGATCACTCTTGAGGAAAAATGCCTTCTTGGAAGATGAACAAACCCGCAGTTTTTTACTGATGGTTCAAAAATAAATGATGTTGTGGGGGGTAGTGTTTGCTCTAACAAACTTAACCTAAATCTCTCCTTCCGTCTTTCAAACCATCGTAGAGTGTTCCAGGTAGATATTGTTGCGATAAAAGAGGTTTAATCCTGGCTTAAAGAAAACGTCGTCATCATTTTCTCGTATAGCCAGGCTGCGTTGAAATTCCTATATTCTATCACCAAAACATCTCTCAACTGTCGATCATCTCTCAGAGAGGTGACGGAACAGTTTAAGATTCACCTCTGAAGAGTACCAGCGCATAGCAAAAGCTAAATCCTCCTGGAGCATAGGAAAGCAATCAAATTTGTCCATCTCTCTCTACTGTAGTACGATAATTAATGTAGGTATGCCTTCCACACCGTATTCTGAGACACAGCTTTCTTCAAAACAATTACCTTTTATATGATCTCAGAACGCTCTTTTACCTTGAGAATTCTTTGGAAGCACTACTTTGCTACGTTCTCATTAGACTTCTTCAGTGAAATTTCCTTTGTTGATGTCAACATGCACTTTAGTTTGTGTGAAAAGGTATGCGGGCAGTTTACTTCAGAATGCTTTTTTAAGTTCTTAAGATCCTTCGCTATTGATCAAAGATACCAAATATTTTAACTTTTTGCAACGGAGAAGCACTGTCCCATTTAAATGAAGGTCTGGAAATAATAGGGGATTATAATGCGGACAATATGTAGTTTTTTTCGGGCCTACACAAATCTTCACTATTGATGGCTATATTGTCAGCAAAAACAAAATTATCCACGATGGGATCTGTCACCTAGCCTTCGAAAGGCATAGTCAACTAGTTTCAATTCCTTTCAATTATTCTGTTGCCTCCATTTTTTCGCGAATAATCAAATCAAAGGGAAAACGTTATGGTAAGTCAATGTCTGCCCATTTGCCCGATTTATTTAAACGTCAATGTCAAACGTAAGAGAGCTATGAGACTTATGTGCTTAAGGCCCCCATAAACCTAAATCCATCGCTGGCCTACCCAATAATGTTTGTATACAAACTATCTCTATCGTGCTTTTATTCCCATTGAAGGTGTTCCCTCTTCGTTGATTGTTGATTTCAGATCGGAAAAAGAAGGAAATTGACGTGTTCTGGGAGGGGCTTTGAGGGATATTGAAGATGATAGACAGCAAATCGTAGTTAAATGCATAAAACAATAGAAAGAAAAATGGTTAGAAGCTGTAAAACCAAACTGATAGACAAGAGACAAGAAAACATTTATTCAATTTTTGAAAGTGCCAAGTAAAACGAATAAAAGTCACGTTTAAACTGATTGACATTTGTGATACAAATTAAAGAATTGCAATACATTGCTTCGTTCGATTTGAAGTTTGTGTATAAGTCAGAGATGGAGATACTTTATATTGTACCTATTCATGATAAATTGTACATTCTCAACGTCATTTTATTGAGATTGATGAACTTCATGATATTTCATCAAGAAAGTTTTGATGATGTATGTTATTGAAGATGATTTTAATTGATCAGCATTAGATACCCCATGTTATGTAGACCTTTTTGCAATCGTCCAGCTGACAAAAGGGAAAGCCAATAAACATACCTGACACTGCTAATGTCATTCAATATAAACTAGAAAAGCCAAAAACGAGGCATTTATATATAAATGGGCAAGCAGTTTTTTTGTGGTATACCAATTGCGAGGTGGTTACATAACCGATTGAGATGGCATATATATCGTTGGAAAGGTTTTACTGAGTAGGTGTGCTCTGCTTTATTTTGTAATTTTTTTTTTTTTGGAAAATACAGGTGAAAATGTCTTGGTGTGTTTTTTACCATATTTTTGTATAGATTCGCTGTGAATTCCCACAGTTTTGGGCATTTTATTGGCCGAATTTTGGCCACTGAGCGATTCTAGTTTATTTTTATTGTGCATAACTATCTGTGTCGAACTGTCAATGGGGTTGGCAATGAAGGGAAACAGAGACAATAAAATTATGAATATATTGTAATGGAGCATTTAATCTAAAAAAGTTTTGACAACAGAAAAGTAAAGGGAGTGACTAAACAGATCTGGCCAGATATGAATCTTAAATATATACACTAAATGTTTGTCGAAGTCGGTGTCATATCTGAACACCACTTACTAGGTAAAACGCTAGAAAACTAGGAGTTTTCTCAAACAACTCCTGCAGAAGTTGCATTGTCGTGGAGAAAGAGGAAACTTTTCCACACCTTCTCTGTTCATGTCTCTCTACAGACATACAGGATAATTGTTCTTTAACGGTACCAGCAACCCGCACGCCGCCGCCGTCTCCATCGCTTTATTGAAATTGAGTGAGGAAATTCCTTTTGGTTAGATCCATATTACTGTGCAATCCATTAAGCTGTACTTGTCGCTGGACCTACTTCGCCAACCGTCATTTAAACAAACAAAAATCAGTCGAATCCTTTTCGCTGAAAGCAACCAGATAGTTCCTCATCCTTCATCGATAGGGACTATTTTTAAGTTACCACTATTAACCAGAATCATTCTTTGCGAAGGCCGACACTCTGCATTGAAGAAGCTTTCGATCTCCAAATTGAAATTCTTTAACGAAGACCCTAATCATTCCAGTCCTGCTGTATGGGGCAGAACCGTTTACTCTAGCACAATCGGATGAAAAGCGGCTATAGTGCTTTAAGAAAGATTCTTCGGTTGATATAATTGGAGTATGGAGGAGGATATTCCACGAAAAATTGTACGTCGAAATATACCTTTTACTTCATATCAGTCTTAATCTTCACAATATTTCATGTTAAACTAAGCTAACAAATTATTTCATATAAAGGGTCAACAAAAAGAACTCCGGCTATCTAAAGCTAGCAGACTTAACTGTGAGCAAAGCTCGGAACATCACACCTCTAGAAGAAGAATGACCAAGACAATAAAGAATAAACGTTTTTTCTCTCAGTAATCAGTCCACTGCAACAAACGGGTTGCCTAATGCCGGTCCGCATTCCAATTCAAATCCAGAGGTTTTTCTGGCGAATGGAAGAATTTTACTTCGTTAAAAGTCTATCTCCAGTTATGATTAGATCCTGGCACCATTGTTTGATGACTTAATAACTCAATTAATTTCTGAGCCCAAAAGAGACAGCATAACGATATTTTTCTTAAGTAGTTGTTTGGCAGAACAATTATGGCTGAGCTTTCATATTAGCCTTGGGGGAATCATCCACACGTCCACAACCAAAAACTCTAAAAAGCAACCAAACAACTTAGTTGCTGAATTATTAACTTTTATTTCGTGCGTAAAAATACATCCACTAAACAACCATAACCCCTTTAAATCAAGCGATGTTTCCATACTCTGACCAAAAAAATTGGAATAAAATATATAGTTTCAAGCTCTTCCCTTTTTTAAACTTAATAGCTCATAATCCGCAACAACTTTTTAAAACACATAAACATAAAACCAATTTAATTTTCATTATATGCTTAACCAAGCAGACAAAAAATTAAGGCTTTCAATTAAAAGCGCAGTTATCTCTTAACGGGAAACCGGAACAATACGCAAGCTTAACATCAACATGGTGTACATGTACAACATGGTAGTAAAGTAGTTGATGGTATTATCTCTTAAGCGCTTATTAAATCACGGTCAATGAATAGGTTTATTATCCGTTTGTTAGGATTAACAACTTTGACTTTATGATACAATTAAAAATGTTAATTCTCAACTTATTTCACTTTATCTCACTAAGTCGCCGTGAACCATTTTACACGAATGTGGATTCTTTATTGCTTCATTGTTCCAGTTTGTTTGTTTTTATTCAACGCCCTCAAAGACTGACCAATTTATATGAAAATGTATACTCTTCATTTTATTTTGTACAGAGAAGAAACAAAAAAATATTGTGGCACGATGTACTAACAGATCCGCGGAGCCGAAGTCTCAACCATCAAAAATTAGAAGGACTTACAATTTACCGCCGCATCCGCATGGCTAGTGTAGATGTAGTTTTTTCGACAAGCTTTACTCTTGGAAGATTTGTCAACTTCTCGCAAAAGGAGTAGGTACCCCAGAAAAATAAAATGCACGACTGGGTCGCACGTACTTGCTCTGTTTGTGCAATAGTACGATGAAAACAAACTGTTCGATCAATAAGAACAACTAATTTTTGAAAAATTTGGTAAAACCTAAAAAATGTTGACTGAAACTGGGAAAACCGATATACGGGAGCTAACGTTAAGAAAACTTTAATATTTAAAATTATGATGTCAACTTTTGGGTGTTGTAAATGATACAAATGTCCACTTATGGCCAAATTACTGTTAAATCAAATTTCCGCTATTATCATGTGTAGCCAAAAACTAAAAATGCAGTTTTCTTTGAAGTATTCTATGTATGTTACATACAAAGTTTCATAAAAATCGGGGGAGCCTTTTTTGAGTAAATTAGAAAAAAACGAAAAAATTGGCCTAAAACTAATGGCTCTTTGTATAGGAGCCACCATTTAAAAATAGAGAAACTGAAAAAAAATCAAAGCCATCTGATAGGAAGCTGTAAGGAACTATACTAAACAAAATTTGAGTGAATTCGATGCAACCGTTGACAACTTATGGCCATTTAAAAAAAAAAGCCGTTAAGAGCAGATCTCCGTTATTTGCATTTTTGACCAAAAACTGAAAACGCACTTCTCTTAAAAACACTAAAAGAATATAACACACAAAGTTTAATTAAAATCGTTAGAGCCGTTTTCGAGAAAATTAGAAAAAACCAAAAAAAGTTGGCTAAAACTCAACGGCTCGTTGTATGGAAGCCACCGTTTAGAAAGGCTTTAGTGAAAAATTTACTAAACTATCCTATAGAACACTATGAAAAACTATGTCAAACAAAATTTGAGTTGATTCAATCAAGCCGTTGTGAACTTATGGCTATTTGGAAAAAAACCTTTAAAACCTGATTTTCGTTACGACTATTTGAGCCAAAAACAAAAAAACGCAGTTTTGTTAGAAATGCTTAAAGTTAGCTAAATTTTAAATTTAATCAAAATCGTTAGAGCCGTTTTCGAGAAAATCGAAATTGAAAAAAACCATTACTTGAAAGGTACAAGTTTGAGCCGGGCTAAGACGAAATAAAAACAATCTCGACAACCGTTTTTCTTGAAATTGCTATATATCAAGTTTGAAGAAAATCCGTCAAGCCGTTTAGACTGTAGCATGACGTGAAAAAGCGCACAGACGCACAGACAGACCGACGGACGGTATGGCGAAAACCACTTTTTTGGGCTTCTCTATCATCGTAATGTCATGTTTGATTAAAACCTCGATTTTTTTTTCTGCACGAAACCAATACTTGCCCTATAGAGCAAGTACAAATTGGAATCAGGGACTGAATCAAGAACCTTCGACGTAACAGTCCCGTGAGAGGCGAAACGTATTTTTTTCAATAGGCTCTTAATAAAGGGTGTTTTTTTTTAAGACGTGTTGTTTTCAAGAAGAAATAAACGCATATAATTTAATGTTATGGCCAAGAATTTAGCTTTATTATAAAGATAAGTTTTTGCCATTATGTTTTAAAAACAATTTTGGGCAAGTGGCCGCCGCTACTGGCTCGAATAAATTCCTGGGCGATTATGTCGTTCGAATTTGGGACGCAGCGCCCGATGCGTCGCGTGAAATAAATTTGCAAACGTTGTTCAGGAGTAAGTCTGTTCATTATGAAATGGCAAACCAAACTGAGCATAAATTAACTGTCAAAAAAACCAACTCCGAAAAAAGTATAGCCAGATTGAAAACCACACGTCTAAAATAAACACCCTTTATTTAATTACTGATGCCAAATCACCACCGCAAGTTTCACGATACATTGTCAGCGCTACAGAACGATGATAACCAACTTCTCATGTCCCGATCGAACCATATGGACCTAGACAGCATGTGGTTCCAACAGGACACCACGGTGCTATGTGCCACACAATAGACCATACTATTGGAGTTCTGCATGAAAGATTTGAGGGTAAAGTCTCTCTCGCAGAGGTGAATTAAACACTAACATCACCCGATTTGACCCCGCTAGACTTTTCTTATGGGCTTTCTGAAGTCGGAGGTCTATGCGAACAATCGCTCTTGCTGAGGTGGATCTATGCGAAAGAGTCATTGAAAATTGGACCACTTGGATCAGTCCCACAGTAAAAATCCGAGGCAGGCATTTCGTAAACACCTCACACACTGTTTCTTTTATTCCATTTCAACATCTACCCGCCCTTATTGAAAAATTCTCTATAACAACAATTCGAAACTTCGGAAAACGATCTTAAAAACTATCACGGTGAAGAGAAATCTTGACACAAAGAAGAGCATATATTTTATCTCATCGCAATCGAGGTAAGGTATTTATCTAAAAACGTGAAGGTTTCCTTGGTTGTTGTTTTCATGTGTGCAGTGAGGCTACTTGGATCATCAGTCAATAAAAAATCATGAATCTTTGAATCGAACAACACCAGCTAAGTTCATAGACTCAAGATATAAATCTTCCACGGGGACCAATCCAATCATCAGACTTCATTAGTGGCGCTCAATTTAAAAATCTTTTAATGCCCAAGCGGGACTTGAACAACCAACTTAGCTTGTGATAATTGTTTTTTTTTTTATAACTGGTTTAATGGAAAAGGTTTAAATTTTTTAAATTAAGTAACTTCCAACTAACTTTCCAACCACATCATAGGCAATTATTGCATTTTCCAATAAACGAAAAAAGAAGCATTCAAAAGTCTCCTGAAACCATTTCATAAAGCATTTCAGATTTATTGGTTGCCAGAGTACTGAGTTAAACCAATGGAAAGTATGCTTTTAAAATTAAATCTGTAATCGTCAAACCAACCCATAATAGGCGAAAGCAAACTGAAGCCAATGTCATAATTAAACGAAAACTTTCTTTCCTCTACGAAACGGATGGACAATTAATTAAGTGCACATATACAAAATATTACCCACACACACACAACTGGAGGAGGGGAGTGCATTCATTCATAACTACCTTTAACCATCATGTATCTAGGAGTCTCTATCATTAGATACTTATTGTGAAGCAATAATTATACTCTTAGTTTAATTTTGTATTTTATTTTTAAAAGAAAATAAATGGAGTTCAAAGAGGCAAAGTAAAGGTACCTAAAAGTTTATGATTTTGGGAGACGAACAAATGGGTACAAAGATGGACGTGACATAACCTTTCTTTCGTTTTTCGAGTTAATTCTTCGTTGTTCCAGTTCATGGGGAAATGTGTTAATAGAACAATGACACGCCCGCTATATCCAACTGTTGTAAAATTGTGTACCAGTAGCCCGTTCTTTTTTTCAGATAGTTCGCAATCAGTTGTCACTAAGCGCCGCGCCGCTGCTATCTTTGCACTAGAGGGCGAAACAGTCAACCGCCATCTCCAGAGTACTAGAGACATAATGAGATAGTCACACAAATTTGATCGTTTGCTAGAGGATCTCTGTGGAAGAACTCAAACTGTATTATGGAATGGCGAAGAATAATCCGATAAGTTTTCGCTATTTATAGGAGACGTCATTGATGCTTAACTTGTTGGAGTAATATTTACGGGAGTGCTTGTGTATGTTATTTCCAGAATTGCAGGTAGCTGGCGAAATAATGTGACTTGGAGTTGAACATCAATAATGGTAAAGGTAGTTCCACACTATCCCACAGTGTAATTCGACATGTCAAAAATGTGTGATGAAACGGGTGTATAATAGCGTGGAAACAGAATATGACAGCGCACATCTCATACAGAGTACTAGAGACATAATGAGATAGTCACACAAATTTGATCATTTGCTAGAGGATCTCTGTGGGATGACATGTGTTTAGATCTGAAATATTTTTGTAGGATTGAATGTAAAACCATTACACATTCCTTCGCACTTTTTTTGACATGTCGTACTACACTGTGGGATAGTATCGAACTACCTTAAGTCAGGAAGCTGTTGAGTCCATTTAAATAAAATTATAGAAAAAGTGGAATTTTGGGGGGCCGGAGTCTTAAGCAGATAGGGTGGCGCAGATGGGACACATTTTGAGTTGTTCTGAAATCGATTTTAAAGATATTGGGATGAAACAAAGCTTGAAATATCGAGTCATGAAAAGAGTTTATCGTTACAATTTAGTCATTTTAACTATCAAAAATGATTTCCATCAAATATAAAACCCCGATGCGTCTCCTGTGTATAGAATCCAGAAAAGAGTTAAAACTGAAGGTCAAGGTGAGAGAAACATTACGGAACGATTTGTTTCACTTTAACTCCGTCGTCGTAATGTATCTTGTCTCAACTTGTTTTGTCGCTACTTTAATAGACAGTGCTTTAGTGTTGCATTTACATACTGAAACAATTTCCCTGTAATACTCGCTCCACTGCGCTGGTGTGCTCTTCAATTTATCCTCGGGCTCAATTTCAGACGTACTGTTAAGTAGAGAGACTCCTCCTTTGACCGCACGACACGAATGTGGAACGCACTAAAGCTGTTTTTATGTCATGGAAAGTGCTTCTCTATTTGCCGTTCGGATTCAGCGGTAGATTGTAGGTCCCTTCCAATCCTGCAGAATATCAACGTACACACAGGAATGGTTGAGAGTGTAAGCCACTAGCACAGCCCAGCCCAGCGTGGAACTGTTGTGCCAAGTATTTATTTATTTTTAAGTGTTGGTGGAAACATGGTATAAGGCTCTGTTCACGATGTTCCAAAGCGTTCCTATACCTACGTGGGAACTCCTTTTTTTTTAATGGTAACAAGAAATAACAATACCAAGAGGGTCAGGTCAACCAATCTAATAAAACATTATCAAACAGCGAGCTTCAAAGTCAGTGTAGTTATGTGCATTGTTCGAAATACTTACATAAATATAGACGACTGACTGTACATCGTATTTCTAAGCAACGATGATTCTTTTTGTCAATATTATTTTTTTCACCTAAAGTAAACACTTCACTCCAACATCAGCCGTGAGAAAATCACTATAAATAGACGAGTAGCCATAGCATTACGTTTCGCCTGAGTGTTGAAAGTGATTCGTTATTATTAGTTATATAGGTAATTATTTTTTGCCTTCTAGCAAAATAGTTGTTTAGTTTAATTTCCGAGTTAAGAAAATAATGACTTTGTTTTAAAAAGATATGTACAACTAAACTACATTGCTTCCAATGAAGTTATTAAATTACGATGTTACATGTAATTTGATATGAATTGATTGTTTATTTAATAATTTCATAGAGCACCTAACCTCACTTAACAAACAAATACATATATACATTTTTAGAAAGAACTCAATACCAACAGGATAGGAGGTTTATGTAAAATTCATATCATCTTGTGTTCTCGAAGAGAACCTGTCGAGTAGGTTGCTAATGAAAAGTACCTAACCTCATTAAATTGAAGTGTCTTGTTTAAATAATTCAATCGAACAGTACAGCAACTTGGTTTGACAACTGACAGGTGGTTGGTATGTTATTTTGTGCAATGTCCAATTTAAATTTCTTTGAGCGATTTCGAAGGTCGTAAAGTTTACTTATTTCAGTTAAAGCATCTCTTTATCACAATAAAAAAACCGATTGAAATGTCGGTGGTAGGTATGGGAACTTTATACAATATCGTCAATTATTGTGAACAATGGTTAACTTGTATCGTTATTTTATTTCAAAATTTCAAAAATGCGCACCATTTCTGTCGTTCTTTTTTGTTGGAGTGTCAAAATGTAACATTCTATAACAATACACAACTCCAACTCATTGACATTGCTGAAATGTCAAAATTAATAAATGACACGATTTGGGTACGAATTGAATTTTATTTTTAAATTGTTTGAACCATTGAACTTTTCTTTATGTGCATAATGCTAAAAATACTTTGAAAATGGAGTTTATTTCAATAATTTAAATAATTTTGCAAGAAGGTTCGATTTTGTAATTTGAAAATGGAGCAGTTAGGCAGATCCAAATATCAAACTTGACACTTCAACACTAATTTTTGACAAAAACCAAATCTGGTGAAAAATCAAAGATGGCTAAAGACTTAAAACTGAATCCGAACAATTTACCCCACTAGTAAGAGTTTTTTTTCGATTTTGACTCTCAAGAATCAGCTAAAACTTAAGGAACTGATGTCGTTATTTTATAGCACTTTCCATTGGAGGAAAAGAAGCGTCCAGAAGCATTCACAAATGAAATGACACTTCTGACGATTCTAAGAAGGGAATTTCTCTTCTTAATTTGAAGTCAGAATCCACTCAAGAAGCATAAATTAAAATGTTATAACTCAATTGTCAGAAACAATATATTGATCAGAGTGTGTCTATCCGCATGCAGCATTGCAGAAAGTTTTGGGAATGTCGACACATGCGTCGAAGCTTAGCAACGAAGTTAAAAGAGCGGCATTGAATACGAGGATCAAGTAAAAATCCATTTGTACCGCGAAACGGGCTGGGCACACCATTTAAAAATTAGCAAAACTTATAGAATTGAATCAATTTTGCTCATTCCATTTGTTTTCAGAATGAGAATGAAAATAATGGAATGTGCTGAGCGCTTTCGTCTTTCTATTATAACTAGGTACCTATGAAGAGCATTGGCTCCGAAGGCGCTTTTCTTAGCTCCGCTTACAACTTTTGTAAAAATATTTTCTTTTAATTAATTAAAAAAATTAATTATTTAAAAGGAATCTGACGATAGATTCGGTTGCTTTGAGTTAAATTTAACTTTGTAGCAGCAAACTAAATACCAGTTATACAATAGTGGTTCAGCACTGAACATCAAATAAAATAAATTGTTGGCACAACAGCTCCAAGCGGGGCCGGGGCCTGTGACTTACACTCTCAACCATTCCTGTGTGTGCGTTGGTATTCTGCAGGAATGGAAGGGACCTACAATTTACCGCCGAATCCGAACGGCTAACAGAGAAGCACTTTCCATGACATTAATTACTCTTGGAGGATTTGTCGCTTCCTCGCAAGAGGCAGTACCCCGGAAAAAAACTTAAGGTGGCAACCTCAGAGATCGAACCCTGAACCTTCGGCGTAGCAGTCCGACACACTAACCACTACGCCACGGGGTACTACCAGCACTGAACATCGTTGGTTTTAAATTCTTGATCGGTGGATCAACTTTGTTTAATCAGCGGTAATCGGACTATTTAACCACCACGAACCGAGTTACACAACCTTCAATCCATTTTCTATGATCTTTTTAAAGTATTTATTATTTCTGTGATGAAAAGGATGAGAACTGTTGCACAACTTGCTTCAAGCTCTGTAATTCATTTTCATTCTTAGTATGCATAGTTGAGGGTGTGGTTGAAAAGTGGTTTGAGAATTAATCTACCGATTTCTACAGATTTAATAAAGTTAATCTACGAGTTAGTGTTCAGTACTGATCTACTTTGGAGAGCTGGTGCCTGCTGAACAAAATGAATTTTTATGATTGAAAGTTTCGTGTGGAAGCCACACACTGTTTCCTAGTGATTTTTTTATTGAAACTTCATAATATATTCAGTGATTTCAAGAAATCTATCCTCTATCAAAATAAAAATGCATTTTTTTTTAAAAAGCTTCTTAAAGAAAATTCTTTCTGTGTCTTCCCCCGAAAAAAAAACTAACTAGACAGCAAAAGGTACCTACCTAGTTTCCTTAGTCCTTATAATATGTTTCATGTTTAACTCTGGGCTCCGTTCTTCTTCAACTGAGATAGTAAATATTAAAAGATTCCCAAATGTTTCCCCATAATATATTTCCATTCTTCTTGCAACATGCGAACTCAATTTATTTTTTGCTTCATGACTAAAAAGAATCAATGGGATGCGGATGGTTTGTTTTGGAAGGACAGAGGGGAAGGGCTTCGGGCTTAATGTAATAACAGTATGTTGTTCCGTTGCGTTTCCAGAATATTTAATTTATTATTACATATATTAATAATAGACCAATCTGCTCACATTCTTGTCCTCATCAAATATTAACTTCCATTAAATATATTTTTGGTTTATCAAACATATCTATGTAATGTTCTTCGAAAAGAAAAACAAAAACTCATTCGCATTTGTCGGTCTTAAATTAATTATGTCCTCCGGCTGTAGGAAATGTTGAAGTTTTTCAAGGTTAAGTTAAATTTTTACGAGTTTCTTGTGATAAACATTTATATCCATCAATTTTTTTTTGATACAACCAAAATAAGATAAAACTTTTATAATAATTTTATTACTCAACCCACCGGATAACATTTTAAAAAGTTTTTTTTTTATGAGCAAAGTGATGGGATTTAGGCAGATGATAGATATTTTGAGGCAACATTTTGTTTCTATTTTCGCTTTTCCATCAGTTCTGAAATTTTGCTTTTAATGTGGCATCAAATGTCTATTAACGTCAAAGATTTATCTTATCAATCAAATTAACTCTGATTGACAACTTCATAAACAGAATAAAGGAGATTCCTCTCATGTAGGTATGTACTCGTATCTTAAAAGGAAAACTGAAACAAAATTATTTGAATGAAATTATGTAAGTGCTTTGATAAACATTTGTTTTGGAACTTTTTGACAACCCATTAAATTATGTAAAATGGAAAAGTGGTGCGCAAAGATTTCAGTGAAATCAAATTTATAACTAAGTTTTATCATAGACTTACTAATAATTAAGACATGCCGCTTAATAGAAGAAAAAAGGAACTGATTTGAGATTGCCTCCACCTTTTTCCTCCCTTCTTTTTCCCTTTTTTTTCTATGAAGCGGCCTGTCTTTATTATTAGTTAGTCTATGGTTTTATGTACTTTCTCCGTGGGTTCTGAGGTGTTCACAACTCCAAATAATACCCACAAAGAGATTTAAATTTGTTAGATATAGTAGATATTAAGGATTTTTTTTCGATGGCACTACAAAGCGTAGGCCTTCGGGCCCTCACTTGATATACGATTCTGGCTGGATATTTGTATCTATACTACTGTCTCCAATTGCTCACTCCAAGGTCCAAGCATGTGGAGTGGTCCCTCTAATCGATCACTCTATTAAAGATTAAATCTACTTTAGTGGGTTCTTCCCTCTGGAATTGCGTCAATGTTCGTTCGATCTGCCCAATCATCTTAGCCATTAGAAAAGATTATTTTACAAGGCTTATTTCGTTGTACAGCACATACAACTCGTTGTTGTATTCTTCGCTAGAATTTTTTTTCTTGCTGTACGCAAACAGGACCATAAATCGTCCGTAGGACTTTCCCCTCGAATAAAGTTAGGGAGCTCTCCGAATGGGTAGGGGTAAATGCTGCTATAAAACAGGACCGGAAAGAAGAATGATTTGTACGGCGCGTTTGTACAGTGTTTCCATGGTTCTTCTAGATAGAACTTTATTTGCCAATTGTCCAAGAAAATAGCGATAAGGAACATTCACTTTACGTTTGGTCTCTGTTGGGGAACCCTGAAGTCACCTATACAGACCGGCGTTTGTTGATGGAAACATATGATTCGTATTGTCCCCGTTTATAATCAGTCCCATTTTTCTTGCCCCTGACTTTGTGGATTACAGCAGTGTAATCAGCAAAATGCGTTAATTTATTAAGAGAGTACCCATTTGTTGCGTACAAATTTCTTGAGCTCCATGATTGAGGCAGCTGCTTTGGATTAAGAATTCTGTTGTTTTCTGCCTCGTTGCTAGACAAAAGTATATTGGTCATTTCTGATAAATTACCCATTGGGTACATCAACGGTGTAGAAAAATTCAAAATGTCGGTGTCACAAAATGTGTTGTGAATGGTGCATTGGATTGTGGGTTCCATTATATCGTAAAGAGTGCAGACACTTCTCGTGTGGGTAAAGGCTCTATTGGACACGAAGTCAGGAAAAGGTTGATTTCATTATTCCCTAAAAAAACTGAAATATGTCTTAATGCTCGTCCATATTATGGCGAATGATGCCGACCGGCCAAGCCGAATAAGTGTGGAGTATGGACGTGCCGAAAGCCGTCGCGAACCGAACCGAACTCAAACCGAATCAAATGGATACTCGTTCGGCTTGGCCGATCGGCATTATTCGGCATAATATGGACGCGTCTTTACAGTATTTTTGTAAAAATTTTCATAAAAAAAAATTATTGTTTTGTTATTAAAACTGATTATACCCTATAAAAAGGGTCCACTCGAAGATTTCTTGTTTTTCGTTTCCAAACGAGTTTTTAATAATGAGTAGGTACTATGTACTTCCGAAACTTGTATGTCTCGCAATACTAAAAAAAATACAAAAAATGAATGTTTCCACAGACAAAAGCAAAACAAATCCGATAAGTGAAGGTTCCTTCATCCATACATATCTATATCTACATGAAGTCTTGTTAAGTTGAGTCAAATACAACACACAAGGAGTATTACAAACTGAATTGATCCCAATAAGAGAGTAGCTCGCCGATCTTCTCGTCGAAGTCAACATCTCGCCAGCAAAGTTCGTCCTCCTCCGATCGATTGACGATCGTCTGGATTGTGGTTTTCTTCCTCCGCAACTTTGTTTAAATATTTTTTCTTTCTTTCGATTTATTGCTTTCTTGTGTCCCATAAGAAAAAAGAACATGAAATCTAAACAACCCAGCCAAGAAGTGACTTCTCCCCCCAACCCCAACGCAAGCGACGCATCTCCTTCTTGCAATGTCCCATTCTTCATCATCATCATCGTCTGGCAATCAAACGGAAGCTCAATTAGACTATCCAAGAAGAAGAAATGATCTGTGCTGATGATGAAAAACGGCTGCCAGCACATAATTCATCTTATGAATTCAATAAACGAAATAAAGATACGAAATATCAGTTTAGGAGTCGATAGCTATTAAGACTCCAACAAAACTCTAATAAGGCAGGGAGCGGATATGATGACCTTGTTAGTTTAAATTGGTTTTTTTTAATTTTTGTGGTTTCTATATCTGCGATGCGTCTGCACAAAGTACGAGTATAGTTTAACATCTTTTCTTTTTATTCTTTCGCAACAAAAAACGTCAAATCAAGAAGTGACAGAAGGAGGTAAGCTACAATAATCTCGTAATGTGGTTGTATGTATGTATGTTGTCATGGATTGCAATAAATTGTTTGCTTACACATTCACTGTGGATTTGTGACGTTAATGGGGCATATCTCAACTGATCTGCAATTGCTGATCAATCAGTGGATTTTCAATTGATGTATACAAAAATGACTTTTGGCTTTGATGGACAGTCACAGTTGTTGGTGAGTTGTTCGCTGCATTACAAATGACTTATATCGCATAAGCGAGTTCCAAGACCAAGTAAACTGGCGGAGTACGAACATTTCGTGGAAATATGCGAAATTAGTTTTGTTTGTTTTCTCTGTATTTGCAGAATGACATGATGGATTTTGAATTTCAAAGAATTCAAGAATTGAAATATAACAGTTATATTGATTGTGTGGAAAATCAACATATCATTTAAAGGGAATTTACGTCAAACGTCATTTCCATATAAGCGCTGTGTAAAATGTTTAAGAAAAATCGAAAGCCAGACATTTAGGTATTAAACAATTTTAACGAGAAATTTAACTTTTTTCTTAATTATGATGTTTATTATAAAATGCGTTTACATTTAAACAACTTTAATGATTTGATCTTATGAAGAAACTAATAATGGCGGCTCCTATAAATAACTTTTGTGTTTTTAAATTTAGACCTCTTAGTAGAAATTTGGAAGATGCGACTCACTTAGTATTTCTTAAAAAAAAAAAAACAATTACTGTTTTAGTGTGCTAATATTTCTTTAAACAATAAAATACACATGTCAAAAACGGTGCTGGAATTAAAGTAAACCAACTCTACCGGCTCATTATTACGGCCCCAGACTCAGTGACTCAGTGTCAATTTTTCCCAACATTTTATTCGTGTACATGTAATATTTTTAATATAGGTCCTGCATGCATCTTCGATTCCGACTACTCTTCTGTTCTATTATGAATCACATGTTGTTGATTGCTTTTCACCTGGCCGGTACTGTAATAAAGACAGAACAATAAATCTTACATTCATTTTAAGGACTTTTAAAAGCCTAATAGACAAATACTTGTATTTGCAGACTGTCTTTCCAAATGTAAAAGGGTGTAACAGCACAATGTCATAAACGCTGTGGAAACACAGTAATTACGCACTATGACTACGCTCTTGATACTGATTTCTAAAATACTTTTTCTACTTTCTGGATTACCGTGCAACGTGCAAGGCATAAGGAGCTATGAGAACTACTCCAACAGAAGGGTGGACAAATTAATCCACAATGCCTATAAGGACTATTCACATGAGAGTGACCAACGAATGGAAGAATTGACGAACAAATCAGATTTTAAGCATTTAAACAGCTAATTTCTTGGCTAAAACGTGACCGCTCGATAGAGCTTAGAGATTGAATTTTAAAATATGTATGTACATATATTAAAATATGCGATTTCAATTGTTTAAATTAGTCAAATAAATTGTTCGCCGCGAGCTACAAAGTGATTGCTACGAATACGAACTGTCAAACTCTATTCGCGTTCCACATACCATCCAAATCGCAACGATTAAATTATTCGCTCGCGATAAACGTCAAACATAACCTCATTGCGCATTTGTTTGTTTTGATTTGTTGTTGACTTTCATGGCTAGCAGCATGGAAAAAACGGTAAAAATAATTTGTATTAAAAATTTGAGAATCATAGAACAAAAATATCATTACCTTTTTAATTTCAAATTAATTTTGTTGATTTCAGGAATTTGATGAAAGGCTTATTTTGGAAAATGAAGCCAATCCAGCACTTTACCAAAAAACAAATAAAGAATATTCTGATAGATACAAAAAAGAAGGATGGCAAAACATTTCATTTATTTTAAATACAGATGGTAAGTTGAAAAACTCCTTGTTGATTATATTCTATTTTAATAATTTAAACTTAACTTGCATTACAAATTTGTAAGGATCGATGGAAGAACTTGCGAGACACCTTTGCGAAGTGCTACAAAAGAAAAAAAAATATACCAAGTGGGTCACAAGGGTTTCCTAACAAAAAACCTTCGAGTTTTGCTTATCGGCTGTATACATTTTTTTTCCTTTTTTAATATTTTCAGCATGTAAAAACACGAAATTCTATTTCTTGCTAGCAGACGTTTTAACTCCATTTTTACAAAAAAAAAAATAAAAGAAACATCAAAAGGAATTTCCAAGTTGTCATTAAGTAGTTCTGTTCAGAAAACGGCGGTCTTAATTTTTGTCTTTTGTCCGAAGCTTTTTGCACATGTTTCGCTAGTATCGACACTGGCCATATCTTTGAATTAAAAAACTATTAATATAGGCGCATGCCAGCAATTGCTGTTGGTGCAGGTTTGTAGTTAACCAGAATTTCTATAATTGACGCCAAATTCCCCTGCCTTTGTAAAAACCAAACAAAATTCAAAACCAAATCATTCGAGTATTCTTAATCCGATATTGATACTAATCCCCAACATGAGCTTTTCAATCTGGAACTGAAGAGTGAAGATGAAAATCTTGCATATCTGAATTCTGTTGTCAATGCAAAGACAAATCAGATTCACCGAAAAATTTAAAAACATAAGGCGTTATGAAGTGTCTCAACAAATATAAAAATTGAACTTTTATATAAACAAAAAAAAAATATTGTTTGATTAAGTTCATCGAGCTGTATCATTTATTTATGCACCTCTTTAAAACCAGCTGCCAAAAAGTTCAAACAGACAAGACACATCAAACACCCAAGAAACGTGTCACTTCCAGCAGCTCACATTCAGCTGTCTTCCTCAGCAACTGACAGTCCAAAATTAAATTTTATTTAGCGATAATGAATTTGTGAATTTATTCTTTCTATTTGCTCGATGACAGTGACACCCAGATCGCATCGCATCGGCAAATACACGAACAAAATAAAAAAAAAACGCGGCATTTCTATTTATGTTTCAATCGCGATTAAACTTCGTGTACTCGTATACGCACTTCTGGGGAGAAGTATAAAAAAACGGGATAACAAATCTTCAAATAAGATAAACATAAAAAAGAGAAGCAACAAGGAAGCACAACGGCATTCGGGTTGATTTTCAATTGCTTACATTGTGTACGGTGACGTTTAGCACACTTTTAGACAGAGCCAGTCCAATCAAGCTTTGGCGCCCTTTATGATTGCGTGCAACTATTAGCTTTGTTTGTTGAACTTTACCCAGGGTCGCCCCAGGTTTTCTTGACAACTCCAAGAGTTATCAAAACAACCTGGGTTTTTCCGTTCTCAAAAAACGCATTGGGGCTGCTAATTGTATATTTTCCACAACGCACAAAATCAAAAGTTTTCATTTTACTTTATTTGTATGATTTTTAGGCATATACTTTTCTCAAAATAAATGCATTTACTTGCATTTCATTTAATTTGTTTCGAAAAAAAAATATATTATAAATCAAAAACAGAAGAAAAATACAAAAGAAATGCTTGACAGCAAGTCATTTCAACAGCTGATTCGTTACCTCAACTCGCCCCAGCTAAATACCAAGATGTGACTTCAGGGCGAACCCAGGTTTAAAAAAACTGAAAATTTTCTCTTGGGGGCTAGTTGAGGTATTTCAAAAACGAGTTGTGGCGACCCCAGGGTGACTTCAGGGCTCAACAAACAAAGCTATTCTACGAGTAGATTTAAGTGTTCAGACGTTTTGACGCGAAACATTTATTGCAAATAATGTTTTTTTCCCTGTTCCCTATCCGTAACTTAGAAATGTCAGTGGATTTCCAAGAAATGTCAAAAAGGCACTTGGTTTCCGTGTAACAAAATAAAATGGTCAGTATTATTTTTAGTAATGGAATTAATTTACCGAAATTGAACAAACGAATTAATTGAATGTCAAAAAAAAAACACATGCAAAACATTGCTACGCTCAAGAGCAACCTTTGCCTGTGTATTTCCATGTTAGAAGTAAAAATTAAGAACCGATTCAAAAAAGCTATATCATACAACGTTGTGTGTCAACTAGATGACTCCTGGCCCATATGACCTTCTGGAATTACACAAAATACTAGAACACCAACAAACTTCGAACTTTGCCACTGTTTTTGGCGCCAAGTCGATGTGAAAATACCAAAAGTTGAAGGCCTTCGCACCGAGATATATGACAACTCAGTCGAAAATTCGCTGAAAAGAAAATTCACCTTAGAAGTAAAGATTTTCTTGTTTTGGTATGTTGCAGTGAAGAGCAGAGTTCTCGATGTGTCAAACTACGAGTTTTGGAGTGTTGCTTCTACCATTTTTTTTTTTTTAGTCTTTGGGTATTCTATAGACTTCTGGTCTGGTCTCTGGTCCTGGAGTCACTGGGTGTTTCTAGTTCTACGTAATGCGTAATGAAATGCGTAGATTTAAGATCTCTGCTTCTACAAAACTTGAATACGAATTTTATGTCGATTACTTCCGTTAGTACCTCCTCGCCCTTACTTCCAAGTACACAAATATTTTCTTCTTTTCCCACTATTGACTGATTGCCATTTTCTATGAGAAGTGGTCAGTATAGTTGGCCATATTAACTTTTGCAAGCACGGCCAAGAGTGCTTGACAAAGTTGAAAGTTAGACAGTGAGAATCTTATAAGTTCCTACTTCCGTAAGTGTAGACGAAGGCAAAAGGTTTTCAATAAAACTTTTTAAAATTTGCGTCTGCAAGCTGAACAAGGATGTTGCGTCTGCAGTATTAACTTTACAAGAAAGGCGTTACAGAAAGGCCAACACCCTCATTGTCACACTCGCAAAACTTGCGTGCGAACAAAGACTGCTAAAAGAAGTAAATATCATTTAAATAACTGACAGACAGCTATGCATGTCTAGTATGGAGTACGGAAACAAACATTCCCCTCATTTTTGACAGATGTACCTAAGCTTGTTGTTTGCTTGTGCCTTTTATATTTGGGCAAGTATTTCCGCGCCCTTTCCGATCGCGTTATTTCTAAATTATATTCAAGCCGCCCATGTACGTTGTCTTTCACAGTCAGATATTAAGAAATACATTGCTGTATCATCAAAATCCAAGAACTTCTTGGAACATTGAAAGATTGGAGTTCATACTTTGAGACGCACAAATTATATTATCTTTCAACACCTATAGTCGCTAAACATGAACGGCAAACGCAATAAAACTAATCTTATAAACATTTTCACGCATGAACTGCATTAACTAAAAATAAACAACACACAAAGAAGTCCTCATTCCCAGTTCAGCTATGCTAAATTGATGGCAACATGTCTTTAGGATTGTACAAAATTGCCCCTGCAGAATAGCACATAGCGTCAGAAGTCTTATTACGTCTGTTCTTTTGTTTACTGAGGAATATAAAAAAAATTATGCTGACTTGTTATTAGCATATTAATTTTAACATGCTGTGCTGCTGGCCTGGCATGATGTATGTGACAAGTTAAAAATATGGGTCAGTTATTGTGTGGTACTTAGTAAACGGAATTAATCATTGTCGGCCATAACTAATTAAATAGAATTAGCAGTAAAAATTAGTTTATTCATCTATCGTTTAACTTCCAAGAGACAAAAGACTAATCACAACGCTTCATACTTTTATCGGGGTCTGTCAAATCTGACAGTAGACGTATTGAACCCTTTTGGAGAGTGGATTGGAGAATGGAGACACAGAGTTGAGAAGTTTCTTTATCGAAAGGTCAGTTTTCAGTAGAAAATGTGAACATTTTTTAAATAGATATGAATAGGTGCGTTCTGATTACTTTGTACCTAATCCGATATTCTGATCTGCTTCTAACTATAAAAGGTACTGAAATTAATTTTGTTTAAATGTCAACAGAATCGAATGTTTGCTTTTCGTTTTCATGGCGCATGAAAGTGAATTCTTATATGAAAGAAATATACACACAAGGACGGAAGGTGATTATTGAAATGATGACTTTTTGGGGAGAAAATATTGATTTTTGTTTACCATCCTCAATTATTGTTGTTATGTATGTACGAGTATGTGTTTTGAGTTCAAAAATAGAAAACGGAGAACCAAAAAACAAAAATAAAAGGACAATCTCTCGAACGGTATTTTTTATTCTTTGAAGTATACTTTGGATAACAAAATATCTTGATTTTTTGTTGTTGATGTTAGGTGTGAGAATTGTTGAAATAAGGTTTTTTTTTTGTTATTGTGATGGACTTTTATGTGAAATTAGTTGCATAATATAACAACTGAAAGCACTTTTAAATTGGGAGGGAATCAAACAACAAGATATTTACCATGGGCAGGAATTTCGTAAGGATTAAATTATCGTCAACGTTACTTTTAGAAAACAGAAATTACGTAGGTACACAAAATTAACTACGTAGGTATTTGTTGTTTAAGGCCATTGGATTGCCAATATACTCTGACTTCGGCTTCCATGAATTTGAATTCAAGGATTATTGTGAAACAGATGACCCTGTAGTTTCCATTTGACAGATTGTTTTACTGTTTTCGTCAGTGCATGGTAGGTATATCCAAAACTATTTCCGTTGAATTATGTCTGCATTTAATTAATTCTGTCTGACTATGTTTCACAGTTTAACGTTCAAAATGGTTTGGGACCAATGGATCTTCAAAATTTACAACAGAATAACTTGTTGTGTGCTTCAGCCCATGAACATGATCATTATTTAGGTACTCATATTAGCCACCAAATTTCCCAGGTTGCACATCACCTGCTGAAAACGTTGATCGTCTAGGGTATATAGTTCGGTTCGATTGACCATCTTGTCGCAACTTAACACCCGCGACAAGTGTGAATCCCTGCATTTAATTTGCTCCTGTATTTCACTTTCGCTTGAGTAGGTAAGGCGTTAGGGTACCTATATACAATTAGAATTAATTTTTTTACGCTTCAATAAAAAATTTCCACAAAGATGAAGGTATAACAAGTTTAAGGGCTTTTTCAAACTCAATGAAAACCGCACGAAAGTAATATCTTGTGGTTCTGGTTGTTTGGATGGTTTGCAAGTAGCGTGCATGAATGTTCACTACGAAACTGGAAATCAAAGAAGCAATATTCTTGCGGTTATCTACTTAAAAAAAGAAAAAAGAAAGATATTGGAAATTGGATTCTTCCAAAACTACCATATCTGTAAATCGTCGAAGTTGTGGCATTAAAAGAAAAAATTATATTTTATTAAATATTTTATTAGTATTCAAAAATTAATATTTAAAGAAATTGAAGAAAGTTTATTAACAGTTTTTATTGTGACTTGCTAACATCAGGTTACTACGACGAATTAAATCTTGTTGCGTCCTTTTTGCGTAATTCAAACTTCAAAGGTTGCTAAGATTTATATATTTATGTATATATTTAGATATTTTTTTTTTGTAAAGAGGTGTAAGGTGTTATAATTAACAATATCAGTTTCCATTTTTTGAAGTTTTAAACAAAATTTTGCTCTGAAATCGCTTTTCGTATCGGAACACAATTAAGCTTCATTTTTAACTAATGCCTCTTTTACAGGCAAATTGAGTGTTAAAGTGCTCTTTGAATGAGATAAGTATTCCGAATTTTGATGAAATATTTTAAAGAAAGCAGTAAAAGACGCGACACTTCTTGCATAATAAATGGAAACATAATAGTAGCTTGTGTGTTTTTTTTTAAAGAATGCCAGTCATTGTTCTGGTTGATGGTTTTCTATACCCAAATTCCAATTTTTATTTTGTAGTAATTATTACCTATTGAATTTTAAATATTAACCTATCACAAGAATCCATTGTGCCTAAGTAAAGTTATGGACTTGAGTTAATCCCGTCCTTCTGCAGCCTGTTTGAAATATCATGCATTAATATAGTAACTCTAACTACCTTTTACATTGTCAAGCATAAAATCGTGAAATAAAATCAAACTATCTGCATACCCACATTCGTTTGTTGGACTAAAAAATTCTACATCTACATTAACCAAGACCAAAGCACATCATACGTCATACCCTATACAAAATAAAGCCGACAAAAGAATGGCGCGAAAAAATGAAAGGTATTCGCGTTGTTTGTTTACACAGCAAATCATTAATTCTCATTTGGAATCGAAATGCAAAGGCTTTTTCATCGTGTTTCACAATACGACCAGACGATAGCGACGTGACGGACGAACGCTTGGAAAGTATTTAATGATGAATGCACGCAACAAGGAACCCGAACGTTTACTTTTCGTTGGCGTTTGCAAAAATGAAAAAAAATAAGCATTTGTAAAATGTATTTCCACTTCTAATCAAAGATGCGTGATCTGCTTGATTTGTTGTTTGAAATTGGTTTCATTAATTTGCATGGGTAACACATATACCTACTTGCGAAAAATAAAGGTAGGTCTAGGTACCTAAATACCTATAATGTTTCAAAGCATAAAAAGCGTTCGCTGATAGTTTTATTCGAAAATATTTGGATTTCGGGGTAAAACTCGATCTTTAGTTTTTGATAAAACTACTACATCCAAAGATTGAAAACACACACCTGCATGAGAAAAAATGTTACAATTTCTTTAATAAGAACTCGATTACACGGCCGAAAAAAGTTCGTATTTCACCGTCATGCTTTCAATATTTAAAAGTTTTCTTTAAATTAGCCAGGAACTGATGAAGTTTCATAATAGCTTCTTCTTTAAACTTAACCCAGGCTCAACCTAGGTATTCTTGAGAGTTGCTGACAAACCTGAGTTTTTTGGTTCTCAAAAATCACAGCAGGGCTGCTGAATGTGTTTTTATCACAACCCAGAATTTTAAAAGTTTGCATTATGCGTTATTTGTTGGATCAAAATAAATCCATTAATTTTCATTTATTTTTGTATGAATATAAAGAAGTGAAAAATTCAAATACAGAAGAAACAAACGGCATATTCTTGACAGAAAACGTCACTTCAACTCTCCCACGCACCTTTACCTATAGGTCGACTTCTTGGTGACTTCAGTGAGACAGCAGATATCAAAAAACAGAGAATTTTCTCGCGTTACGGGGAGTTGAAGTTTTTCAAAAATTAATTTGTGGTAACCTCAGAACCAGTGCTGCCACCCTACTCCTTTAGCAGTAGATCTACTGCGATTAGTCGCAAATTAAAATCTACTGCGCAGCAAAACGAATCTACTCCTCTTTCAGTTTTGAAAATTATGCGTAACTTATGTTCACTCTGACTGCATCGGCATCCACCGAGTATCCAAAGTTACATTCGTTCGTTTATAAATTTCTTGCTTTTAAATATATATACCTATGGTTATTTCACAACCGGTTTGATAATTTTTTTTTTAAATATTATTTCCCTGATCAGAACTACAATGTTCTAGAAATTCCCAATCTTAAACAAAACTCTTGTGCTTTCGAAAAGTTTATTAAAAATAAACTATAAATTTTTGAAAAAAACTGGTCGACCAATTTTAGAATTATTTTTTAAATTCTAAACAGTAAAAGAAATCAGGTTAACTTCATTTTGTACAAAAAAAAAACGTTTTATGTTGTGGTTTGTAAGTGATTAATAAAATTTCATACAATTTTTTCACTGCTAATTTTTTTTCTTCAAAATCTCAAGCCCCAAGACCACTGTTTCATATAAGAGCAAGTTCGTGCGACCCAGTCGTGCAGTTTATTTATATTTGCAGTATTTTCTCAAATCTACTGCGGTATATTGCAATCTACTGCCTTTATTTCTCAAATATACTGCGCTCAATTGTCTATAAGGTGGCAGCACTGCTCAGAACGACTTCAGGGATCAACGAACAAAACTAATGAGTCACGGACAAACATTTAGTGTAGTGTAACGTCCGTGATACACAGAGATATCAGTTATGCTGAGTTGATATTGATACCACGACGATCATGTTTTTTAAGGGGTCACAATCATTTTTTATTATACCTACCATTTTATTTCTTGAGTGAAGTCTATGTTTTGGTGATGTTATGAACATAAATTTCCCTACGAATAGAAGCGAGCAATTTCGTTCTCATATGCAAAGTAGTGTTGGCTAAACATCGAAATATTTTACTATCGATAGTATCGATGTTTTTCAGAAAAACTATCGATACTATCGATAGTTTTTTAAAATCATTAATCAATCAAAGTGAAAATGAAATAATTCTGTTTAAATAAAAAATAAAATAAAAAAACAAGCTTTAAACAAAATAAAACAATGCCATGTTAGTTTATTATAAGTTCAAGAGAAATGTGCAAAGCATTATGTAGAAGGAAAAGCAAAAAGAAACATAAATTAAGTCTTTAAAATTTTTTTGAATTATGTTTGATAAAAAGCAAATGGTTAAGTTTTTATCTTTGAGGCGATTTCTTTTTTGGTCATTATCTCTCCTGCTCTGGAAAAAATTCGTTCAGAAGGAACCGAAGGAGCTGGAATGCAGAGATATACTTAATCGCGATTTCTCGTAGTTAACTTGTTGATTGATTCCAATACGTAAGTGAACAAGAACTTCTATACATTAAAGATTTTTCCAAGTAGTGACGTATGTCAATTATGGCTTCTGCTTCTGTCAAGCGAGTCTTTTTTTTTATAATGCACTCGCACTTAAGGGGATATGAATACCCTTATAATGATTTAACATGTGCCAGCAAGGATAGAAGGAATAGAAAGATAGGAAAGAGTCAGAGACACTTGGATATCCCAAGACACCTGGGACAAAATCGAGCTTCGTAAATCGTTGAAGGTGCAATTAAACGCCGAGACAGACGCTCAACGAAAGGCTGAATTGCGAAGCGAATATCGGATAGCACACAAGTTGGTCTATCGTTGTGTGAGACGTGACAGGAGGGTGAGGATAGACGGGCTCGCTGAAAATGCTGAAAACGCTGCAAGAAGAGGAGATATCCGAGAATTGTACCAAATATCCAAAGAAGTTGTCGGAAAAAAAAACCAACACTAATCATCCTGTAATGGATGTGGATGGGACACTTTTGGTATCAATTGAAGACCAGCTACGCAGGTGGAAGGATCATTTTTGTGTCCTGCTAAATGAAGATTCCATTGAACAGAGTGCTGAAGTGCCCCAACTAAACGAGATGCGTAGATCCTGTAGGGGTATTGACATCGAACCTCCTTCAGTTGCGGAAATCCAATCGTCGATAAATCTCCTCAAAAACAACAAAGCAGCCGGTCTTGATGGTGTACCAGCTGAATTCCTGAAAGCTGATCCCGTCATAGCAGCAAGTATTTTGCATCCGCTGATACAAACTGTTTGGGAAAACGAAACCTATCCCAGGGAGTGGAAGGATGGAGTGATTGTTAAGTTACCAAAGAAAGGTGATCTTAAGAACTGCAACAATTGGCGTGGTATTACCGTTTTGTCCGTTTTTCCAAAGTTAATGGCAACTTTAATCCTCGAACGGATAAAGGCTAGAATAGAGTCTACACTCAAGAGGCATCAAGCTGGCTTCCGCAGCGGTCGTTCGTGTGTCGATCATATCAACACTCTGCGCATCGTCCTTGAGCAGTCTGCGGAATTCCAAACACCGCTTTACCTCATGTTCGTAGATTTTGAGAAGGCATTTGACCGAGTTAACCGAGAATGTATATTTAGATCACTTCTTGGTAGAGGAATTCCCCCAAAAATTGTCGCCATTATAAGGGAGTCTTACAACAATGCGAGGTGTTTTGTGTTGCATAATGGGCAGCTATCCGACTCTTTTGAAGTGCGTCAGGGTGTGAGACAAGGGGACGTTCTATCGCCAATCCTTTTTCTGCTGGCGATAGATGATGTTTTGACGGCCAGCGTTGGTACAACGGAGAGGCAGGGCATTCAATGGAGACCGTTTGAAAGGCTTAGCCATTTAGACTATGCCGACGATATATGTCTCATGGCAAATAACATCAGTGGGCTGAACGTGATGTGTCAATCTCTGCTATTGAAAGGAGAATCGTGCGGTCTTAGAATAAATAGCAAAAAGACAAAAATAATGCTAACAGGACCCCCTTCACAACAACAACAACAACGTATTATTCTGCATGACACGCCTGTTGAAGAGGTCGAGCAGTTCAATTACCTTGGAAGTACTGTATCAGCAAATGGTGGTACGGATCTGGACGTAAAAAGCAGAATAAATAAAGCTCGCGTTGCCTTTGGTTCTCTGTCTCAAATTTGGAGATCCAGTCAAATATCCTTACGCACTAAGTTGAGATTCTTCGAATCCAACGTTAAATCCGTGCTATTATATGCTTGCGAAACCTGGAAAGTCTCGGCTACCATCTCGAGAAAATCGCAGGCTTTTGTGAATCGCTGTCTACGTCACATTCTAAAGATTCGCTGGCCACAAACTATTTCAAACCAGGAATTGTGGCGCAGGACAAGTCAGGAGCGGTTGGACGTAGACATAAGAAAGCGTAAATGGCAATGGATTGGTCACACACTTAGGAAACCAAACAATGATATTGCAAAGCAGTCTTTTGAATGGAATCCTCAGGGTTCACGTCGGGTTGGAAGACCAAGAACAACATGGAAGTCAACAGTTGTAGCAGAAGCTAATTCCCAGAGAAAGACGTGGCCACAGTTAAGATATCTAGCTGCAGATCGTGAAGGATGGAGACGTTTTGTTGGCGCCCTATGCCCCGAGCGGGGTTACAGGACTTGATGATGATGATGATAAAGAAACTCACTCATTACTACAGTTTGTGTATCAAAGAACTGGAATTTGAATTTGCAAGTATACAGGGATGTCGAAGAGCGAAGAAAAATTTTCTAAAAAGTTATATTCAATTTTGATATTAAAATATTTGTTGAAATATTTGTCCTCTTCGATAGTATCGATAATTTTTGACTATCGATACTATCGCCGATAGTTTAAAACTATCGATAGTATCGATAGACTATCGATGTTTAGCCAACACTAATGCAAAGTGAGGATACCCTACATTTCTGTGAACTATATCCAGCGCTCTGTCCTGGCTCTATTGGGAGCCAGTTATGAGTTCTGTTACCTATACATTTTATGTGAAATTTGATTGTGCAAGTAATAGTAGCAATGACTCTATTCAAAAGTCCCATCGAATCACCAGGAAGACAGGGAGAAAAACTGCGAAATAATTAATTTCCGTAATTTTTGTTAATTTCATGTGAAATGCGATCTCCATCTGATTCATTTATATTATTGATTATAATTGAAATTTAATTATATATGATGAAACATATTAAAAAGCTGACTGCCTGCTCTTGTCTGTTGCAAGTAGAAATAAAGCAATGTCACAAGAGGTAAATGGGCATTAATTTCAATTTATGTGCAGTCGGTTTGTTAATTGAACAGAAATGAACAATTAATTTGCGATGTCCTTTGAAATGCGACTTGATATGGTTAATTTATTTTTTCGATTTATAACATTTGAAACAAGCTCGTAGTGGTGGACGAAGTCCAGAACTAAAAGAATATGTTCCATGAAATTACTATAAAAATGTATATACAATTATGTACATAGGTACCAACGGCCATTTTTTGCTTAAAACCTCGACGGATGCAAAATTTTGTAGTATATGCCTAAGGCATCTGAAGGTTTCGGCATAGTTTGTAGGCATTCCACCATAGTGCCAACTCGAAAATAAATAAGTTAGCGACCTGATGGTCACTGTATTTTGTTTCCGTCCGATTGGCTTTCTTGCAATAGAAAAGTGCTACCGTTAGTTCTATTAATGGATGGAGCTTTTAGTTGTGAAGTTTTGTAAACCACGTGTTGTAGAAGTCAAGTTCAGTTTTGGGGAGTTTTACATCCATTTTCCTTTCAATTTGAAATGTTTGTTAAGAGCGTTAACATTACCTCAGTCAGAATTTTGAACATGTTTTCCGATGCGTACATACCTAGTGACAACGTCGTCAGCGTATGCGATCACCTTGAAAGCCTCTACCTCCGGGCCAAATAGGAGTTCGTTGTTTATTATGTTCCATAGAAGTGAGAGCTCCATCGACAACAATTGGTTTTGATAAACCTTGTCAAAAACGCAGGTTTCATCGCTTGAGGATCGTTCTTCGCCTTCATTTCTCATTTGACGTTCGATGTTGTATCACTCTGTCAAACCGAAATTCCATGTCAAGTGAAGTGAACCCTAATTTCGAAGGTCGGCGTTATTTTGATATTTCATGGTAGTTAAGTTACCTTTCTAGGTGCACCCAAATATGTGGCGTAAAATCAACCTAGGAACCGACCGGAACAAACTTTTCTTTAACTTTCACTAAGATTTTGTTTAACCATTCCCCTCGAACGGTTCTTATCGGTTATTTTGTGATTCCGAAAAATAAATACACGGAAACGTACAATGACGCAACACAGAACTCCCATTTTGTAAAAAACAAGACTCACAACAAAATGAATGTGACCTTGTTAACTGTGTTCAAAGCATTTTTCAAAAGTGCACGTTTTACCTTAGACAATGACTAAGGAATGATGATGATAGAACCAGCAAAAAGAAACCGCTGTGCAGCTTTAATTAAACCATTCTATCTTCTAACTTTATGATTGCAATTACAAAATACAAACACAAACATGTAGGTACTTCGTACCTAGTCCTCGCTCTTTTGTGAAAGTGAGCCTCGAACAATAATTCTTCTTAACTATACAGGGTGTCCTTAAAGGAGCTGATAAATTGTTTGAAATGTTTTTCGAGAGAAATTTGCAAATTACAAATAGAAAAAAATTACCACTTCAAAGGTTTAAAGAGTACACCGATGATACAATTAGGCTAGGTGCGAACTAGGCGGCCTAGTGTGGGCCTAGTCTAATGAGACAAATTGGTGTTGCTTTGAATGTATCAGTGTAACGCAGAATATAAGTTTCCTTCCATTTAAAGAAGTGCCATTATTCTTAAGGTAAGGCTGTAGTAGCTGAACTGCACTTCAGATATACATCCTCCGTATTCTTTGTATGGGATCGTATGAGTAAAATTGCACTACGCTGCATCGAGATCGCACTTCAGTGACTGTAATTGGCTAAGTTGGTAAGCTAAGCAACATGTGCAGTGCAGTTTCGCCTTTAAAGTGCGGACTTGCATTTAATCGCACTACGCTAAAAGGCATAGTTGGTAATCTATACACATTTATACTGTTTGAGTGATTTAGTTCAGATTCAGCTGCAGTTGAATAGCAGATCAAAAATGAGGTTTCATAAAATTATTGTGTAGTGTAGTTCCACCTAGTGCGGTATTATTATTTACAAGCTCTTTGTTTTCAAATGTCATGCGGATGTTGCAATGGTACAGCGTATGTATATGTAGTGCTAGGTTGCTAACCTCAAAGATGTGGGTTCAACTGTGAGACTTTTGTGAGATAATATTCACCTACGTTTCAATCCACTGTACCAACTTTTCTTTCAAAAATTCCTTCCTATCTTTCTATGACATTTCACTTATGCCGTGCAATTTGTATTCAAAAAGACCGCAGTTCTTTACAGGCATAACTAGTTAAAATTATGAAAAAACTAATGTTTGAAATACCTGTTCGGTGTTTAAAATTTTCGTACAAAACGTTTGAACCCAGTAGGAAATTTGCTCCTCAATGAAAAAGTCCTTGGTGAAATCATTTATGCCACTTTCATTTATGAGAAGGAGTTCACTGATTTCACACATGAATAGTCATGCAACCGCTCAGCGGTTCGCCATTTAAGATTCATCTTCTGCTTTGCTCGCCAAAACAGGTAGAGAAAACACAAAACACATTAATATCTTAATTTGGCACCTAAACCTCTAAGGAATTCAATTATGAAAGCAATACATTTTTCCTGCACCTTTTCACCGGTTTTGGAATTCTTTTTCTAGTCTTTACTCACAAAACAACCCTTATCTTTACTTTGGCAAAACAGTGCTGATATCGCTTATGAAAAGGAATGTATCTTTTCATGCACTCTGTTCGCTTGGCAAAATATTCTACCTGAGCTGAGAGGAAAGAGACTCTAAATTGAAATTTTTTTGGGTTACTTTTTTCTGTCTGTTGAATAGATTTTGACCTCCGAGTAAAAATGTTCTGATGCAAAAGTAGATGAACCCTTTTTTTGTCTTTCCCTCGACCGGTCGGCAGCGTTAATTAAGTCCTTTTTTGTCGGGAGTCATTATTTTGTTCTAGAAGATTTAGTTTTGATTTGATCATTAACTACAGCAGTCGTGCCTGAAAGTATCTCAGTTTTTAAAAAGTTTTCATAAAGTGTAAATACATAATTTAAACAAACATTAGACCAATCAAAAGATGAACAAGGAGAACAATTCACCAACGGTAATTTTAATAAATTGTTTTACATGACTTGGAAGTTCATTACAGTGTTTCTTTATTCTTTAGCTCTCATGAACGCCAAGATGACACACATGAAGTGATCAGCTCTTCTTCGAACAGCAGCAAGCGTTTTTTTTTCTTTGGCATTAATTTAAATAAATAATTAAAAATAAACAAACCAACAAAAACTATTTATGATTTTATTCATTTTCTTTCTTTTAAGAAACTAGGTATTCCGTAGTTTTACTGCCTTTCATAACTGAAAAAAAAGTTCTAGATAAGCAGACATTTCAGCATTGAAAAATTCATATTTTCAATGGTTCTTTCACTGAGGAAGTTCACTAAAAAATTATGCATTTTTCATGAATTAATATTCTGTCATGAAAGCATCACATCCCAAGAACCAATTTTTCACCCAAAAAAAGAACTCATGAATTCGAAGATTCCATGGGTGCAGTGATTTCATCGCAAAAGGTTCATCGAGAATGGGTGCAGGTACTTACCCCCAATGACAAGCCCATGTTAAATTCATCATATGATTCAGTAGAAAAATCATTGATGATACTTCTTTTCCTCGAGGAAAAAGCAGCTTCTTCAGTAGTGAATATTTGGAAATTTCCTACTGGGAACCACCCTTTTAAACACATTGATGTCTTCTATTTTCGCACAAGCGGACTCACACACGAAGAACAAATCCATGTTTAAATCCACACATCATACAAAAAGGATCTAGGAGCAGGAACTATACCGAATAGGAGAGCCATATTTTCACTACCGTTGCATTTGAATTCAATTACCTCAGCCATAAAAAAGATGGCGTTTTCGGCCCAGCAGGATATTGAGTAATAATATTGTAAATTTCCCGCAATAAAGTAGGTATCAACCCCCTCCTGCTGATGCTGATTTTTAATGTTGCTCGCATTGTAAATAACGTGAAGGGTGCGGAAACAAGTTCAAACAACAAATTCTTACCTCGCCGAAACCCAAAATGCATTGTCATATTATGTCATTTCAACTCCTGAGGTCCAGCTGCAGTTCCTGGTTGTTATATTGTGTGCGGGCACACTTCACGCACCCTATTATGTCCCCTGTATCTTTTTGTATGGAATAACGGCATTTAATTTCATAGAAAGCGTGTTAGTATGCCGTTGTCTACTTAAAATTTACCGAAACCCATCCGAGTCGTATGCACTTATAACTACAATAATCTGCTGTCACTTTGTCTGTCAGCAGACGGTCAGTGTGACAGCAATAATATTTTCTGATGTGCATGGGCGCTTGGGATAAGGTAAATTGGTTTCGAGTTCGAAGAGAATTTATCGACTGGAAAATTTCTGCAACTCATTGCTATGAGTGCTTTAGGAAAGGCGCGAGGGTAATAGAATTATTAACAAACGCATCCGTGCAAAATGTAAAAACGTTAAGCACGTAGTTTTTTGAAGAAGAAAAAACGCACGGCTATAATCTTGTCTCAAATGTCATTTGGAGAACAAAATGTTGAAAAACTGGAGAGGAGAATTATTATTATTGACGAGGCTTTTTCCATTCGTAAGCCAGGGAACACTCATTTTGTGCATTTAAATGGGAAGATAGTTGGAGTGGCCTGTGGTATTTGAATTGAATTACTACGATAATGGTGATTTGGCAAAGAAGCATTCAACGGCGGCGATGCTCATATTTCAGTTTGTAACTTCATAAAAAGAACATCTGACGTAGTAAGTGGATTTCATTCGACACCAAACTTGGGAGACTGTTGAAAAGCTGCTTATTAATGTATTAAGCAGATTATTATTAAACGCGATGAAAATGCAATGAACAATACAAGACATCTTGAACGTGATTTTTACCTTGACCATGTAGGAACCTACTAATAGATACACGAAACGCGAGTAGGTACTTTTCTCAAATGAAAAAGTAGCTTACAAACGAGCCTCGAGAATGAGCCAGATAAAATGAAATAGAGATTCAGCATTTTTGTTTTTAAAACAACAATCAAAAACAAAATAAATGTACCTAGGTAGGTAGGTACCTACAGAAAATGTATTTGGTTCCTTCCAACCACCCAACCAGACTATGCCATAAATAATTCATATCTGGGGAATTAATTTCTTTTCGTCTGAAAAATGTTTGACCTTATTAACCAAAGAATTTTTGAATTAAAAATTTCAACTATCGATATCATATAGGACCGCCTCGGGAAGATTCGCAGCATGCGATGCTTTTGAGATAATTTTTAACCACTTTTTTTCACATTTTAAAACACATTAAGTTATTTTAGTTTATCTTCAATCGGTTATCAGTTCAATTGCTGCGAACGCCGGGAAATCGTTTAATTCGGATCATCAACATGCACTTGCATAATTAATATTTTCGACTGTGCGTGCATTACGATGATGTACAAAGGCTTAACGACACCAGTAAAGCTTCCAATATCTTCAAATTTTGTCACAATTTTAACGATTGCGTATAGTTCGGTCAATTATGACAACCATAATCATTTCGTAATGAGCGAAAAGTGGCTACGTTTGAATCACCACCTTTGTAGTAAGTTTTAATTATTTAACGATCCAAGAACAAATATTCAACTTATATTATGAAACTTCAGATGACAGAATGACGTTGGAAAATGCTCGCTGTTCCGTCAAAGTTGGTAGTCACTCTACTCAAACCTTCGACACCACCAAAGTAGTTTGAACTTTATTGGAAAAGTTTAATTTACATACTTTAAAATCTTTGGCAATGTCCATTAAATTACTAGGATGAACTTAAGTGCATCCCATTGTTCCAAAATTCTGTTAACAGCAGCCTTATGGAGAGCCATCTTGTGTTAGTCAGTGATAAAATCGTATGCTTTGTCTGCGAATTGTTGAAAAAACCTTAAATCACTAGTAACTATTCTTTTTGGGACTCTATTTCATTAGGTGATTTTGTCCATGCATATTTAGTGCAAAGTTGCAGAATTGCATATACAGTTACTCAAAAAATTATTGGGTCAAACGCATTTATTTAGTTAAATGTCAATTTAAGAAAGGTAAACAAAAAAATTCAATAAAACAAAATTAACAATATATTCATAAAACAAAAAGGAATAACAAGAAACTTAACAAAAACCATTTCCTTCGGTACCTACTTGAAATTAACAAAAAACAAAATTCATCTAAAGTGCAGTTTTTTAATCACAAAATTATTGGGCCAAAATATGAAGTGACTACTTTTGGGTTGTAAATATAGTGCAGTTTTGGGTTTTTTGTTCGTTTTCAGTACTAAGTTGGATATCCCTTCTGTTCGATAACCCCTTTCATACGCCTTCCCATAGATTCGACTAACTTTTGGGTGGTTGAAGTACTGATTTTTTCACATTCTTCCAAAAGCACTTTCTTGAGCTCGGTTTTGCTTGTTATGGTGTTCTTCCTGACTCCACGATCCAAAATTTCCCATAAATTTCCAATGGGGTTTAAGTCGGGGCTCTGGGGTGGTGTTTGGATGACTTTAGGGCAATTATAAAGCAACTATTCCTGTACGACGCGTGATTTATGTTTTGGGTCATTATCTTGATAGAACTGAAAAGTTCTTGGAATACCCATCTTTTCAGCGCTTTGTCGTAAGTTTTGCTTTCCAAGGTCTAAATACACCATTTGATCCATTATCCCCTCAATAAATACCAAATTACCAACCCCCGCATGTGACATACAGCCCCATACCATCACCGAACCTCCACCATGTTTTACGGTTGGTAAAAGGTTTTCTTTGTTTAGCTCGGTATTAACCTTGCGCCATACTTTACCTCGGCCGTCTGATCCGAATACGTTGTATTTACTCTCATCAGCAAATATGACTGTTCCAGAAATCCAGTGGCTTATCTTTAGTGGTTTTTGCGAATTCTAACCTTTTTTTTCTATTTTTTTCATTAATGAACGGTTTTTTTCTGCCACTCTACCGTTATAGCCATTTTCTCTAAAAACGCGGCGTATGGTTTCTGGATCAACAGTTTTTCCGCAATAGTTCTCCACTTCAGTAGCCATTTTTGGGGCGCTAATATGGGGTTTCTCCTGAGGTTTTGCAGAATCCACCTTTGGTCATGTTCATTTAACATTCTTGGATGTCCGGGATTGGGCTTAAATTCTATCCTTTTTTCGTTTTTTGACCTCCGGATGATATTTCCAACTGTGCTCTTTGGAATATTCAACAAATCTGCTATTTCTCGTTGCGTCCCTTTGGCATCATGAAAAATAACAAGTTGCCTCTTGTCGAAGGAAGTATTTTTACCTTTAGTCCCATACTGCAAAAAATGCGTGTTAAAAAATGCAAAACAAATCAATTCCATCCACCAATATAACGGACCTGAACTACTATACAACTGTTTTTTTTCCCTGCGCTCAATTTGATATCCTCACTTGATGCTGGCAAATAAACGAATGCATACTTGACCCAATAATTGTGTGATGTTGTTTTTCTTATAGTGAAGTTCATTGAGTAAGGTAACGGTAAATTAAGGAAAGAGAAGAATTATCTTCAGCAGTATTAGAATCACAATAGTGCAAGAAACGAAATGAAATGCAAACTGGTTGCACTAAATTCTGAGTGTATATTTTGTATAGACTATTGCTTTAAAATATAAGGTTTGACCCAATAATTTTGTGAGTAACTGTACCTACAACTAGAAAAAAATAAATTTCGATTAATCAACTAACAAGGGTAGATTCGTCAGTGGTTAGTGAAGATTTCTCTATCTTAAGCAAGCGTGTTACTTCATTTCTGGCCTTAATGCTTAGATCTGCTTTAAATATTTTCACTGCCTTTTTTCTGACACAGGAAATATTTTGAGCTTTCTTAGAATTAGGACAAAACTTGTGAAGCAATTCTGGTAGGTATATGAATCATTTAAGACACTTCCTCCCCATATGCTCATTCGATATGGAGCAACGAAGCACTACATTCCCAGTACCATTACCACCCGTATTCATATGAATTTCCTCAAAATATACTTGAATAAAACAAAACAACGTCTGTCGGGGCAGCCAGTTCTGCCATAAATATCATGATTTCATTAGTTGGAAAATAAACAGAAAAAAAAGTTTGATTACTGGACTTTCTGAGTAATAAAACCAACAATAGTTTTAACACATGGAAGGGCATATTTGAATTGAACTGGTTTGAATAATTAGATACCATTAAAATCTACTTTATAATTATAAAGTTAACTAAAGACATCAAAACCATCATAAACTCGTAAAACTTAACCACCCAACCCCCAACAACCGCAAGCATAAAAGAGAACATGGTTATTTATATGAAAATGTAAACAATACTAACTATTAAATCAAAACAAGTACATAGGTAATTATGTAGGTAAGTAATTTGTCATTAAATTCGAAAATATATTCAACAATGTAAGTACTTACCAGCAAAGACCAATTCGCGCTGCGGTTTCTTGAATTATTTTATGACAGGCCTAACACAACAAAATATTTCCCTTTCCGTGAGTACCGTTTTCAATCAAGTTAAAAAACAAATAGGTATAAGATTCATTCAACTTTGATTCCTTTTTGAATGTTTAATTACGGAAAGCCTTTCGTTTGGAAAGGAAATAGATTATAACCTACTTTCTGGATCTAATATTCGATTAAATTATCGATTATATACTATTTATTAGGTACCTAACTTACACTTCAATTTAAAATAAATAGCTGCAGATTGCACATGAAACACTTGAGCGTCACAGCACTCCACTTCCACACAACAAAATTATTTATAACTTCTTGATTACAAACAGCACGCACTTATCAATACATTTGATGAAAAAGAATCAAATCAAATACGCACTCCTAATAATTGTAGATTGCCAACGCGATGTAATTAAACTGGATTATTATTTTCTAATCCAAAAACTGACCTGGCACATTCACAATTTGTACACCACGAGCCAAAAACTTGAGAGCACAAATAATAAACAAAAACACTACGACTGCCTTCCGAAGTGTAGCACGTGCGTAATTACTTTAAAATAAAAACCGGTGTGTTCCGAAAACACTAACAAAACTCATAACAGCAACGATCAAAGCACATAAAACACGGGATTGACAAACGTACTGTTTTATACTTTTTTTTCGAACAGTTTCAAATAAAATCACGGAGCCAGAGAAGCCTTCGAATCGTTATATTCCGCTGCCGATAATAAGTAAATGCGAACTGGGAAAACGATGCACGACAGACAAAACGGCAACCAGAACTAACCGAAATCAAATAAAGTACAGAAACAAAATACAGATTCAAATTCAAGTTTGTTTCGTTTTCATGTCGTCCCTGCCAGGGCTCGGATGCCAATCCTTTTATTTTTAAATTTTCAAAACTAGTCCAAAAGTACATTTAAGTGTTTTATTTATACATTTACATTTCCTACTTTTTGTTTACCTTTAACTGCCTGAGCACAATGGTGTAGCTGCAGCAGTAGTACGTAGCACTGTAAAAGTTAATGTCAAAAAAGTAGCGCACTAAGCAAAGCATAATGGACGAATACAATTGGTGCGTTCTTTTTCTAACCATAGTCAACAATTGTTGTTATGTCAAAAAGAATTTATTGAAGTGTCATTAGGATTTGTTGGATTTTTTACAAACCATTTATATGTTGTTTTCTTTTTTTGTAATTTTGATTAAAAGAACGCCTTTTTGTTGACTATTATTAACTATTGTTGACTATGGTTATGGTTAGATAAAGAACGCACAAAATGTGTAGCACTGAACATAAACAAAAATCACGTGTCATTTCGCTTGTTTTTGTTTTGCAGCGCGGTTGGATTTGAGTTAACTTGTACTTCAGCTACTTTTTTGTGCTGCAACTGCAACTTCACATTCTAGCCGTGCAGTACGAATTAAGTACATTTAACTTTGGCAGTGCTACGTACTACTGCTGCAGCTACACCATTATGCTCAGGCATTTATACTTTAAATAATGTAAAAGAGCTGAGTATTCAATCTAAGGCGGAGGTATATTAGAAATATTATTATTATTTTTAGTGAAAATAGGTACTACAAATACTAATCTTAATTCAACGTTCGCATTATATTCGTATAATAAATTCAAGTAGTGAAGGCACTAATATTTTATTGTGGTTAAAGTTAAACCTTACGTTTTGGAGTCTTAATTCTTAAATAAGAAATAAAACGCAGCATTACTTTATTTTATTATACCTACCTATCGAACATTTTTTGAAGTCCGAGCCCTGGTCCCTTCACACTCCATAACAGGGATGTTAAGTTTTATTCTTTTCTTACCCATTAAAACTAAAAAATTCGAAAAAAATAAAACAGAACCACAAATGAAAAAAGACTGGTTTTAGGGTTTGATTGTGAATTTATCCAGTAAATTACTTTGACTGTTGTGTTGTATAGCTTATTTAAAGATGCATTTCACAAAGTATTTACAATGAACATAATTCAATAAATAGCGAATAGCAAATAGCATTTAAGAGAAAAATAAAGGTACCTACCTACTTCTCAAATATTTTGTAAAAAAAAATGTCAACTTAATTTTATTGTAAACTATCAGCCATGTTTGTGAAGTAAAGTTTTAATAATGGAAAGTCATCGTTTGAAGGACTGAATACGTGTGCCCAAATGCACGATTTATGTGACACCTAGCGTTCGTAAATAAAATGGCGCTGTTTATTTATAACCTGTTATTAATGACAATAATAATGGAAGAAGATAATCAAGGAAAAGAGATGAAATTGCTTGTGTTTTTTGTTGCCTGTTGCACACAACTGTTTTTTTGTTTTAATGTTGCTTTTCAAGGCAAAAGTAGCAACAGCAAGTCTGCAACTTCTACATTCAAATTGATACAATTTTCTTATCTGCCCTTCTGTAACACTTAGGTACCTATTTATTATAAATTTCTTATGTTGAGAGGGTCTATTAATAAAGAATAGAGAACGTAAATTGTATATTATTTTACAGTCAACTCCGTTATCCAAACTTATTCATTTCATTTGGTCAATTTTCAAACTCATGCGATTTTCGACCCTTTTTACTTGCGATTATAGGTACTATAAGGCAAGTTATGCATTCGTCGAAAAAAAAGTTTTGAGATAACAATCAAACATGACATTACGATGTCCGATTCTGTCCGTCTGTATGTCTGTCTGTCTGTCTGTATGTATGGAGACCTACAGCCCAAACGGGTAGGCCGAATTGCTTCAAACTTGGTACATATATAGAGTTTTTTAGGTATTGTACATAGGGGACATTGATATTTTTTTTTAGCTCAAAAAATAGCGGTACCTGCCATATAACCGTTACGTTAAAGCTTATTTTTCTCAAAAACGGCTCTAACGATTTCGATTTAAAAAAATCAGTGTTTTAGGTACGACCAATCATATGGTCGCATGCACTCGCACTCAAAGGGATATTAATACCTTTATAATGAATTAACATTGGCGAGCGAGGAGAGAGAACGAATAGAAAGATAGGAAAGAAAGATTGAGATTATAGGTGATAAATATCTCACGAACAACCCACGGGTGGTGTCCAGTTGAAACTGAGGGAATTAATAAAAATTGCTGCTCAGGCTGGGTTTGAACTCGAAGCTCTCAGGTTAAGCAGCCAAGCACTACGACCTACAAAATTCAGAAAATTGCGTTATTTGTTCAACTTTAGCAAAACCAAGCACCTCTTGAAATTGCGTGTACTTAGCATGAGTTATCTCGGAGAAAGAGGGTTTTAAGACTCGCAAAAATAATAGGTAGCTCATCGGGTGATTAAAATTTACTTATTACCTCAACTAACAATGGCCCCATAATCAAAGAAATATTGAATACATTGTACAATACATTTTATTCCACAAGTCGCACAAAAAAATCTTTTCATTGTCCACAAAATAAGAGGAACAACCAGTTGGACTGGAAACATTCATCAACAATAATATCCATCTACGACCACGGCGAGCATCTTTTCTTCCTCAATCGATAGCACTATTGCATATTGCAGTCAATCATCCAATTAAATATTCACCTCACGCGCTCTGCCGACCAAATCTCACAAGAAGTTGCGGTCTGCGCAAAATCAATCGCTACCAAGGAGCACTGTAATGTAACACCCAAGACCCAATGCGCAGCACAATCAACGACGAAAAATTAAACAGGAAGTAAAAAACCAACAAGGCAGCAGTGCACATTGATTGGCTTGAATAGTGGTTAGGTTTCTGTTCCAGCCGAGGATGCTTCTGCAGACAATTCTTTCAGCTCACACTCAGACCATAGGAGAATAACTAATTTTTTAGATTTTAATGACTTTCTGTCCGAGGCTTGATGAGCTTCCATAAATTTTCACCATCTATGTCAAATGGACGTTCTCGGTTAACTTTGGCATTGTTGATAGTAGGCTTCAGAAACTTTCATATAGTTAGTTGGAATTGGCCTTATGAGATGTTAGTTATTTTTGGTCTGGTGTGCTGATGCGCCTAGGTCCAGAGCTAGAAAGAACCGCACACATGTTTCTCCATAGTAGCCATTCATTCATTTATTAGATTCGGTAGCTAATGATATTGTTGGCAGGTAGTGGAAGCACATGATTTGTTAATTGCAAAACGCTCAGCATGGTCACCGATGTGCCACTTTAAAGATTTTCCTGCTCAATGAATCCCGCTGGTTTTGTGTTGTCAACTGTCACATATACATAGAATCATTGATGATTCATATCAATGATGGTTGTGGTGGGAAATATTGTTTTGAGTTTTTATAGATTGGCAACTTAGATGCCACTGAAGTTGAATTATTTATTACTTTAGATTGGATTCTTTTTTTTTTAATCTCATGATTTATTCATCGACATCTTCTTCAACGCTGTATAACGTCGTTTTTTTTAAACACAAAAGAAAAATTAGCTAAACATGCTCGTATCAGGAAAACCTTGAAAGACTTTGCCAAGAAGCCGAGTTAGTCAATGAGGAAATGAAGGTTTAAATGTTCCACGATATTTTTTCTTAAAACTAGATTTCACAGTTTACAGAGGTATGGTTTAATTTTACCGTACTACTGAAAAACTTATAATTTGAATTCAATTTATATCACAAACTTAAGATTTTGTTTTGAAGGAAAAGCTACCAAAAATCTTCATTTAATAATTAAATAATATAGTTTCTATGCTTACAGAGAGAAGGAAGTTTTACATTATTTGAAGCGATTTCTATCGGTATTGTTGTGACTAAAGCATTATGATAAGTAAAATATGCAACAACATTAACATTATCTAAATATCTTGTAAAAATAGCATCTTTTGTCGTTCCTCAATTTGTAGTTGGTGTGTTTTGATTATTATTTAACTGTATAGACTAAATTTTTCTTCCAGAAAGTTAATTAATGGTTTTGAATTATCAACTTCAAAATGTTAAAATCACCATCCAAAACGAGTGGTATTTTATTATTCTCATTACAAAGGATAGCAGCACCTCCATGGTTGTATGGAAGTAGTTGGTGATGAAAGATATTAATTAAATCTTCAATCTTCTGATTAATTGATATGTATAGAGCAGCGAAAATTATTTGTTTGCACCGCATCAACCGACCAGTGCAGCTTCTTAAGGCCGCTTACTCGCCTAACAAATTTCATATTCATTTAACGACACACCAAGTCACATCCCTGCTATACGCCAATCTATTTAAAACCATCTACCGCCTGACTGCCTACAGTGGATATACGAAACACTTTTGTCTGCTAAGACACACATAGTGCATACCGTCCCTGCTACCCACCGTTCCATTTTTAACCATCAGCCACCGAACTACCCACAGGTCACATGCAGAACCAGTTTGTTCTATTATATATATATGTATATACATATATATATATATTACAGCTCTCTCCCGCCATGGCACTGTGCGTGATGCGACGTTCGCTCTATCTTACTCTCTCTCTCTCTCTCTCTCGATCTTCCTCACTCGCTTGCTCCCTACTTTCGCTCCATGGCTTTCTGCTTCCTGCTACGTTCGCCATTTCTCACTCTCTGTCAATCGGTCTCAATCGCTCTCTCCCTCTTCTGGGACGGAAACATCCCACATTTCCTTCGCGCCAACTTCCGCTTCATCCGTAAAAATTTTTCCCTCATGCGCCTAAAGAAGTTTCACTTAAAAAAAAGATGGGGGTATCGGGACACTCGACAGAAGTGATAACTTAGACTAATCTAAGTTGAACTATTTAATATTGAAATTGTTTAACTTGAGAAAAGTCAAGTTATAACTTAAACTTTATGGGGCATATTCATAGATGATGTTTAAGTTGTTGCTAAGCTAAACTGGAGTTTAGCTTATGGAAACTTCATCAGGTAAACTCCAGTTCTTCTTAGCAACAGCTTAAACATCATCTATGAATATGCCCGTATGTATATTAATATGATAATGTGAGGAAAGATTATTTTAGTAATAAAATCTTTAATTGATTATGTGTATATCTCGCTCTGCATCGAGATTTGACAAAAATGCTATATCAAATCTAAGATCAAATATGAATAGATTGCTTTTTTGGCTTCATGTAAATCAAAAAGTGCTCGAGATTAAATAGAGAGTGGTTTTTTGGTTGCATGCAATTCTCTATAAGACGTTCTTAAGTTATTCGATGTAGTTAAATTGAAAAGATTATGTTATGACAGCGATTCATAGCCGTGTTATAATTCCTATGGGCTGTATAAGAACAGCTTAAATGTCAAGATAGCCTTTGCAAAGCAAATTCGTGTGAGCTTATGATTTTAAAGGGACGTCAGAATTTTGTACTTCACGTATTGTTTGCGTTTATCGTTAAAATGATAAACTTAATGAAAAAATAACATTTTATAAGTATAATTTTTACACATAAACAATAAGGACAACACGCATAGTATAGTGACAGAAGATCATATATGGAATTGGAATGTGAAAAAGACGTTTTACTATTCCAGAAACTGAATCTTGAAAAAAGAAAGCATATATTAACGTTACCAAAGATATTTAACATGACTTCCTTGTCATGACAAATTGCATCTCCGCAAGAATTTTATCAAAGTCCAACGAGCGCTTTTCGAGAAAATCTATTTTCTTCTTCACTATTGTATGGTTCCGTTCTTTTTGGGCCTAGATCAAAATTTAAAAATACTTTCTGAGGACTGAGGGACGTCCAAATAAATACTTAATACCGAATTTGATGCAAATCGGCAGATCCATTCAGGCTATAGACTCTAGAGGTCGTACTGACAGGCAGACGGATGGAATTTCCAGACCCACTTTTTTCGATTTCTCCATCATCGTTATGTCATGTGTGCTTTGTGGTGCAGGGACATAAGTCCCCGGGTCATAGGTCCCAACTAATATGTTTGGGACTTATATCCCACTAAAGTGAGACTTAAAATTAAAGTTATTATACTTATGTCCCAGAAGGGAACGCAACAAGAATGTATAACCAGTCAAACAGGTTTTTGCATCTGTTAGGTATCTGTTATCTTGGTTTAATTGTACGCATTACTATGATCACAACAAACATAATATATAGGTATCCGTTGTTTAGAATTTGCAGAGAACAACGCAACCATGCCAATAAATTGGTTTCGTGGCGATCCTAAAATCATTTACATTACAATCACTAAGTTTTTCAAACAATAATATCTCACTTAGTTTTAAGTACAATTTTCAATCACAATAATTTATTATAATACATAAAATGTACCGTACATTGTAATTTATTAAATTTGTTTATCGAAATTAAACAAACTGTTTGAAAATAAATAAAATTAGTTCTGTTTTGGAACTGAATCTACAAGGTATTCCGCGACCCAGTTTTTATCTTGCTTGAGGTATTGTCCTGAAAATGGAAAGTGATTATAATTTTGAGTTCATTCCAGGGCTCAGGAAAAATAGTTGTGTTTTAAATGTCAAAAATGAAAAACAATTATGTAGGTATATACAAAATTATGTATACAAAAAACTGTGTATAAAAAACAAATAAGCTTTATATGTACATGCTATCTAAAATGGTGTAAAGCACGAATAAAATTTGATAGTGGTTTGAATAAAATTATAACAACATTATCCGATACATCCACATGCCGACCAGGAGGATATTATGGAATATGGATACAATGAAATTTATTAATTCTTTTAAAACCGATTGTTCGTTCCGGATAAAAGAAAAACAAATGCTAAACGAAAATCGCGCGATTTTTTAATTCTGTTTTCTCATATTCTCAAAAACTACATTGTTGAAGTTTCTTTTCTCAAACAATAGCATTTTGTTTGTCTTTTTTTCTGAAATTCTCTGAAAAGTTCTAAAATTTTAGTTTTTGAACATTTGAGGAAATTAATCTAAAAAAGCACGCGGTTTTTTAATTTTATTTTCTAAAATGTTTGCGGGTGGCTATAGTAGGTACAGTGGATGTAGTGCTTGGTTGCTAACCTAAGAGTTATGGGTTCGAGCCCCAGCCTGGTTAGCAACTTTTCAATATTCCCCCAGCTTCAACTGGACGCCTTCCGTGGGATTTTCATGAGATTAATATCACCTATTTCTCAATCCATTGTACCAACAAAAAATCTTTCCTATCTTTCTATTCCTTCTAACTATTACCGTGCAGTTTGCATTCAAAAGACCTTGGGCATTGTATTTACATTTTTATAGTAATTTCATGGAACATTTTATTTTAGTTCTGAACGTCGTCAATGGCGGCGCTAGTTGTATTATCTACTTTACATATATTGTTGTTTTTGCTTCCCATGGAGTTTAGACAAAAACCTCTCAAATTTCTCTCCAATTCAAGCTTGTGAACGTCGTCCCTAGATGCCGCACAAAACGTTCCGCTTCTTGGGAATACTATAAAATATAAATACAATGACCTTGGGTCTTACGGGCATATAGTTAAAATTATTATTATTATTATTATTATTATTATAATGTTCAAAAACTAAAATTTTAGAAATTTTTTTTCTCAAACAAAAGAATTTTATTTATTTCTAAAAATAAAATAATATATACTTCTCAAATTTAGGTGCATCCCTTTCTCAACTTTCTAATGAGTAGTAAGTCAGAGGAAATATGTGTATACACATGTTTCAATTTATTGAAGTAAACATGTTCCATTTTCGCCCCGCTGCTTTTAGAACTGATTTTGGACTGAGCCTTCGAAACGGAATTCAAAAAGTACCTATATGTATACCCTGATGCTGAGATTAGAGGCGGTTGGTTCTATTACCTCAGTGCACCTAGGAGAATGACGTCCAGAACCAGCAATTTTATGGCAACCTTACGAAAGGACAAGGAACTGTTTAAACTCTTTCATAAGCTTTTTGTTCTTCCGTTAATTAAACCAACGTTCATAAGAGAAGCATTTGATTTGTTGGAAATTGAAACAAGCAAATACCCTATAGCTTTCTCGAGTTTGTAATATATTTTAAAAAACAATGGATATATAAGGTAATTAATTTTCATAAAACCCCTCTATTTAGTTTTAAATTCATTTTATTTTCTTGGACCCATCAAAACAGTTCTCAGTTTATAAAAAAGCTATGAAAAGCTATGAGTATCTACCTGGGCTAGAAGCATTCAATCGAAAATTGGAACAGATATATAACCATGGTAATTTTTTTAAATTTTGCGAATCTTTGTTTGACGAAGAATATATACATATATCCACCATCGATTTTACTACGTCACTGGCAGCGCTACCACTTTACTTCAATTGAAGTAGATCTGCTTCTTTTTATCAAAAAAATTTAAAATCTACTTCCTACTTCGCACTATCACCAAAATACTGAAATCTGCTTCATTTTAAAAATATCTGTTTCAAACTACTTCAATTTTACAGAAAAAAGCAAAATCTACTCCCTTTTTTCCATTTCACTCCAATTTTTGTTTTACATACTACACATGTAGAAATGAAGATGAAAATAATTAAAGTCGGAAAGACTTTTAGTTTGGTTTTCGTTTGATTGAATTAAGGCTATTAAAAAAAAATTATGATTTAGAGGGTGTCCAAACCCAAGTTTTTTTTCGGGCTCTAGCTCACGGATTTCTTGGAAAATATTGGCTTTAAGTGATATAATCGCTTCCGGATTGTTGACAGAACGTCGGTCCTTCACGGTTTCTAACAAAAAAGTCCAAAGTAGTCGTATCAGAGCTCCAAGGCGGCCAATCGATAACACGATTTTGGAATTTAGTGAGCAAAAGATCGATTGTAGAATGGGCTGTGTTTCATAGCGCGTTAACCTGCATGAAGCAGAGGTCTTCCAAATCCATGTCTTCACATTGCTCTGTAACACCCACCGTTGACAGAAACGTTGTTCCCAGCCTCATTTTCGAACAAAAATGGTCTAATGAACGATGAACTCATCACTTCACGATCCGCACCAAACTGTCACACTCTTTGTGGATGCATTGGCTTCTCGACAACAACGGGCGAGTTTTCCCGAGACATTTTGTTTGTTAACGTAGCTGCCGAGATGAATATGCGTCATGCCTCATCAGAAAAGTTGATTTTTCGCCGAAAATCCTTGTGCAATTCAAGCTGCTCTTAGCCCCAACCCCAACCCCAACGAACTTACACAGCATTCACTTTGGAAATAAGTTTTCAATATTTTCCAACGCTGTTCAAACATAAAGCCACACATTTCGTTCCGCGGAGGTATGATACTGAATATCTTTCAAGATTTCGAGCGGGAAACAGCTGTCAATGTCAAAATAACCTACGATTTAAAAATAAACCACTAAATAGCCCACCCTAGATGTAGATTTTTATAAAAAAGTTTAGTTTTAAAATCTACTTCGATTTTTATCAATCTGCTTCACTTTTTTCTTCAAATCGAGCGACCAAAAAGGAAATTCGAAAAACAAGAATGAGTTTATCGAAAACTTGACGAAAAGCTCGATAAAGGTAAAGTCAGGATTTCGGAGTTTATAAATCAACTAACGTCGAAATTGTATGGTGTTTCTAATCAAACTGAAGAACGATTTTCTGAAGTTCCTGACTCATCATTAAGTGATAACCAAGAAAATGATTCGAACGACCCTGGTGGGCTTCAACAAAATACGGAAACATTAACCTGCATTATTTGTTTCGAAAATCCTAGAAACGTATTACTTCAACCCTGCAACCATTGCAAGTTGTTTAGTAGCTGTTTTGCGATGAACGAAAAAGCAGTTGCTTATAAAAACGAATTGCTATGTCCATTTTGCCGGCAGATAATTAAAACACATGCTTTGTTTTGTTTACTTGTGAAATGTGTAGTTTTTTCCGATTTGGTATTGTAATTGTTTAATTTTTCACTTTGCCTATTTGTTGCCGTTTGTTTCATTTTTGGTTATTATTTAATAGCTTTGTTTGTTGAGCCCTGAAGTCGCCCTGGGGTCGCCACAGCGTGTTTTTTTAATTACCTCAACTCGTCCTCAATACAAAATCTCTGTTTTTTGAAACCTGGGGTCGCCCTGAAGTCACCCTGAAGTCGATCTTGCTATTTAGCTGGGGCGAGTTGAGGTAACGAATCAGCTGTTGAAGTGACTTTTGCTGTCAAGCATTTCTTGTGTATTTTTCTTCTGTATTTGATTTTTCATGTCTTTTGAAATGCAAGTGAATGCATTTATTTTGATGAAAGTAAATACAAATCGAACAAATAAAGCAAAATGGAAACTTTTGATTTTGTGCGTTGTGAAAAATATACAATCAGCAGCCGTCATGCGCTTTTTGAGAACCGAAAAACTCAGGTTTTTTTGACAACTCTTGGAGTTGTCAAGAAAACCCAGGGCGACCCTGGGTAAAGTTCAACAAACAAAGCTAATATTGAAATTTTTTGTTTGTTTATACCCTATTCCATAGAATGGGTATATTGTATTTGGTGTGGAGTTTGTAACATAGAGAAATAATACCGTTAGGTATAGAAAAGTATATATATTCTGACTCAGAATCAAAAGCCTAGTCGATTTAGCTATGTCCGTCCGTCCGTCCGTCCGTCCGTCCGTCCGTCCGTATGTATACTCTCTAGAGATCGCAATTTTTGAGCTAGAAAGCTGAAATTTGGTATATGTAATCTTTGGTTCAAGAGTAAGGCTAAGTTCTTGAACCAGCAAAATCCGCCCACAAACACGCCCACAATAGCCATTTTTGTTGAACAACCTCAATTTGGTAAAATTAAATTATGTTTTTTGTACAGTTACGATAAAAGCATAACGCTTAAATTTTGCACACGTAAGCTTTAGGTTAACCTTCTTCCAACTAAATAAAAATATTTCAGTTTGGGCGTGGCTTACGCCTATTTTTCATACAAAACCATCAATAGTGTTTTTATAAAATAGCAATTGTTATATTAAAGCGAAAAACATTAAATTTTGTGGGTCTTACTGGCACATAAACATCTTGTGTATGAAATCAAAAAAATTGATTTTGGGCGTGGCTGACGCCCACTTTTCATTAGAAACTATAAAAAAATTGTTTTTGTAAATAAACGGTATTTATAATGAATCCGCAAGCCAAAATTTTGCGTCTCTTAATAGAAACTAAAAGGTTTGTGTGTGAAAAGAAATTTTTGAATTTTGGGCGTGGCTTACGCCTACTTTTCATGAAAGAACGAAAAACGCAGCCTTAAGAATTTAAGGCATTTCCAATGTTTAATTTAAACCTTTTTCCTTCCGTTCGTTATTTGAGAAATATATCTCTACATTTTCTTTTGTAAATTTGTTCAATACGCCCACTTTTAAAGGCGTGATTTTGGTAAAATACCTTTGTTCAGGTAAGATTGTTTAAAAACTACTCGATTCAGCTGTAGTCTTACACATATAACTAAATACTGATCAAAGCGCAGTTAAAGCTTCAAATTTTTAAGACACGCCCACTTTTAAGGGGCGTTTCCGTCAAAAGTCGTATAATGCATTAATTTTTTTAACGTTTTTTAACTATCGGTCGCAGTTTTGAAGTAAACAGATGAACACTTGGATTTATATTCCTTGGTTACGTAGCATAGTGTGGTCCAAGAACTGTTAAAAAAACACACATAATCTCTATTTCCATTCCAAATCTAATTTTTAAAAATTTAAGTTTTGTCTTGTTTTGTTCAAATCGATCTGCAAAAATAAAATTGAATGTCACTGAGCTCATAACAATTGCCTTGGCAATAAAACGTTTTAACTTTGGGCGTGGCGCACTCCTTTTTTTTTATTGCGCCAGCACTAATTGAACATCACACCGCATAAAATTAATGTTATTGAATTTTTTTCTGTCTGCTAAAGAGGAATTTTGTTTCTGAAACATCGGCTGTTTGCGGGAGGCAGACGCATGCACATACAAAAATATGGGGAATAGGGTATCCAACAGTTCGTTGCAAACGTACTGTAGCTCTTGCTTATGTTTTTTATTTGTGTTATACATAATGTATGTTATATTATCCTTCTTTTTTGCAGAACAATGTCAATTCACCAATAAGCTTAAGGTTGATCCGATACCTATGTATACTGGTTGAGGCTAAAAAGTTAAACTGCGTGCATAATTGATTTGATGTTCGATTATAAGAAGTGTCAAATCCAACGGCCAATCCTTACTTCATAATCGTAAACGTCATCTGTATAATGTACATACATTCATATATGTATATGGTTGCAACTTTTTTGAGGTAGGCCATATCTACGTTATGTGGCACCCACACCCAAACTCGCATTATTCACTTAACTATTCTAATGTCAACGGATCTACATAATATTTTTAAATCAGATTCCAATCACTTGTTAATTGCTTTGAAGTATTTATGACAATTATTCAACGACGCGACTAGAATCAAGATTACTGGAGCCAGTGATATGGAAATTGCAACTTAAAGCGTGTGAAATAAAAATAGTTACGTTGTGCCATGAGTGATGTAGTGGGTGGTACTTAAGAATATTTACATAATAATTGTAGGTACTCGTTATTGTGGCAGCTTGAAGCCTCCTATTAAATTAATATTCAGCGTGCCATTCAATTTATTTATAAGAGCATTTTCCTGCATTAATTGCTTTCTAAATTGCCGACAAAAGAAAAGTAATTTATTGATTATTATTTATGTGTTCTTACAAACACATTGCTGCGGCCGCCGGGCGTCAAAATTAGATAGTACTGTCTGTTGTAATTTTATTTGAACAAAAATTACTTAGCAATCCGAGGATGATCCAAAATCGTACAAGAGGCCCTAATCAAAACAAATTTTCCGGTATTTTTCGTTTGAAATTTTTTGCCATTATTGTTTAAATAATAACTTATTAAGAAAAAACTAATTGTTTGATCATATTCCCGTTGAAGATGCTGTTGGAACCGATGGTTTTGAAATTTGAATCTTGCAGAGGATCGAAGGTTTGAAAAAAAAAAAAATTTGGGAAAAATGCGTAGCTGTTGTGGGGGGGGGGGGGGGGGGGGGGGTTTGAAAATTGGTAATTTTATAGATCTTGACGTTCTCTTTCTGAATCCTGACTTCGCTGCCATATTAGATAAATCACACCTAAAATCTGTTTTTTACATTATACTTGATAGGATTATCCGCTTCGTTGCGATCCTCTTCTTCCTCGGTTTCTTATCATGTACATATGTACTTACATATGCTTACAGTCTCGTCTTCCTCTGGCATATCGCTTCAACTTAGAGAAACCCTACTTTTTCCAGACGCCATAAAAGCGGAATTAATCGTTTCAATTTATAACGATGGAAAAAATTATCGCCAACTGACTGTTAATGGATATGAGGGTGAGAGTGAGAGGTATTCTGATTTTGTGTGTCAGGTCACAGTAATCTTACCTCTGTTCGCGTACCCAAATGAAACAGTTTGCATTCGATTTCATACGTTTACATTAACACAAAAAGCGTTCGCGTACTGAGAGATGAACGAAAGAAAATAACAGCTGTTTTATTCTTTCGTTCATTTATTTGCAAGTTTTTGCCCACTGAAATTTCATCTGGTAAAAACTTGAACTCTGTCAAAATCGAATGACGTAAACATTTGTTGTTGCAGATGACCCTTACCGCGAAGAGCTAACCAATCAAAAAATTCGAATTTGACTTTTTTCAAGTTTTTACACAAAAAGCGTTCGTGTACTTTTCGGTAAGTGAGAGAAATTTTTCTCTCATTTGAGAAATTTTGACAGTTTTCATTTTTTGGCACAAAATGTACGGGAACAGAGGTCTTATTGTTCAAAGGAAAATATATGTTTTTCTTCCGCGGCAATCCGTCCATTCGGTCCGTCCACAATAGTTCAGCCTTTACACTCTCAGCACTTATGGATCCTTGTTGTTGTTTTGCGTTGTTAGTTTTCACATTTATTCATAGACACGATTTTTAAAATAATAATAACAAAAAAAACTGAAAAGGTATAGCTTTTGACAGCTGCCAAATCTTAAAAGTGTCATTTATCGAATGTGGAGGGCAACCAAAGACGCGCTAAAGCTGTTTTGCCTGCAATTTGATAGATAATTTTTAGTTTTTCTTAATATGTATTTCAACAAACAAACACAAAGAATTGTGCTGCGTACTTGCAAAGGTATTTTTTTTTTACTATGTATCGCTCATCGCTTGATGAGCTACTGTTGCCAAAAATATTATCTTAAGCCTCGTCCATATTATGCCGAATGATGCCGATCGGCTTATGCCGACCGGCCAAGCCGAATAAGTATGGACGTGGACGTGCCAAAAGCCATCCCGAACCGTACCGAACTCAAGCCGAATCAAATGGATACTCGGTCGGCACGGCCGATCGGCATCATTTGGCATTTGCCGATCGGCATCATTTGGCATAATATGGAGGCGCCTTTAAGTAGGTACATACCTATATGGGTTTTTTTTTTTTTTTTTTTTTTGATAGCCTCTTTAGGATGTTTGTTTTAATTTAAACGCCAAATTTTAAAGCTGAACGAGATTCCAAAGGAGATAAAATATTCAAAAAAGACCTTATAAGTAACTCACGTCTCACATGTACATGGGGTGTTCTACAATGAATCATCTTGAGTTACACAGTGAATCAGGAGTCAGGAATCAGTTGATTGTACGTGAATACGTATTAAAAAAACCTTTTTTTTATTGATTTTGTTTAATAAAATTTTATTTTATTTTAAACAAAACAACTATTCTAACAATTGTAAAAATAACAATAAAAAAAAATCAGTTTAAAAAAATAAATTAAATAACTAAAAAAACAAAACAAATAAAGTACAAGCTCAGTTGTCTAAAAAAATAAGAATAATTAATAAAAGTTAACGTACCTACATTATATCCATGTTACAAAAGTTAATTTTAAATGAAAAATTGGAATTCTGGAGCCTTGAAGTGCTTCCATATTATATAGGCTTTGGCAAAACCATTTGTATGTAGCACTTGAAAACTATGGCTCTGTTAGTAACATCTGGCAGTGAAAACATGTAATTTGTCACGGATCTTTTCCTTCCTCGGATTTTAGACCCTGGCTGTCATCTAGAATATCATCTTCTTCAGAGTCCTCGTCCGTCATTACGTCATCCGTTTCAAGGATCATTGGTAATCGATTACTAAGAGGAACTGTCAATGTCTTGTAAAACCTCTCTTACAGGCTTTTGCAGTTGGTTTTTTTTTTTTGTGGTTGTAGCTTTTTGACCAGTTTCTTTGAAAGCTCTTCCTTTTCTGCAGTATCAGTGGCGATGAGACTTCTCCCTTTCTTTCCATTTTGCCTTTTGTTGTTTTTCCTTGATTTAGATTTTAAGGGCTGTCGGAAATCTGCACTGGCTGTGGATTGTGTTGGATCTATATTTTCACCCCTGTCTTTTACCGTCTCAAAAACAGGCTGATTAACAGGATTGATATTTTCAAGCTCCTCAGGATTTGAACGATCAGTGACTGAGTTTTGTAAAAAGTCAATATCTATATTTCCCTTCCCTTCTCTCACTGTCTCAGATTCAGGCTAATCAACAGGATTCATATTTTCAAGCTCCTCAGGACTTGGACGATCAGTGACTGAGCTTTATAAGAAGTTAGTATCCGTACGAAGCATACGGTCAAACAGAAATATGCAAGAATTTTTAAAAGCATTCGTGATAGAAACAAGTATCAAAGCTTTTTTATATGCTTAGATAAGATTCATGGTTATCTAGCAAAAGAAGAGAATTATTTTCCCTAGAAGAACAGGAACATTAAATGAAATGTTTCATCACTTCTGGAAACAGTTCCGAGTTCATCCACCCGCTTGGTGTGGCCAAGACCAAAGTACCTGGTTGGTGGTGTGCCTAAACATTCACGAAATAATAAAAACAAATAAGAATAAGACACAATATAGTGGCAGCATTGTTTATGAAATCTATAGTAGTCTGGGGAACGAGTAAGAGATAACGGGGTTTGGAGACACATAGATGTCGCTGATAATTATCACATATTTAAACCACTACCTACATTTTCTCTCCAAATCGAGAAATTTGAAAAAAAGGTTTGGAGGCTCACGGTGTCGGCACAGTCGATCCCGCTATCCATATTACTATAGATTGCATATACAATGGTGGCAGCATTGTATATGAAATCTATAGTAGTCTGGGGAACGAGTATGAGATAACGGGGTTTGGAGACACATAGGTGTCGCTGATAATTATCATATATTTAAACCTTACCACCTACATTTTCTCTCCAAAACGAGAAATTTGGAAAAAAAGGTTTGGAGGCTCACGGTGTCGCCACAGTCGATCCTTCTATCCATATTACTATAGATTTCATATACAATGGTGGCAGCATTGTAACTATATGAAATCTATAGTAGTCTGGGGAACGAGTATGAGATAACAAGGTTTGCAGACACATAGATGTCGCTGATAATTATCACATATTTAAACCTTTCCACCTACATTTTCTCTCCAAAACGAGAAATTTGGAAAAAAAGGTTTCGAGGCTCACGGTGTCGCCACAGTCGATCCTTCTATCCAGTTAAAACGTAATGTGCGTAATGTAAGCTTTGAGTCGTACATTACGTACGAAAATCTGACACTCCTTTTGTAGTATAAAATTGTTATGTAGTATAACAAATAGTGTGTTACTGCCTTAGCAAATAGTGTGATACTGCCTTAGTGCTTGAGTTGCAGGGTATCGCGACTAGGTGTCGCTCACCTAGTGCGCGGTACACTGAAACTCAGACATTGAAGTAAGATAGAACATGTTTTGTCTAAGAAAAATCAATCTCTCTTGTACTTGGAAAAGCGGCAGCCACATTGTTCTCGGCAAATAAATAAAAATTGTTTAGTTAAGAAAAGTTAACCGACTTTTAATTAAAATTTGTTACATCACTTTTTTTCTAAAGGGTATTCTTCTTCTTTCTTTCTTCTTATTTTTTAAGGCTATTATCGGCAACTGATGTACTTTACAAATCGGAAGGAAACTTTTTGTTCGGTTTTGACACTTGTTTACTTTTTCTTTCGCGTATTATGGTTGGGCCTTAAATATAAGTTCCTTTGTAAAGACTAGCGTAAGTGGTAAGTAACATTTACATGTGTAATCTTAGCCTTAAGGAGAAATTATCTCAGATCCAAGTCGGATAGAATTTGGAAGAAAACAAAATAGTATAAAACTAAAAAGCACCCATTTAAAAAAAATTAATATTTCAAAACAATTCCAACCTGTCCAAAATGCAAACAGTAAACTTGCACATTATTAATAGGGGTATTCACGATCTGGTGTAACTTGTCTTGCATCATTGTATAAGTGGAGAATTGCTACGTTTTCTTGCAATACAACAACAAAATATACTGGCTGTCATTTTGTTACACTTTTGCACATTATCTATACCTCAACCCCATTGCAATAGGAAAATACAACGGTGCAAAATTTGTGCTTTTGATTTTGACATTTGTGTCAACCTGATTTTGACATTTGTGTGAGTTTTGCTACAGATTGGAAGAAGTGAGTTCACGATCTACAAGAAATACAAATAAATTCGCACTTTTACAATACTTGTTTGCACCAGATCGTGAATACCCCTAATATGTTACGAACTAGATTTTCTTTACGATTTGCAACCAATCGGTCCTAGTGTGGATTCTCCCTTATGTTTGTTTCGGAGTAAATTATTCAAATTTCTTACTCCGAAACATTGTCTGTCATCCGGCAAAATTTTTCTCGGATTCGGAGCGCAAAGTTGATGTGTTTTTTTTTTGTTTGGAAACAATTGTTGGGTGAAAACAAAAGACTCGAGTGTATTGCCTTTTATTTTTACAATAGATACAAATTCATCCAATCCCGACCTTCTCCAAGGTCAAAGTGCAAACTCAAGTATCTTATATCTTTAAAAACAAATAATGCGACGTTGCGCGGTCGATAACTGCACAAACTCTGATCTCACAGTTCTCTGCCATCGATTCCCAAAAAGCCGAAATTTGGCACAAATATGGCAAGGCAATCTAAATCTCGATCATTACCTATTGGATACGCTAATGTCCAAGTACACCATTTGCTACATGCACTTCAACAGCTCCGAGTATAGGAACTCGGCGTCAAACTCGCTGAACTCGAATGCAATTCCTCAAATACAACCACCCAATCCACGAAAGTATGCTTTGAAGAACAAAAAGATCGAAAAAGGTCAACCAGACAGGCAGTCGCCATCAGATCTTTTGGATATGACTAGCAACGAAATAGCCGGTTCGCCGGTAAACTTCTCGGACAGCATAGAATTACTGCATGAGGACACAGACGATGCGACGGAAATAGAAGACAATTTTATTGGAACTCCATGTGGCAGTGATGATATCTGTATTCTTCCCGAAGAACAAAATGCTGCTGATGATCTTATCCAATCCATAGATGGGGCAGGTTTTACAATGCTCGACGCGGCAAGTTGCACCTTAATGAATGAGAGTAAGACCTTTGAAATTTCAGAGAACTCTACAGATCTCAAATTGGGTAGTGAAACAGACTCGGTTCATTCTCATGATTTTCGCCCAGACAGTACAGACTCTGATGTAGAGGTGCTGGTCTCCGAGAGCATTTTTGAATCTCAATGGTCAGAGACAGATTGCAGTGCGATTGTTCTGAAAGCTGGTCCAAATATTACAACTGAAAGTCCAGTCAGTCCATGTGTGTCCTGTAAATCGGGCATATTGACAAAAACAAACGACGATATCTTTGATTCAGAGTATGGACATCTGGATAGGAAGCAACTGATAGACATTATCAAAGAACAAACAGACAAAATACAACAGTTGGATGAAAAACTGGAATCATACAAATCCGCACATCAAACATTGGCTGCACATTTTGAGGCATTTCACAAAATCATTTGTGATGGCGACAAAACTTGAATACAGATTTGTTCAAATTTAATTTTCTCTCGTTTTGTTTTTTGAGCACCTTTTGCTGCGTGTAAGTTTTGCACGACCACAATCTTTAAGAGAAGAATGTATATCTTAAATAACTTACATTCCGAATATTTCAAAAATATTGTATTATTTTCAAACTTTCTATTTCCAATATTTTAAAATGTATTTCAAAATTAAAATTGTGAACTATTGACCCAAAATAGTAGCTAAAAATTGTTATCTAGAAAAGTGTTTAATAAAATTAAACATAAACAAAATGGATCGTCTATCTAACTGTTGCACTTTTGAGTAGGCTTTCTTGGATCTGTGTTTTCCCCACTTTCAATTTATTATAACATGGAGAGGGTCATTGTATTCTGGAACTGGAAGTAGATTAACTTGAATGAAGTTGGCTCAAAGGATTGATAAACATTCACATTTGAAAAGGAGAATTCCCGAAGGTATGCAAATGTTTGTCTATGCATTTTGTTATAGATTCGTGTCGGGTTTGGCAGCCATCACTGGGATCATAATGCACAGTGACAAAGGTACATAAAATTAAATACACAACGTTCTTACGTCCGTCCGTCGATAGGTGCCTTTCTATGCTGCCAACACCGCCCTCCACCCACTTTCGTTCCTTGATCTTTTTGTCTGCGCTCTCTTAATGAGACTTCATGTTTTTGTTGCGATTAAAAAAAAAGTTCAGGCTGCTTTAAAAAAAAATCAAAAAAAGATCCTAGAGGTACCGCTATAAGACGATTTTCTGATCAAAAGATAGCTAACAACTACACAAAACACCACAGAAAAGAATATGAAAATCTGTGGAGCCTATTGCGTGGAAAATGAGCGTTTCATTATCGGCTTTATAACAGTTACCGACACGGTCCAACCGTTAAGGCTACAGAAATCGTTGTGGACGAACAGAATTTTTCTCCTGGTTTTACTTTCCTACTATTTCGAATGAAAAAAAATTGAACAATCAATTTTCCTACTAACTTAAACTATTTTTAAAACATTGTCACATAAATAGCTTAATTGTCTGTAGAACGCACACCAGTGCCACCGAGCAGTTGATGGTACTTTCGTAGGCATTGAGTCACCAGCGAGCAGAATGAGACTTCAGATAGACAATTGACCCCCTTTCCCAAACTTAAGGCAAAGGTCAGCGTTGGCAGGCCTTGCCCCGATCCCCAAATAGCATGAAAATTCATTTTCAGTGTTCAAGAGCTGATTTCTACGAAGGTGCAACATATGGTCCTGTTTGCTTGCTTAGACTGGGGTTGTAGAGAGTGTATAGATACTTTTGTTGACAGGTCGTAGTAAAAACGAAGTTACCTCATCTTCAACTAGCGTGGTTAGTTAGGACTTAGGAGGAGGTCGTCTTCATTAAAATTCGGAATAAGACACTAGAGATTGAGTTATGTGGAGGAAATTGTTCTTGTAGCCCAGGAGTACCACGCTGTTTATTTCCATGAAGGTTTGAATTATTTAACAAATTTTTTGTGCTCAAATGCTTCCAACCGACTGTCGATATCCCTCGGTGTGCATTTTTGTATCATACAAAGTTTATGGCCATGGCAACCCTGGGTTGCTAATTAGACCCAAATTTTGCTTCCGATTTAAATTATTGTTCTCTTCAGTACTGAAAAGGCTTCTCATTACAAAAAAGACTTGATATGGCTCCATCAACTAGAAACCTTGGTTCCCATTAGAGCTCGTCCATTAATAAATTTAAAAACTGAAATGAATGCAACAACTACATGTTTATTTTATCCAGTTTTCGTTCTATCGAGATGTGGTTCTTAATGGAAAAAGTACAGATTTTTTTTTATTTAACTTCTATTTTTTTTTTTTAATTTTATTTTTCACATAGGAATTATTTATTTGACATTCCTTCTTAGGCAGCGGCGGAAATGACATCGGTGTAAAGCCTAATTTTGGTGGCAATGCTCATGTCAACGTATTTGTCTCCAATTGACACAATAAGTCCTCCAATGATGTTTGGATCAACACGAGATGTGATTTGAAGGTTCTGGTTCGACTTGAGGAATGCCTACAAACACAACGAGTTCAGAATTTCTTTTTTTTTTAAACAAAAACAAAATTCTAAATTACCTTAAGTGCTCCTTCGAGTTCTTTCCTTTGGGAATTGTCCAATGGCTTGGCACTGACAACTTCACAAACAACATCACCACGATGGGCAGCCATGATGGTCTTGAAGGCGTTAATGACAGTGTCGAGTTTCTTCAAGCGACCATTATCTGCCATGAGACCAAGCAAGTTGCTTGTGGCTGGAGCCATACGCATTTTTTCGCAAGTCTCCCTCAAAGCAGTTCCAAGGGCTTTGCGGTTGATAATTGGACTGGAAACGTATTCACGCATTTTTGGATCGGTCTTGATGCTGTCTTGGATCTTAACCAAATCCTTTTCGACCTGATCCAATTGGCTCATTTTAGTGGCAGCTGTGTACAGAGCGGTGGCATAACGACCCTCCAAACCGAACACTTGAATTGGGAGTTTCACAGCCTGAGTGGAACTGCTCATGCAACGAGTCTGATTTAAATAGAAATTAACTGATTAGAAAATCAAATTCTGATGGGAAGATAGAAGTAAATGCACGCACAGGCACAGGCACACATTACATAACCAAGAGTTGGATAATGTGTGCGGATGGATAGATTTTCAAGGCAAGGTCGTCACCAATTATTATTTTTTAATATAAATTTTATAGAAAACAATTAGAAGTAAAGAAAGGTGAATATAATTTTTTCTTACCAAAAGAGCTAACTTATTTACGGCTGCCATTTCGTTGGATTAAAAAAAATTTTCAGAGCTGAATTTCCAAATCGATGTCGGTGCGGAGCAGAATAGTTGACGTTTCTGTCAGTTAGGTATTTTGCTTGGTGCTGTTGGTACAAGTGTGAGAATGACAGTACCAGTAGCGGTGGTTGTCTACAATAATTGTCATCATTTATGCTTAGGTTTGTAACATAGATGGCAGTAGTAAATACAGTCAACTCAACATTTTTAAAAACCGTGAAACAAACATCAGAAGGAATTTATTTCAGTTTTCGTAACTTGTAAGCGAAGAAGTATTTGGCCGTTGTGTTTGCTATAACTAGAAATGTGGCATTGTACAAATTGCGATGCCTAGCGCAACGCCAAGTAGTATGTAGTACTTCCTTTGAATGCCATATGGCTGTGTCGTGCCCATGATGAAGTAAAGAGGAAATTGCTAAGCCAGCTTTGTTTAAACATTTATATAGCAAGGCTTAAGAACATATTATCAAGAATCGAGATACAGAGTAATAACTGTCATCGTGTCATCATTGTATATAAAATCTATAGTACTCTGGAGATGGCGTTTACTGTGTCGCCCTCTAGTGCCTTAAAAACATTGTTACGAATAGCTTTATGCAATACAGGCTGAAGATAGCAGCAGCGCCTGCTTTCCAATGATTGCAACAGTAATTACTTCCTATTTATAGTACTTAAGTTTATATAGCAAAGCTTTCGTCATCGCTGCGTACTAGAGCCATTACAGGAAACTAAGTTTTTGAATATAAACTTGGAAACTTTACGTGGCCAACATAAATCAGAGCTCCACTCAACTATAGCGTTGTATACGCGGACCAATAATGCCACCGAAGTTTATTTCTACTTAGAATCATCTATCAAGGTCAAGGACTTATTAGTATCTATTTTGTTTTTAAGTTATTAAAATTGATGGTAGATGGCATTAGCCTCTATGCATTTTCATAGCACAAGTTGGAGGCTGCTGCATAGCATGCTACGAAATGGCGTCGATACACTTCAGATTTGATTGTACATTATATAGCAGCACATATTTCGAGTTAGATTCAATCACTTTCAACTAAGCACGAACGTACAGTTGCGGTCAAAATAATAGTAGTGCTACTGCCAAATTTTGTGTCTAATTTTCGTGGTTTGTTATAATATGTTTGTTCACTTTTGTTATAGTTCATAATTTGAAGAGAGAGCAATTTAAAATATACCGTTATAGTTGTTCTTTTTCTGGTTGTTTTCATCAGACAAAATAATAGTAGTGTTTGCAGAGATCCCACGAAAAGTGAATAAGCTATAAATTCATATCAAAAGGCTATAGAAAAGTAAATACTTAATGTTCTTTTTTTTTATTTGTGATTTAAGTTTGATTGAAATATTAAGTTTGTGATGGGTCGCAGAAAGCACTGTATTGTTGAGCAGCGTACTCTTATTAAAAAATTGATTTCGGAAGGAAAAAGCTACGTTTGAGTGCAGAATCTAGTCGGTTGCTCACCTATGGTCCACAATGCAATTCAGTTTGTTTGCCGTAAAATAATAAACGGATGAAAACCTGTGATGTCTACCAGATTAGTCAAGGTGAAACACATTTGCATCGGCCACAGAAATAAAAGCTTAATTAAATGTGGAAGCGAGTGTTGAAACGGTTCGCAGTCGCATACGTGACAACGACCTTGGCGGCTCGTAGTCCAAGAAAAGAAAGAGCGTTTAAATTGGCCTACCGAGAAATGGAGAAATATTTTGTGGTCAGATGAATCCAAAATTGTGCTACACTGTGGAAAAGGATTACGCCATTATGTGCTACGGCCACCAAACACCGCATATAACAATTTTTTTTTTTTTTTTTCAAAAAACCAAAGCATATACTTGTTTCAATTTTTCTATACCTGTAGTATGCACTACTATTATTTTGACCGCAGCTGTAGGTATATTAATCTGGAGTTCCACCAAGAGCTTTACCTATATTGTTGACTTTCAAGTCTGTTCCATGCATGATTGAGTAATAGACTGATAACTGCTTTGCTATAGAAACTATACTTTACTCATCATCAAGCAGTAATTTCTGTAGGAATTGCTGCAGGCTAGTTGCGGCTGTCATCTTTACTGTGTAATATACTTATGAGATGACCCATTAGAAACGGATTCTAGTGCACCAAAGGGCAACACAGTCAAACGTGAAAGTACTCACATTTATAATCAACGCTAAATTCCACTCGATGCTTCTTGAGCGTAGCCTCAATTCTATACTTTACCCTATAGAGAATTTTTGAAAATACTTGATACCACCTTCTTCGATTGATATGAAAAGTCTTGTTTCCCCAAGACAACCTGATCAAGTACAAACAAAATACAAGCTGCCGATTCGGAGTTTCAATGACAGCTTTAACTGGAAAGTTAACTAAAGCATTGATAAACTATATAGTTTTTTTTTCCGAATGAGGATAAGTTTTATTAGTTTGAACTTTAAAAATCCCAATATTACAATTTGGTATACACGTTAACTTTTACAACTAAAGAGAACGTGTGTTTATAGTTTGCCTTTTTATTTTTATAAATATTTTTCGGAAAAAAGAAAAATATTTTACATTATAGTTAATATATAATATCCAATGATGTTGTTTGTTTTGTTATTTTCTTTTACTTGCTTAATTGAATTGCGTTACTTCAAGCTGAAAATTATTATTTGTTTTCTGCTCCTTCGTCTAAAAGAAACAAAAAAACATAAAAATTAAGCAATTTTTAGTGACATAATTGTAAAGTACAATTTAATTGATTTTACCTTCTTCTTCCTCCACGTTTTCTTCATCAAACATTTCATCCCTGAAAATTTATTTAAAAAAATAAAAGTTATAGAAAAATAATATCAATATCATTTGTTAAAATACTTACTCGTTGTCATCGTCATCATCGTCATTATCATCTTCAGGCTCAACTTCAATGTCAGGTACCAGATAATACTGCAATGGATTTGGCCACAGATCGTCCTTGATCAGCTCAGCGATTTCATCATTCACCGGATCGCTATTGTCAGTGAACCAATCAAAGAATGTCTTGTATTCGGAATTCCGTTTCTTTTTGTTATTGAAAGGCTTTGACAGCAATTGCTTAAGTAGATTCTTGCCTTCCTTCCACTGAATTGGGGTACTGGTCGATGATGGATGATCGCTATTTTCTGCAGCTGCTAATGGAAAAAGAGAAGTAATCTTTAATAGCTATCTCTTATAGGGCTCATTCTGAAACATATATAGATTGGCGTTTAACGTTGCCAAACCTTAGAACGTTTCTTTTAATAGAATGGTTGGGTGTACAAAAAATAGAAATAAGAACTGAGGAAGTTCACATCTTCGATGCAGTGCTCAGGCGGAAGGAGATTGACTTGAAATTCACAATGACATGGCTTGAATTCGAGCTGACTGGGGGCAATGTACTTAATACCCTAGCCTTGAGCACGTCTTACATTAATTAAAATTTACCACTATTTATTAAACCTTAAATATGTGAGTTTGGATAAATTAATATGATTTGGCCTCTATGACTGGGCTACTTATGACGACCAAAATAATTTGATCAAAACTGACAAAACCATTAAATATGAAAAATCGTTTTATCGTTTATGTCGACCAAAATAGCCAGCCTCCACAACGTTACGGACTGCTTATATTAAGACGTTCACACAAATTACACCGCCGTCGTGGTGTTTTTCAGTTAAGAATGAGAAGTTGTTGGCTATGAAATTACGATTATTTTAAGGGGCTTGGTGTTGCCAGAAGCAAAGAAACATAAAAGTTATTATATTTTTAAAGAAAAAATCATTGTACTACAAGTTTAACTTCTTTACTGATTAATTGAAACATTTTGAATGCTCCAGACCTATACAGAGCTTTTACAAAATAAATAGTTCGTTTTTCTCACTAAAAAATGAAAATAGTTCCAGTGCAATATGTACAATCCAAAATGATTCAATAAACCAAGTAATTTTTTGTACACAAAATCTTGTGCAAGAAAGACACATTGCGAAATAAATCAACCAAAATGTTTCTTCATTACAATGCAACACAGCTACATATCGAAATAACTTTATTTCTTTTGATGCAACAGAGACTCAAACCGAAATAACTCTCTAAGTCTAAAAGATTATTCCAGTGCAAGAAAGGGATAAGTGGCAAAAATGAAAAAAATTTCAGGGCAACAAAGTGACAACTCAAAATTTGGCGCGAATTGGTGTTTAGTGCTCTGAAAAAAATTTCACGACTATCAACTTAAAATGGATAATCCTCGTGGTTTAACTTTTTTAAAAAAGGTAAACGATAAATTATAAAATCTTAAATACAATTTCGACAAATAAACTAAATTATGTATTGTATTTGTCAAGTGTGTAAATTCAACTTCATCGCTGCAAACCTCATCGTTGAAGGAATAGAAAAAAACTTTAAGCAAGGTACGAACTTGTAGTTGTTGGTGTTTTTGTTTGATTTATTAATAAATATCATTATAAATGTATTATAGGACTTTACAAAAAAAAGGTGTGAGACAGGGATGTGTCTTAAGTGCACTTGTCTTTGTTCTCTTTTTAAATGATCTTCATGACTATCTTCCAATTGGACTATTTTTAGAAGGCCTGCAAATAAATGTTCTTCTTTATGCCGATGACATTGTGCTCGTATCGGATAATCCCATAAACTTACAACAACTCATTGACAGCTTTATCAGATACTGCAACAAGTGGCACCTAGAAGTAAATCTTGGTAAATCAGAAATTGTTATTTTCCGAAATGGAGGACGTAGAGCTGCTTGTGAAAAATGGTTTTTCAATGACAATGAAATTAATGTAACAAATGAATATAAATATCTAGGTGTAATTTTCAACTATAATATGTCTTGGAATGAGCATTTAGATAATAGACTTGCTTCGTCAAAAAACTCTATTAATTCAACATGGTCCAAACTATTGAGGAATAAGTCTGTCAATCACTCAGCTAAGTTTAAAATTCATGATGCTGCTACCAGAGCCATAATGTTGTACTGCGCTCAAGTTTGGGGATACCGTGAACACATACAAGCTGAAAAGCTGCAAAGGTTTTTTTTAAAAAAGATGCTTCCTTCTGCCAGATAACACGCCGAACTATTTTCTACACATCGAAACCGGCCTATCTAAGGCGTTTCTAACATCATTAAGGCTGCATTTTTCATACATACGGAGAACCATGTCTCTTACCAATGAAAGGCTACCTAGAATCTTATCAGAAGCGGTTATAAGAAGACAAATCTACTGTGCTAAGGATTGGTTACAACTTTTTCACGAAACCTCGATGGATTTCTCTTTTAATATAAATTTGCTTGATTGGAATGGATTACATAATATTCTTCTGTCTAAACTTAAGGAAAAACACTGGGTCGAGTTTACTAGGAACGCCAAGCTATTACAATTTCATGATGAATGCTGCAATCTATCGTACTCCGAAGTACCTAACTATTTCGAAGACACTAACCCCCCTGACATGATCAGTCTCATCTTAAAAGCGCGCTGTGGACTCCTGAATATCAACGAAAGAGCCTTTCAGAGAAATACAAACGGCATATGTACACTTTGCAACCTCGATGCTTTTGAAAATACTTCTCATTTCGTTGGAGTTTGTCCAACATTTTTTAAGGATATAGAAAGAAGTTCCTTGGTTATGACGTACTTTCGCATGCTCAGCATGGAAACTGCTACTTAAACCTTTATAATTACTTAAAAACTGCACTCAAATACCGCTACCTAATTCTCAATGAATTTTCATAACATTATTAATTCACTAAGCTTATTTTTGTTTCAAATGTCACTTTTAAACCTGATAGGCAACTTAAAGTTATTGTCATAATTAATTTTATACCAGCACAAACATGATTTTGTAAAAATTTTTTGAAAATAAAATTATATATCTATCTATCTATCTATCTATCAAACGTTAAAGAACAATCAAAGTTTCACGTTGTGAATGAAATTGTTAACATTTCAGACATAGAAACCCTTACCCAGCACAAGTCGAGGTAGCTGCAATCAAATAAATTTCTTGTTTTTTTTTATATTTTATGATTAAACTTGTTCAATAGACTGTCTATTGTGCGGGGGTCGGGGTTGAGCCAACCTTCGAGACTACTATTAGTGATGGTGAAATTTTAGCTGAAGTGGAAGGTGACTTGGATGAGGTCGATCCTGTGCAGAGAGTCCTTGAGGTTGATGTGGCTGAGGATGAGGAGCTTGAAGTCGATACTGGAACTTCGGGTGAGGTGGTTGAGGATTAAAATATTGAAGAAGAGAGTTTGGTTGAAATCGAGGCTGATGTTGTCGACGAGGAAAATGTTGCAACAGATATTTTGGCTCAAATTGAGGAGGAGTTTGGAGATCTTCAAGATAAAACAGAAGTAATTTTTTTGTTTGTTTATTAACTTGAAATCAATACTTTTTTTATTCGTTAGCTTGATGAAAAACTTCTTACTAGAAAACGCCGCCGGAACCCGAAAACATAGACCAGGAATTTAAATAAAATGAAACGGAATTTAGGAGAGTGTTATAAGAACCTGAATTCAGGAAAGTCTTTTCTTGCTAAATCTGTCCAGCCGGGATGCGCAGTTGAGTGCTCTCACAGATGCACAATCAATTTCACCGACAATGAAAGGGAAGAGATTTTTATGAAATACTGGCAGTTGGGAGACGTTACCAAGCAAAGAGAATTCGTAACTAACAGTGTTGACGCCTTGAGACCAAAATACAGGTATATTAGAGAGGGTTCAAGTCGAAAAAATAACATTGTATATCACTTTTTAAAAAATGAATATCCGTTTTTACAAAAAGTTCTTTATTGCAATACCTTAAATGGCCAAAATTATCGATACTGCTCTTTCGAAATTTGTAAACAATGCCAAACAACCTGATCTGAGTGGTACTCATAAAAATCATTAATCCATATCTGCAGAGCTACACGAAGGCATTAAATGTCACATTAGCAGTTTTGAACGTATAGAATCGCACTATATTTAAGAAACCAAACAAAAGGGGAGTTTATCGATGGTAGTTTAAACGTAATCTTGATGTTCAGGATGTATAAAGATAAATGCATCAGTGAAGGAGTCGAATATGCAAAACAACACATTTATGAACACATATTCAATTACAATTTCAATATTGGTTTCTTTAAGCCCAAAAAAGACCAATGTATTCAATGCTTCCAATACGAAAATCTAGTGAAGATGAAAAAACGTTTTTGCAAGAAGAACATGGGGGCACATACAGGAAAAGGAACTGTCGAGGCAGCAAAAAGAAGATAACAAAAAATGTGAGTCAACCATGAACTGTGCATGGACTTACAAGCTGTGATTCCAGTTCCCTGTGGAGACATCTCTTCATTTTTTTATAAGAGAAGGCTTCTTTATTTCAATTTCACCATTTTCGCACTTTTTACAAATGAGGGATTTTGCTATTTTGTGGCATGAGGGCATAGCACACCGAGGATCAGATGAAATTGGAGCTTGTCTTAATATTTACCTGAGCAAATGTTCGAAAAGTGTAGAGCATGTAGTTATCTGGTCCGACAATTATTGTTCTGGACAAAATAAGAACAAGTTTCTTTTGTCTCTTTTTATACATCTTGTTCAGATTTATGACATTAAATCGATTTCTCAAAAACTTTTCATCGTTGGCCATACACAAAATGTAAGTGATAACATGCACTCATTAATTGAAAAAAAAAAACAAAGCAAGATGCTTAAATTCTGGACCAATTTTCACCTGCGACCATCTTGTACCCATAATTCAACTGGCAAAAAAAAAACAAAGCCTTTTATAAAGTACATCAGCTTCCACCAAGTGAGGTGTATGATCTCAAGGACCTATGCCCAAAAACAGGAAAGAATTTTACAAGGAACGAACTTGGAGAAAAAGTTGTATGGGCTGACGTTAAAGAACTTCTCGTGGAAAAACTAAATTCCAACGTAGTTAAATATAAGACTTCCTTTGCTGATACAGATTTTAAATCATTTAAAGTCTCAAACGAACCAAAGTACATACGTAGATTTAAAACCAGCATACCCTAACGGCCCACCTCAGATACCAACACTGAAGAAGAAGGATCTTATAGATTTATGCAGGAAAAATTCTATAATAACTTCTCATCAATTTTTCCAAAACCTTAAAGCAGAAGAAATTCCTACTTCGAGTGCTGGAAAAAGGAGGCGTGCTGGAGCTTAAGATTTTTTTAAATTCTTATAAATAAAACTTTTCTTTAAAACTTCATATGTAACATTATTTTGAATTAATACTTTACTGCACTGGATTTGTTTAAACATAAATAAGGTATATTTTGACTTATCGCTCTATTGCGTATAAATTTACTTTCAAACCTTAAAAATAACTAAAAAAAATCGATTATTTAATTGATTGAATTATTTGTAATAAAAGCTTTTTAAAAAATCTTAAATTTCATTATTTTGTTCTTATTATTCCGTTTACAGTTTACAATTTTGTTTTTCTTGTAAAAAGTTACAGTAAAAAGTATAATTCAGAAATTGTATGGTATGTATTGTATCTCAATTTTCATTTTTTGACTTATTGACCTATTGTATTGAGGGTGCGATATATGAATTTCAGTGCAAAACTGCACTATAAATTATATATTTGTAGGGAGCCTTATAACCAGCAAACACTTTAATTGAGTAGCTGACAAAACATATATCAGTCCTTGAATATAACTCGGATAAATGATAGGAGAAACAAGAATCACTAAAAAAAACAACTTCCTTGAACAACGTCTTAATCTATCTTACAATTAAATAAATATAAATATGTATTTATCGCAACAGCTGCATGCAGTACCGAGGCCTGTGAATTACTCTCTTAACCATTCATGTGTCTGCGTTGATATTCTGCAGGAATGGAAGGGACCTACAATTTGCCGTCGAATCCGAACGGCTAACAGAGAAGCACTTTCCATGACATGATTTACTCTTAAAAGATGTCTTTTCCTTAGGTGTTGTGATTGATAATAAAATAAACTTAAAAGCTAACACGGATTTTGTTTGTAAGAAAGTGTCTAAAAAAATATATTTCCTTGAGCGAATTAGAAAAAAAGTATCGACTGCTACAGCTATCAAAATATATAACGCGATTGTCAAACCTCATTTTCAGTACCTATTTGTTTGTTTGTTTAATTTTATTTAGCAACAAGTGCCATTAAGAAAAAAATATATAATATTTACAATTTACATAAAATTTTACATTAAAAATTTTGCTTTCTTGAACTTATATAAGTATTTAACAAAGAATATTATTTTTTATATACCTAAACTAAAATTTTTCTTTTAAATTGAACAATTGTAAAATAAAATTAAAATCACTTTTGTGGCTGATGCTGTTTATTGCACCTATTAAATTATTGGTATTTATTGCACGAAACTTAAACTCTATATTGCACTCATTGACTATTGCTCTACCATTTTATTCTTATCATCCCAAGGTGATATAACTCGCCTTCAGAGGCTCCAAAATAAGGCAATGCGAATTATCTTAAAATGTGGACGCTTAACTTTTATAAAAGCCAAGTTAAAAAGACTTAATTGGTTAAACATATTGCGACAAATCAAACTGAACGTTCTGTTATTCGTGTTTAAAATGAAAAATAAAATGCTTCCAAATATCTTCATAAAAATATATCAGTGATTCTCAACCCTATAACTTAAGAAGTGGTCAAAACTTTAGATTAGACTCTAAATCAACAACACGAGCGCAAAATACATTAATCAATGTTTAAAGGACTTCGGCTATATAATAATCTTCCTAACGAAATTAAAAACTTAAATAATCTTCGTAAATTTAAATGAAAGCGAAACAATGATTCAAAATATTTAGAAATACAGGTATTAAAGATAATGCCAATTATATATAAAAAAAAAAAAATAAAGGTACTCCCCGCGCGCCGGTTGGGAGGGGAAAGGAGGCGGGGCTTAATAATAAAAAAAAAAAAAAAATATTTACAAGAGGCAGTTTCCAGGAAAAGAACTTGGGTAGATTCAGGGATCGAACCCAGAACCACTACGCCCTTGGGTACTATCGCAATCTTTCTTGCCAGTTGCTTTCCTCCGATCAAACAATTCAACTGTAATACTCGCGCTTCTAAGAAAGTTCTCATCAGTGATTCAGTTAACCCCTGAATCTAACTTTGGACGTACTGTTAAGTACAGAGATTTGTTGTTAAGCCGCACAACACGAATGTGAAATACTTATCCCAGGTTTTTATTGTGCGATGTTCGAAACGATTGCTCATCTGTATTTCCCCTCACCCTTTCTAATAGTCGTAGAACCTTGAAGTGCATGAAAATAAAAAAAAAAATCTTCCATCAAGGTACCTAACCCTTCCATAAAGATCCTTTCATTCAACAAATAGGACACTTTTTTGCAATTAATAGCCACATTTTTAGTAGTACGTATTCCCTTTAAAGTGTCTACCTCCAACATGTCCTTTTTCACAAGTACGTACATAGGTACATATTAAACGACAAGTTTAAAGTACGACTTTTACTATAACCAGTCACCAAGTCGCAGCTATTATTACCTACCTACTAGTTTACCTTTTAACAACATTTTTTTAATAAATTAACGATTATAATAAAATAAAATACATTTTAACGCCAACCACATTGTTTATGCTAAAGCCATAGGTAACTTCTGAAACAGATTGTTTTTTTTTCTTTTTTCTTTTGCTAAGATTATGCTGTTTATACACACAATTCGTTTCATATAGAAAAAAGTACAGTCACCTTGCTACGTCAAATAATAATATGCACTATGTTTAATCAGGCATTTAATTGAAAGTAAAACGGATAAAAACAAAACTTACCGCCAGAACCCAAATGAAACTCTTTAGTGAGAACTTTGTTCTCGAAGTATGGATTCTCATCAAAGTGGAAATTTATGCGATAGCCAGACTTTATGTCTTCAAACTCCTCCACTTCGAGTTTGGTCAACGAATGTAGACAATCTTCTTCCTCTTCGTCCAATATTCCCGAAACTTGTGGGTGGTTGATGAACTAACAAAATCAAAATATATATATAAAATAATTAAAATCTTTATAATTTGTATATTTAAAAAAAAAACTAAAAACAAAAACGCATATTGTAAAGAAAAAGAAAAAAAAAATTGAAACAAAAAACGTGCGCAAAAAAATTTTCCACCCATAGCGGAAGCATGCGTGCAATGGCTGTATGTAATGTAAGGTTGTTTTTTGTGTTTTAAGGCTTTTTTCGTTGCCAGCTAGTAAGACTCACCGCTGTAACCCAGAAGTTTGGAATACGCTTAACCAACTCGCTTCGCTTTTCGTAACATGGTTTGCGTAATTTATTATATTTTTGTTCAACTTTGAGAATTTCTTCACTGGCTTTCTCATTGAGGGCGTCAATTTCGTTCTGACAAGCGTCAATCAATTCTAGTGCTTCTGATTCATCCTCGTTTGGTGTATCGTCGGCTGAGATTTTAGCGCGTTTTGCTGGTAGGCTAGACATGTTTTCTTGCTTTTTATTAGTTTATATGGAGGTTATGCTTTAATATAAATGCTTATTGGCAATTATTTGTGATTTATTGCTGGGAATTGAATTAAAATTTCTACAACTGTTGCAAAGAATAAAAATGCCGGTTCGGCTTCACTTTTTGATTTCCCGTAATACTGCGAGTACGTCAAAAAATTGACGATCGTTGAGTATTTTTGCAAAGAAAATGGCCGGCTTGGTGATTATAAGATGAGTGCATTCAAGGTATAGTTGTGATTTGTTAGAATATGGTTGTGGTCAGAGAGATTTCGAAAGTTCAAGGAGGACTGTTGTAAGAAAATTAAATTTGAAAATTAAATAAAAAGTCGAATTGTGGAGTTATAGCCTATTCACACCGCACTCGTTTTGGCTATTCGTTTACCAAAACGAGTAGACCGTTCACACTGAACATTTACTCGTTTTTGTTTGACATTTTAATTTTCAATTTCAAGTGAAAGTAATTCCTATTATTTAAGAAGTTACTGAAACGAGTCGTTTTGCAAAACGAGTTGGGTATGGAAAATGTATGGGAAAACGAGTCGTTTTGGGTAGTCGTTTTGCGGAAAACGAGTAAATGCTCGTTTATGGTTTGGTGTGAATAGGCTATTATGGTGGATTTACATTAATCTGCATCCTTACTTCTTCAAAAAAGAAGGATACAACATATAAAAATCATTCGCGTTCGATAGAGAGGGGAGATAAAAATGAAGAACATCTTCGTATATCAAGATTATAGGAAATAGTAAAAATTAAGATGAAGATTATGGTGAAGACCACGGACCAAGAAGATACAGACCGCCAACTCACCATATGGTCTCTCTTTTTGCCTACAAGCTAAAAATCAGCTGATATGCCATTTATTTTGAGAGTGTGACGCTCTCTCTTGTTTTTAAAACCCATTTAGCAAACACACCTAAAAACTAAATGGCATACGCAGGTTTAGTGTTGCCATTACAAAATTCACAGAGAGAGATGTCACAGACAGGAAAAAATATTTCGAGGGTGTTTCAGGCAAGGGGAGTACAAGTTGGCGGTCTGTGTATGGTCTGTGGTGAAGACAAACATGTTCATCTTCATTATAGCATGTTCTTCTGCATTTGGAGGTTCCCATAATTTCTAAAGTTCGGGCCAGAAATTCAACTTGTTTTTTCGAATTTTTATGTTCAAAATTGAAAATTTTGCTTGTGAATCAAGAAAATAGTTACAAAATGAAAAGAAAAAATACCAAAAGGATAAAAAGTAAGTGATAATACACATAAATTATTTATATGTGGGATACCCAACTGACTTGTCGTTTTGAAGACCACACCAAGGTTGTTCTCACGATTGCCTTCTCTGCCGACAATCTTCGAATTGTCTCCAGATCCCGGGACAAGACCATCAAGTTGTGGATCACCTTGGCCGAATGCAAAATCACAATCCAAGAAGATGGACACACAGACTGGGTGACGTGCGTGCGTTTCTCACCAAACCACTCCAACCCATTCATGGTGTCATGTGGTTGGGATCGTACCGCCAAGGTCTGGAACTTGGCAAACTGCAAGTTGAAGAACAACCACCATAGACACATTGTATACTTTTGAACACTGTCACCATACCTGATTTTCGAATTCCTAAGAACTTTCTGGTAATTGAGAGACTAACACGCTTCTCCATTATGATGAACAAATTATTAAATTAATTTAACATACAAAAATAATAATTTTAAACCCGAAATATTAATAAGGTAAGGTGGGGTAAGTGCATATCCGGGGTAAGTGCATACCCGGCCCGATAAATCTACAGTTTAATTGAAAAAAAAGTTTTATTTATGAACACGGACCCTAAATATGTTATCTTTCTAAAACAATACATTTGGCAGAACTGAAATATGTTTTTCTTTATTTATTTTGGACATTTAAAAATCAGTTTGTTTTTGGTCACCTGCAAAGTTAGCGGTGTGTAAAGTTAAATCAGATTGGTGTTAAATTTTAAGAAAAAAAAAGCGGTAAGTATTTTGTTTATTTTATTTATTTATTTATAAAGAATAATTTTAAACCTATTATTAACAAAATCTTAAAGAACTCTAGCACCAACAGGCTTTCAGTTCTTTCGTAAAATGTATTATTATTTTAATTCTTACACGCGGTCTCCATTGGCAAGAAAACTGTCGTACCTTCTGTTCTGTCTGTTAAACTGTTCAATGGAGACTACCTCACTGCAGACAGAAAATATGTTGAAACAGAACTGTCCGGCTTTCTGTCTAGTCTTCTCCGTGGACAGAAATTCAGACAGATTTTGACATTTCGTTTGTCAAAGTTGGGTGACAACCTTGTATATATAATCTATAGTAATATGGAGACCAGGATCGACTGATGCGACACCTAGAGCCTCCAAACCTTTTTTTTTATTTCTCGTTTTGGAGAGAAATTATTGGTCAGATGGTTTAATTATTTGATAAAAACTCAAATGCAAGAACGAGAGTGCTTTATACAAAATAATGAGTGTTAGATAGAAGCCACAGTACAAAACAAATATTGAGTGGATTTGATTTTTAGTGGATTTTATGACTGCGGTGTATGAGTGTGTACGTAAGAATGAATATTTTCTTTTGGTACGATGGGTCTAGGTTGAGTGGATTTGAGTTTGAGAGGATGTTGTTTGTGTATTGGATTAAATGTTTTTTTTTTTTTATGGATATGCATACGGTTTGGGAAAATGTACGAAAACTTGAAATTATTCTTCTGCACCCATGGTTGCCAATGAAAATATTGTTAGTTGACAGAATTTTTTTTTTTAATTGTAGGTATACTTAGATAATATATTAGGTAGGTACCTATAATACATGAATATATGAAATTGAGATTAAACTTGTTAGTAAATTTAGTATATTACGAAGCTGCTTATGCATTAAGATAAACATTTTTTCATTTTTCTTGCATAATTATTTTAAGTTAGATACCTACCTATGTACTAATATTACTATTTTTGTTCACAAAATTTAATGCTCCCTTTAATTTTAAATCCAACACTGAAAACCGTATGGCTCTATCTCTATTACTTTTTGTTGCCAAGCTATTCAAAAGTAATCGAACCTACTTGAAGAAGTCGGTTCGGTTACTTTTGAATAGCTTAGCAACAAAAAGTCATAGAACCATACGGTTTTCAGTGTTGGATTTAAGATTAATGGGAGCATTGAATTTAAAAAAAAAATTAGCACTTAATCACAGAAAATTTTGAAAAAAATTAGTTTTAAAATTATTTTTTTTAATTTTTTTTTCATAATTTTGAGTTTGAAAATTAATATGAATCACCCTGTATATACCTATGTATGTACCTAATATAATATATAAATACATATGGGCACTTCATAATAAAAACAATATAGTTTAAATAAACTATTGGAAACAAAATTAAGAATCTACTCATTCGGCAAGCATGTTTTCGTATACTTCTTTCAAGAAGATTTTTACCATTTTGACGGTTACAGCAGGAAATGTGAAAATGTGAATAAGAACTTGTTTCTTACGGGATGGTGGCTAGCTTGAGCGAGATAGTAGGTGTATATCTAATTAGAAACCTAATAACTTTTTGCGTCAATTTCAAATCAGTTAATGATTTGACTTCTAGATATCGATTTCGTTGATTTAAATCAATTATTAACTTTTTTCTAATACGGTCGTGTTTCACCATTTCAGTTTTTTTCAAAACTTCAAAGCTTTTATATATCTACATACATATATACCTACATTTATATCCTTTTCAAAATAAATCTGTGCGCATTTTTAAATACCTACGAAATTAAATCGAGCTCGTGGTTGTGTAGTGAATTTAGTTTTGAGGGATTACATATATACTTACCTATTACTAAACATAATTATAACCATAATATATTATCCCTAGTGTGCCTACACGGTTTTTTCTAATTAAGTAATTTTGCATAAAGTGTAATTTCGCGATTTTCATGAGTTTTTTGTTCAAAAAAAATATTCGTGAGCCCCCTCGCGCTTAAAAATAATATAATATTCCTATAGCTATACATTTTGCCATTGTTTTTTGTTAATTTGTCTGTACATCCTTGAGATAGTATTTTTGTAAATCGCTCTTGTTGTTCTGTCTTTTTTTGTATAAATATTTTTGTGCAGTGAAAAAAGTTGTATTGGTTTTTTGGTTGGTGAATTTTTCAGTCGTTGGGTGAGGTTATTTATACAGGTTATTTACGAACACATACAATATTTTCATATCTAATTTTTCTTATATATTATTTACTTTTTATATTTTTAGGTTTTAAATTATTATATTTTTATTATTACATTAATTACCAAATAAAACATATATTAACATATAAATTAAAATCATATAAAATGGTTATTTTTTGTTGCTATGGTACTTGTAAGGAGAAGCAGAAACCCTTCGGGTCTGTGTCTTTCTTTAGAGTACCAGTAGATTTCAGGATGCAAGTGTGGATGAAACATGGGGGAATTTCACCCACCAAAGGTTTGCCAAAAAACCCATTCATGTGTGAAAAACATTTTCATGCAAAGGACATAAAAATCAATTCAACGCGGAAAGTGTTAAACAAGTTTTCACTACCAATGTCGTCATTGTCGGTTTGTGGGTGTACTGATAAGGTGACTGACGATTCATGTCGCATTATCATGGAACAAAATCGGTTAGCGGTACCATCTTCCTCCGCGGTACTTGTTGAGCCAAGTAAGTCCCAGACTTTGTTAACTTCAACGTTAACGTCTGGGCCTCTAAGTACAACGCCTGTGATACACAGTGAAGGAAGGGAGTCCCAAATGGCATCAACCTCCACGGTTAAGCCGTCTGGTTCTCAAAATCATAGGCAGTTTCCTATTCCTTGCAGCCCAGTTCCATCACTGGTAAATTTGGCTGAAAGTGTTAATAGAACATATATTGAAAGAGATTACACTCTTCCTATTTTACCCATTACAGCCCCCATTTCCCCATCCCAATTTCCCTCCCCACCAGGATTCTTTGACTATAGCCCAGAAAATTCTCCACAAAAAAGATGCAAGGATACCCCACAAAATAGTCCACAAAAGACCTACTACATGGATACTCCAAGAAAAAGTTTCAAACTCAACACGCGAGTTGTTTACGAAAGGCGTGGTATAGCTCGACGAATCGCTTGCACCCCAAGAAAAGAAAGAACAAAAAGCAAAGTTTTTTCAGAGAAGTGTGGAAGATTATTTAGATACTTCCACAGCAGATGTGCGCACTTTTGTTTTAGCCCAGATGTTCCACAAAACAGGCGCTCATTGGAGAAATAAAGAAAAGGATTTGTTTGTAAAATTCTATTATAAGTCCCCTTGCTTGTATAAATATATGCTGAGTATAGGTTTTAATCTGCCAGCAGTAAGCACTATTTACGGTTGGCATGCGAAAATTCGACTTCCAACTGGATTTAGCAAGGAAATATCCAACTTGCTGACGGATAAGTCCAAAAGCTTGACTGCTATGGACAGGAAATGTGTCCTGCTTTTCGATGAAATGTCTATAAAAAAGAATTAGAATATAATATAAAGGACGACATGGTCTACGCTTACACGGACTTTGGAGAGCACGGAAGACACAATACAATAGCCTCCAAAGTTATAGTGTTTACCCTAAGAGGCTTAAATAAAAATTGGAAGCAAACAATTGTATATTACATAGGCTCACCAAAAACTGTTACCTTGGTTAACATGATAAAACAAATAATAACAGAAGTCCTTAAATGTGGTCTAACCGTAGTTGCTACAAGTTGCGATCAAGGAAGCACAAATGTATCCGCATATAAGAAACTTGCCCCGGCCCTGTTGCACGGCTCCCCTTTCGTGGATATAGAAAAACACAGAATTTTCTTGTTGCACGATTACCCACACCTCTTCAAGAGTGTGCGAAATATATGGATGAATAATACCACTATTCATGTTGGGGATGATATTGTTAGCTGGAATATTCTCGAGAAGCTGGTTGAAGAAGACTCGAAAGGGGACTTTCAGGTCTGCTTCAAGCTCTCGAAGGCACATATCAACCCAAGCATTTACGACAAATTGTCAGTGAGGTTGGTCACCCAGGTTTTTAGTTTCAATGTCTATACATCAATAATGTATGCATTGACGACAACCTGCTTTAGACCAGATGAGCGCAAAGTTGCTGAGTCAACAGCTATATTTATCAAAGGGATGAACGATCTCTTTGATAATCTAAATACAAACAAGCTTTATTCAAGAAACCCGAACAGCCAGGTTCTGTCTGAAAGCACAGACATTTTAAAATCTTTAAAAAAAGCAATCAACTGGGTTTCAACATGGAAATCATCAAGCTCCCATACAATTCCACCATGCTTTTCTGGACTGCGTCAAACGCTCACGGGAATAGTTCTGATGTGTGAACATTTAAAAAGTGAAGAACAGACCTTCTTTCTGCTGGGACATCTTAACACAGATGTAGCAGAAAACGTATTTTCAATGATACGCACAAGTAAAGGATCTTATGAAAAAAATCCTTCGGCTTTAAGATTCGTTCGAAATCTAAAGCAAATCATCTTCCAGCATCTAAGTTCAGCTGCGTTTTCTGCATACGAAGATGCTGATGCAGTCCCATTACTGGAAGGATCTGATCTCAAAAATGAGACTTTGTTTTAGAAAAACCAGTGGAAGATGACATTTTAACGAAGGAACTGACTATTGAGATAGCAGTTAATCATAATAAGGAACTCGATGGCTTTGGAACAAGATGTCGAGCCAGACGCAGAAGAGATGGTGCCAGACCAGCAAATCCTTCCGAAAATCCAAATTTCATGTTCTAAGGAACTACAAAAGGCAGCTGCCTGTTATTACGCCGGATTTGCAGCACAAAAACTTAGAAAAAAGTTGAATTGCAAAATTTGCTCTCAGTTCTTGGTCGATGATTTGAACCAGCCAAGAAACCAAACATTGCTAATTGAACTGAGAGCTTATGAAAGCATAATCACCCCGTCAGAGTTTGGAAAATTGACAGTTCCCTCAACCAACTTTGAAGATATGGTAAGCAGGATACAAGCAGTTTTTGAAACACAATTTCCGGAACGACAACATCAAAATAACCTCGTCAAAACTTGGGTCGTTGAGATCATGCAAGAAAGGAATCATTTAGATAGCTGTAGAAAAGAGCACAAAGAGATAATTGAGAAATTTGTATTGACTGGACTGATATTGTTTGGAATAAAAAGAATAAACAAGGAATTGAAGAAAAAGAATAAAAAGGAATAAGAAGGACCACGCACATTATATTGGAATTTTTAAATTAAATTGGTAATTATTTTTTATTTATTTACACTGTTATTAAAAAATGTATTTATGGTAAGGTATATACATTAATGTATATAAAGTAATGAGGAATAGGCCTCCAGGGGAAACCTCAAAAAAAAAACGCATCTGGTATTTTACCCCACTGGGTGATGTGGAAAAAAATACAGACGCTGACGATAAAATACTTTCTTTTCAGTTTCAAGGAAAACTATCCAGCAGTTTAATAGGTAGGTATAGGCAGAATTATTGTACGACACACTTTTTTCAACTAAACGCATATTTGTTTTTAAAGTACCTAACTAGGTATATTGTGAAATATTTTATAGATATGTAAACCATGAGATATATCATAGGCATACCTACATACTTAATAGAAACACAATAAAAATTCTTTGAATAAACTTTAAACTTCTATCCCATTTGATGCCGATTTTATTCATAGTTTTCAATAATTGTATAGGTATCAGAAAAAAAGTACTCATGCGCCACAGTGCATTATGAGAGATGTACATGTACAATGTACCTACAATAATTTAATGTTGCAGGAGTACCTACTGTTCAATGAACATGAATACGTTAAACGTTATAATAATGATTTTTCTGAATCTGGGCAATACATTCTTTTGCTTTTTGAAATCACTTCCATCAACCAGGACGATATTGTTGATAAATATGTGGATCATGAACATTTACCTTAATAAGGTTTTATTTCCAGCTTAAACAAAATCTGCTTCGTCGCAAGGTAGGTATGTGTCTATAAAAGACTTAACGAACGTGTTAATGATAGTGACTATACTACCTATAATCGCAAGTAAATAGAAAAAAAAAATTTAAACAAAAAATCAGAGAATCCCGTCGGCATAATCCATTTTGTTTAAATAACAAAATTCAATAGAGAAGTATCCGAATACGTCAAAGTGATTTTTGTATGCAAAAGCAATCGGACTTCCAAGAAAATAAACGAAAAAAATCTTGCTTTATACCTAATTTAAAACAATTTTTTGTGAATAAACAATAGCTTAAATAGTGCCAAAGTGTTTTAAACAATTAATCTTTAAAAAAAACTTGTAGGTATTGTGCATTAAGAAAAATAAAATTCTTTGGAGAATCCCGCCAACGAAAGAAAAAAAAATACCGCGGCAAAATGTCCAACTTTGTTTGTATACCTATTTTGGCAGCACGAAATCAATAAAACTATATTATTTTGTTGAAATAAACTTATTGTGTTTATTCAACAAGTATCCCGATAAATTAAAACACAGTAAATATTATTGAAATATATTTTTTTAATTATTAATTAATCAATCCACCGAAAGTGAATAAATCGCGCCAAAACAAGTCGCACTTTTATTCCATATTTAAACGCACAATACAAGTTTTTTTTAAAGATTAATTGTTTAAAACACTTTGGCACTATTTAAGCTATTGTTTATTCACAAAAAATTGTTTTAAATTATAAAGCAAGATTTTTTTTCGTATATTTTCATGGAAGTCCGATTACTCTTGCATACAAAAATCACAAATTTTTATTTGTTTTCATACGAAAACATTTTTGACATTTCTCTTTGACGTATTCGGATACTTCTCTAAAAAAATTTGCTACCGAGGGCAACATTTGTTTGTATGTATAGGAAGAAATCCACTCAATTCTATTTCATACAAGCAACTTTTATTTGCCTATGCAAAAGGTTTTCTCCCTCATCATCATTGTTGTTGTCAGACTGAATGTTCTCTTTCCAACAACCTTAAATCGGTCTTTGCCTACGTTTGACATTCGTATAACACATGATTTCATTATCGTTGTCGCTCTCTAAATTTCAGTAGCGCTCTCTCGCACATTTTGCTGCTGTGACACTACCAGCGCCATCCATAGCCTCAAAACCCCGTAAATAGTTACTCGTTGGCCATACTACTATAGGTTCTATATACAATGGTGACAACTAAAAATAGTCAAAAAAAATTAAATTATTTTGTTATTTGTTCCGCTGCGTCATGTCTCGAAAAGAAACAATCGTGTTAATTAATTGTTATAGAAAATATAAGTGTTTGTGGAACAAACAAAAATTAAAATCGGTGATATAATGCTGCTAAGTATATGGCGGTTTGTGGAACTACGAAAGTAGTTCTTATAAGAAGATTGACTTGAAAAAAGCAGCATTGGCTGAAATCTCCCAATTGTCATTGGTCTGTCATGACAGAAATGTGCCCACCTTAAAAATGTGGACAGATTTTTGACAGAATGGAAAACAGAAACAGAGAAAGTTTTCTGTCCAATGGAGACACCGTGTTACAGACTAAAATGAGGAATTATACTAGGAAATAAGTGGACCTGGAAGGAAGGAACATAACGGTTCTAAAGGCATGCATTGCAAACGGTCAAAAGCCCCCATTAATAATATTTCGTTTAAAAAAATATATTGGATGGCGATTATATAATATTTTTATTTTTTTTTATTAAGCTAGTGTACGTCTACCGAGACCTTTTAGCGAATACAACTTGTTAATTTGAGACTGTTTTTTTTACTAATTTTATTTTTAAGGGCTTGGAGCCACGTGAAAAAGTTTGTAACTTTGGAATTTATAAAGATATCTCAAAACTAAAAACTATGTTGAATAGACAAAATACTCTTTATTTATTACCCTTTACAACAAATAATTCAAGCAACAAACAAAAAAGTTTTCCTGTATGGTATGCACTTACCCCAAATTAAGAGGAAGTGCAAACCATGGGACTTTGGTTTGTTTTTATATTTATAAAAAATTTATATGGTTTTGAATAAACAACAAAATAGCTTTTATACTCACCGTAATAAACAAAGCTTTAAGGCAATACCATCGGGTAGTATCGATTTCAAAAACTCAGTTTTTGACATGGGTTTATAGCTGAACTTTTGTTTTTATGGGCCGCACTTACCCCACCTTACCTTATACATATTTTGAAAAATTCAGTAAAATTGATATATGATGGATTCACATAGTTCTGTATTCTGATTTCTGCAAAAAAAAAATAATACGACAAATCATTAATTTAAAAGCAACAACTTTTGTTGTTTTTTTTTTTTTTTTAACTTTTTCAATTGAATATTTTTTCTTTGAATTTTTTAAATCATATTTGTTCGATAAAGAAGGAAAACGAAAATGCAGATCATCTTTATAAATTAATATTATCAGCAGAAGGAGAAATAGCGATCAAGACAAACATGTTTATATTGACGATTACAGATCTATGTGTTTATCTTTTCACAGTTCTGCATAATGACAACTTTGCAGATCAAGATGTTGCAGAACAATGTAATTCTAATAAAAAAAATTCTTTTTAATCTCAATCTTAATTAATCCATATTCATCAAGACGATCTGCGTTTTTGTTTTCCCATGAAACATGTAAACAATCAAATATTAAGTTGTATGGAAACGTACCATTAACTTTTCTACCCGAGTATTTAAACTGGCAGCACTGAACATGTAATCACTGAATGCCTCCAATGACACATAGCCAAAACCGCCGCTGATTTACTAGCCGCGAGCTTCGTTATAATAAAAAAGTCTTTTCAAAAGTGTCGACAATTTTTGATGTTTCGGTGTAACGAGGTTGGAATTAACTTTTATTAATTTTCCAAGTGTTCCAACATAATTAATTTATTAAAATGTCGTCAACGGAGGGCCAAGTCGGTGTCAATACTAATTTACAAGAGCAGAATCTTGAAAACCTCGTAAGTATATCATAAAATGCCTCCCAAAGAAAATACCGCAACACTACCACCCTTCCTCCTGTCCTGTGTGTGGCTGGCTCATGAACAAGAACGGCTGAAAATGTCGACAATTTGTTGGCGTTGCATACTCCCATCACCATCACATCTAGAGAGGGAAAAATCTTCATGACCCATTGTCGTTTCTATTGGCACGTGGCTATATTTTTTCCCAAAATTATTATCCTGTCTTAAAACTGAATTCCTTATGATCAGAGAATTTGCAAAAATTATTAAAAAATTTATATGTGATGGCTTGAAAAGTTGGAATGCGTCAAGTTGGTTTCATTCAGCTGATGCAATCTCAACAATAAAACATAACCTCTAAAATAATGGGCTAGTTTTTTTTCTTTTTAATTTACTATTTGAACTTTGATGACTATTGAGTTGGGTTGTTAAATTTCTTCTAATTTAATATTTCTTTTAGGATATCAATAATTTGACTGCCCTCTCGCCGGAAGTAATTTCGCGCCAGGCAACAATTAATATTGGAACCATTGGTCATGTCGCTCACGGCAAATCAACTGTGGTCAAAGCACTCTCAGGAGTGCAAACTGTTCGTTTCAAAAACGAACTTGAAAGAAACATCACCATCAAGCTTGGTAAGTTTTTGCTCACTGGTGTAATTGCTAAAAAAAAATCTTATAATCAAACTATAGTCATAAAATTTAGATTGGATAAAAAAAAAATAAGAACATAGAAAGCGGCCTTGGCTTATCATAGTTTCAAAGAAAGCAGTTTATTCAAAGAAATGCAAACAGGTTTTGAACTAAGAACTAAGAACTTATTTATTTTCTAGAATTCAAGAAACTATCTATTCGTTCTGTAGGATGTAGGTTCTAGATACATACGTGAAATGTTTAAGTAGCTGACAGATTCAAAACAATCTCAGAATACCGTCGAAACTTGATTTTCGCCATTTTTGTTATTTTTGGAAAACAACGTCCGTTTTGGAAAGTCCCTCCTTTTTTTTGTGCGTCACAAATCAGGGCATTGTATTCAGATTTTTCTTTGCCACAACCATCTGTTGATGTACAAAATGTTATGGACGTTGCTTGCTTGGTTTTTTTTTTTATTTCTATCTAAGTACTAAGACCGGGTGCGATAAGGCATGATGCCTGTACCTGGATTTTTGTTTATAGTTTCAGTTTGCTTAGCAAATAGGTGTTAGGATCATGTTTTATTGAGATGCAGTAGCTAAACTCAGCAGAGCTGTATACTTTTCATGTCCAAGTCGAAGCGTACCTCATCATTTTTGGTATCTCCCTTTCTCCTATTTTCGTATGCAAAGAATGTTTGGTGTCATAAAAGTTTAAGTTTTTCTGTGAAAATCTAGACGAGGGCTAAGATAGATGCTTTGCAAGTTGATATGTTGTAACCAAATATTTTGGCATTTGTAGCTGCAATTTATGTTTACACGTTTGTGAAGAGAATTTAAATTTATGTATTTTTTTTTTTACTGAAACTGGAAATTTGATCATCTGCTTTTGATTTCCTAAATTTAAGTAAGTTCTTACATTTTGTAGGTTTATGTTTTTGATGAGTTGGGATTTGTAGACGAGCTTGGAAAGTAGTTTCCTTTGTTTGTTGAAAAGTGCATTTAGTTCGGTATCTGCTTCACTTGGCCAGTGTGTTTGAAAAATCAAATCAAGTTCTCTTATAAGTTACAGTAAGATAAAATGCAACGAAAAAGAAGTTCAAGTTTACTATTGCAAAAGATTTGAACATATAAGTTAAGGCTTAATTATTTGAGATATTGTATAAATGTGGTAATCTTCAATGGGTCAATATATACAAAACACCTAAACGAAAAGTGGTCATTTTTATAGTTTGTGTAATTAACCTCTTTGATAAATTGAGTGCTCTTGCTTTTCAGTTTGTATAGAAGACGGCATAGTTTAAAGAGACAACTTGTATGGCTGAAGGAGATGGTTAACTTTATGTATGAGGAGTTTAAGACTGCTTGGAAAACAGATAGATATTTATTTTATAATCATTAAGCATGTTATTTAAAGTTATCTATATATATAAAAGAGAGTGTCGTACTTGTGTTCGCTTATAACTCGAGAACAGATGTTTCGATTTTGACGATTTAGGGCTTGATCGATTAACATTCGCCCAAGGATTGACATAGGATAAGAAAATCCCGAAAATTTAGTTATGCATTTTTATTGCATTATGTCAAATTAATAATAAATCTTATGGTAGGATCCTCTGAGGATGTCAACAATTGTTTATGTGGTAGTTTGGTTAGCATTCGGTAAAGTTATTTGACAGAAATGCATTTTTAGTGCATTTTGTCACAAATCTCAAAAGTTGTCAGCCAATGTAATGTATCCAAGTGTTCCTGACCATGAAATCGTTTGTTTATGATATTTAATGTTATACAAATTTGTATAAGCAAAGGTGAAGAAATTCTTGCAATTTTAAACATTTCTTCCCAAATGCCAGCAGTATGCTTTTAACATTTGATAGGTATGCAAAAATCATGCACGTATAATGGCAAAGGGGGTAATGTTTAGCTTTTTTGACAAATAGCAGCATTGAGTTTTTGACGCGTTAAACTCCGTACGACGAAAAGTGTTAATTAAACGGTACTTTCCTTTTCGACACGTAAATCACTTTCGCTATAGGTACATCAATTGCATCAAAAAATGTAATTTTTGATAATTTAACTGATTTTAATTTACAAGAAGTGTTAGACTTCGCTAGCCCGCTATTTTACACCCGTGTGTAGCTGAGACGTTTATAAACAGTATAACAAAAAATTCAGTATTTTTAAAATTCTTTATTAAAAAATGGCGTTAGGTACGGAGTTCACCGGGTCGGGTAGTTAGTAATAAATTACAAAAATTCAAAAAAAGGTACCTACATAAATGATCAGTGTTTCTAAAAGTAAACATTAATTTTGATACTTTTATTTAACTATATTTTGACTTGCTTTAAAAGGCTTCATTCAAAATTTGGTCTCTATATGATATTGCTTTCTTATAATAAATGTTAGTGCTGGCTAACATCATCTTCGCATTTAAGAAATGCCTAGACTCTTCTTCGGTTGCTCTTCAGTTGCAGGTTGCTCCCAAGGAAAATTCTTCTTATTTCATTTAGGGGCCAGTTATAGCGATACGGAAAACCAAACCGAAAAAAGTTTCAAATGACAAATTTTTTATGTTCTCATTCGATTTTTAAGACAAATGCTACACTAATCGATGGCAATCAATGCAGAGAATTTTTTTTGTTCATAATAATATTAATTGAACAAGTACTTTTTGTTAAAAATGTATTTTTTTATTTTTCTTTTATATGTTTAACAGAAAAATGATTAAATACATTTTTAAAAAAAAGTACAAGTTCAATTCAAATTTGTATTTGCAAAATAAAGTCTCTGAGTTGGTTGCCATCGAACAGTGTAGCATTTGTGTTTTAAATCTGATTATATTATACCAAATTTTCCATTTGAAAATTTTTTCGGTTTGGTTTTCCGTATCGCTATAACTGGCCCCTTAGGATAGGACATATTTCTATGAAATGCCCGACGTCTTCTCTCACGGAAAGATTACAAAGACTGCAAATTATTGGTAAATCCTCGTGGTGCGGCATACAATTTAAATTAAGCAGTTCGTCTCTCATTTTAAACATAGCTGAAAAAAGCTTTTGGCTATACCTAGTCTGATCGAAAATAATTTTTTTTTTCACAAAGATTGTGTTGCAGTGCACTGTAGGTTGTTCTATGCCCATAAGAAGTCGCTTGGTTGATATAGTCCAACCTGTATTTTTCATCCGCTTTTGATACAAGATCATAAAGTGCATTACATTATCCTCTTCTCTCCCGACACCTCCTTGTAAAGACAGGTTAAATACAGGCCACAATAATCTGCAAGCTCTTTTAGTTTAAAAAAAAAGAACTTCCCTCCTATTACATATATGCAGGCTTATTACTTTTGGCAGCCTTTCATCTGGCATTTTTAAAACTTTCAAAAGATTATTATCTTTTTTACGTGTAGTTTGAGTGATTTAATGAATAGCGGTGGCAGTTTCGATATTCAGTATGTAATTTGGAGTATTTCTCGGTAATAGGAAGCATCTTTTTAGGTAGAATAATAACAGTTTTTTTACGGTTTCATATTTTTCATAGCCCCAAGTTTGTGCAGCATACTTCATAACAGATTTAGCAACTGCTAGAAAAACTTTATATTTAACGCTGTGTGTTATAAGGTTATTTGCAAAGTATTTCTTCCAAGAAGCACATATTGCACTTTAAGCTTTTACAAATTTATTTTTTAGGTGTGTTTCCATATTAAGATTGCTTTTTATTTGAACACCAAGATATTTGTAGGTTCTAACAACTTCGATTGGTTCATTGTTCAGATGCCAATTCTCATTTATGGCCACTCTACCAAAACCATTTTTAAACACCACCACCTTCAAATTGTTTTAGTTCACCGTCAGATTCCACAATTTGCAGTACATATCGAGTCTGTTGATCAATTGTGTTGAAAGCAGCCTGGAAATCAACGAAAAAGAATTTTTTTTTATTTTGTTCCAAGAAAGTTCCCGCAATGTTGCTTAAAATGAAGATGTTGTCGATAGTTGAATAGCCGCTTCGAAAACCAGCCTGGCATTCCTTTATTACCTTATTGTGGCTTATCCATCTACGTAGGCGGTTGTTTAAAAGAGAAACAAACAATTTGTAGGAGGTATTAAGAAACGATATTCCTGTTGAATATTATGTTTCAATAATTGTAAACTATTATTTATCACCTGTTATGTTTAAATTGTTTTTTAAACTATGTATGTACCTATTTTAATTTTTCGTTAGTTACGACTTACGAGTTAGTTGTTTTTTGTTTTTTCCCTCAGCAACATTAAATATAAATTTTGTCTAAAAATAAATTCAAATTAGTTTTCCTTTATTTCTTGTTTTGTCGGACACTGGTAATTAGAAAAATTAAATCAATTATTTCATCAGGTTATGGGCCCAGGAAGACATCAAGAATAATAGAAACGAAAAATATTTGAGAAATTTAAAATTAAAAGCAAAAATAAAGATAGACAAGATGGCGGATGCAAATAAAAGTTCATTTGTGAAATTGAACAATCATAACTATTTCAATTGGAAATTTCGCATGGAAATGTTGTTGGTCAAACAAAAATTATGGAAAGTGATAACTGAAGATCCACCAACACAACCTGTGGCAAATGCCGAACCAACCATACAACGAGCATATGAAATATGGTTTGAAAATGATGAAGAAGCTCGTGCCGTAATTGGATTAAAGGTGGAAGATGATCAATATTGTCATCTTCGTGGAAAGAAAACTGCGAAGGATTGTTGGTTGGCATTGAAAGGACACCATGAAAAGGATTCATTGGGCAATAAGGTGAGTCTTATGCGTCGAATTTGTGGAAAGAAAATGGCTGATGATGAAAGTATGGAGCATCATCTAAATGAATTCAATGAATTATTTCACCGTTTGGCCATAATTTTATCGAGTCTGCCGAAATCTTACGATTCAATGGTGTCGGCTCTTGAAATGAGAAAGGATGATGAATTAACAATGTCCTTGATTCAATCGAAATTACTCGATGAATATGCTCGACGGCATGATGGAAATGAAACCAACAGCGATTCAATACTGAAGACAGCAGAGGCAAAATCATGTTTTTTCTGCAAAAGAACCAATCATATTAAAAAGGACTGCTTTAAGTATAAGGCTTGGAAGGAAAAACAGGACAAGGAAAATAAATCAAATTGGAAGCAGAATAGCTCAAAGAAAGAAAAAGCAAATAAAATTGAAGAAAAAACACCGGAATATTTGTTTGTAATGATGTCATCAAACAACGGTTGGCTGGTGGATTCTGGGGCAACGAGCCACGTGACAAGCAACAAAAGTTTTCTTACCTCAGTTGATAACACGTACAAAGGTGATGTAAACTTGGCGGATGGCACAAAATCTACAGTCGCTGGAAAAGGCAAATGTAAATTAAAAATACAAAATTTGAATGGTGATGTGTCAGTTGCAACAATCACGGATGTGCTATATACCCCAAACATTGATGGCAGCATTCTGTCTGTTAAAAGATTAATTAGCAACGGTTATACAGTTATTTTCAGTCCAGAAATCAGTGAAATTAAATACAAAGAAAAACAAGTGGCCGTTATTGATGAAACGGACAATTTATTTAAAGTGCGTCAACCCGGTATGGTTTGTGCAATAAAAGATTCAAACTTATCGTGTGATGGATGCATTCATTATTGGCATCGAGTCTTTGGACACCGTGACCCAGAAGCAATTAGAGAAATGGTTAAGAATGAATTAATTGAAAATATAAAAATAATTGATTGCGGGACAAAACAGCAATGTGAGGTATGTTTGCAAGCTAAAACTACTAGACTACCATTTCCGAACAGATCCAATACAAAATCAGGAGAAATATTGGATTTGGTTCACACGGACGTTTGCGGGCCAATGCAAACAACATCATACAGTGGAAAACGGTATGTTCTCACATTTATCGATGATTTTTCGAAATATACTGTAGTTTATTTTTTGACTCGAAAATCCGAAACCGTAGAAAAAATGAAGGAATACATAGAATTCACAAAAACGAAGTTTGGAAAGAAACCAAAAATAATTCGCTCTGATCGAGGAGGGGAATACATTGGAGACCAGGTCACATCATATTTGAAGAGCGAAGGTATTCAGACGCAACTAACGACACCATATACTCCTCAGCAAAACGGGACAGCGGAACGCAAAAACAGAACTTTAATTGAAATGGCACGGTGTATGCTCACAGATGCTGGATTATCAAATATGTTTTGGGCAGAGGCTACGAGTGCTGCAAATTATATTCAGAACCGTGTACTTACCAGATCAACACATAAGACGCCATATGAATTGTGGACAGGTCGAAAGCCAGATACTCGTCACATGAAAATATTTGGAAGCAAATGTTTTGTCCATGTACCACAGCAAAAGCGACAAAAGTTGGACAATACAGCAATGGCTATGATCCTGGTGGGGTATGATGAATGTTCAAAGGCGTATCGTTGTTATGATTTGAAGAACAAAAAATTAGTTATAAGTCGGGATGTGCGATTCATTGATACTCCAGCACATAAAAATGAGATCATGATTGATTTAACGGCAACAAAGGATGTTCAAAAGGATTCATATGTGAAACAGTCCACAGATCTGGATATAACAGCAGTGCCAAATGAAGATTCAAATTTAGAATTGGACATATCTGCATATGAATCAACAATGACGCAACCAACAAATTTAGAATCGGAAAATACAGAAAATGAAGGGGAAAGCAGATATCCAAAACGTTCAACACGAAATATTTTGCCAACGCGTTACAGAATTAATGCAACCATAGAACCAAAGACATTGGCACAAGCTCTAGCAAGTGAGCAGAAAACAAAGTGGATTCAAGCTATGGAAGAAGAAATGAAATCACAAGCCGAAAACGAAACATGGGATCTATGTGAATTACCAGAAGGGCGTTCAGCAGTTGGAAGTAAATGGGTGTATAAAGCAAAAACGGATGCAAATGGTAATATCTGTCGTTATAAAGCCAGACTGGTGGCACAGGGTTTTTCACAAAAGTTCGGTGTTGATTATGATCAGGTATTTTCACCGGTTGTTAAGCAGACAACATTCCGTATTTTGCTATCAATTGCTTCAAAAGAAAAATTAATTGTTAGACACCTGGATGCAAAGACTGCATTTTTAAATGGGAAGCTAAGAGAAACCATCTTCATGAAGCAACCACCGGGTTTTGAGGATACAAAACAACCAAATTACGTTTGTAAGCTGAAGAAAAGTATCTATGGTTTAAAGCAAGCTGCACGGGCATGGAATGAAGAAATCAATGATATTCTCATCAACATTGTTTTCAAACAGAGTAAGGCGGATCCGTGCTTATATACTAAAAAAGAATCAGACGGTTGGGTTTTCTTATTAATTTACGTTGATGACATTGTGGTAGCAGCAAAAACACAAGAAACTATCGACCGAATAAGAACAGCAATAAACAGGATGGTTGAAGTCAAAGACCTGGGCGACATCCATCATTACCTTGGTATGGAAGTAACTACAGACAACGATGGTAATTTTTGTTTGTGTCAGTCAACTTATATTGATCAGTTAGCAACAACTTTTGGATTGGCAACAGCAAAATCATCACCAGTACCAATAAGAGTGGGATATGGCAAATCAGATCTAAATGATGATGACCTATTGTTGACAAATTCACAATATCAACAGTTAATGGGTTCACTTTTATACATTGCGGTGAATACCAGACCGGATATCAGTGCTGCAGTGTCAATTTTGGCACAAAAAACAAGTCAACCACATCAAGAGGATTGGAACGAATTAAAGCGGGTTCTTAAGTATCTAAAAGGAACAAGCAAGTTGAAGCTCAAATTGAGGAACGAGTTCAAACACCAAGGGTTTTTTGGCTTTGCGGATGCAAATTGGGCAGAAGACAGAATAGATCGCAAATCCAACAGTGGCTATGCTTTTTTGTTAGACGGTGGTATGATCAGTTGGATGTGCCGCAAACAAAATTGTGTAGCACTTTCATCGACCGAAGCGGAGTTTATTGCACTAAGTGAAGCATGCAAGGAAGCAATTTGGATTCGTCGTTTATTATGTGACATGCAACAAGGTGATAATTCACCCACAATCATTTTTGAGGACAATCAAAGTTGTCTAAAATTAATTACGGGTGAAAAATTGTCAAATCGAACCAAACATATTGACACAAAGATGCATTTCGTCAAAGATCACATTGATGCGGGTGCAATTGAATGCAAATATTGCCCAACGGAAACAATGTTGGCCGATATGATGACTAAACCATTAGCTGCACCAAGATTTGAAAAATTAAGACGTGAATGTGGTTTAAATTATTGAGGAGGGGTGTTGAATATTATGTTTCAATAATTGTAAACTATTATTTATCACCTGTTATGTTTAAATTGTTTTTTAAACTATGTATGTACCTATTTTAATTTTTCGTTAGTTACGACTTACGAGTTAGTTGTTTTTTGTTTTTTCCCTCAGCAACATTAAATATAAATTTTGTCTAAAAATAAATTCAAATTAGTTTTCCTTTATTTCTTGTTTTGTCGGACACTGGTAATTAGAAAAAATTAAATCAATTATTTCATCAATTCCCCTATAGTTGTTCGGGTCAGATAAGTCTCTTTTCTTATGAATCGGGAATATTATCGCTTCCTTAAACTGATGGGGTATGTTTCCAGTTCTCAATATATAATTAAATGCATCAGTAAGTTTATTCGTAAGGTCCGCCGTTCCATATTTTAGCAATTCTACTATTATTCTATCTATTCCTGGAGCTTTTCCATCTTTGAGTTTATTTGTCGTTAAGTGCACTTCTTCAACAGTAAATGAAGGATCTAGAATATCATTGAAACACAAGGGCTTTGCATAAAGAATATTTGGTGCCATGATAGCAGGGCTTAGTAGTTTTTGAAAGTGTTCTTTCAATAAAACAGCAGATAGTTTGTTTCGCTGATTTTCAGAATTCTTCCGTTTATGGATTTTATGGCTTCCCAAAATTCTTTTGAATCCTTGCAGGATGAAAAACTTGGAAAAGAGTTTCAATCTTAATAACAAACTTTAGCTCAATCATTACTCAGATACTTTTGGAACAAAGATTCTACCAAATAAAATGACCACATAAAAGCGTTGTGTCAAAAATAGTCTTCTTGGGCTATCTTTGAAGAGAAGTTTTTTTTAAATCAAAAAGTTGAGGCTCGTCAAAGCACTTGTGCCAATTGTTACATACATGACTGTAAAATATTTTAAAATATTTCCGGTCCTCCTAACGCAATAGCAAGATTTGTAATTAATCAATTAATTAAATGAATTAAATTTTAAACTTGTCTTATATCCCCGACGGTTTTAAATATTAAAAAAAAGTTTGTAGTTCTTGTTGTGTGTGCTTGTTTAACGCATTTAACGCTAGGAAACAACTTGTTTACGAAAAAAGAATAGGAAATGGACATTTTCATCATAATAAAATCTGATTTTTAGTGACATTTCTATCGTTAAAGATAAATATTTAATTGATTTTGTGTTGTTTTCATCATATTTTAAAAGAAATTTCATCGCTTTACTTTGTTGATAATAATAATAGCCTTGATTTGAACGATAAAATGGCAAAACACCGTGCGCGTTCAATAAACTTTTCCTAGTTTAGAGTTTAGAGAAAACTGGAAAAAATCGATATAAACTATGTACTTAAAAAATGTCCTCTTCCCCCACTAATGAATTTCAAAAGCTCAAAAGAGGAACTTTTGACCAACAAGTTAAGTTGATAAAAAAATTCAATTATTTTTTGTCAAATGCATAACCATTTGGCTACAAACTACGACCAGATCGAACCTCTTGAAAAGAGGTGCAGAAGAAGGTCAATAATTCTGAGACATTACTCTTAAAAACAACAACAACATGGGTGACATTGGCATGCATGCGAGTTCATCAACACTAAAAGTCTAACCATAATTGAAGAATGGGTACGAACGTTGCCTTACAAAACAGTAGAAATACATGTGATTTGTATACCCAACCCGAAATGACTTTTTGATAAGTTTCGGCATGTTTCGTTCCCTTGCGTTTCCGTACGTAATGTACGCTTTGAGTCGTACATAACGTACGAAAATCTGACATTCCTTTTTTGTCTAAAGGGTTTCCTCTTCTTTCCTTCTTCTTAATTCTAAAGGCTATTATGGGCAACTGATGAACTTTACTAATCGGAAGGAAACTTTTCGTTCGATTTTGACACTTGCTTATGCTTATTATGGTTATTTCAATTGAAATAAGAAGCGGAACGCGTTTGTGGAACATAACAGTCATTTCTCTAAATCATGTACTACTAAATCACAAAAATATTGTCGGGTGCGCGGGGGACTAAAAAAGTACACCTTTATAGCTCTTAGCTTTGTATTTATGTCTTAACTTTACAAAAAATATAACGAGTTCATACAAATTATTCGTATGCAATAAATTGTTGCCCAAAAAGAACTGTTTTATATCTATATTTCTATAAGTTAGCATTATAGCCAACTATATCTACTCCGGTATTTTCAAAGCATGATCTCATCTTCATGACGATAAAAACTGGTCTGCATTATTTACTTTCTTCAAAAATTTAAATTTAGTGTGGAACATAACATTTTCTAAATAAATTGAAAAGATGTTTATTTTATGGTACGAGTATGTATCTCCAGATTTGAATTTTTGCAAAATTATATACGTTGTCTATTCAATGACCATGTACCCGCTCAAAACAAAAATTGTAAGATTTCCCAAAAAAAATTGGTTTACACCTGAAGTTCTAAGATTGAAAATTTCAACAGGATTCTGTTCATAAAAGATGGAAAAGTACAGGCTAAAAATCTATTATGTTCCAAGCGGCTTGGCAGGTTGGCAGTAGTCAGTCATCGTCAGTTTTGTGGAAAAATTAGGAGTCGGGCGAAATAAAACTCAGAACTTCGAACGTTTCCATCAACAAATCATTTGTGGTACGAGCTGTGTGACATCTTGTGCCGTCTTGTTGAAACCAGAGCTCCTGCACATCATGGTTGTTCAATTGATGAACGAAAAAGTCAGTAATCATGACTATAGCGGTCACCATTGACTGTAACGTTCTAGCCAGCATCGTTTTTAAAGAAGTATGCGGACCAATTATTCCACTAACCCATAACAGTCAGTTTTTGTGGATGTAACGGTGTCTTAACATACACTTGAGGATTATCATCACTCCAAATATGGCAGTTTTGTTTATTGACGTATCCCTTCAACCAAAAGTGAGCTTCATCGCTAAACAAAATTCGCTCATGAAAATTGGGATACGTATTTCGAACAGAACCATGATTTTCAAAACAAATTTGCCCAATTTGGAAGTTTTGTTTTCATATGTGAGTCTATTCATGTTGAAATGCCAAACTAAAAATAAATCACTTGACAGCTGACAAAATGGCAGCCAGTTAAAATAGTGCTGCCAATTTTAAGTTCTATACATCTAAAAAAAAAACACCCGTTTGTTGTAGTACAGTAGTTTATTAATTTAAGAAAACTTTTGTTCAAATGGCATTTATTTGTCGAAATGATTGTTGTGTTTCCTTTCAAAATGTAGTCCTACTTCTGGTTTGTCGGTTTCTTAGGTTTTCACTGATTTTTTCAATCACAATGATACAAAATCTCACATCTATTGCTTGTTGTCTTCCTTTCGTTGTCTTCGGTCTTTTATCTGTCACCATTTCGCACATCTGAATTTGGTCGGTGACGCGTGAAAAGGGTGTAACTCCATTGTATCAAATTTTACAGGAGAACAAAAAAAAAAAACTACATAATTACATACTTTTAAAGTTAGGCTACCACAAGAAAAATGTGTATCTCTTTTCTTCTAAAAGAGTAGAACAACTGCCAAAAAATTGCGTAACTCCTTTGTCACTTTTCAGATGATTTTTTGGCAAAAATATTGATTTTATTTATTAAAACAAGTCTTGTTAGGCACTTAGCGCCTTGTTTTTAAATAAATGATATTACAACTAACTAACAAGATAAGCTTATATTCGTGAAAACTTGGGTTTTTTTCACAACACGATGTCACTCACAGCGTTTTACAGCTACAAATAGTGGAGATACACATTTTCTGCCCTAGATACTGATGGGTCGTGGAGTTACACTTTTTTACTTGCGATTATAGGTACTATAAGGCAAGTTATGGATTCGTGCAGAAAAAAAAATTTGAGATAACAATCACACATGACATAACGATGATGGAGAAGTCGAAAAAAGTGGGTCTGGAAATTCCGTCCGTCTGTCTGTCTGTCTGTCTGTCTGCTCGCGCCTCTGGAGGCTGAACGGATGGGCCGATTTGCTTCAAAATTGGTATTTAGGATTTATTTGGCCGTCCCTCGGAACAAATTTTTACTTGCGATTATAGGTACTATAAGGCAAGTTATGCATTCGTAAAAAAAAAAAAAATTTTTTGGACAATCAAACATAACATTACGATGATAGAGAAGCCTAAAAAAGTGGGTCCGGCAATTCTGTCTGTCTGTCTGTCTGTCTGTCCGTCTGTCTGTATCGGCACCTACAGCCTAAACGGCTGGACCGATTTGCTTCAAACTTGGTACACAGTATTATTATGGCTTCTTACAGAGGGGTTTTTGGAATTAGCATTCTAGCTCCAAAACTAACGGTACCTGCCATACGATTTTTAGTGAAAAATTGATTTTTCTCGAAAACGGCTCCTACGATTTTGATAAAACTTTCTGAATAGTGTTTTTTAAGTAAACTTTATGTTTTGGCTGGAACAGATTTTTCAGGAAAAGTCTTATAACGGTACCTCCCATAGGACCGGTTTTTTTAAATCAGATTTTCTCGTAAACCACTTCACGGATTTCGATGAAAATTTTAATATAAAAGCTCTGTTATAAACGAAATAATATAAATTATTTAATTTTCAAAAAAAAAATTTTTTGAGTTTTTTAGAAAAAAGTTAAATTTTTTTTTTGACTTTTGGTTTTTTCGAAAACGGTTTGCTCAAAATTTTTAAAATTTTTGTTTTCTATTAAGAACTTTAAACCGCTAGATTTTGACATACTCAAAATAAATTTGGAATATGCTTCCGAAAAGTTAAAAAAAAAAACGGTTTTTTGAAAAAACGGCTCCAACGATTTTGAAAAAAAATTCCTTAAAATTCAAAAAAGTAAAAGAAATCTAATGGCTTACTTCATTTCCACCAAAAAACGATTTAACGTTGATTTTTAAATGATTAATAAAATTTCATATGATTTTTTTTATTGCTTTTTTTTCCAAAATCTCAAGCCCCAAGACCACTGTAACACATTAGAGCAAGTTCGTGCGACCCAGTCGTGCACTTTATTTATTTTTGCTCTAGGTCCAAAAATAACGGCACCTGCCATACAATCTTGAAGACAAAAATTGATTTTCTCAAAAACGGCTCTAACGATTTTGATAAAACTTTCAGAATGCTATTTTTGCAAGACAATCTATCTTTTGGTTAGAAATTTTTTTTCAAAATTTGTCTAATAACGGTACCTCTCATAGAACCAGTATTTTCAAATCAAATTTTCTCGTAAACTGTACATTTGATTTCAATAAAATAATTTTATTAATATGGGCATTTCAAAATTTTCCAAAAAATTTTGTTTTTGATTTTTTATAATTATTTCAAAAAAATTTTTGGTTTTCGAAATATGTTGGAAACGGGTATATTGATTTTTTTTTTAATTATTTTTCAAATGTAAACTACAGATTGCCATACCTGCATACTCAAAGAAATTTCAAAATATTTTTTGAAAAAGTTTTTCAAAAATAACCTTTTAAAAAAAAAACTGGTCGAACGACTTTCAATATTTTTTTTTCCTAGATTGACGTATAGCTTTGAAATTTTATTGCATACTTAGTTTTTCCGAGAAAACTCTTAAACTAATTTAAAAAATAAAAGAATTTTTGAAATTATTTAATTTTTTTTAATATCCATATATGCAGCCACTACGCAATTGCTTATCATAAGAGCAAGTTCGTGCGACCCAGTCGTGCATTTTATTTTAACTGCCATTTAAACGGTTATTATGAATAAAAGTGGGATTGCTGTTTTGAGGGATTTTAGTATGCGCTTAAATCTAACCTTTGGCAGCAAAATGTCATTTTTGAAATATTTGGAGTTACACACTTTGCACGCATACCGACGATTTGTTTAAAAAAGTATGTAAGCATCTACCAAAGTGTTATCATAATAAGATCACTGAAAGTAATCATAAGATACATTATTAAGATTTGTATTATGTGCCACGTTTTATTTCTAACTAGCAAACCCATGCCCGCTTCGCTGAGCAGATTTCCAATGGGCTGTTGCCTCTTAAAAAAATTCAGTTTAGCCAAGGGGCGTATAAATTGAGAAATGTTAAAATTAAAGAGTATAGAAGGAAAACTTTGAATAAAATTAGTTTTTTAAATATCTTACATTTTATTCAAATGCTTTCTTTTAAACCAGTCAACTATATCAAACTCATTTTTAATATTTTTTTATTATATAAGATAAGAAAATATAAGAAATATTAATTCAATGAAAAAAGTACGCCATTTTATTGCTTGAATTTATTTTAATTTTAAAGAAAAAAATTATCGAAATCTGCGAAGCGGTTTTTTTTAAATGGCAGAAGACATTTTACATCCAATTCGTGTCAGTTCAAGAAATCCTGATCTTGAGGCTAATGAAGAGATGCATAACCAGGCTTATTTCTTGATCGAAGATAATGTGTTACCTCATATGTGCGGCAGTTTGTTAGTCAGGTTAGGAGTGCCAGCGCCAGATCGCGGAGTGAATGACTCATTTAAGAGAATTGGAACGTGAACGTGAATATGATCGATATGAATTAGACCAATCAGTTTAAAACTATGCGATGGAACGCGCTTGGTGATAAGAAAACTGACCATACTCAACGGAAAATGTAAAGATGAGTTAGTTCTCATTCCGAGATTTCAATTATCCCAACAGATATGCCCTTTGAGTTTAAACGAATTCAGTTCCCAATTCATCTTGCCTTCGCAAGATGGAATGATTAGAATTCTGGGGATCTAAACATCTTCCCCTTTATATTTGCCACTAAGAATGGTATCTTCAATTAGATTGTTCATTCACTTTTTTACAGCTAGTCTAGTACCGTTGCAAAGTTGAGGTTGATTAATATTACTCAGCATTATAATCGGGGCTCCAATTCTTAGAGCTAAATAATGAGGTGGTAGTCCCGGTAAATCAATCGAATTCAAAAGTTCCGTCTGATAATTCACTACGTCATCCTCATTTATAATTGCATCAACTCATTTGTTGGCAACAAATTGTCCATCTATTTCTTCTAAAATAGATGCATTAATTTCAGCGACATCTTTATTTTTGCCTTTAGCTCTTTCACTTAACCAAGTACGATTTTTATAATTCTCCGGAATACTTGGAAACACACTTTGAACCAATTCTTTCTTTGAATTCCTTATACAATAGAAATCAATAGAAACTATCAACATCAACGGACATTTTTCCATTTCCAATATCCAACAGCTGCTTTAAAAATTCTGCAGCAGATGGATCACTTTAGTGAGTGTTTTAACATATATCCACAAAGAAGAACATTTAAGGCATTGACATCCGCAGTAGTCGATCGGGGTATGACCGGCAAAGTTTGTTTGAAGTCACCCGCTAACAATATCATGGCGCTACCAAATATTACTTGGCTACCTCGCAAATCTTTCAGAGTTCGATCTAAGGCTTCAAGTGTCTTTTTGTGTGCCATTGTACACTCATCCCATACAATATCTTACACTGTTGCAAGACTTTGGCCATTGCCGACGTTTTAGAAATATTACATGTAGGCGCTTCGTTAACCTGGATGTTTAAAGGCAATTTAAGTGCAGAGTGCCCGGTACGACCACCATTAATTGATTGCATACTGGCAAGTGCATTTGCAACACCTACGTAGCATACATGGTATTATTTTTTTTACAGACAAACCTGGTGCAAATAAATACCTATTCGGCAAAAAAAGAATCATTAAATTTGGTGTTGTCAAACTCGAGATATAAATGCATTTGTTGCAAATGTTGTATATTGTATTTTTCGTAATGATTCATAATGATGCATACATTTCAGTTATGATCAATTATTCAATTTGTTGATTAGTTGATTGCATGGTGGCAAGTGCATTTACAACATATGCAACATACGTAGCATACATTGTATTATTTTTTTTACACAAAAACCTGGTGCAAATAAATACCTTTTCAGCAAAAAAAGAATCATCAAATTCGGTGTTGTCAAACTCGAGATATAAATGGTCAAACATAAATCAAACTCATGATTAACAAAAAAAAAAAAAAAAAAAACATTGGCATTATTTTCATAACCTCAATATATTTTCGTTAATATTTTATTTAAATAACATACAATAAATACGCGTTTGAACTTAATATCGGACACATTTTTTGCTAATGAGCGAAACTACATGTAAGCTTATGGCAGCCATTTGCGCTGAAACTGAAAAAAACCATTATTGACCGTTAAAAAGCAACTTAAAAAACAAATTGGTTGTGATAGTAGCCGGCTTAACATGCACAAATTCACCGGCGCAAGTAAAACAAAAGTTTGTCGGATACCAATTTTACTGGCGCCAGTGAATTCAAGCATGTGTTGTCCCTCTAAATTAATTATTAATTGTTTCTAGGGAAAAAGCTGTCAATGCACTGACACAGAAACAGAGCGTCGCGTCGTGTCAAAAGATGTGTCAAGTGTGATGTCAATAAATTTACACATACAAATTGAAAATATTTTTTGGTGTCATTGGTGAATCCCTATCATTTATTTTGTGAAATTTGTCGATACTGGGGCTTCTTCCCCCTTTTCAAAGAATAAATATTACATTTTTCATATGCCTTACGATTTGTGAAAAATTAAAAGAAAAAAAAGTAAATAAAATGCTGGAATCATAAATTGTAAAAAAAAAAAAAAAAATAACTGATAGGGTATCCAAGTTTTCGTTTCTTATTTTTCATTTTGTATCTTTTGTTTAGATTTTTTTTTCTCAATTGATTAATTCTTCTTTTAAAAAGACTCCAGCATTTATTTATTATTTTTTTTTTCTTTTATAATTGCAGAACGTATTCCATATGAAAAACTCTTGAGAATAGCCAAATCACCACAACTTCTACGCTCATTTATTAGGGAAGTTAATCAAAAATACCAAAAGCACCATCGTGAGCAAATTCACGATCAACTAAGGTTTCAATTGCCTATGACACCTCCAAGTGATCGGTCGATAAGACACGCATCGAGTCCAAGTTCGGGCTATGAGAGTGGATGTGAATCGATTCAGAGTCTTCAGATCCACCAGAGTACTCCGACTACAAAAAAAAGCACTACTAAAAGTAAAAAACCCAATACCAAAGTAAAGGAGTATGTTGTCGAGTATATTGAGAGCATGGAGTCACATTGTGCACAACCTTTATACTTTGTCAAATGGGAGAATTATCCTCCAAGTACAAATACCTGGGAACCATTTGCCAATGTTAAGGAATGTCATCATTTAAGCATATTCCTTGAGGGAGAGATGAATAAATTCGAGGCAACAATAGATAAAATTCACAATACGATTCGGAGAGAAATCGAGGATAATAATGAAGTTCTAACGGCTGCAGACGTTGATATAGAAACTTTGGATAGTTTTGATATAATGGCACACCAGTCGGATTTAGTGCTGCTGGCTCAGTTCTGGTTGTCGGGTTCGAAGAGCAAAGTTGAACCTGGCAAAATAAAGGATCGCATTAAGAAGGCAACTTTAATGAGACCCTTAATCATGCAGCGCATGCAACAGCAGAGGGATATCAAACTTTGGGAGATATCTGTTAACAATATAGAAGCAGACGCTAAAGTGACTTTAGAGAATAATTTTGATCTTGACGTTCCCGATCCGCATTTTAATTATATTAAAAACAGTATCCCGGGCAAGGGTGTAGAAATCTTGGAAGATCCACCGATCGGTTGTAAGTGTGAAAACGGTTGTGAGTCGGGGTCGCCATGTTGTTCGAAAATGGCCGGTGGAAAATTTGCTTACGACAAAAGTGGTCGACTGAAAATACAAACTGGTGAGGCTATCTACGAATGCAATAAATTGTGCAGTTGTGGTCCAGATTGCTTAAATAGAACCATACAGCGCGGACGAAAGAATGCTCTATGCATTTTCAAAACAGCCAACGGTTGTGGCTGGGCCCTCAAGTCACACAATCCCATTAAAAAAGGAGAATTCGTCTGCGAATATGTCGGCGAGATTTTGTTGGCCGATGAGGCTAACGAACGTGGTAAACAATACGATGCTGTTGGTCGAACTTATCTGTTCGACTTGGACTATAACACATCGGCAGAAAGTGTTTACACAATTGACGCTGCCCGCCACGGCAATATATCGCATTTCATTAACCATTCCTGCGATCCAAACTTGGCAGTATTTCCCACCTGGATAAACTGCTTGGACATCAATATGCCAAGACTGGCGTTCTTTTCTATTAAACCCATCAAAGCAGGAGAGGAATTGACGTTCGATTACATCTGCCGTGATCATGAAACCGATCTCAAATACGAAAATCTATCTGAAGCGGAAAAGGTAGCGTGTCGTTGTGGAGCCGAGAACTGCCGAAAGGTTTTATTTTAAATATACATGCACACATACATATACTTGCATTTACACACGTGCTTATTTTTACTTAAATTTAAAAAAAAAAAACAACAATATGGTTGGTTATATGTAGTTTAATTTTTTTTTTGAGTTTCCATGTTCTGGAACAAACTTTGCAATTATTTAATTTTTCTAAAAATACATGCTCGTTATACATTTTTGTTAAAAATCTTACGTTTTGATATGTGCAGTGCATGAGAGTGTTAAGTTGTATTTCATTTTTAGCTTAGATTGTTAGTTAAGATTATACACTATGTTATTTTATAATATATATATTGATTTCATTATAAATAATTAATTACTTAATAAAAGTTTAATCAGTAAAATTTTATTTTTATTTTTATTTCAAGACAAATGAACATGGTTATTTTGTTTTCCGATTCAAGTTTCTTTTTTTTTTTGTATTATTTCCACACTGTTATTATTTTTTTAAATTTTCAATTTCAAGTTTTTGTTTTTTTTTTTTAAATTTTGAATGACTTTTTATTAATTAATTTTTCTTCTGAAAAATAATTTAACAATTCATTTTAAAGCATGGCTAGCGCCGTCTGCCAGAGTGACAGCTTTTTCATCTAAAAAAAAATTAAATTAATATAATAAAACATATACATATATGTAGGTACAAAGAATTATGATATACATATATGCTAGAACATTTTATCTACAACGCTTTTTCTATATTTTTGAGCCAGTTGCAATATTTTTCTTGCGTTGGGGTATTTTTATGGCTAAAGTAGTAAATCGGATGTAACAAACTATCTTCGCTACATCTTTGCAAAAGAATTCCTATAAAGCCGATTTTCGATGCATCGGTATGCAGTTCGGTTTCAGCTTTGGGATTGTAGATGACAAACGTTGGTTGATGTGACAAAGCCTCTTTAAATTTGTGTAAAAGCTTCCTTTTCTTCAACACCAAGCCTAAATTTGACATATTTTCTCAACAGGTCGCTTAATGGATTGGCTAGGACTCCATAATTATGAACAAATTTTCTAAAATATATCGACAGGCCTAAGAAGCTTTGAATATTCTTAATGGTCTTAAATTAAATAAATAAATAAATTGGTGGTACAACAGCTCCAAGCGGGGCCGGGGCCTGTGACTTACACTCTCAACCATTACTGTGTGTGCGTTGATATTCTGCAGGAATGGAAGGGACCTACAATTTACCGCCGAATCCGAACAGAGAAGCACTTTCCATGACATTAATTACTCTTGGAGTATTTGTCACTTCCTCGCAAGAGGCAGTACCCCGTAAAACAACTTTTTAGGTGGAGTCGTCAGGGATCGAACTAGAACCTTCGGCGTGGCAGTCCGACACACTAACCACTACGCCACGGGGTACTACCACTTACCACTGGTCTTAGGTTCAAAAAAAATGTCACTTCCTTTACTTTTAGCAAAGATGGGCTTATACGTCATTTGGAGATTTCGTGTCCTAAGTACTCTATTTTTTTGCGCAAAAAGTCACATTTGCTGCATCTCAAAAACCCTTCTTAAATTTTCAATAGCATCTGTATAACTTTTTGCACTTATTATAAAGGTCAACCATTTAAATAATAATTATTTTCTCTTTTATGAGTGGTTGGAAAATTGAAATGATATACTTTTGAAAAATGGTTGGTGAGGTACATAGGCCAAAAGGCATTCTTAAAAATTCATACTGTCCACTTGGAGTTACAAAGGAAGTAAACCTCCTTCTGTTTTCTTCTACCACAACATGAAAAAAAAAACCATTTTCAAGGTCTTATGTACATAATATCTTTGCATCACTCAACTGATCGATCTGATCTTCTATAAGAAAGAGTGGAAAATGATCTCTGATAACTTGCTTAATCAATTTTTACTTGCGATTATAGGTACTATAAGGCAAGTTATGCATTCGTCGAAAAAAAAAGTTTTGAGATAACAATCAAACATGACATTACGATGATAGCGAAGACGAAAAAAGATGGTCTAAAAATTCTGTCCGTCTGTCCGTCTGTCTGTCTGTCTGTCTGTCTGTCTGTCTGTCTGTCTGTCTGTCTGTATGTAGACCTACAGCCCAAACGGGTGGGCCGAATTGCTTCAAACTTGGTATATAGACTTTTTTAGGTATTGTACAGAAAGGAAATTGAAATTTTTTTTTTAGCTCAAAAAATAACGGTACCTGCCATACAACCGTTACGTTAAAGCTTATTTTTCTCAAAAACGGCTCTAACGATTTTTAATTAAAAAAATCAGTGTTGCTTTTTAGGTACGACCAATCATATGGCTGAAAAAAAAGTTTTAAAAAATGGCTAAGAACGGTACTTTCCATAGGACCGTTTTTTTTTGCTTTCGACTATCTCGAAAACGACTCAACCGATTCTTTCGAAATTTCACACACATATAGCTGTAGGTAGCTCAATTTGTATTGCATACCAATATTTTTGAAAAATATTTTTTTGTATTTTTAAAAGCATTTTTTAAAAAAAAATTTTAAAAATTAATATTTTGAAAACTGCTTATTAATTTTTTTTTTTTTTATTTTAAATAAATGTATTTGCTGAATACCTATGAACTGGCGTTTTTGAATTTTTTTTGAAAATTTTTTCAAAAAGTTTTTCAAAAAAAACTTTTTTTCTCGAAAACCGCTCCACAGATTTTTCTAAATTTATTCTCATAAATTCAAATTTATCCAAGAAATAAAATGGCGTACTTTTTTTCAGCTCAAATTAGTTTAAGTATTTATTTAAGAATTTTGAAAATTTTATTTTTATCAAAATCTCAAGCCCATAAACCACTGTCACTCATTAGAGCAAGTTCGTGCGACCCAGTCGTGCATTTTATTTTTATTGTCTACTCAAATACGCTTAGAACCATCTTTTTTCGACACAAAGACAATAGGACTAGCGAACTCTGACAGGCTAGGTCTAATAATCTCTTTATAAAGCCATTCTTCTATTTTGGTATCGACTACTTCTTTTTCTGAAAAATCGGATTCTCATCTTTTAATATGATTTTCATTTCAAAATTTCTCTTGTCATCTTCTACACAGGGTTATATTATATCCATCTACTAAATTCTTAACTTCCCTCTTATTATTTTCGTTTTCTATATTAAGTTCAAATTCTGCGCCTTCGCTTAATGCAAATTATTCCAATATATTGCCCAGTTTTTTCACTTGAACAAACCCAGGAGTTACCAAAATGTGGGTGTTATTGAAAATGTTTTGTCCCAAAATCATTGGGATAGAAAGAAATCTATCTGAGATTACATGAATTACTTCTTTGAAAATGTTCTCATCAAATTTGATCTTGGCAACAAAACTTCCAAGCGTCTCCACACCCTTCTCTCCTAGACCCCATAATGGTTTTTTTTTTGTTTGGCCTTTGGTGAAATCTTTCGATACCCGTGCTCGCAGCAAATTAAGAAAAGGAAAATTGCAATTCTATTGATTGAGTTTATCTCCGGTATTGAGTTGAGCCCCCATAAAGAGGTACAAACGTTACAAATATTTTATTATTAATTAATTTAAGCAGGAATTTAATTTACAAGTACATAGTTTAAGTTTAATATTAGCAAGGGAAAAATAAGTAATAATAGTCGACGTGATTAGTGTTCTTTGAATGATTCCAGGTTGGCGGCAAAAGACATCGAGCATTTTTCGCGAGATCTCAGGTTTCACTTGTTCGTCTTATCGTCTTCGGTGATATTGTTTGTTCAGTGTACTGGAATTCTGGAATAACGTAATCATCGCAAATATTCTAAGTATCTGTTATATTGCCAGATGCTTGACCCTACATATACTTATAAAGTTTTTTTCAACTTCCTTCCTTCTTATCCTATTTCCCTCAGATTACACAGTCCACAAAGTTTTGACAAATCACTCCAATTTGGTATAAAATTAACAGAAAGGATCTCTGCTCTGGTTTTCAAGACAGTTGTAATCAAAACTGTTTGGTAAGCGGGATTGAAGTAGTTGTAATTACACAGATTATGGTTCAGTTCAGCTATTTTCTGTTCAGTTGTCGCCTTGAAAGTCGAGGGGATGTTTGCAGTAATCCACCAAGCGCTTCCACTCTGCTTTACTTTAGTAAAGACCTTCATTGAAGCATTCAGTAATGATATTCCTCTATAGTTTGCAGAATCGGTTTTATCTCCTTTTTTGTGTATCGGTTTTCGGATCGCCTTGTTGTAAAATTCCGGAACGGACATATAATCCAAAGTGGAATTGAAAGCATCTGCGATCTGGTCAATAAACAAAGCTGTCGTATATTTGTTAAATTCCATTAGAATACCATCTGAACCCGGCTCGGCGCTTTGTTACTTTTAGACTCTTTCAGTGCGAATTATATCTCAGACGATGTAAATTGTGCATCTGGCAATTTTTTTTTGTTTTGGGCTGGAGTGGTAAATTGAAAACAACTGGAATAGTTATCCCTTGCCATTTCTTGAAAATAGTTGCCCAAGTCTCAAGGGATCAAGAGATATTGTGATAGTTTGAGGGGCACTGTTATTAAAGTGATCAATTGTTTACTCAATAAAAATATCAATTTACTAAATAGAATAGAATAGATAGAGGTTCTTTTAATTGCAACTTGTACAAGATGTAAATCTTAAAATTAAGTCACCAATAAAATACAAATACAGTGGTACAGTGAACCAAGATTTTCCCACGGTTTGTTGGTTTTTTTGGGAATAGAGAAAAATAAGTGGCCAGGCTAGGGCTTGAATCCTAGTCTCTAGGTAACTTAATTTAAAATGTTAATACAAAAGTTTATCCGCATCTGAAAATAACAATAAAAATTAGTTCATGAAGTATAAGCTTCTAGGTCCCGATTCAGGTGGAACTGTTCCTTTAGGCTGAAAACATGCAGCAGCGCAGAAAAGAGCGATGATATGAGAGTTGAAGAGTTCGGCAAAAACAAACACGATTTCCTATGAGATATGGTGTTGGTGATTGACTTCTTCCCGTTATATTCCGAAGGTCTAAAGATATAATTGAACCAATACTAGTTGAGATTATTAAGAGGGTGCCTGAACATATATTCTTCTTAATGGTTGAAGAGAAGTCAATGTCATTTTCATTCCGAAACTGGCAAGCCCACACACTGAACTTAAAGACATCAGGCCTCCTTTCTTCTAAAAACTTTAGAAACACTAACAGAAACGCACATCCGCTTACAGTGTGATCTCCAGACTGCGCTCTTAAAAGTGGTCATTGCAAGGAAACCACCTTGGACGCTGTTTTCGATACAGATGTTCCTTCAATAATGTTGTGAACAAAGCGCATCGACAAGCCCTGGACTCGACCGATACCGGTTATATCGTACGCCTGTTTTATTTGGTTTCCAGCGTGATCTTAAAACCTTGACCAAAACTCAGAGTCTGCCGTATACACCAACGGTAGCCTTAGAAACATACCTTTCACTATTCCCACTCGATCTGTTTATGAAAGAGGTTTTGGTAAAAAATGCGTAACAACCAATAATTGGCAAAGGGGCTTCTCTAGGCAAACGACTATAATGGATTTCACTGAAGTAGACATTCAAACTGACTACATTACATTAAACATAGATATTTTCACAGGGACATCAGAGCCATTTTTTCAATAGTCACAAAGTTAAAACTGGTGGATTGTTCTAGCAAAGAATTAAAACTTTTTAATGCAACTATCTTAGTTACCGTTTGTTGACTCCTAGGATACTGTATATATGGCCAACATCGGTTTATCATCCCAACCAGCCCTAACAGTATCCTCGGTACAGATGGGACTTGACTAGCACTTGTCGAGTACTTACTCAAGCTGAGCAGGGTTTACTGTCTCTGTTGGTTAAAAAGGTCACAATTCAGTTGGCACTCTTTTCTAATTCCATTGAGACCCGAGTGAGGTAATGCGGTTTTCCTAATCAACACCCCATAAATCTAATCTAACTTGTAAGATATCGCATACTGATACTGAGGCATGACGCGTCTCTGATAAAAAAGCATGTTTGTATTGCCAGCGCTCTCCTCGACTCTTGCATGGTCGCTTTCCTCGCAGCTATACTAAAAAATTCCGGTATTAACAGATCGATGCGAAGTTTTTTTTTTTTACCAAGAAAACAACAAAGTTGTTCATTTCATAATGGCCACAGCTTCTTTGATCGACGATTTGTACCTACTAAATGGCATAAAATAGTGCGGTCATATAGCAGTTTCATCAGTCGATAGTGTTGAAACCTGCTATCGGCTATATGAAGACTTGAGTGAAATGAAGTTTAGAGCTTTCAGTGATACTTCATTTGTTGAAAACTTGTTTAATGGAAATGATTTAACAGCATTAGAACTTTGGGAGACAAATTTATTCCTATTGGAGCAGTGCGCGTCGCATTTGTTTCGGTTGATTTTTTTCGCAGAAAAACGTGAATTTATTTCCTTAAATCAACGGATGAAGTTTTTTCCAATTCTGCAATTTTAAAATTTTCTTGAGTTCTGCAATCATCAATTCAAAAAGTTGTTCAAGTCTTTTGGAAGACAGGCGTCAACGCTGTATACAACACAACAAATTTGGCCTAGCTGAGCGGACGATAAGAACTTCAACTGAACGTGCTAGGTGCAGACCTTCCAAAGAAGTTTTGGACAAAAGTGATGTTAACAGTGTTTTGAATGACAAAATTCCAACTGAAATTTGGACTGGATCAAATCCAAATTTAAGCCACCTGCAAATTTTTGAAAGACATGCAAAATAGAAATTGCAGTTGTTCGTTCCATGGAAAGATTGGTGGCGAAGGGATGTATATGCTAGATGGACGCCAAATTCATGCTGCATCATTTTTGGAATAAGTTTATGTCTTTTTAAGCATAGTCCATTATACGATTGACAATTTAGTTTTCTTTGTTAAGACAACGTAATTTCTATTATTTAAAAACCCTTAACACGCCCGGCGGACAAACTCTGTCAACCCTTTAGGTAGTCCATAAAATGCCAATAAAAAATAAATCACATCGCTTTCCAACTATTCCATTAATATGTGAATGTAATCAAGACTCTTCTTTGTCGTTCTTGTCGATCGTTCGTTTCATTGTCATGCTATAGGAACTTAGCACTTTCCACCATAGAACCTTCAATAGTTTATGCCCACGGAAAACTTACTATTTTTTAGGGTAGTCGTAGAAATCTAATTGTTCCATCACGTTAATTTTAAGCAAAATTCATGTACTCAATCTTTTTATTTTATATTACAGGTTATGCGAATGCCAAAATTTATAAATGTGACAATCCAAAATGCCCCCGTCCCGCAAGCTTCATTTCTGGTGGTTCTAGCAAGGACGATAGTTTTCCATGTAGCCGTCCAGCTTGTTCGGGTCGGTTTCAATTAATCCGTCATGTGAGTTTCGTAGATTGCCCCGGTCACGACATTCTTATGGCCACTATGTTGAACGGTGCCGCCGTTATGGATGCAGCCTTACTTTTAATTGCTGGTAAAATAAAAATTAATGAAAAAAAATAGCAACATTATTTTTTATCACTGAACGTTTTTCAGGCAATGAATCGTGTCCCCAGCCACAGACATCAGAACATTTAGCTGCCATTGAAATCATGAAGCTGAAGCACATCATTATTCTTCAGAATAAGATCGATTTAGTTACAGAGAGCCAAGCCAAGGAACAGCATGAGGAAATTGTGAAGTTCGTTCAGGGAACCGTTGCCGAGGGAAGTCCTATTGTTCCAATTTCAGCTCAATTGAAATACAATATTGAGGTAAGGCAATGAGAAATAAATAAATGTTTCTGAATGATCCTAAAGGGCACGTTTGTCATAGGTACTTTGCGAATACATTGTTAATAAAATCCCAATTCCCGTACGTAACTTCGATTCACCGCCACGACTGATTGTCATCCGTTCGTTTGATGTCAACAAGCCCGGTTGTGAAGTACTCGACTTAAAGGGTGGTGTTGCCGGTGGATCTATTTTAAGTGGTGTTCTTAAAGTTGGTCAAGAGATCGAAGTGCGGCCAGGTGTCGTTACGAAAGATTCCGAGGGCAACGTCACATGTCGACCGATCTTTTCACGAATTGTCTCACTGTATACCGAGCAGAACGAGTTGCAATTCGCTGTTCCTGGAGGATTAATTGGTGTGGGCACAAAGATTGATCCGACACTTTGCCGTGCTGATCGATTGGTCGGTCAAGTTCTGGGCGCTGTTGGTCACCTGCCAGAAATCTATACCGAGCTGGAAATCTCGTATTATTTGCTGAAACGTCTTTTGGGTGTTCGTACCGAGGGTGACAAAAAGGGAGCCCGTGTGCAGAAACTAGCTAAAAATGAAATTCTTTTGGTCAACATCGGTTCATTAAGTACCGGTGGAAAAGTGCGTGCAACGAAAGATGATTTGGCTAAAATTGTAGTTACTACACCCGTGTGTACCGAAATAGGAGAAAAAATTGCACTCAGTCGTAGAGTGGAACAACATTGGCGGTAAGTGAAGAATACCTGTGGACAAAAGCTCTGCACATTGAACAAAAATGTATTAATGTTTTTTTTTTTTTGCAGTTTAATCGGTTGGGGACAGATTCGCGGAGGTAAAACAGTGCAACCAGTTATCGATAGACAGCCCAAAAAATAAATATTAAATTATATTTAAAAATTAAGTATATTTTTTCGTTGAGATAAATTAGCCCCCAAATAGACAAAAGCAAAACACAAATCAAGGGATTAAAAAAACGCATTTTTTAAAAAAAGAATAAAATAAAACAACATTTTATTATTTTGATTACAGATTTTCTATTTAAAAAAATATATAAACTGAGATACCATGATAAAAAACAAAAATCAAGCATGGATAACAAAATGCAAACGTGGTTGTTTTTTTTTTCTTTATGAGATGCGAAATGGCAAATTTTGTTGCTGTACCGTTTCGTATATAGGGTTTTTCAATTGGCGCGTGTAGATTTTAGCGGCATGTGGCGCCCATTTCCTGTCCAAAATTACCATCACGCAGCTTTTCCAAATAATAAAAAAAACAAATTTTTTTGACCGAAAAATCATCAGCAACGAGGCGAATTTTTGAATGTATATGGACGAGGTCCATCAGGTGACAATTTATCTTCAAAAAGTATATGGATTTCGGGCCAGCGGCGTCAGTGATCCGTACCTTTTCGAAAACAACGTTAGTAAGGCGTTCCTTGCCATTGGCGGTGGCGCTACAAAAGTATGATAAGAATAACCCATTCCCAAAATTGAATCATATAGACATAGGCAACGGGCGCTATTGGCAATCTCCCAAGGAATTTTTGTTTCCGTAGTAATTTATATTTTCCATGATTCCCCGCCATCGTGAACCTCCTTTGGCTCGGAAATCGAAATGAATTTCCCACGGAACAAATTCTACCAACCTAATAAATAGAAAAGAACTTCGAAGACAGTTTTCGAATTTTTATTGTAGTGCTCTAATATGCATTAAGTAAAAATTTCCCTGGATTATAATAAACATCCCATTTTCACAAATATGTTTGAACAAAATATCCCAAACAAATCCCAGAACTTGCGAATCGAAATAATGGGCCCTATCATGGTAACCGATCGGAGAAAAATTGTCTCTAATTCGGGCGAAATGTACGAATTTTGTATCATGGTACCTCTCCGATTGATAAATCGGACACACATCCGAAAAATAATAAAGCATGCGTTGAAAATGTCAAAATGACAATGACGCACAGCGAATTCATGCGATGCATGGCTTTTTTATATTTGTATTTCTCTCGATTGTCTCCGGCAGCAAATTACTTGCGGACCTTTGTCGGATGGTAATAAAAAAATACAAACTATTTAATTTCTTGTGTATTTGTTTTTTTTTTTTTATTCTTTTTCCTTTGTTTGAGGCTTTCTGCTTGTGTTATGTATTTCATCCCCTAAAAATACAGCTGCGCTGTGCAGTTTTATTCGACTACAAAGGAGGTTCATACTTTATTTTTTTGTTTTCCTCATGCCATGGCATGCGCGTTGGTACGCATTTGTATTTCTCTTCCGATTCGGTTACCATGAACACAATAAATGCTCCGATCGGAATATTTCCCCGGTCGGAGGATTCTCCGATCGGTTACCATGATAGGGCCCAATAACTGATTAAAAGTTCATACTTCAGGCAAGACCGCACTAGGCACAACTGCACTTAAGCGAAACGACACCTCAGAGTAGAGTATATGACTAAATCTACTGTTTAGTGTAGCTAGCTCGCAGTTCCGCTGCTGCTTAGTGCGGTTTAACTCGTGCAATTCCATACGAAGAATCAGTTACAGTTAGCTTAACAGCACTTAATATTAATAAAGTATAAAGAAAAGCTAAGACATGCATGCTCTAACTTGCATCAGTAACAACTTTGGCGAAATATAGAAAATATTTTTGAGCTGTATGGTATTGGAGCGTTTAAAAACGCCTATATATCTACTTTCTCCAGTAACAATGCAGGAAAAATGACTTCGATTTAAAAAAAATTGTCGTTTCTCTTATACAAATCTGAACAGTCATCTTTTTAATTACACATGCCATGTCTTAGGTGTTTTTAATTATATATCATAAATTCCTCAAACAACTAATCTAGAAACACTGTTTTGACATATCGATGGTTAGATGACAGTACCTCGTAAGAAGAAAAAATCAATTTTTTGAAATTAGGTTCATAAGAAGCAGAAACATCAGAGCCACCTTTTGGCATTTTTGGTTAAATGAGTTTGTTCCAAGAAAAATGAGAAAACTTGAAAAAACCAGTACCTCGTAAAATAAAATGTCACACATAATATAACAGTACCTCGTTTGTCTCATAGAATCTTAGATATTATCTGAGACATACGAGGTACTGCATCGTAATCATGAATTCTTCTTTTATCGATATTGTAAAACAACCCAAAAGTTCTTACGAGTTACTGCCATCTAACCATCGATATGAGAAATCTTCAAAAAATAAGTTTTGTGGTATTTAATAGGCTTTTCACACTGGATCAAAAATTCGGTTTTTGTCTAAAACCCCAAAACCTACACCAAAACCACAAGGTTTCTAGTCTACTTGCAATCGCAAGTATGTAAAAACAAACTGATATTTTGACACCATCAAATCGTCGATAAAACAGTGTAGTGTTCTCAGAGTATGGGATTTTACCGACAAAAGAGAGAAAAAGCGAGGTGTATTTCTTATTTGAGTGGGATTTTCACTAGTAGTAGTAGATAGTAGTAGTATTTTGTTTATTTATAGTTATCAGTAATTCATTTACAATTGAACTTATTCATTAAATGTATACATTTTCAAGATATATATTTATACATACCTACTTAGTTATTGTTAGTAGCAGAGTATATCTACTAATGAGTAGGGACACTCTACTCACACTTAGAACATCAACCAATACAAGAAAAACCTAAAAAAAAAAAACTATTATAAGTGAAAACAGGCAAGAAGTACTGATTTCTAGCCTTTCGTAAAATAGCTTATGAAAAAAAGAGTACACATCACGTTTTGTAGGTACACCCACACACACTTATCTTGTATAACATACATAAATGTGATTTTCCAATAATGTTTTTCTTAAAGCGGGCCGGTTGTTATTTAAGTGTAGTAGAATTTCTCTTAGCAACAATATTGATTAGTGTGACCAGGTTGTGCTTTCATACAAATAATTTGAAGTTAACGGTTTGGTATTGATTATTGATAAAATAGTCATATTTATATATCTTCAAAGGTAAGATTTAACTCTAACTTCTGAAATAAATCGTTTTTGCTTTGTTATTCCTTCGTTAAATACCATATTTAACGATTTTGAATTCTGTTGTCATCACTTTTTAAGTTTAAAATTTTCAGGATGTTGGCCACACTAATGAGAAGTAACTATGACGAGTGTTTTGTTTACATTTTTTTTGTACGTGTTTTTAAACGCGTGCCGGTTTGAATCGCTTTTGATTGTTGTTTTATGTCAAATTAAAATATAAAGGGTGTCAAGTTATTGAGAAATAATTACCTAATACAAAAAAATTAAACGATGTAATTAATGAAAGTGAAAGTGTAAGTGCAAGTTGTGTTTAAAATAAATTAAAGAAATTGAATTAAAATATTGATTTTAGGTTACAAATAAAAACAATAAAATTTAAAAACAAAATAACTATGGGGAAACATTATTTCAAATGCTTAGCGTGCGGAAAAGAGGAAAGCGAAAATTCCGTTTTGAAATATTTTAAAATACCGGAAAATAAAGAGAGGTAAGAAAAAAAAATTTATATACTCATGCGTTTAAACAGCAGTGTTAACACTCAACTGCATAGTTAAATAAAACTTTTATTAAGGAGAGAAAAGTGGTTTAATATCTTGAACAAAAAACATTTACTAGACATGAAAATTTCGAGAGATTTGAGGATCTGCCAAAGTCATTTTTCGGAAGACATGTATGCCAAATCAAAACGGTGTTTAAAATACTCTGCAATACCTACTCTAGAAACGATACAAACATTTAACAGCAATACAAATATAGAAGCCAGTGTAGAGCAAACAAAGATATTTGAATCTCAACCTATTCATGTCGATATAGAAAAGGACGAATGTTGCAACTTTATGGCGGAAACAACTGAAACAGAATATAATGAAATAATTGAGGTTTCTGAGGCTGTGACTTTTGATGGATCAACAAAAGCAAACAAATTTACGCAGACAATTCTTACGGAAAAAAAAGAGCTGTTGAATTTAAAAGCGGAATGTGAAAATTTGAAAAAAGAAGTTGCAAATCTAAAAAAAGGAAACGAAGAGCTGTTGAATTTAAAAGCGGAATGCGAAAGTTTGAAAAAAGAAGTTGCAAATCTAAAAAAAGAAAAATATTCAGAAACAGTATACTTAGAAAAAACAAAAATAATTTTACCCCTAGAATTAGCAACAATTGTTGAAAACCATGTCAAAAATTTTTCAAAAATGCGACGAGGGTGGAGGTATTCTAATGAATTTAAAAAATTCTGCTTAAGTATATATTTAATAGCTCCAAATGCATACTACTTTTTAGAACGAAATTTAAATCTACCATCCAAAAAAACATTAACCAGGTTTACAAAAAATTGGCCTTCTGGACCCGGATTCCCTAAAACATTGTTTCACGCTTTGAAGCTTAAGGTACAGGTTCTTCCAGAAGCTGCTAAAAATTGTATTATCTGTCTAGATGAAATTTATTTAAAAACTCATTTATATTTTAATAAAAATAGCGGTGAAATTATAGGATTAGAAGACGATGGACAAAATAAAACTGCATTGGCTGCAAATTATGCCATTGTTGCAATGGTAAGGGGTATTACACACCGTTACAAGCAGTTGCTTGGGTACTATTTCATCAATTCCGCTTGCCCAGCTAAAACATTAAAAGAAATATTATTTACATGCGTAACACAATTATTAGAGGTGAATATGAAACCCAGAATTGTAATCTCTGACCAAGGTGGAAATTTTATTGGTCTGAATAGACTTCTTAGCATTACTTTTGAAAAACCTTTTTTTTATGTTAAAAATACGAAATTATTTTATATGTATGATAGTCCTCACCTTTTAAAATCATTCTGGCGAAATTTAATGAAGTATGAAGTTGATGTTGATAACAAGAAAGCAAATTGGAAAGATGTGGTAAATTTTTATTTACACGATAAAAATCAATCATTTAGAATGGCTCCAAAATTAACGGATGAGCACATTTTTCCAAACAATTTTCAAAAAATGAAAGTCAGGCTTGCTGCTCAAACAATAAGTGCAACCGTTTCAGCTGGTATTTATACTTTAGCTAGTTTGGGTACTGCATCTTCGACAGCCATTAATACCGCTGAAATGATTGAAAAAATGGATAGGCTTTTTGACATATTCAACTCCTCAAAATTTCGAGAGCCCAAAAAGTTCAGAAGGCCATTTTTTGCAAACTTTGAACAATTAACTTTTTTGAATGAAATGAATACTTTTTTTGAGAAGATAAGTTTTTTTGATAATTCAAAGAATGTGACAAAAAAAATGCGTTTTATAAAAGGATGGCAACAAAACATAAATGCCTTAACTGACATTTTTAGTGAAATAAAAGGTAACGATGTCAAATTTCTTTTAACAAGAAATCTCAACCAAGATTGCTTGGAAAACACCTTCGCTCTTTTAAGAAATCGAGGAGGAAATAACAAGTTGCTGACTCCACTTCAATTCATCTCTTCATTAAAAAGATGTTTCTCGGTAAAGAACATGGAGGATGTAACCCGTGGAAATTGTGAGCCAACTGCAAACTTGGATCTTGGAAACGTTGAAGAACAGTTTGAATTACCAAAACCAAATGAAAAAAATGTGGTTTACGAATTCGAAACTGAACCTGATTTCAAAACCGTCGATTTTGGTAACGAAAATGCGTTTTATTATTTCGCGGGTTATATTTTCAAAAAATACCGCCTTAACCACAAGTGTGAGTTGGAATGGAGTCCGCAACCTAGCACTTCCTCTCTTTTTCTAGATTTTAAAGAATACGAAAATGCGAAACTAACACGGCCTCCACAAGAATTTTTAAATTCCTTAGAAAGCCTTGAAAAAAAATTTATTTCCTGTTTTCCAAAAATGTATTTTATTAAAAATTTTGAATTGAATATTTTTAATGTGCTGAAAAACGATTTTGTATACAATTGCTGCACAAATCAAAATCAAGAATTTCTTGTAAAATTGTATGTCCGGGTAAGAATATACCACATTCTTAAGAAATTCAATAAAGACAAAAAACAATGTAGCAACAAACATAAATATTTAAGTGTAACACATATGTAAATACATATCATAAAATGTTAAATAAAAATGAATTTAAAATTGATTTTTTTCTTTTTTTTACGACACACCCTATGCTTCTTATGACAATAATTTTGTTTTCCTTCTATCTCTCTTCCACTATTACGTTTGTTAGTGTCGTTTCTTTCTCGTGTATGTGTAATATAATTTGTAAACAAATAATAAACACGTGGAGAGTGTCCCTACTCATTAGTAGATATACTCTGGTTAGTAGCTTATCAATACAAAATAAATTGTTTAACATTAAACATGCCTAGAAAATGCAAAAGAGACTCTTCCTCCCCTCAAGTTGCATAGAGTGTAAGGAAAATATTTTTACACCCTAAACCTCACGTACCAACCCCCTTAAAATTATCAACCTACCTCGTTTGTACACGTTTACCACCACCTACAAAATAAAAATATACTTACCATTTACCTTACAAATAAAACTTACCTCTTCATTATAACACTTTCCAACAAACACTCACCTTAAATATGCCAAACCTACAAAAATCTACTTTTCAAGAATTCTTATTCTAACCCACACCATGAAATACTAAATAAACCACATCAAAATAATGCAAGTTCATTTTGCAGAAAAATAATTGCAAGCAAGTATCTGTCAGTAGAATCATTCATTGTGTGCGAACCCTAACAAGTCACCCTTTTGCACTTATTTATTTAGTCAACGAAAGTGACAAAAGACATATCGAACATATAAGGAAACTGTCGTATAATTTTGCTTGGCATGAAACAGTACGAAATTGAAATTGAAACACCCAAACCCAGACGTAGTGGGGATTTCTTCTAGAAGAAATTCTAGAAAAATTAAGTTTCCTGCGAAGCAAATGCGCCAACCTAAAGTCCTTTCGCCACAACACCCAACCCAGCCAGTCACCCAAAACAGGAAGAAGTAAATTTTGGAGCCAAGCTCCAACCTCCATCAGCTCATAGGAAAATTACATACATGTAAGTTTTTTTTTTTCTTTGTTCTTACTTTGTGCCAGTGAACAATTTTTTTTGTACATGCTGTCTGGCGTAGTACCTACCGCCCTAAACCAACCAATTTGGTGTTTAATTACTATTGTGCAACCTTAAATTAAATTTTAACCTTCATAGGTATGAGCGTGTCAGACGTTTTTAACAAAGTTTCTCGACCAAACCAAAAAGTGACGCCAACCTACCGCGTGCTTCCCATGGGAACCACACCCAAATTCCTGCGAGGTACGCTGGCGCACATGTGCGTCCAGTCAAATCATTCATTTAGAACCTCCTTGGTGAACCAGTGAGAAAATCCGAGAAATAAGTGAAAAGAATCGTCTCTACAGGTAAACATAAAATTCCTACTCATACCTACTAGGTTTCCCTGAAATTAGAATACCTACATCACATAACCAATTTTTCTTTCAATTTAGGTTAGCTCCCTTGGTAGCACTCATTTTAAATTTTGGTTAAAGCCAAAATCATGGTTTTGGTTGAGGATTAGCATCATTCTACAGCGAGAAATTATTTTGCAACAATTTTCGATCATCAGTTTTGAAAGCAGCCTTGTTCTTCATTTGGATCATATTGCATCACTTATACGAATCTTCTCTTATACGTCGACGTTGTCGTCCAGTGTAAATGACGTCATACACAATCGCACACATGGTAGACAGTTTGTGGGATTTGTGGCATCTTACAACTGTGTGACACCCATAGGATTACCGTTTCGAGTGCGAATCCATACAGTGGATTTGATGACAGCTTACCACCCCGATGTAGCGTTGAAAAACCAACGCCAACCTAAGTATCTTTTGATATTATTTTAAGAAAGTATTAAGTATGTATTATATGTAGATATTTTTAGAAAGAATCATTAAACAACTTGAGGTATATAGATATATTTTAGTCATTTATGGAATAGTAGACAAATTATAATCCATAATTTTTTCTTAACAGACTTGACTAGTATAAAGTACCAAGATTTAATGAAAGCCGAATTCAAGAACCAAAAGCAAATTGCATAACATCTGATCAGTCACAAAACCAAGAAAATATACAAGTGACACAGTGTTAGAGTAAATGTAAAGAATCCGGTATACCAATTCCGGTATTGCTGATGTAAAATATATTAACAAAAGCCAAAGTACAAGAGTGTCCGCGATTTTAACTACGATTTTTTTTTTTTTGTAACAAGTCACTCAATAAATTACATACTCATAAGATCGAGTACATAAAAATCTTAAGAAAATCATTAAATCCATAAAGATACAAATTTGTTTCGAGCAGTTCAACCGTTCCTGGAAAGTTCCAGATTGCTCCTGAGTCCTGATACACTGATTAGTGCACTCTTCGATAGTATTGGTGAGTTCGTTCCTTTTACATAAACTATATTGAAATATATTTTTATTATATCGGTTTTTGATTGATGAATTTGAGAAAAAAGAAGTATTTTTGAAAATTATCCTATTTGACTCTACAAACGGTAGACAACATTAATTTTTTTTTTGAGTGAACAAAATTCATAACAATTTTATAATCAACGTTAAGGCGATACCTAGTCTATCAGGATTACTCATCCTCTTAGAGAAGTCGTACTATAATTTTTTTTTTGGGAGACATATTTTAAGCTGAAGATACATTCCAGCTAAGCCTCCTCTATAGGTCCCGTTGGCATGAGGATTCTACGATGGCTACACATTACTTGACATAAATGATACATACTTTGGTTGGGAATTATAAAATTTTTAAAAGAAAGATAAATTTTAAATAAGAATTTTTGAAAAGATTTGTAATTGAGTTACATACATTTTAGGGTTAATTGTGGTTGATGGTACTATGAAAAATAGCCGAAGAATGAATCGGTTCAAAATTATGTTTGAATATAGGTATGATTAAGTGTCCTTATCATAGTATTTGAGTGAAATAAATTTACACATTTTTATAACGTTTTATGAAAACAAAAAAATACAGCAATAACTTTTTATTTTAATGTCATGAGAATTTACGGTTGTGAGTTAGTAACTTTATTTGAGATGAATGTCTAGTTGAAGTTCATATCGAGGAGCAGTTGACCGACGTCAATGGAGCAGCAGCAGTGAGACCACCACCGAGGGGTATATAAGGATTTTTCCTTAATATATCCCGTCTTTTAATTTTGGGGGATCCGCAACATTTTTTCAAATAGGTCAGTCGGATCCCATGGTTGTTGAGGTTTATTCTCAACATTTTTGGGTGGGTTAAGAGACCTGAGGGGACATCAACATCTAGTTTCCCCTCCACCTCCATTCCGTTTCTCTATCAATTTTCAGGAACCTTTTTAGAGTATAGGAATTCAAACTTCGGTTCCGGGGCCACGATAAACTATGGACCCCACCACAATCTTGTCGCGATATTGATACCGTGTAGGCACCTCCATCAAGATTAGATTGTGACTCTACTACTACTATCCCCTTTCGAAAACTTTTCAATTTCAGCATTGCTCCATGATTTTTTTTGGTTCTTCTTTTCCTGATTGAATCAAATATTCGTTACAAGAGAACAGTTTACATTTCCATCTGATGTCCTGCTAGTTCCATTTAGTATTATAAACCCCGCTCTTGCCTTGAAGATCCAACGAATTTTTGATGAGCCCCATTCATCCTTAACATAGCTAGGTCCAGCATTATAATTAAGGGTATGATACAGACTGTGTGTTCTTGTTTGCCGGGCTCTATGGCATGTTCCTTGTCACTTTCAATTATATTTCTTGCCACACCATCTACAACCAGTGCAAATAAGTTTTTGTTAGAAACTATCTCATCCAGCTGCCTTATGTCTTCACTGTTGAGGTTATTTGTCCAGCTTTCAAACCAAAAAATTTTCTTTTGAATTATAAGTTTAGCTAAAAACTTTGGCAACCTATTATTTCCATAGGAGCTTAGAACTCTCTCTATATAGCTCATATGGCATCTCATCGTGTGTTCCCAAATAGGTTTCATTTTATCTTATCCCAAGATAGATCTAGTTACCGCATTAAGGATCTCGATTTTTGAAGAAAGTTTAACATCGTTATTTATTGTAAACCGATTCCACGTGAAGTTTAAACTCTGCCTGGCTTGTTTCGATCGATCCTTGAAATGCTCCGTCAAACTTAATCTGGGCGTAATCCACACCCACACACCCAGATATTTATATCTGTTAACAACTTCAATGGTTTCTCCGTTGAGGTTCTACTTTTCCTGCTGACTGAGTCTCCCACCTGCTCTTCTATACACCATTCCATAACCTTGGACTTTTCCAGATTTATAAAAAGGTTCCAACGTTGGCGGTATTGCACAGTTTTGTTGATCACTTGTAGCACCTGCGGGAAATCTGCTATCAACACAATGTCGTCTGCATACATCAGCAGTCGTATCCGCCTACCATTCAGCAAGATGCCTCCTTCAATAAAATCATGGATGTCATTAATGTAGAGTGCAAAAAACAGTGGACTGGGAAGGCAGCCTTGTTTTACTCCCACACTTGTATCAAACCAGCCTGACAATTGTTCTCCATCTCAAACTGCAGCTTTCGTATTATTGTATAGATCTTTTATTACTCGGAGAAGCTTCTCTGTTATACCTAAACTTTGTAGTTTGAAAAGCAGGGCTCTTCGGTCTCTATATAATCGAAAGCCGCCTTAAAATCAATGAAGAAGCAGTATACTTTTTTGTTTTCGTCCATTTTTAGTTTTACAATATTAACAAGGTTGAATAGGGATTTTCACTAAATGTCAACGGATTTTTTGGAAAAAGTACCTTTAAACACTCACATATTCATGAAAAGTCAAACAAAACCTAGTTTTTTTTTCAGTGTGAATGCTCCAACTAGGTTTCGTAAACTTTTTGAGTTTTTGGTCCAGTGTGAAAACCCTATAACATTGAGGTTCTAGATTTGTCATTTAGATTTGTCGCTCTTGTGAACTCGTGCTAGACAGTCGTCTCAATAAGCTGCAATTATAATTGCTTAACCTACTCAGTTTTTCTTATTTTGTGCTTGTTCTGCAAGACTAAAAATGGTTGGTGACAACTTTCAACCACCACCGCCTCCAAGTGTTCCGCCGGATAAAGCCAAGGACAAGGGTTATCCTTTCATCCTTATTTCAAATTTGCTTAAAGAACGTGAAAAGAAGGAAATTGAAGACAAGATCGATTGGTATCGTGATAAAAATTTGCTCGCACGAAAAAATGCAACTGCAGAAAAAATGGAGACGGAAGCCTCAGCCCCTCAGGAGGAAGGGAGACAGATAATTCTAAAAATGGCGCATCAGAAATTGGCGCTGACAGATGCGCTGTGAATTTCCCAACTGTTCCATACCAAGGCACTTTCGACGCTGCCTAACTGCGTCATTATTGGCAGAGATGATCATCCCTATGCTAACTACGATCAGACTACTTCTGACCAAAAAAAAAACCCCATAAGTCAAAGAGCAGCTAAAATGATTGCTGCTGAGTTGGACAACTTTACCATGGTGAATGGAAAAAGACGACAAGCTTCGGCATCAAAGCCGGCCAAAAAACAAATGCTTGAATCACATAACAACAATGTGAACCAGTTTGTTCTTCTCGCAGACGACAGAGACATCGTAGAACTATCTGGAGCAGAGAACTTCCAACAATCCAATCACACCCGGACTGACAACAACAACATCACCAATAACAACAACTTGGAAAACACTTCTGAAGATGCAACAGTTGCTGAAAAAAAAGCTGATGGGTTTTCTAAGGGTATCTCATCTAATCTATCTATCTGGAGCAGAGAACTTCCAACAATCCAATCACACCCGGACTGACAACAACAACATCACCAATAACAACAACTTGGAAAACACTTCTGAAGATGCAACAGTTGCTGAAAAAAAAGCTGATGGGTTTTCTAAGGGTATCTCATCTAAAGTAATCCTTGAAATTATTAATGATTCGGAATTTAGGAATGAGATAGATAGTATTATATTTGATTCTAAGCGTTATGGGCAACTCAAGACTATTGTAAGGGATTTGGAGTAGCATAGTTTTCTGTTAGAGGTATTTAGAAACAACCGCGTAGACGCGTACTCATTAATGCCGAAAGAATCTCGTAAGTTCAACATTGTTCTTAGGGGCATGTCTGGGAGCTTTTCTCCCGATGATATTAGGAAGGGGATCAACATCTTGGACCCCTCGCTTAAGGTTGCGGTCAAACGCTTCGAAACTAAATGGTCGAAAGATGACAATATCCCTCTTGATCTGTTTTTGTGTGTGTTAGATGACAGTCAGCTTGTCAAAATTTAAATCGTTTAAGTCCTTACTTCGCCACAGGATCTCTTGGGATTCCACTCGCGGGGCAGGCACAAGGCAATGCTTCAGATGCTAAAGATTGGGTCATGTTTCGGCGTACTGTACGTACCCTTATAGGTGCGTTAAGTGTTTGAATGAGCACGAGCCAGGGAAGTGTGGGCTTGGGGAAAAAGTGAGACCTCTGTGGCATCATGTGTCAACTGTGGGCTGGAGGAGGAGAAAGTAGCTCATGAAACACAAAGAAGCGTTAAAGTGGTCGGCCGCTGACAAAAAAATTGAGACGAGCAACTATGTCAACCGGATGGCTGGCAGACTACCGCAAATGAGTTTCTCATATTCACAAGCGGTCAGCGGGGCTAAGGGTCCCCCTGTCAGTGCTCCGGTGATGCCTGAGGCAAACAACATATTCGCGGAGTTTAAATGAGGCCATGAACCTTCTTGGTCTATCCTTCAACGGTCTTCAATAAAATTAATAAATTTTGGGTTAGCTACTCAATTCTTGACTCTTCACAAAAACCCGGAGCATTCATCCTCTTTTTGGGTTCCCTTGCCGCCCACTCCCCATGAATATAAACGTCATTACATCTAACGTCAGTTCCTTTTCCTCTGATGAACAAATAGAAGTCGATCTCCTACTTAAAGGTACTTCCCTTGGCCATCTCGATCCAGGAAACTTGTCTAAGAAAAAAAACAACTTTTGCTTTAACAACAATTATGAATTTATAGACAACAACGCTTGCCGATGAACGGGTATTTTAATCCAAAACCATCTTAAATTTTCCCAAAATTTTTTTCAAACAGTGTGATCTCCGCTACTATCGCAATTATTTCCATAACAATTGATAACTGTACCAAAACTCTGGCTCTTTTTTCTATATATGTATATCCCCTGCAACTCTGGTCCAAATTTTCTCCCTGCGCTCGACGATCTTCTGGACTGCGTTAGCAATTACGACTATGTTGTTGGCCGTCGATTTGAACTCCCGCCATCCCATGTGGGGTGACAACAAATCCAATTTAAATGTTCTACATTTTGCCCAATGGTTCTCCAGTGAACGTTTTCTGGAGTTGCATATAGTGGCCACTCTACCAACGAGACCTAGATCGGGGTCCCACATAAACTTCTTTTTAATCTCCCATAACCTACGCTCTGGTCATTCAAACATCTCTTGTGCTACGCTTGAATCCATTTCTGACCACTTCTCTGTAATAATGAAACTGCATTTTAAAAACGCCAGCCCGTTCTTTTCCCCTCCTCATAGCTACGTATGTTTTAAAAATACCAATTGGGACGCGTGCAACAGTGTCCTAACCGCGAAACTTGAGTCTTAACACACGCCGACCTATAGAAACCTATCGAATCTGGAAATTGATTCTCTCATCTCATCCTTAACGGAGTCTCTTTCCGAATGCATTAATTTGCATACTAATAGCAAGTCCTTTAGAAAAGCTTGGAAAAAAGGGCTTAAGAGAATTTTTCATCGCTTTGGGGACAAACTCAGTCAAGACTATGCGGAACTTTCGGCCAAAATCAGCTGCCTTAGTAAAATAATTAAGGATCGGGTTAGAATCAAGACAAACGAACCATTTCGGAAAAAGTTAAACAGACTTGTCCCCTGTTACTATAGTAATGTTTTCAAGGCTTTCAATCAATTAACAAGCCGAAAAAATATTATCAATGATGATCAACGAGAGCTGGTTTATGAGAATAGAGTACTGTCAATTCCCATGGAAAATCCGATGCATTCCAATCCTTTTACGCTAATTTATATTCGCCGATTACACTCTAACTGTTAACACCTTTTATAGCCCCTTTTCCGCTTGGACCTCCAACTACTCGATCAACACATTTTCCCCTTCCAACAAATCTGACTCAACCTTGTGTAACTTCTCTTCTTCGGCCTCCATGATTGAATCCACCATCTCTGCAGTCAATAACAAGAAATCAGTTGGCCAATACAACATTCCGAATTTTGCGATACGAAAACTCAAAACCCCTTTATCCTATCACCTAACGCCGATTCTCAACAACTGCTTGAACAATTGTTACTTTCCTTTGTCCTGGAAGAATGCTAACCTCATCCCTATAAGGAAAAAAATGGTTTTAATCATATTGATAATTTTCGACCCATATCCCTGCTTTCAAACATCGGAAAAATATTAGAAAGAATAATATTAACTAAAACTCAAGATTTTTTAATTGATTCCGATATAATTATGCACCACAACAGTTTGGGTTCAAAATAGGCCACTCCACGGAACATGCCCTGATAGTTCTGCAAGACCGAAAACTGTCCAATCTGAAAGACGAGAGGTGCACAGTAGCCTGTGCGCTGGACTTGTCAAAAGCTTTCGATTCAGTTTGGCACGCTGGGTTAATATTCAAGCTACACCGTCTTAATTTCCCAGTCAACCTTATCAACATTTTATTCGGATAGATTCATTCAGGTTTGCTTTGAAAAAGAAAAGTCCTCTCCCATCCCCATCTTCACAGGAGTTCCCCAGGGATCAATTCTGGGGCCCTTCCTTTTTAATCTGTACCTGTACGACTTTCCTATTCATCTTAGAAACTCTGATTCGATCCTGTATGCGGACGACACGATTGTGTTTAGCAACCACGCTCGTCCACATGAAGCGCTTAAAGAAGTCACGCACCGTTTAAATGCGATCATTACTTACTATAAAAATTGGGGCATAGACATAAAATTCAAAAAATGTGAGCTGATCTGCTTCAGGAACGCTTCGAGCAAAGGACACCATCTAGCTGTTCGAGAGAGCAAAGAACTTAAACTTTACTTGGAGGGGAATACCATTCCCGTAAAACAGTCTATAAAATATCTTGGAATTAACCTCCAAGACTTAAATCGAACCCTCACGCTAGATTGGCATTTCAAAAAAACAAGGCTTCTACTAAAAACCCTGCTCAACTCCAAGGAGGTTGAAATTAAAACTAAGCTCCTCATGCATAAGACTCTGATTCGGCCGCTAATGTCATATGGATTCGTCGCTTGGTTTCATATTACTCCCAACGTGGTCAATGAACTTCAAACCTTCGAAAGAAGAATAATAAGAAAATGCATTTCAAAACACGCATATCATCAGGGAAGTGGTTCAGTAACCGGGATATTTATGTACATAGAATCTAAAATCATTCCGTTGCTATATTACCTTACGAACCTATCCAGAAACGACTGTTTGCACTGCAAGCGCACGACAACCCTCTCCTAAGGGACATATATTCGAGGAACTCCTCCTTTGCGACCAACGACAGATACTATAGGGGTATTCACGATCTGGTGCAAACAAGTATTGTAAAAGTGCGAAATTTTTTGTATTTCTTGTAGATCGTGAACTCACTTCTTCCAATCTGTAGCAAAACTCACACAAATGTCAAAATCAGGTTGACACAAATGTCAAAATCAAAAGGACAAATTTTGCACCGTTGTATTTTCCTGTTGCAATGGGGTTGAGGTATAGATAAAGTGCAAAATTGTAACAAAATGACAGCCAGTATATTTTGTTGTTGTATTGCAAGAAAACGTAGCACTTCTCCACTTTTACAATGATGCTAGACAAGTTACACCAGATCGTGAATACCCCTTATATCTCGCCCGTAAGCCTTATTCCCGATGGGTTCTCTGATTTTATTAACTTGAATGATGATGTCTCCTTCCTGGCTCCTTTCTATAAAAAACGCTGTCTTTCTTTTTTATTATTTATCCATATTATTATGTACATATCCATATCTTCTTTTCTAATACCAAAAAAAACTTAATACCTACATATCAACAAATTAATAATTATCTAATTTGCCTTAAGGCTAGGCGCGCACTAGGCGGCCAGGCCACAACGGCCAGGTTTTATGAGTTTGGCCGCTGGTCGCTGGCCGCCTAAAGGCTTAAGGCTCGCGCAAACCAAAGCGGCTGCGGTGGCGGTGGCGATCACCAAACAGATGATGCACATGTAAACCATACAAATGGCACACACCTAAGCGATATGTGGGATGTGAATACACTGCTGCGTTCAGCCACGCGATCTATGTGGAACGCTGCATTCACCATTTGACCGCCGCCGTATAGCAGCTGTCAACTGTCATTCGTGAAATAATTGTTTGATTGTTTTGATATTTGATTGCTTTCTCGTTGAGTGAACACATAATTTATTATAATTTCTTGTAGGGAAAATAGACTAATCAAAAGAATTTGTCATTAAAAAAAAATTTTTACAACTTGTGTAGCCAGACCACTTCAAAGTCGCCAAATAATTTAATATAAGTGCTGTATACGCTAGAATTAGATTAAGAAACGTGTACAAAAAAATCTCTTAAAAAAGCTTAAAATTTTTAAAAATTAAAAACGTTTGCAACAGAAAACCTTATTGAAAAAGTTAGAGAGCAATCTATAGTCTATAACATGGCACATATAGAGTATAGAAATATTTAAAAAAGGACACAATTTGGGATAACATTGCGGTATCGCTTGGAGAAACAAATGGTGAGTAAAATGATTCAATTTTCAATTTCAAGTCTCAGCACGTGTCCCCTGAGATGGGTGCTCCTGGTGCTTTGGTTAACACCAAATATAATGTTCGATAGGTAAGGTGGTGGAAGCCCGCCGCCATAGCTTCCACCACCAAGGGCCACCGTCTAGTCTCCCGAAATTAACAACATAGACACGACGTCAACTCAAACTATCGAGCAATATTTGGTGGTAAAACTGAACCAAACCACCAAAACTGATTAATATATGGTTTGAAGCTGTTTTGATTTAATGCTTATTAAGTACCCCAAAATGACTTATTATATAGCCAGAAAACAAATAACAACTTTTCTCAGCATCTATCCATGCGATGTTGAAGATTTTGGTGTTTCCTGGTTCTTTTGGATCCCCTGCTACTGCACCCCCCGTTTTCCCCGAAAAAAAATATTTAAAAAAATTCTCATACAAAATTGGCTTTTTTATTTGGCAGGATTAACCTCGGTACATTAAACGTGTCAACATTTATGTAATTTTTGATAATTCAACTGATTGGAATAATCAAAATTAGGAGTTTGCCGGGTCAGCTAGTAAATAATAAATAATTTAAATCAAATAAAAATCAAAAAATTATTAAATTTAATGCAGGTTTACTAGGAGAACATAAGTGAATGGAATTATGTAAATAATAAATAATTTAAATTAAATAAATATAAAATAAATAATTTAATTTAATGCAGGTATAACACTATCAGAGACTAGACTAAAACTTTCCGTGTTACGCAAATGTGTTTTTAAAACTAAATGTTAAAATATGTAGTGAATGTTTCCCGAACATTAAAGGCTCCCGTTGTTGGTCTTCGTCCATCAACTTCAAGGTTTTCAAACGGCAGTACTGGTAGTTCCTCTTCATCCGTCCAATTTGACAGGTCACAATTTCGGTTGCACAAAAAATTATGAAGGAGGCATACCGTTTTAATTACAATTATAGTGGTTTCAATTTTGAGTTCAATTGGTCTTAGCAGCAGGTGAAACTTTTGTGCGGCGATCCCAAATGCATTTTCCACCACACGACGAGCCCGACATAACCTTTTGTTAAATTTTTCTGTTCTAGTGTCCGATCTTGATTGGCGGTGTGAGTATGGATGCATGAGATATTCTTTCAGTGGAAACGCTTCATTGCCGAGAAGAACGCAAGGGGTAGCGACGTGACGTCCTGATTTGGCAAAGGCCTTTCTTGGGGCAATTCAAAGATTTTGTTGAGGAATTTTCGTCCCATGATGGACTGTTCAAAAATCCCGCCATCGCTGTTTTAACCATACCCTCAAACGTCAATGGCAATACATTAATAATCGTGAACACAACCAAAAACAATTGGATCCAGAATCATTTGGACATTTAATGGTGACGTGTTTCCCATCGATAGCAGCCTAAACCATTTGGAAACTGTCACTTGGTATTGAAACCTTCTATATTTTCTTCCCACATTTCCTTTGTTGGCTCAGGCATAAACAAAGGCTGCAACCGGATCCAAATTGCAGAACAAACTTCCAAAACGATTGCGCCTACTGTTGTAAAACCCATTCGGTAACTGTGGCCTATAGTCTTAAAAGTGTCCCCTGTTGCGAGAAACCCTAAAACAATTTAAACAAAAATATCTGATAAAAAAGTAAAATTATTTAGTCTGCGTTTTTAGGTGATACTGTAAAAAGAAAATGGAAAAACCTAAGGGACTGCTACAGCAAGTTTATAAAGTCTGAAAAAACACAAACCGGCCAAGAAATGAAGAAACTAGACCGATACAAAACTTGGCCTTGGGCAGACCAGATGGATTTTTTAAGACCCTTTTTGGCATTTGCCAACACTCAATCCAACGTCCAAAGAAGCTAAAGAAAGAAATGAAACAGCAAAATTTTTGGCCGACAACTTTTCGTCTCCGGTGCCGAAGCGCAAAGAGAAAGACACACAGGCATCTTCAGCCGTTGAGCAGGTCCTTTCTTTCTTAGAAAAGAAAACTGATGCGCCTACAGACGAAATTGAAGATTCATTTAAAGGCTACGCAAAAATGATGAGGAAGTTCTCCATCGGTGACAAGCTCTTCTCAAGTTTAAAATATCAGAATTATTTTTAAACGCTGAGATAGAAGAGTTAAATGAAGAAGAACAAAGAAACTCAATGGAAAGTACTTCAACTATGTCACCATCAACATACATTATGAGTACTCATGCCCCCCTCTAGAAGAACGAAATTTATCTGCACTTGAAGAAGAGGAAGGATTCATCAATCTTCAAGAAAATGAAGAAGACATAGAATTTCTGGAATCATAAATTGAGTACCAGCTCCAGAGTCACCAAATTTATTCGCCAACAAATTTATTTTATACAATACATATGCTATTTAAATATCAATAAATCTTACTAAATTTGAAAAAACAGGGGTGGAATCGGCTAATGTGATTTGTGATTGTCACATTTCTGACAATCACATGTGATAAAATAATTTTGTGCGTCTGCATAATGTGATCACCGGAATTTTGTTTATTTTCATTATGTCATTTTCCGTTGGGCAATTGGAGAGAACTCCGAAGACAAATCGTTTCTCTTCGGAGTTGTGTTTTGCGAGTCTTACTTCTTCTGCTTTTTATGAAATATGCGGTCTGAAGGCGCATATATACGAACGTCACAGTTTCTATATATTTTGTATTTCAAATTAAACAATTCGAACAATTTTAATATATAATTTACATTAAGGGACGTGACAATTATGTATTTATTTACAAAAGATTAATTTAGTTGTCACTTCACGTGATTGCTCACAACATATACGCGTTTCAGAAACATATCTCAATTAAAAAAATGTTCATTTCTGTTTTTTTTTTTTTTTATTATTGTTTTTATTTTTACTTTAATCATGAGGAGAAACTAATTTCTCCCAATCGAAAACAACATTAGTATAGATCTTTGACAAATCTTTGACAGCAAAAGCAAATAATTTTGTTTTATAAGTCAGCGTCAGAGGTTTATTTTTTATTTATTATTATTAGCTTTGTTTGTTGAACTTTACCCAGGGTCGCCCTGGGTTTTCTTGACAACTCCAAGAGTTGTCAAAAAAACCTGGGTTTTTCGGTTCTCGAAAAACGCATGACGGCTGCTGATTATATATTTTTCACAACGCACAAAATCAAAAGTTTCCATTTTGCTTTATTTGTTCGATTTGTATTTACTTTCATCAAAATAAATGCATTCACTTGCATTTCATTTAGTTTTATCGAAAAAAAGACATGAAAAATCAAATACAGAAGAAAAATACACAAGAAATGCTTGACAGCAAAAGTCACTTCAACAGCTGATTCGTTACCTCAACTCGCCCCAGCTAAATAGCAAGATCGACTTCAGGGTGACTTCAGGGCGACCCCAGGTTTCAAAAAACAGAGAATTTTGTATTGAGGGCGAGTTGAGGTAATTAAAAATACACGCTGTGGCGACCCCAGGGCGACTTCAGGGCTCAACAAACAAAGCTATTAAATAATAACCAAAAATGAAACAAACGGCAACAAATAGGCAAAGTGAAAAATTAAACAATTACAATACCAAATCGGAAAAAAACTACACATTTCACAAGTAAACAAAGCATGTGTTTTAATTATCTGCCGGCAAAATGGACATAGCAATTCGTTTTTATAAGCAACTGCTTTTTCGTTCATCGCAAAACAGCTACTAAACAACTTGCAATGGTTGCAGGGTTGAAGTAATACGTTTCTAGGATTTTCGAAACAAATAATGCAGGTTAATGTTTCCGTATTTTGTTGAAGCCCACCAGGGTCGTTCGAATCATTTTCTTGGTTATCACTTAATGATGAGTCAGGAACTTCAGAAAATCGTTCTTAAGTTTGATTAGAAACACTATACAATTTCGACGTTAGTTGAATTTATAAACTCCGAAATCCTGACTTTACCTTTATCGAGCTTTTCGTCAAGTTTTCGATAAACTCATTCTTTTTTTCGAATTTCCTTTTTGGTCGCTCGAACATCCTCCACGTTTTTCCATCCAGTGACCAGTGCTACCACTTCAAGAAAAAAAATCGAAGCAGATTTGAAGAAAAAAGTGAAGCAGATTGATAAAAATCGAAGTAGATTTTAAAACTAAACTTTTTTATAAAAATCTACATCTAGGGTGGGCTATTTAGTGGTTTATTTTTAAATCGTAGGTTATTTTGACATTGACAGCTGTTTCCCGCTCGAAATCTTGAAAGATATTCAGTATCATACCTCCGCGGAACGAAATGTGTGGCTTTATGTTTGAACAGCGTTGGAAAATATTCAAAACTTATTTCCAAAGTGAATGCTGTGTAAGTTCGTTGGGGTTGGGGCTAAGAGCAGCTTGAATTGCACAAGGATTTTCGGCGAAAAATCAACTTTTCTGATGAGGCGCATATTCATCTCGGCAGCTACGTTAACAAACAAAATGTCTCGGGAAAACTCGCCCGTTGTTGTCGAGAAGCCAATGCATCCACAAAGAATGTGACAGTTTGGTGCGGATTGTAGAGTGGTGGCATTTTCTTCGAAAATGGGACAGGGAACTACGTTTCGGTCGACGGTGGGCGTTTCAGAGTCGTAAACATGGCTTTTTTCTACTGTGGCATGCCATGCCACACAGCATTGCATATATAAACTATAGCATTCCCACTTGAGGTGCGCCATCTATCGACGAAAAACTAAGCTCTAGAATACCATGCTAGGAAAAAGAAAGAGGGTTTGAGCATATCCATCCTTTCCGACAAACAAAATCAACGTGCAAGAAGAGGAGGAAGTGTAAAGAAAAGAGAAAGAGAAGTTGGCCTCACGTTGGGCGCCACTACTCGCCATACTGAATATGTTTCAGGTGGTTGGCTTCACGTTGGGCGCCATTACTCGCCATACTGAATATATGTTCAGGTGGTTCCTTACCGCTTTTACAGATTATCCCTCGCTCCTTCAGAAGAAAAGGGCCCAAGTTGGAGGCCGTTGTTTTGATCCAAGTTTCAACGAAGGAAAGTATAAGGGAGGTGGCAGGCTTATCGTTGGATTAAAGGTGGGTGGTACTCTGTCGCTTCATTACAGAAGAGAAAAGTTATAATTGTGCGGAGCCAAGCTTCCACTTTTTCTTACCTCTTCTACTAGGCAGACAAAACTATTTTACTAGGAGAAAAAACAAAAGGATTTGAGCATATCCGTCCTTTCCGACAAACACTATTAACGTGCAAGAAGAGGAGGAAGTGTAAAGAAAAGAGAAGTTGGCCTCACGTTGGGCGCCACTACTCGCCGTACTGAATATGTTTCAGGTGGTTGACTTCACGTTGGGCGACATTACTCGCTATACTGAATATATGTTTCAGGTGGTTCCTTACCGCTTTTACAGATTATCCCTTGCTCCTCCAGAAGAAAAGGGAAAGTATAAGGGAGGTGGCAGGCTTATCGTTGGATTAAAGGTGGGTGGTACTCTGTCGCTTCATTACAGAAGAGAAAAGTTATAATTGTGCGGAGCCAAGCTTCCACTTTTTCTTACCTCTTCTACTAGGCAGACAAAACTATCTTACTAGGAGAAAAAACAAAAGGATTTGAGCATATCCGTCCTTTCCGACAAACAAAATTAACGTGCAAGAAGAGGAGGAAGTGTAAAGAAAAGAGAAGTTGGCCTCACGTTGAGCGCCATTACTCGCCATACGGAATGTGTTTCAGGTGGTTGGATTCACGTTGGGCGCCATTACTCGCCATACTGAATATGTTTCAGGTGGTTCCTTACCGCTTTTACAAAATTATCCCTCGCTCCTGCAGAAGAAAGGGGCCCAAGTTGGAGGCCGTTGTTTTGATCCAAGTTTCAAAGAAGGAAAATATAATCGTTGGATTAAGGGTGGTACTTTGTCGCTTCATTACAGAAGAGAAGAAAATTATAATTGTGCGGAGCCAAGCTTCTACTTTTTCTTATCTCCTCTACAAGGCAGACAAAATTACCTTTCTAGGAGAAAAAAGAAGAGGATTTGATCATATCCGTCCTTTCCAACAAACAAAATTTGCAAGAAGAGGAAGTGTAAAGAAAAGTTGGCCTCATGTTGGGCGCCATAACTCACCAAACTGAATATATTCCCGGTGGTTGGCTTCACGTTGGGGGCCATTACTCGCCATACTGAATGTTTCAGGTGGTTCTTCACCGTTTCTACAGATTATCCCTTGCACCTCGAGAAGAAAGGAGGAAGGGGCCCCAAGTAAGAGGCCGTTCTTGTGATCCAAGTTTCCATGGCCAACTTATTCTTCACTTCTTCTCTACTGATCTTTTATTTTTTTGTCGGGTAGAAGAAAAAGGGTAGTAGAACCAACTTTGATCCAACGAACGTAACGCCCCAAGCACGACATCTCCTTTAAAAGTGGAAGCATGTATAACATCGATGGCGCCCAACGCGAGGACCTTTTTTGCAGTTCGTTTCGCGCATAGTTTAAGGTCTTTTTTCAGATTTTAGCGATTCACAAAGCATTATAAACACAAAATGAAAAGTAAAATTCAACAATTTGCCAGTGGATTTTACGTCTTCACGTAAACAAATAAAAGACGTTGCTTAATTTTTTTGCAGTTTTATTTATCTTGCAATTGTTTTTTTTTTAATTTTATTTTTTACCTATTTGTACATAATATTACAAATAAAAAACAAAAATGTTTACTTTAAATTAAAACTTCTTCCTCAAAATGGTCTCCTTTAGCTTATTTGTTTTTTCTTCCGTCCAATCTAATTTACAAAACCGTAAAAAATAATAAAAATAATTATAAATGGGAAAGAGAGAACCCAAGGTAATATACACTTTTTCGAAATGGGATTTTTTTTTTGGGAGAGAGGAATATATTAAAATATGATGATGTTAACAACAAAGTAAAACTATGCAACGAGACTTTGTTGTTTTTTTTTTTAAGAGTGACAGAGAAAGGTTTTCTTTTTTAGTTTTCACAATTTGTTACTTCCTCTTAATTTTTTTTTCTTTTTCTATCAAATTTAATAGTTATTTTTTTGTTGCTTGTTTTAAAATCACAAGAATAAATAAGAACTAATTTTAAGAAAATATATATTTTAATTATAATTATTTAAAAATGGTTAAATTGAATTCGCCATTTTTATTTTTTTTTTTATTATTTATTGTTTGATTGCTTATTACGGCATTTTTTTCTTGTCCAAAAATGTTTTTGTGATTTTTGTTGTTTGCGTGTGGTGGCGGATACTTGATTTTACCATATTTTTAAAAAATATTTGTCCTTCATATAAAGTCCACACCTTAAATACTCGTAATTTTTTTGTTTTTTGATTTGCTTTAACAAAATGTATGTTTGGAACCTCTTTAAAAAAAATTGAAACAAAAATTCTGTTATATACAGAGAGAAGGCAAAGGTACTTTTTAGGCGATTTTTCCATTTTATTAAATATATACTTTGTTGGCTATATTCGATTTGTTTTGATAAAAACATTTTTAAGTTAATTTTATTTTTTTTAGTAATTTTATTGAACGGGCCTTCTCATTGATTTTTAATTATTAAATCTATTTTTCCATGTTCTTTGAGGTTTTTGTCTTTTTTGTTTGTTAAATAAATATGTTTCTGTTGCTTCTGAGTGTGTTTGTGTGGACACTTAAAAGATTTGGTTGAATTGGATATTTTTTTTTGTTTGTTTTTGTTTTTAGGAAAAGGTAAAAATTGTTTATTTTTACACACAACAACATTCATAATTGATTTTATCTTTGTCACCTGTGATTAAGGTATTTATTTTTATTACTATTATTATTTTTTTAAATTTGGTTTTACTTAAAATTAATTAAAAAATCCTCGGATTTAAACAATGTTTTCATTTTCCCTTGTTATAAGTTACCAAATCATCGAATAACTCCATAAGCCCTTCAGAATGACCCAAGGCGAAATTGTAATCAACATCGAGTGGCGGTTCGATTGGTAGGAACGGTGGAAAGTCATCAAAATCTGAAAAAAAAAAATTAATTAATGCATTAAATTTATTACAAATGCCGGAGTTAGAAATGAATATTTCAAATTCGTATTGAGAAAGGTGTAGATTGTAGAATTTAAGGAAAAGGTGGCAAAACAAAAAACGTAAAGCGAATTAATAAAAGAAATTAAATAAAAGTTTGAATGGATTTTTTTTTTAATATTTTGTTATACATGTGAATGAATTGAAATTCACGCCAGAGCTGAATCTCATGGTGCTACAGAATTTCATAATTTGACCTTTGCAATGCAGACCCACGAGAGTTCAGATCCAAAATGAATTTTTCTTTAGTTATATAACTGCGGCTTGAAATTACGAAAAGAAATGTATAAATGCGGCTTACATGAATTAAGTTTTTTTTTTTTAACTTTTATAAATAAGTGATTAGTGGTTGACGTTGATAATGACGGTTAAATGTAATGTGTTATAACATAATTAATTTGTTTGCGGCAGAATGATGCGATGATTTACATATTACAATATTATGGCAGCAGCGCAAATGAATGATTGTTAAGGAAAAAAACACTTAATTTTATTTTTAATGAATGTCTTAATTGAAAATTCAAATTTGGTCTGATATCTCGTAAATGGTGTGGTGTCCGTGGCCTTTATTTTGCTTCAAACATTTACAGAAAAAAAATTTAATTAGGTAGGTATGTACATATTTTTTTTTTTATTGAATTTAAACATTTAGTTTTATATTATTATTGAATTTGTGTTATACTTATCCAGAACTATTTTGTGTGTTTTAATTTTGAATTATTTAAAGTGAATCCCAACGAAAGCAAGGCTTAGGGTTAACTTCAGTTGTAGGACCGTTTTTAAACTTCGTTTTTGAAGCACTTGTTAAAATTTTTCTCACATAATCTCACATTGTTAAATATTTATGTATGTATGATGTACATTACCTTCAGAATTAATGCCTCCAAAAACAATTTTGAAATCTCCGTCCAAACTATCGATTCAATTATAATACAGTTGATGACGAATATAAGAAAACTTCATATAAGAAAAAACTAGCTTATATAAGATACATGTGTATACATTTAAAACACGGATCACATCCAGATAAAAGAAAAAAAATTCGCACTATATGACACTTTCCACATTTCCTTTATTTTTCAAACCGTGCTCGAACTGCTGCTGTCCAACACTAAATGTCAATTTGGGTATGATTTTTTCATTTCGTTTTGGTTAAGTTTTCTCACTCGATTAAGGAGTTTATGAAAATTTTAATACTTAATAAAGATTTACTATCCCCGATGATGTTCATAATCATGAACGAAACGTCGTTTTAAACAACATTTGTTTCATTTAATTGAAAAAACTGACCTAAAACCCATAAACCAACCAATAATTACATCCCCGTTTATTTTAAAATCACTACCATCCTCGCCAGAGTTGGTCAGATGGTCGGAAAAAGCCCCACCACGCAGTTCCGTTGCTGCATAATGCGGTTTATTTCATACGATTTCATACAAATTACATATTTTTGGGATAGTGTCGCACCGTTCCGCGTTCTGCTGACCAAAAGTGTCGGATAGTAAAGACGTCTTAATCAAAACGCATTAATATATGTAAGAAAATCGCTTACAGGAAAAACCTTGATACTTTACTACTTTCCGATTCAACTGGAAAATAAAGTGTAAGTACACTACCAGAAACCAACGTTAATCATCAGATTTTCTATGGTTAAATCAGAGAACAACAAAGATCTTTGTCGAATGGAAATCAATATACATAAATGTGACATCCGTCAAACAATTTCAATGAGACATTTAGAAAGTTTGTTAAGAGATAGATCTTGCTTGGGCAAGTTGAGGCAACGAATCAGCTTTCATCGAGATGACCGTTGTTGAATTTTTCTCGTCAATGTGAAAGCTCATTTATAAAAAAAAATTAAACAAATGTTTGATGCTGTAGCATGTAACAAATACAAAAATTACAGCACTAACGTGATTCTTGGAATCCGAAAAAATAGTTATTTGACAGCTCTTGTGGCTGAGTTTAAGGAACAACGCTAGTGGCTTACAACCTTTTCTATTAACTTTAAGTTTTTGAAGTTTAAGTTGAAGATTATTAATTGATTTAATTTTGCAAATACATATATGTATATGTAAATATCTTTTTTTCAGAACACGACAAGGCGAAATGCAAACGTCAAACTGTCTATTTTGTGCTGTGTGCTATGCGCAAGTATCTGTGAATCTCACTTTTTTATTTAACTTATGGCAAAATTAAAAATTAAATAAGCCTTGCTTTGTATGATAGGATGCAGGTAAATCTTTTTATGAGCTCAGGGGAGCAGCGTACGGAAATTTTAACTGATGGATGCATTATTTGATATATTTTACAAATTATCCGTCTCTTTTGGCATTGCTTTCTTACTTCCACCAATCAAAAGAATGTGTGGTAAAGATTTTACTAAACTATGTCTGGCAACTTTATGCAATACATAATGGCAAATTATAGTACATTTAAGGGCAAGATTTTTGTCTCTAAAAACACCAAGGTCTGTACCTATTTTAAGTGGAATACAGATTAATTGGGTACACTTTTTATTTATTTGTTTTACGAGTTGACTCATAGGTGAATGTTAAAAAGGAAGCTGTTTTGTTTGTTTCGAGTAGATTTTAGATATCTTGGATCCATGATTTTTGTTGATGATGTCATAAAAAGAAGAGGAAGACAGATTCAGGGGAGAAAAAGTGAAATAGAAAGGAAAAACCCGGAAAGCCTTTATTTTTAAAATTCTATCTCATCAATTATGTAACCAACCAGCTACGCTCATTTAGTCTAAATGCGAGAAAATGAGGATTTAGGTAAAAGGTTATCAAGTATAACAGCAAGAATTGGGGTGCACATATGAAACGAAGTAAAACCACGGGTTGACCCCATTTTTTGAAAGGTGAGCTCGGTAACCTTGCTTCCGAGAAAAGGCTAATAGACATTAGGTTTGTTTGAAGTGAAACATTTTGTGTTAGACTTTTTCCTCACAGTATTCTTGCACTGTGTTCGATATGAGTTCAGTGCACGCACCCACGCACTGGTTGCGCACTAGCGCACCCTAGGTTTTTTTCGGGGCAAAAATTATAGCTGTCATTACGTATTTGAAAAGATAGCTGTTGACGAATATGAAATATTTTAAATGCTTCTTTGGAAAGATTGAAGAAAGGTTTCTATTTGGTAAATAAGAAAGATAATACATTACTGAAAAAAATTTTGACGCTTTTATTTTGTTGGCACTCGAAAAATAGTTCCTGGAATCTGACGATACACTAAGTTGTTCGATGATAAACAAAGTTTGCAGCAGTTTTGTAGTTTTTTGAAATAACAGTGAACTGCAGACTGCACTGACACTTCTGAGTGCACACTGGGACGGGGTGGCATCAAACATCCTAACTTTGACGTTCGTATATTATTTTTATATTTATCATTTAACATAGCTACATAAATAGTTTATTAGTAATCTTACTTATAAGTACAATTTTCACCAATCGTTCGCTTCGCTGAGTATTCCCAAATATGTGCATTTTATTATTAGTTATCAAAATAGAAACTCAATTTAAACTATATAATACGGCCTAGTTTTTTTTTTACCAAACCACAAATTTTAATATTTTGATTAAAAAGTTTTTATTTAATCCATTTATGTGTGTAGTATGTTCCACCAGCTCCATGTTTTATTATTTACACAATGGTTTATTTACATGTTGACATATAAACGCCGCTTAGCAAGAACTCAGACTGTGATGCGATTTAAATATTAGACGCAAATCACAGGCAGAGCTCCCGGAAAGCAGGGTCCAGCTATTATATCGAGTACTCCATGTCTCCAGCTTGGAAATCTTGTTTTGTTTAATGAAAAAAGGCAAAAGAATGTGTGAAGGAATAAAAAAGCTCCAAAGCAACAATTAAAAAAAAAAAAAAAAAACACAATTAATATTAAATGTGAATTGTGAATTTTAACTGATTAGTAAAAAGCAAAAGGAGGAGAGAGTACAAAAAAAAAAGCAAATAGAAAAGAGAATAGAACAAAAATCACCAATATTTCGATTTCGACTATACTTACAGTTTTGCCCGTCAGCCAACAGATTCGACGGACTCAAATTGATCGACTCAGTCATGAAAGCGTTCCGGACGCTCTTTCTATTATTATTGCCGAGCAACGATGGCGTCACGCCCATTCTGTTTCTACTATCACTGATGACAGATAATGAGTGATGTTGCTGCTGTTGTTGCAGATCTTGATGATGGTGGTGCTGTTGATGATGGTGACTCTGGTGATGATGATGATTACGCATATTATGATCGTCATCATCTTCACTAGAAGTACTGTGCATATGATGATGTCCAGTTACATTGCCACCAACATTACCAGCACTTTGTGTGACACAACCACCACCAGCGCCTCCACCGTCGCTGCCATTGCCACTTATTGAACAATTCACCATGGCGACGTCATGTTTAAGGCCTGACTTATTATTACAACTACTAAGCGTATTATTTGAATCACTAGAGTCGGTGGAGCGTGGCGGCGATACATCGACTAATGTACAACTTCCGCCTGTAACAACCCCACCAACACCGTTGCTTCCTCCTCCTCCTCCTAAGACTCCACTATTGTTTTCCACAGATATATGTGTCCCCACAGCATTGCCACTGTTTCTGCTGTTGCCATCACCCACTTCTACAGTGCCCACCACTGCCACATCATTCAAAACATGATCGTCTGAAGACGATTGTGGCTCCTGTTTCATGAAGAAATCATTACTCAATTGTTGTTGTTCTATGTGTGATTTGTTATCTGCATGTTGCGAATGGGAACTTATATGGGTTAGAACGGGTTTAGTTGTGGTGGGGAACATATTGAAGTCACCACAGCCCATATAGCTATTGACAATATCACCACCGAAACCCGCCATTGAATGATGCTGATCATTTCCAGGTGCAGAAGTGTCTGATGCTGCTGAAGCAGCATCTTCGATTGACTTGCTTAAGTTTCGTTGTGCCGAACGGATTGGATATGTTGATGTGAGTAGACCTGCAAATGGTAAAATTTTGTATATTTACCACATTTTTTGTTTGTTTTAAAATTTATTTAAGTATCTTCAAGAGCGTAAAATTTTAGTTTTGAAAACGATGATGATGTTTAAACGGAGATATAGCTCACCTCCTAATCTTGCTTTCCTTGAGCTTTCTATCACCGGTGTCAAACGATTAATGTTATTGAAAAGCGGATCATTTGAGAAGTTGGGTGAGGTCTCTGGTGAATTATCATGGCAAAGAAATACATTTATTTCGCCATTATTTTCGGCTTTAACGTGAATTTCACGGGGCACTCTCGAATCAGGAAGCTGTAACGAGAAAGAAAAGAATTTCTTTTAATTATAATCTACAACTTTAATAATGAATTATGTATATAAAATAAATTTTTAACTTTGACTGTAATTAAAATTATTGAAAAATAAAAGGCTTACTGGAAGATTTTAGTAAATGAATTGTCCGATACACATTGATTCGACTGTGAAAATTTTAGGAAAATAATTTTTCTAAACTTGCCGAGACGATCATCTGGGATGAGACAAGTCAATTTTTTCCGGCGGAGACAACCACAAGACAAAAAATAAAAAAGTAGAAGTGAAATGACAAATCAGCAATTATTTTTAGAAATGGCATATTCACCGCCTAAACAGCCGCCACCGGAGGCCATGCGTCGTCGTCGCTCTTGAAGCACTGTGATGCCAAAAAGAGCCACGAAAAGATGAATACATTTTTTATATTGTTTGAATTACGTTGTAACTTGACGTTTAAAAAGATGTTTATAACAAAATGTTGTTTTTGAGAGACATTTATAAACTTTGAATTCATATAAACAAATATTTTTAAAAAAAACATGTAAACTTATAAGGCCATGCTCGCTCGCTGATTTTATGTAAACGATTGGTTGACTTATTCGGCTTGAATGAGCTAAAGCACAACTTAGAACAAGAAAAGAACTTTGAATATGGAAACTTTGATTTTGCATTGTTCCAAGAAGATATTGATATTCAAACAATTATTAATTCATTTGTAATTTTCTGACAAGTTAGTCCCAGTCTTAGTGGTGATTCGAAATCGACTTTTAAGGCTGGGAGCAGCCCATTTCAAGTACCTACTATTTGGATGGAAACACTCATCGAACCTAGTTTGTACAATAGGTTCATAAGCTTACTGAAGGTCAAGAAAAAATATAGGATGACAGACGGTTATCAAACTGTCAACACTGAGGTTTTATGTTTGACAGTTCAATAACGATTTGCATTATACAGTCTGTATATGAAACCCATAAATAAGTTTGTTATATAATGTCAATATTATAAAAAAAAAACTGTTTTTCTCCATACTCCATTCGGCCATTTTGTTTTGTTATTTGAATTCTTGCCCGTGAATAATTATTGAGAAAAGCAAAATCAAAGCAGCGTTATGACGAGTATAAAGATCAAGTGAAAGGGAAAGCGTGATTTACACATATTTTTTTGGGGTTTCATACAGAATCTCCATCGATTAAAATCCCCAAAAGTTATAATCCGACTAGCTAATACCCCCGCAGACATAATGCACATGGATGAAATCCACACCTAAACAATGTTTTTTGCCAAAACTCTCCAAAAATCACGCGCGCGATTTAATCGCATGATTCACTACTTGAACATATTTGTTTTGGGGATATTGGTTTGGGGATTCTCAGCTTGTAGATTTTCTCTTTGGGGATTTCGGGGCTGGGGATTTTGCGTTTGGGGCAAACGTTACCAACCCAATTTTTTGCAGTTTTGAGCTGGTGGCAAAATGGATTTTTGTGCCTTTATGTATTGTTTTTGTATGCTCCTTGATTCCTTCATCAACCAACAGTTCAGTAATTGTGCCAAACCATCTGTCGCCTATCGAAAGATATTGTAATTTTTGCAAATAGAAGCAAATGTCAATTTTTCACTTATGCTAAATAAACAGATATAGAATAAACGTCAAAAAGATATGAATTGCTTTACTCCTAAAGAACACGGAATCATTTTTTCGATTTGATATTTTCCGCCATTTGCAAAAACGACATTGTACCACCTATTTACTTTGTATAAAAACTGTCCAACTGTCACTGTCAAAATTGTAATAAAAGAGCACAACCATTCATTTATTCAAGTTCTCCATGAGCTAGAAAGCCCCCGGACATATAGAGTTTGATATTGCATCAATATATCACTTCTAGTCACCACTGAAAACTATTTGTCTCAACTGCACGGTGCGGCGTCGTCGCCGTCATTTTTTATTTTGAGAAAATTCACAGACGACAACGAAGCAGTCCAATGGCCTGCCTAAATGCGTACGTCAACGGAAGCACATTCGGATTTATTTTCAAATTGAAATAAAGGCAAAGCCAAAATCACTTAGAAATACACATTGAACAGAAAATCAACAGCACAGAGCACATAAACGTCTGGCGCTTTGGTGATAAAGACCACACCACCAAAGGGAAAAGGGGTAAACATGCGAATCTGATTACTTTCTCTTCGTCGCGACGCGTCGGTCGTGATGTCTCGTATTCTTAGCCCCAAAATACACACCACATCATGAGCAGATCGGTCGGTCAATTGCTGTCTGCGCCGCCGATCATGTTATTTTAAGCTCGCCTAATGTTAAACAAAAAATTTAATTAAAAAAAAAAACATCATGTCTTCTCTATCTTTAGAAGATTTGACGGAATATTATATTAAAGAATGAACAAATAAAAAAAACTCACCACAAGCTTTGCTTCAGGCGGTGCCTTCACAACAATGATAATTTGCTCCTTAAACAGATCGACACTTTTCAAATCACTGTGCGTCACATAAGAGTGCTGCGAGTTCTTTGAAATCTCCGAACTCAGCTCATCTCGTATCTGGTTAATTAGATAGTTGAGATTATTCTCCTTCTGCTCGAGTCTATCGCTCTCTAATTGCATGTCTTCCGATGTCTCGGCACTGACCAGCGAATTGCCACACTTCCATTGAATGTTGTTTTTTGATTTTTTCTCAAGTATACCAATGCCTTCGAGGACATTCGTTATGTCATAGATGCGACGCTTCAGCACGGAGAGTTTTTGCGATGCTTCATTTAGATCAACAACGCCATCGGGGGATTCTTGGAGTAAATCAACGAAACGCTTGGTTAGTATGCCAAGTGAGGTATCACCACGACCATCGGTTGAGCGTTTTTTCCCAGTGGCTGAGGCGGCAGCTACAGCTGCAGCTTCTGCCACCGCTAGGGAATTACGCGCGGAGGTATTGTGGGTGGCAGCTGTTATTGTTGTTGATCTATTATGCGAGCTTTGACGTTGATGATGAGACTGCTGTTGGTGATGCTGATGCGCTGATGACGCTGAGGACTGCTGTTGTTGTTGAGGTTGCGAATGAATTGTGGTGGAGTGGTACGGGGTTTGATGTGAACTACTGTGTTTCGCCTGTTTTGAAGGATGTGGCGATGAGGCACTACTACTGTCTGGATTCGGAAGTCGCCGTTTCACTTGCTGTACACAAACAAATAAAATAACATTAGTCAAAAGAAATAATAATGAAATGGTAAGAGAATTAGACTTTCTATTTAATTGACAGGAGTGTCAAAGTAACTCATAACTGTCACTTTTAGGGGCCAGTTATAGCGATACGGAAAACCAAACCGAAAAAAATTTCAAATGCAAAATTTGGTATAATATAATCAGATTCAAAACACAAATGCTACACTGATCGATGGCAACCAACTCAGAAAATTTATTTTGCAAATACAAATTTGAACTTGTATACTTTTTGTTAAAAATGTATTTATTCATTTTTCTGTTATACGTATAAAAGAAAAATAAAAAATTACATTTTTAACAAAAAGTATTTGTTCAATTAAAATTATTATGAACAAAAAACATTATCTGCATTGACTGCCATCGATCAGTGTAGCATTTGTCTTAAAAATCGAATCAGAACATACAAAATTTTCCATTTGAAAATTGTTTCGGTTTGGTTTTCAGTATCGCTATAACTGGCCCCTTACAGTTTATTCGTTTTCTCAATTTGCACCATTTCCGGGTGAGTTCACACCGATTCAAAAACTCAAAAAAAAAAAAAAATGACTTAATAGGGTTTTCACACCGAGCTGAAAATACGGTTTTCGTTGAAAACCCCAAAACCTGAACGAAAACACAAGTTTTACCATACAGTTTGCCAAACACAAGTTTTCGAAAACAACTAGTTTTATATAAAACCTGTCGAAAACTTGTTGGAATACAAAGCAAACACACCTAAGTTTGTCGTGATTCTTTCAGAACACACCTAAGTTTGTTGTGATTCTTTCCAAACACACCTAAAAAGCGCGTAAACGTCAAAAAAAAAATAAATCATAGTAGCCGAAAATATTTTCATTTCAAAATTTGAAAGTCAGTTGTAAAAATGAAGTGAAATGTCAAACGAAAACTTGAAAAGTCTGCTGTGAATGATTTTAAGGTTTTCGAAAAACCCTATTAGACAATCCTAGGTTCAGTTCAAGGCTTAAACAGAAATATTGTGTTTAAAGTACCAGCAAACACCACAGAGTTAAATCTTTATTTTAAATCCTTAAAAAAAAAAGATTTATAGAGCATTCAGTGTATGACAATTTTGCTGTGCCTTTCACAAGATGGCTCAAGACGTTACTGTATCGGAAAATGCTATAATTTGTACTTCACAAATGTCAAACAGAACTTACCTTATAATAATCTGTTATATGTGGTTCGGAATTCCTACTGGATGGCGTGGTGTATTTTCCCGTAAATGTTTCCATTGTTGCTCCATAGCCATGGTCCAGCAAATGGACATTACTGTGCTGATTCATTTTCCCTGCCGACGCCATAGCCGCCGTCGTCGCTGTGGATTTCCCACTGCTGCTATCCATCTCCAGATATGTTCTGCCTGATGATGAAACTGTGACTTTGTGATGGGACTTTGAGACGACAGATGATGATGACGATGATGATGATGATGCTGTCGTCCCCGATGCCACTGTCTCATATGACAGTTTCCGTGCTGCTGAATTCGCCGATGCTGCTGCCGCTGCTGCTGACGATGATGATGATGAGGTGGAGGAGGAGGAGGATTGCTGTTGCCGGGACATGGCTCGTGAGTGTGTCGTTGTGCTTCCGTTACCATTGTATGTGTTACTACTGCTGCTGTTCGAGGTATAATATTTGGACATTTTATATATTTTTGTTGTCAAAAGAATGGCAGTTACTTTCGTTAAGAATACTGCCTCTTTGATTCTTTAAAACAAAAACACACAAAATTCTCTCACTTATAGGTTCGCTTATTAACTTTTCTTTGTATTATATACTAGCTTCTTAAGTTTTTTTGTTTAGTTTTTAAAACTAAGTTAACAAGATGATTAATATTTTTAATCGTTAATAATCCCAGATGCAGTCAGTGCAATAGAATGTTCTTCCTTTTTTGTTTTGTTTTTTGCTTTTACTATTCTTTCTCTCCTTTTCTTGTATCTTTCAATTGATTTTAGTTTCATTCGTAAGATATCTTTTTGTCGTTGTTGTTGCTGTTGTTTGGTGAAGGTGTTTTGTGAGTGTTTAATATGTGTGTGTGTGTGTGTTGGTATTGTACTTTTTTTTTTTTTGGAAAATTCAGCTCATTATCTTATTTTCTAACTTAGCACCTATGGATTCTTCACATCTGAAAGAAAAAGAAATGATTAATGAGTTTTTTGTTTTAAATTTTTTGACATTTTTTCAAAAAAATGTTAAATAAGATAAATATTATGTAAGGAAATGCAGCTTGATAACTTGCCCAATGAGCAGATTTAAAGGATACAGCAGAGAACAGAATTTACAAAATAGTGCAATTCAGTGAAAAAACTCACCGCTCGAATCCGAAACATGTACTTTCATCAATGCGGTCAATGTTCATCGACAATAATTGCTGAATGGTGTACAGCTTAAAACTTCTATACAGTGCAATACTACAGTAGTTACCTAAGATCGCTCTATGCGCCTCTCCACTTGCTACAATATATGGCTGTATAACTACGATATCTTTTGAAAATATTTGAGGCGGTTGTTGAGTGCTGTGTCGCGTCTTGCGGTATTACCTTAAATGTCAAGTTGTTCATTTTAAAGCCCATCAGCTAAAATTGACTGGACCAATAGTGTGTCCTTTTTCTTAAGATGGTTGTCTGAAGTGTCATGTAAGGTAATATTTCTTAACATAAAGATTGTAAAGATAGTTCCACTTTCATTTTAGAACAACTTTGTTATTCTGGTATTATTATAAAAGACCGAAGGAACGATTAAAGTTAACAATAGTTGACTACAAGTATGCGCTCCTGTCAAAATTAAACGAACTGCTTCGTCATGTTTCTAAAAGCAAAAATGAAGTTTAACATTGTATAATGGTCTTCGTCAGACTGTCAAATACTCAGCTGTAAGATTTACATTATGTCAAACCGATTCAGATTGAAATACATCATGCTAAACAAAATTTAACGAAAGTAGTATGCGTCTATAAAAGCTAAATCCTCTTTTACATTTGTTATGTGTAGTGTCCCTTATAGTTGGTCCTTTTTTAACAACGAACTGGTTTCCAAAACCAACTTTCACTGACCCACCAAATGGTGGGTCATTCTCAGAAATGATTCATTCCATTTTTATAACTTCCTGTCTAAGCCGTTCGCAGCCTTTAAAAAGTAAATATTTGATGTGGAATTCATTAAATCGCATTCAAAGATATTTTATGAAATTATGTTCGCATTATTCCCCTTAGAGGAAAAAAAAAAATCAAATTCACGCGTCCTACTTATTTTTAACGAAAAGAATGAAAAAAATCAATACAAATCCCAATTTGCGAAACGAAGATGTTAATTAAACCTGATCACAAGCTTAGCGTGTTTTGGAAGTAGAAATGTAATGGAGAAAGGCATTCGAAAAAAAATAAATTAACGTTCTTTATTTTTAATGAGAAAAAAATAAAATGGGCACATTAATCAGAAATAAACCAACAAGCATACACATATACTCTAATAATGAAATTCCAAGCTATAACTGTAGGGCTTTAATCTTACAAGAGCACATACAAGATTGTGTGTGTCACTATCAACTTGATATAATTTGAAAAGCCATAATTTCTAATCGAAATATTGACAATGACAAACATATACTCTGCGGGCTTTTAATTGTTGTAACTTCATTGTCATGCTGATGATTAACATCGGCTCTTTTTTTTTTTAAATACCCACGCATTAGTGGCGGGCGGGTGGTTTGAATTGAATAAATTTAGATATTATGAATGAATTCGGTTGGAATAAGCTTAATAGTGTGGTGTAGATAGTATCCTGGGAAACGATTCCAGAAATAGAAATGAAAAGAAGGCATTTAATTTGATACTATGGATTTGAAAGAAATTCGATAGTCATTTATATACAATAAGTTAGGAGGAGTTCATAATAAATCCAAACTCCAGATAACATGGTATGGGACAAAACGATGATGCAAGAGGAAAAATCGGAGGATCTTTGTCTGACAGCAGAAAACTTGAAAGTTTTTTTTTCAAAAATACTTGTGTTTTTGAAATTATTTTATATCTTATCCTAATTTGAAGCTCTCTTGCTTTTTGGAGCTCTTCTTGTTTATTCATTAATAAAACTTGAATAAATTTCAAATTAGTTTCCAGCAACCGTTTGGTGACATTTTTTTTTTACCAAACAATGTTCCTTTTTGGTTTTTTTAATGAAATGTTGTATAAGTTAAAACTCGAAGGAACCTTAAAAATTTGTTCCTGCAACGTCTAAAGAAGTAACCTATAAACATCGATTTTGGAGTATAGAATATTTACTTTAGTTTGAAAACTTAATACCAAAAGCGCCAGCCGGCGTGGATTCCAGACTTAAAAAAACAGAATCTTGAGAACTTTTGCAAATCAGTTGGTAACCATTTTGGTGGTTCTTCTAGAGTTATTGATAATTATCATAATCGTGAAGATTAAATCTAAGATCGATGCTACGCTCAAGGGGCACCAGCGCATTTTCGGAGTGATTGAACAGGCCTGGAAGTCAGCAATTAAATTTAAAAATAAAGCTACTGCAGTAGATTTGGAATTCTCCACTTCCCATTGTAGAACTCTACAAAAATACCATTTAAGAGGTCAGAAAATGACATAGACTAGTTTTTATCACGGAAAAGAGCACGGTCCCGATAGGAAAGCATACGGAAACAGTGTTTTCTAAAGGGTTTTGTAAAAGTTCAGCTTAATATCTTCCGATTTACATGATAATTTTTTTGTTGGATCTGTATCGAACCAGGTAAACAAATTTTGAACGAAAATTCAATTTAAGGCGGGATGCGGGTAGTATTAAATATTTAAAAGTCCCCTAACCTTTCCTGTGCAATTACGCACTCTTAAATTCAACTAGAATCGCCCAGTGGCCAAAATTCGGCTATTAAAATGCCCAAAACTGTGGGAAAAAAATTTCACAGCGAATTTATACGAAAAAAAAACCACCTCGCAATTGGTACCACAAAAAAAAAACTGCTTGTCTATTTATGTATTTGACGGTGAATTTTGTTGAGTCCAAACTACAATATCATAAAATCACGGAACTATGCGTATTGATGCGTATTTAACTTAACGAACAGAAGAAATAAATACTATGTGCGTATGTCATAGCGGTTTTTTCGTCAAATTTTTGATAAGTCTTATTTTCGAAATTAAAATGACATGCCGTCGGCATCTTTCAGTCGAAAATTTGACATTTAGTTTAAAATTTGGAAAATAAATACTTTGAAGTGACAGATAGCTTCGCATTCTTCCGGTTTTAAAGGTTAACTTGTTCATTTGTAAGAATGGAAGAAGAAGTTTCGTTCAGTTCTAAAACAAGCTTGCGTTTGATATCGGCTAGTACTGCCTTCAAAAATGAAAAGAGGGAGAGAAAACACTCGTAAAACACCGCTTTGAAGACGATGGTTTCATTCATAGAAATGATATAATTCATCTGACAACTAAGTACCTATATAGCCTGTTAAATGAACACACACACAAAAATTGAAGTATATTTAAGGAAACGTAGTGAGCATAATGTATTCGCTTTGTAAATATTTTCTTGTTACAAGATCACACCCTTGCTTGGTAATGACAATGAGCCTGTACATGCTTGACAGTATTAAATCATTATAATATAGTTGAAAATCTTGTTCGAAAGTATTTGTAACATAAAGTGAATTTCAAAACCATTGCACAGTCTACAATTAGATATTCACCACGCCGAACAAATCATCTTAATTATTATTCCAATATAAAATATAAATGTCACCAAGTTTCATTGAACTCAAAGTAAAAAAAAAATATTATATTTTCATTCAAAAGAATTTAAATTGATAATTTTTAAAGATTTCATGTATGATGCCTTGACAAACATGAGAATAGTCACAGCACGTTTGGCACACCAACTTAAATAAATCATCAAGCAATAAACATTGAGAAAAGTTTAAATAATAAAAAAAAAAACCTTCCAACCTACCTCCTCGCCGCTCAAAGTTAAACGTTTTGGCGCGAAATTTAAAAAAATTTCAAATTCGCTTCACACTTTTCATTAGACATCTATTAAAACAGTCAATTTTTCGTTAAATTATATAAAAAATAAAAAAATAAACACATATTTATGTATTCAAAATGCAAAATTTTTGTTTAACTCATTAAAAAGCCACGACCAACTAACGACGACGAGGAGAGAATGCCTTAATACCTGAAAATTACTGTTCCTCTGATTCTGATCATTTAATAAAAAAAAAAATCTATATATGCTTGCCCGTTTAGTAAGGCACCGCACAGAGCCCCATAGCACAGGTATAGATATAGAGAGTGGGGGTAGTTTGGAACATCCTTTGGAGCTCATTTTTATATGTTCAAATATTACAACAACTACTGTCATCTATGCCTTTACTGTATCTCTCTATACTAGGTATAGTAGGTTAGGTACATTGCCTTTTCAAGGGAATTTTCGGTGGCATAACCGGTGATTCCAGTTTCAAATATTATGTCTCATATTTGTTCTCATTCCCAGTTCCCAGACCTCTCCGTGCCATGTGTTGCTGATATAAGAAGAAATTATTATTTTTTTTCCCTTCTGTTCAAAAGACTATAATAAATATACGTGCTTCAGTGAATAATAACGAGAGAAAAACATATTATTTCCATGAGAGAGATCTACATCCATGTTCTTGTTCAGGTAGGAAGATTAAAAATCAAACTCATCATCCATACCATGCAGGATGATGAAAGACGAGCCACGAACTCCTACATCGCTACATCGAACGAGTATATATTATGTTTTATGTATATACTCAGAGGGGTTCATGTAGAGCATCTAAATTTGCTAAACAACAGAAATTTGGATAATATTTCAGAGAACACAACAACAAAAAAAAAACACACATTTTTTAATATTTGTTGAACTATATCGTTTACCGAAATTGGATATAAAGATACCTATACCTACCTACGTATACCTACAGTTGTTGAAATGACCGACCATCGACCGAATGACGGACGGAAGACGATGACGACGAGGCAAGGTAATGGCAAACATATTCTATGTCATCGTCATGGATGAATGGAATTTTTTTTTTAATGTTTAAAAGGCTGAATGAAATTTGGAAACTGTAAAATGGTTTGGAATTACCTAAATTTAAACAAGCGATAGTGTTTCGACTTTCCGATATAGGTACAAATTTAAGGAAATAAATTGAAGTTTGACTGATTTTGACGGATCAAGTCTAGGCTTAAAATTGAACAGATCTGACGTTTGACGTCTTTATATTACCGTTATTTTGTAGTTTCGGTTTGAAATTTTATAGTATTCCTTTCCGGTTAGTTTGAAAGTAATTCGTTGGGCAAATATCGGGAATCAAATGTTTATTAACGATGACAGGGAAAGAAAACACTGATTGCGGGGGCTGGATCTGGAGCTGTATTTCGGCATGAGCGAACTAGTGACTGACGCATCTTTAAATCATAAAGGGCACGACATTTACACCATAAATTTCCGTTGGAAAGTACCTACATGATTTGTAGTAAAAGATTTTCCACAAACACTTTTCGATGATAACGATGATGATAATTACCTGAAATTTAATTTTGTCCAAGTGTTTAAATAATGTACCAGTATTACACATTTGGTATAAGATTATTCCAAGTTTACAATAATTCAAACAAACAGAACTACAGCAAACCTGTCATATGTATATGAGTGAAACATATGACAGTTTAGTGTAAGATCCTTGTCACTCTTATAACTGGCACATGAAACATTGCTAAGCAAAGAACTTTTTACTTGCATGTACTTTCCAACTGTTTCGACTTGCAAGTTGTTTTTTTTTAATTTTGCGAAAGTAGGTAGTCATTTTCATTTGTAGATTATCGGGAGCAGATTCATGCATATGTTATTCAGATGTCTAGTTCATTGTTCACGTAACACTTTCATACACGATTGTCCGTCTAAATTAAAACTAAAATTAAACAAAAATGTCCGCAAGTGTTTGCACTTTGATTTTATTTAAGCACATTTTTTAACAAAACTACAACGTAAGCCTAAGCAGCAAGTGTCGTTTGAAAACTCCTTTCAATTTTTTTCTGTGGTAGCAAAATTATAAAAATATGACTGACACGCTGTGGATTTCATTTAACATCATATTTTGCACCATCAAAATGTTAGGTATGCCTTGAATCATTTCATTACTTGTCCTATACTACCTAGCAATTATTAGCTTAAGTTCTTCTTAAACAACCTTTTCCAACAGCTCGAAACCCGAATTGAAAACGCATGCCTCTAAGCTAACATAAATGAAAACGATACGATACACATTCCGTTGCTTAGATGTAAGGTGTAAACGGCCTATAACTTGGTAAAAACCTTTAAACATTTATAAAATAATATGTAAACCAAACAGATAAATGCGCAGATAGGCTTTTTGTATCTATGGGTTTGGTTAAAACAGTTTGTGACATGCGGAACTATTGTAACCGCAATGAAATCGGCATTAAGTTTGCTTCGAACATTGCATGATGCCAACCCTGTCTTACAATTTTTGTTGTAATTAAAAAATCTACAAAATCCCACAATAATTACATACAAGCACTACGTCATGAGTTAACATTACATTTTAAAAATCAATCAATTGTTTGAGCGATTCTACACTTTAAGAATCATATTGCTAGCAAGTGCTACCAGTCAGTTTTATCTCTATGATTTCGTTCATTTCAAGAGCAAACACTTTTGGAACGTATCTTTATGCAACCACAGGACTGCAAGTAATAATACCAACAACCACCGTTAGTTACATGTGGGTACTTTACTGTTAGATTTACTATCTTAAGCCTAGTAGATACCTATACAGTGGAAATAGAAAATCCATACAAATTTACTGGAGTGGATTTTACAATTTTATCTTCCACAACTTATATCTATCAAACTGAACACATTTTTTGAACAAGTCACAATTTTCACATCCCTTATGAATTGTCCAAGTGGTCGCACATTGTGAAATCAAAAATATGCCTTGGAAAAAATTGTGGAACGTATTGGTATTTTTTTATTTTCATAGACTAAATTTAGTAAAAAAAAATTGATTATTAAACAGTAGATACTCAATCCAATTAGGACAACCGCATCATATTTTCTCCTCCTTAGTATAAATTTCAAACTATTATATTTAATTGGTTCCAAAGACCGACCGGTGCAATGCCCCCTACCCTATAAGAATAAAACCAACAAAACGAACAAAACAAAATAATTAAAAAAAGCGCTTCATTCAATTATAGTAAACAAAGTTTAGGTAGTACCCATAGTAAGTAGGTATAGGAGGTACAGTTTCTATTTTCAAACATATAAGTATAATAGGTATTATGTACAAAAGTATATTATCCTATGACTATCCTTGTCATATATTCGGCTCTGTACTCTTCTTCATCCCTGTGTAGCCATTTTAATTTTTGCGAGGGAAGTTCAGTGCCATTTTATATGCAAAAAAAAAAATAACACTTTTTTGGAAGCCATTATAACAAACTTTCATGTGACGCCACCCTGTATTATCCGTATCCCCCTGGTAAACAGCATGACATAAATATTAACCCTCCCGATTTTCAAACAGGCACACAAAATGTGTATATACAACAAATTTCCCATCGACTAGAGGCTTTATAATATTGTAGGGGTAACAAACGAATCTACAGGGCAGCACAGGGTATAGCGTACATGTATGTATATAAAAATGTATATGTACATAAAATATAATAAAAGGCGAAGAACAACAACTCAACTAAAAGAGAATAGGGTATGATTTTGTAGGTATAGGTAAGTCTATATAACATAAAAATTGTGTGTATGTATGTTTGTATCTACAGCATAAATGAGGGAAGACATTTTCTTTTCCGGTCTCGTCGACGACTTCGCGGGGAGGTGTATTATAATCCACAGACGCTTGTTTTTTTTTTTGTCTACACTTTTTCTTCAAACTTCAGATCCTTGTTTCAATTTTATTTTCATTTTCAAAGTTTCTTACTGTTAAATTAAACAAAAGTTAGTTTATTGATTGTCATTCGATTAATGTTACTATAATAGGAAGAATAGGAAGGTTCATCGCACGGCAGTTATTTTCCATTAAGAAATATAAAGGAAACAGAACACAAACCGGATGTGGCTGAAGGCGAGCGAGTGGGGGTATCGGCAAACTATATTTTGAAAGAACAACACACAGCGCAAGGACTGTTAATATTGAATATTTTTAAATTTGATTTGGAATGAAACGGAAAAAGCAATTTTTGTGAAAAAAGAAAAAAAAACCACAGTCACACACCCTTTTGAAAATTGGAACTTAAGTGGAACCTATTTAATAAAATTAATTAAAATGTATTTTAACAAACCCATTTAATTTCGGAGTACATCTCAAAACCATGGAAAACTATTCAACGATAGTGTAAATGCTCTTCCGGCACCTTTGGCCCCAAATAGTGGCCTGGTGCCCAACAACGACGACATAGTAACCGGTGAATTCCACTATCACACATCACTTTATAAAACAAAAGATGTAAAAACTAACAAAAAAAAAAAATATATTTATATCAAACACTACACTCGCGACATAAGGCGCCGAATTACTAGTGTTCAAGGCACTAGTAACGTCATCAGCAAGCAGCAAATACCAGCACTGACGCGGCAGCAGCAGCAAAATAACACACAACCAACAAACCAAGCGTCATACAAAGCACTGATGGTCGTAACTGCTTTCCTAACTAGCACTGGAGTCTTCTATAGGTACAACGTACAAGCACAAGCACTACGACGTCGTCGTCGTCGTTGTCGCCACCGTCGTCTGCTCAAAACAAGTAGGAGGAAGAGAGCGAACGGCGGCGCGACGAACCACCACAAATCTTCATTATTATCATCATCATCAGCCATGCCAGCCATCACCACTATCCAGATCCACACACCATCATTGCCATCGTTCTACCATTTAACCAACCATTCAGATTCACAATCCACCAAAGTACAGTTAGCTTATAGAAGGAATTTTTGTGTATCTTTTTCCATTTCACTTTTTTTTTAGTAGTTGTTTCGTTTATGGTACTTCTCACTCTTTCTTATAAGGCTTTGCATTGTTAGTAATCTCAAGAAAACTCGCGGCGTTTAGCGTGTGGAACGCATTTGTGGATCGTAGACAGATTTCTTGTCTACACCTTGTTAGGGGCTGAAATTGGGCTTTTTTATTGATGAGGAATGAAAGTGCATGTATGGTTTTCTCTGTCTTTTATATGCCATTTTTTTTTGCAGCACTATTACACTATTTACTATAAAAAATTATAAAAATAAAAAACACACACTCATTGCAGATTGCAGTGTTGTGTATGGAAAGAGGGTGCATGGTCCTTTGTAGGTACGCACCAATAGTACGAACAGAGTACTAGTTTTTTAAGTGCATAATATAGTATGTAGTTTTTTGTTTAGTCTCACATGTTTTTGATGCTTTGGAAATTCACAATAGTTCACACATAACAATATAACAAGTAGAAAAGGGGGATAATGAAGGTACAACAAAAACAGAAAAAAGTCTGGCTTATTGTGTTTCATTTTTCATATCGTCGAAATCGTAAAAAAAAAAACTAAAAAATTATACAACAAAACGAGAACGAGAACAAGAAACTACACTCAGTTTTTCTGTGTTGTATCTTTTGTTTTGACTCTTTGCTTTGAGGATCGTGGGAAGATTGCAATTCAGGGATTTCGTATATACTACTCGTAGATATGGTGCATGAAGAATGATGCAAAGAGCTTAATCTGTCTTCTTAGTGTCAGCGGCATTTTGAGATGGAATTTCTTGTTGTTTATTGTGGGCTACAAATGTTTCCTCCCTTGACGTGTTTGATACATAATCGTGCATGACTTGGAAAATCGATTAAAGAAAATGCATTATGTACTATGGAATTTGTAGAAATAATTTTAAAGCTTTGCATAATTGAAGTCAAAGTTATCATGTTGATTCTTACACTTTTCGGTGAAACCAATTTTACCAAGCAAATCATTTATTCAAAAAGTACGCGCAAATCTAGTGATAAGCGTTTTTTTACTCCTTCGCAGAAGCTTTGCTAAATAAAAACTAACGATACTATGAATAGGAGTAATTGCTACAGTTTAAAAATGGGTTTGTAGTGGATTGTCAAATGTCAAAAGTCAAATGCTGTCTCCACTTTTGACATATACAATGCCGGAAAACAAAATAACTATTAAGCTACCTGACTGGTAATGTGATGGTTATGCGCCTCGGGTGATCAAATTTGGAACTTAATATGAGAGACCCTTCAAATCAAACGTGGCGGTGTAACCATTTTATATATAGACACACATAGTTCTACGATAGTATTGAGAAAAATAAACGAGCGGTGCGTCCTCTAGTGAGAACTAACAGACGCACTTAATTTCTTCTCTTTGGCGATATTGGAGAGATAAATCCCATCAGTAAGTCTCCAAGGATAAATTCAGCAAATTGCAAGCGCCGCTAACGAACAAATAAAATAAAAAATCTGTTTCATGGCATTACAATAGAAACCATACTTTTTATACTAATATTACAAATGTGAAGTAAGTTTGTTCTGTGTGTTACGCTTCCACGCCTAAGCCACTAAACCGATTTTAACTATCAGCGAGTAACATAGGCTATACTTTTTTTAAGTCTCTACTAAAAGTATCATAATGTAAACAAAGGTATCAAAAATGTTCTTTAAAAGTCACTATTTGACGTGCGCTGCCATTTTGTTTGAAAATTTAGGTTACTATGGATCCCTTAAGGACTATTCACATGAGAGCGACCAACGAATGAACGAAAAAATGAGTTTTTTCATACTTCTAAACAATATTTTGCAACAAAAACTATTTCAAAATGATAGAAACTCATTAAATAAATCTAATGTTGAGATGCTAAAATTTCCATTTTAATTGAAGAAAAAAGAAATTTTAATGAAAACAAGTTGTTCGTCGCTAATTTCAGCCTGACTCAGGCCCGTAGCCAGGATTTTGTTTCGGGAGGGGCTTGTCCAATTTCGAAGAAGTAATTCTGTATACATTTACAAACATTTTAAAAATCTATATTGAATGTTTAATTTTTGGTTGTATTTTTTTTTTTAAGTGAAACTTTTTTCCATAACCCCAAATTTTTTCGTTCCTCTCTCTCTCGTAAGATTTGTCACTTCCTCGCAAGAGTCAGTACCCCGGAAAAGAACTTGGGTGGAGTCAGGGATCGAACCCAGAACCTTTGGTGCGGTAGTTCGACACACTTACCAATACTCGACGGGGTACTACTTTATTTTGAAAAGAAAAGTTAAATAAAAACTTTTCTTTCAGACACCTTACCTTGTATAACCATAAAAAGTTACTAACTTACATTGGTCACTTGTTTTTAAGAAGCAATCGAGCTTTGCCGTTTCATTGTTTTTGAATGTTTTTAAGTCAAAAAACGCAACTTTGAGTGTAATATGATAGCTCAGTCAAATTAGGAATGAGAGATAATAAGCTGAAAATTGGTACACACCTTCGTTTTGGTGTTCCAAAAGTTGTGTCAAATGTCACATAAAATCTCGTGCCTGTGCCGTATGTTATTCATGCAAGGTCAAATGTCACGAAAATCAGTTTATTTTTAAGTCACTCAAAAACGGTTAATTTCATTAAAATTTTTGGGGTAGTAGTTCATAAAATTAGTCCGATTAGTACTATTCTTTGAATTGCTATTACTTTTTAACTGTTAATCTTACGGTCAAAAATCGAACAACCATTTGTGTTGGAAATTCACTAAGAATTCGATTTATAGCCTTAAATGTATGCTATTGCATTGACTTCATAAAACAATTTTTATCTTTATAAAGTATCAAATAGATGAAAAACATTAGTAAGATAACCTAAACAAAAATGAGCAAATTGAAAAAAGGTATTTATATTAGCTATGTCTATTCATGTTTTAAAAACAAATTATTAAAAAAAAAGTTGACATTAAGAATTTTATAATAGTAAAGAATATTGCAAAATTTGTTTCGAATAAATCAGTCGATTACTTTCTTAGATCCTGCGTAACAAACAACATAATTGTTACGTCTTTATAAAAGAGTATATTATAATATAGATAGTACCTTAATAGTCTCCATATTGCAACCAGTTGTTCAATACTGGTTCAGCGCTGGACCTTGTTTTTAAATTCTTGATACGTGAATCAACTTTATTTGATCTCCGGAAATCGGTGGGTCTAAACTTTGATTTTGCAAACAGGAACCGAGGTAAATCCTTTTTAAATTTTGATCAGAGGATGAACCACGATTGTACAACTGGTCCTAAGAGTTATTTTTTTAACAAAATTTGAGTTTGCTTACTATTATTTATACTTACTACACAATTTCATTTATTAGTGCCTCACTACTTATATATTGTTCTGAATACATGTTACTTTAATAAATGTTTATATTTATATTAGATTTATGTAAAAATAAACAAAATAAAAAAATTAGCTGAACTTAATTCAAATATTTTCTTTCAAACCATTTCGGGAGGGGCTTGAGCCCCTCTAGCTCCCCCTCTGGCTACGTGCCTGGCCTGACTGTTACGAATTGTCAAACCCTTTTCGCGTTCCACATACCATCCACATCGCAACGAATAAATTATTCGTGCGCGACTAACCTCAAAATCTCACTGCTCAATTGTGATATACGGACATGACGTTCGTTGTTCGTAACGAATAAAATAAATTGCATGTGAATGAAACGTCAAAATGGACGAATGTTCGTTCATTCGTTGGTCGCTTTCATGTGAATAGTCCTTTAGACACCTGACACTATATTTGACGCGATCGAAGCCGCTGGTAAAAGCTACTATAAAATAAATACAATGGTGTATCTAGAATTTTTTTTTTACAGTCAGCGTCAATGGACAGAATCATTATCGCACGTATGTCAAAACAGATTCTTACTCAAGCTTAAAATAAGACTGTTTATTGACACTTCTGGCATTTGAGGTTGAGGACAGTGACTACAAAAGATTCACTGCGCCACGCCGCGCCGCGCCGACTTCGTTTGACACCATTTATGTTTTATGTATTTTCTACATCACTGGAGGAAAGAGACAAAAACATTGCTTGAAGTAGTGTATGAAGTGAAAAATATTCTGCGTGTAGACTTAGGATTAACATAATTGTCTTGTCATAGTCATTTTAAAATTTGACATATTACGATATGACCTGATTTCTGTTAGTCTTTGGTTGTAGCTTAATATGAGTCCATTTCGAATTGTATCGTAGCAGAAAATGCCTAATCCCAACTATTTAACAATTGGGCTCGGCAATTAGGCGATGGCGTTGAACAACTCAGTGTTGAAAGAAAATTAGATTATTGGGAATGCTTTTACGTTAAAATAATTTGAACCAATTATGTAATTCATAATGACATATTTCAAATTCTGTTTACACAAAGTGAGAAAGGAGATGGAGTAGAAATTATATTTTGAACCCTGTTTGCGTTTTGTCTCCAACTCTCTTCCACTATATATCAAAGAGATTTTGTCCAAAGCTTCTAATCCATTCAATTGTGACTTTTTCCCCAGCTTTTCATGTTCGTTTTCAGATGCAAACACTGTTTTGCTCAATGATCCTGATAGAAATGTACCACGGATGATCTCCAACCGTGTGGAATGTAAAACTTTATAATAACAATGCTGTTTCTTGACGTTAAGACGTCATTTTCACGTCACGTGCCTGATTTCACCTTTAGAAGAGAAGCTGCATTACAGCAAAGGAGCAAAGTGACGTCATAAATATGTGTTTTTTTTTTACTTTTTGACAACTTTTGATTGGAGTGTCCAAGCTCAAAAAAATTTTTGTTTTGTTAAAACAAATTATAAATTATTTGTGGAATGTACATAAATGTTATCTCTTTTTAAAAGTTTTACTGCTTCATCAAAGTAAAGGGTTTCTTAATGAGGTGCGTCATCTGTTGACGGAAAACTAAGCTCTTTATTTTAGAGGTTTCTGTCTAGATTACAATGGCAGGCAACAACAATTTTTTTTAGTTCCACAATTTTAATTGTGATTGTTGCCATTGTATATATAAACTATAGTACTATCACCTGAGGTGCGCCATCTATCGACGAAAAACCAAGCTCGAGAATACCATGGGAAGCAACAACAACAATTAAAATGGTGGAAATTGTTGTTGTTGCTTCCCATGGTATTCTCGAGCTTAGTTTTTCGTCGATAGATGGCGCACCTCAAGTGGGAATACTATAGTTTATATATACAATGTTGTTGCTTCCCATGGTAATCTAGTCAAAAACCTCTCAAATCAAGAGCTTAATTTTCCGTCCATAGATGGCACACCTCACGTGGTAGAACTATAATTTATGTATGGAATGACTAAGGTTTAGAATTTATTTGCAAACGTGTGTAAATCCCACACATACTTGTCAGAAATAGTAAGCCTTCATAACTAGTGGCATTGTATATACATTTTAATAGTAATTTCATGGACCATGTTTTTTTAGTTCTGAACTTCATCAATGGCGGGGCTAGTTGTCTTATCTACTTTACATCAAATGTCTTCTATTGTTGTTTTTGTTTCCCATGGCAATCTAGACAAAAACCACTCCTAGCTCACCAATCAAGTGTTTGTGAACTGCGATCATAGAAGGCGCACCAAACGTTCTGCATATCGGGAATACTATAGATTTTAAATACAATGCTAGTGGACAAATACAAAAGCTTTTATTCTTCTTCTTTCCTAGTTCGCTTACGTTCTATTTTCCTTTTTTAACTGCGATTGTACCAGATTTAAGTTATGAACGCTTTCAGTAAAGAGATACTTTGGAAATAAATTTTCAATGAAATTTGCCAATTTGCTCGCTGCATTATTACAACAATTATTTTATTAAATCAAGCTCAAGAAATTTGGAATTTGAAAAAAAAACTGCTTATTTTGATTGACAACAGGTTATGTTCTTTCTTCTTTCAGTGGTAATTGTAGTAGATTAAGGTTTGGTACTGAACGATTTCACATATTTCGCAGTCAATTTTCGTTAAAATTAGGTTGATTTGAGATAATTTCGAAATGAAGATTTGCACGTGAAATGTGATATTTTAGATTTGAAAAGGGAGATCTTTAACTGAATACCTACGCTTTAAAATACAATGTACTCTTCTTTATAGCTGTTGAACCAACTGGGTTAAATAAGTTAATTCGTATACAATGAGTTTAGATGCTTTTGTACAAAGTTTCAATTTGGAGGTTTGATATTTGTGTTGTCACTTTAATATTAATATGATGGTGTTATTACTTGCGATTAAAGCGACAAAGCAGGAGGCCAAGACAATGAGACAAGACAAGCATTGTTTCATGTGAACAACTGTTTCCGGGACAAGACAATTGTCATTATATTGTTTTCCGAGCTAGCCTGCCGAGCTATCTCTGAGGACAATATCGATATATCGACTGGCTGGCATTGTCTTGCCCAACTCCCTTCAAGAAGCTCGGACAAGACAATTGAGTACTGTCCCATAGTCTTGTCTGTGTGTGAACGCTGCTTAAGGGCCCTATATGCAAGTTTTACATTCGTAAGACATAAATAACAGTCAAGCATGATGAAAGTGGGTCAGACAATTATATCTGTGTCCGTGTGTTTATATCAGCACTGTTGTTTCTCACTCTGTTGTTAACCTCAAATCTTTAGCCTCGGAATGAAAGAATTTGTTTGATTTTCTTTGTCCCGAAAGGGCTTTAATTTCCTAAAACAAGTATTTTATAAGTTTTAAGTTATAAACTTTTTAATATAATATATGTATATCTTACTTTTAGTTTTATTTTAGAGTTTTTTCTTTACGTTCAAATGTTTTAAATTTTACTTTTTTCTTCTTTGTTCTAATTCAACTAGTTTTAAGTTTTTTCTATCATGTGACAATTGAGAAGGTTAAATGAAAGATGAAGGTTTTTTTTTTTACAAAAGAAAATGATGGAAGAGAGCTTCCGGTTTATAATTGTCAAGTAGACAGACGGAAAGAAGTGCTACCAAATTTAGACAGAAATGGTGTCGGTAACAGATATGGTGTCGGTAACAAGCACATACTATGCCGATTTGCTACAAACTTGGTACACAGTATTTTTAGGGATTCCTTCAAAGGGGATTTTCGAGGTCCGTTCTAGCTATTTTTACTCCTACGATTTTGATAAAACTTTTTGATTCTTGAGTTGAGTTTTTTATTTGAAATACACTTTTCACGGAAGGTCTTATAACGGTTTATCCCATAGAACCAGTTTCATTTTTTGAAATCAGACATTCTCATAAGCCACTTGACCGATTTCGGTGAGTTTTGTGATGTGAAAAGTCTCTCATAAGTGAAATGATACTGCTTTCAAATTTTCAGAAACAATTTATTTAAGTTTTTTAATGTAAAAAAGTTTTTGATCCTTTTTTTTAAACGGTATAAATCAGTGTTTCCCAAACTTTTCTTGTGCAATGCCCTACTTGAAGCACTGAAATCTTTATTTGCCCCCTTACATTATAAATATGGAAAGCGTACAAATGGTCGACAAAAAAAAATGTCGACTGGATAGGTAAATACAAATTTCATCGACTGTCAAAATGTCGACATATGTTTAATCGACAAAAAAAGGCGTAGCTTGCATTTGCCACTGTCGACCTTTTTATGAGTCGATATTTTCAAAATCGAATTTATAAGAGTCGAAATTTTGATTAGTCGGTATTTTTACCAATCGACTTTCCGAAAGTCGACGATAAATTTTTTTAAGTCTACATTTTAAAAGTCTTAGCCAACCCTAGAGAATATAGAATAGAAAATAAGTAAACACAGTAAATATTTTTTGTTAACAGTTCACACAATTTTTGATAGAATCTGTCATCTGGTGGGTGTGTTCAGAAATATATACCAAAGGGTTTAAACTTTAAACACAAGAAAAGATGTGTAAATTCAGCAGAATCTGAAATTGCCCCCTTTAAAATGAATTCAAATAAGTATATGTATTTCAAACTAAATCTTTTTTTTCGAAAAGATTTCAAAAACAAAACTAGTTAACCAATTTTGAAATAAAGTAAAAGAAATAAGATGATATGGTTAAGTTTCTCTCAAAAACTTTTTAAATAGTGATTAGAATGTTCTTATTTATTTTTTCATCGTATTTTTTGTTCAAAATTTAAAGCCCCAAGATTATCTGACACACATTAAAGTCTTGAAATTTTTGTCAGTTTTTTTTTTGGAATTAGTAGTTTACTTAGCACCTGATCAAAGTTCCCCAAAGCAGATTTTCGAATATGCAACACCAAGAAAATAGTTAAAGTAACGTGAACGTTTTCGACATTGGTTATTTATTTTGAATTTCATTTGAATTTGTATAAAATTACGTATAATTGTCAAAGCCAAAATGTTTACGTTTGAATCTATTGTCAATCGGAAATAAACACACAAGAATGTCCAACTCCAAAAATCATTGAATCCTCTTAGATCCCCTTCGTGTTACTTGAATTTGACAGATCAAAGACTTTTCATTTCAATATTTTTCGTTGTAGTTTATCGACACGTTTGCTATCACTTAAACGAGACTCGAGACACTTTATTAAGTTGACGTTATTAACGACTACATTGCATGAATTCTGTATTAGAATCACGATAGCACTATAGAATTTTTTTTAAAAAACTATCTTTTTTGTTATTGGTTTAGGTATATCAAATATTTTTGATTATGTAAGAAAACGTCAAAATCACATTAAAGAACTAAGATGATTCTGTCAACTTCAAAAGTGCTGGAGTTTGGTAACATGTTTAGGAATGTGTTGCTGGACCTGGGCAACAAATTTTTTCGAGCAGCTTGAGTTCCTTGACGAGGGAATTGCAATGTACTCCAAAAGAAAAGACAAAAGTAACCATTTGATCCTTTTGAAATATCACTAAGCAAAAACAACGACCAACTTGTTTTGTTTGGTCAATAACACTAACACTAAGTTAAAACAACAAACAACTTGTTGATGCTAATTTATATACAATCCCTTAAATTGATTTTTTCCGAAACTTGGAATTGAGTACAAATTTTACGTGAAAGAGTAACCGTTTGCGCTGATAACTAAGAACTTCTCACTTATTAATTTATTTAACCGCCATTTTGTAAACATCTTATACATTAACGAGGTCATTCAATTAATTCTTGACAAAATCAATGGCACTTGAAAACTATTTACATTTATTTTTTAAATTATATAACTGTCAAATAAATAAAAAAATACTCACTCATTATTTTCAAATAATAATATTTGCGTCCGTAATAACAAATTAATACGGATTATCCAGAAATATGTTTGCTTAGCTAGTATTTTACTTAGCAGCATAACTTTGTGTGGGTTTGTTTTCGATATTTCAAAATTTCGAAAGGTTGTACTATAAAAGGCGCTTCTTATTTTAACAAGAAAAAACAAATATGGCTACACCGTGTATTTTCTTTTAAAAAAATTTACAAACTATAATTTATTAAATTGTATTTTATTTTATGCGGGTTAAAAGAGAGACAAACAAAACATTTAACACTTTACAAAACGAAAAAATTATATTTAAACAAAAAAATAAATAAAAATAAAAAATAAAAACAAATTTTAACAAAAAAAAAATATATTTAACACTAAAGGTTTTTAATTTTTTGAAACAAAATGGGTTTACACTTCATAACTGACTTTTGAAGAATTTTTTTTTCCTTTTTTTAATTGTAAAAATTAAATCGCGAATAATAATACATTTAACTATTTTTTTTTTTAATTTAAATTAATTTCCTAAAATTTTTGGTTTCGGTTACAGATGGAGCCACATTTCGTCTTTTTGGGATTGGTTTTTTTTTGTTTAAGCTGTTTAAAACATTTTAATGTTGGTAATTGCGCGGTTTTTTGTTTGTTTTGAATTTGGAAAATAAATAAATAAAATTGCGTGTCCCGTTATATCTTTGATTTTGTAAGATGCTTCTCTTGTTATTGTGGTCTTTTAAAAAGTTGCGTACGTACGTCTTGCGCGTAACATAGCATGCGACTAAATTTAAAAATGCAATCGGAGTCTGGAATAAGGGGCGAAGAAGGGCCCTTATTCCTTTAGTTGTTGGTGTTGCCGCTGGATTTCGTAGGGAAGAAGCAACAACTTCGTGGTGGTAGTGTTATTCAACTACTCAAATAACTGGTTATTGCATTTGCGAGTGCCTATAATGCCTGCAGCAGCAACAGAACAGCAGCATTAAAAAGCAAGGGATGTGACACCACTATCGAAACCACTACAAAGACAGCATAAACGTAAACGTACCAAACCAACATGCTACATCAAAAATTCCATTCTATTTTCTGGGAAGGGATGAGCGGCAGCAGTGGAAGGTAGGAGTAAATAAAAACCCATTGAGCTGGCTGGAGTAGAAGAAAAAGGCCTGCTGGTGCCGATTTTGAAAGAAGCCTGAAAAATATTATAATAATGACGCGAATGAACGTATCAAAGCGAAAACAGAGAGGAGCAAAAATAAAGGAATTAATTGAAAGTAAGAAAAAAATTGAAACGGTAATGGAAGAGAAAAGAATTCAACTAATACAAATATGTTTATTTGTGAAGATAACAGTAGCGGAAGTTGTCATAGGGTAATCATGAGGAATTTCTAATCCTTTCTTGAAATATGTTTATAATCCACACTGGCTCTGGTGATTTGATTGAATATTTTGAAATTTTATCAGCACTGGAAGTGCAATGTGCCAGGGATTATAGGTTGTCAATTGTCAAATATAGGCCAATTGTAGAAATATATATGTGCAGTTTGTGTCAAAATCTTCAATGCAGCAACTTAACGACATTGTCTACTATAACTTACAGTTCTTTGAAATTGTTATTTAAGAAGTGAGGTCTTTTGTTAAATATGGTCAACTATTGTCAACAATAGTTTTCTAACTTTAATCGTTCTTTAATTCAAAAATGTTGACAATTAACGTCGGTATTTTATGCATGTTACATTCTGTAACAATACTCAACTCATCTCCACGATATAAGTTGAGAATGTTATGATCTGTCAAAAAGAAAAAATACTGGATTTATATGCAAATTAAATTTGATTTTTCAACTTGTTTGACTTTGAGGGTAGATCAAATATATTTAAAATTGTTACGTCCTTAAATGAATCCTAACAATATCTAACTTGACATTTCAACACCAATTTTTGACATAACAACCATCTGGAGAAAAAGAACGCACTACAGATATGAAATCCTATAAGTGGAACTCATCCTGCAGCGATCCTGCAGCCCAACACAACAGAGCATCAAAAATCTATAAAAGATTGTTCCATTTTTTTGAGAAAGGTAATGAACGGGTTTTTTATTTTGACCTTTGTTAACTCGGTTGCTGGTTTTAATGAAATCGATTAGACGATAAATACTCTGTTCTTTCAAGAAAGTTCTATAGATGACCATTTTGGCATCCATTTTTTTAACAGATATTTAGTTTTAAATGATGTTTGACAAGCGAATGTCACCTGTGGTTGTGATTGGATTATACGATTGAGTTTAGTGATCAGATATAAATATGACATTACTTTACTTGAACTCTTTTTGCCAAAATGTTAAAAACTGCTACAAACTATTACTGAAACTCAAAAAGGATTTTAATTTTTAAGGAAAACAGTTTATTTTGAAAACTTTGTTTGCATATCATCAGCCTTTACTGTAAGAAGTGATTATAATAATTTTGAAGCAAACTAATAAACCGGAAATCAAACATTGAAAAGGGCGCATCACTCGCATTATATTAGGCTAGTAAAGTTTTCACATATCTACCCTAATTTGTGAGAATTTATGGAAGAACACCAGGTAGAGGGGCTAGAAGGTTTTCAATTACTATTCTACTTTCGTTTTGAAGGTACCTTATCGATGGGAAGAGTTTATGTAATTTATTCAGTAGATTGGTTGAGTTGAAATGATCATTAAAATATTTGTCTTTTGATCTAGGAAGCATCTAGTTTAGAAAGTGGTCTTTTCCTGGCTGGCATATGAAAAACCTTTAGATTACAATTTTTCAAAAGGCATTCAATGAATGTGGATAATGTTCAACATGTAATAAGGATTAAATAGGAGAAAGATTTACCCATGTGAAAGACTTTAAGGGGCAAAGATTTTTATAAAACTTGTATGGTTTATTCTACGGTCAGACCCAATTATATCAACAGCAAATAAATCTTCAGAAACTGACATTTTAGGTTATAATCATGAATACAAAACAATGTTCCGTGGAGATATGACCTACAAAAATAAAGAAATCATTACAAGGCTGCTGAATACATGCTATGGTGCTTTGAGAGAAAGATTCTTCGGATGATATTCGCATTCTTTTATGTATCAATGGAGTGTGGAGGAGAAGATTCAATGACGAACTGTACGGGCTACAGCGATATTGACCTGGTTAAGAAGCTGAAAATAGCGTTGGTATGAACGAAAACGCACCAGCCCCACGAGCCTTCAATTCAAACCCCGAGGGCCGACGCAGTTCTGGAAGACCCCATCTAAGGTGGCACGATCAAGTGGAGAACGACCTCAACTAACTTGGTGTGCGCAACTGGAGGCCACTGGCTAGGGACCGGCCTAGCTTGCGAGGATAGTTGGTTGAGGACGTGGTCCACAATGGACTGTCGCGCCGCCTAAAGTAAATAAGTAAGTAAGTTACAAGGCTGCTCGACCACTTAGGATAGAATCCCTGATTCCAAGGTTTTTCCTGCTTCTTGCGAGGAAGTGAACAATTTTCTAAGAGCAAATCTTTTTATATGTGTCAGCAACTCTTCGTTCGGCGCCTTCAGCTGCCTTAAACATACTTCTGAACCTAACTCCCCTCAACATTTTCAGTACGCCACTCGTCTCAACGAGTCATCTATCAATTGACTTATAACTCAACGGGCCATACTATCATTCTGAAATCATTCGGACGAATTCCAACTCACTCCGACTATACCATCTTTCAGAATTTTTTTGATAATAACTTCCAAGTCATATCATTTCATCAAAATCGTTTGGGACATGATTCTAAAAAACCAAACTCCTCAGAACTGGCAAAAAACGACTGCTGCAAAAGACTGGAGACTATCCCACTTTCCTTTTTCTATTCATGCTCTGCCCTCTACCAAAGACGCTAATTACATTCAGGAGAACTTTTCTTCAATGACCCCAGCGATCTGATGAACATAGAAACTTACTATTGAAAGCTCTAAGTGATTTAATTGTCATACCCTTGTACCCTCATTTAGTCTTACAGTTTTGCATTGGTCTGAATGTGTCAGCTTTAGCCTAACCAAACCTTTATCTTTTTAAGAAGCTATTTGCATTCGGCGGTGAGTTTTATAGGCCCCTTCCATTTCTGCGGGACTTTGTTTTTTCTGGAACTAACATGCCACAATACTTTATAAGTGTGAAATTTGAATTTTAGGAGTAAAGTCCGGCGTGCCGGTAAAAAAAGTTAACTGCAGAGGAAAGGAATTGTTTTATCAGTTTTGAATCAACTGCCAGTTCGATTCCATAGCAGCGGAACATGTTGTCAGATGATCAGTAAACATTTGACAAAGAAGATAATACGGTGCTGTACAGCGACTAGTCTTCTCAGACAAAAATTCATATTCAACGGTTAATACTGATGGAACGAGTAGAGCGAATAAGCCTTCAACGTCATACCAAAGGGAGTGTGAAATCAGGAAAAATCAGGATGGAGCGACCAGGTGGAGGAAGATCGCCGACTTTTTCGAATCTGTAACAGGGGAGGGCAGCCTAGATATCGAGCCGTCAAAGTCAAAGATTCTCATCAAAATTCAGGGTAAACTTTTCGAAAGGACATCGTGGAAAAAGAAAGTCTTAATAAGGATCGTAACATGAACTTAAATGGGAAACTAGTTCAGCTGAAGATGCTTCCACATGTTCTAAATATGCTCCCATATCATTATAATCAACATCTGACATGTATGAGATCAATAGAAGGAACCCTATGCAACAAAGAATTATGCTACTTACTTGGGAACCAATTTAATCTGGTCTCATGTTTTAATAACAAAGGATTTGAATTTCCTTTTTTTTGCAATGAACCAAAAATTATGTCACCTTCTCATGGAAAGTGTTTGTTTGGCTTTTGTATCCAAATCCCAGGGAACGTCCAAGACAATATACTTTAAACCTCCCAAAGAACAGATGTCACATACAAGACTCCTCAGGTAGATACTCGTAGATACCTCCTTACCTACCAACAATAATCATAGATAACCAAGAATAGATACTTTCATGTACAACCTATTTATAATGTGAAAAGGAATTCAATGGCTGAGTTTCGTTCGTTTAAGGAACCTATACTCGTATACATAATTTACTTCCGTAAAAATCACATTATGGGAAGAGCCAAGCGTATGCGCAAAAGTAAGCTATTGACATGTGCCGATATTATATGCGTATAATCTCAGCTTCATTCTCATTCTCATCCTCAATCCTCAGCCCAACCAAAGTAGTTGGCTAATAGGGTGGCACAATCATCATTTTCTAGCCCCTTTTCTTGTATGTACGAGTGAGTAGTAGCAGCAAAAAAATTTCTTTAAGGAAAAGGAATCTATCTTTTCTTTATTTTTTTTTTTTTTTGCTTCCTCGGAGCTGCTTTGGAAACTCATTATCTAAGAATAACTAAAGCAGTACCTACTGGTAGTAGCAGCACGGCGGCGTAACATGTAGCAATGGGTGAAGCAGATGTGGTACAGTTTTATAATGATGGGTATTTATTATTTAAGAAAGTAAAAGGTGTAAAATTTACTTTTTGGGATAAACGTAATTAGATTTGACAGATCGGATCTTTTGAAATGTAAGGCACTTTGAAGCGAAGAATTTTGTATTGGGCTGGGTGCGGCATGGGATGCAATTACATGGTTTTACCATTCGGCCAGAATTAGATCAATTTTTTTTTTATTTCTTGTGAAATTGAGTGCCATTTGAAAGGGCGACTTTATGACAAGATGGGAGCGTATCGATTTTCTTTAAAAAAAAAAACTACGAGTGCAGCTGATTGCAAATTGTTGGAAACAATGTTCCTGATTTTGATACAATGGAGGGTCTTCTAGACTGTGGCATCACAATTCTTTACCTTAACGGGCATTCTTAAATCACGAATGATAATTAGAGCTTTTCGCCGCTTCATCTACCTCACGGCTTCACGATGGGTGATGTATTGATCACCCTTTGAAAACCCAGCCAGAGCATTAAAGCATCGTTTTCGTTTATGATTCCTCGTACAATTGTTCATGTTCTGGTACTCTTAGTTATTTTTGCTTCACCCATTTCGATGCTACTTATCTTAAAGTATGAATCAGGGAATATAGCCCCAAGTTTATATCTGAACCTTTCAGGAGACTACTATATTTTCTAATTAAAAAATTAGTTCTAAATAATTGTATTAGTCAATTTTATACCAGCCAATACCACTCACTCCAAGAAGATAGGAAATGTTGATGTACCTGCAAGTTTAATGGAAGCACTGACACACTTGATTGAAGGGAGGACTGTCGTGAAATTACAGTTCTCCCTTATCTCAAAACTAATTTGAACATCATACTAAGCGTAAGTTCATTTATGTATAGGGTTTTACAGTAAGAGGTGTAATTTTGACATTCAAAGGAAAATGGCATGTTTTGAAATAAATGATTGGATGTTTATTTCAATTTAAAGAGGAAAATATGCTATTGATAATGGAAAACAATATCAGCCAAATGGCCGCCACGGCTACGCTTACACAACAATATCCTTTTCATGAAATTTTCCATCACTAAATCGTAAAGTGGCTGCTGAATGCTCTCAAAAGCTTCACGAATTTCATCTTTGGGGTATTGAATCGACGCTGGGCTGTTGGCGTAGACCCTATCATTCACGTGGCCCTAAAGGAAGACATCGCAAGGTGTTAAATCACAAGATCTCGGTGGCCAATTGTGATCACCTCTTCGAGAGACAACACGGTCCGGAAACTTTTCCCGTAAAAGATCGATTGTTTTGTAACTTGTGTGACACGTAGCGCCGTCTTGTTGAAAGTAAACGTTGTCCAGATCAATATTATCCAATTCCGACCGTACAAAATTATTAATCATCTCTCGATAGCGCAAAATCTATTCACGTAGCTGTTGCTCCAGCCTCATTTTTGAAAAACTAAGGTCCAATGACCCCGCCGGACCATAAACCGCACCAAACAGTTACTCGTTGAGGATGGAAAAGCTTTTTAACGATAAGTCTTGGGTTTTCTGAGCCCCAGATACGACAATTTTGCTTATTGACGTGGCCACTGAGGTGGAAATGGGCCTCATCAGTCAAGATGATTTTTCGATGAAATTCCGGATCATTTTCAAGCGTTTCAAGGAACCAATCAGCAAAGACGCACTACGTTGTTGATGATCGGCCGGCTTGAGTTATTGTGTTAATTGAACTTTATAAGCCTTAAGACCCAAGTCTTTATGCAAAATACGGTGTAATGACGTTTTTTGGAATGCCCAATTCCAAAGAACGACGAAGAATGGGCAAACATGGGTTTTTTTCAACACTTTGCTACAGCTACAGCAGCAATATTCTCAGTTGTTCTTAAGCGACGTGCACGGATTTTATTCTTCACATCGCTAACTTGTCCTAACAGCTCAAATTTTTCCACCAATTTCTGAATTGCGGTCCGACAGACAAGGTGCTTCACGACGACCAAAAAATGTTTTAGTTATACGAACCGTCTCTGTCAAATTTTTACCATGTTTATAGTGAACTTTAATAATTTCAATCCGTTGTTAAAGCGTTTATCGTTCCATTTTACTTAATTTCTAGTTGTCAACTGTCAAAAAATTACAGCTTCAAAGTGACAACTACCGAAATAGCGGGCTATACAAAATAACACCTATTATTGGAAAAACCTTTAATTGAAGAAGAATTCGCCTAGAACAGACTGATCAATACATGGACACAGATGATAGATAATTGTCTCCAACTATTCCTCATTCCTACAGCTAATGCATCATAAGTCTTTCGAAAACACACCCTGTCTCGCGGCCGGCGTTTCAACTATCAAAACAATGTCTTGTAGTAACACCAAGTAGTAAATGTTGGACAAATCTGATTTTTCGTAGGACAAGTTGGAAGATGCGATGTTAGTGAAATATGCTGAATAGTGCACATTTGCTTATGCTTTGCGGACTTCCCTCATCTGTTCTTTGACATATCGTTTTATAAATTCTAAATGTTTTTTTTTGTTTTCTAACCGACTACAGCTGAAATGTATTTGATCTTCGTACCCCTAATTATCGGTTTTGTCACCATAAGACTAGCAGTCAAAAGGTTTCTCCCTTTGTCGACCAAGCGTTAGCGTTTTTCGAACCATACAGAACTGCTATCATAATTAGTATCCTACCAATATAGCCAAAAGTGATCTTATCTTAATTGATGTCAAATCTGGGATCGCTTGTAACAGCAATGGTAGGGTTAATAAAGCACAGTTTACTATCTTGAAATAAAATTTGCCAATTTTAATGTATCATTACTGAATGGACCATATAGACATAACTTAACCTTAATTTACAACCAGCAACAGCATAAATAAAGCTGAGCCCGCCATTAACATTCTGAGGATGAATCAACTATGCCGCAGTTCCTGGTGCACAGCTGAGGCGATTTTGTTGAATAATATTAAATAAGGTCTTAAAGCTGTTAAAAAAATCATAAAGTCTAAAAGACTGAGTTTTATTCATTTTTGAAAACGAGTAAATCAAAAACTTGGCCGATTTTTGACATTAAGCCCTTTGTAAGGTCTGATCTATTACAATTCTGTTCTCAATCATTTTTAGTATATTTGCAAATACTCGTAACCTAATAAATAAAGTTCATCAAATCACAATCCTTAATGTGATTTGCCTAACAGTTCCTGCATTATGCCCCTTGAACTTGTCTCAATCATAAAACCAACGCGTGCTTACATTACTGGTCACTGCTGAAACTACAAGCGTCTGGTTAGATTTTTGTTGACTTGGGCAATTTACTTTTTCAAAATCACTGAGCTGTACTATCCGTCAAACAATTGCGTCGAAGGCATAACAATGTAGGTAATTTTATTTAAATTTCCAAACCAATGAAATGACAGCCGTAACAGCTGCTGCCAAAATGCATCCGTACACTAACACACAAACAATTATAAAGCATTATAATATCATACAATTAAAACAAACTTATTTTTTGTGTTTCCACTTCTATTGGAAATGCTTTTATGCGAAAACAATAAAGTCTGATGTCCCTTTGGTCCTGCTGGAGCGCCCCTAAATAAGGCATAGGAACATTACTATTAATAGGGTGTTCCATAAAAAAAAAGTATGTTGTTTAAATTAACTGCTCGAAGATACATTGGTGCCGAATAAGATTTATAGATGTTGATGTAAAATTTGTAAGTACCTGCAAATTTAACTCGTTCTCCAGTTTATTGTACTGTGAAGGCATTGTTATATTTTCTTCACATCTTTGAACACATCCAAAGAAAGTGTAGTTTTACACACAAAGTACATTTGTTTACAGTCGTAGTATCTTACATTCAGACTTGTTGGTATGTCAAAAACCAAAAGGCTTTTCTACCAAGCTATATCTTTCTAATCTTTCTTTGACACTTTGAGCAAAACATTAAATTTCTGTATCCGATTGCGAGCACACGGGAATGAAAGGACCAATAAACGTCGGTAGAATGCAAAAATTCGCAATCCTGAATTCAAGGACTAACAAACTTATCTCATTGAAAAATTCCAAATTAACTCATTTTTCGTAAAAATAATTGACATTTCGTCATCATCTCATTTTATCCAAATTAAGGCGAAATCAGGATGTTTGAATAAAGTGAAACCGTTCAACAAAAAAAAAACTTTTATCTACAACAATTTCTAGAAGAAGAAGTAAGGATGAAGCTGTCAAGAAAAATTGATCTAAAAAAAAAAAATTTCCGTAAAATTTTAAATTAGCTATTTGGGAATTTAATGAAAACGGTTATAATAACATACATATAAATCCTTTAATGGACCTTTGTCAGACAAACTGTACTTTTAATCCTAAACAATAAAGTGCAAACTTCAGATGAAATGTTCATATGTCAGAAAAAAATGAGTCGAATGCAGAAGTGGTTTAAATGGGATAATAGATCTATCAAGTTCCCGACTTGGTGGGCGCAGCCATTTTGGATCTATTGAAAATACTTATCAATTATGTTCTTTCTTTCTATCGTAACATCTGCTACGAGCTTAGTAGTTTGGAGGGCGAGTATAAGTCCTTAAACAAAAAAATCTTTGCACTTATTTCAGTTCTTTGAAATATTATGATAAATACAAAACTCCGCAAAATCCATATATTACGACGCAAAAGAAAACACCCTATAAAGTATAAAGAAGTTGAATTAATTTAGTGAAGTTGAACTTCAAATGAACTACAAAAAAGTCTCGTCCGTCTAACAACTCCGAATCCATCCCTCATGCCTTTGGTTTCATTCTGACAATTCAGCAGCACATTTTTATGATTACTAAATGCATGACATTTCTAGTCTTTGTGCGAATACCGAAAAGATGCGTATTCCAATCCGACCTTTGGTCCAGAAAACTGCATTGCACTAGAGAATGACAATATTTGCTTGTTGTCTCATTCTACTTTTCGAACAAAAAATACAACAATTAAAAAAGAGTGAATCCTCTTCTTCCTACTAACGGATAACTCGCCATTTTCTGTTGTTACTTTTGTTCATATTTGAAAGTAGATATAGTCTGTCATCTGTCATTGATATACCTCTATACACGAAGCCATTTGACAGCAACCATTTTATACATATATGGAAATGGAACACAAATGGGTGATTAGAAAGAGATTACATATTTTATTTTGGTTACCTAACACGGCGAAGATGTCGCCAAACCGATTTGGTTTATACTTGGACTTAGATTGTCTGCTTAACGTGAACGCGTTGTTGTCCTTATTTTGTAAGTGGCGAGTAGTATGGTCCTATCTTCTTTGTAGGAAAGGTACCTACCACTAAAACGACGTCTTTACCTATTTTTAAAAGAAAATCCTCGAGTTCCATTATCCTAGTTTATAAATGGTAAGGCATTCTTGGAATTTAAGATGCGCGATCAAGAGGATGGTTTATGAGTTCTATTAGGACGTTCTTCTTGATTGTCTTTTGATGTTAGGAAAACATTATATATACATACTTTTGTACGTATGTAAGTATCTATGTCTCGATTTAGGAAAACATTGTTTTGAGTTCGATGGAAAATAGGATATTCATGATCCTTGCTCTTGAGTATCATTGTTCTTTGGGAAAGAATCATTGTCAAAGAAGAAAGCAATATAAAAGCAATTTTATTTGACAGGACATGTCATGAGCTTGTACAATGTACATTACTATTGTATGTACCTTCTATGTATGTGTGTGAATACAATTTTTATTTAAGACCTAGAAACGGGATATCGAAAAAGTAATTATTTTTAAACTCGAAACTTTTAGTAATGTCAACTTTTGTTTTGACTTTTGAATTCGTAGGTTCTGAAATGGGCTAGAAATGTCAAAGCAAAAACAGTATTGACACTTTGTGTTACTATCAGTCGATTTACAAAAATATTTGTAAAAATGATGGCTAGATATGATGTGTTGTTGGGAATACGTTCGAAATTCAATTGATAATGAGAATAAGACCGCCAGATTCCCAACGAGCGTTTAGTATTATGGCGGAGCATGTGCCTGCATATTGCTACAACTTCAGGGAGAAGCGTTAGGCAAACTTTTTTAGCGTTAACGTTTATATAACATTATTTTCAAATGACAGGGATCTGTTCAGCTACCTTATTATGTGCCTCTGACCTCATTTCAAAGTAGTGCATCTGTTCAAGTGTTTTAAGGTCAAATCGTCTTCGTTCTTTGTGATCATATATCCACAGGAAAAGTTCGAAGTTCATCTTCTAGTCAGGATAGCACGAAACCCCTCTAAATGGAAGCAGTCGACCTACGCAACACCTTGATTCAAAACGCAATGAGTATGAGTAATGCATTATATAAAACTGTGGTATTTTCTTTCCGATTTTTTACTTGCGATTATAGGTACTATAAGGCAAGTTATGCATTCGTAAAAAAAAAAAATTTTTTTTGGACAATCAAACATAACATTACGATGATAGAGAAGTCGAAAAAAGTGGGTCCGACAATTCTGTCTGTCTGTCTGTCCGTCTGTCTGTATCGGCATCTACAGCCTAAAGGGCTGGACCGATTTGCTTCAAACTTGGTAGATAGTATTATTATGACGTCCTACAGAGGGGTTTTTGGAATTAGCATTCTAGCTTTAAAACTAACGGTACCTGACATACGACTTTTAGTGAAAATTCAATTTTTCTCCAAAATGGCTCCTACGATTTTGATAAAACTTTCTGAATGATGTTTTCTCCGCAAACTTAATGTTTTGGTTGGAATAAATTTTTCAGGAAAAGTCTTATAACGGTACCTCCCATAGGACCGGTTTTTTGAAATCCGATTTTCTCGTAAGCCACTGGACGAATTCCGATGAAATTTTTAATGTAGAAGCCCTATTACAAACAAAATAATAAAAATCTTTAATTTTTCAAAAAAAAGTATTTTTGAGTTTTTTAAAAAAGTTTAAATTTTTTTTTTATTTTTTGTTTTTTCCAAAAACGGTTTAATCAATTTTTTTTTAATTTTATTTTTCTGATAAAAACTACAAAGTTCTAGAAGTTGGCATACTCAAAAAAAATTTGGAATATGTTTTCGAAAAGTTTTTCAAAAAAAACCGTTTTTTGAAAAAACTGGTCGAACGATTTTGAAAAAAAATTTGCTTAAATTTTGAAAAAGCAAAAGAAATCTGATGGCTTACTTCATTTTCTCCAAAAAACGTTTTAACTATTGATTTTTAAGAGATTAATAAAATTTCATATGATTTTTTCAATGCCTTTTTCCGAAAATCTCAAGCCCCAAGACCATTTGAACACATTAGAGCAAGTTCGTACGACCCAGTCGTGCACTTTATTTTTTAATATAGTGTAGAAATACAAAAAAACCAGAACATCTCTAAAAAAGCATAAACATTTAAGTCATAGTCATAAGTAAACATAATCTCATGTTCAAACTTAACGAAATGTTTGCTAAAAGGTGATGTACATCCATAACGCATTTTTTTGTATCTAGCTAGTGTGTAATCGCACCGACTAATTTCAAGAAATGTCACACTCAAGTGAAAAAAAAGAACACAAACGAAAGGCGACGCTAGTGCTTGCGAATAGACATCATAACTCTCAAACTTTAGTCTGTGATGTAGAGGGCTCTTGTACGTGGTTCTAAAAGAAAACGAAACTCAAGAAAAGGGAGCTGTCTTCATGGAAGCCCTATTAAGTTTGCTTTTTACTTCATACTTTCTAAATTTTGAGGATTGTGTAATTCGGGATAGAGTACTTTGTTTGATATTGGGGTTTTTGGGCTTCTATCCTGAAAAATAATGTGTGAACAAATCATCTCTTGCTAAACGCCAAAGTAAGGGTTTTTCCAATGGGGACTTTCGAACTTTGACAGTTGGTATAGCGGCCATATTAATCATACCACACCACATCTGTCAAAAAAATTCACAGTGTTGTTGTTGGTGGATAAATTTGAGTCGATTGCTTCAATAAAAGATCAACGAACACCCCGAACATCGACGAAACGTAAGATCCGCCGAAATCATTGCCGCTGTTCGTAAGTGCGCAGGAGAATCCGGCATGCACCCGTACAAAATTCAACTAATCTAGGAGACCATACCCAACTACGCAACGTGTATTTCCTGATTGGTATATGAAGCAGTTGGAAACCCAGTGATGAGTTTCATTTCTGGATGAATAGATTTTGGGTTTGCGGCGTCATCGCCGCATTCTTTTGGGCAGGCCATCACTGTGAACGGCGAGTGCTTCAAGTCGATTATTAGGTACCAACTTCGTATGGCCTGAAGTGGATGATAAGGACACCAAAGACACGTGATTTCTAAGCCAAAATAACCCATGACACCAAAATTTAGTCTGACTTATGCGACATTTTACATACGTCATCCAGAGGAGCCGCGGCGGACATTTGAAGAATGTTATATTCCACACCTTATGGCATCAAACGAATAAAACATTTCAACAATACTTCACTCACACTTTGTTTTATTTAAATTTAATGATGGGAAGCGCTCAATGAAAAATTCTGTAGGTTCTTACAGTGAACTCCATTAAAACTACTCGGAATTTAACGATTTCTTGAACAATTATCTCACCGACCGAACAAGTACAAAAAAACGCGAGTGACGTAATCAATTTTGAATAATATTTAATTTTATTCACAAAGATAATAATAGATTGACATACTTTTCAAAGACCTATTAAAAGGTTAAGAAACACAAAATCATATAAATAACACAATAATTATATGATTAACAACAAAAATTACCTCTGGCTCAAAATATTTAAACAGCCTTCATTAAATGTCAGAGTGTTTTGCGCAACAGAACACATTGGTCTGATACCTAAACGACAGCGAGTTCTTAAACGGGGAAGCACAAAAAAAAACAATTCAAAATTTGGCTTCAAACAGTTCAATGACACTCAAAGTTAAGTTTCCCAGCTTGTTAATACAAAATTCAAATATAAACTGGCAATGACAATTAACAAACTTAAATTGAGATAAGGAAATATTTTGTTCTGTTTCTCAGAGCGAAACTGTCAGAAAGGTAGCTATTACGTCAGAATTTGTAATACCTAATGCAGAATACAAATGAGTCATGAAAATACAAATATTTCGGAAACAAAATATATAAAAAGTATTAAATCAAATCTATCAATTGTTAATAAAGTAGACTGAGGCAGTGTAGGGTTTGAAAAATGAGATTGTTTTTATTAATTGGAGCAACCGACAACAGAAACTGAGTTGGAGACGCCAGTCGTTGTTGTCGCCTTTAAATCGGACACTTTGGAGTTAATCGTCATCACTCTATAAAGGGGACAAAGTTTAAAAGATAAAAACATAAAACAATGGCGACAACTGTTTGTTGTCTTCTTAAGCCAATTTTTGTGTCTACTAGGTTGGTTTTACACAAGAATCCGATTTAGATTCAAGAAAGTTAAGCAAGCAATAATTGAATTAGTTTTGCCGGACATGAGGAGCTGTTGAGTTTTACTTACAATTTAAACGTTTGTTCCTTATAATCTGAAAAAAGAGTAAAAAACAAGATTTTGCATTAGTCATCTAAAGTATTAAATTTGAACTCTTAAAATAAACTCAATCAATTAAAGGAAAACGAATGTTGAATAGTTCCTGGTAAATTTTAAATTTATTTTGTTCACTGTTAAAATAAATTATATTATAGTTCTTAAACTCAAACACAAATTTCGATTGAGTATAAAACGTTTTTAGGGTTCCGTACCCAAAGAGTGAAAACATACATACGAAACCCTTCGTGCGCGAGTCCGACTCGCTTTCCTTTCCATTTTAATCTTTAGTTTACATATATCACTACATTAACAACAGATTTCCAACTCAATAAAATGGTGTTTTTTTTAGACGTGTGGTTTTCAATCTGCCAATACTTTTTTCGGAGTTAGTCTTTTTGACAGCTGTCAGTTGATTTATGATCAGTTTGATTTGTAATTTCATAATGAATAGACTTACTCCTGAACAACGTTTGCAAATCATGCATATTTATTACCAACATAAATGTTCGGCTCGCGCGACGCATCGCACGCTGCTTCCAATATTCGGTCGACATAATCGCCTAGGAATTTATTCGAGCCAGCTGCGGCGAACACTTGCCCGAAATCATTTTTGAAACATAATGGCAAACCCTTATCTTTATAATAAGGCTACATTCTTTGCCATAACATTAAATTATATGCGTTTTATTGAAAACCACACATCTAAAAAAAACACCCTTTACTACACGGTAGGGGCAAAGGAAGAATATATACACATTTGTCTGTGAAAAGAAAGGGATTTTTCTTATTTTTGTATTATCACAAAACATTTGTATTAAGAAACTACCACCTGATTCTTATAAACTGACCACACACCCTGAATGTACAGATCTGTTTCCACCTTCATGTTTCTTTAAGTCACGTTCAATGACAATTAGTTTGAAATACTTGCCTCGCTTTCTATCGTGGATTTAAAATAGGAAATTGTATGAGACAGAAAAAAGTAAGATGCGAGAAAATTTTTACGCCAGAACTCTATGTGTGGGCGGTGCAGACGAAACCGTCCGCAATTGAGCTAGGCTTAGGAAAATATATCTTCGAAAAGTTTAGCTTACGAATGTACATAAACTGTTCTTGCTAACGCATTTTTGGGGCCAGAATTTGGAAGGCTGAAATAATTCAATGAAATGTAAGGCGTGTTGACTTTACGCGTAACGTCATTAAAATTGTCTAAATTCTGAATTCTTTATCCTATTCCTTGCTAAAGAAATAAAATAAGAATAAAAGACATAGATGGTGTTTCTGTATATTATGACTGTTTTGTTTTGACGGGAACTTTGCCGTATTACCGTGCAATATGGCTGCGGAGTTGATCCGGCAGAATGGATGAGAAGTCTGAAAAAAGCTTTCCGGTCATTATAGTTAGCCTTTTTTTTAGGATGTTCCACCTCCAATAGTCGAAAAAAAAAAATTACACCAAATCATTAAAATGTCAAATAAATATTTAATGTCTAGCGATTTTCTTCTACATTCGTTCCCTTACCAATTTATTTAAGGAATTCATGTATATGGTTAAACCCGTATGAAACAAGGCAAGGGAATAAGCTTTCTTGTTGCTTGAATCTCAAATATTTAAGAGAATAGAAAACAATTCTTGAAACTTTCCGTTTATTTTCGACGTGTGCCGTTGAGTTTTACTTGTGGAATAAAAAATTAATACATTCCATAATATTTTTCAGGAAATATTTTCAATTGATCAGTAAATGAAGTGCGACCACAAGAAAACAACTGAATCATGGGGAAAACACAAAGATAATTTTGTATCAACTTTAGCCCAGGCCCTTTACGGTTCGATAGGCTCTTTGACGTACTTTAACTGACATCTGTCATAACAAAAATAAATTTTATTTTAAAACTTCACTTGAATATATTCGTATGTTAAATAAAAATACCTAAATATGGACTTAAAAATAAAAATTCAAAAGACGATTTCTGTAACCAAAATAGCATACGCGGCATTGCGTATATGAAAGATACTTGGACCTTCTTGAAGAAGTGGAAGAGCGAATTCAGACCAAACGACACGACGTTGGTGGGTTCGTGGACTTAATTTTACAAGAGATGAAACTCGATTCTACGCCCAGAATTTCAAACAGACGAATGAACTCTCTTTAAAAAACATATTCAAAATTTAAAAAGTCAAAACGCGTTTCATTTTAGAAAAGAATTAATAATATGAATGACAAACAAAAATAACAGCCAATTGTTCTTTTTAAAGTTGAAAAATATTCAACTTTTCCTTTGCCACCTTACGTACATTACGTTTTTTATACGTTTGTCAAAACAAAGTCTGAACGATAAAGTCGTTTTGTGATTGCTTACAATATAGATTTCTATGTTTTTTAACTTCATTCAACGCTGGAAAAGTTTGACACCTGTCAAAAAATTTACTTTGTTTCAAAAATAAAAGCTGTGGAAAGGAAAGTTGTCAAATCAACATATTTGTTCGGAAATTTTACATTCGTTTGAACTCTGTGTATAGTTAGAAGTTTATAAACAATTAAAAGAATTAAATAAACAAAAAAATAAAATAAAAAAAACAGCTGATTTGTCTTTATTTCTTCGGTCTAGCGAAAATGGTTTCATACAATATTAAATAACCAAATGTCAAACTGACTGGTTGCCGTTACCATAACGTTTGAGCATTCGTATATGGTTTTGCGATTTTCAGCTATGGTTTTTATTATTAACATTTAATTTTCACCATCAATTTTCATACATCAGAAATATAAAGTTAGATCATGTTATTTTGTAGGTTGGTCGTAAACATACTAGTTTCGTACTTTCTGTCATAACGTATTGAAAGCCCCTAGGTTTTAACAGAAATAATATAGAGACTAATTCCAACTATGAAATGATAACAATTTGATTATAGGCTTAAATTACGTTTTTATTAGGGAAAATGATGTGGAAACAGATAGAACACGCCTAAATTGAAAAATATTGAACTTCAATTAAACATGTCAATTTGGAAACAAAATACAAAGCAACGGAAGAAATAAACAAAACTACAAAAAAGAATAAAAAAGAAGGGAGATAACCTAGTGTCAAACGAAATTAGCAAGATCAAATAAAAACACTTTTTCTTCTTATTTCGAAATGAGCTAATTTCGCCCAATAAAAACGTAGTAATAATAATTTTGCTTCGTAGTTTTTCTTAGTCGTATTCGTTAAAAAAAAAAAACAATACAATTGTATAAAATCTATTCGACCTACGACTTTGTGTTTGCAATTTACGAACTGATATACTCACTATTCCTTTTTATTGTAGTGAAATACGTTATTCACGCAATTTAATTCAACTCTTTGCCACTGCACTGAAGTCGATCTTGGAAAGATCGAGTTTTCCTGCCGCAGCCAATCAAAAATTAAGTGGACACTTTTGGATGTCATTTTCGCTTCGAGTAATACACTCTGATTTTATGAAATCTGTAAAGTACTATAATTCGATAATGGTGCCTGGATCAAAACAAACAATGGTTCCTTTTTAAGGGTGCGTACATCAATGTCATGATAAATTATTTGCAAACAACATGCAGCATTGCCCGGTGAACATGACATCTACAAAAACAAACAAGAGGAGCTAGAACATTTCCGAAATGCAAAGAAAAGGCTTTAATCAATACTATTTTTTTTTTTTACTGAAGAATAAACATTTGTTTTCTAATAGCGAGTTTCATTCAAATTTGGAAGAATTGTTCTCAAAATCGAGAATTGCCCTTTTGAATAAAACTTGGTTTGGGTATCCATTTCAATTTGAATTATACTTTTTGTCTTTTGATTTTTGGCTTTTGTCATTGGAAAAAGTAATCATTAGATAATTGATAATTAATTGGATAATTAAAGTACATATTAAGTTCTTCGTTCATTATTTGTTTATTTTTGTTATATTTATCACAGACTGGCACAATTTCACAACAAACAAATAAAAATAACAAATTATTTCTCATCAGACGTTTGACAGAAAAGTATTCAGATCGATTCTCCCAACCCATGAGAGATGCATTCTTTCGTGTTGAGAATCGATCTAGAATTGCACTTTTTTGAATGAATGAAACTCTCAAAAGTGAAAAAGGTCAATTCTTTTGACAGAAAGAGCAATTCTTTTCGTGAATGAAACTCGCTATAATTGTCAATCACCTTTGACAAACGAAACGTCAAAATCTGTCTGACTTCCTGCCAACGCAAAAAGCATGACAGAAAGCAAGATAATTCTGTTTTGAAAGATTTTCTGTGGGCAATGCGGTTTTCCGCATTGGACAGATTGTGGGACAGAACATGAGGTATGACATTGTATTCTTATCAATGGAGACCGCGTGTTAGTAAACATTTTTGAATGCTAATTCAAAGTTCCCAATGAAGTTACTTTCAAAAATTCAACGAGGAAGACATTACATACATTATGATCGACAAAGATATTTATTTGTTAATACTTCTATATCAATTTAAATATCAGAAGAAAAAAAAACTGATTGGTATTCCTCATTCATACATAACCCTTAAACTTTCCCACGGATCTTGCTTAAACAGAGAATCTCATGGGTAATACAAAATTTATGAATGACTCTTGGAAGACATTAATAGATTTTAGACTTCACTAATATAGTTTCTATTGCATTGCATTCCAACAAATAAAAAAATTACAAAAAATAAAAAAAGAAAACCATTCCTAACCTGTAGTCCTTTATTATCTTGAAGATTAGGTTGCTACAGATACAGATTACTTTAACCGAGAGTGAGAGTTTTTTTTCTCGCCTTCTTCTTTTTATTCCGAAATCGATTCCTGGAAAAACGATTGTAACGAGCGAGCTACATTCCAACCCAAAAAAAAAAAAAACTACATATAGCCAGTCAGATAATGAATATGTGATAAGTGATAGAAAAACGAGGATCTAAGGAATTCCTACCGCCCTGTTTCTTAGACATAGCGTATCAAAAACATCAACCGTGGAGCAATAAATATATCTCAAGGACTTTGTTTGTGTTTGGATTCTGAGTGCTATATAATAAAATATTCATTTCTATTCAAATGCGATATGTAATGCCAGTTCGGGTGAAAAAGAATCACAGAAACTTAAAAAAAAAAAAAAAACAAAACCAAGAAAGGATTCCTAATACATGTTCACACAGAAGGTGGTCAGGTCAAGTGGCATATGCTCAGTACATTATGTACCTATACGTAAAATCACTTGAGTTCTGAATTCGAACCCATTTTCAAAAAAACAGGAAAAAAAAAAAAAAACAATGGGAGGTGGTTGGCACAGAACAAGACGAAAAAGGGATAAAACTCAAAGAGAAATGAAGAGATACATACTTCTGGCAACTCTGATAATCGAAGGTCTGGTCCGTTAAGCTGCGAAATAAGACTTAGTTGTCAAAAACGGAAATGAAACTTCATTCATACGCAATTCTTGAGCTAGGATTAGAAATGGAAAAACGACAGAGTATAATGTATTTCTGACGTCATTTGGAAGTAAGGCAGCTGTCTTCATAAGACCACTTTAGAACCACATAATCATGTGTACCTAATTTAACATATTTCCCAATCATAGCTTTACTTTCTTTATTTACAAATATTTTATACCAAATCCTTTTGGAATTGAAAAAAAGGTGATCTCAAGAACTCACCATTTTGCCTGTATATCAGAAGTATTTCACCAAAGGGCAAAATCTAAGATTGAATCTTATCGCTTAAGAGGCACCAAACGGGATTATGCAGAAATCGATCTTGTTTCGAAAAGAAAATCGCTTAAGACAGGGTGATTTCACCGATTTTGTTCTTACTTGCGCGATTGGTGATGTTGTGACTGCTCCGGTGTAAATGGAAGGAGAAACTTGGTATACAATGAACCTATGCTAATGCTGATGACATCTGTAGTAACCTGTCATCATTAAATGTCACATCCCACCACCGATTTGGTCAAAACGTGATCGTTGACAGGTGTAACATCGAGAAATAACCAAATCCAAAATAAAAAAGCTCTTGCTAATCGCTGATTCTTTCTTCAGGGGCTCAGAAGCATATACCCTCTCCGTGTGGGATGAAGTATTTCATAGTAAAGTTTTGTTAATAAAGATGTTAAAGATGAACAGCGACATAAGCCTCGTCAGAAAAAAATCGTATCCAACGGTTAAGCTGGCTAAGCCATGTACATATACATCGAATGGACATCAACGCTCCAGCTCATAATGTTTTCTACGACCGCGCGCCGGGCCAGAAGAAGTAAGAAGCCAAACCTAATTTTCAATGAATTGACCAGGTAGTGAGAGAACTCTTACAACTTTGAGTGCGAAATTGGAGACGGCGCGGCGTGTAAGAGATCGATCCAGCTGGATTAGTATATTGGGTAAGGCTCAGAAGCAGTACGTTCTCTGGCGCCATCACTATGCGCTGGCCATAAATATAAAGACAACACAAGCTTTCTATTAAGCTTACTTAAAATACAGGTATGGTAACTCTAATTGCCGATGCACGCTGTCTGTGGTGTAGTGGTATTTGAATGTCATGAGCATCGTGTAAGCAACTTCTAGCTTTTTATTTCCAAGCTACTTATCTATACCAAGCTTGTCTTTTTTCTACATTTCGACGTTAAAATTTCAAATTCGAGTCACGAAAATCATTCTTACTTAAAGAATCGAATCAAATATACAATAAAAAAAATTCTGCCGTTTTGGTTATGAAAATGTAATAAATGAAAGAATGTGGCCAAATGAGTTTTTAATACAATGTTCCGAAACCTCTAAAAGTGTTATTTCTTAATTTAATTTAAGCACAGGTTTATAATTAACCTACTGCAAATTTCAAGCTCTATTCTTGTTATTAAAAAAATAGTACCAATACTCTCGTAATGTCAAATGAAAAAAAATACGGTCCACAATTTTTTTCGCAGCTTATTTTTACTGTTGGAATATGTGTTCTCTTGGGAAAGCCTAAGCGGGCGTTGAAAAGTGTGCCAAAAACAAACATTGATGGCTCCTGGATCATAAGGTGGTGCGTTGCGCACAAATCCCTCTACAGCGCTCGACATATTATTTAATCGGATTCCCTAGATATTTTCAGCAAGAAAACTGCTCCTTGCTCGGCAATTCGCCGAAAGTCGATCGCACAGTGGAAGACTATTAAATACGGCCACCCCAACATCTTTTATAATTTCCGAATCCCACAAAGTAACATGGACTACTTCACACCTCTTCTACATTTTGATAAAAAAAACTTCTGAATTTAGCATACTCTCTAGATCACTATGTGAGGAAAATTTTTTCCTGGAAGACGAATAAATCCAGTTTTTCATTTATAATTCAAAATTAATAAGTAGTTGCTCTATTCTTCCATTTCGTCTTTGAAACCTTTGTAGCGTATTCAAGGCGGAATGAATAACGATTAAGAAGGTTTTATCCTGGCTTAAGGAAAACCTCTTAGGACATCTCCATTTTCTCATATAGCCAGGCTTCGCTGAAATTCTTGTATTCCATCCTATAACTCCTAAATAGCTCTCCACTGTCGATTATCTCTCAGAGAGATAGCGGGACAGTTTCACATTCACCTCTGTTGGGTGCCAGGCCCAGGGCATAGAGATATTCCAAAGAAATGCAAAACCGACGAACTTTCCAAACAAGGAACGAACCTGTATGGACGAAGAAGAGGCGGAGACAATTGCCTCTCCTGCATTGGGTTATAGACGAAAACTCTCTTTAGGCGAATTCTTCTTAAAAGACTTGTAGATTTGGACACCAATTTGCTTGAACGCTTCGTAGAAAGCTCAAATTTTTTTCTAAGTTTGTAAGTATCACAATGACAGCGAGAATATTTATATCTAACTATGATTTAATCTGTACCTAAAAGGACTATCCTATTACTCAAAAAGGATTGGAAAACAATTTTAAATTCCGTTATATAACAAACATTTTTGAATTTTGCAATTAATAAAAGTAAAGCAAGACTAATTCCAGGACACTTCATCCACCTAAAACTTCAACAAACATCTGCATTCACATACATACAAGGACATCACGACAAAAACAAGGGAATCGCTTTTACCATTATATTGTGTACTCCTTTTGAAACCAACACTAACCCACATTATAGCAAAACAATATACATATAAACATGAAATTTGCCCCAAAGAAATTGCTGCAACACACAAACAACAGTCGTGTAAGGGAGTAGCATAAATAATAGAAGCCCTCGCCTCAAGCCTCAAGCATTCCTTGCAAATTGAAAAATTAAGTAAAAAAAACCAATTTAAGTAAAAACTGCAATCAAAGAGTTTATTTTTTAACAGAACCACCAAACAAAACGCTAAACAAAGGGCGCAGAAGCAACAGATCTACAACTTGTAGTCGTAAAAAAAAAATATTCATACATATATAGAACTCACATACTCGTACATTGCATATATTTTTGTTGAGGACTCATGATAGTTTTACCATCAATTTTGTAGCCACAGTACAGCTACATAAAATTTAAGCTCTGAGGAGCACAATGAAGACCTACAAATAGGTGGGTTTGTGGCAATGCGAGACGCAGCAGCAGCAGCAGCATCGAAATTCCTTGGAAATGGTTCAAAAGGACTAAAACAAAATGAATACCTTCGAGGAAAAAAAAAGAACACAACAACCACTCGAAGAAATAAGAAGAAAAATAGTCAACGGAATAATAAATAACATAACAAAAAGGAGCCTTGCTTGAAGCACATACCTACAGTCTGACTTACAAGAATAGGATCACAAGTTTAGCTGTCAATGGACATTGCACTAAATAAGGCCTCACAAGTGTCAAACAATGTTTTTTTTTTTTTTTTAGTTTTGTAGCCTTGGGACATGGGCTTAATTTTCAGCTCAATAATCTTCTTTATATAACGAGTTTGGAGCAAAGCGAATTACGCCAAGAACATTTGACAGATGATTGCAGCGCCACCATTGCATTCTAGCATTATTCAAGACAACATTGGTGGTAAGAGTTAAGGGGAAAACTGTCAGCAAATCTACATAAATGAATAGAAGATATCTATTTGTCGCTGAACGTACTGATTCGTTTCGTGGTTTCAAGTTGTCAGTGCTGGAAATTTACACCTGCCAAACTCAGCTGTCATCTGAAGTGTCATATAATAGCTTTGTTTGTTGAGCCCTGAAGTCACACTGGGGTCGCCACAGCGCGTTTTTTGAATTACCTCAACTCACCCTCAATACAAAATTCTCTGTTTTTTTAAACCTGGGGTCGCCCTGAAGTCACCCTGAAGTCGATCTTGCTATTTAGCTGGGGCGAGTTGAGGTAACGAATCAGCTGTTGAAGTGACTTTTGCTGTCAAGCATTTCTTGTGTATTTTTCTTCTGTATTTGATTTTTCATATAATTTTTTTAACAAATAGTAAAAGAAATGCAAGTAGATGCATTAATTTCGATGAAAATAAATAAAAATCGAACAAATAAAGCAAAATGGAAACTTTTGATTTTGTGCGTTGTGAAAAATATACAATCAGCAGCCCTAATGCGTTTTTTGAGAACGAGAAAACCCAGGTTTTTTTGACAACTCTTGGAGATACCGCCCAAAATGTGGGAAAAAGTACATCAAAAATATTCCCGAGGCGGGCATTTTAATGATGATGTTTTGCAAACTTAATGGCAAAGTCAAAACATTATAATGAAATACAATTTTCAGCAACAATGTATCGCGGTGTGTTTTATTTAGCTTTTTTCGAAACCGAAAAATTAATGACCCTATGTTAACTGGATGTGTGCGTTCCCTTCACATCCGAAAACCAATTTGAATGTAGGAAATTCTGGAGTGTAGCCTGGAAAGTGTTCCTGTGAGGTTTGGTGCCGACCTAACAAAAACATGAAAATGTTAACCATATTTTAAAAATTTATTTGATTTGACAACCACTTGACAGATGAACTTTGGTGGATACAAATTTATAAGAACTCTAGCTACGGATGGTCTTAATACAAAAATTCTAAGATATTTTCCTGCATACACGTGATGAACTTTAAATAGAAATTTGCTGTGTGCACGACGGTTTTTGAATTTGTTTTTACTGAGTTTCCATTTTATTTTCAGAGTCGCTTAAAAGTAAAAAAAAAAAGTGTACTAAGTTCAACGGCCAGTATTGTACTGTAGATGTGAAGGAACTTTGTGGAACGCATATACAACAATAGGGCCACAAGGATACGCTTACCGTCTATCATCGAAGATACCACTGCAACAAAGAATAAAAGAGAAGCTAAGAGGCGCGATAGGATCATCATCATATCATCATCAAGCGAAATATGGCCAAAGGAATCTTTGATGTTGTTTTTTGTCTTTTTTACTTGGAACGAACCAATAGTGGTGATTGTACCTACATTTTGTTGTTCTGTTTTTGTTTTTACATTAATTTTCAGACAAAAAAGGCTTAGGTGAGCGAAATAAAAGACGCTGATGATGGTACAGGCAATCGGGTCGATAGCCACTTAAGTCATTGACCAAAGGTAATTTGATCATATTTCATATAGTAGGTACATATTATGTCCTGTGCTGTGCATGCATAGGACGCAGGTACGCACATAATTATGCTTGAGTTATATTATGCTTTGATGATGAAAATTACGTGACTAAAATTGTGTAAACATAAGTGGGGTATTATATTTGTAAGTATATACCAGTGTTTTGTTACGGAATTCGGTATGACTATGAATTCCTTGATACATTTTGCGTCTAATAAAAGATAAAACTTTCTATTGGAGGAGGAGAAAAATCCAGAGGATTCTCAGATCCTTCTGAAGAATCTTTTTTTTTTTTATGACAGAATCCACTCAAGAACAACAAATGCAGAATATTTTTCTGGGAGTGGTGTCGACACAGATGATATATTTTTGCAGAATCCGAGTGAAAGGAAAACAAAATATGCTGATATGTCATTGTTTCTAAATTCTAAAGAATTATTTTAAAGGTTCAAAAGCCATCGAACTAGCTGCACTCCTGAGTTACAACCATGCTAGGACACCACAAAAAGAAAGTGAATTTCATCGGGTGTCACAAGTCGCCCTGAGCCCTGCAATAATCAGGATGGAAACATTATAGCAGAAACGCAGGCGATGTTATCCATCTGGAGAGACTACTTTAACCAGTTGTTAAATGGCGATGACAGCCAAGGTCTCGCCCAAGATCATCTGGTACCAGTTAATCTAGAAGACGACCATGAGCTACCTCAGCCCGACCAAAATGTAAACAAAGTAGACATCACCAGACTAAAGATGAAAATGCATGGGTAGGTCTACAAGCGGAGCTTTTGAAATACGCAGGAGATGGCCTGGTCAGGAGCATACACCAACTCATCTGTAAAATATGGTCGGAAAAAAGTATGCCCGATGAGTGGAATCTCAGTACGATTTGCCCGATTCACAAAAAAAGAGACCGTCTTCACAAGCCCTTTTCTGATGATCTAATAGGTCCTGACCAATGCGGCTTCAGGAAAATCTACAACCGACCAAATATTCACATTACGCCAGATCCTGGAGAAAACCCAAGAATATAACCTCGACACCCACCACCTGTTCGTCGATTTTAAAGCAGCCTACGACGGTGTTAATAGAGTTTAACTCTATAAGCCATGCCCTGCTAAACTGATACGCCTTATCAGGCTGACGTTAGAAAAAATGCTCGCTGTTCCGTCAAAGTTGGCTAGGGACTCTACTGAAGCTTTCGAAACCACCAGAGGGCTAAGACAGGGTGACGCACTGTCATGTAGCTGTTTGAACATTGTGCTTGAAAATGTCATACGGAACACCCATGCCATCACATCGGGCACCATATTTAATAAATCAACACAATTACTTGGGTTCGCGGATGACATTGATGTTCTAAGAAGAACAGAGCGAGCAGTAACCGGTGGATGCTTTTACTACAATGGAGTCAGCAGCAAGCAGAATGGGACTGAAAATAAACGAGGACAAGACAACAACATCAGCGCTGAAATCAAACGCAGACTAACTCTTGCTAATCGCTGGTTCTTTGGGCTGAGTTAGCAATTGAGGAACAAAGCCCTATCGAGACGAATCAAGGAGACACTGTATAGAATACTCATTATCTCGGTCCTGCTATAAGGTGCAGATGCAAGTTTGACTATTTTGGGAGTTGGAAGGATGTATTGGAAGGCTGATTAAAAAAATTTGGAGTGCATTGCGCACGTTCACATTGCAGACATTCTGTTACATCCATCTACCATTCCATGTGGTACTCCAAATTTATTCTCAAGAACTAAACATCAGGGTGGATCCACAATGCTCAAATTGTGAAAAGAGCGAGTTCCGCCACCCATTACCTATTAATCCATTAGAAGAAACTTCGCTTCTTTCTTCGACTGTTGTATTATTTTCTTAATGATGGACTTAAATTCCTCTCTTAACTAGCAACCTTCCTTCAGTCATGAATGACGTAATCTGGTCTTGAAAACCTCGATTCCAAGCAGCTTCCCTTTGTTTTTGTAGCACACACTGATCATCGAATTCTTTCATTTAAATGTCACCTTTTTCCATGTCTCTCCATTCTAATTTGTCTTAAATTCCCAAATGTCAAAAATGTTTACTTTTATTTACAGAAAAGATGACCGTTTTTTGTGTTGTTTTGAAAAATAAAAATAGTCAACGAGACATTTAATTCCAGAAGGTTGATAATAATTCTCAATTGGATAATGCTGTCAAAATCGGAGATTCTATCACACAATTCTGTTGCAGTTCCACACCCAAAGAACAGGATCGTGAACTCTGGTAACGAATATGAAAAGCTGAGAGTACTGTCACCAGCAAAACAATTGAGTGAATTAGACAAGAGATCATTAATAAATTGAGGAAGAGACAGAGAGTCGGAGTTAAAATGGAGCCTTAAGGCACACCAGCATTTATTTTGTGAATAACAGACTGAAAACCGCCCAACACAACGCAAATGGAACGATCCCAAAAGTAGTTCCTAATCAATCTAAGATGGGGTTCGTCGCTTCCAAAAAATTTTACTTTCTCCAAAACGATGCAAAGGTTGGTTTTACTTTTCGGTGAGGTATGGGTCTAGGCTAATTCACTGCGCACAATTCACTGTGCACAATTCACTGTGGGGACAATTCACTGTGCACAATTCACTGTTGACACAATTCACTGTGGCGGACAATTCACTGTGGTGGACAATTAACTGTGTGCATTTCATTGTGGTGTACTATTCGCGCGCGCGAACTGTCCCCAATGACTAAATCTTAAAACGGTTTAGTATTATTCTTTACAAAGTTTTTTCATTAAATCAATAAACAGAGAACAAAAATCTAACAGATTTTGGTTCCGATAGTAATAATTTTTTCAGTTATTGAAACAAACTGAAAACAGGTCGAAAATTGTCAGACGTCGAAAACTTAAAATTTTTATTAGTTTCATAAGGTCATATTTAGAAAATAAAACGAACACAACATAAGCAAAATCATCTTCCATTTGATGTATTTCAATGTCTGCTCATCACTAGAGAGGTGGAATTTAATCAACTTTTGCCACAGTGAATAACCCCACCACAGTTGTCCACCACTGTAAATTTATTGTCCATAACAGTTAATTTCCCGCCACAGTGAATTGTGTACCAAAATGAATTGTGCACAGTGAAGTGTCCCCACAGTGAATTGTGCACGGTGAATTGTGCACAGTGAATTAGCCGGCTTCGGTGAGGTATACCACCAGATCTGTCTTAGTAAAATGTCGAAGTCGAGCCCCCTTTGAAAATATACAGCATTTAAGCTAAAGAAAGTCATTTTGAGGAGTTGCTACATATTTTTGAGTAAAAGAATACTGATTCCGATTTGCTTTCGGTAAAGAGCTTTCACAAATATAACCTCCTAGGTGGCGCCCTCAGTTTGTCTTGGTATTGTATTTAATCTGACCGAACGAAACGCATATACAGGGCTTTCCAATAAGAGGTGTTATTTTGATATTCAAATAAAAATGGTATGTTTTGAGATAAATGATCGGATGTTTATTTTAATTTAAAGAGGAAAATATGCTATTGATAATGAAAAACAATATATCAGCCAAATGGCCGCCACGGCTACGCTTACACGCAACAATAACAATATCCTTTTCATGAAATTTTCCATCACCCAATCGCAAAGTGGCTGCTGTATGCCCTCAATAGCTTCACGAATTCTATCTTTGAGGTCTTGAATCGACGCTGGGTGGGTACGCTGTTGGCGTAGACCATATCTTTTACGTGGCCCCAAAGGAATAAGTCGCAAGGTGTTAAATCACAAGATCTCGGTGGCCAATTGTGATCACCTCTTCGAGAGATAACATACGGTCCGGAAACTTTTCCCGTAAAAGATCGAAGGTTTTGTTACTTGTGTGGCACGTAGCGCCATCTTGTTGAAAGTAAACGTTGTCCAGATTAATACCATCCAATTCCGACCATACACAATTATTAATCATCTCTCGATAGCGCAATCCATTCACATTCACGTAGCTGTTGCTCCAGCCTCATTTTTGAAAAAGTAAAGTCCAATGACCCCGCCGGACCATAAACCGCACCAAACAGTTACTCGTTGAGGATGGAAAGGCTTTTCAACAATAAAGCTTGGGTTTTCCCATCCTCGGATGCGACAATTTTGCTTGTTGACGTAACCACTGAGGTGGAAATGGGCCTCATCAGTCAAGATGATTTCTCGATGAAATTCCGGATCATTTTCATGCATTTCAAGGACCCAATCAGCAAAGACAAGACGATGTTGATGATCGGCCGGCTTGAGTTCTTGTGACTTGTGTTAACCGAACTTTATAAGCCTTAAGATAAGACCCAAGTCTTTACGGAAAATACGGTGTAATGACGTTTGTAGAATGCCTAACTCCAAAGAACGACGAGGAATGAGCAAACCTGGGTTTTCCGGCACTGGGCTACACCGGTAATATTCTCAGTTATTCTTGAGCGTTGTACATGGGTTTTATTCTTCACATCACTTACTTGTCCCAATAGCTCAAATTTGTTCACTAATTTCTGAATTGCGGTCCGACAAGGTGCTTCACGACGACCAAAAAATGTTTTAGTTTTACGAACCGTCTCTGCCAAATTTTCATCATTTTTATATTGAATTTTAAATAATTTTAATGCGTTGTTGAATCGTGAATCGTTCCATTAATGGCGTAGTTTCTACTAACTTGTCATGTCAAAAAATTACAGTGACAACTACCGAAATAGCGGGCAATTCAAAGTAACACCTGTTATTGGAAAACCCTTTATATCAACTTTTTCAGTCCAAATTGAAAATGAAGAAAATACTTACGCTTTCTGTGTTGTTACAAAAAAAAAAGGCTAACATTGATACACAAAACTTGATTTGAATTTTCATTTATAAAGTTTTTTATTATTCTTTTTTTTTAATCTAGCGTTATTACATTTACAGAGTATTTAAATTGTTTAAATCCAATTACATAAAAAAATAATATACAACAGTTAAAAATACAAGAATTCTTAAAAAAAGAAAAAAAAATCTCTTAAATTATTTTTATGTATTTTGTTTTTTTTTTTTTAGTAGATATTTATATATTTTTGTATATATAGTATGTATTTATATTTTTGTATATATGTATATATTATAATTACTTCATTCGAATACTTGACTTATGCCATATAGAGAATAGAAAAAAATTCAATGTAAATATTTTATATTTATATATATGTGGGAAAGATTATAATTATTTATTCTTTTTTTTTTTAATAAAGTATATAACATTTTGTTTTTGTTTTTAATATGTAAACATAAAAATAAATAAATTAAAATATAACAAAACACTTTATCAATGAGTCACAGTTAAATTGTATGCATAGCTCTGGTGGCCTTGATTATTATTATTATTAATTTTTTTTTAATTTTCATATTACAACAACAAAAAAAGAAATAAATTAACAAAACCTTTTGACTGCGGTTTAAACAGTCAAAAAGTAAGTTGTGGAACCTATTTTTGTGGTGGATAATATATAGACAGAAAAAAATTACATTTATACTGAAGAGAAACAAACAAAAGAATGAAGGAGACATAAGATATCCACACCACACGGTCCCAAACACGGGGGTTTAAAGATATTTTTTTTAAAGTTTGATTTTTGTATAAATATCAAAAGCGCTATTTTCGCGTCAGTCTTCCACTTTACACTTTATTTTGGTGTTTCTGGTTTGAGTTTTTTGTATTTTTTTTTCATCTAAATTTTTTCATGATTTTTTTTTGCTTTAATAATATGTTATTCGAATATAAAGGAGATTTTGCATTTAGGTTTTATGCTACTAACAAAGTTTTTCGATTCAACTTTCAATCCGTATCGTTTGTCAATCGTTGTTCTCCGTGGCAAAGTAAATTAAAATTGAGTCTTCGTTTTGAGTTTGAATTTCTAGAATTTCATTTTTGTTGTATTGCATATATGGTGGAGATGTCTCGTCTTGTAACCTTTGAAAATAAATATTAATAATTAAAAGAGAACTAAAATAAAAGGGACCTCTTTTGTTGAAATAGAAAAAAAAATTCGAAGATTGTTGTTTTCGAAAACTACTGTCACTTTTTTGTTTGTTCGTATTCATCTAAATGGATTGTAGTTTCTGTCAAAATGTTTTTATACAAAATTAAAGATGACTTCGAAGTAAAATAAGGAGTGACATGTATCCCACTATTATGTTACGAAATTGACGTTTTATGTTCGAACTTAAAAACTTATGATATTGATTTATTTCATTATTTTTTGTTTAATTATAAAAAAAATCGATCTTCTTAAAACTGTATTAAATCTTTTATTATTGCAGACACCGTTTAAGTTTAGCTTTACATTCTAACACAGAAATGAAATTCACCCTGAATTCGAAGTGACTGTTTAGGGAGACAGTATAGGTATCTTCAGAATAGAGGATCTTTAGCATTGAAATAAGTATTAAATATGGTTGCTTTCTAAGTCAAAAAAGCAGAGGACATAAGACCAAATGACAAACAAAAAATTACCGAGCAGTCGTATTTGAAATGGTGAATTTGATATTCGAATCGAATGAAGCTTTTTCGAACACTAAACCCTTCTTTTTTTTTTTTTTTTTTTAAGATTTACTGATTGAATATTCGAATTTTAATTGAATTAATCTTTTTTCGAACATAAAACTCTTTTTGTTTTTTTTATTTTTTAAAGTACCTACAGATTGAATATTCGAATTCGAATTGAATAAAGTTTTTACGAACATACATTTTCGAATTTTTTTCTTAAATTAAAATGTCAGAGGCCCAAAGAGAAATTTAGAAAATAATGGAATACTTACTTTTGAATGAATTTCTGCTGCTATTGTGCGACTTTATCGAGTATCTCGTCTTTTGTTTTGCTGCAGCTAGTGGTGTGGTGGGTTTGCTGGAGGTGGTGGTGTTGGTGGTGAATAATTGTAAAACAAAATCGTATTTGGCAGTCATCATCATAATCTAATTGCTGAAGCTATATTCCATTTCCTTCTTTATTTTTCCTTTTTTACTTCTTAAAAAAAACACATTCGTGGAATGACTATTGCAGCATCAAGGCATTCAGGTTACGCTGCAGGATAATATCTTTGACTGATTGAAACACAAGTTCTATGTTTCTTGTACTAACTGCATTGGTGAAATGATGATATGTACGGGTATGATTTCCCGTATGGACATTCATAAACAACTGCAATATAAAATTCTGCACATCTACAACCGAATGTGAATTGCCAGCAAATTGTGGATAGTACCAGCGAATGTCAGTCGCAGTGTCACGCACTTTCTGTTCCAACAAATCTTTCTTATTGAGGAACAGTATTATTGAGATATTCTTAAATGTTGTATTATTTACAATGGTATCGAAGATATTCTTCGATTCCTCTAACCTATTCGTTTTTCGATCTTCGGCTAGTACCTGGTCGAATTCAGAACTCGAAGCTAGGAAAATTATAGACGTCACCGAACAGTCAAAGCATTTAGTCCACTTTTGACGTTGCGTCCGTTGTCCGCCAACATCGACAAACACAAACGGAATGTTTTGTACTCGAATACAGAGTTCGTAGACGCCTTTTGTTGCTTTTCGACAATGCAGGATATCTTTATATGTGGGCACATAATCAAGCTCTGCTATTCGCTCGATATCATTCAGGAAATAACTGACAGAATCACTTATTTGGAATTCATTGCGCCGTTCGTATGCTCGACGTATTGCCCGATCGTGCCATAATTTTTTAATTATGGATGCATTCTGTCGAAATAGCTTCACATCGAGACTTTGGCATTGCATAAGATTAGCACAATATGCATCTTTTTCCGATGTTACATTCTCCCACGGGATCTCAAGTTTGTCCCGGGCATCGATCAGAACTTGCATTCCCTTAACTATATTTTGGTATATTATGAATTGATACTCTCGAACCAATTCGGGTTCAAATTTAACGCCGTGAATTATTCGCATTTGTTTGAGAAATGTCGATTTTCCAGATTCACCTGCACCGAGAAGTAGGAGTTTCACTTGACGTCGAAACGCACTCTTGTCCTTTTCGAGGAATTTATCTATTTCATTAGATATATGGCGTTGTTCCATTTCTTCGGGACTGACACGAAGCCGGATCAGGTAATTTATAAAATCGCCGCAGCATTTTAGACAAGAGAAACGTGACGTGTGGTGTCGCCGTCGTGAACGCATCATGTCAGTGTTGCCATCGCAGTTAGTTTGGAGTCCGGTTAAGCTGGAATTGTAATCACCACTAGCTTCTGCCATGATTATCATACTGCATTTTGTTTTGGCGGTTCTATAAAACGATAACAAAAAGTTTTTTGTTTTTTTTTTCAATGCGCAAGATTTTTTTGTTTGTTTTTGTTTTGTTTCGATGCAGGTTTTTGTGCATCGTTTTTGGTTTGGTTATATAAGGACACAGTATACATAATAATACAGTAGCGCAAATTCACAGAACAACTTTTTTTTTTCTTCATATTACAAACGTTTAACATCAACGGTTTCGACGCACGATTTTGACAACTCGATGTTGTCATACATTTTCAAGCGGCTTAGACGACTCAAGTTCAAGAAATGACAGCAGCTGTCATATACACACACAAGTGAGATAGATGTAGCAACAAGTTTAGAAATAAGAGTGAGATGAAATAGTATACAAAGCAAAAATATTCCATAATTCCTTTCGTATACAAAATGTATACATATATAAATGTAAACAAAAGAACATTTTTTACACTCTATATTGTTAGTAAATGCTATCTTAATACTTAAGTATAATACAAATGTATCTAATTCCCCAGTTTTGATTATATTTTTAACGGTCGGTCAACCAGCATTCCTGTTTTCACATGATGTCATAATGAGCTCAAGCAATCCTAACGTCATAATACCTATTCACCATTTTTGTGTAGTAGATTTTTTGTTTAAGACTCCGCTAGTATCTATTTAGTCAAACTAACTTTTTAAAGGCTTTTGATTGGCTAGCTGTCAAACTTTTCATAAATAGAAGCCATTTAAATATTTTATGACTATATTGCTAGTTGCTTTGGAACACATCGCTAACTTTCTTGAGATTTTTTTCAAGTATGGAAACGTTATGTTTGCTGCTTCAAATTGAAAAAAAAAAGATTAAACTTTCAAGACTGGCTTTCTTAGACGAATTGCAAGTTGCCAGAGAGAATGTCATTTTCTAACCATAATGTGTTTTGACAAGAACAAAAAAATGAACAAAAACTGCAGTTACTCTGGCAACTCGTTATTTGTGCAATTGGTGTATAATTTGGAAACAAATTTTATATCAATACATTTGATAAACAAAAGTTGGATAATAAGTCCATAATTTCCATTAAAAATTTAGTTTATTTTTGACAGCTGTCATCTGGATGTATGACAGAGTAAAGTAAAAACTATAAATAAAGGATTTCCGGGACATTGTGAATACGAGGAACCATAATGGCTAATAGCATATTTTCGTTAAGTTTTGTCATTGATAAGGTGAAAAGATTTTGTTCGTAAATGCACCGAAGAATACTTTGCTTTTGACATTAGCTTAAAGTGACTTTTGCGGAATTGTGAACTAATGTCAAAAATTAACTGGCCCATAAATATTTTGACAAGTAATTTTCTTTGTGTTTAATCAATAATCCAATTCGCATTTTCATTTTTATGAAATGTTATGTTTTATATTTCAAATAGAGTTTATAATTATGTTTTATAAAAATCTTAAAATTTACGGGTAAATATTTTATTTGTTTTTATAAGTAAATATTTCTTAATTTAAAAAAATAAACTTGTTGTAAACAATCAGACACTGTCGGTTCGTATATTTTCTTCATTTTCATTTTGGATGTTTCACAAAACCAATTTTTATATTTTAATGTTCATTTTGTTTTTTTTTATTGTGTACGCGAGGAAAAAAACTAAGCAAGTGTGGTGTACTCACTCAATTGCTGATTTCTGGCGCAATTTTCTACCGTTTGTTCCTCAGTTTGTATACTGTATTGTTATGTATACTGTGAAATTGATCATTAAGATAAAATTAAATTATAAAACAAAATATATCTTGTTCTTTGAAGACAGCAATAGTAAGTAGTTATTCTATTGAATTTTTTTGTTTAACATTTTTTTTTTCAAGCTTGATAGAATATTTTTTAATAAATTTAAATTTTAAACAAAAATTATATGCTATCTTCAGAGAATCAAATTAAATTTAAATAAACAAAGAAACAAAATTAATACTACATTAAATGTTTGCTTATGATTAAAATTAATAACAATAAAAATAAATATAGTATAACCAATGTTAAACTGCAATACGTTATTTTGTGTTATGTTTGAATTGAAACTCAATGAGAATATGACGAAAATGTGTGCTCTTGAAAATTAAAATGTTAATTATAGGTTGACTAAATATACAAAGATGATGGCTTTAACTAAAATAAGTTATGGAAAAGTTGTTGAACCCTGTATTCCTTACTAACTTCATACTTTAACCGATAATGGATGGAAGTATCTGTCAAACAAAATACTTGTTTTGTTCCTTTATAGTCAGCTGTCAAATGTTCGTCTGTAAATTGCAGCAAGAGCCGTTTGTGTTTGTATATAAAACCTATCGAAAACTTGACGAAACAAAGCAAATTCTTTTACTTGAAGAGGTGACCATTAAGGAAGACATTGGCAATTTATGACTACCATAGCTTGAACATGAACACTAAAAAAATGCAGTTCAATTTGTACTTGAATTTTTACCGCTAATTCAATTAAAGTTATATATGACGTATGTCATTGGACTGACTCCTTTGAGGTATTGTAATAGCAAAAATCTATCTGCTTCTGGTAGATAAATTTTACATGCAGTTATGCCAAGTTTAGTTCTGTTCGTTTATTCTGTTCATGTCAACTCTTACACAAGACCATACAAAAGCAAGTTACTGGCACTGACACTTATATTCAAAACAGACGTGCAGAATTTTCCGTGCAGTCAAAATAATTTACACAGGCTCTTATGGTACAGGTCAACATTTTTGCAGGGGTAAGAAAATACAAATAATTGCTATTTGACATTACTTATTTTGACAGTACCCCAGTTTAGCTAGAGTCAACACGGTTGAATTTTTTGAACTGAGAAACTTGTGTTGCAACTAGCCAGACAACTTTACATACTCTGTAGAGTAAAAATTTTGTATGAGGGAGACTGACTACGAAAAAGAAGAATATCTTTTTAAAAGTTGGCCACTCATATTAGTGTGCCCTTTTTTAAACTGGTGACACTGATGCATACGAATAGTCACCGACAGAAGTAGGCATCACATTTTTCGAATGGTATGCACTATTTTAGCTGCAAGCGTGCAGACTGACTGCATATCTGTTTCCGGCTTTAAGTTTCAATTCACTATTCATTGTTTAAAGAAATCATGGTTTCGGTTGATTGTAGAGCCCTCTATATTTTCCACTTTATTTTTTTTACAGCTATTATCTAATGATAAATAAATTGTTTCCACAAGATTTTTGGAAGAATTGAGAAGCAGTTACACTTAATAGTTCCTGGAAGTTTTATGCCATTTTCCATTGGATAAATTATGAATTTAGCTTTAAGATTTCAAATTTTACTCCCTAATGTAACATTAATATGCTGTTTTTATTTTTAAGTCTAAACATTGGTTTAAAAAAAAAAAACAATGATTTATTAATTGTCCTTTAAAAATGTAGTTTTTACAAATGCCTAACCGATTCGATCGAAATTAATCAAAAATGTCAAATGTTATGGGGTGTTAAGGTGCGTGTAAATCTCACTAAAAATTTTACTTGTTTCGCCACGAGTTTAATCGTTTTTATAATTTTTTTTGAGTTAAAGGCATTCTAACAGGGTGCGGTTTGTTTTTGACAGTTTATGCGGCCATGTTGTTTTACCTGTAGCTGATTGAACTTTATTTATAAAATGAGCGTCTTGAAGCAACAACTTGCGTCCGTTTCGTGGCTTTTATGGACAAATTCGAGTCGACCGGGTGAGTGAACAACCACCCGACAGCCTTTCATTAACGGAACAGAGTCGTTGTCCGCGAGTGTTCAGGGGCACCGAGGCAGTCAGTTTGGTTCTACGCACAAGAACTCGGCCTTTACAGACACCAACTTTTCAGAATCATAATTCAACTGACCCAGGAGCAGATTAGAAATGGCAGCAGATAACGCCGTGATTTTTTTTTTTTTTTTTGATGGCCACAATGAACATTGTCTACTAGGAATTTTAGGGCATGGTTATGTCACGAAGAGGCGACGTTCGGCACAGTTAATAAGACACCGAGATCATGCGACTTTTCCCCGTTAAGCCTAGTTCACAGTTTGCGTGAAAATGTAATTCCCATGCAAACTTGTTTCATTGATATCTCTAATTTCTAATGAAACAAACATTTGGTTCATATCTCACACATATGTGTACATAAAACATGTTTACATCCACCCCTCCTTATTAAAAAAAAATCTTTGATACCATTAAAAAAAAAATCAGATTCTTGTGAACTTTAAAATTCAATAAATTTAAAGCTCGCTATAAGAAACACAGCTTCCTCTTCCGGATGATATAGAGAACAAACGGTACGTCTATACATTCCACCTTACTATGGTGAATTACATTTGCACTTATATGTTTCCAGGCAATTGCGTTGATTCCACAAAAAGAGACATTTATAACATACAATCGCGTGTGGTAGATATACCGTCCTTAAAAGTTGTTACTTTGCCAAATGAAAGATTCTTCTGACAGTTGATGACAGTTGCTACAATATCAATCTCATGGGGCAAGATAACCTAAGAAGACGTCTGTAGACATCCGTATGTGTCCTCAAAAGAAGTATTCGCAATGTCTGTGCACCCTTTAGTGGGTTTGGGGATATGTATAGGTAGTCCTTGTATGCCAAACGAAGATGCAGACATTCCTGCACTTAGCAGTTCTCCAAATAAATACATACATATGTATGTGCTTATATATAGAACAAAAACGACACTCTCTTATTCGTTCGTCGACTTATTGGCCAACTGGTTGTTTCCAAAACCCCCTTGCTGTTCCCCCTGCCCTGCCATTTTTTTACCTAAGAGGCAGAGCACACACCATCTTGTGCTTAAAAAACAAAAAAAAAAAACTTATTTCTATTCTTTTGGAAAAGTTGTTGAGTCTCATTCTTCTGAACTGCACCAGCAGACAGTTTTATGGTCTCCATGGAATGCGGCTTGCTTTGCAATTATTGTCTTCATCCTTCTATTCTACCCAAGGCTTTGCACACACAACGGGCCAAGGCGCAACATAGCATCTTTTATAGATCAAATGAATTGCAATGGAATCGGAATGGTTTATTTGCGAGAGCGCTCTCTCACACAGAGCAAAGAATGTAAGTCGCTTGCTTGGCTGCTCCAATAGCCGGCTTTGGACAGCCAGGCGGGAGACAAACTCATTATGTCTGGTCTGGTTTGGACTGATCTGGGCAGGAGTCCAGATGGAGGGTGGCAGACGGGCGATGATGATGTTTGGCAGGATTGCACTATACCTACACTGGTGTTGAAGAAACCCAAACGAGCAGCATTCTGTGTACAAAATTAGATAAGATTATTTTCGCCAGTTTGTTAGATTTTTTGCAATCCAACCAGGAATCGGTTCTGGAAGTCGTTTGCAGCTCATAAAAGTGTGTTTATGTATTCAGTTCTATACTGATTGGTCTGTTTGTTTGTATTCTCTTGAACCATTTTGTTGTGATGTACGCAGCAAAGTACGTAAAAATTCCAAATAAGAGACTCGGTGTGGAATTCAGAACTATACATTCCACAAATGTCATTTTGAAGCAAATGCTCCCCGTTTCATTGCTAGCTAATGTTTTTACCTGGTTTTCGTTAGTGCATTGCAAAATTAAAAATATTGTGAAATGTACCTATTCATTTTGTATTTCTAAAAGGCAAATCCTAGTAAACAGTTCAAGTGAAAAGGAAAAATTCATACAAACACGCACGCCTTTACCTTCCACAGTTTATATTTTCCAAATCAACCGGATTTTTGACACCGGTCATGCTATTCCACAACCATTTAGGCCATTGAAAAGCTTGTGGAACGTATTCATTTTTCATAGTTGCAAACAATGAAGATGTACGAATTTGAAATTTGTTGTTCATTTTTTGCTCTTATATGAATCTCCTAGCCCACTAATAAATTAACCATATTCAGCCTGGCAACTTTTATTTATAGTTCGTCATGGTTTTGAACTTTCCACAGCTTTTATCTAAAAAATAACTTTTGGTATAAATAAGAAGTTTTCATGCTGCATAAGATTTTCCCTGGCGGTCGCACGTTGCTTCGATAAATGTATGAAGGGGTAACGATTGTGGAACGTATTCGTTTATCCAGTTCACAGTTCCAATTCAAAGTCGATAACTCAACCATTTTTTAAAAATTTGAGTCTTTTATAACAATCCTAATGAAAGTGGAGCTCCCATATTATGAAAACATCGGATTGAAATCCACAACTTCACATGCCGCAGTTCTGACAGAGCACATGGTCCAACATTGCGAAATATTTCGTGAAACATACAATGACATTTGTCAAACAAATACTTTGATCTCGAATTGTAGCTGTGGAATGTAGTGAACACGAATTGTGTACCAGACCTGCTGTGGAAACCATTAAATTCTCATCGATTAGTATTTTCTGTCGCAGTTGCTGAATGCTAGGTGTCGCTGTTATCTTCTCTGTGTACTATGTATTAGCGAATAGAAACAAATTCTAGTGCACCAGAGGGCAACATAGTCGAATGCCACCATGACACTTCTATGGATTCTATTTACGATGGTTTCACCAAACAAAAACTCTTTTTTTTTGTTTTCTTATGTTGAAATTCACCTGCATCAAGGTTAACAAAAACCGGCATGGCATGCAAGGAGATTTTCCGGTTTCTCAATGAAGAAGAGTTGTATTTTTTCACTCTCTGTCCCCGGATGGTAGGACTGGGATTGGTAGACCATAGTCACTGGTTGATATTGATTTTTGGTTTATCGAAATAAAGTGTATGCTTACCCTCCGCTTGAGTGTGGCAATGGCCTTTACTTAATGCAGATACAGGGTGGTTATGCTTATTTGGTATAGTCATGTCTTTGATAGTGAAGTTTGATATAAAAAAGGGATTATTTTGGTAGCAATCCGATGGCAAGGAGAAGGGGCGAAGGGGAGAGATTTTGTATGTATGGAATTCTTATTTTGTTGGCAGCATGTGGGCAGTTTTATTTGGCAACATTTTGCAATTGTCTGAGCTTCTATACTTATATGTTGTTGCAAGGACATTTGGATAAATGTACATTATGATGATAAATAGTGCAATGAATCTGATTTTATTACTTCTATTGGTAATTTACAAATACGTTTTTCGTTATGTAACTTCCACAGTTGAATATTTAATAGCTTTTTTTTTGAATAATGATTGTTTTATTAGTGCAGGCAATTTTGTGAAAAAAGCCAAATGAAAAATCTATCTTAAAAAGATAATGTTTTTGTATTGAAATAAGGGGACTTCTATGGGGCCTAACACATTTATGCATCTCAAATTCTCTGAGGGGATTTAAGAGCCAATAAGGATTGTAAAAACGAGTTACACTTTAATTGTACAGACAAAAAACAGAGATATTTATGATTGGTATTGGGCGTATGATACCAAATATGTATACGAGATAGAAAAGCAGCATTGGACAAACTGATGGAGAGCGCGGGAGACACTGCAAGAAGAGATAAGATAACGCAAGTTTGCTGAATTAATTCAGTAAGACCTTGTAGGTTAACAAAGAAAATCCAACGAACTTGTTCTTGACACAAACGATGTCGATAGATAAGTATTTTACTGTCAATAGAAGAACAGAAGCTTGACGACGACGACCAGAGTGCAAATACAAACCATCAACTTCTGGACATTCGGAATTTTTCCAGAGGCATGATCATCGAGCGTCCGAAACAGAAATAAAAACCGCGACCCTATACTTTTTACTTAACTTGAGGAGCTTCTGAAAGCAGACTCTACTGGTATCAGAAACTTGGAATACAATATGGAATCTATTGCACAAGGAGCCCTTAACTAAACGTATCACTCGGAAGCGACTCGTTTAAGGTTTAACGCCAACAAGATACAGATAATGCACAAAAGACAGAACCAATTAGTCACAGCGCGAGTGATAGGAAATTAGGAAGGAAAGGACGTGTCGATGAACATTGGTCTTGAATGCTTGAAAGTAAAAATGGCAAGGGAAAATTGTACGAGGCAATTTATTCCACATTCGTGTTGTGCGGCTAAGGAAGGAATCCCTTTATTTCACGGTACGTCCGAAAGTGGGCTTTAGTGTAAACTGATGAGCGTTCCTAACCAGACGTGTTACGGTGGAAATGTTTAAGGGATGGAACGCAGCTGGCTACCTCGAGTGAGCATTTTTTTTGTAGAAGAACCGGTAAAATAAGGAAACACATGAAACATTTCGAAGGTGTTCAAGGGATGGAAATGTTTTCATAATGCTTCTCTCTCCTATCTATTTCAAATCAACCTTTTATCAACCGTTGTTTGCATTCACAAACCATATCCGACAAAAAAATTGTGGCTCAAGACGACAAAGAAAAACGGATGTGGAAATCACACAGAAAAACTGGCGCTGGATTTTCCCTACATTCCCTGTTTGCCGCCATTACGCTCCAGATGTAAATAATACAATGTGAGCGGGAATGGTTTGTGGAACGTATTAATTTTTTTCCCAGAAAATTTAGAATAAAGATATTGTTTTTGTTTGAAAGTGATGCCATTTTAATCAAACAAAAATGTTTGTTTAATCACATGCTGTGTTGCAAGGTCCAAGCCTTTCACCTTTTGTAGGTAACAGAACCTATTTTTTTTTTACATAATAAAAGCAAAATGTACAACTAGGTTGTGTAAACAACAAGTTTGTGTAAAGCTTTCTCCCTTTAATTTTTAGTAAAAAAAAAAAGTGCTAAGCTTTCATAGGATTTGCAAAATTCGACATAATTATTACAAAGATTCAAGAAGCATGAGATAAAATACAAATGGAAACATTCAAACTTCTATTCTAATGTTTGCTAAAAATGACTTCAACTAAAAAAGTTATATAAATCCCTTTGCTGGTTTAATAACTGATAATGAATGTCAACATATAACCCCCGTCCCCAAAAAGAAAAAAAAACTAAACCGAAGCCAGGGACGCGAATATTCAAAACAAACAAACAAAAATGAGGTCACTCAACCAACGGGCGAAAATGACGCCGATCCATGAATGCATTCTAAAGCCGGCTACATACGTTCCGTCAGACGAAAGATGCTTAAAGTGCTTTACACAATTTAATTTTTTTTATTAAAAGGTAACAGTTGTTGCAAACTGGATTTATTTTGTTTGTGTGGCTCAATTCAGTTTAGTTGGATATGTTACTAAAGCATCGAACATGTTCTTCGGTTACAATTTAAAACCCCAATAACTTAAAAACCATGTTTATCTGTCAGAATTTTGTTTGTATTCGTGTTACAGATAAGTTTCAACGCACATTTAAGTCTTTTTGAGATCCAACTATATGTATTTCATTTACTTTTTATTTCAGACTGTCAAACTTACATGTATTAGAAACTTGTCAAACTTACATGTGTTGACATTGAAATACCTCTAGCTTAATGATACTTAACGAAAAGAGCATGTGTTTATTAGCAAATGCTGTATGAGTGTTTGTAGTCATTCAGTAATTGGGCCGTTATGCTCAGAACGAATCAAAAAGAATATTTATGCCGCACCGCGCGAACAAACTTTGAAGAAACATTAAAATATTTTTAAATATTCTTCTGCAGCTGTCAAACGTTCTGCCTAAAAATGTTCAAAAACTCAACCTAAAGGGTCAAATATGATGGGCGTGATGCAGAAGCTTATGTCAGTTTCGAAATAACGTTCCACATCGTTATGTCAAATGAACGTCTTACCTGAAAAGGCCAGAAGTTCACGAACTATCTGTCAAAACCAAAAATCATATATTAAGCTGTACCATTTTAACGCTTTTCGTTCGTAAGCAAGACTTATCGAAAACTTGACGAAACAAGGCATAATAATAATACATTTTTGCATTTGACCATCATATTTCTCTAAACGTGTGTAGCTGGCTTTAAGCACAACAAGAGGTTTTATCGTAAACAAAACACCAGCTTGGCAATGGAATGTCTACCCCTTTTGGTGATGCAAAGGCACACCTTTACCAATGAAAATACTTTTCTGTTTCTGTTGATATGTATTTGATAAACAAGATGGAGCATTGTGTTGTTTACTTCTTTGCAGTTGCAGAAGTTTGGATAAAAACTTTTAGGCGCGCAACTGGTTTTCATGCCAATCCCCTCACACGACACACGCGCGTCGCGTCGGGTCGTCGCGTCGTGTTGTACGATCGGTCTGGTCTATGCTCTGCTGTACAGGTTTTGGTCTCAAACGCCAAACATTCTCTTTATTCCTTTCATTTTAAGCAACCAGCATAGTTTGGCAGGCAGCGTCTGGTGTCCAAGAATTGGCGCGATATTGTATAGTTCTATGTGTGGTAAGCACGCTATTCTCGCATTATCATCGTGTGGGGGACACGAATCGTTAAAAGTGTTGTTTTGCTGTGTTACAACCAATGGAGAAGGAGGGAATCATCTGGGATCTCTGGCTGGGCCACAGTCCACAGATAACTAAGACCAAGAACAAAATAATATCCATGAATGGAATTTGTAAATTTGATTGTTGGGTTTGAATCTCCGACCGATCTTTTTTAGCCTTTAAACCGCTCCGCCATCTACATATATATAGTTTGTAATCCTCTGCTGGATGATGCTGCATCTGAATGTGTATGCAAATGCTGCACCACTTGTGGTGGGTCTGGCTGATGGGTACGAGTACCCCTATGCCCTGTCTGTTGTTAAACAACAATATGGAGGAAGATGAAGCGGCCGGCGGCGCTTCTTTTTGTGATCTTCTCTCAGTTCTCTAAATCGTGTTGGAGGCTGGAGTGCAAGTGCTGCGTTTCTGTTATTGGAATGCGCGCATTTAAATAAAAGGACCAAAGACCGGTCTTTGAGCCGCGACTTTGTTTACATCGTCATCGTGGTATAGTCTTCGCCGTCGCGTCGCGTCGTCGTATATAGTTCCATCTCTGATGGGGGTAAGACAAAAACAAAAAACGGAAGGACAAAAACGAAGACGAGGACGTGTTTATTTGTTGCTACTAATTCTAGGAAAAGAAGAAAATCTCTTTTCATCGCAGTCGTGTCGTCCGTCGACATCACCATCGTCGACGAGTTTTGTATGGTAATGGTTGTGAATGGCGATGTGTGTGCTGTCACTCTATGTCTATACTCGCGTATTCAACATACTCGTATACTTATTGGAGGTTGAGATGGGAGGAGGGCGGATGTTCGCTTAAACGCCGCGGTCGCTGGTACTTAAAGTGGCACATTAATAGTAGCGGCTGATGGCGGTGGCGGTGGTGTGGGGGAAAAGTCTTCAACATTGCACATAGAGTTCAAAGTACCAGCAATTAATCCGATTGTACATTGTACACTTGTTTTTGGACTATTTGCAGGATTTCCGGTGGATTAGACGGCATCAGCGAAGATGTGAATGTGTTAGTGTGAATGTTTGTGTGAAAATAGATTTCGTATCTTCATTGTATAATTTTTTTTTTCTCACAGGGATCAACGCCATATGATAAATTTACGGAGTAATGAATGGACATGAATGCGCATAGATGCCTCTATTCGATGTTTTTCAACATTTAATTGAACACATTCCCATGGATTTACTGGGTGCAGATTTATTTTTAGACATTTACGCTGCCGCTGCTGCGTCTTAGGTGTCGAAGTATGTTCTGATTCGTATCACGAGGCGTAATATTCTTATTTTTTGAGTTTTATTGGAATTTATTTGAAAACAAAAATTGAGTTTCTGGGTAATTTGATAAACAGGATGAATTAAATTTCTTAATTGACAAGAAATTAGCAAATGGAAACTTAAAAGGTGCTAAGCAAATGGAATTATTGGGAAAAGTTTCATTATAGAATAGTTGGGCTAAGGAACAAGATCGTTTTTATTTCCAATTTGTGTATTTAGGTTTATTATTTAACAATCTAAAGCTATTGTTTTGAAACAATGCCCAATGGGATTCTATACCTTTTGACAGCTGCCAAAACTCGAGTATAATTTATCGAACGTGGGGGGCAAGCAAAAGCTAATTTGCCTGCAATTTCAACACTCACAACACTCTGAAACTATTTAATTTAATAAATAAATACTTTTTATTTATTACACAGGAAAATGTATTATATTTAGCGCTTCTTTAAAGAATAAAGATAGTTTGTCCTCCACGTCATTTCGCTTGACGTTTCTCTCCGGATCCCCACACTTTAAAAACGTCATTAGTGTGTTCGTTTAATGGATTTAATTGACTATTGTCAACAATATTCAATTTTTGTCGTTCTTAAATTCCAAAATTTCAACGATGTGTAACATTCTCGTTGTTCTTTTATGCACAGTAAAGTTACATTCTGTACCAATATCCAACTTATCTCCAAAAGTACCAAAGGGCCGATTTTGTTTACAAATGGAACTTGATTCTTTAGCTTGCGAGATATTTTAATTTGTTTTGATATATTGTTATACATACATTATGTATAATTTTAAATAAAAAAAAAATTAAAACGGAATTTATACCGGTTCGATCAGAAAAAGGTAAAATGTTTGTGCCTTAATAGGTCGAATGGTAAAAAAGTGATTTGTTTATATTTTAATGTGAATTCTCATTGCATTGTTTTTTTTTTTTTTTTAAGAAAAACTGTTTTTGCTGAATCCATTTGCCTTTTATTAAATTAATAATTTAATTTCGTTTGACAGATCAACATTTGTCTTTCTTATTGTTACAATCCTAACAATCTCTAACATGTCACTTCGACACTTCTTTTTGGCATAAAAACAATCTGGAGAAAACGAACGCACCACAGATATTTTCACGCTGAATATGATTTGTTGCTGATGGTCGAATAATACCAAAATAAAAATATGGTGTGGTAAAGATTGTGGAACGTATTAATTTTGCATTCCACAGGTGTGTTTTTAGTTTTATAAGGCTTTCACACCGAGCCGAAAACGCGGTTTTCAGCTAAAAGTTTACGAAAACCTGAAAATCATTTACACCGGACTTTTCAAGTTTTCGTTTGACATTTCACTTCATTTTTACAACTGACTATCAAATTTTGAAATGAAAATATTTTCGGCTGCTATGATTGATTTTTTTTGACGTTTATGCGCTTTTTAGGTGTGTTTGGAAAGAATCACAACAAACTTAGGTGTGTTCTGAAAGAATCACAACAAACTTAGGTGTGTTTGCTTTGTATTCCAACAAGTTTTCGACAGGTTTTATATAAAACTAGTTGTTTTCGAAAACTTGTGTTTACCAAAAATGTGTGGTAAAACTTTTGTTTTCGTTCAGGTTTTGGGGGTTTTCAACGAAAACCGTGTTTTCAGCTCGGTGTGAAATATTGTTTATGCAAACTTGGGCATTTTAATTATTAGTTTGATGATGGGCAAAGCCAAAATGTATATCGACTTTATGATTAACAAGAGTTGCCATTTTTTCCCATCAAACTTTCAAAATAGGTAATTGATTTGGCAATCACGCCCTTAATATAGGTCCAAATTTCAGCTGGATGCCATCTATGAGTTGGGTGAGTATAGTCAACCACACTGATGGCATCGATATACCCGTTCATCATTTCTTCAATCGCGCACTTCATCTTGAGGTGAAGATGTAAGACAAACGTACAGCGGATGTTGGATATCGGGAACTTGTTCTTTTTTACTGAACATGTCTGTAAGACCTAGGGTCTTTTAAATACAAATTGCACAGAATGATTTAGATGACATCCACAATATGTAATATGTTGTAGGTAAGGGGTGGTTTTTTAAGCTGCATGAGAAGTTCCGATGGTTATCTATGGTTTTACAGTTGAGAATTTCAAACTGTGTTGACATTTCTGTTAAGTAAGGTTTGGCAATTCATCACGAATCGTTTAACGCCTGAACAACGCTTCCAAATTGCAAAAAATTACTTTGAAAAAGATCAATCTATACGCGAAGTTCATTAAGCACTTTCCCAAATAACTGTGTTTAGTGATTTCTGGTTAAATGGCTGCGTCAATAAGCATTGCAAATTGCCGTATATGGAGCGAAGACAATCCTCAAGCCATTAACGAATCACCATTAAATCCACTAAAATTGACTGTTTGGTGGGGCTTCCACGCTGGCGGCATCATCGTTCCTTATTTCTGTTGAAATTAGGAAGGAGTTGCTGTTACATGGAATGGCGAGCGCTATCGAGGCATGCTGACTCATTTTTTGTTTCCAAAAATTAATCAGCTTAACATCCACGACAAGACTGCGCAACTTGTCAGTCAAGTTGCAAAACCAATTTGTTGAAAACTTTATTTGCAGAAGTGGTCCTGTAAACTGACCCCCTCGTTCGTGTGACTTAACACCTCTAGATTAATTTTTTTTGGGTTGTGTTAAGTCATTGCTTTATGCCGACAAACCAGCAACTCTTCAAGCATTGGGAACCAATATTCAAGCCATTATTGACGGCATACGGCCAGGTTCATATTTCATATTTGATAGCTTAACAATAACTATCGGTCCGAAAGTGTAATGTCAACTTCATTGCTTGCCTTTTTTCTGTTTCGCTGTCACAACATGACAAGATGATTCAATGTGATTATTCAACTTTGATCATAAAATCAACACAGACAAAGAAACAAACATTGGTTTTGTTCGCGATTGTCAATGAAATCAGTTGAAAATTGTAAAATTTTAACAATTTTTTCGTGACAATCATAAGCGATTCCAATCTTATATGCCACTTCATGAACATCAGTATTCTTATTCAAATCGATAAAACAGTCACAGTATGATTGAAAGACGTGAAAATAAACGCCTCGATTAATAAAGGACATTATTCATATGTAGCTATATTTCCATCCCCTTTTTTTTAATTATTATCTCAAAATCAAAAGACAAACAAGAAACCCCAAGAAAATAATTTAAAAGAACTTCACTACTCAAGTGCTTCGAAGTTGTACAGTGGCATCGATACATAATATTTATTTTAAAACTAAAAATGATTGTTTAAATTTGTAGATAAGGTATTTTTATCTAAAAACATAGTTAAGAAAGTCTCTTTTTTCAACGATTAAAATTTTACCTGAATCCCTAAGTTTTTACTCATTTTGTAAATTCAAACAATTAATTATTGGACAATGTTAAATAATGCCTTTAACTTTATAAATTATAACAATTTTACCTTATCTTAAAATACTTAACATTAGCTTAGTAATTAGTAGAGTAATTAACATACCACATAATTAAAAGAATCCGATTCAACTCACCTGAAAAAGAGAAGAAAATAAATTTTATTAAACTTTCTTTCGATAGAAAAAAATAACAAAATAACATGTTGAAAATAATGGAATTTTTAGAAACAAATATAAAGGCAAGGGTTTTTTTTTAGACGTGTGGTTTTCAATCTGGCAATACTTTTTTCGGAGTTGGTCTTTTTGACAGCTGTCAATTGATTTATTGTCAGTTTGGTTTGCCATTTCATTATGAATAGACTTATTCCTGAACAACATTTGCAAATCGTGCAAATTCATTACCAAAATAATGGTTCGGTGCGAGCGACGCAACGAAACAATCAATTTATTGAAGAAATCTTTTGGTCTCGGGTCGTGGGTCTGTGGCGTGGCCTCCAAGATCGTGTGATGTAACACCCATGGACTAATTTGTGTGGGGTTATGTGAAGTCACTTGTCTACGCAGATAACCCCGAGACGATTCCTTCTCTTTCCTCGCTCGCACATGTTAATTCATTATAAAGGTATTAATAACCCTTTGAGTGCGAGTGCATTATAAAAAAAAAAAAAAAAAACCTTGGAAGAGAATATTCGTCGCGTTATTGCTCCATGCTGACATACGGCCTCAATTGCTGCAAAAAGTGGTCGGACATTTATTCGAGTCAGCCGCTGCCATAACATTAAATTTATTTCTTTTTGAAAACCACACGTCTAAAAAAACACCCTATATGCAAATTCAAAACATTTAAAAATATGATTCATAATGAACACAACCTTTTTCTTAAGCTGCCCATCTAAAATCGTTAAATGGTTTTATGTGACACCTTATTTTAAACTCACGTCTTTCAAATCAAAATGATTCATTTGAAGAAATGGAATAAGCTTACTTTACTTTTTTGTAAGAATATAAAAATAAAAATCTAGCCTCGCGAAAAATCAACATGTCGGCCAATGACGGTTATGTTCTGTCCGGCCTCATTTTAATTTCACCAGCAATGAAACCCACTAAACAGTGCATTTTTGTGAATGCAACGGTAATACTCTCAGACCCAGCCGATACATTTGCTCACTCAAGGCGTGCCTTAAAGTAAAGTACACTGAGACTCAAATTTAAGTTAGTGTATTCACTGGATTCCCAAAGTAGGCGATGCACACCATATTATGTAGCTGGAAAATGTATGAAAAACATTTTTAACAGAACGCTGGTTTATAATACAATCATAACAAAGCTGAACAATTAGAAACGTTTTTGTGGCGAGAATCTTTTGTATGACGAACTGTCAAACAAGACTGAATAGAATTAACACGGCAGCAGCAAACCAATCCCGATTCACGAGTTATCTCTCAAAAACATATAGAAAAAAGCTCTTTAACGTCAAAATTATTTTGTGCTCTATCTGTCAAACGGCATAGTAATAATTTTCCATAATTGACATGATTTAAATTTACTGGAGCCTCATAAAAAAACTGAATAGAATTAACACGGCAGCAGCAAACCAATCCCGATTCACGAGTTATCTCTCAAAAACATATTGAAAAAAGCTCTTTAACGTCAAAATTATTTTGTGCTCTATCTGTCAAACGGCATAGTAATAATTTTCCATAATTGACATGATTTAAATTTACTGGAGCCTCATAAAAAACAAATTGCGTCGAATTATCCGTTTTGAAACAAAACTAAAGTATGTAGCATTTTGTCTTCATTTGACGTTTTTTAGCGCTGTCAGTTATTGAGCTACACAAGAACGCAAAGAATATTGTTATTCTGTCACACTTTAAGTCATGTGCTATGCAGTGTATAATGCACAATCTGTCAACTGCATATAATGATCTCCATGAGTTTACGTTCATCATTTGCTACATTCAACAAACTCATTTAATGATGACAACTGTTTCATAGGTGTCAATAGAAAAATGTATTACGTCAGTTATTTTTTCTTTTTCTTAACATTGGCGTTGCGTCGCCATCGCCGTACGCCGGGTGCTCAATTATTGTTCATGACTCATGAGTCATGAGCCATGAAAAACATCTAGAATCTATAGCCATCTGCTTTTTTTTTTTCAATAAAAAAAAAAAAAAAAAACCTCCAAGTAGGTACAAGGAAATCAACAGTTCGCTTTAAGGCATCCACCAACTAAAATTAACTTCCTTTTTTGTTATTGTAGGAAAGCAGATGCCATTCTAATCGTTAGGTTAGATTTACCTAGATCCGAAATCAAAACATCAAGACTCCCAGGTGGTAGTGGGATTTCTTTGTTAAATTAATGTGTATACTGTACAAATTATTGTGTGCAAAGTAAGAAAGAAGGGGAAAGCGTTTACAACAAAAAGTTACTTCAAGGGGCACCTAACTGACCTATAGCTGTACTTTTTGTGCATAGTCCTTTACGTTATGGCTCAATAATTTAAAAAAAATGCACCTGTGAACTGAGCCTTGCATTTACGTACGCACACTCATTTTGAAATTATTGTTTTCGCAAACTCCTCCAAGATTTTGTATTACGTAATAAAAAGGAGTAAGATAATAATTATTGGCAAATTGCAAATGTATGCATGTATTTTTAAAATGGATTGTAACTCGAAATCCATATTTTACGAAGGCTGCTACATATACGTCTTAAGATATGGCAACACCAGTGTGGATATGTCAAATTGTCACCGTAAAGTTTGACATTTTTAATAGCAATCGTTCCGAAAGTTTTGTCTTAGAGTACTATTTTTGTTAACAGTTATTTGAAACATTGCGTTGCAACGATTTTCGATGTGAATCGAACCGAACCATGTTTCCATCAACTCTCTTCAACGGAAGCATCATTTCGAATCATTTAAAAGTAAAAACTTTTTGAATCTTACGTTAAACGTGGAAATTCTTTGACAACCTTTAAAACGTAACTTATTTCTTATTAAGTTTGACGAACAACTTGCTAATTCTTCTAAGCTAAGGTTCACAAAACTAATTCGTTTGATCAGTTTTGTTTCATTTAAGACAATTTAAAATTACATATTTAAAATTACATATTTTAAATACTGTGCTGAAAAACCGTGTTTTGATTAAATTCTCGTTCTACATCAATGAGACAATTGAATTTATTGTGACTTTCGTTCTCTGATCACGCCTTTTCTTTTGTGGTGCGTTCTCTTTCCCAAAATGGCTGGTATGTCAAGTGCCATGTAAGATGAACTGTCAAAATTTGTCATATTCAAACAAAAAATCAGATTTTTGGTGTTGCTAATTGAATGATATCCAGTTTTAAAGTTTTTCTTTTAAAACAATACAAAAAAAAACCAATTTTAGTGGATCATGCATATAAAGAATTAGATTCAATGGTAAATATGCGCGCCTTTGTAACTATGCCAGATCTCCACTGATGTCGTAGAGATGACTTGAAAATTGTTACAAAAATCAACATTATGACACTATGCATTAAAGAAAGACGTTGGTTTTATTCACGTTCGAAATTTTGCAATAAAAGAACGAAAAAACAAGTTGGAAAAGAAGAAAATGTCAGTTAAAATGAGTGCGTTCACACACAAACTTATTTTCAGTATGCAAAACATTTATGCTTTCAAGGATATTAAAAAGATTGCGAATACGAAGATTAAGCCAATAGGAAAAAACAAGAATATTAGATACTGACTTGTTTTGAATGACCTTTCAAAACCTTCGAAAAAACATAAGTTTTTTTTTCCGTAAGGGCGTTTCTTACAAAAGCTCTTGTAGGGTTTCCGTAGTAAGCATTTCAAATATATGACAACACTGATCATTAAAAACTCTTTTATAAAGCTCTAAAACTAAAAGCTCATCAGCAGAAACCAAGGAAAGAAAGCTGAACGAGTTACTGAACACTGGTAACTCTGAATGCACTTCAATTAAAAAGAGGTTGAAGTTGAATTTTAAATAGCAGCAGCCACAGCAAATCAGTTCACATTTAGATGTGCTGTTAATAAGACGTAGGATCCACGTCAGATGCGATTGGAAATTCACTGGCGGCTCAACAGTTCTTATGGAGGGTTTCCTAGTTCAATAATATTGGACGTAACTGATTTAAAAAAAGCTTCTCCATAAGACGTGTACTGCCTGTTTATGTGGAATAAAGTATAGTATTATTGAGCCAAGTACGTTGACTGAAGAAAGAAAGTACATATTCTATAAAAATAATCCAAAAGTTCGCAGTATTATTCATTAAGTTTCAATAATTCAAGAAGATAACCCGCAAAATTACAATGCTCTGCTGAAATTTGAAAATGCCTTTCTTATGACAAACAGGGACCGTCAGCAAATCGAGTAACATTCAACAAAAAGATAATATTCTTTTTACATCTCTTTCAAAAAGCATCGTTCCGCGAAAAGAAGAACCACATTTGGCAACTAAAAAATCCCCTTTCATTTCATTTATATTTTTTCATTAAACTCTTTTTGCTACGTTTTCGCTCTTTTCGCTATAAGTGATGTCATATTCAAACATATACATTTTTATTTATTCATCGAAATAAAATTCAAAATCATGGAAACTTTTTAATTAACAAAATCCGAAGTGTTAATTATTTATGTTTGATAATTCATTTTGTATACCTTAACATAACACATCGATATCAATAAAATTCAAAATCTATCATCACCACAAGTCATTAACGATTTTAAAATAAATCAAGCTAATCGAAAAATGTGATCTAGTTTTAGGAGACGAAACGAAGAATCTTCTCTCAACATCCTTAAAGTATGCAATTTAAATAAATTCAAAAAACAAGAATACACACTCATCAAGTAACGAGTGAGTGAGTTGTTTAGTCACATTGAGTGGATTGGAGAAATTAAAAAAGAAACAAATGCCAGCAGAAAAGAAGGAAGAATAAAATAAATATGTTTAACAGAAATAAAGATAGATGGGTATCTTAAAAATTTACGTTTTCTAGATTATTTTTAAATCTCATATCTTTCGAGTGTGTTGAATATCTTGAAACCTTTTCGTAGCCATTTAAGATAATGAAATGAGCATAAAGGTAATCCATCGACTTTAGTATCTTTCGCAGATAATTATTATTATTAAGGTTATAAGATTTCGAGATAAGAAAATGCACATCACATCAGCGCACTTCACTCATGTTGGGAAAGATAATGCGTCAATTATAGCAGTCAGACGACATGGAAAGGACAGAAAGCAGATCAATCGTTGTGTGTTGCGAGCTATAATGCCTTGAGATTAAGTATCATTTGAATATTATAGTATTTAAAGCTTTTATCAAAGATACGCCTGGTAACGAAATTGCTCTAATAAAGCACGTATTTCATTAAGTTAATTTAATTTGATTAGCTGCATATACTCGTATGAATAAGACATTTCATATTTAGGTCATCTCATCATATTCGAGATGAGGTTTTTTTTTGTGTTTTTTAATTGGTGTGACTAATGCCAGAGGGAAATTTAGATTTAATTTTGAGTTTGTTTGTACAAATCATGCAACAACAACAACCCAAGTGTCATTAAAGATGGCGTTGTGAGTTTTGAAGTGTCTTATGATTCACTTCCAGCTGAACCATGAAAGACTTCCAACTGATATGAGATAACAAAATATGCACCGATAAGATACGGAGTTTTAAAAAAGTGTTTGGTCAGTTTAATTTAAAAAAAAGAACAAGAAAAGTGTTGTCATACAGGAGTTTTTTTTAGAGCTTCTTTTTAAATCGTTTGATTTGCAAAAACGTTTCACCTTAAAATTCGGATGATATCTGTTTACTCAAATTGATGACCACATTTTTCTAAAATAAGATAAACAACTATAATGTTGATACCTGGTGTAGATATTTCTCGGAAGCCGGCTATTAAGGCGTACAAAATTGTTTAGCTACCAAGAAAACCTGGTGTTTTTCAAATATTCCAGAAACAATAAGATTAGGTTAAGGTGAAGAGAATCTATGTCCAAATCCATCAAAGAATTCTCCTAAAAAAGTAATGACAGCCATAACTGAGCTAATGTGCCGTCTCCTTAGAGAGATCAAAGTTTTAGATCGTTTTGGCCAAATCCGTTTTGCCGCTATACATGTGTTAGCACTTGGTCACCACAGATTTGTTCTCTCAGTAAGCATCTTGCTTTAGCAAATATTCACATGAAGCAATGGGAGTACCCAGATAGCTGTGCCTTGTTAAAAAAGGTAGTATCGTTGCTTGTTTGGCCAGTTCGTCGGCTTTGCAGTTCTTTGAAATATTATTATGGCCTGGCAGCTGGCACCTAACAGAGGTCAATGTTAAACTGTTCCGCCATCTCTTTGAGAAATGGTCGAGAGCTGTTTTAAGGCAAGTGGAGATGCAATCCAGGATGCAATCTGAGGATATCACGTTTGCTTAAAGCACAGACAAAAGAAATATACAGATGTAGAATAGTAGAACAAAAGCATGTTCTAAAAAAAATTCAAAGCTAGCATACCAAAATCGAAAGCTAGCATACCTCATACTCAAACATGTCCGAGAAATTGACATCCTTCGAAAAAATTAAACATAACATTATCATACCATACCTCCATACCAAAAAACCAGTTCCTATTCCTAGTCCTACGAATACGAACCACGGCACGGTGGAGGGTGGAGTGGTGGAACTGGAACCACGAAAAAATTTCAATCAACCCTCAAATCCTCAAGCTCAAACAGTAGTTGAGTTGTGTTTTTGTGTTTCCTTGATCGTGGTTCCAGTTCCACCACTCCACCATGCCGTGGTTCGTATTCGTAGGACTAGCAACTGGTTTTTTGGTATGGAAGGTATGGTATGGTAATGGTATGATTAATTTTTTTCGAAGGATGTCAATTTCTCGGACATGTTTGAGTATGAGGTATGCTAGCTTTCCTGCGACATGTTTGAGTATGAGGTATGCTAGCTTTCCTGCGTCCTGCGGACTGCGGCTGGTTGCTACGTTAGAAAAATTAAGTTTGAAGATCTTATTAAACTTGTGTGATCATACCACCAACGAATAATAGTGTAACTGGTGCCATCTACACTAAAAAAGTGAACTAAACTCGACGTAGCCCATATTCTACATCTGTATATTTCTTTTGTCTGTGCTTAAAGCTAGTATAAAACCTCCGTAATCGCCATTAATTCCATCTGGATTTGTTCGACTTCCAGAAAGACATTTTTCAAACAGTGATCTAGACTCTAGAGAGCTAATTCAGAAGTTTCTAGTCAAAATGTAGAAGTGTGAAGTAGTCCATGTTACTTTGTGGGGTACGGAAAGTATTCATACCGCTGCGCTGGCTGGCGTGGGCATAATGAACATGTTTCCACTGTGAGATTGCCTTTAAGTGAATTACAAAAAAAAATATCTAGGGGGTCAGATTAAATAATATCTCGAACGCTGCAGAGGAAGAAGTACGCAACGCACCTACTTATGAACATATTTACAAGGCGTGCCCAGGAATTTCCTTAGCTTATCACTGTTATCATTATTTGTCATTGTATCAACGACCACCTCATAAGTGAGAATCGGAAAATGAAGAGGGGTGAGAGAGGATAAACCAAACTTCACAATGAGAGCGAAAAAAAAATGTACTACCCCGTGGCGTAGTGGTTAGTGTGTCGGACTGCCACGCCGAAGGTTCTGGGTTCGATCCCTGACGACTCCACCTAACAAAGTTGTTTAACTGGGTACTGCCTCTTGCGAGGAAGTGACAAATCCTCCAAGAGTAATTAATGTCATGGAAAGTGCTTCTCTGTTAGCCGTTTGGATTCGGCGGTAAATTGTAGGTCCCTTCCATTCCTTCAGAATATCAACGCACACACAGTAATGGTTGATAGTGTAATTCATAGGCTCCGGCCCCGCTTGGAGCTGTTGTGCCAACAGTTTATTTATTTTTTAATGAGAGCGAAAAATACACCTAAGTAAAGCATTACACATTCGTGTTGTGTACTTAAGAACAAATCTCTGTAGTTAACAGTACGTCCGAAGTCGGGTTCAAGAATTAATAGCTGAAAGCATTAAATTGTATGTTTCTTTCTCCCCGTTGTATAGTTAAAGATTAGATTGAATGTCCTTGTGCTGAGTTGTTGTTGAATTTTCAAATCCGAAGAGCAGGGATCTGAATCTAAAAATGAATATGGAAAGATGAAGAGTACGTTGTTAATTCCAATTGTCGTGAATAATTTCTATCCTCCACATCCTCCACATTTTGTTGAAGTTAGTGACACACTTTGGTCAAGGGCTACAGTAGCGTTTGCCATTAAACAGTATAGTCAAAATTGCTCAACTTGTAAAATAGCTTATAGTGGAGACCAAGTCTCTCATCGAATCGATAGGAGAATGCAAGAGCTGAAGGAGGGCAAACCCTCTGCAAAATTTAGACAAGGTATTTATTAAGACCTGAATTAACATTTAGCGACACTCTGATGGCCAGTGTTGATGTCTATCTGTTGCTTTACTTTCGATAGACCTCTTATATTCCACTCTCAGTATGCCTGACGCCATGAAGTTAGAAATCAGCAAGGGCATTCTCGTAGTCATTGGTGTCATGCATTTGTGTACAAATTTCTTCTTTTTTTTTTTTATACATTCTTATCATGCATTTTTGGTTACTGATAACATTCCAATACTTAAGCTCATACTTGCTGTTCATGTCCATTAAATAAAATGGTCCATTCCCACTCGAATAGCAAGAAATAAGGCGGGGGCTAGTTAATAAACAAATTTGTTAAATATTCATTTCCTGTGAGTGTACATCTGAAATTAGTGATAATTGCAAACAATCTTACATCTGCAACGGGAGTGCTCTGTTCTGACTGCATAAATAAACTGTGTTGTTCCAGTCATCCAAGTCAGCAGTATATAGGAACATCAGAGCAGCATCAGAGCAGCACATTAAACCCTTTGTCCATTGCATTTTGAAGATAATGCGTGAGCGGCACTATGGCGGCGAAGAGGACGTCTAAGCAGCAACCTATTAAATTATGTTTATGAAATTCATTTCTAAAAATACACTCACAGAAAGTGAAATCACAAAAATAATCTGTTGTTGTTGTTTTTTATTTTTTGCTTCTTTTTTTTTCAAAAAATTTGTTTATCTTGGAATTAAAAATAAAAGATACATATTATTTTTGTTTGTTTTGTTTACAATCCGTTCCTCTTATTTATCGTATTTTGACATTGTCACTTCTTCTTTCTATTGAGCAAGAAAAAAGATGAACTAAAGGGTCGAGGCGAGGCGTAGGTTACGAGGCATGCATGCGTTTGAACCAATTTTCGAAACCTCCGATTGAGGTATCTAAAAAATATGCATTTTAAATGTACCAACTGCTTATTTGTGCTTCGAGAAACTTCGATTTCACAATTTGGGTTTGATTTGCGGGAATAAGAAGAAATCATTGAGTTCTTTTCAGTTTCGATTGGCTTGCATTCGTGGAAGTTTGCGTTTCTGTGGCAGACAAATGGTGGTGTTCCATGTTGATTCGACCGTTCTAACTGCTCTAATGACACTGTGGCAACATGTACAATCGTTCCAAAAAAAAAGGCGGAAACTTGCTTGCAAGTGCATCGTTTTTTTTCGATTTGGTTTGTCTGTCGAGTGTGGATTAGTTTCGAGTTAATATAACATAGATCCATAATTCGTCGCCTATCACAATTTTATAAACGTCTATTGATGCACGCCATTGAACTTGTTAAACATTTCTTTTCACCAAGCGACACTATAATTTATCCGAGTGAAACCTTTGCACAAGCATGCCTCAATCTCACGATATGTCACTGTCACATGACGATTTTGCAACATCAGTTGGTGCAAGGCATCGATTTTTACTGGCACAATTACTGATTTTCATATAAGCTGCTGTTAATTTACTCTCGTACGTTTTGTACATTGTCCAACATTGTGAACCGTATAAGAGTATCGGCCAGCAAGCATTTCCCTCCAAAATGTGCAACCATACGTCAAGTGCTCTTTGCAGGGATAGTGGATCCTCGCCTATGATGGCTGCATTGTCAGTAGAGAATAACTTATGTACTTTGAGTTACGTCACTTGACATTCAACCAGGCATTTTAGGACTATACAATAAAGAGCAAGGGCGACGTTTCCCTGGTGTAGACCTAACTGTGATATGGATTCGGTGACTCCAGCTGGACATCTGACATTTGTTACTGCTCCCTCGAAGATGTCCATAACCATCCCCACATAGGTTTCAAACCAACACTTAATAAAATAAGAAACAAATATTCGGGGCAGCCATCACGATCAAGAAGCTTTATTAGTAGTAGAGTCAAATTCCACTCTTTTACAAAGTTCCCAATTCTTACTAACGCAGAAGATAATGGTTTAAACAACTATTATTTACAGCAACCAATGTACACATGGACCATTTTTGAGCCCCTTTAATTAAAAATTGAATTTTTTTTTTGTAACACACATTGCAACACCAGAGCTTTCGGTGAAGGAGTTTTTCAGATAAAGTTCATAAATCGTTTCCATGCTCAAAATTGCATGATATTGTCGAAAGAATTTGGTTACATGTGTTGCAACTGGAAAAAAAACTTGAACTCTGTCAAAAGCGAATGACGTAAGCATTTGTTGTTGCAGATGACCTTTACCGCGAAGAGCTACCAATCAAAAAATTCGAATTTGACGTTTTTCAAGAATTTACACAAAAAGTGCTCCCCCCTACTTTTTGGTAAATGAGAGTTTTCTCTATGTTTTGGCGAGGAGCTCGTAGAATCATTCTTTAGTAGCGTCGTCTTTCTCTTCTGTAGGGGCATGGGCTTATGTGGTCGAATTTGGCCTTAATACGGATCGTTGTCACTCTCTCGCTGACTTCGCGGAAACTCAAGACCTTTTGCCTAAGTCTTCCTCTGACAGCGAATCCGCACCCAAACAAGGGCGATCTCCCATCAAGGTGGCATTTTCCATAGTGGAAATTACAGCTTTCTGTCTTTCTCAGACCCGGTCCATCCCATCGCATCTCCTGAAGAGCAGTTATATCTGCGTTGAGACTGTCGAGGGTCTCGGCTAGCTGCTCGGCTTTACGCGGCCTGTTTAGTGTACGCACATTCCACGTGCATATACGTAAATCGTTGTCCGTTTTTCGTTTGCGGGGCGAGGGGTCGTCAACATTTTTGGTTTTGTCATCCGAGGCATACTTTGTATTTTTCATCACAACTTCGTTACCCTTTCATGACGTTCTATTCAGAACGACTAACTTATTTCTATTCGTGTATATGTAGGTAAGTGTGGCGCTATTTTTATGATTTCCAGCGCTATTATGTAAGTGAGACGCTAACTTCTTTAAAATCTTTTAATTTTGCGTTAAGTTCATTGAATAACGTTCGATTGCAGCAATATTAAAAAAACAACCAGAATTATATATTTTCCTGCGATAGCCTATGTTTTAAGTTGGCGTTCTACCAACAAATCTGCGAAAACCGCATTCAATTCCATGCAGTAGTTTTTGCATGATGCGCGTACAAACATACAGACAGACAAAAATTCTAAAAACGGTTGTTTTGGCTTCTGTGGGTCTAATAGAGACTCCCCATATTAGTTTTGCATCTATATCTTCAATGTACAGACAATTTTATTATATGTATAGATATGAACCCAATAATGGCATCCTGTAAAGGCATCAGGATATAGACATAATGTCTGCCTCGAGTCTCGAGTCTCGCTTAAATGAAAGTAAACGTGGCACGATAATCTTTTAACGCAAAATTATTTAAAAAAAAAGCAATGTAAATGACATTTAGTTTAGTTGTAAAGCATCTAGCCCATAGTCGGAATGTAAATTAAATGGAAAAAAATCGATGGTTTTTTTTTTATCGTTAGAGGGGTTCATTCCCGGATTTACACTATGTTCTCCGGATTAAGCCGAAAAATATTAGTCGTACTCAAAAAAGTATGATGACCAAAGTTGTAGGGAATTCAATTTGAAATTGATAATAAGCGATTATTTAACAAAAAACCAATTTTCCTTAAATCCAAGATGGCGGCCAAAAGCAAAAGTGCTAGGTCTATTTCAGTCCCTTTCTTTGTATTATTCGACTATGCTAATCAAACGATTCAGAGCCCGAGGAATTATAAGAACAAAACGATTCCATTTGGGGTCATAACATCGCCAAAAAAGGAAGATAAATTTAAAAAAAAAGTTGTGTTCTTCGCCAAATCTTCCCAACCCGGATATTTGCAAAATGTAGTGCTCAAATAATCAAGCATCCATTTTAAACTATTCCCTAAGCTAAGACGTTGCCTATGTGCAAAAGCTTTGTTTTCATCAGTCTATATTGAGCATTCCTTTTTTTTATAATTATGTATTTGGTTCAAACAATAAATTGAAATAAACTCAAAGAATAGATAAACAAATAAAGATATTTCCTTTTCCTTCCCCTTTGCCTTCCTTATTACGATTGTAAATAGTAAACAAAAATTCCAAGTAAATGTGAGTCTATATCATCTAAATTCAAAAGCAGAATATTAATATGAGACGCAGAAAAGCTGCCACCAAGCAGCAAGCAAGAACAAATAAAGCCATTGAAGGTGAACATTTGAAGTTGTTCCACTGTACTGCAGTAGAATTAGAATTTCTATGGAATGGCAATTAAAACAAAAAAGAATACGTATACTTTTATTTAAATGCGAATGCGAGCATGGCCGTTGTCGGTGGCTTGACTCAATTCTATTGTTTTTCAATTGCATTTTGTTTTCTGGCAATAAGATGACGCTGCTCCAAGCATTACAATTTGCATTGAAATACATATATTTTAAGTTTTGGTAATTGCTTAAGTTTGAAGCAAGCACAAAGAAAATGTCTGTATCTGTATCTGATGGGTAGGTATCATAAAGTGTAAACTGCACTCAAAAAAGTTTAGTCTACTTAGTGACATAAACAAAGAAGTTTACAGCAACCAAAACAAGTGATACTACACCTCTGCACTCAATTTAATTAGAATGAACACAGAATTTTCGTCCAGAACTCATACCACCTACCCCTTCCTTTACATAGTTCTATAACTTTCTAAACACGTAACACCTGTGTGTTGTCATTTTCTATTGTTCCATCGATGTTTTCAAAACTAAATTAAGAAGTTTATATGAATTCGTTTTTGTTTGAACTAGGTAGTCATTGGAAACGAAAGATTTTGATTCACTTTTAATCGATTTCGAGAGGCATTATTAACAGATTAAAAAAAAAAAAGACATTGCAGTGGCCAGTTGAATTATCGCTACCTTTCACTGAATTAAGAGAATTTCATGCATGTAAGGTCAACATTGCGTTTACACTAGAGACATGTGCGGTGTTTCACGAAAACGAGAGTATGAACAATTTTTCATCCTAAAAGTTTCAGTCAGAAATGTTTTTGAGAAGTGCAGCAATAGATTCGTTCACAAAAGTGTTCGACAAAATCAAAAACATGTCAAATATTGAAGGATCACGAAGGTGACTATTCTTGAAACTGAAAAGGTGTTAGTCAACAATATAGGTCAAAAAGTCAACTTTTTGGACAAAAATCAGTTTTGATTATTGGGGACGAAAAAGAAAAGTAAAAATAGAGAAATTCTGGTTTTTACGAAAAACGAATACATTCCACAATCTATTCCACATATGGGAAAATGTCAAAGGACTTCAATAAGTTGGACATTTGTCAAAATGTAGGTGTGAATGAAATGTACGCTATTATATTTTACTTTTACCTGAACTCTGTTCAAGGCTTAAGCAAACACAGCTACCATGTATTACAAACTTTGTTTAAACTACTCACTGCTGTCCTAACGTATTACACAAAGCCACCATTCACTATATTATACATACTAGCTTTGTTCGCTAACCAAAATGAAACAGTTTGCATTTCATTACATCAACACAAAAAGCGTTCGTGTACTGAGAGATGAACGAAAAAAAAAATAACAGCTATTTTTTCCTTTCGTTCAGTTATTTTTAAGTTTTGACCCATTGAAATTTCATCTGGTAAAAACTTGAACTTCAAAAGTGAACGACGTAAACATTTGTTGTTGCAGATGACTTTTACCACGAAGAGCTAACCAATCAAAAACTTCGAATTTGACGTTCTTCAAGAATTTACACAAAAAGTGTTTGCCTACTTTTCGGTAAATGAGAGAGATTTTTCTCTCATTTGAGAAATTTTGACAGTTTTCATTTTTTGGTACAAAAAGAACCCAAACAAAGCTACTATTTTAATCTCTCTTATGCCAAAATGTGTTTTGACAGAACTCATAGCTTTGTTCGATTTTTACTTGCGATTATAGGTACTATAAGGCAAGTTATGCATTCGTCGAAAAAAAAAGTTTTGAGATAACAATCAAACATGACATTACGATGATAGCGAAGACGAAAAAAGATGGTCTAAAAATTCTGTCCGTCTGTATGTCTGTCTGTCTGTATGTATAGAGACCTACAGCCCAAACGGGTGGGCCGAAACTTGGTATATAGACTTTTTTAGGTATTGTACAGAGGGGAAATTGAAATTTTTTTTTTAGCTCAAAGAATAACGGTACCTGCCATACAACCGTTACGTTAAATTTTATTTTTCTCAAAAACGGCTCTAACGATTTCTATTTAAAAAGATCGGTGTTGCGTTTTAGGTACGACCAGTCATATGGCTGAAAAAAATGTTTTAAAAAATGGCTAAGAACGGTACTTTCCATAGGACGGTTTTTTTTTGCTTTCGACTAACTCGAAAACGACTCAACCAATTCTTTCGAAATTTCACACACATATAGCTGTAGGTAGCTCAATTGTATTTTTAAAAGCATTTTTAAAAAAAAAATTTAAAAAATTAATATTTTGAAAACTGCTTATTAATTTTTTTTCTAAAAATTTTAAATAAATGTATTTGCTGAATACCTATAAACTGCCGTTTTTGAATTTTTTAAAAAAAAATTTTTCAAAAAGTTTTTCAAAAAAAACTTTTTTCTCAAAAACCGCGCCACAGATTTTTATAAATTTATTCTCATAAATTCAAATTTATCCAAGAAATAAAATGGCGTACTTTTTTTTCATCTCAAATTAGTTTAAGTATTTATTTAAGAATTTTGAAAATTTTATTTTTATCAAAATCTCAAGCCCTTAAACCACTGTCACACATTCGAGCAAGTTCGTGCGACCGAGTCGTGCATTTTATTTTTTTTTTAATTAGCACACGCGTTCAAGGGTAAAGCGCGACCGATAGGAAATTAGGGGTTGTCGACGCACATGGGTTTTGAATGTTTGAAGACCAAAATGGCAAGGGAAAACTGTACCACATACTTGATGTACGGCTGAAGAAGGAATCTCTATATTTCACGCTACGTCCGATATTGTGCTCAAGTGTAAACTGATGAGCGTTCCTAATAAGACGAGTATTACGTGGGAATTGTTTAAGGGATGGAGCGCAGCTGGCTACCTCGAGTGAGCAATTTGTAAAATAGGAAAAGACGGGAAACATGCCGACGATGTTCAATTGATCGAAATGTTTCCATAATGCTTCTCTCTTTTATCAATCTTAACAAATTTTTTCTGAACTCTGTCAAGCAGGAGTGAAAAAGTTTGAGAAGCACCTGCCCAGCCCAGAGATGGGAGTTATACTCGAGCGAAGGGCGTATAAACGCTTTGTCAATTGTAGCCAGATCAGAAGGAGTTCATAACTTCTTGCATCTATTAAGGAATCCTTATCTTGCAGCATTCTTGGCAATCTCAAGTATGTGGTCATTCCAACGAAGTTTGTCACTGATACATATACCGAATTCTCAAAGCTTTTCGGCTTCTTCAATGCAAGTGCCATTCATGAATAATGGCATAGGGGACATGTTTAGCTATAACCACAAAAGACAGCATTGAGTTTTCGGCGCATTAAACTCCACACGATTCACAATGCTGTCGAAAACTGAGTTTAATGAGTTCATCATACGGTATCGTTGTAATAACACGGCCAAAGGCGAAGGCCGTGAATTACCAAACGTATAATATGAAAAGCTGAGGTTTAGTTTAAGTCGTCAGCAAAACAATTTAATAGATTAAAGTTACAGACAAGAGATCAATTTTAAAAATGAGATTCGGAGACCGAACAAAGCCCTGGGACATACTATCATTCATTTTGTGGAGATCGGTCTTGAAACCGTCTAAAACAACTAGTATTGAACGGTCCAGACGATAACTTCTAATCCAACGAATAAGAGTATCATCGATACCAAATGCATCTCCGATAAAAGAGCTTCATGCCAAACTCTATCAAATGTCTTTGAAATATCAAGCGCAATAATCTTGCTTTCGCCAAAGCAATGCAAAGATTTGTTGCACTGTTCGGTGAGATATGCCATTAGATCACCAGTGGAACGATTGCTGCGACAGCCAGCCGTATTGCCGGTCATTTAAAAGCTCGCGATCTTTGAGATATTTCTTGAGCTGATGATTTATCAGTGTTTCCGAATGACCTTCGAAAGAAGCGACGCAAGTGCAATTGTTCGGTAGGAGGAGGGGAGGAGGAGTCACCTTTTTTAGGAACGGGCTGGACAAATGCTGTTTTCCATCTACTAGGACATATACTCATGTAACGGGTGATTTTTTAAGAGGTTTAGAACTTTAAAAAAAAAACACAAAAAATTCGAAAAAATGAATGAAATATTTATTTGAATCGATAGTTTGAACCTTGCAATTTAATGTTTAAAGATAATTTCATGCAAATGTTGACCGCGGCTGCGTCTCAGGTAGCCCATCCGCTGAGTCCAATTTTGGCACACTCTTTCACACATATCGGCCGGTATCTCACGAATGAATGCATGGATGTTGGCTTCCAGTGCGTCAATCGAAGCGGGCTTGTCCCTATAGACATTAGCCTTGACATACCCCCACAAAAAATAGTCTAATGGTGTCAAATCGCACGATCTAGGCGGCCAATTGACCGGCCCGAAACGTGAAATTAACTGTTCACCAAACTCGCCTCGCAATTGCGCCATTGTTTCGCGTGCTGTGTGGCATGTGGCACCGTCTTGTTGAAACCACATATCATGCAAGTCAAGAACTTCCATTTCGGGCAAAAAAAAGTTTGTTATCATCGCTCGGTAGCGTTCACCATTGACAGTAACGCTGCGATTCGCATCATCTTTGAAGAAATATGGCCCAATAATGCCGTTGGCCCATAAACCGCACCAAACAGTGGCTTTTTCGGGATGCATTGGTAGCTGTTGCAATGCTTCTGGCTGATCTTCACTCCAAATGTGGCAATTTTGCTTATTTACGTACCCATTCAACCAAAAATGAGCCTCATCGCTGAACACAATTTTTCGATAAAAAAGCGGATCCTCGGCCAGCTTTCCAAGAGCCCATTCACCAAAAATTCGGCGTTGTGGTAGGTCGGCTGGCTTTAGTTCTTGCACCAGCTGTATCTTAAAAGGCTTTACGCCCAAATCCTTCCTCAAAATTTTCCACGTAGTGCTGTAACAAAGGCCTAACTGCTGGGAACGGCGCCGAATCGACATTTCGCGGTCTTCTGTCACACTAGCTGATACGGCCGCAATATTTTCTTCACTACGCACAGTACGTAAACGTGTTGGTGGTTTAATGTCCAACAAAGTAAATTTGGTGCGAAATTTGGTCACAATCTTCCGAATAGACTGCTCAGAAGGTCGAGAATGCCGACCATAAATTGGAAGCAGCGCGCTATGAACATTTCGAACCGAGCACGAATTTTGATAGTAAAATTCAATAATTTGCAAGCGTTGTTCATTTGTAAGACGATCCATGGTTAAATTGCAAACCAAACTGAAGCTGTTTGACAGTGACAAAAGGTACTAAACATACGTCAGCTGTCAAAACCAGTGTTGCCAAAACCAAACCAGCTAAAAAATCACCCGTTATAAGTCGTACATTTACCTGCACGTGTTTAACAAAATTCATTATATCCCTTTCCTTTTCTACAATACCTAGCTGGATCTTGGATCAATTAAAGCGGAAAATACTTTTGAAAAATTATATTGCACTGTGTACAAAGACACGATATGGCCAAGATTATAAAGATATAGAACTTTGAAATGGAATAAAACAAAGATGAATGTTTTAAATTGACATGAAATTTACTTTATTCGAAAGATAATCTTCTGGTATTATAATTTAAATATGATTTCTAGCATATGACCGCCACCGCCACGTAGTCTAATCTGGATTCTGGAGGTAAATTTTTCGATGACTTTTTCCAAAATTTGTGAGCATATATTCGCAATAACACGGCGAATATCGCAACTTCACATACCCCCCACAGAAAATAGTCAAGCGGCGTTAAATCGCACGATCTTGGAGGCCATTTCACAGGACCAAAACGCGAAATTATGCGCTCATCGAACGTTTTCTTCAACAAATCAATTGTGGCACGAGCTGTGTGAAATGTTGCGCCGTCTTGTTCAAGCCACAGCTCTTCTTGCACATCATATTTGTTCAATTAATGAACGAAAAAGTCAGTAATAAAGCTCTATAGCGGTCACCATTGACTGTAACGTTCTGTCCAGCATCGTTTTTAAAGAAGTACGGACCAATCATTCCACCAGTCAGTTTTTGTGGATGTAACGGTATACAACAGTTTTGTTTATTGACGTATCCATTCAATCCAAAAGTGAGCTTCATCGCTTATGAAAATTGGGATACGTATTTCGAACAGAACCATGATTTTCAAAATAAATTTGAACAATTTGGAAGCTTTGTTTAGATGTGAGTCTATGTTGAAATGCCAAATCAAACTAAAAATGAATCACTTGACAGCTGACAAAATGGCTGCCAGTTTAAATAGTGTTGCCAGCTTAAAGTTCTTTACCTACACAAAAACTCCCTCTATAAAATTTTAAAGAATTTGCAACAAAAGAGTCTGTTTTTTTTTTTTTTTTTTTTTTTTTTATAATGCACTCGCACTCAAAGGGATATTAATACCTTTATAATGAATTAACATGTGCGAGCGAGGAAAGAGAAGGAATAGAAAGATAGGAAAGAAAGGTGGTACAGTGGTTTGAGATTTTAGGTGATAATTATCTCATGGAAATTCCACGGGTGGCATCCAGTTGAAACTTGGGAAATAAATAAAAATTGCTGCCCTCGGCTGGGTTTGAACGCACAGCTCTCAGGTTGAGCAACCAAGCACTACATCCACTGTACCATTGCCACCCTTTGATAATGAAAGTTCTGAGCTGAACTCTGAACTCAAGATGTAGGTAAATTAAGTTTTCTCAATAGAACCACAATTTCGGGATGTTATTGGAAGAATCGTGTACCTATTATGTATAAAAAAAAAGCTCTGGCGTTAAAATAATATGTAGGGAATTGCAGGACAATTTTTAAAAACATGGCAACACTGACATTTCCAGTATAAATAAAAGAGATCTGCATACATGAAAACGACCACAAGAATTTGAGTGTGCAAGTACTCGCATTTCACTCAAGTTTGTGTGGTGTGGTTTTTTTTAAGATCCCAAAAACTAACCTGTGGTTCCGAGAATTGTTTTTGTGTATGCTGTTTCCATGGCCAATTCACTATTTGGCCAGTGACAGTACGTGAATAATGGACTATTTTCTGTTGATGTTAAACGCTTTCGTTTACTTCGTTGAACAGCTGATCGGCATCAGTCAGGTTTCTTTTCAACGATCAACTCTTAGGTCAAAATTGTTTTTTGTATCAACAAAATTGTTTTCAATGATTGCTCTAATAGCCCAGTAGAAATCGACATAGAAATCGCAAAGCAAAATGTGTAGTTCTGATTTGTTGGTATGTTGGACCAGTTAGTATAGTATAAATTTGCAACTTCGACAAACTTTGAGCAGCACTCGAAAGCTGCGAAATTTGGGGACTTTTTTATCTTTTTGCTCTTTAAGTCATAAATTATGCGCTTTTCGACAAACAAAATTCAACACTTTTCGAGTGCATTTGCAACAATTTAAACCATACCGCAGCTCTATAAACCCGATAGAGTCCAAGCTATGGCTCTTCGAAGATGAGCATTAAAATATTGGCATAATTTCTCTTCCAAATCAAAGTTTTACGGAGCTTTCACCTCAGCCTCTGAAATCGTCTTTCTGAATGCCAACACACATGGTGGAGTAAATAATTGTTGTAAGTCCATTAAATTTGCAACAATTTAAAACTAACTGCTTCCCGGAATGGGAACCTGTAAGCTTTCTGATTCCAAAAGGCTCTTCAAAAAATTTTCCAGGCTCTGAAACTTTTTGAAATGAAGCAAAGATAATACTGAAGATTTCGAGCACTGGTGAAAAACGAAAAACGCGTATTTTACCATGGTGTTCACGACATACCGTCGACGTAAAGCATCTGAAGAGACAAGCTACCAATTATGGAAGAATCGGAGTCCCGTGGAAATAGTAGGTATATATATGTGAAACTGGATTGCAGCCAAGAAATCCAAACGCCCAACGAAAATGCCATGAAAATCCGTAATATTGGTTTTTAACGAACTGCTAAGCCAGACCATCCCATAAAATATATGGGAACACTTTTATACAGCACCCTATTCTCGTTTGTTTTATATCAATACTAGGTACCTGGAAAACTAATGCTAACAACTTTTTAAAGTTTATTCGTTGTTAAATAACTTTCTGTCTTTCCAAACAAGTTCAAAATGTTATAACTAAACTACATTCTGGCTTGACTTAACCTCATCATTTATTTTATCTTTATAGAACCTCCCATGCATCACCCTCTCACCATCACTGCTCACTTAACAAGGGTAGCTTACGAATATTTCAGTTTAATGGGATCACAGGAGTACAGGTAGGTTAGGTACGAGTACCTACATTTGTACATACATACTTTGTGGCAAATTGTAGCACTTACTTACTTAGTTTGCAGAAAGTTTATTTTTAATATTAACATCCGGAAAGTAGAAAACACATACACACACCGCCATCGTTGTGTATATTATATATTCATAGTTCACAAAAGAATCCCAAGTTGTTTAACGGCTTCAATGTTACTTCATAAATGCCATTAACCATTCATTCCAGAGTCATCTTACAACTACAGTAATCTGCTTTGTGTTATGATTATGATAATGTGAGTCATGAAAAGTTCCACTGAAGTTCACACTTTGACTACGCAATATTCCTCATCATCTCATGTTTCAATTTCCCGATCACAAGATATTTATTTTAGCTGCGTTTCGAAATATGTAATGAACACACAAAAAAAAAAAAAAAAAAATACTCTTGGAATTTAAATCCCAAATAAAAATGGAAAGCAAACAATACAGTCAGCAATGTTGATGGTGATGGTGACGGTGACGACCGACGACGGTGTCGGCAGCGCATCCGCATGTTTGTCTCTTAAGTGGAAAAAAAAACTATTTACCATGCACGTAACTCATTTATAACGTCATCACCTCATTCGAGATGATAAATAATAAAATTCAAAAAATCAATTTGAAACGTGTAAAGTTGCAACCCGTTTGGCTACGGATGTATACTAAATCTTTTGTATTTTTTTTATTATTCTTGTTGTTGCTGTTGTTGTTGTGGGTTGCGTAAAGAAGCATAATATAATATAAAAAAAAGCAACAAACGAAATTAACCTCATTTTGATAACTTTAATGAGTAGTTGATCGTTTAATTAGCGTCAGCACATATTACTCAAAGCACGGGTTATTATCTACGAAAATGAATTAAACGCTAGCCTTGAATTGAGTGTCTTATCTCTTGAATTGTTTTGATGGCTCGATTTGTAAGAGTGAACTGGCTTTAGATATCTAGCTTGAGTATAAAATATCCAGCTTATCAAGTTTATTCCATTCGCCGGCCGAGGGGTTGGTTGTATGCACTTCAAGAGTCGAAGACGAGATCCTTGACAGAACTTACGATAAATATTACAAGCATGACATAGGATAAACAAGAGGACATATTATTTAGTGATGACTTCGAAGCGGGTGGTGCATAGCACCAGATTCTTACATCTGTACATAATCGTCACAAACCGGTAGAATCTGAAACCGAATTGATTAGGATGCAATTTGGTGAAAATTCCGAGATCGAACGGAAGGACTATGCCGACCTCGTATACCATACCTAGCTTGTGAATTGAATACCACCAAAAAAATCTCCACAAGTTATGAGAATGGCTTGTGTGAACACGGGTTTTCTGCCATAGCAGTACTTGTTAGGCAAAAGAATTGATCAATGTGGACTTATTGAGCCTCGGATTTGATAATCGGGAAGACCATTGGCAGCGATGTCAACAAGTCATCAGAAGTTTTTGGCTTGTCATGCAAAAATGCCTCACAACTCTGAATGTGCACCCAAGAAAACCAAAAAGAAACGACCCATTATGTCTTCGCTCCACAAAAATCAAAGCGTAACCAAATTTATAAATAGAGATGACCAAGAGAACAAATACCATCTTTTGAAGTCGCCGAGGAGATGTTCAAGCACGAATTAATGCAAAACTTTTTCATAAGGGTAAACATTTAAATCTAGGTCAGCAGCTAGGTCATAGATGGCAAGGTCGATGTGAAGAGACAATTTCAACTCCCATCCGACGTACATTGTCAATGTTGGAACGATCCTTCGATCCTAACATTCAGCACAACTTCTCAATTATTGTTTAACGTGCTCTTCCAATGGATGAAATCAAGCTTAACAGAACAGCGAGAAGGAACTTTGAACGATCATAGAGGTAGTCTGAATCCGAATGCCTCTGTTGAGACGTTTTTGAGATATAAATCTTTTTCAAAAATATATAAGTTTCTCAGTTGCAGCAAACGAATTCAAGTTTACTATTTTGTCCATTATTTTGGTTAAAAGGCTGAAAAAAACCCTTTTATCAGTTAGGTTCCACCAATTTTAAAAAAACCTTAAAAAGTTTCTATCTAATTCTATGAGCTCATTTGATTGAGCGCACAGTTTTTAATGTCGAGACAAGCAGTTACTAAAAATCCAGTCCGTCTTTGAACAGTTTTCGTTTCATCGTTTTGGTCGAAACCCTTCGGCAAGAGCTGTATATCTCACGGAGCTCTTTGCAGCGAATACAAACTGGGCTAAGTTTTTATCGTGAATGACAATCTCTACCGGGCCATGATAATGGATTTTTTTCGTGGCCGCAACGGAGGGAAATTTAGCTGGAGGATTTGTGGTTCGATGGTACCAGTGATGGCAATTGGCACTCCATATCGTATGATTTGACACCGTTGGACCAGGCCGACGACCAAATAAAAAACTAAATAAGAGATAAATGAACCACAATTATGCCTTAGCGTTGTCCTTCCAGAGCTGTGGTAAGCATTCTTGTTGCATATGATTAAAACAAATCACTTTGTTTCCTCTTTTGTCACACTTTACAAGGGACTTCCATGTCTGTCTATATCTCTAAAACAATTTATGTTACTGTTATCATCATACATGGATTAATGTTACACAAAACCAACAGCGCCTTATTTATTTTCTTCTGATAAGAGCCACATAAATCCGAAAACAGTATTTAGATTCGAATTTGAATTTATTTGCATATAACTATTTTAAGATATGCACAAACTATTGGGCACGCGAAACGAATTTGGTTTGGGTCAACGTCCCCCAAAGGGAAGAAATAAAATAAAATACAAATAAATGGAAAGAAAGAGAAAACGAAGCTATTTTTAAAGTATGATTCTCCATAAAGCTCATAGGGCTTCACTAAAAAAAAAAAAAAAAAAAAGAAGAATAACTGGAACATATTTTTGGTTTTTTTAAACTCGATTGTCAACATTTTGAGGGGTGATTCTTGGATATGAATACAGTTGAAAATATTCAAGAAGTTCAAGAAATCCGTCGTTTCTTCTAGCAGCTTTAAATAATAATGATAATAAAATAATTTCATGTTGAAGCTTTGAATGAAAAATAAAAACAACACTTGACATGAACGAGCTCACAGAAGAAACTGAGGAGTACTACTATAAGTCCAACACATGCAGGTCTTCTAGGGGTGTTGTTGATATTAACACCAACCCCCCAACAAAAACAGAGATAAGCGCCGCGATCCAACTTCTTAAAGCAAAAAGGCAGCTGGCCTTGACTTAACATCTGCAGAATTACACTTTCGGAATATCTTATGTTTGATGAGTTTTAGAAGGCTTTCGACTGGGTAAATCGGGAATGGCATTTGGAGATCGACTGTTATTAAAAAGTCGTACATCAATGCTTGGCACTTCCTTTCGCCTAGTACAAAGCTTTGCGATAAATTTGAGGTGCGATATTGATGTTGCCCTGAACTAAATTTAACACTAGCTTCAACAAATGGCGAGTTGGCTGGCTTAAGGATTCATGCCAAAAAGCCAAACATAGTAAACAACAGCAGGTTATTTTCAAACAGGAGACAATAGGGGAGGCCCATCAGTCAGCGACAGAATAAATGAAGATCGCAATTCATTAGAATCCTTTCTGCAGGATAAAACTTTGTTGTTGTATGTCTGTAAATCATCTTGAGAATATTGCAAACAAATTTAAAACTGTTCTGCGAAACATACCACAGATCCAGCGGCCGCACAAAATCTCCAACAACGAATTATGGACTGGTCATCAATCATACAAAGTGACGCTTGATTGGTTAACCTAAGAAACGTTCATGCCAACATAGCGAAGCACTGATTAAAATGGATTCCTCTAGGGCAAAGGTGGTTTGGAAGACCAAGAAAACCCGAAGGTCAAATATTTTGAAGTAAGCTGAGTTTCAGAATGTGGAGACGGGGGCACAGCTGCGATATTGTGCTACGAACAGAGAGAGAAGGAAGCATATGGCAACCATCATCTGCTCTAGATGATCTACGAGATGCGCAGATCCTGTAGGGGTATTGACATCGAACCGCCTTCAGTTGCGGAAATCCAAACGTCGATAAATCTCATCAAAAACAACAAAGCAGCGGGTCTTGATGGAGTACCAGCTGAATTCCTGAAAGCTGATCCCGTCATAGCAGTAAGTATTTTGCATCCGCTGATACAAACTGTTTGGGAGTGGAAGGATGGAGTGATTGTTAAGTTGCCAAAGAAAGGTGATCTTAAGAACTGCAACAATTGGCGTGGTATTACCGTTTTGTCCGTTTTTCCAAAGTTAATTGCAACTTTAATCCTCGAACGGATAAAGATTAAAGACTAGAATAGAGTCTACACTCAAGAGGCATCAATCTGGCTTCCGCAGCGGTCGGTCGTGCGTCGACCATATCAACACTCTGCGCATCGTCCTTGAGCAGTCTGCGGAATTTCAAACACCGCTTTACCTCATGTTCGCAGATTTTGAGAAGGCCTTTGACCGAGTTAACGGAGAATGTATATTTGGATCACTTCTTGGTAGAGGAATTCCCCCAAAATGTTCGCCATTATAAGGGAGCTTACAACAATGCGAGGTGTTTCGTGTTGCATAATGGGCAGCTATCCGACTCTTTTGAAGTGCGTCACGGTGTGAGACAAGGGGATGTTCTATCGCCAATTCTTTTTCTGCTGGCGATAGATGATGTGTTGACAGCCAGCGTTGGTACAACGGAGAGGCTGGGCATTCAATGGAGAACGTTTGAAAGGTTTAGCCATTTAGACTATGCCGACGATATATGTACGTCTCATGGCAAATAACATTAGTGGTCTGAACGTGATGTGTCAATCTCTGCTAGTGAAAGGAGAATAGTGCGGTCTTAGAATAAATAGCAAAAAGACAAAAATAATGCTAACAGGACCCCCTTCACAACAACAACAACGTATTATTCTGCATGGCACGCCTGTTGAAGAGGTCGAACAGTTTAATTACCTTGGAAGTACTGTATCAGCAAATGGTGGTACGGATCTGGACGTAAAAAGCAGAATAAATAAAGCTCGCGTTGCCTTTGGTTCTCTGTCTCAAATTTGGAAATCCCGTCAAATATCCTTACGCACTAAGTTGAGATTCTTCGAATCCAACGTTAATTCCGTGCTATTATATGTTTGCGAAACCTGGAAAGTCTCGGCTACCATCTCGAGAAAATCGCAGGCTTTTGTGAATCGCTGTCTACGTCACATTCTAAGGATTCGCTGGCCACAAACTAGAAGCCCTGGTAGCTATTAGCTTTTAAGTATTGCCCTGTACATTTATGTATAGTTTAATAAATAATAATAATAATAATAACTATTTCAAACCAGGAATTGTGGCGCAGGACAAGTCAGGAGCGGTTGGACGTCGACATGAGAAAGCGTAAATGTCAATATCAATGCATTGGTCACACACTTAGGAAACCAAACAATGATATTGCAAAGCAGTCTTTTGAATGGAATCGTCAGGGTTCACGTCGGGTTGGAAGACCAAGAACAGCAAAAGCTAATTCCCAGAGAAAGAAGTGGCCACAGTTAAGATATCTAGCTGCAGATCGTGAAGGATGATGAAGTTTTGTTGGCGCCCGAGCGGGGTTACAGGAATTGATGGTGATGATCTGCTCTAGAAAGAGTTAGTTGTGGGTTCCAACGGCGGCTTCTGGAAATTATAGATTGCTTTTCGCAGAAAACAAGTTAGAAAATTTAAGAATCCCTACACACCCTTAACGTCTGTCAAATTCAGAAGCATTCCCTTCAAATTTTGACCAAAGGCTTGAATTTAAAATTGACAAATTACAGGCAAAATTCCTGCGGTGCCATTATTGGGGCCCAGCCATTGAAATGACAAGTTAACCAAAAAATCATCAATTGCGTTCTATTAACGATCGCAGGGTGATTACCCAGTCTTCGAAAATGGTCATTGCGATGACCAAAAAAATTCATTGTGCTTGACAGCATTCCACGATAGCGATCACACGACATGACCACTTAAGGACAGATAACTACGTCAGAATGCCATTGTCTCAAAGATTTTGTTCAACTGAAAAAAAACTATTTGAGAGCATTTCAACATGCACATATCTACGTTAAATGAACCAGGTACACTCATCTTTTTTAAGACAAATTAATCAGAATTTTAAGATTCAATCTTTTATCAACCGCATAACTGAAAAAATAAAATTACAATTTTCAAAAAATATTTAACCAACAATTTGTGTCGATTGAATCAGGTTTTTCCAACAGTGACTGAGTTTATTCTTGTAACATAATAATTTGGGTCAGTTGCGATTCACATTTAATGTTAACAAGAATTTGGTTTAATTGCAACAGAAAGAAAGTCACATTAATGTCATGTCAGACTAAGAATTTCTTTCATAGCAACGATAAGATGAAAATAACAAAAGCCGATAAAATACTTGTTCTGTTTGTTATAGTCCAACACTCAAGTGTTTATTGAGTGATAATTTATAACAACAATCGACGTAGAACAATGGACAATGACGTCCAGTACGATGACCCATCAAGTTCCAAAAAATAATATTCATAAGGTTTATTGAAATTTTGTATTGAATGGAGGAAATTGTTCTCAATCTTAAATTGTATTGAGAAGTTTATAGATATTATCTTAAAGCATTGTGATAGGTTGGCGGAGAATGGAATAAGATGACGGCCAATCTAAATTTAGCATCATTATCTAGGGGAGATGAGAAGATAAGCTGATCAAATGCAAAAAAATTATCACTTCCCTATGGTTACTATAGATTGGAGTATAAAATGGGAAGACGGAATGTTTTTTTCAATTGGCGTGGGTAGGTTTTGGCGGCTGGTGGCGGCCATGTTATTTTGGTGACATCTGTCAAAAATGCTGTTATTATTCACCATTATCACCATGTCAAGATACACGCTCCAAATGACTAAACTTTATTATCAAAGTGAGTGTTCTGCTAGTGCACCCGTTGCATCAATTCACTCTCTTCAACGTGTGGTGGACAAATTTGGTTTGGTAATCAATCAGCCAATATTCGTACGTTAAACTAACACAAGATTGGACGAGAACATAGCCGTGGTCCGTGAAAGTGCTCATTCACGTCGAGTACTCACTGTGCAGAAGAACTCGGCTTTTCGCAGACTTCTGGCGAATTTTGAGTCGAAACATGGAAACAAAATCCAATGGACACAGGAGCTCAAAGTTCATGGCCATAGACAACGCCGTTTCTTCGCCAAATGAACCGAAAAATCATCTTTTGCGACGTGTTAACAAAATTTTCGTATATGGGAGGACACGGAGTTACCATTTGGTGGGGATTATACACCGGCTGGTGGCATAATTGGTCCGTTCTTTTTTGTAAACTACGCAGTCACAGTCAACGGTGAGCGTTGCACAACGATGATAATTATTTGATAACCAATGGCCCAACACCTAGACCACATGTGGTTCCAGTAGACGCCACGATTAGAGGGTAAGGCTATCTCTCGCAGAGGTGACGTTAATTGGTCAATAAGGCCATTTGATTCGACCCGCTAGAATTTATCCTGAAAACACTAATCTATGCGAATGAGCCACAATCAACCGATGCCCTTAAGGTAAACATAACACATGGCATTGCTCAAATTCAGCCCGATCAATGCGGAAGGGGAGGGTATTTAAGCAATGTCAAATTCCATACAAAAACCTTTAAAATAAAAAAAGAAATTTTGTTAATACTTCTCACACAGGTTATTTTATTCCGTTTCAACATCTACCTCCCAATATTGAAACACCCTTGCGATATTTAATAGCAATATCAACGATAATTTGTGCATTGGAATCTATAGCATAAGAACCGACGAACTTGCCAGGCAAGGATCACCACTTTATTGTTCATTTAACTGAAAAGTGACACTGGTTGTCGTGGAGGTCAGTAAAATATCGTTATTACTATTACTATCGTTTTAAATCAAAGCGAAGAACAGATAACCGCCCTGTCCTGGGCACAACTACGAGCACTTTCAAAAGTTTTGTAAAACTTTCTTTGGTGGTCAAGAGACCTGTCAGAAAAGATGATTCTCGTCTTTTAAACGCCACGAAGTGATTCTGAAGGAACAATAAAGGTGCCTATTCTCGAAATTTAGTTTTGGATTTCAATAAGAAAATCGTGACAAAGTGATGCTTTTTACTCCAAATACTGCACACCATGCGTGAAGAAGGGATAAGGCCTCACTCTAACTCTCCAATCACAATTTTCTGTTGTTCAACATGTTCGACATTGTTTACCTTGCAGAGAAGTGCTCTACGAAAAGTAGAAGTCCATTACCAAAATGACAAGACCATGTAGTGAAACACCGTGAATAATTCAGCCATTTCCTCAAACAATAGGATTTGCAACAGAAACAGTAAAGCTTTCCTATGCAAGACGCATCAGCAGACCAATAAAATCAATGGTCTAAATGCGAAATAATGGACGAAAAGTTCAATAGAAAGAAAATTGGATAGGATGGAGAGCGGGTGTGCGACATATTCAATGTCGTTGAAGGTGGGTATATCATGTCCTTAGTAATGCAGACAGAGGGTTTATTGAAATTTGTCACAAGCCATATTTTTGGTTAAAGTCGTGGCAGCGCCAAAATGCAAAGGAGATCGGCGACACTATCATAACTTCATATTTTTTTTAAAGTTTAGATTCCGTCTAGCGATTGGACGTCTTAAGCTGCTTGCTAATCGCAATGAACTAGTATTGATCTAAGTTGTCAGACGTTTTCCATTATATCAAGTCGTTTTTAAAGTAGCCTATGACAGTGTCAACAGAGGGCCAGATTTACAGACTTAGAATGCCTGCTGAACTAATAGATCTTAACAAGATGACGTTGGGAAATACTGGATGTTCCGTAAATATTGGAAGCAATTCAACTGAAACTCTTCACAACATCGAGGGTGGCGCATTATTATGCATTTTTTGTTTGATGTTGCACAATGACCAGCCTCCTCAAAACTATTACTCAGCATGAAACAAAAATGTTAGGTATACCTATGCATTCATTGACAAAGCTCAATCCCACCGTAGACTTGGTCAGAACGTGGACACTTTACTGTTTATTTGGGCTAAATAAGAAATTGATCAAAGTCCTTTCAACTGTACTGTACAAAACACTCATCACCCCAATCATGCTTTATGTTGCAGTAGCATGGACCGTGTCCGAGCGTATGTAAGCTTATTTGTTGAACATATTCATAAAAAAGCACTACGAACGATTGTTAGCCCTGTTTCAGAAGACCATCGAAACAATGTCTAGCAAAGAAGAAACAGGGAGTTATTAGCCCATTCTGTAATGTACATCGAATGATTAAGATAGCTGTACCATGAAGAACGAATTAACCTCAACGAAGTGCGTTACAGTTTAATAAATTTGAAAAGGGACCTTTCCGGGATCTAACCATAATGAACTTCATTGACAGACAAAATGTTAACCCATTTGCTCTTAAAGCTTTATTCTAACAGATTGTTCAAGTTTATGTAGACAAACGAAAAGGTTGGAACAGGGATCTTTTCTGATAACGCACCTATCAACAGCTTTTGCAATATGTGAAAACGCAAAAAATCTTACCGATTGAAAACTACGTAATAAAAAGGCGTCCATCTAAGATATCTCTTCATATTAACGAAGCTTACTAAGTTGACTACATATTACTGGATTTCAGGGCACTGTGATATGAAGGGTACAAAATGGCCAAGAACGGTTTATCGCTCGAACCGTGCCAGAAAGTATAATCGATACTTAATAACTGAGCAGGAAAAAACAGATTTCACAAAAATTTACAACAATCCGCTATTGAAACGATCTATGGCCACACCTTTTACAGAAGAAAAACTATGTACTTATTCAAGCTGAGCAGGCATAATCGTTCATTTTTGTTGGAATCCTGACAGGTCTAAATGTAATGGGAATTCAAAAGAGTAAAATGTTTCGGCACATTTGACTTATTCGGAGGTTTTAAGGACGAAGAGTTGGATGAGTGCTCATTTTATTTCCTTTGTGAGCGCCTCAGCTTGGCACAGGCCAAAAAACAGCCCTTCCTGGAACGAGTAAGACGATGTCTCATTCTTGACTTTATTTATAATTCAGGTTGGTTAAGGATTAATTCGTGTTAATTTCCCTTATCTCACCCCTTCTTTACTATCCCTATCTTATCCTGCCCTTCTTTACTATCCCTATCTTATCCTGGAGGAGCACAATGGATGGATGAGATCCTAGTAAGCTGATGCGGCTATGGCTACCGAATCATCACCCGATCTATTGAATGATAGAACTCAAGGTTGGGCTAATCGACAGGGTTGGAGCGGCCAGAGTGATCTCAGTATGCTTTGAGTTCGAAATGGGAGAGGGTAAGTTAGACATCGAGCCAGTTACATGGAGCATACAAGGCGTTAAGTAAGGCTCTAGTGTTAAATGCTTTGTAGAGCCACCGAAACTAAAAGCAAGTAAACAACAAGGACTTCCATTGTGCCAACATGGGCTTTTAAATTATTCGAATTGAGATTTTTCCCATCTCACCTTAAACTAAGCTTTTAAAGCTCTCATAGTAATTTCCCATATTGAGATGAGATTATTTTTTCAAACAGTGTTGCGTGATTTTTGTAAGTCAATCCTATTTTTTGAAGAAGTAAGATATTATTTTCTAATTAGGTAGGTACCCCACAAACTATATGTGTATAGGTATTTATTTAAAAATTAAGAGCTTAACGCTTGATCAAAACAAACGAAAATTACAACCATTCCATGACACAAAAAAAAATACGAGTAAACTATCAATTATCATTCATTCAATAAAGCCAAATGTAATTATACATAAATATTACCTCAAAGCCCATTAGAAACTTTAGCGTAGGGTGGAGGTAGTTAGCATTTCAATCAATAAAACAAACACAAAAAATCTTGCCACTTACATAAATTTACAGCTAAATTATGTGGGAGGAGGACAAAAACAAACAGCATTCCCATTATAAAACTTAGCTAATTATTAATATAACTCTTAAGTTCATCATCATCAAAACACACCCCACATCCGAGAAAAAAAAATAACAAAAACCGGCATAAAGACCAACAAAAAACAGTTGTTGACGTCACTCTTCCTCTTCTAAATTACCCAAACAAATCTTTTTAAACTGCACAACATGCAAAATAATATAGCACACTCACACACACACACACCCAACATCTCCTTGGTTTTTCCCATTAAGGATAGCTTTTTAGCTGGGTATGGTATGGGTATGTATAATGGCATAGCACTAAAACGGGGTAAGTTTTTGGGTGGGAAATCAAAGCAGAAAAAAAAGGTACTCCCACTAACAAGCATTTTTAACCCACTTTATCATTCTACAACTATACTTCAAAGTCAGGCAGGCAGGCAGGCAGGCAGGGCAGGCGCAAAAACTACACCACAGCAAACAGCAATAACAATTTGAAAACTCCAAGTGTCTACCCAAATAATAAAAAAAAAAAACCACAAATTAGAATGTTGATATGCAAATTCTGGATTTACAATGTTAAAAAGTAGGCAAACTCTCTTAAAAAATACACACACACGCAAAGTTTATTGGGACGATTGGGACGACCGACGCGACGCCACAACAATAGAGAATTCAAGATTTGGAATACCTAATCCAGGTTAAGGAGGAGCTCTCCAATTCATCAAAAATATTCAATCAAAAACAATTTCTTAAAAGATCGTTCTAGCAAAAAAAAGAAATAGGTACAAATTAGCGAAAGGAAACGAACCAACACAGAATGGAGGAACATAAGAAAACAAAAGGTAGAGAAAATCACCGACAACGCGAACAACAAGAGTAGGTACGAGTATAGGAAGAAGGGAACCTATAATGAAAAAAAAAACTTGTAATTTGAAGACCACGAGCATTGGTCGTTCGCAATTTCATAGCGCGAATAGGTCATCAAACTATGACGTAGTCGACCGAAGCAAAAATAATCCAAACTGAACCGAGCCGAACCGAACCGGGAATAGGAGCAGCAATTCGCCATCAAAAATGCCGGCCATAGAAACGCTGTTTCATAAAAGCCGATAGGGGCGCTCCATTTCGGTCTTCGGTGTGAGTTTCAAGACTAACTTTTCTTCTTTTACCAAAGGGAGGATGACTCCATGGTGTTTTCCAGCAAAGAATATAATATTTTTGTTGGATTCGAAGTTTAAAGTTTTCAGAAAGACTTCCTCATACAAAATAGGATGTTAACACAGAAGTCATTTGCAAAACGAACAAATGAACATGATGTCAGCCACGGAGGCAATCCTAACCAACCAAAACTTTATGTAGGTACCAAACCAAAGCTATTATCACAAAAAAAAAAAAAAAAACACACAATTCCCAAGGAAGAAAAACTAGGGCGCGCCACGTTTTGAAACCGATTCTTTCTTATGTCACATGCTCAAGGTGGCTTTATAAAATATTTTTTTTATAATTTTCTATCAATGGCAAGAAATTTAATGGAAAATTTACCTTTTTTCACTCGGAAAACCCACATCCAAGTAGATTTAACATGGAAAATTATAAATATTTTATTTTTGACAGCAGCAACTGTGAAAATTTGACACTGACAGGCGACAGGGGCAGTAGCAACTACAACAACACAAAAACCAAAACCAAGCAGCTCGAGCTCACAACTATTTCGCCGCAGAATGAGATGGTGTTTTTTATGAATTCGCTGTTTTTTTTTTTTTTTTTTTTTTTAAGAAAATTATTTAAATTCCTTTTTATAATAATTTTGAGTTTTTCGCCGGAATTTCATTGACTAAAGGAATTTGTTGTTCCTTTAGAAAAAAAGATAACCACTTCAAAGAAGACAAGATGATGCGCCGCTCCAAGCACCAGCAGCTCAATAACCAGCTGATTTGGCTAAAATCAATTTTCTGTTCCAAATGCGCCAACAAGATAGAAGATATTTATTTTTGTATGTCAAAAATAATAAGATAAATAAAAAAAAAAATATTTCAGGAAGAGATAAAAGAGAGCGAAAAGAATGTCATCTCTGCCCCCGCATGACAGTGGGTGCTCCACCGCTTCCTTCTTTTTTTCAGAAACAGAAACAGCAGCTTATAGAAGTAGAATGTGGATGAGGAAGGTGTGTTGGGCGGGTTGGGGCGGGGTGAGAGGCGAAGGAGGAGTAGCATGTAGCAAGCAATAGCAACTGAGGCAGAAAAGAATTTTCCGCTCTTCCATATATTTTTGTTTTTTTTTTTCTTTCTTTCTTGAAAATAGGTACAATTTTAACCATATTCGGCTTATTGAAAGGATTTTTCTCCCCCAAAAACGCTCTCGTTTTCTTTTAATTTTTTTTTTTCATTAAATGATTAGCAATTTATATAAAATGTTAACACACACAATACATATTTTATTAACTTGCAACACGTTTTTAATTTTTTTCTTAGCAGTCATCACACGGGTTTTCGAGACTTCTCTCATACCAATAGAAAAAAAAATTACATTATGAAATAAATAAATATCTCTGAAAAGGGAATTCATTTCATTTTTTTTCTAAATAAATTTATGGTTTATTTTACCTTGAATTTTTCTTTATCTATACAAAATATTTCAACAACACTTTAGGATAAATTTTGCACATTCGAATGGCGTTTTTGTCGTTCGGTTCGGTTCGACTTCGACTTCGACGACGACAACGACGACGACGTGGAGAAACTTTTTTCGTTTTCTTATTTTTTTTTTTGTCTTCTTTCAACAGCGAATTGAAAAAAAAAATGTGAAATTTCGTTTGGGAAAAATTTAAGGTTTTCTTTTTCACAAGTTGATAATGGGAGAGGTTCGTTGGTATATTTAATTATATTTTATAGATTAAAACATTGAATGATTTATCAGCAGAATTAATTAAGTCTTTTTTTTTTTGATAATAGGTTGCGCGCAAATGGCTACGCTCTTGCACACACAAAAAAATGGGGAAGAAAAAAGTGTTCTTTCCACATTATTACATTGAAAAAAAGTGATTTTTCATTTTTGCTCTGGCTGCTGGGACGTAGTGGACTGTGTGGACGTTGTTGTTGTCGAAGTTGGTTCGTTGTCGTGTTGTCTTTCACTTGGGCTAGGTTTTGTTGTTGTTAGTGTTATGTTGGTTTTGGTGTTATCTTTTTCACTCGTTTCGTTAAGTGGTCGGCATTTTGTGTTTTCGGTTTCGGCCATATGGTTGAATTCGAAGATAAGAATTAAATGTAATAGATTTTTTCGAACTTGCAGTTCCATATGATTTTGTTTTTAATATTTTTTTGACTTCCGGTTTTCTTTTTTAGAGGAAGTTCACACTTCTTCAGTGCGTTCAGGTGGCGTTGGAATAAGCATTAATATTAAGGTGGCTTTACATGGAGCTGCAACAAATTATTACCCTGCAAACTTAACCGCAGTAGTTTTCTAGAAAACACTACTACAACTAAAAATATATCCTTCGAGTGTGTGGGTTTTTTTTATTTACTACTTCCCCTGCGACCGTAGAGTCTACCTCTGCTAAAGAAAGTACGGTAATTGTTGCTGATGTGTTAGAACCTTAATGGATCTTATTGAACGCAGCCATTGGATTTTAAAACTTATTTTCTTTTCTTTTCCTTTTTTATAATGTTTTCTCTTTCTACAAATATCTTTTAAATTAACGTAAAATTGAGCAGCTGTCGTTTTTGTAGTTGTATGGAAATGGCGGAAGATACGCTAATTTTTTAGTTCATACTATATTATTGAAAGAGCAAAAAGATTTGGAGACGGAGTACTTGGCAAAGAAGTTCGAACTTATGCGGTTAAAGCAACTAAAGGAAGAAGACAGCAGTAGTGTTGGCGAGGAGAATTCGGTGTTGCGACGCCCCAAGAACAGTGCAGATGGTTCTGTCGTTCGGCGCACCAAGGACTGGGTAATGCAGTCAAAGATGGATGTGCAGGCCCCAGACGCAAATGGAATGCTGACACAAAACCAGATCGCGTCAAGAAAGGGTATACCAAAGGAACTACCTATGTTTTTTGGTAAATCAGATGAATGGCCTATATTCATAAGCAGCTACCGCAACAGCACGAAGTTGTGCAATTATTCGAACGACGAGAACTTGTTACGGCTACAGAAAGCCTTAAAGGGCAAAGCGTTTGAGGCAGTAAGCAGCCAGTTACTGCTTCCTTCATCTGTGCCGGAAATCATTTCTACTCTTGAAATGCTTTTTGGGTCACCGGAGCACATCGTCGAGGACCTTACTAGGAAAGTAGAGAATTTTCCTATGCCAAGAATAGACCGTCTTGAAACTATCATCTCATATGCACTAGCGGTAAGGAATTTAAAATCTACTATTGAGGCTGCTGAGCTGGATGACCATTTGAATAACCCCACTTTGCTTAAGAAATTGGTTGACAAATTGCCTTCAGCCATGAAGTTAGATTGGGCAATGGGAGTAAAAGCAGGAAATCTGGAGCGCAATATACGAGGATTTGGCGAGTGGATGTTCACGAAGGCAGAAGCAGCTACAGTTGTAACAAGGTATTCGGATGACAACAACAAGGCAGACAAACGATCAGGACATGTTCACACACACGTTCAGGATACTAAAGCAACATCAATGAACGAGCCATCTTCAACAAGCTGTTACCTTTGCAATGGAAGTCATCGTTTGATAGATTGTAAGGCCTTTAACAATCTCTCAGTTCAGGATCGCAATAAAATGGTGACAGAAAAAATGCTTTGTAGTTGTTGTCTTAAACACTCTAGGCGATTTAAATGCAAAAGTATGAAAGAGTGTGGCTTTGAAGGCTGTAAGCTCAAACATCATCGTTTGTTGCATTCAGACAATGCTGTGGGTGTATGCTACTCCCACCAGCAGGACAAGGAGACTGGAACGCTGTTCAGAATCTTACCTGTGGTGCTACATGGTAATGGAACGAAAGTTCATACGTTTGCGTTTCTGGATAGTGGGTCCTCACTCACTCTGCTAGAGGACTCGATCTTGAGAAAACTTAAATTGAAAGGTACTCCCAAACCATTGTGCCTCAGATGGACCGCCAATTCCACTCGTCGTGAAGAAGAATCTGAGGTTCTGTCGCTAACTATTTCATCGAATGCCATTGATAAGGATAAATACCCGAGCTTGCGCCTAAATGGAGTTAGGACTGTGAGATCACTTGCCCTTCCAACACAATCAGTTTCTCAAGATTTATTGGAGCAGTGCCATCATCTTAAGGGTCTGCCACTGAGACCATATGTTAATGCTGAGTGCGGTATTCTCATAGGGCTGAATAACGAAAAGGCGGCAGTGGCATTGAGAGTTCGAGAAGGCAAGTGGAACGAACCCATTGCCATCAAGACCAGATTGGGATGGTGTCTCAGCGGTGGCAGTGAGCGTGAGTTGGAGTCACACGGCAACTTCCAGATCTGTGAGTGCGAGCAGGATTTGCATGAAATGGTTAAGCAACATTTCGCTTTAGAAGACAGTGGCGGCGCTCAGCTAAGGACGGCATCGAGGGATGATTTGAGAGCTAAGGAGATTTTGGCAGCTACAACAAGGCGAATCGATGGGGTCTTCGAGTGTGGTCTTCTGTGGCGGCACGACAGCTTTTCTATGCCCAGCAGCTATCAAATGGCATTCAAGCGCTTGTGCTGTTTGGAAAAGAAGGTGCAACGTGAACCAATGGCCATAGCCAACATCAATCAACAGATGGCCAGTTTGATTCAGAAAGGCTACGCAAGGCTATGCAGTAAAGAGGAGTTAAATGTGGTGTTACCAAGGACTTGGTACTTGCCGACATTTGTTGTCACCAATCCCAATAAACCGGGCAAAGTTCGGCTGGTTTGGGATGCGGCGGCCTCATCACAAGGGGTTTCTTTGAACAAGATGCTATTGAAGGGTCCCGACCAACTGAAGGACCTTCCAGAAGTACTCTACGGATTTCGGTCAAACAAGGTGGCTATTACCGGTGACATTGAGGAAATGTTCCACCAAATACGTGTGCGCAAGGAAGACCAATGTTCACAACGGTTTCTTTGGCGCAATGGAGAAAACGATCGTAAGCCGGACATCTACCAAATGCAAGTACTCACGTTTGGGGCTTCTTGTTCTCCGAGCATTGCACTTCATGTAAAGGACACCAACGCAGCTGAGTTTTCTGAGAAGTATCCACGAGCGGTGGAGAGTATTCTGGAGCATCATTACATGGACGATCTGCTGGACAGCGTGGCTACCATTGAAGAAGCTGTACAACTAGCAAATGATGTACGGGAGATTCATTCTAAGGCTGGATTTCGAATGCGGAGTTGGATGTCAAACTCGGTGGATGTGCTTCAAGCTCTAAGCCAACCTCTTGAAAGCGATGGCCGGACAATAGACTGTGGCATGGAAAACAATATGGCTAAAGTCTTGGGTTTGTGGTGGAAGCCTAAGGATGACATTCTAACATTCTCCTTAAGATTCATCAAGATGCAAGAGGATATTTTGTCAGGAGCCAAATTACCGACAAAGCGTGAGTTGCTTAGAGTTTTAATGTCCATTTATGATCCTTTAGGTTTCCTGGCTTTTTACCTGGTCAGAATCAAAGTGCTTCTGCAGGATGTATGGCGCAAAGGTCTAGAATGGGACGACACTATTGATGACTCATTAGCAACCAAGTGGGAGTCATGGCGACGATTGTTGGTTAAGGTAGAGCTGGTACGCGTTCCAAGATGCTACACTACGATGACATTGGGTGATGCTTCAGTGCAACTGCACGTATTTGTGGACGCCAGTGAAGAAGCTATGGCAGCGGTGGCTTATTTGAGATTCTCTGATGGAAATTTAACCGAATGTGCTCTAGTGGGAGCCAAAAATAAAGTATCCCCCCTGCTACCAGTATCCATTCCCAGATTGGAACTGCAAGCAGCTCTACTTGGTTGTAGACTTGCTAAAGCGGTCGTAAAGGGTCATGACCAGCGATTCGAGAGAAAGTTCTTCTGGACAGACTCCAAGACTGTATTGCACTGGTTGCGTTCGGATGCAAAAATGTTTAAGCCGTTTGTGATGTTTCGCATTGGAGAGATACAGGAGAATTCGAAGATAGATGACTGGCGATGGGTACCCACGAATCTCAACGTGGCGGATGATGCAACAAAATGGACAAAGGAACCTTCTTTTGATGAGACCAGCAGATGGTTTACGGCACCTAGCTTCTTGTACCAGACGGAGGATAATTGGCCTGAAGAAGTTCAAGCCAAGCGAAAACAAATCTGTGAAGAGGAGCTGCGAGCCAAATACGTATTGGCCATAAGAGAGAACGTCTGCCGAATGGATAAAGGCATCCAGGTACTGGTGGTAGATTTTGATCGCTATTCCACCTGGGAGCGTCTTCGAAAGGTGATGGCATGGATCGTTCGGTTTTGTCAAAATCTACACAAGAAGGCAAGAGCAAACAAAACAACATCGGAGATTTTGGTGAGTGGTCCTATTCAGACAGAAGAGTTGCAAAAGGCGGAGATGATCTTGTGGAGAATGGCGCAATGGGCAGAGTACGCTGATGAGCTATCAATGCTTAAAGATGGGAAGCAGATTCCGAAGTCGAGCCAAATTCATAAATTAAATCCTTACATTGACGACCACGAAGTTCTTCGTCTTGAAGGACGAATTGATTATGCCGAGTTTGTGAAAGAAGAAACCAGACGACCAGTACTTCTGCCGAGACAGAACAGGGTGAGTTTTCTTATCGTTGATTTTTATCACAGACATTTCAGACACCTTTGCGATGCAACTGTCTACAATGAGGTGAGGCAAAAATATTTTATCCCTGCATTGAGAACGCTAGTGAGATCGGTCAGAACAAAATGTTGCCACTGCCATATAAGGGATGCAAGACCGAGATTTCCTCAAATGGCTCAACTACCTCGGGCTAGACTTGGTGCGTTTCAAAGGCCGTTCACATTCGTCGGCGTGGACTACTTCGGACCGATGTTGGTGGTACAAGGCAGGAGCCATGTCAAACGATGGGGGGTCCTATTCACCTGCCTTACTAGCAGAGCGGTCCATCTTGAGGTGGCTTTTTCCCTAACAACAGACTCCTGCATCTTAAGTGTCCAGCGCTTTATAGCGAGGAGAGGAACGCCGTCGGAGTTCTATTCAGATAATGGAACTAACTTCATTGGAGCTGAAAAAGAGTTACGCGAACAGTTCCAGCTAGTCAACAAGGAGGTATTCGCCTGCAAATTCACAACTCCTAGCTCAAAGTGGTTCTTTAATCCTCCAGCCGCTCCACACATGGGTGGAAGTTGGGAACGACTCGTCGGAACAGTGAAGAAAATCTTAAAGGAAGTCTTGGGAAATCAGCGTGTGAACGATGAGCTTCTTCAATCAGTGTTAGTCGAGATAGAGGCAGTGGTCAACTCCCGACCGCTTACCTATGTAACTTTGGGACATGAGGATGAAGAGATTAACACCTAACCACTTCATTTTGGGTTCGTCCAATGGAAATAAAGGACTTATTGCCTTCCAGGATCGAGAGCTCATGTCACGCAAGGACTGGAGGAAGGTGCAGCAGATGGCGAACGTTTTTTGGAAGCGTTGGGTGCGAGAATACCTCCCCACTCTAACAAGACGGACCAAATGGTTCGAAAAAATCGAACACATCAAGAAAGGCGACGTGGTGATCATCATCGATGAAAATCTACCGAGATGCACTTGGCCTAAAGGCATTGTAATCAGCACTATCATATCTAAAGATGGTCAGGTGAGAAGGGCGACGGTTAAAACAGCAAGAGGCACTTATGAACGACCAGTAGCAAAGCTAGCAGTGCTGGACATCAGGTATGCAGACGAAAGCAAGGCAGCAGTTGATGGAGCTCCCTTGCTGGGGGGGAGAAATGTTGCTGATGTGTTAGAACCTTAATGGATCTTATTGAACGCAGCCATTGGATTTTAAAACTTATTTTCTTTTCTTTTCCTTTTTTATAATGTTTTCTCTTTCTACAAATATCTTTTAAATTAACGTAAAATTGAGCAGCTGTCGTTTTTGTAGTTGTATGGAAATGGCGGAAGATACGCTAATTTTTTAGTTCTTCTTTCTTGTTTTAATAATTTATGTTAAAAAGTATTAATATCAGTTTGTAATAAAGTTACGAAGTACTTAAAAAAGCGTTTCATTGTTACTGGAAGTAACAGTAATCATCGATGAAATATGTACATCAAAGGAAGTAGTTTGGTTTCTCCTAAAAAAAAAAGACGATTTCTTTTTGAACTGTGCGAAGAAGACATCCAGGATGAAGTGCAAAATGTTGTCTCTTTTATTCGTGTTGTCGTTTGTCTTTTTGTCAGAGTGATTTTCGATTCAAAAAATATCATCAATAGTTTTTAAGTTGAGTTGAGTTTGTTGTGTATAATTTGAATTTTGGGTAAGGTAATAATTTATTTAATTTCAAATTTAATAATAAAAATGCAAATAATAATATAATATATTTAATAATAAAATTATTACCACAAGAATGCATTTTTCCTATTTTTTGCTTGACTTCAAATGTGCATGTCTGTTTCGGTCGTACCAACTACTTCTCTGACGTACATTTACACCACTAATATTCGTAGTTCTACAGGTTCTACATTCACATCGCTGTGCAGTACTATGGAAGTACGAATATAAATGGTGGAATATGCGCTTCAAAAAAGTATGTACTTTAGAAGTAAAAATCTAAGTACAATATTAAGGGTTAACTGAAGTAATGATTTTCATACTTCAGATGTACATCCATTGAAGTAGGTGCATCCCCAGAAGTAATTTGGATGTGCTTTGGAAGTACTTTTTTGTTATTTTCCTTTTTTAGAAAGAGATAGTGCCTTTATGTAGTAGGTATATTACTGATTTTTTTCCCAAGCGCCTATCCCTTTTTAGTGGAAAATAAGTACTTCTTTTACGTACATATTCCACTGGTTATTTCTGTACTTCTACGATTCCAGGGTATAGTGCAGACCACAGACCATACACAGACCGCCAACTCGTACTCGCCTTGCCTGAAACACCCTCGAAATATTTTTTCCTGTATGTGAATACGTGTACATCTCTCTCTGTGCATTTTGTAATGGCAACTATACCTGCGTATGCCATTTATTTTTTAGGTGTGTTTGCTAAATGGGTTTTAAAAGCAAGAGAGAGCGTCACACTCTCAAAATAAATGGCATATCAGCTGATTTTTAGCTTGTAGGCAAAAAGAGAGACCATATGGTGAGTTGGCGGTCTGTATCTTCTTGGTCCGTGGTGCAGACGAAAGCGCAACAACAATTATAGTGCAGACGATGAAAATGAACGTTCGTCTTCGCTATAAGGTGCCTTTACATGGAGCTGCAAGCCCTGAGTTGCAAAAAAAGAGGATGCAAAATCAATAAATCATACTTGTGTGATAGAGAGGGAAGGCCAAAATGCAGACGTCTTCATGGATGCAGATTATAGGAAAATTATAGATGCAGCTTGAAAATTATAGTGAAGACGAACATGTTCGTTTTCATCGTCTGCACTATGATTGTTGTTGTTGCGTTTTCGTCTGCATTTGCAACTCCATGTAAAGCCACCTATAGTTTTCACGTTGCATCCATAATTTTCCTATAATCTGCATCCATGAAGACGTCTGAATTTTGGCATTCCCTCACACAAGTATGATAAATAAATAAAAAATAAATAAATTTTGCATTCTCTTTTTTGTTTGCAGATCATGGCTTGCAGCTCCAACTCCTCAACGTTTCGAAAATTGTAGTGTAGAATTCTCCTTTCTGGTACACTTGATTGCAGATATTCTGGGCACAAATTATGTTTTATTTTGAAAACAAACACCATTGCCATCATGTAAAGTCTTTGATTAATATTTAGCCAGTTCAAGGACTCAAGCATAGATGTGATTGGGGTGTAACGATCACATTTTAATATTGTTCGCATGGCTTTGTTTTGTAATTTTTGGAGTCTATTTTTTTGCGTAATATTACAAACATATAGAAGACTTGCACAATATTCGAAATGGGGCTTAACAGTTACATTGAACACTTTTATTGCACTATTTTTTGAGATGTTATTTCGAGTTCTTCTAAGCACTCCGAGTTTTTTTGACACTTTTTTACATATGTAGTCAATGTGATCATTTAGGGATAGTTTATTATCAAGGACAATGCCAAGGTATTTGATCGATGTCACTTCTTCTATATGCGTATTGTTAATTTGAATATTTATTTGTTGTTGAGTGAGGGGCTTATTAATTGTCATAAATTTTGTTTTATTTGTATTAAGTATAAGCTTATTCATATTTAGCCACATATAAATTGCACTAAGGTCTTTTTGAATTTTCTCTATTAAAGTATTTAGGTCTTTTCCTGATATATATAGCAAGGCATCATCAGCAAAAAGCACAAGTTTAGAATACTGTATCACTTTTTCCATATCATTTATATAAATGAGAAAGAGAAGAACTCCCAAGATTGATCCTTGTGGAACTCCAGTGGCAACTGATGAAGGTGAAGATATTTTGTTATTAACCGAGGTTCTTTGTGTTCTGTTATACAAAAAAGTTTTAAACCACTTAAGTTCTGCGTTTCTCACACCATATTTCTCTAGTTTTTTTGTTAGAATGTTATGATTAACCGTTTCAAAAGCTCGTTTTAGGTCTAAGAAAACTGCAATAACACAATTTTTATCATCAATTTCCTTCTTCCAATCACTAAATACGAAATTGACACAAGTTTCACACGAGTGATTAGAACGAAAACCTGATTGATATTTACTTAAAATATTATTATTGTTTAGATGCTGTTGAAGTTGATTTGATGCAATTTTTTCCATGATTTTTTCATATAGTGGGAGCATATTGATGGGTCGAAAGTCATTACACTTAATTGAACTTGCAACTTTCTTTTTTGGAAGTACAAGAGATTCTTTCCAGGTTTTCGGAAAAATTCCAGAGCTAAGCGAGCTGTTTATTATACGAATAAGGACAGGACCAATAATTTCTATAGAATCTTTGAATATTTTGGTATTCATATAATTAAAGTCATTTTTAGAGTTTATCACAGAAAGAGTATTGATTATTTCTTCGGTGTCGATCAAGTTAAACTTAAATTCTATATTGCACTCATCAACTAAACTAATATATTCAGAAAATATCACAGAATTGCTTAAATCATTTACACTTTGAATAAAGAATATGTTGAGCTTCTCAGCTATTATTGCACTATTATTTTCGTTATCACCGTTATCAAATTGCACTTCAGTTATTTCATCTTTACTTGTTTTTAGTACATATTTCTTTAATTGTCTCCACATATCCTTTTGGTTTGTTGCATTATTTATTTTATTTGATATGAATGTAGATTTAGCAATTTGGATTTGTCTTTTGTAACAGTTTCTGTGCTGATGGTATGCTTGCCAGTCACTTGAGGTATTAGTTAGAACAGCTGTTTTGTACAAATTTATTTTGACTACTTTTGAATTTCTTATCTCACTATTAAACCATTCACTATTTTGATAGGGGACAACACGTGTAACTACCATACTATTTACTGCGGTTGTTAGCTCTTCTGCAAATTTTTCGCTTAAGACATGTATATTATAAGGGTATTCAGGGTCAAAATCAGAGAAAAAATGGTTTAATCTCAGTTCATTTATTAAATGTTCTTTATTGTACTTACAGTATCTGATGGTTTTATTGTTTTGTTTGTTTTGTTTTGTGCATTGAATAAAAACTTCGAGAGCTTCATGATCACTTATTTTAAGGTTATGCTCAACTTTAGCACTGCAAAATTGGCTATTATTAGTTAGGACATAATCAATTAGTGTACGAGATGTTTGCGTTATTCTCGTTGGTTCTGTGTTTAGCATAGATAAATTGTTTTCCGTCATTATTTGATTCAAACGTCTTGAGTATGTATTGTTTCTGTCGAGCCAATCGATGTTAAAATCTCCCATTATTAGATAATCAGAGTTACAATGTTGAAGGAAATCTATCCACTGTTCTAAATTATCACAGAAATTATTTTTTGTCGACAGATGAGATCGATATATTGCACTAAGGTATATCACAGATGTATTTTCATATTGCACTTTAATTATTAGACACCAAAAGTTCATTGCAATCGCAAATTGTTTAACAAACGAACATTTAAATATTTTTTTGACATATATCACTAATCCTCCAGTGTGGCTGGATTCACTATCACAGTTGAACATATAATAACCCTCTAATTCTACTTCAGCAATATTGTGGTTTTTCGTTATATGAGTCTCTGTTAACACTACTATATCACAATTGAATTCTTTAATAATTATTTGTAGACCAGAAAAGTTATTTAACAGTCCTTCAATGTTAGAGAAAAAGCACTTAATAGTTTCTAGTTGCTAGAAACTACTACGTACTTCGGCAACCTTAAGCTTTTTCAAAAACACTGGGCAATTATTGTCAGATGCTGCATGGTTAATGTCTATTTGTTCGTGGGTTTGTTCACTTTGGGAAACACAGTTAGCACATTTATATATGTCACTTGTGCAGTCTTTTACATCATGATTTCCTGCACATTTCATACATATCTTGTTTTTATTACAATATTTTGAAATATGATTGTACCCACAACAGTTGTAACATTTAAGCACTCTAATATATTGATAAACACGACACCTGTCCCAACCAATATTTAATTTTCCCATATTCATAATGTTGGTGTTGGCAATTCTGTTCACTTCAACAATCGCATTATATTTTTTTGTTTTGTGCGACAAATATATCTTGACACATTTTATGTCATTTTCATCATCAATTTGGTTTTGACATTTAATAGCTTCTATTAGTTGATCTTCACTAATTGTCTCACTCATACCCACTATATTAATGCGCGGATTGCGATGTTCTTGTATTTTTGCATCATAATCACTCATCTTTGTTTTTACTTCAGCTTCAATTGTTTGAACCGATTGTTTGTCACATTTTATTAAGATACCACCATTTTGCACATTTCTAACTTCTTCTATTTTTAGTTTCATGCACATCGGATTAATAACATTTTTTATATCTTCTCTTGTTTTTTCGTTATTTTGATCACTCTTGGGCTTGACAACAATTACTTCACTGTTTTCTTTCAAAGCTTGTGCATATGAAAGCTTAGATTGTGTTGTTGTAGTTGCATTTATGTTTTTAATTTCATCCACACTTTTTTTGATTTCAAAATTATTTTTAGTGAGCTCTGTTATTTGTTTACTTAGAGCAGCTAAGATATTCGGACAGTCTAAGCACATAAATTTGATTCTTGCGTTAGTTTTTAGCAGGTTCACATCAAATTTACTCAGTGCAACACATTTAATGTGAAATTTTTTCCCGCACGTCCCGCTACATAACACAAAATCGTCACTTCGGTTTATTCTTTTTTCACAGTTTTCACCACTACATAAATTTTCTTCCATTTTCACTCAATTTAGATGTTCAGTTATATTTGAAATTTATTAATATTATTAGTTTTATTCACTTTTTCTTACAAATTTTGAATAGTACAATGAATTCTTATAGTTACATAAGCACTACTCTTGAAGATGTTTTGAACTTTATGTTTTTATTTGCAAGAATATATGAAATAAACCCAAAATTCCAGGAGCAAAAGTTTGAACGTTCCGTACGAGAGAGAAAACACTCAAGCATCATGGTGGAGCACTGAACATTTATTTCGAAAGCAAAACGTTTTTGTCATTTCGTTTGTGGTTTTTTTCTTTCAAAAGTGCAGTGCATCACTTTCGAAGTATTAAAGTGGAGTCAACTCTTAAGACGGCTACTCTCTGAACTGCAGCTGCAACTTCACATTGTGCCAATGCATTTAATTAATTGGTCATTCATTATGAGGACCAGTTGTACAATCGAGGTTCATCTGCGGATCAAAATTTAAAAACGATTTACCTCAGTTCATGTTTGCATAATTAATGTAAAGGCGGTGGTTCAAGAGTGGTTCAAGAGCTAACCAACCGATTTCGGAGAATTAAACAAAGTTGACCAACGGATCAAAAATTCAAAAACGAGGTTCAGCACTGAACCACAATTGTACAACTGGTACAGAGGAAATCCACCGACTAGATTGTTAACCACGATTTCGAATTGTAGTACCCAGTGGTGTTGTGGTTCTGGTTAGTGTGTCGGACTACCACGCCGAAGGTTCTGGATTCAATTCCTGACTCCACCTAAGTTCTTTTCCGGGGTATTGCCTCTTGCGAGAAAATGACAAAGATTAATTAATGTCATGGAAAGTGCTTTTTTCTGGCACCCATTCGGATTCAGCGGTAAATTGTGGGTCCCTCCCATTCCTGCAGGCCCCGGCCCGCTTGGAGCTGTACTTCCAACAATTTTTTTTATTATTATATTTTACGTTTTCATAAGGACAAAGAATGTAATTTCGTAGCAAATTTCCAAAATAGATTTCGTTTCCCATAAAAAATTAAATTTCGAAATTTGTTTCTTACGAACTTGAGGCAAAATATGTGAAAACAATTTTGAAATCCAAGGCAACGGCAAAAATAACAAAAAAAAAAAAACAAAATTTGAAATGAAATCCAGGGCAACAGCAGAAGAAGTTAAGAAAAAAAAAAAAAAAAAAAAAAAGAATGAATAGGTTGTAAAAAAAAGAAAAAGAAATAATATAGCTTGGTGCCAAACCAAATGCACAAACCTATATGTAGATGAAGGTTATCTGCCAAAAACAACGCATTTTTTGAGAGAATAAAACATTACCCCTTCCTGCCGATTTTAGCCGAAGAAAATTCTTTGGGCAGAAATTGTGAGTTCTGTCAACATTCAAGTTTGACAGTAAAGGAAAATTTACTTGTAAATTTTACTAATTCATGCGCGTTTTTTGTGTTGATGTCGATATTGAAGTGGAATTCTTAGTCCACTCAGGAACTAGAACACAAAAAGTCTTTTAAATTATATTTTCTTTGATTTATTTTACTTTAATCATTAATCACAAAAAGTCTTGTTGAAAGGGATACTGACACAATCTACACCAACCACACAAATATTACAAGCGTTTCGCTGCACTTATCATTTTTAATGGCTAAGATTTTGGGTAATGTCTGTTAACTTACCTAATTTGTTTCAGCGATAAATCAAACAATGGCTCTTTTGTTCTAAAATGAGTAAGAAACTCTTTTTTCGAATAGGAATAGGTAAGCAACTAGTCTTCGAAATAGCCCTTTATGCAATTCCTATTTTCCTAAAGGACTCCTCCACTGATACGAAAAAAACATCATTATTTTCTTCCAATTTGAATCTTCAAGAATTTGATAAAGGTATTCATCGTAAATAAAGTTGGCAAAACCAATGCAAAAAGTTCCTGACGTTTTGAAGTTTTGTACAAAATTTGTTGTTCAACGCGTTCATTTGTTTTTTCAGAAATTTTCTCTTTCTGATAGCGAGTTTCATTCACGAAAAGAATTGCTCTTTCTGTCAAAAGAATTGACCTTTTTCACTTTTGAGAGTTTCATTCATTCAAAAAGTGCAATTCTAGAACGATTCTCAACACGAAAGAATGCATCTCTCATGGGTTGGGAGATGTAACGTAAAATTTAATTATTATATGGGATATTTATTATTATTAAGAAGAATGGAAATCCAAGTATCCGTAATGAAAGAATTCGGAAATACAAAAAAAAAATATATTCCGACATTCAAACATTCAAATATTTTCTTATTCCTGTTCAACTGTCAGTAAGCCCTGGCCTTCCCTCTTTGATACCCTATGGATGACAAAATGAGGAGACAATGCCTTCCAACAGCTGCACCTATCGGGGAGGAAGTAGAAAGAGAGACAAGCATCCCATATACCCTTGACTCCTATATCAAGGATCTATAACTCCAGAGTCCATCATCTACATATCGTATACCTAGTAATTTGTAAATGAAGACCAAACAACAAAATACTTACAGGACGATAGCAATGCCTCTTCCCCCTTCTAATCCTCTCCCTATTTCTTAAATATCCTGTTCATCCCGTTCACAGAAGCATGAACTATCCACCGGCCCACCATAGGTCCTGACCACAAAACCCCATGGAACAGCCTAGAGGGTGCCCGATGCCATGCTCATGCCTATCCGTTACAAGTACTAGATGTTCCGCTTGTAACTGTATCACAATGTAGCCTACACCTGGAAACCATGAACCTTAACTATACTCCCATAACTATACCTAGACCACGTATGCTGACTCAAACTATATTATCTTCATATCCAGAGACTTCGCTCCAGTTTGCATCTAAATGTCTGGTTATGGCTATTTGATTTTCGCGAATTGGGATGAAATTAACCTTTTGTCGGCAACGCTCCCTTTCTAATTGACCACTCGAGATGAATGGCCAACCAGAACGGCATGCGACAACGCAAGGTTATGGCCGAGATCGACCGTCGCGGTGGCCGGCAGTACCCTAGCCTCGACTAGCTCAGTCCGGCCGCGGGCACTTGCTCCGGGATCTATACGACCGGTGTTACCTCTTTTTTTTCTTACACTGCCGACCGGTGAACTTTGGTGGTCAAGTTCGAATAATGAATGTTTTGAAGCTTAATGGCCCTCATAACCTTCGAAGAGTAGACGGTATTGAATTGATTAGTGAAGAACAGGTTATTCTACAGTGCACCTCCTATTAGCTGGAGTGAACGTAGACGAGAGGAGAGAATCGGTTATATTATTACTTTTTTTTTTTCCACAGAACGTAAACCATGTAAAGAAACGTTTAAAGCTAACCATAGATAGACGTGGTTGCTATGGCTAATTACTACTATCTACGCGTTCGGCCGCCACGATGATATGCCGAGCGCGGATGTAGAGGTGACTAACTAACAGGGGAGGGAGGATCTAAGATGGTTACCGATCCCCCTGGCCTCATAACCCACCCGATTTGATGCCACAAATCACCTCTCGTGACATCAACCTTGGTTGACCGCAGACCTTGAGCCCCCATGACTCAATAACTTTTAATGGGCAACCCCTAAACAGACAAGCAAGCAAAAAGTTGCTTGCTCAAGCGCTCATCCAAACTAAACTCTAATACCTATCAGGACACTATATCCTCAACCTTCAACTCTAAACTCTACATCAAAATAAGTGAATGTACACATGCCATAATCCATTCCAAAGAATGAGTGAGGGATACCACCCTCCCTAGTTTGAACTTACTCCATATCTGCAACTAAATTCATAAACTCTTATCAGTAAAAATATCCAAATCTTCTTCCCATGTCATGAAATAAAGGAAAGCGAAAAACCAGGAATTTTTGTGACAACGTTATAAAATATTGTTTTATTCAATTTTTAGTATTCTTAAAAATCTACTTATGGTTACCTTAAAAAAAAAAATAATAAGTGTAATAGTAAAGATGCCTACGCTATCTTTGAATTTCAAATCAAAGGATACGTATACAGCGTATTCTCTTGGTATTTTTATCTTGAAATAATAGTTTAAGTTATATTACTTTGTATATATTTAAGATAGTTCAACTATCTATATTTTCTTTTTTTTTTTTTTGTGAGGAAGTCTATACTTAAAAAGGTGCTTAACGTTTACGTTAACAATTACAAATCTTTAGAACATTTCAATGATTCATAAAAAAAAATTTGAATTTGATTTTATTATTTAAAGAAAATCCAAGTGTAAAATAAAAAAAAATTTAAAGAGAAACAATAACAGTGAGAGACGCAAGAATGGAACTAAATCCAACTAAAGAAAAAGTGAGATAAATTCCGCGGACCGAATGAATTGACACCATGAACGAATTGGTTTCGATGCTTAACGCGGCGCGGCAAAATATAGTCAACGACTGAAATCGTTTATCTCAAATCTTGACAAACGCGACAAACAACACAACAATTGTATACAATATGACCATAAGACAACATATGTCTATACCTATAATGTAATTCGAGTAAGAGGAAGGTAAGACCTCATAATAAAGACGCGAGAATTTAAAGAGTGTAATGCGGATATCCGTCTAATTCAATACTCAACATCAAAAAAAAGTAATAAGGAAATTCTTCTCACGACCACACAAGAAAAACCCAAATCAGTAATCCCAAAAAAAATAAACCATATAATTGAGATTACAACTCGTTCTCTCTCTTATAATCGATTAAGCAATTGATAAATTGATAATATAGTTGAAATGTAAATTCAATACAACACTACCAATAGGGTAGTGAGGAAACAAATACTAAATATCGAAGCCTCGGAAGTGCACTCCAGATTGCTGAAATCAAGATGGTTAAATATATATGTTTTCAATTGATCATCAAAATTACCCCTATCGATTATTAAAGTAATACGAGTTCCCCTCAGGTAAACTAGAGTGAGTGATAGTAGGGTGTGTTTCATAGGTACCGGATACTAGGGAGTAGAATTCTTTCTACTTATAATCGTTAGTATACATACGATCACGACGACAATGATCAAAATAGACACGGGCAACACGGTAGCAAAGGATATAGTGCCTATAACGATAGGTCACCTCCAGTAGGTAAGTAAAAAAAAAAGATCTGCGTAAACGCGAGTGAGTAAATCAAAATAAAATGTAGCTAACAGCTAAATGAATTAAGTATAAACGTACGCGACGTTCAAATACTAACGCGATTGGTCGCTACCGACACACAAAAAACAAGAAATTTAAAGTTGTCTAGGAAGACTAAGTGCAAAAAAAAAAATTTATATCAATGGAAGTTAGGTATTTCAAACCGAGGATATCGCTTATAAAGTCGCGGAGTGTAGTGGATACGAGCACGGGCTCCAAAAGTATAATTTAATCAGTATAAATGAATTGGATTTGCCAAGGTAGGTATATAAGACACTTGGTTTTAAACTTTAAATGTATGACTATCCTTGATTCAATTTAAAATTAACACTCACTGGTAAACTTTGCTCAAATGCATGCACTGTGATAACACAAATAATCCTATAATAATAATAAGACAGGTACTAATAATGATACGAATGATCAATAAAAATAAATATCGTTGGGCTTCTTAGCCAGGACAACCTCGTCCTTTAAACCAATAATAATGATGGAATACCACCGTCCGTGGCAATTGGATGTGTACGCCGACGTCGACAGCGTCAATAGCGTCGACTACGCGTTTGTAGCGTATGGATTTGTGGTGTTTGAGCTTCGTCGCTCCCACAAAGGACACAAATAAATTAAATGCCAAAGGATTACCTGGATTTTTGATGATTCAGTATGTTTTATACTTCTTTCTTTATTTATTCGGTAGGTCAGGAACGGTTGATAACACTGCAACATAAAGCTGATATATACAAGCTGCTACATCCGTTGATGCTTCACAAAAATTGTTCATAGATGAGGTGTTGATCTGCTGCTGGACCGGCATCTGCAATTATAGTGCACGCCTGACGTCCTGATGTGGAATTCCCACGAAGTTAGACGTCTATTTGGATCCCTCGCAGTGGTTCCTTAGCTCTGATGTGGTTGAGTAATGTATGATTACTGTCCAGTGTATTCACTAGATCCTGAATGCGTACTCTGATGCGCCGAGAGGGCGTTAGATTATGCTCATAGAAGCAAGATGTCTTCACGGAATGACTCAAAGGAGGCGGTAGAGGTGATGAGGCGGCGACCGTTGACGAGCCGACGAGCGGATCAACGTCCAGCGGTCGCGTAGTTACGTTGCCTCTAATGCCAACGTAGTGACGCCAGCCAAGAATTGGAGACGCTGTGGATTGTGCCGTAAAGATTTTCGCACTAGTAGGACGTCCTCCAATAGGATCTAAGTAATTGGTGCTTCCAAGTAAAAAGGAAGAAAATCAGGTAGATATGTGTAGGAATATCACTCAAGGAGTTATATTTTCCTATATACGGTATATATTTTAACACACGTGGCATACGGAATCGGTTAGCAAAGCCAACAAAAAAAAAAAAAATCAATCTGTGGTTCGCCACATGTTCCTTTATGGATGTGGATTTTTTTTTTTTTTCTCTCAGGAAAAAAAATTTCGATAGGAACGATGAAGGAAATCCTGCAGCCTCGTTTGCTCGTCCTATTTGTGATGGCTCCTTGCTTGTTCCTATCCTGGGGTGGGTGTGTGGTTCCTATATAATCAAAAAGGAATATCAAATTTAGATATTTCCTATCTGACGCCGTGGACAATTCTCATCGAATCGAAGCAAATACGATATTCGCTTTGTTTCGATAAATATTAATTCAATATGCTTACCTTATTTTAAGGATTAATCCTGTGTTATTGATGAAGTTTTTCCAATTGCATATGCAATTGGAGGGATTCTCACCTGAGAAACCTGAATTCGAAGAATAAAAAAAAAATAAAATGGGCGCGGCTGCTTTATATCAGAGCAGTTCTGCGGCGGAGATGTTTCCTGGTTGATGTCTGGCTTCTAAATGAAATCCACATTCAACTTTCTAGTTTATCTTCCCCACTTTCCAGGTAGCCGTACGCCATTTTGACTTTTTCACTTCCTCCGTTCCATCACTCGTTCCAACACAAGTACCGAGTTAGATGGTACAGAAAGTCGAGTCTTTATGGGTAGTGCTCACTGAACCGAACCAAGAAGTGCGATCAATTGCCATGCATTAAGTATGTCGGGTGGCATGAATAGATGAGGATATCCTCCTAAAGGATGTCTGGTGAACAGAATGACGTGTTTATATCTATTCATAGTACATATATTTGCAGTTGGCAAATGTCAATTTCTCGATATTTTCTAGTACGTCAGAGGACAATTCCGATCAAACATAATCCATGTATGGTCAATTGGACTACGGATAGAATAACGCTTTGCGATTTTCGTTATCTTGGTAAGACATGACTTAAATTTGTCCGGTGACAGTTTTAGCAAGAATTATAATTGCGATTCGTCTACTTCTGCATGCCACTGGTTTATACTCAGGGTGTGAACATCGTAAGTATATTTATGACAGGTTATATACTATGTAATGATATGACCTTATCCATTCACTGATCTGATGGGGAATTTAATCGATTCTGACGTTTGGAATTTATCTGTCCAAAAAGGATTTTGATCTGCAAAAATGCTCACAAAGTGGACCAAGTACGAATGATTATTACCTTCGCCACATCATGGGTCATGCGTCTGTTTGGCACATATCAGATCTTAGCCATTCATAACACTACTGTGGGTATTAATAACACTTGTCATGCATCTAAGAGTAAAATGAAGCTAAACCAATTTGCTTAGTGGCGTCACCAATACTTGTATCTAACACTCTAATTTGTTCAGAACCCCATTCCTTTTATTCCCAATCCAATTAATTGACAGATGACAATCGCTATTTTCACCGGCCTGTCAATTTTCGCATGCCCATAGTTTGTATTCTTTCTACTTTTTCAACAGTGTGGCTGTCATGCATCTTCGTTCTGTGTGAACGAGGTCTAAATACCACAAGAGCGAGTAGCCGCATACTCGTCTCTTTTCGTACTTCCAGAAAATCATGGAACAGACAAAACTGGGGAAGCAGACAGAGATTTGGAATGTATTGGAAGTCCATTCTGGAAATGGCATTTTTGTCTGGGTGGATTTTATTTGTGGAATCCTTTCAGGAGTGGAACAAAATGAATGCGTTCAAGGTAAAGTGAGTCTACGAATAATTTCGCTGGTAGATGGCGTTGGTAGGAAATTTATTTGCATGCCGTTCTGCAAAAAGTTTTCCCTACAAAGCTTGGAATTTCGACTAAGCCTGCTTCGTCGAACTTCCAAGAAAAAGGAGAACTTCTTACGAAAACTTATGTTTGGGGCTTCTCACTTCTCGTATCATACCGATACTGCAACTCTTTATAGTCTAGTTGGTCGAAGACAAAAAAAAATTTTGCACAAAATATGCATTCGCGCAATCCATCTGAAATTCATATGTCTTGCTTTACCATCGATGATACAAAAAAAAAAATTTCCAGGAAACAAGTTCCTATAATACGTCAGAGTTTCATATTCTATCGGTCATTATTCAGCATAAAGAGATTTTCGCACAAACAGACCAAGAGTCTCATGCACAGCTGAGAGCCGGGCATCTGAATGCTAAGAACGATTATGGAAATCCTCCATCTCTTCATGTGCCTCCATACAGCAAAAGTCAAAAAAAAAATTTCTAATGTTGAATATGACCAAAAAAAAAAATATATTTTTAAGGAAAGTCAGGTTATTTGGGTCTAAATCAGGGGTATAATTAAAGTTCGAATGTTTTATCTTTTCAGATCCTTGGTGTGACACGTCCACTTGTGTCCTCGCCTATCTTCGACTTCATATAGGTTTTCACCCACTATATTAGTAACGCGAACTTTAATGAACTTTGGGCACAACTTCGCACTCAGGTGCTTAGTTGCGTCGCTTAGAACATGATTTCTTCGATATATTTCATCACCTATTTTAAATGTTATATTTCTGGAACGAAGATTGTAAGTTTTTTCATACTCTTCATGGGTCTTAATCAGCGCTTGTTTCAAGTAGGAATGAATGATGTTCATCCTGCCAACTTTGGGAAGCCAATCTATCTCCGAACAGTTCAGCCCACCCAACTCTCTCAAAAGACGATAGTCTGCCCCATGTTCTATCATACGTTGTCCGTACAGGGCTTCGTATGGGGACATCGTGAGAGTTGAATGCACCGTCGTGCGTAAAGCACTGCTGATCGAAGACAGATGGGCATCCCAATCCGTCTGTCGTGGATTGACATAAGATCGAATAGCTGCCAAGATTGAACGATTCACTCGTTCACTTGCATTCGACTGGGGAGCATACACTGCCGTTCGGTAGTGTTTGACCCCAAAAATATTCAGAAACTTTAAGAACTCTTTCCCAACAAACTGCGTACCATTGTCCGAGAGAATACTCTCTGGTACTCCATATATCAAAAACACATCATCCTTCAAAAACTTAACCACGCTCGCGGCTGTTGCCTTGCGTAGTGGTTTGATGAAGACAAATTTAGTTAGTTGGTCTAACACGATCACTATATAGACATTACCAGCTTTTGATCTTGGGTATGGCCCGAGAAAATCAACATACAAATGTTGAAAAGGCCTGTCTACTTCGAAACTGTTTCCCATTTCTGCTCGTAATGTCATATTGGCTGCCTTACTGGTCTTGCATGTCTCACATCGGTCAACATAAAGTTTGACCTGAGTGTACATACCGGGCCAGTAGAATCTGTCTTTCAACCTATAAATCGTCTTCACCACTCCACCATGCGAAGCGCGCGGCGGATTGTGAGCCAGAGAGATAAGAGATTCAGTCATCTCCGATGGAACCCACAACTTCCAAGTTAGATCATCGGCCAAGGGATTACCACCCGCATGTTTGGTGCGTTTGTATATATACCCTTCCGACACTTTAAGGTCCGGTAACCGCTCCTGTTCCTTCCTGATATGACTGATGATGTCCAGGTAACCTTCGGATTTAAAGGACGGATCCTCAAGATCGATGTGAAGTACCTCCGAGGCATCGATCTGTGGTAGACATGAAAGGAAAGCTGACACTGTCAACTCATCGTCTTCATAAGCTCTGGATAGAGCGTCTGGCACGACATTTAGTGTTCCCTTTCTATGCTCTACCACAAAATCGAATCCCTGAAGTCGCATACTCCACCTCGCTAATCTTCCGGTTGGGTCTTTCATGGTCATCAGCCATTTCAGGCTGGAATGGTCCGTAATAACGCGAAAATGGTATCCCTCAACGTATGATCTGAACTTTTGGATACCTTCAAAAGCTGCTAAGCACTCGCGTTCAGTCACCGAATAGTTTCTCTGTGCAGCGTTCAGTTTCCGGGAGAAGTAGTATATAGGCTGCTCCGCTCCGGTTTCGTCCCGCTGACAGAGTACACATCCGATGCCAGTCGCGGATGCGTCGCAGAGAATAATGAATTCCTTGGAGAAGTCTGGATTGACCAATACAGGCGCTGAAGTCAAAGCTTGTTTGATTTTCAGGAATGCTTCGATAGCTTCTGGTCCTAGCTTGAAGGCTTTTCCCTTCTTCAAAGTCTCGGTCAACGGTGCGGCTAGGGTGCTGAAGTCCTTAACAAATCGCCGATACCAACCTGCCATACCGAGAAATCGGCGAACTTGGCGAGTTGTGGTTGGTAAAGGAAAACTAGTAATCGCTGCGATCTTGTCTGGATCAGCTTTCAAGCAACCCTGACCGACCTTATAACCGAGATAGTGAAGTTCCTCAAAACAAAACTTCGACTTCTCGACGTTTATCGTCAGTCCTGCATTCGTCAAACACTTTCCGACTATCTCCAGAGTCTCCAGATGTTCGTCGAAATCCTTCGACACAACCAACAAATCATCCAAGTATACGAATACTTGATCTCGCAACCCCGACGGAATTACGCGACTCATAAGGTAACTCAAACTTTGTGCCGCATTACATAGACCGAAAGGCATGACCTTAAATTGGTACAATGGTCTGCCTGGTACTGTAAAAGCGGTCTTCTCCCTCGAACTTTGCTCCAGCGGTATCTGCCAAAACGCATCCTTCAGATCCACGCTAGAAATGTAACGAGTTTCTGTCAGACGTGCTAGCAGCCCCTCTATGTGCGCAATTGGACGAGCATCCTTCTTCGTTACGGAGTTCACTTTTCGAAAGTCCAGGCACAATCGGTTCTTGCCAGGCTTGCGAACAAGCACCACTGGAGAACTCCATGCGCTGGAACTTTCTTCAATGACTCCTAAAGATAGCATACGGTCCAATTCAGCGTACATTAGGGTTTGTATCGCTGGAGAAACGGGATAGTACCTCTGCTTTATAGGTACGGCATCGCCCGTGTCTATGTAATGTTGTACTAGATTTGTTTTCCCGAGTCCATTGACTGCGAAGGAAGGAAATCCACGAACAACTGCATTTAGTCGTTTAGACTCTTCACTATTTAACTTAATCTGGTTGGTGGGTCTCTCGTCTGGCCCACCGATCGTCATTCCTGAAAGACCTGCAATTATATGTGGCGCGATTTGGAATTTTTGCCAAAAGTCGACGCCTAAATACAGACGTTGGCTTAGCGTTGGCACAATGTACAAATCGATATCTTTTGTTACTCCCTTGTATTGGATCGCTGTCGTGATCACTCCGACTATGGATTGCTTGTGTCCATCGGCCGTGGACACGGTAGTCTCTACCTTCCTTATCGCAACGTTTTTGTCTTTTAAATAGGGGATGATATCAGTGCCTAAGCAACTGATGCTTGCTCCTGAATCGAGGAGACCTAGAAAATTGTCATCGAATAGACCGACCGTCACATAAGGACGTGGGTCATTCGATTCTCGACCTATTGTAGCTGACGCTACGTTACGATAAGTAGTCCGCTTCCGATGGAAGCGCTCCCTTATTCGTCGTATCCGTTCGGATAATTCTGGAAAAGTAACTAATCTCTTACGCACTTCATTATAATTGCGAAGCCTTTCATGGAAAGGTTTACGGTATAATGGTTCTGTAATGTTCTTATCTAAATTCAAATCTATATTGGGTTTTGGTTCGTTATTCAAAACAGGGATTGTTCTACAATCATTTGTATTAGGTTCTAATAATTCATTTTTGTTCTTGTTTGGTTTTAAAATTGTAATTTTTGGAAGTTCAAGAGGCTTTGTCGGCTTGGACACTTGAACTCCGGGTGAATCTAGTCGGAGCGAACCCCCCCGGTTGATGGGTTGTTCCTCCTCTCGTTTCCCGCTATGCACTTAGGGCACGATGGACTATACGCGTCTGCAAGTCCGCAGCGGAAGCAAAATATCTTGTCTATGGGCTTGGGACAATCACGGAAGCTGTGACCAAGAACTAAGCAATTCCAACATTTCAATAAACTTCGGTCCCTCTGGATCGCTTCAAGGTGTGTTGTGGGCAAAGCCACTGTTAAATCTTGGCAAGGTTCTTCTTCGATTTCATTTACAAAACGTCGGGCAGGAGGGCGTTGTGCTGATGGCACAAAACTCGGACGTGTTGTGTCATAGTGGGATTGCGACTTTTCAATCGCACGGCATAAGTATGCTAAGTCTCTAAGACTTGAAGTGCTGTAAGTTATAAGTAACTCACTCATCCTCCTTCTGACGTTGGTTTTAATTATTTCGATTAATTCTTTTTCAGTACGCGGAACTCGCATTTTAGAATTAATATTCATAATGGCATCGTAAAAGTCAGTAAATGACTCGCCATTTTGCATCTTCCTATCAGACAGTTTCCGGAAAAGTTCGGTATCCGTCTCTAAGCTTCGGTACTGCTCAACTAATGCAGTCCTCAAATCAGACCAATTGGAATGTCGGTTCCGTTTCAAGTATACCCAGTACCATGCTTCAACTGAACCAGAGACGAAGTGATAAAAGTTCATCACTATCTCGTCCCATGGTACGTTGTTGCTGTACCGGATACATTCGAGACGGAACAAGAAGTCGTCGACGGACATATTTTTGCCGTCAAATTTCAACCCCCACTTATGATACTGAGGTACTCGGCTAGATGAAGTGGTGTTCGAACCTGTACGTCTACGCGGAGACGGCGGTGAATCATCGAAGTTAAATGTATTCATCTTTTGTAGAAAATCGTCTACGTTTGCACCCCGAGTCATTTGTGATGGGTTGACACCTTGCAAGCACAGATTTGCTCCTGGTGGATAGGTCGGAGTTGTCATGTCTGCTAACTCATCTTCTGTCGGCATATGATCTGTAAGATTTCTCCGGGCACTCTTACTGCCAGTGGGAGCATTAATGGTAACTACGCGTGCAGCGTCCGTACCATTAGTAGGCTTACTAGGAAGTTTATGTGAAGTGGAAGTTTGGAGTTGTGATACAGGTCGCGTAGGTGGTCGAATTGGAGGTGGCGGTGGAGGTTGGACTGATGCTTGAGTGAGAGGTTGAGTAGCAGTAGGTGGAGGTTGGCTATGAATGTTGCCTCGTATTATGTTAGCGACTTGCTCAAGTAGGTAGTTCTGACTTTGAGTCAATTGCTCCTGGATGAATCTTCTTTCGTCGCAACGGTGCGCTTCGATAGAAGCTGACACAATGTCCTGGATGTATGCTGAATGATCAGCAGCATCCTTACGACGTTGTGCTTCCTCTGCACTCACATCTTCTGTATCCACAGGGTTGATCCCTGTGTCATTCCCCGTTTGGTCGAAACCACCCTCCGATTGATCATCTTCCGGATCAACTGGTAGAGGTATCGGACCTACGCCTTGACCTGGTCGCAAAGGCATAATGATCACGTCACGTAAATTAGGATTGTAAGAACTTTGTTTTTCGATTTTTCGGTTTTCACCACTCATTGAACAGAGTCGATAAACAGTCGAACTATGTTCGGAATATCCGGTAATAAAAAAGAAATTAAGGGGTGAGTAGTCCGTGAGATATTTCCTCCAACGGGTGCTACTCAAGTGTCAAAAAAAAAAGGTCAGTAAAAGAAAAAAAAGGAAATACAAAAAAAAAAAGGCTTTTAAGTAAATATATACCGTGAGCTATACCTCCAACGGAAATATTTCAAAAATTCGTAACTCGGAATAACAAATAGAAGTAGGTAAGTGTAAATTGATAAGTGCTTAATACTAATTATAACTATTTATGTATTACTTGTAATAACAAGACTTATATCTTAAGAAAAGGATTATTCGAAATACCTACGAAATACCTCAATCGTGTACTTGAATAAAATGCTTAAATAGTGTAACTAATTAATTTAATAGATTCAAAATCTTATTATCAATACTTAATTAAAGAATGATTACTCTTTATACTTAATAGTCTGAAAACACAATAATGTTTGAGGGCGGGCACTATCCCAAAAATTCTCAAAAACTGCAATGTCTCAGAAACTCAAAAATCTCAATAATCTCAAAATACTCAAAAATCTCAATATGCTCAGAATGCTCAAAATACTCAAAATACTCAAAAAAATAATAAAAAAAAATTAATAAACTGGGTGTATCATAAAGGATTCGGGAGGTGGTACCCCCACTTTCTATGGAATTTGGCGTGTACATTTCGGTTCGGTTACTGAACCAAAAAAAAAACAAAAAAAACTTAGTGTGTGTGGACTTGTTAAACTTTACTGCGTTCTGGATATTCAAAGAAAAGACAATTCTTCATAAACACAAAGTTGATCGGGTAACCAATGGTAACATTACGCTACTGCAGACGTACATCGGGTATAAAGACACCAATTACCGGTTAGCGCTTCATGTCCCTTTGATTACCGTCACTTCCTAACGAAAATCAAAACTGACTGAAATCTTCAAATACAAACTGGGTAATATAATAATTAAAAGTGAAAAGTTGATTTTCAGGTGAAACCAATTGGGTCGTAGTTGAACGAATGACCAGCTTCTGCAGCTGACGTGCGTCGGGCAAAAAGCTCCAACCACCGGTCAGAAGACCTGCTCATACTATTCTCCTACGATCAGGATCTCAGACATCATTTACAGGATATATCGACACCTCAGCAACTGACGATCGGGCGCAATGGCTGCCCAACCCGGACAGAGATCGAAGACAAACCTATGTGACAAAAGGTAAGGGAAAGTGGATAGACCTAATGCAACAGACTGATTCGGGACATATCACCAAACCACTGGACAAAATAGTGCCTATGCCAACAATCTCGATGACGTTCCTCTATCTAAGATTCTTGATCACCTAAAAAAAAAACTTAAACCAAAAACTGAAAAATTCTCAAAAATTTCAAAAATTCTTAACTTCTCTCTACATCACTCTGAATCGACCTAACTTTAATCAATTCAAATCTAATCTTCTCAAGCTAATTCGGGCCCCACGTTGGGCGCCATCTGTAACGTAATATTTAATTATTATATGGGATATTTATTATTATTAAGAAGAATGGAAATCCAAGTATCCGTAATGAAAGAATTCGGAAATACAAAAAAAAAATATATTCCGACATTCAAACATTCAAATATTTTCTTATTCCTGTTCAACTGTCAGTAAGCCCTGGCCTTCCCTCTTTGATACCCTATGGATGACAAAATGAGGAGACAATGCCTTCCAACAGCTGCACCTATCGGGGAGGAAGTAGAAAGAGAGACAAGCATCCCATATACCCTTGACTCCTATATCAAGGATCTATAACTCCAGAGTCCATCATCTACATATCGTATACCTAGTAATTTGTAAATGAAGACCAAACAACAAAATACTTACAGGACGATAGCAATGCCTCTTCCCCCTTCTAATCCTCTCCCTATTTCTTAAATATCCTGTTCATCCCGTTCACAGAAGCATGAACTATCCACCGGCCCACCATAGGTCCTGACCACAAAACCCCATGGAACAGCCTAGAGGGTGCCCGATGCCATGCTCATGCCTATCCGTTACAAGTACTAGATGTTCCGCTTGTAACTGTATCACAATGTAGCCTACACCTGGAAACCATGAACCTTAACTATACTCCCATAACTATACCTAGACCACGTATGCTGACTCAAACTATATTATCTTCATATCCAGAGACTTCGCTCCAGTTTGCATCTAAATGTCTGGTTATGGCTATTTGATTTTCGCGAATTGGGATGAAATTAACCTTTTGTCGGCAACGCTCCCTTTCTAATTGACCACTCGAGATGAATGGCCAACCAGAACGGCATGCGACAACGCAAGGTTATGGCCGAGATCGACCGTCGCGGTGGCCGGCAGTACCCTAGCCTCGACTAGCTCAGTCCGGCCGCGGGCACTTGCTCCGGGATCTATACGACCGGTGTTACCTCTTTTTTTTCTTACACTGCCGACCGGTGAACTTTGGTGGTCAAGTTCGAATAATGAATGTTTTGAAGCTTAATGGCCCTCATAACCTTCGAAGAGTAGACGGTATTGAATTGATTAGTGAAGAACAGGTTATTCTACAGTGCACCTCCTATTAGCTGGAGTGAACGTAGACGAGAGGAGAGAATCGGTTATATTATTACTTTTTTTTTTTCCACAGAACGTAAACCATGTAAAGAAACGTTTAAAGCTAACCATAGATAGACGTGGTTGCTATGGCTAATTACTACTATCTACGCGTTCGGCCGCCACGATGATATGCCGAGCGCGGATGTAGAGGTGACTAACTAACAGGGGAGGGAGGATCTAAGATGGTTACCGATCCCCCTGGCCTCATAACCCACCCGATTTGATGCCACAAATCACCTCTCGTGACATCAACCTTGGTTGACCGCAGACCTTGAGCCCCCATGACTCAATAACTTTTAATGGGCAACCCCTAAACAGACAAGCAAGCAAAAAGTTGCTTGCTCAAGCGCTCATCCAAACTAAACTCTAATACCTATCAGGACACTATATCCTCAACCTTCAACTCTAAACTCTACATCAAAATAAGTGAATGTACACATGCCATAATCCATTCCAAAGAATGAGTGAGGGATACCACCCTCCCTAGTTTGAACTTACTCCATATCTGCAACTAAATTCATAAACTCTTATCAGTAAAAATATCCAAATCTTCTTCCCATGTCATGAAATAAAGGAAAGCGAAAAACCAGGAATTTTTGTGACAACGTTATAAAATATTGTTTTATTCAATTTTTAGTATTCTTAAAAATCTACTTATGGTTACCTTAAAAAAAAAAATAATAAGTGTAATAGTAAAGATGCCTACGCTATCTTTGAATTTCAAATCAAAGGATACGTATACAGCGTATTCTCTTGGTATTTTTATCTTGAAATAATAGTTTAAGTTATATTACTTTGTATATATTTAAGATAGTTCAACTATCTATATTTTCTTTTTTTTTTTTTTGTGAGGAAGTCTATACTTAAAAAGGTGCTTAACGTTTACGTTAACAATTACAAATCTTTAGAACATTTCAATGATTCATAAAAAAAAATTTGAATTTGATTTTATTATTTAAAGAAAATCCAAGTGTAAAATAAAAAAAAATTTAAAGAGAAACAATAACAGTGAGAGACGCAAGAATGGAACTAAATCCAACTAAAGAAAAAGTGAGATAAATTCCGCGGACCGAATGAATTGACACCATGAACGAATTGGTTTCGATGCTTAACGCGGCGCGGCAAAATATAGTCAACGACTGAAATCGTTTATCTCAAATCTTGACAAACGCGACAAACAACACAACAATTGTATACAATATGACCATAAGACAACATATGTCTATACCTATAATGTAATTCGAGTAAGAGGAAGGTAAGACCTCATAATAAAGACGCGAGAATTTAAAGAGTGTAATGCGGATATCCGTCTAATTCAATACTCAACATCAAAAAAAAGTAATAAGGAAATTCTTCTCACGACCACACAAGAAAAACCCAAATCAGTAATCCCAAAAAAAATAAACCATATAATTGAGATTACAACTCGTTCTCTCTCTTATAATCGATTAAGCAATTGATAAATTGATAATATAGTTGAAATGTAAATTCAATACAACACTACCAATAGGGTAGTGAGGAAACAAATACTAAATATCGAAGCCTCGGAAGTGCACTCCAGATTGCTGAAATCAAGATGGTTAAATATATATGTTTTCAATTGATCATCAAAATTACCCCTATCGATTATTAAAGTAATACGAGTTCCCCTCAGGTAAACTAGAGTGAGTGATAGTAGGGTGTGTTTCATAGGTACCGGATACTAGGGAGTAGAATTCTTTCTACTTATAATCGTTAGTATACATACGATCACGACGACAATGATCAAAATAGACACGGGCAACACGGTAGCAAAGGATATAGTGCCTATAACGATAGGTCACCTCCAGTAGGTAAGTAAAAAAAAAAGATCTGCGTAAACGCGAGTGAGTAAATCAAAATAAAATGTAGCTAACAGCTAAATGAATTAAGTATAAACGTACGCGACGTTCAAATACTAACGCGATTGGTCGCTACCGACACACAAAAAACAAGAAATTTAAAGTTGTCTAGGAAGACTAAGTGCAAAAAAAAAAATTTATATCAATGGAAGTTAGGTATTTCAAACCGAGGATATCGCTTATAAAGTCGCGGAGTGTAGTGGATACGAGCACGGGCTCCAAAAGTATAATTTAATCAGTATAAATGAATTGGATTTGCCAAGGTAGGTATATAAGACACTTGGTTTTAAACTTTAAATGTATGACTATCCTTGATTCAATTTAAAATTAACACTCACTGGTAAACTTTGCTCAAATGCATGCACTGTGATAACACAAATAATCCTATAATAATAATAAGACAGGTACTAATAATGATACGAATGATCAATAAAAATAAATATCGTTGGGCTTCTTAGCCAGGACAACCTCGTCCTTTAAACCAATAATAATGATGGAATACCACCGTCCGTGGCAATTGGATGTGTACGCCGACGTCGACAGCGTCAATAGCGTCGACTACGCGTTTGTAGCGTATGGATTTGTGGTGTTTGAGCTTCGTCGCTCCCACAAAGGACACAAATAAATTAAATGCCAAAGGATTACCTGGATTTTTGATGATTCAGTATGTTTTATACTTCTTTCTTTATTTATTCGGTAGGTCAGGAACGGTTGATAACACTGCAACATAAAGCTGATATATACAAGCTGCTACATCCGTTGATGCTTCACAAAAATTGTTCATAGATGAGGTGTTGATCTGCTGCTGGACCGGCATCTGCAATTATAGTGCACGCCTGACGTCCTGATGTGGAATTCCCACGAAGTTAGACGTCTATTTGGATCCCTCGCAGTGGTTCCTTAGCTCTGATGTGGTTGAGTAATGTATGATTACTGTCCAGTGTATTCACTAGATCCTGAATGCGTACTCTGATGCGCCGAGAGGGCGTTAGATTATGCTCATAGAAGCAAGATGTCTTCACGGAATGACTCAAAGGAGGCGGTAGAGGTGATGAGGCGGCGACCGTTGACGAGCCGACGAGCGGATCAACGTCCAGCGGTCGCGTAGTTACGTTGCCTCTAATGCCAACGTAGTGACGCCAGCCAAGAATTGGAGACGCTGTGGATTGTGCCGTAAAGATTTTCGCACTAGTAGGACGTCCTCCAATAGGATCTAAGTAATTGGTGCTTCCAAGTAAAAAGGAAGAAAATCAGGTAGATATGTGTAGGAATATCACTCAAGGAGTTATATTTTCCTATATACGGTATATATTTTAACACACGTGGCATACGGAATCGGTTAGCAAAGCCAACAAAAAAAAAAAAAATCAATCTGTGGTTCGCCACATGTTCCTTTATGGATGTGGATTTTTTTTTTTTTTCTCTCAGGAAAAAAAATTTCGATAGGAACGATGAAGGAAATCCTGCAGCCTCGTTTGCTCGTCCTATTTGTGATGGCTCCTTGCTTGTTCCTATCCTGGGGTGGGTGTGTGGTTCCTATATAATCAAAAAGGAATATCAAATTTAGATATTTCCTATCTGACGCCGTGGACAATTCTCATCGAATCGAAGCAAATACGATATTCGCTTTGTTTCGATAAATATTAATTCAATATGCTTACCTTATTTTAAGGATTAATCCTGTGTTATTGATGAAGTTTTTCCAATTGCATATGCAATTGGAGGGATTCTCACCTGAGAAACCTGAATTCGAAGAATAAAAAAAAAATAAAATGGGCGCGGCTGCTTTATATCAGAGCAGTTCTGCGGCGGAGATGTTTCCTGGTTGATGTCTGGCTTCTAAATGAAATCCACATTCAACTTTCTAGTTTATCTTCCCCACTTTCCAGGTAGCCGTACGCCATTTTGACTTTTTCACTTCCTCCGTTCCATCACTCGTTCCAACACAAGTACCGAGTTAGATGGTACAGAAAGTCGAGTCTTTATGGGTAGTGCTCACTGAACCGAACCAAGAAGTGCGATCAATTGCCATGCATTAAGTATGTCGGGTGGCATGAATAGATGAGGATATCCTCCTAAAGGATGTCTGGTGAACAGAATGACGTGTTTATATCTATTCATAGTACATATATTTGCAGTTGGCAAATGTCAATTTCTCGATATTTTCTAGTACGTCAGAGGACAATTCCGATCAAACATAATCCATGTATGGTCAATTGGACTACGGATAGAATAACGCTTTGCGATTTTCGTTATCTTGGTAAGACATGACTTAAATTTGTCCGGTGACAGTTTTAGCAAGAATTATAATTGCGATTCGTCTACTTCTGCATGCCACTGGTTTATACTCAGGGTGTGAACATCGTAAGTATATTTATGACAGGTTATATACTATGTAATGATATGACCTTATCCATTCACTGATCTGATGGGGAATTTAATCGATTCTGACGTTTGGAATTTATCTGTCCAAAAAGGATTTTGATCTGCAAAAATGCTCACAAAGTGGACCAAGTACGAATGATTATTACCTTCGCCACATCATGGGTCATGCGTCTGTTTGGCACATATCAGATCTTAGCCATTCATAACACTACTGTGGGTATTAATAACACTTGTCATGCATCTAAGAGTAAAATGAAGCTAAACCAATTTGCTTAGTGGCGTCACCAATACTTGTATCTAACACTCTAATTTGTTCAGAACCCCATTCCTTTTATTCCCAATCCAATTAATTGACAGATGACAATCGCTATTTTCACCGGCCTGTCAATTTTCGCATGCCCATAGTTTGTATTCTTTCTACTTTTTCAACAGTGTGGCTGTCATGCATCTTCGTTCTGTGTGAACGAGGTCTAAATACCACAAGAGCGAGTAGCCGCATACTCGTCTCTTTTCGTACTTCCAGAAAATCATGGAACAGACAAAACTGGGGAAGCAGACAGAGATTTGGAATGTATTGGAAGTCCATTCTGGAAATGGCATTTTTGTCTGGGTGGATTTTATTTGTGGAATCCTTTCAGGAGTGGAACAAAATGAATGCGTTCAAGGTAAAGTGAGTCTACGAATAATTTCGCTGGTAGATGGCGTTGGTAGGAAATTTATTTGCATGCCGTTCTGCAAAAAGTTTTCCCTACAGAGAATCGATCTGAATACTTTTCTGTCAAACGTCAGATGAGAAATAATTTGTTATTTTTTGTTGTTTGTTGTGAAATTGTGCCTGTCTGTAATAAATAAAACAAAAATAAACAAATAATGAACGAAAAACTTAATATGTACTTTAATTATCCACTTAATTATCAATTATCTAATGATTACTTTTTCCAATGACAAAAGACAAAAATGAAATGACAAAAAGTATACTTCAAATTGACATGGATACAGAAAACAAGTTTCATTCAAAAGGGCAATTCTCGATTTTGAGAACAATTCTTCCAAGTTTGAATGAAACTCGCTATGAGAGAATTTCATATCCATAGGTACTCTTCAATATTTGACAGTCTTCCTATTTTAGCCCGCAAAAGTTAAACACAACTACAAATTTGGACCTAATGAAAACGTTATATAAGGGTTTCCTCTACTGAAGGGTCTTCTTCAAGAAGTCGACAAAGAGATTCATCTTCTCAATTAAAATTAGGAAAAACCTACTGCAAAAAGCTGCGAAAAATTATTGTTTTCTTGAAGTTTTTAAATGTTGTAAGAAATGTGTTGTTCGACGGGTTCGTTAAATTTTCCACAGTTTTAGTAATTGCTGGGTGCATGCATAACAAACTCTAGGCAGAATTGCTTTCGTGATTATTCTCCGTCGGGACCTAAGGAAACACCGTCATTTAAGGCTTATATACTCGTACCACCAAACTTTTTTTTTTACTCACCAATCAGTATACATAATGTGCTTAGATCGATGGAGTCATTGGGATTGGCCGATTGGGACATGTCCTTCACAAAATTCACAAATAATACGACTATATTTTCAGTTAAGAAAATGTTATAATACAAAATTTGTCAGTCGGCTGTCAAACATACAGTGCTACACAAAAGTTTGCGTACAGCGATAAAACAACGAAAAAGAGAACCATTACTCGTGAACGGTAAATGATAATTTTTTTTTGTAAATATATTTCAATAAAACAATTTTCAAAGATTCATTTAGTCCAAAATAAACTCAATATTTTTATTTTTATTCAAACAAATAACCAAAAAAGTAAAAAAAGGTTTAAAATCCGTTACATAAAAGTTTGCGTACAGCTGTAAGAGAAATGAAAAAAAGTTAAAAAAAATTAATAAAAATAAATATCACTTTATTACTTCCGGCATCAATATTTTGTTGGATATCCTTTCAGTCTTATTACCTCCTTCAAACGGTTTTGCATGGATGCAACAAGTTTTTCTGTGTAAGAACTACTTATATTATTCCATTCGAATAGTAAAGCGTCTTTTAGTTGGGTTTTATTTCGAATATCGTGGGCACGGATTTTCCTTTCCAGTGCATCCCACACGTGTTCGATTGGGTTAATGTCTGGGCTTTGAGGGGGAGTTCGTAGTTGGTGTGGGGTATTATATAAGAGCCACATACGCGCGTTATATGCGGTATGTTTGGGGTCATTATCTTGCTGGAAGTAGTAGTCGTTTGAAATACCCAGCATCTCGGCACTAACTGTTAAATTTTTTTTGAGGATATCAATGTACACAAACTGATTCATGATTCCTTCTACTATTTCCAGCTTACCTACCCCTGAAGACGCCATACAACCCCACACCATAAGACCTCCACCACCATGCTTCACAGTCTTCACTGTGCATTTCGGATTTAGGGCATCATTTGGCCTTCTCCACACCCTAAGGCGACCGTCAGACCCGAAAATATTATATTTTGATTCGTCCGAGAAAATTACCTTGCGCCAAAATTCGGGAGGCTTGTTAACGTACTCCTTGGCGAACGCAAGCCGCTTTTGTCTATTCACTTTGTTCACTAATGGCTTTTTTCTGGGTGTGCACGACTTAAACCCATTTTGAACTATGGTTCTTCGAACTGTTTCTGGGTGCACTTTAGTGTTATGATGGGCTTCAAGTTCAGAGCTGATCATCCTAGCTGTAGTGAAGTGATTTTGATCCACCATACGCTTTATCACCCGCTTATCTCTTACTGAGAGCTTCGATGGTCGGCCGGATCGGGACTTAGATTCGACCTGCCCTGAGTTCCTAAAGCGATCTATGGTTCTCTGAATCGTTGATCGACTCCTGGACGTTTGTTTTGCAATTTCGCCGTAGGACATTCTTTGTTTCACGTAAAGATTGATAATCAACTCCCTTTCACTAACACTTAACTCTTTTTTCGACATTTTCTTGTTTTAATTTCGCGAAATTTAAAAAAACAATCAATCAATTTATGTGTCACATGCGAACAAACAACAATGTACTGCAATTGAAACATTCCGTTATTTGCACAGTGTGTAACGAAAGAGTGTTATTATCTGTACGCAAACTTTTGTGTAACGGATTTTACACCTTTTTTTCCTTTTTTGGTTATTTGTTTGAATAAAAATAAAAATATTGAGTTTATTTTGGACTAAATGAATCTTTGAAAATTGTTTTATTGAAATATATTTACAAAAAAAAAATATCATTTACCGTTCACGAGTAATGGTTCTCTTTTTCGTTGTTTTATCGCTGTACGCAAACTTTTGTGTAGCACTGTATGTGAAATGTCAATCTAAAACTTAAACTAGAAGAACGTATTTTGCACTGCTGTGAGTATTTCATGTAGTAAATTATTTAATGTTGATGGTTCAGACCAGGAGTAAGACAAGGTCCCAAAAGGACAGTCGGGTTCACAGTTGAGATAAATCTTTGTGTAGCCAAAGAGAGAGTTAGCTCTTTAAGCATTATTTTTGTTGGTTGATCAGCGTCCTGCATAAATATAAAAGTGAATGAAAAAGTAATGTGCAGTGATCTACTACAATTAATTACCAGCTTTAATTTTCGTTTCAAAAATCAAAACCCAGCAAAATAAAAAGGATTTTGAAACTTATGCATAATGATTTCGTAGTGTGAATTTTCATTTTGTATGCAGTGTATATCTTCAATTATTTCGGTTTTTCCGCTTCATAAATTAATCCCTAACCCGGATGCCAAATATGCCAGCTACTGGCAAGACAGTTGCAATCAGGGTTGGCCGAATTTACTACACTACATTTACTACATCATTAACTACGCGTAGTTAATTCAATAAACTACACGCCTTATTTACTACAATTTGTTACGTTTGCTACATACACGTAGTAAATATAGGAAAAATGGAATAATTGATATAAATTTATCAAGTATCAAATTCAAGATTCGAGAATCAAGAGCCTTGATTAAAGACCAACGAACAACGAGATTTAAGAATTTTTATTTGTATGTATTTTATAATGTATGTGCATTTGTTGTACCTTATTGTACATTTGCACCTTACAAATTACCTACAAAAATAAAAAAATCTAAAAAGAAAAATTGAAACCAAGTAGACATTCAGTTTAGTTTTAATAGTCTTCCAAGACCAACCGATTTGCAAACTGTAAATCGTAAAAAAAACTGTAAAACTGACTGCTGACAGATAATTTGACAGTTCAAACTACGTCTGCTACATAAACTACATTTAACTACATTTAATTACATAAACTACATTAACTACGTAGCAGACGTAACAAATGTAGTTTTTTCTAAAAAGTGACAGTTCGGCCAACTCTGGTTGCAATACGTTTACATTTTCCACTCACACAGCCAACTGGAACACAGATAGGTATCTGACAATTAATAGTATAGTAACTTGCTTGCCAGTAGCTGGTATGTATGGTGTCGGCTAGCAACACTTGCCAACACTTTTGCTATAGTAATTAACTGCCCTGGAAAAATCACGAAGCTGTAGCTGCAGCTGAAGTTAAGTTAACTTGAACTTCAACTACTTTTTGCACTATATCGAAAGCTTCAATTGTACCCGTGAGCCGTGATATAGGAATTTCGAACATTTAACTTTGACAGCGCCACGTCCTACAGCTGCAGCTACACCATTGTGTTACTTGGTGATAAGTGATAATCACAATCTACAAATTTTGTATGGGTAAGCTGATTTTCTCATCTATAACTAAATAGCTAGCTATCACAAGAAATAGTCACAACAATGTGGTTGTCACATGTGACTATCACCATTGTATGTACATAGAACCTAATAGCACTATCACTTCGGAGTTTTGCAAGGCATTTACTCATTTTAGATTATAGAAGATGAAGGAAGAGGTGGAAGGGAATAAGGAACATGCTGAGAATTGCCATTATACGATTTCAAAAAGTGATAAGTGTTAGAGGGAGGAGAACAAATTGATTTTGTTTTTACACATTTGCCACACCATATCACAAGCGCTCTTAGCGGCTAAAAAAAATTCTAAAAACTCCCATGTGATGGTACTATAGGTTCTATATACAAATACAATGCTATCAGCCGATTCTACCCTTGAATACGGGCAGAATTGTGACATTTAATGAAAAACCAATTATTTTGAAGTGGGCAACAATTAACGGTTTATCTAATTTAGAGGCGGTAAGTTGGCTTCATAAATAATTTTTCGATTACAGAATTTTCGGACCACATAACTTTAAAAACTGAAGTAATAAAAAATAAAAGATATCGAATAGAATAGAATACGCTTAAAAAAATAAAATTCTCTATGAAGTGGACAAAGTGAAGAAAAGCGCTTCCTATGGAATGATACGTTTGATGTTTGAAAATAATCCTCAATCAATATATTGAAAAAGGAACAAAGCATGTGATTTGCATGGAAATCGGCAATTGAATTTGATATTGTATATATGTATATCATCTGTTAGTACTCTTAATAAGCGGAACGTTATGTGCCTCATCTATATGGACGACGAACAAAAGCACCAGATTAAAGAGGGTTTTGTCTAGGTATATCACAAACAGAAAACATGTTTCATGAAATTACTATAAAAATATAAACTATATCATGCTCTAAATGATGGCTGATGTAAGTATCAGTAATACCTAAAACGTTTATTTTATTTTATTTTATTTTTTTGAAAAATAAAAGTTAATGAAGGTGATTTCGTCGATTTCGATGCATATTAAGATATAAGCAAGTTTCAGTATAAAATCTTTGCTTTTTTCATGGTTTACGAAAAATGCAAAACACATTTTTTAAAATGTATTTTCTGTGGCCTTAACTTTTAACAAATTTTTTGTATGTTAATAAATATAAAATTGGCATAGCTGCGGGATCTAGAAATAAAATTTTTCTTAACAAACAGGAAAAAATACAATTACATTAATTTGCGTATTCGTTGTTCAATTACTGGTAGCACAGTAAATAAAAAGCCGTTTGTCACGCACAAAGTTTTCCAGCAGTATATCCTCTTCCATAGAATGGGTGTATTATATTGTATTTGGTGTGGAGTTTGTAACATAGAGAAGTAGTACCGTTAGGCATAGAAAAGTATGTATATTCTTTCACAGAATCAAAAGAAGAGTCGATTTAGCGATGTACGCTGTCCGTTCGTTCTTATATATACTCTCTTGAGGTCGCAGTTTTTGAGCTCTCGAAAGCTTAAATTGGTTCAAGAGAAATTCTTAGTTTTTTAGCCGGTAGAATATTTTTGGTTTTGGGAGAGTGGCTGCCGCCCACTTTTCATAACAAACTATATATAAAACTTATTCTTGCGAGTAAACGGTACTTATAATAATACTTCAAGCCCAAATTTTGTGTGTGTCACAGCCAAAACTAAATGTCTTGTGTATGAAAAGAAATTAAATTTCGGGCTTTGCTTACGCCAGCCAACTTTTAATAAAAGAACAAAAAATATAGTTTTTTTTTTTAATTTAAGTACCAATTATTATCAAAAATTTAATTACGATGGCATTTAGTGTTTAAATTTCTTAAATGAAATTTAAAACACTCCCACTTTTTAGGGGACGTTTACGTTCAAACAGTCTAAATCGTTCTGTATTCCTGGGTTACGTAGCAGGGTGTGTGTGCAGATAATTGTTAAGATACGCCCATAATTATCATTTTTATTCAAAATCCAATTTTTTTAAATTCGAACAAAAGGTGCGAATACAAATGGTTTTGCTTTGGCAATAAAAAGTTTTAACTTTGGGCGTGGCACACGCCCTTATTGCGCTAACATTACTTGAATATCGAAATACTTTTTGAGCAATAGCAACTACTCAATTTTGAAAAATTTGGTAAAAAGTAAAAAATATTGGCTAAAACTGGTAAGCCCGAAATACGGTAGCAAGCAAACGTTAAAAAACCTTTAGTATTAAAAATTTAGATATCATCATTGTATATGAAATCTATAGTAGTCTGGTGGAGAACGAGTAAGAGATAACGGGGTTTGGAGACTCATAGATGTCGCTGATAATTATCACATATTTAAGCCTTTCCACCTACATTTTCTCTCCAAAACGAGAAATTTGGAAAAAAAGGTTTGGAGACTCACGGTGTCGCCACAGTCGATCCTGCTATCCATATTACTATAGATTTCATATACAATGATATCATCTTTTGGGTGCTATAAATGATACTTATGTCCATTAATGGCCAAATTAATAAAACTGTCATTCCGTTTTTATCATATTATTATATTATTGTAGCCAAAAACTAAAAACGCAGTTCTCTTAAAAACACTAAAAGACTATAACAGACAAAGTTTAATCAAAAACGTTAGAGCCATTTTCGAGCAAATCAGAAAAAACCAAACAAATTTTTGGCTAGAACTCAACGGCTCGTTGTATGGCAGCCACCGTTTAGAAAAGCTTCACTGAAAAACTTGTTATTTTTGTTACGACCATTTAAGAAGAAATGCTTAAGGTTAGCTAAATTTTAAGTTTAATCGAAATCGTTAGAGCCGTTTTCGAGAAAATCCAAAATGAAAAGACGTTTCTTGAAAGTTACCAGTCTTAGTCGGACTAAAACGAAAAAAAATTAAATGCACGACTGGGTCACACGAACTTGCTATAACGTATGACAGTCTTGAGATTTGGATAAAAATATTTTTTTCAAAATTCTTAAATATGTATATATACACTAATTTGAGCTGAAAAAAAGTACGCCATTTTATTTCTTGGACAAATTTGAATTTATGAGAATAAATTTATAAAAATCTGTGGAGCGGTTTTTGAGAAAAAAAGGTTTTTTATAAAACTTTTTGAAAACATTGTCCAAAAAACATTCAAAAACGCCAGGTTATAGGTATTCAGCAAATGCATTTATTTATAATTTTTGAAAAAAATTTACAAAAGCAGATTATAGGTACTATAAGGCAAGTTATGTATTCGTCGAAAAAAAAAAATTTTGAGATAACAATCAAACATGAAATTACGATGATAGCGAAGACGAAAAAAGATGGTCTAAAAATGCTGTCCGTCTGTATGTATAGAGACACCTACAGCCCAAACGGCTGGGCCGAATTGCTTCAAACTTGGTATATAGTTTTTTAGGTATTGTACAGAGGGGAAATTGAAATTTTTGTTTAGCTCAAAAAATAACGGTACCTCTGCCATATAACCGTTACGTAAAATCTTATTTTTCTCAGTAACGACTCTAACGATTTCGATTAAAAAAAATCAGTGTTGCTTTTTAGGTACGATCAATCATATGGCTGAAAAAAAGTTTAAAAAAATGGCTAAGAACGGTACTTTATATTATATAGGACCGTTTTTTTGCTTTCGACTATCTCGAAAACGACTCAACCGATTCTTTTGAAATTTCACACATATATAGCTGTAGGTAGCTCAATTTGTACTGCATACCAATATTTTTGAAAAATATTTTTATTTAAAAAGAAAATTTAAAAAATTAATATTTTGAAAACTGCTTACTAATTTTTTTTTTTTAATTATAAATAAATGTATTTGTTGAATACATATGAAATGGCGTTTTTGAATTTTTTTTGAATTTTTTTTTGAAAAAAAACCAATACTTGACCTATAGAGCAAGAAAAAAACTTGTCAAATATGTGGGTAACAACAAATGTTTTCGAGTTTTCTGTGAACCATAAAACTGCACAAGTTTCAATCAAAAACCATTTTATTTTTTTAAATGCATCAAAATCGAACTTATATCATCGTCCTAAATTTTTTATTTTTCATGAAAAACTAAGGTTTTAGATATGTATGACACACCCACATGAATATTTGTAGGACAAATTTGGTACCAAATAGTTTGTCACAAACGAGCTCATGTTGGAATTAAACAGATCGTTGCAAATGTTCTGTAGCTCTCGCTTATAATTTTTTCATGCAAACATGCAAAGATTAAAATCTTGAAAAAATCTAAAATTTTTGAAGATAATAGTCCAGTCGACAGGTGGAAAATAGTGGGTTTAGTGGAAAAGGTCAGAAGTTAATGAAACTTGGTGATTTCGTCCAGGGATAATTAATTAACATTATGCTAAGTTTTTGACCTCAAGGACCCTGTGGAAAAATAAGAGGGAGGAAAAACTGCAATTTTGTCAACCTCGATCCAAAAATTTTTGTATGGCAATTCGTTAACAAGAAATGGAAAAAGAGGTTTTCCCTCAATATAACGTCCAACGGAGAAAGCATATTTGACTTTTTATAGAGCGTTAAATTTTCTAAAATTTTGATAGGACAAACATTATTATATAACAATTCGTTACCAAGATATTGGGCTTCGAAAAACAGGTCAAAAACTGAGCAAATGTTAGTTAACTGCCCTTGAACAAATTTCCCAAGGTTCATTAATTTCCGACATTTCCCCCCCTAAAAGTACGTTTCGACTGGACTTTAATACAAGTTACACTCAAATTGACAGCAAGCGACCATTTGTCTAAAGAGCTGGTAAGTACGGAAGCATTTTGCTAACGTAGGATAGGAATTCTGCAGTTTCAACAACTACATAGGTACCTACTCTGAAGAAAGTGTTCAAAAAGGTAGTTTTTAATTTTTTTTTAAATTAACTGCAATAAGGTTCTAGTAAAGTGATTATTACCAAATACCTTAAAGATTTGAACGAATGAAGGCCAAGATTAGCAAAATTTTGACATAAGAATGATGTCTTCTACTATTTTGATATTGCTAAAGACATGGGTTTTTTCCAACTACCTATACTTAAAAATCGTCCATGATACTTCCTCAAGTTCAAACAGTCGCTTCCATATAGAAATTTTTTGTATATAACATTCACATTTTATTTGAAAATAAGTAAATCACATATCTACACTTACTTAAATATCAATAATTACGAAAACTTCATATTTTTTGTTCTTATCGTCTTGATGCACCTGCATCGCCGAGTAAGTTATCGCCTTGACTTCGGTTCCCTGAGGGTGTTTGCCAATTACAAAAGGTTCTCCATAACACAAACACTCAATTGAAAAAGTTTCCAAGTCAAACTTGGTAATTTGAAGTCGTCTACAGATAAGGTTAGGTTCGCAGGAGAAGAGGAACAGCAGTTCGTCGAGAAAGTGGAAGAGCAGACCTTCAACATCATCCCCCTGTGCTTCGATTTTATAACAAGATTCTACCGAGACATACTCCAACTCTGTCATGTATCCAAACATGGCCATGCCACATTGCTCGAATGCTTCCTTGAGTGAATCACCCCATGCGTGTAACCTAAGAAACAATTAAAATTATGAATGAAATCTATAGAACCGGCGCGGTGTACGATATATGATTTGGTGTAATCTTTACAAAGACAAAGCTACTTACTGTACATCAGCTGTGTGGTCAAGGTCTGTAATAAATAATACGGTAAGCTGTCAGTTATATGACGAAATAAGTGCGGGAGTTTCATTGATGGACCATTAAGTTTCTGAGGGTTCAGTTCAGAGTTTGATACTTACATTCGTATTTTATCTCGGGAAGGAAGTAGTCTTCTCGGCTAAATTCCACTTCCATTTTATACAAATTTACTTTATTTTTCGAGTTGTAATTAATTTCAAAATAAAATGAAATCAGTCATCAATTTAAAATTAGTAATTATCACACTGGCAAAATCACTTTGTTGACATCTTTTAAACGAAAGAATTTCAGAAATGTCAAAATGACATTCGATGATTTTGTTTGTGGTGGGGGATACTTTAACGAATGATTCACTTTTCGAATATGATTTAGTACAATTTGATTTTGATTTCGAAAGCGGATATACGAGGATTTTGGTGGCAGTTAGCAATTTAAATTTGAACCTAATCATTAGGGGTATAACCCAACGTCGCCGTCGCGACGAAAAGCCACATCGTGAATGTCATAGTTGTAAGCTTTTTCACTGAAATTACCATTAGAAATGAGAAGATAATGTAGTGTTCGTTGTTTTTCCGCAGTCCGGTGATTTTTTGTTGCTTCCTACTTTCTTCGGCTTTTGGCGATAGAAAGTGTTCGTATTTAAGGCAAGACCGCACTAGGTGGAACTGTACTGCACTACACGATTTTTCTCCAAATCGGACGAAAAATTGAATTAAACTGCAATTGGTCCATATGACACGTTATATCGTTTTAATTTGAAGTACATGGTACTCAAACTTTTGTTACAACAATAAATTAACGTTTAGAGAGCAATGCCTCAATTTCATGGGACCGATGACGTCAAAAGCACAACACTTTTTTTTTGCAATAATCAAGCAATGTATTTTTGCTTTCTTTTGCTCCTTTCTTGTTTGTTTCTTGTATAAAAAGCTTTGCTGGCATACATGCAAGTTACTGTCAAGCAAGTTTGTGGAAAGTACTTTTTTCACAACGTGTGTCGCATCGATTAAGGTAGTTCCACATTATCCCACAGTGTAATACGACATGTCAAAAATGTGTGATGAAACAGATGTATAATAGTGTGGAAACAGAATATGACAGCGCAGATCTCATACGATTTGACATGTGTTTAGATCTGAAATATTTTTTTAGGATTGAATGTAAAACCATCACACATTCCTTCACACTTTTTTTTGACATGTCGTACTACACTGTGGGATAGTGTGGAACTACCTTTAATAGGACTTTCCACTGGTAGATGCATTTTTGTATATGAAAAGAGTTTATTTTTACATAAACATAAAGTTTTCCCCATATTATAATTTTAAATTGCTATACTTATAGAACAACTATTGGTTTTTTGCGTTTTTTAACGTCAAGCCTAAACGGATTGAAAGATTTTTTAAATTTCATTTATACCAATAAAGAAAAAAAGCTGGTGAGGTTTTTTATTTCGCTTAAGCCTGCCTGGTTCCTTTTAAGTAATTATTTTTTTTTTTTCGTTTTGGATTTGCTTGAAAACGGCTCTAATAGGGTTTTTACACTGGACCAAAAACTCAAAAAGTTTACGAAACCTAGTTGGAGCATTCACACTGAACAAAAACTAGGTTTTGTTTGATGTTTCATGAATATGTGAGTGTTTGAAAGTACTTTTTCCAAAAAATCCGTTGACATTTAGCGCAATTCACACTCAAATAAAAAATACACCTCGCTTTTTCTTTCTTTTGTCGGTAAAAATCCCATACTCTGAGAACACTACACTGTTTAATCGACTAGTTGATGGTGCCAAAAGATCAGTTTGTTTTCACATACTTGCGATTGCAAGTAGGTTTTGAGGAGTTTTATCAAAAACTACTAGTTTATGAAAGAGAAAAATGTATAGGAAACCTTGTGGTTTTGGTGTAGGTTTTGGGGTTTTAGATAAAAACCGAGTTTTTGATCCAGTGTGAAAAGCCTATAATCATTTTATTTAAACTCATAACCTAACCAACAAAGGTCTTTTTTCGAAAAAATGCGTTTTATGTTTTTGGCTTTAATGGCCGTAACGAAAATCTGGTTTTTTCAAATAGCCATATAAAATTGGCAACGGCTTGATCGAATTCACTCAAACTTTGTTTGGCATAGTTTTTCATAGTTTTCTATAAGATGGCATTGCTTTTTCGTCCTTTCTAAACCATGGCCCGCCCCTATACAAAGAGCCACTCAGTTTTAGTTATGACTTCTTATATTTTCTTAATAAATGAAAAACGTCTGAAACAATTTTTATTAAACTTAAAATGTATTTGTAAGAAAGCTGCGTTTTTGGTTTTTGACTAAAAAAGTGGCCATAATTTGAAAACGCCATTTGCAAAATGGTTCAAACGTATGTCCATTTTTCTTGGCGGTAGCTCCGATATAACGAGCATTTCATTTTTAGCCAACAATTTTTAGTTTTACCGATTTTCTCAAAAACGTCTAAAAGAATTTTGATTTAAATGTGTAGGTAGACTATAAATAAACAAAAAATTGACGTTTCCGTATAACGGACAAATTTAATTGTGGTTTACGGTTAAATCGTTCGATTTGAATAATTAAGGGATCGATTCATGGCTACGAAAACTGAGAACTTGTCAACATTTTTGCCGCATCTGGGAATTTTCCCGGAAATTTCTGACGCCTTTCCTTTGATTTAAAGTGGCATCCAAAATCGGATCATGATTCATGCTACCTATTTTTAAATAAAAGCTTCTGAGACAATTGATTTCATTTGGTCAGTTTGTTATGCCCCTAAAAGCTTTGACACTCTACGTATTGAATTCAATGACCGCTTAAAGGCGATCAGTCACCTCAACTTTTGTCATGTAAAAGAACGACACCTACTTTGGTCGCATAATTCGGCTTGAATTAAGTGCTACGCAAAATGCTGAATACTACGCCACCTGAATACTAATAATCAATTAAATTGCAATCAGATTGAATAGGCTAACGGTAACTCCCTGGGCATCACAAGAGATGCCATTTTCGGTGAATTTGTTAAAAAGTGTTTTCATAAACGTTCTCTTGGAGGAATGCCAATTAAACCAACAAAATAAATTATAATTTTTATTCAGGTATTTGCTTTTGTTTTTGTTTATGTTTTTTATTTTATTATGGATGGGCTAGAATTTGCAATAATTAACCTACTGCCAAAATGGGCACCAGCAATGTAAGTAAAGCGAGAGTAGATTCAACTGGAAAGTTCCTCATAGAAAAATGGGTTAAGAGTTTTTAAATACATGAGCGAACCGTTTTTGGTTTTTGGCACTCCGTATTCCAGATGTAATGGTGGTGAATCGGGGCAACCAGATAAGCCTTCTGAAGACTTTCACAAAAATAACTTTTACGATTCTTACGATAAATCACTCAAAAATGTCAGCCAGGAAATAATTTTTGAAGAATGTCTGTTCGCACGCAAAAGGATCAGCGGTTTTGGTAGTTTTGTACATTGATGGTGACATTATTTCCAAGTGCTGGTAAAGTTGCTCGCTAGAGAAACGAAACTGCGTGCTATGAACTGCATCCTGGAACTCAGGTTCCAAACACTAGTGTGGGACTGCTGACTGCTGCGTGCGAACAGACTATGCTTCCATTTAAATTAAGTGCTTCCTCGAGCGAAACTAATTCAAAGTGCAATAACCCACAAAAGTTGTGTGAACAGTTGCGGTTTCTCTATTATGCTTCTATGCATTAGTTGTGAGTGATCTTGTATATCAAAAATTTGGCTCTAGCGTGCCATAAGTAGAAATTTGAAATACAAACGTTGCTGCGTATTAGATTGCTGAAGAAGATTTTAGATTGTGTGGGTCTAAGGTTGTATTGGAACCCAAGTGCAGTTTTCAACTAGCAAATAGCAATCTTTGTAAGTATGTACATTATACATCTCTGTCCTCTGTCTATTTAAAACTTTTATTGAAGGGAAGACTTATAGACCAGAGATTCATTTTTTGAGTAAGAATGTGTGGCTATTTTTTTTAAGTGCCCAAAAATAACCACACACATTTGAATGTATGGATTGCTTTGGAATCAAATGAAAATTCTCTAATTTATACCCATATTTCTTGTGTTTATTTTCTTGGGCGTAAAAGCTGACTTAAATTGAAAAAAAAATATTGAAAAATATATTTTTGGATAGCTTAGCAACAAAAAGTCATATAGCCATACGTTTTTCAGTGTTGGACTAGGAACTAATAAGAGCAGTTTGACAACAAAAATAGTATTTAATTACTAACATTTTGTTTGACAACAAAAATAGTATTTAATTACTAACATTTTGAAAAAATTAGTTTGAAAATTTATTAAAAAATTTTTTTGTCAAAATTTAAAGTTTGAAAATTAATTGTTCTTAAACCGTTAACTTAAATAAAATATACAATAAAATAACAGATTTCTGGCTTGACATGGCATTGTAAGAATTACTGTTATTTTTAATACTTTTTTCCATTTTTTCTTCTTGTTTTAACCCAACCTTATGGCTTTAGATTTTTGGTGCACCTTATATCGATCACCCTGTATGTGTAACAAATTCAAACAAATTCTCTTGTAAATTCTGTACAAAAAAAAAATTCAAACGTAGTTTTTCATTTATCTTCCAAAACTCAACAATCTTCATTGTTTTAAAGGAAATTTCAATCATGATGAAATACAAAATAAAAAAAAACTTAATTTTTCCACCAAAGAAATGATGGTTATCATTACTGTTTCCAGTTCATTGCCAACGAACTTTAATCTTAAATGAAAAACGCCAAGAAAATGTTTTTATTTTAAACTACAGATCTAATTTGAATAAATGAGTTTTTTATAATCAATAATTGATTTCTTAACTGGATTTTAATAATCAACTTAAACAAACCCGCGATCAGCTTGACCCTACAGATACCTACCCAGTAGCAGTAGATCCCAAAAAGAAAACATTTATAAAACCAAAAGGCAAGGTCAATGCTAGCACACTCGTAAATTTTCTTGCCTTCAATAAAAAAAAAAACTTTAAACCAGTAACCTAAAGCAAACGTTACATAAGTTTTGTTTTGATATTATTCCGTCAACGCGCGGCATAACGCTTTGGAGGTGCATCGCTTTTAAGAATACAGATACATATACATACCAACATGGTATTTGGTTAGCTAGCGTAAATGCAATTATCAATTTCCTCGTTTTGTTTTTGGTTTCGTTGAGAAAAGCTTTTTAGTAAAAAACTGGAACCGAGCCGAATTTTATGTTTTTTATTGGCATTATTTTGTTTTGTTTACTTTAGATAAATACATTCTCTTTTGTTTGTAATGTTACAGTGTTACCGCAGGTTAAAATTTTTATGAGTCCCAGAGGCCAGAGGCTAAAAGTCGTTTTGGAAATAAATGAGTCCTTTTGAAATTATTTCATAAACCAACAATAAATGCTCTATAAGTGAATCTAGTTACCTAATAGTTGTTGTTTGTGTTTGAACGTTTCAATTTTTTAAATCAAAGCGTCTAAGAAAGTAAAATAAGCGTAGTTCACACTGTGCATCAATGTTTGTAAATTATTCTTTGTTCTGAAAATTGATATAAAAGTCTTTGAACTTGCAAATCGACCATATTAAACTGTTTATTTTTATACTTAAAAAAATGATCCAAATCTTAAAAAGACGAGTCCATGAGTCAACCTAAAAAAAATTAGTCCATTTGGCTTATATGAGTCCCCGTGGTAACTCTGGTAATGATGCTTTAGCAATAAAACCAATACCTTACCTACCGCTCTTTCTCTGATCCCATTTGTTGATGTGGTGATTTTGCATGCATCTAAACCGTTGTTGTTCTTGGCCACCAGGTATCGCATCAAAACTTCTGTGGTTGTTTACGCGGCCATCATCCAATATTAGGTACAAATTATGCATTCGTCGAAAAAAAGTTTTGAGATAACAACCAAACATATGACATTACGATGATAGCGGAGACGAAAAAAGATGGTCTAAAAATTCTGTCGGTCTGTATGTCTGTCTATCTGTATGTATGTTTAGACACCTACAGCTTAAACGGGTAAGCCGAGTTATTTAAGTTATTGTAGGTACAGAGGAGAAATTGAAATTTTTTAGCTCAAAAAATAACGGTACCTGCCATATAACCGTTACGTTAAAGTTATTTTCCTCAAAAACGGCCATAACGATTTTGATTAAAAAAAATCAGTGTAGCTATTTTGGTACGACCAATCATATGGCTGGAACTTTTTTTTTAAATGTCTAAAAACTGTACAGTAAGTTCGGGTAATGTGGTAGTGAAATGGACTTCAGTCGGGTGCAAAATAGAACTGGATTCGGTTTGATTTTTCTCTTCTGCCAATGTATTTTGCATTTCATTGGCCGAGCTCGATTTGTTTACATTTGTAGTATCAACTCCGTGTGATGGCTCAGGTTATAGTTCATGTACAGGCTCAGGCTCAGTCTCACATGCTAGAAAATCAGCCTGAGAAAAATTAATAATTGTCACTTTTCGCCCAGTTCCTCTCATGAAACGTCTTATTCCTTCGTTGTAATACTTTTTGAAAGGACCCATAAATGTTCTATCCAACGGTTGCATCTTACGAGTGCAGTGTGGTGGCAGGGAAACTATTATCATGAAATTCTTTCTAGCACGTTCAATAACTTCTTAATTCCTAGTATGGCTATAGTGACCATCTAGGATTAATAGAACTGGCTGTTGTTCAGAGGGTTTGAAAAACTTCAAAAAATGACGGAACCAGTCTGTGAATATAGGCACCCAGAGATATGGAAAGTCGCCTTGAAATCAGCTGGAGCGTTATTCATGAAAAGCAGGTTGTTTCTTTTCTGTGGAAATATGAAATAGGGTGGAATAAAACTGCCACCAGCGCTCATGCAGTTTACTACTGTTACTATGAAACAAATGAACCACGTTCCGCTGAGGTCAAAGCTATAATTTGACGTTTTCCTTTTTTTGCTAAAACCTGTGGCTGCTTGCTTTGCACAGTGGTTAAGCCAGTTTCATCCACATTCCAGATTCTGGATGGCGGGAAATTATATTTGTCGTATAATTGCTCCAAAATGTCAAAAAATTTAGTAACGTTTTGCTGATTGAAGCCTTTAGCTTTAGAAAAAAGTTCCCGTTGGTAGCCGAAAGCTCAATTCACTTTTAAGCCTTTTCAAGAAGCCAAACAACCAATCTTTACCTGCTGTCTTGTGGGGTAACGAAAACTTGTTTGGGATATTATTTTTTTGGGCCATTTGGAAAGCCAGACTTCGGATATCACTTCTGGTTAATCCCCAAAAGCGGTTTTCCATCTCGTTCTCGTGTAAGTTCGTTAGACAGTTGACGCTGGTAAGGTGACGTGAAATAAGGCCAAACGAAATAAGGCCAAATTTAAAATTTGGTCTTATTTCGTTTTCTAAAACGAATTAAAGCCAAATTGGCCTTATTTCCATACTTTAACAGAAATAAGGCAAAAAAATAATGGAAATAAGACCAAAAAAAAAAATCAGTTAAGGAGATCGCACCACAATAATAAATTTAAAAACCGCGCGATTTTTGAACTGATTATTGTGGCGATTATAAATGTTATCAGTTTAAAAAACGCACGTTTATTAAATTGATTATTGTGGTGATTATTTATGTTATCAGTTTAAAAAATCGAGCGATAATTAATGTAATAAACGTGCAGTTTTTAAACTGATTATTGTGGCGATTATTTATGTTATCAGTTAAAATTTTTTTTTAAACTGATAACATGAATAAACGCCACAATAATTAATGTAATAAACGTGCAGTTTTTAAACTGATTATTGTGGCGATTATTTATGTTAAAAAATCGCGCGATTTTTTTAACTGATAACATTAATAATTGCCACATTATTCAAAATCCCGCATAATACAGGGTGGACTAAAAGAAGTCATCCATCCGATGTTGTTTGGGCTCTCTTTTTTTTCTAAATGGAAAACTTCGATTCTGTTTTTTGATTATGTTTATTTGAACCTTTAAAATTCTATTGGTCAAGTCGAGAATATGATATCGGCCAAATGGGCGCCGTCACAATTGATTGCTCGTTTTATGGCATTTTTCATCACTTCAGCGAGAACTTCGGGCGACAGATTCTCGCACTCGTATCGAATGTTGTCCTTGAGGGCTTCCAGAGTCTCGGGCTTGTTCACGTAAACACATTGGCGGCCATTTGCAAAAATAAGAGCATCTTCCAATAAGTGATTATAAATTATTATTATAAAAAAAAATGGAAATAACTCCAAATTGGCATTATTGCGTTTTCGGAAACGAAATAAAACCAAACTGAAAATTTGGTCTTATTGCGTTTACAAAAACGAAATAATTCCGAATTTTTGAAATTCGGCCTTATTTCGTTTGGCGTTATTTCACGTCACCCGCTGGTAAGACTACTGCGTGTCAGGACATACTTTTACGGTACGATTAGCTATTGATTTCAAAAGGAAGTTGATAGGGTGCGTTCACGAAAAGGAAACAGCCATTTTCCGAAATTTCGAACTAAAGTTAATAGTAGTCGGTGAATAGCAATAATTGTCGACCTTAAGTTAAGAGGCTCATTAAGTTACGAGCATTTCGATAGAGTTCCGGGAATACTACCCAAAGAGTTGTAAGAGGAAGAGCTAGAGGAGTTTTTGCTCTGACAAATTGACTATTTTATAGCAGTCATCTTAAAAGCAGGATAATCGTGATTTGGAACATGGTCCTTACAAGGGCTACAAGAAATAGTGCCACATATCAAATTAAAACGATTCGGGTAGTCAGCGTCTTATGAAAGCATGTTATGAATGTGGCACCTTTTGTTATTCATTGCTCGGGGTAACATATCAGAGCTGTCATTATTCGAAAAGATGTTAGTTGAGACACGGAAATTGAGATTTGATTGAGGTTAGGACAAATAAAAATACACAGAAAACATGAGTTATTTTTTAGAAAAGAAGAATACAAAAAAAAACTATGAAGGGTAATAAATAAAAATATTTGATCCAATATTACACTGAGGTGTTCGGAGCATTGACATTTTAAGGAGATAAACTGACATTTCTCAGTGGGCACTGAGTCATCGAATATGCGAAAATTCAAAAAGCCTTGCACATCAAAAGCATATTTGTTCTTATTTAATCGTTCATAATGTAAAACGTCAAAGTAGCACCTAGCCAAAAGTACTTGCTACGTACGTTTTTACGAACACGAATTGACAAATTGTGCTAAAATAGATCGTTAATTGAGGACTTTCAAAACAAGCTCATGTTGCATTGTTACAATATATATAAAATCATGCAGCAAAAGCTCACCAAATTTTCTTCCGCGTATGACCGTTTGTTGAGTTTGACAATCTCACGCCCAACAAATTGAGGCACAAGAGTTAACGAACTAACATTATTACATTAAAATTCAAAAAATGTGTCTCTCTATTTACCAGCACAGAATGCGTCAATTGCTCTCCAATCCACAAGGTAATTCACTAGTGAAGTACGTACATTGGTACTCCTCATTCGGAGGTAACATCACATCTTACCAGTTTTGTGCTGCTAGAGCACTGGGTAGGGAAGGCACACACTACTGAACTAAGCACTTACTCTCAAGCCTCAACCTGAAGTCTCAGCTGTTAGCTTTCTTAGCTTTGGCAAAGAGTTGATGGTCTGCATCTGGACTTCATGCTTCATAGTGGCAGCCTACCGGTTTCCAGCAATCAGTATGTGAATGGATCTCAAGTGAATTACAAGCTTTGCTTCGAAAATTGTGTAATTTAATAAAATATTGCACATTCGTGTTTTTGCTCTTTCGTTTGAAAAAAGTCAATTGCGAAAATATAAATAAACGTTAATAAAAAAAAAAATTAAAACCAGAAGATAATGAAGCTATGATTAATAACGGTGTTTCTTAGAAAAATTTAATAGTCTGATTTTAATATTTACTCGTTAGTCGTTACTTTTGGAAGACAAAAACTGTGATCAAATCTTAAGCTGAACTTTCGTGAATCCATACGATTTTTTTGGAATTTCGAACATCTTTTTCTAGTCAAGGTATATGTTTATTTTTTGTTAACGGTTGAGTGAAACAATATTTCAAAATTCATAGGTGCAACATATTATAAACGCAACAAATGAGCGAATGATTTGTATTTTTCATATCTCTAGATTTTATTACTTTTTATACACAATGCCTTTTTTTTGTGCGAACAGTGGCGGGAAATGCAGCATAGACATAGTGAATTTTCATAAATAATTGTAAAAGCGACAAAAATTGGTTAATCAAAGATAGATCGGTATTTCCTGTTAAAAAAGTGACAGCTTGGACTTGCAGGGTGTCATTCTTGTATTATTTGATTGAGTCTAATGAACATTTATGTTATCATTTGAAATAGAAACATTATGACAGCTGAAAAAATTAAGAATGACATCTTTTCTATAGAAACTGCAGATAGTATTTTCGTGAGGCAGCAATTTCTTTCGCAAGCGCTGCATGCTAGGGGCCGCTTTTATCTTCACAGAAATTATAGTTTAGCTTACATGTACTTGTCCATCTTCAAGGTATACGCGTCACATATCAATTTAATTTTGTCTAACTTAAAAATTTTCAATATGACGTGGGATGTCTTCCTTTGTCATTCCACTCTTTACTTGCTCTATAGGGCAAGTATTGGTTTCATACAGAAAAACAAATCGAGGTTTTAATCAAACATGACATTACGATGATAGAGAAGCCCAAAAAAGTGGTTTTCGCTTTACCGTCCGTCGGTCTGTCTGTGCGGATGTACGCTTTTTCACGTCATGCTACAGCCTAAACGGCTTGACGGATTTTCTTCAAACTTGGTATATAGCAGTTTGAAGAAAAACCATTGTCGAGCTTTTTCTTATTTCGTTTTAGCCCGGCTCAAACAGGTACCTTTCAAGTAACTCAGAATTTAACTTACAACAAAATTGGGTTTTTTGTTTTTGGCTTACATCGAAAATCAGGTTTAAACGGTTTTTTGAATGGCTTTATAAATTTGTCAGTAAAGCCTTTCTAAATGGTGGCTCCCATACAACGAGCCCTTCAGTTTTAGCCAACTTTTTTTGGTTTTTTCTAGTTTGTTCAAAAATGGCTCTAACGATTTTGATTAAACTTTGTGTGTTATATTCTTTTAGTGTTTTTAAGAGAACTGCGTTTTTAGTTTTTGGCAAAAAATGCTAATAACGGAGATCTGGTCTCAACATCTTTTTTTCAAATGGCCATAAGTTGTCAACGGTTGTATCGAATTCAAACAAACTTTCTTTGACATAGTTCCTTACAACTCTCTATCAGATGGCTATGCATTTTTGTCAGTTACTTTTTTTTAAATGGTGGCTCCCATACAAAAATCCACTAAGTTTTGGCCAATTTTTTTAGTTTTTTTTCCAATTTACTCAAAAAAGGCTCTACCGATTTTTATTAAACTTTGTATTGAATAAAGAATGTTTTGAAGAAAACTGCATTTAAGTTTTTGGGTACAAATGATAATAACGGAGATTTGTTTTAACAATTTTATTAATTTGGCCATAAGCGGACATTTATATCATTTAAACACCCAAAAGATGACATCAAAATTTTTAATAATCAAAGGTTTCTTAACGTAAGCTCCCGTATATCTGGTTTTCCAGTTTTAACCAATTTTTTGTAGTTTTTCCCAAATTTTTCAAACATGCCTTCTTCATATTGCTCGAAGACTATGTTTTCATCGTACTATTGCACCAACAGAGCAAGTACGTGCGACCCAGTCGTGCATTTTATTTATGTAATATTCGACCTATGTAAATAACATGATCATATCAATGCAGAACAATTAAAAGTATTTTTGTTTTAAATGTTAGCACTAAAATATTTGTGAATGCTTTCTGTGTTTCTCAGTAAAAGGCGCCACTGTTAATTGTGCAGCACAGGCATGTTTTACGGGAATGTCAAGTGTCAAATTTCAGATGTTTTTGTGACTATAACAAACAAAACCTATTATTTCATTATGGGTAGGAAGAACTAACATTTCATAAAAATTTGAATCGAAAACAAAATATTAGTTTTACGATCAGCTTCCTGCCAGTGAAAGTTCTTCAATATCGGTTCAGCTTTTTTGAATGTTTTTATTTTTGTACCTTTTTCGATGTACATATGTACATAATGTATGTTAAATTGACATTACAAAGTTCGACACTTCAATATTATTTATTTGTTATAAGAGTGGAAGTGATTAAAAAATCTTAACATCTTATGTTCATCTAATTGGCAAGGTCAGCATAGATCAGCTGCCTGATATTTTTCTACTTCAAAGTTTGCAAGTGCTTTAATGAATTAAAAGTCAAGGTCGTCAGATTTAGGTTTTATATTTGGGTTGTTTGGATACATCATCTACGGCTCATTGCTTTGGGAGGAACCTTGTAAACAAGCATTTAGCGGTTCAAATTTCTATCCAAAAGGTGTATATAGTAATTAGTAACACCTTTTCAAAGTTTTTCGTCCCATAGAAAACAAAACATAATTTTCTGTATAAACTTTTGCCTTTACGGATTTGCTAATTTCCAGTTCGTAAGGTACATATAAATACATATACACATATACACATTCCATAAATAAAAATGAGAGTTAATGAATTTGACGTTGTTTGCACTAGATGGCCAAACCAACCCATTTGTTTAATTTCAATTGTCAATATTTTGTATAAGGCTTCGCAGATATATATATAATGAATTGAGAAGCTAGTAAGTATGTGTTTAGATGGTTTGCCTACACCAATATTGGTACTGGAGCCTTTTTAATCGTTATGGCAAAAGCAAGTCGTATCGGAAACTGAAGACGTTTAAAATCGAAGGCAAAATTTAGTAGAATAGTTGGAATATATATATATGTCTATATATATATATAGACCGTAACATGGGGTTACTTTGCTCCGTTTTTTGTACTATTTTAAGAAAACCTCTTCAAAATGGTAGATAAAATCTTTTTATCTTTTTTTTTTAATTCATTAATAAGACATGAAGTAATGCATTTATTTTATAAAAACTATTTAAATAACAGTCAAAATATTTTTTTTTTAAAGTTGAAAAGTGGGGCAAAGTAGTCCAAGGGACGGGGTTACTTTGCTCCACCTGAAACTTTTAACTATACTGCCTGTATTTAAAGAGCTGGAGCAAAGTTAGTATTGTATTTTAATAGCCCTGCATCAAAGCTTTAAATCTGTAAAAAAAAATTTACACACAAAACTTTGTTTTTTTTTTTATAAAAAACAAAACAACCTCTTTTACTTCATTAAATGGTTATAAATAAATACGAATTTGAAGAAAAAAACAGAAAACTTAATTAATTTAAACAAAATAAGTTTAAAATAAACATAAATAACAATTTTTAACAAACGAAAAAATAGTTGTTTTAAAAACAATAAAAACATACATAGAATTAAAAAAAAACAGTTAATTATAAAAATAAATTTAAGGAACACTAATAACGGGGGCAAAGTAACCCCAAAACAAAAAAAAAACTGTTTAGTCACATTAAAAAAAATGCAATAATTATTATTTATTAATTAAACAAATAAATGCCATGCGCAGAGTTATAACAAAATAATATTATAACTAAAATATTTGTACTTACTTTATCAAGTATCACACAACTGGTTTTACACACCAAATTTTTCACACAAAAACCATTTTAAAAACCATGTCACTGCTCAAAAAAACTTCCTCTTGCACGGATGACAGCATCAATCCTTTTAAGGAAGTAATTGCACGCTGCACAAAAGTGGTCCTGAAGGATCCATGCCCAATCCCGGCGAAGCGTTAAGTTCAGTGTTGCAACACTCTCATATTTTTTTTTTGACACCTTAGCCCCTTAAATGGAGTATACAGAGAAGTCCATTGGATTCAAATCTGGTGAGTAGGGAGGCCCCTGTTGCGAAGAAATGAACTGCGGAACGTGATCTCCAAGAAATTGTTGCGTTAAACCAGGTTTATAAGACGGTGCTGAGTCTTAAAGCCAGAAGTTTCTTTCTTTCAAAAAAAAAAAAAATCCCGCGTCGCCAGTGATGCCAACATAAAATTAGTAACACTTCATTTGACGGACCCTGGTATATAGATTATTTATCCTGAGAAACATTTTAAACGCTTCAAATTTTAATAAGCATAAGCGTACCTACTCATATTAAAACCAATGAGAAAACATTAGCGAGAGCTACAGTACGTTTGCAACGAACTGTTGGATACCCTATTTTTTTATGAGTATTTCGCTAGCTTAAATTTTGGACTTTTTATTGATATTATTGATATGATATTTTTATTGAGGTAAGTGACTTTCAATTTTAAGCTTGCAGCTCGATTTGAGCAAAACAAAACATAACTTAAATTTTAAAAACTTGATTTTGAATGGAAATATCGACTATGGGGTATGGGCGTATTTAAGACTTCTTGAACCGCAACTTGCTACGTAAAAAAGGAATAAAAACCGAAATGTTCACCTTCCAACTTCAAAACTGCGACCGATAGTTAGAAAACATTAAAAAATTAATGCATATTACGACTTTTAACAGAAATGCCCCCTTAAAATTGGGCGTGTCCTAAAAATTTTTAGAACTTAATTTAAAACAATAACTGAGCTTTGATCACCAGTCAAATTTTAGGGATATGTGTAAGACTACAGCTGAATCGAGTAGTTTTTTAACGATCTTACCCGAGTAAAGGTATTTCATAAAAATTTGAACCGAAAACAAAATATTAGTTTTACGATCAGCTTCCTGCCAGTGAAAGTTCTTCAATATCGGTTCAGCTTTTTTGAATGTTTTTATTTTTGTACCTTTTTCGATGTATGTACATATGTATGTTAAATTGACATTACAAAATTCGACACTTCAATATTATTTATTTGTTATAAGAGTGGAAGTGATTAAAAAATCTTAACATCTTATGTTCATCTAATTGGCAAGGCCAGCATAGATCAGCTGTCTGATATTTTCCTACTTCAAAGTTTGCAAGTGCTTTAATGAATTAAAAGTCAAGGTCGTCAGATTTAGGTTTTATATTTGGGTTGTTTGGATACATCATCTACGGCTCATTGCTTTGGGAGGAACCTTGTAAACAAGCATTTAGCGGTTCAAATTTCTATCCAAAAGGTGTATATACATAGTAATTAGTAACACCTTTTCAAAGTTTTTCGTCCCATAGAAAACAAAACATAATTTTCTGTATAAACATTTGCCTTTACGGATTTGCTAATTTCCAGTTCGTAAGGTACATATAAATACATATACACATTCCATAAATAAAAATGAGAGTTAATGAAATTGACGTTGTTTGCACTAGATGGCCAAACCAACCCATTTGTAGAATATCAAATTTGAAAAATTTTAATTTCAATAATTGTCAATATGATGTATAAGGCTTCGCAGATGTATAATGAATTGAGGAGCTAGTAAGCATGTGTTTAGATGATTTGCCTACACGTGAACATGCAACAAACAGTTGCCCATGAGCCAATATTGGTACTGGTGCCTTTTTTTATCGTTATGGCAAAAGCAAATCGTATCGGAAACTGAAGACGTTTAAAATCGAAAGCAAATTTTAATAGAACAGTTGGAATACATGTTTATTTATAAAATAGTACAGGGTCCGTGAAATGAAGTGTTACCAACTCAAAGTTCAATAAATCATTCATTTTTAGAGTTTTTCATTCCAAATTTGATGAGCGCACTATAAATACATTTTTTTTTTAAACCATGTCACTGCTCAAAAAAGTTTCCTCTTGCACGGATGACAGCATCAATCCCTTTGATGAAGTAATTGCACGCTGCACAATAAGGTGGTCTGGTGGGATCCGTGCCCATTCGCCATTCCCGACGAAGCGCTAAGTTCAATGTTGCAACACCCTCATATTTTTTTGTTGACACAAGTCCATTGGATTCAAATCTGGTGAGAAGAGAAGCCACTGTTGCGAAGAAATGAACTGCGGAATGTGATCTGCAAGAAATTGTTGCGTTAAACGAGCTTTATGAGACGGTACTGAGTTTTAAAGCCAGAAGTACAACGATAAATCTTCTTACAGTAGTAATTAACAATATAATAAATGAAAAAAAAAAATATTCCCTCGTCGCCAGTGATGCCAACATAAAATTAGTAACACTTCATTTGACGGACCTGGTATATAGATTATTTATCCTGAGAAACATTTTAAACGCTTCAAATTTTAATAAGCATAAGCGTACCTACTCATATTAAAACCAATGAGAAAACATTAGCGAGAGCTACAGTACGTTTGCAACGAACTGTTGGATACCCTATTTTTTTATGAGTATTTCGCTAGCCCAAATTTTGGACTTTTTATTGATATTATTGATATGATATTTTTATTGAGGTAAGTGACTTTCAATTTTAAGCTTGCAGCTCGATTTGAGCAAAACAAAACATAACTTAAATTTTTAAAAACTTGATTTTGAATGGAAATATCGACTATGGGCGTATTTAAGACTTCTTGAACCGCAACTTGCTACGTAAAAAAGGAATAAAAACCGAAATGTTCACCTTCCAACTTCAAAACTGCGACCGATAGTTAGAAAACATTAAAAAATTAATGCATATTACGACTTTTAACGGAAATGCCCCCTTAAAATTGGGCGTGTCCTTAAAATTTTTAGAACTTAATTTAAAACAATAACTGAGCTTTGATCATTAGTCAAATTTTAGGCATATGTGTAAGACTACAGCTGAATCAAGTAGTTTTTTAACGATCTTACCCGAGTAAAGGTATTTTATAAAAATCACGCCCTTTAAAGTGGACGTAGGTATCTATTGAACAAAATTACATAAAAAATGTAGACGTAGATGTAACGAATGAAAAAAAGGATTAAAATTGGATATTGGATTTTTATAACTACGTTTTTTGTTCTTTCACGAAAAGTGGAGAAATTTTAGCGACGTGTTTTGATCGTGAATGTACAAAAAATATAACTTAATTTTGCCAAATTGAGGTTGTTGAACAAAAATGGCGATTGTGGGGGTGTTTGTGGGTGGATTTTACCGGTTCAAGAACTGCCTTACACCTGTACCAAAGATTATATGTACCAAATTTCTAGCTCTAGAGAGTATTCATATACGGACGGACGGACATCGCTAAATCGACTTAGCTTTCAATTCTGAGTCAGAATATATATACTTTTCTATACCTAACGGTATTATCTCTCTATGTTACAAACTCCGCACCAAATACAATTTACCCATTCTATAGAATAGGGTATAATCACACTTATCTGATCACTTTTATTAATCTTTTTAATAAAAACTTTTGGAGAGGTCACTAAACTCAATGACTTTCTGTTAACTTAATTTAAATTGCTGTAATGTTTCCTTTGTCAAGTAATCGCCTAAAACATATTCGTAATTAAAATTCGGTTCTACATAAGAAGGAGACTAATAACAAGATGCGAAGCCAGGCTTATGAATTATGATACATTTGAATAGAATAGTAAAAAAAAATTTAGACGTGATCAAAATTTAAGAATTTCCGTTTCTTCTATTGAATTGTGTCTCATGTTTGATGAACACTTCTTAAAGATTTGAGTTATGTGCATTTAGTTGAAAATAATTTAGAATATTAATATTTACGTGACGCAAGACATAAAATTGTTAAAATGCTAACATGCCAATCTGACTCTATGTCGTCGAGAATTTAAAGATTTTTTTGAAATACTATCAATTACACGTGTCTTGTAGAGTTTTACTTCCCATCGGCATCGTTTAGAATTGTATGCAGAATTTATAATCTTTTAACAATTCAGAGAACAACTTATGACTATTCGCTCTGTCCGATGTTTGATTATTCAAAGCACAATCGATCGACGCGCTCAATGTGGACGAAATATAAAAACCGACAAGACACAAAAAATATTTTTCTAACATAGTCTTATTTATATATAGGTATGTTTCCACTGAACCAAAAAACCAATGTTTACCCTAGCCTTCCCATAATCTCGTCTTAATCATGAAATCAGTCGAAAAAGTTTATAAAGTTAATCTACAAGATTAAAAATGAATCTCATTCCCAACATACCCATTTGATCAGGAGAGTAACTTATAGTACTTTCCTTTGGTCTCATTCGGGCAACCAATCAATCTAAAAACAAATAGAATAAGAAAAATTAGTTTTGGTCAATTTTGACACAATGACTATTCGCACGCACCAGTTTCACAAGTTTTCCCAATATCGAACTAGTGTGTGTAGCCCGATTCCAAAGGGAATTTCACTCGTTCCTCGTATTCAATAATACTCACTCAACTTCGTTGCTAGGCTTCGACAAAGCTGCATGCGAATAGACACTCGCTATTGACTGTATATTGACTATTGTCATTATTATGCATTTTACTAAGTATGCTGAGTTGATACATTCAAAACGTGCGTTTTTTGGTATTAATTTCGTACATAAGTGGAAATTGTGTTTTGGAATTCAAAATTTCTGATAACTGTGACGGGAAATGCAAAGTCGGCATACTTTATTTTCCTCACCATTTTCTGTTGATTTTTTGGCACGAGCTGCTGTCAAACATAATCTGTATAGATTTATATTTAATCTATCAGCTATATGTTCTTTAAACTTTACCAGGGTCAATAAAGGTTATTTTGACAACCAAAAAATGTGTAAGCAAATTACAAGGAGTTTTGCTTTAGGTTCTCAAAAACCATAAATGCAGCATTTGTAACAACCCAGTGCATTTAAAACTACCATGTGGAATTATTCGTTTTGTTTATTTTTATAAAAATATTTAAATTCATTAATTCAAACTACTTTTAGTTTCGTCAAAAAAATAAAATGAACGATTGCATGAAGCGTGTGTCTTCAAGAAATGCTTGAAAACCAAGGTCACTTTAACAGCTGATTCGTTGCCTTTACTTGGTACAGCCAAATACTAATATCTACCTCAGGTTGACTTCAAAGCGACCGCAGGTTTAAAAAGAAGAGAATATTTCTTGTCATGGTGACTATGACGAACACATCTAGTACAATTATCGGAACAAACCAATAACTATACTCTGTTACACATAAATCGGCAGTCCACGTCTTATGAGGAAGCTTTTCTTTAATCAGTAGCGTGCCATATTTTTGCACCACACTAAATTGAAGGAAACCCCCATACAAATTGTTCACCCACCACTGAATTTCCAATTGCATCTGACGTGAATCACTACGTCTTATTCAGAGCACATCTAAATGTGCAGTGTGCACTGATTTTCTGTGGCTTGGCTGCTGCTATTTAAAATTCAACCCCTTTTTTAATTGATGTGCATTCAGAGTTACCAGTGTTCTTTTGGTAGGTAACCCGTTCAGCTTTCTTTCCTTGGGTTTCTGCTGATGAGCTTCTGGTTTTAGAGCTTTTAAATTTTTTAAGATTGTTACTTATTTGCAATCCTTACTACGGAAACCCTGCAAGAGCTTTTGTATGAAACGCACTTACGGAAAACAAAAGAGTGCGAATGAGAGACAAACATCCCTATCTTCCCTGTACCGCCGATTTATGCGTAACAGAGTATATAACAGGTTCCAATACTTTTGATCGATAAGTGAAAAGGTTGAGATCTTCTTCATTGTTGGCTTATTTGTCTGGTTTACCAAAAAAAAATCCTATCATAAGATCTTTTTAAATTATGACATTTGTGTTAATATCTTAAACAGCTCCGGGGAGCATTGAATTAAACTCTAAGCCATTCAAGTGCGTGCGACAATACTCTGCAAGAAGGAGAGGGACCTACAATTGGCGGGGGTAAAAAATGTCACACAAAATGTTTAAGTTAGTGTCGATGGCATACTAGATCACCTTAGTGCTGGAACCAAAAAAACCTTTATTGCTGTGTTACAGCAGCTCAATTGTCCTGAAAATTTGTTGAATTACATCAGTGTTTGAAGTCGCCCTGATGGGGTCGGAAATATGGTTTTCTGAAAAACCTCAACTCGCCCTAACGAGAAAATATTTTTGAAACCTAGGGTCATCCCCCTTGTCACACTGAAGTCGATGTATGTATTTTTATCGGTCGAGTTGAAGAAACGAATCAGCTGTTGCAGTGACGTTGGTTGTCAAGCATTTCTAGTGGGCTTAAATGCCTTTGATATTTTCTAACTATTTTTAGGATCCAATAAAAACTCCATATTATGTTATTGTTCAGCTTCAATTATTTCCACATCAATCTTAATTAAGTACCATGTACATGTACCAACTTCTGCACCAGCAATCTAATCTCATCAGAGGCTCCTCGTTTCGTGTATATTTAATTGTTGTAACTTTATTTTGGGCGCGTCGCGTGAGGGTCTTAATAATACTTTATTGAGTTATTGACCTTGTCTGTGTCTTATTCATTTTTTTGGAATTTCTTCAACAAGCTCTATGCTATGCAGGCCAAGGTTGCACATTGAAAGTAAACTAAGCTTAATGCTGAACCACTTCTTCGAGTGCACGAATCGGTTGCATGAGCTTTCTCTAATACCGAAGCTAAGATAAGAAAAAGCTTCAACAAATAAAATAATTAAGTAATCATAGAAACTTTATGTGGTTATTAAGATTTTCACCAAAATACACAATAAAACAAACTATTTGTTACAATACGTTCTTAAATCTAAGCAAACAATTTTGTAAGCGTATTAATTTAAAAATGCATTATTGGATTGCACGAACATACTTCCTCTTACGGCTCACGGCTTTTAGTGGCGGACTGGCGGCTCAATATTTTTGTAGTATTAGAAGGGAAACACATAGTCAAAACTTTGTTATACTCGTAGAAACTAAAGCATTATCATGGATCAGTAATTTCTGTCGCAATTGCTGCAAGCTAGGTGTCTCTGCTATGTTCTCTGTGGTTTATAATATTAGCTATTAGGACCGAATTCTCTCGCACCAGTGGGCACCCCAAAAAAACACTCCCCCCTATCATGGTTACCGATCGGAGAGAAAGTTCCTCCGATTCGGACGTATCATGGTAGCCGTTCCGAATGATCAATCCGACATTCTTCCGAAATAAAGTGCACGACTGGGTCGTACGAACTTGCTCTAATGTTTTAAATGGTCTTGGGGCTTGATGTTTTCGGAAAAAAGCATTGCAAAAATCATATGAAATTTTATTAATCACTTAAAAATCAATAGTTAGTTTTTTGGAGAAAATGAAGTAAGCCATCAGATTTCTTTTACTTTTTTGAATTTTAAGGAATTTTTTTTCAAAATTGTTGGAGCAGTTTATTTCAAAAAACGGTTTTTTTATAACTTTTCGAAAGCATATTCCAATTTTTTTTGAGTATGTATGTCAACATTTAGCAGTTTAAAGTTCTTATCAGAAAACACAAATTTTAAACATTTTGAACAAACCGTTTAAAAAAAAAAAGTTGAGAGGTGTTAAGGGACACCGGGATGGAACGAAGTTCCTTTCGATTAATTAGTAAAGGAATTGTAATTTTATCCGGAACTTGTGCAGAAACACTGTCAGGATTCATTATTATTATTTTTTATTATTTATTATGTACAAAAAAAATTGTATACACTCAACAAAAATAATCGTCGCGACACCACACTGTTCAATGCGAAATAGAAATGAAAATATCTGGCTTGCTTTCTATAAGAGAGAGAGAGAGAGAGAGAGAGAGAGAGAGAGAGAGAGAGAGAGGAGAGAGAGAGAGAGAGAAAAAGAGAGAAAGAGAGAGAGAGAGAGGGAGAGAGAGAAGGAGAGAGAGAGAGGAGAGAGAGAGAGAGAGAGAGAGAGAGAGAGAGAGAGAGAGAGAGAGAGAGAGAGAGAGAGAGAGAAACATGCGCACGCCGCACAGCTTACTACAGCAAAAAGTGTCGTTACAACTTTTCGTAAGAATTTTTTCCGTCTAGCCCCCTTTCACAACGCGCGATGAGGAACTTCGTTCCAAAAATTTTAAATTCAAAAAAAAATATTTTTTAAAAATTTTAAGAATTAATTTTATATTGTTTATAAAAGAGCTTTCACATTTATGTATATTTAAATCGGAATCCGTAGAGTGGTTTATGAGAAAATCTGTTATGGAAAATCTGGTTTTATGGGAGGTACCGTTACAAGACTTTTCCTGAAAAATTAATTCCAACCAAAACATAAAGTTTACTCAAAAAACACAATTCAGAAAGTTTTATATTAAAATCGTAGGACCCGTTTTTGAGATAAAGCAGTTTTTCATAAAAAATCATATAGCAGGTCCGTTTCCGTTAGTTTTGGAGCTAGAATGCTAATTCCAAAAACTCCTTTGTAGGACATCATAATAATACTATGTTTGAAGCGAATCGGTCCAGCCGTTTAGGCTGTAGGAATGTAGGTGCCGATACAGAAAGACGGGCAGACAGACCGACAGACATACAGGCAGAATTGTCGGACCCACTTTTTTAGGCTTCTCTATCATCGTAGTTATGTTTGATTGTCCAAAAAAAAAATTTTATTTTACGAATGCATAACTTGCCTTATAGTACCTACCTATAACCGCAAGTAAAAAATGGACTTTCAATGAGCTCAGTATCGTGCTTCGAATAGGGATATGGTAGGATCTGGATGCCGTCCTATGCTTTAGGAGGAGTTAAGGTGATGCTGCAGAAAGCAGTTTCCGGAAACCGAGAAAGAAAGAGATTTTAGTTCAGAATGAGAAAAAATCTTCCTTAAATTTAAATGTGATTGGATTCCTTCTTATTTTACAAAAAAAAAACTTATACAAAATTAACGAAATCCGTCAAAACTTTATACAAGATATTTTAAGTCGAGATAAGCATTTTTTTAAAGCTTGATAACTATTATAAAACAAATTAATTTATTTGCAGGCCTGCCTCCTATTTTAACTTATCATCTGAGAATGGAAAGACTGTTGGTGCTGGTGGCTGTATTTTTTTGTCGATTTCTGTCGGCAGCAGTTAGATGTGATGAAGAGTTCTCGCGAATACTTTCAAGATGTCCGAAAAATGCTCCAGATTTTGATGACTGTATGAAGAATGCATTCAATGATTTAAGAGCATACTTTCCAACAGGTTAGTAATAGGTATTGAAAATTAAAAAAAATCGTTATTTCACATATAAACTGGGCTCATAGTTGAATGTTATGTTCGACATCATGCTGACTGACTGTACAAGTGCAAATGTCGATTGAACAGTTCGAATACAAATATCGGCGTGGATTTCACACACGATTTCCGTCCGTCCCTCCGTATGTTTACTCTCTAAAGGTCACAATTTTTTAGCTGGAAAGCTTAAATTTGGTAATAAAATCTATGATTCAAGACCACGGCTAAGTTTTCGAACCGGTTAAATCCGCCCAAAAACACCCCAATGGTTTTTTTTTTGTTCAATAATCTTCGAATAATTAATGTTTTTTGTAGAGCTACGATACCTTTGTTCGGGTAAGATTGTTAAAGAACCATTCGATTAAGCTGTAGTTTTGCACATCTGCTTAAAAACTAACTAACAATCAAAAGCAGTTAATGCTTTATATATTTTTTTAATTTTTAGGACACGCCCACTTTTAAGGGGTGTTTCCGTTAAAATTCTTAATCTGCATCTGCACTAATATTTAAATGTTAACTAACAGTTTTAAAGGAAGAAGATGAACATTTTGTGTTTGTCCTAGTTAAGTTGCATAACCGCAAATTTCATTCAAAATCTACTTTTTAAAAATTCGAGTTATGTCTTCTTTTGTTCAAATTGAGCTGCAAAGCTTAACATTGAATTTCACTAAACTCATAATAATTCCTTGGCAATAAAAAGTCTAAACTTTGGCCTTTTTTTATTTTCTTTGCGCTAGCAGTTATTGAACATCAGAAACACAAAATTAATGTTATTGTATTTTTTCCTGTCTGCTCAAGAAGAATTTTGTTTCTAGAACTGGACAGAGGCCGTATGAGGGGGGGGGGGACGCATACACATAGACATAATGGGGTATAGCGGTTACCCAACAGTTCGTTGCAAACGTACTGTAGCTCTCGCTTATGTTTACAATACTTTTATTTTGAGAGTTGGCAAGCAAAACTTACATTTTTAAAGTTTTTAAAAAATCTAAAACATTAATTTTCTTTCACTTTAAGGTATCCCCGAATATAAAATTGCTCCCTTCGATCCACATCATTCGGACTATGTTGAACAGCGTCGTGGGGATTTTAGGGGATTGGGTGGTTTCACGCTCATCCTTAGGAATGTCTCAGAATATGGTTGGGCTCATTCTGAAGTAACTAAATACCGAACGGAAAGAGAAAAAAATCGCATTGTGTATTCTCAACACTTTCCAGAAAAAAGTCTTGAAGGATTTTATGAGTTCTCAGGAATTCTTTTGGGGAAAAATATAAAGCGTGAAGGAGCTTGGAATATGACTTTGTATGACTACAGGTAAGAACTTTAGTCTCTTTTGAATTATTGTTCATTCTTACTCTTATGTTTAGTCAAACAACAAGTGTCCGTCGGATTGGGGAGCCAGGCGGTTTACTCAAGGTTCATGTGGAAGTTGATAAAATCGGTGGCATGGAGATGCATATTGGAAATATTCTCAATGAAGGACGTACAGTTTTAAATAGTTTGGCGGATAATGTCATCAATACCTCGTGGAAGCTGGGCTTTCCATTCATAAAGCCACTGATCAATGATCTTGTGAGCACAGCATTCACTGATATTTTTAATGAGTCATTTAGAAATTTCCCTATCGATAATTTTATAAGGGAGAGTAGTTGATTTATACTGTTTAAGTTTTAAGTTTAAACTTATTTTTACCGCCACTCTGTCCTTTTCATTTCTGGAAAATAATGCAGGCAGAATCTGAAATAGACTAAAACTCAATGATTGTAAATAAGGACTGTTTTGTATTTTTTGACTTATAAAGATTAAATATTTTACATATCTGAAAATGTCTTAAAATGTTTTGACCAACTATTTTTCTCATCGTCATCATCCAGCTCGCCTCTTAGATGTCTCTTACACGAAGTTTTTTTTTTTTTTTTCAAAAACCCAATTATTGTTAGGATTAAAACGTTAGATATCTCGATTGACAAAATCCAAGATGTAAATGTGTGTCCTTTTGTATATTACAGTCCAACTTCCCTATAGCAAATTTGCACGGGGCCAGAAAATTATTTCGTTATATAGAAAATTTGTTATACAGAAATTTTTTGTTTTCACTTTTATTAAAAGAAGTCAGTGATTTTAGTTTGAATTACATTCTTCCATTTTTCTTTTTCAACAAAATCGTCTAATAAATTGACAGATTCAAATCCGGCTTGTAGCAAGTCTATGGCCGAAACAGGTTTGCTCTGGTCCATGTGTGTCAATATGTTCGTTAAAATACGTTTTCTGTAATGTTGTTTTAAGTTGTAGATAATGCCTTGGTCCATTGGCTGAAGTAAAGAAGTCATGTTGGGAGGAAAATAGACAAGCTCAATGTTTTTCAATTTATCTTTTACATTTTTAGGATGCGCCATGCAGTTATCAACAAAAAAAGAACCTTCCTTTTTTGCGAAGCAAGGTTTTTGTCCAACTTTAACAGCAATTTTGTAAAAATTTAACTTGTCATCCATGCTTTTTTGTTGAACTCATAATCTATCATCATCCAGAGATTTTATTCCCTTAAAACGTCTTGTATTTTTGGCCTTCCTTATAACAAGCAATTTAAGCTTCTCCGACCCAGTCATATTTCTTGTTATAAGGACAGTAATTCTCTCTTTGCTCTGTTTTCTACCAAGCATTTCTTATTTTTAAATGCCAGCGCCGACGAGCGGTAGTTATTCATTTTAGCATTGCTTCATCAATATCCTCGAAAAGACATTTTCGAAGTCTTTTGCGTTCAGTGTTTAATTCCTCGTCTTCTACATTTCTTAAAATCGCTGCTTTGTTTTTGAAATTTGTTGCTCTGCTCTGTTTTTTTAGTTAATCCTTAAATTAATCAACAACTTTTTCTCAAGAGAAATGCTACTTCGAGACGTTTTCAATTATATTCTCTGAAGCCTGGACATAGAATGCTTGCATTTAAAATCTTGGGGAAATCCCTTTATAAGGTTTTTTTTCTCTGCATGCTGTTGTTTTTAACAGAAAATTATTTGAAAAAATTCGTTATGTGGAAACAAAAACGTATGAGATTTGGATTTCCAGCAACAAAATTTGTTCGTTGTAGAGAAAAATTCGCTTTATGGAAATTCGTTAGAAGGAGATCAAAACACACCAAAAAAGTAACCAAAAAGATGTGTACTCAAAATCAATTCGTAATAGAGAGATCTTCGTTATATAAAAGTTCGTTATAGGGAAGTTTGACTGTAACTAGCTGACCCTTATACCATCAGAAATGATTTCTGTTAAGATAAAATTCATCAACTTCCTGTTCGGCTTTAACATTTCATTTTCTTTCATTCTAAATTTTCAATTTTCTTGTTCTTTTAGTAGATATTTAACTTAATTTGTGGTTGCTATATGAATTCACTGACTTATTTATAAAATTGCTTGGTAACTTCATCCTTTTAAAAATCGTTGGTACTTTGAGATGTCTTTTGAAAAATTGGGAAAAGTTTTTCTGTACTCTGTAAGCAAGCCTTTTTAGAAATCATGTATGGCCATTATGAAGGCAAGCTCCTCTCAGTATAACTGACAAAATTTCATTTTTTTAAATCGGACTAGCAGTTTCTGAGATTAACCCGGGCGAACAAACAAACAAATGCCTTTTTCCGCTTTATTAATAAAGATAGTATAGATAAATAAATAGGATGAAGTGTATTAATAAATAATAAGAAATTATTTAGCTTTTAAATAAAATACAGGAGCCAGCTGGATAATTGCTTTGGACCTTTGGAAAAAAGAGATTGAGAAAATTATTTGAAAAACTCTTATATACTTTTTAAATTTGTGTACAAAATTTTGACACTAACTATGAATAATAGTGAATTCCATGCGACCAAAAAACCACTCTCGTCTTGATCTGGAGCACTTTTTGTTTATCATGAAGCCAAAAAGCAATCTAGATTTGATATTTAGCTGGGGCGAGTTGAGGTAACGAATCAGCTGTTGAAGTGGCTTTTGCTGTCAAGCATTTCTAGTGTATTTTACTTCTGTATTTGATTTTTCATGTCTTTTTTTCGATAAAACTAAATGAAATGCAAGAGTTGTCAAGAAAACCCAGGGCGACCCTGGGTAAAGTTCAACAAACAAAGCTTACAATGCTTGGGGTAAGAAATCAGAGTTGTCAAAATTTAAATCAGCTGTTGGCAGAAGTTCAATTTCGGAGAAGAAATAAATGTATCTTGAAAGTTTGGTGTACTATCTGGTAAATATTAAATAGTTTTTATATTGTTTTGTAATTTATTTTTTTTCTACCAAATTCTCATCGTCATTATCTGAATCACAGAAAATAAAATTATCTTCAGTTTTCAGATTCATCCCTGCAGTAAAAGAACTTTGTTGTTGTTTTCGTTCGTCATTTAATAAACTTTTATTTATTTTCCACTGCTTGTGAAAACTAAATTCATATGATAGAAAAGTCAAAAAATTGAATATGTTGCACTGGGCTGTTCGATGTTAAATCAAAATCCGAGCAACTATGCAGTTTTTTGACAGTTGAATGAAATGCACTGACATTTTCCAGTGCGCACTGGGGCAGAGAACATCAAACAGGCCTATTTATTTCCAAAATAATATTTTATAATTTATTTAAAAACTAGCTGTCCCAGCACGGCGGGCGAGGCAGACGTTGTTCTGCACATCTGAGCAGATAGTGCGATGATAGCTATAAACATTTTGAACATTAAGCGATAAGCTTGGGTTCTTAATCATATTTATACCGTCCGTCGAAATATGTACATATGTATATGTAGTTCGATTAAAATATTAGATTTTTTCTAAAAAAAAAAAAAAAGAAGAAAAGTACGTATACGCCTGAGTGTACTATACTGTTTTTAGTTGTTTTTAGGTTGAAAAATGGGCAACTACTGCAGATTTTAATTTTGTCGGGTGGCAATGGTACAGTGGATGAAGTGCTTGGTTGCTAACCTAAGCGTTGTAGGTTCGAGCACCAGCCTGGGCAGCAATTTTTCAATATTCCCCCAGTTTCAACTGGACGCCACCCGTGGGATTTTCGTGAGATAAATATCACCTATTTCTCAATCCATTGTGCCAACAAAAAATCTTTCCTATCTTCCTATTCCTTCTAACTAATGCCGTGCAGTTTGCATTCAAAAAGACCTTGGGTCTTACAGGCATATATAATTAAAAATTATTATATGTATTATATAAACAGTTTGTAAAAAAAAATTACCCCTCGGGCCTTTAAGTACGTGTAATGTATCAAACTTACTTACAGTTGCGGACACCAAGTTGGTTGAGGTGGTTCTCCACTTGATCGCACCACCTTAGATGGGGTCTTTCAGAACTGCGTCGGCCCTCCGGGTTGAAATTGAAGACTCGGCGGGCTGGGGCGTTTTCGTCAATACGCTGCACATGACTCAGCCGCTGTGTGTCTTTCGTAGCATTGTGGACAATTTCTCGGAACTATACCAAAGATTTCCTGAAAGTTTGAGCTCAAGTGAATGGGCGGTTTCGGAGTCTACAACATATTTACAAAGAATTTAGGTGATACTTTTCTCTGTGCATCCTGAAAATCAACCTAGAAAAAATTGTGTTTTCTGCAGTAACAAAAAAAGTGTAGGACCAGATTTTTCTGGATCTCCTGTAAACGTTTCATGTGTGGGGCGCATTGCAGTAGTTGGCGTCAAGATTGCGTCGAGTGAAAAAATGTAATATAAATGTTCCTTAAATTTCACTTTGTTTTTTTTTTTTTTGCAAAAATCTTTGCTGTCTATACTTACACAAACATAAATACACATACATATATGTAAATAAAAATGAAATGGCTGTTGGTAATTTCAAAATATCGCTTTTTACTAAATGCATAATATGAAAGAATTATTATTTTTTTTTCAATACATTAACGAATTTTGTCAGCTTGTTAGTAAATAAGATTAATTTTAAGGTAAGACTTTATATTAATGAACTATGTAACAATGAATATAGTCAAGGGTAATTATGTATATATTAATATCGAATTTTTTAATATTGAAAATTTGTTAAATAAAAGCGATATGCATTCCTTCGAAGATTTTGTGGAAGATGTTGTTGCATATCATTTAGATGAAGAAGTGTGTGATTATTTCGTTTGAAAAATTACAAACCAACTGATTGCACACACACAATAAAAAAAAAAACAAATTCAATCTCTTTTTGTTTTGAAATTGTTGTGGAAGACTACATACTCGTAAGATAACAAAACTATTGCAATATCTTATGACGTTCACGAAAAAATCTGATTTTATAAAGTCAGCTGGTTGATGACAAATTTCTTAATCGTTCCACAATAAGTGATTGCTTGCGCCTCAGATTCTTCGATGCCATTCGTGGACAATGTCAAAGGGGGTAGGTTTAATTTTTGAAACAAGAAGCAGCTTTGTGTATTGGCAGCATTAAATTCTACACGGTTTCTTATTCACGTTTCTGAGATCGGAATTTAATGAGATTATCATACGTTGCCGTTGTATATCCGAAGATCAAGGATATGAATCTGGAAACTAATATGAAAAGCTGAGTGGACCAGAAGGAGCCCAGTGGCAGAGCATTAATTTGGTGAGTTTCCGGCTTAAATCTGTGTAATATAACATTATAAAAGTTTTTAATCCATCGAAGAATCTATATAATGCTTTTGTTCCGCCGACTGTTTGCCTTAAAAAACTGTTTTTACGGCAATTAAGAAGCATTCGATCTTATAGATAATTCTTGAACAAAAAATTGATCAGTTTTTCACAATCTTGGAAAGAAGGTAAGATAATTAGAAGGAACTGGTTGGACAAATTCTGTTTGTGTAAAAAGTAAATTGAAAGTGCGTTTGATTTGAAAATAAGTTGCCACTTAAAGCCAAAGAACTTAGTTTTTTGTGCGCACCTTAGACTAAAAATATTACAATACCAAAGATGACGGATGCTTACCTTAGAAGAAAGTGTCGTTCTTTATGGTTCATAAAAATGCTGCACATCGCAGATGTCTGGTCGATCATAAACAGGATGCGTGGACGCTTCTAATTATTCTCGCAACAAACAAATTATCTTCGGGCATTTAACAGAGATTCATATAAATGTTTTGTAATTTTGTAATTAATAAACCCAATGCTTTCAGCATCACCATGCATTTCGAAATGTGTTTCCATCGCTGTTTTTGCTTTCGAGATTTTATCTATCCGGAATAACTTCGTCATCCAATGCGATTCTTTGATAACGGAAATGCGGAATCTTGCATAAGAATGTACAAATCATTTTTATTTAAACATATTTATAAACGAAACAAAAGACACTTTGATATTAAAACGACTCCACTTGCACGAATCTTTTACGTGCATGCTAGCTGACCAAACAACTTAGCTAAGCTTATAGTACAGAAAGACGATTTGTCCAATTGTTGCTCTACAGTCTCCCTTAGCAAGGCATATGCCGTTTCTATTTCTGGCGTTAAATTTACATCTAAGAGAAGAAGAAAATTCAAAATCAAATCATGAAGCAAGTTGCAAATATTAAGTAAAAACTTACTCTTTTGTTGATGTTTACTCAAATCAAACATGTACTGCAGATAGGAAAGTTGATTGAAAAGATCTCGCTCCGAGTACTGCCGTACGAGTGTTCCTTTCTTACAAGCTAAACATATTGGCCTTCGGCTATGAGTTACGTGGGAGTATCTTCTTGTGTTACTGTTGCAGGCAGGATCATCGCAGACCAACCAGTTTTCATAAAATCGAGTTATGTGTTTCCGCATCACCAAAATGAGTTGATTTCGTATCGATATTCCATACTGGTAAGGATACGCATCACACTCAGTATTGGAACATTTTGCTAGAACCGCATCGTATGATCTATTGGCTGCTGGTTTAAAGGCAGACGCTACAATGTTCAGTGTTTTGCATTTAACACATGAGAATTCGAATTTTTCGCACTGAAGGAATCTCTGCAGAGATGACTTTACAATCGATTCACCAACACCGTCGTCCATTCTTTCTTGTTGGGATCTAGTTTATAAAACTCACAATATAAAACAAAGCTAGAAATAAAATATTGAACTCACCTCTGTGCAGCCATTTTGAATTTGCTCGGATCCAGTCCGAGACACTGCGCAATTCTACTTGCATCGGTTCCTTCTAAAGGATCACACATTCTCCAAATAACCGGATGTATTTGATGAGCCAAGTAGTAGATTTTGTCCACCTTCAAAGTCTCGCTAGACTTAATCTCATCCAAATGATACGCCCTTTGTGTCGCTGGATTACTGGTTCCATCATCACAAATTATATAATTCACCATGTCTCCCTTTTTGTAGCGGCGGTTTTTGGTTTCATTCATACGCAGTGCAACCTGAACATGAGACTGTGTAACCGCACTATTGCCGGTAAACTCTTTAGGTGCTTTAGCCAGTTGTTTGGTTATCACAAACATAGGAAGCGGGACACTATCCTCTTCTATGTTTGTTTTTACTTTTTCCAAATGACTGTGAATTGCATCAATCTTATCGTCGTGCTGCTTATCGGATAGAATCTCATCGAGTACAATTTTTCCTACCATTACGGCAATTTGTGACCAATCACGTCGAACTATGTCCAGACCTTTGTGCTCCTGAGCGAATTTTAGTTCGCCTTTCGGATTCTTACTCACAGTGACAGCGGCATACTTTTTCTTTTTCAGCAGAAGCAGACACTTGAACACTCCATCAATATCCAGTTCTACTTGTTTGTAGATCTTATTCACCGTTTGCTTGATATTGTGGCCAATTTTAAAAACCTGATCATAGTCCAGACTATTGGTGTTTATCATGATACTGTCTGTGTCACCATACACGACTTCGTAGTTCAATTTCTGGACGAGACTTTTGGTATTCATTAAAATCTCTCGACCTTTATGTGTAACCAAAGCAGCCAAGTGCTGCGCGAAGAACCTTGAATGGGCAAAACCCAGACAGCCATACATTGAATTGGCTGTCAGTTTGAGAGCCATCTGCCTGATGTGGTATTGCATTTTCAATTCAGGTTCTAGATCAGGAGCGGCCATCAATTTTTTAACTTCTCGTCGACTTTCGACCAAACGTCGAATTTGTCGAGGAAGAATGCCAAGTTCTGCACTTGAGTCTGGAAGATTTGCAAGTTCTTCATCCTTGTCTGGTTGGGGGACTGTTGTGAAACATATGTTGTATTCTTGTATAATACTCGGATACAAAGAATTGAAATCCATAAGAAGAATGTACTTGTCATAGAGTCCTTTGATTGGATCCAAGACTAAACCTCCGGAAAATGCAGCTTTCTTTCTCGTTGCTGCTGTCTTTGTGGCATCACCTACAAAATTGTTTATAGGTTTTTATTTGTATGTCATAAGAGATTATACCGTTAACATGGGGAAAATGTTCAAAACAGTAAATGAGTTACTTCATATCGTAAGCCCCTGCGACTGCATTCAAAAGCACACCGAGAAAAAACTTTGGCATTAATATTGATCCCCTTGGGTGCAGATAAAAGGACTGGGATCCTACTCTTAAATAAAAACAATGCAGCAGGACTTGATGGCATGCCTGGCGAGTTTCTGAAACAGACTCCGACTTGGCAGGAAGTATTTTGCTGCCACTCGTTAAGGCTATTTGGGAAAACAACAAATTTCACAAGGAATGGAAGGACGGAGTTATCTTCAAGCTGGTATCACCGTTTTGACTGCTGGAGAGGATGCTATGACTCATGCCTAGGTGGGTGAAAATGAGAGAATTGGTATCCAATGGGACCTATTTCATAAGTTAAACTATTTGGTCCACGCTGTTGACATCTGTTTGGCAAATGAGACTGGTATCCTTAAATTAATGTATCAATCGCTCTAAAAAAATGGAGAAGTGGCTGGTAAAGGAACCAAAGCTGGAAGGAACAACAGCAGCTTATTGAGATACAAAATACAATTACTTAAACTATGTTGTTATCTGTCACCCGATTGGGGAATAGACTCGGAAGAGCCAGCAACATAATAAATATAGCTCCAACATAATAAATATAGCTCGTAGCACATACATTCGGAATCTTTTCTCCAATGTGAAACTCCAGAGAAATTTCACTCCGCACTCTTTGAAGACAATGTGGAATCTTTGCTGCTACATGAATGTGAAACGTGGAAGGTTGTACGTTTTTGTTAACTAGTGTCTGCGTTACATCCATTAGATCCATATCAAACAATAAACTGTAATTAAGGACTAGACTGCGACGAGAGAAGGATCCAGTTGCCGTCTCAGTAATACACCCTTACCCACGGGAAAATATGCGGATTCAAAGGCCGAGAATAAAGGCGGGTTAAAAAACCCAGAACAACCATCTTATCAGAATCAAATTTCCAAAGGGAAACGTGGACAACTAATGAATCAAAAAAATTTAATGTTTTCAACATGCTTAATACCTAATTTTCAAAAATTATTAAACATCTCAAGGCCAGCATTCTGAATAACTTACCTCCAGCTATATCAATTTGCGTGCTATCCCAGTTTGTGTATTCTCGCTTCTTCTTGTCTGGGACAATGTAGTTCTTTTCACTAAAAGCATGCAAAAGTAAAAACTCATTCCGCTCCGATCTGCCTCCCTGAAGCGTTCGTGACATGACGTTTCCACAAATACTAGTTATTTGTATGGCCAAAGGCATGACATTCAGCTCGCACATGAGTCTTAAGACAAATGAGCAATCCTGCATGGTCAACGTAATCAGCTTCAGAATTCCATCGCCAGTTTCAAACATTTGATGCAATTCATCTTCATTCACATCCATTCGTTCGCCTTCCTTGATCTTCAGAACATTAACACAAAGTGTATTCAAATCGAAACTCCTAGACTTGATCAATTCTTCAGCTGATCTTTTAACATCACAGACCATTCGACCGACAAAGAAGTCTAGCATTCGTTTCCCAAAGCTCTGCGACATCCGCAGGCGACCCAGACGTGACCAAAGTTGGATTTTCAAAGAAGCTACTCGATCACAGATAACATCCAACTGACAATCAGCCGCATCTTGGGTGACTATCAGATCGGGATCAATGCTCTGATATGTTGCAAGGAACCAACTCAACAATGCCCTTTCAGAATCCATCTTCTTGGCCTTAGTTGATTTGTATTGGGCAAGTTTGTGATTCAGATCAAATGGCCAATTCTGTGATATTGGTCTAGTGAAACCACAAAAATGTCGATTGAACGGTGGATTCGGAGGCGGTTTGTCCACACTGAAGCGATTGTTCACCAAACAAGAGATCATAACCACTTCGTTCTTCATTAATTTCGGATTGAGAGAAGTTCGAACGTTGATTGTGAGAACGCAGATTGGTGGTGGTGGAGTTTTTTGATCCTCAGCAAGAGTCACATAGTTCGGAGATGAACATGTGACTTCACTTTTACACCAACTTTGTGGCGTCTTATTGATTGTGAAATTCGTCAACTTCAACCAACAAGGACCTTTGATTTTGCGATCAAGTATGAAACGCTCAAGGGAATTCGTGTTTGCACCAAAAATGTGAGCAATCGAATTATATTTCGTCTTGGTGTTTGGTGGTCCTTTCTTTCCGCTGTAATGGATCTAGTTTCAAGAAAAGAATTTTCTATAATAAGATGTTGTGACATATTTATTTTGTGATACAACTTTACCTCGATGTATTCACAGACTTCGGGAACATCAACATCGATCGGATGGTAGGCAAAACTTTTTGTTACTCTTTTCGAACGAAATTCATCGACACCGATTTCGGTCGATATGACTTCTTCAAATTCTTTGTAAACATCTGTCAACTCAACCTTTTGTTTGGTCTTCTCTTTAGTTATTGGATCAAGCATCTGTAAAAAAAAACAATAACATTATAATCAAGAAAGAAGCGATGCAAAATGGTCAGGCAAAGACAAAGGCGTTGTTATTAAAACAAAAGCTTCTTTTTTTTTACTCTCAACAACAAGGACTTTCTTTAAACTACATAATATGTTCCGAGAAGCCACTGCAGCAATAGGACCAATCGATTAAAACGACCGTTATTGTACTGAAACAATGATTGGTTTCTGGAATGTGAGGACGCTTCACTAATTACTCGAAGGAAACTCCCAAAACGGCATTTCCCTCTAAAATTGGAGAAGGAGTTATTGCAATATGGAGTAGATAGTGGGCATCGATGAATTACAAATCCCCAACTACCAGGAATAGATATAAGATAGGAGCCTGTTTTCCTAGGAGCTTCTCCTTTATAAGATTCTGAGTTAGATTCCAGATCAGAGTACAGCACATCAAGATTCCGTATTATAACGCATCTATTTATATTCTTATGTATGCTGAGGATGAGGCATTTAGAATGGGGTGTGTATTAATGTCCTAAGATATAACTATCGACCCTGTGTGGTATCATGTTAAGAGCGCTTTTTAGTCAACTGGAACTGAAGCTGCGCTGTGATAAAAAAGAAAGATAGGTTCCTGGATATAAATAAGCACAAACCGCAGATCAGAGAAGAAAAAAATCAGTTTAGAAAGTGATGCTCAGCGTAAATTAACCGAACGGTTATTGAACAACTCAGCGGTCTGGGAGACGTGATACATGGGCAAATGTAAATGCAAAGAGGAAATTTAATAAAAAGATTAAGAACAGCGTGTTAGCATAACACAATACATACCGTGCCGAGTTTGAACGTCAGCCTAAATGATGAACACACTGTAGACCTGCATGCGCAGGTCTTCTTGTATCTTTGACAACACCTGCTCATCTTCTAAAGAAAAAAATTGCAGTTGGACTTGACGGTATATATACAGAATGGCTTAAAGTAGACCCTTAAGAAGCTCCAGTGCTCCAGTATTTTGCTGGAATCAATGCAGGCTGTTTGGGAGTATGAAGTTGTTTTTGAGACCGGATGAAAAGGATTAAATAACTGACGTCGTATCACCATGCTGTGTCTTTTTAAAGTTAATGGCAACTATTGTTTTGGAAGGGATAAAGCAAAGGATCAAGTCAACTCTGAAGAGGCACCAAGCTGGGCTTAACAGTGGCTGATAGCACATCGACCACATCCAAACCTTGAAAAACCATCTGAAAAAGTACCAATCACCGCTTAACTTAATTTTTTTAGAATTTAAGAAGGCGTTTGATTGGGTAATTCGTGAAGTAAATACTTTTTTTTTGCAAGAGGTAATCCCTGGTCGCTGTTATTTGAAATTCGACCCAACTCATTCGTTGAGTGTCACTGAGTAAGGCGATGCGATGACTACTAATGTGTGTTCAAATGATACACATGGTATCTCATGTATGGTCTTTTTGAAAAAATCAACCAAATTAAGGGTCAACGCAAATAAGACCAAAATAATGACCACTAGCTAAAGCTCACAAGAGATTGTTCTAACGCAGGAGCCCATACCGTTAAAAAAAAGCTTATTTATCTGGCCAGTAATCAAGCACTCGATCAAGAAATGGACCTGGATGTTCAAAACATAATAAAGAAACTTGAACTCAATTTTAAATCTGTGTGTTGAGCTGTGGAATTGTGCCGGACAGAACAGATTGGATGCAGACTAAATACAACGGAAAGGACATACACAGAAAATCTACCTTCAAAAATTGGAACCTCGGGGTAATAAACGCTTAGGAAAACCAAAAACAACTTGAAGGTCATCTGTTTTAGAAGAAGCTTGGAATAAGGGTTTTTAATCGTAGCCAGTTTCGGTCAGTTGCTAGGAATGGGGACAGCTGAAGAGATTTTGTTGTTGCCCTAATACTCTAGGGCGAGCTAAATCGCTGCCGATTTTGTATTTTTAAAGGGGCCGATCCAATTATTGGTTTCAGTGTTTCCCTATCTAGATTAAGGAGGGATTTTGTGGATTGAGATGAGTATTCTAGCACAATGTAATTGCAACACATGGATTCTACAAGAAAGATGTTTTTGGTATTGGTTTTGAAATGAAATGGTTTTTATTCAGTCCATTGTTAGCTTTCAGGGCTAAATTTCATCTAATCTTATCGTTCCATTCCAATGCGGCTTTACCTGGAACATCTACGTACGGCCAAGGGAATATTCACATTGTGCCAGAACTTGGAGATATACCACCAACTGTGGATTTCAAATTACTTATTGACAGTTTAAATAGAGAAGCACTCTAAAGCGCCGTGGCTAGCTTTATAATTCCTGCCCTACTGATAAATCTTAGCAACACGACGTGTGAGATTATTTTCCTTCAAAATTAGTTGAAATTCTACTAAGACCTTGGACACCAACAGAGAATTGGTGACTCACTATCAAGCAGCTTTCAACATTGTACTTGAAAAGATAACAACGCCATTGACTTGGTTGGAATAACAAAGTGAGCCGCAGCCAGTGCTTTACCAACTATAGAGCCACCAACACGCGGATATGGTGCAGAAGCAAAGAAATAAAGCTTTTCCGAAAATAACCAAGAAGACACTGCATACAACCCCGGTTCTGCTATATTGTGCAGAAGCACGGACCCTCCATCAGTCCTTTCTGGTTAAACGAAGGGGAAACCATTTGGCGAAGAAGATGCAGCAATGAACCATACGTGCTGTACAGCGTCATATATAAATCTAGGTAGTCATTTAAAGCGAAGGACATCAACGATCCAGTTCATGAAATTTTCAACGACATACCAAAAGACAAGGTAGACCTTAGGAGAGGGTGAACTCCGACTCCTTGGAGTGGAAAATTGGAGAGGGCAGGCAAGAGATTTAGCCTAAATACAATGTGAAGCCCACGACCACCGTGCTCTTTATCGCCATCGAATGTAAAAGGTCAGTAAAAAAGAAGTTCATTTCCTCCTAAGCTTCGTAAGAAGCCATAGCTGGTCCTAAGTTAGGGGAATACACGAAAATTATATTTAAAATTACAACCTCTCCCTTTTCAGACTATAAACGTGACAGCTTGTTCTGGGAGAATCCCCTCTCAAATCATGCTGTCGTAATGGTGAAATATATTTGAGGAATTCAAAATAAACAAAAGGTTGGCTTCAAGGGAAGATACATTGATTCTACTTACATACTCTCTGGGCAAAAGATACAAAACTCTTTTGATATCCTCAACTCGCACGCAAATCGACTTTCCCTCGGCGTTATTTTTGCCGGGCATCTTTCCAAAGAGAAACACTTCACCTGGAATCCTTACTGGATCTTCCCATGCTTCCCAGTAATAAAACTTAAGCTCCTTACTGCTCAAAGCACTTTCTTCTGTTGATGTGGCAGCTGCTATTTCCTCATCAAAATTATCCATATTGCAGATATTCTCCCAGTTGTTCAGCAAGTTCTTCATATCATCTTCAGAATTGGTTACTTTAGGTTGTGTTTTTTGTTGAGCTTTCGATATCTTCTCTTCAACAACCTTTGCCGTAGCTGGAATTTGGGGTTTTTCTTCAAACTGATTTTCATCGTCATTCAGGATACTAAAGTCCATGTCATCGTCAGGAATGTCTTCAACTTCTGGAGAAGCTACAGGTTTATCTTCTGGTTCCAACTCCAATTCCGATTCCAGCTCTTTTTCCTTCTTCTTCTCTTTGATAAATGGATTTTTTCGACCTGATTCCTTCTTGGTCTTATCAATTGGTTTGATTTCTTGTTTTGCTGCTACAATTGGCTTGGGTTTTGGGTCTGGTTTAAGAATTTTGTCGAGCATTTCATCGTCGCTGGTATTGCCATTTTGTTTCTTTGGCTCTTCCTTCATTTTGATATTGTTTATGAAACTACTCATGTATTCCTTTGTTAAGGCTGCATCAGATTGCTTGGATTTTGATGTTCCATGAGAAGAACCCGTGTTTTTAGATGATTCTCCGTGCGATTGGCCACTTTTACTGCTACCATCATCGAGTTCTCCTAAAATATCGGCTAAGACATCATCTTCTGCTACCTTTATTAAAGGTTCTTTTTTCTTTGGAACAGCGTTGCTAAAGAGATTCCTAATGGAGCCTTTACCCTTAGCCGGTTTTGATACGTCTCTTGGACGTTTTTTAGAGCCCTTGGCTGCTCGACTGCCACCACCTTCTTCCTCAGAGTAGTCTTCATCTTCAAAGAAGTCTCTGCCATCCTCCAAATAGCCTGTTCCATCTATGAAAACAGTGTTGTTTTAGAATCGCATTGAATCTCTTCGATTTTATTGACTTACCATCTTCAATCCAATCATGTCCACCGTATTTTTCAGTAGCTCGTTTCGCATAATCTTTTTCATCGATAATTTCGTATACATCATCAACATCTTCCTCCACTTGACACTTGTTTTTGCTTCCTTTCAATTTCCTGAGCTTCTCGAGAGCTGCAAATCGACCACCTTTATCCACACGTTGCCGTTTAGCTCTTGGTGCTGAAATTATTAATTCTTGGGTAAAATTTGAAGATTATTATTATGAAGCTGAATTTGTTACCATCTTCTTCCATTTTTCTGAATTAATATTAATTTAAATATAGTCTAAGGAATAAAATTATTTAAACGCTGCAAAAAATTAAATTTTTATGTTTAGTTCTGATTTTGACAAATAACAACAATTGGCGGGAAAATCAAAACAAATTTATTGGTATAAATTATGACAGTTGTGTTGTGTAGATTGTAATAGATTTAATTAAGAATTTCGCCTGTTCAGGTTCTCAGACACTTTTGGAACTGTTTTTGTTATTTGGGGATGCAGCACGGACCAAGAAGATACAGACCGCCAACTCACCATATGGTGGTCTCTCTTTTTGCCTACAAACTAAAAATCAGCTGATATGCCATTTATTTTGAGAGTGTGACGCTCTCTCTTGCTTTTAAAACCCATTTAGCAAACACATCTAAAAAATAAATGGCATACGCAGGTATAGCTGCCATTACAAAATGCACAGAGAGAGATGAACACGTATTCACAGACAGGAAAAAATATTTCGAGGATGTTTCAGGCAAGGGGAGTACGAGTTGGCGGTCTGTGTATGGTCTGTGGGATGCAGTAGAACGGAACAGGTATCTACAACTAAAATAACCCTGTCCTCCATGCGAGAACACTGTAATCCAAAATCTTATCTATAACTTCATGAGATTGTTGGCCGCTGTGATTATAGAACTGTCAAAGCTAAAAGAACGCTATTCATTTTTCTACAATGTGAAGTTTCAGCTGTAGCTCAAAAAGTAGCTGAAGTACAAGTTGAATCGACTTCAACTTCACCAAAGTGCTGCTCTGCATTTTTGACATTTAAAAAAAAAAAAAACAAAAAAATGGCAACACGATTTTTTGTTTGAAAAATAAACGGTTCAGGGCTACACTATTGTGTTCATGCTTGCTGCTTCAGTGAGCTATTTTTTGACATTTTGTACTTCAGCTACTTTCTTAGCCTCCGTGATTTTCTCATTGTGGTCAGGGAGCTAGAGCTCGATTTAGATCTGGCTTATTTAAGTAAGAAAACTAATGCATTATGAAAAATAAGGTGATTTAATATTCAAGATCAAATCCAGTGTTTTATATAGTTTGATCGGATTCAAGGGGTTATTAATACCCTTATGAACATTAACTGGCCCTTTAAAGTATGGATATTTTTTGTTTTAATACAATATTAGTGAATAATTTGTCGTCAACGAAACTAGCCCTCAGAGTTCCCAGTTGTGAAATAATTCCCTACAAGAAACTTCACTTTATTTTCATATACGTGTCTAGGACATGAGCAAGGGGTGTTGCTGCAATTTAGCTACTCAAAATTATATGTTCTTAAAACTGTTTTATTAGGGCCGAAATACGATTATTTGGAAATTTGCTTTAAAAGATGTAGATGAAGCACAATTGATCTACTTAAAAGGACCCTTTCAACGATATATGACTCATCGTTATTGGTCTGTATGCCAAAATTGCCATTGTCCTTTTTAATTTATTCATGATTTAATTTTAAAGGTTGAGAGGGGTCATATTCGCTCATTACATCTACCGATTTACGCTCCTGCATAGATTTCCTATTATCACAATGACACACTTGAACTTGAGACGCTAATTTGGAACCAACGTGAAGTTGTCTTCTAACAATGCACAAAAACTGAACCACTCAGATGTAAGCTGAACAAGACGTGTTGGATTTACCTCAGACGCAATTTATGAATTCAGTTGCGGGTAAACACTTATAATGTGGGATTTCTTTCAATTTAATATCTATGGTGCAAAAAAATTTCGCACGCTACTGATTTTGAAAAGGTTACCCATAAGACGTGTACTGCCAATTTATGTTGGACAGAATATAGCCTTTTTCGTTGAACATATGAGGAGGAAGAGTTGACACCCGGTTCAGGTTGATTGAGGCAATATTTTAAATGTGATGTGATGAATCTAAATGTCATTTTCTGGTCTTTGTCATCATCGCTTCACTTTCTTTGTTAGTGGTATTCTTTCTTTTTCATTGTCTATGTCTGTGTTATTCCAGTTAAGTCTTTTTTAGTGAAGTTGCTAGAAATTCTGGCTTTCATAATACATATTATGCAACAATCTTCGCAATATGGCCACAAGGACAAGCTGACAGTAGCTTATAAATACTTGCTAAAGAAAGCTACAGCTCTAATACATATAAAAACTCAGTATCAATATCACACGTGATATTTCAACACTTCAAGTCTGACATAACAAACAGCCATCTGATAAAAAGAACGCAGTACTGGTGTTATACTTGGTACATTATAAACTACTTTGTGAAATGTTAAAAAACTGCCATTCCATATGATCAATTGTTTTCTTCAATAGTTCACTTTTACCGTTCCTGCAATCCAAAATCATTTCCTTCATTTCCTCAACATCCATTGAGAATACTGATCTGTCAAAAGTGAAGGACAAGATTTGTTTTAAATTTAAATTTGATTTATACTTTGCGGGAGCCATTGAATTTCGGATTCTATTTTTAATTTAAAATAAAATTTATTATGAAATACTCGCATATTATGTGCCACAGAAGAAAAACAAAACGGTGAAATAATTTTGCCTGTTCGATTTTGACCGATCAAAATAATAATTATTATTTTACCGTTCCTCAACGAATCCTTAGAATCTATAGCAATATCTGACGTGACACTTCAACGCCAATTCAACAACTATCATTGATAATATTAAAACCCCTGTTTTTAGGGTTCCGTACCCAAAGGGTGAAAACGGAACCCTATTACTGAGATTTCGCTGTCCGTCCGTCTGTCCGTCCGTCACAAGGCTGTATCCATTGTATATATAAACTATAGTTTAAAAAAATAATTGTTGTTGTTGCTTCCCATGGTATTCTCGAGCTTAGTTTTTCGTCGATAGATGGCGCACCTCAGGTGGTAGTACTATAGTTTATATATACAATGCTGTATCTCATGAACCGTGATAGTAAGACTGTTGAAATTTTGACAGATGATGTATTATTGTGTTCGCTATAAAAACAAATACTAAAAACTAAATAAAATAAAAATTTTATGACGAACAAAAAATCACGTTTGTTGTATGGGAGCAAACGTGATTTTTTGTTCGTTTTTGCTATGTTTGTCCGTCCATCACTGTCTCTTTTCTTCTTTAGAAATTTCTGGAAATCTTTAATTTACAAATATAACTGTCTCTGTTAGTTCTTCTTTTTGCTGATTTGCTACTCTTCTTTCACTCACACAAACAGCTTTAACTACATGTAAATTCCAGAAATTCTTTAAGAAGAATAGAGCCAACCTATGTATGCTTTTAAAGCTCAGTTTTCTTCTATTCGTGTTCGAATTCGAATTCGAACAGAAAACAAAACGAATGTCAAAGAAAGAGCAAGAAGTCGGTAAGTCGGTAAGATAGGTACAAAAACCGAATAAAATAAATATTTAAGGGGGCTCCCATACAACAAACGTGATTTTTTGACCGTTTTTATAGATAGTGGGTACGGAAAATTTCGTGAGCGAGTCCGACTCGCACTTATCCGTATTATTAATATTTTAGTTTTGTTTTGAAAAATACAAGGGTTGTCAAGAAAAGTTGACTCTCATGGGTTGACTCTGGTATAAACCTCAAATAACAGCATATATTGGTTACTTTTGCCCTATCTCCAAGCGTATAAATGAAACACAACTTATTGAGCAACAACTCGCAGATCTTTTAGATCCAACTCGCTTGCAGTCTCTTCAAAACATCAAAGAAGCAACATTACTGCATTATAAATTTAATGATATTTGAATTCCTATTGATTAAAATACAAATTTTTTCTTTTTTTTTTCTTTTTTACTATCATTATTTCTCACTTTTTGTATTCAAATTAACTAACTCAAATTGAATTTTACATATGTACAAACATAAATGTTAACTATTTATAACTTTCTTAACGTATTTGTTATTTTTCAAAAGACGACACTATATGGCCTTGTTGCCCCAGTGTCTTCTTAAAAAAATAGTTTACTATTTTGTAAATTATTTAGATATAAATAAATAAATAAATAAAGAACAGCTGTATTTTGATTTCGTTGAATACAATTTTTGTTTCGGAGAGATTTTTACAGGCTCTTGGTCTCATAAAGAGATTTAACTTTTTTTCCACTCCTGTATTCACCACTTTATGTAAAAGAAAACCAATACATTTCACTTCAAGTAATCATTCTAACGAGTTCCATTAAGAAATCGCTAACATTTAAAAATCGCTTTCGAATACCTACTGCCCATGGTTTTTAAATAGATACTCAAAACAGTTTTTTTTGTTGTTAGTAAAAATAACCTATCACTGTTTATACAAAAAATAATTAAGTCCAAATGGACGACCATTATCAAATCTTTTTAAAAAATCGCAGACTTTATTGCAACACTTTGCTTAACTTTATTGGCATCTTACGAGTACTAACATCTATTATAAAAAAATATTCTATCTTCACATCTTACTGTATCCGAACATTCAACGGATTTAGTATTCGACCAGCCATAGTTGCGACATCTAAATCTCTGTCTATGATGAAGAACATGAACGGATGATTAACCGACACTTGAATGGGTTGAGTTTGTGGCCCGTAACTCCCTGAAAAAAAAAACGAACGTAAGAAAACAAGAAAACGAAGATGACTTTACAATCTCCTGTTGCGTCTTACAATTGATTTACACTTGATTTAACAATCTAAGTGGATGTGGGAGTGCAATTAATTTAAACTAATATCTTATGCAACAACTACATAACTCTGGAGTGCCACATACACATACTTACTTTTTAAGTGATTAATCGGACGTGTGCGAATGTTAACATCAATGTTTTGTTCAATGTGTTTGACATAGATGCCGCTCTCATCGGTCATTGCCCTGAAATCAGCTCGATTTGGTTCGAAAATGTCACAAACTCCTAACTGCGGAAAGGAAAAAAAAAAACATATTTAGGGGACACTGTGGCGTATACGTATTATTTTCTCACATTTTGGAGATCATTTGTTAGAAAAATTGTTCCGTGAAGTTCAAAATCTGGAATAATTGCCTGCACCCATCGAGGTTTTAACTGCTTTCGGATTAAGCGTAGAGTTGGCCCAAGCCTCAGATTTGATGCTGCAGTCAGGAGATCCACGTCATAGTCTGGCAAAAGAATCATTAGATTGTAGTCAGTGGAGTCGAGTTCCAGCTCGAGAATAGAGATTTTCATTTGCTCAAAGTATCTATAGTATAGAACAGAGTTATAGACCTTAAAGGTTGTATGGACAACATCATGGTTATTGATGTAGAATATGTGATCAACAACTTCGGCTCTGAGGCCCTCCTTGGGCGACAGAAATCCCTTCTCAACATCCAGGTATCCATTTTGGATTGGCAATAGGGGAATGGCATCAAGTGGCTGAATTGAGCCAGTTGAAGTAAAGCTCGGTGTATTGACTGGAGCTGGAGGTGGCGGTGGATGTGCTTCTATTTCAATAATTTCCGATGGAGGAGGTGCTTGTAGGAATTGTGTTCTTGGTTGAATAAATGTGAGAAAGAAGCTCGGGTCCAGTCCTTTTAGTCCGAATAAGTGCCGTCGGGTCCTTTTGGAAGACCTTAATCGAATCGGTGTAAGTTTAGCAGGAAGGTATTCTAGACGTGGCTGTGAAACAAGTTTACCGTTAGGCTTAAATCGCTTGAAACTGGCCTTTTCTTCCGCTAAAGCCTTTTCTGAATTGGGAAGAGTAACCGCTTCACCAGACTCTAGGGTTGATGGTGAAGTGGTCTCTTCTGTTTTTGATTCAAGTGTTGTGGACAATTGCAAGGTCTGTGGAGTTTCTGATACAATAGTTGTTTCAGTCTCAAGGGTCGTTATTTCTGGTGTTGAAGTTGTTCTAATTGGTTCTGGAGTTGTAGTTGTACTTGTAGTTGGTTCTGGGGTTGTGGTTGTTGTAGTTGTTGCTGTCGTGGTTGTTGTTTCTTCTTCTGTTGTGCTTGTTGGAGTTGTTGATGTTGTTGTAGGATCTTCTGTGGATGAAATAGGAGGAAGATATATGCCAGGTGTGGCGTTTGTGGAGTCGTTCACGAAGGAAGCTGCTGTTGTTGAAGACACCATGTCCATTCCCAGATCATAACCGTAAAATTTTAAAATTGTTTCAAATTCTGAAGTGATTGTGACATTTTCCTTGTTAAGACTAAGACCCTTAAGCGGGTTTTCATCATCAAAGAAATAGGTCTGAAAAAGATTGGAAAACATTATATAAAAAAATATAAAATAAGTTTAAATAGAAAAACAACAATTGAAGCGCCAGATTTTTAAGACTTGAGCTTAACTAAAAAGATAAAAAAAGCGAAACTGTGAATTCTATTTTTAGAAGAAAATCTGCAAACTTCTTCAAAAAAATAGAACCGATAGTAACTATGGGATAAATCAAACATTTGGGATCCAAAGTCTTAAAATATCAATGTAATTTTTTTTCAAATTAACTGTTTAGAGAGTCCACAGGACTAAAGGGATGTATTTATTGTGATTATCAAAAAAAAAATTTTAAAACTGTAATAGTGCGAAACCACCGACCGTTTTTTCCGATTTTCAGAAGTCAATTTCATCAAATATTCATGAGAGAATGAAGTCCAGGATCGAGTATATGCTCAAGAGGCACCAAGCACACTAATCATGCATCAACCACATCAACACCAGTCGAATAATCCTTGAACAATCATCTGAGTGGGGTGGTTTACGTCTGGTCTCTCAGATGAACAACTGAGATATCATGCATGCTACTGAACCACCCCTCAAATGTAATGAATGAAGTATGACTTAGGGATATAGTGGATTTGTGTCTGACCTGCCAGTTAGAAAGAGCTGGGGGATCGGGTAACTAAGTAACTAAGAATAAGTTGAACAAGAATTTTTTTTGTGTTGTGTGACTTAAGGCAGTTGAGACTTTGTGTTTGGCCTCTCAGTTGACGGCTAAACTGAGTGATCGGGTAACTTAGTCTTCCTAACCAAGGGAACATAAGGATATTTGTATGAATGAATAAGTTGATAAATTAAAATCAAATGAGTGCCCTCGAGTATTGAGGTGCTCATCTGGAAGTCACTGACCTAGGTGGTTTATTGTTGAACCCCGAGAGATAGGCCCTCTGGGATCACCATGTGATAAGCCTTAATTGGCAGGTGCGCACGTACAGCCTTCAATACTTTACTTGCAGCTATACAACATATAAATTAATTCCTACTTACGCTCATGCATGTTTATACAAAAAAGGAGTAGATTATATGTACATATATTGAAAATATTTAAAAGATACTGCGCATTTTGTATTTTAGGCTGACAACGAACATAACGAAAATAGAGTGATAAAATTAAAAGAGCTTTTGCTTAAATGGCCTCTGATGGAAGTATACTTAACAAGCACTAGGTACCAGAGAACAGGGAAAATAAGAATAAATTTTGTTAAAAAATTCAACACAATAAAAGTAATCAATGATTTATACAACAGACCACTGTATTTTAACCAAAACCTTACACTCTAATCAGTCAAGTGCCAATATTTGAAGTAGCATGATTCTCTTTGTTTTTTTTAATTTCTTGTAAATAGACAATAAAAGTTTAAACGTGGGATCTGTTCCTAGGTTGTAGAAGAATTTTGTACTCCTACAAAATGAATAATATTGTACAATGAAGAAGGTGATTGAACTTCTTGATTGTGTAAATACAATATTAGTTTCACACGCCATACCTGTGAACTATAATTGTCCAAAAATTGTTAACCAAATACCATATTTCAAACTTGTAAATATGTACCTACGCGAAATGTTAGTAATTTATTCAAACAAAGTATCTTTCTATAAGTTGCTAAAACTTCAAATAATATTGTGTTTACAACACTTAGTAAACATTAACACCGTTATTTCTTTTATGGAATTTTTGACACCTATAAAAAGTTAATAGACTGCCGTGTCTTACAAGCCTACAAAATTTGTTGGGCTAGATAGAAATTGTTCTACTTCGAGAACTTTAAAGTTTTTCTCACGTTATACAATATACTACCTTGTAAAGTACATATGTACTCGTACATATTAAGAAGCTGCATGAAAATACCTACCCATATAATGTACCTAACATACATTCGCTGACCTCAATAATGTTATTGACCCCTGCAAGTGTATTGGAAAATATGAATATTCTACTATTAATGCCTATGGTGAATACTATAGTACTCATATGTGGTTCTGGCTTTTCAATCTTTCGGGAACACTATGTTTTTTATTTAACACAAACTAAACTTAGATTGAACACAACTAATAATTTTGTTTATATACCTTCATGTGTACAAGAATTCATTTTTTAAGACAGTATACTTCTATACATCAGTCATCATATTTTGTGGTACTCGATACTCTTGAGCAACCGACGAAGCAAAAAAAATCTCTAAATAAATTCCTTCCACTTTCAGCATTTGTGCCCTTGAAGTGATTAATGGCCATATTTACATCCAGCTTTATGGGTAGCTCGCAGCTCGAGCTAAAATTAAGGTCCCATACAAAATTCTCTCTAAAATTTAGCCAACCTTAAATTTAGCAAGGCATTTAGGTTCTGGTTTCTGGAACAATTTTTTTGATCATAATGTCTCAATCTTTTTTATCTTATTCACAAGAAGTAAGTTTTTCCTTAACGAAAGGATAATGGTTGGTAACCATACTAGAAATATGCTCCTAACAAAGCTTACAAATTTCTTTTGGCTTTGTTAATTAAAAACTCTACTTTGAAACTAATTGGTCTAACACCAAAAACTGTTTTCAATCCTTTGGGGAAAATTCTTAAAATTAATCTGAGGGATATTCTACAGATGTGAATCCAAGAACAAATCCGTAAAGATATCGCTGTATACAAAACGCCAGTGCGTTTAATATTTTACAAGTGGGACAACAACAAATATATTTATAAATTAAGATGATAAAAGACAAGTATGTATGTATAGATGTAAGTATTTTAAACAAAAAAATATTTTTCAATTCTGTTTGGTAGACATTAGAGTATTTTTGAACCCGGTTAACTTTCAAAGTTCATCCACAGTTGTCCGACAAAAAGAACTTTACAAAAAACTGTTCACTTCAACTGGACGCCACCCGTGGGATTTTCATGAGATAAATATCACCTGTTTCTCAATCCATTGTACCAACAAAAAATCTGTCCTATTTTTCTATTCCTTCTAACTATTGCCGTGCAGTTTGCATTCGAAAAGACCTTGGGTCTTACAGGCATATAGTTAAAATTATTATTATAATTCTTATTATTATTTTACATAAATGCCCCTGCCCATTTAAAACAGAAACAAATTAATTTGTGTTTTATGACCTAGTTTCTGGCAATTCCTTACAAATTGCTTGATAGAATTTAAAATGTTGGTAGTCAACAATATCAATTTCAATGATTAAATAACACACCGTTTTTTTTCGAATTCTTATTGAAATATTTATTCCTATGTTCTTAGCAAATTAATTACCCACTCATTTAACCGTCAACGTAAAACCCATTCAACCAGCTAATCAGTACGAACAATCAAATGCGTGCGCATAAATTTTCAAATTATCGTTATTTTGTTTAATAACTGATGCTACGGTGTCTCACGTTTTGGTGCCATAATTGTACAGTAAACAGTCAATATGTAATGTAAAATTAAAAATCATAAATAAATCTTACCCTTAACCTTCGGTGTATATCACGATATCCAACACGAATCACATCTCTATTATTCGGCATCGGCAAGCAGTTGCGCATCTCTAGCGAACTACGTCCTGCAGATCCTTCATACAATGCCACCAGTACACACATCAAAGCCGTTGGTGAAAAAGCAAAATTATTTCGATTCAAAATTGAATGCAAGTGCAGGATCTTGAATGATAGATCATTACTAAGATCCACCATAACCTCGGATGGACTCCGCTGATCCAACTGATAATGATTTGGATTAATCGGCGGCGGCCTTGCCCGATATTGTTCGTGATCATTAAGAATCAAATGCGCTTGTGACACGGCAATGCACAGCAGCCATGCAAAAACCCCAACCACAAGCATACGAGATAATTTAAAATTATAACTAAATTGCGAATTATCGAAAGTGGCACGAAGCATTTTCATTTTAAGTTTTATAAATGGACTAAACACCCACTGTGATTATTATATCAGTCACCGATCCAACGCGGCACGGCGGCGGTGATACTATATTTTTTTTTTTTATGATTGAATGCCTTAATTTTGCCGAAAATATGGACAAAATTTCACTTCAATATGCACAAAAAGAAAAATAGAATTTTGGCGCACTCAGTATGGTGATGACCAATCCAGACGGATGCGTGGTAGATAAACGACTAACTATTTGTTGGATTGAACGGTCATCACTAACTGCTCAATGGCTGTGTGGCTATGGAGCCATCCGACAAGCATTGGTGCGGTGTTGGGGGCTTAAATTGGGCCGATAGAGGTTCTTGTCGGCGGTGACGGCGAGGCGACGCGGCGACGAGATGTAGTCGGTCATCACGATCAGTTTATTCCGCCAACTTATATGTTTGGAAACGTGCTGGAACGATTCGATCTTAATGTAACAGTTACCTATTTTGCTACTTCACCATTCAGATCGATGTAATCCATCCTTTATTTTGAAATAGTCAACGGATAGAGGAAGATGGTTTATGTAAACAATTGTTATGGCTGGAGTGTCTGCTTGAATCGGGAAGTAATTGAAAAGCAGATACGTGTAATGAGTCTGATGATCTTTTTCTTGAGCTGAATTCTTCAAATCTTTCAATTGGACAGTGCAATAGCAGCGGCTCGCATTTTTTTTTTTTATTTAGAAGAAGAATTGAGGCACATTATTATTTATAGTTACTAGGATAGATACGTTAAAGGCAAGTAAGGAATTCACTAAAAGAAACAAATTTTAGTAAACTCCAGACGTTAAAATTTGATTTTTGTTGTCCAAGTAGTTTTAAGTTTTAAGTTTCATAGTTCAAATACAAACTGTACGAATAAATAATGGTTAGCAATTTAACAGTTTGTTTTTTATAACATTTTATGATAAATTAAAATAAAAACGATTAAAACCGATATGAGGTTATTCAAAAAAAAAAAAAAAAAAAAAAATTCTGGAAAAACCCGTGTAGAAAAAGGAAGGGTTGCTAGTTAGGCTTGGGCGAGTATTGATGTTGAACATACTGAAAATGTGCTATTAATTGTTGGATCCCGATTCCCGATACCCGATAGCCGATACCCGATAGAAGTTGGAAAATTAAGAAACAATTGCTTACCACTCTTCACTTCTTTGTTGTCAGTAGCCCCCGAAGCTTCAAGCGATTAAAACAAGTCGTAAGATGTTTGATTTGGATCACATGGAAGATGGAAAAAAACTTTCGAATTTATTAAGGACTTCAGGGAGACCAGCACAAGAAGGACTGACAAGAGCACAATAAAGAATCTTTGTAATGTAGAGTCATCGAATTTATTCTTACGAGAACCTTATACTATAACCAAGGAGGCTCCTTGCCTTGCTTGTGATAGTAAAAATATGAGGATTGAAATATTAGTTAAGTATTAAATAATTAGACTCCTCCAGCGTTGAGAGCTTCAACTCCCTCAACCATGCTTTTTCAATGAACCAAGAATATTTCACTTTTCTTTTGAACTCCATTCAGTTACCATTCAAAGACACAGCCAATATCATGATAAAGGATCAAATGACCATGACGGAATCATGAAGCCGTAAGAAAGTATGAAGTTATCAGCAAAGAGAACTTTAAAACTATATAATGTTTATACAAATGTCATCTACGAGTATATATATTAAAAAATTCATAAGTTGAATAAGAGTGATTCGATGTGACTTCCTTGAGGAAATCTGGATAACATTGATTAAATTAGAAAGCGATTGCTTATTGAAATTGACAAACTGAGTTCGGTTTTCCAATTACAAACTCATATTACTCTAGCTTAAGAAAAAGTAAAGAGCGGCATATCCTGTCAAAAGCTTTATTTAGGTTGGTTCAGAAGACATCAGTTTGAAGACTGTTTTGCATGTTGTTTCTTACATGCACTGCAAGAGTCAAGAGATAAGTTGCAGTTCGGTACCAGCAATACAAATAACACGTAATTTTTAAATTCCAACTTTTTGTATAACAACTTTACCAATTTTGACGAACTATTTTGAACCAATAATGATGATGACCGAGTTTTCCAGTAGGAACATGTATAGATTTTGAAAGAAAAAAACATTACCGCTTTTTAAGAAGTATGCAGAAGAAATGCGAGGCTGCCGCAATCAAATCAGGTCTTGCTCCCACATGTAAAATGTCAAACTGACACACAGGCTGAATGGACACGACCACATATAAAGAAGTCAAACATAATTGGTGCCAATTTAGAGTAAGATTCATTGACCCTTTGTGCCCCTTTGTACCACCCAGCTCATCCCAGAGGATATTTAAAAAATGTAGTTTCCACTCATAATATCAATCATGTGCCTCCTCTTTTCCATCTCTATGAAATACTCTTAATAATTTTTTTCCTATTAACCATAACCAAAAGAATCATATACCAAAATATCAGAAAAATTCCCCTGATTGTAAAAATGTTGTTTTCTTTTCTTGAATGAGTGCAGAGTCGATCCCAATTTCAAAAACGAACATTAATAATTTTACTTTAGAATACAAGGTGGCAAAGACAGTTGCATGTGAAATAAAGTGCACGACTGGGTCGGACAAACTTGCTCTAATGTGAGACAGTGGTCTTGTGGTTTGAGTTTTTGGAAAAAAGCAGGGAAAAAACTAAGTATGTATATGAAATTTGATTGATCACTTAAAAATCAATAGTTAAAACGTTTTTTGAAAAAAAAAATTAATTAATTAAATTAATTTATATTATTTCGTCTTTAGAAGGGCTTCTACATTAAAAATTTTATCGAAATCCGTTTAGTGGCTTACGAGAAAAACTGATTTAAAAAACCGGTCCTATGGGAGGTACCGTTATGACTTTTCCTGAAAAATTTATTCCAACCAAAACATGAAGTTTGCACAGAAAACACTATTCAGAAAGTTTTATCAAAATCGTAGGAGCCATTTTTGAGAAAAATTAATTTTTCACTAAAAATCGTATGGCAGGTACAGTTAGTTTTGGAGCTCGAATGCTAATTCCAAAAACCCCTCTGTAGGACGTCATAATAATACTATGTACCAAGTTTGAAGCAAATCGGTCCAGCCGTTTAGGCTGTAGCTGCCGATACATACGGACGGACAGACAGACTGAATTTTCGGACGCACTTTTTTAGGCTTCTCTATCATCGTTATGTTATGTTTGATTGTCCAAGAATGCATAACTTGCCTTATAGTACCTATAATCGCAGGTAAAAAGACTTATAGTAAATCTATCTTTATATTGTTAAAGTATTTACACATAAACGCAATGTATCTTAATTGGGTCCGACGCTTTGTGCTGCACTTCCCGGCTTCACAGCTTTACTGGTTGTGACTAACTGACCAATTTTTTTAAGAAAGGAAAAGTGAAACCCTTTGAAATTCTCAAAGCTTCGATAGAATTTCAAATCGCTTTTTCAAAGTTCGGACAACTTTCTTATATACGAGTAAGTGAAGAGGAAATTTTAACAAATTTTTGCAAAATTTATAAAACAACCACCTTTAAAGTAAATAATGACGAATTATTTTACAAAAATTGTAAACCGAAAAAAAAAAATTTCAAAAACAATAAAAGTAAGTTAAAAATTTAAAATCTTTCTTTAAAACCTTAAGCAATTATACGCTAAAATATTTCATCTGAAGGTTTTGAAGGTAGTTTACTGCCGCCAAACAGAAGCGTCTTACTGCAACAAATTAATCGTTGCAACTATATGTATATGCCATATTTGGAAAATTGCAATATTAAATACAGGGATAAAACTTTCCCCATTTCACTGCGGCTGGACCATGGAGGATGACATGGTCAAAATAAAATGATTCTACGGAGTTGTGGCCCCAGAAACCATTGAAATTTAATTATCAAAAAATTAAATTATGTAATTATAAAATGATAGTAAAGAAGACAACATTTCGCAGAATTCTTCATCGGACGAACCTAATGAAGAATAGTATTTGTTTTTTATAATTCCTAATTTTAAAATTTCATTCAATTTTGTGTTATGTGATTAAATAAGGTGCCGTGAAATAAGGCCGTACGAAATAAGGCCATATTTCAAAATTTGGCCTTATTTCACTTTGTAATTGTGAAAGAGGGCCATATTCCAACATATGGCCTCATTTCACTTTGACGAAGTGAAATAAAGCCAAAATGCCCTTATTGCTTAGTTTAGTTGGCCTTATTTCACTTTTAGTAAGTGAAACAAAGTCTAATGTGCGGGTGGATTTTGCTGATATTTCCAATTAAAATATATCTAAAACGAAATTTCTCCCATTACACCTTATATGTAGTTTTGATTACCTGATTACACAATTATTATAGTCCAGTTGAGAAAACAACCTTCATTTTAAGTGACAGTTAAATGAAACAAGAAATTTAATGAGCAGTATTTTATTTGTATTTGGTTTAAATACGTAAATAAAGTATTTGGAATGGAAGTCAGTTTAAATTTTGGAAAGTTGTTGAAAGTGATAGCCTAAAATTGTCGCAAACTATAATATTAAAAACGAAATGTTTCAGTGCTAAATTTGGAGAGTTTTTGAAAAGATTAGGTAGCTATAATATGAAAAAAATAGTTTTGTTTTTGTTTTGGAGTTTTTTTGAAAATAATAGCCCAAAATTCGCGCGAATTTTGGGCTATTATTTTCAAAAAACCTCCAAAACAAAAACTATTTTTTTCATATTATAGCTACCTATTCTTTTCAAAAACTCTCCAAATTTAAAACTGAAATAATATTAATATTATAATTTGCGACAATTTTTGGCTATCACTTTCAACAACTCTCCAAAATTAGAACTGAAACATTTTAAAAGCTTCGGTTTTAATTTTGGATAGCCTAAGCTGGCAGTGTTAATTTTGGAGATTTTGTCAAAAATAATAGATAGTCGCACATCGCCCAAATTTTCTTAAAAAAAAACTGCAGCTTTTAAAATATTTCATTTATTATTGTACAGCTTTTAAAGTTTTTTCAATATTACATTAAAATATATGCGCAAATATACTGAAAGTTTGTGTTATGAAAAAATGCTCCATATGGCCTTGCTACACTTTCGAAAAGCGAAATAAGGCCATAATTGGCCTTGTTTCACAAATAAGTTTGGCTTTATTTCACTTCGGCAAAGTGAAATGAGGCCATATGTTGGAATATGGCCCTCTTTCACAATTACAAAGTGAAATAAGGCCAAATTTTTAAATATGGCCTTATTTCGTACGGCCTTATTTCACGGCACCATTAAATAATTTGTTTAAAAATAAAATACAATTCGCCTCCTGAGTGCTTAAGTGCCCCATAGACCACTTTTTCGGGAAACTGAGTTAATGATGCAGTTATACTAATTCGAATATTCTCTATCGTTTGGTCCTATCCCCATTGCTCTATCTCTATTATTAACAAAGTTACGAAAACCACTTTTGCTCTATAGACCACACATTTTTGTGTTCTCTAAGTGCTTATTTGCCTCATATCCAAAATTTGTATTAGGTAGGGCAATTTTTGTATAGAAGTTGGAATAACATATACTTAGTGCTTAAATGCCCTATAGCAATAGGCAATGGATATAGAGCAAATTAAACTAAAATATATTTTCACTGCTTAATTGCCCCATATCCACAGGAAGTGGAATACAGAGCATTTAAGCTCACATAATATATTACAACTAAGTAAACATTTTAGTGCTTATCGAATAAGTTAACGACTAAATGTGTTTGTAAACACTTTTATTTATTTTTTTAAATTTTTTTTATTACTTTTTAAATGAATTTAAAAAAAACTGTAGGGGTATTCACGATCTGGTGTAACTTGTCTTGCATCATTGTAAAAGTGTAGAAGTGCTACGTTTTCTTGCAATACAGCAACAAAATATACTGGATGTCATTTGTTACACTTTTACATTTTATCTATACCTCAACCCTATTGCAACAGGAAAATACAACGGTGTTTGTACTTTTGATTTTGACATTTGTGTGAGTTTTGCTACAGATTGGAAGAAGTGAGTTCACGATCTGCAAGAAATGCAAAAAATTTCGCACTTTTAGAATACTTGTTTGCACCAGATCGTGAATACCCCTTGCGAATTATTATTTTTTTTTAGCTTAATAAAATGTTTGCTAAAAAAGCAAAAAAATCAGTCTTGAAGCAAAGACTGATTTTTGTTTGATTTTTTTCAATTTTCAATTTTGTTGAATATGCTTCGATGTTTCAATTTTGGTGGGAATCTTCTTCAAGGCCGAATTATAATCGACTGCCTTTCAAAAAAGCAGCCGTAATAACAATATATTCTTATAATATTGTAAAAAAATAGAAAACGAGTTAAACAACAGGAAACAAATTTATTTTAAATAAGAAAATTTATATACCTTCACGTTACCAAACTACATAACAAAGTTAAATGTAGTCTTTTCGAAGTTTTTATTTTTAATAATAAAGCATCTTTTTTTTTTTTTACAAAACTGGATGAAAACAAAACTGGTAAAAAAAATTTTAAATAAAAAAAAAAAAAAAAAACCACTAATAAAACTAGCTCCTACGAATGTTGAAGTATTTTAATAACCCATTCCGAATAAAATCAAATGTATTTTTCTAAAAAATTTAATGGACCAAAAATAATTTAATTTATTTTTCATATTTTAGTGTTAAAATAATGTATCATTTTGAAAGGTTCCCTATTGACTTAAAAATAAGCCAATGTGATATAAAGTAGGGCATAACCAGAGCATTTATATTAATTTTTATTTTATATTTTTATCACTAAAAATAAAATTTTAAAAATTAATATTGCTACAGATTTTCATTTTTATTTTATTTTCGTTTTTGTTTGTTTTCCAATGTTTAGTGCACAAATGTCCTATATCCCATGGAAAAATGAAGTTTGGTTTTCATTGATTTACATATCGTATGGGACAGGGTCCTATATCCATTTCTGACTTTTTTCGAAATTTTTTTTATTTTTTTTTAACTGTAACAGTTTTTGACCCAAGGTTCACAAATTACAAAAGAGAAATGTTCAATTAATATGTATAAACATTCAAAAGTCATATTAGTTAAGTAGAAAGTAACGCAATTATTTTTCAAACCTTAAAATTCGTTTTCTGAGGAATAATTTCGATGGATATGAGGCACTTAAGCACTCAGGCGGCGAATTGTTATGCTTTAAAGGTCTTTTGGGTTTTTTTTTGGCAAGCATAAGACTTAAAAGGAAACGTAAATTGGACACACATTTTTACAATCAGGGGAATTTTTCCGATTTTTTGATGTGGTTAACATTTCGACCCAAAAAGTAGATTTGAGCGCATTTTGTCGGCCGTCTGTCACGGGGAAGGCTGAAAGTAAAACGTCTTGGACACATTTTCTGACATCAGTGGACCATCCACTATTGATTATATATTAATTTAAGTGGTTATCACTTCGACCCAAAAAGTTGATTTTAGCGCATTTTGGCGGCCGTCGTCGCGTCGGCTGAAATTAAACGTCTTGAACACACTTTTTTGACATCAGGGCACCATCCCCTATTGTTTATATATAAATTTAAGTTGTTATCACTTCGACCCCAAAATAGAAAAATTTACCATTTTCGAACACCCACCCCCGCCCCCGGCTGAAAAACAACCTGCCAGACGGTTGAATTTGACATAATGTTGTGTAAATCTACAAATACATGAGTATACATTTTGGTAATCACTCCACTCCCAAAATTTGCTGCTGGCCTTTATACTATTAAGTTTAGGTTGTGAAATCAATAAACAAATTAAATAACAAAATTTGTAAGCTTTGTCAAAAAATCTAAGACTAACAATTAATCGAAAGAGGCTCAACGTTTGGGATTTAAACGTCTGGGATTTAAATTTAAAGGATCTGCCCTTGGAGATAATTCCAAAAGCAAGAACACCGTGGAAAATATTCAATGGAATAAGCTTCCTCCAAATTTCCAACGAAAGAGACTCAACGTTTGGGATTTAAACGTTTGGGATTTAAATTTAAAGGATATGCCCTTGGAGATAATTCCAAAAAGCAAGAACACCGTGGAAAATATTCAATGGAATAAGCTTCCTCCAAATTTCCAACGAATTTAAAAGAATATTGGACTGAATTGGCACATTTTTCGGGGATTTGGCGTGTTTCGTAACACAATTGCTAGCTTTGCCTGTCAACAACGCTGTAGAAGAAAGAACATTTTCTTTCATGAATTCTTTGTTTTTTTATAAAAAATTATTTTGCTGTTTTTTTTTAAATTAAAATAATTGTGATTGAAATTATCATAAATGGTTTTTTTTTATTGGTATTGGAATCAGTGCTGCCACCTTATAGATAATTGAGGGCAGTATATTTGAGGAATAAAGGCAGTAGATTGCAATATACCGCAGTAGATCTTACAAAATACTGCAAATATAAGTAAACTGCACGAATGGGTCACACGAACTTGCTCTTATCTGTAAAAGTGGTATTGGGGCTAGAGATTTTGAAAACAAAAATTATATGAAATTTTATTAATGACCTACAAATCACTACTTTTCACTACGATTTCGGGCTACAAATCTTTTTAAATTGGGATATGGAACTTATTCAGGACATGGCCACCCAGATGCTCATAATAAAATGCACACAAAGAGAGAAACTTTAGAAAAGTTGGCGGTCTGTATTGAATGTCTGTATTTAATCTAAATCTAAAGACTGCTGGCCGCCAAGTCGGGGTCCACTTTCAAAAATTCGGCTCTGTATTGAAATTAAAAACGTTTTTGTCGCTATTTATATTGTTTTTTATTTATTTTTCATCATCATTAGAATATTGTATAATTTTTATATTTTTCTCTCATTTATATATTTTGTTGTTGATTTATATATATATATATATCTGTTTATATATTTATGTTTATATATATTTTAGGGACAGTATTTCATTTTCATCACCAACTTGATAAAATTGTTTTTTCTTTCTTTTTTCTTTGCATTCTTTTTTTTCTTTCTTTTTATGTTACTCTTGCTTTGTCTTCCATTTTTATTTTATTTTGCTTCTTAAATTTAAATTTAATATCTGTTTTCTGTCGATGATAACTTTTGAAAATTTTATTGTTATAGAAGCAAATCAAAGATAAATAAATATCTTTTTCTTTTACATAATTTGGTTTTCTTCTTTTTCGTAATTTTTTTTTTTTCAAAGTGAAATTAAATTTCATTTTTGTTTTGTTTTTTGTTTTGTAGTTACGTTTGAAACAGTAAAAGGCGCAAATAAATCAAAAACAGTTTTATATTTTGTATGCGATTTTTTTTTTGAGAATAAAATTAATTTCTTGCATAGGTACACATTTACTTCTTTTATTTTTTAATAATATTTTTTAACATTCTTAGATCGTTCTTTTAGTTATATAATTTTTTGTAATATTTTTTTTTGCAGAAAATAAATATTTTGTTAATATTAATTTCATCTGTATATTTTGAAAATGTGTGAAACACATTTTTGTTTTGTTTTATGTTATAACCATTTATAATAATATATTATGTATAAATAATTTATTTTTAATGTATGGTAGTTTTTATAGTTTGTACAATTTGTCTATGATTTTTGTGTGTGTTGTTGTTGTCGTTTTATATTTAAGGAGATCCATTGCTATTTTTAAATATTTTGTAATTAAACTAAATTATCTTTGTTCCTGTTTCATATTTGTTTTTGTTTGACGTTTATTGCTTTGTTTTTTGTTTTGTTTCTGAATGGTATGTGGGAGTGTGGTTTATTTTTACAATGTTTATTGTGTTTGTAAGTAGTATATTATTGGTAAAATTAATTTTAGTATATCATCATTTAACAATTAACCAAAATTCTAACGTGTATAATTTATAAACACAGATATAGCATTAAAGTTTTTTTTTTTTAGATTTTTTTTTCCAATTTTTTTTCTTTCCTAAATTTAAATTAATTATTTCTTTTTTAATTTTTAATTATTATTGTTTACGTTATTCATTTAAATGTATTGTAAATGTAAACGTATGGATTTAAAAAAATCGTTTTTATGCTGTTTTTTTTTGTAGAATTTATTTATATAATGCTTTTGAAAGATTGTTTCAAGTTTCATGTATTTTTATATTTTTTGTTTGTACCTTAAAGTTAATAAATAAAACAAGAAACATTATATCATAGACAACCAGTTGCAAATCAAATTGTTTATTATATTTTTATATATATATATATATGTATATATGATTATTATGTATGACAATAATGATAGATTTAAATTTTATTCATTTTATATTATTAACATGATGAAACAAATAAAAAAACACAACTATGGTTAACATTTATATTATTCGTATTTTTTTCTCATAATACCTATTTTATTTTTAATTTATTTTGTCAAGACAACACTAAGGACATAATAACCCAATCAACAGGTATAGAATTCTGTTTCTTCTTATTGTATAACAATTTTTTGTTTGTATTTTGTTTTCTTGTTTTTATTTAAATTTAATTTTACAATCAAAAAGAGTTTAGGCAATAATTAAGTCTTAAAATATTTATATATATTACTTTTTGTTTGAACAGAAGATTTTTCCGTAATTGTCAGCCATTTATGTTGTTATTAATTTTTTTTTTTACTTTTTATTATATAAACATATAATTCCGCGTGTATCAATATATAAAAAAAATGCATAAACAAAAAAAAATAAAATTAAATTGTTTCCGAATTTTATAATTATGTAGGGACTACAACAATAATTTGTTCGCCAATTATTAAACTTAATTTTTTTTTTTACTTTTTAATGTGTAAAACTTTTGTTTTTTTTTTTAATAGAAAATATTTAAAATTAGTCGGTTTATAAATTGATGTTGATTTTTTATTTTGATTACAATGAGTGTAAAAGTTAACGTTACAATTAATTAAAATTCAGTCATGTTTCGCAAATTGTATGTTTCTTACCAAATTTTTTTTTGTTATCGCAAATTATTATATTATATTTATTCGTGTATAAATATTCTTTTAAATATGACAACGCGTTTGGGTTAGTTTGGAATCACTGCACGCGTTTTAAAGTTTTTATTGTTTCGAAAGTTTTAATTTTTTGTTTAAAGAGACATCTTTGATTGCTTTTAAGGGGATTGTTCAGTTAAATTTATATTTTCTTTTTGTCTTATGGAAGCAAATATGATTTATTTTTTGCGAGAAGCTAATACTGACAAATATACGTTAAATTTATTATTTCAAAATATTTGCAAATGAAAATCTAACAAAGTAAAACATTGTTACCACACAAAAAAAAATTAAAAAAAGGAATCTTCCTCCATTGAAATACAAATGGTTGCCATGTTTTTATTAACATCACTTATTAAACTTTTTTTTTTACAAATCCAAGACTGTTGAATAGCTTTCTGTTGGAACAATTAAAAATGATTCTGGTGACATATATGAAGCAGGTTGTTTTTCTTGCTCTGAATATCTTTTTAATTTGTTTTAATGAATCCTTGAATATTCGACTTAAATTATTCATTTTATGCCCTTAGCTAACCTTCAGTGAAATAAAAGAATTAATACATTCGAATAAACTTTCCACGCAAAATTTCAAATCCTCAATGAATGTTGGCAGGTGTGACATCTGTCAAATAGTTCGTCTGTTTAAGAAAAATAGTCTGTGGAGCTAAAAGCCTTAAAGTTCTCTTGGTCATATTTGTAGGGAACTTTCAATCAAAGTGTGAATTCGGCTTAAACAAAATTTAAAATCTAAAATATTTTTAACAAAATTTACGTTGGTAATATAACCTAAGCTATGTATAGGATGAAATGACATGAAAGAAATACAATATTATGTAGCTCTGACTTGATTGTGCTTTAGAGTGGCTGCCTTTTTAAGATGAAATTAGACACATGGCCTCAAAATGACGTCATGTATATCTAAAACAAAAAAACGTAGTGCGCTGAATGCACATATCTATTCAAATCTTTTTTTTGCCAAGCCCTGCTTCTGTTTGTCTGAAAATGCCACGAATGGTGCAGAAATGAATTCCATTTGTGTCCATACTTGTTTTATTGTGCAATCTATTTTTGCAATTTATTGGCAAGTGAAAGCTCGGTATTGTCAACTTATTCGGCAAATGTCACCATCACAATCCATGAAATTCTACGTCATTAATTTTTAAACTGTACTTTAAGAGCAACGGATCGAGACTAATATGTCAATATTTCTATGTTTGGGTCCTATCTTAAGGTATCATTGCTAGTCAGATAATCAACTCTATCGTAAAGTGTACATTTACTTCAAATTCATTCATACAAGTTAGACACATATTGTCGCATAGTAGGGGTTTTTATTTTTCATTCCGAAAAGAGCTCTGAACAGAGTTCGAGTATATCGAGCTCGCTCTGAACGTGCTCTGAATCGATTGTGTTCAGAGTGCTCTTAATTATTATTTTCTCATCCCATTTGAAAAATCTGAACAAGTTTTTTTTAATAATAATAATATAAAAATTAATTTATTATGGTTATGCGTTTTTAGAAACATGACGAAAAAATTCTTTTAATTTTCACAGTTGCACATGCTGATTTTAACATGGCCAAAATAGTTTGTTGTTCTTTTAAAGTAAAGAAAATGTAAATGTAAATGCAAAGACATGTCTATGTGTTTAATTTTACAACTCTTGTAATTGAAAAGACATGTCTATATGTTTAAGCTTTTAGCTTTAATGGAACTCTGTCAGGGGTACGTCTAAAAAAAACTGAAATCGGAAATGGCGCTCAATGAATCTTGGTTTGCTTATTGATAATGTGTTTGAAAAAATTATAGTAAACTGGTTATACATTAGCACCTTTTTTTAAACACCGAAAGCTTGAATAGAAATTTGTTCAAACTTCAAAAAACGTTCATTAATTTTTTACCATTTGCAAAAAAAAAATTATGTATTCATAAAACATTTAAAGAAGAGTACCTAAGTGTGGCAGATAGTCTTTAAAATGGAATACGCATTTAAAGAGGGAAAATGTATTTGACTTTTTTTTTATTTAAGACTAAAAAGCAAAATTTTTTAATCATTTTAAACAGAAACGCAATTTCTCATGAACCATACAATCGCTATTCGTGCTTTGGACGATTATCATTTAAAAAATGTTTTTTTTTTCTTTCTTTTTTTAACAAAATGTCGATAACATTTTTATAAAAAGTTTTTACATATATAAATGTATATGGTAGACTCCATGTTTAAAATATTTTAGCCAATTTGTTTAAAAATACGATAGCCGATTATAATAATATTTAGATATACCTAGGATGTATGTATTTATACTATAAATAAGCACAATATTTTTTTAAATTTTTTGTTTACTAAACAATCATTTACTTATTTTTTAAGAAATGTTGTATATATTTTACAATACATAATTTGATAAAAAAAATATTCTGGCAGTGATTAATAAGTTTGAAAAATGTTAACTAAATTAAAACGAAAAGAATATTTTTGTATATAAATTTTAAGTGTTTTTTTTTTAAATTTTTTTAATCGTAGGGATTGGGTTGAAAAATATTTTATTTTTAAGATAGACGCGCTTAAATTTATTTACTCGTACCATCAAACTTTTATATTTGTAGGATGATTTTTTGTTTTTTTTTGCTTTTGCTTTTATTTTCTTGTTTTTGTTTTCTAAGTCTTTATGTCTTCATGTTGTTGTTTGATAAGACTTAACAGAGGGAGATAATCGTTGCAGAGGTGATGTAAAGGTCTTTTACTTAATTTTGTAATTAAAATGTACCTCTTCGTAAAAATCTATTTATTTACGTGCAACGTTTTTGTTTTGCTTTTTTTATATTATTGTAAACTTATGTTTGAATTTTTTGTAACGACATTTAATATTTACGTGATATGATAATTTGCGTACAGTTTTAGGTATTTTGAACAATTTCCTTACAAATAACGTTTATTGTTAATTATTATTAATTATATATTATATTAAATATTTCTTTTTGTTTTTTTTTTAATGAGAACTAAAATCAGCCTTCTCCGTGTATGATGTATTACTTTATAATTATAACGACATAGAGACTCGATAAGGATTTCGTCTAGTTTTAATTGTATGTAAGAGCTATAAAAGGAAAAAAACAGAACGATTTTTTCGGCGTTAAGGCTTAAGACTTTTTGATGTACATTTAACTTGTTAAACTCTGTTTTTGGTTTTTTTTTAAAACATTGTCGATATTTTTTTAAATTTTATACAAAAACTGCGCGTAAAAAGCCGATTTAATGATAAGAATTTTTTGTTTTCAAATATTCGTTATGATGAAAAATCTTAATCAGACAGTCTTTTAGCATATGAAGCAATATATTCATAGCTTGTAAAATGTTTTTAATTTTTTTTATCTCATGAAAATTTGGTTTGTAAGTCCATTTTTTTTATTTAATCCTTAAATTTTGGAATATCTACGTGTTCAAATCAAATATTCATCAACTATGTATAACAAAATGAAACTTTAATTAAAAAAACTTAAAATTAGTCATAATTAAAAAAGAATAACAAATAATTGGTAGCAGTTTGAAATTTAAAAGGAGCATTTCAAGCAATGGTGTTGTCTATACTTTTATTTAATTGATATTTTATTGGAATTTTAACATTTAAAGTTAAGATTTATGACGTAGAATTTAAATTTAACTGTTTGAAAGAGTTATATTATACACACATACAATATTTTACTATTATTTTGCTATTGTTTTTTTTTATTTTATTTTAATTTTTATTGTTTTAAGATCAAAGCAACAATATCTTCCTTATTTTATTTTCGTTATCCTGTTTTTTTGTTTTGTTGTTGTTGTTGTTCTAACTTTATTAATATTTAATTTTAATCCTTACCTTAAAAACTGTTTAGAATGTGTATACATAAATTAATTACGTATATAATATTGTTGTAGATATAATATAAGATTTTTGCTATTCCATTACAGTATATTTTGTGCTTTTGAAACTTATTTTTTTATGTTTTCTATTTTTTTTCTTTACTATGATCTTGATTTAGATATTTTAGGTAATTTTTTGTTTGTAGTTCAACTAGAAAAATATATATTGCTGAATTTTTTAAATATATTTTTCACAAAATAATTTCTGTTTTTTCTGCATTTAAAGTGGGTTGAAAGAAAATCTTTGGCTTTTTTCGGTTTTTCTTTTTTAAAGTTTATATTTTAAACTTTTCGTTTTCTCTGTCCAGTTTTGTAAATCTATTGTAATTTTTGTTTTGTTTTCTATAATTTCTATTTTAAAAACCTTTTTTTCTGTATTTTGTAACATTCTCTGTTATATTGTATGAATATATGAGATATAAATATGCATTTCTATCAAAAAACATTCAGGAATCACTGTTCGCACTTAGGACCTTTACTTTGTATTTTCTGTGAAATAATGACAAACAACTCAAAATAAATAATACGATTTATTTTTAAAAGAGGCATATTTTATACAATGAACTGAATAAAACAAAAAAAAAAATAAATTTATTTACATATGTACATACATATGTATGTATGTACAATGTAAGTTCAACTTTTTTCGTGACTGAAGATATGGGCATGGGGTAGAAGTTTATGTCTTCACTGCCTTCCCAAACCGTCATTTTGAAAGATTAGGTATATATGTACATACTTACAACATTGAAAACTTTTCTTTATAAGTACCTATATACATACATACACCACCCAAAAATGGTATTATCACTCTAGCTTCTATTAATGTACTTAAAACTCTTTTAAAAGTTAAGACGCTTACTAGCTTTTCAGATTTATTAAAAAACTATAATTGAAGTTTTATACGTCAGAAAAGCTGTTCAAGAAAAGTTGCTCTTCTCAACTGCCTGCAAAAGATAGAAGGATTGTTGGTTGTAAAAATTTTCAATTTGCCATTGACACAGGTCTCTTGATTCGCATTTCAATTGTGACAGGTTGTGTGATTATCGTATGCATGTAAATTATTTGAGTCTACGTTAGTTTATTAATTTTATTAATTATCGCTCCTTGGACTGACTTTGTTTTGCACACACAGTGCAATAATAGCTTTGTTTGTTGAACTTTACCCAGGGTCGCCCTGGGTTTTTCGGTTCTCAAAAAACGCATGACGGCTGCTGATTGTATATTTTTCACAACGCACAAAATCAAAAGTTTCCATTCTGCTTTATTTGTTCGATTTGTATTTACTTTCAACAAAATAAATGCATTCACTTGCATTTCATTTAGTTTTATCGAAAAAAAGACATGAAAAATCAAATACAGAAGAAAAATTCACAAGAAATGCTTGACAGCAAAAGTCACTTCAACAGCTGATTCTTTACTTCAACTCGCCCCAGCTAAATAGCAAGAGCGACTTCAGGGTGACCCCAGGTTTCAAAAAAACAGAGAATTTTGTATTGGGGGCGAGTTGAGGTAATTCAAAAAACGCGCTGTGGCGACCCCAGGGTGACTTCAGGGCTCAACAAACAAAGCTAATGTTAGTTTTATTTTTTGTTTATCTCATTGACAGATGTACACCTTGACGTTTGGTACTTCTGTTTTTAAAAGAAGCAAGTTCAAAGAAGGAGCGAAAACAAACTAATATGCCATTTTAGTCTTTCACCAAATTAAAAAGACATTGACAAGCGCATTTGTCTAGAATAAGAAATTATATTTCCAAATGTCTATCTATTCGAAATCAGAACTCATTTTCAATGCAATATTTTAAATATAAACGTAATAGAGTAGTAGAAATTAACTTTTTTTTTATCATATAGATTTCTTATCAAAAACTGGTTTTCAAATGAAATTAAATAAACCTTCAAGAGAAAATAATCTCGATTGAAGCAGGCAACTTAGAAATATGAGAAAACAACAGAATGATATATTAAGAAGCATTCTTCCTTATACCATCAAACAGCATAACAAAATTATACAGTTTTAATTATTTTGTTTGAAAGTTAAAAAGAAAGAAATGACTTTGTCCTTGTAAGCCCAACTGTTTTCATCCGTCATGTAAGTAGGTTGTCATTTATTGACCAGCGCTGCCAGTCAATTAAAACAAAGTATAGTTTCATTTCGTTCGAATTCTACTTGTTTTTATTTTGTTTATTTTCGATTGGAAACTGGTCAAGCATTTGGCATTTCCCTCAGTCTTCAATTCTGAAAACTATAATTTTTGGATGGTCAAACAGTCCATTATGTTTCCTGTCTACCGTTCTTCTATTGTTTAGTCAAATATGTAGGTATTCTGTTCTCCTCCTGACAGATGAAGAACAAAGAATTGAAATAAATTAATAAATAATCCAGTTTAGTTAAAAGATTAAGGTTGGTACCTAGAATCGTTAATCAACGAAGATAACAATGTTTTTTTGTTCAACCACCTTAATGTTGAAATACTTTAAAAAACAGTTAACTTAACATGTGCTCATAAAAAGAATATGAGAAACAGTTATCTTCTTTTCTAATTCTTCAATACGATTAAGGAACTTAATTGAATCGAATGCAAAAAGAGGCCGTTCAGTTTGCAACAAAATTGAAAATAAAACGTATCTTTATTTTTACATGACGACTGCACGCTTGTTGGGAGATTTTTCTTGAAAACGTTTTATTTGACTCTAGATGCTTATTTGGAATAAATGATCGCCTAGAAATTATAACTTTGTCCGGGGAATAAAAACTGCTTTGAATCTAGTATTTTTTAGTAACAATTTAGTTAAAAGTGAATTTTTCAGAATAGATCAGAAAACAAATCGAATGAAAACTGTCGGAAAAAAGGCTGCAAATTGTTGACAGCGCTTACCGGCTGTACTTCAGCTTAGACGTTTTTCATTTCAGAAATAATTTCAAATAACAAATCAGCTGACATATTGACATTTCTAGAGCATTTACAGCACTTTGGAAGAAGAAGCAAAATATTGTCCTAAACTTTGATAGCATTATGGAATACAAAGTGTCAGTTTACAGAGCAGATAGGGGCATGATTTTTGCTTATGCAACTCATATTCATTCAACCACACTATCTGTCAAAAACTGCTCCCCGTGATTTATTTTGATATTCAGAATAGGATATAATGTTAAATTACATTTTGAGGACCATAGTTCGGTTTTTAATGAACAATGACAGTTTTATAGCACTTAATTGTTTTTATAATAAAGCTAATGTTTTTTCTCCGACAGATAATAAAAATAAAAATAAACAAAAAAAAGTTGGCCTGTAAACGTCCTCTGAGTGGACAAGAATCTTTATTGTTTAAATATTTTATACTTAACATTTGCTTTAGATTGCAATATTTTCAACAATTAAGGCAGTTTTAAACAAAAAAAAATATAAGTCTCCTCATTTTAAGACAAACAATTAAAAGTATATATATGTATGTACATACGTTAAAATAATAAAAACCGTATTTTATGTAAGGTACATTTCCAAAATAAGAAATAAAAGAAAATTGTTTAGACCAACATTTAAAATTGTAAATATATGCCTCAAGATAATTACAATATTTATAAAAACAAAACAGAGCGCATAAACTGAGAACATAATTATTTTTTAATGCAATAGAAAATGTGTTGACTTAAACTTTATAGCATTTTTTGTTTTAAATAAAAATTAAAAAAATAATCACATAAAATGTTTTAGTGGAAGACAATAATAATTTGAAAAAAAAAAAAATCTTTTCCATTGCACAATTTATAGCCTTAGCCATTCCCCCCTCCAAATTGATAGAATATTTATAAACTGTTGTGAAAGACAGCTTTTGATTATGATATATTTTGTAGTGACAGTTTGATAGATATCGCTTTCTTCAGTTAACCACCATCTTTGTTATTTTTTTACACATGAAATTCTTTTTTTTTTACATTAAGCTGTTCGTTAAATCATTTGAGTAGATGAAATCTTTCTGAGAAAATAATAAGTGTTACTTATTTGTTTTTTTTTTATTTATTTTCTTTTTTAAAAATTTTACTAGGTTAGCAAATAAATAAAAATTGAAATTAAAACAAAAAAGATATATAAATGAGATCAAACTCGTATGTAAAACGTTTGTTTGTTTTGCAATAATACTAATTGGTGGGTTTTTTTTTTCTTCAGAGTTCTTTTTTTTTAATTTGTTTTTGTTTTCATTTTTTGTGTAACAAAAGATTGTGTATAAAAACATGTTTGTTTTTTCGTGCAATTTTGTTTGCTATGGAGAAAAGTTGTACTTCATATTTATGGCTCTGTTTTATTTTTATGAACATTTTTTGTTTTTTGTTTTTTGCTTGTTTAATATTTAAACTGATAACCGAAAAATTAATAAAAGTTTTAGAACTTATAACAAATAAAAACATTTTGTTAATTTGCTTGTCTTAATTTTATAGTTTATTTTAGACATTTTTATATAAATTTATATTTTCTTGTAAATTAATCAAAAATATTTTGTTTTTATTTCTGTTTTACATTTTATTGCAGGCTATTTTTGTTATTTCTTTACGGCGTTGTTGCAAATTAAAAATTCTGAAAGCCGTGTTTTGCTTCAAATTCAATTGCGTTAAATATTCTTTCTTTTCCACACAAAAATTATAACTGAAATAATTTTGTATAATAAAGAGTTACGAACAAAATAAGATTTTTACTAGAAGAACATTAATTGATTTTATTTTATTTGTTCCTTTTTTCGTTTTTTTTGTTATAGGTATATGTGTATATTTAAATTTATATAACTTTAATCATTTTTTTTCTGTTACCTTTTATCCGTTCAGAGGTACTCACGTGTATATTTAAAACTAAGAAAAGTATGTTTTTTAATTATTTGTTATGTTTTTTTTTCTCTTAATCAAAAAATTAACTATATAGAATGCACGTTAGAGTACACATAATAATAAAATAAAAATAATAATCATAAAAATAGTGCAAAAATTTGTCTAAAGTCTTAAAAACTAATAAAAAAAATAATAAAACATTAAAAAATAATAATAATGAACAAAAGAAAAAAAAATATTAATAAATATATTTGCAGAGGAGGGGAGGAATATTTAATTAAAATATGATACGTGAACTTTCGATAGTTTCAACAGCATCAATTTTAACGAAAAAGAACAAAATAATAATTTTTTTTAAAAATTAAACTAAAACTTGATTTTAAAAGAATTAAATGAATTCCATTTAATTTAACAGCGAATTATTGTTGTAGAACATAGTTGTATCGGTTTGTGGGGACTCTGTTTGATTCATCATAATATTACTGTTATTACTGTTATTTTTATTGGTATTCGCAATCGCCAGTGTGGGAGTAGTAGGTGTGTTTGTGTTTTGCACCGTTGTTGATGGATGATGAACAATGACAGAGGTCGCCACTGCTGTTGCTGTTGCTGTAGCTGTCAAACATACTGTTGCAACTTTTTTAATTTTATTGTTGATTCTCTTGGTGTTTGTGGCTGTGGTGGTATTGATGTTGGTGTTACTGCTACTACTACTACAACTACTACTTATGTTGTTTTTTCTTTGTCCCGGAATTTTTGTCACTGACGATTTAGGCCGCCTTCAGTCACCGAACCTGCTGCAAGCCTTTTTCCATTTGCATTGGGTGCACCATTGTTCGCGACGCTCCATGCCGTACACTTTGCGACATTTTTTATTTTCACCACGAGTGCGGCGATTTGGTGAGTTTGGTGTGCCTTTCGTTTTTGTCTGGATATTTGGGGATTGTAGACGATGGGTCGTTGTTACTGTGGCAGTTATTGAGGCCGGCGATGGGGGTGTCTGAATTCGGTGGTGATGATGTTGCTGGTGATGTTGTGGCTGTTGCTGTTGGTGATGGAGGTGTTGCTGCTGCTGATTGTTGCCGGTGTGGTGGATATTTGGGCTAAGAGTCACCGTTGTTGAGCTTGGTATACTGTGTTGCATCAGCTGATGATAGTGTGGCTGTTGTTGGTGATGCTGCTGTTGTTGTTGTTGTTGATTTTGTTGTTGTGATGATGCCTGATGGTGGTTTACCGTCTGATGTGGCATTTGATGAACAATATGGCCGCTGGTACTGTTTGGGCTACCAGCACTACTACTGCTGCTGCTACTGCTGCTGCTGCTGTAGTTGTGATGATGGTGATGAACATATGTTGGTGATGGATATGGTGCAACCGATGTGGACGGACGTGGTGACCAACGAGGGTGTTTGATTGGTGACACCGGACTGTGTTGTTGATTTTGTTGTTGTTGCTGTTGTTGTTGCTGCTGTGGATGGTGTTGTTGTGCTGGCACTGGCGATGGCCATGTATAATTATGATGGGCTAATGGAGACGATGGAATACTTATTGTATGTGAAGTATTGTATTGATGTTGTTGATTGGTGTTTGCGCCATTATTGCTGATGTGTATGTATTTTGAATTGACCAAATGAGATTGTGCTAGTCCTTGTCTAGATTTCGTAAGAAAAGATAATTCAAAATTAATCCATCTTGTTATTGAGAGCTGCATAATTTAAAATATAAATAATTACTTGAAATTCCCAACAATTTGTCTTTGGTATTCGGGATCTTCGTGTGGTGGACGTGCCATATCACGATGGCTGAGTGTTGGCGGTGATGGAGGACTCGGGGCTTTGCCTTCGTCATCTTCATCCTCAATTTCTGTATAGTAAAATTCTTCTTCGTGATCACTTTCAGAGAATGAACCATCATCTTCGACAGAGCGGCGAGCTTTTTTAGGACTGCAAGATTAATTAAAGAAAAAAGAAATTCGATTTAAAATTTTGCATGTCGCAGTTCTTATTAAATATAAAGAGTAGTTTTAAAAGTATTGTATAGTCCTTGGTAGGTTACATGACGACAGAACATTCTTATTATATTTAATTTTTGTACATCGAAATATTCCCAGTTTCACAAACGTAATACTGAAATAAGTACTCACTTCGAGGCATAAAAGGACTTTGACGAATTTCGTAATGTCAGTCCTTGTCACATAACTTTATTGCTCGATCTTCTAAAGGAATGTGTGATGCGTCTTTATCAAAATTTCTCAACTTTGAAAAGCCAACTTTCCAAATAGACACTACTGTCATGATTTGAAGTATTGTTGCAGTATGCTTTTTGATAAATCAGTGATTACAATTGTTTCCATTGGAAAGAAAAATTATATTTGTTTGACAAGTTGTCAACCCTTTTCATTGCTGACATACAATCTGTCAAAACACAACTATCTAGTTTTCTGCCTACTCTTGTCCATTGTTAGAAACTCAGACAGATTTTGACATTTCGTTTTGTCAAAGTTGGTTGACAATTAGATAGATATTATTGTTTCTTCAACAAAAAAGCTTGAATCTAAAAGTCTTGCTTCTGAAGTTTTCCTCAATCACGTTCACTTAACGGTCTTTTACTAAACTTATGGCCTTTAGTCCAACAAAAATTTGGCGTTTCATCCAGGAATCTCACTTTGAAATCATCAGTTGACATACAGTGAAAGAAACCTTGTCAATACGCAATTTTTAAATTTTTCTAGTTCAACTTACATAGAATTTTTGGCAAATCCCTGATGTGAATTATATCCAACAAGATTATGATTTTTATCATTAAAAAGGAAGTTTAAGCCCGTGAATTGGCTTAGAAGAAGTTTTAAATTTTTTTTATACAAACTCCATATACTGCATTGATAAATAAAATAAAATAAAATAATAAAATCAACCAAGTAGAAGGCTTAGCAGAAAGAATATACAAATAAGACAGTCAGAAACAATTCGGCTTGGCTTATAAACGTTTGTAAAAACAATTTATTTGTACAGATTTTAAAGAACTTATTACGAAGTAACATACATTTATATATGATCTAAGGAACACCCAATTTTAAAAAGCTGGAAAGCAACATAAGTCCATATCGTTCTCTATGCAACACAATGCTAAAATACTCAGAAGGTTTTAGTATCGTGAAATAAACTCGTTACATAATATTTAAATCAATAGAACAAACTTTTCAAGTTTATCTCTCACTGCCACCCCTGTTAATCTCATCTACCACGTTCTCTTATCGTCTACTACATTTTTATACCATCACATGCGCTAGACAAAGTAGCACCATCTAAAAAAATACTACCCCTGTTTCATTTTCGTGCTCCATCGCGAAAATACTACAAAAATAACAAAACCTACCTTCTCCCTCACTCATATACCCTTTGAGTTACAAAATACAAATTCGCAAATGGCATTCGAAAGAGACCACTTGATTCAACTAAATGAAACAAACACGAAACACCTCGAAAAATCCAACAAACTGCAAGAAAAAAAAATTAATTATCATCTCGGCAGCCAGCAGCGCGACAGCGACACCACATAAAAATTCGTCTCTCGTAGTTCGTGCGTGTTGTTACAATATCTGCTGTCAAAATAAAATTTACATTTAAACAATACAAAATAAACCCACAATTTGCCATAAAAAACATAAAGATAATTAAAAAACTTCCCGGGAATTTAAACAAAAAAGTAAACCAAAAACCAAATCAATTGCAAATTTGCCATTTTTCTTTGCCAAATAGAAAGAGAAAGGAGAGAAATACCAGGGAACGAACAGATCAAGAACGAACAAAAAAATATACACGAAAAGAAAAACGTGCTGTGGTGCGAGACAAGAGACAAAAAAAAAACCAGTCATCGTTGTCTTCTCTCGTCTCGTTGTCTTCTTTTTTTTCCTTTGCTTCGCTACGACTGACTTCCCCTCGTATTTTTTTTCTTATTAAAAATTCCTTTTTCTTAATTTTTTGTTTTTTTAACAATTACAAAAAAAAAATCGCGTTCTTCCCACAACAATTTATTAAATTATATGAACAACAAAGAAGCCCACAATATAAATCAACATAATTCGCTTACAGAGACGGAGCTCCTCATCAACTAGCCATCTACAAAACACAAAATATAAAACGAAACAAGGAACTATTTAGTCGAGAAGAAGGAAACACTTTGGTCGACCACAGAAGTCCTAAGTAAGAAGAATAATGGCGGTGTCCATGGACAGAACATTTCGCGGAGTAAACATTTACGAGTTCACCAACGAAGCCAAGTTGGAATTTAGTAATAAATACAACGGAAGCTGCACACTTATCTGCAACTATGATCCGCAGGGCATCACGATAAGGGTCGTCTTAGGTGAGTTTTGAATCAAAGAATCACACAAAGAAATCCATTCCATAATTGGGGTGGTTTTTGGTTGTCATTTATAGTTTCTCAGAAGCCGAAGTCGAAGCACCCCAGCCCAGAGCAGCTACCCCGACGCTTTTTAAAAATAGGCACAGCTGCTGTGCCTGTGCTTGCTGCTCGCTGGTGCTGGTGGTGCTGCGATATTTAAGTTTCGTGTAAAGTAAATTTATTTAGTGTTTGGGGGGTTTTTTTTTTTTTTTTTTTAGAAAAAAGCTTTTATTTTCAAATCAAATAACTGGTTTTATTTTTTTATTTGAATAACAAATAGAATGGTTAGAATGGCCTTAAATCCCAACAAAACAGTCCACAAATCGATGTTTATCGACGGAATGAAACTTGACCTGAAACCCAGTTAAAATAATTCAATTGCAGGAATTTGAAACAAAAAAAGCAGCCAAGCTATAGACCAGGGAACAAGGATACTATGCTGTTAATCTTCCAGAGACGAGCGAATAGCTTTAGTTTGTGATCCTATTGATTTGTTTCTTATGTCCTGTGTCAGGGGATACGGATATGGTTTGGTCTTTAGTTGTGGTTTATGCTGCTGCTGCTGCATCATCATTATTTTATAACCCTGAGATGATGTTCATTTTGACCCGGAAAATCGATTTTTGCCATGCACTCGGCTTAGTTGCGATGGATTTTCCTCTTTTTTTTTTTTTTTTTTTTTGCCTCTACTTTTTGTGTAAGTTTTGCATTTATCTGGCTCCTTTATTATGTGGGAAGCACAGCTATAAGAAGGTTGGTTTTATTTCTTTTTGTTGTTGTTGGTGGTGGTTGGGTTTTGAAGAATTTTGAATGGCCTTCTGTGAGTTTGTTTGTACGAGGACGAGGACGAGCGACGACGTTGTAACATCGTAACATGATGAGCATAAAGACATGAGAAGCGCACAGACCTTGAAACATAGATGTTTCTATATTATATACAAAATTGCTATGCACTTTTCTTTTTGTTCGATTGTTTGGATTGGATGGAAGGCTGAAGGCGGTTAAGGCTTCTTTTTTTTCAATTTTGTGGTGTATTTACGTGCGAAAGTGTATTTTCTTTCTTTTTTTTTATTTGTTGGTAGGTAGGTATTTGCTGATTCTTTGCAATGTTTTTTTTTTTAATTGTTTAACTCGTGTTCTTTAAGAGCATGAGTTTACAAATGCATGAAGCACTTGTAAGGATTTATTGTTTTTTTTTTTGTTATGTGTTTGAGGTTGGTTTTGGTATTTTTTTTTCCTGATTCAACAACACAGAAAGGTGCAAAGTGAATGCGAAAAGAAGCACCTGTGGTAAGAGATGATGATGTGGGGTTGTTTTTATGGGTTCAAAGTGAACAAAAGGGGCATTGAACTGGAGCGTTAATTTGACTTCAAGGGGGATTTTTATAAAAACTTTAAATAAATCATCCGTCTTTGAAAAGGATTCTTTCTGCCTGCTAGATATACAAACAAATGGAACAAGAACTAGACCATGATTGGCCTGCCAAAGTTAGTACCTAATCCGTAAGAAATAAAGGCAACATTGTGTTCCAAGGAACGGTGACAATCATCTGATTTTGTTCCAAGGGGTGCTGCTCATTTCATAGAAGGAAATTGAAAGTTTTGTTACACTCGATTCCTTTTGTTTCCCCACACTGAACATTCTCTGGGAAGGTAGCTATTTGAATGCCTAAAGTTTAAATGTGTAGGCACCTACATTTTTGTCTTACCTTTTTTGAATATGTTAAACAGAAGTGATGCGTTTTGTTGTACCTACCATTCTTATGAACTAAGGAGAGAAATGATGGACTCCTGAATCCCATCATAAGCGGGTGTTTTTGATCAGAAGTAAACAATGTGAACCATGGTAAAGAAAGAACCTATCATCATTATCTGAAGCTTAAAATTTGGATTTAGGTAGAGATAAGGCATTGAACGAGGTGGCCTAATTCTAGGTATTTCGCGAGGTTAACGAATCGCTGAACAAGTCTCACTAAGCCTGTTGATTCTTTCGCGCTGTGTAAATTGGAGCAGCATTTTGCTAAAACATTTCATTTTTTGCAGAGTAAGTCAGAAAATTGTTTAAATAGTCAGCTTTTCAGATAACAAACAGCAGAATCAAAACCATGCTTTGTGGGTGGAAGGGCTGTCAAGATCCTGACCAATAAGCATAATTTCCTTCCCGCATTGTCTCTTAACATTCACCCAACTCTGACTCAAAATTTGTGTAACAATTTGGTGTTTTTGTTTACTTTCTGTTTTCTAGCAAACCCCATTTTGAAAGATATGACTAAATAGAATCGATAGCCCGTTTGCACTTTGGTTGAGCACTGTACAAGTTTTTTTGTTGAAATGCATAGAGTGACTTCTTCTACTGCGGCCAACTACCTATACCTTAAAACTTTCCAGGTTACATAAACTGGTTGATACCTTGGACAAATCCCTCCACTTAATTCCATCGCAAGGTTTTAAAAAAGCAAACATGAAAAAACCCTGCCTAGCCTTAGTTTCGAAAAAGAGTTCCTGTCTGCGTATCAATATTCTTGGCTATGATTCACAACCGTGTTACTGCCTTACACCTATTTCAATGCAGTTTGTTGAACTACCGCCCCCTTTGAAAACAGCCTTGAGCTAGATATCTATAATTTTCTGTATCCTGCATCAATTTACATGAGTGGAACTAGTTTTAAATAAATGAAAATACAAACTTGTATCTTTTAATTAAGCTATACTTGATGCAGAATATTTTCAATGTTAGGTGTGTTATTCTATTTTTATTAACACGATAATATTTATTCAAAACTTTCGACGAGAACTTTAAGTGCAGTTTGTTTGGCTCGGGTAAGAAGGTTTTATAGGCAAGGTAAGGTGGCTATTTCTTTTTTTTTTTTCAATAAATGCCATTCTTTGTCATGTCAAATTCAAGTGGAGCGAATCATTCCTTTACTTGTACCTGCAAGCAATGATTTGACGCCTACGCCTTTTTCAATTGATTAGTTTCCATGTTCTTTCAGCCTTTCAATATATGTAATTGGCTATAGTTTTGTTGGTTGGATTTGTTGTTGAATGGATATTTTTGTAAAACCATAACTTGCCAAAAAGAAAGAAACAAGACAATATGAATAATTATTGTCCTTCTCTGTTTTGGCCCTTCCGGTGTGCATTGATTGTGTTACGTTTTTCCGTGCAGTGGGTCATAGTTTCATGAATAATACGAAGGCTTACTTCATTGGCAATCAAAACGCCATACAAAAAGCTGTTGTGATAGCTTTGAGTGAAATTTTTCCTTCCCAAATAATGTCTGAATTTTAAAATGGAATGTTTTCAGTCTGGAGCGAGCTTCAGAAATGATCTAAGACCTCTGTATGGGATGTCACAATTGTTGTTGTCAGCTCTCACCTAGAAACCGCAGTGCCTTAGCGGAAGAAACTCACCCTACCCCTTTTATTTGATGTACTTGTAGAAATCATACAAGCTGTAGCTGCGTCAGCTGAAGTGTTCTCAGCATAACAGTATTGAAGTCAGGGATTCTATTTTCAAAAGTTAACGAGTTTAAGTAAGTTTTCTTTCGTTCACCGTCGTCGTAGTCAAAGCGTGCTTGTAACATCGCTTGAATATCTAGTGAAAGGAAAAAACAAGCCTCGTTTTTTTGTGTTCGATGTTACCTCTAACTTTTGTTTGTCCAGTCCTATGCAATAATTTATTGCTTCAAATGTTTCTTCAGGTCGACAATTATAAAATGTTCACGTTTCACAAGCCACAAGCCTTTTAACCTGAATAGAAGTGGTATTCAGCTCGAGTTTCGCACTGGAGAAAGGTTTTTGAGTGCTCGACGAGATAATGTTGACGGTCCTTTCCCCTATTGATAGACTCAAAAAATAAAGTTCACAACCTTGTCTATAGCTTCCTGTCTCAAGATAACCTGTCATTGTTCGTTTTGACTAGTGTTTTTTTAAGAATTTCGAAATATGTACTTTAACAAATTATTATTTCTCAACTAAAACTAATAGTTTTTTAAATAAATATTTTGCAGACAATGACTCAAACTACAGTAAAGAATATCTTATAACATCGGATGTGGATACGGCTCAGTTAGGCCGTCAAACTCATGCCCTCACACTGGACAATGACAATGTTCTATTAAAATTTGGAACAGAAAAAGGTTTGCATTTGATTTTTAAACATTCTCTTTCTCTCATAATATAAAATAATTTTTATTTTTAGATCATCTTAAATTTCGCAAAATTATAGACAATGTTAAACGACTCCGGCCGAAATCAGTATTTTCACAACGAACTGAAGAGTCTTCCGCCTCACAGTATTTCCAATTTTATGGTTATTTAAGTCAACAGCAAAATATGATGCAAGACTATGTACGAACGAGCACCTATCAAAAGGCAATCCTAGGCAATTCTATAGATTTTAATGTAAGTTCTTAAAAAAGAAATCAAAATATAATAATTTTGTGATTAATTTTTTTTTATAGAATAAAGTTATATTGGATGTTGGGGCTGGTTCTGGTATCCTATCATTTTTTGCCGTACAAGCTGGTGCAGCAAAAGTTTATGCCATCGAAGCCAGTAATATGGCTCAATATGCTCAACAATTGGTTGAATCAAATAGCGTTCAAGATCGAATATTTATAATGCCTGGTAAAATTGAAGAAATCGATTTGCCAGAAAAAGTTGATGTTATTATATCCGAGCCAATGGGCTATATGTTATTTAATGAACGTATGCTTGAAACTTACTTACATGCACGCAAATGGCTTAAACCAAATGGAAAAATGTTCCCTACACACGGTGATTTGCATATAGCACCGTTTAGCGATGAATCTCTATACTCAGAGCAATATAATAAGGCGAATTTTTGGTATCAATCAGCATTCCATGGTGTGGATTTGACAACATTGCATAAGGAGGGTATGAAGGAATATTTTCGACAGCCAATTGTTGATACATTCGATATTAGAATTTGTATGGCCAAATCGGTGAGGCATGTGTGTGATTTTTTGCGAGACAACGAGAAGGATTTGCACAATATTGGTAAGGATTTTTTTTTTTTAGAGTTAGAAGTTGTAACATTTTGAGAGAGACATGTTTAGATCCACCTTAACACGTCAACGTTGCGAAACTCGCCATAAAAGTTAATTACTTTCTATCACCGGAAAGTTTCTTAACTCAGGTGACTACCAAGTAGTTGAGTGCACTTAGTAGCATATGAAAAATGGTAGAATATCAAAGTTTGTTTGTTTTGAAAGACTTTTTGGCCAAATTTATGTCAAGTTCAATCCTGACTTCTAAAGCCGGCAAATCGCAAGAAGTTCATATGATGTAAACTGTTACCCCCACTGCTTTCAAGTTTTATTGCCAATTGACATTAACACTGATTGTATTATGAACCGTGTCAATGGATGAATTCCAGGATGTTGTTTTGTAATTGATTCGTAAAAGTATAAAGATTTTCAAACAACAATTAATATATCTCGAGGTCCATTTTGCAGGCTGGTTTATATTTTTGAACTTATTTGGTTGGTCATAAAAACGGCCATTATATCTGAAATTCTTTTGAAATACTGTTGTTTCAAAGCCAAGAAACTAGGACACACTAGGCTTAAAAACAAAATCTAATAAGGTTTTGAAAGTCGAACTTTTGACAAAGAAATTGTAATAAAGTATTTATTAACTGCTTGTCATTAACCAAATGTGACCAAAACCCTAACAATATGGTCTCAGACACTAGATCTAGCAAGATTATCAAACTCTCCGAAGACCATTAAAGCATATTCGATAAAAAAGATTTAGAAAATTGATAGCCCTGTTAAATGGAACTCTTCATGAACATGAGGAACTTCAAGAGGGACTTTTGTATGCCTGTCTGAAATTGCAGCTTTGATGTGTGCAAATAACTTGTTCGAGTTTTCTAGCATTCCCCACAGGCATTACAGCTTTTGTCACTTGTGGAGTGAAATTTGATTAATTTGAAAAACTTACAGCCTGTGGATGTTTTCAATATACAATCAAGAACGTACACATATTTCAAAGCTTTAGATTTTATTGAGTAACCTTGAATGATAAAATATCCGTAGTGTGTTTCGTTAAGCTGTTCGTTAAGCATACTTACGAGTATGAGATGATATTTTTCACTTAAAAGTAAAAGGTATTTTTCAATCCACACAACAGGCTAATTGGTTCAGAGAATCATTGCTTCTTGACCCAATAATCTGCCGCACTTTGTATAAATGTATTTTTTTTTATAAAAGATGAGTACAAAAGACACTCTTGATATAGTTTAAAAAAAGAACGTTCGTTAACATATTTAAATAATCTTTTCGAAATACTAACGAGATAAACCGTAGTGTCCTCTTTTTTTTTTGTAATAAATCTGCGTTTGTTATCACTTATCAGTATTTTCTATTATTAACAGAATTCTATTTTTATTTTATGTCATCCAAGCAGCATTTTCACGTGCGAAGAGACATTTAAATGTTAAACACGTGCGAAAATTGAGTTTGCGTCACCAAAAAAACTAAGATGTTTTTTTTATGTTCATAATGGCTCTAGATTCTAGAAGGTGTAGTTCTCCATTGTCTCCAGATATGTATTTCTTTACTGTATCAGCAAGCCCGGTAGCGTAAAATTCTGGAAAACATTTAGCAATGAAGTATATCGCGAGTTCTCATTCATTCAATTAAAGGCATTAGAACTCGCTTTATCTAGTTTTCATGAAAGAAGAAATTAACGGCTGTGGGGGTTTCAGATGCTGATTATATATTCAAACTCGTCATTGCTATCATTACATTTACTTCCTATCTGACTATGTTTTGTGATTCCCGGTCAGATTAATGAATAAATCATTTGACTATAGTCTGAGATGCGATGATCTATGACATGCAATTCTCAAAACTGATTTCATAACCAAACAAATATAAAAAAAACAGTGTTTTATGTCCCAAACTTAAAAAATCTTTTCAAATTCGTTCTAGATATTCCACTTGAGTTCCACATTCTACAAACTGGCATCTGTCATGGTTTGGCATTTTGGTTTGATGTCGAATTTTGCGGTTCGAGTCAGCAAGTTTGGCTGTCAACTTCACCAACAGCGCCTCTAACCCACTGGTATCAAGTTCGTTGTCTACTGCCAATGCCAATATTCATAAAACAAGGACAAATGCTAACCGGAAGAGTGCTCCTCGAAGCGAATCGTCGGCAATCTTACGATGTTACTATTGATTTACACATCGAAGGCACTCTAATATCATCGAGCAATACACTCGATTTGAAGAATCCCTATTTTAGATATACTGGGGCACCAGTGACAGCTCCACCCGGCACCAGTGCACAATCACCCTCCGAACAATATTGGCAGCATTTAGATACTCAAGGAGTCAGCAGAAATGGTGGTAAATTTGAAAACATAAAATAAACGAAAAATGAGAAAAAATTTGTTAATTTTTTTGAAATTAACTTTGTTTTAGCTGTGAATCTGGTGAATGGAATCACGGTCAATGGAATGGGAGAGACGTCAATGGACATCACGCATGCCATAATGAATCAATCCACCTAAAAGAATTGAAAAACAATAAATTGAAAAACAAAACAAAAAAATACAACGTAGAGCATCCACGTTATACCTACTCGTATATATATCCTAAAAAAAAAACAATATTCAAGTTCTTTTTGCGTTTATTCGTTTCTAAGTTCAAAGTAGTTTGTAATCACAGTGAGAGAAAGTAAAAAAGTAGAATTATAAACCACAATAATAAAAGAAGAAGAAAGATTTTAAGTTATAAAAAAAAAACATACAAATTGTATAATAAAAGATTTGGCATAAAATATCAAATTAAACAAAACAAAAAAAAAAATATGTATTGCTGCTGCTGCAAGACTTATCCTTGTGCTTTTTTCCTGAGATTAATTATTATGTTATTAAAAAGAAAACAATATATACACTACACATATACATATACATTTTTTTTTTGTATTTCTTCCTCACAAATATCGTCGAATCTTGAAAAGGAATAATTTAATTTAATTTTGCAAAACATAAGTTATAGAGTATATGAAAACAAAAAAGAAAATATGATTAATTTTTTATTAAAACACGACAAATTTAAATGTATTCTACTTTTTTTTTTATTAATTTATATATTTCCCTCCATCCATGTTGAATGTTTTATTTTTTTTTATTTAAAAATTTGATATTATATAAACGCATATGCCCTTTTTGTTTTTTGAATCATTTTTAATTTTTAAGTTAAATAGATATAAATCAAAAAAATAAAAGAAAAACATGAGATTCGACTTCTTATTTCAATAAAATTAGCTTTGCTGGGTGAAAATGTTGAAGAGTTCAGTTATGAAATCGAATCTATTTTTTATATCTAATTTCATAACTCGAAAAAGTGAACAGCAAATTTGATCCAAGACCATTTATTTCGAATTTTCTTTTTGTGGACAAATCTGAAAATTTGATTTACTTGTTCTTTACTTCTTTTCGAAATTATTTCATATATTCGAGTTTGCTTTTTTAATTCGCTTCTTTAAAAAAGGCAACCAAAGCAATGTCAACAATACAAAACAAATATATATTTATGTGTAGAGGTTATTCCCAAACGGGCAGAAGATCGTATTTGAAGCTTTATCTTCATTCGTTCATGTATCCAGAAATTTCACAGCTGTTTCTCTTTTTTTAGTTACTTGAACAAATGACTGAGTACGTTTGGAATTTGGTTGTAAATACATAATTCAAGAAAAATGGATTCCATAATTGGGAAACGTAAAAATAAATTAAAGAATATTTTAAAAGAGAATCCTAAAAAAAACTTAGCGAGTGTAGGATATCGTTTTTTGAAATCGTACATGTAGTTATTTTCCTACACTATTGAATGTTTCTGATACTGTAAACTTCTTGTTTTTATTAAATGTTTTCATTTTTATAACATTCTCAAGCAATACATTGATTGAAATGCCGAAATCTGGGTCCACTTCGCCGACAGTTTCTATTTCATAGAAATAACAATAAGTGTATCTCTCATTTTTTAACATGGCTTTCGCCTCCGTCTGTCAAGTGCTAGCTAGAAGTAGTTTCAAAGGATTTTCATACTTCCGTTTTAGTACACCTATGATTATCCTTTTTAAAACCAGTAACATGAGATCAAGGTGATACTCCGGCATGAAATAGTTATTTGTCAACAAGTTAAAATTGAGCCTACCTCAAATGTCCTAATCCAACTTCTGGCTTTCAGAGTGTGATCTTCTCTAATTCATTCGTCGACTTTTGTTATGAGTATGAAGATATAGTTTGATTTTCCACGTGTCCTTTCTGTTGCTCTGGAGTGGAGGAGAAACCATGCTTCCATAAGCTCTTTGAACGCTTAACCAGGCAACATAATAAGGCATACTGTATCTTCTTGTCTGTGCTTTTCCGTTGGAAAGGTCAGGCTTGGGTATGTCGTTAAAATTGTTGCTTGGAACTTATGGAAGTATGGATGTGCCTATCCTCCACCTCCAAGTGGTCTCCTGGGAACAGTATAAATGAGAGGGAGATTGTTGTAAATTGTATGAGATTACTATGATTGCAGCTGTATCTCTTTGTCTATCCTTATATTGTTCCTTACCGGTAACGTAGTGCAGGGTAGTCCTGTGTGCGGCTAAGTAAGGAAGGTTTTTGGTTATATGTCAGCTGGTTAGCAGCCTTCTCGGTCTGTTAGCTTGACGCATATAACTTGTGGGATGGGGGTTCCCGGTTGTAGGACCAAACCTCAAGTAGTAGTCATATAGGCCGCTCAAGCGTGTAAGCTACGTAAAGAAAAGCTACCACGGGGTTACAGTTGCCCACCTCCTTGAGGGAGGTTCTGTAACACTGGGAAAGGCGCCTTTGGCAGCATCGTGGGGGCTGTGAGTTGACGTTAGATAGAAGTTGTTAAGTTTGTTGTCAAGGTTAATAGGCCTTGTATATTCAGATTATCATGTATGAGGAAAATTTACCTCACCTTCAAACTTCTCAACTTGTGAAAAGTGATCATACCTATATATGATTCACTAATGGAGTGTGAACTCTAAATCCTCTCACTTAGGAATTCTAAGGTGACCGTGATGTGGATAGGTCCACCGTGAGATTAAGCCACATAGGCAGGTGCTCACGTTAAGCCAATTGACATTTCTTTCTGTTGCTCTGGAGTAGAAGAAGTGTATGTTTACAGTAGTCGGCTAGATCTTTCCACGACTCGAAATCATGATATTTGATTTTGGAAAACAAGCATTCTTCGGTATTCGATATTCCTTAAAATGCAGTATATCTGTATTTTCAGAGTTGAAGTAAACAAAGCTGGAGCCTGGATGACCTGTCTCTAGCATTAGAATGTTGTTTGAATTACCATTAGGTAGTTTCAAGCATATTTTTAAGAAATAACGCAGAAAAACTCTTTATGGTCCCAAACTTGGGTTGCATAGGACATGATTGGTCTAGATGTGGATTTAAAAATACGATGTGGGTTCGCAGTCAACGTCGCGTCGCGTCGTTACAATGAACCATAGTCCTCCATATTGCGCTTAATGCGTGTCAAGATTTGATCAACTTAACTTTCATGTGGTTTCTGCAGTGGAAGTTCGTATTTATTACTCCAGAGTCAAAACCTTGATGTTTTCAGCTCTAAATTTTCAGATCTCACTGCGGCAGTTTCGGCCGTTACGCAGGATTAAATCATGATTTTGAACTTGTCTAGGTTCACCTGGAACCTTCATCTGTTGCAGAACTAAAACAATCTATTGATCATCAGTTGAAGACTACCACGCGATCCTGGTAGCATCTCAATATGGGTGCCGTGACATTTGGCAATGCGTCATATGGCCATATTTTGAAATATGACAATATGACACTTTCAAAATGTGTCATGTGGCCATATTTCAAAATATGGTTATCTGTCGCTTTGTCAAAGTTTCATTTGGCCATATTTTTCTGCGACTTTTAGCTTATGGTCCAATGACACTTTTTAAAAGCGTCAAAAGACCATACAATTCAAAATTTTGCCCAAGAGAGAACCAATTTGAGTTGTGAAAAAAAATTCGTTGCTAAGTTTTATGTAGTTTGCTATTTAAACAATTAAATGGAATTTATAGATAAAGCTTAGACGTCGGTTATAGCGATCAGTAAAATGCGTCAGTAAAAATTTTCTTTTGTAGTTTTAATATGAATGAATATGAATAAAAAAATATTGATTTGGTAATGTATTTTTTACGGAAAACCAATGATTGGATTTTACTGACAAGAACTCATTTTAGGCGTCAGTTATAGCGACCAGTAAAACGCATCAGTAAAAATTGAAAACAAATGAATTAAAAGTTTTTTTTACTGATGGTCGTTTATAGCAATCAGTAAAATCATGTCGGTAAAAAATGGTAATAGCAACGCATCCTGTATTTTTCTTCTTCTTTCTGGTCGCAAATGTATCAGTAATTTATATCCGGATGAACGAATTTTTTCCGGACGAACGAAACAGTAAGAAACTAAAATGAATTTTTGTTTCATTTTGAGTGACATGACAATCAGCTGATACATAAAATGAGTTTTTGTCAGTAAAATCTAATTATTGGTTTTCCGTAAAAAAATAAATTAGCGAATCAATATATATTTTTTTAAATAAATTAATTTATGTTATTCGGCACCTATTGGTATATACTTTTTGTTTCAAAACACATTCAAACATAGTAAATACTACAGTAGAAAATGTTTACTGATGCGTTTTACTGGTCGCTATAACTGACGCCTTATAAAGCTATTGTGATCAGATTTAATTATCAGTACGGATAGGATAAAAACTTAAGCCTCCATTTCTGAACTTCCGTTTTTCCATTTTTTTTTTTTGCAAAGTTATAGGTAATAAGAATTTCTTTAATCTTAAATAAATCACTAGAAAGCCAACTGACGAGCTGAGGCAAACATAATGTCGGAATCTATTTGTCACATGCATTGCACGTGTCACCCATATAATCGGAAAAATCTGTCAAAAGAAAACATGTATTTTGTGCATTTATATTTATGTATCCAAAATGCTATTTTGGTTTTTTGTGAATTCACAATAATCTTTTACTATCATTTTCGTTCGCAAGTGAAAGCAAAGCCAGCAACCTTTCATTTCTGTGTTTCACGATAATAATAATAGTAAGGTGTTAAATTTCGGTCCGCAAATTGCAAAAGAAACCTCAGCTACTTCCGTAAGATCTTATCAAAAACTTGACAAAACAGATAAATCTGTTGCATGGTATGGGTTTCATGTTCTTGATAAGTTACCGACCCGTCTCCGTCTGCATTGTTCCATCTATTAAAGCTCTGCCTTAAATAAAATAAAGCCACTCTTGGATATTTATACATACATATACTTTTTCTTTAACCCAAAGAAATTTTACAATCAACTGTCAAATGTTCAAAAAAGTTAAAGGAAACGAAAGCTGTATGCCCCAAAGAAGCATTACGGCGCGGCGTGAAACTGACAAACTTTTAAAGAAAACAGTCGTCGGTCTGTTTTTCGATTTCTCACAACTATTTAGAAGCTGATATTTCGCCTATTATAAATTACTTTTGCAATATTTGATTTTTTATGAATTCTGTTAGCAATCCTCACATTATAATAGAACGTAGTCTACACTCCTCTTTGCTAGAATTCAATGGTCTCCTATTTTTGCAGTTCCTTGAAAAAGATTTCGCTCTTAACTTCCGAACACCCTGGTACCTACCAACTGCCTTGACTTAGTAAATAAATTTAACCTACTTTTTTACATGCTGGGCATTAATTTTTTTTTTTGCAAAAAGGCAAAACCTATGTATGTCAGTTACTACGAGCGACATTATATGAAACAAACTGCACATGCCCCTTCTTTGCTCTTCAATATATTTATATCTTTCTGTTGTAAAATGTTTGTAAGTGAACGTTACAACCTTGTAAGCCAAAGTAAGAACAAAATTCTGCTATGTACTTGCATTATGTAGTGGTTTAAATAAAACTGCAAGGGAGTATTTAAATATTATAAACTAGGTCACTGGGCCAAGCCGGGTTGTGAATTTGTATTAAGTCGGTTGGTTATAGTGGGTCGGAACTACAATTTTTTGAGGCCAAGGTTCGAATCGATTGTGTTAGTTGTTTTTAACTTTTCGTTTTAGCGCTGTAACACAATTCTAGGTGCCGCTGTAGCAGCAGGCAGCAGCAGCAGCAGCTACTTTATAATGATGGCCCTCAACATTTTTAACAATTTTTTCGTCATATTTAGTATGTTGTCTTTAGCTGTGTACATGTTGCATGCATTAATGTAGGTATAAGTACGAGTATGCATTTTTAAGAGTGCATAGATGGTATGAATTAAACACAATGAACATAAACACACCCCAAAGATATGAAACTCATGTACAAAGATGTGCAAATTAACAACAAGGCCGAGCTAAGGTGAAGGGCATTTAATTTAAATGCTGGCAATCGGGAACGAAGTGCAGGCATTTTAGTTAAATGAATACGCGTGTAAGGCCAAAAATTTAAAAGAATCATTCATATAATGCTTATTTTTGATCCAATTGCTTAGAGGGTATCACTTTGAAGAGTTTCGTATTTAGCAAATCAGTTTTGAAAACAAATGTTAAGAAAGCTGAAGAATGATTGTCATAATGACATTTCTGCTTATTAATTTAAGTAGTAAATTGTCAAACTAATGGTTATGATTGTCACAATGGAATTTAAAACATTTACATATGAAGATTTGACATGGGAAACCACTCATTCTGAAAACCAGTTGGACGGGCGAAATTAGTTCTGCTCAATTTTGACGGAGCGACTATTCGCATGCACGAATTTTTCCACTGTCACAATGGTATCTGCAGCTCACTCTGCGGATTTGGGGGGTTAAGGAATTTCAAATAATTTTTCATAGTCAGGAGAGAAACCTATAACACAGTTTGACAATAGTGCAGTGACGATTTTGGAGATACTACTGACGACATAAGTACCGTGTAAATAGACAGATTCAGTTTCAAAATCAAATTCATTGTCAAATTCTCGTTTAAAAATTTTCAGAGTAATTGTTTTTTTTTTTTTTCAAAGCAACGGTTTCAGCTGTTTTATTGGATGCTCTTTTGTCTCCAATGCAAAGAATTATTAATATATAGTTGTCATGACAAAAATTCCGCTTCTGATCAATAAGTTGATAAAGACAGTTGTGACTGTCAAGTTGAGACTTGTAGTTTTTAAATTGAGAGTTGAGAATGTCTTAACGAAGATTTTAACTATCAAAAAGATGATTCTTAGTTTAATGAAAGTGGGTTTCAATCTGAACTACTTCTTATCTTTTCCAATTTTGCTGATCACTTTGAAAAAGTGGAATTGATTTCAAACGTGTGACAGCTCTTTACTTGTCAGTAAATAAATTGTCTCCTTATATAACATCATGTTGCAATGAAATTTAAATTAAATTTAGTAAGTAATATCAGATTATGCTGATTGAAATTCCAATTGATCAAAGAAAATGACTGTACAAAATATAATGGAATGTACATATATGTATATGTAAAAGTATGAGTAAAAACAGGGTGGCAAGCTGTCAAACTAAATTCGCAAACAACAACAACTTTATACTATGTAGGTATACATTGGGCAAATGAGCAAATATTGTTGAAAATTTAGACATTAAATTTGAAAATATCTCATTTTCCGTACAAACTGACATTCCGAAACCATCTCATTTCAAACTTATTTCGGAAAAATTAAATTCCAAATCAGGTGAAATCGTTCAACACCAAACTTTGTTCTAGTAAAACTTCAACTGTAAAAGGGAAGTTAAAAATACAGAAAAGGGGAATTTGTCAAACGAAATTAGCAAATTCAATGAAAACACTTTTCTTCTAATTTCAAAATGAACTCATTTCGGCAACAATGAAAGCTGGTATTTCGTTTTTTATTCGAAAGTTTACCGTTTAGTATTGTTTTCGAAATAAAAAGTTACAATTTAGTGGCGTTTATTTCCTTTACACAAAGAATTAAAATATGATTTCTAAAGAATTTATCAAAGTAATTTTTAATTTGAGTTCCGAAATTTTAGTTTGGACATTTAGAAAATTGTCATGTTATTTGACTTAACCAATTTTCATAAAGATTCCAAGACAATAGTAGGTATTATTCGACATTATGGGGTAAAACATCGAATTATTGAAGAACTAACAGACTTATAGCATTTCTTATAGGTACTTTTGTGCTTTTTTGATATTAAAAAAAGTAGTTAAGTTCTAATTCCTTAATTTTTTGACACATATTTGCTGTCAAACAATCGCGATAAACGTCAATTTTTCTGTTACGGCTGGGTTACAATAAACAAAGTGACTGTTCCGATCGGATCTATTTTCTGATCATTGGTTTCTTTAAAGAGATCCGATGTAATGCCAATTATCAAAAACAACGATGCCAAAATACTTCCTAATTGTTATTATTAATAGAATTATAGAATATCCTACTTTTATACTGAACCTTTAGTATTTTTGCAAAATATTAATAGGAAGGAACTTACCCAATATGAGCATCTCGAACGTGTCTTTCAATATTTGAGGATGTCTTCTCTGTGAAATCGCATCCTCTCCAGGTGCATTTGAAAATACGTTTGTTTACCTAAAAGACACAAACAAATAAATAGTTAAAGTCATAAAAAATAAATATTATTTTTAGACTTAATTATTGTTTATAAATATAACATAAATTATTACCAAATCCTCATCTATCATCATATTCCTCATTCCAACCGCCCACAAACGACACATACACACAAAATAAACAAACAAACACAAACGCACTTTTATATTGACAGGAAGTTTTTATTATTTGCCGTATTTACAACAACCGGGATTGGAATATAAATGGAATATTGGAATGGCCAAGGGAGGAATGAAACCAATATTTTAGTCCTTTGTCGCGCTTTAGTAATAGCATTGCCATCAGAATTGCAACTGTTTAAGCTAACCTGGCATAGTACTACATTCCAGAAAAGCAATGTGCAACTTTTGGCATCTCAATGCTCCGCGGGCATACTATGCCTGATATACCCATTTTAATGAAAAAAAAAAAATAGTACGTATTCGCCCTAGTGACCCACATTTCGTATTCTCTATTTCCTTACAAAATGCACTCGCAGTTGAATGAAGTATAGAAAAGAGAAAAAGAGGGGAGATTGCAACCCTGTTACACCGGGGGATGCTATAGTATGCGGTGCATCCCTTTCCGTTGGGGAATATTTTATTTTGTATACATTATGTATGATGTATAGTATGTACATTACATTTATGTAGGTATGTATATATGTACATCAGGCTTGTTGATCATGTTGTAAGACCGGGTAGAAATTGGATACATTGTTATGTGTCGAAAGCGGCGCGGCGACGGCGGCGGCGGCGGCAGAAATACTACACGATGACCTGGTTTTTGCGACTAAAAACACGAAGAGTACATAAATAAAAGTAATGCAGGGAATGGCCTAGTAAATGGCTTTAAATATGGGTTATTTCATTATTACTAGAGGGCTATGTACTTGAACAAGTACAGTTGTGTCCTTTGGAAAATGGTGCTGCAGATTTTAAAAGTTTAAAGCAAAACTCAAACAAATTCAATAATTCAGCTCTCTAGAGCAATACGTTTGATGGAAATTTGAAATCAAGGATATGATGGAGAACCGTTGGTGTTTTTAACACACATTAAGTGATGATCGATTTTAAAGGATGTAGCATGACAGTGTTGTTGTTGATTTATTTGTAAAGCTAATTGTTTTAATTTATTCTGTTCTCTTTGAAGGAGGATAAGGAAAATATTCAAACATTAAACTTAGGCGTTAGTAAAACCAAGGATATTATATTTGACAGTTATGGGTGTGTGTTTATGGGGGACTATTGTTAACCTGATGGTTTCAACTCATTGTCAATCAATCAAGGAAAATCAAACTGACAGTCATTGGCCAGCCATTTAATTCACTGTCAATTTATTCATATTGGTTACTAATTAATGTACTGCGAATTTACTGAAAATTGTAAATTTTTTGACAATTATAACTATAGGATTCGGCAGCTTCTTCATGTCAGTACGTCAGTTTATTGAAATGATGTTTATTAATTTATACCAGCGCAAAAATTTTTAACAAAAAAAAAAAAAAAAACAATTGTTTCGTGTTTGATTGAATTGGTTTTGGAAGCAGGCCTCTTCAATATGACGACGTCCGAACTGTTGCCACTTTCGTTTGAGTTAAGTATTGTTTGGATATATCTTTCTTTAAAAGTAAATGAAATGAATTCATTTTTGATTGACATGCTTCGTTCACGTCAATGGCGGTTCGTACTATACTCAGTCTTAAATGTTCTTAAAATTCGATAATTTGAAATTTTCAAACAAATTCATACGAAAAAATTGGGCGATGAATTGTGAAAGGATGACACACAGAACACTGCAGCACATAGTCTTCTACAGGTATTTCGATACGTCATGAAGAACACAGCTCCATTAAGGCCCAACTTGTAGCCATTTTAGCTTAAAAAACGACAAAGAATGAGTATGTACTCGTATATTGAAGGAAAATAAAAGGGATCATCCTGTCAAGGGCAACGACGTTTTTCTTACAGGTTATGTATAAGGCTCAGCTCAAGATGCAAAATGCTCCTTTTTTTTGTTTTTATAATGATAATGTAGGACGGAGTAACAAATTCCTCAACAACACCTGTCTGCTCAGTAGTGGAGGGATATCAACAACAGGAACAAATTTGAAGAACAACAAAGCTCATCCCCCATCTTGATACAACTACTAAAGATATGGCATTGCGCATGATAAAATGAAAAACGTCAAACTAAATTGTGTGTCCGTGACGAAGAGCGCACAACGAACATGTGGAACCATTGACATACTATACATGCCAATGTGTAGAACGTATAGAGTTTAGAACGAAATAAAAATTAAAACGGGTAGGCGAGAACGATAGAAGTGTGCCATGTGTGTCCGTGACGTAGATGCGCAGAACGAAACAAAAATGAGAATGGGAAGGCGCTATTAAGTTGTATTATGATCTCCCGTGATATAATTTCTGCTAAGTCTAATCAAATAGTTTCAACGCTCATTTCCCAAACTAAAACTTATTTATTCGCAGCGCTGCGCTGTCTGCTGCAAATTTGATCTTACTCCACGTGTCGATGTGTTTCCTCCTGAAATGGAGGGTAAATGATTTTATGTGATAAATATTCCTTAGCAATCGTGAAGTTCCAAGAGTACCTAAGGATCTCGACATTCATAAATTCCTCTCATGGTTTTGAGAAGGCGTGTGCTTCTACTTTATAAATAGAGTTTGGCATCAAGCTCTCTTATACAAAATTCGTGATTTGGTATGCGACGAAACCTTTGTTCGCTGGATCTTCCTTTCACTTCATTGGCAATATGCTAATCCATGATTGGCGCTTGAAAAACTTTCACAGTAGAACTGCGTTTGCTGGGAATGACCATCAGATTACCCTAGACCTTAATTTTATAAAGATTGTTAAGTATAGAGAGACTCATCCTTAATCCGAACGACGCGAATGTCGAATGTGGTCAAAAGGCATGATCTTCTCCAACTGACAAAAAGGAAAAATTGATGGATTGCGCAGATTGCTGTTATTAAGTCTTTCTTAAGGTGTAATATATGCCAAATTTTACAAAGCAGGAACACATCAGAAGCTTAGTTAATATTTGGGGGTGTTGTGAATGTGGTAATTGATGATAATGTTTACGCTGTCTCTCCCACAACGCCTTGAACAGGTGGACGATATTTGCTCCCAACGGTTCATCCATAATGGGTTCGCATCAAAAAGTTAAAAAGTCACTTGTAAAAACTATTGTTAACTTCAAGGGAAATCATTGTAGATTAAGATAAAAGAGAATGTTGAGAAAGTTGCAGTGGGTTTGTCAATCTTTGCGGTGACGAAGCGCACTATTAAATAGCCTCCATTCACCTTAGAAGGCAAAAGAGTGTGAATAAGCCATTAAAAAACTCTGCTCAGCACGCTCGCGAAGGAATCGAAAAAACTTGCCATGACTTATCCGAACGAAGCTCTATTTTCATCAAAAATTTCAAACAAAAATAAAGACATCAACATAGACATTAAACATTGAATAATTAATTTTAGGACCCGTCAAAACATAAACATTGATTTTTACTAAAATATGAAGTTAAAAAATGTATTTTACCTCTCTTCTCATGAATAAATTTATTCGAAATTTATTCAGGAATACAAATTAAACTGATGCCATTCCATTATCACCCACATTGCGTGCAAACTTTAAAAAAAAAACTCTCAATAATAAAGTTAACCTATTTCATTTGATTATCGATTTATGTATGGTGGTTGTCATAATAAATTTATAAAGGATCCCACACGTGAAAAATTGAAACAAATCGTGATGTGGGACATCAAATAAAATATTGCTCCTTCAGGATGTTTAATGTATACAGAACATTGTATCGTACTTTTTTTTTTGTGGGTTAAAAAGCTTAATATTTAAGTGGAAGCTGGTATTGCTTTCATTTGCATAAATATTTATTTTTTTTACTTTTTTCAACGAAAGTTAGCTGTGACCTACTTTGAAAAAGAGACTCACAGAACCAAAGTGATGTTTTTTTTTTTTTTGGTTTGAACTTTTAATTGATTATATTGTTCGACTTTTACCCTCAAGAGCAACTTGTTGTTCAAGAAAAGAGCAACGAGGGTATTGAATATGAATTTTGATTTCGAATTTATAATTTAAAAAGTATCGGGGCAGATTCAAAAAAGCCCTAGGAAGGAATTTATTCAAATTAATTAAGACACTTCTAGATGATTTGGTTTTTCAAAATTTTGAATTTCTGTAAGTGATTGATGAGATTACTGTAAAAACATTTAAATTCAAATGACAATCAAAATAGTAAGTTAACGCCAGGAAAGGAACCCACTAGCCACTCGATACTCGAAACTGTTCCGTGACAATAACTATCAAGCAGGTACCTGAAACCTGATCTATATTGGACAATATATAAAGCATCTTTCTTGAGGACGATTGCCTCGGATGTGATTTATTTGTACGATTTTTTATAGATCCGATATTGACATCATTGGAAGGACGATGCACGCTTTCAGTTGAGCATTCGCATGTATTGAATTGAAGGCGGCGAGAAATAGTCCCGGTTGAGAATGAAGACAAAAAGAAGTATTTTCTGTCCTCGGGTGTAGAACATCATCATCGTAGACTTGGACAAAACATTACGAATGACAGATATTACTTTGAAATAGTCAAGGATTTTGTCTATTTGGATTCCAATATAACCTGTCAAAATAATATGATAAGCTGTTCAGGCTGATGCACAGCGAAATTGACCTGGTCCAAAAGAGCGAGAGAAATACATGAGAGCAGATTTGCATAATTTTGAAGATTTAATTTTCAAATAATATCTTAAGAATTTTGTACTTTCTGCGTACACACGATAAGGTTGGAGGTTTTTAGAAGTACAGCTGTATTAACATTTTTAATTGAATTAGATTTATTATATCGTAAATGCAGAAAGCGTTAATTAAAAACGATATCGAGCAGATAGCTTTAGGAACTTGGAGAACGAAAACTTCAAAATGACTGAAAATATTTTTTGGTCGTAGTAGGTAATATACATACATAGGTTACGGTAAAATCCAATCGTCTTATGCCCCAACAATGCTCGTATTTGGTGTAAATGAAATTGTATGTCTGTTACTGTTAGTAACTGTGTATGAAATACTTTTCAAACCGCACTGCATGAATGTTGAATCGATCAATTATTGCCTATACTGTAGTAAAACTCAGACACAAAATTTTTTTTTTAAAGCCATGAAAATTCGTTAACGGAAAAATAGTGATTAAATAAAAGAAAGCATTATAGCTGCCTTCATTTAAAATAAAATTCTTGAAAATTTTGGTAAAACCTCTTTAATTTTTTACATAATTTCTTTCTACTGAATTGTATACAAGCAGTTTTGTTTGGCAACTTTTTAACTAAAAAATATAAGATTGCATCCACATCATTTCTTAAGTTTGATTGTATTCAACTCTATTCAATTTTATTCAATTCCTTGTCAATTTCAATGCACTTGCTCAAAAATTGTTGAAATTTTATTCTTTAATTCAACCCTATATAATTCGATACATGTACATATCTATGTATTTAAATCAACACATATCCTTCCCACAGCTCAGAATAATTTCATTCAATTCAATTCAATTTGTGCAGTTAATTGAATAACCACACAACTGTGAACAATGTTATGCAACGAAAGCGATTTGAGGTTCTAGGTTAAATCCATACAAAATTTTGATTCTTAAAAAAATACATGTATGATCCCTTAAAGCCCCTGACCTAGTTAACTTAATGTGTCCTACAATATCAACAAATATACATGCAGGTCCTTTTGACAAAACCAAGAACACACTCTCTGTATTATATTGTTACAAAACTTTCGTAAATAAATCACCAAAAAGTAAATGATTTATCCTCTTCCACCCATCGCCTTCTTCACCATCATCAACAAGAGGAGCATAAAGCCACCCTTCATAACGCGTTTTGTCGTTTTGTGCCTCCTGCATCTATAATGGCCATGGAATTCCACACCTTTATTAGGATAGCGTGCCAAAAATTTAGGTCACAGCCCTACAAATATAATATCTTCAAACTAAAAACTAAATACACATAGTTGAGCTTGGGAAGGGAAGATTGCCCTACGAACTAACAACTGCGAAAAACACATAAAGCGAGTGCAACACATTTAACCCAGATTCAGTGTAGGTACTATAGTGTTTTTTTTTTTTTTTTTTTTATAATTTTTGCCGGACACATACTAACCTAATTTTTCGACAAATATGTCCTTATCCTTGAATGAGACATAAAAACTGAGTTATTCATGAAATGATGAGTGGGAAAATTGTATTTTGTCGCGCATAAATTGCGTTAAAACTATCCAAATGTATGCAAATAGGAGGGTAGGGTGTGAACGTGGGAGGCGGCTTTAAAATTCACAAGCCCTCTTTGCAAAAATCGTTGATGTTGAATGCATGTCGAAGGGTAGTAAACTAGGTCATGCCCTGAAAGCACACATACGAATAAGAGTACTGTACTAAACGAACAAAATGTATGTGGATGGGTGTTTGCTGGCTGGGATAAACTATCTCGAATATGTGTTTTCGTTGTAGATTTTACACATATGCGGGTAATATGGCATGGGCTACTCATGATCATCTTGTCAACATTTTAATTAAGCGTGTTATCACATTTCCAAACTTATGCGAACATATTGAAAAGACATTAGCCGACAAACATATGGCTATGGGGTATGAACCATTAAAGGTGATGGTGATGGTGACGGTGACGATGAGCTCTTGGGATTTTACATTTTTATTATAAAAGTCATGAAATATGCATGGATTCTTGTAAGGAAGAAATTAGTTTATTATTCAGCACACACAAGTGAAAGTTTGAACATGGTAGATGTTGATAAAGTTATCTTTAGTTTCACCCTGGATCCTTAACGGGGTATTTTCAATACTAACGGATTGGCTACGAACCCCCAAAAACAAAATTCCTGAATCTAAAAATTCCGGAACACAGAATCCCAAATAGCTTAAGCTTACTAACAGGGATTTAGTGCTTCAGAGTTTGATGGAAATGTCCGAGGCTATGTAAAGAAGTGTAACACCTTTTATTTTTAAATTTTCAATGCAGGATGATGAATTATATGCAGGGTATGAAATGTCTGAAATCTGTCAAGTTACGAGAATATGTAATGTTTGATATTAAAGGTACCATAAAAAGTTTGTAGCTGCAATGTTAAAATGTCTGCCTTTTAAACATTTCATACTTGAAATTTGACCCAAGTATAAGTTTGACAGTTAGGGATTAAAGGACTATTCACATGAGAGCGACCAACGAACAACGAATGAACGATTATTCGCCTATTTTGACGTTTCATTCATATGAAATTTCTTTTATTCGTTGCGAACAATGAACGTCATGGCCGTATATCGTGGATGGTATGTGGAACGCGACTTTGACAGTTCGTTGCAATCATTTGGCAGTTCGCTTTGAACAGTTTACTTTATACAATTTTACTTATTTAAACAATGAAGATAACCTATTTTAATATACTCATATATTTTAAAATTCAATCTCAATCGATTGATATATTTAAGAAATAAGCTATATAAATGCTTATAATTTGTTCGCCAATTTGTCCATTCGTTCTTCGCTCTCATGTGAACACTCCTTTATTATGTCGCCTCATGTGGACACTGCTTAAGAGCTCGGCTAACATAATATAGAGTTTTTTTTTTAACTGTCAACTGGCAGCACTAAAATGTTTTTCCACATACCATCCACCACTCTAAGGAATACGAGGAAATGCGAGGAAATTGCCGATGTAAAACTGTATTTTCCTTTTCTTTGGTTCAGGTGCTTCTCATTCGAAATGTTGTTTTTTGGGATGATTTTGGAACATGGTTGGAATAGCATTTATAATAAATTGCTGAGGCAATATTGAAAAATCACTGAATAAATTATTTAGCAGAACAATTTGGAGCGATTGCAAGGCAAGATAGGCATCACCGAAGATATTCAAAACAAAATTGGTGTACATCAGGGAAGCATCATCGGTACCTTGCTTTTGATTTAAGTCTTTCCCAAAGAGCAATCAATTTGATGGGGGATCCCACATTCCTGTGAAATTTGTACAACGTTAGTTTTATGAAAGGGAAATTGAACAGTGCTGCTGCTGAACTTAACTATTTATAAAAAGGACTGGCTTAATATACTTTCAGTTTAAGGCACAGGTTCACTTTAGTTAAATGGCCTTTTCTTTTTTACTCCGAACTCTTAAATACAACTTTAAACAAATAATATCTACATATACAATATCATTCAAAGAAATGAGCTACTGGCCTATTTAAATTCAACTCACAATAAATGTGCATCCTACTCAATAAAGAACAATGTCCACTCCAGAGTGCTTACAAAAAAAAAAAATATATATATGCACATTCTTTTAAAACTTTTATTTGCAATGCTCGACCAGTCTTAATACAATAAGTAGTTACCTACCCTCAATTTCATCCAAACTTTATATGGCAAAATATAAGTATTATATTTCCATTCCCTTTTTTAGCCTGCAATAAATCTCCTTGAAGCATTTTAAGAAAAAATAGGTCACACAGTATTCACATATACTATGACACAGTCAGGAACAGCCATTATAATAATCTATTTGAAAACTTCATCCTTGGATATCCTTTTTGTAAGTTCAGTTAGACTCTTTTTATTATTCTATACAGGCGCGCACATTACCTCCTGGCACTGACAAAACCTTCTCTCTTATCCTTGCTGTGCCATTTCTGTGCCGTTTACTTTGTGTGCGTGTTTTACGTGTGTTTGTGTGTGTGTGTGTCTAATGGGATTCCCAGTGAGCGGGTGTATGGGGGCAAGTCCTCCACAATTTCTCTTCCAAACAATAGAGTTTAAGCTTCGTTGAGCTGGGAAATATAGCACAATTATTATATAAAGCTAAAACAACTGATAAGAGGACCACAGTTATATGTCGTATTTATACAGGCTCCTGTGGGCAAATAGATTCAGGATGCCTTCTCGCAAAATAGTCTTTCTAGAGCTCTCTCCAATGAAAAATTAACAGGAGATTCCTCTAAAATTATATTTGGATCGATGCGTTTAATTTATGTTTGTATGACAAAATGCCGGCTCCTGTGAGTAGAACTCTGTGTGACTTCCCGTATTCCAGAAAAACTCCTTCACACTGTTACATATACATATCATACATAAATATATACATATATGTGTTAAGTATGTCCTTCTGGCAAAAAGGAATACATGAACGAGCTTTTCCGGCATGACCTAATTTTTAGTGCGCGGCAGCGACAAAGCCCGTGTCGAATGCAATCAAATCTTGTTTTTGTTTTAAACATTCCTTTTTTTTTTAAAGGAATGATGTTTTATGTTGGAGCGGTAAGGATAGGTATTCTGTTTATATAAAACAGGGATTCCACCGTGATGATGGTATGTGTATGTACATATATGCACAATAAAACAAACAAAAATATAGCCGACATTTTTCCAAGCGGGGAATAGAAGTTAGAGGATAAAAGTTGCCTTAGGATGTGATTTGCACACAACCTCTTTAGTGTTATAATAAAGTTAGTATAGCTACAGCTACCAGTATTATTATGGAAAACATGCCTGAGTTTTTTTTTCTGGAATATGTGATTTTGCGAGGTGTTGATGTTGTGTTTCTTAGGGTGGGGACACAAGCATAAACCGTTTCGTTCAGAGGCAAGTATGTGAAGAGTTTTATAAAAACAGAGTTTAAAACCCTTTTTTAAAGCTTAACATGGACAATTTAAGAAAGGACTTTATTTAAGTTTTAACATGGGAATTCAATTAGGTGGGGCTAATTCTTAAATAATTTAATAAGCTGATTTTTGTACACATGCTCTTCGACTGACAATTATTCTGGTTACACAGTAAGGTACTTGAAAATGATGAACCCTATGTAAAAGATTCATAAGGTTAAATTAGCAGATTTCTCATTTCTTAACTTTAATGACAAGGCAGCTGCTCGTTTGTGTGGCAGTAGCGAGAGGAATGCAGGGAACTGAATTACGCTTTGAATTGTATAGTATATGGACAGAAGAATAAGCAAGTATCTGTCAAAGCAACACATATTTCTTAGCGCATTATAATCACAACCACCTGTCAAATTGTAGACCCGAAAATGCAGTAAGAAACACAAATACCACAGTAAGCATAGCTTATCAAAAGCTTTACGAACGCCATTCCTTCTACTATAGTTCTGGAAAACTTTTTTCGGGCCATTTTACACTTGCTTGACGACCGTTTAACTGTCACTTCACAAACGATCGTATGCGCCTCTGGTTGTGAGTGGTGTAATGGAATGTTTATTTGTCTTTTTGTCAAGAGTTCACTCTTCTTTGGGCCGTATGGAACATGTGTCACAATCGTAAAAAAGTGTTCTCAGAAATAATTATTCGGAAGATAAAAACGGTAATTCATACCTAATTTTATCCGCCGAATGTAAAATGGAAAAATTGTAAAAAAAAAAGTTTCTATTGTGAATAATTTAGTTTTGCACGTATCAAGCAGGTGTGAATGAAAGGCATTTATTAAGAATACCTACATCTATCTATATATATAAAAATGAATGTTTGTCTGTATGTCATCGATGAACTCAAAAACTACTGTACCGATTCTTATGAAAATTGGTATATATATGAATTTTTCCACGGAGAAGGTTTGTATAATATGCTAATTGATGCCACTCGCCACCAGGTGGCGCTGCAGAGTAGCAACTTCTGCCCCGTTCAACCGATTGTCATGAAAGTCATTATGACCATGTATTTTTACACAGATTAAACGAATATGATATTCGTATTAATGAAGTGCATTTCATCGTAAGCTGAATTAATTTAGACACAGACAGACAGACAGAATTGTCGGACCCACTTTTTTCGGCTTCTTTATTATCGTAATGTCAATGGATCTTTATGAAATTTTCAGGGTAAATATAGTTTAGTCCAGTGATGGTTCCTGTGAAGGTTTCGTGCCGATCGGGTGGAAGGAAAAAAATGCATGCTTTTAACAATTTTGGTTCAGTTTTTTTTTTTTAATTCTTTTTTGATTTTTTTCATTTTTAAGCGGAATGCCCGGGTGGAAGACAGAAAAATGCGGGCTTTTGGCAAAGTTTTTTTTTCAACTTTTTTATAAAAATGTTTTCTTTTCGTTAAATAAAAGCATCATATTTATGGAACTGAGTCGAAAAAATCAAACTCTCAACGAACGTGCGTGTCCATTTGTTGCAAGAATCGTCCACCCAAACATTTTCCAAACAACTTTTGAACATCGGAAAAGGAATTGAATCGCACAACAAATGACATTTTATTTTCCCAAATTTTTGTCAAATGCAGCAAAATATTCAAGCAACAACTTATCAATGTTATCATGTTCAGTTTCACAATCAAATTAACTGCACTTTGTGTGTAAGCCAAAAAATTTGTATATTTGTACACCAACCAAAACGACCAAAAATATTGCTTAGCATTGAGATAAAATATATATGTAAATAAATTTAATTTCACATTAAATACACATTAGTGTTTTTTTTTGGGCGTATCAAAGCGGGCCGGGTACCGCTTGTAGTTTATAATTTGAAATTTCGAATCTCAGTTTTTTATGAATTTAAAATAGCTTTACATTGCTTTTTATGCTTAAGATAATCGAGTGGGCGGATGACAATGTCCCCGATTTTAGATGAGAAAGTGGAGAAACTCAACTGCACATTTTGTTCCGATAATCCAGGTTTCAGAGACCTTTGCTTTCTGTATCCTTTCTATGAAACTGTATGAGTTTAATTGCACTACGCTGGAGCCGAACTGCACTTCAGAGACCGTAAACGGTATTTTACTTGGAAGTCTTTTCAACTAGTGCAATGCAGCTCCACTAAGTGCGGTCTTGCCTTAAGTGACGTTCAATGAACATTATTGAACTTAAGTTCGAAAAGTGTTATTCACCGATTTCGAATATTTTTCGAGATGCCACTTGTAAATTAAGAGTGGTCGTGACTGTTCATAAGTCGCACGAGCTCTCGTTTATGTTCACAAATAATACATGTAGGGAGATTGTTATTGAATAGACATAGGTACTTGCTCTTTAAATGCACCTTATTGGTAGGGTCCAATAACGCGTCATAGATCATAAGTATGTTACAGTGAGATCTTGAACCGCAAATCAATCAATAGAATTAAATTTAATTTAAGATGACCTAAGTTCTGCGATATTTTCAAACACTATGTCTAAAAACTAATCCTTTCCAATTCGAAAAATGATCATAAATTAATTCTATTTAAAGAAGCCAACATACTTTTGTGTCAACAAATATCGGCCATGTTATCCTCCTTCTTCCTTGAAAATTTATTTTCATTTTTTATTAGACCACAGACAAGTGCCTGGGTTAATTGACCCACTTCATACAATCAAGAAGCAACTTCTTAATTAGGAAAATCAGTAAAAGAAAAAAATTTAATATCCTTCTCTCTATTGTTACCCACAGAAAAAGGCACATTATGTCTATCAGGAAGGTATATATTTTTCGTGTCCAGCAAATTAGCCATTAATTTTGTATAGTCTACCCTTTGTCCGCAATTTAACAAGGTAAAGAACTAAAGGACACAATTGAGTAGCACGAAGTTTCTGTAACAATAGGCATGTTCAATAAAATATACTTAAAGAAGCTTACAATATGTTGAAAGTAAATCTGCAGCTTAACTTTTTGCTAAATCTCCAGTTGCTTTTTTTTGTCGAAAGCATTACTTGCCCTTGAAAAAGAATATAAAGCGCAAGTAAAAAGTAAATAGCAGTTCAGATAATGGTCCCCGTAAAACGAAACTTAAGTATTAAAACTTCCTCATCCCAACTTAGTAAAGTGAAATCAATCGCTTGATTGAATGAAATTCCCATATCCAACTGAAGACGAACAAAAAATCCTAACAATGCCAAAATAATTCACTTAATACAGCAGCATTATACACGGGTTGTGCCAATTTCCCAATACTTCCCAGTTCCCACTACCCACCCCAAACAAACTTAAAGAAAGACCGCCATTAATTTCCACCCTCTTTACCATTTCCGTTTCGAAATGAGATAACGAAGATTGAAATTATTTTGATTTCGCTTTTTCATATTCTCCTCTCTATTGTGTTTAGTTTCCCTTTCAAAATTTATATATTTTTTTACGCTTAAACGCTTTGGCTGTCAAAAAGCTTTATCGAGAGAGGAGGAAATAAATTGAGAAAAAAGAGAAAGAGAGCGAGAGAGAGCTTTAGCTCAATTTGATAAAGGAATTTTATCCCAAGCTCTCTTGCCCTATATAAAAAAGGGAAAATAATCCAGGACTTCCTATATAAATAACTGCACAGCCGCCATCATCGCGAAAATGAAGTAAATACAAACGAAAAAAAAAACTATGTCCTTTTTCACCTTTGTGTTGCGAGTTGTTTGGTTTGGTTTTTGGCTTGGTACCAGCGCACTCGGTAAATGGCTTGACCTAGTTTCCGTGTTTTCATCCATTTTATGAGGGAAAATTCATCCCTGTGTATAATCATCATTTATTTTATTTTTTGATAGATGGTTGTTTTGGTGTATTTGTTTTGATGTATATGTTACACGTTCATAACATTGTGTGCGAAACACACAAAATTATATTAGTTCGAACAAAACATTCGATTATATTAATATTTTGCACGGAAGATATTATGAGATGACTAGGCTTTGAGCTATGACAATGAATTATTCTATAAATAATCCCGAAGGTGTAAAAAAAGGACTAAAAAAAGTTTATTTTGTATTTTTAGCTTCTATTTTTGTGTTGAAATTTGTGACGCGCTGTGATGTAAGATTCTTTCAATAAATTCCAGCGATTTGCATTGAGTTGGAAAATGGCTTTTATGATGCTGAAAAAGGAACACAGAATTTAATGGTCGTTCTAATGCGAATGCTGAGTTTTCATGACAACATCTTGAAATGATGATGGAATTTATCGTGTGGAATAATGAAATGAATAAAGGTGCAGATAGGACTCTAGCGATAGTGGTAGGAGGGGGTATTTCCGTTCAGGAATAAGGGAAAAGATTGACCTTCAAGAGGTTTTTCAAATAATTGATAAGTAAAATGATTTCTTTTGGAATTGAAACATAATTTTGCTTCAAATCAGACCGGAAATGCGCGCAGTAAGCTAACAACTTCAGGAAAAATGTGTTGATATCAGTAAAATAAATTTGCAAATTGCCAGATTGCGGATTGTCAGTGGATAATGATAACACAAACGAGGAAACAATGTCAATTAAAGAATATCGAACGTGGATACCTACCCGAAAAAATTATTTTTCTCTTCTCATTCGGTGTACCGCAGGCAGACATCATTAGTCCTTTGATCTTTGTTGTAATATGAAAAGGAGTAGGTACTTAACACAAAATACAGAGGTTAATTTCGAAAGGAACAAAGTAAAACGACGACGTCACATTCCATCTTTTTCAAGATGATGCAAAATTAGGGAGGCATTTTAGTATCTACCTCATACGAAAGCATTATAGACTTATGATAAGTCAAGATGCAACTATCGGCGCTCTCAACCATGGAGTTTACAGTTATTTCCAAGGAAGGAAGACTTGCACCTAATCGATGGAACGGGTCGTACGGAGCCGTACGTCACTCAGCAAATACAAAAAAATTATATTTAACTCCTATAGTAGTGGATTTTGCAGTTTCGTCAAGCTTTCGATAAGTTTAGCTTACGGATGTTAAAGTGCGTTTCTGTCTGCACATTTCCAAAAAAAAATTCAGGTTGTCAATAAATGCGCGAAATAGATGTTGACAGGTACTTCCGTGCATTTACGTTCATTATATGACAGAATGGAAGGGAGCGTTTGGTTTGGTTCCGAGTTCCGACAACAACAAACACTTAAATTATTTCCCCTTAATAGTTCAATTCCTTTTTATATCCTTGAAGGTTAATAAGGTTTAAAAAGGATCCTTTTTTATTTTAACCAATTAGCAGAGAATCTAAAATGATTGCTTTGTATAAAAATAAATTCACTAAGGCAAGAGATAATAATAAGGAAGCAAAAGTTCACTGAAACGCACTGGCAACGGCGTCTATTTTGTGTATAATATCCATAGAGAGCTACTTCGCAGTAAATAGGGCAAAACAATAATAACACAAGACCAAGCCGAGAGCCGACACAAGGAATACATTTAGCCATTAGCCAGGCAAATAAAAACCCCTCCGAAAAGACAAAAAAGCATCTCACCCCCGCTGCAAGGCATTTCTCCTTTAACTCCAGAATGGCTTGGGTTTGTATAACCATAACCAAACAAAGAACTGGCAACAGACGTAGAGATAGAGACACATAGTCTGATAGCTGGAAAAAGATACTTCGCATATATACGTCTTTGTGCCTCAGAAATTGGCACAAAACATCAGTTCTACGAAGCGTGGTGTATAGTTGCTGTAGCTGTAGCTGTAGTATTAAATCTGATGTAGTTTATTTTTCCATGATTTTCAATTACATCATTTTGTGCCGATTCTACCACCAGGCACCAGTACACAATCTAAGCACTGAGCGCAATCATAATTAAAATGTTCTGGGGCATTAGAATTCTGCTCCGATGCGTGCAACTCGGATAAAAAGTTCCCGAATCTTGAGGTTAGTTAGTTCATAATGTAAAACGATGGAATGTTGAGTAGAGGGCGTTGCGGAGCGGCGGTGATGTGCATATCATCATCATTTTACACCTTAAAGCGAATGATAGATAAACAAACAACTCTAGCATAGTATTTTTTAATGTATCTTTCTGATGAGATTGTGTATGTGTGTAGTGTGTATGTCACTTATGAACGCGGAAGGAAAATTATTTTTCATGGTTTCAGTGTAGAATTGCCAGATGCACATAAAGTCATTCATTTATCTTATCTTGAAAATTTCTTTGGCATAACAAAGTAACAAGACTTTCAACATAATTTTTTGAAAACTACTCTGACTTATTTCTGTATTTTTGTCAAAGAAAGATTTTTCAGACTTGGCTATGGTGTCACTGGCGCCCTGCTCGACAATTGAACGTACCATACGCGGAATAACAAAGATACAAAGATCCAAAGCACATTAAAAGTGACATTGACAAGACATGATGCGTGCAGATCGACACTTTGACTTTTGACATAAGCTTAAATGTTCTGTTTTGGGTTTTAAATTTTTGTACACTTCAAGTGTCAAAACCAAACAAACAACACATCTGGCAACCATTGTACATTTCATTGTATTTAAAACTTTCAAAGTTAAACAAATATAAGCCAAAATAGACCGCTAACGGATTGTTTACATTTCGCAAAAGGGAGGTCATGATAGATGGGATTGGGCATTGGGTTGTCCGAGTAATATTATTTAGAAGAAAAAAAGGGGAACATTTTGTGTTTCAGAAAAGGTATCTCTAAGCACTTTGCCTTAGCCCTCCTTTTGATTGATATACATTTATACATAATACACTTTATATTTTTTTATAAATAGGTAGGTATTGCGTCAATTCTATGTGTTTGTATCTGTTTATGGTGTAGGAATAGTTAAATTTTAAGTTTGACACAAAGATCTAAATTACTTACCGGTTTTGGTACCCGGCGGGGAACTGAGGAATGTCCTTCACTAACCTGAAATAAAAGAATGATTTATTTTGATTAATAAAACAAATTTGGTTTCATTCAAAAAACTACAGATTGCATTTAAGAATAAAAAAAAGTCAACTAAAAACTAAACTTGATTGCTTGTAATGCGAGCGAGAACAAACAATTTATTGCTTCTACCTAATTATTGCAGATTGTTCTATTTCGTCAAGTTTCTGATTAGTTTGCACTTTAATCCGCATTTTATAACGAACAATTTGACAGCTGATTAATTTGACAGTCCCTTATGTGTAATGTTTTCAATTGACAGAACGGAAGTAGCCAATACGAATTAATAGGGGTGTTAAGTTACAACATGACTGCAATGTTGCAGATCGGTCAATATTAATACGAAATCTTAAAATGACACTCAAAATAATTCTTTCGATTTATTTCACTTCAGATTATTCTTTTTTTTTCGTATTAAAATTAATCTTTTTAAAAACTCAACATTTTATCCTCAAAAAACAAAACCCTTAATGTAAATTATTTGAAGATCTAAAGCTCGATCCAACACATGCATATTAATTTGTGAATATGCGTCAAAGTGCATTGCGCTATATACCTACTGCACAACCTCTTAAAAAAGAGGTTTATAAACTTCAGGTCACTAAACTTCAAGGCCAACAACCCCATTTCGCTGAGTAGGTATGTATAATTTTAACTGTGCTTATTCTTTTATTTTTTGTACAGGTAGGTACCTACATTTAAATTTTGCTTTGTTGAAAAAGTAATAAAGAGACTTCAACCTACAAACTAGCAATTTAAACTCACAATGCTGGTCGGAGTCAAAGCGCACGCGACAAGTTCGAACATGTCTTTGAGCTATTGTTTTCCATTTCCAGGAACAGGAACGTTCATCGTTGATGAAGCCTATTTATTTGCTTGTTAAGTATTGTAGAGCTTGATTCTTTGTTTAAATTTGAGATGCAGTAGGTACATATATGATTTTTGTTTGTTTTAAATGAAATTTAAAATCTGGGTCATAATCATATAGGTATGTCAAAATTTACAAATTAAATTGGATTGCGTTAACCTACTTCACAGTTATAAGCTGCATTACAATGGGATAAGACGTTCGGACAATAAGTACCTACTCATATTTCATGTCAAGCTGATTAAACAAGACAATAATGTGACAGGACATTGATTTTGCGAGAAGAATCGAACTGTCAAAATGTTCTCTTATCTGAGAAAAATCGACAGATAAACAGATTGTTTTGTAACGACAACAATACTTCAAATGGGAAAGTTTTAGTTTTACCAGGTTAAAACACAGCCTTAATAAAAACTGTTTCTTTGAAATTATTATCTTTCAGAAACATAAAAGTGGCTTTACATGGAGATGCAACAAATCATAGTTCAGACGACAAAGCAACAACAACAATCACAGACGATGAAGATGAACATGTTCGTCTTCACTATAATTTTCAAGCTGCATCCATAATTTTCCTATAATTTGCATCCATGAAGACGTCTGCATTTTGGCCTTCCCTCTCTATCACACAAGTATGATTTATTGATTTTGCATCCTATTTTTCTGCAGATCAGGTCTTGCAGCTCCATGTAAAGGCACCTTAATTCGGACGCCTGCTGTCATAAATAATTTAATGCAAACAGTTACATATCGAACATGATACAACTACTAGAGATAACGCCTTCCAATTTTTATTTTTGATTTGTTCTGCGCATCTAGTCATAAGAACACCTGAAGTTTGCGCCTTCTCGTTTTCGCCTTCCCGTTTAACTTTTGTTTCGTTCTACTCTCTATACATTCTACACATTGACATAATATACATGTATATGTATAGTATCTCAATGTATGTAGTTGTGCGCTCTACGTCATAAGAACACACTGAGTTTGACAATGGTTCGACGTTTTGTATAGCATCATGCACAATGCCATATCTTTATTAGTTGTATCATGCATATCGAACGGTGCGACACATTACGCCATTTTTAAAATGTCGATTTAAAAATTAAATTGTTGAGGTTATCGATTCTACACTGTATGACAGGAATTGGTCAGATTCCGAACTTTATTACAAAGCGTCCGACCGTAGGTAGAAACTTTATTGTTTCAAGTGCATTGAAGCATAAAGCGGTCCTATTTTGAGGCCGTATTGCCACCATTGCATTCCAGCACATCTATGTATATGTATTTTCTTTCAAACAGTGGTTTTCCAACGAGGCAAGATTTTAAGCCATTTCGTTAAAATTCTTGGAACATGAAATACTTCAATCAAATAACTTCGATGTTTAAAGGTTTGGGTCAGGTGTTTTCATTTTGTTCAGTCTATTCACGCTGATTTTTTCATGGAAGGATCAAGTTCTCTTGATAAGAAAAATAGCTAAAAAGGTTTCTTGGTGAAAGCAAAATACAAAAGTCCAATCAATTGTTTTCAGACTCTTAAAGAACTTAATTGATTAAACAAAAACTCGGCCTTCAACCCAAAGAGTGCGTAGACTTTCAAGGTAACCCAATAACAGACAACCCAGACAAGCATCAGAATACGAGTAGGTATAGAACAAAAATCCTTGAAATGTGTCATTCACATCAAAAAGGCATTTGAAGTGGAATACCGAAACCCATAGGTTTGTATTTGGATTTATAAGTACATACATAAGGTCTATTATAATTCACCTTCGATGTTCTTTACCAACTCTGAAACAGGGATGAGAAGAAAAAATACATTTGACGATGACATCGCATCGTTGGAACCGAATCAATGTCAATGTCAAGCCATAGCATATTTATATACTTTGCTTAGGTTGTGTCTCCCTACAATAATTATGATAATATGTCATCTCTAGAGTTTATTTTTTTACGTCACAATTCAAAGGATATTTTTTTCTAGGCCACCTACGCATTAATGTTGTCAAGAGCAATGAGAAAGAACAGCAGAAATTTAATAAAGTGACAGAAAGAATGTGGGAGTTGGTGCGTGATTATTGTATTAAAGATGTTAAACAATAAGGAATGGAAGAATCTTTAATTCCATTGAGAACATTGTTTGTATTGTGTGACAGGATAAAAAAAACACGTTATAATAATTGATACATTATGGAAACACAGAAAAATGAAAAACAATTGATATTCAATGTCGACATGCTGGAATCAACTAAGTATACATATATCTGTTATTGAAGTCTGAAGTGTCAATTTACACGTGTGTTGATCCTAGAATTGAGAGCATTTCCCAAAACTTGTCTCTGTGACATATTTTAATTTAGACACGGAGTAATTGCTTGAATAGGTACAATGCAAAATTCAAAGTAGCAAGAAAGAAGCTGCACGTTTACAATGTTGTGGATAGACAGAACATACATTTTTCATGATTTGTAAATCTGCTGCTGCTAGAATTTTTATTGTAAAATGTCGAAAAGTAAAGTAAGGCACAACTCGTACTAGAGGAAGGCTACTTTATAAAATACAGCTACCTACAACTTTGTATATACATAGGTACATATCATTGTATGCGATTTCCGACAATTAACGCTTCTGATTGCCAAGTTGCTAAGCTCAACTTAGGATTATGGTGGGATTTCACATGCTTGTTAACGATAGGAGAGTTGGAGCTACACTACTACTGAATTTTAGCAGGTATATTATATACTTATGTAGATACATATGTATGTGTAATTTTGACAGAAAGTATGAATCTTTAAAGGCCAGTGTCAGAACCCAAAGAAACCTCCTTTTTTCTGTTGTCAAATGAACGCTTTATAACAAAACTTGTCGGTATATTATCCATTTTTAGTCAGCGCTCAAATGACGTAACAGAGTAATCCATTTTAGTTCTGCCTTTACTACTACGAATTTACGGTAAGTTCAGCGTGTTTTTTTTTGGAGCTCCTACTCGAGAATCTTTTGAAATCGTTATTTCTTGTCATGGAAAACAAATAAATATATAGATATCTTTCTTCTTTTATTGTCTCATGTCTAATTATCTGGCGAATGAATAAAATTTAAAAATTTGAGTCAAGTTTATTGTTTTTGTGATTCGAGGTGAAAGGATACTTTGGCAACCCTCCTAGCGAGCGTGTCATCTTGTTTCTTTTCTTAAGCTCTTAACACAATTTGCACTTGCAACTTTCAAGCATAGGTAATCATTTTTTAAAATCCACTTGAAAAGGAAAATTCTTCCTCCACAAAAAAAGCCGGTATAATTTTCTTTGTTTACATTCCGATTCGACGCTTAAAATTATTAAACTTTAAATAACCATAACCAATACAAATGAAAACCCAAAGATGCACTTTTGATAGTTTATTTTTCCTTTTCTCTCACTAGGGCTTAGCGTAGGACATTTTATCTCAACTCCCGCATATCCGCTTTTAAAGCAATTTTTTTGATACCTATTTTAGTTGTTGTTTTTCGTTCTGTTCTCTATCTCAAGTTTTCATGTTCCACAAAACGAGAACAAGAACTAAGTGCAATTGTGCAATCCCAAACAACTGGCAACAACAATTCATAGGTAGTCTAATAAAATAAATCCAGGGAATAAAAAAGGAATACCTACAACAACAAAACTAGGAAAACAAAATTTTATAATCTCACTAACTCACACATGCTAGGATGGTGGACATATGCACCGTTGGCGTTGCTGCTGTGCCGGTGTATAAAATGAACAGCGAAATGCGAAAGAGAATGCAAAAGGAAAAGTTCAATGACATTGCCAACGATGACGATGTCGACGACTACGAGACAAAAGCAAAACTCGAACAAAAACATAAACATAACAAACCGAAAAGGGAGATGGGAAAATGGAGCCGACGACCGGCGGCGCGGCGTTGAAAGTTTGTTTACATCGTCAGGGATGTTGCACTGTTGCACCCAACTCTAGCCAACAACAACAACAATATAAGCAGCAACTAGCAACAGAGATGACAGAGGAGAAGAGGTATACATACATACGCTGCGTCATGTTGTTGCTCTGTTTCTGTTCCTGCTGTTGTTGTTGGATATGATGACGATGTGACGATCTAGCACAAGGGGGCGCTAGAGCGTGCGTAGCAGGGTAAAAACGCGCGAAATGTGGAACACCATAATAAAACAAGGAAAAACTGTCAAACTGCACTCCAATGCACCTTTCGCGGCACTTGGAGGGTAAAAGCTGGAATAGAAGAAAAAAAGAAAACATAATGTTATTCCATGTGTGGTGGTTGGAATAGGGAGCGGGCGGGACTCCCAATGAATGGTGACCAAATGCGGGCTCTTTGCTAGTAGCCCTTTTAAGAACCCATATGGTTATACACTTTATCCTTTTTAATAGCAAACGCGCAAAGACTTCTGTTGTTTTAAGCGCAGTCGAAGTGAGGTCGAGGAAGCACCTCTTCGAAAAGGGGAATTTCCTGTTTTAATGAGTTATTGACATCATATGAGTGAGTGAGTGAGTGTTTGTGTGTGTGAGTGAGTGCATTTATGCGAGCAGATTTTCCTACTTCCTGTGTTACACAACTTCGATTTGTGACATGTAACAAAAGTCAAAAAGGACTTTTATGGCCAACGCACCGAATGTGCTATTTGTTACTTCTCACTCCTGTTTCAGAGAAAAAAAAAAAAACATCTGAGTGTGGAATTGTATCTGCCTTAGGGGGCGCTTTTCTATGGCATCGTCCAGTCCCCCTTTTTATTTTTATTTTCTAAATGCAAGCCTTGTAAGGAATGGATTTGTAATGTCATATACACAGGGAGCGATATCTTTAACATATCCATAAATTTAAATGACGTGTCAATTACACTTTAGGGTGCAATGTCCTATTGAGAGAGAAGTGCTGTGCTGGGTTCATAAATACACAAGGGCCGTAATGATGTACCTACCTACCTACATATATCGGGTGTTTTGTTTTTATCATTCTATTTAATTTTATTCTCGGTTATTAAATTGATATCTTACACACGATTATAGATATTAATCAAAATTAATTAGCAGTTTTTTTTCTGCTAATAACTGGTTGTGAGATACACATGTTTTTTATTTTTGTAAAGTTAAGTTGAATGAATGATCCCACGAGTTCTATAAAATGGCAAGATAAGATTTTCAGATAAGTTCATTATGCCTGAACTGATCAACGATGAAAATGGATTCATACCAAGAATGGATTAAGGGTAGGTTGCCTTTTTTAGCAAAGTCAGAACTCATGTAAAAGTTGTGAGTGCGTATTAGTGCATGTGTTTCGCTCTCTTAATTATCTATTAATAAATTATATTAGCAGAGCACATCACTCTCATTCTCTTTTCATGAAAATCAGAAAACGTTGACACAGCGGCACCGGCGGCGGGCGGCGAGGCAGACGGCCGGCAGCTACAGAACTAGTTACATGATGGACAGAGAAAAGGAAGGGAGTGGTAAAGGGAAAAGGACAAAATGGAATGGTGGATAGAATTTTTAGTGTGGGATTTTGTTTCCTTTTTTGTGGGTTTTGTTGTTATTTCGCAAGCGTTTAGTTTTCGTATTGTAAATGAATAAGTTCTATTCTGTTTAATTTAGTTCAAACGCGTGGCTCAATAGAAGGACGAAACAGTGAACGGGTATCTCACTTTTAGTTTTCAACGTGTTTGTTGTGAATTTCATATCCAGATCATGAAAGATCGGTCATCCACTTTTGTGGTATGTAGATATTTATGTGTGTTGTATCTATAACAGACAATGACAAAGCCATGAGCAAAAGTATACAAAATGTACCTAGCTATACGTTAGGTACGTTTCGATATCGTTATTTTTCTTTTAGGTAGGTATGTAAAATAAGTATGAGGTAGGTAGGCCGATATCTTTTTGAATTTTGATATTTAGATGTAAAGAAGTTGGAGTAGGTACCTACCTGTACCTACTATATCTTCATTTAAGATTTCTTGCGGTCTTTTTTTTTGTTGTCAGATAGAAAGAAAGATTTGAAAGTTAAGTTTTTTCAATTAGAACATTGTATTTTTTTTTTAGGAACAAAGTCCTTTTTTGACTTTATTAGTGTTTAAATAATTCGAACAAACTCTAGAGATATAGAGATGGAGAGAACAGCTTGAGCAAATTAATGAATATTTGAAATCAACTCATTGGACTCATTTTGTATTAAATTTATTGAGTTATAATGGGAAATTGACTAAGTTGTCTTTTTTACAAATAAATAAATCCTTTTAAGATAATGGAAATTGCAGTTTTACACATACAAAAAAAAACATACTAAAGCTTGAGATGGTCTTATGTGTTCCACACTGGCAATTTCCTTGGAATTCTAGGGTCACATAATTCCAGAAGCAGATGATTTTGGTAAAACGAAATTAGTTTTTCTTTTATTTTTGTTTCCCAAAACTCGTCATCTTTCTCAATTTTAATGTAAATAAAATCGCAGCAGGTGAAAACACCGAAATAGCACGTTTGTCGACCAGTTATGTGAAGTTGTCCTTGAACTTGATAGAAATAGTCATGAGTTTTTTTAAGCCCCCATGTATTTCCTTGTTTCTCAAGATACGGCAATTTTTTTAGACTGACAGCTTCGTCTATTGTAATGTATTTAGCAGATGAGGGACATTTTACTTCACAAATTGAGTTTTTCCCAACCAATCCATCAGGGGTTGCGCCAAGAAAATGATGTTCATTATCTATGAAAAGGCCACATTTTTTAACTTTAAGGTTTGCCGTTTCCTCCAGTTTCTTGATGGCGTTTTTCTCGTTTTGTAGGCCCCATAACAAGTTGGAAGTAGAAACCGAACTATATAAACATGTTTTGATTATGTTATGGTAGCTGGAGGGATTTCTTACTTTGCAAATTTTCCCGAAATTAGAAGCAGTCACCATTTCACGCCTTATTTCTAACCATTTCCCATCAAGTGATTGATCTCTTGTTTCCCTTTCGATTTCCACTCTTCGATTGTAGTTTTCCTCAAGTAATTTTATTTTCTTCTGCTTCTCTATATCCATTTCTTGATCAGTCTTATCCGGAATTTCAGGTCTTACGTCGACATTGCCATAATTTGAATCAGCGGAAGCATTTCTTTTACGTTTTCTTTGGTTGGTGGTCTTACCGTTTGAAAAAAGTTTCTTTTTTTTCAACAGAATCCTTTTTTTTTCTTCCGTTCTCACCAAAAGTTTGGTTTTGGGAGTATTCAGGATTTGTTGCTGTGTCTTCATGTACTCGGTGAATGCCCTTTTGGTGTTGAATTGGACAACAGCTGCAGCACATCTGTTTGTGTATGACTGCCCAAGAGAAAAGTTGATCCTTTTTCCTCCGACATATTGACACACAACACTGTTGAATTGTTCACAGACGTTTGAGTCATACCCGTGAATTAAACTTCCGGAATGCAACACTATTCTTTGAAGAAACGAGTTTACGCAGTCTAATATGCCATATCTCATTAGCAACTCAATCTTATCGGTGCCTTCAACATCGTTTCCGGCGCAAAAATATCTGGCGCATTTTTTGTGACATCCAAACACATGATACGCAACGTTTTCAATATCCTTTTGCAGTTGTTTGGTTTTTTCTTCGAACGGGATATCACTTTTCTTTCTGTATAGTGCCGCACTCTTAATGCCTCTGACGATATTATCGATCTTCGAACCCAGCGTTTTTCTTCCTATGATGTTGTACTTAGTGTTTTTTGTCAGGTCGATAAGTTTTTTTCTAAGGTTTCTGAAAAGATGATTCACGCACTCCATCTTCTGTATTGTGTGATTGGGAAATGGTTTGGCCTCAAGAAGCTTCTTATGCACATTGCTGTCACCATCAGCAATAAAATTATTAAATATTACACCATATTTCTTGAAGCAATATTTGAATCCTTCTACTAAAACATCTGATTCCATTTTAGTAGAAGGCCCTCTGTGGTTTTTGTTGCATACATGATCTGGTATAGGGTTATTTTTTGTTTCATTCAAACGACATGTATGGCAGTACTTATTTTTAACATCATAATACAGTACTTTTTTAGTTTTAAACCCAATTATTGTGGCTATTCCAGAGAGGGAGGTATATTTACAGCCGTATGACCTATGTGACCATGCTCCATCTGTAACAACAGTTAACAAAGCGTGACCCTCTTTGTCAACATTTCCATTTTCAATGGCAATTTCCTTCTCCTCTTCAATAGCTTCTCTCATTTTGGCTTCCGCTGTCTCTGTCCAAACTTCTTTACTTTGGTTCTCAATTTTCCTGTAGATTTTTGAAGCCATGAATGGAACATTTATGGATTCAAAAACGCGCTCGCATTGCGTAAACCCGTTGCCGGAGAGCATGGTTCCTGCTACAACTTCCTTATTAATTAATGTATCTACCGCTGTTCTTGTATGGTCGTTTTCGCCGCACGTAGACACAGTTTGAGTAATTTTGCACATTTGGCATTTAAAAATCAAATAAGAATTCAAACCTAAAACATAGCAGTAAATTTAATGTTTCAGTTTTCAGAGAGAATAAATGTAGTATGTACCTTTCTTAATTTCATGCGTAAGCAGGAGATTCTTAAAAGTGCAACCAAATGATTGTCCATGAGCTGTTGCTTCCTTTAAACTTTTAAGAAAAAAATCAAGGTCAACCACTCTTCGCCCTTCCGGAACGAAATCAGTTGATTCTGGTGTTTTATCAGCTTCAACTGTCAATTCAAATATTTCCGAGGCATTTTCGAGTGTTGACATTTCTTCAGTGGTTACTCTCAATGCATCAACCAATTCAACCTCGGGTGCTAAGATTTCATTGACAGGTTGCAACTCGGTTTTCTTACATTTTCTTTAATAAAAAAAAATGTAAAGGTTTTGAATGAAACGAGTTTTTTACGTGCTAACCTTTTGCCAATTTTTTTGCTGGAATTTTTTCTCTTCGTTTGACCATAATTAAACGGGCTTTTCTTTTTTAGTGGCATTATAATTGGATGCTTGTATTTATAAGTGAGCACAGTTTTATATATCACTAAGAAGTTTTCAAAAAATTGCACGCAAAAACACCGGGGTTATACTGCCACACATACGCACTTTAATTCAGTTTGAATAGTAAGAAACTTTAAATTTAATAAATAGTCAAGGGTTGCATTAAAAAATGCAGTTAGTTAATAACGCAAATTTATTTCAAACACTTTTACATAAAATTATCACGAACTCGGCACTCAATTTTATGTACTTCCGTCGTCTGCTAGACAAAAATGTCAATTGATGGATCAAGAGCCAATGTTTTGAAATTAGATTAACAATTTTTTCGCAATAAAAGAAAGACAAAGAAAGTTATAACCACGCAAATTAAAAGGACTGGATTCGCGTTGTAACAATGCATAACAAAAACCTACATACATTGATTTGTTACAGGTACCTATAATAATAATTCTTGTATGATATGACCTGCATGGATAAATGCGTGCAATTTAACGTCAATTTAACGCCTATCTCCAGGAAAGGCTGTTTATTTGTTGACCTGTGCTAAAATTTGGATTTCCCCCAAGTCCATGAACGAAGAAAGGTTTGCTGGGTTTTCATGAATGAACTTATCATAGGTAGGTATATGTCTATAGGTATATTATATCTTTTAAAATAATGATAAAATTGAATACCTCACATCCTGTGCGTTACAAAAAAGAACTTAGGTACAGGTACAATGTTTTTTCGTATATGATAGGTATGCTTCTGTGGTGTTCGCTACATGGATATCTCTATATATATTTTTTTTTTTGATATTTGGTAGTGTATTTTTAAAACAAAACTACAAAATATGTATAGGTAGGCTTGTTTGTATTGAAAGCGTTTGAAAAAGAAGTTTGCTAAAACTGAACGGCTCGTTATAAAACAAAAAGACACATAAATAAATGGCACATTTCTCAAATCTTCCACTCAAACTCTTGGTCTAAAACACACGAATGATCAATTGCATGCACTGTGCAACCACCGAAAACAAAAAGTGATTGTTTTTCTCCTCCTTGCTTATATTCCATCTACATTGTACCTGGTAGCTACGTATTATACCTACATGTATTTTGCCGTTAGCCACTGCTTGACACATTCATTGCCAAGTTAGTGTGTATTTCACTCACAGTGGAATTGCAAAACCCTGCATTCACGTAATACATTTATCTTATGACTTTCATAACCCATCCAAAATAAGCTACATTTAAATTTTTTTTCTAGCAACAGCAAATATTTCCAAAACGACCTTGCAGTACGAACTTAAAAATCAATAGTTAAAACGTTTTTTGGAGAAAATGAAGTAAGACATCAGATTTCTTTTGCTTTTTCAAAATTTAAGGAAATTTTTTTTTCAAAATCGTTCGAGCAGTTTTTTCAAAAAACGGTTTTTTTTTTGAAAAAATTTTCGAAAACATATTCCAAATTTTTTTCAGTATGCCAACTTCTAGAACTTTGTAGTTTTTATCAGAAAAATAAAATTAAAAAAAAATTGATTAAACCGTTTTTGGAAAAAACAAAAAATAAAAAAAAAATTTTAAACTTTTTTACAAAACTCAAAAAAACTTTTTTTGAAAAATTAAATTTTTTTTATTATTTCGTTTGTAATAGGGCTTCCACATTAAAAATTTCATCGGAATTCGTCCAGTGACTTACGAGAAAATCTGATTTCAAAAAACCGGTCCTCTGGGAGGTACCGTTATAAGACTTTTGCTGAAAAATCTATTCCAACCAAAACATTAAGTTTGCACAGAAAACACAATTCAGAAAGTTTTATCAAAATCGTAGGAGCCGTTTTCGAGAAAAATTGAATTTTCACTGAAAGTCGTATGTCAGGTACCGTTAGTTTTAAAGCTTGAATGCTAATTCCAAAAACCCCTCTGTAGGAAGTCATAATAATACTACCTACCAAGTTTGAAGCAAATCGGTCCAGCCGTTTAGGCTGTAGGTGCCGATACAGACAGACGGACAGACAGACAGACAGACAGAATTGTCGGACCCACTTTTTCGACTTCTCTATCATCGTAATGTTATGTTTGATTGTCCAAAAAAAAATTTTTTTTTTACGAATGCATAACTTGCCTTATAGTACCTATAATCGCAAGTTAAAACTATGTCCAAAATATTTTGTTCAATAATTAATTCTATGCGCAGATTTCTTCTATCAAAATAAGCAAGAGATAAACCAAAAAAACCTATATTTTTATGTACGAATAGGTCAAAATAAAAATAAACCGCAAATCTACAACAAGTACCTACACACGAAATTCCAAAGTTAAAAAAAAAACAGCGCATATCTACATGATAATTTCTTTCTCCTTTTTTTTCCTTTGACACGATAGACGATACACAGGACAGAATACTCTGCTTACTAAAGAAAAAAAATAACATCAGTCCAAGTGGTCCAAGTCCACTCTCCATCTCCACTCCAGTCAAGTCAATAGGAAAAAAAATTTGAGAGCTCAGTAGCAAAAAAAACTTCTTGCAAAAGCAAAGTGAATAAAGAGAAAGAAAAGAGAAGGTTCCGCAGTGCCAGATTTGGCAGCGGCATTTGTTCGAACTGCAAACTTCTCTGTGTGCGTGATATAGGGATTTTACTGGTAAAAAACGTAAAATAGACCAATTTATAAAACTTAAAATCAAAAATAAGGTGAGAAAAATAATTTTGATTTGTAATGCATCTAACACACAAAATACAACAAAAAAATACAAAAAATACGTTGGAATTGTGTAGGCTCCTGATCCCTTACAACCGCACTACAAATGTTGTTATATTGAAATGCTTTTTTAAACATGCTATGATTTTTTAAATTTTTTTTCAATAGTCTTATTCTCTAAAGGACATTATAGTTCTTTGATTAAAAAAATTTTTACAAAAAAAAAATGAAATACGTTCAAGCCCCAGGGAAAAGCGCAAAATATTGGACAAAAAAAGAATGTTTCCTGTCTTTTTGTCTGAAAAAAATTATTTTAGATATATATTTAAAAAAAATAAAAATGCACATAACTGCATACATCTTTTGGCTTAGGAAAAAAGGAAATTTGGCTTTGTTACCTCTTATACTTTGGAAGTTTTATCAAATATTGCATTCATACTACACTGCAAAATTGCCCTATTTTTCATAGTTTTGTATATTTTTTTTATTGGAAATTGATTAATAAATTAAAAACAAAATAGTGTTATTTTGTTTTGAGATCTATTTACTCAGTAAAAAAAATATAAAAAAAATAAAAAAGTTTGATTTAACCCCTGCCCCACTAATAACCGCAAGCACTTACCTAAATTTGATGAATTTCTAATTTTCCTAGCGGTTTTTGGGAGCAAAAATTTTTTTTTAAATTTATATAACTACAAAAACATTTTCTTCAATATATTTGCAATCAAAACCTCTTTATTTCATTTAAATATTTTAAGTATTGCGAACGCTACAGAGCTTAGCGCAAAGCATCAGTCGATTTTTTGATGGGAAACCTAGCCTTAACGGCACTTTACTGCAAATTAATGTTCTAACACATTCCATAGGTATTTGACATATCGAGCTAAATATTAAGCTAGCTGTTGTACAGCTTCGTAGCACAGCAAAAGTTAAGATGTGTCATCTTTGGGAATATTAATAGACTTCAATAAAATTTGATCAGGACAATAGCTGTCAGATATAGCTTCAACATAAACTTTGTACAATGCGTTGTAGTGCTGTCATGATTTAAATTTGACAGATCATTGACAGAGCGGATTGTGGAAAACTACTGTTAGAACGACCGACGACTTTTCTTGCTAAGTTGGGTACTTAACATGCTTGGGAACCATTGTTAATATAAATATCTATATCTATATACAATTTAAATAAAAACATTCCTCGAATCATACCTAAACACAATTACACATACATATTTATGTAAAAAAAGCGTACACAAAGTCCTAAGAAATGATTATGTTGACTATCAGCTTATCAAATTCTATTACAATTTTGAACAAACATGCTGCTGACAGAAGAACAAGATCTCTTTGAAATAATACAAAACTCACATTCAACAAGCTTTTCTTTAGCCGAGATCGAAAGGCTTTTTGTGATCTGCTAACATATTCCAGGAACACGTCTATTGAAAACAAGATTATCATCAAAAAATTGTGTTAGCATGATTACGCGCACACTCATTTCATTGACTTCAATTTATAATGCGCGACAAAAAGAATAATATGACAAAAAAAAACAAAAAAACAACTCAGCGTCGTCACTTCTAGTATCTCATAGTCACGCTTCATCTATTGGATATACTTAGACTTTTAGTGGGTAGGTGGGATTGCAAAATGTCTGATGACGCATAAACAACCGAGCCTTAGAAGAAAAAAAAGGAAGACAAAATAATAATACAAAAAAATATCATTGTATTGGCTCCGAACAAAAGATTATACCCAAGGCGCACGATCGCAGAAAGTTCGTAGGCATTTTATAAAATGATTGTACTAGAGTGTGTACGGTAGCGATGAAGCCGGTTCTTAATGCTGGAACACGTAAATATACAAAAAAAGGAAGTCAGACATTATTGTGTTGATTTTTTTTTCTTTTTAAGATATTCGCAAGCTGAACGATTAGCAAAGTTCAGAGCCAATTTGTTTTTTTTTTCGAATTGTTTTATATTGTTGATTGACCGATCAAGCAGGGACGATGGTATTGTCTTTTGGTGAATCTGTTATGTGTTCAATGACCGTCCTCGACCTCATACTGAATTAAATTTGTTGAAGGTTAGGTATAACTTAACCGAGATTTGATTTTACCCTCGATCCGAGATAATTGACTATAAAATGGAATGACGTTTAAGTTAAATGTTAATTTGTGATACTTATATGCATTTTTTGTATGCCTGGAGACAAGGCCTGTAGGGTCTTCGTTGGTTGTATACATAGGTATGCGTTCACTTACCTAAAACGAGAAATAAAAGGACAAAATAAATTAGCTTAATGACATGATATTTACTTTTTTTTAAGTTTATTTATCTTATGTTATATGCGTGCAGTTAAATTTTGGGGCAAACATAGTAAAAGCTATACAACTTTTAAGATGCCTCGACGGGGCCAAGCGTCGTTATGCCAAATGTAAAAAAATTGACATAAGGCTAAATTTCAGCGTTTGGCCTTATGCCAATTTCGCAATCGTCATAAGGAAATATTAAATATCATATTTTTATAGAATGCAGCAACAAAAGCAACATTAGAAAGCCCAAAATTCTGCTTTGTCTAGTGTTTAACAGCTATTAACTGTCTTGCCATAGCATTGTGTTGAAGGCTTATCTTAGTTTGTTCCTAGCCAAGGATTGCCAGCATGGCCGGTCAAAAGGCAGAAGGTTTTGTTGCCAGTAATTCTACAGGTAAACCAGTTTAAAAAAATAAATGTACCTTAACAGTTTTAAGGCAAGAGCACACTAGGGGGAACTGCATGTACATTTGTACATATTTGTATGAATTACTCTCACTACGCTGCAGTGAGAATAAATGGGTTAGATGATGGTCTACTCAACAAATGCAGTGCAGTACAGCTGAAGTGCAGTTTCACATAGTGCGGTCTTGCCTTTAAAGTGAGACAATTCGAAAATGTGTTTAAAAAAAATGAAACCTCTTCAATACTCATATATTCACTTTGACACTATGGTGAGGACTGAGAATAACATCAGACTAGCATTTATTGTGTTATATTTTTCAACCCCCACTCTTTTGATATTCTTGAGTCTGGACATCTATGATATGTTTAAGTCGGATTAAGGCCCTGAACAGAAACTAGGAAAAAACCGTCGTTAAAATTATTGCACTGCTCAAATTATAAAGCCTATAATATCAGCAAGACCTCGCCTCATTCACATTGCATCTTCTGTTTATCCCCATTGACTTTACCAGTTTGCTTAATTTAAATTCATCGACCAATGCATTCAGGCTGATACGTAGAACTATACAAGTACAAGCCCCACCATAGGTTACTCATCTGCTATTTTTATTGGATACGGTGTTGCCAAACAAGATCACAAAAATAATTAATGAATAACATACTAGCCTCAAAAGTATACTAGGTAGGATTTGGTTATGCCCTCTTATAATCCAGTTGCCAAAAATATGCTCGCTGATACAAAAAGGAACAGGTCTTTTAGTTAACTTTCGATATATATCGACTAGGTTTGATATTCATTTCTTTTTAGAACAAAGCTGGTCAATCTGCGACACTTAAAAAGAAAGTAATAAAGTACATATTATGTATTATGGAATTTGATCATATATTATGTTTTAACTTTTGTTGATTTCATATTTGGGCTTAATGATCAATGAAAACAATGCAATTAATTAATTAAAAAACTAATTCATTTTTTCCAACGTTTCTCCGGTATTTTCCGGCATCATCAGGGGTTCAGATTTATTAGATCTTGGAAAAACAGTATAATTAAATTCTGTAAACATTTTGCGCCAAACGAGCATGCAGTCTACAAAAGTTAATTGACAACTAAATGTCAACTAACTTTTCATGTGCCTACAGAGTTGCCAAATCGATAACAAATTATCAAGTCTTTAATTTTGTGTGAATTTCAAATGTCAAAAACTTATAACGTATGTAGGTGTAGGTATATGTTATAATCTTAAATAATGTGTCAAGCTGAGAATTTCTTAAACCCCACAACGCATGATGATTCGATTATGTTAAAATTGTAAAAGTTTTCTGACAATATGGTGTCGAAGAGTCCGAGCTTGACACTCATGGACATGATGACGTTAGTTGGCAACATTACTAAGATCCACCAGGCACTGCATTGATCATGGTACCGGTTTTTCGCATCTCTTTTATACATGATCTTGTTACCTATCCGTAATGGATAGTATACATTGAGGCACCACCATTATCTGCCTCCGCAAGAAACGGCAACAGCTATGCCCACTTTGCTTCTTCAAATCCAAGTATCATTGGTCGTGGCTAGTTTTTTTTTTTTTTTTTTTTTTTTCTGTAAATTTCTTTTCTTTTTTCGATTGTTTTCTATTATTTCTGTTTTTGTTTTTGTTTTGTATCCTCTCCTTTGGCTTGATTAATTTAACGTTTTTTTTTTTTATTCTTATTACTTCCACAATCCATACTTGATGTCGGTTTTTCTGTTCAACTTTTATTATCTTCTTTTTTGTTGCTATTGCTGCAGTTCGTTCATCCATTGTGTTTATGGTTGTTGCATTCGCGTTTACTTTATGCAACGCGTCCGTATATTGCCTTCTTTATTACATTTCTCGTTCTTCGTCCCTAGTTTTAGATTTAAAGTGGTCTTTGTTGTGGTATTATCCTCCTCGTATAATATTATCCACCTCTTGAGTTCGTTACACTCTTTGTTTTGATTCTTGTTTGTTTGTATCACGCTGCTCTGCTACAACTGCTTCTGCTACTTTTACTGTGGTGGATGTTTCATACATAAAAAAAGAAAAAAAAAACTTGTGACGTCAAAATCAAAGGGCATTCACTTTTAACAGTTTGTTTACTTTTACAAAGTTGGCTTGATGGTTTTGTAGTTGGATGTTGTTGTAGATGTAAAAGGATTCAGGAAAAGTTTTAAAATTAGTTCTTTAAGTATCAGTTTGGGCTTGGAGTTTGAATTTTTGGATAACCTGAACTTTGACAGAAATGTCATTGAGGTTTTTTGTATCTAATTAGATAATTAGTTATTGGAAAAGCACATTGTATATTCACAAACCTTTTCAGTCCGTCGTTTATGACATTTTGTATGTTTTTGCTTGTTTTTGTACCGAAAGTCAAAAAAGCATCAGTGCAGACAGCAAACTAACTGGTGGCCTTAATGTTGACACCCAAAAGTAAATCATGTGATGTTTTATAGTTTCCGACAAGATTTATTGATTTTTGATCAATTTTGATGTTTACGCCTGTCATTGTCAGCTCTTTTAAACAAATAAAATAACAAATAAAAGTACCTAGAAAAAACCAGCAATTAGGTATAAACATATTATCTCTGTTCGCGTACATTTTGTGCCAAAAAATGAAAACTGTCAAAATTACTCAACTGAGAGAAAAATCTCTCTCACTTACCGAAAAGTACACGAACGCTTTTTGTGTAAAAACTTGAAAAACGTCAAATTCGAATTTTTTGATTGGTTAGCTCTTCGCGGTAAGGGTCATCTGCAACAACAAATGTTTACGTCATTCGATTTTGGCAGAGTTCAAGTTTTTACCAGAAGAAATTTCAGTGGGCAAAAACTTGCAAGTAAATGAACGAAAGAATAAAACAGCTGTTATTTTCTTTCGTTCATCTCTCAGTACGCGAACGCTTTTTGTGTTAATGTAAACGTATGAAATCGAATGCAAACTAATTCATTTGGGTACGCGGACTGAGGTATTAACACGCGGTCAAATTTGGCAAACAAAAAACCATCGGTTCCGTCTGATAAACTTAAACTGTCAAATTGAGACTATTAATTCCAGATATAGAATCTGTCTCAACAAAACTATCAGCCCACTTTGCAAATCGAATGATTTTGAAATTTTATTGCCGAAGTTTATTGACGATTGAACGAAAGCAGTTCCCAAATGTGGTTCAATTTGAAGCAGAAATGAAAAAGAAAAACAAACTGACAAGTGGTGATGTTACCTAGCCAAATTGTGATCGCAAATCATCTGTGCACATCGACAGTTTTTTGACAAAATGGGAAACAGAAAATATCAAATGAAGAATGTACCGTTAGTATTTAACGTATTCAAATAAATAAATGATATTTTGAAGAAATGTTAAAAGCAGAGCAGTTTTTGAATGTTGTTTTTAATATACTTTGCTGAGGAACCCTTTCCATTTCCTTCAAGATGACAGGGGGTATAAACTAATGCCTCAAAGTTCAGATGGAAAGGCTGTTCTCAAAGCTTGTTGTTGGTAAGATTAAAGTTTCAACACAAACAGTATCACAATATAGGAAGCATCAGGAATTCATTTTCATAATTAATCTTGAAGTCTTTATTTCTGATTAGTTTATGACAAACGTCAATAACAAAGCTCTTTTATGTTTTAAATTGTAATCATCACCCCGCAAAGTGATAAGTTTTGTATTTTTAAAATCATTTACAAATATCCAGAATCAAATTTAAATAGCACAAAGACTAACAGTCTTAAGAATTTGTGAGTCGCAAAACCTCAAATTATCCACCCAACATAAGATAAAATAAATATCAACCAACTTTTCTCCACAAATAAATCCCTCCCCCACCCCTGAATCCTTTGCCTAATGGAGTTCCTTCTCATTTCAAAAATTTAAACACAAAGAAATTGCCTACCATTAACCTCAAAAAAAAAAAATATATAGCTCACTGCCCTAGCAATTACACCCAATAGAACAAACCTACAAGAACTTAAAGGGACTTCTTTTTAGTATGATATGGCTATTCTATACAGACTCAACAATTTTGTCTCCCCCACCCCTCCACGAAACTACAACTTTTCCCTAAGGTTATCAATGTTTTTGTTTTGATTTTCCAGGGAAAAATGCTGGCAAAGACATAAGCTTGTCCCCTCTGCATCCCGATTCGTGTCTCTTAAACCACACAACTCTCTCTGTGTAACCATTATCATCAACATTTTGTGCGCGCTGCCCTTCTGTTTCAATGAGTCGGAGGGAGGCCTCTTTTTTTCTGGAAGAATATACTTACAATAACAAAAACGAACAGAAAATTTTTCCAACATTTTCAGAATATGGAGGACATAGAAGCATAGCAAAATACACTACGCAGTCGTTGAACTAACCGGCTTTTTTCACCCAGTTCTCCATGTATTGGTTTTTCCAGAAAGAAAACACCGGCATGGACGGCGGCGACGGGAACAAGATCAATATTGCCAGGTCTTTCAAAACTAGGATTTTTTTTTTCATTATATTTTTAACATCAGAGAGATTTTTTTATGACTTCTACACGCAAGGAAATTGGCTTACAACAGATGTCACAATGTATGTAGGTAATTTTTAGAATTTATTATTCAGGAATTCATAACATGACATTATATTATAATGTTATAAGTTATGAACTGTCTTTAAAAAGTTTTACGTAGTTCAAAAACATTGTAAGAAAGTTCAGGTTTATTTGTCAAAAAAGCGAATTGAGTAGTGAAGAAGGTAGAAAGTGATTCAGAGACACAATACTGTATACCAAAAAAAGTATAGGTACATCCTGTAAGAAGATGCAATATTTTTTTGCAAACGGCGGCAAATGTCAATTCTACTTTGACATTATATGTGATAGCAAAACATGGATCGCTACACTACTGAAGAATGGGCAAGTATTGTTTCGATTTGACATTTGCCACCATTTGCAAAACCTTAAAAAAAGTATCTGCTGATGTCTACTTTTGCGCCACCTTGTGTTTGTATAAATTTAAGTAATTTTACCTTTTTAGATTCTGATCTAGTCAAAATATAATATTGTGGTATACAAGCGGTAAAATTGTATCAAAATATTTCCATCTGGCAACAACGAAGGTAAACATTGAACCTTTCAACAGTTGTTGTTATTTTATCTCTCTACTTACGTTTGTATCTCTGCCATTATGCGAAGGATATAAGCGTTCTAATGGATTCATATGAAATTATCTGAAATTGCCTTGGAAAAGGTTTGCCAACATTATACCTTTAAAGATTCCTCTCGAATATCCCCCACTGTTAGGGAAAGAAATTGTTTTCTGTTTTTATTGAAGGTGCATCGAAGATATTTTTTTTTTTTTGAATTCACAAAAAAAAAAAAAACAACCTTTATACCTATCTACTAGATACATTTATTTTCGATCTATCTCTGCTGTTGCATTCGCACGTACAAGCAATAAAGAGGTCATTCATACCTATCCGGTGGTTGTGAACTAGTAAAGGAAGAAAAGGCGCATGGGCAACCATTCTTCTTTTAATAGTAGATACGCACACCTGAAACTGATACAGTCGTTTTTTGTTTCGAACAAACAAGAGGACTGTGTAAGATCGAGATCTGTTGGAAATTTTCTTATTCTTTCAAAAAAATATCCTTCCTTAGCCTTAGGTGAGCAGAGGCGCTGCAGCGGGAGTGCATTGGAACCTTTTCTTTTAGGTCATTGACCGTGTAATTCTTTATAAACTTCAAGGGATAAAAAGTTGATGCTTTTTTCGAAGGAAACATAAATAAAAAGGAGGTTGCTCTTGGAATACAATTTCAAATGTCTTTGACAAACTACATGACCGTTTTGGTTATTTTCAAGAAAATAAGGCGCTTCGGAAAAACCTAAATGAACATATACACAAATTGTGACGAATTTCTGACAGCTGTCAAATGAAAGTTAAACGCAGTGTTAAAGCTTAATGCTGTGCTACATAATTGTAGAATCACTTAATTAAATAAAAAATACCTACTCTTATAAAAAACTGAATTATATTTTACTGAGTAATTGAAAAATGCAGAGGATATAATTATTCTAGTACAATTAATTTAAGCTGAGCACACTCCATTAAAACATTTGCAGTTTGACAAGTTTATCACTGACATAGTGTTGTCATCGTATGCATATAAACGAGCGAGCCTCAAACGTCATTTTGAAAATCTGTCCCTGGTACAGTGGAGTACTTGGGTCGAAATGACGTGTGTCCAATTTCTTGTTGGGTACTTCAATCTATGATGGCGACATGCAATCGGAGGACGCTCTCAAAAGAATCATTTTTTTTTTTATTATTATTGTTTAACATGGCCCTTCCATATGTTCAATCTACATGCTAATGCATTAGTGTTGGGCAGCATTTATGTTACTAACACATCATACTTTTCTACTTTATTCGTCTTATAGTGAACCTATTCGATTGGCGCCAAAAGTCTTAATAGAAAAATATGCTTCGTGTCAGTTGCTGCTGCATGGGGGGTTGCGAATGACGTTTTTTTTTCTCCCGATATTCACTCTTCTATTGCATTCACGAAGAAGGACAAACACATGCACATGCACACGAAGGGATAAAAAAGATTGTTCAGGATTAATCCAAATCCAATTATACTGTGTTCTTCTATAATGTGTTGCAAGAAAGGATTTCAAATATGAGAGTGTGAGTATGGTGTGTTTGTTTCCACCTTCTTTTGTTCTTTCCTAGCTGACATATAGTCGGTATTAGAATGTTTGTTGTTGTTTTAAAACTGAAATAGCGTGTTGCACACTATAGGAGGTTGAAAACTTGTTGATTGATAACCTCAATTTTAAATTAACCCGAGGATTTTTCTTTTTTATTTTATTTGTAATTCGAATTGATATTTTGCTAGTTGTTTTGTTTTTGATATATGGATAAAACAAAAACAATCAAAAAGTTTTACAATTTTATAATTCAAAGGACAAACTGTTTGTGGTTTTTGTAAAAAAATCAAGAGTGTCCTCAAAGCATTAATAGTTTCAGAGTTCTGACTTGGATATGAGTGGATCTTGTTGATTTTTAAGTCAGCTCTCAAATGTGAAATATCAGCGTGAAATTCACCACTTTATATTCCGCTGCGTATGTTTTAAAGTCAAACAAGAGAATTGACAATGTCATACTATGGGAGGACTATGCTTGAGTTTATTAATCTGAATCAAATTCACAACTGAGTTTGCAATCCACAATTTGGGTAAAAATAAAACTTCGATGTAAAAACTTCGCTGTGGAATTGAAATTGTTATAATCTTGAAACAATACAAACTATTTAACAAATGTCAGATGTATTCACTTTGTAAAATTCAATATGTTTCGTGGAAAAGATTTTGGAACGTATAAGTTTTTCATTTCACAGAAACTGAGTGCTAGGCTCATGGCAATAGAAAAAAAAGCAGGAAAAGACAAAGACGAAGGACTGGTTATATTTTACGCATGAATTTTCGTCTTTTGATTTTATTATGTTGTTTTAGATTCAAACCAGTATCTGAATGAATTTGAATGATGTTATCAGAGTGAAATTCTTCCAGGAAGACCAAAAACAACATGGATTAAGCTTATAATGTACGACAAATTTCATAAGTATAGTGCAACTGCCAGTAGGTTTATAGCGTGGAAACACCAGACGCTTGTCAAGTAAAATAAATTGTTTATACAAAACTGTATTATGCCTGCTTCACAACGACTCTTTGAGCTTCGCTTTGACAGAACTCTAAAGTTCAGACATATGAATTCGTGTATAATGCTCACAACGAGGCGTTGAGCTTTGACGTTACGTTTTGGCATCAAAAAGTAAGTACACAAACCTCGTAGCATGAAGCGAACGTGAAGCAAAAGTCGAAATGTTTGAACATTTGCGCGCGTTTGACGTTTCAAATAATTATTATTACTGTTTCTGTGTGTTTCAATTTGAGTTTTTTCAATTTCAAAAATGCGTTGATATATCTCGGTCAATGGATCATCGACTTGTTCTTTTTTGATGTGTGCATTTATATCATAGTTTTAAGCATTCTAAGGATTTGGAACAAATAACAAAAATTAAAAAAATGTTTCCGGTTTTTTTTTCTTTCGTTACTTCGAAGTTCAGGGCGAAGAATCCTTCTTCATCCCTTCTTAGATTTAACTCCCGAACCCACCAACGCCGATGTATCCCTTTTGTCAAACTCCTCACATGCTAAAAAGGCAGTATAAGCCACTTTTCCAAAAACTTCAATAATTTTTCTGTTTCCATTGCAAGACATAAAATATTTGTTTCCTCAGAATTATTATTAATTTCGATTATTTGATTTACCCAAAAGTCAAATATGTCAGCTTTCATCTCGACGCGTCCGTAAAGCTTGTAACGACGTAACGTACGCGAAGCTATGAGGTGAACGCGTCGTTGTGATTCAGCCATTAATGTTTTCACACAAGTTAGCAAGCAAGAGTAGATTTTCAGTTTACAAATTTGACTAAATACTGTGAAGGTTTATAATGGTCGTTAAAATAAAAAAAAAAAATTTACTACAAGCATGTTGGTTTCTTTAGTTAAGTTACGCATCGATATCATATAAATTGTATTTGCAAAGCTAAGCACTTCAAATAAACTGCGTGCTATTATCATAAATATCCATTAGTCCTAGACAAATGGTTCCACATTGATCCGCTTTCCAAACACACAATATCAAAATAGGATAGGCGCAGCCTTAAGTTACAAAAAAAAAAAAACTCAAATCAAAAACAAACAATTTCATCAATAACATCACTGACTCCAGACCCAGCTCCTACCCCATCCCAGCATTATGTATCTTCTAACATAAACATTTTCCTAGTTTTCAAGAGTTTGCTTTAAATTGTATTTCAAATAATACCGCAATCGCTTCAGATACATAAAATAGCGCTGAAAGTAACAAACTGACAAGAGTCCATGCCAAAGGAGAGCACAGCAGTCAAAACAAACATATCCAAGTCCTAAATCTATCCAACTTAATGATGAATATTCATCAATCACTCGGCACCGGTATAGATTGCAAAAGTAAAGAGTGTGTTGGCAGGCGCACTTTAGAAGAAGTTGATCTCACTCTCATATGTACAAGTACAATGGGGTTTCTTTCTTTTTTAAATTATGGCTACTGTTGCTTGGAGCTGTCAATTTGCTCACTTTAAAGAGCGTGCGGACGCAAACTTTCGCACAAAAAAAGGGTCCATGAATCAAATTTAATTTATCTGCATGTACATAAGCGGTTTGAAGTATGCTGCTGTCGTTGCTTCGTTTATGTTTGATATCACAGTAGTTTGATATAGTTTTTTTTAGAGGAAACATAATGACGTTGGAGAATACAGGATAAATGTCATTATATGTACTTCCATACTTTCACTTTTGACAGCACTAAGACTTTGCTCAGATGATTTGTCAAAATTAGTTTTTTTTTGCAGTCGTCTTTCATTATATTTTAATAATTTTGTTTTATTATTTTAATAGAAACATTGTATAGTAAAAAAAAACAGTGTGTAAGACCTTTAACTTAAATAAATACAAAAAATTAGGTATTGTCAGACGTAAAGTAAAACAAGTAAGTTAATCAAATGCATTAAAATATCCAAATTAAATGATAGAATATTATTATTAATTATGATTATGACTGAGACAAAGAACTTTTTGACCTTTACAACTGTAGCTTAAGCTTTTAGATCTGATGGTCTTATGACGTAATAGTGACGGCAGACAAATATATAACATAACCACTTTCCAAGGCTAAGAGAAGGTTCTTTTTTTTTTTGAACAATTTTTGTTTTATCTTCATTGTTCTAAGCACTGCCCTCTGTTGAATAAAACAAGTTATTAAAACGATGACAGATATTAAATCAAAAATGTCCGCTAAGTTGCATACAACAATGTCGCTGCTTTTGTTAATTTTAATGACAGAGGTGACTGACTGAATGGAGTTTAATATTTTATAGACAGGTTTATAAAATTTAAATTAAATATAAAACAAACTGCTATTGAAATGATTTCTGGAAAAAAATTGAATCAATGCTATAAGGAAGGCGTCATGAAAGCACTCAACAACGCATTGAAATGGTTCAAATGCATTTTAAGTGTGTGTTTTTTTTCTGTACATTATCTACTCAAATGTGCTTTCATAAAAAAATTGTGTTTTTAGCTATCTGCGCATCGAATTTTTAATTCGATTTAACTATCAAAAAAGCTATTGTTTGTCTAGAAATAAAGGTTATCATTGGCTTTTAGATCAAAAAAGCGAGGCCTTCATGCAGATGTGTATCTAATTTAATTTAATTGTTAATAAAGATTTAAGTTTGATTACAATTGGCATTGGTTACAGTTTGGCAATTTTTTATTTTTAAGTGCCGCCAATGTGCAATGACTTGCTGTACATAAACTGATGTCTGTTAACAATAAAGTAGTAGTCAACTTTTATTACATTTTTCTGTCACCAACTCCGAATGTTAGAGGCCGATTCACAGTGCATTATAGTTTGGGAATATAGAGGGCAACACAGATAAATGCAACTAGGAGCGTTTATATAGATCGATAGTCACAGCCAGAGAGAATATATGAAGAGAGTTTAATGTAGGCCGAAAATGGAATTTCGCCTACAAGCTGATTTGACAGAAAATTCAGATTAGCTGCGAAAGTGTGCGTAAAAACTCTCAGCTATTATGATTTGATTTTGTGTTGTTGTTTTTGCATTTATTCACAGACACGATTTCAAATAATAAAAAAAAAAAAAAAACCGGAAATGGGTGTCGGTGGGTGATACGTACGAAAGATTTCACTCTCCTTTAGGTCCTCTGTGGTCACAGCCCACAACACATGCAGCCGAAAAACCTTCGATGTCTAACGACTAGAAACAAAACATAAGTAAGAGAAGATGTCAAACGATTGGGCTCTACAATGTGTTTTCTAATCTGATGGCAATAATTTGCGAAATTATCACATATTGCCAGACACAGTAAGCATCAGTGACGGAAAAAACGCCTATGGTCAGAATTGAGCAGATCGCTCTATTTCGACAAGTTTTCGATAAGTTTTTCTTACTAATATAAGCTTAGAACCCGCCTGCCTTTGGCAACTGCAAATTTGACAGCTCACTATATACAAAAGCTCAAGCTTTATATTTTGTTTTTAGACATGTTTCGCGTTTGTCCGTCCATTATGCGGGTAAAGTATTTATTTGACAGCATTGAAGGAAATATTTCATTCGGTTCTGACACTACCCTTCGTTAGCTTCCATTTATTGTATATGGTAGACAAATTCACAAGTCTTTATTTCTTTCATAATCTAAGCTTTGCGATTGTATAAAAAGATAACAATAAAATTTTTACAATCTAGTACAAATTTTAATAAATTGTCACACGACTGAAAATGTAGAAAAGTGAAATATCCCAACACGCGCACTGGATTTAAAAAATGCACGCAGTGATGCATGTGTTAAGTCTATTCGTATTTTTCATAAACAATGAGATCACCTTACTGTTTTGCATATTTTGTTCTGACAACAATTTTGTATGCAAGAGCAGTTATTAAACTCGATGACAAAAAGCATATACCTACCTAGATATACTATCTAATATTTTGTCATATTGTACAAGATGAAAACTTCAAGTTTTTAAAATCTTAAAAGTGTAAAACTTAATTGAATTGTCATTTTGACAGTGAGACAGGTTTTTTTTTAATTTGTTTTATAACAAAGCGATTAATACGTCGAATAATCACACAAAGCATTTAAACAGCAATTCATTTTTACTTATGATTTATTTTTAATAATTCATCACTGGATACAATATTTCACCTTATCATCGTTCATTTGAGTGTGTATGACACCGAATCCCCTGGAAATTCACCAAAAATAGGTCTGTGGACTACCTCAATGAATGAACAAAAAAATTTCTAAAAATATCGTTCATCGGTAAGCAAAAAAAAAAAAAATTACTAAAAAAAAAAATACTTTCTGTCGTAATCATCTGTTTCTGATGTATTGTGTGTTTTTTTTTTTTAATATTTTGCGGATGTCATTGCTTTTTTTTTTAGCTAGTTATCACGTCATTCCAAAGCATGTAGAAATTCTTATTTTTTATAAGTCTGTGTGGTTTTTTTTTATCATGAACAGCTGACATTAGTTTTTTTTTTATTTTATGGATAGAAACTCACGCGCTTAAGTATGCGGCACGTTTTTGCGTGGTTTTTTTTTTTTAATTTTTTGTTTTGTTTCTATAATAAATCTTGACCTTGAGATTGTGCACAAAATGATGGTTAGAGTGTGCAGTTTCATTGTTTGTAGGTAGGTTGTAGGTAGATCCGTGAGTTAATGTTAAGAGCAAGAAATTTGAACGTGTGGTGTGAGTGTGTTTTCACAACAAAGAGAATGACAGATTGTTTATTTAAGTATTTTCATTGACCGGATATTGAAGTGCAATTAACAGTGTCGTTTAAGTATCGCATTTTAACTTGTTTTGGAAACTTTTAACGATTGCATGACGGGTCAAAGTACTAGATTTTTCAATGTCAATTTTATTCTTGTTGTTTGACAGGTGTTGATGGTTGGTTCACGTTGCACAGAAACGTGTTTGAATTTCAAATGCATCATACTCGTATATGAATTCAATGAACTGTATCAGGTTCTATAAAATATTACTTCCCACATTTACAGAACCGGAGTTGCTGCATCCTCAATTTGTGTTTGTTTTAACAAATAATTTATATTTATCTTGAAAATAAGAAACTATTGAACCATTGTCATTTTAACCACCTTTTTTAGGGAAACAAATACTTCTACAATGGATTAAATTGTTTTTATAATAAATTAATTTTAATTTTTTTTTTATGTGGCCACAGCTTTAAGATGTAACGCTTTAAACGGGTTTTAAACGCTTATTGTTTGTTTGAAATGTTAGGAGAGCATTTTCACGTCCTACGGGCATGAAGAAGCACGGATTTTAGACTGGATTCAAATAGTTTCAACTTGATATGAAGCTACATTTTCTAGAGCTCGACCCAGGAAAAAGTTTGCGGTTAATTTCTTAACCAGAAGCTTCCTCGTTTTGTATAAGCGAGTGATATTATTTGCCATTCAATGGATGTCACTATAGCATAGTCCAAATGGCTTGACTTGTGAGTTAGGTCTCTTATTTTCCATGGCAGCCATAACATCATTTATCTCATAAGTTAGAACAAATCTGTGACAGAACATCACTCTGTCTCACTCCCCGTTACACTTCAAATTGATCCTAAAGGTATTAACTCTGCAAAACGAAACTCTCAGCTGAAGTATGTACTAGTAATTCATACTTGTTCAGGCAATGCATGTTCTATAATAAAACATGTTGCATTTTTAGATATACCTTATCCCAGGGAATTAGAAAACATTACAATATTCTGGTGATGTCATCTGAAAAGGCTGCGAAATCTGACTTTTAAGTCTTTACGTAGGTTACCGCTGTTATAAAAAAAAACACACAAAATTGCTTCACGAATCAGGTTACATACAAAAAAAATTCCTTTCGAAAAAAGGTTACGTATACGCCATACACCATCCCATGACACAATATATTTTTATACGTCACGCAGGAAATTAAACAAAAACCATAATTCAGGTTGAATTTAACGATTAACAATAACGGAATCAAGTGTATAGAATAAGGGGCAAGGGTAATTAATATCACCCACTAAAACCAATAAATATCCACTAGAAAGTGTCTAGACATGCATGTAGCACCCTTAATCTCACCTACACCACCTCACCACACCGCACGCCATTTTAGTGTTTACTTTGTGGTGAGAACTAATGGGGATAAGAAAATATTTTCAAAACAAAATATTATCCGTTCATTGACTTTAAGCTAACTAAAGGGTTATTGACAAAATGCACTTTGAATTTTGTTTTTTTTTTTAGTTTATTGAATAAACGTGTAAATTTGTTATTTGTTTTGCATACCTGGAAATTTTATGTGACTTTTCACTGTCATGTTATGTAAATGTCATTTACAGATCATGCCGTGGTGAGTTTTTCCTTTTGGTTGCTGTTGTTCATTTAAATGACATTCTATGACGTTAAAATGATAATTTATTGCCCGGCACACTTTGTCGATGAAATATCATTGACCGGAATGCAATCAACCTATTTCAAGGCTACACATTTTATTTTCATATACGAAAAAAAAAAATATGTATAAATCTATAAAATAGCACTTTGAGTTGATTGTACTAAGCGCATGTGGGAACTCTTTATTACCAAAACGACTTCCAAACGTAAATAAAATTTTATATTAGAAATTGTATTTGTAGGGGTGCGATATATAGGTACGTAGTAGACGAGTGTAGAGGGTTGTGTGTGATTTAATTTCATTGGCATAGACTTTGACTTGCTCTCCTCCTCAGGCACTTCTTCTTAGATAATGGAAGTTTACATTTTTATTCAATGAATCGAGTATTTTGATAAGATATATTTAAGTGTGTTTTTTTTTTTGAATTGGGTATGTGTTTACGTTTTGGGTTGTATGATTGCGAAGTCTCTATTTGGAGGTCGATTGATTAGGATCGATTCAGCACGTGTATATTTGTTGAAATAAAAAGGAAATTGGCAATTATGCAGAAAGTTTGATGTACAGAGTTACAATGCAAAGATAGAGGATGATTTATGATGATTTTGTGCTTTAATTAATTAATGTAGACATTTTTTAAAATGCGTTTCATTAAATGCGATATCTACGTTACTCCCTCCATGTAACAACATTTAAAAAAAAATTCTCATAATTTTATATGTTGAAAGTGTACTGCCAACATATAAATTCAGACTTCAAGCCTTGTTCAGTTTTTCATTTTTGAAGCGAAAACTGGTGTCGGAACAAATTTTATAGGAAACGCATCTAAAAAATAAATAAAGTAAGGATAAGCACTTAATGGATCAAACTACTTACTGCAAAGTCTAGTTTGAAGTTTGTGAAAACTTCATGAATCGCTTAAATCATATACAACGCTGGATTACTAGTGCGATTTGACATTTGGCGCTGATTAAAAAAAATTAAAGCATCTTCAGATAGGGTGACAGCTTCTGCGCTATCTTGTATAAAGTATATGCCATTTTTATTGAATCATTGTGTAATTTAGCAGTTCCATTTTACCGCTATGGTAGCTGAAAACTCACAATGTGATTCAATAACATTTTTATATATTCCGTTAAACCTCGAAATGCCAGTTTGATTGGGCACTTTATTATTGCACAAACCATGAAAAAAGAAATTGAACGTTGGCACCAATTACGAATTCTCTTTACCGATAAGATATACATTTTTTTCAGAAATGTTCATTTTCATTGTATTACGGTATCTACGAGTATCTGTCAAAATAAAATGTCGAAATTCACATCAAATTTGCGTTGCGATCTGCTGACCAAGCATTATAGACATGAGTAAAACTGAGCTTACAATGTCGAAACTCCACGATATACAGTAAATTGTATAGCTACAATGTACTTTTGCGATCACAAGTCAGTCTCGCTCACAGAACTTTGTTGTTCCGTTTTACAGGTGCTTGCACCAAAAGATGTCGACACTGTCAAAACCAGTGAAAGTAGGTACACAATCAAACATTAAATTTGTTGAAACTTAACGAAACGGAGATGGCCTTCATTTTGTCTTGTTTTGGGAAGCTTGTGTAAGAATTTTACAACTAGTCATGCCTATTATGTTCTGGCCTCAACCTTGGGCATTGTATATATAAACTATAGTACTACCACTTGCGGTGCGCCATCTATCGATGAAAAACTAAGCTCTAGAATATCATGGGAAGCAACAACAACAATTTCCACCATTTTAATTGTTGTTGTTGCTTCCCGTGGTATTCTAGAGCTTAGTTTTTCGTCGATAGATGGCGCACTTCAAGTGGTAGTACTATAGTTTATATATATACAATGCTTGGGGAGTATTTTTTGGGTTGTGCCTTGTGCTTGCATTTAAGAGTGTGCAGGAAATGAAAGGATCTTACATCAGAGGTGCGCAACGTCATTTAAATCTTTATTCCATCAGGTTTTACCACTTCCTCGCAAGAGGGAGTTTGCCTGAAGAAGAACTAAAATCGCTTTTGGGTTGAGTCTAGACCAGAACCCTTACGTGTTCATTCTACACACTAACCACTACCATTGCATATATAAACCATTGTATATATAAACTATTGTACTACCACTTGAATTGCGCCATCTATCGACGAAAAACTAAGCTCTAGAATAATATGGGAAGCAACAACAACAATTTTTTTTATTTTCATTGTTGTTGTTGCTTGCCATGGTATTCTAGAGCTTAGTTTTTTCGTCGATAGATGGCGCACCTTAAGTGGTAGTACATACTATAGTTTATATATACAATGCCACTTCTCTACGGAAACACTCCCTATTAAGCACAGCATACAAAAAAAAACATTTCGTTTCGTTATAAGAGCTGTTTTACCATTTGTCAGAAAAACTTCACACAGTTACACATATAGAAAGTTTTCCCGAATTTGAATAATCAGTCCATGAAGAGAAATGACTGAAATTTTTCTATTTCAAAAAAAAAAAAAAGATTACCACAATTTTTGTTTTAATCTGAGATCGACCTCATCGTTGTGCTCACAGAAAAAGTATATGAGGTCAAAAATACAACACACACGCAACATGATGTATTAAACACATTTTGACTCATTAGCTTTGACTCAAGGCGAGGCTGGCCTTGATGGAATATTTTATGTTCCGCCCACACTCCCCCTCCTTTGCATTTTTAAATGTAAACATTATCTAATGCATGTGGGTAATTGTACATAAATTCATCTCGATGCCACATACTCATACGGTGGAATTTTTAAGATCGTTGTTTGTACAAAATGCATAATTAAATTTCCTGTTCCGCTGATGCACTATTATTTGTATCTAAAAACTAGCCCCGCTTACTTCAATCCATTCCACCAATAAAATTTAATTTAAAGACCAGATGTTTTAAGTAAAAATGAGCAAACATTTTCGACAAATTTTCACTCACGAAAGGTGATGCCTTGACTTGATTGCAAAATTCATAAAATAAAATAAAATTTAAAAAGAATCAGTTTGGCATCCACAGTTCATCGTCAAAATTCTGACGCGATACGCTATGTAGGTATTTGCCCGTGCGATTTCGATTCCCACCTCTTCTCTATCCTCCCGTAGCCGAACGATTCATTCAAATTGGAGCAACGACAAAAATGTGCAACCTAAATGTCTGTAAATAGAAAATTAGTTTTTGTAGAGCTGATATAGCCCAACCGTGTTTATTACTTGTTTTTTTTTTTACGAATTTTTGAAAGAACAAAAAAAAATGGAAAATTTCAAAAATTGAAATAGGTACTCGTACTATGCAACGAATCACGTTAAATGCATTTGAATTGCTCGTCATTAGGTAATCTGAAATGTGCTGCTTTTACGATATAGCAAGCAATAAATAATGTAGTAGAATCGTTTCTCTTTTTTTTTCGTTTGACGTTTTGCACTCGATTGACTTTTATGTGCTGCAAGTAATTTGATGTTTGTTTGATGTATTTGAATGCAAATTAGCAAATTCGTATACGTACGAAGTGCATCGTTAGACTTTGAATCGATATAACAGGGTGTGAACAGAAGTTACGTAAGAATTTGAATGCAGATATTTTTTACAAAAGCTTTGACTTAAATGAAAGTCACGCATTTGTTTTTTTTTAGGACAATTCTTTGTTAACAGGTTTTCGTATTGCGAAGAAAAAAAAGAAGAACTGTCAGAACTAATGTCAAAAATTCCTTGAAAAAAAAGTAATTGAATATAATTTGGAGGTAGCTGTCATATTCTGAATCACGGACAGTATTACAACCACAGAGAAAAGAATCTAGAATTTTAGTAATGACGTTTATAAGAACATCTTCATCGTTATTCTATGTTTGTGTGAAAGATCACAGCATAATTCAGTCGCTTACAGTGCTCATTTTTAATGGCAGATTATTTAATGTAGTAAGTAGGTTCACACTCTAGTGAAAATAATATTTGGATTAATGGTGGATTTTAAACTTCTAATTGTCAAAAAAACAATTTTTTGACACATGCATCTTTAGTACATGTATTTCTTGAGCGACTTCACATTATCTTTTTTTTTTCTGTAGGTTGCATATGGACAAGAAAAGAAATTGATTTTTGAAAAAGGACTTTTCTCAATTGAAATTCAAATGAACTTCATCAATACATTTCTATTCTTTTATGCAAAACATATTTTATTTAAACACACTCTTATAATCAATTAATTTTTTCTAATGAATCATTTTAATAAATATATGCATAAAATATTCGCCAGCATTTTACATCTTACGTCAAAAAAAAAAAAAGATTATGTAAAAAAAAGAAGACAAATAATGCGAGGGAAGTAATTTTCTCAAGGTGACGTTCATGCGCATTTAAATTTAAACCGGCTTCTTGAAAGAACTTTATCTACCGGCGCTTTTGCGGAACAAAACAACAAACAGAAAAAAAAAATAACAACACTCTAACGACGATGATGACGACAAATACCGGCAAAACTTCCCAACAAACATACCTACAACCATATCGGGTGGTTGTAGGGTGTACTATCTTGGCTTGGGGGTTGGGGGTAGATAGCTTATAACAATGAATGTAACAAAACCGGTTTGTTCCCCATAAGTATGTTTGTGTGTGTGCGAAGTGATGATGTTGGTATGGTAGGTGTCAAAGCGCATACTCCAAACGGAAATAAGCAGAACTATTATGATGGCACTTGGGGGCAACAAACAATCGTTGCACATTATGTGTATCTATACATTCTGTGCGCCCACAACCCTTATGCAGTGTTTTGGTATTAGTGTGGGTTTGAAATTTGAAATGAATGTCTGTATGGGTAAGCGTTATGCGGTGACCTTGAATATTTGCACAAGCCCGTGGCAATTTTTCGCCTTGACAACACGTGCAGTTTCTTTTTCCAACTAATATTTTTTTCTTTGAGTTTTTTTTTTTGATTCTTACTCGAACCAGTTTTAATGTTTATTTTTTTTTTTTTGTTCTAGGGAGGCACCCCTGCTGCTTGAATTTGGAAAGACTGTAAGGCAAATTTACTTGAAAAATCCAGGAGTTAAGACAAGAGTGTGATGAGGGTTTTTCCAAGAACAGAATAATTGCAGTAGGTAAAGGTAGGTGTTCATGGGTACTTTTTTTTAGGTCAAAATTAACAATAAGTGAGAAATTGTTGGGTATGCTTTTATTTTGAATTGAACAGAATAAAACGAAATTTATAAAGTTGAAATGTTTGAAAAAAAGTACACAAAATATTAAAAAAAAAAAAAAATTAATAAATGATATAACCTAGCAATTTATAAGTATATGTATTTTGTTCAACGAAATCCCGGCTGAGCCCCCAAATATTATGATAGTATAGAATTTAAGTATTTGCATGTCTTGACAGTGGTCGGTGGTACACCCAATGGAATGAAATAATGAAAACAGACCTCAATATGGCCAGTGGCGACTTTGTCCGTAAAATAGGACAAATAATTATTTTAAAGATCGAATGTGAAAGTACTTCGCAGTGTAGGTCAAACAAAGAAGGAAAGTACCGAAAGGAAACGATTACAGAATCAGTGGATTCATTTTGCAACTTTGTCACCATTTTGGCACATTTAATCGTAAAATTTTTAATGATAAATCATTTTTTTTAGTTTGTATTAGAAACTTTTTATGTACGAATGTGAAATAAATAACTTAGTATAAATGTAAAAGTATAACAAATTCAGAACATGAATATACAGAATTTTTTGTTTTGCAAAAGCACTTGTATTATAAACTATCTGTCCCGGCAGACGTTATTCTGCCCTTCCGAGTAGGTAGCACGTTGATATAAATGATGATAGATATAGACATTTTGAGCATTAAGTGATTAGTTTGACTTATATAATTGTAAGAACTCAATCAGTTTAGCAGCCGCTCAATTTTTACTATTGTCATTACCCGTTCCTCTCCCAGACTTTATTGCTCCTTTTAAAAGATTTGGTATTTTTGTATCTTACTGTTGTTGAAGTATTTTAAAATGCAACTTGAATAAACAAAGTAGATGGTAACTAAAACTTTTGCAGTTGGATTTTTAAATGGTTACACAAAAGGATATTTTATATTTTTCTGGAAATATTTTTAAGCTAAGAATTGAGAAATTAAGTTTATCTGCATAAACTTTAGTGAAAAATGTTTATATCATTATATCTACTAAAAAAAATGTAATTTAAATTTAACTCTCTGTGAAAATGGGATCACAACAGGCCGTACAAATAAAAAACAAATCCTAGATGGATGGGGCCTATTTTGTTTTGAGTAGTTAATGTATGATTTTTTTTGAACTAACTTTAGTTTCATTTACTGCAAGTTCATCTTCAACTTTTATAACTCAATTTCACCCTATAAACGGTTTGTAAAAAATATGATACATATATCACTTTTTTGTTGTATGTCCATTTCACCCTAAAAACAGCTGTCTTGCAAACAAATATTTACCCCTCAAGACCCCCGCAAACTAAAAACCTTTCAAAACAAAAAGAATTATTTAAATATTGGAGGTGTGGTTCCTGAGTTAAATCTTAACAATCAATATAATATAGAAACTTTTCAAGGACTCGGCGTGTGGATAAACATAATTTACTATGATCGAACTTTACAGAATCACTCCCGAAACAATACGTATTAAAGATGTCCTGAGAGTTTGAGCTCAATTTGAGTCAGTAAAATATCTACAAGCAAACAAACATCTATTTGTATATACTCGTACATAATATATAGATATAATATCACTTCAGCAATCAAATTTCATGGCTGACGTTGCAACAACATATCGGTTAGATACTTGAAAAAAGATAAACTTTAATTTTTGCATTTTTCTTAATACAATATATTTCCCGAAACAAAAACACTATTTGTTGAAAATATTTTATATTTAAGTTCTAATTTCTGGCCACCATAACCCAAACCTCAAGTCGTTCACACCTTTAGTAAGTACTCTTACCATAACCCAAGAAAAAGACAGGTGAATCTTTAAATAAATCAGCTACAATGCCGTCAGCTTGCAAAATCTATCTTTAGCCGATATTATTGTACGCTGGCTGGCGAATATAATGCCTGAATGTCTAACAGAACGTCTTACCTGAAAAATTGCAAAATAATTATTAGAAAAATGGAGCTCACATATGAGTGGCCAGGCCAGTACTTGTCGAATTTTTCAAATTGTTGTTTTTTTAAATAAGAATAACAAAAGTTCAACTTAAGATTAAAATTTTGCCTTCCTACCTATATAAGATTGAAAAAAATAAATTGGGATATGAGCATCTCTAATTGTTTGCGTAAAATGTGGATTTGATACCAGCCAGCCTTGACATGAGTGCAGATTTTCATCACTTTAAGTTTTTTGATTGGTGTTTAATTATCTGAATAATGGATTCATCCTTGATTAACTCGCTTGGATTAACATTATAAAACAATTGATTAATTTTCTATTAACTACTACGATACATCAAAAGGGAACAATGCGTATCTTTATCCTGATAGAACTTTTAAGAAAAACCACAATATGGAGCCCGAAAAGTTTTATTGAAATCGTTTGAGTCAATTTTTCAGACAATAAAAAAGATAAAATGACAGCTACCTCTTCATAATTACAAACAAAAAATATAATTTGCGAGGGTTTTTTGAAACCCAGGAAAATATGGATTTGGGATTGCTCTTTCAAATCTATTGAATTTATAGATATCTACAATAAAATTACGAATGTTTCCCTCATTTCGTGAGAAATAATTTAACAATAAGATATGCAAAATAATAAAGATATTATAGTATCTACCTACGAGTATCTATAAACATCGTTTGCAAAAACGATTATAACATGATACATATGACGAGAATTTGAATTCTCAAAAGACCAAAATCACTCAACCCAGAAACCACCCTATCTTATAAGTATTGAAACAGCCATGAATTTTCGTGCACACGTGTCGGCTTTTTTAAATTCAACCTTGAAAAACACACAGCACACCCCGCTTCACAAGGAGCACAAATAATGAAAATATCTCCCTCCCAAAAAAAAAAAAAAAAAAACTGGGGCAACTAGAATACCCACTATCGAAAAGTACACACACACACACACAAGCAGATAAAATTCATCTTTGGATCCATTATAGCAGCAACACAATCCCATGAAAAGAATTAAAGAAACAAAAAGTACGGATTGCACCCCTCCCGGAACGGAACAAGGTGACGCTGTGTGTCAAACAAAAGTTCACTTGCGGACACAACACATCCCCCCAATTAAACCAAAACCAAAAACCACCATTCAAAGAATATGTTTCTATATCTGGATATCCCCGACTTTGGCAAAGAATTTTTTTTTTATTTTTTATTATATGAACCGGCCTCCGAGTACACGTGTCGTCGTCAATACGATGTTTTTTTTTTTTTTTTTTTTTTGTATTCTCGTATTGCACTCTTAGTTTCCACAACCCCCTCTATGTGCAGTGCATATCTACGAGCGAGTAGGTATAGATACCCCCAGCCCCAGTGTGCAACTGCATAATTGCAAGCATTTTTGCTTTAAGCTTTAGGTTGCTATTTTTTTTTTTTCAGCTTATACTTTCGAGTTCATGTGCAAGTGAAGGTCACTTCGGCGTCGTCGTCGTTGGTTTTATAAACTTGTGCAAATATACACATAAGTAGGTACAACGAATCCATATTAAAACTATTAAATCGCTTCGGGCGACTGCATCGCCATCTTAATTATATCGCCCACAACTGAGGGGAGGCCCTCGGGGGTTGAAAAAACACTCTCTAGAGGAGGGCAAGGCGGTTTGACTTACTTACTTGAAGCTGCTTATAATGCATTTTTTTTTGTTTTGGTCTTTTTGAAAGTTGTTTTAAGAAATGAGAAAAAAAAATCCACACGGTGCTATTATTTTAAAGATCTTGCACTCATCTATAATACTGGTTGAAATTAATACACACTGATACAGATGCAAAGACCGCGCGTGTTACACTAATACACTCTCCCGTCAAAACTTTTATATATGATAAATCAAATGATGGCCCGGTAGCGGTAGGGCATGCCATTGCATTGCATATTGCACAGAGCAAGCAAGTGGTATTGTGCAACAAACAAATATTTGCTTGTTACCTATTTTTTTTTTTTTTTTTTTTTGTAAGAGTATCTGTGTATCTTTGAATGTATCTACAGCCCCCAGAGTCTTCTCATATACATTTTTATAGAATACAAGCGTTTATAGTTTTGGGGGGATGGTTATGAGAATGTGTTAGTAGGTTAACCGGCCGGTGAAAATGTGCAAACTGCAGAAATTTCGATTGTGAACTCGGCACGTGTCACTAATACAATGCTAAATCTGATGTGGGTATATATAAGCAAATGTGCATAGATATACTGTGTATGTGTATCTTTATATCAAGCGAGAGCAGAGCTCTCTCCCGGGCAAAAATTGCAATGCTAATGTGGCAGTGGCTGTGGTGATGATGGTGACTCTGGGAATTTTCCTCTTTTGATGTTTCATCCGCGTGGGTAATTTTTTGCTAACGATATAATTATGTAGGTTAAATACAAGTACCTACCTAGGAACTCTTAGAGCAAATATAATTGTTGGTTTAAATCAAATATATAATATTTACAAAAATACGTCTGCAATTATACATGCGGGAAAAATTAGGTGTTGTCAAATATTTGGTCAATCTTACGTCTTTCTATATGAATGTGTATCGTGTATCCTGAACTCTTAATGGTTGAACTGATTCACAATAATTATCTTTAAATTAGCCCTGTGATTGATTTTGTTTTTGTAAGCTCCAAATAATTCTAACACTATACCTGCTTTAACAGTATAACAGTTGGCTACTTTCTAAAATCATATTGGCATAGACAAACAATGGCTGTCACGGAAATTGCACAATAGCTTTAGGGGAACATTTAACGGATGTACTATTTATTTTTCTTGTTCCCGATTTTGATGAAATTTGATACATGTATAGTTGTGGAAGTTCCCATTAACGGACTGCAATATGGGAAGCAAAATTAGCAGCGCACTTTTTTGTATACTAGATCAACAATCACCTATCAAATTAGATGTTTTCGGTTTGACAGGTGACAGTTGGTTGTCGATCTACTAAACAGTACTGCCAAGTATGCAGTTCGTAAAATTAATTCTGTAGAATATCTTTAAAGAATGAGCTTTAAACCACTGCATCGGGGCAGAAAATTAAATAAAAATAAGTCCGATTTCCGCAAAATGCAGGAACAAGCAACTGTATCAACTGTGACCCATTTTGATATCCTTAAAGATATAATTGGAAAACGTGTGCACCAATAACTAAGCCAATTATATGAGTAACAATACTTATATAACATGTTAAGAACTTGTGTTTTTAATTGCGCAACCTTAAAACTTGCGCAAACACAAGTTTGATTTGTTGCGCTTGTGCAAACATCATAAACTTTACTCTCTTGTCTCTTCTCTAGAACAACATCAAACCGAGGTATACGAGTGAGTTTTATGGGTTTGAATAAGAAGATGGTTTTAGTGGCCATAAAGTTTGTAGTTTTATGGCGATTTTTGAGCTTCTTCATTTGCACAAACACAAAAAAAAAACTGTAAGTCATACTTGAGAAGTTTTATGTTGCGGAAAGAAAAGATGTTGTGAATGTTTATGATGTTTGATTTTATTATGATTGGATATTATTAAGTTACTTCTGTCGATAGGTGTTATATTGCTTTAGGATCCAGGACATGGTTATTTGTGTTTCACCAGGCTTGCAATCATAAAGTATACATAGAACTCTCTCTTTGTCATGTTTTCCGCTTTCGTGTATTTTAAATGGGACCGAACCGTTTTGACTGTAAAAGACTACGTAGGTATCCTATTTCATATAAGTGGCCTTATATAATTGAGAGGTAAAAACCTTGTTTATGGAAACTGTATGCTTTGTTCAAACATCATGCATGCAGTGGAGGCAAGCAAACTATTTAGACTCGAAAAGGGTGTGGATTAATGTTATTTTTCAGCAATGAAAACATAGGATTATATAGATTATTTAAATCTATTTGTATTTACATTAGCTGCAAGTTTTTCAATTTTTCTAAAAAAATTTTGTCTGAGATTGGAGTGTTGTAAAATGGCTTTTGATGTTGTAAGTCATTTTTTGGGCAGCATTATATCTGATGTTTCCTAAGTGTATCTATTTCACTTCGGAAACTGACAAAACAAAGCTTTTTTTTTATTTTTCATGTGCAGCTGTCAAATTTGCACACGAAAAATATTTTCAAAAGTAAAACTTGTCGAAAATTTGAAAAAAATGTAATAGACAGAAGTGCATGGACGTATTTGTCGAAACGAAACATTGTGTTTTGCACATTTACCAGTCATGATACACTTTAAAACCTGACGAAATAAAGTAATCCACTACTAAAGGCTCAAGATATGAAAGTTTGCTAATTTAGTTTTTCAGTTGGAAAAACTCCTTCTTTTCTTGTTCCTTTAACTTTTTTTTCCTCTTTTTTCAATAGGAGATGTAGTAGAAAAGATTGTTGCGGTTGCGGGTCACTTTATTTGAAATGAGAATATAATGCGAGTTTTGGGGCTTATTCTAACCAATAAAAACATAGGTACCTATACTTTAAGTAATACTTTTCCATTTGCTACCATTCAAAATGGAGGAACAAATGAACCATTCAGCACTAAAACTTGATCATCTACTTTTGCTCCTGAGAGGTTAGTAGAGAATGTATGAAGAAAGCCATCTATCAAACGATTGAAAAATTGTTTCACTGGTTTGGCTTACAAAATTAGTTCACAGTTCACTCATTTCACGAAAATTAAATAAAACATGCAACTGTAACCTATCACTTATGCGCTTCAGAAGGACTATTCACGCTGAGTTGTAATTGGTGATTTAGCTAGTTCTTATAGTTTGAGTTCTGCGAGGAAACCTTCATTGACGCAAGATTTTTGAATAGTTACTGGCGCAAGTGAGTTCATGATTGGTGAGCCTCTCATTTTCATAACTAATTTCTACGGATTTCAAGCTCAATTTAAATTGAATTTACTTGGCTAAACCAAAGATGATAATACAGTCATATTTTTTGGCATAGGAATCCTGATATTGGCATGCGTCACCTTCAAGTTTCGAGACATTTAGCCAAAACATTTCTATTTAACTTGTCGTTCTTAGTCGAAATTTCTCTGAAAGCATTTTATTTTTGAATAAAATGCTATCAAACTAAAATAAACCATCTGAATCCTCAATGAAACTAATTTATAAATAATTTTTCGCTAAATCGCCATACTCATATAACTAAACACATAAATAAAACATGGTCTCCAACAGCCATGCCAGAAAATGTATCTTACCACAACTTACAATAAAGATACAAAATGTCATCTAAAAATGACTTAACTATTTCTATATTACGCTCCATTGTACTTTCCGCTGTCACAAACATAAACAAACGTCAATAAGTTCAGCATGAAAAAAAAAGATTAAAAGCGATTATATTTTTTTTTCTTTATCTATGCCAAGTGCAGTGTTTTCATGTTCAAGGTGACAGAAGAGTGTTAACTAAAACGACATCAGCGCTGCTGTATTTGCTAGTTATTTGTCTGAGGAAAACCTTTTGTTTTCTATCATTCACTTTAACTGACAGTACTGTATAAAGCTCTGTGCGCATAATGTTGTTTATATGTATATAGGTATTGTAATGTAGTGAAACTAATTTTTTAATGTTTTTTTTTTTCTTTTATGACAATTGTGTGTTAAAACACTAATGATGATTATTATGAGGGGATGTTTTTTTTTTTTAATAGCTGTTAGATTATTTAACAGATTTTATAAGTCAGATTTAATTTGACAGATAGTTTGACAGAAGGCGGCTTAGTTTGAAAATATGCATTTTTATTTGCATATTATGCATTTTGTTGCGATCTTCCTCATTTGGCATGACAGTATTGTAACAAATGCTTAAGCTTTAGCTCTGCTAAGCGGACATGAGGCGGATTTGCTTTGTTTAATGACAAAAAAGTAGGAGTCACCCCGATAACAACCGCATGATTTATAACACAAACGTCAACCGACCTTGAATTGCAATAGGTACCTATAAATGTTCCTATCTCTTTCTAAGCAAACAGTAGACTTTAAGTTGCCATTTATACATATAAAATAGAAAATAGAATAGCTACACGTGTAGTCGTCGAAATGCATTGGGGGGGGGGGGGGGGGAGGGGTAGAACAGGGAGGGGTTTTATAAAGTTCATTTAATTGCTAGTCGGCTTCTGATGAGTGGGAATATGGGACTATATAATGGCGTTCTACACTCTAGTTTTAGTTTTGTTTTTGTTGATATTAAAAATAAACATATGTGTTTGGCCCCTTATGTTATGCGCTTAGTCAACCCAACAGCTAGCGCATTTAGAAACATGGTTGCTGGTTGCTGGTAGGATTTTCATTGTCAACACATTACACGAACAACACAGGAGGAAGCAGAGTTTCAGGGGAAACATCAATCGACTTGGCATTTTATTTTAACGATGGCATAAGAAAAATTGCCAATTGCACTGTCACTTCAGTATAAAGTGAAACTGAATTTATAATTATATTTATAGATGCATATTTTTTTTTTTTAAGCATGCATGCAAGTGCTTAGATATAGAGAAGATTTTGATATAAGTCATTGGCAGCGCGTGTCATCATGAGTTCTTTTAAATCACTTTTAATACTGCCAATAATGGGAAAGAGCCAGTTTTAAGTTCTTTGACAACACTTAGCTATAAAGCATGTAGGTACTGGTACATACGTCACAAAGTGCTTGTAAATGTCACTATGTAATGATTTTAGTTCTAATTATACTGCTTAAGGAGATAATTTAACACTCCTACGTATTTATTTAAACCCATAAAAATCACTTTAATCGCTTACGATACTTTATCTTTGTGGTTTAGTTTATTCGAAGTAAATTTATTGTGAGTGGGTCGAAGGAAAAAAAATGCGATCCACTTTTAGGTATGTGGCAAGAAATTTATTGTGATACTTTTGTATTAAAAATATATACATATACATTTTCATTCTGAGGAAACGGATGCGTATTGCTTACTAACTTACATACTTGTGGACAACTGATTTCTGGATACAAAAAAAATGCGGTTGGCGTCGGAAATAGCACAGAAAATGAACGAAAACAACAGGACATTATAAAAAGTGGGACAAGGAACAATACAAAATAGGTTATCGACCTAGTACGAAAAAAGATTGCATGACTTTCGTAGAAAATAAAATCAAACATGTCATTGTGAGTTTTTCTTAAGATAACTGAAAATACTTGACATACTGCAGACATTTTGACAATCTGAAATGACATATTAAAGAAAGATCGGGACATTATGTGATTTAATGAAAAGTAAGAGGTCGAAACTCGAAATCGCAATATATCATTCACTTACCCAATTGTCAACTGTCGTTCTTTGATTAACTATACATTTGCTTTGATGCAGTGCAGTGAACTGCTCTCAATACAGAAATTATTTGTCAATGAAAATTAAACCAAGAATACAAATACAAATACAAAATACAATAGTACTTCAGCACTGAACCTCGTTTTAAATTTTTTGATCCGTAATGGAACAACTTCATTTAATCAGTGGAATTCGGTGATTGAATAACTCTTAAACCACTCTAGAACCACAGTTTGAACTTTGATTATGTAAACACGAACCGATGTAAATAGTTTTTAAATTTTGACAAAAGGATGAACCACTATTGTACAACTGGCCCTAAGCACAATAATTGAGCTACAGCACCAGACGTACGAAGCGCTGTCAAAAAGAAAATGAGTACGTCAAGTGTTGAGTACAGTGTGGCAATGACTACAATGCAGCTGAAGATTAACATAGTATGAAGGTACTAATTTGACATGTCAGAAAAATAAAATGGTGACAACTGAAAATCAAATCATTCAGTACTAGGTATATATTGTTGAAACGATGTATTAAATAGTTGTCATCATTAAACAAACACGTACAACTTTATTTGGAAGCAATTTTTATCTGTTGAGTGTTAAATTTCAACAGTCCTGATCTGTTTGACAGTAAAACAATTTCTGTATCTCGTTCATGTTAACTTATTTTGGAACACTGTTGGAATAAACTCGCATGCAATAAAAAGACAATAATTACTGTCTTAATAGAGTCCAGTTTACTAAATGTCAGTATCGCATTGTGAACACATCGACTGACAAAGTTCATTAAAGTCATTTTACATCCACAATTTAATCACAATGCACATCTTCCTTGTCAATAAATTTATCAAATGACTTCCTGATATAATTTGAAAAATGTTTAATTTCACCATAATCAAGTCATACAATAATACCTACATATCATCATATTGTAACCCCAGAGGCTAAGATGAAAAACTATCTAAAAGCAATCACATAAATCCTTCAAGCATTGTCATCATTGCAATTGCCTGTTCAATTGGTTACATATTTTCCATTAAAAATTATTTGAAAAATGACCAACAAGTTCAGTTTCAACGTGGTCCGCAGTATTACGACAAAAAGAGAGTGGCAAAGAGTGAAGGGGAGAAAAATTCAAGTGAGTTTACTTATTGCTTTATGGGAAGTAGAAGTAATAAAAATGTTCAAAGGTATTTTGAGAAAATAACCAACAACTAACTTAGCCATGTTTGAATTGTGTAAATATATAGTTGATTGCATCTGTGGCTAATTGAGTGTCAATTCAAAAGGTCATTTATTCACCCAACAATCAAGAAAGTTCCACCATATGGTGAATTGCACGCTTCTCATGACCAGACTAATCTCTTGCAAAATAATTTATCAGTCAACTTTTGCTCTCCCCAGATACTTTTACCTAGCCCCAGTGTGCTATCTTTCATGACGTGTGTTAAGTAACTCGGTAGCGTGACAATTTGTTTGTTTATCTTTCACATTCTCCAAAAGCAAAAGCCTAGACATAAGAAAAGACATGTACAAATACAAAATTGAACAAATGAAGAAAGCGATCACTTTCAGGTGTGCTTGCTATAGCCCACTGGGACTAGATCGTTTGATCGACATACTGTGGCACAAACGTGCAGCAGCTGTATATACATATTTGTTGTTGTTTGATCACATAAACGGTGTGATTTATTGATATTGACAAATTACTTGTGCACGATAATCGTCAATGGATGACGTGCAGCAACGAGCATTCGAAAAGCTGAATGTTGTTTTTTTCTGATGGAGATCACTCCATGAGAGAGTGAGAGGGAAATGTCATGTAAAAGCAATCGGGTATAATGAGAGGTGAAAGACTTAATGGTCGCAACTGGCTTTGGTGAATTCAGGAAGTAAGTTTCGGGTAGTATCCAGCTTTTTGACATTTAAATTAAACATTCAGTTGAAGGAAAAGCTTCGAAAGTCAGTTATTGGTGTTATTAATCAAATATCAAAATGTCATATGTCAATGTTATTTAAATATTAGAGGTGAGTATGTTTCATTGTAGGAAGCCTATGACTGACGTTACCTAGCATTAACTATTGTCACAACCGCTTGCGTAACTGCACTCATATAAATTGGCTTTTCTTTTTGGTCTTACAGATGCAAATTTGACAGATGTCGCAGAGTTGACAGTCCAAAAGACTAAAAAGTTGTTAATGTCAATTTCTTACTCGAATGAATGAGAATTGAAAAAAATAAAATCAGACGGAGTTTAGAAACATGACGAAACCGTTCGATTTGTTTTGACAGTACATGTTTGGTCATACCTAATATAGCTTAGCCTCTGTGGTGATTATTTGCAATAAGTATGCAGTTTTGCATTGAATCTGCTTAACAGTTCAAATGGAGCGACTGCAGGGGTGAGAACTGTTCCATTCCGTTCTTTAAAATATGCACCATACACGATACTCACCATCTACGACATTGTGTGAAAGTAACTTCCAAAACAAATCAAGCGTTAGTAAAACTTAACGAAACACAGTAATGTGCTAATTTGGACCCAAGACATAATTGTATTATTATGAACGTACGCAATCTGCCTTTACTTACATTTTAATATAAAATCTGAAGGAACAAACTGCCTTCCAGTGATGAACACTATACGTCATACTCGTGCACACTCTGTCAAGATACTTGTAAACAAAGTAATTTATTCTTTTCTGTTTTTGTTTTTTGTTTGTGTTAAGTAAAACAAATAGCCGCATTGCCGCCACACTAGTGCTCTCATCTATTACATTTTTTATGTTATGTAAGGGCATGAGCGCATTCTATATCATTTATCATGCAATGTGGTTTTAATCAGTGTGAAAATGTGCTCTTTGCTTTATGTAATTTCCAGCAGTTAGTCGTCGCTAGTCGTCATCGCGGAAGTTCCAATTCCAACGCAAATTACCTTCAAACGACGATCATGGCGATATCAGACTAAAGTATACAAACACAGTACCCAACATTACCTATTTCTGAACAGCTGTCATAATTTTAATGATGACAGATAATGTTTTTGAAAAAGATGATTTCATAGAATGGAAATTTTGCTGTTTATCTATGAAGGGCGGCACCACAAGCGAAGGAAACTTTATAAAAAAAGAAAAAATATATAAACAAACATAAAAATGTTGTTCCGTTATGCTGAGTTATTTCGAAATCCTAACTCAAGGTTGCCAAAACCGAAAAACAAAAATATAAACGAAGAAACATACAAACATATTACGCAATAGAAGATCCACACGGAAAGCAAGTGACGATGTATTGAAAAACAAACATTGGATATGCGTGCTAGAACGATGATGCCACTTTTGAAGGGCAAAACTGTCTAAGCTTTGTATGTTGATAATTAATGGCACATCGTTTATAACCTCCAGTATGCTCTGACAGTTCAAAAGGGCTTTGGGAATGTGTTTTTTCCTTTCAAACGTTAATTGTTTAAATTAAGGTGATTTTCCAGCGTAGGTGGGGCGAAGCTTATAGTACGTAATAAACATCATGATGAAATCTTATAATTTTGTGGAGGTTTTATTTGTGTCAGTAATTTTGTACTTTTAACATCAACTAAGCACAACAATTTTTTTTCAACTTTTACTGTTCAATTGACCTCAAAGTACATTTTCATGGTTTAATTTACGAACTTCTAAAGAAGTAAACAGTGTGATCGATCAGTTTCTATGACAGCGGGTGTATGAAGTATAGGTAATTGTTCCAAGATATAGCTTCACAGTTCCCACTTGTGATCAGGTTGGCTCTCAAAAGTATTAGAAATCCTTAAAGGAGAACTATGGATCGGTGCAGATAAAGCCTTCTGCTATTTAGCGATGACAAGAAATTCATGCAATGTGTCTTTAATAGCGGATTGCTTTGTTTCGTCAAGTTTTTTATAAGTTTTCCTAAAGGACAAAAACTACAACCCCTACCGCATTTTACGGACACAAACTTCACATCTGACTATGGATCATTTGAACAGCAATGTAGGGCAACGGAAAAACCTTTAGAGAAATGAGGTTGTGTGACATGTATTTATTATGAAGGTTTGATTATAATCCCATTTTCTTGCGAATACGGCTGCACTCATGAGTGTGACACTGGCGAAACTGACGCGTGCGACTAGAAGTTGCATCAAAATTATGCAGAAAAAATAACAAGACTATAATTAAAGATGGCAGAACGGAACGGAATGTTTGTTCCAACTCATTAGTTGACCCTTTAAGAACTAACTTTATAAAAAGGCACAAGCAAACGAAATTGCTTAATTTGTTTTGTCAAACATTCTCGTTACCTTTAACAGATGACAGTGCATCGAAATATTTGTCAAAACAAAACATCTACTGCGCATTTGAAATCAGCTGTGTTCCGAAATATTTTCGACAGGAACGCAGCTTACGTAAATTAAGCAAAACTTGACGAAACATAGCAATGCGTTGATATAAATAGATTGATTCATTTTAAATATGAATGGCTTGAATTCGCGGTACCGTTCAGTTAATTATAGTTCCTCCGATTATGTTTTTGGTGTGTTCAATGTCTGAGGCCTACAATATGCTGGTGTCATTTCTTTTGTTTGAGTTATCAAGCTCTTTCGTTCATTTTCACGGGTTTCTCAAAAATCTTCGCCTAAAATCAAATTCTATTTCCTTAAGTCAATAAATAGTTTTTAAGCAAAAATTAATTAAGAAAGGGAAAGAGTTAGGATAAATAAAAATGGTATTAGACATCTGAATAATTTTGAAAACAAACATTTTGGCCAATATTGTTTAATTACAAAATAATTTGGATGCCAAAAAGTCCGTGTTTTTTTTTCATTTGAGTATCTTTTCGACGATTTCATTCAATTAAAAGGAAGTTAAAAGGAAGAGTATGGTGAGAGAACAAAGTATTTATAAAGGTGAAAGGGTTAAAAAAGATAAATAAAATAAGACTTACCCTTCTTTTGCGTGGCGCATCATCACTGTAATCCATAACAATGCCCTCATCTGACGTGGACAATGATGTTGTACGTATACGTGCACTATCCAATAAATGATTTGCAAATATTTTACCATCATCGCTTAATGGCGGCGATGATGAACCAGAACTCCAAGCACTTGAACTGCCTGGACTTGAACCGAGTATTGAGTTAAGATTATCTAATAGAATAAATTCAACAACAAAAATTTGAATGTTAGTATCAATTAAAATTAACAATGTAAATGACAAACAACAAAATCAAAATCAAACAAAAATTTACAGTAGGTTTAGTTCAGAAGTGCTTTCAAAATTAGAACAAGTATTTGTATAAAATACAAGATGAAATTCAACATTTTAAACACTGTCCTCAAAAATTTTAAGTAAAATAAAACATTTAACAAAAATAAAAAAACAAAATCTGACCAATTTTCTTATTTGACATAATTTTGACACTTCTGTTTATGACACTGACTGTAAAGCTTTTCTTTATTAGCATAACCTTTAGGTGAGAGAGGAGATCCTGATAGATGCATAAGTACCAACGCAGCATTGCAAAGTTTGATTTCGTCGTCATCACGGCATTGAGTTAAATAATTATCACGTTCTTCTTGTGTATATGATGGCCGACGTTTGCGTGAGCTGGAAATAAAAAGAAAAAAAAAAAGGAAATTAGTTGATAATACCTATTTATTTATTTTTGTTACGTTTGACTTTCTACGAACTTTCTTTTTCGCAAAGGTAATAGGTAAACAAAATGTAACCCTTAAAGAACTGAGAATAAACAAGAACAAACTGTTATGCATTATTGGTTTCATCTTTTGGGCGATCTGGTACAATCGAAAACTTCAAAACTCAGATGACAGCATTTAATCATTTTGACAAAACTGCCAGAGAAATAAAACCCTGACTTCTTTTTTTTTTATTAAAGGTAAAGTCCTACCTCAAAAGAAAAAAAATTCATTTTCATTATTAAGAGTCTATTTATTTAAAAAGAAATACATCATCACTAAGATATAATTTAAAGCAATGACCCGCTGCAAGACAAAAAAAATCAAAACGAAATAACTTTGACAGTTGTTTGATGACTTTTTTCTGTCACACTTCATCAAATTGTAGTAAAAGAAAAAATAAATTATTTGTCACACACCTCGATCTGATTTTCTGACAATTTGTAAAAAATTCTTTTGCATTTTTTTCTGTATTTCATATGAAATCATGCATATTTTGAACACTTCACATATGCGGTGGGGTTGGTAAAATTACTTTTTAAATTGTTTTGTGTGTGCGGATTTATTTTTATTTTTATTTTGAGTTTATTAAAGCCCAACCTACATTTAAAATGGGAGCAACAATTGGCTGTATTTTTTTTTCTCTGATTGACATACCTTTCCATTGAGTTGCAATGCGTAGCAAATAAATTGAGCTCGTGTACATTAAAGATCAATTTTGTTACCAAGAGTCACGAATATTTTAAAATTAACTCAAATGTTTGTATACATATAATGGTAAATTTAAAACTGTAAATCGGCATCCCACCAAGGTTATAATTGGAGCACGATCACAACGGCTTGTGATTTACTTTCGTTAAAATTTATGAAGGTCGTTTGCGAAGTCAAAATCTTTCCCAAAAATTGTAAACACAAGATTTGAAGCAGAAAAAAAACCACTGCTAAATTTTGAAAAAGAAAGAGAGTAAAAATTAACAATAATGAGCGTCTAAGGGGTTCATATACCCAATATTTCAAGATGTATGCGTACCTTTAACAGATATAACATTTTGAAACCATGTGTCAAAAACTATAATCGATCAGTATCCACAGAACATACTCTTCATGTACAAGCAAGAAATGAACACATTCCACAATCTCTTCTACGCCACATTTTTCATTTCACAACGTGCTGCCACATGGGAAATATGTTATGCAGTTAAAAAAAATTATATTTGACAAATTGTTTGTTTCGTTTTTAAATAACAGCAGTTGAATGTTAAGTTGTGCATTCTGTGCTAAAATTTCACTCCAGTCTACAACAGCATCGAGTTAAAATGGAAACTCCATATCAAAATGTTTTTGTGGATTTCACTACTTGGAATCAACAGTCTGGCATGGGAAGGATAGTGGAACGTATTCATCTTTGATTTCTGTAGCGTTGAAGTTCTATGCTTATGATACAAAGTTTTCAATGCGATTATCAAATATCTAGTAGTTTGATGATTTGTTTGAGGCCCCTGCCTCAGGAGACACGCGAGTGAATAAACATTTGACAATCACCAAACGCCAAAAGCCTAGACTCCACACCACACTATATAGAAGCTTGATTTTCTCACAATCAGAATTCTAAGCTTAAGCTTAGTGAAATGAAAAATTACTGACTTGCAACTATCAAATTAAATATTTTGGAAACATCTGACAGTTTTGTCAAAATATTTGGATTGTACCTACTTAAAGTGAAAACGATTTTCGTGAAAAGAAGTGACACTTACAAATTTAAAATTTTGTGCTGTCAAATTGTATCTCATCTTTTATTGTTTGCGACATTGCACTCATTCATTTATCACTTCCCGGGAAGTGAGAAATAGGCTTAAATATATGCATTCCTTAACATGCAATGTTCGTGTCTATTTCGAAATAAATCCATCTTTCCTTTTTAAATATCAAAACATTGCACAATATTTATTTCCTAGTGTCTTCATGTGAGGGTAATTTATCAAATTATACCTATTATTACATTTGAAACTTTCACTAAACTTATTATTACTGAGTTTATGTCAAATTATTACCAACATGAAAAACTGGTGCAGATATAATCAAGACAGTTGTGGATCGTATGTGTAAGATCATTAAAAAAATGAAAATTTCTTTACAACCGTAATAAATAAATTTTATGCGGTAATAATAGATATTATTCACAAGCATGAAGTGAAAGTTACACAATCACAAAAAAGCAATAATTTTTTTTAATATAATTAATTGTACAGAAGTCTTATACATAAAATTCAAACCTTCCCTAAACAAGCCTTATACAGAATATACATTTTTCACAATTGAAAGACTTCATAGTTTTGAACTTGAAGTAATGAGATTTTATTGACTTGAAAAAAAAAAAAAAAAAAAACTGAGGAAGCAAAGAGAAAATTAACAATTTATTTCAATGTCATTCGAAAAAAAACGCACGTGAGTTTATATCGCCTCTACATTGGTCTCCCAAGCGAGGTAAATTCGCTGAAGCATCTTCCTGTAAGAGTAATGAAGATTAATGATTTTTTTTAGATATACTCGTATGATCGGATCGTATGAACCACGGTGGCAAACGCAACAATGTAAGTTCTGCCGTTGAGTTCGCAATATATGCACAGACTATGGGTCTTTGCGATCGGACAAAAGTTATTTATCTGTTTGTGGATTAATAAACTTTACATACAGCTAGAATAAATTGGAAAAAAGAGGCAAGTAGCTACTGGATGTACACATTTGGTTTCAGGCATCCATTTGTTAAATGAAATCCACAGTTCAGTGGAGTGGAGTGGAGGGAGCATATTGCCACCTGTTTAAATCTGCAGGACTTTCATGGCTTACTCTAAAAGGATATCTTTTAGTCCTTTTGCTCGCTGCAGCAGATAATGTTTTTGATGGAGAGTTTAAAAAAATTATTTCGGGGTAATATATTAAAGTGGCCACAGCCACCTATTGATGGAACTGGATGAATTAATTGATTTAAGGAAAATTTTACCTAGGCAGGAGACTTGGCTTCATTATGCAGAGATAGTTCTCCAAAACGTAAGGCTTATGGGCAACTGATTAGGGTGGACTGAAGAGCCATGTACTGCACCCTTTCTACTTAAGAGTTATCAATTGGCGCGGGTAGATTTTGGCAGCCTGTGACGGCCATGTTGTTTTGGCGACACCTGTCAAATCTATTGTTGACATGCTGAATTGGAATTGTCGAGTTACATGTTTGAACAGCATGTCCAAATGATAAAACTTTATCAAAAAGAATCTTCGTTTGTGCGAACTTTACATGCATTACGACCTTTTTAAGGTAGACGTGTTTGCCCTGCAATGTCGACTCTTCTTCAAGCTTAGTTGTTTGATGTCGCTTTGCAATTCGTTGGGTGGGCTCTGTTCGTCCATTCGCAACAACCAACTTATATCACTGAGTTTTCAACTTTCTGACAATATCAACGAACAACGACACTACACAGCGTACGTTTCTTCATTTAATCTTCTACTCTACACGTCCTAAAACTTTCACAGATATTTATCCCATTCTTGCAAGGTCCAAACTTCTGCCCCACAATTAAGGACCGGGATTATTATGGTCTTGTATATGGACCCTCTGGATCTTTTAGATATTTACAACTTAAACGCCATCCGAATTCGAAAAACGATCTTCCCGCTAATATTTTGAGAAGTTAGGGGAGCCCACTTAAGGAACGTCCTTGACTACCTTTACAGTTACATAAGTTTATCAAAATATGATGCCCAAACTGCTGATTCTCATAGTCTTAGTCCGATTCAAAACTTTTGTAAGCTCTATTGACAACGCCAATGATATTTATGACACCTTTCCCAACATCGAAGGAATCTGGTTTGACGGAACAAGTAGAATATTCCATGTTCATTCTGCACAGTTAAATAAGCTTGAAGGGGTTTCCGAGACTTGACTTGGCTCCAAAGGAAACTTTAAAACATAAGGTATGGAGATGGAAACTTTTATCCAACGCCTGATGTAGACACGCCGCGCTACATAAACAGTTGGAACTGCTTTGCCGGGTACAATTTTTGGCAGTTCTGATGAAAATATTCATGTCAGCCAACACCTCAGTTGTCAGTATGTATAGTTGGTCTCCGTATCTTAGGAAACATGGTTCCAACGCAGAGAGATAGCTCTTAATTTAGCTTTTACTGTCACTAGGACCAGAATTTCTCTGGTTTAAATGGCTTCACTTAAGAAGCAAAAGATAGCCCTTAAAATAAATAAAATCTCATACCAAAGAAAACCAAAACCTGACACTTCATTTTCAATCTTATAGCTTTCGAAAAAAAAAAATGGAAAACAATCTCCAAGCAATATGAAAACAAAAGATCATTTGTTATAGATATCTTTCACCCAGTGTACGCCAATTTCCTGCCTCACAAAGATCACGTACTCAAGTCCAGTTTCTATTTTGTATTTTGTTTATAGAAAAGACCACAGGAATCACCTCACTGCTATCAGAATCATAACCTCATGACATGCTTCATTGAGCGTACACAATATACCCCGCTAGAGTGACTTTATAGAGATAGATACCACCAACTACGTCACTCATATACCTTCATGCACTCGTCATTCTGTTTAGAGTTTTATTTCATTTTAAGTGAGCTTAAGACTGAAGAATCATTGCCAGGTTTAAATATTTGCATTGAAAAGAAAAGACCAAATTTGGTTTTCGAGACTATAAATTATAGGATATCAATTTTTGACTCGAGACATTATATGAATCTTTTTAAAACTTCAACAATGACGTATATTCTAGAACATAAATCAAAAATATCTACTATCTGGAGCTCACAAAAAGATTTAACTGTATATAGGTTTGTGGTCTATACGCTTGAAGTTGTAGTATTGTGGTGCAAGTAATTTCGAGTTTTGACTAGAGACTAAGGACTCTTGAAAACATCAGTAACGATGTGGGTAATGGAGGACATATAGACATAAGTAACAAATATCTACAATTTGGAGCCTGTTTTACAGATCAATTAGGTATTATTACCCAGTGTTGATTGTGTCTATATGTTGCTTTGTGGCACACACATTTTTATTTGTAGTTTTGTCTCTTGTGGTTAAAAGTTAGTTCAAAGGTTATACCAAGAATAACATGTTGGAAACCAAAGAATGAAGCCAATTTGAAATCAGCATAGGAAAGGCATATTTTCCTCTTTAAAACTTCTCGTCGATTCAGGTGTTTATATGGCTTATTGGGATCCCAAAAAATGTCGACAGCCTTCTTTCTGGTTTCAGTTTCCCGATGCACAAAACAAACAAAAATAAGTGCATTTCAAGGATAACATATTGAAAATAATAATATTCCAAGACATTAGTACATGGCAATGCTTCAATTGCCTCAAATAGGCTCTCCTCCTCGTCTTAGATATTTTCCATTCACTTCACGTATAAGACATAAAGAAAACTCTTTTGGTTTCTGCCTGCAAGAAGATGTAGCCATATATTGTAAGCATATAGGTAAGTATATACATAAGTAGTAGCAATCGAGCGAAATGCCTTAAAGGAAATTTCCCAGGCGCAATCAACGCGAAAATATCGCGTTTTAATCACGACACGACAACGAATTGGTTTTGTGTGCCCGAGCCATGCTCCATCCATGGACCACAATGATGCCGGACAATGATGTGATGATGACAACGACCACGAAGAAACTTCTTTGAAGACGAAGACATCATCCAGTTAGTCGTCGTCGTCGTCGTCGTCATCATTATCATCATCATCATCATCATCATCATCATCATTATTGCCATCGTCGGTCGTCAGCTCAGCTCACAGAAGTTGGCCAATAACAGCCAAAACATACACCAGCAACGGGGGGTTCATAAACACTCTCTGGTGTTTCCTGATCTACACAATAGCTTCGACTCGACTCGACTTTGTGTCCATGTCCGTGTGGAGTGGAATAGCAGTAGCTGAGCTATAAAATGTTATTACAGCCGAAAGGCAGAGGTGTTCATTCGCAATGATCGTTTGTGCTTCTACCCCTTGCAAAGCCCCTCGCACCCCTTTTGATGAACTGACGTATAAATTAGACAGCCAAGGAGGGTGGCTAAGTGTATGGTGTTTGGTGTAAGCGAAGACAAAGCAAAATCCAAAGCCAAAGCCGGACAAGGATTTTGTATTGACTTCGCGCTATGCTGCACCGCTGCGCTGCAATAGAAATAAAAGGAAATGCAACTCTGCAGGCAATTTGTTACGGTCTAATAGAGGTAAAGTGAGAGGATTATCTCAGGTACCAGAGTGCCATTGTCTATCGTGTCTTTTCTTCTTTTGTTGGACTTTCAATGATAAATCTTGAAAAGCTAATTGAAAACAACTCGCATTGCGATAAATCATCGCCATCATCATTATTATCGGGCAACCGACAATCCAAAATATGAATCAAATCCATCATCGACATCTTGGAATTGCATTAAAAACAAAAAAACCAAAAAACAAAACAAAATAGTTCACCACCATCAACACAGATGGCCCAAGAAGCTGGGTGAAAGCATAAAATTATCGCAAAATTGCAACAATTAGATATAGTCTCGATTTTAATGCACATTCATCACGAAATGCCGGACCGCAGCAATTCAGATATTTGATTGCAAGATAATGGCCTTAAGTATTGGTATAAGCAATTGACAGGTTTTCTTCGCTATTTTTTTTTTTTTTTTTCTTTTTTTTTAGGTAGCAAATTGTTTAATCTTCGCCATTTGGCACGTGATAAATCATCAATTTTGTACGATCTCGATTTGGGAAGATAATGGAAATATGAGATCGCAATACATCTTGAGTGCTTCAATTATGAACATAAGGATCATCATTATATTTTTATGAAAAACTATTAAGATGAAAAAAAGATTGGCGCCTTACTCAGCTGGCAACCATCTCAACCATTGCTGTGTGTGTTTTGTGAGTTTTCAGGAACGGAATGCACCTACATACAATTGTTTGCCGAGCTCAAATGACTAACAGAAATTCATACCATCATAAGAAATCCTTTTTTACTTAATCGGTAGTTCTAACGTTCCTGAAATGTAAAATGTTGTTTGATTCCTTCTGATATGTTTACTAAAAACTATTTCCAGAAAATCATTTAAAGCAATATAAAGCTGCCCTGATTCAAAACTTTTCAAAGCACAATTATTATCTATCTGGTTGCCAAACTTTTAGTATGCTGCTACAAGAACTGTTTGATTTCTTAAGTAAATAACCATAAATTAATGACCGTGTATTCGCAGGAGTCATCAATTTTTCGAAGCTCCTATTCTTTTTTGATTTTCCATCTATAGTCACCAATTCAACACTGATGGTGACATTTAATTGATTTAATACATTTTTATGTACCTACAAAAGTACCTGGTTTACATCAGGACATACCCAAAGCGAAGCAACGAAGTTACGTGAACTAGACCAACTACCTACATATGTGTAAGGAAGATGTTGAAATATATTTTACCCTATATTACTTTGGTGGTTTCTTTTGACTGTGTTGGCCTTTAGTGCTCAGAATTTCGTTTCTAATAGCTAGTATATAATGCACTAATGAAGATAGCAGTGGCCTCTAGTAGCCAATATTTGCAACATTTATTACTTCCTCTTCATAATAATATACCTGGTTTAGAGCAAAGCACACAGCCACCTCGGAGTAACACTGTCGAAATTGGTGCGTGTGAACACAAATTGGAATTTCAATAAAGTAACTGACAGTTATGAACTCGAGGGTGCATTATGGCTCTAAAGCGTGCTAAGTAAGCATTTGGATACGTTTTAACATAAAGCTTAGGAGTTCATTATGTTTGGACCTTAATTCTTTCAGTTTGCAAGGTTGAGTTCCATCACTGCAAATTTAAAGGTTCGAGTTTTTTTGAATGTTAGTTGCATAAATAGGCGACTTGCAAAACGGTAGAATCTGTTGAAATTTGCATAAAATTAATGGATTTTAAGGTTGAAATGTTAGAATAGGAGGAGAATATTCAAAGACAATTCTATAATGAATTGGCTAATGACATCTGTCATCTTATGATAAAGAATTTGCGACAGAACAATATTATTTCCTGATCATTAGATTGAAGACATTTTTGTACCATAAACAAAAAATGCAGTTTGACAGTTTGAGAATTTTTCAGAAAATAAAAGAATTTTTGGTAAACAAATTTTGTCTTATAGATACCAAACTTCCAAATCAGAATCACTAATCACTTTGCATATCAGTGTCACCCAAATTAAATCGAAGCTAAAACTTTTTTCAACAACCGTATAACCCCCTCGTGTGTGTCCTTTTTGTTTCCTTTAATTCTCCCAAATTTGCATTGAATTTCCTGTCCTTCATCACTCATCAGCCGCATGTATGTATATGTGTACACAAATCAATTACACACCTGTCGTCTCATCAAAGAGTTGCTTAAGATTCTGCTTTCCTATTCCCACCCATCCGCCAAACGTTCTTATTTTCCCTTCTCTGTCCCACCCCTCGCATATCATTAACTTTGTGGCAAACAAAGAACTGAATTGAAGGTGTATGCACAATGTTTACCTTAAATGTCACGGAGCCCAACGATTCTTCGAAGAAAGTGTGACCGAGTTTACTTATGAATTTGTATATGTATATGTATCTGCGCTTTTGTGTTTATATTCCATTCCTCTGCTCTAGCCGGCCGGCTGGCTGGGCGATCGATGTTATGTTTACCTTACTCTACGTCCACGTTATTGCATGCGGTATTACCTTCGCGTTGCATAACGGCGCATTCCCATTTTGCGCGCCTCCAGCTATGATGATGGAAACCTGTACGGCTGTCGTACGTATCCACACATGGTAATGTTGGGTTGGGAGGCAGCAACATTTTGGTTCTTTGTTTGTTCGTTCCCATCACATGTGTTTGTGTATAAATTTACTTGTGTTAAGTTTGACAGAAGCCTTAGACCGTTAAGGTACCTATAACTTTTAAGTGGATTTACATTACTACACTGAATTGAGAGGGAGGATAGAGTGGGGTTCCCTTGGATTTTTTCCAATATGTATATTAGACCTCATCGATTGTGTGTTGTGTCCCAATCCCTATTCCAATCCCAACTCCCATATCCCAATCAAAGTGTGTTTCTTGCTTGAGCCATTGCATGTAATGAGACTTATGCAAATGGGGCCTTACCTTTGAAAAATCATCACAAATTACCACCGCGACAATGGAAAATGTATACCAATGTCACGTTTCTCAGAATAATAAGAGGAGTAGGTTCAACAAAGACGAGCCTTACGAATGTAGCCAAAGAAAATTGACGGTTGTTTTGTTGTTTTCGTTCTTTGGTCGCCAAGAGACCAGTTTTGTTAGTTCTCTTGATGGGTTGGTACCTATTACCCGTGTATACAGATCTTGTGGGGATTGGCATTAAGAATTCTAGAAGACTTCTGCGCTGTTATATTTGTATTGTACCTATACATACCAACCTTCAAGCCTTCTTCTTCATCGAGCTGCTAGTTCCGAGCTGTGAGCAGCGGTAAAGTTTAAACTCATGAGTAAAATAATAATGAATGTGTACGTCAAAGGGCATAAACCATACTTGCAATATGGCGTGTGGTGCAGTTCTTCTAATGCACACGCGAACGCGAGTTAGCCTAGCTAGCTAAATATGGCAGCCTATGATGGACAGTCGTCGTTGACCATTATGACGACCATTGTTGAAAAGAGCCTTTAAGCGGTTTTTGTTAGTCTGTGTTCGGCACAATTTTGCTTCTTTGTTATGCGTGTGGGGTACAATTGGTTTGAGGTCAATTGGAATATTTTATATTTTCTTTCTCTTGTTTGTTCTATTTTGACAGCTGTCATCTGTTTTACTGTGCATTTTTTTAACAAAGGTAATTGAGTTGTAACGAAGAGAAGGTTTGTTTTATAAACAGTTATTTATGAATCGGCTGATATGTGTTTGTGGTCATTTGGAAGAAAGTATGGAAACTTATCTGACGTTGTCAGATTTTGACAAAATTGCATGATGTGTAACTCAAAATTGTGAATCTGACAGATTTGAGTTGAATTTTCATTTTTTAGCATCAATTAACTGTTAAATGTGTCTCTTTACAGCTGACATTTCTTGATACTGCATATTTATTGGGTTTTTATACACTGTATAAACTTTAGGGGAAATTTATAGCTGTCCAAATAATAAAACAAAAATAAAACAAGGGTCGATGCAGTAGCTAAATGATTTCCTTATCACATTGGTCCTTCCATCAACTTTATCAACTTTAAAAGTAACTCCAATATTGGCGCTGATCGGAACTATTGAAATGCTTTGAAAAAAGCAGTCCAAGCTGCCAATGGTTGTCATTTCATAACCATAATACTCATTACTAATGGCACCCTGATAAAAGAGCGGATACAAACAGAACCTTAGATATGAGTACTGAACGAAACGCTTTCTTTCTTTATGACAAATTAAAGCGCCATCTATGTTGAGCGAAAGCAAACGGGATCAAGTGTCTGAACTGGATTCAGAGTTATTCCGTTCTGTCATATGAACGTAATGGACGGTAGGGCACAGAAGGGTTCCTCGAAACTGTTTTTTTATTTGTTGCATATTTGAAGCAATGATAAACAATACCTATGTTTAGTTAAAGCGTCCAAAATGCCATATTCCTGTTTGGTGACGATAATCAATGAGTAAGCGAAAACATCCGTTAGCATAGGTAATTAATAGAATATGGACGAACCGGAATACATGAAGGTGCAAACCAAGAGTATATCAATATCTATTGGGAAAAAAAAGAACTTGCCCCAATATACACCCAACGAAGAAAAAATTATGTTCATGAAACCGTCTTCATGATTACTTAACTTTACTATTTCTTCAAAGCCTTGTGGAGTTGGAGATGCTCAGATGTTCCATTAATGTTCCGCTTCTATTCATGGCAGATTCACAGAATTGCCATCCAAACCGAAATAATAGTCTAGATAGAGCAACATAAAAACCCGGGTCTATGTTTATGTTTGTATATAAAATAATTTCTCTAAACCTTACTCATTTCTATTGATATGCTCTTAGTTTTTATAACAACCCACCTCCTCATTACTAAAAGAAAACATAAACTTGTGTTGTTATTTTATGAAAATATCATAAACTAAAAATAGCTTCACGAGATACCTAATAATAAAAAAAAAAAGAAGAAAAACACCTTAAAACTTTCACTACCGCAAGTATTTCGTGTTTTGAAATCGAAATTCTTCACCTAACGCTAACGCGCTCAAGCGCATTCCATTCATTCAAATGTTTACGTTACTACGCATCGTAATCATAGAAAGTGCCACCACCTACCACAAAACTAGCAAGAAAATAAAAATATTCACAGTAAAATACATATTTATTTATTTATACACTGTTATACTACTGTTATAATAATAATTATTAAACGCACCGATACAGTCTACCGCATTTGTATAGCAAATGGAGTTTCCAGCTTTACTACTCATCAAAGAAAGATTTGTTGTTGTTTTCCTTCTTTTTTACCGAGCAACTTGCCTATTACTAGTGTCATTGGGCTTAAGCCGAAAAAACATGCCAAATTTGTTAGATTTCCAGGGACATTCATTTGTTTAAAACATTTTTTCCAAAACCAGTCCAGCATCTTCGTCAAGTTAATGCCAATATACCGCAATACACAGGTAAACTCATCAAAATATTTCCGAGGCCGAAGCTCAACCGAGAGACGTCAAAGTCTCAAAGTTGTTGTTTTGGCAGAAAGTGTATGGTGTGTTCACAATTTAATTCACCCTTCACGCGCGAATCATTTGCATACCATCGCAAGAGAGAGACGCAAGCGTTACGTTCCGCACAAATTTTATTTGTCTGGCCACGAGAATATTTTAATACGTCAGCTATACACAGTAAGTTTTATTTTTGATGTGATGGGGTTTTGTGGGGTTATGAGGAATGGGGGGGGGGATTTAGGTAGGTATTCGCCGAAATGGTAATGAAGCAACATAGTAACCTGAATACCTAGCATGGAAATGGGGTACGCATTTTATTTGGCGCGTAGCGTCGGTGCTATTTTACCATGTGAATTTGTTTAGCGTTGGTTTTTTTGGTTTGCGTATTTTGCTGGGATTTTTATATTTTTGAAGATTTCAGGTAGTTTGTTTTGCTTTCGGCTTAATGGTAATTTATTAATCATTTGACACATTTTTAAGCACGGAATAGTTGCGAATAAATTTTTGTTTTTGACAGATGTTCTGTTCATCTCGATAACCTAAAAACTACAAGCTACAAATAGGTATGGTTTTGTTCCAAAAATATTTATTCTTTTTGGAAATATACCATTGTATATACATAGGTATATAATAATTTCATGGAACATGTTTTTTTAGTTCTGAACTGAGCCAATGGCGGCGCTAGTTGTCTTATATACATTACATCAAATGTCTTCTATTTTTGTTTTTGCTTCCCATAGCAATCTAGACAAAAACCACTCATAACTCACCAATCAAGTGTTTGTAAACTTCGTCCACAGATGGCGCCCCAAACGTTCCTCTTATTGGGAGTAGTAAATATACCCTGTCATCATAAAAATCAACAACTATAACAACGAGAACAACGAGTATTTTTTATAAGGATGCGCTGCAGTCGTTCGATGTAGGACTTTCGTAGGTACTCTTAAATCACACTACCTTACGTTATTCGAGTTCATCTGTCAAGTGTCAAGTAGTGTCAATTGTTGAATTCAAATGGAAAATGTGTACTGGCCCCGAATTGATCATAAGGAATAGAGTTGGTTTATAAGTCAGTACCAAAATATAGATCGGTTTTCTTATAAACAAATATTTTGTCACACAATCGGAAGATGGTAGGATAATTTTTGCTTATGGCGGTAAATGTAAAATCGAACAAAATTAAGCGATCTTTTGTATCTGTATCACAGCACAATTGCATTGGCTACTTCCATTTTGACAAAACAAAATGTTTCCGGAAAAGAAATACATAGTTGTGATATATAATATAGTTTTCAGGTAGGTACCTAAATAAGCTGATAAGACACGTTAGTTCTATCTCCATAATCAAACAATCAAAAAGCAAATAAATACCTGAATAATTGAAACGCATTTTTAACCAAACAAACACAACATGTTGTTTATAATAATTTTAATCAACAAGCCAAGGTGTTTTTCTACGATTTTAAACACTGGATGTTGTAAACAAAAACATTGCTTACGTGTTTTCGTTTTGATAATTTCATGCAAAATGCGCGCTGCATTACCGGCCACACGCCGCCGCGCCGGCCGTATTATTCTTGATAACTATTGTAATAAAAACACTTGTTTTGTTTGACGTCGTTGTCATTACAACCAACATCAACAGACTACGAAATTTTATATTAAATATATTCATAACAGGCTAATTACTGATAGAGTAATGGATAATGATGTTATAACAATCACCAACGTTTATTTGCTGTGACAGTGTTAACCTCATGTAAATTACAAAAGTATTTTGTTGTTGCGACAACAATTATTGCGTCAAATCAAAAACAAAAACAAATACCTAACTTAGTTTCGTGCCAATAAATTGAAGGAGTGTTGCCAGTTCAGTTTTTTGTTTGTTGATTTTCCGTTTATGTTTAATGAATTAAAAATGATTTACCTATATAATATAAAATAGAAATCATATCATTCTTACATTTAAGATTTTCACAGAGAAAATCATGTATTTTGATTTTTGAAATTAACCAACGTATCACAGACTCATTTGTGTGATATTGCGGTTTACTTTTAGCCATTAACGAGATAAATTCGTTTCAATTAAAAATTGATTTGAGCAATTCCACATTTGGAGAATAGAAGTTGCAGTATTCATTCATAATTTAAGCTATTTCATTTATTGTATTTTCAAAGTAACCAGAGTATCACATAATCATATATGTGTGATATTGAGGACAAACATTTGATATAAATTGTTTCGACTATAATGAATAAATAAGTTTAGGTAAAATAAAAATTACCAATTCGCCTCCATATAAAATAATAAATTATGTAACGAAACAAAGATTATTTTTATAAAAATCCACAAAGTTTATAAATATTTTGATAATTTAATTTCCAATCACAACAAAATAATATATCAATGGAAGTTTCCCTTCATTCATAAGTTAATTATTATCAAAATCAACACAATCAGTTGCAAACACATTCTGGAATTCGTGTCTGTGAAGCGATATCTATGAAATTCCGGGAAAAAACCTCCACCAATTCTCTTAAATCAAAATGATAATGAATTTGAATTTTTTGAGTTTTATTGTCGTTGTTTTTGTTTAAATCTTCTTAACTAACATAACAAAGTCGTTCTACACTGACACGAATAAAAACCACCACAGGCTTCTGTGGCAAAATTGAGGATTCCAGAATAATTTGCTTAAATATACCTAAAAAAAAAATGACCACAAGGTATCCATCATTGCTTCATCATAATGGTCAATCGCCTGAGGTTGCACCTGAGATATCACTTTGGAAGGATTCAAATCCTATAAATTCTCCCCGCAGGGCAAAGTTTTCTCAAGCAGAATATACGCATAGGTACCTATATAGATGAATAGATAGATACATTTCAAATGGAGAAGCATGTAATCATAGATAGATTGCTCTTCATCGTGGACTATTGGTCTTTTGCTTTCCGCCACTTATAATGAAATTTGCAATTGGAAAAGTTCTGTGCTGGCATTTATGTATGAAGTTTATAGCTGAAGTTGAAGTTGGTGTTGGTTTCTGCCTGTGATTGTGATACAACAATTTGAAATGATGTGTTTTCAGGGTAAATTTACTTTCATCATTATTTCATTAGTTTGCACGTGAGTGTCTTAAGAAAAGCTGGGTAGATAGATGTCTTTGAGTATGAGAACATGCCAGTTTAGGATATATGACTAAAAGGCTTTTGTTTTTGAATTATAACATATCAAATCACGAAATGAGCACAAAAACCGCCAACAGACTTGTACGTAAGTTATTTCTGGGAACGTGTTTGCTCGCAGCATTCATGGAGCAACTACAGTGAAACGGTTTTATTTATTAATTCATTCAATGTCTAATGGAGGCAAGATTAAAGATAGTTAGTTACATGCATTTCAAGGCTATTGTTTGTTATTTCAATGTATACAATCTAGATTTAGTTCATTAAATGGAAAACCTCAAGGAAGCCCCAAGGGACCACTACCTTGTTCTTGCAAATAAATCTATATTTTATTTAGAAATGTTTAAAAAAGGTTTAATGGCATTCAAGCTAGCCGATGGATATCAGCTTTTGTGACGTATTTCCTTAGTATTGCAATTAAGGTTCTATATGCCACAAGGTTGTCACTAAGGACCATAAGCTTTTGTTCCCTGTTAGGGGATTATGTGTATTTGATCATTTTCACATGCTGTTTTGCAACGGTATAGAATTCATAGTTGATGAGTAAATTTTTTTGTTTAACCACTTCTAATGGTACTTCAAAGCTTAAACGAACAAAAACAAAAGTGAGAGTCGGCCTTATGTTTTCACAGAGTAGGTATACAAGCATTTTAACAATGAACTTGTAACCCAGTGCTTGAGACGTCTATGTGAAATCACAAAAAAAAAATCGCGAACAATAGAAGGTAGGTATAGAAAAACTCAAAAACATTTTGACCCAAAAAAATAAAATACCTATGACCAAGGTTGATGAAAGAAAAAGTTAAATTTATGAATAAATTAGCTTCGGTGTCATCACTTTGCAAAAATATCATCAAATTTGGCCTTGAGATTTGAAGACAACCAGAATGAGTGTACAATTTAAGTATAATAGATATGTTGTGGATTGTGGTACATAACGCTGGTAGATAAGTATATTATTTGATCTTAACCGCAAACTGACATACAAAATGAAAGGTGATCTGTCAAGTGATCACTCAAATTAGTTACTATTTGAAAAATGTTAACTCATAGTTAGATAATTGATCACTAATCCTTGTTATTACTATTAAAAACTAAAGTCAATCATCTTTCATTAAAAATAAAATATACTTCCAATTAGTCTGACAACATGACCTAGTAACCATTCGATAGTGGCAACTTAAACCAAGGTTGTTCAACGAAGAAAAAAGTGTGTCACAAAAATCCAGTTAAGTGCTTTGTGGGAAGATTAAAAAAATATATCAAATTGAATCAGGTGACAAAAACTACAATCTCTACTTATCACACAAATCATTTCCTCTTATCTTTACAAAAAAAAAAAAAAAAATACACACAGCTTTAGCCTTCATAAAGCACCTAATCGCAAGTTCGTAAGTTATTCATTAAACTACGCACTATGAGTTGTATCTCTAATCTTGCATTTAAATTCAATTTATATGTAAGCCTGCCTCCTCTGCCTCTGCCTCTGCCCCTGCCTACCCAAACGCTTACTCCCCCTGTGGTTTCTCATCACCAAATATAAATATCTGATTGTGAAAACAAACATTTATGGATAGACTCATAGTATCTCTATCTATGTTTGTATCTATGAAGTGTTCGCGAATACATAACCTACAAAATGATAGTCAATTTTTTTTTGTATTTTCCTCTAAGTGCTTCTCTTTATTAAATGTAAACAAATTTGAAGAAAAAATATATTTCCGCAATGATAAATAAATAAATATAAATTCGATTTGAATGCGCAATGACAGTAGCGATGACAGCAAAGCAAAAAAACAAAAAGAAACGTTGGCAAAACACACACACACACACGCATTTGAAAATATAGATCAAAATACAAAAACAAAATATACCTACCTACCTAATGTAGTGGTGTGGTTAATTCGTAGAATGTATGTTAATTTCTTAATTTACCCAGACACAAACGTCATTACTATCAAATTAGCACACGACCGGCGTCTGTTATCAGTATAAAACAAAAAACAAAAACATCACGCATTTTATATTGGGGTGAGTGTAATCCCTGCCCCGATGTGTTCGTTTTTAATTCCCTCGGAGTAACAATAGGGTAGATAAGGTTTTATCGTGATAAAGTTTGAGACACTCTCAGAGAAATATTGAAGGAAGATGCAGTGATTTAAACTGCGAGAACTCGAAATTCATTATTTACATTGTTTTGGACGAATTCAAATCGAATAATGATTCAATTACAATCAATCTTTTTCAATCAAAATAAATTTGCTTTTTCTTAAATCAAAAGATTGACGGCCCTGGCGTTGGATTTAGATTGTATAGATGTTGTGTTATTGAGACTGCACATTGAATTAAAATTGAAATTATTGCCATTCCGATGAGAAGAATTAGAAGCAATCTACTTTATATCTGTGACTTTCGAAAGGAGTCCCTTCTATTAATTTTTTTTAAGATTCCATTCAATTCGATTTCAACTCCTAACTACAGTTTGCTTTGTCCTAATACTTTCTAATACTACTATCAATTTCAGTTTAAAATAGGGTATACTGTGCGATCGATAGCGTTTCAGTTAGTTGCTTTATGTGTTCCATGTGTTTCACGATATCGACAAGGAAGACTGGCATTTCAAGCTATACAGTAAAAGTCCATATGATATAACTAACTAATCACTACTACACTACCACTACTCCATAATAATATGATGTTGATGAAGATTTGATGATCATGATCTGCGTAGTAAAATTTTTCGATTAGATAAGAAAGAAGATAGTTAACGGGATCGGGTCATTAAAAACTAAAATTTCCGTGTTTTATAAAGACATAGAAAGATAGAGCGAGAGAGATATAGCGCTATGAGAAAGCTTACTCATAATCGAAATAGTTTTCCCGGTTTATATTTTTATTCAGATATTTTTGTATCTATCTATCTTTAGTGATTCCATTTTTTTTTTCCGACCATGAAGAAAGTACTTCAGGTTGATTTCATTGATCCATGTTTACAGTTTTCATCGAGGGCAGATATGTATCTAAGTTGTTGTTGCTGTTTTTGTTTGGCAGATCTTTTTTATGCGTGGCGGCGAATTAATTACTATCCACGCTATTTTTTTTTATTCAACAATTTAAAAACAACATATATCTCACATAAAATGAGTGGGTGAGGGGGAGAGATAGCGCATGTTAGGTTTTATTATTTTTGAAAATAAATTTAATTTATTTTTATTTTTTTGTGGATTGATTATAGAAGTTATCAGCTTTGTTTTTTTTTTCTAGATGGGTTTTTCTAATAAAATAAATATTAAAACTTACTTATGCTGTGGTGCTGATGGCACATCAATATTGTGTGACGATGTCCGACGACGATCACCCCCCATGTCGGCTAAACGGGCAAAATCCGTGTCACGATCTTGATCGGCTAAACGTGCCGATCTTCTTGATTCTAGTAGGCGGACCTCTTCAAGGCGCTTTTTCAATTCAATTGGTTCCTGTGAATAAAGAAAATAAAGAAATTTAGTTTAGTTTTATATTAATTTTTTAATAAAATGTTTTACGTAAATCTAGCAACAGGTAAACACCTGCTGATGGGGGTCATATCTGACAATAATGTACTGCGTTAGTAGAGAAGAAGAAATCACAAAAAGAATACCCAGGAAGCATTTTTGTTGTGTATAGGTTTCAAGAAATGCTGTTAGTTATGGCCATCACTTCTTGTTTACCTTTTAATCAAAATGATTATGAAGGTTACCTAGTTCGCCTTAATTTGATTGATGGACTCACGATTCAAAATCTGTCGTTCTTGAAAAAAAAAAAATACAAAGGCAACCTGATTTTTACTTGCGATTATAGGTACCTACTATAAGGCAAGTTATGCATTCGTGAAAAAATTCTTACAATCGAACATGACATTACTATGATAGAGAAGTCGAAAAAAGTGGATCCGACAATTCTGTCTGTCTGTCGGTAGTGTCTGTATCGGCACCTACAGCCTAAGCCGCTGAACCTATTTGCTTCAAACTTGGAAAATAGTATTATTTTTATTATGATGTCCTCAAGAGGGGTTTTTGGAATTAGCATTCTAGCTCTAAAACTAACGGTACCTGCTATACGATTTTTAGCGAATAATTAATTTTTCTCAAAAACGGCTACTACGATTTTGATAAAACTTTCTGAATAGTGTTGTCTGTGCAAACTTTATGTTTTGGAATAGATTTTTGAGGAAAAGTCTTATAACGGTACCTACCTCCCATAGGACCGGTTTTTTTAAATCAGATTTTTCTCGTAAGCCACGTAGAAGCCCTTGTTATAGACGAAATAATATAAATTCTTAAGTTTTTCAAAAAGTTGTTTTTTTTTGAGTTTTTTTTTAAATAGGTATGTACCTATTAAATTTTATTTTTATTTTTTGCTTTTTTTTTCAAAAAAGTTTTAATTTTTTTTTTTTAATTTTATTTTTCTGATAAAAAACTATAAAGTGCTGGAAATTGGCATACCTACTCAAAAAGAATTGGAATGTATTTTCAAAAAGTTTTTTCAAAAATAACTGTTTTTTGAAATAAACTGGTCGAACGATTTAAAAAAAAATCCTTAAAACTTAAAACAGAAAACGAAATCAGATGGCTTACTTCATTTATTCTTAAGTTTTCAAATGAGGAAATAGTTTTATTGTTTTTCAAAATATGTATCCTCATTGAAAATCAATATACAGAGGTTCCTTCTTTTGCATGCAATTGAACCAACTTTCGAACCACTTTTACCACTCTGATTGAATTGAGGGACCCCTCCAAAAGATGCATTTTGAATTTTGACGCGCTTTTTCGGACGTCGAAAAACATCGACAAGGCACTTTATGTTTCTTCTGCTAGAATAAGTACCTTAAAATCTCCAGGAGCCGGATCAGGACTGAACTGTCATATAGGTATTTTGTTCCAGTGCCCGTTCTACGTTGGACTAATGGTAAGTTGACAAGATGTCAAATTATTCCGAAAAACCTGGCGAGCATTAGTTTCGTCTTTTTTTCGCGATAGGTATTTTTTTTATTAGGTACAAAACGTTCAAAACACCCACTTACCTACATGAAATTTGCTAAAAATATGCCAGCAAATTTATTGTTTGTTTTCGAATTCCATTTAAGTACCTAAATATTATCTTTAATTTGCTATTAATTTTAATTTTTGTTCTTGATGAATGTGTTCGATAATTGGAATTATCTCAGTTGTGGCAAAGTGTTTGCAAATTGTCGTTCCAACTTAGCGAAATCAACTATGTATATACATATACGAATAAATTTCATTTTAATTTTAATCAATTTTTAATTTTTCACGTAAACACTTAAACTAAGAATGCAAAATTCTGAAGAATCGATGTCAAAATAGGTAGGTACATAATAATCCTAACGATAATATAACTTCATTTATCAATTAGGTACCTATCATTAAAGAATATTTCATAGTCCTCATTCAGTGATAAAAAATCAGTTTACTTCTGGTTTAAATATACCTACCTACCTATCTATCCGTCAACGCTATCCCAACTTCATAAATTCTTTGGAATATAAACAATGCCATGCGGCCACACATGCCGGCCGCATTTAAAACTTAAAAGGAAATGACTCAGAATTCAATTTAAAATACCCACAAGCAAATAAAATTAAAGGATGAATCATTTGATCAGATCCACCTTCAAAAATTCACTTTACACAGCAAAAAAAATACAATACTTGGTTTGTGTCCTTGCTTAAAAGATACCTGTTACTATTATCCGTTTTAAATAATTATAAAAAAAAACAGGATGAAAATGAATAAAAATAAAAAGTTTTAAATAATTCATGGGAAATATAAATAAATAAACATCAAATTCACCTTTATTCCAATTTTTTTTTTTTCGAAGAAAGAAGTATTATTTTCCTTTGTTCTTAACACTTTCAATTTGATAATTTAAAAATAAAATTAACACAAAATAACTGTTAACACACTTTTAATTTCACTCAAGAGAAACTTGATCTTCAGACAAAACAGAACAGAACAAAACAAACAAAAAGTATCTTTTATTTTTATATCACCAGATACACTGCTTGCCGGCCGGTTTTCTATCTTCAGCACAAAAAAAAAACAATCACTATCATCCACGCTATACAACTGCTGATCGTGAAATGCTATAAATCACTAAATTTCCTTTCTTCATATTACAAAGCAAAAGAAACAACTTCAACAATGCATTTTTAACTGCAAGTTGTATCTATCTTTCTATATAATTGATTTTCATAGACGTAATAATATACCGTCACCGAAAAACTAAAAGTATCTACGAGCACTTTTCCTTTGTACAGGTATATCTTTTTTTTTGCCAAAACAACTTTGACGAGAATATTCCTCAACAAAAACAAAAATAACGTTTAACAATAATTATTCTAAGGTTATACGCGAATGTGTACAAACTGATCGCGCGCGCTTTTCAGAATGATTCTGCTAGACGATCAAGAGTCGCACAGCGCCGATTATAGTGGCCGGGCTGCATCGATCGACAATACAAGTAAAAGTATACAAGCCACTGCTTTGTTTATTGTGAATTGTGATCAATTTTCAATAGGAGGAGAGCGAGACTCTTTGTTGCTGGCAACATCACAGATAAGTGTGTATTTGTGCTGAGCGGAGCGGCGCTCCGCAACGGCATGCAGCCCAGCAACATCACACGGACACACGCCACACCGATCAGCAGGTTTGCCCATACGAAATTGTGTTTGTTTGCGGTAGATAGGCGGCTACCGGTAAGCGGCAGGTAGGTAAATTAGATTCCACAAACAGGTAATTAAATTGCAAGAGATACATTAAGATACAACAAAGGTTATGTTTAGATACTTTTGCTTAGCAACATATCAAATAATATAAGAGAATTTTGTAGGAACACCTTGTATAAGACGAAATAAACAAAAACTCGCCGGTTTCTGATTAAATTTTAACACAAAGATACATTTTTCATTCGATTTGCTTGTGTGTAGAGGGACACATACAACTTAAAATAATGCCGGTGCAATGTGTCTAATAAAAAAAAAGATTTGTTTTTGTCTATGGATTCGATACTATTATTTTATTATCCATGTTTGTCGTATTTGAAATTCTATGTTTTTCTTTTTATTTGTATGTTTATTTCTATCATCTGTTTGGGTATCTATCAATGCTGTTTGTGGTTAGAAGATACCTATTGCTTGTAACTTATTCCTATTTCTATTTCTATATGTGTTTATATTTTGTTTTGTATCTTTTACATACCTACCTACACCTAAAAAGATACTTGACTACGTTATTAATTTTGTCGTCACTAAATGTTTAGAAAACGAGCTAATTTTAATTTGCTGGTGTTATTGTTGGATCAATTCGTATGGGTTGTAAACATAGAGAAAAAAAAAAAGAATTATAAAAACGTGTGTAGTTTTTTATGCTTCTGTTATTTAACTCAAATTTTCGAGGTTATTTTCAATTTGGTTTGTTTAGCTGGAGATTGGCCTTTGTTGGTAGATGTTTTTTTGTTGTTTTGTTTTTGTGGAGTGTGCTTTGTATTGACTCAAATTCATAGACATAATACAGCTATGTTTATTTGTTATGAAAACAATTGCGTATACCTATAAAATAAGTGGCGGTAGTGGGTTTGCGAGATATACTTTTTTGATTATCTGAATTTTGAAAGAAATGCTTTTCTATAGCAAGACAAACTAAAGCTTATGATGATTCTCGTGATAAGGGCACAAAAAAGGATCAATTGATATTTAAAAGAAAATTGTAAAGCCAATTCAGAGAATGGTTTCAACAATAAAAACAATTACCTACACTGACAATAAAATACAACTCATATCAAGAGAAGGAAATTTAACAAAGTATGTAGGTAGGAATATAAGATGCATTTAAACTGATCAATTTTTTGTTAATTCGGCAAGTTTATAAAAATTTATAAAAATAGAAAGCAATTCAAAGAGATTTTGGAAATAAACAGAATCAACACATAAAAGTGACTATTGTTGGGCGCCATTTTCCTTAAAAATATAAGATTTAAATTTATTTCTGATTTTAATGTGATATTACATTATACATACACACATAGCGTTTTTCGACATAGTTTACATTTTTATATCTTAAGGGGCCCAGTTTCCAAGGTTTCAATTTAACTTGTTTGCGGCATGTAAAAGGACTTTGTGGTGCACTCTCAGAATGCAAGTAGCTTTTTAATATTCAACACCCATGCCAGTACATTAGGTACCTACTGTCTTTATTATATCAACACGATTTTTCGGGCTTGATGACTACATTAACGTGGTGGGAAGAACAAAGCAAGTAGGAACTGGCGGCGACGCGCCTATATACCATAGAGTCTGAAGTGCGTAGAATGTGATTTTTTTTTAACAAGGACAAGACAAAGTAACTTCATGCTTTCATCTTCAAGTAAGTCGAATCCCTCCGATGACTTTACCGCAACATGAGCGTTGATAAGTATAACTTCGAGGTAGGTAGTCAGTGATTTTTTCTAGCTGGTTACTAGTGTAAGCGCAGAATACAAGATCAGAGCGAAAATCAAATAAAAATAGGTTATTATTGCTAACTGTTGTTTCTCGGGCTAAGTAAGCGATTGAGGAATAATATCCTATCGAGAAGAAACCCAAAAGACACAACACACACAACAATAAGTACTGTACAGCAAGATATGACTAGGAGCATAAGGAGATTATTTCAACGGTTGGGATTGCTGGGCAATGAAGAGTAATTATTGGACACTAAGGCTCCAGCTCGAAAAGTTTTTAGCCTAATAAAACAGGGAACTAGTAGTCAGGGTAAGATGTCAACTACGATGAAACGAACAGGTAGAGGGAGATCTCCGACTCACTGCCACCGGTTAAGGATACAGAAGATACCGCCGTTTTGTGGAGCCATTGAAAGCATATAAGTAGTATACTCATTTTAAATATAGGTACTTGAAATGCAATACGAACGAGATATTCGTCGATATTATGTCGACATCATTAGAAGTACGTATTCATACTTATGGCTTCACTCTTCGAAAATCCAGTTTCTATAGACGTGAAATGTTTCATTTAACTTAATTATATACCGCATTAATAAACTGGGGCCCAATGCGGGGCCCCAAGTGTATAGGTATGCTGCAACTAAACAAGAAGTTGTAATTCTTCTTGTATGAGGGCTCCCTCAGGGATGATTCCATCATGAAGATTAAATTTAAATACCTTTATACCTTAAAAAGATTCGCCTGAAAAATGTCATAATCATTTTGTTCTGTTGTTAAACCACCCAATGTACAGTTCTTTTGATTTAAATCCCTGCCACATTTAAAATAAATTGATTTTAAATGACAGTTAATTAAATGTAGGTATGGCTGCTTGTTCGTCTGATTTATTTATATACCAACAAAGTAATTTTGTTGCCAAATAGACATTTACTTGCATTGTGTACAAAATTTCTATTAATGACTTGTAAACGATGATTTAATGAGCCCAACCTGAATTACTCACCACACCCAATGCCACAAATAATAGCTGACAGGCTGTCTAGAAGGTTTCATGTTAAATCCACAAGGAGACATGTATCTAGATACTCCCACACTCAATGAACCTACATAACGTCATGAAATTAGAGTAGTTCTTTTTTTTAATATCCTGGTTATCTTGCTACGTATTAAAGTTTCGCAAAATATATACCGTGAAGTATTGGGCTACTTTTTGACACTATAACTGTTAGCAGACTGTAGGCCACGAGGGTCTAAATACATTTTAATTGGGTTATCCGCCATCGCATACTCCGTCAGATTAATGAATCACAGTTAGTGACTTGTGTCACAGCCCAAAACGGCGGTCATCGTTATGTTTGAACTCGAATACACTCTAGTTCAAAAATGATGCTCGCCGTATCACTGATACTGACTCACTAGTCAGTTCGAGCGATGCATTACAACATAATTCTCGCAATAGATACTATCGACGATGTCTTTGTTATTCGGCGGAATTTCGCACACAGCATACAGCACCAGACCAGGAACACCCAACACCGAGCCCGAGCCCGAGCCAGCGCACTCACTACTCATTCACTTATTCCAAATGACGAAGCGGCAGAGAGTGACGGTGAAGCGTCAGAAGTAGGATCGCGTGAAACTCGCCTATCACCCTGAGTGCTGCCTGGAATGGCAAGCAATCTTTATATGAGTAATGGAATTCCGTACGTATTCAGCCTCCGGCAGTAAATAGCGATGGCAACATTCGAGCACAATTCTGCCTGCTTCTGCGAAGCGATCCAACATCGATGTTTGTAAAGTCGCTGTGACGACTCACAGCATACACACTACACACATCATCATTATGGTGTTGTTGTTATTGTGCTTGATTTTTTCATATCAATACATGACGAGAGAACTGTCACCGACTACGATGACACGACGCGTAATGGCTTTGGTGTCACTTGGATGGTCGTTAACTGCGTATGAATAATTAATTGGCTGTTAAATGACAATCAGCAAAATGAAGGGTGTGTTTATCTTCCTGTGAAACTGAATAGTGTTTGTTTGGAAACAGAGATTTCGTATTTATGACATTTATGACCAGACACATAAAATGACGTTTTATCTATGGCTTACTGTTTTTGGCAAACAAGACTCGGGCGTCGGGCTTGCTAATTGTTTTTTTTTGTTCTTTTTTCTTATGTCTAACATCAGAACGAACACTCGAAACAGAAATCGAGGTCACACATTTGATGAGATTTATTGGTTTATAAATATGTAAAATGCTGACTCAGAGCTAAAAATTTTTGAACACAAAAACAAAAATTTTAAAATAGCGTCAAATTGACATTGAATGAAGTAATTAACACGGATGTTCCAGTTTATAATTTTTTTTTTCATTTTTTTTGCGCGAATGGCTTTGCTTGTGGCAGACGAAATGGAAAGTGTTAATTTGGCTGTTTTGTTCAGCTTATGGTATTTGTGTTAATGGAACATAATTGAGTTCTTATTAAGGTTAGATATATTAAATGTGTTGAAGCGTTTAAGTTAAAGAGCTACACGTTGATAAATTGCTGAGAAAGTATGGTTTTTAGGATTCCAGGTAACTGGTAACTGGAATAGACATGAATTATATATTTAAACAACATTTCTTTCGTTAAGTTTCCAAACATTAAAATAATTCATTGTTGAAAAAAATTACCACCGAAGTAACTGTCATTGCTTTTTTCATCGTTTTCTTTGAAGCTTAGCACATTGTCCGACTGGAAGTGAAACTTTCAAACTTTATTGCCAGCATGGATTTAATTTGTCAACATACCATAGCTTCTGTCATTTATAGTGTGTAAACTCAATCTTAGTTTTATTAGAAAGAGATTAAAGCCATATCTGCAGCGTAGCGTAGCGTTAACAAACACATTATTTTTGACAATGCGTGACAAAATAGCAGTTAAGACGGTATGCCGACTTCCCATACATATGCGACGACGTCAAAAATGATCTGTTTTTGTGCAGATGAAAAATAAATAAATTTACTAGTTAGGATGTGTTTTATTTTTGCGAAAACATAGTTTTTATACAAGAAAACAAACAATAGTAAGAAAAATCTGACTTGACAAAACACCAAGATGTCGTCAACTGACAATCTGATACTGAGCATAGCTGATATTTCTGTGTATAAGAACTTATGACATTGACGTTTGCGATAGTTAAGTTTGCTGATCAAATGGGTATGTTTGATTTGTGGAACTCATTTCCTGCAGAAGGTTTGAAGGAGATTTATTTAAAATCTAAAATTATAATGGCAATTGCGTGAATTTGATATTTTTGTCACTTGTCAATAACTGTTTTTATTTTTAACTGAACTAATCGCAAAAGAAACACGTTTCACAATATTTCCCACGTAATGTTTTGGATTTTAAATTGTGCTACACTTTGTACAAATCTTACGAAACCTGAAAAATACAACTTTTGTCAAATAATTTGTTTAATATAAGAAATAAAACGCTGTGGAAGGCAAATGTTGTGAAATTTAGGGTAACGTTTTAATATGGAATTTTAATTTCTATTCGAACAATACACTGAACCATTAAAAGCGAAACTACCTATGCAATCCAATTACCTTCTTTTTAAAATCATTGAAATTACAAAAATGTTTCTTGTCTTTTATTGTTTTATTATCAGTTTCCTAATGAAAAAGCCGCTTGCGTCCCCCTTATAAAACGTTTTCCACATAATACCCACTCAGCAAGGAATGCCCACCGCGATACACTCTTGAGAAAACTTCTGACGCACTACACGAATGTGGAATCCCTTACCGAACTCTGTTTTTCTTTCATTTCTATTTTAATGTCCAAATGTTATATCTTCTACTTAATTCTTCCTCTGTTTATTAAGTATTCAAACGGCGCGCGTTAAGGACTATTTACATGAGAGCGACCAACGAATTGACGAACAAATCAGATTTAAGCATTTATACAGCTAATTTCTTGGCTAAAACGTGACCGCTCGATAGAGATTGAATTTTAAAATAAATAAGTTTATTAAAATATGCCATTTCAATTGTTTAAATAAATCAAATTGTATAAAATAAATTGTTCACCGCGAGCTACAAAGTGATTGCTAATAACTGTCAAACTCTATTCGCGTTCCACATACCATCCACATCGCAACGAATAAATTATTGGTGCGAGACTAACCTCAAAATCTCACTGTTCAATTGTGATATACGGACATGACGTTCGTTGTTCGCAACGAATAAAATAAATTGCATGTGAATGAAACGTCAAAATGGACGAATGTTCGTTCATTCGTTGGTCGCTTTCATGTGAAAAGTCCTTTAAGCTTAAGATATTATGTGTAGACGTAACCCCTTCAATGCACGTTAATTATGAACAAAATTAAGCTATTCCGCGATACTTAAGTTATGTTCCTTGCACTGAAAAATATGAAATATGATGTGGAAGCCATTGTGGAACTTATTTCTTTTTTATTTGGCATAATGGTGTATAAGGATTTCTGCATAAGCAAATTGGATCTGGAACCGTCAAAATAGCAAGACACAAAAAATCAAAGTCACATAAAGTGAAAACAATTCCGTGTTCAACACAAGCAGGTCTTGTCTTGCGGATTCGGCTCCGGCTCCGTTTTCCATTGTGTTCATGTATTTATGCTTAAAGATGATTGTCAAAATGTGAAAAGATCAAACTTGGAAATTTTTTTGTTTGGCATTGCTAACAAAAATTTTTGAAGTGGCTTCCGAAAAATTTGATGGGTCGTTTCTACGCGCCGTTTGTAAGTTTCGTTTGAAAATCTTAGCTTCTGATTTTTATTGTGCTTCTGTAATTTGGTAGAGGATTAATAACTGAAATTTTTGTTGATATCATGCGTTTATAGAAAAGTTGAACCATAAACAAAAAATAGTTTATTTGTTAACGGAAAAAAGAACGTACATAATTCAATAAGTATGCTTCGTTAAGTCCATTTTTAAATAATAATTTTATCTAGAACGTTAGCTTAATTATTTTTAAATTATAAGTCTTGCAAGACCTCGGGCTTAGCTAACAAACTAGAAATCAATCAAAATCCAGCTTATATGCTTCCATCAGTATATCTATCTACACAGAGTATTTAAATTTCCATCTAACTTACAGTCGTAATTTTATATAGATGGACATGGAGAATGACTTTCATCAAGATTGAGATACAGACACGTCGTCGTCGGTCGTCTTCGTCGTCATCATGGTCTTCGGATAGTATAGTTGATGGTCGAATACCTAGTTGACCGGTGCAGTGTTGTGTGTAGTCGAAGAAAGCCGCCACTGACATTACTTCTCGTAACTGGTCATTTAGTTGTCTGACGATTATACAAGCCTGGATGTGGTATTTTCTCTTATCTAACTAACGATTTGGAAAATTTTCGAATAGTGTGCGGTTCAAAGAAAGGCGGAAAAAAGAGGCTAAATGCCGTATAGTTAGGTATGCCACGATAATCTTTCAGAAGAGAAGAAATTTAGTCTGCAGTGGGCATTTTGTGGGATTTGAAAATTAACGGTTGAGATTACACAGACTGCAAGGATTGCTCTTTGATGATGATTGTCAGCGTGGTGTCACCATAGGGGAAAAGTGTCAATTGCAGCTATATAGTGGGTATTTGAGAAATTTAATGGATATTAAACGCTTTTCCTGTTTGGATGTGCTTGAAGTGATAGGACACAGATAAGTTATTGAACCAGTATCGGTGATATCGAAAAGAAAGTATGCATTTTTGTATAATGCTCATGGTTCCTCAATAATCAGAAAAAAGCAATTATGCGCCTTTGTTGCATCAAATGTGCAATACAGTCTCGTAAAATAAAATGCAAAACCAAATATATACAAAATTCAAAGATTCTGGGAAGTCTACACTCATAGATATCGGACTACTTGATCCAAATCTTTTTTTTTTTAATTAATACTCCTACAGCACTTCAATTTCTTAAAAAAACAAAGTATTTCATTAAACGCTAAAAAATTCTGGGTGGAATAATCATATGTCTCCAACGTGGAGGAAAGTCTGATCGGAACCCATGGGTTGTGGTAGGTGTGAAATGAAACAACGAAGTGTAAAACTTTATCTTAAGAAGCTAACATTTTTTCTACACTTGGCTGCTTAGTACTTATACCATACTTAAAATGGTTGAGAAAATGTATAGTTTACTATTACCTACAATTACAGTGGAGCGGAAGTAAAACAATCAAGAACACCAATAATACAAATAATGAAGAGTACTAACAACACAAAAACCCCAACAATCGGTGGAAACCTAATTAAAATTTTCTTTGTTCCGACTAGCTTCTAGGTGAGTTTACTCAATAAAACACTTATTCCCAATACATTTGACACTTGGACACTTTATATGAGCTTGCTCCCAAAATGTAAAGGGCATGTCCAACTACAGAATGAACTAAGTCCCTTCTGTTTACTTTAATCCAAGAGATCATTCCTTATTCCCGAGTGAACTAACTCCCATTGTTTATAAAATCGGACTTAAGGCATTTCCAAAATCTTTTTTTAATGGTAGGTATGGACATAAAAGTAACATTAGTCTTAATTAACATTTTCCCCCAAAATTGTGAACTAGGTCCCACTGCCAAATTGGACGATATAATTTGGTTCTAAGTTCATATTGGATACTGGAGTTTAACTCTTTTGAGTGCTAGGTCTAGGTCTAGGTCGCTCCACTACCATGTCTTTTTTCTCAAAAATAAAATGTCTTTAGCATAGGTACTTACAAACATGATTGTCAAAAAATTAATGAGCTCATCGAAATTTCTCAGTAAAATAATCAGCGTTTGGTCATTAAAAATATAAAGTGATTTCCCCAGACATAAGTACACACACACATACAAAGTTAAATTATTTTTGTCGAATATTCATGACAAATAACAATTAAATAATTGAAATTCAAAAAGTTCATTAACCGCAACATTTTTTTTTTCTTTTAAATTTGAAATTCACAGAGTCTAGCTATTTTGGTTTATTGACGTTGTCGTTGTCAGTTGTCACAAAGCATGCATAGCTCGTGAGAACGCCTCTCTAATTTTCAATCAAATCATTTGCCAAGTATGAGTATTTACTTTACTTTACGATATCGGTTTCAAGTTTTCTTATCAAATATTCATATTCTTTTGTTTAAGTGTATTGTTAATACTCTTGGCCAACAAAAAAACATATCTTTATCAAAAACAATTATTTGAAAATAAGGCGTCTGTCACGGAACCTCACACATATCAGTGGTGGAGATACCACAGTCTACCGGCTGTAGATTACATTTTATTGATATTTTTGTTTATAAATAATAAAAAAAAAAATATATCTACAAAATGTTCGCATTGTGGTCATATTTTTATGTTGAGTTCACAATATCTAAGGTTTGAATATAGTAAAATAAATCACATATTTAACTGTGACCCAAATTGTCAAGTTTTATGTCATTTCTCTGACAGTTTCTGTTGGTTAGACCATGATAGCTGGCCATATCGCTAACGATTGAACAGGCAGTTTGCGGTTTTTCGAAAATAAATATATACTGTTATATAACCTCAAAATTGAAATATGTCATCTTGCGGAATAGTTGGCTGGAGGATCCCTGTTGTTTTAGCTTCAAGTTTTCACTGATACCAGTTTTCATTTTTCCTACGTTTTCATATCGGTTTGTGGTTGTTCAAAAATCCTGATATTAGAAATTTGTTTAGCAAACAATAGTCCAATAATAAATAAAACTCAGTTGTGACACTCTTGGGAAATGTGGCTGCAAACATGATGTTCAGCAAGGGGCTCATGTTGGCCCTAATATCATTAAGATTGCTCAAAAATATTTCTTCACTTCAGTGCAAACTTAAGTTGGAAGAAATTGTTGCAATCTAGTACTTTCGAGATGACTTAAAACTAGAACAGTTGCATCGGTTCGTGAAAACACATTTATCTAATCAGACTTATAGGGTTTTCATACCGAGTTGAAAACGCGGTAATCGGCAAAAAGCTTAACAAATCCGGAAAAGCATTCCCACCGAACATTTCAAGTTTTCGTTTGACTTTTTTTATACAGTTGACTCTCCCTAAGTCGAACTCTCTCTATATTGAACAAGATTCTTGGATTTTTTATTTCGGTTACACACAAAATTAAAAATGTTTTCCATAACTAACAACGAACAAAATCCAAAAGAGTTTCTACCTATGCTGCAAATTTCACTGAAACTCCTTCTAACTCAAACAAATCTTGGTATCAAGTGAACGTTTAACTCAGGAGGAGTACACTGGTATATTCCAAAAGCTGTTTTTTTGTTTGACGTTTATGCGCTGGATAAGTTGCTAAATAACAATGTGGTGTGTTTCCTTAAATAGTTTTTGTATCCTACCAAGTTTTTTAGCAAAAATGTATGGTAAAACTTGTGTTGGGGTTCTCAACGAAAACCGTGTATTCGGAGTGAAAACCCTATTAGTTTATCCGGAACTTTTTACAAGACAAGCTTTTATATAAAAGTTTGAAATTCTACCAAGTTATTCCAAATTAAAAAAACATTTTCCCAACGACATTCAAAATAACAGCTTCCATCATCTATTATTTGTCAAGTGAAGAAATCTATACAACTTGATACATACACAGCTGGTCAAAAAAATAGGTGCAATTATTTTTTTTTATATAAACTTAATTTTTTTAAATGTTTTGTTTATTTAAATATTATTTTAACATTAGTTTTCATTGGACTATCAATACTTAATGAAATATTAAAAATATTTAAGGCTTTTAAAATAAGTAATTATAAATTTTATACAATAAAGCCGACGGTGTAGACATTTGCGCTTGGACAAAAAAATAGATGTGTCTTCCTAAATTATGAATAATGATAGTTTGAATGCAAAATTTGTTGTATTTTATAATAATTTTCGTTTACCATTCTCTTATAACCCGAGTATACGACATTGTTATCCAAAACTTTTTAAAGTCAGCGTGGTATTAACTATACAAACTTTTGGCATCTTTCTTGGGGTATAGAATACCATTTACTCTGAACAGCATCCCACAATCGGTTCCAGTTTGGAAAATATTGGCATCCTAGTTTCCGCTTAAGCTCATTCCTCAAGTTCTCAATCGGGTTGAGATCTGGGATTGACTTGGCCATGAAACAATTGAAACTTCTTTCTCTCGATACCACTCTTTCACAAGATTTGCCATTTATGTTTCTGATCGTTTTATCCTGCTGAAAAATCCATCGGAGAGTCATGTTTTCTTCGGCAAATGGAAGCATGATATCTTCCAAAATATCCCTAATAACCTTATTTGGTCAAGATGTAACTTATACGGAATATAGGAATTAGGGCCCACACCATACTAGAAAAAACGGACCCAGACCATAATATTTCCTCCTCCGTGTTTAATCGTCTTTTGGGTATAGCGAGGGTGATAGTCCTTTCTTTTTGGTCGCCTGAAATACGCCCAGAATCTGACGACAACATATAAATTTTTGTTTCGTCACTCCCGAGGATATTGCGCTATTTTTTGGTCCTTCAGGTCCGCTCCAACTTCTATGGCTAAGATATGAAATTTAATTACACCTATTTTTTGACCAGCTGTGTATATGTATATATGTAGGTCACAATGACTTTTCAAAACAAATAATATTATGAAAGTGTCATTCAGACTGTTTTACAGACTTTAAGTTATTACTTTTATTACAAAATGCTAGCATCGACATTAATATACTTTTGAGAGCATTATTAACATCCTGACATCCTTAAAAATCAACAAAACTATTTACCAACAATTCCTTGTTAGCTAAATGAAATACGTCTCTCAATTTGTATTGTTTCATCCAAAACTTTGAAACTTTGGTTATGATAAATGGACTTCAATTATGTTACCTGTCAAACAAAAGTAACAGTAATTTTTTGACTTTAGGTACAACAATCTTTTCATCCATTTAACTTGACCCAAATCAATTTATTAAAATTGTAAGTAGTTATAGGCATGAGTTTCAAGAGTGAGAGTACAAAAAAAAAACATTTCTTTTTTCAAATTCCCCACTACGGTAAGTCAAACTTGAAACTTTTAAGTATTTTTCAATATCTTCGAAACAACAAAAGAAAAGAAAAGTGAAAGTGTTTAGTTATGAAATGGAGGAACAAAATAAACCCCGCCACGAGGTGAATTCAAAATGAAATGGTTGACCTCGAGGCTTGATTTTTGTTTCAATTAAATTATAAGAGATTTTTGTTTTGCGAAGCCGCCATAAAACGAAAGTATGTATATGTAAATCGAATAAAAATTGAGGTTAATCATTTACAAAAGTTTTCGAGCTTAAACGTCGCGTCGCGTCGCCACGAAAACAATGCAATGACAGTTAATGTGGGAGTGAATTAAGCTTGTGAGAGCGCTTTTGTTGATGATCACGACTCTTTAAATTGATGCAAACGAAGAAGGTAGATCAAGAGACTGCCGCAAATCGGTTTGTTTGATTTTAATCTTAAAACATAAAACATAACAGAAAGATCAATGTCGTATCTTTGACATTTTGACCATGTGAAAAACCAAATCAAAACGCGTGACAGTTTCATTTTTGTAGTGAAATTCTTGATATGATTTGGAGAAAGAGAGTAGTTTTTGTACCGCCCACTTTACAAAAGAAAAAGTTGGGTTCACACATGTCAGCATAAAGGACATGTCACTTTTTCATTTTCCGACAGCTGTCATTTACGTAACATGTTTTTCTATTTTCCAGAACAGATGGCAAGCAAACATGAAAAGTGTCTTATCTCGGAAGTGTGAACAAAATTTAACGCTAGTTTATTTTGTGTAATGTATGTAGAATGCAATGTGTGGTGACTCGGATATTTATTAAGAATTTCATTCACCACATTTTGATTTGATTTGATAAATATTAATTTACTGAATGTCAAAGAAAATCTAACTTGGAGTGCAACCAGATGGGCCAGATATTCGAATCGCATTTTGTATCGCCCGTATACAACAATGTCGCAGAAATAGAAAATTAAATAGCTGTGGTGAGTATGTGTAAAGGATTCTCTTCCGTTTTTAAAACATTAAAACAATGAACTTTAATTCAATGCAAATCAATTGCAAAAGGATGTTTGCGTATTACGCTTAAGGAAATTCACCATCTGTCAACATCGATTAAACATAATCTTTTGAAGCCAAGAAAATAGTTGCATCAAACTTATAAGGAAAAGTACTAAAATTTTGTGTTGGTAGTCAGCGAATACAGCATTCTTAAAAAAAAACCTACTAGAGAGAGAGTATCTCAAAAGAAAAAATTTATATGTAAGAACAAATAATTGGCACTTTTTTGCTCTGCTCCCGTGGTGTCAGTATATACAGCTCTTTTTATCTTCCCTCGACGCCTTACCTCTTTTTTCTCTCTCATGTAACGAAATGTTATTATAAACGTAATGCGTTAAAAAATTCAACTTCAAAATCTGACAGTTCAATAGAAATTAAAGGCATTAACAAAGGAGTCACTCATTTTTTAAAAGACGTTGAGGTCTGTCCTATTTACCACGAACTTTAAAAATATAAGTTTAGTAGCTTAAAGATCTGGGTGGATTTTAATTTTGTTTTTTTATATAACTACATCTATTTTGTGTTATACTCTTTTTGAGAACACAAAATAAATGCTATGTATTTATTTTGATACTAACCAAGTGGTGGATTCATGCATTAATTCACCTTAATGACTCAGTTCCGAAATTAAGGATTTTTAATAAAAAACACTCACTTCCCCAAGGACTGTCTTGCTGTATCTCGATACAAGTTGACGTTTAACGAAAATATGAGCACTTACATTTGTGCTCATATTTTTGTTAAACGTCAACTTGTTTAATTTATATTAAACCTCGCCTACACCTGCGATATTAAAAAATAAGCTAACATGCATAGTATACATAGCTTAGCTATGTACCTAAACTATTGTTGCAGTGGGTGGTTGTGGTTATATGGTTTGCATTATGACACCATCTCCTAAATTTAGGTCAGGCGAAATTCACATCATTCATAGGAAAATCGTTACTTAATTTTTGTATTCTACAAAGACTACAAATTCAAACACCGCAACAAATAAAATGAAAGCAAAAGTATAACAGCATCGTTGTGTAATTTGTTTTCGTTTAGTCGCAAGTTTTTTGTTTTCTTTCTGTTTTCCCTATAAGTTTTTAAGTTATAACTCTTACCGTCGAAATCAATGAGAAAATTTTAATTCGGTAACAATAGATAATTTTAAATAATTATTCTCATTTCACCTCAGACATATCATTTCCAACAAATTAGTGTCAATTTTCAACTTTTTGACAACTAAAGTGGCATAAAAATAAAATTCAAAAACGTAATATGCAAATGGAGTAACCTTTTTTTTATTTGTTTTAAAAAAATACAAATTTATATGAATTTTTGCACGTCTTACTTGCGTGGTCAGCAGTGCATATCGTGCTTGTGATAGAGTTGAATACCAAACATGAGAAATAAACGACATTCGCATGAGGCCAACATGAATGTCTAATTCGCGTCAAAAAATTATGGAATTCGCTTTGCAAAAATAGTGAGGAAGGCCAAATGTTTGTTTTTGTGTGTTGCTTGTTGAGAATGTTGTCTTTGATTGAAATGCAAAATAACGTTAAAAGGTAAACTTGTGCTTGGAATTTGTATTTTTAAAAATGAACGGGGAAATGAAATGCGGAAAAAAAACAAGTGAAACTAGATCATTTCGGAGTTATTTTTAACCAAACACTTTACGCATTGATTGGTTATTTATTTGGTAAACAGCGTATAACAGTTAGGACAGAAAGAGTTTGCGGTTTGAGGCTACAATGTGTACAGATGAATTGTTTAGCATTATAATAGAATCAATTAATGTATTAAGATAGGTACCTATCTAAAACTTGAAATTATTTATAAGACCGCAGCAAAATTCAAGAAGGCGCTTCAGAAGTGGCATTAGAAATTGACATTTTGACATTTGCCCATTTCAACCCACTTCCGACGTAATGAGGTTGCAAATTTGAAGTCGTTCAACACCAAACCTTAATTTAGTACAAATTCAATTTGAGGACGGTATGACAATTGAATGGGGTTATGCTAGAAAAAGGAAACCAGTTTTGGTGAAGATGGTGATTGCAAGTTTTAACTCCGCAATTGGCGCAAAGTCACCCTTACCACTATCAATGCTCCGAAGAACGATACTTACTTTGTTGGAAAACAAAAACATGTTCTTTGCTCAACTTACCTAGGTCTACAGCAACATTCCAAAAGGAGATGGAGTGGGGGATCTCAATGCCAAAGTGGGAACAAAGTAAACCTTGAGAGTTATATGGCAAGACATAACCTGGGCCATCGAAATTAAAAATGGTGGTATACTTGTCCATTCTCATAACGCTCCTAAGCCGGTGGTAAATATAACCCAGTCTTCATAAAAGTCCTGCCACAAGCTCACCAATGATTGAGGAGATCACTTTGCAATGTAAGGAATGAAGGATCAATCAAGCTACAAACGTCTTGGGAGAATTGGCACCAGATTGGACTTATTGGCGGAGATCGCGGAATATACCGCAAGCAGAGGTAACGAAAAGTTGCAGTTATTGAAGGTCAAAAAATTCGAATTGCTTAAATCAAACCCACCCTTGGCAGCCTGTATTTATTTATTACTCGTGTAAGCTATTTGAACAAAATAAACATTTCATATGAAATGGAAAGACGGAGTTATCGTCCAGCTCCCGACGAACGGTGATCCGAAGAACTTCAACAACTGGAGTGGTATCACATTTTTGTCTGTGTTACTGAAGTAAATGACAATTAACTATCATTTTCGAGAGGAAAAAATCAAAGATCGAGGATCGAGGTCAAGAGGCAACATTAGTAGCAATGTCATCTGGGGATCGGTTGGTACTAGAGTACGAGATACGATTGGTACTATTATAAGTGAGTCGTACATACGTTTCGTTTTGCGGAGGAACACCGTTCCAATAAATTTGTAGTGTGACAGGGAGTTAGATAGGGAAGAGAGTTTTGGCCGCAGAGGGTACCGATTTAACAACTAAAGCCATTTGGACATGGGGTTTAAGCAAACGGAGCTGGAGTCCTTATCAAATAGATCACTCACTTTAACAAAATGCAAAAGCAGCTGGTTTAAGTATTTACTCCAAAAAGTGAAAATAATGCACACCAGTCGCAACCAACTACTGGAAATTATTGTGTGACAGACGACTACCGAAGAGGTCACGTAGTTTCACTAACTGAGTAGTTATCTGTCCCTTGAAGGTATGGAACAGACTTGATCTTCAGCAAAATACCAATGAAAACCTGATGTCAACTTTCTTTAAAGCTTTTTTCACAAAAAAAAAAAAACACTACACACAAATTTCTTTTTGTCATAAACTCGCTGAAAACTCTGTTAGATGAACTTTCATTTTAAATTTTCTCCTACACCAAGAGTTTCGGCGCTGCTCCCTCGAAGTTTGATCGTAAACTAAAAACTCGAACATCGTTGTTTAATTTTAATGTCAGTCATCACAACAAAAGTTACGCCCAAAAAATATCTATCAAAACCAAAATACCGGCTCCTTCCTGGTTAAGCATCATTGGAGTCTTCGAATTCGAGAGACCATTAGGCAGGGGTACACTGGTCCACCCATATGAAAGGAAGCAAACAACCTCCTTTTATATCACCAACGGCACCTCCTTTTATATCCACCTTTAAAATTTCTTTAAATAACACGCGAACATACAAAAAATTTATACAAACCGAATGCGCCGTTATGTCAGTTAATGTATGTGTCTGCACATTACTTGTATCTGTAAGATATTTTAATGAAACTTTATGACGGTATGCAAGGAGCTTGTCCAATAATTTTCGATGGACCATCTTGACGTATGCCGCGTTGCGGTTCGGACGCTCGCTGTGCCGGCCGCCACCGCTTATAGCTGCGCTACTCTTCCTCGTCCACCCGCCCGTCATCACCATTTGGCTAGAGTATCTATTGCATCGCTTGCTCCCCCTTCTCCTCCCGTTTCAAAAGGCTTTTCACATCAAAGACCATAATTTTCCCAAGGAATCTATTAGGAAGGTTGTTTTTTTCTTGCTTTTTTTCTTTGTTTGGTTTGCACGGAGCTACAAGTGCGCATGTGCACCTGAAAGTTATTCGATCTATGCATTATAAAGGGGATTCCATGTGCATCGTAGATAAAGGTATAGCCATACAAGGAATTGCAGTGTTTTATTTATTTTGTTGTTGTTCCTCTTTTCATGTGCACAACTGTCACACACTGTTTGTATACGGTTTTTGAGCCAAATTAACTTTTATTTCTTTTAACTTTTTTTTTAAGATGTATGCAAAGATTGCGACTGTTGTGAGCTTGTGTGTGACAAGCATTAAGGAGTGGCATTTTTTTTTGCGTTCGCAGTGACATCTATATGTGACTTTTAATGCCTGTTCTTTGCCAGTAGTTCTTGGGTGAAAATAAATTAAAAAGCTGAAACCTATACTACCTTAGTCGAAGTGCAAGGAAATAAGTTGGTCAAAGTGGGCAGGTAAGGATGTAAATGAATCAGATAACAACATTTAATTTCGGCATAAAATTTTTGAATGTATAAATAAGTGCAGAGAACTAGTTTGGGGAACTAGAACTGGCCTCTTGAAAAAACTAAATCACAATAATACAGTTCCCACGTTGGGCGCCATTGTAAATTCCCCAATAGCTTTGCGATTGTAAAAGAGTAGTTTCTCAAATTAATTTAGGAGCATGAACAGTGGCGTCAAAGATAAATCAAACAGTAAAACAGGAGTATGTTGTATGAATGTGGCCTGGAGAACTGGGAGACTGATTCAATGAAATGAAATGAAATTAGGGAACTATGATGCCCGATTTCAAAAACGCCAGATGAATGACTCAGCGATATTTTGGAGCAGACAGTCTCCTTCTGCAATATCTCTTTTATCTCAAATCTTACAGTCCAAGCAACACCGTGCACTTGTGTTGTGCAATTGGCGAATATAGTTAATCCCCTAAATACACCATAATGGCGACCATTTACGTACGTCAGGTGTCGTGCACTTTGGCTAACACGAACAAGAACGCTCGAGACAGACGACATTTTAGGTGATGTGATTTGTGCACCTGGGTAGTGTGCGTTCGCATGAACTACTGTCGACAGTTTCCTCAGTATCGACACTTCTTGAACAAACAAATGTCGATACAGGCTGACAGGGAAATACCCTCAGCATAAATTGAGTAATAGCGGTACTGACTATGAAGAGAGATTTTGAATCCCTTTGACCCCCCCCCCCCCCCCCTTCCGATTATGCTGGATATGTGAATAGATACACCCTTTTTTTAATTACATATACATATATCGTTTTATATTATTTGTATTCTTTGGGCAGCACTTCACTTAAAAATTTTTTTTTCAGAATGTGTACTCATTCCCACGATATGTGAAACCTATTGGGTCACAACAAGGAATCCTCTGCAGTATGAATTATTAATCAGGTCCTAGTGTGATCTAAATGATGTATGGTTAATTGCTTGAATACCAAATTATAATTCCCCTTTAAATACTACACCGGTATCTATCGTACACTCAACACCACCAGCAGAGAGCGCATTAATCGCTTTGAATAGCGTTGCATGTCCGTATAATTGGCAAACACAGAACGAGTGCGATACTTTTAGGAAGCAACTTTAAAGAGTTGTTACTGCCTTGGTACCACACGTCCACACCACCGTTTGTTGGTGAAAAGTGAAAGTACTTTGTGCTTCGGCGCATTCACATTGGCACCTTGCATCCAACGTCGCATTGCCTCTCGTCGTTGGTCTTCGTTTCGTTGTCTTCACTCTTCGTGTGAAGTTGATTGCACGCGCGCGCACCTCGCAAATGAAAATAGAAAAAAAAAAAAAAATAAAAAAAAAAACAAGTTTGAGAAATTGCCCAACAAAATCCTGTCTTATGTTGGGTTCTTCGCCTTGCCTTCTGGTTTGCATCTATCCTGACCTAAGTGCTCACCTTATGGAGATTCTGGAAAGAAAATCTAGAAAACATTTTCTAGATGACCCCCTGCCGCCTATAGGCGATAAAATGTACTTCTGCGAGGCACCTCAATCAGCTGCACTATCAAGCGCGATTGTTGATGACCCCCGAGGTGCAAACACAAAACTTTCTGACTGTGGATATTTTTCTTAAACATAAAAATGGGTGTTGGTCAAATGGAAAATTGATGATGGGAATTACATGTTCAAGATATTACCATTAGACGCAGTTATAATACTTCACCACATTCTTTATTAGAAAGTTAATTGCGGAATTGGCGGCGTTGGTGGTGTGGTGATCGTTGGTGTAGGCATAGGAACCATCAGTGTCATTACGTTGACTTACCAGTTAAAATTTCTTCTCTGAACTTTGAACAATTTTCGGAAAAACTTTCAAGCGAAAACACTCACCTGGAAAGAAAGGAAAATATTTTGCATTAATACATTATAACAAGAGGCTTTTTAAATGAGTTAAGAAAATATAATTATATATATATATATTTATGTATACATAAAAGGGTTGTTGATTGTATGCTTTGTAACAGAAGAAGGGCAGACGTACGTTTGTCGTTGCACTGCTGTTATTGGTATGCTTCCATGCATCCTTTAGTCATGAGCATGACAAATTATTTGCCCCGTGAAACACAAAATAGAGAAACCTGGGTCCAAAAATTGGCGCCCAACGTGGGGTCCTATTGTTGAGATTAGAGTTACACAAAAGAACTCATTTAGGGAAGAAAAAGAGCCTTGTGACGATAGAAGTGTTACTGCTGTTCCCTAAGCAATTTCCATGAGGAAAACTGTTCCACAAAAAATCTAGGCCTCATGTTGGGCGCCACTTTGATTTCCACGAATAAGTTGTTTTTCAGTTATTAATTAGCAGTTCCTCTGTTAAAATAAAGATCATGGCCAGTATCTTAAGAGAAACATCAGGCTGTGGTTCATATGTTCAACGTGTCGAAGAGTATTGTGAAACTACTTTTTAAAAGAAAAGGCACTTTAACTACTCTACATGGACCGAGAAAAGTGTTCCGGGATTAACAAGATCAGCATCTTGACTATTTCGAAATTCAACGATATTTTAATGTCTTCAAGACTGGCGGTTAATGGGTTGAAAGTCCAAAGGAAACAAAGAGGTCAACTGTTAAGAAGAAATATCTGTTTGGAGTAATGGCCACAACTGAAGTATCGTGAGAAAAAAAAGAGAGATGGAAGGATCTGGTTGGTGACTTATGCTTTAGGACATGTTTAAGAGTCGCTGCCGGCAGCAGATACCGAAAATTAAGATCGAGAAAGACTTTCACATACACTTTTTGATATCTGCGGAATCCTTTACACAAAAATACCATTTAAGATGAAATACAAATGAGATAACAACATATGAAACTTTAATGCACGTCACCCTAAATTGTTTAAAGTTAACATTTCGTTGCCTATAGAATCATTTACCAATAACTTCCATTTGCCAGTCTTAAATACTGCAAAACTTCCAAGACCTTAACCTTACTTAATAACACATTCATAAGCCAATTACATATGATTCTCAGTTAGAGTCTAAACCTAACCGCACCGTCTAAATGGAGATCTTCAAAAAGCACTTCATGCAAATTACCCCAATCATTATGTGAAGATCATTGTCATTGTTTAGTCCCAACCACATCGACCATAAATTGAAAAACGAATAATGACATGATAAACTTAACCTAGTAACGGATTTTCCGTCTTGTAATTCTGTTTTGTTCTGGGAGGCAACAAAGAAGCCAGTATCTAATCTACCAACCACTAAACTTACTGGCAAGTGGTTTCTTCTCCCCAAATTAGGTGAGTTTAATGTTGAAACTTATGTGAACGTATGATAGCAAAACCACAGACCCTCTGTTTTTTTTTATACGGTTTTACGGGACTATGATGATAAAGACAACAAAGGCAATGTCGACGAACGACAGTGCGCACAACTTGAAGCCAATTTGCCGAGTGCCCCTGTGGTGGTTTTCGGAACTCAATTATAAATATTCATGTCAGTGCGTCTAGCGTCTTCTAGAAACTATAGAAGCAAGAAGAATACATTGAATACGTTGTTTAAAGTGGTATAGGCAACGCAGTGGAAAAATTCTAAGTGAATCTTTTCTGCGAGAGATCAAAATATTTTACCCGGAAAGTAAAATTTCACGGAAAAGCGAATAAATTCGTAGTGTGTGGTGTAACAGCTTTTCTTGATCTGGGTGTTTCTGCTATTCGCTATTGTAATGCTCCAATGATCATGAGCGTAATAGGTATCTTGGTTGATCACTATGCATATGTAGTATCCATACGACGACGCGACGCTATGAGGAAGCATGTGCGATCGTCAGCGCGTGTACTGACGCCTCGTGTGAACAGTTATAAGACCAGCAAACATATACAAAGATACTATGCAAACTTTTTTCACACACTTTTCCAGCTCAGAGGTTAGTCATAGCAACCAAATGTAGTAGTTGTAAAAAAAAGAGCAACAACAACAACAAGTAGTAGAGTGCAAGCTTAGGAGGGATCTTTTCTATAACAACGGTAAAGATAATTGTATGGTCTTATGAGAGAAACAAGGAGCGGGGTAAGAGGCAAAATAAGACAATTGCTGCAATAATTCATAAAGGAATGAGGTCCGGCCTTGTCTTACTTGGATGAATCTGTGAAGTGCGCGCGAGCGAACGATTTTCGAGATAATTTTACTAATACAGTTTTTTTTTTTTTTTTTTTTACAAATTACGACAATCTATGCCATTGCTTAGTAGTCGAATAAACCTAGACTCAGGAGATGGTTGAAAGGACAAGAGAAGCTTTGCAGACTCTTATATATATGTTTTTTTGTACGATCGTATGAATTGCAATCTCTTTCTGACGACGACGACGCGACGCGACGTACTACCAATATAAATACACTCTCATGGCTGGAATTTGAAATTGGATTGAAATTATTTTTGAAATGTGGTACACGATTGTGTGAGAAATTTAAATTACGGTTCTGTGGTGATGGTAACTAATGGTGGCGGATAGTTGAATGGAATTTTTGTTTTTTTTTTTTAAACTTATTTGTGGTGTGTTTGTTAAGGCTGATGAAATCTTGAACTTCAAGGTTATGTTTTTTTTTATACTGGTGCTTCGAAGAGACTTGAATGTTTTTGTTGATGGTAATCTCAGATTTTAAGCGGCTTAAGTCTTAAAATCAACTCTCAAGTTCTCAACGCTGTGACTAGCAATATTTTAAAAAATAACTCTTCGGTGGCTTTTTGTTCAATGAATTAAGATGAAAATACTTTAAGTAGGATCAATATTGCTCTTAAAAAAGCACTAAGATTTAGTTTTGTATTGCAAGTATTAAACAAAATTTTTGGGGAAGTTGTGGACTCGTGACGTCTGGACATATATGCATGATGATTCAAACTTCAGACCAACGTTTATATATCGAAAAACAAAGACCAGGTGACAAGAAAAATCTCATAAAAATGTATTACCGTATAGATTTCGGACTCTATTCACGCATGCGAAAAGTACACAGCGGTGGAATTCATAAAGTGACCTTATTCCGCCATAATTGATTGTGTCCTCCACTGATTGTCACATTTTTCCAGTCCCATTTGTCTGCAGGATTAAGTTGTTAATGAAAACTGGAACTTAAGAAAGCTGGCCCACGTTGGGCGCCATTTTATTTTTCACAGCTTTGCAGTTGTAAAAGAGCAGCTCTTCCGAAGAAGAAGGAAAAAAATAAGAATAAAGAAGGAAAAAAACAACAATTTGCTAAAAAAAAAAAAAATGACGAACTAAATGAAAACACTTTTCTACTACTTCCAAAAGGGGAGGCGTTGCGGCTTTCTAAAGCAACTGTAGTATGAAGTATTATTTTGCGGAAAAAGACAATCAGATGTTGCCAACGCTTGTTGTTTAATAATAGGAATAGGAAAGTCTCCATTTTATTGTTTTACGTTTACTTTCTGTGTGGTCAGAAGCGGTTAATATAGTAAATGCAGAATTTTTTTGCTCGTTTTGCAGCCGCAAACTTCATTTGAAAAATATTTGTGAATCGGTGCCATAAGCTCAACGTTAAACATTCAAAACCATAGAAAACTACAAACTTTTAGCGCCTACATGCATATTTCTGTCACATTGGCGGCGCCAGCCGTCGATCTTTTTTCCACTTCGAGAAGAATCAACTGCCATTAATCTTTCTACTTTTCTAACCATTTTCACTCACAAGTAAAATAGGTTGCTATTGACGTGTGGCGTTCTATTTAAAATGAAGTGCAAAAAAACACACCACGAATCTGTCAGAATATGTTCAACATCCTCTCTTATGCTCTGTCTCCTGTTCCTATTGAACTCTCTATGAAATCCTCCTTCAACAAAAAATAAAATAAAAAAAAAACCATTCGACGGTTTTCTTCGCGCGATTGCACCGCGTGGGAATTCTTTGTCGTATATATCTTCTGCCATCTCCGAGCGCAACAATGCATTTGACTGATGCCGCCACTTAACGCAAGAAGACCGCAACAGGTGACGACACGGTCGTTGTTGTATGTTGGTAGATATAAGCTCTGTGAAGTATCAATACACGTTGTGTGTTCCCAAAGAGTGTTGCATTATTTACAAAGAAGCCCACCACACGTTCCACGACGCTATTAAATAATTTTATCACGTCTAAGCCCAGGTAAGCTGGTAGCTGGCCCAGAAAATGACGTCTCTCTTCTTCAACGTTTGCATCCAGGAACTTTGTTTTTTTTATTTCTTACGATAAAAAGATATAAATATATATACATACTGCAACAGTGAATGACTCAAACAGGAAACACAAAATGCTCCTTTCTCATGAGAGGTAGATAATATTTCCTCCAGGGAAACCGTTCATAAATCATCTGTCACCTTTTGACAGAAAAGGCTAATTAATCGATTAATTAGAATATGGTTAACGACAAATTGGCCTTTCGTGTTGCATTAATTTCGACATACTGCGGGCCAAAATGTTATCTACGATACGGACGAACCAATAAAACCAGCAACCAGTATCGTCAGCTGAATCACCACCGAGCCGCGTCGCGTCGGCCGCGCTGCGCCGCCTCCAGCAGCGATTGGCATATAAGTGAGAGCACCGCTCGAACCGTGTTAAGATACATTTCAAAATCCCAATAAATTCGAGTTGCGAAATTTGTTTTTGCCTCCGTTCAATGTATGTATATATTTCTCGTGGATACTAATGAATTTTAAAGATACTATGATGGCGGTTAAATGCCAAACCCTGCATTACTAAACAACAAATTAAAAGTTATAATAAACAACGATCTCTCGCCGTTGCAATATAGTTATATGTAGCATACACACCACACACAAGGTGATTGTTTGTGCTTTTTGCCCACAGATCACGAGCAACTACACTCTACACCGTGTTATGGCTTGTGGGGCTTCGATAAATGAAAATTCAATTCACCTCATCTGTCAGTTCGGCTTTGAATTGGTTTTAAAGTATAAAATCCATATGCGGGAGTGGTAAATGATCGTGCCCGGTGTACTTCAACAAGGCACTGTGGTAAACGAATCTACTTGTATGCAAGTGGGAGCATATGCGGTACAGAGAAAAAAAGCAACTAACGTCAGAGTCACAATTATTACCACCAACGCTATTGCATTTAGTTTATGGTCTTCACAAGCTTTGAAAATCGAAGGCCAAATTCAAGCCTTGGCTTACATTTGTTGCTTTGCAATTCTTTTATATATATATATATATCCACATGAGCGTGTTTTTGGTTATACAACGCAAGTGGAGGTGACTTTCATTTTCATGAAGGGACATTTTTTTGAAGGAAACAAAATGATTAGAAGAACTGATTTGAAGTTACAATGGTGAGTGGAATTCGCAGGTCGAAGGTGGAAGTTTTTGAGAAAGATGTTCAAATTTAAGAACTTTTATTTAGGTATATTATTCAATTGTTACTGCCCGTTCTATATTTTGACGATGTTTCCTCAATCCACAATCTAAAAAGGGACATCTTTTCCCAACAATAGTTAAGGCTAGAGACTAGACAAGCTGTTGGCTTCCTGAAAGCTTAGCTCGAAGTAATTAAAAATCCGCTTGGCTGAAGTCCTGACAAACTAACAAAAATTCTTCAAAATATAACCAAATAAAGGTCTTTGAAATACTTCAAAACAGAACCATGAGGTAAAAAAAACAGTTAAAAAAGAAAAAGGTACTTTTATTACTATGATGACAAAACTTGATATTCACAATATGATCAAACATCACAAATGACAAAACAGAAGCGTGTGTTTCAATTCAAACATAATTCAGAACGCCTAGAACACGCTCGGTTTAAATGACGGTCAGAGAGTGTTCAATATATGCTCTAGCTCTGATCAGAACAAGGAATTGACGAATTTTGTACCTTACCTTGATAGCTCAGGAATTCAACTACAAAGTTGTATTTCAATAAGAAATTTCCACAAACTGTCAGTGTCCAACAAAAAAGAAAACAAAATTATAATTAGGTAAATGACACGTGGTTATCAGAAGGAAGTTTTTTTCGAAACCAGCAGTTTTAACAAGTTAGATTATTTTTGTTTAAAATTGTTGACTGAGCGGAGCAATGAAGTGTCAAAAAATGCCGACAATCAAGTGCACAAAAATGATAAAATAAAGAATAAATTTTCTTAGGAATATTCAGCTAGGAAACGGGTTTTGTTGTGACTTAAATGTCAAATTAGAAAGTGAATAGACAAAGAACATTCTTGGAATTTCCCAAAAAAGTAGTCAAATGTCGTTTAAATTCTTTGTTACACCTCCAAATGTCAAACTTCACAATTTCTCTACATAATATTAAAATAAGGGTAAAGATCCCTTTTTCCCTTTAAATTAGCATATTAGTAGCGGCTAATAGTCTTGCCGGAAATGATCTTCTGTCAAGAGTTCAAAAATATAAATTAAAGGAAAAATGCGTATCGTACACCTATAACACTTAATTAATTCACTTTAAGAAAAAAAAAAAAAAAAAAAAAAAAACAAAGAAAACACAGAACAGTGAACAGTGAACAAGCGGGAAACCTCATTACAAAGTCCACAAAGTGATAGCAATCGCGCTTGAGTGCACGACGAGGCGTGATTGTTGCATGTGCGTTAGAAGCACTTCCCCATTACCATGCCACCATGCACTGACCGTCACTGTAAACTTATTTAAACAGTCACAATAACAATGACATCAAAATCAAAATAAACTGAATCACAATGGAAGACGTTTGCTAATCTTTCTTTCAAAAATACGCATATTATGAATATCACTACTACTTCTCGATTTGTCAGTTCAAGCGTATATATTTGAATGCGCAATTGTATTATTTACTGTACAGACTGCATCAGCACCTTCTAATCGAATGCAAAAATAAAATGAAATAAAACAAAAAACAAAATGGAGAAACCATCACAACGAAATCATTCAAAGTGAGCATTATAGTGCAGCAAGGTCTTCAGCAATCCACAAAAAGGCATTGACATCAATTCACAAAACGTTTCTCAGTTTTTATTTTTTTCCCCGAAGTTTAAGCTTTTTTTTTTACGAAGTAAGTATTTCATTTTTGCCGGTGCGGCCGGCGCGAGTTTCCTTCCATGTTTGGTCGAAAGCTAAGTTTAGTAATGGATTTTAAAAATGCAATTGTGAGAACGTGTGAATCAATAATCAACTACGCAAAAAAAAGGAACTATACAAATAGTATGATATTAAATAGTAGTTGCATTTCTCATTGATTAATGATCAAAGATGGTCCGCAGTCTATTGTGACCTAATTGAAATTGTGTCCTAGATTCATGTTTGTTTGTTCTTGACATTTACAAATGTCAAATTATGTCAAGAAATCAATAAAAAACAAAGTGATGGCACGACATAAATGCAATAAAACATCCCATTTAGATGGAATAGCATGCCTACACAAAATATTGAGTACACTTTCTGTACTCGACTCGAATACTCTTTTCAATTTTTATAGGAATAGTGTCTCTCTAAAAGTGGAACAGGTTTCTCATTAAAACCAAATAAAACGAAAAGCATGTTACATTGTTGCAAGACAAACAACTAACGTGGTGTTTGCCCCTGCTTGAAAGATTTTGTCACGGAAACCATGGGCAGCAAAATTGTCCACAGTCGTTCTTCCCACAAATGGATTTGAAAGCAACATTGTTGCATCTAAAGCGCTGTTGTTACTACTTTTTTAACTTTTCTTTTCATTGCGATCGTTGGAGTCTTGAAGTGAAGTCTTCTATGTCCAATTATTTTCATACGAAACTTATATTCACATCTACACAAACAGGACATTGGTTTTGGATAGATTTTGACCAATGATTGACTTTATTCAATTTTCTATTTATAAACTTAAATTAATGCTTTATATCGTGAAGCAAAATAAAACTCCCACACTGAAATGTACACTTTACATTCCACAACTTTTATAACAAAACAAGACAAATAAATTGACAAAAACCAAATGTCTTCACACTACCTATAGATATATGTAAGTATGACGTTGAAAAGATTGTGATTGTGAAACGCATTAAGTTTTTAATTTAAAAGAAATCAAGTTTTAGGCTTAAAAGAAGAAACAAAAAGTAAATTCAAAAAGCAGTTTCCATTGTGAATTGACAATGAATGTAAAATATGCCTTTCTGACATTCCTTGTCAAAAAGATATAAGTATTCTCGATTTCGATGTGTGATCTTAAAAAGTTTTTTTTCGAATGACAATTTTGTGTCAAAAAAAATTGTAGACATTTTATTTTTTGACAGTTTCTTTCATTTTTTCTAATTCGAAGGTCAGCACTTAGTTTACACAATTGACCACCGATATTTTGGGGCTAAAAGTGGTCAAATGGAAACTTTAAATACCATTGGTTCGTCAAATCGTCCATTCGTTGGTCAATCTCATGTGAACACTCCTTGAATGTTGCCATTATTGAAAGCAGTACCTATATAAAGGCAGTTACATATATCTTTTTTCTGGAAAATATATATAATCAATTGACGAAGATGTGAAATGAAATGGCAGACAATTATGTCAATTTGCCAGTCGTGTAAATACAACTAATATGAACCTTCTCGATATTAAATGAATAGCTTCTGCTTTCCACGCAGTAGGTAACCATATTAAATACTTGAGTGGTAATAAAAGAAGGAAGTTAGACTTTTTCTTTCCTGATGTCCCATTTACACGAGAAGTGTTATTTATCAATAATGTACAGTAGAAATATGAATATTTTTAATTAAGTCAAATTTTTTTGAAGTTTATGGACAGTATTATAAAGCAGATAAAAGGCAAACAGTTTTCTGTTACCAGCCAACAACGTTAAAATTTTGGTGACTTTCATATTTTTGACTCATCAAGTTCTCCAGGAAAGATCGCAATCAGCACATGATTCATCAATGTGGCATGAAAGGGTTCGGTTTTCGTAATAAAATTACCCTTAATGCAACAGCAACCCAAACATCGATAAAATGCGATGACTGTTTGTGTATTGTGTGGTGTATCGCGTCGCCCCGTGTGACACTTTTTTCAGTTTTTGCACACAAAAAAAAGTAAGAGAGATCAACATCAGGGAACCCCACAATTTTTTGTCGTACGACAGAAAAGTGTAGCTTTTCCTTTGTTCCTGTTATTTTTTTTTTTTTTTTTTTTTTTGCTGTTACATAGTGCAACTCCTGATCGTTCTTCCGGCAACAGTTGCAATAATAAAAAAATGCAACTTTGTTGCAATAAAGCGAAGTACTTTGTGTTGCCATTGCATCGATTACACAAACGATATATGAGGTTAGGTTAACGTATCCTATATATGGAATGCATGGCCTACTTCTGGGATTTTATCAGTCAGTCTATATGGTGACACGCTTTTCGGTTTGCTAGTTAAAATACGTTTATCGTTGTTGAATATTTTGCAATCAATGGATATTACATTCGATGGTGAACGAAGAATAAAAAATAAAATATCGGGCGTGAATTATTTTATTTTTCCGTGGAACTATTTCAATAAATTGCGACATGGTTTTTGAAAGGAAATGTATACATGAGTTCGAAAAGTGGGGAACTTAAAGAGCTGGAATCTTACAATAAAACTGTCCTTATTTGAGTGAGGAGTGCAGCTGTGGTGGTTGCGAGAACAGAGAAAGGATGTTTTTTTCGAACTATTTTACTGGCGTGAAGAAATTATTCCCATTCCTTTTCCAAATCTTTGTCGTGGTTAAACATTTTGTTTTATAAGATTTCCATCATAAGTGATTTTCTTGAACATATTAAATGTCCACTCTCCCTCTCACCATCGATCGCTTCATGCTTATTGCTTCTCTATGCTTAGAAAAATTCTATTTCGAGATAAATAAAACTGAGTGAAAAATTTCAACAGACATACAGAACTAACGACACTGCCGAGCGAACCTTAGAAGCTCTTTTTTCCTGATGCAAGTTTAAAGTGCATTTTATTATGACTTAGGTATGTGTATTGTGTATGTTAACGCTCTCCCGTTCATTTCAAATGGGGACTAGTTACTCGAGTAAAATAAAATGGAATGTGAAGGAATATGTATACCTGATAGGTACCGAAGTATTTTGAGATTGTTTTAAGCAATATTATTTATCGGGTAATGTATGCTCTATGCTCACGTGCGAAATGGCGCTGACAAGTGCCATTTAAGAGTTATAAGCTGTGGAAGGTAGATGTGAAATGTGCTGGGAATTTGTGTGACATTTCCACTCAATCTATCTACTTAACAATCCAACAAACTTCTTCCCACCATATTTTTATTTTCCACTGAGCGACAAACAGGGAATTATATTATAGTTATTTATAATGATTAATAGCAATACCTGTGGAATGTAAAGTTGGGGGACACCCGACGTTTTCTGTAAGAGTTTCATTTTACACACAAATATACTGGCAAACTATTACATTCCACAGCTGGTGAATCTTGAATAAAACTAAGCTTTCGAGGAAAGTATCACTTTTGTATGACCTTAAAACTAACGTATCAAAAATATTTGTTGGACAAAACTGTGGAACTTATTCATTTCAAATATATGAAAACCTGCATATTTGAGTTTGTTTCAATAATAATGCGATACCAACGCGGATTTCACACCAGCAAGGTGGACTAGGTACATTCCACAGCTTGATTATCCAAACAATATAGTTCGATAGACAAAAGGCATACTTTTCACGTATTTTTCAATTTGATAAAACACAGTAAAATAAATATATTGCTGCAGAAAAATTTGTGGAACGTATTCATTTAAACAAAACTAAATTAAAAAGTGTCAACATTTTTATATATTTCCGTGTACAGTTCTGTGCATTTGAACTTTCTGTTAAATTGAGAATAAGAAGATTTCAGATATATAAACAAGCCAAATGTCAAACAAAAAAACAATTGTGGAACGCATTGATTTGATTTTGCATGAATTGGAAAGAGATTTATCAAAAAATATTTTTGATAAAAAGATTTAAGATGGAGAAACTAAAGGTGTGAAATCTACAATGGCACAATAATTATTCGGATTTTAACTATAGATTTCGAAATTAAAAATAGTACGTGGAAAATATTTTCGAACATTTCATTTCACAGAAGGTGAGTTCTTGACTGAAGCCAAATTACAAGGTTCTAAATTATTGGCCGTTTTAACACTTTTCCCGATTAAACTGCAAATTCACATGGAACAACTTATTTAACATTTCTGGGCTGAGTCAGATGGCTGTAAAAAAAAATATCGTTGTCCCAGCAAGCTACCGTTCACAGTGACATTTGCATTGATTGTTTTATTAAACAAGGACACCGTATCAACTCGCAAAAATTAACACAGTCTTTGGTGTGAAATAACAGAAAACTAAATATCGGACAAAGAAGAGTTGAGTAGAGGGAAAAATTCCCTCACTTCCGGGATGAGATGCCTTCGTGTGCCGGTTGTGTATGACGCGATCAGTGTGTTTACACTCTTTCAAGTATAGATCGCAATCACCCTTTCCTTACCCTCCCAGAGTGTTTTTCACCTCACAGCTCACACTTTCAGTGATCTGACTACTATAAGTCAGGGGAGGCCGGTGTTTTGATGACTTGTGAGCAATAAACTGGGAATACTCCACTGGGATTTTGTAGCTCTACTACGAGTATATGGCTTCCTCTTTGTTAATATTTACAAATTTTTGTTTCGTTTTATTTTGAAATTCAAATGCGGTCGTCGGCCTTTTCCCCCAATTTTTTTCCGACCGTACCGTATTGAAAGTATTTTTTTTTTTTCTTCTCTTTTGTTCACATTAATATTCTCCTGTCCCGGTTGTTGTACTCCTCGCATGGTGTGTTCTATAATGACTTCGATCGTGTGGAATCAACGGGGTGTGGTGAAGTCAAATAGAACAAGGATAGAAGCATAATATAGAGGTAGCACGTTCACACGTGTGGCAAAGGCAATACACTATGGTAAGCACATGCTAATTATTATCTCTAAGGGGATGTTGACACCTAGTCTTGTTTTATTTTTCGTTTTTTTTTTGCGGGTCAATTTTGTTTAAGTATTTTGTTCTCGTAACAGACCCAATGAAGTAGGTAGAATTTAATTGAATAATATTTTAGATGAGTATGAGGATTTTAGTGAGTCACGTAACAGCATTTGCTGTGCCATATTCTGATGCTTGTACAGGAATGTGCGCTTTATGTGAGATTAATCACATAATCGGGGCCAATATGGGGTTGTTCACATCTCTTTATTGGTGATCAAATCAGAAGAGATAAGAATAATACGTCAAATTTAAAAATTCTTGCTATACCTACAATAATTTGGAATTGGAAGGTGAAATGTGGTGAAAATGTTTACTGTGGTGAAAATTAATTTAAGGCTTATAAGAATGAGCGAACATAAATTATTTTTTATCGATGTCGATATTACAAAGTAATAAATATATGAAATATATGGGCGCTTTGATGATTTATTGTACAAGAAAATATTGTGGTGTGTTCCGTGACGTCAAAGTGAATACGATATTTGGAATAGTTTAAAAGTGATGTAATATTTCAAATGCCGTCACCATTTCTAATGAGGTAGAAGACTCCTTCGCGGGAAAGCCGTAACACTACCTACTTTTTTTTTAAACAGCTGCATTACTTCAAAATGGCGTCAGATTAACCGGAATCATATCAATTCACTATTTATTTATGTATGTCCGAAGAAAAAAGTAGCCCACAAAAACAATGCAACAAATAAACTTATAACATTGTGCTTTGTGCTCTAATAATAAATTGATTCAAGGCAAATAAAATGCAGATTAGCAGCGGTGTGTGTATCAATTGTTTAGCCATGAAATCTAAAGAACTCCTAGCGTCTACAATGCAACAAATTGGTCTGCAACAATGTATTTGAAGATAATTTTCCTCATGAATCAAAGTCTTTTAATTTATTTAAATAAATAAAAAGACTATCACGAAAGTGATCATCGGTGTGTTGAAAAGTTAGAGCAAGAGCTAGACTATGAGATTCGTTTTAAATAGCAAATTTATTTATTTGAACGATCAGCGATTTTTTTTTTGTTTGCTCAAATTATAATAATAAACTGTCTAATTAATTGCTTGTCTTTTTTTTGCGCTTTTTAATGTTTTTGCAATCACAAGTGTTTCGTCATGCGGAATTCGATCGGCTTAGTTGTGTGATGTTTTTTTTTGGTTGAATTATAGGTTTGAGATATGGTCACCGGTTTTCATATTTGTGACAGCTGCAGATGCATTATGAAACTTTTCTTCTGTTTATTGGTTTCGGAACAAAAATTGTTCTATTGCTGCTATGATTAAATTTTATAAGGCAAGGTTCAGACCACATGCATACAATACATCCCAACGACCGAAGTTTGGTTCTCTCTTTATGGCTACAAGCCAATTCAGCTGATTTGCATTTGAATATGAGTATGTATGTTAACGTTCTGCCGGGGCATGTACATGTTGAATTAAATATTTTAAGGGTGTTTCAGGTTAGGGGTTATCCACTAAATAAAAAATAAAGAGGTAAGACCACCGAAATAGTTCAAAAAACTTGAGCTCGTTGGGGCTGCAAAAATGATGGAAGAAGATTATTGCTGAAATGAAAGAGTAGACTTTTTGATCAAAATATTGCCACTATCTATGAGAGTCTGTAGGCCCCGAGGTAGTTCGATGAAAACCGATTTCTTTCGACTGTGGTTCTAACAGGTCAGCGATTCGAGCCATCCTTCCATGTTGCACTGAAATGGACATTCTGCTCGAATGAATAAAGCACATGGTTATATCGCATGTCTAGATTATGTGAAATAGACACCAACATCCTTCGATTTGGCAATTTTAGAATTTTTCTTCTGCCCTCCACCTGACCAGGAAGAAGTGCGAGTAGTGATATCTTAACTAAAGACTAATAAGGCTGGTGGAACAGATGGCCTTCGGAACGAGCTATTCAAAGCAGGGGGAGATGGCTTGGTAAAGATCAGTCTGGTTCCAGGCCAGGTGAGTCAACCACCGATCAATTTTTCATACCATATCGATGCGATAGAGACGAGCTATACAGAAAACCATGGCAACACTGGCAAATTCGTTCAATGTCAGTCGAAAATTCACTCTTGCCATTCGTTATTTCTTCGGGCTTATAGAAAGCATGTTCCCAAAAGACCAAGGAAACACTATCATCCCCGTATCATCCCAGCCTTGATGTATGGGGCAGAAGCGTGGAATCGACAAAATCGGATGAAAAGCGGCTGGAGTGGTTTGAGAGAAAGATTTTCGGGTAATATTCGGTCCTGTATGTATCAGAACTATCCGGCCTTTACAGCGACATTGACCTGATCAAAAAGCATGTGATATTTAATTCTAGCCCTTAGGCCCAAAGCCGCAATGGAAGACCCCATCATAGGTAACGTGATAAAGTGGATGACGACGCACGTCAATCAACTTGAAATGCGTAGCTGGAGACATCTGTCAAGTGAACGTGCTTAATGGCGGGATGTGTTCGTTAAGGTCCGGATCCACAATGAACTGTGAACTTGATGGAGGTTATAAATTAAAAAGCATTTGGAAACATACCTAAAATCTTAAGAATTGAAGAAATTGAACGCCAGGATCAGTGTGATTTACCGAACTGCATTTAAAGCGAGTTTAAATTATTATACACATACAGCACAGCATTGAGCACAACTCTCCATTTGCAATCCCACAATTATATTTATTACCTTATCTGCCTAATTTGGCTACCATCAATCTCATATGACTTTGAGTCAAAAAAAAATTGCTTCAAGCTCTCTCGCAAGTCTCAAGACAACTAAAAGGAACAACCAAATGACCCAGTCTTAATTTCAACATTCAAAAATGAAATATGGCCCAGTAATTTACACATAATTAAACACTAATAGCCGCAAGAGGAGGGGCTGTTGGCATGGCTTTGAGGGGAATAAAATCATAATAATCACTGCAAAAACTCAGGACGCGCAAGGTCTGCGGGAACGCATTTCACTAACTGTTCATGACTTCCGCATCCAATAAATTTCGTATGCGTTTCATGTACGTAACGTACGAGAGTGGTCGACTGTGACTTGATTCCACACTGCTGTGCTGGAATACAGCTCTGAGCAGAGCTCATACTCCTCACTTAATATGGCCATAGCATTAGTTGAGTCGTCCAGTGTTGGGTAGTTGCAGTTGGTTGGTTGGACTCAATCAAGACCAACGTGATAATGGTACTCGAGGGGCTATCTATACGAAATACAACGACGTGACTGCGTATGCCGTTAAAATGCTCCAAAAGAAAACAAAAAAAAAAAAAACGGCAAAGAAGTGGAAACGACATCGAAAATTTTTTGCTGCGTGAATATTGCGCAGCTATAATACTTCCACGGAGCTGCGCTGCGCAGCGCAACAACTATTATGTTGCTCTTTACGCTTTCTTTTTTCTTTAACACGAAAACAAAAATGTCTCATGGAACGAATGTGACTATACACTGACTACCGGCATCTCGGTTCTCTGTTCTCGGTAGATGGCGGTGTTATTGCTTGACGATGATCGGTGCGGGTTGCAAATGGCTCCTGCCGCGGACAGTCAGTGGATGGTGGTGCCAATGGGTTGCATGGTGCAAATGAGCAAGTGAATTGCACCAACCTAAATAAACTCATTATATTTTAATTTAATTTATTGCACCTTGGACTACTTGATTAATCAAGCAATCGTTGTTGTTCGGCCTACGGCAGCAGCGAAGGCGTCCGTCAGTTGCTGCAGCAGCGGAAGGAGGTGGTGGTTGCGGCAAATATATCTTTTCGCATAAATGTGTGTTGTTGAATTTGTACCTTTTTTTGGTTGATTTAGTTTTTGGCATACAAATTTGCTAAGTTAGTTGTTTGGAGGACTTTTATTTTAATTTAAACCTGAAAATAGTGTCTAATTTTGTGATAATATTTCATAATTTCATTATCCTTGAGTTGGTTATTATTCGGAGGGGTTTTAAATATAAAAACAAAATTGAAAAAAAATCTGCACCTGTTTTAATTTATATATCATCTGAGTAATTTTTTTGTTTTTCTTGATATCCAGTGAAGCGGATAAGAATGCGTAACTGATTAATGGGAAAATTAATTTTAATTGTTGGCAGCATTTTTTTTTTTTTTTTTTTTTTTTGAGTCGAGAGTGAAAGTATGTAGCTGAACGAAATGAATGTATTCAGTGAAATAGATTTATGTTTTTTTTTTTTTTTTGCAACGGTAAGTAGGCCATGCAGGGGCTAAAGTGATTAATTGCTGTTGCGTCTTTTTAATAGATTTTCATAAATTTAAGAAATTTTTATTGTAACATCAAAGAAAAACTTGTGGCTGTGGCTCAAGGAAGGAGATGCCTAATTGTTGCGAATAGTTAGAAGGAAAAGGGGGAGGATGTTTATTTTAGAGAATTTAAGGTGTCGTGTTAACATCTTGACTAATGACGGAGGAATATGATTGCTTAATTAATCAGGGACAGCAAAGCTCGCAGCCCAGATTTCGTCATAGTTTTAAGAGGAGACTTTTATTTCGATTATTCCGATCGTGTCAGTGTCCACGCTTCTGCCCCATACATCAGGACTGGGATGATAAGGGTCTTGTATAGTGTCTCCTTGGTCCTTTGAGAGAGGGCTTTACTACTAAGATGCCTTCTTAGCCCGAAGAAACAGCGATTGGCAAGAGTGATTCTTCGACTGATCTCTTTACTGATGTTGTTCTGAGAGGTTATAGTGGAACCCAAATAGACAAAGTCCTTGACAACCTCAAAGTTATATCTGTCCATTGTGACGTTTTGTCCGAGCCTACGGTGATGATCTACTTCACCCGAGGACAGCATATACTTTGTTTTATCTTCATTTACAGCCAGACCCATTCGAGCCGCTTCCACTTCAATACTTGTGAATGCTCCACTGACAGCGCGCTTCGTTCTTCCAATAATGTCAATATCATCAGCATAGCCAAGTAATTGAACGGATCTAAAAAAATTCGTATCTACCGCTGGTGTTGACATGCGAGTTGCGTACGATTGCCTCAAGAATGATGTTGAAGAGGTAACATGACAGCGCGTCACCCTGTCGTAAGCCTTTCTCGACATTAAATGAGTCGGTGGTGTTTTTATCAACCTTGACGAAGCAGCGCGAGTTCTACATAGTCATCATGCATAATCGAACGAGTTTGGCAGGGATGCCAAGAAGTGACATGGCTCTGTATAGCTCGTTCCTGTTTACGCTGTCATAGGCGACTTTAAATTCGATAAAGAGGTGGTGAGTATCGATTTGGAATTCTTGGGTCTTTTCCAAAATCTGCCGAAGTGTGAAAATTTGGTCAACGGTTGACTTACCGGGCCTGAAACCACACTGATAGGGGCCAATCAGTTCACGTGCGAAAGGGTTCAGACGTTCACACAGAATGGCCGACAAGATTTTATAGGCGACATTTAGGAGACTTATACCTCTGTAGTTGGCGCAGCTTAGAGTATCTCCTTTCTTGTGGATAGGGCACACAATGCTGAGGTTCCATTAGTCAGGCATACTTTCATCCGACCAGATTGTACAGATGAGTTGGTGTATGCTCCTCACCAAGTCATCTCCCACTGCTTTGAAGAGTTCAGCCGTAAGGCCATCAGCTATAGCAGCCTTGTTGGACTTAAGTTTAGATATTGCTATCCGAACTTCTTCTTGGTCGGGAGGACGGAAATTTTGTTCTTCATCATCCAAATCGAATGGATCATTCTGCCTGACAGCGATTAGTTGGTTGTCTCCGTTTAACAGTCTGCAGAAGTGTTCTTTCCAAATTCTCAGCGCGACTGTGTATCTACAACGACATTCCCACCCGAGCTTCCGCTCGGGCTTTGTAACCCTTGGACGAATGCTTTACCCTTTGGTAGAACTTCCGAACATTGCTTCTCTAGGAAATACATGAGCGAAAAAGCAAAAAAGGTTTATTTGTATCCTTTGCGCCAACCAATTTGGTATTGACGAACCCTTTCTTGAATTGATTGGAAGTGACTTTTTGGACCATTTCATTCGGGACCTTTTGCACTGTTTTTAGTCTGATCTTTGCTATATATCCACAAATATATATAGGATATATAGCAAAGCTGATATTCATAAAACAAAACTGATGTGCCCAGCGGTTCCGCTCTGTTTCCGTCTCTTCAATTACAGCGTATGATACACCGCTTTGCTGTAGGCATGTGTTATACAAACAACCTTTAATAGAACGAAAATTATTGATGTCGATAAAAAATCTGCGAAATGTTTAGGTTTCCTGAGTCGTTGAAAGACATGTTGTTCCACATGTCATCTAAAGGCATAAATTTGCCCAAGGCTTGAGTATAGTTCTAATATCTGAGCAGGTGTTAAAATTACACATTTACATCTTTTGGATCAATCGGCTTAAAATTTATTTTATAGTTCTTTAATGCCAAATTACCAGCTGCACTCATCCCCTATAGAGCTTTCTAAGTAATGCTCGCTCCACTAGGATTGGACTTGAATTCACCTTTGAGCCAACTTCCAGAGGTATTGTTAAGTATGGAGACTCCTTCTTTAGCCACACTACACGAATGTGGATTAACCGCTTGGATGTTTGTACATTAGAAAAAATAACCTTGCGGTTGTAACCTATGACCATGAGGTAACCCGAGTCTTAATTCGTTCTTGCTGACGAATCAGCAATGCAACAAAGGAATTGATCAATCGATACGTTTTCGTGCATGAAATTGAGATTTATCAATCTTAAAGTTAGATCACCATCTTTTGTTGAAAAATAAAATCAAAAGCTTTTCCACAATAAACTTTGATTAATGCTTACCAATCCAATTTACTAACCAACCTTTAGTTATCTCATTTTAAATTGTCGGAAACTATTCAAAAACCACAAAGACCTCCAACACAACCTTTTTTCTCAGTGTAATTAGCAGCGTCACTCGATTGAAACGCAACTCCACGACATCAATTCACTTAATCAAAACGTTGAAAAAAAAAAAAAAATATTTAAAATAGAAAAAAAAAGAGAAGGCCACTATATTGCCGCCCGTTGCATCGTTTCCGTAAACAACACTTTATCACGGGATAAGTGCCAACTTTCTGAATAAAAAACTACATTGTTTGAGAACTAAGGTATACATTTTGTTGTAAAATATCGTGTACTTATACTTTGTGCAATGCCATAGTGCGTTAGGTATACCTTTACATAATATGTGCCTTTGTATTAAAATTGATGCGTGTGTTGATGGAGATATTACAAACATTGTTGTGGTGTTGTTTACATGATGGCAGGTGAAAAATACCGCATCCAGAGGGCTATTGTTACAGCAGTTTCGATATGATAGTGTGATTTTGATTACACGAGCAAATAATGATCGACAATAAGTTACGACAGTGATAATGAAAATTATGTTCGGAACTTGGAATCAATTTAAATTGAACCTTGACTTTGGAAAATTACTTATTTGATTGATATCTGACCTTTGTGAGTTTGTAGTTAGAAAATAGGTATTTTTAAGTGCTTTAGCTCTCATGGGCAGCTTCAGGGGGTAACATGTGGTTCTATTGCTATGCCGACCGAGTTTTCCTCGAATTTGAAAGGAATCCCAAAACTGGTTATAGGAACCAGGAAGACTTATGACAGATGTGTCAACAAATCATGAGAAACGCAGGGGTCGAGTAAAGGAAAAAGGAGAAGCGCTAGAAAAAAATCACGGATGCTGTATCAGAAAAGAGGTTCGAATATTCTAAACAAACAACATCAGGGTCCAAAGATAAATCACCAGCCTGTTTCTTTGGACAAAGAAGAAAGTCAGGAAACGCTGTTCAGAACTTTCATCATCTTGGAACTGATGTATATAGCAGTAGCATTGATCCTCTCCCAGTCGGATGAAGAGATGGCTGAGCCATTTAGACCGAATGGGCATAAATGTTCCCGCTCGTAGTCTTGAACGCCATGCCAGAGGGGCTTCGAAGCCAAGGCAGACCTCATCGTCGATAGATAGAACTAGATCTCTTACGGAATCGGAGACTGTAGGTTAGAGATCGAGCCAGCTGGAGGTGCATATTAAGTAATACCCAGAAGCAACTCGCTTTGGAACGCCATGGAATATAGAAAAGTAAAGTAAGTTCCAGATAATCATTTCCCACAACAGGTAGCATTTTCTTCAAATACATTAATTCTATTGTGAATGGCCACTTTATTTGATTTTGCTAGATAGTGTACAAAATATAAAGAGTTGGCGATCTGTATCTATCGATTGAGCTATGGTAAGTTACACATACTGTCAGTATAAAAAGTATAAGATGACATTTGTTTACCAAAATGTCAAAAATGTCATCGCAATAAGGCCGTCTTCACACGAGGACAAGACACTGGGAAAATAATATAAGAAGACAATGATTTTGCAAAAAGAATCAAGAACACAGCTTATGCTTTTGATAACCATTCTGATTTGGTGTTTCCTTTCTGTAATGTCAAATGCACCGCACTGACATATAAAATGGTAGAAATCGTAGAAACCCACTGAAAATCATTTGCATTTCTAAAAGATTTTTGTCCTAAACATAATTTACAAATGTTTACGAAAAGATCATCCACTCTTAAAAATGTTCACCTTGCATGGCCTATGTTTCACCAGCAACAATCGAAAGTCCAACCTGTTTGCAAAAAAAAAAATGTTTGGCAAATAAGTTGTATACATCATTAAATTGGCTTGCCCCCAAAACAACACAAACCAAAAAAAAACAGTCATAATAATTGATTTCACAATACAAAACTTCGTAAATGGGATGGCGGGAGGCTTAAAAGTTACTTTTCAACTTTTACCCAACAACTTGTACCGGCATTGTAATGAATGTAAATGATAGGTCATGTCATAAGTTGACGGTGGGTATTTTGTTTGTTTTTTAGGATCAATTCAAGTTTCTCTTACATTTACCGATTTATCAAATAAAAAGAAAAAAAATATATGCAATGCGGTCAAAGCGTTTAACCATTTCTGATACAAACCAGAAATATGCCGAGATAAAAAATAAAAACACAAAAAAGCAATAAAACAAACTGTAGCTGGTATTGTTTTGAGATACAGTATCTTTTTTTTGATCCGTGTGAGCTGCCTCTAAGAAGAAGTGTTAAAGGGCTGTTTTTCATTTCCTATTTCTTTTTATAAAAATTAAGACCTAATTTAAAAAACAAAATTATCAAAACAAACTTAAAATCAAGCTCCATTATTTGTTAGATTGGTCATTTTGTTTAAAACGTCGATATAAAAAAACTAGTTTTAAATAAAAATGGCAAACGAAAAATACTATATTTGGTTTTTGACTATCTTTTGTATTGTGATTGCATAAATATATTTGATTAGTGACTGCAGGTCAAGACATAATGATTTAATTCGTATAAATTTAATATTTTTAGGCCACTTTAGTATGAGTTATTAATAGAAGTAGCTGTTGCTTGAAACGAAAAAAAAGCAAGTTAGCAACAAATCTAAAAGTGAAAGGTCGTTTTAGAGAAGTCCGGGTTTTCTTTTTATTGATTTTTTTACACTTTCGAATTTTATCGGGAGGGATTGTATTTTTTTGGAATTTGGGACGATACTCAAAATATAAAAATATTTACGATCTGTTTTGATAGAAATTAAAGTAAAACTTATTGCCTGTGACAAACTGCTAGTATTGATACCAACCATAGTTTGTGAATATACCATGTGTCAAGCTATACCACGGTAATATCACAGTAGCAACATGGTATTGATATTTGGGTTTTCACCGTGGTATGCAGGTATTTTTTGAAAAGACCTGAAGTGAAACTTTCTTTAAGGGTTTTTATTTGACGCGGGTAGATTTTGATTTTGGCGGCCTGTGGCTCCCATGTTGATTTGGTGACATCCGTCTAATATGTTGTTTTTAATATTCACCTCCACCATTGTATTTATAATCTATAGTACTCCCAATAAGAGGAACGTTCGGTCCGTCATCTATGGACGAAGCTCACAAACACGTGATTGGTGAGTTTGGAATGGTTTTTTATAGATTGTCATGGGAAACAAAAACAACAATAGAAGACATTTGATGTAAAGTAAATAAGACAACAAGCGCCGCCATTGACAAAGTTCAGAACTAAAAAGACATGTTCCATGAAGTTACTATACAAATGTGTATACAACAATGCCACCACCAAACAGCGCCATCAAAAAGCTACCGTTTGGTGTAGCTTGCGTACTTTTTCGAAAACGATGTTGGTGAGGCAGTCACCGACAATGGCGAGCGCTACAGAACGATGCTAACCAATAATTATGGCGTAAATTGAACCATATTATGGACTTAGACGATATGTGGTTCTAGCAGGACGGTTTATTTTTTATAATGCACTCGCAATGAAAGGGTATGTATACTCTCATAATGAGCGAGGAGAAAAGAAATAGAAAGATAAGAAAGAAAGGCGGAACAGTGAACTGAGTTTTAGGTGATAATTATCTCACGAAAATTAACGCTCCAACAGGACGGGTTACGTGTCACACAGCTGACGTCACGATTGACATTCTGCATGAACAACTTAAATATAAGGTTATCTCTCGCAGAGGTGGCGTGAATTGGTCACCAAATTCGAAGAGTTGCACCAATCGGATCTGTGAAATCGAAAGAAGCCCAGAGGGAATTTGAATAATGTTATATTCCATATAAAATGGCATATGAGCCTTTAAAATAAAAACGGAATTTTGACACAGCTTGTTTTATTCTATTGAACATTTACCCACCCTTATTGACTCTTTGAAAAACCCTTTTGAATTGACACTAATGAAACCTTAAATGAGTCGGAATGGGGTAGAAAAAAAACAATTCAATAAAACTCACTTTGTTTCGGATTTGACTTTTCGGGTCGGTCAGACGTAACTTTTCTATTTTAAGACTGTAATAGAATTTAAGAAGAAAAACTAATGAAAATTGGTTTTGGGAAATACATACATTAAGTTCGTTAAAGAAACTACACATTCGTGTGGTTCGCCGAAAAGAAATTTCTCTTAATGACAATTCGTCAGCAGTTATGGAGTAGTAACTTGAAATTCCGTTTAATATTAAAATTTCTGGCATGAATTCTATCTATTTTATGCAAATGTTCAAGAGAAACAACTGTCCATATGTGAAATGTTTCTGGCTTGGTCAAATTATGTAAATTATCCTACAAAATGCGGTTAATTTAACAGAGTGATTTTTGTACCTTAAGAATTTTTTAAAAATCTGTCAAAATAAAAAATGTTACAATTAAGCTTTAAGAACAACAGTATTGATTAACCAAGCCAACTTAAGACTTTATAGGAATTCGCAGCTCGATAGAAGAAAGAATGCTTAAAGCATGAACTTTAGTTCATGACAATTTATCAACTCTATTGTGAATAGCCACTTTACTTGATTTGTTAGAACTATAAGGAAGTACCATGTGATGTAAGTTTAAAAAAAAATTAAGTTGACTTTTGGCTATCAAAACGTAAAATATGTTGAGAAATGATCATATTTTCAACTTTCACGCAAGTTTTCGCTGAGTTTCATCAGCTTGTTGGCTTTAAGTTTCGGCCTTTAAACTTGAAACTAAAACTTACTTGTAAATTATTACAAATATATTCAAATTTAAAGCCCTTCATACACGAGTACTTCGCATTCACAGTGCAAACTGCAAATTGCATAATTTTCTAATAGAATCAGGAAGAACCTTCAACTTATACTTATCAATGACTAATTATTATCTATCCCCGCAGAACAAACTACACAATTAAAACACACAAAAAACTTTTGCCTTGCAAAACTTAAATACAGGTATACATATAGGTACTTCCATGACGAACAATTTTCAATTGATGGAATTTTTATGCAACCATAATTAGTGGCATTGCAGCAAAATCAAAAACAAATCAACAACTTCAAACGAAATAAAGTAAACGATTGGGTCGCATGAACTCCCTCATGTATGTATTACACTTCGACAACGTTCGCTTATGAAAAATAATCAAAGATTTTATCAATCCTAACACATCGATGATAAGCTCCGAAATACTTTTTAGTCCCGCTCTAATGAAAATCTCTTAAATAACGGCATTTATATACTATACAAATTTTCTCAGGAACGACTTTAATGATTTTGATTCCACTTGAACATTGAAGAAAGAAAGAGTTTTACTGACCCGTCTGCGTCTGTTTGAAAATTCCCCCGAGATGGCGGCGTACCTTAGCTAGGCGTCTTTCTGGTGTTACCCTCCACATATCAGATACATATTAGGAAAATTTCTTTTTTGATTTTTGAAATATCCCCGAAAATAATTTTCGATTTTTTTACAAATCCACAACTGCCCTTAATAGTGCCTATCTATAAAAATAGCAAAATAGAAAAGGAAATACAAAAAAAAAATTATACAAATTCATAATGAAATAGAAATTTGCAATTCAAATGCAACATGTTGAGTGCACACTGCTCACAATTCAAGCATGGCACATACCTACACCTCCATGTTTGTTTACCTCCATTCCGCATGCTTCACATTGCATAGGTATATGCAACATCAAGTTAGCCAATAATACAACAACAAAAAACGCAACAAAACAAATTGAACTGACATTTGACTGGGAAATAGGGTGCTGCGGTGCCCCCATCAACAAGTGCACTATCCAATCCATGTGATATCAGATATATCAAAGTTAATATTCTAAATCGGACAGATACGTTTTTGATCATATGAGCTTGGATAAAGTGCAGTGATCATGATCATATAGAATTATGAATGACAGCGCGTATTTAAATTACCGAAGGCTGACAAGATGGCGGTTGAGGGTGAATTGATTATGCTTTTGTGCGTATTGCTCTTGTACCCACCTGACATCGTATTTCCATTTAATAACTGCCTTTTCACATTGAATTAGTGATATACATTACAAATATATGTTAATTGATGTAAAATTAATTATCATAAAGAACCGGAAATGATATGAATCGTTGACAAGGGACAAGGTAAAATATAAGTTATTTTACACTTCATACTCGTATATATATGTATATATGTATTTATTTACGAGTATGTATCTTTTACAAATGCTTTTTTGATACTTATCAAGTTATAGGTTATAGACTTACCAACCCAACAGGTTTTAATACTTATCGCATGAAGAAAAAAAATTGTTTTCATTAGGAATGTTGTCACTCACCTGAAATGAAAAAAAAAGAGAAATCAATTAGAAAAGCCTACAGGTTTTTATTTTTTAATTACAATTCAACAATTAAAAATATTATTTCAAACAAGATTGTTACAGCGGTGTTTACAATGACATAACCACACTCTCGCTTAATCGTAAAGCAATGCGTCTAAGTAATTAGTGACACTGACATTTGTTAAGTAGTGCGGTATTTTTCACTGATTGTTGACATTGCTTTGAACTTTTTACAATTGGATTTCTGAAGGCTGGAAAAGTTGGTGCATTTAATACAAACAGGGCCAACAAAGACGAAGGAGATACCTTCTGGACAAAGGAAAGTTATCATGAAATGAAAATGCAATTGATAAAAATATAAACTCGTGTGTTTAGATGGATGTTTGATCAGTGACGCAATAAGTCTTTAATGAACTGGAACCTGGTGCCTGTATGTAATTAATTGTATATGTAAGTAATCTATAGTGGAGGGACCAAAATATTTCTTCTGAAAAAGAATTTTAAAGAAAACAAGTGAATCAACCCTGCAAATATGGCAACACCAATGCGTATGTAATATATATCAAATTTGATATTATCATCGCAACATTACTGTTATTTCTTTTAAAGGAAGCTCGGTCAAAAGGTATTCAATCGTAGCCACAGATAAGGTCAGTTGCAGTGAATCGGGATTATACTCCAGTTAGGAGTTGAAGCGTTACTTTACAGCCGGACAACATACATACATACAGTTATTTAAACCATTTATTCTGGTCCAAAAATTGAAATTGAAGCTATTTCTATGACTTTCGACCTTTAACCTACAACAGTGTGCTGACCAACGCCCTACGAGTGGTTATAAAGCACAATCTTGAGCCACCGTGCTTTACTGGTTTTCTGAATTCTATCGTTGTCGCACTACCCTGTAGAACGCCAATATTGCATTAATATGTGACAGTCAACAAAATGTTTTTCGCTCTGGATATCCCATAATTTAAAATCTTTAAAAAGATGGCTCACATCGAATTGTGCCAAGATATTTCAAAACCATTTGATCGCTTGCGTCTAAATACATCTTTAAAATAGTGACAAGTGACTGAGCAAGTATGATGTATAAAGTATGACCGTGATACAACTACAACTACACAAATTATGGCATTCCGCATGTTAGGTCTTTGATGTCAAAATGATGTGACGTCATTGACACTCAACTAATATATTTTTGGCGGGATTCGAATTGCTTTACTTCGTTTCCTGTTCGTTTCGGAAAAGGAAGTGCGATTGTTAAAGTTTGAAACATTAATTTTGTGTTGTGTATTATAATTTATATTATATTATTAAATTAAAAATGGGAGTCTGTTCAGTGTTTGAGTGTATAATAACAATATGAGAAAAAAATTAACTCCATTTGAGCTTTCATAAATTTCCTAACCAAATTTTAACCTTTTTAAGCAATGGGTATTGTTTTGCAAAAGAAAGGACAACATTAATATTGAACATGCAAGAATTTGTAGCTTACATTTTTAGAATGATGGTTTTGAAAATAATGTAAGATATGAAATGGAAATGTACAAAAAAAAATTAAGTTTAGAGAGAGAATCAAAATTTTTATTTACAGGATTTACAGCTTTGCGAACGTTGAAATCAGAAGGAATCTTCTCTTCAGCCTGGATTGAATTAAATAGGACAAGCGAAGCGGCAAATGAGAGCTTCATTTCAAATACACCTCAGCTTTTCCTCAGTCAATCTGAAATTGATGATTTGATTGACCAAGTTTAAGTTTATTTTTACTTTTTAATACTTGCTTGTTCTAATGGGAAACCAAACCTTTCACATCAAAATTATGGGAAGAAAATGATTCTTTAAAAAACTCTTTGTTGTGCAAAGAGAAAACAATAAGATCCCTAGAGAAAAAAGTCAAGACAGCCGAATTCCACCAAATCAATCTGGAAAGTAAGGTCCTTTAAATTTTCACCGCGGAACAAATACGAAAACTAAAACTGGGATCAAAAGGACTTGTTTGGTCGGAAGATGACATAGCTCGTTCCAGAACTCTCTATTCGTCGATATCGCGAGCATACAAATTGCTGAAGAGGAAAAACTCTCCTCTTTCAGCAGTTCAAACGCTTTAAACTCGGGCCAAGAAGCTTGACATAACACCTTGGGTCGTGATGCCTATAATGAAAATTTTTAAAGGTGGTTTTTCCAAGCCATCTGAAGCTGCTCTCTTTGGAATCCGTTCTCAATGCTGTGTATATGGCTGTGAATGGGGAAGGCCAAGGCATATACATCTGTTCGAATTACATTCAACATTTAATTAATGTATCCGAACAGGCCAAAATTACTTATGACCATCGAGTAAAAAACTTTTCTTTCTGAAACTCAACCGAGAGATTTGTGAATACAACAATTCAAGAAAAAGAAAATATAAAAAATAATAAATTAATAAAAATATTCACTAAAAAAATTTGAGCGTTTTTTTTTTTTAATTTGAAAACAAAGTTATTTTTAATCATTTTCACTAACATTTTTTTATTTTTATAGTTTTCACACACTTTTCACTTTCTTTAATAATATTTTAAAAAGAAATTTCTAAACAGTAACAGAAATTTAAGACACGGTTTGAAAATAAAACTTGAATTGCTGTGATTTCACAATCACCGAATGAGAAATGTAATGTCAATCTCGTGAGTGTCGATGACGTAGGTGCGCAGAAGGAAACAAAACAAAATGCTATCTGCTTAGTTGTATCATGATGTATGACAGTATGAGACAAACTTTGGTTCAACCATAAAAGGTTTGTTCAACAATTAGCAAAAAGGAGCTAGAAACTAGGAACTAGGACCTAGAAACCAGGAACAAGGACCTAGAGACTAGGAACTTAGAACTAGCTTCAAAATGTAAACAATATGAAATACTGATTTCTTAAAAACTACTTCACTTCGATAAAACTTTGCGTCATGCTATTTGTGTTTTTAATTTGCTTTGAAACAGTAAAAATTGTAGCAGCAATGAAGATTATACATATATCAACTCGAACTCAAAAATCTTCATGTCAGTAACCTAACCGCTGATCATCGGACATCTCCAAATAATAAAAAAAAAGTTATCAACTAATACAAATCGCACCTAAGCCCAATCAAAAGTATGTCCACGATTTGTTGGTAATTTTTACCTCTCCTTGTAAAACACCCGTCATTTAATTAGTGGCAATAGTGAAAAAAAAGAAAATAAGTTTTAAGGAAAGAATAAGACTCACTCCAGTGAAAAAAAAAAAACTACAACTTGAATGTCAGAAATTCTAGTGAAATGCGAAAAATGTTGTTTTTCTTAAATATTGTTTAACGCTAACAACAAATAGATGATCTCGAGTATGCGAATTGTTTTAATTGTTCTTCTCTTTGGCATCACATGCTCTTAGTTGCTTAAATACCTTCTTTTTTTTAAACTTGTAACTGTAAGCTGTCAGTTTCAATTATATGTTTGTTTTCATCAGTTAAGATGTTGTCTACTTTCTCGAACGCTTGTATGTTCATGGACATGTACATGTACAAAACAACATAATTGTTAACTTGGAAGGTTATCTGGAAATTTAATTACACCGAAATTAAATTAAAGTCGAGAAAATAATCAGGAAGGAAGATACATAGGTAACATTAAAACTGTTGTTTTTGCAGCAATTTCAAGTTAAACATATTTTTTGAAGTTTTCTATCTTTTTATTTAGTTTAAGTTGCAAAATGTTGAAAAACTGATCGTAGAATATGACTGTCTACCCAATAAACTATATATATCGTTAAGTGGGTCACACCGAAGAGTTATTGCTAGAAAGTATGTATTTCAAATTCATGTGATACTGTAAATAATGACGTACTTGAAAAACATTGCAGATACAAATTTTCTGCGATCGAAGTTGCTTTTTATAATCATTTTTACTTGGTGTTGGTGCAAAGCAAATTAAAAAGGATTGACGCCAGCATAATAAACGGAGGATAATTGGAAGGATCTGATTGCCCTATGCTTCAGGAGGAGTTCAAGTTATAGCAGCATCCGGAAAACAAAAGAGAGAGAAAAGGAGGGATTATTTAGGGCGATCATTTAAACAAGTCTCTTAAAACATGACTCGATTCAGAACTCAGGTTGATTTAGGGTTGCTTCCACCCCCTTTCTTTATATGCCGTACGTTATACACGGGGGCACATGGCACCACTAGCTTAAAAATCTTTCATCGGGGTGTCACAACCAATCCAGATCTCCTTGACATCTTAGAGCTTTCAAAATGTTTTTTTTTAAATAAACCTTACAAACTTTTTAAATCGCGATTCAAATAAAAATTACCTAGGATTGATTTTATCAGTAAGAAATAATTACCATCCCATACATGTCAACACTTGAGGCACTCAAAAAGTAGCACACATCGACAGGTAGACAAGACTCACCTGGAACGAAATAAAGTTTCGAGCCATTCTGCACGTAGGCAAAGATCACAAACCAAAAACAAAAAACAAGCATTCAACATAACCAGTAAAACTGTTCAACGAGATCACATCGCCACTGTTCGTTCATCACGACCAGAAAAATCACCACCAATACAACAATATAAACAGGAACCTTATTGAGTGTTGAGTATAAAGTATGACTATGGTGAGCTGGAGCCGCCAGTAGTGTACTCACTATCTCGAGGTTGTGCCTTAAGGTGTACAGCATTCAGTGTATAACACCGAGCACCGACCAGCGTGGTTAAGCTGGTTACCGGTGTGTAGAGTGTGCACCTGAGTTGTACATGATATATATTCAATCGATAGTATTGCACAATATCTGCATCCACATGTCGATCATGGACATCCAGTTTGACGGAAGTTTGGATCATTAACGTATCTTATAGGTTCATGCTGAAAAATTGACAAGAACAACAAAACTTACAAAATAATATCGAACTCATTCAAAACAAGAAATTGTCAATCTGTCAAAAATAAAGATATAAAGATATTCACCTCCCCAACTGTCTAAATCAACAAAAACAAAAATCTACAATTTGACTTCACGATCTTTTTTCAAAATAATAATTCAATTAAAGTCCCTTTTGATCACCAATCCTTTATATATACAAAATATCCATTCAAAAGAAGAAGAATAATTAAGGTGATTCACATAAAAAGAAAACTAGAGCAGGTTTGACATTGTTAATGACACTCGAAGGCAATGTCGCTTCCATCGTATTTATAAACCAATCAACTGTTGCCAAAATGTGGTTGATTAAGTCTGCCATCAATCAAAAACCGATCAAAAAATGCATTCATGCGATCGTGCGAACATTTCACATTCCGCACGCAACATGAATGTAAAATGAACGCACCACCAAGCTACCAAGCTGGGTCGGTTATAAGATATTCGTTGTGTAAACGCATTAATATTTAATTCACCACACTTTGCTCATTAGGAATTCAACAGATTAAGTCACAATCACAATGGCATTGTCTCTGTCAGACAACACCATCTGCAAAGGATTTACTTATCTACATTTATTTCTTTGAATTTATATCTATCTATCCTGGATATGTCATGGTTTAATTTTTGTTTGTATAGTCCGAAAAAGGATTTTAGGTATTGTATATGTCCGGTGTTTTTATGAACCTTTTTTTTTGCAGATTGTATCTTTTTTAATTGGATATTGTTCGTTGTTATTTTGACCTAAAAATCAAAGAATAATCACATCTCTGTATATGAGGTTGGCCTATATAAAACTGCAAAAAAAAGAAGTGTTTTATGGGCTCGACCCTAAAAGATTTATTGTACAGCAAAGAACTTCCAGTTTATGAATGTGTTTGCCTTTGCAGAACAAGGCCATGCCAAGTGGAAGAAAAAGTGCCAACGTAACTTCTTCCGCATAACTTGTTGCTGAATCAGGTTCTTTTGTTATGATTCTGTGATGGAAGGTGTTTGTTTTAATGGAAATGTTGTACTTAAAAGGTGGAAGAGAAAAATATACGGGTTCAATTGATGATTCAGTTATAAGTTTTATGCTTTCTTGTATAAAGCAACTTTTCAGGTCACGCTTTATTTTGTCGCAAAAAATGGGAATTCAGCATTTCGATGAAACATTACGAAAGGAGTTTTGGATGACGTAAATGGAAATGGAAATGTAACCTATGAATCCAATAGAAAGGATGATATCCTTTTTACATCCTGTTCTATCAGAGCACCTTAGGCTGAATAAAACGGATATCAGGGCCAAAAGACATTTGAAACGGTTTGTCAAAAAATTGATTTACTATTTTGCTTTTTTTCGCATATCGCATGTTTGCTGGGTGAGAACTTTGAGTATTAAAGACACTGTCGATTGACGCGCTAACCTTGGATTAAATATTAAATATTGGCAGCTCAAAAAATACTTTGAGAATGCAATCAATAATGTTAAATGTTTTTAAATATCAGTTTGCAAATGTCTGAGTCTTTATATATTTTCAAATGCCAAAAAAAGTGACAGTTCCATCCCCAGAGACAATAGTCCAAAGGTGTGATATCGCAATATCTAGGCGGTAGCAAAACGTGAAATTAAGTGCTCAGCAAAAAACGATTTCTCAAAAAGTCTATTGTTTCACGCGCTGTATATGGCCCGTAGTGCCGTCTTGTTGAAACCCGAGCTCAACTAGACCAGGGGCTTGAATTTTAGGAAGCACATAGTTCATTTACATGGCGCGATAACGGTTACCATCAGCGGTAACATTCTGATTTCCCTAATTTTTTTGAAGAAATATTGACCAATGATTCCACCAGTCCATAAACCACATCACCATACAGTTGTGTTTGATGGATTTAATGGTAGATCTTGGTACTCTTTGGGTTGCTCATCGGCCCAAATACAGCGATTTTGTTTATTAACGTATCCATTGAGCTAGAAATGGACTTCATCACTGAACAAAATTTCATACGATAAAGCATTGAGTTTTTCCATTTTTCCAGATTCACTGAAAACAGAGACGCTGTTTTGGTATCAGTCTTTCCATGATGACCTGCCAAACGATACTGAACAAAAATGACAAAGCAGTTTGATAGGAGTCATGCGTGATGTGCCAAAAAAAAAGCCTTTTGAAAATCAAACCTCACGATGAATCACCCTTTATTAGCTATTAGAAACGAAGTTTAAGGCACTAGAGGGCACCATTGTCAAACGTTACATTGAGAGTTAGTACTATAAATAGATTCGATACACAATAGTGACATATCTCAGATCTATGATATCTATGCTCTACGGATATCTTTATTTTGCTCTCATGGTCCTTGCATTGCTCAAATGAAACCATTATACGAAATCTTTTGTCTCATAAATAATATAAGTTAATGTTTTAAAAACCTTTTTAATTTTGACAAGCTAAGGCCGTTATAGGTAATCGGAAATACTGTATCTAATGGGCTTGAAAAGATCATTAAAGGCTAGTTACAAAAGCGCAACAAAAAAAAATTGCCCAACCTGTGTTGTCTACAACTGAAAAACAAAATTTCACGCAGCTCTGCCGCGCGCCGTAGGCCTCAAGGGAGTGGAATAATTTTATTTCATCACACATTTTTGTTCTCCTTTTTTTCTGAGTGAAACATACGTCGTCGTTGGTATGAAAAAAAAGAAACATGATCAAGGCGCGTTTTTTTTTTTCGTTGTGAGGTAGGTTCGGCAAAATTTCACGTATAAATGTATCTATACAAATGTCCATCTTTTTTTTTTACTTTTACTCCTTTTATGCCTCTTGTTCTTCAGCATTTTAAGGCCACAGAAAGATACTTCAAGCTCGCACGTCACTTTTAAGCCCAGTAGCTGTAAAAATGATTTATGCACGCACCGCACCATGATGGTTGCGGCACGGTCAGCATTGCGTTGCTTTATGGTTTTGTAAATATTTTGCCTAGAATGATCTTCGTTACAGAGGATGTTGATGTTTATAAATATATATATTTTTTTTTCAATATTTGTGGACTTTTTGTTTGTGAAATTTTATATCACCATTCCACACTCCATATGAAGGCATTTTTTGTAATATTAAGCTTCACCATTGAACGATCGATCGACAAGGATCGGTGATCAATTAGTTGTGCATTTTATGCTGGCAAGCACTCTCTTGACATTTTATTGGCAGTTAATTGCCTTGTTTACACCCAGAAAGTGCAGCACTAAAAATTGTTGACGTACAAAAAAAAAAAAAAAAAACAAAGAAAAAAAACATTATAAAAATATTATCCATCTATAGAGCTAGTTGGTCGTTGACGACACGATCTTGGCATAAAAGCTGTCGTTGTTCGAGCCGTCCGTCGGTCGTCGTCGTCGTTATATCGTTCCTCGTTCTCTGATTGTGTGCGATTTGCTCTGCCGCGTCATTTGTGATATTATAAATGCACTTTATTTACGCAACAGTGTGTCGTAGTCGACGTCGTCGTCGTTGTAGTCTTCGTTGTTGTTTGCATTGCTGCCGTAGTTATCGTCTCAACAAGCAACAACGCACACCTCTTAGATCTGAAGCAAGCAAAACTGAACTAGGAGAGTAGGTCTAGGTAACAAGACGACACCGGCTTTTGTGTGTTCTCTCTGAACGCTATGCCTGCGCCAGGCCCGGGTGTTTAATCACGACGTAGTTATGTGACGATCACAGAGCAATATTCATGGTTGAGTATATTTAAAGATACAGATGCGAAATACGAAATGCGGGCGAGTAATTATAATTATTGTTTGTTTGGCTTTTGAGGGAAGTGCTGATACAACGTGGTGATATGTTAGAATTTTTATTGGATGAATTGGTGACATGGACATATTTTGGAGGCTATATCATTGTGAAATAATAATTCCTTATTTTATTTGATATTTTATCAGAGAGTTTTGAATTTGAATAGAGCATATATTTGTTTAACACATGCCATTGTTTTTGACATTTAAATCTTTCCAAATATTTTTTCTTAGAGTTTAAATGAATTCTAAATTAAGATTTTAGAATACATGGCTAATCCCATCAGTTTCACCCCATATGTTAACAGAATTCCTCAATTATACCAAGGGCATAATGTGATAACCTTATGCATCCTATAGTTTATCGATACCATATGGTATTGACTATACCATGATACGCATCTCTCTGTTTATCTTTCTATTGACCCGTCAGAAGCTTCTTTAATATTCTTTCCGACAAAAAAAAAAATTGAGATAACAATCACAAATGACGTTACGATGATGAAGAAGTCTAAAAAAGTGGGTCTGGCGATTCCGTCCGTCTGTTTGTCTGTCTGTCTGTTTGTTCGCATTTGCTTCAAATTTGGTATTTAGTGATTATTTGGTTGTATCCCCCCGAGATAAATTTTTTGTTCTAGGTCGAAAAATAAACATAACTGCCATTCTATCTTAAATAAAGAGTGGAAGGGACCTCTACAATTAACCACCAAATTTAAACTGCTAGCACAGATGCCCATTTTTTTTTATATAATTTTAACTATATGCCTGTAAGACCCAAGGTAAGAAGGAATAGAAAGATAGGAAAGATTTTTTGTTGGTATACAATGGATTGAGATATAGTGATGTTTATCTCGCGAAAATCCCACGCACGGAGAGAATTGAAAAATCACCAATTGCGAAATATTCAGTTGCAATTTACAAAACATGTTTTTTTTTGTAAATCACGGCGCTTTGATTCGAAACTGATAGAACAATTGGCAATTTAACTTTCAATTCATCGCAAATTACAACAATTCCTAAGTTGAGATTTACAATTAAAAGATATAATTCAAGCTTGTGCCCTTAAAAGTAAATTACAACCTTTTTGTCGCAATTTACTACTTCAAGGGAATAATTCCATTTATACTTTTTACCAATCTGGATTTGCTAAAATTTGTTCGTGATTTACAATCACTGAGTATTAAATTCAACTCAAGTGTGTCTGACGGCTACGTCGAAGGTCCCGAGTTCGATCCCTGCCTCCAACTAATAATTATCTTTTTTTTTTGGTACTGTCTCTTTTGAGGAAATGTGAAATCCTCGAAAAATAAATCTGGTTAATATTAAAAGTGGATCTTGTAAGCCATTCGGATTCAGCGGGAAATGATATTCCACCAGAATATCAACGCACATACAGGAATCGTTCAGAATATAAGTCATTAGGCCCTGGCCCCGCTTGTGTCTCCAATAATGCCTTTTTTGTAGTTCTAGTATGTACATAGGGAGTACAAGGTTGAATTTCAACTACACATTGTATACAATTTCTTATCTTTATTTAAATGATCATCAGAAAAAATTGTACATTAGAGGTTAGACGTCCAAAATAAGACCACTATATTTTTCTCGCCAATAAAACATAATCTTAATTCAAAACACCCCTAAAACTAACTAACTCATATTCAGGTTGCTTCTTATTATTAATTTTGATATCCGACTTAGATACATCACCATGGCCTAGTAGATGTGTGCTAGGTTGGTACGCAGAGGGTCTCGAGTTCGATTCCTAGAATCAGCCAAGTAAAAGTTACATTTTTCAATAAAAAATAATAAATGCTTTTCAATAAATAGAAAACGTTGCTCCTCTCAAAGCAATATAATTTGTTACAAATTGAGTAAAATAGGGTTGCAATTTACGCTTTACCACTCATTTTTTCAAAAACATATTTTTGATTCAAAACAAAAAGATGGAAATCTACGACTCGCTTTTTGCAATTTACAATCGAGTAAATATAAAATTGATACAAATTTGGATCAATTTTCGATTCGCGATGGCAATGTTTTATTTCTCAGGATCGAATTATTGACCCAAAAAAGTGGTAATTTGCTATTTTTGAGTGTCAATATCTTCATTTCGTTCAATTTTGAAAATTGCGAACAAGGAGTCGTAATTTACAAAACCCCGAGCTAGGGTGAGAAACTGCATAAGATTTTCGTGATTTGCAGCTCATTTTTCTTGATCTGATCTAAAAATTCTTTCCGTGCGGGTGGCGCCCAGTTGAAGCTGGGGAATATTGAAAAATTGCCACCCAGGCTGGGGCTCAGACCTACAACTCTTATATTAGCAACCAAGCACTTCATCCACTGTACCATTACCATTCATGACAAGATTTACTCTTTGGGGATTTTTGCACTTCCCCGCAAGAGAAAGTACCCAAAAAAAAAAAAAAATGTGGTAGAGTCAGAGATCGAACCCGGAACCTTTGGCATGGCAGTCCGACACACTAAACTCTATGAAATGGGGTATTATACACATATCGTCCCCCTCATGCCAGAAGCATGAATGTGCAAATTTTGCGATTTTGAGTTAACTGGTTGGTTAGATTAATCATTGGGTCTTTTATGTTTTGCCAAAACCTAGAATTCCATATTTGCTAGAAAACCACAATATCACAATTTGTTTCAGAAACCAATACGTTTAATTGTACGAGAGCATTTAACATTCAAACATGATTTCCCAAAATTTTCATTTTTTCAAATTCATGTTTCTGGCATAAGGGGGACGATATGTACTATGCAGAAAACCGAAGAGGTTCACGTGGTATTGCGATGTATATGCAATGTGCATGTGGTAGAATTGAAACTCTTGATTTCCACATACCAGCAGTGTGTCATGGTACGTCTGTACGACTGAATGTACGTTTTCAACCTGCAGCTATTGCTATTCGTTTTCAAGTAACGGGTTCGAGGTTTCCATTTTTTTTTAAACGGCTTTAAAAGATTAAACTTATAATATATCACATTTTAAGCTTAAATGTTCATAACACAAGTCAGTTTTTAATGGTTTTGTGGTCCGAAGTTGAAAAGCAGATTTTATAGAAGTTGCTCTGACTTGGGCGGATAAGTAGTTGTTTTTCTTTTTGTAAGATGACGTTACAATCTTGAAAACAGTTCTAACGATTTTGATCAAATATTTTATGTTGGGAGTACCTACTAGAAAAAGCTGCAAAAGGTTTCATTTAATTTGTATACAGAAAACTTATTAATTTTTCTAAGCTTTATTTCGTAGCTTTACATTTTATTACACACTAGCGGTACCCGGCGCGCGTTGCTACGCCCAAAAATTACTTATTTAATGTGAAATTAAATTAAATTATTTATTTCATATCAATGCTAGCGGATAAACAATATTTTAGGTTAAATCCTTAATTTTTTTGTCTTCGACCCGTTCGACCATTGCGGAGTTTTCGCTAATATTTCAAATTACCAAAAAATGTTAAAAGCCTGCATTTTATTTTTGTCTTCCACCCGATCGGAACCAAACCTTCACAGGAACCATCCCTGGACTAAACTATATTTAGCCTGAAAATTTCATAAAGATCCATTGGACGATTTAGGAGTCCATAGACAACATACATACATACATACAAACATACACTCATCGATTTTTATATACGAGTATATAGAAGATATAACATCTTTAAACAAGACAATTGACGAAGCTTCATTCGTTTTTGCTATACCACACCCAAAGCCTAACACTATATTAGTACTGAACACACTGTGGCGTATGAGAGCTATTTTTGTTCTGTCAATTAGGTAATGTTTTGTTTTTTAAAACTGCAAGTACGGCTATATGATTAATTCCAAACATATATACGAAACAAAATGGAGAAAGGCTAAGACCTTGCATTCAAAAACATATTTTGTTCCTAATTGAGAAGCATACTTACTTGTGCGATTAACACCAAAATCTATACGAATTGTAACAATTGAAAGGAAAAGTACTTTTAACATCTATACTGGGCCTCTTGTTTTGTCGGCTTCGTCCTCCACATTTAGGTGAAAGGTGTATAGGTAATACCTATTCATTACAATTTCAACCTCATGTATTGCCAATAAATCTCCTCCATTCACAACAAAAGGCTCAGCTTTGTTATCCCTATTATAGCCATCTTAACTCTGTCTGCAATAACCTTGTCAACACAAAACTTTTCCCATCAATTGAGACACACACATACACAAGACACATGAGTGTCGGCAACAAATTCAAATGTTCAAATTCTGACGCAGAGACATGAGAAAAGATACAAATAAAGTAAATACAAAATAACTGTTCTCCATGTTATATTCCCGTTTATTTACGCAACTTCTGTTTGGAAGGCTTTGCCTTCGGTTTCGGTTTCAACAGTGCCTGCGCTCGCTACTTCATTGCTCTCTTCACCCACCCTGATCGTGATTATATTATTTTTATGTTGCTTGGTTTGTTGTTTCTGAGTTGGTTAGCTTTCGAAAAAGTAGCGCAACCAGCACGAAGAGAAACTTTTCATCGTCTTTGTCTTGTAGACATGGAAGTGGATATAACTAAGTCGTTTTTATTTTTAAAGATCAAAAGCAATTCAAAGACGATGGAAATAGACAACAACAAAACAAGCCAAGCCATTAGAAGAAGCACCATCGTATTTAACAATGAGCTTAAAAATGGCTCAGCCAACCTGGTGACAGCTACGCAGCCGCAATGTAAGCCTTTGCAAACGTCTTAAGACTTCTTTTTTATTTGCACACCACACAAATCGCAATTTAGGAAGATTTCTCCAGTTTACTTCTTTAACGAGTTGTTTGTTGTTATGTTGGGATAGATATTTTAGTGAACTACCTACTTTACGTTACGTTAGGATAATGAAGTTTTTTATAACTTCCAGTGCTGGTTCATCAAGTTAAATAGTGATGTTACAACATTAACAAAAAATGAAAGATCTACATAAATAATTAGCCTAGCTAAAATTTGTAAACTATATATCGCAATTCAAAACCAATTTTTTCTTACGTTACGTCAAGTAAAATACAGTTAAGCTTTCTTTAGTGTCTGAAGCTATCGCATATCCCAAGAACAAAAATAATGCTTCGAAAACGAAATCAATCAAAACTGGCTCTTGGTTACTTTATGTTGTATTACATAACGTGATGTTACGTCACGTTGAGTTGGTTTAAATATTAGAGATCAAACCTAACGCATTATCTTTTTAGCTATTAGACACCATCATGGGCTAGGCTATGGACAACGCTTGCAATAAATGGAATAAATGGAAACTGAGCCTTCGTGTATTACGTCACGTTATTTTACGTCACGTTCGTTGCATGAAAGCATAACTAACTAATAACTTCTATGTCTTTTTCAGAACATCTCCTGCAAATAAGATATAAGTACGTAACTTAAGTTTTGGATATTTCTCCAGTTGACAGTTGAATTCTGAATTTGACAGAATTGTTGAATGCAAAATAACCAAAACTGTGGAATTGAATGCTTCAAAAACTCAACGCTTTCCTTGGTATATGTTGACCACCTTCTGTGGGACGAACACACATTTGAAGTCGCCAGAAAAACCGCATAATGTTGAGGTTTCCTAAGTCACTGCATGAAATATTTTCCCCTTTCTGTTCTGCCTCCAACTCAACTTTTCTAAACGTTATAACTATGCTAAATCATTATAAGGGTAAATAACCCCTTGGATGAGTCCTGTATTAGAAAATAAAGTTGGGTCACATACAAGATGTTTAGGTAGGTAACGTAATGTAATAACATAATGTAATTTGACGTAACATAATGTAACGCAACATAACGTAATGAAATCTAAATCAATGTAATGTAACTTAAGGCCCTATAACACTTTTTACAAACTTCTCAAACTTTACTTTTACAGTTTTGAAACAAGTATTCTGGTAAAATTCACGTTTCACGCGTCGTGTGTGTGTAATTGCATAGCTCAATGGGAATGAAAACTGAAAGTGAAGCAACGTAATCCTACCTCTGACACAAAAATGACATTTTCGTGACTATTTATGTTTTTATTGCTGCAATCATCTGGAGAGAGCGGTTTCCGCTTAAACTGCAACAAATACGCAAATCGAACGCAAATCAATGTTGACAGGGCCGGGCGGCAGGCAATCGATCGATGTGCGGACTGCGGAGGAGGTGTACCAAGAAATGCTTGTTGTGTTTTGCTTTTTTTACGATACGAGTTTATATCTTGAAACCGCTATACTGGTAAAGCAAGAGGTAGTATAATATACACCTATCGGTGATTAGCAGCATTCGGAATAACTTGGTTTTTTCCATTTTATTTTGATTTTCTTGATGACGGTCTTTGTGTGTATCTTTTTGGTTGGGAGTCGGTCTAATTTGTATCTATCTATCAAATACTATAGTGTGTTGTTATAGCGGGTTGAGTATCTTATTGTGGTTTGACTTGTTGCAAGTGAGCCTGTTTTTTTCGAAAAAAAAAAATAAATAAAACTAGTATTTGGATGTTGTTGTTCTTATTGGTAACGAAACGAGGACACAACCTGTCATGTTATGCTGTCACAGGTGTTTTTTTTTCTTTTGTTTTGTTGTTGTTTTGGTTATGTAGAGATTCAAGCATCCAAGAGGTGTTTGAAAGAAGCTTTAGTGCACAAACACCAAATCGAAATACAGCGCACATTCCTTTGTGAAGTGTTGTAACTGTTTGCAGATGGCGTCAAATAGGTATGCACAACATGATTGAAGAGAAAGGACTTTTGAGATTTTGACATTTTGTTTATTTTATGTAATTGGTGGTGTTGTTGATTTATGATGAATTGTTTTGAGTAGAGTTTCATTGGAAACAAACATAAAATAGAAAGGAATGACAACTCCGTGTGGTTTGGGGATGCCTAGTAGCTGACATAAACAATGGTAGGTATACCAAGTTCTTGATAAAATGCGTTAATTTCACCTTGAAGTCTCCACTTAAATTTAATCATAACTGAATGCGGAAGCTTATCCCAAAATACAATAATAATTACTTCAAGTGGGTATACATATAGGTACCTATTACCTCACAATGCAATACCAAATCCCACTAACGCGGAAGTCTTATTTTTTCAAGGTCTTTTAGCTGCATTCAATCAATTTGATGGATAACATTCGATTTGTAGGTACTCATTAGTTGAGGTCATCATTCAACATTGAAGCCATTATATTTTCGTCTTTTGAAAACTTGTTTCCATATTAACAAGTCATCGGCTTCTCTTTCACGGCCATCAAGAATGCAGCCTACGCTCAAGAATCACAATGGAATTCCATGTCGAAGTAGCTACCGGAATAATCTTTTCAAAGACCTGGAATGCTCCAATAGCTTTAAAAATAAATATGATGTACTGTCAAAATAACTTTAAGTAATGTCAAATTACTGAGGAGACGGAATTAGAATCAAAGTTTTTGTGTTGAGCTGTGTCACATTTCGCTTTGTTTCATTGAGGATGTGTGAAGTTGGAGATGTACGCGCTGCGGGTGGTCAAGTTTTGAAATTGAATAGAAAGTCATTAAAAGATAATACAACGGCAGAAATTATCTTAAAAACACCAAACGACGGTGAAAGTTTAAGAGTCATTTTAACTGCTAGAGGGCGATACAATCGGCTGTCACAAGCTATAAAATTAAGAAGACTTGCACTGTTATGGCAAGCTTTTTAATGTAAATTCTCTACAAAATACAGGGCCAACAATGACAAGCGGATGCAAGTGTCATAACCATCATAACAAATAAATTTGTTACCTCAAATTATTTATATTACAGATTTAAAGTCAGCTAAGAGCGGTCCACAAGAAAAACTTATCGAAAACTTGACGAAATAGAGCTCCACTTTTATAGGCCAAAAAAATTAATTTCTTGTACTCACTTAGTTTAGACGCAGCTTAATATACACCATTATAGTTCTACCTTAATGCTATATTTGTGAAATCTTTTTAAATGAAGCTTTTCAGTCAGCAATTCAGCAAACTCAGCATTAAAAATCCTTGCCAGAAAATTTCTTCCTATACTTTTGTTAAAGGCAAAAACCCAACCAAAACGATTAAAGAAGGAAGTACTGAAATGGCTTCTTCAAGCTAACTATTCTCCGGTTTTGTCAATTTTCACTGACCAGTCCACTTAACTACTCAATACGAATCCTCATTCAAGAACACCAACTCGTACCTACTTGTCATTTTAAATCGACCTCTTTCTTGTAAGCTATATTGGCTTGCAAAATTCGTATCTCACTTACTTATGCTATGTTTGAGTTGCGTAAGTCCCCCAATAATTCCGTGTAAACCTTGCATTGTTGACCTCCAATGAAATTGAAAACTTGGTAAAAAAAAAAATGTATAGCTGGCAACGTCATTTCTCTTTCTACCTTGGTTGCAACTTATTGCAAAAGAAAATAAATAAAATTTGATTGAAAGGGGGTGTGAACTTGTACCTGGGATGGGAAACTTTATCGGAAAGCACCGTTAAAAGGGGAGCTTGGAATGGAATGGAACGTGAATCACTCATGAATGCCAGTGAAATCTGAAATCTGATAAATAAGGTTTTGCATACGAAAAAAAACTTGCATTGGCTGGCATAGATATTTTATCGATGAGCTGTATAGATACTTTGCACGCCCACCGCGTATCTCATGCGTAGGAGGTAGGAGCTGTTGGCATTTCAAATTGTTTACTTCACCGTCAAGTCTCAATGTTGCTTTTGAACACACGTTCCCACATAATTTGCATTCTATTTGACAGTTTTCACAAGACATCAGTTTTACATGCGGCATGCGGCAAGCGGTTATTTTCCTTTTTATCAGTCTTCTTATCGCTGGATGATGTCGCATAAAAGTCGAAATAAATGAAGACTTTTGTTGTGCCCACGTGAAGACTTAAGTAGATACTCGTAGAAAGTGAATATTTGATTACGTTGCCATTTTAACTAAGATGTTTTCTTTTTTTATATTTTTTTTGTTGTTGTTGTTGTTGCTGAATAAGTTAATTTATAATGAGGAAACGGAAATGAGATGCATATACTGGTGTTTCAATATTTTTTTTATTTATTTTTAAGTTGCTGCTAACACGAGTTGATTTTTCTTCGATTCAACAAAGCAGTGTTGGTTGAAGATGCTTGTAACCAAACAAGATTTTTCTATGATTTTTATTTCAATTTTTAAATTGATTTGATCAAATTTGGTATCTTGAATTATGGCTTCAACAACGGTTACCGTTTTGCCAAAGGAGGCAGAGGCACAAGCTCTGGTAAATCAAGACTGGTCCCCTGGACATCTGGAACTGAAAATTGTCAAATTTTTAAGGCGTACGTACCTTAGTAAATGTCTTATACTGTTCTGTTATTCCAGGGAAACACTAAAATGTCAAAATTTTGGTATACCAACTAGTTTATTCGCTGACAGTAGGGAGTCCACTGATGCACTGGATTGGCTAGCCTGGAAATATTCTAAAGCTTGAATCATTCCTCTTTGAAAGGTCTTTGGGGCTCGTTGAAAAATATTGGCAGAACTGATAGTGGAAGCCTACAATGGGTTAGCAGAAGCAGAGAAGACTGCCAGTTAGAGTGCTGTACTCTGACACACTTAGTCCACAAGAGAACCGTTGTGATACCACAGAGTTTGGGGTGTAAGACACACAAGAGAATTAATGTAAGCTCATCAGTTCATCAATGTCATCGAAAAGGAATTATCCTAAAAAAGAGTTTCCGTCTATAAGCAAGTGCAGGGCAGTACCTACATAGGTGATGGAGAACTGTCTCTTTCTCTTCTTCGTCCATGCAGCTTTTAAAAAAGTCGTTTGCGAGCACGTCTATCTACGAGACAGTATCCCATAATGACACCTTCATATAACGGAGCAAATGTGCCGTATGCTTAGAAAGAACATAGTCCCGAGCATTTTGAATTCAGTTGTGACTAATTCCGCTTTATCGGTAAAGTGTTGCTTCTTTCCAAAAAAAAGATTTGGCACCTCAGTACGAGCAGCATCAGTAGAATACGCAAAAAGCTGTGCTTAGTTCAAATGGCGCAGTTTACGTCCGTAAACTAAAATGATCGAAATTTGACGAAACGGAATCAGTTATTTCGGGCTTCTTCTCGCACAATTACGGACGATCCCTACCGCGGTTCAAACTATTATAGTTGAGCCTTAATGCACAATATTGATCTTATGTATCTTTTTCTATTCGTCATGTAACACTGGTTTGTTGTGTCATTATCAGAGATGGTTGATGTCTTTTTTCCGTTCAAATCATTGTCTCTATATGAATAATACGTGGAACAAAAAGTTTGTGGTACACATTTTATCCTCTTAAACACCACTTTCTAAAATAAATCTATATCAATAGAAAGGTAATTAATAGGAGATATGCAGAATTTATGTTTTATATTAATACACTACTTTTAATGTAGATAAAATTCAAGTTGAAGCCGGAAATACGAAATCAACAACCAATATTGCAAATTGAAGAGTGTAGTATGTTTCAAATAACAATATAGGTGCTACCTTCTTGAAAATATTAACTTGTCATAATTTCTTAAGTCGACGAACATTTGTTGTCAAGTTTTTAACCTTATAGTTTTGTCATAAAAACTTTGAATTCACTATACAAAAAACGATATAGTCCAATCATGAAAATAAAAAATATTTTCCGCACGCATTCAATAATTTATCAATAAAAGAAAAAAAAAATCCTTGATTAAAACGTCAACGTACCTAAAACCTCACCACAATTTGCTGCTAGCAACCAGCAAAAAAAAACTCCTCGACATATCCAACCAGAAATGATGAAATTTACCACAACATTAAAATCCACTCAATGGCTGAAATGTTATTATTTCCCCACGATGTACAGCGGCGAAACAAATGCGTATCAAATTGGCCTACATTTTATATTAAACTGAATAATGCGCGGCTACCAGGCAATTTACTTTATATTAAATATTAATATGTGGTGTTGTCTTTTGAAAAAGCACTTCTGTTCTTTACCAGAGAGATAATGCAAGGCGTTTACTATCAAAATGAAATCACTAAATAAATGTAATAGCACATTAAGATTAAATTTCTATTAAACATATACCTACATTAAAAGCGAAAAAAAAAACTTTAGATGCATCACATTAATTGAATTAGAAGCAATATTAAAGGTCCCACAAGGTGGTCATTTCAGTGTGATACTTTTTCCTTTGATACAGCATTGCCGGTAGAGAGTAAGAGATAGAGCGAGAGAGAGGCATTTTTGTGCTATTTTGCTTTGTTCAAAGGGCTATTATATTAATTTTATGATATTGTTGGTTGGTGCCAATGTCAGGTTTGTATGTTGTTTCATGGTTTCGAAAGCATTCAGAACTTGAATGGATGTGCACTCGCAATGTACCTTGTTACTTTGTGTAACATAATCCTCAAGTAAACAATGTTTCTGGCTTATAACTCATGTTATTCCTTGTAAACATATTCGAGCTGTGGTTGCAACGTTTTGCTTTTTTTTTTTTTTTGATCGTCTTATTCGATATTCGATATTTTTAAGTCTAATATGTGAGAGAATAAAGGAAGAAAAGAGGGTGATATGCATTTTTTTTATGACAGACGTGTACACCCTATTGACCGCTATATCATGCACTAACTAAATCAATGTAAGACGGCAGCGGGTTTGGGTTTTGATTTTGTTTTAAGATTTTGTTCTGCCGGTTTGTTTTTTGACCGATGTGTCGGTTTTTTGTTTGTTTAACTAATTAACAGAGTTTTTTTTTCATTCTCTGCCCGTTGCGGTGGACTTGAAAGGTTTTGAAGAATGCACTTGTGAAGACTAATTTTTGTTAAGGTTGACATGGGAGGTTGAATGATTGTATTGAGGTTTTATGGTCAGAATTATGTTGAACAGCCATGGATAAGGAATTGTGTTAACTAAAAAATACCTACTCAACATTTTGAGGGCTCAATTAAGGCTTGTGTTGGTTCAGCTTAAAACGCGGGCGTTCCAACAAAGACAACATTTTGGAAGAATTAAAATCTCATTGGCTCAAGAATCACTATTCGAAATAGACTCTTAGATCACATAAAGTAAATAAGGCAGAGTAAGCGACACATTGGGTGGTATGCATAAAACTGAAGTACTTACTTTAGGTAAAAAGATAAAGTAAATACTTAAATTTAAGTAAAAGCTCCGATATTCAGTACCTATTTACCTACTTCGTTTCGTATGCATAAAAAAAAGTGTATACTTTATTGCAAATACTGTTAGCAAAAACTTAATTCATTCAAGTAAATACTGAAAATTCATCGAAAATCATAGTAAATACTTGTTTACTTGCGATTATTGGTATTAAAAGGCAAGTTATGCATTCGTCAAACAATGAAACATGACATTACGATGGCAACGAAGACGAAAAAGTTGGTCTAAACATTTTGTTCGCTGTATGTCTGTCTCTCTGCCTGTCTGTATGTATAGATATAGACACCTACAGTCCGAACGGGTGGGTCGAATTCCTTCAAACTCGGTTTTTTTGAGTATCTATTTAACAGAGGGGAAACAGAATTTGTTAAGCTCAACAAATTAATAACGGTGCCTTCATCTAATCGTTATGTTAAAGCGTATTTTTCTTGAAAACGGCTCAAGAAATTTTGATTTAAAATCAGTAGGTATAGATAGGTTTCGACCTATCATATGGTGGGAAAAAAAATTACCAACAATGGCTAAAAACGGTACCTTCCATAGGACCCATTTCAGCAGCTCATTAAATTTTTTTTCAAAAACGATAACGATAACTATACGGAGTTGCGGAGCAAACACGTTTATACTCTGCCATTATTTTTAGAATATACAATTTTCTTTGACTAATTTGAATTATATCACGACCTTATTCGCTTGAAACTCGATCTGCGATATAAGTCTCTTAGTATATAGTAAGTATTGTACCTTTCAAAAGCAGATGCTATATAATTTTCAAGTTGGTCGAGAGCAACTTGAAAAATATTCAGTATTTGCTGCAGAAAAAAAGGTAATACTAGTTTTTATGCACTCCCAGAAAAGTATTTACTACAAAAATTCATCCGAAAAAAGTTAATGCTTTTACTTGCAGTAAATACTTAAATCTTAGTATTTACTCTATTTTTATGCATACCGAAATTAGTATTTACTTAGAAAATCATTAGTAAAAGTTTTTAAGGTCTTTTATGGATACCACGAGTCATTTAAGTGCACATGTTTTTACAAAAGAGAAAGACTATACTATCATGGAAAGTTCCTTCAAACTCCGCGCCAAATACATATGAAATTCTCTTTGAAGACTTTGAAGGCAAAATTAAGAGGATGATATATTTGGAAAGCACAACCTAGACGACACCGCTCTGGCAACGAACCCAGGCTCATTGATTTTGCAATACAGTTTCATAAATTTTTAAATGACACTCAGGTTGGAATTTCCGAATTTAAACATATTGAGGAATTGAATCTTGTCTTTTAATTAAGTCAAGAAATTTAAAATCAATAATGAAGTATTGTTCACGAAATTTTAGATAGTCCACACGGTGAGTCAAAGACGCGACAGTTAATCCATTTATCAAAATGCAAGAAAGCACTAAAAATATAACCGGAATGCCTAGCCGTCATCGTTTCAACCTGGTGCTTAAAATTGCACCAGTAACCACAAATGTATACTTCTTGTTGCGGGTTTTCTAGTACGGTCTTTTCCCACCACTGCAGTTTGGAAACCGTGAATTCCGTTGGGCAAGAAATGTTTGTTAAATTATTTAAGTTTCAATCAATGCTGTACTTTGATGGAATTCAACTGAAGAGACCGAGCTCGTCACCCAATGAACGTCACCCAATGAACAAGCAAGTGTTGAGGGTTTAAGAAAAATAGGCATCTGGATGTGAAGGGGCGGCGAAGTTTCTTGATGGCTCAGAGTTTAAAATCAAAACTTCAAACAAATATTTTTCAAGTGGGAAATTTTAGTTTTGAAATAGTTTTGTGTTCTATTTTGAATCAGATTTCAATTGGTGAAAATTTTGTTTGGTTGGACTAAACATTTGTTTGAACTTTTGATTTCCTTGTGTCACCTGTTAATTGTATCGCGAGGAGTCTCTAGAATCAGGGCTTGAAGAGCTTGAATTATCTACGAGAGAAAGTGTTACGGTAAGATTTACCGCAACAAAAATCATTCTTTTGGTTCTTAAAACCTGGTCAAATCGTGCGCTTTTGGCACGGTTCAACTCTCGATATTTGTTTCCGCTCCATCCCAACCATTCCCTTTTTTTACCCACATTTTGAGTCCGTTGTCCTCTGGGAGTTTTGAGAGTGACTCAGAGAGGATAACAAAGCAGGTTATTTTCCATCGGGTTGAGCCAGCGGACGAGCTGGAGACTTGCCCGCAACGTATTCTAATTTAATCGTGCTGAGCCAGCGGATGAGCTGGAGACTCACACGCATCAGTCTATCGTGTTGAGCCAGCGGACGGGCTGGAGACTCGCACGCATAGTGAAGAAAGTGATGAAGCTTTCCAACGAGTTCGAAAGAGGAGCCCACAACAACACAACAAAGTGTGAATTATAGTCACACCACCGTAAATTTAGAATGGCCGAGTGCCCACCGTAAAGTGTCTGATATCAAAGAAAGATAGCAATGATGTGTTTTTCTCCGTAAATATTATCTGCGCGAAGGTCTATGGAATTTAGATTATTCTTGTTTATAATTCCCACCATTTTAGTTGGAAAATGGTTAGGATTCTCTCCAACAAAAATATTCTTCTCATAGTAATTAGTTTGGGCCGGTTTGGGCTGGGGACTTTGCGCGTGGTGTCGTAGTTTTTCACTTGCCTTGTAAAATTAAATATAATTGACGGTATACGGCTGAACACGTCCACTGAGCCTACGAGGATCGCATCCTCAACGCATAGGATCGCGTGCAATGGTTTCACCGCTCTCAGTCGCACGTCTCTGCATAGATGGGCGAGATGCTGCTGCATGACTGAGACAAGAACACCACCACGCAAAAGATCCGAAGAGGATGGCTATATGGTCGGGGCGAAGTGGACAAGCCAAGCCTCCATTTTGGATGACAATTCATTCTTGGATTTGATAAAGAAAAGAGGAGAAATTTTTGAGAAAGAAAAAGGAAAGTGAAAAATCTATCGTGGTTTTAAGCGAAATTTTAAATAAAAACTCAGAATATAAAGAGGAAATTCGATTGAGAAAATCGAGATTTTAAAATTAGAAGAGCCTTGAGGAGAATATCTTTGCTGGAAAATTTTTGAGAAAAGCTAAGTATTTCTGTGTCTGGTGGTGTCCAGAAATTTTAGCTTGTTAGTTGTTTGTTTAATTGGTTTTTAATTCGTTCTGTTTGTGACCCTATGTGGGGCAAACAAATTTATATAAAGTAGACCTTCGCTGAATATTCGTTTTCCTCCCAAGATTGTGGGACTCGTGACCTTGTTTTATTTTAACCTTTCCTTACCATTGTGATCTTTCTTTGTGTCCATTTGACACAACCCTTTGTTTGCTTTTTTTATTATTCGCTTCTATTTTATTTTCGAGAATTAGCCTTCTGCTAATCTCGAAAAACTATTGTTCTTGCTTTTTCTTTTTGTTGAAAAGACTCTGGGTTTTTATCCCGGTATTTGCCACGGTTTCCCAGACATTTAAATAAAAAGTTTAAATTCTCAATTCGAGAAATAAATCTAGCTTCTTTTTATTTCATTTATTTATTTTCATCAAATTATATTTTTTTTTGGTAAGGCAAACTACCATTAAAGTTTCCTGGCGCCCACCCTGTAACGTAAATTACGTATATTTACGTTCCACTCCACCTTCTATCGAACCTTCTTTTGATTCGATAATTTTTTTTTATTCTTACATTAAAATATACCTACCCAACCCATTACGATTTTCCATGATACACGATCGCGTTGGTTATATTAGTTTTCTTTTTTTTTTTATTCGACGAATCCCCCTTGCTGACTAGCCGGTGAAAATTGCATAGGTATCATTGCAGTTGTTGTTGCAATATTTCTTTTTATCAATTCTCTCTCTTTTAATTTGACACTTCGTTCTTCGTCATAAACGAAATTTCTTTGCGCGGTGCCGGTTGCACATTTGTTTACAATTGTTTTTCTTGTTTTGGTTTTAATAAATATTGGATTCGAAATAATCCAAAGTTACGCGGTTTATTTGTTCGACGTTATAAATAATTTTCCTCATCCTAAATTAATTTCAATTCGGGCTATTTTTTTTTTGTTTAAAGAAATAATTTTGCAACAAAAGTTTTGTTAGACCTTAGATTTCGAACCCCCATATTGTTTTGTCTTCGTTCGTTTTCAATTTGTTCCCAAATTCAAACGTGTTTTCTGTGACAAAGCGATACATTGTCCCCTAAAAGCAATCAAAATGGAAGATGAAACTGTTTTTTTTTTCGCCCTGAGTGTCATCAAGGTCGTTGGTCTTAAATTACACTTTAAAGGTGAGCGCTATACATTTGATGAAGAGGGTCAAAGGTATTGATCTCTTGAATCCATCTACTCAAAACTATCTTTCTTCGGGGAAAGGCAAATACAAACAAATATGAGGAATGTCGTCCTGTTTGTGTCTAATCTTAAAGGCAACATCTTTCCTTAAAGCCTTCTTGAAAGCCCACATTCCTTTCACAAAAAGTCTCAAAATAAACTTACAGAGAGACGTAGAAGTATCTTAATCTGAACGTTATACAAGTTTTAAAAGCGCTATGTCGCCATCTGGTCTGATTGGCCTTAGATTGATTGCATATTGCATAATCGAAGTTTTTTCAATGTCCGTTGGCGATGGCGCGGCGCGCGGCGGCCGCCCGGCGAGCGGTACAGTTAGATTTGTATACCTAAGTATTTAACTGTACCTACAAAAAGTGCAAAGATACCTACTTTACCCCCTCGTGAATAAATACCATAGATAGAACAACTGCGGCTTGTTATTAAGATTGAATGCAAGTATTTTTTTTTTGTTCGTTTGAAATGAGCGATTGTTCGTTTGTGAGGCAAAATAGTTGGTTTTTTTTCAAACAGTGTTACTGCTGGGCAAACAATACCTTATTTTTTTTTCTGCCATTAAGTCACGGATACTATTTTATGTGGAAATTAAATTGTTTAGTGATGCAGAAAGCGCAGTTTTTCTATTTGATTTTTTGATTTATTTTCATTTTTCTAGGAGTTATTACGGATTTTTTCTTCGAGCAGTTTTTATTGTTTGATGAGGACGTTTTTGAAAAAAGAAATAATGATCGTGCTTAAATATTTCTTACCAACCCATATGTTTTGTGGAATTCAGTACAAAGTTTAATGACTCACCTGAAAGCAGAGAAAATAAATATAATTTATTAAAACCAGGAAGCAATTAAAAGATTATTGTTTGTGGAATAAATTTTGTTAACAAAGGAGGGAAATACCACTCAAGGGCTTTATTAAAACGAAATTGCTGGAACAAATAAAAAAGAAAGACAAAAATCTGGACTTTAGAGAGCGAAGCTGAGCAAATATGTTGGAACTAAGTCACGTGGATTCTACCCCATCAAGTAGAGTACCTTAAATGTGTTTTATTAATTTGGCTCTTTATTGGCTCGTGGGAATAGATCTTTGGCGTTAGGTGATGTAAGTCTTACGAGCTTATGAATACTCTGAAAATAAATCGCTTGTGTCAACGATAAGGCCCGACAAGACCACGAAATTCAACTTTTCCCCTTGGTAAATCCATTGTCGGAATTTCCTACAAATTTGACGTTTAAATTGTAAAGTTACCAATTGATCGCTTTAAGATCTTAGAAAAAGTCCCCGTCTTGAAACAAGATGCTAATAGAAAATAAAATTGGATGCAGAGATCACACAGAAAAAATGTCAGCGGGATTGGCCAAACATTGAGGATGTCTAATGACACCATAAAAAACCAGTCTTTTAAATGGAATCGTCAAGGTGAAAAGTGACTTGGAAAACCAAATGAAACTTTGAAATAAGCTGTTTTTAAGGAAGCTGATGAAGACTGATAAGGAAGGATCTGGTTGTCCAAACATGCTCCAGGAGGTGTTAAATTCTTGCTGCCGACATCATTTTCCGGTAACTTAGAAGAAATCTTAAAAAACGTGGACGGAATGGACCATACCTATTGTATTTGGTGTGGAGTTTGTAACATAGAAAAATAATACCGTTAGGTATAGAAAAGTATATATATTCCGACTCAGAATCAAAAGCCTAGTCGATTAAGCCATGTACTCTCCAGAGGTCGCAATTTTTGAGCTAGAAAGCTGAAATTTGGTATATATATAATCTTTGGTTCAAGAGTAAGGCTTAGTTCTTGAACAGGCAAAATCCACCCTCAAACACGCCCACAATCGCCATTTTTGTTGAACAACCTCAGTTTGGTAAAATTAAATTATGTTTTTTTTTGTACAATTACAATAAAAGCATAACGCTAAAATTTTGCACACGTTAGCTTTAGGTAACCCTTCTTCCAATCAAATAAAAATATTTTAGTTTGGGCGTGGCTGACGCCCATTTTTCATACAAAACCATCAATATTGTTTTTATAAAATAACAATTGTTATATTAAAGCGAAAAACATTAAATTTTGTGGGTATTACTTGCACTTGCGTATGAAATCAAAACATTTGATTTTGGGCGTGGCTGACGCCCACTTTTCATTAGAATTTATAAAAAAATTGTTTTTGTAGATAAACGGTATTTATAATGAATCCTGTAAGCCAAAATTTTGCGTCTCTTAGTAGAAACTAAAAAGTTTGTGTATGAAAAGAAATTTTTGAATTTTGGGCTTACGCCCAATTTTCACGAAAGAACGAAAAACGTAGTTTTAAAAATTTAAACCTTTTTTCTTCCGTTTGTTATTTGAAAAATATATCTACATTTTCTTGTGTAAATTTTTTCAATACGCCCACTTTTAAAGGCGTGATTTTGATAAAATACCTTTGTTCAGGTAAGATCGTTTAAGAACAACTCGATTCAGCTGTAGTTTTACACATATGCCTAAATACTGACTAAAGATCAAAGCTCAGTTAGTGCTTCAAATTTATAAGACACGCCCACTTTTAAGGGTCGTTTCCGTCAAAAGTCGTATAATGCATTCATTTTTTAACGTTTTTTAACTATTGGTCGCAGTTTTGAAGTAAAAAGTTGAATACTTAGATTTAATTCCTTGGTTTCGTAGAAGAATGTGGTTCAAGAATTGTTAAAAACACCCGTAATCGCTTTTTATATTTAAAATCTAATTTTTAAAAATTTAAGATTTGTCTTGTTTTGTTCAAATTGACCTGCAAGAATAAAATTGAATGTCACTAAGCTCATACTAATTGCTTTGGCAATAAAAAGTCTCAACTTTGGGCGTGCCACACGCCTTTTTTACTGTGCCAGCACTAATTGAACATCACACCACACAAAATTAATGTTATTGAATTTTTTTCTGTCTGCTAAAGAAGAATTTTGTTTCTGAAATTGGAACATCGGTTGGCTGCGGGAGGCGAACGCATACACATACAAAAATATAGGGAATAGGGTATCCAACAGTTCGTTGCAAACGTACTGTAGCTCTCGCTTATGTTTTTTTAATCAGCACGCGCACAAAGGGTTATTTATACCCTTATCATGCTAGAACACAGTACGATATACGAGGGTTTAGGAAAGCTGGATAGCAGATAAAAAAAAATAGAGCTAGGACATTGGTTTTAAATGTCTGCAAATCTTAATAAGAGGGAAAAATCGAGCCAGGTAAGGCATTTCACATTCTTGAAGTGTGGCTGAAAAATGTCTGCCATTATTATTTATAAGGAAAATCCGAATTTAGGCTCGGTGCGAGTATTTAGGAAAGGAAAGAATGCATCTGGCTATTTCTTTTGAATTACTTAAGAAAGTAAAGATAAAATAAGGTGAGACAAGAAAAATTACCCAGGTGATACCGATGTTTCCATTATAGTTGTTACACCAATCAATTTTAAAGTTTCTTCTAACTTCTGTTCAGGAGAACGGAAACGTGAGGCACTCCGGTATTTTTTTTTTTTTTGTGAATTTCAAACTGAAACACGTCCAAAGCAACGGGAATGAAACGGTCCTAAATATTATTTCTAATCTATCGAAAAAAGGTTTCTTCGATACTAAAGAGTTTGAAGCCAAATTGTAATATGCTTTTGAAATATACATTTTTAAAGATCGGCCTGGAAAAATACTATTTTCAATCCACTCGGAAAGAGACCTATATAGAATATGAAAGATGGAAAAGCTTGCGCAGTCGCAGACACTTCACCAGCTTAGCTTATAAACACACCTCTTCAAAACTAAGGGGGAGACATATACATACATACTATCCGAGCCAGCGGTAAAGGTAAAGTGTAAGGCAAAGTGTATAACCTTTTTAATGTTTAGTCACAGCGCAAATGGTAAGAAATTAGGGAGGAAGGAAAGGGAGGTGTCCATTAACATTGTCCTTGAATGTTTGAAGATCAAAATGTATAGGAAAATAATTATATCAGGCAATTTTTCCACATTCTTGTTGTACGGCTAAAAAAAGAATATAGGAATATATTTTATGGTACCTAATAAATAGGGCTCAAGTGGTAACTGATGAGCGTTCCTAGCAAGACGAGTGTTACGGGGGCAACGTTAAAGGTTTTAAACACAGCTGGCTACCTTGAGTGAGCATTTGTTTGTAGAAGAACCGGTAAATAAAAGAAAGACATGAAACATTTCGACGATGTTCCGCTTTTTTTCTGAAGTCATTTACACTCTTAGGGGCCAGTTATAGCGATACGGAAAACCAAACCGAACAAATTTTCAAATGGAAATTTTTTTTACGTTCTGATTCGATTTTTAAGACAAATGCAACACTGATCGATGGAAATAAATTCAGAGAATGTTTTTTGTTCATAATTTTAATTGAACAAAAACCACTGAAAAATTTTTTCGATTTTGTTTCAACCAGAAATATCATCGGGAACTTACTTCTTTCGCCTTAATATCCTACAAAAATTTAAATTTTAGTAAGAAAAAGACATGTGGTTTAGGTTTGGCTATAAAAACGTTTTTAAAAGCAGTCAAATTAAGTATTAAAAATGGAAATTTCACTTTCATTTTCACTGGACTGACACGCGTTCTGTTAATACAATTATTTTAAAACAGAACTTACAATTTATGTTTAATAAAGTATTTATACTATTTTATTTTTGTAATTTTTTCTGAAAGTAAAACATTTAACGTTTGACAACATTTAATTGCGCTTTAATGAGTTTCCAATCAAAAATAATTAATTATCTCCTTGAAAATTGCCTCTTACTTTCGAAAATCTTTCAAAATCGCACTTAAATCTTAAATGCTTTACGTAACATCTTAAGCGGCTATAGTTAATGTGGCAATATAAATCCTATCTTGTGTTGGTTGGTATATCTTCATTGAGAGAGGATAACAACTCAAACATTTAAAAGCAAACACTGACACAGAAAAAAATTCAACAAATTTCTCATAAATTGCAATTTTACAAATAATGTAGATACAAAGCATCATCTAACCGAAAAATACCAGTTGCAAATGATTATCCCCGTTGCCGTTCTTTGGACAAAACGACTCTGGTATACCTACCTGATGGTTGTATCCACACAAATCATAGATCTAAGGAGCCGAATGTATCTTTGCTTCCTTATAATATACAATCAGTGGCTGTGGCGCGCGGCGCGGCTCGGCGCCTCTTTGTCTTGCATCATTTTGATAACTTAATGCTACAATCCGTGCGACTTAATAGAAGCCAATGCCAATCATGTCATGCAAAAAGCAAAAATAACACACACACACACAAAAACCTTTAGCATAGATACATTTGGAATCCAAATTAACCCCTATCAGCGGTGGAGAGATAAGAGTCAGGCATATATACAAAATGGAGTACAGGCAAACCAGAGAAGGGAGCAAGAGCAAATTCAAATCTTCAGCGTCATAAACACACCTTTCTTTTCCGCATAGTTTGGTGCTAGATACAATTTCAATTTTTTCAAAAGTTTGTTCACTAGCAGAATAAAAGAGTGCTTTTTTTCGTGTAACTAGACGCTGCCTTGTGCAAAGTGAAAGGAGTTTTTTTTTACCACTTTGTTGTAAGGTTACGCTCCGTCGATGCTCAATGTATCTACAGAGTGGATTTTTTGTACATGAGATACCTACCTACTTTCTGTTCAAAGAAACACAGAGCAAAGTAGTTTTTTTGAAAAAAAAGGTCATAATCAACTCTGTATGTAACCTAATTAGTGTCAGAAATCAAAAGTACAATACAGGCATAGATGTCTACATATAGACAAACTTCAATGGAAATTGAAATAGTTTAAGAAAAAAAAAAATACTTTAATTGAAAAACTTAAACCACACAACAATAATAACCAGTGCGGTGCAAAGTAGAAAATAGCAAAATATAGATACGTCGAATAGGCGAGCGCGAAAAACACCAACAACAACAACAACAAAATTGAGTGCGCCGCAACAAACAAGCAGCTAAAAATTGAGAACTCGAACTGAATCATGACCCATTAACCTAATTTTCAACTTGGCCGCTTTGTTGTTTAGTAAATGCCACAACCACCACTGATAGATACTTTATTCTGACTTACAGATACATTTTTTGGTTTTGTATGAAATTGTTGCTCTATTACTGTTGTTGTTGTTGTTGTTGGCATAAATATAATGCAACTTATAATTGCATCTTCATAGATACTCATGATTCAAGTCAGATGCATCTCATAATTTCTTTAGATAAAGATACAAATCTTATAATTCATATCTTTTTTATTTTTTTATTCAAGTTTATAGTGGAAAATCAACGTGGGAAGATTATGAATAATTGGAACAAAAATGCAATGCCATTTTTAATTTCTATCACAGATCCACGATTAATTGGGATTTTTGTATAATGCTTAAGTATCTCGAATAGTATCTTTCAGTATTTCGAGAGCTCTAATTCAACTTTACTTTGGAGTTCTTAAAGCAATGTTCTTTGTAGTATATCACAATTAAAAGTCTAAAGGTCGCAATTGATGGTTGGATAGATAATCGTGTATATAACGATCAAGTGCAGTAAAATACAAAACACAATAAAAATGCACATGCACACTTCTGCTTTGTGTGTTATTCTTATATTAAGTATATATATTTTTTTTTAGAAGTAATTTTAGTGAATTTCACTTTTTGTTTCGATTCCCCTGAGACAAAGAGTAACTTCTTCTGTAGACAATGACGGTTTGAAGGCTTTGTTTAAGAGGGGCAGAACAGGGCGTGTCTATTGTTTTCTTTGTTTGACTTATTATTTAAATTTTTTATTTTAATTACTACTAAACAGATTGGTTTTGTTTAAACGCATTCATTTGTTTTTTTTTTTATTAATTCTTTGATTAAATATATCGGTGGAAAATTTTATTGGGTTCATATAAAGTTCGCATGTGCCAATAATTGCTTTGCAAATAAACACGAATCATGTAAATTGATGAGTACGATTATATGGTTGGGTGTTGATTTCCTTCTGGTCAATACGGAAATGCTCCATTAATTGTGTGCTTAATTGTGCCTTTAGTTTAGAAGATAAGCTCATTGAAATTGTGGATCGTAATTATCAATTAGCTAATCCAACAGAACAAGACGTCAGTATATTCATGAATTCATGTCGAAAACTCTGGCGACTTGAGATGTTTACAAAAAAAAAAATCCAATATCTTCAATAAGGAACAAAGAAGTTTTTTTGGGCTCAGTAATAAATTTGAAGAAATCGAAGGTCCTTAAAAGAAGCACTTTGCTTCCCATCATCAGGTGTAGCTAACACAAATTCTGCCTCCGAACAGAACTGGTCCAAGATGTTGGATCATAAGCATTTTTTTGTAGCACGACTTTTGACATCTTATTTACCAAGAAATGTGAACCTGAACATTACGTCATCTACTTGAATTAGTTTAAGGGTGTAGTTCCGCAAAAGTAGTTCTCAGTTATCACTGCGGCGGTGCAAGAAACATTGTAGATCTGTGACTCCTTAACAAAACAGAACAGAACCCCTTCAGTTCAATAGGACTCTATTTTTCAAGACCGTTCAAAGGGTTCAAAGCAAGATCAGCACTTTTAGTGGTGGAAACAATACATTTGGAATTTGACTCTTGTAGTTCAAGGATAAGTCAACATTATACTGATGACAGAGCGCTGTTACATTTTTCATGCAAAAATATATTTGGTGGTGAATAATTTTGTTGTACGCTGATTTCTGCCATGATTCTGTCACAAAATTTATGGCGGATTGTGAGGACAAGACACTCACCACTAATATGCGAGTGTCTTTAAAGAATGATCGAACTTTAGATCATTTTAGAGGCAATAAATGGATAATGGTAGCTTGGTCGGATGATATTCATTGGCTAATGTTTTCTTCCAGTTGACCGAATTTAAGGAAGAGCCCATTCGAAGCATTTTTTCGGATAAAGTTAAAAGTATTGGATAAGCAAACGATCTATATTGCCGAAAGAAATAAAGACAAAATATTTTATTCAGAGACAGTTTTCTTCAAAACAGTTGAAACCAGTATCAACTAGGATGAAGTAGTAGTAGTCAATTTTTCAACAGATTTCTTGAATTCGCCTCACCTATCAAGTGTTTGTGAACTGTGTACGTAGATGGCGCACCAAACGTTCCTCTTAATGGGAGTACTATAAATTATAAATACAATGACAGTTATCAAAGAAAAGTACAAAGGAGGGCGATGTTTTGATTCAGCGCATCCCTCTAGATTCCAACAAGTCTGTCAATCGAGTTCAAATGGCTGCAATTCCCCATGCGTCTGGACTTCGGGATGACTATCAACAAATCACAAGACCAGTTATTGGAAGCTTTTGGGATATGAAGAATTACTGGTTTTGCCCATGGGCAACTTTATGTCACGTGTTCTCGTGATGGCAAGTGATTAACTCTGTTTATTAACGTGCCTTTAAACAAAATTAAAAATTTAAAATTAACTGCAAAACTTTGCAAATGTAAATTAAAGTCATTGTATTAATTTAATCACCAAATGAAGCTCAGAAAATTAAATTTGGAAGGTTGATTAAAGTATGAAATTACCAATCAAGGGTTACAAAAAAAAAAAAACAAATTAAGGTGGTGCGAGGTTTACTTGTCGAAAAAAATGTAAAAAAAACCACAAAAAGTAAAATCACAAAAAATTCTGGTAATACAAAATAATATAGTCCTCAAACTCTTATAGATTCCTTTTATAAGCCTTGTTCACCTACATTTAAAAGTGTCTATCTACGCCCAAAGCGCTATTCCTAACATGGGAATGTGTGTTCTCCCACAACCTACAAACATCCCACCCAGAACACGATCCGATCATACATTCATAAAATACTTTGAACTTTCAAAAAAAAAAAAAAACCTAAACCAATTTAATCAAATCAAATTTAAATAAGAGATTTCTAAATTGTCAATGTCAGTGATTTACGATTCCATACACTATTTTTAAACACTTCCCTGTTCTTTATTCATTTGCTATTTTAATACATTCTATGCACAGCCACCATTTTCGTGTGTGTTAATAAAATTCCCATTAATATTCAATCAAAGTTGAAGGGAACAAATTAGATAAAAAATATAAACCTAATAAAAGGGAAACGCAATAGGTAGGTATGTGTTCCAACAATGGGCTACATAATTCTGCTGGATTGCCCAATACTTGCGAGGTTCCTTTATTAGTTTTATTTTTATTTTGATTTTGCTTTTTATTATCATATACACAACATTATAGTGTGAACAAAAATTAAATATGTAGATACAATCACAAAACAGTGTCAGTGTGTAAGTGACCTTACTACATAGGCAAGTACTTTTTTAACTGTCAGATAGGGTCAACATTTAAGTCGTATCAGAATTAGAATAGCCCTGAAAATTCTACTACATTCTCGGAATTAGGTACATAAATTGTTTTTGAAGTAGCGTGTTGGACACGAAGCGGCAATGTGTTAATCAATCGGAATCAGTAGGAACAGGAGAATTGGAAATTTTGTCGATTTCAGACTTTTGAGGCAGTAAACATTTATGGACACATATATAGACGCCACCTTTCAAAACCATGAAAATCCAGATCCTAAAAAAATGTACATGGAATTAAAATCCAAGATCTTAAGAATCCACGAACAAGTCTTCAAGATAAAGTGCAGGCCGATTTCGAGCGAGCCTATTCTGTATTGAGAGCCTATTCTCATTTCGAGACCTTGAAGAACTTGGCCTCCCCAATCAGTTCATTATCATTGATTTTAAAAAGTCCCTCGATAGGTACTGCGAGACTTTACTGCCGTACTTTATTTGTAAACAGCGAGAAACAGTGTTCGATGATGACGTTGCAATTTCCAAGTATTAAACAACGATTAAAAGACGAAGGATTCTAAGAATTTGGGAATGAGCCTGAGGGAGCTGGTATATTTTTACAAAATACAAAACGAAATGGTCTATGAAGATGCTTTATTTTCTCGCGATACATGTTAGACCTCCTTCGCAATTCTATATAAATCATCCTTGACGGCAAAACATTTCGTTTACAGAGTAAGCTTTGCAACAATTTGAGACGGCGCATGATGGAAACCACGGAACCATATACAGACCGCCAACTCGTACTCCTCTTGCCTGAAACACCCTCGAAATAATTTTTCCTGTCTGTGAATACGTGTACATCTCTCTCTGTGCATTTTGTAATGGCAACTATACCTGCGTATGCCATTTATTTTGTAGGTGTGTTTGCTAAATGGGTTTTAAAAGCAAGGGAGAGCATCACACTCTCAAAATAAATGGCATATCAGCTGATTTTTAGCTTGTAGGCAAAAAGAGAAACCATACAGTGAGTTGGCGGTCTGTATATTATTGGTCCGTGATGGAAACCATGTAGTTCGGCGGGGTCCAAGAAAAAGCAGCTACAAACTTTGAATTGTCTTCTTATCTTACAAACACATAATGTAGAATTTTCATTCATGAAAAGGTATTAGTCAGTTCATGTTCACTTTGAATTGTAAGAGTCCTTAATTCGATAATGGACTTTATGCAATTTCCATGTTGACAATGGCTTATACAATTTCGAGCCTTTGTTTGACTATAAATGCGATCGAGAAAACAAAGTTTAAACGGAGGACTACAAGACGTGGCTCAGAAAGAGAGCTAAAGCGTCTTTAGAGTTCTGAGTTGAGTTAAGGAAGAAGGAAAAACGCTTGCTAACAACGTGGAGTTGGGGAGATTCAGAGAGGATTTAGCAGACAAAATGTAGAAGAGTTTAGAAGAGTGAAACATTAAACGTCAGGATTCGATGGCTGCCTTGGACCCTGTCAAGAATTCTAATGGAAAGGTGTAATTCATCGTGGAGGATGCTACTATAACTACTTACTCGTGTTGATGACATTCAAGATCCAGCTAAAAAACGACCGATACCAGATCAAAATTAAACCAACTCAGCTATCCCTAACCCTTAATAAAAAAAAAAGAATATAGAATTTATGGACTACAAAAAGAACTTTTTAAACACGCTTGAAATGACTTTGTCAAGAGCATACACCAACTCATCTGAAAACAATATGGTATGGAAGAAAATTATGCCCGACGATTGGAATTTTAATACCTTTTACTCCGTCCACAGAAAAGGAGATCGTTTACTGAGGACTAACAAAAGAATCATTAGTCTTTAAAACATCACCTATAAAATTCTGTTTAGAAGAACTACCTATGTCCTGACATTACCAGCTTCAGAATACCAGCTCAGCTGATACTTGTTTATTATTGAAGTGACGTTAGAGAATGCTTTCTATTGGTAGGTATTCTACTGAAATTTTCGGTTTCAAGAAGTTCACTTACAAGAACAAAGGGAGACCTAACAATCATGGATTCAAATACAATCAGAATGAGATTATTTAAAGTCGAAGACTAGGCGAAGAATATGATTTCATCAACAAAAATCGAATCCCGCACATCAAATTGGTCAGAATGTGACCAAGTACAACTTCGCAATATGAGTGAATTTGTTAACCTGGACACTGCGGTTAATGTAAAAATCAAAAGTTTAACAACTCTTGCTAATAGCTGTTTCCTCATGCTAAAGAACAATTTAGGACTATAGCCCCACCAAGAAAACCAAAAAGACACCGTGCAAAAGCATGGACCGCCTCCCAGTCATATGAAAGTCACTAGCTGGTGTCTGTGTTTACGACGAAGAAAATATCTGGCGAAGAAGAAGATGCAACGATGAAGTATATGAGCCGTTCAGCAACATAAGCCTAGTCAGAAAAATTTGGAATCAACGTTTAAGATGGCTGGGATACCGACATCAATGCTCCAGCTCGTTAAGTCTTCAATGTGCTCAGAAGCCGAAGCAGAACTTTTTTCTGATGAATTGACCAGGTTTAGCGAGATCTTCTTTTGCTCGGAGTGCGAAACTGAAGAAACAGAGTACCGGAGTCATTTAACCCAAAAGAGCACAGTTAACAGATAAACGTCATCTGAGTTGAGGGTCATAGATCATATCCTAAGATGGCTTTGACTGATGATGGGGTTGTCAGAAAAGGAGACACCCTATCTAATGTTATTCGAAGAACAACACAAAAAACAACATGATCCTTCGAATCCGAATTCATTAGACGGTGGTCTGTCGTTCTGTTGATGATGTTAAATATTTTAATATAGTGTCTTAAAAGAAAAAATCTAGAGGAACTCCATTTCTCCATTCATTTTTAAACCTCATATCGAAACTTAACTAAAAAAAATGCCAATTCATCACAAACTCAAAAAAAACAAAAAAAAAATGTGTCACCAATGATGTGACGAAAAAGTTCCATTTTTCTTGCTTCATTAAGAACCATTGAACGCTATAGTCATATTTCTTGGTACATGTATGTTTGTAGGTGCAGTCAGCTGAACAAAAGGAAAAAAATCATGTCACTGCCATACGCCAACCCACAAAATGAATCGTGCCGGACTATGGTTATACTGTGTGTCCCCAGTCAGCCAAAAATATCGCATCAGATACATTGTACACGAAAAATTCTCTTGCTTTATTTTACTGGCCACATTGCTGTGTTGCATTCATCGAAAAAGCCAATAAATATGTGCACCACTCTCCCATACGGAACGCGACCTATTTGGCTAAACTTAGAATTGTATACGAAATAAAGTGATACAATCCATTGGACGAATAAAAAAAAAAAAAAAACTTTACTTCGATAGCGTTGCTATCTAGATACAATGTCTACACACCAACCTGTTGCAATGCCAAATTCAAGCCTATCAACAACATTATGTCACCACACTCTGCCCGCCGCGCCGGCCGCGCCGCACAGGCCCGCCATCAAAAGCTACAAAGGCGAGGCGCGGCGTATACTCGCAGCATAACTGTCTCAAATCGACCCTGCTATTTTATGCACTAATTGCATGCAACAAGGTTGAGTTCTACTTTGCGGTGCTGTTGTAGCATAAACAATTCACGCACATCTCTTTTTCACAACATCATGTACCGACTCATGTTCGTTGGTTATTGGGAGTTAGATACCCCCCCCTCCTCCTCCCATAAGTCCCCCACCCACCAAACAAAAATATATCCACCATACTAAATCCAAATCCAAATTCGAAAGCGAATGCGAATATAAATTCTATTTTAAAATTCACACGTTACAGATACTAGATACCTATACCTACTAATGTATCTTAAAATAAAAAATATATATACCGCTAGGCTTGTCGTCTTTATAAAATAATGCCGGCCGGCTTAATATGCTCACAAGAAATACAAGTAGCTCTAGCTAGCTACATAAATATAGCAATAGCAACCTCAAATTCAGACACTGAGTGACAAATTATAGAAGAGACGCAGTGTTCAACAAATGTATCTATGATGCGTCACTCAATGTGTATCTATGGGGTTGAGCGTTGAGGGGAGCCCAAACAAGTATCTAGCTATCCTATAGAAATTAATTCAGTAGATTAGCTGTGACCCAGTTAGGCAAACGAAATCCGACAATGATGATGGTTGTGGTGAATATTATTGGTTACAACAGTTTGGTTTTGTTCTACTTTTGGAATTTTGTTTCATTTTTTTTTGTGACTTAAAAGGGGTGTATGATGCATATTCCTATGTATACATATGTAAACAAGAAATAGAACTTCAAATTGGGGCCGGCTAAAGTCCGAGTGGATACACATATTGTATGTATGTCCATCTAGCTACCTACATTATGGTCCCTATAATACATAACAAACTTTTTGGCACAATTCCATCTGTTTTAAACAATTTTTTTTTTTATAGATATGCAATGCAGATGCGAACGGACCTGAGATCTGGCTGGCCTAACCCATATCTTGATATGCGGGCATATGTATCTAAGCGTACACACATGTCCATATAATTGCGTTTAGTTTGTTCGTTTCGGTTGGAAAAAAAAAATGGAGCAGAAAAAGTTTTGAATTTAAATAATATATTTACAAAAAAAATTCTGACGGTATCGGTCTATTAAATGTGAAGAATTTAATGTTACGAATAATGTCCTCTCTAAGTGAATGATGGACTATGTTGGATAAGTAATCGATTTTTATGTCGTCTTCTCCCCGAACCAATCAATTGTAATTGGCTAATTGAGTTCGAGTCAAGACAGGGGGACAGGACAAGAGAATTGATTCTGTAATGAATATGAAGTGAAACGAACCTCATTTATGGTCATTGGCAGCTTAGGTTGATATAATTGTGAGTAGGTAGGTATATTATTTAGATTCAGGAAGAACAATTGATTAGGAAGAACAATAATAGTTATGAAATTAATACCTAGCTTGATAATAAATATTTCATAACGGAAAAACTGGTTTGATTACATCTTTTGCTTGACCAAACGCAAGTTGCTTAACTATTGCTGTTTTATTTTGACATAATGTCAGTTTCCGTTGGTTTTTTTTTGTTTTCTTAAGAACTTTAGAGAAAATAAAACAAGATTTTGAGAGAAAAAAAAAAAAAAACAATATTGCGTACCTTCGTAAACAGATCTGTGAAGCGTTTTTGAGCTTCTCAACAAATCCACAACTGAACCATTCGGAAGCTTGCAAACTTGGTTAAGTGTGATGATCCTGATCAGTAACCAGTTGCGTGTGACTGGTTTAAAATTTGAGTTGCAGTGTTGCAGAATTCCAACAGATTTTCTTACCACCACATTATCAAACTCTATATAAATTGAAATTAAAAGCACGACTGGGTCGCACGGACTAGCTTCTTATGCTAGATAATTGCTAAGTGCGGCTGCTTATATGTAGAGTAAGTGTCAAAAATATGGCCCAGGTTGGTTATATGGCCCACTGCAATATATTATGAATAAATCATACTAAGTACTGAACTAACCGTTCAAATCAAACACATTCAAACCGGCAGTGTTAGTGTTGGGAGTGAGTGCATTTTATTAATTTTATTCGTGTTCGTTATAATTTTTGGGTGAGTTTACTTAAGGATTTCTGTATCAAAATTTTTGGAAATTAAATAAGTTTTTGCGTTATGTACAAAGTGTTATATATTTTATGTTATCGAATGTGAAATTAAAAATTTGTTTGCATATAATTGAGTTTTTTAAAAATTAAAAAAAAAAAGAAATTGTTATAGTGTCGATAATATGGCCCATTCCAGGTATTGATATAAGCCAGTGGGCCATATTTGAAACATGGTTTATACCTAATGTATTTTTGTGTTTTGTTTTAAGGAATCACTTCAAGGCTGGCAATGAAGAGCAATATTTGTAGCTCACTGGTTCATATTTGAAACTAAGCGGGCCATATTACCAACAGTTTTATTTTAAAGTTGTGAAATGAAGTTCCTTAAATTTTTTGTTATTACATTTTTGTAGTGCTTTATTTTACTTATAGTTTCTAAAGATTGAAGGTAAAATAATTTGTAAGACTGTTTACGAAAAAAATAAAAAAATTATATTTAAATGTATAGTTTTATATAAGAAAATGTTAAGGTTGGGCCATATTTGGCGCACTTACTCTAAGTGTAGTTTCCCATATTAAAAATAATTTCGAAAATGCTTCTAGGCTTAAGAGTTTTCTAGTAAAAACTAAGTATGCAATACAATTTCAAAACTAAACATCTATACTAAAAAAAAATATTGAAAATAGTTTTTTTTAAAACTGTTTTTTTTTTTTGAAAATGTTTTCGAAAAAATATTCTAATATTTCTTTTATTATGTTATTTTCAGAAAATCTGTAGTTTTTATCTGAGAAAACAATTTAAAAAAACTTCAATCCACCCGTTTCCAAAATATTTCGAAACCCAAATTTTTATTTTAGAAAATTTTTAAAAAGCAACATTTTGAAATTCAATATTAATTGAACTATAAATGCGTTCTTGTGTGGAAAATGTTATTGAAATCGGGAGAATGGATTACGATAAAACCTCATTTGAAAATCCCGGTTCTCTGAGAGGCACCGTTATAAGACGAATTGCGAAAAACCCATTTTGACCGAAAGGTGTATTGGTGTAAAAAAAAAATAGCATCCTGAAAATATTTGTCAAAATCTTTAGAGCCGTTTTCGAGAAAATCAAGCTTTTTGTTAAAGTTTGTATGGCACGTACCGTTATTTTTCGACCTATAGAGGAAAAATGGAAAACACAAGTTTGGAGCAAGTTGACCTAGGTATCCGTTTAGGCTGTGCGAACAAACAGACAGAGGGACGGAATTTCCGGACCCACTTTTATCGACTTCTCCATCATCGTAAAGTCATTTGTAATTGTTATCTCCAATTTTTTTTTTCGCACGAATCCATAACTTGATGGTTCACACTACAAAAACCAAACAAAACATCTTTGGAGTTCATCTTCGCGAAATTCAAGTAAATAGTCAAACAGTTGAAATGTAAGAGAGATTCCAGTGGAAAGATTGTTTTTACTGAGGAAAAGATATTTTTTTTTTTACAAATTAATGCATTTTCTTTAAAAGTTTTTCCACTCTTAATAGGAAACTCCGCTTGCTAAAAGTTAACCATACAACACTTTAAGACATTTTTGGCCCTGAAGTGTTTAAAATGATGCACTTCACTTGGTCAAAACCAACGCACAAAATTGTCCGGAAGCTTAAGTGCTAAAGAATTGGCCTTGTATAGTTTACAAAGGCGACAACTGCATTGCTTATAGCCAAAACTATGCGTTGAATTTGACAGGTAAGAAGAACGCTGCATATAAAAGCAATAAAGTTAAATATTTAGGGATCACATCAAACATAAAATGTTCAAGGATTACTGGGAATCCGACCCCCCAAATAATGTAAAGCCTTTATATCCTCGTAAAGGGACCTAAGATAGTCTTTGCAATTGCAGTGTTGTGGGGAAAAGCCAAGTTAATAACTGGGATTCATAAACTTGATAAACTACGTCATATTGGGACTTATCGTCTCTTTCACCAACAACACCCAACCTCTTAATTTATCGCTGCTCAACAGCTTGGAAAATCTTGAAATAGATATTTATTTTAGTCATAATCCTCGTATACAACTTCTAGTCGATTGTCTCTATATTTATTCCCGTTAGAAAAGACTGGGGTTAGCTTTAACCACTTCCCTCTAACAGAGACCTGTTCTGGTATACTGACCTTTCAAATGGAATCAGTTCGGGCACTTCTCTGTGAACGTGAAGTATGCACAAACCCCTGTAGTACATACCCCGTGGTGTAGTGGTTACTGGTTAATGTGTCGGACTGCCACTCCAAAGATTCTGGGTTCGATCCCTGACTCCATACCTAATTTCTTTTCTGGGGTACTGACTCTTGTCTCTGAATCATGTCATGAAAAGTACTTCTCTGTTAGCCATTCGGATTCGGCGGTAAATTGTAGGTCCCTTCCATTCCTGTAGAATATCAACGCACACAGGAATGGTTGAGATTATAAGTCACAGGCTCCGGCCCCGCTTGGAGTTGTTGTTCCAAGTATATTGTTGTATGCGAAAAAGATACTTTCTGAGAATTTGTATGAAGCATGGCAAATTGCCCCTGCTCAAGTTTGCACTTAACTTCAAAGAAGGAGACATTTTGTGTCATTCAGCTGAGACACTTTTCGATTTCTGGCCAAAGTTTGAAGCAAAAAATTTGCTTAAGAATCAACCACGGAGTGACACAATAGGTATACATATCACATAGTAAGCGCAATTCTTCAGCGGCACAATCTCACCCTACCGAGCAATTTAATATAATCTAACCTAAGTCCAAGAGTAAGGGAATCGTTCTTAAGCAGCACAACACGAATGTGGAATGCCCTATCCGGAACAATTTATTTTCTTCTCTTTTTATACTTTTGATGTATAATTTCTCTAAACTGTGAGTTAGCATTTCAAAGATAGTCATAGAAGTTTGTATTGTTATATAAGTACATGTGTGTATAGTTATAAGAATATAAAGGACTAAGTTAGTACTTCTCAGTCCTGCTTCAAGTCTAACCACCAAGCATCAGAGGCGACCAAGCACAAAGGTGACATTTTGTTATCATTGACTCTATAAGTCATGAATAAATAGATCCTTTAAATCACTAAGCAAAGATTTCTGGTAAGGAAAATAACACAGTGTACCTACTTTTTTGTTCACATAATTCATTTTAATTTTGGAAAACACTGACTTTCAGCTGTACTTATGTAAGAAACACTTGAGGGTGTTATCGCACGGGATAAAAAAGGACACGTGAAAAGATAATCTTAAATTAAGAATCTTTTTCTTCAGCATTACGTCACCATCCGTGACGTTCCTTTTTAAATTGTTATGACTACGAAATAAGGTGTAAACAGATTTAATTGGGGGGATTTCTGTAAAAAAAAATATTCATAAATCCCTCAGCCGGTAGACCCAACCTTATCATAACTTCGTTACGATTTCCAGCAAAAACCTGCTGATGTTTTATTCTATACTAACTACCTATCTACAGAAGATATATATTCATACATATACATACCTACATCACTCCAATGTAAGTCCATTCCATATTGAATTTGTTAAAAAAGTAAAAAAAAAACCCGGAAAAGATACACCCACAGATACCTACAAACGTATCTACAAGTATATAAAAATATAGCAATAGCAAATATACAGTAATTCGTAATCTTTGCTTAATTTTTTTTATTCATCATTCTATCACGTGCTTTAGCTGGAACAAAAATGTTGTTTATCTAAAACCCAGCTACAACTTTTATAATAATACAGATACTTTCAAGCATGCTCTTTACAACATGAATAAAAGTATCTATACACAACCTACCTGTTTCCCCTCTGTGTAAACGTAAGCAACAAGCAAAATGAAAAGTTTCAACACGGAAACGCGTACCTAGCTCTCAAGGTTATCCAGACAATATCAGCTACATAAATGTATCTATGGCCGTTATCTATAAAAAGCCCTTAACATTCAAGTGTATCTATGAACCTATAGAAGCACATACAAAGATAGATAGGTAGGTAGTCTTTAACTAGTGTTTCTACATAATTATTATTTTTTGTTGTTTTTTATTTTTGATTTCATGTTGGAAGATATCGATAGTGTGGGGAATTAAAAGAAAAAATAAAAATCTTATCTCTCTGGGTTGTTTCCCGATGATGGAAATAGTCACAAAATTTTTATGCGAATAGCTTTGAACAGGATGCCAAATGTAGTAATCTAAACATTGAATGTTCTCTTACAACATAGAAAAACAAAATTAAACGAAAATATAACATTTTGTGATAAGTTTAGCCAATAAGCAGAGGCGGATCTTGCAAACGATAAGAAAAAGGGCACCGCGACTGAGCGGGCCCTTAGCCTCGAGTAGTTTTTTTTTTATTATAGAACTCAGAACAGCATAATGTATTAATTATGGATATATTTAAAATTCACTTCAAATCGGTTTTTTTTTTTTTGAGGCGCGGGGGAGTTGAAAACTCTTAATGAATTTCGGGAAATTGGCCTGAGAAAGACTACATTCAAGTCTTGAACTTGATTGGTGTAATATATTGAGGCCTTTTAACAAAGGAATCTACTTGCTTAATTACTTATGATAGCTCCACTAGAGCGTGGTGCTCCTAGGCCTTGCTTAGTAAGCCCCCTGCTTTCTCTCGAGCCTGCTGTCTCTAACTTTGCACTCCAAGTTGTCTTCCTGGTCACTCCATCGAAGATGAGGTCTACCTTGGCTTGTGGACTTCCTCTGGTTTGGCGTTGAAGACTACGAGCTGGAGCGTCGATGTCCGTTCGCTCTACATGGCCCAGCCATCTTAGACATGCACAGGACAATAAATCGTTTGCAGCACTTTTCCCTTGAAGACTCCAAGTGACTTTTCATCTAATTAGTAGAGGGCCCATACTTCACCGGGATAATGAATGTTCTATACAGTGTCTCCTTGGTTCTTCTAAATAGGGCTTTATTGCTCCATCCATTGCTTATTCAGCTCAGCGATTAGCAAGAGTTAGTCTGCGTTTGATTTCAGCGCTTCTATTGTTGCAAAAGGCTTTTATAATCCAACATTTTCCATTAGCATAAACATTTAAAAGCCAGAATCAAGAAAAAAACATACCGAAGAAATCTATTGGAAAGCACGCAATACTTCCGAAAAGTGGAACAGGCTTATGGACTTTGTGACAGGAAAGAACTCTTCATTATATCCGCAGATTAAATGCTGGGCAGCTACACTTAGAAGCAGCTGCTGCAGACTGCGTTAAAACAACCACGAACAGTAGATTTGGCCCTGAAGAAAGACCGGTGAGAACAATGTCAAGAAGCTATTTAACACGCTGCATCACAGTACGAGTTTGATTTTGTAAAAGATCAGTAAAGTAAAGCTTAGTCCAAGGCCTACTGATTTGGAGTCAAAAAACAAAAAACTGCCAACACCGATAAGTCCAGATGAGGGAGATGTTGATGCATCAGTATATCAATTGCAAATCTTCTACACTCTACAGAATAGTGAAAAATTTACATAAGGTTTTATAAGACGCCCTAGTTTCTAGTAGGGATTTCATCGAGACCTTCGACATCATCAGTGACTTGAGGTAAGGTGAAAAATTGTCGTGCATCAGGCACTATTTAAGAAACTGTGCTGTTATTGGAAGAGCGAACGGAGCAGCTGTTGGTGCTTTTTCTGGCACCGAGCCAGCAAAGACGAGTTAAAGACGAGTTTCCAATTCCAAACCGGAGGGCCAACGCAGTTTTGGAAGATCTAAGGTGGCGCGATCAAGTGGAGAACCACCTCAACCAACTTGGTGTGCGCAACTTGAGGCCACTGGCTAGGGACCGGCCTAGCGGGCGAGGATTGTTGGTTGAGGCCGTGGTCCACTGTCTGCGCCATTTTAAGTAAGTAAGTAAATAAGTAAATACAAAATTAAGGAGTGAAAAGTATGTAAGATAATCCGTCCTGGATATTTAAAAACACCTGATATAAAATCGAACATCGCAAATTGTAGAAAAAGCAAATAATTGATTTGGAAGACGCTCATCAAAAAAGCAAAATCAGCTTTTCTTGTTGTGACACTGAGACGTGACATTGTTAAATTTCTAAGAAAAGGCAATCCTATAAAAACTACAATATTAACATCTTGTCTGTTTTTGAAAGCTTATGCCAACAGCTCGTTCTATAAGGATAAAGGTAAAAATCGAGTGTTCACTCAAGAGACACCAAGCAGTGACCGATCGTGAGTGGAGCTTTTTGATTTGAAGTGTTTTGAGAAGTCCTTTGACATAGGTAACCGAGAAAGCATTTGGATGGAGAATATTTCTTGTGTGAGATATTCGTCCTAAAAAAAAGTGCTTTTACAAAGGAGCCCTACATAATGTACAGCTATCGGATCGGAGGATTATTACAAGCGATACCCGATATAGGTACTGACTGTTATCGTAGGTGTGGGAAGAGACTAGTACGGGTGTCCCTATATTACTTTAACTGATTGGGCAAGTATAAGACACAAAAAAGGGGAAAACACTACCCTTGTTGAGAGCACATGATCAAAAACAAAATTAAAATATGGGCAGAGTCTAAAAGTTCCACCTGCTCCTCAAGCAGAGAGAAAGAACTAATAGAGGGAGACACATTTCCTCGCCTCCGTCCCCGCAAACCCTTTTGTTTACATTTCGTATAACGAGTTGAATTCCTATCGGTGTATACCTACATGTTTTCACCTCGGAAATCATATAACTGTCTCTTTCTCTCTTATTTAAAGGTCTCTTGCTTGTAAGAAGAGTACAAAAGAATTCTAAAGTGGATCTGTTCAAAAACTATGTAATTTACATATATGAAATCCGCTACATTTTGGGGAAATCGGAGGTCGTAATTATCTCAGAAAAACCCGTGGGTGAAATCCAACTGAGGCTTAGGGATAAACAAAAAAAGATGCTCGAACCCACACCCCTAAATTAACAATCAAGTCCAATATAATGTATGAATCTCCATCCAGGGTATACTATAGTGAAAGTAAATAAAACAAAGCAAGAAAACAAGAAGAAAGAATAAATGGGAATTAAAAAAGAAAAAGACGGAAGATAATCATGTGTCAAACAAAATACACAAACCTATAGATGAAAACACTTTTTTAGCAAATTTCCAAATTACCTGATTTCGGCTGTAATGAAAACATAGCATAAGAACACCATCACTTTTGATTTCCAACTTTTTCGCGCCACAACGGAATACAAATAACAAGCAATGACAGCTGTCAAAAGAGCTGAGTGAGATATCGGATCCAAACATTTTTTGATTTTTGTTCCACTTACAAAATCTCAGAGTTCTCAGTTGGTGGAACTAGCCTAATTTGGATAGGATTAATTTTCACGAATGTTTTCATCATCTGCAAATAATGTGTCTCCATCTGGCTTAAACTAGAATTTTTTCTATATCTCTGTTGGAAATTAACTTAAAATACTAAATCCCAATGGAACATTTTTTTTAATGTAGAGAAAATAATTCTGAAACTCATATTCCCTGAACACATCCTAACAGCTGACTACATCTGACATTTTTCCGACAATGGTATATTTGTAGATACATTAACTTGCATATGTATTGTTCCCACATTTTTTTTATATGGAATTATACATAAGCAAGTTGGTGTTCAAATTCGCAGCTTGTGGGTTAAAAGAGGACCACCGTCGAATTTGCCTCTTTCTATCAGTTCTTTCTCTCTCCCTCAAGCTAAGACAGATACAAATAGTAATCTATAACCAAGAACGATCCTAATGCGATTCCTCACTGGACATTGCAACCAAAGAACAAATTAAACATATACTAAGGCTAGTAAGCAAAGCAACATGCAGACTCTGAGAAGATGAAAAAGAAGCAACGGATGTTTCCTAAAGAGACTATAATGTTGGAGAAAGTGCACAATGGAGAACGTCCGTCGTTTGAAATTTGTTGGACATATGCGTCATTGTCTTAGAAACGTGTCAATCACTTCAGATGATAACTTAAAGCGGACATTTTTGAACCTTATATAAAATTTGAGCCCTTGAGTGCCTATGGAACCTGGAAAGTGTCAGCAATCATCTTGAAGAACCGTTGCTTTGTGGTGCACCCCAAGACATGCTTTCATTCAAGTCGAAGGAATACAAAGGATACTATCAAATGCCTCATAAATTGAGTTCTTCTTAAAATAACACCATTATTGCAACCGATTTTTGTATGACTAAAATAAACTCATACCTACTTGAAATTCTAGCACCTTACTTTTCCAATGAATCAACTCAAAACAATAAAAAAAAATCGTGCCAGAATGCATTCCCCTTTTATCCAGAGAAAACAACACAATAATTATCACATAATTTCCACTAAATATCCACCACCAATCTATTCTTCCCCCTTAATTAAATCAAAAAAAAAAAAAAATATTCAAAAACAAAACAAAAATAACATAAGCAAACGAATGTTCCCACCTCAAAGTGGGTAATAGTTCAAAGTTGAATAACCCAAACCTATTTGATGCGTTACTTGTATCTTCTGGATAACGTAAGCCTACCTACCTATTTTTAGATCGAAGAAAATCATTTTAAGTGCTTGCGTTGTCGGCCGGTCGGGCGGTCGGTCGTCTTCTCTTCGGGGTTCGGGCCTGGGAGTCTACGAGCATATATGTATTAATGTATTTGATGATGCTGACAATGCCAACCAACAGCAGCAACAACACTATTCGGAATCGTTTTCTTCAGACATCCACATACAGATGTGATCAGAACCCAAAGAAGAAAAACTAAAGTTATCACAATATCATGCCAATGCAATATCCCGGTGATGGTGTTTATTGAAGAAGAATCACGCCCCAAACATGGAGGAAGCATACCTTTCTGTAGAGTTTCTGAATTAGGTTAAATAAATTTCAATCGCTCATAAAGTTTAATATTAAATGAGTGAGGAAAGACATAATTGAGGAGAAGGCCAATTTGATTCGGTGGGCTGGCTGTTGGCTGGTTCTTGGATTGATGCCCGCAGACGTGCAACAGGTGTGTCAACTAAATACCGGCATTTTTTTTTTCATTCAACATCCAATACCGAGTCCCAAGTCCAGAGTCCAGACACACAACATCAAAAACTGTGCTCTTTTTAAGGTCAAAAACCTTTGATTTAAGATTCTATACGCATGCACAGGCACACAATATCCAAAGTCCAGTTTGCCCAACAACAAAAAACAACAATATAAAAACCCAGTGAAGATCAGAAAGAAAAAGACGAAAAAAAGGTCTAAGATGAGCCTACACACACACACACCCAGCACCAAGCCATAATTTATGAATTCTCTTGGGGAATATAGGGCTGTTCAGAATCAGATGATGATGACGAAATCTGGAAGGGAACTTCAGTCAGCCTCGCCTCGCCTCGACCAAACGACGACGTTTGGTTTCAAGAACGATCCCAACAGCTGAACAGAAAAATAAAAAAAATCATTTTCAAAAAAAATCACAACGAAAACAATAAAAAATTGAGTTAACCGAAAAATTGAAAAATCTTTTCAAAATGTTTCCCTTAGTGATAGGAACAGAGGGATGTCTGTCCCGCGCGATAAAATGTACTTCCATCTCACGTTACAATGGAATTTACAAGAAGACGCATGAGGCTTGACAAAATTAAACAAATAAAACAAACGACCTACACACACACACACGCACACATAAAAAAAAATTTATGTATGTATTTACGACGAAAGACCGAGAATTATCTCATCATGATTGGCGATTTTGTTTTTTTGTTTTTGTTGGATAGTCTGTGGCATTTTTTAAACTCACCGGCTACCGGACGTATTGGAGGTTATAGTTGAAAAAATAAAAAAATGGAAGATCATTCAAAGCGAGGGCACATTCTTTAGATAGAACCTACAACTACTTATACATAAAAATTGAACAGGTGTTGTAGACTTTGGGAGGTTTTTGCGTTGGAGTGTTTTTTGTTTCGTTGAAATAGTCAAGGGCACAAAGTAAGCGAGTATCTTTTAAGTATATTTATTTTGTCCCGAGATTGTATGGATGAAATGGAAAACCAAGTGACGGGGAAAAGGTGAAAACGCTTAGAGATCAAAGAATCAAGGGTGATGACAAACTTGGTAGACTGAGAAAATCTGGTTGGAGTCAGGAAATAATCTGGGTTCTGGTTTCTTGAGATTAATCATCTATGATATTTGTATAAGTTGTGACTACGAAATCTGTAAAAACTAAGAAAATCACGGTAGAGAAGTCACAGTAGCAAAATTAGAAAAGACGAGAGAAACACTGAAAATAAAGAAAGAAGACAATAGACAGCGTTTTTAAACAGAGCGATGTGAAATATGGTCATCCCTGCAAAACTCGTTCGACTGTCTAGGTCTAGAACGACTATGGAGAATTCTCGCTTTTCCGTTAAGAACACCGGGATCACCATCACCTTTGATGTTGCGAAAGGGTTACGCTTACGACAAGGTAACGCGCTGTCATATAACCTCATGGAACGAAACTCTTGAGTTAGCACTAGCGGTACGATCTTCTTGAAATTTGTTGATGATATAATTTTTATCGTTTGACGAACTAAGCACGCTGAGAGCGGAGATTTTCAGGTAGGTATTGAATTGGAAGCGGTAAGAATGTGCCCGTAAGCAGTCAACGAGAAGATGACAAGGTAAATGCTATCATACCAGCAGCAGAGCAACAAAAGCAGTTGTTTGGGAAGAATATCACGATAGACATTTATTATATAACGATGGACATAATACATCAAACGACGATTCACTGCTGACTTCACTTTTTCTTCTGGCCCAGAAGGCATATATAAGAGCTTTGCTTTCTATCAAGAAGCAAAAAGATCCTAAGAGCCTAATCATCTCAGTTGTAATTTGTGGGGTGGATGTATGGACCTTGCCAGTTATGGATGCAAATCTGCTAGGGTTATTAAACAAAATTGGGTAATATTCGGCCCAGTGGGGTGGATGTATGGACCTTATTCCCAGTTCAGGATGCAAATCTGCGGGGTTAGAGAACAAAATCCCCGTTATGAAATCTTCTCCTGGTAGGATATTGATCATTTCAAAAATGTTAACAAGAACTGGTTTCTGAATTTTTGGTGAATCACCTTTTCAGACAGCTTTGTGCATCACTCGGATATATTCCAGGCAGTTATATTCGCTATGAACCAATGCGCGATGCTGACATTTCAATCGGACACCAAACATAAAACAATCTTCATGTTCTCAGCAGATTACCTTAAAAGCGTTGAGTTCTCATGTCAGAAGATACAAACTTGTTCCTTAGAAAGCCGTACAAGAGTGACTATACAGGAATAATAACCGACCAAATTTCTTTGAAAAAACTTTGCCACAACATGAGACTAGCAGACTCTGTATTAAAAGTCAAATAACTTGTCTGCACATTTTCACAGAATGCCTAGCAATTCCCTGAATTTATAAGGTGAACACTTGGTTATGACATCGTTTCATTGGAAAAACCCAAAAACAGATTTGGTCTAGAAAAACATGGTAAAATAGGCTCTCATAAAACAATCTAATCTTTTCTATGCATGATGTGTTTGAAAGCATTTTTAACGACGCATAACTTTTGTTGCTTTGTGCAAAAGTCACTATTCTAGCGTCAACTAAGATTTGGCCATTATCCTGCTATAAAAAAAATCGAGAGGTCTTATTACTGGGTTGGGTTCGATATCCCGCTTTTTATAATCCCGTTTCTTAAAATCCCGATCTTGAAATCCCGCTTTTTATAATCCCGCTTTTTATTATCCCGCTTTTTTAAAATCCCGTCTCTTATAATCCCGTTTTTTACTATCCCGTTTCTTATTATCCCGCTTATGCAATCAAAAGTAGTTGTTTTATTTTAAAAAATCGCGCGATTTTTTAAAATAAAACAACTACTTTTGATTGCAAAAGCGGGATAATAAGAAAAAATAAAATAAAATAAGCAATGAGTGATTTTTTTAAATGAATTTTATTTTAACAATGAATATGACAATCTTCAATAAATTACAAGACCAAATATAAAGTAATGCTATACGATATTATTCAAAAGGGAACAAAAAAAAAAAAAACATTAAACCATTAACAATTTTTTTTATTTTATTTTTTTTGTATACTATAAGCAATGCGACTCAAAAAACCTGTTTTACTCATATTTTTTTCTATTTCCCATTATTTTTTTTTACTGCGCGTGACTTTATAACATTAGCTTATTTTATAAAAAAAGCGGGATTAGCGGGATTTGTCGGGATTTTAAAAAGCGGGATTATAATAGATCGGGACTTTGAACAAGCGGGATTTTAGAAGACGGGATTATAAAAAAGCAGTATTTTAGCAGACGGGATTTTAATACTTTTTTTTCGGGATTTTTGAAAAGCGGGATTTTAAAAAGCGGGATTCCGATACGCTCCCCTTATTACTTCATTAAATTTTGGCAGGATTTCATGAGAAATCTTTTATATCTAAGAACTTGATAGCAAATAGAATGGTTTCACGTTGGGCGCCATCGCTTTGCGAAAGAACAAGAAAATATTGTTTGCGATCCTCGAGAAACAAGTACCACAGGATTAAACGCAAAGTGCCGTACTACACGAACAATTTGTCATTGAAAAAATAAAAATACCTTCATTCTCACAATAATTACATAATATACGGTAATTGTTGTACAAAATAATGAATTTGTTTCGACATAAACTTTTTTGTTAAGCATCTCATTTTATTTTATCCATTTTTACTACTTATTTTCACAAAATAGGAATTATAACCATTTAAGGGTGTGTAGTTTGATTGTGTTAACTATATAATTTACCTTCGACACGGTGCGGTGGTGGCGGGCGCTCGTCTAGGTCATAGACTCAATTACAAATTTAACAGAATTACCCGCTTCAATGACTCCCAAAGTGAACGTTAGGAATTATTTTTATGGGCGAATGACATTGAATCACTGGAAACTTATAAAAGGTAAATTTGTTAATCAAATGAGAAGTTGGATTGACAAAAAAAAAATTGATATTGTGTGATAAGCACGAAGTATTTTAAATTGATTTCATAGTTTGTAATTTGACCAATTAAAAAAAAAATGCAAAATGCTTTCTTAGAAAGATAATGCCTTTTAATAGTATGATTAGAAAATGCGATATTTCAGCCCATTAAAACGGGAATACGCGGTTTTGTGATAAGTTAAAGATTACTTTGGCCCTGACCTAAGAAAAAAAAAAGACCTCTAACCAACCGAAGAAATATTTTAACACCTTTTCAAGAACACGTAGGATGAGTTCCTGGGGTATGGCGTTAAGGTGTTTCTTGGTAAATTCAACACGCTTAAAAATATCTTAAGCAAGCAACGTGTTGTTTTTACGAGTATTTACAAAATCATCAATTTTAACAAAGTGTGATGCAGAAAAATGTAAAAAGGCCAAAAGAAGCCTTCCAAAACGCCATTTTACAAAAAAATTTAAATGTAAAAGCCTTATTTTGTAGTGCCACATAGGTAGTAAGGGTAAACTCAAAAAGATAACCAATGTGAAAAACATTGGTTTATTGGTGGCGACAAGAATCTGCGATCCCTAGAGTTTCATTCGGCGTGGTAGATTAACGGAACCACCAATCTATCCTGTATCACCTCTGACTATTAAAAAAGAGGACCGTTTAGGTGGGATTGAAACTTACTCATTTAAATTATTAAATGAGCCCAACAGAAAAGGTCATCGCTCCCGCGACTTCAACGAGAAGTTTTCTATTCTGCTAATATTGTCCTTGGTATAGAACCTTGTTGGAACGATAAGGTTTGTACTTCAACTGTGGTTTTCTGTTTAATCCAAGGCAGGCAATCTTTTAAATTTGAGATGGGGCTACTTTGAACCACTCAGAGCAACCCATAGGAAATAATCGACCGGTTAGAGACATGTACTCGTAGCAAAGGATTTTCCAAATCAACCAGAATGGCCCACGTGCACTGATTTGGACAACCAAAAACTAGCTAAGAAGCGGGATGAATGGTATCATAATGTTGATAGATGAGGTGTATGATTCTAGAAGGGTCTCCTGTCACCACTTTTATAGTTTCGGCCGAAATCGGTGGTGTTTGGTTTAGATAAGCTAAGCAAATTAGGTACTAGAAATTTATCTATATTTACCATCCGACCCTCTTCTAGAAGCTCAAAGTAAACAGACCTCGGACTTTTTACCACCTAGGCAGATTGCTGCTTGGTTTGGGTACTTTAAAATCATTTTTTTTATACATCTCAGGCCCTTTCATCTTAATTTACAATTGAAAAATATGCTCTACTCTATGCCAGCCGCATTGGGCAAACCGAATCCTTAACGCTAAAAATACTTTTTTTAAACTTATGCTTAACACATAACTTTTCACTCGTCTTCAAATCATCGTCATGACTGACCTAATTCCTCTTAGAAATGCAAATCATTCCTAAATTCAAAAATACAATTCATTACAATATTCTGTCCTCTAACAAAGGGGAGACAAACGAAAGAAAAAAAAAATTACACAAAAATGAAGTCACGGATGAAGCATAAACTATTCAGCGGTTGGGTAGATATAGTCGGTATGTATATATCAAGAAATTATTTTGCAATGCCAACCTTAAAGATATTCTAAGTTGTATCTTTAGAAATGATGATGCTTTTATGTTTTTTTTTTCTTACAAATGCTCTCATTTCAGAGCTTGATTTTTCAAGCCCCTCACTATACAAAGCCATCTGCTACCGTTCAAATAAACACATCATCATCCAATCTGATTCCTTACATTCTTATCGTCATACCTATTCACTTTTTTTTATTGCTAAAGAAATCATAAGATACAAAGAAAAAAAATACAACAAAAATGACGAAAATATTTCGTCATAATCATCCACAACAAGAAACGTATCTGACTATCACGAAATGCCCATAGCCGCCACCATCATCGCTCCCCAACTTAGCCCCTGAGCCCTGCTCTGACACCTTTTCATATTCAGGTTTCCTCTCTCAAAATAATGATTAGATACTTTTTTTTTTGATGAAAGAAAGATTCGAATTCGAACGAACTGAGTATCTATACAATGAAAAAGAAAAAAAATGTAAACATAAACAATCATACTCCGACTCTGAACCAAAACAGAGTCGAGCCAACGCCCGTTGCGGGTAGCCCTTTCTCACCCAGCACCACGACCACACCAGCACACAAAGCATAATCTCTCTCCCCTTGTCCAATTATCACAAATAGCGAACAATGTACGCGAACTTTGTACGCGCGTACTCAAAAAGAATCTATCTATCTATCAAAGGCAAATAAAATGTATCTGCGTTGGTTCTTTGTTGTGTGTGAGCGTATTTTTTTTTTTTATTTCGTTGTATATTCCAAATGCGTAACATTAAATTGATTGAATTCCATCCTCTCTATGTGACCTAATTTTCGTCACCCAGCTCGAGTTAGTAGGACACCAAAGAAACGCCAAACTACGCATCATAGTAATTTTGTTGTTGTTGTTGTTGTTGTTGTTGTATTTATCGACACACAAACACGCACACAACATAAGACATGGCTCTTTTGAACGATCTATAATATTTTTGTTCACTTTGGAGCTCAAAAACTTGTTTTTCGTGGCTGGACTGGAATTGTGAATATTAAATTGAAATCAGGGGGTGATGGCGATGGGTTGGGTTGGGTCGGGTCTCGGGTTGGGTTGAGCATAAATCGACGCAACCATCCATTAGATGACACACTGTAAGAGCGCCGCTACGCACTTTTTCTGTTTGTACAGTGCTGTGCAAAAAAAAAAAATTAAAAAAAAAATTTAATCAATTTTCTCGAAGGAAACCAATCTTAAATGCATTCATTTTAACGAGAGCCAGCGAAAAATTAAACAAATAAAACAACATGGGAACTTTTGATGTAGGTCTGTAGTTGGTTGTGATGATAAACACGCTATTGGTGTTTTCCAGGGGTTTTCGACAACTCTTGGGGATGTTAAATAAAACTATTCTTACGTACCTAATCAAATTGAGGTGCTTACATTCATTTATAAATGACTCCAATATTGTCAAGCTCCCGAAATGTGTTTTTTTTAAGTGAAACTTCTTTAGGCGCATGAGGGTAAAATTTTTTACTGATGCAGCGGAAATAAGCGTGACTTCCGTCCCAGAAAATGGAGAGAGCGATTGAGACCGATTGACAGATAGTGATAAAGGGCGAACGTAGCATGAAGCACATATCCATGGATCAAGAGTAGGGAGTAAGAGAGTGAGAAAGATTGAGAGAAAGTAAGGGAGATCGAGAAAAAATACACGCTATTGGTTGATGTATTCGTTTAGTAGTTAAATATTAGAACTTTGGATATCATTTCTGTCGAATAACGGCTTGTGCAGTAAACGCAGATTTTTTTATTTATTTAAATTATCATTAGTAAAAAGTGTGTAAACAGTGAGTTTAATTTGATAAATAAACATTTTGTGATAAATTAGTAAGTCGTACATAAGTAGGTAGTAATTTATGTTTATTATCTTTTTGTTAATTTACAATTTTGTATGCTAATTCGTTTGAAGTAGTACCCCGTGGCGTAGTGGTAAGTGTGTCGGACTGCTACGCCGAAGGTTCAGGGTTCGATCCCTGAGGTTGCCACCTTAAGTATTTTTCCGGGGTACTGCCTCTTGCGAGGAAGTGACAAATCCTCCAAGAGTAATTAATGTCATGGAAAGTGCTTCTCTGTTAGCCGTTCGGATTCGGCGGTAAATTGTAGGTCCCTTCTATTCCTGCAGAATATCAACGCACACAGAGGAATGGTTGAGAGTGTAAGTCACAGGCCCCGGCCCCGCTTGGAGCTGTTGTGCCAACAATTTATTTTATTTTTAATTCGTTTGAAGGTTAGGAAGTTTTAATATTTATAAATATGTAAATTAATTAATTAATTATTAAATATAAAATAAAAAAAATTAGTGTGTCAAAGAAGTTTTACTTCTGACATGTGTACTTTATACGCGCGCACTTTTTTTTTATTTATGAACCTCTGTTGAAAACTCCAGATTTAAAAAATGTATGCGCTATAAAATTATACTTTATCGCTTCGACTTTTGGCAATCAAGCACCATCTTCAGGCACCATGTTTCGCTTTGTTTCCGAATCGGTTGATACATTAAAAGTTTACCTGTTTTGGAGGCATACCTTAACTGGAGTTGAAGAAACAACAGATTTGGAAATTGTCTCCAAAAAGTTTAAGTACTTTGAGCCAGAAATGCATTTTGTATTCAGTTTACGCGGTTGAGTTTTCCAGGCTAGGAAATTGGGGCAGGTAATTTTACACAAACAAACATTAAAAAAAAAAGATATTTTTACACAGCACTGTATATTTCCTGTTTGGTTATTTTTGGATACCTACATAGTATTAGATTTATGCTGAAGCTTGATAGTGTTTATTATAGTAAGTAGCTTGAGATACTTTTTGAATTTTAGCTTTCTATGGTTTTTTTTCTGTCCCTTTTACCCAAAGGGATATTGAAAGCCCACCAAATATTTAAGCGTGCTTTCCCACTCGGTTTTTCATGGTTATCTGCTTTTAGTTAGTGAGGAGACGAAGAAGGGTTGGTGCAAGAGTGTAAATGTGAGCAAACGGGTCCGCGCAGGGGGGAGGGGGCGTGCGAATGGTGTGGATACTTTGAAATTGAAACACGAAACACAAAACAAATGCGTGAATGATGTTGCGTAGGTTGGATGTTAAAATCATACAAAATTTACTAGTTCTTGTCTTTTGAATATTTTTTTAAATACGCTTTCTACAAAATTTTACCGGTTTCTTTATAAATTTACCGGTGCACAAATAACAGAGCTAAAAAAGACTCAAATGAAAATAAAAAGTTTATACAAAATAACACAGGGATGTTGAGTTTCAGTCAGATACTTTTTATTTCTGTATCTACAACTTTCTCCGAGTTTGGTTTTTTTCCCATTTTCGTTACAAAAGTGCGTGTGCGTGGGGTTCTGTTTACTTCACTCTCTTTCGTATTTTACGTATGATTACGAATGACCTGATAAAAGCAAAAAGCATATAAAATGGCCAAAAGTAACGGAGAGAACATTATTATATTCGTTGCTTTTGGGGGGATGTTGTTTGAATTAGATAGAATAGAGTGAGTGTGGGTATGGGTAGATATAGGTAGACTTGGGAAAAATTTATAAAAGTGCGTATTACTATGACGGCCGGCGATGCCAGCAACATAACTGCGTGTCAGATTTCCTTCTTATAACAGAAAGGGAAGGGAGTATAAGAAATTTCATTCAGGACTTTCAATGTTAACTGAAGGTTGAGTGGGGTGGTATCTAGACTCAACCAAAACAGTGTAGTAAATTTTTTTGGATATAGATATTTGTAGGTAGCTATATAGTGAAATAATTTCGTAAGGAAAAGTCTTTCATTTTTTGTTTTATCAGTGCGGATAGCGGATGTTGGAGTTTGCGTTGTGATGGTGGTTTGGGGCTTGGGGGTAGTCGAAGTAAATATTTACTTCTATCCTTTTTGGTTTGTTTGCGAATGTTAAAGAAATGAAACCTAACAGATATTGACTTGAGATTGAGACCGTTTTTGAGCGAACATTATTGAAATAAATTATTGAATTTATCTTTTTGACATCAAAGGCTGAACATCTTTCTTTGAAAAATTTCCAAATATCTATACTTGGATAGTCTTGTCTTCCTTTTATTTTTATTACATCTCAGTTTTGGTACATAGTAAGGTATTTACTTTGCATGTTCAGCACTTTATATAAATATGTAGGTATCCAGGGCGGATGCAAAAAAAAAAAAAAAAAAAAAACCAAGCGGAAAGTAGGTCATGTTATGTACCTATATATAAAATTTTGTATCTATTTACCCTATAAATTCAATGCCGTGTCATGGAAAGAAAATTTTAATTTTTGTCTTTGGAAAATATAGGTAGGTATCTGCGTGGTGTTTTTGCGGATACCTACAATATGATATAAAAGATAGTTCTTTGTTTGAAAACATTAATAATATTAGTTCTTGTATGAAGAACAACCTTTGATTGATATTGTTGGAACTTGAGCAAATTTCGTTGCCAATTTAGAGAGGCTTGGCGAAAACCAAGCTAACTTTATATATATATCAGGAACATTTTTCTTCTAGTGAAGATCTGGACCCTCGAGTTGAATTCCTTAAGGTGGTATTGCTTCGTGTGGTAGGTACTCCTGTGCACATATAGTCATTTCGTATCTTATGGACTGCAAGTCCCAAACGGCTTGAGCAAAATTTTTAGATAATCATCGGCCATATTTTTACAATTTTTGTTTATTTGAAATAAAATCGTAAATTTTGGATACAAGATACAACAAAGTTCTGGACTGTCTTCTTGAAGACAAATTGACGGACCCCGAAGATCATCAGTTAGAATCCTTTATCCCTGCAACGAGTACTTGACGTATTGGAGGGAAATGGGTACCGTATAAGTTCAAAAAAAAAAAAAAAAAAAAAACTGAATACTTGTGCTGCCCGTTTTCTGATCCACACATTTCTATTTCAGACATTATTTGTATGGAACAGTGATTCCCGAGTGTGAAAAGTTTAAATATTTGGGTTGGGATCTATCATTATGGCGAAACAACTTTTACGATATCAATCATCGCATAAGAGTTGGGTGGGTGTAGTGACGGGAAACTCCACTTTCTTCTGTGACCGAAAAATGTCCTTTAAGCTAAAGGGGAGAATTGATCCGGCACTCACATACGGTTCACAATATACACAACGTATAAGAATAACAAGGCTTGATAGAAAAAGAAGTACGAAAATCCGAGCAAGCACTCACGTCAAAAATACCATCATGCTAAATCAAGGGTGACCGGCTCAGATGGTATTGAAACGTTTAAAGGAGGGACCCTGAGAAAATCATAAAAGGTTCAAATAGAAGAAGAGGCAGGCATAAGAATTCATGGTACAAACAAATTCAGTAACTTCAATATTATGTCAGACTGAGAAATTGAACAATGCAAAACCGGGAGGCTTGCGCCGAACTCTACAGGTTGATCACTAGTGTGAAGCAGGCAAGTGGTAGAGTTGTGATCCACCTGAGATCATAACGGCGACAAAAAGAAAAGAAAAAGAACTAGATCCTTTTTTAACTTGACCTCTTTTTAAATATCTTCCTATTTCCTAATTAGTTTTTTTAAAGTAGGTATACGACAGCCTAGGCTTAGTGGTTTACATTCTCAGCTATTTCTGTGTTTGCGTTGATAATCTGTAGGAATGGAAGGGACGGATCCGAACGGCTAGTAGAGATACACTTTTCTTGACAAGTTTTACTTATGTACGATGCAGAACTCCGCAGAAAAACTTTACTGGAATCAGAAATCGAACCCAAAACTATCGATGAATGAGCAGTTCAACACGCTTACCACTTCACCACGAAACACTACTATAAAATATATGTAAGAAAAAAGGAAATTATCAATAAAATGTTATAATTAACTAGATAAGCTTGACTTACCTTCTATGTGGTGTCAGCACACATGGGTATACAATTTCACATCTCAACCAAAGATACAAAAAACAATTAAAATAAATCGAGTTTATTTATCTGCTTTTATGAGAAATACTCAAATAAATCTGCTTTAAGACATCCAACACACAACCATAGAAGCATTTAATCAAAAAGAAAATGAAAGAGAAATTAAAAATTAATTTCAAACGGTAGTATCACAAAAAAGATAGTTTTATGGCAAGCATCTTGAAATTAATATCATTTTTATATATTATTTTATTATGAAAGTGCTTCTGGTTTCTTGCTAGATTTAGTTGAAAGATATCAGCCCCCAGAATGTAGATGTAGTCTCCTTGCAATGTATAAAGTCTTCACAATATATTACTCTGATCTTTTAAACGAGTGGAGTTTTGTTTCTGCTTTTTGTATAGTAAGAGGAGGTAACTTAAAGATACCTACAAAAAATATTTGTCTCAAACTTAATCAAGTTGAGTCGTTTTTAAACTCTATAATTAGGAAAGTAACTCATAATACCTATCCAAAAATATGGAAAATATCAAGAATCAAATATGAGCCGAAGTATATATAAAGGCGTATTCGCTGACGTTGTTTGAACAGCTTTCATTTGATTAAGCTTAACCTTGCATCTTGTTGATACCTACTGCTTTTTAAAATTCACATTTCATACATAAGTTTGTAAGCTTTAACAGTAAAATTTGATCGTATGCTTTGTTTGTCAAACTAAATCGGTCTATTTTGGAGGCCATTTAAATATGAACTTATGTGACCCTATATTAAAATCCTTAATTTTATTTAATCTTGTACAAAACATTTCTGAACACATTTTTTTTTGAAAATTACAATAGGACTGATTCTGTTGCTGAAGTTTTAAGGGAACCTATTGTTCGCTCCTGTTGATTTTTTTTATGCAATCAAGGCAAACGTCAGTTTTGTTTTAAAGCTGAACGCAAAGAAAGAGGGTGGGACGCAGTGCGTAGCTAGGGGGACAAGGGCCCTGGTGCATAGGGAAAGAATCGGGCCCTCCTCCCCTTCTTTCCGCGTAGTTTGAACTTTTATTGGCCTTCAAAATTTTTGATAGGAATAAGAATAGGAAACAGTGAGTTTAACTTATCCCTAGTGGGCTAAATCCATACTTGGTCTCTATTAGAATCTCCATGTGTTTAATAGAAGAAAAAGGGAATAAATAAACAACGACGCACATGACAATATAGAATATTTATTATACAGATGAGATTTAATTAATCTCAAAAAAAACGATTTTTAACAGAATTCTACGTCCAAATTGCGAATTAGTCTATAATTTCACTCAAATCCAAATTTGATGCCGCCTCATTTTCTATTGCAATTAACGATAAATGTCGGAGGCGATCTTGTCGAATGCTGTTTCTTAAATAATTTTTTATAATCTTCAGTTTACTGAAAGATCTTTCTGCTGCCGCGGAAGTAACAGGAATTGTATGAAACAGTAGCATCGCTGTAATACGTTTCTGAAAAGCTCCTGTTGTCTTGGTGGGGATCCTTCGGAAAAGGTTCCGGAGGTTTCAAAGGTCCCTTCTCAAGAATCAGCCGTTTTCCGTTATCGTTCGATTTCTTGTTCATGTACTTTCCCAAGTCATTTGAAATTTCAAGAACTTTTGAAGATGTAGAAATGGATGATTCCTCTACTGTAGGTTGCACGGAAGCGTCGAGGAAGCCATTTTCAGCAGTGGCATTGATGGTAGTTATTGGATCCTGATCTATTCAAGTCACTTTATTAATTAACACAGCTGGTCCACGCTATCAATAAATGAATACTTGTCACTTTTGACCGATATTTCGGCTGTTGAAGGGACTGTAGCAGAAAGCTGTTTCGTAGAAAAGCTGTTTAGCTTGGTCATTTTTTGTTTACTTTCTTCCCTTTCTTGACGTTGTTTCCGCTTTGCTGCACCGCTACTTTCCTTTTTTCTTTCCATAATTTTCAATTTTTATATATCGAAAATTTAGAAATTCGGAGTACTTACTGAGATTTTCCTATATTGCTTGTCAATGTTTAGTAAAGATTACAGGAAGCTTAACAAAAAAGAACCATAAAACAGCTTGTTTGGTAACGATGCGGTAAAATCAATATTAACTCATAAGAAGATATTATAGTTTCTATAGTAGCTCATTTGTCAATTTGAACTTGAGTTTAGAAAAACGTTGTTTATTTTTTGTTCTAGCAGAATTTGGTGCCAGATAGATGGATGTGCGGAATAGAAATCATAGCATTAGTGGTGATACTTGATGAAATAAGGCTGGTAGTATGGAATTAAGAATTACAACAGTCAGCGACACACCTAGCGTCAACTTTTGTAGTACGTCCCAGACCCCAGAAAGTTGAAAACATCGCCACAAATATCATAAATGAGAAATAATACAAGGCAAGAGCGAATGAAAACTTCATTATAAAGTTGATGGGTGGAATCTTCTGAGCAGGCTCGAGACTCGAGGCTCGAGCCTGCTCACAAGAATTTTTTTTTAATTTATTTTATTTTATTTTTGTATCTTATTTCATTATTATTTTTTTTTTTTCAAAGCTGAGGTTAGAGGGCCCCTGAGCTCCGGAGCCCTGGTGCACTGCACCACCTGGCCCTATGATAGCTACGCCACTGGTGGGACGGTATTCAGGATGTTTGTCTGTTCGTCTGTTTATATTGATACCTTCAGCCTCAATATTGAATATTTTCGACATTCCAGCTTTCTGTTATGGAATTCCTGTTTTTATTTCAATCCTTTTTGAAGTGATAACTTCTTATGGGAGGGAAAAGACTTTTTACGTAACGCATTACGGCGCAGCGCCACTCTATCTGGCTTCCCTTTCTCTCACCCATACGGCTGCAGTAGGCAGGCTCCTCCTCTCTCACTTTAACCCACAGCGCTTTTTTTTATCAATACAAGATTTTATCAATAAATAACCCTTCCTCACATTATCCTATTATCCTGCTTCCTACTAATTTTATAAATGTGAAAGCTACCTACGATGTTTGTATGTTTGGATGTTTGTTGCTAACTAACGCCAGAACGGCTAAACGGATCTAGATAAAATTTAGCACAGAGATAGCTTATAGTCTGGAATAGCATATAGGCTACTTTGTATCCCAGTAAAATTTATGGTTCCCGTGGGATAGATTTGTTTTAATTTTTGAAATCACACCAGAATGGCTGAACGGATCTGAATGAAATTTAGCACAGAGCTAGATAATCTGGTATAGCACATAGGATTCTTTTTATCCCTGTTAAATGTAGATATGGAATCATAAAGCTCGGGCTATAAAAGAAGCTAGATTACGATAGATTACTCCTCAAGCTGCAGTCTATTTCTTGACCAGCTGAAACGCGAGCGAAGCCGCGGGTAAAGGCTAGTTATACATAAAGCTTAAAAGATAACCTAAGCTTTTCTCAAGTTAAACAATTTCAATATTAAATAGTTCAACTTAAATTAGTTTAAGTTATCACTTCTGTCGAGCGTCCCGAGACCCACACTTTTTTTTATAATTTCACCACCTTTTTGACATGTAGCACTTCTGCCTAAAGATCAATGTAGGAGGGTCAATTCCGAATGCAGCATGACCATTTGTATCCCCAAAGTGTTCAGAAAAATAATAAAAAAAAAAAACTGAAGAAGATGTATCAGTCTCAACCACGAAAATATACAGGCTCTCACAAAACCACTTAAACAAGTGCATTTTTGAGCATTCGAAACATCGAATTGATGGTTCATCCGCCTTGTTGTGCTGATTAGGCCTCCAATGATTACCTCTTATTCCCGTACATAAGCATAAAATGCGAGTCAACGTTTTTTAAAGCCTGGATGGAAAAGCGGATGATACATTCAAAATATGAATGTTTTGCAAGAGAACCTCAATTGGAGTGCAAATAGTGCTTCGAAAATCGATTCCAACGCATGCAAAAGTATGTCAACCTTTATGGGGAAAATTTTGAAAAGCAGTTAACCCATTTTGACTTTTTAATGTTTTTTTTACTTTCCTCTCTCAAAACTTTATTGTACCTTAAAAAAATTTGATTTAAGTTGGCTGAAAAAAATCTAGAACTAGGAGACCTGTCACCCGCTAAGTTTTTGAGGTAAGACCGAAGAACACAAGCTGGCCCATAGTATGAAATTTTAAGGGAAGAGTGTTGCCATTCTAGTTATGATCAAAGCACTTAAAATAAAATGCACGACTGGGTCGCACGAACTTGCTCTTATGATAAGCAATTGCTTAGTGGCTGCATATATGGATTTAAAAAAAAATTTAAATAATTTCGAAAATTCTTTTATTTTTTAAATTAGTTTAAGAGTTTTCTCGGAAAAACAAAGTATACAATAAAATTTCAAAGCTATACGTGAATCTAGGAAAAAAAAATCTTGAAAATCGTTCGACCAGTTTTTTTTTTAAAAGGTTATTTTTGAAAAACTTTTCCAAAAAATATTTTGAAATTTATTTGGGTATGCAAATATATGGCAACCTGTAGTTTACATTTGAAAAAATAATTAAAAAAAAATTAATATACCCGTTTCCAACATATTTCGAAAACCAACAAATTTTTTGAAAAAATTATAAAAAATCAAAAAAAAAAGTTTTTGAAAAATTTGAAATGCCATATTAATAAAATTATAAATAACTTCCTGTGGCCAAAATTTTATTGAAATCGAATGCATAGTTTACGAGAAAATTTGATATGAAAATACTGGTTCTATGAGAGGTACCGTTATAAGACAAATTTTGAAAAATATTTTTTAACCAAAAGATAGATTGTCTTACAAAAATAGCATCCTGAAAGTTTTATCAAAATCGTTAGAGCCGTTTTTGAGAAAATCAATTTTTTTCTTCACGATTGTATGGCAGGTGCCGTTATTTTTGGGCCTAGAGCAAAAATAAAAAATACGTTCCGAGGGACGGCCAAATAAATCCTAGATACCAAATTTGAAGCAAATCGGCCCATCCGTTCAGGCTCTAGAAGCGCGAACAGACAGACAGACAGACAGACAGACAGACAGACAGACAGACAGACAGACGGACGGAATTCCCAGACCCACTTTTTTCGACTTCTCCATCATCGTAATGTCATGTGTGATTGTTATCTCGAAATTTTTTTTCTGCACGAATCCATAACTTCCCTTATAGTACCTATAATCGCAAGTAAAAAAGAAGGCTCTGCTAGGGGACAAAGTAATAAAGAAGGATCTCAAATAGATTCTGCTGTTTCTTTTCTGAGAATGCATACCTATGTTAAATTGAATTTCTGGCTGAATAGACACACATCCACAGAATGCCTGTTTATGTTGTTTTATCACCTTATTTTTGGTCTAAGAATAACTAACATCACAAGTCTTATGATGCCTATGTATGACGTCATTAGAATCGTGAACCCACATAATGTACGGTTGACGAAAAAAAATTCGACTTCTAGGTACCTACAAAAATTATTTAAGTGACAAATTTTGCCAATTTTAATTAAATTTCCAATCAAAATCAAACTGTTATACAAATATTTCCTTTTGTCACAAAAAAAAAAAAAAACTGCAAAGAAACATTAATTAATGACAAATTTCTAAAATACAATTTTTTCATGGCCATTCCGACATAAATTCCTTATGTCAAACTCATAAAAATAAAAAACAAATTAAAAAGAGCTACAGCTTCACTTCTGTACGTTACGTTGCGTATGTATGTTTGTATGTAACAAAATGTCGTCCACATAGTTTATTTTGTATTTTTTATTTTTTACTGTTTATTGTGATAAAATTGTTTTTGTACCAGTAGATACTTCAATTAGCTGTGTGCAAACGTCATACAAAAAAAAAAGTCGTACATAATTCTCAACTATCCCACTATATTGTTTAAAAATGGAATGAATGGAAACTGCCCTTTTGAACTGCGAGACTGTGACAGTAGTTGTCGTTGTCGTTTCTGCTGTCATATTGCTGCTATGCTACCGCGACAAAAGTCCATGCGCGGCATCAAGCACGCTTGTTGATGCTCTATGTTCTGTTCTGCTGTTTCATGTACATAGATACTACTTGTTATCGGTTATAATGTTGACAATTACTTACAGAAAAAAAAAACTAAATAAAATTAAACTAGAAAGACAAATGAAGCCAAGGAGAATGAGCAAAAAACAAAGTCAAGAATATATTGTGTACTACAATAATAAATGAACCGCGCCGCAAAATGAAAGGAGGAGCGGCAGTTAAAGCGTTGCGATGTCATCTCTCATTTTGTGTGTTTCTAGTTGATCTTCTAGGTCATTTGTCAAAATGGGATTAGCTTAATAGAACTTTGTTGTTTTTTTTTTTTTTTTTTTTTTTTAAAGTAGGTACTGACCTTCGATGGCAAAATTATTTCTGTAACGCTATCGTTATAAATACATTCAGAATGTTGGTTTTTTGTAGAGAAATGTCACTTTGACATATAATATCTAAGCACCTACAAAATAATAATAGAAAAAGAAATCCCGCAAACAAAATAAGAACTGACAGCCAATAAGATGGATAGCATCAGGGGTTTCATTTGATTTTTGAACATCACTGTCGAATGAAAATATGTTTTTCATGACAACATTTTTAGCAGAAAAATGCAATTTTAATAATTTATGCAGATGATTGTCTAGTTTTTGTGATTTGAAAAAAAAAAGAACAGAGTCAAGACAAATCCCATTAAAATTTAACCTTCAGAAATAATATTTTTGAAAATAAGATTATGTTGTCTCGCATGTGTTTTCTTTTTCTTCCGCTTTTAAAATAAATTTATTTGAAGGATTTTGATAAACTTCTTTAAAATGTGCTTTAAAATCGTTTGACATATAAGAAATAATGCTTTCGGTTTCATACCGGAATTTACTGTACCTTTTGTTGCTCTTACAACTACTGTTGTTGTGTAAAACGTGTCCTTTCTTTAATAGATTAGGAATTGCTTTTCAGAACGTCCCATTTACAGTTTTATATTCACAAAATAAATCCTAGTGTGCACCAAGGCTCCATACTGTCTCCGTTAATCTTTCTCATCTTAATCAAACATCTCTTGGGTAAGACTTGTAAGCTAGTAGGTATTTATAGTTTTAACTCTCGATTATGGGTACTTTAAAGCAACAGACAAACATTTTGACGATAGGGAAGTCAAAAAAAAAAAGACTGTTGGCACTACTGCAGCCTTAGCGGATATATCGATTTATTTCAGACTTGAAAGTAATGATTTGATAGTCAACACTCGTCAACAAAAGCTAGGAAATGTGGTTACGGATTTTAGCACAGGTCTTGAATGAAATTTCAGCCACTTAACAAACGTCGTCGGCTTGGGAACGGCGCGGCGTTGGCTTACTTTAGACCAAAAACGTGTTCGAGAGCACATTTCCAACGCTATTTTGGCGTTGTTTAGGCGCACTCATCATTCTACATCTCAAACAAAAATTCTGTCAAGGCCATGGCCCGTAAAGGGGGAATCGACGCCAAAACTTTTTCGGCAAGGAAAGTGATGGTGACTATTTTTGGGATAGTAGGTAATGGAGTTACCAGAAACCAATATCTCGATTATCGAAAAACCATAACAGCAACCTAATGCGCAACATTATACTTGACAAGCTGAAGGCACATCTCGGATGTTGCCATGGCAGGAATTACTGTTTAACCTTCTTGAAAACCCCATTTCTCTCCAGAGTCTAGGTAGACCCAGATCCAAAAATTTGGCTCGGAGAACAAAGATTAATGCCGCAAAATAAAAACAAATTTATAGAAAATTGAAAACTATCTTTGTAAGCCAGCCTTGTATCAATTCTGAAAACATAATAATTGAAATAGCACAAGTAGTTGCAACTAATCAGGAACCAAAATGCCTTGAGTAGATACATTTATGTAATAACTTGTACATACTTATGTAGTTATGTAGCTTCAAATTTAAAGAAATATTTCTGTCTACAAAAAATAAAAAAAGGAAAAAAACCCAAACATGTAGGTCATTTCGTAGATATTAAAATAAACAAAAAAAACAATAAATAAATAAAAATAAAAAAAGCCTGACAGGTAGGTAGGTAACACCCAACTTTTAACGCAGATTTAACTCTGATATGATACCAACCAACAACAACCAGAACGACCGACGGTTGATTTTACTTCAATTTACTTAATGTTTAACACCATTTAATTTTATCTTTATTTGTTTATTTATGAGGTGTTTTTTGCGATTAAAACTGGGCCACTGTGAAGGGCGCCACGCTTGTTAGCTTGTTGAATCTGCTCATGGTGAGATCAAAACTGACTTGCGTTGTAATCTTTCCAATTGAACATTGAAGTCTACTGTCTACTGACAGTTGTAAAAAAAATTTATTGAAGAAATTTAAAATAATTCCATACCTACATTGTTTCGATTTCATACTTTGAATTCAAATTCAAAATGGGATTTACTCCGCCATTTCTATTTGAGTTGCCATTGCCGTTGCAATAACCAAAATGGCCGATATATTGAAACTGTCAAATTTGAATAAACTAACGCGTTCAAATTGAAAAGCAACATAACAACACAAACGGCATTCTTTGCCGCTTTCGGAATTTCGTTAGAAAACAAAAATAGAAATCAACGTAACACCAAAAAAACTGCATACAAAGTTTGAGCTGCTATCAGACTTGCATACAAATGTATTTTTTCGGGTATCTGTTACCTTTAAAAAAAACCGTTGCGGTGCGTTAGTTGTATCTATGAGATAAATCGAATTCAAGCTATCCAATGGGTCAAGTCAATAAACTCGAATGCAAATTACCTAGTGTTTGACTGGAGGATCAATGTGGGTATTTCTGTCAAACACACATAAACTTACATAGGTATAAAGGTATATGGCCGGGCCGCATGATAAAACTGCCGATGTACCTACAATAAATTATCGAGAGCTTTAGTTTTGGAATGTTTGGGTTTTTTAGTTTAACATACCGAAAACTGCATAAAAGCGAACGTATATTCAAATTTGTGAAAGTTCAGCTTTGGTTTTTTTTCTTGTTTTTTTAGGGTAAACCCGTAAGACAGACATTTCTTGTTTAACTTGTTACGTTAAGTGTGATTTTATAAGGCATTTTATGACTTCCGGAATTATTTTCTTTTTATGTATTTTTGGGCTGTAGAATTTCGAAAGTAGATATAAAGTAATATCATTACAAAGGTATTAAAGTCGTCAGTTAGGAACAAGCATGTGTGTCTAAATAATGACAGAGAATAGTTTCAAATCAGTTAGGTATGTAATTGAGAGACTGGTATCGTAGAAATTTAAAGGGTTTTCCAATTTTAAAACTTTGACAGGTGATTGAAGCACTATCTGTCAAGTTGACTGTCATTTATTACATCTGTTTTGCCAAATAAACATGGAGCTGTCAACAACATGGTGTAAATTATTAAATTGTTTCTGGCGATCGGTTCTTGCTCTTCGTCCATTTTACGTTCGCCATAATCGTCTTTTTATACATATGTATGTATATAGGCGGATATAGGCAGGCTTATTTTGTCTATTTAAAAATACAAACAACAATAGGTAGGTACATTACGTTCAAAAGGACATTTTACAAACGGGTCAAAGTCAAGACAAATAGTTAAAAAAAAGAACGTCTCTAAATGAAAAACAAGATTTGGAAGAAAAAAGTGAAGAAAAATAGGGAGATTTTATCAGGAACTAGAAACATCTTCCTCGGCTGCCAAAGCGAACTGTTTTTCAAGAACTGTCGACAAGAAAACATGAAAAAGGGCACAAGAAACTTCACCGAAGGAGAAATGCTCTGGGATTCTTTCACCAAGGTTCAGTTAAAATGATCGGGGCTAGAACATTATTAAGAACACTTTGATCTTTCAATGTTGGACCAGGTTATACTTCCCGGTTTTACTTTCCGAAAACTGCACCAAATAAGGATTACTTAAGCTACGTACAGACGATTGTAAGATATGACAATAGTGTCAGAGCTGTCAGTGAAAAACTGTCCCAAAAGTCTTACAATCGTGTGAACTCACAATTAATTGTTAGAAAATTATGAGACATTTGCATTGCATTGTAAGATATTTGCTATTGTCAGCTCATTGGCAGGTCATTGTCAGAGCGTTGGTAGACCTGACAATATTGTAAGACCTGAAAATCGTCTGTACATAGCTTTAGAAAATTAAAAAAAAAATCAACTGAGACTTGCCAGAGATGGTTTCTTCTAAGATTTGAAAAATATTGGGAGTCAGCGGGCTTAGATAAATGGAGCTGGAGCAGCAACTGAAGTTGAGTAGTATGTACTTCAACTACTTACTCGCTTTGAACTTTAGCAGCTGTTATACAAACTAAAGTTTCAGCTCTATATTCAGGGATTAAATGTGATTGAAAAATCAAAGTACTGAGAGAGGGGTGATAGGAAAAATGTTGATAATTAGGTACCGTTCAATTAAATTGATGCTGCTGATCTTTGAGCGTATGTAGAACTGTTTTACCTAACTGCATACGAGGTACGTTGATGTTGAGCAATGAGGACAGTAGGGCTAGGGCATCTTATAGAAGGACATCATTATTAAAGGAAGCGAGTTGCGTAAGACTTGAACATTATGACCGAGGAATTTCCCATTAAAAATTATGTACATGATGAGGGATCTGTTATCAGCTCTTATTACAGTACCTACCTATTTGACTATATCTACTTAATGATATTTATAATGACGTTAAAAATTTGTTATGATATAAATCGATTAACCCTTGCCAACAAAAGAGAGAATGCAATATTCTTGCTCCGAGATATTACTGCAAGAGTTGCGTTTTTAAAGTAAAATGGGTGCCATATTTTGTGTCGAAAAGGACTTGTACTGTTCTCTCGTTTCGGATCCACGCAGGGTTACTGCAGAAATTTATTTGAGTGCAAAACAAAAGCTTCCGAAGTGCAGAAAGTTCTGATTTCTGGAATCATTGTTCTAAAGCAGGCAAACGCTTCTTCTGAGACAGAAAATCCCAGACAGTTAAAGTCCCTTATAAAAATGTAGGTAACGTATTTTTTCTTTCAATTCAAAAGACGCATGGACTTGTGCCACAAAAAATAGATAACTAGGCTTGCTTAATCCAAAAATATTCCCAACTCTATTTTTTACAGTAAATTTGGCTATAACCTCAAGAATCGTCTTAGTTTTTCTGACAAGTTATATTTTCTTAAACGTTGATTTTGTTAAAGAAAATATATTTTCCAAAATACGTTAAGCATGTACGAGCCAATAAATTGGAAAGATCTCATTTCGGACCTTGAGGCGCAGAATAAATGTCTTCTACTTCAACTTTCTCACCTCTTCTGCCAAAAAATTAAGACGATTTTTGAGTGAAGACAAACAGACTTTGTGCCACAAAAATTTTATTTAAGTCCGTCTAAAATTTGTAGATTCCAGAGAACAGGGGCACATCAATAGCTTTAATGGTGTCAAGGCTAATTTTATCCCAAAAGCAAAACTCAGACAGGTAGGTAGGTATACCTGCCCTACTCGCAAAGTCCCTACAGATTATTTTCCAGAGAAAAATCTTAAACAGCTACCTATGTAATGTAACTATGTACTTCTTTTAAAAATCAATATAGCCAAAATCACCAACTAAGTGAATATATACCTAAAGGATCAAACAAAAAATTCCAAAAATCGAAATTTTCTGCAAAAATTGTTATCTATAACCTCCAGAATTCACCAGAAAAAAAGAAATCATGTCAGAACACATATACACACATCTATTACAACGCCCATGGCCTACATTTATATCTTTGACCTAGTTTCCATATTACATAGGTATACTTTAGGAGGTATATAGCTGAAACTCGCAGGTTTATGTATCTATGTATGTTTATTATGTATTTTTATTACACTCACCTCACTTCCAATAGTCATAATCCTGACTATAACTTCGTCCTTGGCCAAATCATGGCTAACAACATCACCCGAAGTTTCGCGTCCGTTATAAGTTAAAAATACCCGTTGGCTGGGATGCAATTGCACTCCCATAATCGACCGAAAACCGGGCCCAATCAAATCCGTTTCACGAAATTCCTTCATCATAACACTGCGACGCAAAGATTGTGCTGGACTACTTATGAGCAAATTTGACGAACGAACACTTTGATGGCGGGCATCCATAATGACACCGCCAGTTTGATGGTTATTACGTCCCGATGAAGATGCAGCCATTATTGAGCTTGTCACCGGTCCCGGTCCCGATACCGATACCGATACCGACGACGATGGAGATTCTGCTCCTGATGCTTCGTTTCCAGCGGTTCCTGTTCCAGCCAATGCCAATGGCGAAGCAGATGCAATTGAACCCTTATGATTATTATTATCGTTTGATTGTTGTTGTTGCATTGTTTCACTTGTTGCTAAAGTTGTTGTAGTAGTTGATGATGATGTTGTTTTAAAATCAAAACGCACCGTATACTTTGTGTCCGGCGTTAGATTGATACAATTATTATTTTCACTTGGTTGCGATGGACTGGGGGGAGTTTTAACGTCTTGTATAACTCCCGAATACCACAGACCGTCTGGACCCGGTGCACAAACTCTTGTACCGATAATCGAACGTTTTGCCAATCGCCTACCAGTTGACATTATTTTTTTTTATTTAAAAAAGAAATGGAAATAAAAAAAAAAAAAAAAGGAAGAAAAAGTGAAGAATTAATTTTGACAGGATTATTATTTTTTTTTTTTTAATTCACTTGCTGGAATATCAAATTTTTGTAGGCAAAGTGAAAACCACCGGAAAAGGAAGTTTTGTATGGTTCACTTTGTAACACTTTCTGATTGCTGGTGGTTAACTGTTGTTTAATCTTAATCACTTTCTCTCATTACTTCATAAACAAAAAAAGAAGAGAGAGCGGGTAGATGAAGAAGACCGGAAAGAGGTTTTAATTTTTCTTTTTGTATCTTTTTCTACAAAAACACCACAAAAATTTAAGAAAGATGAAAGTGGATTCACCACGACAGTAAGATGTTGCTATACATTCACTCTCAACACTACACAACACTTGTTGCAAAGAGAGAGAAAGATTGATGATATTTGTTTGTGTAGATAGATAGATACTTTTTTTTTGTATCTTTAAGTATATTTTGCACTAGCACAGCACTAGAATAATAATAATATTCGCTGTGATCTAATTAATTCCAAAACCGATAGCACTAATGACATTTGAAGAAAAATTAATTAATGTTGCTAGCGATATTGTTGAAAAAGATGATGGTAATGGTAATGGTGGTGACGACGGCAACGACAACGACGACGACGACGAAGATAATTGCTTTGATGACGTTGACAAAGACTTCGATTTAGATACGATTTGCGACGACGATAAGCAGCAATAACCGACGACGAAAACGAAAACGAATACGACAACGATTTTTATGACGATCGATATGTCCAATTGTTTAATTAATAATAATATTATTGCAATAATAATTAATTTAGCACTTAAAGTAAATTTAATAATAAAATTATTGGCAATGTTGTTGATATTGCTGTGATAATTGTTGTTGTTGTTGTTTTTATTATTAAGACTGATAAGCTTATTTAAATTTTTTGTCACATCAAAAATAGAAATTGAAACATTTTTATCAAATGGAAACGTTACATTAAAATTTTTGTTGCACATAATATTATCAACCATAATACACAAGAAGCAATAATTTTTTCAATTTTTTTTTTTTTCTTTTTTTTTTTGGTTTTGTTTTAGAAATGTAGATTCAAAAACAAGGAAGAACTTTGGGGAATTAGAATAAGATACTTTTTGTTTTTAAGCGAGAAACTATTATAAACATTAATGTTTGTGATTAAATAAATAATATTATTCTTATTCACTCACTGAAATGGTTGTTTACTTTTTATATCGATTTGTATCTGACGGATGATAAACGATAAATTTATGAGTACAAAATGCACAAAGGGTTTTCATAGAAATTCCCTTAGATAAACTTTTTTTTCTCTTGAAGACAATTTTTAAATCACAAAACAAAAATAATCACTCTTTTTTATTAGGTATATTATGAATTTTGTTGTTTGAGATTGGCTTAAGCAGAGTAATCCTTGTCCTGCTAAAAGCCTGGTGTTGTTTTCATAAAACAAGTGATAAAAGATTGTTTATTTAAATCAACTACGATAGTGGTGATAGTGTATTATCCCACACACGTAGCAACTTCAATACAGATAATTGATTCCAATTGATCAGATGTATCTGATGGATTCAAAAGGTACTTTATTTTGGGATTTATTTTTAAATTATACTTTTGAATACGATTGCTTTATATATTTTCAGATCTATACATTTAAAAACTTGAGGCTACCCGACTGAACACGAGAATTGGCTGTCAACGACTGAGAAATGCTGAAATTGAAAACGAAAAAATCCCCATTGTGTAAGATACATTTTGTATATACAGAAACACAAGGAAAATGTATCTACATTATTAAAAAACATACCTACACACACATACACATCGATACCATACATAACTGTTTGTATGGTTTTGTGCCTCTGCTTCTGTGGAGTGTGGATGTGGATTATGGGGATGGGGCGGAGGACTCTTTCACAGTTTAACAATTACAACAACTTTACAAGTGCTTGCTGAGCAAAGCACTGATAAGAGAGATAGAAATTACCTGTCTATTTCATTCGTTGTTCTCTTATGCTGTTAAAATCTCCCCTTTTATGTTGGAGCTCGAGCTTTTATCAGAACTCTCTGTTTTTTTTTTTTTTAGAGTTTCCTATGTTTCCGAAGGGGTGGGGCCACTGCTCCTCTACTACAGTATGTTTACCATATTTTGGATTTCGTCATCATGTTGCTTGGGGTCTTAACACTCTCAACATCTCAGCTGGTTCAGAGATAAGCTCAGCTGTTTTTCGCCTGTATTCTCTCAAATATCTGCTCTTTCAAAATCCAAGTAGAGAAGGTTTTGTTATTATTTTACAGTTTTGCCGGCTGTATTTAGATTTTTTTTTGAGATGTTTGTTTACAGAAAAATGTTTAAGAGAGTGGGAATCTTGTTGTTTTTTGTTTGGCAGAACGAAGAGAGTGTTTGTAATGAAATAAAGGAGAGTATGGGAAATAGTACAGATCAGCGCTACCACTTTACTTCAATTGAAGTAGATCTGCTTCTTTTTATCAAAAAAATTTAAAATCTACTCCCTACTTCGCACCATCACCAAAATACTAAAATCTGCTTCATTTTATAAATATCTGTTTCAACCTACTTCAATTTTACAGAAAAACGCGAGATCTACTCCTTTTTTTTCCATTTCACTCTAATTTTTGTTTTACATACCTACTACACATGTAGAAATAAAGATGAAAATAATTTTTTTTTGTTAATTTAAATTAAAAAGTGTTATGAAACAATATATATAAGAAGTCGGAAAGCCTTTTAGTTTGTTTTTCGTTTGATTGAATTAAGGCTATTTAAAAAAAATTATAATTTAGAGGGTGTCCAAACCCAAGTTTTTTTCCGGGCTGTAGCTCACGAATTTCTTGGGAAATATTGGCCTTAAGTGATATTATCGCTTCCGGATTGTTGGCATAACGGCGGTCTTTCACGATTTCAAACAAAAAAGTCCAAAGTAGTCAAATCGCAGCTCCGAGGGCCGATCGATAACACGATTTTGGAATTTAGTGAGCAAAAGATCGATTGTAGAGTGGGATGTGATTCATAGCGCTTTAACCTGCATGAAGCAGAGGTCGTCCAAATCCATGTCTCCAAATTGCTCTGTAACACCCACAGTTGACAGAAACGTTGTTCTCAGCCTAATTTTCGAAGAAAAATGGTCTAATGAACGATGAACGATGAACACTTCACAATTCGCACCCAACTGTCACACCGTTTGTGGATGCATTGGCTTCTCGACAACAACGGGCGAGTTTTCCCGAGACATTTTGTTTGTTAAAAAAGTTGATCTTTCGCCGAAAATCGTTGTCCAATTCAAGCTGCTCTTAGCACCAATGAACTTACACAGCATTCACTTTGGAAATAAGTTTTCAACATTTTCCAACGCTGTTCAAGCATAAAGCCACTCATTTCGTTCCGCGGAGGTATGATACTGACTATCTTTCAAGATTTCGAGCGGGAAACAGCTGTCAATGTCAAAATAACCTACGATTTAAAAATAAACCACTAAATAGCCCACCCTAGATGTAGATTTTTTTATAAAAAAGGTTAATTTTGAAATCTACTTCGATTTTTTTCAATCTACTTCACTTTTTTCTTCAAATCTGCTTCGATTTTTTTTCCTGAAGTGGTAGCACTGGTACAGATATGTTTGGTTTTGTCTTGTATTTGTATGTAAATTGCAAGATACTTTTGTTTGGATTGGATTGGATCTGGATGCTCTTTTTATTTTAAATAGGGCATGTTGCCAGATTTAAGTTGGTAGATACAAGATTAGAGATACAAGAGCGAAAATAGGTTGGGTAAATTGGTGGTTTGTAGGTGGTGTGTGTGGGGCAGTGCGTTTAAAAAGGGGGGATACGCTTGAAGGTCTTTAATGTTCGTGTTGTTAGTAGGTATACACACACACACACCTATATATATCTATCATTTAATTTACTTTAGGGACAGAAAATTTATGAAATGTTCTGGCATTCAAGGACAAAATCTAGGTAGAAGTAAAATTATGAAGTCAAAAACAATTGTGTGTTTTATAAAAAAAGCGAAGTAAGACGAAAAGCTTTTACATTAATCAGATTTATTTTGAATTTACAGCGCTCAGTTAGGATTGGAGTCATTTTTTATTTCGAATCTGCCAATATTTTATTTGGAAGAAGAATTGCTGTTAGGTGAAGAATTGAGGTACATCACAGGTCAGTATTTGTGAATGTTGACAGATTTTATAAATGCAGCTCGTAAGGTAGGTATTCTTCTTGGACTAGAACTGGATTCAGTAAAAGGTTTTAAGTTATATACATACATAGGTACCTATTTTTTTTTTTTTTTTTTTTCACCTACCTGGCATTCTCCTGTAAACTCTGGAACTAGGTACGAAACATTGAGAAATCATTGAGAGATGCTACGAACTTTTCCTACCGCTGCGTTGATGTACAAAACCTAAATTAATATTTCATTTAATAACATTCCTAAATTTCTACCTGAAATCCTTTCAAAACTCATTCTTCGATAAATCCTTGCCGGCAGCTTTTAAACAATTGAACATTGCCAGCATACCTACCTAAATGAAGATGAAATGAGTGAGTGGAACTTGTTTATGTAACGAGAGAAAAGCATCAGGGGTCCCAGTACTGATCCTCAGGGTACCCCTGGTACAGTGAGTAGGAAACTAAATATATCACAACCGCTTACTTCCTATTACAAACATAGGAAATAAAACGGCTAACGGCCGAATGAAAACATTTATAGAGCATCGAGAATTTGAGATTAACGATGTCAATGGGTTTAGGAAATAAAAATGAACTAGGAGGAAGTCTGCAGATTTTCATCCAAAATCCAGTCTTTAATCGACACTTGTGACTCTTTCAGATTTACGGTTAGATACAGCTATGATTTCTTTTTGAAAACCGGTCTGCTAAGGAGATAAATTATATTATTCATTCTTGAATTTTGCTTTGTCCTTGCAGAAATCTTCCAGAAACTTTAGGCAAAACACAAACTGGGCTTCTTGGGTATTGGAATGTTTTCCTTATAGGCTAGCAGAAATACGGCGTTAAATACGTTTGTTTTATAAAGCAAGCTAACAGGTTAAAAAACTTTAAAGAAAACTGTCTGTCAAAACCTACAGAATTTAACTTGATGGACAAACAACTTTCAATTAAGTCACTTAATTACTTCGGGTGGCGCAGACAGTCCATTGTGGACCACGGCCTCAACCAAAAATAATTGCTACTTAGGAGGGTCCCTAGCCAGTGGCCTCCAGTTGCACACACCAAGTTGGTTGAGGTTGATCTCCACTTGATCGCGCCGCTTTCAATGGGGTCTTCCAGAACTGCGTCGGCCCTCCGGGTTGGAACTGAAGACTCGGCGGGCTGGTGCGTTCTCGTCCATATCGCTGTATATCCCGTACTGTTAGTCATTGAATCTTCTCCTCCATACTCCATTGATACATACAGGACCGAATATCACCCGGACAATCTTTCTCTCAAAGCACCCCAGCCTGTATTCATCCGAATGTGAGTTTCCACGCTTCTGCCCCATACAGGTCCTAAGAGAGAGGACTATTCAAATAAGATGAATTTTCTAGTGGTTTTGATATGCGAGTTGCATACGATTACCTCAATAATGATGTTGAAGAGGTAACATGATCGCGGGTCACTTTGTCTTAAGCGTTTCTACACAATAAATGATTCGGTGGTGTTCCTACCAACCTTGACGGAGCAGCGCAAGATCTCCATAGTCACCCTGCATAATCGAACGAGTTTAGCAGGGATGCCAAGATGTGATATGGCTCTGTATAGCTCGTTCACGTTGTCATCGGTGACTTTGAAATCGATAAAGAGGTGGTGAGTATCGAGCTGGAATTCTTGGGTCTTTTCTAAAATCTGTCACTAACATCTATAAAAGAGAACTAGAAGCTTAGTTCTTGTGATTAAAAATTTACGATTAAGTGCATCAAAATCCGTATTTATAAAGTTCAAAGTGGACCGTCCAACTTGCAATCTTTCCATTACTTATAGGCTTCGTCGCGCGTGTAGTATGAAATCTGAAGAATCTCCTTTGTAAAAAAGGGACATGAACTGTGATGGAAGATTTTTTTAGATCTTAAAGTGATATGATTATCAAAATTTGTTAAAATAATGTAATTAATTAACTCGATTTGATTTTTAGAAGAGGTTACATTATAATATGTGATCCCAATTTATGTTTCGAGTATATAATATAGCTCCAGAGCAATTCAAAAGAATATAGTATTAGATATAGCTTAAAAGATAAGATATAAGATAAAAAGATATAAGATAAAGCTATGAGATCAGGTCGTAACTGTTAGATCAGCTGTGGGATTATTAATAAAACAAACTTGGGAATTAAGAAAATAGATTTAGGTAATCCCGTTTTATTTGGCGTGAAGCCATATGAATTCACAATCTGAACCAATTTTAGATTATAAAAAAAATAGTTAATAAAACAGTAGTCGAAAAAGTTTTTATTTTCAACATAAACAAAGAACTTAATATACCTACCTTCCTGCTTAAAAAATATAAGTCTTCAAAATGAAATAATTTTCCTTTAACATACGAATATGCTTACAAATTAAGTACCGAAATATTTCTAAAAGGAGCCAAGGTTAAGTGAATAAGTGGATTTAGGCATTTAACCAAAAACCTTGTGCGTAGCGTAACTTAACTACTGCATCCTAAGGAACTATATACCAGGAAATGTAGCCTTGTATATTTCAGTAAAACAAGCTAATAAATTGCTGGAAACAAGTGGTGCACTTGAAAGAACGCCCTTGGCAAAACACTATCTTGAGAGGCAGTACTGATGTAGTGAAAGATCTTTCGGTTGCCAATATGATTAAGGGACTCTTTTCCCTGCATTTTTGGAAGGTCATATTTTGTATTTACAAATATTAATTATTTCGGCGTTAAGAAATTTCAAATACCTAATAAGTTTATTCTATTAAATAATGATATCCAAAAAACAAAAAATTTCAAATCTTTTTCTTCGGGACCTTCGGGATTTTTCGAATAATAGTATAGGTACATCATACATTCTTAAAGTACACTACTTTGACCATTTAATGTCAACCTTATTTCTCAATTTTTCTTATCAAGCACAATACCTACAACTCAGTTTTAAGATTCATTGTTGATTAAAGGAATCCACATTTTAAATAAAAGTCAAAGAAAGAAAAATAAGATTCCTTATGAGTTTTCCCTTTTGCAAATATTGATCTATTACGGTTACCATAGTCTTATCTGATAAATATATGTATTGGCTTAGTTATTTGATCCAGCCCCTTTAGATGAAAATTAAATATATCAAGCTTTTTACAAAAAAGTCCAACCATTTAGATATTCTCGCAACAATCAAACACTGCGCTTAGTCTTTCTTTAACGGATTGAACTATTTCATAATTTTCAAACAAGGATTTAAGCATTTTGAAAAGGGCAATGTATTTACTTATACTAACCGTCTTAAATAAAAAATTATGAACTCTTAATGCATTGTTTTAAAATTGAAATTTGTAACTAAATTCAATTAAAAGGCGATATACAATAGATACCTATTATAGGTAAATAGTAATATGTAGGTAGGTATCTCTAAAATCTACTTTACGAATTCTTTATTTTTCGGTTTTAAAATTCTCCAATATTTCACATAACCAAGTACCAAGTCTCTGTAACGTTAAATAACGTCTCGTTCCTAATATGTCCACTAAAAAAGCTTTGAATTTAAAACCAACCATGGTGAACAAAAAGCTTGGATCGTAATCACAAAAGCTTATTATTATTGAAAAACTTAATTATTTAAAATTTCAGTTTTTTTTAAGTCAATTCTACTTACTTGACCCTATGCAACAAATCGATACTTGGATTTCTTCATCCAACAGCAAAAATAACAAATACCTACAAAAGAGACAAAACGCCACCAACAACAACAATAATAACAAAAAAGCACACGCATTAATGAAGAAGAAAAATATCTTTGGCCTGGCCCATATAAGAATATGGGTAACTCAGCTCATACAAAAAAAAACAACACGAAAGTCGGCAACACAGCATTTTTAAAATTAGGTCAAGTAAATAGAGACTAATTTCTCTTACTATCACGCATCACACGAAGAGAGCAAAATTTTGCACTCATTTTCATTATCTAATTTGAGAATTGAGAAAAAAATAAAAAACAACAACAACATGTCTGCCTGGCTCTCTGTTTACGTTCGTCATCATTTTGGTTTTATCATTGATTTGGATTTGGACGGAAATGAGCAAAGCAACAAATTGAACACACACAAATGTTTTTGCAAAATTCCCTTATCAACATTCCAACTAAAGAGAAAAGTTTTAGAGATACTTTTATTGGTTCTCTTTATCACTCATATTTTGAAAAGGGGAATTCATGAAATCTTTTATATTGCTGAAAATCTTTGGATCTATAAGGAGTGTGAGTGAAATGGAGAGGTCAATGTTTTCGTTGCGTTTCATTCTGACGTCCATAGAAATTCCCGCTAGAAATCCAGCTGATTTGTGTATATACAGGAGTTGAACAGGGATCCATGTATGTGGTAGTGACCAAAAAAGTATCTATGTGAAAATGAATCTATATAATCTTATCGATGCGTTCTGGTTTTATAATTTGCAGGTAAACAAAGACTTATCCACGGATTAAGGAGTTTTTCTTTTAACAATTATCCATAAGATACAGTTATTTTTGGTAATTTGGTTTTCAAATATTATTGTATCTTTTATTTGTTTTGAATCTAGGTATTAGTTTGTTTTGTTAGATTGAAGATAAAATGGGGTACCAACTATACCAACCATTATGTATTCAGTGCTATGATGAAATTGAAATAGAAAAATAGTGAAACTGGTTTCAAATACATAAAATATTCATGTGTTGGTTGCTAAAGCCAGTGCAATCCATATGTGTGGTGGTGGTGCACTGTTGCGTCGTTCTGTTGTCTTTTGTTGTTTTTGGTTCTGGTTTCTGGATGCTTTTCCAGGCTTGCCTATTTTATATGAAAACTGAAAGAGTGGATTTTTGTGTGTTCCTTTGTTCCGTTTTTTTTTTCTTTCTCAATCTTCGTTTTCTATTTTTGTTTTTTTTTTTGCGTCGTAGTTTGTAGATGTGTTTTGTCATAGAGTGGAAATGCTCAACACACTGCTTACTGCTACAATTATTATGATAATAGAAAATAATCTTAAATTAAGGCACGCACTGTAAAAAATATAGGTAGGTATGCGGTTTTGGCTAACAAATAGGGTAGAGTCGCTAGTGGCCGGCCCCCTAAGGATTTTTCCTCATAAAATACATATAGCACTGTAGCCACAAATAGGTATACTATAATTTTCCAATCATTCTTGAAATAAATAATTCTTTATTAAATTTTTCATCGGTGAAAGAAAACAAAAGCGAATATTTTTACCAAACAAATAGGTAGGTATTTAGTTAGATTTGTATAAAAAAAAGTCAATTTTTCCAGTGGCCGGTCCCTTGTTTCCTATTTCCGGCCAGCTTGTGTCCCATCTTCGGCCACCCAGTAAATAAAGGGCATTAATTAATTGTGCAATAATTTTTATTCAAAGGTTTTTTTTTGAAAATATTAGAAATTTTTTTTTGATTAACCCTCTATAATGCCTTATTTCTTTGATTGGATTCAAAAATCATTATAGGTATATACTAATATGGACGCAATTGCAATAAAAACGAATCTGAAGTTAGATTTTCTAAAATGTTAATTTTTGAGCTTTTATGGATACAAATTGTTACACTGCCTTCCCTTTAGGCGGAGTTGGGACGTTACAGAAAAAAATAAATAAAGAGGCGAATATAAGTAAATAATACTTTATTGAATTATTAATGGTGAATATGAAACAAACAAATACGAAAATGAAGTAAACAATATTTATATATTTGTATATTAAAGTAGGTAACGTAGATGGAAATCAAAGAAACACGTCTTTGTGATTGCATTGCAGAGGATCAATTTAAGTTTGGTTCAAAATCCCTAAGTTTCTGACTTTTGTCCCGGGTTTTTACACAGCCTTTTGCCCTTGCGGTCCTGAAATATGCACTAATAGCCCACGTTGTCATATCGAACCTCTGGCGTTGGAAAATAATACTTCTTTGGCTTGCGGGTGGTGGAACTGGTGATGAAGTTGGACGACCTGTCGGTTTTTTATTTCGCTCGAAATCATGCACAACGATTCTGCAACTTCAGAGCGAAAATTTGGCCACTCCCTTGTGAAGCCTATGAAAAAGAATGAAGGTAAGCATTGACCATCGCCACATCCAACAGGTGAAAAATATGCTGTTCGTCCATTTTCGGGTCTTCATATGAATATGATAGCGACCGAGAAGACCATCCATGAGATCGACACCACCCATATGTCGATTATATTCCTTATTATTATAAATGGGCAGTCAACTTCTATTTGTTGGTGTTTTTTTTTTCTGTCCCATCGAGAAGATTTGGAGGGTGGTGGAACAAGCTCTCGAGAGAGAAATGGTTTTATACCAACATAAGTGGAAAGAAGTCGAACACTTTTGCTGTCCGAACGAACAACGACATTTGAAGAAGCTCCGAAATCATTTTATTCAGAGTACCAATGAATTGACCCGTGCTGGAACAACCAGGACCACCTGCCTCTTCTTGTTGCCAAAGAAACAACTGACGTTAAAGGAAATGATGCTAGATATGAACACTACTCTTGATGAGTTACATATATCTAAAGTGCTGATGTCCAGACTTGCTTTCACTGCATCCATCAATAACTGAGTTGAATTGATCAAACAATGATCAATCAAGAGTTCATTTTCAGAGCAAATAAAATCTGGATCCTCAACATTGTCATCATCGTCGAAATCATCTCAATCGACCGTGTCTTCAGAGCTGGAAATCGCATTCATCAATTGAGCTATTTCATATTCTGTCAACTTCGAAAGGTTCCTCAAAAATCGTCTTGACATTGCTATCTAACAAAAGCACTAATTCAGTTATGGGGAATTAACAAGGAAACATTTAACGGCAACTGCCTGAACCCGCCTCTAGACGGGTTCAAGAAAGCTCTGATAGTGTATATAAAAAATATCGTAGTGCAAAACTTGTTGGTTTTAAAAGAAGAGTTATTAAACACTTAATTAAATTAATATACGCAGTTTCTTATTTGGCGCGTCTAGCCAGGATCTTTATTCAAATAGGAAAGATAAAACAAAAGAAAAAGGATATAAGAGAAGGGTAGTTATGAATAAGAAAGAGACAGAAAAGGTTCAATAAAGATACATGAAAAGATACAAGGAAAGATACACATGTATCCAACCCGTGTTGCCAATGTATTTCATCAATAGTAACAACACCCCCTCTCAACGCGGGTTATTCTCCTTCAATCAGAATACCAAATCCTTGGATGCATTTACGATGCGATGGTCCAAATAAGCTCTTGGTCAGGACGTCAGCAATCATCTCATTAGTTGGCATATATTTGACTTCTATTTCACCTCGCTGGTAAACTTCCCTGATGAAATGGTGTCGAATGTCCACATGCTTGGTTCTTGAATGAAAAGTTGGATTTTTCATAAGCTTTTGTGCTCCCTGGTTGTCGCAGTAAATAGTTGTCGGTTTTGCATCTTCGTTGAGAAAACCAAGTTCTTTCAGAAGATTTCGCAGATAAATGGTTTCCTTAGCTGCTTCGGTGAGTGCCATGTACTCTGCTTCTGTACTTGACAGTGCGACTGATTTCTGCTTCCTTGATTCCCAAGTTACAGCTGCGTTGGCCAATTTGAAAACAAATCCTGTGTACGATTTTCGATCGTCAATGTTGCCACCCCAATCTGAATCGACATATCCGATTAATTGTGGTCTATCGGATTTCTTGTACACTAACCCAAGATTTTGAGTACCTTGCAAATATCTTAAGACCCGCTTTGCAGCTTTCCAATGCTCCTTCCCGGGATTAGCATTGTACTGACTTAACACACTTACTGTATGAGCTATGTCCGGACGTGTTGAGACGGCAAGGTACATCAGTGACCCAATCAATGACGCATAAGGTGTATTTGCCATCTCGGATTTTTCTTCTTCAGTCTTTGGTCCCATCTGCTTACTTAGCTTTACGTTTGCGTCTAATGGGGTTGCCATAACTTTTGACTCACTCATACCATAGTCATTTAAAATGGTTTGGGTATATTTGGATTGATTCATTGTCACAATATTTTGAGAAATGTCTTGCTTAAATTCAATTCCAAGGCAGTAATGTAACTTACCAAGGTCTTTCATTTTGAATTTCTGTGACAAGTGTATCTTTAGTCTTTGATATGCTTCTATGTTGTTGGTTCCGATTATGAGATCGTCCACATAGATGACGACGATCATGTAGGTGTCTTCAGTTTCCATTATGTATATGCACTTTTCGGTGTTCAACGGTTTCAGTCCAAGTTCCAAAAGTTCTTGATCCAATTTTATGTACCATCTTCGTCCAGATTGTTTAAGCCCATATAGAGCCTTCTTGAGCGAACAAACAAGATTTTCTTCTCCAGACTTTACAAAACCTTCAGCCTGTTCCATAAATAGTTCTTCTTCCAGGTCTCCATTTATGTAGGCCATCTCGACATCTAGTTGAAACAATTCTAAATCGAACTCTGCTGCAAGCGCCATGAGAACCCGTATCGAGCTCTGCCTCGCCACTGGTGCAAAAGTATCTTGAAAATCAATACCTGGCTGTTGTGAGCAGCCCTTTGCAACCAATCTGGCTTTATGTCTTTCGACACTCCCATCGGCGTTAAACTTTGTTCTCAGAACCCATCTGCAGCCTATGACCTTTTTGTTCTTTGGACGTTCAACAAGTTCCCAAGCCTTTGTATCACGTAGAGCATTAAACTCTAGTTCCATTGCAGCTCTCCACTGGTATGCACTTGAACTCTCCATTGCCTCTTTTACTGTGGGGTTGATCAGGACATTCGCAAAATTTGCTTCTTCTGCCAGCTCAGCTTCATTTTTCATTTTCGCTTCCAGCATTTTGAATAATTTGCGTGGTCTGCCCCTTCTGCCAGTTCTTTCAAATGTTGGCCTTCCAGGCCCCCTCTTAAGTGGAGTTTCATCGATGTCATTTTTAGTTTCAGATTCATCATATTTGTGTTCATTTAGAGGTTCAAAAAATGTTTGCTCCTCGCCTTTGCTGTCATTTGGATCGATTTCCTCAGTTTGTTTTTCGTTTTTGAAGATTTTGTTTTTAGTATCTGCTGGTTTTTCTGTTATTATATCGAAATCAAAAAACTCTTTTCGATTTTCCACAGCTTCAATACACATTGACTGCTCGATGAATTTGACATCTCTGCTTACAATTACTCTTCTCGCAGCTGGATCCCATAGACGATAAGCCTTTGATGTTTGTGAATATCCGATGAATATGCATTCCGTTGATCTTGGTTCAAATTTGCCTGTGCCTGGTTTTTTGTTGAGGGCAAATGCTTTACAGCCAAATGTTTTGAAATGTGAAACGTCTGGCTTATATCCGTACCTCACTTCAAACGGCGTCATGTTGTTAAGATTCTTCGTTGGACATCGGTTTCTAATATAAGCAGCAGTTGCAATAGCTTCGCCCCAAAAGCTAGGTGGAACGTTTGATTGAAGCATCATACATCTTGCCATTTCTACCAGCGTTCTATTCATCCTCTCCGCGATCCCATTTTGCTGAGGTGTATACGCTACTGTATGTTCTCTTCTGATTCCTGCTTGTACAATGAACTCTGTGAATTCCTGTCCACTATATTCTAGGCCGTTGTCTGTTCGTAAGGTTTTTATTTTAAGTTCTGTCTGGTTTTCGATTAACTTCTTGTAATTTATAAACGATTCCTTAACATCACTTTTTGCTTTCAGGAAATACACGTCTACAAATCTTGACTTGTCGTCAATAAATGTTGCGAAAAACGAAGCTCCACCAATTGTTTTGCTCCTCATTGGCCCACACACGTCAGAATGAACTAACTCAAGTAATTTTGTGGTTCTTGTCTGTGATTCTCTGGGAAATGGTTCAGCACTCTGCTTACCCCGTATGCAAACTTCGCACGTAGACAACTGACCAGCAGCTAAATGTGGGATTCCTTTTGCCATTCCTTCAGAGACGACCTTCCTGAGATCTTTTACATTGAGATGTCCATAACGCTGATGCCATTCGTCAAGTTGGTTTGGTTTGTCGCTAACAGCTGATGTTGACTCTGCACAGGATTCGATGAAATAGAGATCTCCTTTCCTTGCTGCTGTTACAATGGTTTCATTCTTATTGTTTTTGAAAACAGCACCGTTTTGATCAAAACGTATCATGTACCCTTGTGAGACAGTTTTTGCAATAGACAACAAATTTGTCTTTAGTTCTGGTACATACAGAACATTATCTAAACGAATAGGTTTAGTATTGTTTTCGCATTTAACCATCAAACGAACTGTACCCTTTCCAAGTATGTCAGTGGTCTTATCAACAGCAAGTCGCACAGTCTGATTTTGCAGTTTAACAAAATCTATGAAAAGTTTTTTATCGTGGCACATATGGGAAGTCGCCCCGCTATCGATGCACCAATAAGAAGTGCCCATCGAAATTAAACCAGCCTGAAGTGCTGTTCCAAAAGATACTTTTTCTGTGCGATTTTCTTTTTCAACGACTGTAAATGCATCCTCCTCTGCGTTTGACACACTCTGCTTGGTTGACTTGGTTTTATTTTTGCTCCAACAGTCAGCTGCCTTATGTCCAGGCTTTTTGCAGAAGTTGCATTTGTAGAGCTTCCTGTTGCCATTGCTGGAACCACCTGCAGTATTGCTTGGATTTGTTTGTGTATCCGTCCTGCGCTTGAAAAAACGATTCTGTTTTCCAAAGGATTTCGCAAAGAATGCATCTGCGTCTTGTTGCTGTTGCCTTGCTTGGACAAATTTTTCTTTCCTCGCATTATATTCTTCCAGCAGTTTTATTTTTAGAGACTCTGGTGTCGGCAAATCGTCTCTTGCCTCTATAGCGCATCGAAAATTTTCGTAACTATCTGGAATGCTGTAGAGCAATAAAATGGTGAGGAGATCTTCAGCTACGCCTATCTCCATTTCAGCAAGCTTGTCGATTGTCCCAAAAAAGTTATTGAGGTGGTCCATCATGCTTTCACTCTCTTTCATTTTCGTGAACAGCAATTGCTTCAGCAAAGTGGCCTTACGAGCTGGCCCTTTCGAGTGGTAGACTTGGTCAAGTTTCACCCAAACTTCGTTTGCCGTGCAGCAATGCTTTACATGACACAATTCAGAGGGCGACATCGATAAAATAATATCTGCCCTTGCTTTTTGGTCACTGGTGACCCACGTATTTATTTCTGCTTGGTTTGTAACAACCCCGTTTGAAATAACATCTTTTGGTTTTTGGCTAGTGCCATTTACAAAATTCCAGTAGTCATTTTTTATTAATATGGCACACATCTGCAATTTCCACGTATCAAAATTGTCTTTGTTAAGTTTTTCTATATGCACTACATGTCCCGCCATTTTTACGACGCAATTAGCTTTTTCACTTTTCAGTTTCTTTTCTTTTCAAAATTTTTATTTTAAATTAAACTTTAAGGATAATTGTTTAATAACTGTGCAGTTAGGGTCTGGGCCCATAACCTGTTGGTTTTAAAAGAAGAGTTATTAAACACTTAATTATATTAATATACGCAGTTTCTTATTTGGCGCGTCTAGCCAGGATCTTTATTCAAATAGGAAAGATAAAACAAAAGAAAAAGGATATAAGAGAAGGGTAGTTATGAATAAGAAAGAGACAGAAAAGGTTCAATAAAGATACATGAAAAGATACAAGGAAAGATACACATGTATCCAACCCGTGTTGCCAATGTATTTCATCAATAGTAACAACAAAACTTTTTTCATTTATCGATAAAAAAGACTTTTTTTCTATGTACCTGTTTTTTTCCAAATTGATCTTGCAAATATACCTAAATTTTTTTTATAAATGAAAATCGTTTTCATGAACAAATATTTATTTTACTGCGTGCGAGGGAAATTTTCACTTTTTACAAACTTAGCTTACAAACGAAATGCACTACAGCTATGTTATGAACAGCTAAGCATAGAACGATATTTAAACTTTTGGTGAAGCTTATCACAGATTGGGCGAGAGATCATACCGTTACCTGTAAATACTTGTAAACTTTACAACGCCTGGCAACTTTACCCCGGTTGTAGGCATTAGAGGGTTTAATCAAAAAAACTTGGTTGTCTGTTAAGTCGGTTTACGGCCGATAAAATTTTTACGTGACAACCAGTAGAAAAACAGTTCACGTGTAGGTTGTAGGAACTCCCCCTCCCCCAACCACCCATTTAACCTACAACCACAATCCAACCACCCATCATTATTGAACCCCCCCCCCCCCCGTCGACTTTAACCCACCGTTTTTGACAGTTTTTCCTCACCTGCCCTCCCTGGTTTCGGACCCTCGAAAAATCGTCGTACGGATTCTCGTATGGGTTTCGGATACTTCTGATACTTCTCAAAAATGTATGGAAAGTTTTCTTCAGAATGTGAAAGAAACATTCTGAAGAAAACTTTCTCCCCACATCCATCCTCTGTCCGATTTGCCAAAACCCAGACCCAGATTTTGGACTGATTTCAGACAACTTGGCGATCTCTTGTAAGGCAAAACAACCATAGGAGGAAGTGTTCTTCCATCTGCTGAGAAAGTCATCAGCACAGTCAAATTCTCTTTTTCATTAGCTGCCTTGATTTCATACAAATTTTTGATTCCTTTTGGGGCAATGACATTTCCAGTTTTTGGAGCCATACTGAATCCAGTTTCATCTGCGTTAAAAGAATCCTCAAGAATGTCTAAAGCATCTTCTTGGGCTAATAATTTCTTAAACTCTTCAAACGATTTCCTTATCCCTTCGTCTGTTATTTGAGCTCGCGCTTTGGACACAGTTTCAGAGGTTCTCAGGCTTAGATCGGGATGGCGCATGAAACTGTAGTACCATTTCTTCCCGGGGTTGTTGTCTTCAAAAGGAGTTTGGCGCCCTGAAGGGTCGTATGTACTTGGGACCTATGAACCTTCTTGCTGCTGCTCTGATTGGCAGTTTATTTTGTCGGATTTCAAATAAAGCTTGCTCTAAATCCAGGTATGATACGCTTGGTACTTATTCTTAGTTTGCGCCTTCTCATTTGTCCGGGTCATTTTAAGTCGCTTTCAGACAATTTTTAAATATCTATTTAAGGATCAAAAAGTGGTAACCTTATAAACACTTGAGTTTATCCTAGGATAAAACAAGGGGCCGGAGTTAGGACGCGTGAATTCATTTTGAAAAGGTGGGGCCGGACACGGGAAATCTTTGATTTTTAACGTATTTTTTTTTTGCTGCATCATGATCAGAGTAGGTTTATTTATCATTTCGCAAACTCATTAAAGAAAAATCGAGTTGCTTGGGGCAGGCCGACAATAGGCAACCACGTGTATTTTCGTGCCCTTTTTCCGGCCCCTTTAAAATCAAGAATAAGCACAACAATTTTTAACATTAAAAGGCTGTTTTTAAGAAAAAACAGTACTCGAAAACACCTACCCACAATATTTGCACTCTAATCACTAATTTGGACAGCCAGTTCACTAACGATTTTGATACTATATTCACAAAAAAACCTTCCCCGACTAGAATATAAGTAGTCGTTTATCCTCTCCCGAAAAATGGAAAGGACAGCTCCAATCCGGCAAGTCTCCAGCCGATAAGTCTTCTTTCGAGTATCATCAGTAAGGTATTGGAAAAAGTAGAGCTCGGACCAAGTGGGCGAAGCGCAACTATTATTCTGAACACTCAGATTGGTTTTAAGGCAGGGCATGACATCATTCATGCTGCGTTTAAGCAAGTCTCTCGCATGGGTGCAGTTTTGGTTGATTTGGAAAATGTTTCAAAACCATTATTAAATTAATAATTAAATTAATAATTAAAGGCAAGTTATGCATTCGTCGAAAAAGTTTTGAGTTAGCAATCAAACATGGGTCAAAAAATTCTGTCCGTCTGTATGTCTGTATGTATGTATAGACACCTACAGCCCAAACGGGTAGGCCGAATTGCTTCAAACTTGGTATACCTATAGACTTTTTTTAAGTATTGTACAGAGAAGAAATTGAAATTTGTTTAGCTCAAAAAATAACGTCTAAAAATGTCTAAAAACTTGAAAAACGGTGAAACCGATTCTTTCGAAATTTCACAGACATGTATTAGATATAGCTCATTTTTTTTTAATTAATTATTTTGAAAACTGCTCATTAAATTTTTTTTTTTTTTAAATTTTAAAATAATGCATTTGCTGAATACCTATGACCTGGCGTTTTTGAGTTTTAAATAAATTTTTCAAAAACTTTTTTCCTCAAGAACCGCTCCACAGATTTTTATAAATTTATTCTCATAAATTTAAATTGATCCAAGAAAAAAAGACTTTTTTTAATACTTATAAGTAGTTTAAGTATTTATTTAAGAATTTTGAAAAAATTATTTTTATCAAAATCTCAAGCCCCAAGACCACTATCACACATTAGAGCAAGGTCATGCGACCCAGTCGTGCAATTTATTTTATTATAATTTCAGTTAAAAAAAAAATTTCAAATTTCAAATTTATAACTAAGAAGTCAAACAAACATGATTTTTTAATTTTGTCCAGCTTGATTCACCCACCACACTGCACTGTGGCTTCGGAATTTAACGTTTGCAGCGCTACACCTAGAAGGTATTATGCAAATGCAAAACTTTAAAAAATTTCTTTCATCCATTCAAATGTTCCTTAATTCACATGTCACACCTCCCACTCCCATCCCCAATAGCAACAACAAAATCGTAACTACGCAGTAAATTTTTCTTCCACTTTCTGTTCCCATTTTCAACGTCGCAATAAGAAAAATGCCATTACATGGCAATAAATGGCTGCACATAGGGGTTTCCTCAAGAAAGTTTTTCCTTAAACTGTTTATAACTTTTGGTATGGCCGTTGAGATTTCGTCCTTTCAACTTAAACCTTCTTCAAAATACAAATTGGAAATCGCAAAAACTCTCAAAAACATTTATATATGTACATTGTACATACACATAATGCTGCGTATGTTTGTGGTATTTTGGTTACAGAAATCAAATCAGAAATGCAAGAAAATAAGGAACAAGGAGTTTGCGCACACTCCCCCCTCGAAATAAGATTTTGTGGCATTTGTGTCTTTTTCATTATAGTTCTGACTTACAGATTCGGGTGCACTATTTACACTAACACAATCTGAAATATGCACGTGAGAAATGTTTGAGATACTTAAGATTAAATAGGTCAACATGTTGGCTGTATCCTTTTATATGGTACTTTGTTTCTATATTTTTGTGACTAGGTGTACCTACGTATGCTACATATTTTAAGGGAAGGAAGGGAAAGCTACTATAAAGTTTGACACATAATGTATGTGCACACAATTTGATTTAGGTTTCGAGGATGATGCATGACAGCCTTGAGTGGCATCGTTAGTTATTTGTAAGAAAATAAATTTCGTTGTTGGATGTGAAATTGAAGAAGTCTTAAGAGTCACAAGAGTTTTAAAGTTCGAACTACTGCTGTTCATTATTCAAACTACATTTTGCATATTCTTTACAAATTCCGCAACAGAACAAGGTACCTCTTCGTTTCGACATTATTTTATATATTTATTTATGCATGCATCTATTTTATTGCATGGTTCAAAAACTCTTTCGATAAAGTTTCGGATGCTGTGCTTAAGACTCAGTCAATAGTAATAGTAGACTCAAATATCAAAATATATTTCCAATTAACTAGGTCCCTATACTGAAATTAGTGATCTCAAGAACATAACACTTCCCGACTACAAAATTTCAAAGTCTCGGGTTAAATTGCATTTACTTTGCATTATGCCTGCCGCTCCTTCTCAGCGACAGTGTTGGAATTTTCTGGAATATTCTTGCGCTGCCGCATCACTACAACTTCTTGTGCTAGATAGTTGCTTTGGAGCTGGGAAAATAAATGTCAAAATATAATAAAAAAATTACTAAGTGTAAAGATATTTAAGTATTCAAAAAAGGGTGATATTTGATATGCAAAGCTGATTCGGTTACATAGGCTTTGACCTTCAAATTTCTTCTTTCATACAGACCAGGGGTGGAATCGGCTAAGGTGATTTGTGATAAGTGATAGTCACAATCAACAAATTTCATCTGGCTAAGGTGATTGTCACATGTGATAATCACATTTTTGTGACTTTTTCTTGTGACAGCTATTTAGGTGTCACCATTGTATATGAAATCTATAGTAGTCTGGGGAACGAGTATGAGATAACGGGGTTTGGAGACACATAGATGTCGCTGATAATTATCACATATTTAAACCTTTCCACCTACATTTTCTCTCCAAAACGAGAAATTTGGAAAAAAAGGTTTGGAGGCTCACGGTGTCGCCACAGTCGATCCTTCTATCCATATTACTATAGATTTCATATACAATGGTGTCACAAGAAAAAGTCACAAAAATGTGATTGTCACATGTGACAATCATCTAGCCAGACGAAATTTGTTGATTGTGATTATCACTTATCACAAATCACCTTAGCCGATTCCACCCCAGCTTTTCGAATACTGAGAGAAATTCAAAATGCGAAAACTCCGATCCCTGGAAATTTTCGTACACGAATACAGCCTCGTCCCGTTATTAATTTCTTACCACCGTATAAATGTTGTCCGGCTGCAAAGCAGCGCTTCAAATCCTCCTGGAGCATAGGGCAGCAACAATTTCCTTCCAACTGTCCCGATATGCCGCATCTGACCTTAGCTGTGGCCAAGATTGAACACTTTCAAAGCGAGCTTCCTTTAAAACGGGTATTTTAAGTTGTTTTTGGTCTTCCAAAGCGTCTATTACCCTAAGGACTCCATTCGAAGGATTGTTTTACCTATTCAACGCCACTTCCGTTGCCTCTGATGTCGGCATCCAATTTTACGTTCGATATGGTTTGCGGCCAACGGATCTTTGAATACGCCGCAGACAACGGTTAATATGAAGGCTTGCAGTTTCACTCTCCGAAACAGCCTGCAAACTAACCACCGCAGTTTAATTTCATGCGGCTTGAATTCAACGTCCAAAAGCACATGAAAAGCGAAATCTGGGCAGTAATTACTGACTGCAACCAAGCAATTGTTAACTACTAATTCTCACAATGAAATCGTTGTAATGGGTGATTTCAATGTATACAATTCTACGTGGCTTCGTAATTCTTGTAGGAAACATAATGAAAGAGGGTATATTAAAATTGTCAACGAGTTTAAAAACCTAACAAGGCAACACAAATCCCTGATATTGCACCTTAGAATTGTTTCAACCTGATGTCTGAATAATCTTAAAGAAAAATACATGATGATACGAGAAAGCCAACTGGGACGGTCTCAAAAAATTCTTCGAATGGTCATCACCTATCCTCGATATAGATAGTGACGTAGATTCCTGCTCTGCGGTATGAGAATTGTCATTCCGAACGAAACAAAAAGTGTCAAACCAAATGCTAATTTTCTGCAAATTGAACGCTTACCACAGTGTTGTGTTTGGGAGCTTAAATGGTTTTACAAGACCAATCTTCTTTCTCACTCGCACAGTTGCAATAGTCCTTCGAGTTTTAGATCTAAAACAATATACTGGCCTAGATAGAATTTTTCTCTTAGTTCTGAAGAGGTGTGTAGTATTTCAAGACTTTCAAGACAGTACGCTTAGCTTTTCATATTTGATTCCAGATTTACAACCCTCTTTTTCGGATGTGACACACGGATATGGCAGCCATGGTCAGCTATAGCTGAATGCCGATCTTAACTGCATTTTGGAATGGGTAATCATCAGCCACGTGGAATTTAATGCTTCAAAAACTCGATGCTGGATTCTGTCCTTAAAACCAAATTAAGCTGCAAAAAAAGAAGTCTGATTTTTCTAATTTAGTTTAATAAAACTGATATATTCAGCTCTGGCTTCGTTTTCCGGTCCTACTGCATTTGTGTTCACAAGGTTAAGACACTTTTGTGGCTTAGCAGGTAAGGTACCTAACATCAGTCGAAATATGGGGAAAAATTTCATCATTAATCCATTAGGAACTAAACAATAGTGAAAGTTCCACTTAATGGCACACCCACTGCCCCACACCGAAATCGACTATCATCAACCGTCACGCCCTTAATGTAAAGTTATGCAAGATTTTCTGACTCTTTCAATAGGTAGCTTTTAGGCTTAATGCGTTTCAATTGGCTATTTCTTCATTTTGTATCTTTTTCATGTCCCAAATCGAATCGTTCGTTACTGGTAATTCAAGTTCCAGGGCAAAGATGGTATCGCGCGTCCTTCGCTTTTATCTATTCTCTTCACCGACGACACCAATTTTATCTGGTTTAAAGAAAGAACTTTTATAACAGCTGTGGAAGTGCCTCCGTTAGTGCTCTTCGATCTTACAACAATAACAGAGACTTGACTATAAAATATAACTATAATCTTGTACCTTACCTACCTACCTGCCAAACTTGTTCGTGTCGTTTACTGTTATATGTTTCTATTTCAGATTTCTTCTTTGATTGTATTCCAAGCTGTATATGAAACTTAAATCGTAACCAGCACAGTGCTCCATCTAATCCAAAAACTTTTTTAACTGCAGGCCGGCCGGCACGCGTGTAAACCTACGTTGCCTTGGTCCAAGGCCCTTGGAGGTGCTTTGAGATACAAAGGTGTCTAAGGCGGTTAAGTCTCATCTGAATATCAGTCTTAACGAATCTGTTGTGAAATCAGAGAAGAGAGTATCTTCTTGTAAAAATGTAACTCTATGAATATATACCCGAGTAATAAAAAGTTGTTCTTTTAATATTTTAATTATGATTTTCCTTTCATTGTTTAGTGTAATAACATGCGCTAGATATGTGGAGAATGCAAATCAAGAAAGGGCATCATATCTGTAATTAGTTGTTTTTGAGATAAAAATGCTTATTTGTTTAAATTGCTTATAGGTCTGCATTAATTGGAGGGAAACATTGAAAGGGACCAACATTAAAGATTCGTATAGTGTGTGAAACCCCTAATTGCATGAATAATAATGAAGGCATAGGCAATTTTTTTTGTGAAAACATCTTTTATTAGACTTTATTAAAAAAAAAAACTAGCCTTAACCCGCGGCTTCGCACACGTTTCAGCTGATCTAGAAGTACCCTGTAGCCTGAGGAGTCGTCTCTCGTAATCTAGCTACTTTTATAGCCCGCGCTTTATTATTCCATGAATTTAACAAAGATAAAAAGTAGCCTAAGTGCTATTCCAGACGGAAATCTATCTCTGTGCTTAATTTCATCCAGATCCGTTCAGCCGTTCTGGCGTTTTTGAGCAACAAACAGCCAAACACCGAAACTTTCACATTTATAGTATTAGTAGGATCATCAGAAATAACGAAAAATATGCTTTATTGTTAAACGGAATGAATTAGCAATGATATACATACATATTTCGTAAATAAAAATTATTTTACCCGAAAAATAAGTGAAAATTTACTGAAAAACGAAATGTGCACTTGCAGCGCCACCTGTTCAAAATCGTTTAACTTTCTCTTTGCCTAAACCTAAACTTAGCAATTACGGACAAACCCACAGATGTAAGTGTTTAATTCAACCCAATAGTTTTCAATTTTAATGCACCTGCAGCGCCACCTGTTAAATCTTTTTCGCTCTTCTTTTTTTCCTAAACCTTCACGTATCAATTAGAAACAAACCCATAGAAGGAAGTATCCTATTCGGTCCAGTAGTTTTCAAGTTTTAAGCGGTCGAACCTTTTTAATAATCCGTTTTTATATTGTATACTAGCTGACCCGGCAAACTTTGTTCCGCCTTAGAGGAAATAAATAAACATATTTTGGATTTTATTAATTTTTTTATTTATAAATACATATTTTGTTGCATAGGTTGCACTCTTCAGTCAAGCACCTTGTGATACACGACATTTTTTGTTTTTATTATCAGGCGCAAAAACAACCAACGCAGATGGCCTTCCGACCCGCGAACATGCCACATATAATTGACTATGGGAAAAACATGGATTTTCCAGATTCAGACCACAAACCTTCAATGATTGGCCTTGTGATTTGTTAATGGTCATAGCAAATGCAAGACGGATCGAAAATTGAAGTCTTTTAAACTCAAACGGCATATCGGTTGGGATCATCGGGATCCTTGGAATTAGAACTTCCTCACCTTCGGAATTTTCCTTTGAGTATCGTCGCGTGAATCACATTGTTCACTATCTTCTACCATCTACTTCCATCTTTCACCATCTACCATCTTCTACCATCTACCGTCTTCTACCATTTATTTCCATCTACCATCATTTACAATTAACCATCTTCTACCATCTACCGTCTTCTACCATCTTCTACCATCTACCATTTACCAACTTCTTCCTTCAACCATCTTCTTCCATCAACCACCTTCTAACATCTTGAATCTTCTACCATCTAGAATCTTCTACCATTTGCCATCTTCTATCACCTACCATCTCCTGCAATCTGCCATCTACCATCTTCTACCATTCACCATATACCACCTTCTATCATCTACCATATCCTGTCATCTTCCATCTACCATCGTCTACCGTCTACCATCCACCATGTTCCATCAACCACCTTCTAACATCTTGAATCTTCTACCATCTAGAATCTTCTACCATTCACCATATATACCACCTTCTATCATCTACCATCTCCTGTCATCTTCCATCTACCATCTTCTACCGTCTTCCATCATCTACATCTACCATGTTTCATCTTCCACCATCTACCATCTTCTACCATCTTCTATACCATCTTCTCCTATCAAAAAGTGTTTCTTTGGAAAAGCTTTTCGAAGCTTTTCCTGGTTCTAAGCTACCTCCATACCAATTTTCAACCAAGTCGGTTCAGCCGTTCTTGAGTTATGAATGGTGTAACTAACACGACTTTCTTTTATATATATAGAAGATATAGACTATAGCAGAAAAAATATAAAATGTTTTTATATTTTTTTATATGGCTTCGTATGCATTGTGGCAAAAAAACAAAAAGTTCATATTTGGCTTCGTATGAATTAAAGACAAAACCGGAATTTTTGTCTTGTGAAAATCTTTAAAACATAATTTCGTTATGAGGCATAGGAATACTTCACATTTTTGGCATGGTACATATAAAGGGTCGATATTTGTTACAATTTTGGCATAATTAACGTTGTTTTTTCTTCCTTTCAGGGAATAGATCCAAGCAGTCTGATCGCACCATATCAAGAGGTAGGTCTTGATGTCTGTATGGAGTTTTCCGTGGCATTTTGTTGGGTAAAGGTGAACTCGATAAGCTGTGTGGAGTAGCTGCTCGACTTGTTGTTGGAGTACTGGAGGTTGGTGTTCCGGCCGGACGACCACGTTTTCGGGCCATAATTAAAACTTTTCCTGATTTACGCAAATGTTCGGAAACTGCAAGTTTTAAAGTAATTCGGCGCCAAAGTTTTTTTTTTTTTTTGCAATTTTGGAAACTGTCTTTGACTACTTCAATAGCCTTCAAGAGATCTTTGTCTCAAATACCAAATCTATTGTGCCCCCCATAAGCTGCCGACAGCTCCAAACATTTCCTTAGGTATAGCACCTATGAATGAATTAAAGGTCTATTGTGCCCCCGTTTATAGCGCGGGATGAGGATACTCATCCTACAGCACTTCCTTTTCTTTTAAGAAGGTAAGTATTTAAGGTATTTTTAAAGAAGGTAACCTGCCCTTCTCTATCTGATAAGAACCCAGGTATTTTAGTCTTTTGTGCATTAGCACCACATCTACCTAATATGTGGTCTGGCGTTTCTTCTTCTTCATTGCAGAATCTGCATGTTACGCTGCTTGATAGGCGCAGGGTCAAAAGTCCACAGGCCAAAAGTCCACAATGGACTTTTGACCCACTTGGGTGGGTCAGAAGTGCACAAATATATTATGGGCTTTTGGCCCACTATAGTGAGCCAAAAGTACACAAGAAATCCCTGTGGACTTTTGGCACATCGATTATGTACTTTTGACCCACTCAGGCGAGCCAATAGTCCATAATGGTGTACAGCTCTCAATCTTTTACTTTTTGTGACTAAAATGAGTCACAGTTCTGTATTGTAGTCTACAAAGGGTTATGATAACCCTTGGATCAAACTCAAAAAATTAAATTATAATCTTAGGATATTGAAAAACGATCATTGAAGCATTCTAACGTCTAAGCTTCTTTAGCGTAAGCAATTTGTTTTTTTTTTTTTGTAAAATTCATTCACTATCCATAATAATTTCGTCTTATAGTTTATTTAAAAAGTAAAACTAAGGTGATTCATAAAAATATCGGTACACCCTGTAACCAGCTGTGAAGAGCAATGGTGTTAATATTCTCATTTAAAGATTATATCGGTAAATGCTTTGAAACAATCAATGCAAATGAGTTGTCCAAGTTGTCTGTCATTTACAGAAGTAAAAAGCTTTAATTAAAGTCACTGCGATTTTTTAATTGATTATTGAAGTAAATATCAATATAATCAAATAACAAATCGCGCGATTTTTTATTTGGTTATATTGAATTGTCGTTTATTTTGTTTTTTTTTTCATGTGTTGTTATTTTCTTTAAAAATAAAAAGAATAATTCTTAATTTTTTTTCTTCAATATGGACTTGTGACCCACTTTCCTCTAAATTGTATGAACTTGAGGCCTAGTTCCTTGTGTACTTTTGGCTCACTAGGGTGGGCCAAAAGTCCATGATATAGGTATTTGTGCACTTTTGACCGACCCAAGTGGGTCAAAAGTCCATTGTGGACTTTTGGCCTGTGGACTTTTGACCCTGCGCCTGCTTGATAGCCCTAGGATATTTAGGAAGCTGTCTTAGTTTGCAGTGCCCTGTGTGGGAGCCCGTTATGATTAGGGCTGTTTCTGTTTAAGTTAATGCAGGCTATAAATCGTTCTTGTGTGCCCTATCCGCAAGAAAGGAGATACTCTAAGCTGCGCCAACTACAGAGGTATAAGTCTCCTAAATGTCGCCTGTAAAATCTTGTCGGCCATTCTGTGTGAACGTCTGAACCCTTTCGCACGTGAACTGATTGGCCCCTATCAGTGTGGTTTCAGACCCGGTAAGTCAACCGTCGACCAAATTTTCACACTTCGGCAGATTTTGGAAAAGACCCAAGAATTCCAGATCGATACTCACCACCTCTTTATCGATTTTAAAGTCGCCTATGACAGCGTAAACAGGAACGAGCTATACAGAGCCATGTCGCTTCTTGGCATCCCTGCAAAACTCGTTCGATTGTGCAGGATGACTATGGAGAACTCGCGCTGCTCCGTCAAGGTTGGTAAGAACACCACCGACTCATTTAATGTCGAGAAAGGCTTACGACAGGGTGACGCGCTGTCATGTAACCTGTTCAACATCATTCTTGAGGCAATCGTACGCAACTCGCATGTCAACACCAGCGGTACGATTTTTTTTAGATCCGTTCAATTACTTGGCTATGCTGATGATATTGACATTATTGGAAGAACGAAGCGCGCTGTCAGTGGAGCATTCGCAAGTATTGAAGTGGAAGCGGCTCGAATGGGTCTGGCTGTAAATGAAGATAAAACAAAGTATATGCTGTCCTCGGGTGAAGTAGATCATCACCGTAGGCTCGGACAAAACGTCACAATGGACAGATATAACTTTGAGGTTGTCAAGGACTTTGTCTATTTGGGTTCCGCTATAACCTCTCAGAACAACATCAGTGAAGAGATCAGTCGAAGAATCACTCTTGCCAATCGCTGTTTCTTCGGGCTAAGAAGGCATCTTAGTAGTAAAGCCCTCTCTCAAAGGACCAAGGAGACACTATACAAGACCCTTATCATCCCAGTCCTGCTGTATGGGGCAGAAGCGTGGACACTGACACAATCGGATGAATACAGGCTGGGGTGCTTTGAGAGAAAGATTCTTCGGGTGATATTCGGGCCTGTATGTATCAATGGAGTATGGAGGAGAAGATTCAATGACGAACTGTACGGGCTATACAGCGACATTGACTTGGTTAAGAAGCTGAAAATTCAGCGGCTTAGATGGCTGGGTCATGTGGAGCGTATGGACGAAAACGCTCCTGCCCGACGAGTCTTCAATTCCAACCCGGAGGGCCGACGCAGTTCTGGAAGACCCCATCTAAGGTGGCGCGATCAAGTGGTAAACGACCTCAACCAACTTGGTGTGCGCAACTGGAGGCCACTGGCTAGGGACCGGCCTAGCTGGCGAGGAATGTTGGTTGAGGCCGTGGTCCACAATGGACTGTCTGCGCCACCTTAAGTAAGTAAGTAAGTAAGTATAAATCGTTCTTGGTTGTTCTTTTTAGTGGTTGGATCTTTTAGTTTCTTCGTTTGTTTTGATCTTGTTTTTGATCACATTCTCCCCAAAACCGCAGTAGGTTTCTGGTCCAATAAAGGGTGTTGTTGCCCCTATTTTCGCCATACGGTCAGCCTCTTCATTGCCTTCGACACCAACATGGCCTGGTATCCATCAGTGAAGAGTGACTGTGTTTTGCCTGCCCAAAGTGTGAAGTTCCTAAAAGTGGCTTGGACCCGACTTTTAGGAATCTCTAACCTGAAGCTACCACTGCAAGTCTTCCCTTTGGATTCATCGCAGTTCCCCCTTTAGTCCATACCTTTACTTTTCGCACTGTAGCATGCCAACAGTCCCATGCTCCCTTCCCATCATGCTATCTACTAACTCAATCAAATCCTGTTCCTGTTTATTTTCCCTAATGAGCTTTCCGTGGCATTAATCATTTCCCATCCCAGCTTTGTTATCTTTTATAACACAAGAAAAAACTTTTGCATAATTTTATTCTTATATTCTGCCTCTGCCGGATAGAAGCAAAATTTTAATATACAAGGACTAAGAAAGAACTTACAAAGCAATTTGCTGCTTTTTGTTTGTACATGTGTATCTATATTATGTATGTATCTACAAATATAAGAAGGTATGTACCTATCAACTACATATGTATAGTTCAATCAATCCCTCTCCTTTGTGTTAAACATAGATTAACCTACATCCACCAGCATAATATTCCATACCCCAAGTTGTCCCTACTCAATGCGTTTCTTACATTGCATGACCTATATACCTATTCCCATATTTGAAGCTCTCACAGTCACCTGCATAGCATATAGCAACCTCCAAACACCCTCTGCCAAAATAAGCGCTCTCGTGAAACAAGTGATTGAATGAATTAATCCCTTAATTCCTCTCTATTTACAGGAACCCTCCAGACATCAAAGCATAACATCATCACAAGTTCTTAAAACTCGTTATAATTCTCTAAAAATATCAAACTTTGTCCTGGCAAAGGTTTTTTCGCTAAAATAATTGAACCTTATGCAAAGAAAAAAAATTTAATTTAAAATACTTTGTTCCCAAATGTGCCATCAGTTCTTGATAACCGTTTCCTTCCAGTGGTGACAAACGCGTCAAGATTAAAACGTTTTCCCGGCAAAAAAAAAGCCTCTCCAACACCAACCCTTCACTTACTTACCCTAAGTCCATAACATCGCATCCTATAACAGTAAATAGCGTGCACAACTGTACGTTAGATCCCACCATTACATTCTTTATAGGAGCCGTGAAAGCTTTCCTAAAAAAAAATGAACTTACACCTACACACTTCCATTTGACTAAGCACAAAAGAGCACCTTGAAAAGGAGCTTTCAGTAATTTAGTTTTTCCAGCATAAAATTATCTTCTCTTCAGACACAAGGAATTCCAAATTGTCATTTGGAAATTGGAAATTTTATGATCTATGAATTATGTTGAGGTTGAGGTGTGCCCTACCGGCCTGTGAATGACGACTTCCTCGGCTAGAATCTTGCCCAAAAGTTGGGATGGGAGATGGGACTTAGCTCAAAAAGCTTTAAAGCTGACTACGGGAAGTCAGTTCCACGAGCATGAAACTCCCGCCTTATTCCCTAAGAGTTCTCCTACAAAGAATCCCAACCCAACCATATATGCCGTATCTTTCCGTAACTATATCATCTATGTATCTCTATTTACCAAGGGAATCCAAAAGTAGGTCATGCATTTCGAATAGATGCAAATGCATGTCAAAACATAACATTGAATGGCGTTGTGTTGCCTTTGCCTGCTGGCATAGCTGGGCTATCGTAAAGGCATTTCGCAAAGAGAAGCAGTGATGTTATACAATTTTCTAAAACTTTATAGTTGTAAATTAATTAACTTCTTCGTTAACTATTGACAAACAAAAAAATATATTCGAGAGCAACATTTTTCTCGACGTGCCGGTAAAAAAACAATCGGCAACTGAGTACTGAGATCATCTGCAATATGCTTATTGTTGCCATTCTAAAACTGTACCTAAATTTAGGCGGGTTCAAAAAAACTCAAGCACTTATGGTTATTTAGTATATGTAAGTATGTCATCTTGTCGGGTATGTCATCTTAAGCAAATCTCCCCTACTCTACTTTGGATCCCTCCCAGGGCATAGTGGGTTTGATATTAATGACCCGCTCATAAAAGATCTCGTTTTACCGAATACCTCCGCAGGCCCCGCCCCTATCAGAAATAAACAGGGTTGTTGCTGTTATCAATCGACACTGGCCCATCGGTGGCGCTCACTGCCGTCTTCTATTTTCTAGATTCGAATCGTTCGGTGAGGCTTTCATTGATATCCTGAGTGTGCATTTGGGAGAGAAAATAGAAAATCTTCTTGATTTTCTAAACATAACGAAGTGGTTTTGATAAAAAACATTTTCAAAACAATCACAATCTTCTTCACCGTGAAAAATTGTGGGAAACAATTTGAGAAAAATGTTGTTTTTTTTCCTATAACCCAGCAAGTTGCCTAACAGGGACAACTGATATAGCATTATGGCATCTGTGTGCTGGGAACAAGTGTAGGTCTGTCCAACTTTCACCTGTACATCTTCTTAGGGAAGTTTAAAAGCGTGGTATGCTCTTATATCAAGCAACTTTGACCGTATAGATACAACACATCCAAACTAAACATTATATTTCGACTGTAGAATTTGAAATTACCTTACTAAAATCTGACATTGCTATGGTATCGAAACGGGCGGAGCTCCCTTTGCACTTCTCGCAGAGCTCGACCATTCAAAAACCAACCTACCTAGAATTTCCTTGCACCAAGATAGAGAAATGAGCAAATTTTTAAAAATGTCGAAAAGAAAAATGTTTTATATTTTCTAAGAACTGATAGGTATAGTCCTTGTAACAACACTGGACAAGCATAAAAGTTCTGTAGTGGGAGTTGTGTTTTACGTTATGTTGAATTTTTGGGAGCTCATTGTGCTTTGTGTGTTCTTTTTTAACGAAGGTGTTACGAGTACCTATATAAATACAAATGGAGAGTTATCATGCTGGTGTTCAAACCTATAGTCTTGTGTAGAAAAGTAAATATCGCAGCCACTAGAAGTAGGAGACCTGTAGGGACTAGGGAGTACCTTTTAACTTTCGGCGCCATTATGCTCCGAAAATGAGAGTTGTTTTGAAAGTTTCTTGTTTTAGCTCTGTGCGGTACCTACTTGTACTTCAAGGTAAAAAAGAGTTTGAATGAATCGCAAAAGCTTGTTTTCGGCAAATAGGTATGGGCCTTGCGGTGAGGCGGCGGCGGCGGCGGCGGGCGGCGGCGCGGCGTTCTCATATGAGTCTAACTAACAATAATTTTTGTACAAAATTTATTTCATTGAATCGCAAATATTCTTTGAAAAAAATTATTATTTAGCAAAATTGTCATTACCTATGATGTTATTACCTATTTTTGTCTATTTAACATTTTTTTGAGAAAGTATCCGATTTTATGGAGTATTCGTTGATAGACATTAGAAAGTGGTATACGCTTGATTTGAGAACAACAAAACATACATAGGTGTAGTATCTGGTTTCTTAAACAGAGCAAAGGATTGGAACTGTATCAACAAATATTACCAAATAGTATTGAATTATTGCCAACTTCATTTTAACTTGTTCATTTAATTAATCCCTTTATCCAATGCCGGTGGTAATCTAGATAGAAGCGATAATAACTCCAGATATCAAACACCAAAGATGGGAAGCCAAAGCATAAATAAGTATAGATAAATGAGACAATGAAAAGTTTGCGAAAAACATTATTTGCATTTCAATTGAAAATAAACCTCACTTACCTACGCCCCTACAAGCAACAAAAGCCTCCCGGCTGAATTCCCAATAAAGTGCATTCCAACGTCAAATGCCAAAGTATTTTCTAGCCAAAGTGACGACAGACACACGGACGAAGCTGCAATTTAAGCCAAACATAATAATGAACCTTCTCCAATCCATATCAGCTGCAGGCTGAAGCACATGCGCATGTTCAGTTCACCTAACTATTGAGAAATTTTAATTATTCTCCTCGCTGATAACACTTTCAGCTCAGCAGCCTTGACGCAGTGTACCGTTTGGATCTCAACTCTCAAGACTCAAGCCATTGCTAATGATTGAATAACCAGTTCACGTTGCGTAATGCAAAAAAATCGAAAGTCATTTACCGCGTCTTATGCGCTATAGATAATGCCAAAGCCTATGAGCACATTACTGCAATCTGGCAAAAAAGTCGCGTCGTCGTCGTGGACGGTGAACTGTCGTGTCGTCTTGGCGCACGCTTCTCTGAGCTCCCACTTCAATCGCAGGCAAAGTTGTAGGTGCGCGCGCATGATCTGTATTCGTTGATTTGGGTCTGCCCACACAGGTGCACTTTAGTGGAATGTACCGGTTCTAGATACACCATCTTGCTTTGTTTTGGATATACCTAGTTTCGCTTTTTTTATGCTTTTGCATTTTGCTGTTTTGTGTTTGTGTATGGTGTTGATTTTTATTTTCCAAGTCGAAAGTATTCATACGTCCCCTTAATAGGGGAGTACCAATTTATATTTAAAATGACAAGTTAATATAAGACTTACGGGCTTATGCATTGTGCCAAGGATTACTGATTTTTACTTGCGATTATAGGTACTATAAGGCAAAGCAAGGCAAAAAAACTACAAAGTGATAGAAGTTGGCATACCTACTCAAAAAAAATTTGGAATATATTTTTGAAAAGTTTTTCAAAAAAACTGTTTTTTAAAGAAAACTGGTTGAACAGGGGACCACTTATCGTTTACCGGTTTATTAAAATTTATTGAACGGAGAAAAAAGGCTCAAATTTCCTCACCACTACCTTAAGGTTTTAATATTAACTAAGTAAATATGTAATGGCTATCGCAATTTTATCACTTGTTTTTAAAATTAAATGTGCAAAAAATGTGATTTTGGTCTTTTGTGCCCCGTCACTGGGGCACATAGGACCAAGGTGGGTCTATGTGCCTCCTATGAAAAATCTTCTTCTCAAAAAGTTACATGATTGTATAAACTCTTATCTAGGTAGGTTTTTCTTTTATTCTTTTAGATCAAAACATAAGTTAAAACTTTGAATAACTCCATTTTTAGTTGGGTACCAACAAAAATAATCAAAATTTAAACAGTTTCATATATAGGGGGCAAAAAAGGGACCACCTAATTCCTCTCTGCCCCAACAAGAATGCCTTTAAAAAATGATATCGACGAGTTTTACAGCGAATATTTTGCAAAACTAAAATTGCACAAAGCACTACTAAACTCACTTTTTTCGATATAAAAATTTAAAATTGTTATTACATAGCCTTAATATTGTAAACACACACACTTAAATAGACTTTTTTTTAAAAACTTACCTTAAAAAACAATAAATTTTAATTTATTCAATCTCAAAGCACTTGTACACACAAAAGACAATAACCAACTGAGGAGAAAGATGGGGCTTTTATTATTCCCTATAACTTTTTGTCTAAGTCACTTACTTTACTTATCGTTTTAAACAGAAAGTCCCCTGTGCCCCGGTGGTAATTTGTGACCCGTCCACCCCTACATGATCGAGTTTTATATTCTTCATTCAACCACTGAAAGACTAAAATCACTTAGATATCAATAAATTAAATAAAACATTAATTAATATACATAATATATTCACTTTTAAATATTCGGTTGGAATATGCAAAATACTAGAATATTGTTTGTTTGTGTACTTTTTTTTCTTATATTTTTTTACTTAATTTACGGATTATGTCACTTGAACAGACGACCTTATACATCAGGTTTCTCACACAAACTAAACAAGCAAGGATGTGTTCAGAAGTTCAGACTTTTGCGATTCATACACTAGAACCAGAGAAAAGTCCAGTGTGCTGTGTTAGGCTCTATGCCATCTTAGGCCACTTTCCCCTACCTAATTATGTCCTATACTCAACATTGTACCAACTTGGTTACCAACCCATCTAGTTGAATAGATGGGCATTTTGGATTCGATTTTCCCGAACTTCAAATTTACGGCCATGCGATATAGTAGTTCTCATCCCATTGCAGTACTTAGATATCATTCAAAAAGATTTTTGAGCTCTTACGATATTGTAATTAGTATGAATTAGTTTTTTCTGGTTTAGCATGGTTTCGCTAGCCAAGAACATTATCATGACACATTCACAGCTTGTATTTCACAGAATCTCTCAAGCAGCGCGCATATATCGCAGAGTAAAAAGAACAACTCATAGTCTCCTCATAGCTCCTGCTCCGCTGCTAATGTTCGAACAAAAAAAACAAAATTTTGCTTGCTGTTACGAAAAGGTTGGTACACACAGTTTTCTGAGTAGAGCCATTGTATATATAAACTATAGTACTATCACCTGAGGTGCGCCATCTATCGACGAAAAACTAAGCTCGAGAATACCATGGGAAGCAACAACAACAATTAAAATGGTGGAAATTGTTGTTGTTGCTTCCCATGGTATTCTAGAGCTTAGTTTTTCGTCGATAGATGGCGCACCTTAGGTGGGAATACTATAGTTTATATATACAATGGTAGAGCTTAGCCCTTTATATTGGGTTGGGTCTGAAAGCCCGCACCTCAAAAGCCCGATCTCAAAAGCCCGTCTTCGAAAGCCCGTTTTTCAAAAGCCCGAACTTCAAAATCCCGCAAATCATTTGCCCGCAGCTCGTTTGCCCGCATTTAACTTCGAAAAATGCCGCAAATCTAAAAAATCAGCCAAAAAGTATGCAATTTCCTTCAAAAAAATTCAAAAGCTTTGGCATAATGGGCTATGTTCAGAAAGTATAAGGTAATTTATTTCAATAAAGGTGCGATGTGAGCGTGCATTTAATGAGTGCTCACATTTTTTGCTACGGTTAATTAATGCAATTCGTTGAATTTTAATTTCGACTACAAAATTATGAACTTAAGCATAACGTTTTGCATGAAATAAAATATTTAACCTAACAAAATCAATTAAAGTAAGACCGCACTATCCGACTGTCTTACTTTTACTGTCTTACATTTTTAACCAAACATTTTTATTTATGCACTTTTAAATTATATTCAAACGTCAAAATTTTATAAGAATATTCACTTTGATTATTAATTTAAATGATTTTTACAAAATTCATTCACTTGCAATGAAAATTTCAATTGTATCGTTTATCTTACACTGGGCCTCCACTAGAAATAAATGATTGCAAGAAATGTGTCATGTAGTCAATATTTCTTGTGGAGGCCCCTTATGTCTGGATTTTTGATATTTTTAGACATAGATTTCAGCATTTATTTCTTGTCTTCGAAGAAGAAATAAATCCGGAAATAAATCTGACGTTTCGTGTCATCCTAAGTTCACTGAACATACATTTCAAACTAAACGTGTACTCTTGTTACGAATTTTGACTTTTAAATGATTTGCTTTTGCATTATTTTTTTAATTTTTTGATTATTTGATATTTTTTTAATTGTTTGCATTTCTATTGACATTCTAAGAAAAAATATGTAGTGACTTTCATCCTCATGAAGGGTGCCTTGCAGCAAATGAGCTTCGAGATCATGCAATTCTCTTTTGCTTAAATGGATTCACCCAAAAAGTGTGTTTTCTTTTCTTTTTTTTTGTATTCTGCTTCTTTTAATTTTTCTAGAAATGCTAAAACTAAACGAGATTCACTCGGTGAGTTCATGATGAAAAAGGAAATGTCACGACATAATTTGCCCACATAGTACTGAAATATATATTTCAGAAATAGTGTCTGACATAATGTCTGAAATAAATATTGCTCGTGGAGGCGCGGCCTTAATGGGCAAAATGTGTTGAGATGTGAACACACCTTAATGTTTCTTTCTTTTATCGCCTTTCTTTAATATTACGTTTGGCATCTTTTTTGTAGTTGCTTTATGCTTCTTCTTATTCTTTCGAGAAACATCGATGTACTTTATTCTATTCAAATAAAACGTGTTAACCTTTGAGTTCAGCTGCCGTGTTTTTACTTACAGTTTTTTATATAGATAATCTCATCAAAATGTTCTATTTTGTTGATTTAGATCAAGAAAAAGAAAAATTTAAACTTATTTTCAGTTCTGATTAACCAATAGAAAATGCTATTAAATGCTGGTGACTTGCTTGTGCAGCCTACGTTACAGCAAAAACATAGATAGGAATTTGCCAGTCAATTTGTAGCCAGCTGTTTGCCAGTAGCTGGCATGTGTGGCCGCACGGTTATGCAAGAAAAGTATTTTTGCATGTTAGCGATTACACAACGTTGACAAGCTGTAACAAGTGTATTCTTTTCTTCAGCGATCGAGGTTATAGTGTAATGTGGGGTTTACACATACACATGCATGAATTCACCAGCGTCGGTGACTACTTTCATTAAATTAAAAAGGAACTTGCATGAGTAAACATACGCTTATGGCGTGCTTACACGTGCATGAAATCACCGGCAGCGCCTGTAGCCATGAAAATAACAATTTCGTGACTATAAACAGCACATGGCGGAACTGCATTTCAGTGGAACTGCGCTTCAATACACGTCATTTTTTCCAAACCGCACTTTAACCAACCGCAGTTGAACTGCACTTGAACTGCAGTACCAGGCAGCACGGTACAGTATTTGTATGGGAACGAAATCCCGAAACACAGAATACTGAAAAACGAAATCCCGCAACAGGTTAATACTACGTCCTCACTAAGGCCGAAATGAGGTAATTTGGAAATTCGCAGGAAAAGTGTTTTCATTACAGTTTGGTAATTTCGTTTGGCAGCTGCTGGCAATCTTCAATCTTCTTCATTCCAATAGGGTTTTCACACTGGATCAAAAACTCAACAAGTTTACGACACCTAGTTGGAGCATTCACACTGAACACACTATAGGTTTTGTTTGACGCTTCATGAATATGTGAGTGTTTCAAGGTACTTTTTCCAAAAAATCTCTTGACACTTAGTAAAAATCCCACTCAAATAAGAAATACACATCGCTTTTTCTCTCTTTTGTCGGTAAAAATCCCAAACTCTGAGAAGACTACACTCTGTTTTATCGACGAGTTGATGGTGCCAAAAGATGGGTTTGTTTTCACATACTTGCCATTGCAAATCGGTTTTGAGGAGTTTTATCAAAAACTACTAGTAGAAAAAGAAAAATGTATGGAAAACCTTGTGGTTTTGGTTTTGGGGTTTTAGACAAAAACCGAGTTTTTGATCCAGTGTGAAAAGCCTTTCTTCTGTTTTCAATAAAAATTGTAGTAGATTTAACTTTGGTGTTGACCTAATTTGCAACCTAATTTCACCGAAATTAGGATCTAATTAGATGATTTCGGATTGTCAATTTATAATGGAAATGAGATCATTTTGAATCGAGTTTGGAAATTTTCAACGAAAGCTCATTAGCCCCGATGAAAACACAGTTTTGTGCGGGGTTTACATATGCATGAGTTCACCGACGCCGGTGACTACTTTCATGAAAGCAAACAGCAACCTACATGTGTAAACATACATTTATGCGTCGGTTGGCAGCATGCACGAAATTAAAACAAAAGTTGGTTGCTTAAAGCCAGTTGTACAATATTAAAAGTTTTAACACGGCGTAACTCGTTTCATGCTTGCTTAATTAGGGCCAGTCCGTGGGTTAACTTTATTTAATCCGCCGAAATCGGTAGGTTAACTCTTAAACCACGCTTTCTACTTTGACTGTGCACGCATGAAACGATTTACACAGTGTTGAAATGTTGATCCCGTGATCAACCAATATTGTACAACTGGCCCTTAAGGCTTAGTGCGTGGTTCAAGAGTGGTTTAAGAGTTAACCCACCGATTTCGGTTGATTAAATAAAGTTAACCCACGGATCAAAACTAAGGTTGCGCCCTGAATTGTTATCAATTTTATGCATACGTGGAAAGTTTTCAAGGAAAATTCAGTACTCAAACTAAGGAAGCCATTGGAAATGAAGGCAAGATTAACCTTCAGCTGCAGCAGGAGATAATAGGTAGTCGCCTAAGGATGTTCAACTTTTGGGCGGAGACTTGTAGCTTGTCAGTGGCAAGAAGAAACATCTGTTGCACAGAAAGGAGACCATTACAGATCTCAAAGAGATTGCCGATTACAAAGAGGTGAGTGGACGTTATTACACCTCTGGAATTGTTATTTTGACCAATCTACTATTACCGTGAACATGGGTAATATTTGTCTTTGCGGGTGACTTTGGCACTTTCGATGGAACCTTTTTCAAAATATTGTTAAAATATGAAAAAGCTTGCCTATCTTTTTCAAGTTTCTTTCTAAATATTTGTAATGTTATGAACTTAAAAACTACTGTATACCTACTTACTAGCAATATTAATATAAATTGAGAAAATACCTAAAATGAAGAAAATAATTTTTTTTAATTCTAAAAAAAAAATTAAAAGCACGACTGGGTCGCACGAACAAGGCTAAGATTACACATGTAAGTTTTACTAACGAAAGTAAGTCACGTAAGCAACTTCTGAAAAAATTAGTAATGTAAACGGCTCTGTAAGTGACTTACAGTAAATTTTATAAATAAACTTGAGCAAAATTGTTAATTTCCTTCATTTATATTAAAATAATATTTTTAAGAAGTACCATTCATAAGACAAAGTCACCAATAATCGTTTATTTATGAAGAAGTAGGTTTGGTTATTTTTGAATATCTTGGCAATAAAAAGTCTTAGATCCACAAGATTTTGAGTGTTTGATTTGATATTAATAAGGGCTGTAACGAGAAATATTTCTAAAACGAAATATCAATTTGGAAATAAACAGGAAGTAAGGAAACGCAACGAAACTTCATGCAATCTACTATAAGATCCCTTCATGGTGATCTCGTATATGTCACCCATTTCTGTAACGAAAAATATGATTAATGAACGCGCACAGACAGGGCCTGAATGAGACACAAGCTCCAAAAAACTCATGCCCCACATTGGACGCCATTTCTGTAACGAAAAAATAAATGGGAAACGAAACGAAGGCAACCTTTCGTGAGACCAAACAGTGATCCCATAAATGACATCATCAAGTAATGTCAAACGATGACCTTAACTCCTAGAATACAAAGAATAAAGCAAATGTGAAAAGAACCATACTTTACCATCATACCTGCTGACGAGAGACCACGGCCTCTATCAGTGGACGCCCACAACACTTACGAGAGAATATACCTAAGAGGAACCAAATACCGTCTCCAATAGACAATGTCCTCTTGTGCTGAGTGTAACTTACCACAGTATCAAATGATGCCCTCCCTGGTTTCTGCCAGAGACCTGTGACACTTTTACTCACACACACAACTGATCTATTTCCTCATAAGCATCCCTCTTTTTCCTCTGCATTCTTGTTATTCCCCCTTTCCACTCACAGAAAATTACTCTCTCCGATCTGTTCCGCAAACTTTTTACAGATCGTCAAGTAAAACTCACTGTTGCAAACTATAGCTGGTGCAGTTTGCCTCCTCCATAATATACCAACAACAAAACCCAAAACCAAGACCTAATAACTCACTACATTACCAAATTCTCCAAGGAATGTTCACTGGTTCGGTCGCCTTGGACACTAGTTCCAATGAGACTCCTTAAAGGATTCACGAGTGGAAAGGTGGTTACTAAGTTCAGACTACAAGACTGCTCCTAGAGAACTCTCTCTAAGACAACAGATCCACTTAGCTGAGACAAAGTAACACTTGGGTTGTGATCGACCTTCGCATCCGGTTCGCACGCACGCCCTCAACTAGCTCACAAGGGTCGTGCATTCTTGCTCAGGGATCGACAACGTTGTTACCTCTTTTTAACCAGTGCGAACCTACTGAAGTTTTAGATGTTTGAAAACTCAGAAAAACTAATTTAAATATTCTTTGCTAGGGCCTGATCAACAAATGCTGAGACATAAACAAGTTTGAAAGTATAATCGAGCTGGAAGGCCGACTCGACCTCAGAAAATGTATGTAAAAGACGCAAGAGAGAACAGCACTAATAGTGAGCCGTTATACCAAATGTATCTTTAGATGTTCGAAGATAAAGCGCTATGGCTCAGTCAGCTTATCTGGCGCAAATGATTAAAGAATGAAACTGACTAGTGGGGTAAGTCAACACCTACTCACACTCTTATAAACTGGGAAGGAGGAGAAGATGGTATAATATTCCCCCTTCTGGCTTCTGTACCCACCCATGAGGAATCAGTTCATCATCTCGAACTGGTTTCCACCATTGACCCATGGTGCCAAGTGACCAGAAAAACCTGTCACTACAAAAATGTTTAGGGTCCCCATATATGATAAACGACAAGCAGAAATACTTGCCTAAACCATTATACTAAATCTCAATAACGACCTATTCGTTAACCAAAAAACCTAAACACTATAAACCACACTACACTCCTAAGATATGTTAATCCATCTTTCCATCCGCACGAGAGATATGTCCACCCCTCCCAACGTACTTACTTAAACATCCTTGTCTTTAAACTAAATTCCTGAAATGTCCGAAGAAAAGAACCACTGTCTAAACGACAGCATGAATAACACTATAAAGTTTCTTTATCAAAACGTTATAAACCGAATTATTTTATTAAATTTTTCTTAAAATTATTGAATTTCTTAACAAAGTCTAAATTATTCAAAAACTAAGTTGATAAACTTATAAATCCTAATCTACTTTATATAAAATCTAAATAATCTTCAAGATACCAACTAGATGTTAAAACAAAGAAAAAGTTAAGATGAAGTTTTTCTTAACGACCAATTATATAAATGTCTGTACGCTTTAACTGTACGCGAAGCAACTTTTAGCTTCGTACAGATTATGTTTGGTTGTCTTTATATATAAAAAAAAGATACGCTGAAGAGAAATGTACCGATGGTATCATTAATCGTAGCTCGCTTGTACTCTCGATGAGTAAATAAAAAAAAAAATGTTTTAGTTGATCTTTGTCAACTGTTAAATCTCTTAAAAATCTTTTGAAATGTATTTTATCTGCGTTGTTTCAAGAGTAATTCGTCTTTAAACGACGTCAAATTGTATTCAAAAACAAAAAAAAACTATAACGACACGAAAACTGACTTGACGTTTGGATATTATACACGAAAAAGTATGCAAGGATGTGAAAATTCTAACGAACCCAAAAAGTAAACCAGAGAACATGGGACGTTAGCCCAAGGGTTTATGCTTTGGAAATGAGACAAGGGAGATAGAAAGAGAGATAGATTGTAATAATATAGTAATATGATTTAAAATATGGTTTATCAAAATATGTATCAATATAATATTAAACAATATAGTAAACAGACGTTGATGGATCGGGAGAGCTCTCTGGAACCAGACGCTGAAATTTTAGAAAAGTATTATTCAAAAAAAAAGTTTCTACTATAACCATATGTAAGATCATCAATACTAATGATACTACTCTATATTTTTGTACTGTATCGTTTCCTTGCTCGAAAAACGTTAATGAGCTATCTTATATTCATCAAAGATATCTTTCACACAAAAAGCGTATTATCTTTCCAAGTGACCAGTATAGTGTCACTACCCTGTAAACGTAGTTTACAAACCTCGATAATATCCGACATACAAACAGATATTGTACAATAGATACACACAAAAGAAAAATGAAAAATGACTAATTGAGATAGGTCAGTGTAAATTGACCGCTGATTTCCGTAAAGGAAGAAGAAATTCTTAGAGGATTACTCCAAATTAGCTTCAAAGAACTTCCAGCTGGATAAACCTACCGAGCTGAAGCAGAAATGTGTAATAAAAAGTGGGGAACCTTAAAGTTCCAAATGGAATGAGTATCTAGGGCGCTTAAACGTCCACTAGAGAAGTGCTAAAACAAAAAAAAAAATTGAAAGAAGAAAAGAAGTGGTGTTGTATAGACACTAACACAAGACAGGATAGCTTTTACAGAAAGTGATGATGAGAAATGGTCCAGAAGGACAGTGAAGGAAGTAGTTCGGTGCTATAACCGATGGAATACGTAGTGGGTTGTCTACAGGAAACATTAGAGTTCCAAACACTGGTACAGAAGCACCATCCACACGTAAGATCTAGTATAAAAACCGACAGGAAGTTCTTTTCGAAATCAATCCTGGGTTCTGGACATGTATCGCGTCACAAAAATAAAAAAAACATGTAAAAGCGCCGTGAAGGCAGTGAAGAAAAAAAAGAAGTACGTTAAGGATTTGTGAGTCCAAAGTGGATCTCAACAAGAAAAGTAAAATTTCAACTTTCTCTATAGTCACATACACAAAAAACACAAATTTTCACAAAGATTAAGTAATATTTTTCAGTATTTCACTTATTATATATATAATGATCTCTTTCTTTAAATAAGGTAAGTATAGGTATAGTTCCTTAGGATAAATATAGTATAAAAGAATATATATATATATGGATACAGGTACGAAGATTAATTTTCACTCGTATAGTAATTAAAGGTGCTTCTTGAGGCACTAATAGTGTACGGCTCCACCGTCCGTGGGCTTATGGATGTATGTACGAACGTTCACGTTCACAGGATATCGTAGGTAGCAGGGAATTGTGCGGTCGCTTGGACGTATTATTCGTCTCGCCAAGCGTAAGCTCTCTTATATTCAGAGGCTTTCAGGTGCACCAAAAATATGAACAAAATAACAAAAATGTTACCTGGATATTTCCACAAAACGTAGCGAGAAATATTTTCTCTAAATCTTTATTAAAAGTTGCAGGATATTGGCTGATCAACAGGATGGAGTTTAACACATGGTCGGTCAGACAAACCGAGTGCCATGCGGTTCATCAATGCGTTCCGGAGAACCATGTGGTTCAAAGAACAATGAAAAAAAAGATGTTGGAGTCCCTTGTGGCTCTAGTATGTTGAGAGTAAGATGCTGCGCAGCGTAAGACGGCGTCTTAGCTGTTAAAGTAGCTTGCAATAATGCTCCTAAAAGGACGTAGACTCCTTACAGATGTACGGAAAATCCCGCGTTGCTCCAATTGGAGAAAAAGTATAATGCTCCCGCGTTGCCATGGACGGAAATTTCCATGGATATATAAAGATAACTTCGATTTTAAATGTTGGCTCCTGCCCTGTACCAAGAACCCTAAGGAATATAAAAACAGACTATCTATAATTCCCTAGTCATAAAAACTTTGATGCTTCCTTGAAAATTCAAGGAAAAAGCATCGCCGACGAAGTTAAATGGCCGCCATGATGCTGGCAGACAAAAAAAAGACTACAAAAAAAAACTTACCTAAAAAGGGTATCTTTTTCTGGTGGTTGCACCACAATAATTGCAATTTGCAATTGAGAAAATCCTTCAAAAAGGATGTAGTATATTTAAATTGTATTAACTCACTCGCGAACAAAATTCTTTAAGTAAAATAAATTAATTTTCAGCTGCATAAAAATCCAACTTTTCAATTTTCTAAGAAGCGAACTATTCAAGATGAGGGTTGAAAATTTAATGAATTGGCACAGACAATATTTCTGAAGCCACGCCTCTGTCTGGTTTCCAATAGTAATAATAATGACTGGACGAGACTTTTCCCGCGTTCTTTTAGTTAACAATAGATTTGCGTTCGGAAAAGTTAACAATACGAAGTGCGTTTAGAGTTACGTAGTAAAGTAATGCTGCTTCGCACTGACAAATATGTGAAAATGAAAATTGACTCTAATGACATTTATCTTTATTTCTGTCAACTTATTTTGACACTGTAACGTTTGTGTCGATTGGTAGAATAGATTTGTGTCTTATTTTCTCCAGTATGAGAGATTTTTCATACTTGTCAAATTTTGACATTTACTTTGTTTTGGATGGAAATCGATTCTAATTTGACACATTCGCTTCCCAATCAACAGTACCGTCATTCATATGACGTTAAACTGATTTTAATCGCACAGATAACTAATTATAGCTATGTCAACTGTCAGTCAAGATGTGATGACTGCACTAACTAAGAATTTTTAAAAAGGACTGAAATTACTTTGTTGGACAGTTGCATTGGGCATATAAATCATGATTCCTGTGGAATACATAATGGACATGAGCAATGTAACAGTCACTTGTCACGATCTGTCAAAATCTAAATCATCTAGTCTCCATCAAACAGACCTTAATTGTACCTTTGGTCGGAACGGGCTTCTATCTTAGCATTGGACATGCATTTTTGGAGTTCGTTCCAATCAGATTTCCAAGAGAAACAGAAAGATAGCGTAAAAGAGAAGAGACGAAGCGTCTAATTGGACGGACAGTAATCATAAAGCAGAAACGAAAATGCCGGAAGTGTTCGGCAGCCATAATCCTTCTGCACGCTGGCATGTAGCCATAGAATGTGCCAGAAAGAGTGCGTCTGAGCTTACTTCAAATTTTCTCGCTTCGGATTTTTCATTTTAGATGTGGTTCAGTGAAGATTATGACAGAATGGTTCTGATATAGGATAACTCCTTATCGAATATCGTTTCCTGGTGTTGAAATTGGGCAACTAATGTCATTATTAAAATTTTTGAAATTTCTCGATTATTTAAAAAGGGAAATGTCATCCGTTGGATGGACAAATCGGGTTTCCTAAAATTGCCGCAAGGTAACACCAGTGTTGCGGTGACAAAGTTTTCCCTACAGGGCATTCAATTTTGAAAAAAAAAATTAGTACTTTTTTTTTAAATTTATTTTTATAGATGCAAGCAACCTCCGATGAAGGAAAACTTAGTACGATAGAGAAAGTATTGAGTAAAATACCGATCAAGATATTTCCATCAATGCCAATGAAGTTTTGAAGGTTGAACAATTTAATTAATTAAATTTTGTAGTTAAATAACATGCTCTTTTAGGTAATGAAACCAATTTGCTGGGAAAATGTTAAACTCAGCAAAAAACCAAAATGCCAACTAATGGACTTTCTCTATTAGGAAGAAGTAATACCTTTGTACCACCAACTTCTCCACAGGTAAATCTAAAGCATAAAATGCTTTGATTCCCTAGTAAGGACAAAATTACTAAAGTGAATATCAAAAATATTGCTACTGGATAAATAGTTGATGGTAAAATTCTGTTAAATGTAACATAAAACCAAGTTTAATATTCAATAAAAAAACGTTGCATACAAAAATATTTTAAGGAATTTGAAAAGTATATAATGTTCATATACATACATACATATATGTATGTGCAAACCGTTTGAAAGGGTCAATGGCAAAATGTTTTGTGTTGATGGATTTTCATTGTTATACAGTGACATGAACGTGGTCGGGAAGCTGAATAATATTTTGTTGATAGGCACATTTTCTTACCAACTTCAAAAAGTTTCAAATTTCGAGATGAATAGGGGAATTAGCCATGTCCGCCCGTGCTTCCGTCCTTCCGTCCGGATATCCGTTAGTATAAAATGTAAGACTTTTTTATTTAATTGTTAACTAATAGGTATATATTAAAGTAATAAATAATAAAAATTGAAAAATATCTCTTTAAAGACGAATTTGTCGTTCTGAAAAGAACGGTTGGGGACAAAAGCCGGTTATATATATGTAGATATATTTATATATATCTATTGAAGCCTGATGTTGTTGGCAATGCATTTCAAAAATTCTGTTTTTTGAAGACTGTCACGCCTTTCAATTATTGACAGAATGCGTTTCTTGTTTTTTTGCCGGTTGGTGTTTCGGCTAGCTCCTGGCATACCACTCCTTAGTTTCTCGATTTCCAGCTTGGCAACGGTAAGTTCGTGTCCCAGATCGCCTATCAATCTGTAAAGGCCAGCGTGCGCCTTTCCCACAACTACCTTGAGTCGCCTATGCCAACCTTCCACATTGTTTTGCGTACTTGGAAACTGGAGCAATATATTGGATTCGATCGACCAAAACGTTGGATCGTATAGTGGCTTGGAAGCAGGAGTTTTTCCAGCCACATAGACCTCCTTGAACCAATTGGCCACTGTCTTAGCATCTGGATCGATCAAACAATCCCACAGGGCTGTAAAATAAGCTGGGACTTCATCTGCAAATAATTAAAAAAGTTAATTTTGGCATGTGGCTTTTAGTATAAATATTTTAAGAAAATAATTCTTTATCTTTGGCAATATAGATTATTTCTGATGGCAAAGAAAATTAATTTTTCATGAATTTGTATGTAAATCAGAAGTTAAGATAATTACCTGCTGGTACAAATGCTAAACTCTTTAGCATCCTTATCTGCACAGCAAATGGTTCGTTCCTCGAATATTTGGTTGCAAGTTTAAGCCTCTGGACAGCTCGCCAAATGTTTTGGCCGAAATGGAACAAGCAACCTTTAAAGGTTGCTGTTAAAAGCTCCTCAGCAGCACTGGAAATAGCCTGCTCAAAGTCGGATATTATGACTTCGGGCTCTAATTCCATTTCAAACTCCGCGGCTTGCAAGATGAGATCGAGAAAAAATTGTCGGTACGCTGATTTTGTTTTTCGGCTCATCAGGCAAAAGACAAGGGGCACAACTGATCCATCTATGTAGCCATGGATGGAGAACAGCTGCGTCATTATTGATGGCACAACATGAAAAGTGCCGTCCATCAGCCAACACTTTGCTTCCGACAGCAGTTTGAAACTGCTTCGGGTCCCCATCAAAATGTTTAGTTCTCCATCGTAGTTGGACTCTTTTAAAACGAACAGTTCGCCGTCCGAGTACCGACAGTTATTCGGAATCTCTATTTCGTCCAATGCAGATGGCTCCTTGGTATTGGAAGAGCGAATCCTAGCAATTTTGGACTTCTGGGCGTTTTTTGATGGCAGATAAACGCGGCAAGGCCCCTCACACTCCACAATGGCGTCTCTAATGATTTGGGACGGTTGAGCTGATGTTAATGCCATTGCCTTGACTGAGGCGTTGGCCATCATGATGCTTTTTTCGTAGGCCTTTGGATCACGGCTATGTGTCGTTGGCCCCTTTTGTATTATGTGCTTTTCATCCACGAAGTTTGTCTGCACTCTTCCAGTGCACGGGAACTTCTTCCGTCCATCGCAACACCAACTGAATACCTTGGCGGTACTCCTTTCCAGATGGTAGCAATAACCATCGATCACAAGTTTGTCCTTGTTTTTATTTGACTTGCATATAAAAACTTCCATTGTCAGAAAATTTAAATCACACAAAATATTCAAATTACACACAAAAATCACTTAAATAGTCACAAAAATTCAGTATAAGTATAGAACAAACTTATGTTATTAACACAAACACTAACTATAAAATTTTGCAGTCACGTTCACGTTTTGGCATAATTCAAAATTTTGAACTTTGTTCCGCGGCACCTACGATCTTTTTTTGACGTGATAAGTGATAACGTCTAATAAATCGGTTTGGAATACATATATGGGCAGCACGCACGAAAAAATATCACAGTCTTAGTAACGTTACCTAGCTGCTTCGAAAGTCGATAAAGTGGGAGGGGAGGGTGTTGGGTGGCTGGTGGGTGATTGTAAGTGGTGGTGGGTGTGGGAGATTGGGGGGGGGGGGGGTAGTGTCGGGAAGAAGAAAAATTGTCAAAAATGGTGGGTGGTTGTAGTTGGTGAGGATTAAATTGTCAAAAATAATGGGTGATTCGATCGTGGCTGAAGTTTAGATGGGCGTATGGTATGGTTTGGTGGGGGAATTGTCATATGGTGGGTGGTTGGCGGTTGTAGGTGGGTTGGGTGGTTCGGATAGTTGATTTGATTGGGGGCGATGAAAAAATTGTGTTGATGATTGATTTGGTGTTGGATTTGGGGGATGGGTGGGGGGATTGTGGGGATTGGGATTTTTGGTTCAAGAGTAAGGCTAAGTTCTTGAACTAATAAAATACAACCACAAAAACGCCCACAATCAACATTTTTTTTTGATGAACAACCTCAATTTAGTAAAATTAAATAATGTTTTATGTACAGTTACGATAAAAGCATAACGCTAAAATTGCACACGTAAGCTTTAGGTACACCTTCTTCCAATTAAAGAAAAATATTTCAGTTTGGGCGTGGCTGACGCCCATTTTTCATACAAAACCATCAATATTGTTTTTATTAAATAAAAATTGTTATATTACACATAATTATCTTTGTATGAAATCAAAATATTTGATTTTGGGCGTGGCTTACGCCCACTTTTCATGAAAGAACGAAAAACATAGTTTTGAAAATTTAAGGTTTGTACTACCAATATAGAATTTAAACCTTTTTCCCTTTCGTTGGATACATGAAAAATATATCTCTACATTTCCTTGTGTAAATTTTTTCAAAATGCCCACTTTAAAGGGCGTGATTTTTATAAAATACATTTGTTCAGGTAAGATCGTTTTAAAACTACTCGATTGAGCTGTAGTTTAACACATATGCCTAAAAACTGACTGATGATCCAAAGCACAGTTGGTGCTTCAATTTATTAGGACACGCCTACTTTAAAGAGGCGTTACCGTGTAATATGCATTAGTTTTTGATGTTTTTTAAATATTGGTCGCAGTTTTGAAGTATGAACGATGAACACTTAAATTTGTATTCCTTGGTTACGTAGTAGAGTGATGTTCAAGAATTGTTAAAAACACCCGTAATCGCTATTTCCAATCAAAATCTAGTTTTTAAAAATTTTAGTTTTGTCTTGTTTTGTTCAAATCGATCTGCAAGCTCAAAATTGAGCACTATGATGAGCTCATAGTGATTGCTCTGTCAGTAAAACGTCTCGGCTTTAAGCGTGGCACACGCCTTTTTACTTGCGATTATAGGTACTTAAGGCAAGTTATGCATTCGTCGAAAAAAAAGTTTTGAGATAACAATCAAACATGACATTACGATGATAGCGAAGACGAAAAAAGATGATCTAAAAATTCTGTCCATCTGTATGTCTGTCAGTCTGTCTGTCTGTCTGTCTGTATGTATGTATAGACACCTACAGCCCAAACGAGTTGCTTCAAACTTGGTATATAGAGTTTTTAAGGTATTGTACAGAGGGGAAATTGAAATTTTTTTTTAGCTAAAAAAAATTATTTTTCTCGAAAACGGCTCCAACGATTTTGATTTAAAAAAATCGGTGTGGCTTTTTAGGTGCGATCAATCATATCGCTAAATTTTTTTTTTAAATGTTTTAAAAACGGTACTTTCCATATAACCTTTTTTTTGGTGTCGACTATCTCGTAAACGGCTCAACCGATACTTTTGAAATTTGCCCCATATATAGGTGTAAGTAACTCAATTTATACTGCATACCAATATTTTTGAAAAATATTTTTTTTTTGTATTTTTAAAAGCATTTTTTAATGTTTTTTTTTAAATTAATATTTTGAAAACTACTCATTAATTTGTTTTTAAATTATAAATAAATGTATTTGCTGAATACCTATGAACAGGTGTTGTTGAATTTTTTTCGACATTTTTTTTCAAAAAGTTTTTCAAAAAAAAACTTTCTTCTCAAAAACCGCTCCGCAGATTTTTAAAAATTTATTCTCATATATTCAAATTTATCCAAGAAATAAAATGGCGTACTTTTTCAGATCAAATTAGTTTAAGTATTTATTTAAGAATTTGGAAAAAATTTATTTTTATCAAAATCTCAAGCCGCAAAACCACTGTCACACATTAGAGCAAGTTCGTGCGACCCAGTCGGGCATTTTATTTATTTTATCAAAACCTTCTCGTAACTGGTAAGCCGCTTTGCCAATTTCCTTGATATTTTCAGTGTCCTATGTTCACAACACAAAAGTTGAAACTTTTTATAAAAACAAACAAATAATTTTTAAAACATCTTTATAAGATTCCACAAATACAAAAATATATGAACTACATCAAATACAATTTACAGCTATTACAATAGGAAGATTTAGTTTTTAGAAAGGCGTTTAATCAGAAAGTTAGGCTTCATCATTCGAATATCAATCAATGAACTATAATCGAACGAGTTTGAGTCCGCGCAGGCACTACAACCGCGCGAAGAAGGAATTTCAATCTACAGGGTGATTCACGAGCGTTTTGCCAAAAAGCTAGAACGTGTAGGTTGAGTTGAGACAAGAAAAAAAACGTATGGGAGGGGGGGTATATTCCCCCCCCCCCGTTTAGTCGGGAGGGGCAATTTTCTGAAAAATTGACTTATTTTGTAAAAAAAAATATTAAAAATCAACGGCATCGCTTACAACACCGTGTTATACTTTTTTGGAAAGCCAAAAAGTTCTTCTTTCATTTTGTTTCTAAATTAAATTGTTTTAACGAATGGTTTAAGAAATATAAATTTTCAAACTCAACATTTTGAAAAAAAAAATAAAAAAAATAATTTAAAAACTAATTTTTTTCAAAATTGTACGTAATTAAGTTTAATTTTTGTTCTCAGAATTCAATGCCTTCATTAATCTTTAATCCAACACTGAAAACCGTATGGCTATACGACTTTTTGTTGCCAAGGTATTCAAAAATAACCGAACCTACTTCTTCACAAAAACACGAAAAAATTGGCTAAATGATCATTTGTGCCATCCCGTAAGGCTAGAGCATTGAATTCTGAGAACAAAAATTGCACTTAATTACGTAAAATTTTGAAAAAAATTAGTTTTCAAATAATTTTTTCAAATTTTTTTTCAAAATTTTGAGTTTGAAAATTTATATTTTTTAAACTATTTGTTAAAACAATTTAATTTAAAAACAAAATGAAGGAAGAAGTTTTTGGCTTTCCAAAAAAGTATAACACGGTGTAAACGAAGCCGTTGATTTTTAATATTTTTTTTTTACAAAATAAGTCAATTTTTCAGAAAATTGCCCCTCCTGGATAAACGGGGGGGAATAGACCCCCCACCAATACGATTTTTTTCTTGTCTCATCTCAACCTACACGCTCTAGCTTTTTGGCACAACGCTCGTGAATCACCCTGTATAAAATAAAAAAGATGCATTTAATTTACAAAATAATTAATGTATGTGTACATGTACACACTAAATTTGCTCTTAATTATTGAAAAACTATTTTTTTCACAATAATTGTTAACGTTTTGAAATCTTAATACACTTTTTCTATCCCGGCGAAAATACAACATTCAAATAAAATTTCAAAAAAGAGCTTTTAAAATGAAAAAAAATTAAAATGAAGAGAAAAAGAAAATATTTACTGCTCGCTATTAATATAAGAATCTGCAGGCGAAATTAATTTCGAAATATTTTGCGGGATTTTTCGGATATGACTGCGGGCATTCGTGTTGCGGTCTTTTGAGTTGCGGGATTTCGATTTGCGGGCTTTTTCGAACATCGCTTGCGGGATTTTGAGTTCTGGTCAAAAGGTAGTTTCCCTTTATATTGTTACATGAATAGTGTTTGTCTCAACTACAGTTTTATGAATGGTTTTTGTTTCTACTACAGAAATATTACTATATGGTTTTTGTCTCTACTACAGTAAAATGCTGAATAATTCTGCTGAAATATTAATGGGGAATTTGAAAGCTCTGAAAGCTTTCAAAGCATCTTGACAATTCCGAAAGGTTCGAGACCTAGACTGTTCGGCAAACTTTGATCCCAAGTATAAATAGGACATTTTATTCGGAAATGGACACAGTTTCATTTTAATAATAATGGTGAATAATTAGTGGTGTTAAGATAAAGAAATAAATAAAGAGTTTGAACTTAGATAAAAGTGAGTTTCATTTATAGAGATAGTAGTGGTGATTTAAAAGTAAAGGAAAATAAGTTTTATTTTCGAACCCAAGACTAAAAATATTACAGTGGTGTCAGAAGTGAAATAAAACTTAAGTGCATAATTCATTTGGACAAATAAAAGTGAAAAGTGATAAAGTGACTATGGGTAAACTTGTAAATGCCCTTAACTTGATTGAACTTAGAGCAGTGTTAAAGAATCGGGGTCTTCCTACTGCTGGAACCAAAAATGACCTCATTATTAGACTGCAGGAAAATATGACTCAGCAAAATGAAAATCCAGAAACATTTCTTCTGGATGTTGAAATACAAGACGAACAAGAGCAAGTAAGTACAAGCTCCGACATGTCTAATATGATGTCTTTCCTTCTCGAACGTGTTCAAGAACAAAAGAATCTTCTAGAAGACCAAAGAAACGAGCAAAAGAATCTTTTAGAAGAGCAGAGAAGTGAACAAAAAGATGAACAAGCGAAACTTCTAGAACGCCTTGAAGACCAGAAAAACCTCCTCGAAGGCAAGTTTGCTGCATTTGAAAGCAAGTTTGGTGCTGCTGAAGAGCGTCTCGACAGTATCGAAAAACAAATTGCAACCGTAGACGAAAGATTCGAGAAAGTTGAAGAGAAATTCGCAAAGGAATTGGAAAAGGTTAGAAAAATTAAAGTTAGAGAAAGTTCTGGGGACTACATGCGAAGAAAGGAAATGCATCCGCCAACCTTTGATGGACAAATTTCTTGGTCGATCTACAAGAGACAATTCGAAGCAGCTTCGACATTAAATGGCTGGGACAACGAAGAAAAGTTTGTTGCACTGACACTTGCTCTCCGAGGCCCTGCTGCTGAACTTCTGCTAACAATACCAGCAGACTTACATGGCAACTTCAATGCTCTTGCTCAGGCCATTGAAAAACGTTTTGGATATGGCCATTTGCAGGAAGTCTTTCGGGTCCAATAACACCATCAGGGTCCAGAAAAGAGGTGAAACTCTTCAACAGCTTCAAGCAGACATCGAACGCCTGGCTCATCTAGCATATCCAACAGCGGGTGAGGAAATCATCAACGAATTAGCTGCTGAAGTATTTGTCCGTGGTTTAGCCGACATCAACCTCTAGAGAGCAGTACGAACAGCCGGAAAACGGACGCTTCCTGAAGCATTGGCATTCACCCTCACCATAGAAGCAGCAGAACAGGCTTCTCAAAGCATTCATCGGGTAAAAGAAGTAACTGTAGAGGAGTGCGCTTGTCAGATAACGACATTCCACAGCAACCACCGTGATGGACCTCTCCGATGCTGGAACTGTAACAGGACCGGACATCTCCAGCGCCAGTGTCGTATGCCGTTAAGAAGAGGAGTTCGCCAACATTGTGGCAGCAACAGCCAAGAAAAGACTCATAAAACCCCTGCTGGAACCGGGAAACGAGTAAGAACCAACTCACAGAGAAAAGGAGAACTACGTTCCAACGCAGATGCATTATCCCGACGACCATGTAAATCGAACTGCAAGCATTGTTCACGTCAGGAAGAAAAGGAGTCCCTAGTCACTCAACGAGTGAGAGTCGAGCCCATTGCCGGCTGGAGTAACGAGGAAATTAGGAATGCTCAACAAGAAGATTCTGACATTGAACCCATCCTTGCATGGAAAGAGCACGAGGAGAAACCACAATGGGTTGACATTTCCGATAGAAGCCCGGTGTTAAAAGCCTATTGGGCTCAATGGAACTCTCTCCATGTACAAGAAGGTGTACTCAAACGGAAGTGGGAATCCGCAGATGGCAAGTCCTATGTGATGCAGGTAGTTGTGCTTCGGTCCAAAGTCAATGAAGTTCTCCGTGAGATGCATGACGGCACTTCTGGAGGCCATTTAGGAATCAACAAAACGCTGGAAAAGATCCGAGATCGTTTCTACTGGCTTCATGCAAAAGAAGACGTCGAAAGATGGTGCAGGAAATGTGACACTTGTTCTGCTACAAAAGGACCAGGCAGAAAAATTCAAAGTGCGATGCAGCAGTACAACGTTGGAGCACCCTTCGAAAGAATTGCAATGGATATTGCAGGTCCTTTTCCTGAAACCAACGATGGAAACCGATATATTCTCGTGATCATGGATTACTTCAGCCTGAAGCGTTTGCCATTCCAAACCAAGAAGCAAAAACGGTTGTGGATCAGATTGTCTTCAATTGGAGTCCCTTTGGAACTCCATTCTGACCAAGGGAGGAACTTCGAGTCAAATATCTTCCAACAGGTTTGCTCACTCCTTGGCATTCATAAGACATGGACAACACCGCTGCATCCACAATCAGATGGAATGGTAGAACGGTTTAACAGAACGCTCAAAGAACACCTTTCCAAAGTAGTGGAAGACTGTCAACGAGACTGGGACCGATGCATTCCACTGTTTTTAATGAGCTATCGGGTCGCAGTTCATAGCACTACAGGACATACTCCTTGGGAAATCTTGTTTGGTTCAACAATGCGACTACCAAGTGAAGTGAAATTTGGATGCCCTCCAAATGAGCCACAAAGCCAAGAAGAATATGTGGAGGATCTCAAAAAGAGACTCATGTACATTCATGAAAGGACCAGAACAATGATAAAGGATGCCAGTGATCGCATGAAAACACGTTATGATGCACATGCAACGACGACAGGGTTTCAAGTGGAAGATCTTGTGTGGTTATACAACCCCCATCGGAAAAAGGGACTGTCACCGAAGCTCCAGCAAAATTGGGAAGGCCCTTACAAAGTTGTCACCAGAATCAATGATGTTGTTTACCGCATTCAGAGAGGTGTTAGAGGCAAAATGAAAGTTGTTCACAGGGACCGACTATGCCGCTACAATAGCCAGGGAAGTGATAGACTTGTTCGGGACGAACAATCTTAAGAAGGGGGCAATGTTACATGAATTGTGTTTGTCACAACTACAGTTTTATGAATGGTTTTTGTTTCTAGGTACTACATAAATATTACTATATGGTTTTTGTCTCTACTACAGTAAAATGCTGAATAATTCTGCTGCAATATTAATGGGGAATTTGAAAGCTCTGAAAGCTTTCAAAGCATCTTGACAATTCAGAAAGATTCGAGACTTAGACTGTTCGAAAAACTTTGATCCCAAGTATAAATAGGACATTTTATTCGGAAATGGACACAGTTTCATTTTAACCGTGGTAGCGAATAAATGGTGAATAATTAGTGACGTTAAGATAAAAAAATAAGTAAAGAGTTTGAACTTAGATAAAAGTGAGTTTCATTTATAGAGATATAGTAGTGGTGATTTAAAAGTAAAGGAAAATAAGTTTTATTTTCGAACCCAAGACTAAAAACATTACAATATTGAGGAATAAGATTTTCGCATAACAGAAGGCTATAAACACATTTCTGACCACGATTATTATATTTACTTGTGTTGAAGGACTGATTTTAGATGCATATAAAAGAAAATTTGAAAGTAAAACAATGGCGCAATATAAAGGTGCAAAAGATATTCACTTTCCCGATTTTATCATTCAACAGCATTGTAAAAAAAATTAAATGTGTTTCCGCCCGGGATCGAACCGGGGGCCTTCCGCGTGTTAGGCGGATGTGATAACCACTACACCACGGAAACTTCTACAAGAACATTAATTGTTATAATAATTTAGTATACCAGTTTATTAAGGTTTAAGTATCAACTAATTAATATTATTGTACAAGGTTCTATTATTTGCTAATAGACACATTTTTAACGCAAGCGAAAACCAGATGTCTCTAGTTTCATTTCATTTCTTATAATTCACAGTTTTTTTTTCATTGCTGACAAGAATATACAAAAATAATTGGCTACTACTTTCGTTCTTGCTTCGGCAGAACATATACTAAAATTGGAACGATACAGAGAAGATTAGCATGGCCCCTGCGCAAGGATGACACGCAAAATCGTGAAGCGTTCCACATTTTTTTTGTAAACTTTTTTATCTGTGAAAAAAATTATAATGGGAGGGGGTCTATTCTCCTCCGTTTGACCGGGAGGGGCTATTTTCTAAAAACATGACTTAAATTTGAAAAAAAAAAATATTAAAAAAGAACGGTAGCTCTTACAATGCCATGCTATACCTTTTTGTTATGCCAAAAACTTGTTTTTTTATTGTAATTTTAAATGAAGTTATTTTATGGAACCGTTTTTAAAATATAATTTTCAAACTAAAAATTATGAAAAAAAAATAAAAAAAAAATAATTTTAAAACTAATTTTTTTCAAAATTTTACTTTATTAAGTATTATTTTTGTTCTCTAAATTCAATGCTCCTTTTAATTTTAAATCCAACACTGAAAACCGTATGTATCTTTGACTTTTTGTTGCCAAGCTATTCAAAAGTAACCGAACCTACTTCTTCACAAAAACTAAAACACGAAAAAAATGGCTAAATGATACCTTGTGCCATCCCGTGAGGCTAGATTTTCTTGTTTTTGTGAAGAAGTAGGTTCGGTTATTTTTCAATATCTTGGCAACAAAAAGTCATAAAACCAAACGGTTTTCAGTGTTGGATTTAAAATTAATTGAAGCATTGAATTCTGAGAACAAAAATAATTTTAATTTTTTTTCATAATTTTTAGTTTGAAAATTATATTTTAAGAACGGTTTCATAAAATAACTTCATTTAAAATTACAATAAAAAACAAGTTTTTGGCATAACAAAAAGGTATAGCTTGGCATTGTAAGAGCTACCGTTATTTTTTAATATTTTTTTTTTTCAAATTTAAGTCATGTTTTTAGAAAATAGCCCCTCCCGGTTAAACGGAGGAGAATAGACCCCCTCCCATTCGAATTTTTTCTTGTCTCAACCCAACCTACACGCTCTAGCTTTTTGGCACAACGCTCGTGAATCACCCTGTATATGCAATGGCCATACCACACAGACACGAAGTTACGAAAGAAACAGGAAGCTTTTAAGCCTTTTCCCGGACACATTAAATAAAATATCAACCCCATTCGGTAGGGCACCAGTAAGAATTAGAACACAATTTCAGTATAGGAGAGACAGCAGTGGCTTATTGGACATCGAAAAGGCTTTTAATGGCCTAAATAATAAAAAATGGACTCATTTTTAAAGATCTTGCCATTTTTCACAGATACAAAAGTTCACAAAAAAATGTGGAACGCTTCACGATTTTGCGTGTCATCCTTGCGCAGGGGCCATGCTAATCTTCTCTGTATCGTTCCAATTTTAGTATATGTTCTGCCGAAGCAAGAACGAAAGTAGTAGTCAATTATTTGTATATATTCTTGTCACCAATGAAAAAAAAACTGTGAATTATAAGAAATGAAATGAAACTAGAGACATCTGGTTTTCGCTTGCGTTAAAAATGTGTCCATTAGCAAATAATATTAATTAGTTGATACTTAAACCTTAATAAACTGGTATACTAAATTATTATAACAATTTATGTTCTTGTAGAAGTTTCCGTGGTGTAGTGGTTATCAGCGCTACCACTTTACTTCAATTGAAGTAGATCTGCTTCTTTTTATCCAAAAAATTTAAAATCTACTTCCTACTTCGCACCATCACCAAAATACTGAAATCTGCTTAATTTTAAAAATATCTGTTTCAACCTACTTATATTTTACAAGAAAAGGCGAAATCTACTCCCTTTTTTTCCATTTCACTCTAATTTTTGTTTTACATACTACACATGTAGAAATGAAGACTAAAATAATTTTTTTTTTGTTAAATTAAATTAAAAAGTGTTATGAAACAATATACAGGGTGATTCACGAGCGTTGTGCCAAAAAGCTAGAGCGTGTAGGTTGAGTTATGACAAGAAAAAAATCGTATGGGAGGGGGGGTCTATTCCCCCCGTTTAGCCAGGAGGGGCAATTTTCTAAAAAAAAAGACTTATTTTGTAAAAAAAAATATCAACGGCTTCGTTTACAACACCCTGTTATACCTTTTTGGAAAGCCAAAAACTTCTTCTTTTATTTTGTTTTTAAATTAAATTGTTTTAACGAATAGTTTAAGAAATATAAATTTTCAAACTCAAAATTTTGAAAAAAAAATTTGAAAAAATAATTTTAAAACTAATTTTTTTCAAAATTTTACGTTATTAAGTATAATTTTTGTTCTCAGAATTCAATGCTCCCATTAATCTTCAATCCAACACTGAAAACCGTATGGCTCTACGACTTTTTGTTGCCAAGGTATTCAAAAATAACCGAACCTACTTCTTCACAAAAACACGAAAAAATTGGCTAAATGATCAGTTGTCCCATCCCGTAAGGCTAGATTTTCTTGATTTTGTGAAGTAGTAGGTTCGGTTACTTTTAAATAGCTTGGCAACAAAAAGTCATAGAGCCATACGGTTTTCAGTGTTGGATTTAAAATGAAAAAAAAAACATTGAATTTTGAGAACAAAAACAATACTTAATTACGTAAAATTTTGAAAAAAATTAGTTTGAAAATTATTTTTTTTAATTTTTTTCATAATTTTGAGTTTGAAAATTAATATTTTGAAAACGGTTCAATAAAATAACTTCATTTAAAATTACAATAAAAAACAAGTTTTTGGCTTTACAAAAAGATATAGCATGGCATTGTTAGAGCTACCGTGTTTTTTTAATAATTTTTTTTTCAAATTTAAGGCATGTTTTTAGAAAATTGCCCCTCCCGTCTAAACGGAGGGGAACAGACCCCCGCCTCTCATATGATTTTTTTCTTGTATCAAGCCAACCTACACGCTCTAGATTTTTTGGCACAACGCTCGTGAATCACCCTGTATATTAGAAGTAGGAAAGACTTTTAGTTTGGTTTTCGTTTGATTGAATTAAGGCTATGTAAAAATTAATAATTTAGAGGGTGCCCAAACCCAATTTTTTTTCGGTGCTGTAGCTCAGGGATTTCTTGGGAAATATTGGCCTTGAGTGATATAATCGTTTCCGGATTGTTGGCATAACGTCGGTCCTTCACGGTTTCCTAAAAAAAAAAGTCCAAAGTATTTAAATCGCAGCTCCGAGGCGGCTAATCGATAACACGATTTTGGAATTAAGTGAGCAAAAGATCGATTGTAGAATGGGCTGTGTTTCATAGCGCGTTAACCTGCATGAAGCAGAGGTCGTCCAAATCCATGTTTTGATATTGCTCTGTAACACACACCGTTGACCGAAACGTTGTTCCCAGCCTCATTTTCGAACAAAAATGGTCTAATGAACGATTAACCCACTTCACAATCCGCACCAAACTGTCACACTCTTTGTGGATGCATTGGCTTCTCGACAACAACGGGCGAGTTTTCCCGAGACATTTTGTTTGTTAACGTAGCAGCCGAGATGAATATGCGCCTCGTCAGAAAAGTTGATTTTTTGCCGAAAATCGTTGTCCAATTCAAGCTGCTCTTAGCCCCAACGAACTTACATAGCATTCACTTTGGAAATAAGTTTTCAATATTTTATAACGCTGTTCAAGCATAAAGACACTCATTTCCTTCCGCGGTGGTATGGTACTGACTATCTTTCAAGATTTCGAGCGGGAAATATCTGTCAATGTCAAAATAACCTACGATTTAAAAATAAACCACTAAATAGCCCCCCCTAGATGTAGATTTTATTAAAAGGGTTAATTTTGAAATCTACTTCGATTTTTTTCAATCTACTTCACTTTTTTCTTCAATTCTGCTTCGATTTTTTTTCCTGAAGTGGTAGCTCTGGTGGTTATCACATCCGCCTAACACGCGGAAGGCCCCCGGTTCGATCCCGGGCGGAAACACATTACATTTTTTTACAATGCTGTTGAATGATAAAATCGGGAAAGTGAATATCTTTTGCACCTTTATATTGCGCCATTGTTTTACTTTCAAATTTTCTTTTATATGCATCTAAAATCAGTCCTTCAACACAAGTAAATATAATGATCGTGGTCAGAAATGTGTTTATAGTCTTCTGTTATGCGAAAATCTTATTCCTCAATATAAAGGGCTAAGCTATACGCAGAAAACTGTGTGTACCAACCTTTTCGTAACAGCAAGCAAAATATTGGTTTTTTTTTCGAACATTAGCAGCGGAGCAGGAGCTTAACCAGGAGACTATGAGTTGTTCTTTTTACTCTGCGATATATGCGCGCTGCTTGAGAGATTCTGTCAAATACAAGCTGTGAATGTGTCATGATAATGTTCTTGGCTAGCGAAACCATGCTAAATCAGAAAAAACTAATTCATACTAATTACAATATCGTAAGAGCTCAAAAATCTTTTTGAATGATATCTAAGTACTGCAATGGGATGAGAACTACTATATCGCATGGCCGTAAATTTGAAGTTCGGGAAAATCGAATCCAAAATGCCCATCTATTCAACTAGATGGGTTGGTAACCAAGTTGGTACAATGTTGAGTATAGGACATAATTAGGTAGGGGAAAGTGGCCTAAGATGGCATAGAGCCTAACACAGCACACTGGACTTTTCTCTGGTTCTAGTGTATGAATCGCAAAAGTCTGCATTTCTGAACACATCCTTGCTTGTTTAGTTTGTGTGAGAAACCTGATGTATAAGGTCGTCTGTTCAAGTGCCATAATCCGTAAATTAAGTAAAAAAATATAAGAAGAAAAAGTATGCAAACAAACAATATTCTAGTATTTTACATATTCCAACCGAATATTTAAAAGTGAATATATTATGTATATTAATTAATGTTTTATTTAATTTATTGATAAGTGATTTTAGTCTTTCAGTGGTTGAATGAAGAATATAAAACTCGATCATGTAGGGGTGGACGGGGCACAAAGGACCACCGGGGCACAGGGGACTTTCTGTTTAAAACGATAAGTAAAGTAAGTGACTTAGACAAAAAGTTATAGGAAATAATAAAAGCCCCATCTTTCTCCTCAGTTGGTTATTGTCTTTTGTGTGTACAAGTGCTTTGAGATTGAATAAATTAAAATTTATTGTTTTTTAAGGTAAGTTTTAAAAAAAAGTCTATTTAAGTGTGTGTGTTTACAATATTAAGGCTATGTAATAACAATTTTAAATTTTTATATCGAAAAAAGTGAGTTTAGTAGTGCTTTGTGCAATTTTAGTTGGTACCCAACTAAAAATGGAGTTATTCAAAGTTTTAAGTTATGTTTTGATCTAAAAGAATAAAATAAAAACCTACCTAGATAAGAGTTTATACAATCATGTAACTTTTTGAGAAGAAGATGATGGTTTTTCGTGGACTTCTATTCAAAACTTTATATTGGTGAAACAGCTGATTCAAGGGAACTTTACTTTTAACATCTGATAAACAAAATGACATAGGTAGTAACTTTTTCTATCATTATCCAAGTGGTAAAAATATTTTTTTAGGTTCTATAGCTGAAAACCAAAGTGTTCCATATTAGGCCACTTTTCCCATACTACAAATAAACAGTCGTTTATGAGAAGCAGTAACTTTTTGGATCTACCTATGATAGGTTCAAGACTTAAAATTACTGCGTTAAACGATCAACAAAAAGTATTAGTTCAATTAGAAATTTAAAAAAAATCTCTGAGTTAAATGCCATAGATCACTGTAGCATTTGTGTTTTAAATCGAACCATAACATACAAAATTTTACATTTGAAAATTGTTTCACTTTAAAAATTGACACATGACATTTGAGTAGACCATTGATTTTCAAAGTAGGGGGCAATGGGGGGCGGTTAGCACTTAAGGACTATTCACATGAGAGCGACCAACGAATGAACGAATGAAGAAATAAATGAGATTTTCCACACTTCCAAGCAATATTTTGCAACAAAAACTATTTCAAAATGATAGAAACTCATTAAATGTAATGTTGAGATGCTAAAATTTTCATTTTGATTGAAGAAAAAAGAAATTTTAATGAAAACAAGTTGTTCGTCGCTTATTTCAATCTGACTGTTACGAATTGTCAAACCCTATTCGCGTTCCACATGCCATCCACATTGCAACGAATAAATTATTCGTGCGCGACTAACCTCAAAATCTCACTGTTCAATTGTGATATACGGACATGACGTTCGTTGTTCGCAACGAATAAAATAAATTGCATGCGAATGAAACGTCAAAATGGACGAATGTTCGTTTATTCGTTGGTCGTTGGTCGCTTTCATGTGAATAGTCCTTTAAGGCTACCTATGATGTTTGATACTGTTTAAAAAAAAATTGTTCTTAGTAATTCAGCAAAGCCTACCTAGGATGTTCTATATTTAAAAACAAAAAAGGTTTTGATCTTAGTAGTTCAGCAAGCCTACCTAGGATGTTTGATAATTGATACCTTAGACACAAATTTTGATCTAAGTAGTTCAGCCTTTAGTATAGTTTGCACACGCATCTTGAGACCGCGTCTGTTTTGTCCAAAAAATAAACAAACAATATTTTATTTTGTGTTTGTGAAGTAAACGGTTTTTTTTTATTTCGCTATGAGCTCGGTGAAAAAACGGAAGTATAATGATGATTATATTAAATATGGTTTTGTTGCTATACAAAAAAGTGGTATCGACCAGCCGCAATGTGTCATTTGTTACGAAGTATTGAGCAATGATGCCATGATGCCATGAGACCCATGAGACCTTCGCGTCTGGAACGACATTTGTCAACAAAGCACAGCGCGTTAAAAGAGGCCGAAAGAGTTTTTTGTTTCAAGGTGTACAAATGCCAAAAAAAGTCATAATATCGGAGAAACACTCGTCAAACCCTCCCTGTTTAAAGCTGCTGATATCGTTCTTAGGCAAGAAGGCAAAAACAAATTTTCACAAATACCTCTTTCTGATAACACCGTGAAACGTCGCATTGATGATATGGCTGAAGACATTAAAAATCAGGTACAAAAATCTTGTTTTTTTGCAATACAGTTGGACGAGAGTACGGATGTTGCACAATGTTGTCAGTTGTTAGTTTTCGTTCGATACATACAACACGAAGCAATTAAAGACGAGTTGCTGTTTTCTACAGAGTTAACGAGAACTTCAAAAGCAATTGATATTATGACATAGCAATCTGTGAATTCTTTGACAAGCATGAGCTGTCATGGCAAAAGTTGATAGGCGTATGTACAGACGATGCACCGGCAATGCTTGGATCTCGCTCAGGATTCGTACAGTTGAGTTGGTCAAAGAAAAAAATCGAAACGTGATTACTATTCACTGTTTTATACACCGTCAAGCCCTGGCGGCCAAGACACTTTCAGACGAACTCTTCGATGTCTTAGAATTGTGCATCAAGATTGTAAATTATGTTAAAAAGAGTGCATTAAATACGCGGCTGTTTACGGCCCTTTGTGAAGATTTGGGAACAGAACATAAGACACTGTTATTTCATACGAAAGTGCGCTGGTTGTCGAAAGGAAATATTATGTTGGCCCGATTATTTGAACTTCGAGATGAAGTTATTCAATTTTTGGAAATTCAAAATCAAAGTGAATTATTTGTGGAGTTCAGAAAACACTGGGTCCAAGTAGTATTTGCTTATCTGTCAGACATTTTCGATTCTTTGAATTCATTGAACTTAAAATTACAGGGCGGAGAGACTCGAACATAATTTATCATCGAGATGCAATCACCGCATACACTGAAAAGCTGCAACTCTGGAAACGAAAAATCTTGGCATGCAATTATTCCTGCTTTCCTAATTTTTTTGCAATCACAGAAGAAGAGCGCTTCAAGAAGGTTTTGGATGAAACTGACATAAAGAATAAAATATCAAACCATTTGCAGCACCTCACTGACGAATTCAAGTGCTACTTCCCTAACTCGTGCGATAGTAATATATATCGATTGGCGACCGATCCTTTTCACGTTAACATAGACATGCTGCCAGATAATTTGCAAGAGCAAGTTTTGGAAGTCAAAAATGATTCTGCTGCCAAATTTGATTTTGAAAAGATGGAATAAGGGCACTTTTTTGGGTAAAATATCTCAAAGTTTATCCTATCATAGCAGAAGAAGCACTGAAATTGTTTTTACCTTTTTCAAGCACGTATTTGTGCGAAAAAGCGTTTTCAGCAGTTGTCGCAATAAAAACGAAGTACAGAAGCAAACTCGATATTGCTAGTGATCTACGTTGCGCACTGTCTTCAATTGAACCCAAGATTGGAAATCTCGTACAAAAAATGCAACCTCATCCATCACATTGATTGTTATTTGTAACATATTTTTTGATAAACTATAAAAATTAATTTATTAAATATTAATTTATTCCAAAATTTTTCTTTGATCTTCACTACACTTGTTTTATTTTACAGTCGGGATGGTGACTAGAAAATGTTTAGTCCTTTTTTCAATACAGCACATCTGAAAATAGTGCTTTTTAAAATACTCTACCATCCGAAATCGCTCCATAGAAAAGCCAACATACCTGTGACGTCACTGTAGTATGTAATCCAAGTCCATGGAGCGTCATTTATAGAGCGCGTTGAATAAAGCTCAATTACTTCGAAATAAATGACTTCAAAACATATAATTTTAGAATTTACGTTGAGGGGGGCGTTGGCATTATTATTTTAGGTAGTAGGGAGGCGGGATACAAAAAACTTTGGGAACCCCTGGAGGAGACCAAAAATCACAGAGGACCTAAAGGAGAGTGAAATCTTTCGTACGTATCACCCTCCGCTCCGACACTCATTTCCGGTTTTTTTTTTTATTATTATTTGACATCGTGTCTGTGAATAAATGCAAAAACAACAACACAAAATCTTATCATAATAGCTGAGAGTGTATGCGAGTTTTTACGCACACTTTCGCAGCTAATCTGAATTTTCTGTCAAATCAGCTTGTAGGCAAAATTCTATTTTCGGTCTATGTACATTAAACTCTCTTCATATGTATTATATTCTCTCTGCCAAAAATCCGTATTGTCAAAAAACAGAATGTGTTTCCGCCCGGGATCGAACCGGGGGCCTTCCGCGTGTTAGGCGGATGTGATAACCACTACACCACGGAAACTTCTACAAGAACATAAATTGTTATAATAATTTAGTATACCAGTTTATTAAGGTTTAAGTATCAACTAAGTAATATTATTGTACAAGGTTCTATTATTTGCTAATAGACACATTTTTAACGCAAGCGAAAACCAGATTTGTCTAGTTTCATTTCATTTCTTATAATTCACAGTTTTTTTTTTCATTGCTGACAAGAATATATACAAATAATTGACTACTACTATCGTTCTTGCTTCGGCAGAACATATACTAAAATTGGAACGATACAGAGAAGATTAGCATGGCCCCTGCGCAAGGATGACACGCAAAATCGTGAAGCGTTCCACATTTTTTTGTGAAATTTTATATATTTAATTTAAAATCGAATACATACAACTAAAATTTAATTTAATACTGAGCGTTGCAATATTAAATATTTAAAAGTTGAAATTATTGAAAGGAGAATTCAACATTTCAATTTTGGGTCTATTTATTTTAATCTTCCTTTTGATTTATATGATCAAAAGCTATATAGGCAATTTTTCGCTTATCAAATCATTTGAATTTGGGCGTGGTTGATGCCCACTTTTCATACAACCAAATCAATATTCTGTTAATAAAGCAACGATTCTTATGGGGGAGCGAAAAACCTAACATTTTGTGGCTATTAGTGTTAAGTAAACATCTTATGTAAGTAGGGACGGTTGTGAATGTGTCTGACGACCACTTTTCATAAGAAATTACACATTTATTTTGTAAAGTATTATAATATTGTTTCTTTTAGCCGAAACTAATTATCTTGTGCAATAAAAAAAAAATATTTGGGGGTGGGTGAAGCTCCTTTTCATAAAAGATTAGAAAAACGTACTTTCAAAAATATTATCCGTTCTTAAAAATTTTGCCAAACTATGCTTTGGCGGTCCTTTTCACTTCATAGACGATATTTTGGACAGTCGTAACCCAACGTCATTGCCTTGCGATCCGATGGTCTACAAAGGGTTTGACTTCCTTTCTGAGGAATGAATCCAATAAAGAACGGTTTGAGAATCATTCTACAATATTATTTTAGCAATTTGAGCAATACGTGACTTAGACGGCTAAGGGGCCAGTTATAGCTATCACTGAAAAACATCATTGAAACACAATCAGTGGAACGTTTTATATTTTCACTGACATGTCGGTTATAGCAATCATTGAAAAACTACTGTCAGTGGAAAGCACTGTCATTGAAATGAAATGACAAGCTATTTAGCTCCGTTTAGGATGCGTTATTTGCTACGTGTTCCTAAAAATGTTTATGATGATTTGGTAGAGCTGTCATATAAATTTGTAGAATTTCTTTGTTTTGGAAACTGCAGCAGAGAAGAGTCAAATTAATACGAGTATTTTGTGAAATTGTGTTCTTAATAAAAATTATGGATTTGGACAAACGAAAGAAACTTTTGTTGTTATTAACTTATAGTTTAATTGAAAAAAAATCAAGGTTCGAGTTCCAGAAAAAGAATGTTTCAAGTAAATCCATTAAACCGTTCCCGAAAACGCCACTATATTTTACATTGATGCGACGTTTGGAAAAGTTTCCAATTAAATTTTACGAATACTTTCGGATGAGTAGAGATGAGTTTAATTTTATATTAGAAAAAATTCATACTGATATAAAGCCAAAAAATAATTTGTTTCGAAAGCCAAGAGACTATATAAGTTCAAAAGAGAAACTTAGATAAAATCAATTTTACTTTTTTGAAGACTCATTAAGACTACATTCAGGTTCTTTGCGACTGGGGCCATAGCTTTGCAGACTTATCCTTCCACTTTCTGATGTTCGAAATTGTATAGTTGAAAAAATTTCTGGCATCAGCCATCATCTTGAAATGCTTTGTATGCCCACAGCTGAAAGTCCAAAGTATTTAAAGTACCTGCCGATATTTCTTTACCTGGCACAACCAACCCCCAACCATATGTCCTGGTTGGTGATGTGGCTTTTGGTTTGAGGTATAAAACAAGCTTAGGTGGTCATAAATGCACCAGTGGTGTAAAATGCACCACAGCTATATCCAGCAAACCGGTTACTGTATTGGTGTATACCTCATTTATATGTGTCCGTTACAGTAACCAACTGCGTTAGACTTTAGTCTGGTCGTGTCCGTGCTTATTGGCTCACGTGCAAAAAGTCATTTATAAATTTTGAGTGAAAAACAAAAAAATCGAGGTGAGTTTACTTTTTTTACTATTTTCTCGGAAAATCTAGTTTTTCTTTATTTAAAATTAATAAGTTGCTTATTTGGACATTTATTTATATTTTAAAATAAGAATCTTATAGTTTAGTAATTTTTTTTACCAAATATCTTAATTTTTATTCAAAATTTCACGGTGGTGCACAATGCTCCAAATAAGCATAGTGCTAAATGCACCATGGATATGATGATATTAAATATGTCTTAGAGGATCCTGATGTGTTGGCACTAACTAAACGGCAGCAATCTTCCTACAAATTTGTCGAATATTTCGGCAATTTAAACATTCGTTGATTTTATATATGTTTTTAAGGATTTTTTATGTTTAAATAATTAATTTTCGTTATTTTTTTCCTTTGTGATATGGTATCTTTTTACTTATTTTGTTTGTTTTGAACAATTTTTTTTTTGTTAATTTTATGTTATTGTTTCAAGAATCTCATATATTTTATTTTCATTCTAATAAAACTGAATATATTAATTGAAATTGTGCTTTTAATTCTTTAAATCAATCCGTGGTGCATTGTGCACACACCATTGGTGCATTTAGTACATACCATAGTGCACCATATGCACCATTTGACATTTTTCAAAAAATGTATGCTAACTTAAAGAAGACAGGTGCTATCAGAAATTTAAGTTTGTACGTATCTACTTAAATAACCCATCGAATGGATATAAAAAAATCGAGCACAAAGAGTTCATTTTGAAATTTTCACTGATGCATTTCAATGATACCTATAACTGGCCCCTAATATCAATTAGACGAGCTCACGTACCCCACTACTTCCCGGAACTGCCGGCTATGCAGTGGCAGTGGACGTGGACGGTTGCTTATGCTCACTGGCATGTTACAGGCACCGATTAGCAGTCGGCGCGTGTGCCAGTTCTACTTCCCACATGTGGTGCTAGTTTATTCTTTGCAGAAAATTTAATTTTGCTCACAACGCAAGTGCTGCCATAGTGTGCGTGAAGGTGAAATGTCATTTCCATACAAATCTCTTGGAAAAATCGACTCCGCGAAATAGCTTCCCTTGCCCCGACTAGCGGCAAAAGTTGTGGTATTTTTTCAAAAATTGTACCAAATGGACATACGCTAAATGCATCTAGATAGTTGCGTGCGTAGAACTGACTACGAAAAAGCTATTTAATCTCTTTATTTTACATATAGCTGTTAGCGTCATACTGGCGAAACTGGTAGAACTAAGAGTGCGAATAGACAGTCTCAAACAGGGAAATCGGCGATTGACATTTTTGAATGAAATGTATGATGGATCTATCCCATGCGTTTATACATAAAAACATATATAAAGCAAAATGATTGGATACACACTCAAAGCTCAGATTTCCCCTGGAAACCTATGATAACAAAGAGCTTCGAAGAAAGGTAAAAGTACTATATATAGAACTAGCTGACCCGGCGAACTCTGTACCGCCTCTTTTTTTATTATTTTCGTAATAACTGAATTTTTTGTTTTATTCTTTATGCATACACTTTCTAACAGGTACGTATGCATTCGTCGAAAAAAAAGTTTTGAGATAACAATAAAACATGACATTAAGATGATTTAAAAACTTTGTCCTTTGTACGTCTGTCTATATGTATACATAGACACCTACACCTACAACCTACAGCGCAAACGGTTGGGCAAAACTGATTCAAACTTGGTATATAGAGTTTTTGGTACTTATTGTACCTACAGGGGGAAGTTTAATTTTTTTTAACTCTAAGAATAACGGTAGGTACCTGCCATATAAACGTTATGTTAAAGCCTATTTTTCTCGAGAACGGCTCTAACGATTTTGATTTTAAAAAATCAGTGAAGCTTTCTGAGTACCTACAACCAATCATATGGTTAAAAAAAAATTGAAAATATGTCCAAAAACGGCAATTTCCATAGGACCGTTTTTTTTTTTGCTTTGACTATCTCGAAAACGGCTCAACCGTTACTTTCGAAAATTTAAACACATATAGGTGTAGGTAGTTCAATTTTATACTGCATACCAATATTTAAAATTTTTCTGTATTTTTCTTGTAACACCTAAATAGCTGTCACCAGAAAAAGGCACAAAAATGTGATTGTCACATGTGACAATCACCTTAGCCAGACGAAATTTGTTGATTGTGACTATCACTTATCACAAATCTCCTTAGCCGATTCCACCCCAGCTTTTTTCGTTGGTCCTAAATTTAGGTGTCGAACAGAGGTTGTGGCAAACAACTAAAAAAAAAAAACAAAAACTAAATGCACAAGGTGCCATCAGTGTCCTGGATCTATCCGTACTTCGGAGAATCATATATCCGTCAAATCATGTCCGACATGTGTGTGACTACAAAATAAAATACATACTAACCATGAATGCTATTGTGATGACATCAAGGGTCGTTAGATAGGCAGCCCGTCAGGCTCTTCTGCAATATCCCATGGAATCTTATTATACTGCCGTCTGTGGAAGGATACAAATTCTGCCAACTCTGCAATCGATGGGCAGCCAAGTAAAACACCCACTGCAGCATTTGCCACATGTGTCCCCATTGTATGTAGAACCTATATAGAAATATCACTTGGGAGTTTTTAGTAATGTATTATTTTGCCGTTAAGAGCACTGCGGATGCATCAAATGTTTAGAAACAAAATTCATTTTATTTTTTCCTCCCTTCTTTACTTGTCACTTTTTGAAATCGTATAATTTAGAGCTTTCGTTTCATTATTATTTTCAATGATGACAATATTCTTTCTTCACCTAAAATCTCAAATGAGTTAATGTCTTGTTTTGCCGTCCGCGGCCGAGCAGCAAAACTCATAAGTGATATTACTATAGGTTCTATATATGTACAATGGCATTCCTCTAAAAATGTCAATACGTATCGCCACTGCATGGAGTACAAGACTTGTCTTAAACCAAATTTGTGCATTGTAATGATTGTCGATCACTACCTTTTTATTAATTTTAAATTCCCATGTGTCAGGTTGAATAGGTACGAGCTAAACAGAGTCCTGTCACTACTCAACATCCAGGCTAATCTCGTGCAATTGCTTAGCGTACTCGAGCTGCTCCGTCAAGGTTGGTAATGGTAAGATTACCTCTTCAACATCGTACTTAAAGCAATATAATACACAACTGGACTTGGTTATACCGATGATATTGACATCATCGGAAAAACGATGTGCGCTGTCAGTGAAACATTCGCAAGTATAAAAGTGGAGGCGGGTAGAATTTGTCTGCTTTTAATGCAGATAAAACAGAGTATATGCTGTCCTCGCGTGCAGAACATCGTAACCGTAGGCTCGCATAAAACGTCATAAAGAACAAATATAAATTTGAAGTTGTCAAACACTTTGTCTATTTGGGTTATCCAATATAACCTCTCAAAACAATATCAGTGAAGAAATCAGTCGAAAAATCACTCTTGCCAATCTCTGTTTCTTCGGTCTTAGAAAAGGCATCTTATTTGCAAAAGTCCTCTCTCTAAGGACCAAGGAGACACCATACAAGACCCATATCATTCCAGTGCTGCTGTATGGGGCAGAAGCGAGGATCGTGACACAATCGTATGAAACGCTGGGGCTTCAAGGAAAGGATTCCCTACCTAGGTGATACTCCGTCCTCTAATATTCAATGACGAACTAAACGGGCTCTTATACACATGGACTCGGTCAAAAGTCAAAACAGAAAATAAACCGACTAAGATGGTTGGTGCGGGTGAACGAATAAGCACCTGCCCGCCGTAGCTTATTCAATCCTTCAATTACATTCCTGACAGCCAACTCAAAACTTGGCGCGATCAAGTGGAAAACGACCTCAACCAACTTGGAGTGTGTAACTGGAGGCCACATGATAAGAGACCGGACTGGCTGGTGGGGTATATTGGTTGAGGCAGTGGTCCATAATTCATGACTACTTTTGTAGATTTAACAAAGACCATCTCGCCTTCCGTTTTCCATATTTTAATCTTTCCTATTCACTTCGTGAAAACTTTTTACCGCATCTTATCTATTTCAAAAGATAGGCTTGCCTCTCAAAGGGGCCTTGTTTTGGGCAAGTAGATACCCCGTTTCACTAATCATATCCAGAACAATTAACCTACTTTTAACGCACTTAGCCCAATGCAGTGTGAAAACTCTTAGACTTAAGACTTCTTTTTCTTAACTGCATAGTACATTATACATTCATATTCTTTGGCTAAAATGTTTCCTTGCATCTACATCCTCATGCACCGCAAAAATAGTCTTACCGTTCCAGTTATGAAGCGTGACATTTGCAGGAGCCTCTTTGTAAATAGATAGATAGAGTTTTTTTTCTACTCTTCTCACCCCAGTTGGCTGGGCTATTCCCAAATTCCCTCAACGAAGTGTTTCAACGAATTTCTAAGTGTAAGAAAATTAACACGTTACCCAGGTCAAGTGGCCCCATACAAAATTAACCCACCGCTAACGAAGAGGAAGAGAGAAAGGGACTGGCCCAGCCAGCAGCCACTTACTTAACCAGCAATCCAAATAATTCCCAACTCATTAAAACTTAATCTCTTTCGTATGCCTTACTCTATTCATTTCCAAAAAAAAATCATCGTTTTATATGTTTGCAATGAAAAAAAAAACGAACAGAACTGAGGACTATTCAACTCTCGGAAAAGAAAATATCCAACCCTCCTTTGGTTTACACTTAAAATTTGATTTTAAAACAAGTTAGGGAAAAGATGAAAAACCACACACACCCAAACACATTCTACGAGTACAACCACTTGCTTCCACGTATAACATTCACAAAAGAATAAACCTTACCACAGAAAAGAATTTTACAAAATAAAATTAAAAAAAAAAAAAAAAACTTTAATAACTTCATACAACCATTGAAATATCCTGCAGCGAATTGCAACCAACACCACACCTTCGACAACCAGCGCATAGTGTCGTAGTGGGTTATACGTAAAGCTGAAAAACTCTTCGCTGTATTCAAAGCATCCTGCACAACACCCACTACAAGCCATAGCCATGTCGAAGCCACCAACGCTACACGGAACATGTGGCATTTTTATTGCATTCGCTTATGTCGTCCATTAGACCGCAAAATCCAAAATCCAACCGAGCCCAACAACACCCCAGAAAGGATTTCCACATTCACATCACATCCTGCTCGCTTGCCTTGCCTTGCCTTGCTTTCCTTGCCATGCCTGAGCTGGATCCAAAGCTCTGCCCAAGGGCGATATCCTGTGTGATGGTGCATGGATGGAAGAAAAGACAAAAGAAAATGAAATTTCCGCAATGAAAACATCAAAATAATTTAAAAATCAACCGTACACGCTAGAGGAGAAAAAGTTATACCCATACAAGGCAAACTGAAAAGAAAGGAGAGAAAGGACTTTCTTACATTGCAACGGGAAAATTAGTGCACAAAATGATTCTGTTTTGGTTGAAAATTGTGTCATTGGGTCATACCAGTAGAACATGACATCGCATAACACAGTACAGTACACCTACACAACACAGAGCCCACCCAGAGTGAAAAAAAAATCTATGGTTAAGGACACACCAACAACTGGCTGGATGGCTGGCTGCAGGAACAGCAGCATTTTTACTCTAGACCCAGATCCCTCGTTTTGGGATGTTTAGTGTGTCAGAGAAACCTTCAGCTGCAAAATGCAACTGTTGCCTGCATGCATCGTTGGCTGTGGCTGAGAATTAATAGTCTCCTTCTTGTCTGCTCTCGGAATATATTTTTGCTTACCAACATGTTGATCCAGTTGGGCTGAGTTTGAGATTTGTTTCTCATCCTGTTCACACTCTCAGTCCTCAGTGGGGAGACAAGAGATCGAGGTTATCTCTCTCTCTCTCAATGAGAGCAGGGATGTCTGGGAGGTAAGTGTTGTCGTAGTGTTTGTAGGTTTTGGGAGTTTAATTTTGTGTAGCATAGGATTTGGATACCAATCTGTCACAAATATCCAGTATACACAGTATATACAAACATAATCAAGAATGCAGAAAAGAAAAAAATGTTTCGACCACTCCTCAAGGTGCTGCTTGATATGTATTCATTTTGAGGTATAACGAGTGCCTTAAAAAAGGCCGAGGAAATTCAACGCTGATGAATGACTGAAATCAGGAAATGACTGCTTAAGTCTTTTCCTTGGGCATATCCTCTGAGCCGACGAGAAATTCCACGACTCTTGATATTAACCCAGAAGAACAATAATAGAAGGGTAATGATTTCCTTACGAAAATCCCACAGGTGACATCCAGTTGAAGCTGGGGGAATATGGGAGAATTGCTGCCCAAGTTTTAGTTAGAGCCCACAACTCTGGGTTGCACATAATTTTGTTGATAAAATAAAGATTTCATCGAAATCCGTTCGAGATTCAGAAAGTTTTATCAAACTCGTAGAAGGTGTTTTTGAGAAAATGAGTTTTAAATAAAAATCATATGAGAGAACTCGTTAATTTAGAGCTAGAACTAGAAAGCCAATTCCAAAAACTCTTTTGTAGAAGGTCGTGAAAATACTGTGTACTGTCTAGCCGTTTAGGCTGTAGGTGCCGATGCAGACAAACAGAATTGCCTGACAGACTTTTTTTTTAATTCCCTATCATCGTATAATATCATGTTTGGTTGTTAAAAAAAAAATTGCTTGTAACGGGTGTTTTTTTAAGAGCTTGACAACTTTAAATAATAATATGAGACTGATTTATTTTTGGAATAAATTTGTATTATTATAATCTGGTAGATGGTTTCATGGCATTTATTTTTTAAATATGATTTCCGACCAGTGTTACCCTTTGGCGACTTTAGTCGCATTTTTGCGACCTTTTTTTTGCTGTGCGACTATGCGACGACCTTTGTAAAAATGCGACTTTTTCTTATGCCTAAACATTTACCATCAAACTTTCCAGTTTTCAATTTTTTCTATGTTCAGCTTCAGCTTTCGAACAAATCACAAATGACATTACGATGATGGAGAACTCGAAAAAAGTAAGTCTGGAAATTCCGTCTGTCTGTCTGTTTTCAAATTGATGTTTGGGATCTATTTAACATATTTTTAATTTTGGCTCTAGGCCCAGAAACAACGGCACCATCCAACGGTAAGGAGGAAATTTGATTTTCTCGAAAACAGCTCTAACGATTTTCATAAAACTTTCAGAATGCTATTTTTTTAGTATAGTTTATCTTTTCTTTTAGTAAAACAGATTTTTCGAAATTTGTCTCGTAACGATACCTCTCACAGAACCGTTATTTTTAAACTAGGTTTTTTGTCGTAAACTATTCTTCCGATTTCAATAAAAATTTTAATGCAGGAAGCCATTAATAATTAAATTTATATTGCATTTCAAAAACTTATTTTTTCAATTGTCGTCATTTTTTATTTTGAAATTGCGACTTTTTGTTCGAAAATGAGACTTTTTTCAAAAAATTTTAATTTGCGACTTTTTTTTGTAAAAGCGACTTTTTCTGCGACTTTTGGAAAAATCCCAGAGGTAACCCTGTTTCCGACATATGTCCGCCGCGTCTACGAGTTACATGTGTACATAGTCTAGGTATTCGATCAGTTCAATTTTGCAGTACTTTTTCCAATAACTGGCTGCGCACAATGGCGTAGTAGCAGCAGTAGAACGTAGCAATAGCAATGTCAAATTTAAATGTACGTAAATCGTATTGAACGGCTGCAATGTGAAGAAGCAGCTGCAGAATAGAGAGTAGCCAAAGTCGACTCAACTCCAACTTTACGAACGTGCTGAGCTGCAAAAGAACAACAAACCAAAATGGCAGACATGATTATTGTTTGAGTTCAGTGCTGCACGTGCACATTGTATTCGTGTATACTGCTTTGTGAGCTATTTTTTTTTGACATTTACTTTGACATTGCTACGTGCTACTGCTGCTACTACACCATTGTGAGCAGGTAGTAAATCTCGCCGAATGGCGTCAATGGTGGCTTGAATATTGGCTTCCAAACAAACAATGATTTAACATAAAGCTCTTTAAAAAGTAATTCAGAGTCAGACAGAGACAGAGGCGTAAAGTCGGTCGAACGAGGGGCCAGAGGCCAGGTAATAGGACCACTTCTGGGAATAAAGTTGTCATACAGTTTGACATTCTCAACTGCTAAACAATAAACAACAACCATCGAAACTTTTCATGCAGCTAAAAAAACACAGTTTTGTTGAATAGAAATGGACCACGCACGCTTCCTGGTAGGTAATCTAAATTTCGAAAAGACAAAAAAAATAAATGAAGTTTTCTTAAAAGAACATTCTCTTAATACATATATTTAATATAAAAGTTGCATCAAAACCGTTAAATGTTAGAATCGCATTTGAGCAAATTAGACAAAACTGAACAAAATAATGGCTTAAATTGATTGGTTTGTTAAAACCTGATTTTCATTATGAAAATTCAATACAAAATCCATAAATGCCATAGGTTCGTTCAATTATTAGTTTTTTTCAGAATTCGTAAGAGCTATTTACGAGCTAATTAAAATGGAAAAAAAATATTCTTGAAAAGTACCACTTGGAGCCGGGCTTAAACGAATTTAAAAAAAAAAACTCTAGCTTGAAGTGAAAAAGTGCGCATACGCACAGACCGACCAACCGAGGGACAACATGGCGAAAAACGCTTTCTTGAGCTTCCCTATCATCGTAGTGTCGTGTTTGATTATAACCTCGATTTAATTTTTCTACACGAAACCAATTCTTGCCCCATAGTGCTGGTTAAAATAAGTCTATAATATTAGATACGATGCGCCTGTTTACCTACATGCCATGAGAACAGTTGTGTTGTTAACTTGGTGATATAATTTTACTTAACAATATAATAATAGAAAAAGGTAAATTTATAAAAATATTGAAGAATTTTATACTCGTTTCGAAGATACACACAATAAATACATATCATGGTATATAAGGCACAAACTGTAGGGCTAGGCATTCGTATTCAGTAATTTTAGGCAGTGAAAACTATGAAATTCGCTTTAGTTTTATTGATCGTATCGGTCGTTCTTGGCTGTGTTCTCAGTTGCCCTGATAAAGAATTCGCTGATTTCAAGGCAATACAAATAAATTAATAATTAAATAAAACTTTTGTTTAATAGTTCTAACATATTTTCTTTTTTTCTTTCAGATTCAACTCAAAAAGAATTATGCAACTGAAGAAGAAAACATTCGCCGCAAGGAAATTTTCTGTGAAAATCTTGGGCACATCAAAGAACACAACGAAAGATTCACAAAGGGTCTTTCTTCATATATTCAAGGTGTCAATGCTTTCACTGATATGACCCAAGAAGAAATCAGAAGTATGATGGGAATAGTTAAGCATAAAGATAATTTAAAAAAAATCGAAATAAACGTATGTTGACTTTAATATAATAATCTTTCATTTGGTTCATTATTTCTTAAAAGAAGTCAAAGTTAAGGACGCGGTGATAAGCTTTCTACTTCCCATGGTATTTACGCTCAGAAGATCCAACCCCAAAAAAGAATTTATAAACTTTATGAACCGGTTAAAAAAATTAAACAAAAATGCACAACAATCTTCGGATTAACAAACCAAATACACTCAAGACCCCATCCCCTCGACCACAAGTGCATATATTTGGAACATGCAAACATTAAACAGGACGAGCAAAGCTGCAAACCTAACCGAGACCCTCTACAGCTCCAAAGACGACGTACAGCATTGTATATATAAACTATAGTATTACTACTTGAAGTGCGCAATCTATCGACAAACCTCGACAAGCTCTAGAATACCATTGGAAGCAACAATAACAATTTCCACCATTTTAATTGTTGTTGTTGCCTCATATGATATTCTAGAGCTTAGTTTTTCGTCGATAGATGGCGCACCTCAAGTGGTAATACTATAGTTTACACATACAATGCGTACAGTTTTCCAGACAATGCACAAAAATGTTGCCTTCTACTAGGGGGAATGCCACATTAACGTGAAGTCGGTCTGGATGCGGTTTCGCTTTAAGAGCAATCGAGGGAGAAATTACATCTTTGGCCTTCCCACGACACCACTTTCGTTAACGGATTTAGGATAATCGCTTTCGTAGCGAAAAAAATGGCACACGATTCTCACGCCTCGACCGCCTTGAACCTTACAAGGATGTTGACGGAATCATTGTATAGACCGGCAATCGATGTTAATCATCTCAAGAGACTGCTTTGACCGTATGATTATTGTGATGACAGTCAAGACCTTTAAAGAGGGACACTGGTACCAGTCAATCTTAATGACAACCACGTGTTGTATCCGCCCGTAAAACTGATATCAAAACAGCCATCGCTAGATCAAAAATCAAGAATTCAACGGGACCCGATGGTTATCAAGCGAAAGTTTTGTACTCGCTGGAAATAACCTGGCTAGGAACGTAGACTCCTCTGTAAATTATTGTTGCTGGGGAGTACCTTTGAATCAGCAGCAAACAGAATGGAACTAATTTTGAACAAGGAAGATATGAACTTTTCCAGATTCGCTTAACACCCTAGACTAGTTGATTTTCTCGATATAGTGACTTAGACGCCAGTGCTGATATGTACATATGTTCCCAAAAGGACAAACATTATCAAACCGTTCATGGTTTGACTTGAACTCAAAAGGGGCTATTATAATGTGCGAGAGAGGTAAGTTTCCGACGTTACAAATCCAACCCTTCTGAGGAAACCGACAAATTTCAAACATGCTATAGAATGGCTTGTAATGCCAACAACCACAAAACCGAATTTTTATATGAACAAAAAATATATAATAATATGTCCAGAAGGTAGTAAACATTTTTGGTCATTTGCACCACAGTTTTCTACCAATTTAACACTACCACAGAGTGACATGACCTCTCATGTTCTTGTGAGTTGCAAGAGTCTTACGCTCTCAAGTACAGCAGGATCCATATATCGCACTTTGTGGTGGACTAAAAACAATTCGTGACAGCAAACTGTTTTACGAATAAATCAACTTGTTTTTGGGAGCTGTCAACGAACGTCAGAACCGATTAATTTGTGGAGTTTCTTACGATTTTTACAAATACCGCTTAAGAAAAAATTGTTGAGACCGTGTCCCAACAGTTAATTTTCTCTCATCGCATAGCCACACGCTTCTCAATGGGCTTTTTCCATAAACTGAGATTTTGTAGGAAGAGAAATTGGATGAATAGATTCGCCGTGCCTATAGATGTTATAATACATTCTAATGATGTGCATATCAGGGTTAGAGTTCGGAAACAAGACTACGATGTATACCAAATGACCTCCAATATCAGAGAGTCGTGTTGGCTGGACTACAAGCATATACTATACATATCTCCCTTTGGGTGTTGCCTGTGCGAGAATATTGAAGCCACGTAGAATTGTACACAATAAAATCACCCGTAACGACGATCTCATTGTGAGGATATCGGGAGACAAATCTTTGGATGGAATCACACAGCGCATCGAATTAGTGATAAGGCGATAATTTTGATTGTTCTTTCAAAGTTCTGTTTACACGATTTCCGTGAAAATTTTAGTGCTTAGTTAATAATTTTGCTCAGTTAGAATATCAGACGAAATCAACACTTTTTGCTGCCTTCAGCAACACTTCTTTTAACATCCCCGTCTTCCATATGATACTTAACTAAAACGAATCAAAAAATGCTTATTTTCAAGCTGAATAAAGAGCCATCAAATCAGAGCGCATGTCCTGTAATAAGTAAATTCCATGAATGAAATCATTTTCGTTTCGGTTTCTTGATTCTTGATGAAACGAATTCCTTCTCGTTTGATTGTATTCTTGCCATTGCACCCACAACTTTCAAATATTGTCCAGCTGCTATGTTAGGGAGCAATGTTGGAACAGAAATAATAGACATGCGCCCACCTGGAACACTGTAGTTTTGTGTATTTTCAGTTCTCGTTCTCAATCTCAGAAATTTCTATTTTATTTGATTTTCTATTAAACTTCAACGTTTGGCACAAAAAAAAAAAAAAAAAAAAAAAAAAATACATAAGAAACACCCAAACCAAACTATTCTCGCATACAAAGTATTTGGTTGTGTTGGTATATAATTGTGTTTGACAGTTGTTGTAGTGGGTGGTTTTAAAGTCAAAAGACCAAAACGCGACTTGTAGCGGGTTGCTATAGAATATTCTTAAAGGCCTTTCCACAGAGAGTCCTAGAGTCTAGAGTAAAATATGAAGAGAGAGAGTTTTGAGTTTTATTTCGAAAACTTTAGCTCACTTCACAATTCAGAATTCAGATCCTTCTATAATTTTTTTTTTTTTGTGATTCAGTATAGAACAATCAATTGTTCGGCACACGGCTGCATAAAGGATAGCACACAGTCGGACGCGTGAATATAATTTATCTATTTCAATTATTTTATTTATCTGCGTCGTCGACGTCGACGAGAAGAGAAATCAATTTTAACTATTCCAAAAGCTACTCGAATAGATACCTTAACTAATTCTGAGAAATAGATAAAAGTTTCTTCTAAGGAATACACCCACGAAAAAAAGGAAATTTGTTTAAGTGCATGTGTACCCAAAGTTGATTTAGTGTACATATTATACAGCAGTGTTATATTAAATTTTAAAGCTGCGAATATAAAAAAGATATAATAATAATAAAAAAAAAACAAAAGGGAAAAAGTAGTTTAAGGGAAAAGTCCTTGAAAGGAAAATGTGTCATTCCAATGGCATTCCATTTTCCTGTTCGCGATTCAATCATTTGAATATCAAAGTGATAGTGTCTTGAATATTTCGGAGGGCAGAGCCTTTCCTTGTTTTTTTTTGTGTGTGTTATTTTTTTTCTAATTTTTTATTTGAAAAGTCCTTTGGCTAGGATGAGATATTGGAAAACATCAGAGATCTATCGCCCACAACTTACCACCACCACAATAACCACCGTAGTCGCCTTAACCGTCGTTTTCGTCGTCGTCGCCGCCGCCGCGCCCACCATTATCAAAGCTTCATCACATGCAGCAACGACAATGTAGACATCCTTTTTTGTTTGTTGTTGGTTCTTTCTCGTTCTATACATTTTTACCCATACCCATATAGCCATATAAATGTGTGCCCGTGGGTATAAATGAATTATGCACATTTCTGCATATTTACAGGTATTCATAGTCCTGTGACCCACTAAAAGTTTTTTGGATCATCATCGGTGCGATACATTTTTTGTCGGTTGGTTTTTTGTCGTTTTTTCATTTGTCTCCGAAGTGTTTTTTTTTTATCTTGTCTATCTTTTTCGCTTTTGATTGTGCTGTTGTTGTCGTTCTCACTCTCTTTGGACAATTTTGTAGGACAAAAAAAAAAACATGGATTTAACTGGCAAATCAGAGAACGAAAACGAACCCATAATAAACTGTCTACTTGGCAAGGACATTTTATCGATACATTCCTATTGAACGGAGGATATAGAGATAGGAATAGGATATCAATCGTGAATCGCGTGAGGCATGAAGTTCGATGCAAGTGTTTTAATTTCTCTGCTTCTTGTTTCTTGTCAATCAAGTGAATAATGATGACTTCTGAATCACGGTAACAGTGTTCATCGGATTAAAAGTTTCCTTCAATGGAGTGGGAAAAACATTTGCAAAATTTTTAAATAACACAATATCAAGGAAAAAAAAAATAGGAAGGAAATTTGAGTCCAACCCCCTTCGGGAACGTACAACAAAAATGCTACAACAAGAAATAAACGAATCAGCCAACCACCTACATCAATACCTTTCAAATTGAGAGCGAACGTGTTCGGTGGAGAAAAAAATTACTAAACGAACAAACCCCCCATTTCGACGAACGAAGAACTATTCAAAAATTTTCACTTTTATTCACTCACAACACACTCAATCAACAAATCCTAAACCACCCACACGTTGCTTGCAACTCTCCCTCTTTTTCTCTATTTCCTTTATCACTTTCGCGTTGTGGCAGTGATACGACCGACGACGAGGAGCGAAGACTACCGTGTGTATCTGTCAAATTCTTAGCTTACTCTCTTGCTCTCTCACTCTCTCTCTCTATCTGTCAGAATCAGAAGACAGAACACAAAAAAAGTATCTATTGAAAAAATAACACACGAATGTTGCAAGAGATATACGACACAGAGTGCTGTTGCAATTTAAATGGGGATGCTGCGGACACATGCAATTTCGAACTGGACGCAATCATTCGCAACAAATACACCTGCAATAAAAACAAATACAAAGAAAGCAACAAACAACGTCCCATTGACAAAGCATACTTTTGTCGAATACAGCTGCTGCTGTTGTTGGTGCTGTCAAAACTGCTGTTTAAATTTCTGTCATCTGCAACTGCAACTGCAACTACAACAATTTCCGTCATTATTATTAACACCTGTCATTGTTGTCATAATTTTTATTGTTCTTTCGACAAATTTTCACCTGAATCAACTAGCAGCAGAAGTATCAACAATCTCATCTCATTCAAAATTTCCTGTTCCTGGATTTTGTCTGGTTTTGTCAGCAGCATCATCTGTCATAATACTAGCAGTTATTGCAGTTTACCTTTGCAACAACAATACGACCACCTCCGCAACAACTACAACTACAACTACAACCAGCAACATCAACAAAACCAATACAACTAGCAGCAGTTACAGTTATCGTTGCCGCCGCCACCACACTAGAAGAACCTTTACCACCACCTCAGCAGCATCAGAAACAGCACCAGTGTCAGTGGCAGAGTACCACCACCAGGGGCGCCACAAGCAACAACGAAGGAGCATCTTCTTCTTGTTCTTCGTTGCCGTCGTCGTCGTTGTTGTAGTCTTGTGTGGGGTGGTGTGGGTCGTCCGGTCTGCTAGATTTTGACAATAATGAGGAGTGGCAGTTCGGAATTATTACTCGAACAGCAACAACAAGAGCTACGGTTACGTAAAAAACGAGAACTGGCTCCGAAAAAGAAAAATGGTAATCGTCGTTTTCGGTCGTGGCGTGAACGTGTTAAATTTTACGGGACATCGACATTGGCCTTCTTCTCGGTAACAGCTGGTGCGTCGCTGCTGTTCTTAGTGCCATTATATGTTGATCCAGCGATATCGACAATAAGCCACGACTTCATCGACTCACCCACACTGTGTACAACTGTGCGCCGCGAAGATCTAATCGGTATCTTCAATTGCTCGTGGAGTTCGTGCCGCGAGGGTTGCACTTCGGATTTGTATAAGTGCGTCCATATATATGTGACGTTTATCGAGCAAAATATCACCATACCGGAGAATATGACCGATTTTAGTAATTATACCGCCGAAATGGAGCAATCCGCCGAGGCGACACTACTTGTTAATATAAAGGGCTGCGGTTATCCGCCCACAGTGACGTGCAAGGATTTCAATGGCTTCTATGGGCTCGAAGGGGCTATATATCCGTGTTATTATTCGCGAAAGAATAAGACCGTTGTATTGACGTCCTATAATCATGAAGACCAGGTCCAGGTGATAGTGAATTTTTTTTTCGTGCCATTTATTGTTACTGTTGTATCGTCAATAGCGCTGTGCATAATGCATTGTGATTGTACGTGTAAAAAGGACCGCAGCCATAGGCGGAATCGTCAGCCGCAATGTCGGCGACCAAGAATTGAGAATTTAAGGTAAGTTTTTTTTTTTGTTTTTGTGTTACTTCCGCGAAAAAAAATATTATATTTTGTTTGGTCACCACCTGATAAGGATGTGTCATATGTAGGGCTTTTTTTTTTGACAACTCATCCTGAGGGTATATATTATGTATTTAGAAATACACCTCGCACGTGTATACATATGTACATATGTACATATGTCATTTAAGGGATGGTTATGGTGGCAACGAGCCTCTTGTGTTCTTGGAAATGTGTTTGTTCCATTTGAATAATTTCTTATTTACCATGAGTTTTGTGAATTTATTTGGAGGATTTAAAAAGGAAGGGCATTTAATTTTAATTAATTTTGGTCCTGTGAACTTTACAATTTAATATTTTTGTTTTCTGAGCTTTAAACAGACAATTGAAGTCGAATTTGTTGCAGTTGTTGTTGTTTGTTTTGTTTTTTGAAAATGGCTGGGTTTAAAAATTAAAATTAGAATATGTAAAGTGGATCCTGTATTCATGTTTCGAGGATTGTAACATTTGGTGTCTTTTTTACTAAATAGTAATAGTGTTCCATATTTTCGGTTTCAATGCCTACTCCTCTAGCTTAGCATGGAATATTTAAGGCATTTTATGACATTGTAGGTATATATTTTATAAATGTAATTTTTTTGTGAAGCTATTAGGTATACTGAAGTTTACTCAGCCTACTAACATTTTAAATATTAAATCATTTTGTTCCTCTATCACTTGTCAACGACTTAACGGATTTGAATGAAATTTAGTACAGTTCAATTCATGAGAACTGTGGAATAACACATAATGTTACCTATGTAAAGGTGTTTTTTTTTAGACGTGTGGTTTTCAATCTGGCAATACTTTTTTCGGAGCTGGTATTTTTGACAGCTGCCACTTCATTTATGCTCGGTTTGGTTTTCCATTTCATAATGAATAGACTAAGGTACTCCTGAAGAATGATTGCAAATTGTGCAAATTTATTACCAAAATAATGGTTCGGTTCGCACGACACTCGCCGTGGCTCTATTTTCTCTATTTCTTTACCATGAGTTAATCTTGTACTTTTTACTGTTCTCACTGTTCTTACTGACAAATGAAGTTTAGATATTGGAAAGGCTAATGTGTGAATCAAGAGATCTGTGCATCAGTTGGCACGGTAAAAAATGAAGGCAGTACAACTTCTTTGTTGAATTTTTCAACACCTTGAAATCAACAGACCTCCCTTCTCCTAAGGATTGGCGTCCCAAACCTGCTACTGATTTGAAATCTTGTTGCACCGATATTAAGCAATACCACCAGGCTACTTGCCTTGATGTTGTGAGGAATATCATAAAGGCAACTGTTTTTGCCGGAGGGCCTAGGGGATAAAGCGCGTTGATTCTTGATTCCCAATTATTCGCCATTTCAATTTAAAAGAGTAAAATATTTAGTAAAGCTGGCATTCATACAATGACCATTAATAAGTGACAGTACCAATCGCTGAAAGTGGCACGAATTCATAAGGACCGTTCATGCTTCCCACACGGTCAGCTCTCTTTATCTATGTAGGTAGCTGAAGAGTATCGATTGCCAAAAACATAAACATAGTAGTGGAAACTATCAATCCTTCAATGTAGTGTGCTAGTGTGAAATACATATCTTCTCTAATATAAATAGGCAAGCAGTTTTTTTTGTGGTACCAATTGCGAGGTGGTTCTGGTTACCCAACCGATTGAGATATTATATATATCGTTGGAAAGGTATTACTAAGTAGGTGTGCTGGGAATATTGTTTTGTATGTTTGGAAAATACGAGTGAAAATGTGTTGTTTTACCATTTTTTCGTATATAAATTCGCTGTGAATTTTTTTCCCACAGCTTTGGGCATTTCAATGGCCGAATTTTGGCCACTGGCATTGGGCGATTATAGTTTATAGAAATATTTCATTGGCGCAGGTAGATTTCAGCAGCCTGTGGTGGCCATGTTGTTTAGCTGACGTTTGTCAAATCTGTAGTTTATTATTCAGTTACTGGATGCCAAATAGTTTACGACTGTCCGACCATATTTTGGGGAGATGATGGGACCAACGACCAATACGATACGAAAACACTCTGCAAGACTTGGCTTGCTTGCAATCGAACTTCTCAGAAGCATTCTCCTTTGCACATGCCCGTCATTCATTATCTTAATTTTTTTGGAGAGAATTCTTCAACAATGACTAAGCTTTTATGTACCTATGTACCTATATAATGTCTGGCTCCAAATATTGCAGCGTTTCAATTCTTCCATCAGCGTAGGGCAGCAACAAGATCTTTCCAGCTATACCGATTCGCCGCGACTGGCCTTAGCTGTGGCCATGATTGTATTTCTTGAGATTTAGCTTCTTAAAATACTGTTGATCTCCAAGTTGTGTCTGGTCTTGCGAAGCGTCTTTTGCGTCTATTACCCTGAGGATTCAATTATAAATATCGTTTCGCTATATTTGCGTCAGGTTTCTTTGGGGTATGGCCTATCCAACGCTGCTTACCTTTTATGATGTGCACATCCAGTTTTCTCTGTCCGGTCGATGTGGTTTGCGGCCACCGGATCTTCAGAATGTAACGCAGACAGCGGTTAACGAAGGCAGAGCTTTTAAATGTTTCAGAGGCGTTCAACATCACAGATCTTACGTTGGATTGGAAGAGTTTTAATTTGGTGCGTAGTGATATTTTTTTGGAGTTCCACACAGGAGAAAGTATTACAAATGCAAACTACGGGCTGCGTTTATTCTATTGTTAACATCCAGGTCCCTTCCGCCATCGAGTGCTACATATATAACTGCCCAGATAATCAAACTGCGTAACCTCCTCTATGGTTGTCCGCCTAAGAGTAATTTGGTAAGGGTAATTCACATGTGTTCAACGCATGATTCACCACTGCCAAAACCCACTCAGTGTTGGACTTAACCCTCTCGAGAGTAATGGTTGCTTTACAATAACTCCTTCTTTCCAGTTACTTGAGTAGTTTCCGTCTTCCAAACAGCGTGAAATAGTTTGACCAAAATACCGGAAGCTGCTTCAGGGTCTTCTTTAAGGAACTCTACAGGTATCTACACATCAAATCCAGCTGCTTTGTTTGAATTTAGAAGATGAATCGCATTACTTATCTCAGTACTTGTTGGCGGCTGGCGTCAATACCCCAAGAAGACCTGCGTATTCATTGCGGATTCAAGTCTACGTTGTGGTCGTCAATAAGCAATGCAGTTGGTCTTCTATCTTCACTAAAAAATTTGAACGGTAACAAATCTAAAACGGGATGGTTAGTGTAATTGCTATACTCTGCTGTCCAACAATATCCTTAGTGATTTTATACAGTTCCCTAGCGTTCCCTCTTCCTGCAGCATGGTTTTCATTTTCCGCAAGGCAAGTTTGTCTACCCTTGTTCTCTTATCAGATCTCACACACATATTTTATGAAACGAACTATCCGTACAACCATTTAACCCTGAGCGCCATATTCTGAATTGATCCCTATACTTTAAAAGACCCTCGATATGCGATTTTGTTCCAAGTGTCTTGGGATATCCAAGAATCTCTCGCTCTTGTCTGTCTTGGTACAGTTTCAGTTCCTTCAGTTTCGGCTTCTGCTAAAGTATTTCTGTATTTCCTCGAAATTACGTTGATGGTGGACTTCATTTAACTGCTGAACAAGCTTTTCTCATTGCTCGATCGCTCATTGTAGAGATAGCAGAACGCTCTAGTTTTCCACCTGAGCCAAGACCTCCGTTTTGAGTGGGATTTCTCTCAAGCTCGAAGTGTGCGCAATCAAGATTTCTCTGCTTTGACTAGAAAATCCCTTTTACGCCGCCCTATTTTGACAATGTACTCTAATCACATTTCGCACACAACAAATACGCCCCCAAGATGGTTATCCATGCGATATAAGAAAAAACCTCTCCCCTCGCTCGCTGAATAAATCATTTACTTCAATTAGCTCCTCAAAATACCTTTGAGGCAATTTTAATTGCACCTACAAAGTCATGTGTGTCCTTTAACTAGATTTCTAAAGTCATAATTGTCGCGTAGAAAAAACAAAAACATGGAACAACAATAAAAAAATAAAAAAACACATAACAAATAATTAGTCACTAAACCATTTAAAAGTGCGGTTGCCGTTGCATGCAAATGGTTGCACGACTATAACGTGAACGTCCTCGTCGTTGTCGTAGTTCCCAGTCCCACCGGAATAAGCAAGGAATGCTAAACGATAAATAGGGGTGCTGGCATATCACTTAAGGGCATCGTTTAACAAATACGAGCAGCAAATCCAATAGTTGTTGTATTTGTGATGACTATGAGTATGGAAAGTGCACATTGCACAAATGCACATATATGGAGCTGCCACTTGAATACGAATTAAGTGGAATTAGCTGCTTCTGGAAGGAATGCATTCTTCTCCTGATACACAACGGAATCCAATATTTTCTGCATTCGAATGGTGTGTTCATTTTTAGTTATTCTTATTAGGCTATATAGGCACCAGGCGCAGCTACCTCTGACTGGCTTTATACTAGTACCTATGTATGTGTGTTATTAAAAGAGGACTCGTATTTTTCGTGCCTCAGCATAACACGTGAAACGAAACGTGCGGTATGCTGTATGCACCATCGTTTTATTGGCCCAGGCCTAGGCCCATCACAAAGCAAACTTTTAGCCGGATATTCCAAATTGAATTGACGTTTATTAGTTCGGCTTATTTGCTAAGTCTATTATACAAAGTTCTTGCTTCCTTTTCCAGATACAGTTTGTAGTTTATTATAGGAACACCAACACCGAGACCTATAAAGACAATAATTGCATGTCACTGTCGATTAGGAGGAATAATGATTGCGTGTGCTAAAAGTTTAAATGTTATTTGGCCAGGTTGGAGGAGCATTTTTAAGGCTTTCTTTTTATTTTTCTTCTTCATTTGTTTAGAAGTTCAAGTTGAAAATACAAAACCTTAACAAGTTTATATTATATAAAAAATGTTCTTGTTCATATAACGGCAAACAAACAGCTCGATTAATTTATTGTATGGGGCAAGAAGGAAACGTCATGTTTCGGAACCATGTCAGGCAAATAAACCTTCATCCCCCAACTCCTGTGATCCTGTGACATGATTAATGGAATGGATTTCAAAATGGGCACACAGAGAATGTTTGAACAATTTAAAATTCCCAAAGGAAGATACGGGTTTTCCGGATGAAAATAAATATTTTCTTTTTTGTGCCACTATACTACTTTGCATTTTTCTTGTTCTTGTATATTGTGTATTTTTTGGGGAACTTGTATCGAACCTACATACAATATAGTACATATTTATATATATTATGTTTTTCGGGGTGGCTTGTAAGTTCGCATAGGCAAATCCAATAGCCCCGTCATTTAAACAAACGTAAGTAAGGCCATAGAAGGGCAAATAATTCTCTAAAATGTAGAAAAATAAATTTATTTCATCCAATATATCTTGTTTTAACATTCCAAAAGATGTTCTTTTAATTTCCAAAAATATCATAGAAATGAATTAATTATTTGAAGAAAAAACAAATCAATCGCTAGGACGAAGGAAAATGCTTTGAAAACCTACATCCAACACAAATGTAAATATTTGTTTGTATTTATATAAGTGAAAAGCCTTACTTCATTCCTGAGTTTAATCACATATAGGGACACAAACAAAATTGATTAATTTGCTATGTATGGCATGTATGCCACCTCGATGGGAGATCAAGTTTGTTTGGATACAGATTCGCTGCCAGAGGAAGACTAACACTAAGGCAAAACGTCTTGAGGTTTCGCGGATTCAGCGAGTGTGACAACGATCCGTACAAATAATGCCAAATTGCACAACCTAAGCCTCTTAGTCGCCTATGCCCCTTACTTACTTACTTAAGGTGGCGCAGACAGTCCATTGTGGACCACGGCCTCAGCCAACAATCCTCGCCAGCTAGGCCGGTCCCTAGCCAGTAGCCTCCAGTTGCGCACACCAAGTTGGTTGAGGTCGTTTACCATTTCTTCGCGCCACCTTGGATGGGGTCTTCCAGAACTTCGTCGGCCCTCCGGGTTGGAATTGAAGACTCGTCGGGCAGGAGCGTTTTCGTCCATACGCTCCACATGACCCAGCCATCTAAGCCGCTGAATTTTCAGCTTCTTAACCAAGTCAATGTCGCTGTATAGCCCGTACAGTTCGTCATTGAATCTTCTCCTCCATACTCCATTGATACATACAGGCCCAAATATCACCCGAAGAATCTTTCTCTCAAAAAGCACCCCAGCCTGTATTCATCCCATTGTGTCAGTGTCCACGCTTCTGCCCCATACAGCAGGACTGGGATAATAAGGGTCTTGTATAGTGTCTCCTTGGTCCTTTGAGAGAGGGCTTTACTACTAAGATGCCTTCTACTTCACCCGAGGACAGCATATACTTTGTTTTATCTTCATTTACAGCCAGACCCATTCGAGCCGCTTCCACTTCAATACTTGCGAATGCTCCACTGACAGCGCGCTTCGTTCTTCCAATAATGTCAATATCATCAGCATAGGTCTTTGTTAAGAAAGCTCCTGAAAAAAGTCGTTTTAAAGTAATAAAATTTCATTAAAGTGCTTCAAAAATATTTCGAATTTGGTAACTAACCAGTGTGCTTCCACAAAAAAATCAAAACAACTGAGTAAGTTTATGCTATTAAGCTAAAAATAGAATTGCCTAGTTTGCATGTAAAGTTAACCTCACTAAATGAGCAAAAGAGGTCTGCTTGAAATATCAGCCGAACAACAACGAGAAGAAAAGCGCATAAACATATCACCAACAGTATCTTCCAAACCTACAATGACCGCCCCCAACAAAATTACTACAGAGAATCTTGTGCAGATTCTGCGTGACAACAACAAGGAGCTTTGCCAACAGCTGCCTTCGAAGGCCGACTTTCTGGAGCTCCACGCCGAAATTATGGGGTTGAAGCAGGAGAACGATCGCATCTCAGCTAGAGTTCTTGAGTTGGAGAGAAAAAACAATTTGCTCGAAGACCAATTTGAAAAATTACTGCAAAAAGGCACGGAGTCTAATGTCGTGGTACATATGCCGGCGGTTGGAGATGCTGATTTGACTGAGAAAGCTAAATCAATTTGTGCTGGCTTGCTTTCATCTGCAGATGTTTCCGATATTGATTACGCGCGTCCAATATCAGCTAAAGATTCCCGATCAGCAATAATAGTTGTTAAAATGAAAAGCCGCAATGCAGCATGGACAGTTCTTAAGAATGCGAAGGATTTAAAGGGATCTCAAATTTACATTCATAAAGATCTCCCATACAAAATGCGATGCAGACGAAGCCATTTGGTCCCAATCCACAGGTGCTTGCGTGCTAATTTTCCACAAGTTAAAGCTATGCTCAAAGACGATAAGCTTGCCATATCCGACAAGCTTTTCACCTGGGATTTAGAGCAGGGGCTAAAGTGTGGTACTCTTGATCCTAGGGAGGCATTAAAAACAATATTCGGCAGTAATTGTTCGATTTTAAATAATTTAGAAACTTTTATGGATGAAGTGCACAAAGTAAACAAAGTAAGAAATGTCAACGTTTATGTCAGTCCCAAAACGTCAAATGGGAATGTACACGAAGTTAGCAACGTTTCACCACATCAAAATGTGAAAGCATACGCTGTAAAGCTTTTGGGTCAAAACACAAGCATGAGTGCGAGAGAATGATGCGATCAAGTCTACCAGAATCAAATTAATACTTTAGATTTAAGAATATTAGGATATAATATATCAGGGCTAAAAAATAAATTTTTTGTTATGAATTTCTTTAGTTACATTAAAAGCTTTGATATATTTTTACTTGTGGAAACGCATGTGTTAGATAATGAGATAGAGAAATTTGAAGGTATTTTTAATAATTTTAAGCTAAAATGGGTGCCAGCGGTGAAAACAAATACGTATGGGAGAGGAAGTGGAGGACAGCTTCTTGGTTTCCGAAAAAGACTTTGTGGATTATCCTTAAATTTTGTGCAAAGGGAAGGAATTAATATATTGGAGGTCACGTATAACGGTTCGAAAGTGTATATCATTCCTATATATCTAAATTGTAATCACTGGCAGAGAGATTTCGACAAACTATGCGACGGACTTTCATCCTTAAACTCCGGGGATCTATTACTTGTCGGTGACTTTAACGCCAGGATTGGCTGCTCACAGAATAGCTTTTTAAGCGGACCTTAACTACATTCCACATCGTCCGGACCTACCTATTTTGTGCGATATTTGCAACCTCAAGGAAAGAGAAGATATTTATCATTTTATTGCCAGATGCCCGATTCTAAGTGAATTTCGAGTCAGATTCTTCGGTAAATCCATAATGAATATGAGCGAAGTTTTATGTATTTTGAATGGAAGTCTTGGTTGGGAGAAATTGTATAAATACACAACGATGGCACTGAATTATAGAACCCGAATAGTCGAAGGCGACTTTTAAATTTTATTTTAATTTTCTATTTTAGTAAGAAATGTATAATATTGTTATAATGTCATTCTGGTAGACGGCTTTAAGCCAAACCATATTAAACTATGAAATTTATTGTAGATATAATTGAAATATTATAAATAAAGTTTCTATAACTAACTCATCAGCATAGCCAAGTAATCGAACGGATCTAAAAAAAAATCGTACCGCTGGTGTTGACATGCGAGTTGCGTACGATTGCCTCAAGAATGACGTTGAAGAGGTTACATGACAGCGCGTCACCCTGTCGTAAGCCTTTCTCGACATTAAATGAGTCGGTGGTGTTCTTACCAACCTTGACGGAGCAGCGCGAGTTCTCCATAGTCATCCTGCACAATCGAACGAGTTTGGCAATGATGCCAAGAGTGACATGGCTCTGTATAGCTCGTTCCTGTTTACGCTGTCATAAGCGACTTTAAAATCGATAAAGAGGTGGTGAGTATCGATCTGAAATTCTTGGGTCTTTTCCAAAATCTGCCGAAGTGTGAAAATTTGGTCAACGGCTGACTTACCGGGCCTGAAACCCCACTGATAGGGGCCAATCAGTTCACGTGCGAAAGGGTTCAGACGTTCACACAGAATGGCCGACAAGATCTTATAGGCGATATTTAGGAGACTTTTACCTCTGTAGTTGGCGCAGCTTAGAGTATCTCCTTTCTTGTGGATAGGGCACACAATGCTGCGGTTCCATTCGTCAGGCATACTTTCATCCGACCAGATTGTACAGATGAGTTGGTGTATGCTCCTCACCAAGTCATCTCCCGCTGCTTTGAAGAGTTCAGCCGTAAGGCCATCAGCTCCAGCAGCCTTGTTGGACTTTAGTTTAGATATTGCTATTGCTATAGCCCATGCCCCTTAAGAAGAGAAAAACCAAAGTAAGTTTCTACGACTAAAAAACCAATATGAGCAGTGCCCGAACAACATAAAAATCCTCTTGGGAGGCTTTAACGCCAAAATTGGGAGAAGGAAAATCTTTGGTATGACGATCGGAAAACATAGCCTAGACGAAACCACTTCCGATAACGGACTCCGGCTCATAGATCTTGTAGCTCGAAAAAATATGGTGCATAAGATTCTCGTGTCGCGAAATCCACAAAAGCACGTATCGATCTCCAGATGGTCGAACCTAAAATCAAATCACCCATGTTGCGATTGACGGAAGACATTCCTCTATCATCCTTAATGTCGGTACATTCCGAGGAGCAAACATCGACTCGGACCACTACCTAGTTGGCGCGAGACTTAGAGTACGGATATCCATGGAAGCTCTTAGGGTAACATCAACTAGGCTGATGAAATTCAATTTGGGAGAACTTCAATCGTAATTGAAAGTCTCAACCCAGGCTCAGGTAAACAAATCCAAAACGGAAGCATAGATACAAATCATGGCTCCAGAAAGATAATTAAACGACCAGAAACTCTACATGAGCAAAAGACGAGTGAGAAACAAACAAAATTAAGTTAAGGATATGCATAGATGCTTTACCCCAGTTCCCAGTAGCCTAAACAGACTTCCCTACAAGAGAATGCTGGATGGAAAACAGGGTCATAAATGAAAATCACGTTTCGGTCTTCACAGACGGCTCCAAAACGGAAGATGGGGTAGGGTCTGGTATCTTTTCAGATAACCCACCCATAAACAAGTCACTAAGGCTTCCAGACTTTTGTAGTGTTTTCCAAGCGGAAGTGCTTGCAGTCTGTGAAGCTGCCAACCACCTATTAACGTGTGAACTGGAAAATAAGAATATTGATATTTTTATCGACAGCCAGGCGGCAATAAAAGCCATATCCTCTATCGTTACAAAATCCAAACTGGTCGATCGTTGTCGAAATGAATTGAAACTACTCAAAGTAAAGAATCCAGTAACCCTTCGATGGTTCCCGGGACATCGTGACATACACGAAAATGAAATGGCTGACCAACTGGCCAAAACCGGTTCATCTCTCGAACCGATCCAAATGGTAACCTCGATTTACATGCCACTGGAAAGGGAAAAACCTAGAATTCACGATAGTTTTCTCAAAACCGCTTATGACAGATGGTCATCAATCGACACTTGTCGGGTATCGAGGAATCTATGGCCAGAAATTTCAAAGAAGAAAACTGAATCAATACTCATGCTAAGCAGGCCTCAATTATCCCTCCTGGTTGGTATCCTGACGGGTCACAACACGATGGGAACCCACATGAGCAGAATGGGCATCAGCACATCTGACTTATGTAGGCGATGCCAGAACGAAGAGGCAGAAGAGGACGCCTTTCACTTCCTCTGTGAATGCCCCAGCTTAGCCTGAACTAGGAAAGTTAACCTTGGTCAATACTTTTTCAACGAGTTGATCGATGTCTCTAACATGCCACCAAGAAACATCCTGAGATTCATTCCGAACTCAGGTTGGTTCAGGGAGGTCCCCACCACTTAACCCACCCACTCCCCGTCAATCCCTAACCCCTGTTTCTTATCATCACACCCAACCCGGGGAGCACAATGGATCCAACGAGATCCGAGTGGGAAGGTTCGGCTTGCCGTACCATCACCCCACTTATCCTAACCTGACATAAGTCCCATTCCATCAAGATCAAGCTTTTTGGGACGATGAGGAATTCTTAAGAGATGATTCAGTTCATTTAATACCAAAATCAAAGCCGATCAAAACCGAAGCTGAGGTAGGTGACAGGCTAATTCTATTTTTTGTTTTTGTTTTATTAAAGAGTTCCTATCTTGGTTCGAGAGAAACTTGGTGTCCAGATCCGATATCAGCATCCTCTATATGACATCCAATCAGCCCGTAAATCAATCGGTGCTGTACCCAAAAATTCAGCAACTGCCCGTAACTGTTGCTAATCTCTCATGGCAAGCTCCGGAATCGGTGTTATAACTTTACACTACTTTATAAAAAGACAGCTGCAACTCTTTGCGTTTTCTCCAAAGACTTCTGCAGAAGCTGCATAGATGAAAAAGGAGAGGAGGCTATCACACATCTTCACTGTTCATGCCCTGTTCTCTCACAAAGAAGAAAATTACATTTACTTCAAAGATACCAGTGCTCTACCTAACAAACACAGACATTTAGTGGATGTGGATTATATCGCTTTATTGAATGATTACATAGGTTTAATGTCAGCCAACTTAGCTTTACCTAACCTAACGCAGACCATAAATATATTCCGCAATAAATACTTCAAAGAGTCTAATGCAATAATTAAGTATGTATCTTCTGTTTTCGTTTATGAACTTCATTTAGTGCTTGTTTATCCTGAATTAGCCAACTTCATTACCTAGCACAGCTATCTGGATTTAAAGCTACTGAATCAATCCCTTGAAGTGTGCAAGCGAATCTATTCATTTTAAATGACTTTACTATTCACCACAAAGAGCACCGAGTACCGAGTACCTACTTCAAATATGTAATTAATTAACATTAAATTTGAAAAAAAAAAACACCCCTTCACTTTCACATTAACCATTTTGATTCAAATCCCTTTTTTTTGTCCACAAGGGAAAAGGACGAGGTTTCACAAAACGATGAATTATTAAAGTGCTTTCTCAAACATTGCATGTTTTATAACTTAGGGAGAGACTCCTTTTATTTGATGTAAAAGGACATTGGTGAAAGCAATTAAGGTAATATTTTTTTCTTGATTTTCTATCAATGTCCAGAAAAAAAAATGGAAGTATGTATTGGGAGATCAAACCTCAAAAAATTGTAACGGTTAGGGTACAAGAATAATTTATTTCCATCAAGAAATACAAACGAAAGGAAAAAAAAACTACACTCTGTCTCGAAACTTTGTGGTTCGTCGTGCACCATAATTATCTCGTGAACGATGAAAAGGACGACAATTTTGACTCAATATATGGTGTAGCAAAATTTTGTGTTGCGCTTTATTTATGAATGAGAACACGTGCGTTTATTTGTTCTACATTCGATGTCACAAGGATCATAAATCATCCTCTGATGATGATTGTGTGCCTATAAATTTGTATTTTTTTTTTTTTTTTGGTTTCGTCGTCCTTGTGGTAAATCGAATGAAATGGATGTACAACCTACACCTACATAAACATATATAATAAAGAACGGTTTTGGGGCACCAAAATAATATACCCACTCAAATAAGAGGTTAAGTTATGCTGATATATTCATATACGCGCACATACGAAAGACAAGTGAGACGTGTTCGAAATATTTTTGTTTATATTACTTTTGATGGTTTTTTGATTGGTGTTTTGTTCGGATCGCAAAATAGGTACTCGTAGATAACGTTTTCAGTCATCGACTATAGGAGAAGACACATTAAATTAAAGATAGGTGGTTCCTTCGAAGAAAAAACTGAAGCGGATTACTACACAAGATACATGGCGCAAAAAATTTAACGCACGCAGAAGTCTAAAAACTGTATTACATTCGTTAGGTGGCGTTTGCAGTCCATTGTAGAGGTCCAGCCAAGCTGCTTGCTTCCAGTTACAATACAAACACCCAATTGGCTATTGCCTTGGTCGCGATGGCAACTTAGAAGGACCTAGGGTTGCATGCCGTCCTTCATTTGGGAGGACAGCCTTCCTTTTCAATTATTGAATTCCCGTCGAGACGAAAAAAGTGGGTCTGAAAATTCCGTCCGCCTGTCTGTATGTCTGTTCGCATCTCTAGAACTTGAAAGGATGGGCCGATCTGCTTCACATTTGGCAAAGTATTTATTTGGACGTCCAAAAATAACGGTACCTGCCATACAATCGTAAAGAAGAATTTTTTTTTCGAAAACGGCCCCAACGATTTTGATAAAACTTTCGGAATGCTTTTTTGTAGGGCAGTCTATCTTTTGGTTAGAAAAGATTTTTCGAATTTTGTCTTATGACGGTATACGGTATACATAAAACCGGAATTTTTAAGTCAAATTTTCTCGTAAACTTAACATTCGATTTCAATAAAATTTAAAGTACAGGAAATCTTTTATCACCCTATTAATATGGCATTTAAAAATTCTCAAAACCTTTTTTTATTGATTTTGAATAATTTTCTTAGAAAAAAGTTTGGTTTTCGAATTATGTATGTTTGAAACGGGTATATTGAATTTTCGTGACATTATTTTCTCAGATGCAAACTACAAATTGCCATTTGCTTAAATATAAGTACTCGAATAAATTACAAATATTTTTTGGAAAAGTTTTTTAAAAATACCTTTTTGAAAAAAAAAAACTGGTCAACCGATTTTCAATATTTTTTTTCCCAGATCTTAATTTTGTAAAAAAAAAAAGATTTTTTGAATTTTTTTTTTAAATTTAAAATTTTTTATTTTTTTGTTTTTTTTTCAAAAACGGTTTCATCTATTTTTTTAAAATTTTATTTTCTGATAAAAACTACGAATTGCTTGAAGTTGGCATATCAAAAAAATATTTTGAATATAACTTTCGAAAAGTATTTAAAAAACAGTTTTTTGAAAAAAACTGGTCGCACGATTTTGAAAAAAAAATTTCCTGAAAATTCTCAGCAAAACGGAATCAGAAGGCTTACTTCATTTTTTCCAAAAAACCTTTTAACTACTGATTTTTAAGTGATCAATAAAATTTCATATCATTTTTTCCCAGCTTTTTTTCCAAAATCTCAAACCATAAGACCACTGTCACACATTAGAGTAAGTTAGTCCGACCCAGTCGTGCAATTTATTTCTATATGCATTTCTAAGAAAAATAAAGTAGCCTCAGCATTGTATGGAGATTTTTGAGTGATTTTTCGTAGTCCGTCCATTGCACATATATGTGTTACGTCCCTTTCTTAACAAACCCTGCTTTTCTTCGATGTAATTGAAATAACCTTTTAGATCGTGAAAGTTGGCAGTTTTGGATCAAACAAGGGTTTTCAGGTTTAAAAAAGAGAAGTCTCCAAACTTAAAATTAAAATCGCCGAAAAATCGCCAAATTTCAACATTTTCCACTCCAAACATCACCAAACTCAAAAAATTTATTTTCACATAACAAAACATTTGGTGCGTTCTTTTTCTAACCAAAAACAATAAATTGTTGAAGTGGCATTGTTAGGATTTGTTGGTTTTTTTTTTACAAACCATTTAGGAACGATACATTATTGGAATTTGTTAAACTGTCAAACAACCACTTTTAACATTTTTTTGTAATTGGAGAACTAATGAAATTATTCTCCTTCATCGCTCAAAATTGGCGAAAAATCTATTTTAATCTTTGTTGTTGATCACTCAAAGAAAACAAAGACGTTTTTGTTGCTAAAATCGAGTATTTGTAATTTGTTGGTTTGATTTGTATTGAAGACTTGAATAATTGTTTAATACAAAACATTTAATTTTACAGATCAACAATCTCAACTCATATCATGGAAGTGAGTTGGAAATAGTAACAAATCGTAACTATTTGACACTTCAACGTGAGTTTAGGAACGCTGTTATGACGCCATATATTCACAAATTGTAACTAATTTGGATTAAAGGAACGCCTTTTTGTTGACTATTGTTAACAATAATTGTTGACTATGGTTAGGAAACGAACGCACGAATTCAGTTTGACGTACGTCATTTGTCATTTAGAGAGAGAAATCGATCTGAAGTGCCTGCGTTCAAAATTACTGTTTCGATGACTCCATTCAGAATGCAGGAATGAGAAAAACAAAAAAAAAGTATTGAGACTTCGATTCAAAAAATAAAGTCGCCAAAAACGAAGAATATCGCCTTTTAATCATCGCCAAACCGATTTTTGTGTCGCCAAAATAAATTAAAAATCGCCCGTTTGGCGATAAATCGCCACATCTGACAAAAGTTTCATTTTGTCTTCTTTAGTACGGAACCCATTTCTAGGATTTGATGCTGATGACAGTAAGCTCAGCTTCATGTAATATTGTCGAGTGGCAGCTTTCATTGCTCGTAAGGTGCATCAGAAACCATCTTCTGAACAGATATTTGGCATTACTTGAAAAACCTGCGAACGGATCGAAAACTTTGGGTGGGGAATTTCAAGCATCACATAAGAAACATCCTTAGTTCACCTGATCATCACACATTGTTTTCTTTTGTATCTTTTTAAAAATCAACTGATTTGATTGACTTAAACGCAAACGAAAAAAGAAGAAAAATGATTAGTCTTTAAACGAAATATGACCCATTTGCACTTTATTTAACCCTTTAATCGTTCCTTAGACCTTCTCTGACAATCTCAATTCCATTTGCTATTTAAATGAAACTAGCCACTTTCACAATCCAATTTCGATTCCCCAAAGGACTTCCAACTAAACCCCAAGATTATAAATAATAAATTCAACTTCTGCATAATGTGTCTTCTGGACTCTTCCTTCAAATATATCTCTGTCTCTCCATCTGTCCAAATAACATTAAAGTTACTTTATCTTCGTCAGAAGAAGAACTTATAGAGATCTCTTACTACACCTAGTTTTGTAGAAGCAAAACCACATTTAACATCTTCACAGAAGTGTTGTATTCAAATGTCCTTTAAGCACGCTCTACCTAGTACCTTACCTATACAAGAGCATTTTGCATAGAAATGTATTTCAAATTTAATCTGCTTCAAGAAAATCCTTAAATACTGCAAGAATTAATCCTGCTTATCTTTGCTTCTCTCCAATGGAGCACGCGCCAAAATTTCCCTCAAACTCAAAACACATCTGGTCTGATTCCCAGTAGCCTAAATAATACACTTTCGCATTTTAATCCTTCCAACAAGAAGGAGCTAAACGTAAACATGTTCGTCCTTCTTCTCGTCGCAGGACTTGTAAATACCAGAAATGTCTTGCAAAATTGATGATGTACTGTCGGTGAGAAAGCAAAAACATTCATACTCCCTCAGACTTCTCGTCCTGGTCATTTCCGGTCAAAAATGATGATTCAAAGAAGCTCCCTTCGCATCTTCCATCTCCGCATCCACTGCAATACCTTTCTGATTCGAGGACTATTTTGTTTATGTATTTTTGTATATATATATTCAAGCTATAGGAATCCTTGTTCTAAATATATTTTCCATTTGGGGACTGATTTTCCAATTACATAAAAACACCCACACCCATATATTTATATATTTTTGAGAAGACTTTTCTTGATGTCCTTGCCCGTTGTCATCATGGCGGTGAGGCGTGAGGGACAAGAGAACGACAAGTTCAAATGATGAGGAACACCAGATGTGCGTATGAGAAATATCATTTTGTAGATAAACTCCTTCGTCGTCGTCGTTGTATTTGTCGTTGTCATAGTCGATGAATCGAACCGAAACCGACATTCGAATAATTTCAATTCCAACATCTTCCCAGCCACATGAGGCGCTGTCAAAAAGTGTCCTTAATATGCTTCATATTGCATGTTGTATGAAACTGCTGCTACTTCTGCTGATGCTGATATTGTGACACGAGTGTGAGTTTGTGTGTGAGAGAGGGTTGATAGTGGTGCCCTCTGCACTTCATTATACATTCAGCTTGTGATCCTTGAAGAATCTCGCAAGGAGGTCGGAAACAAAAGGACACATACGTTTATCCGACCGAAGTCAACTCAACTATAGTACATTTTATCCTTGATTTGCCTGCTACTGCTGCTGCTGTTTCTTTAGTGAACTACTATCTCAGCACCTCATCCTTCGCCCACCAACTTTGCTGCCTCTTTCTCTCCCTCTCGTCATCGTCTTCGTCTTGAAGGTGACACAAAATCGATTCTTAATATACTTCGTGAACAGCAGTGGCACACTTGCTGCTCTCAGCTGACTGTTGGCTGCAATATTGTTTATGTCAAGAGAAAGTCCTTAAGGCAGGATGCACTGGTAGATAGGCATACCACTTTTTTTTTTTTTTTTTTTTTTTTTTTTTTAATTTTGTCTTCTCATCGTGATTTTAGATTTCAATACCTCAGGCGTTATTCTTTTACGTAAAATCATCTTCAACAGATGAAAACGTAGTATTTTCTTTTCGCCTTGGATTTTTGCTACTCCCCGAGCGACGACGCGTCATTTTGGTCCTTTTAATGGTAAACTGCTTGTGTTTTTATTTTATTTTTTGCTTCGCTTTTTTTTTATATATATATATATTTTTTTTTTTTTTTTTGTGGAAAACATTTTGAAGTGTTAGGAAGGCAGTGGTATAGGCGGTTATGACGGTGGTGGGTGATGATGGTTGTTAAAGATTAGCGAAATCTAAATCAAGGATAAATGCTGTGTGGGTGGTGAGTGTTGGTTGCAAATTAATTTTTGTTTTTTATTCTTTAAGACAATTAAAATGAGTGAAACGCGAAAATGATAAAAAGATTTTATTGTTTGTTTTCAAAGATTTTTTCTAACACTTACAATGTCCGCGATTTGCATTCAAAGATTTGATATAAAGGTTGTTCTGCATAAAGTGTGACAAAACGTTAGAGTGTCTAACTTACTTACTAACTTAAAGTGTCGCAGGCAGTCTATTGTGAACCTCGCCCTCAACCAACTTACCCTGATGCCAGCTAGTCCGGTCCCTAGCCAGTAGCATCAAGTTGGTTGAGTTCATCCTCCACTTGATCGCGCTTCCTTAGATGGAGTCTTCCAGTACTGCGTTTGCTCTCAGGGTTGGTTCGTCCATGTGCTCCACATTCCCTAGCCATCTAAGCAGCCGTATTTTTAGCTTTTTGACCAAATGAATGTCGTTGTATATAGCCAGAACAGTTCGTCATTTTGAGTTTTTTCCTCCATACTCCATTGATACATACAGGACCGAATGTCACAAGAAGAATCTTTCTCCCAGCCTGTATTCATCCGATTGACGCTTCTGCCCCATACAGCAGGACTGGGATGATAAGGCTTTTGTACTGCGTCTTTTTTGGTACTTTGAGAGAGATCTTTGCTTCTAAGTTGACTTCTAAGCCCGAAGAAACAGCGATTGGAAAGAGAAAGAGTGGTTCTTCAACTGACCTCTTCGCTAGTTTTTTTTTTTTTTTGAAAGTTTATGGTGGAACCTAAATAGATAAAGTTCTTGACTGCTTCAAAGTAATATTATATGTCCATCTTGACGTTTTGTCAAGCCTTCGGTGATGATGTTCGCTCCAGGAGCCTTGTTGGGTGCAGGGAAATTTTGTTCATCATCGTCCATATCAAATAGATCAGTCTGTTGTTTAACCGTTTAACAGTCTGCAGAGGTGTTTTCATTAAAAATTCCCAGCAACGACTGCGCATCAACTACCCTTGCCTTTACAGGCTTCAACTCAGGGTTTGTACCCGTTGAATGATTGCTTTACTCTTTGGCATAACTTCTGAATACTGCCCCAGCCATAGCACCCCTTAATAAATTCCATAGGTTCTCGCTTTTCCAGCTCTATCTTTTTCTTTCTGAAAAACCGATGTTCCTCCTTCCTCTTTTGCTGGTATACCTAACAGGAAGCGCTCTTGATAGATCTCAGGTTGTGGCCTGCAGCAATGCCTGATAAGATTCGTTCTTGGATCTGTGTGCCAGCATACACTCATCGTCGAACCAGGTGATTCGTTATGGTCGCCTAATGAAACCCAAAACACAAGTAGCTGCATTTATGATGGCCGGCTTGCAATGTTGCTACTGATCCTCTTGGTTTCGAGCCGTACCTGTCGACATGTAAAAGAAGACATGGTTGGAAAATGTTTTGGAGGTCTGGTGGCTCCTCGATGATGCGGTCTAGTTGAAATCCAAATTCCCACTTAAGCTTCAACAAGGTATCGGTTAGTCTATGTTGGCCACTCGGAAGTGCGGACATTCTAGAATCTAGACATTGGTGGCATGTCTGCTATCAATGGCAATATGATCAATTAGGTCGACGGTATGTTGATCAGAAGACCGCCAAGTCCCTCTTGTGGATATTGATTTATAGTGAATGTAGGAGACCTCCCAGTATTTAATTTTAATTGAAAAAAATATTCGAATCCATTTTTTATATTTCATTACACTGTGACATACGTGTTCTTTCATGTGTGTGTGTGTGTTTTTTTTTTAAATACTATTTCTGGAAGCGAAAATGGGTCGTGAATATCAGATATGTCGTTAGGCGAGTATATGTTCAAAAGTAATTATTCAGGTCTGCAAAATACGGAGAAATTAGGTCATTAAAATTTGTAGTGAAACAGTCAATATGAATAATTAATAAATTTTTGTTAGAAATGTTCGTTAATATGTATATTGTGTTTTGCATGTAGTAAGCGGAAGTAATGTATCATGCAAGAAATTTATCATAACATATGTTATTAATGACATGATGCAGAATATTACTATTAATGATAAATTTTAATTGCTGGATAGTTGACGAGATATTGATCATACCTTCTTACCCTACTATTATTAAAGTTACGAAATTCAAGGAAATACAATTGATATAATGGTTCGCGTTAGGAAAATTATAATAAATATCTCGTTATGTCGTACAACGCCACATGGAGGTTCTGTTTGGACTAGAAATAGAGCTTTTGGAATATACGTCTTTGGAGAAACGGTAAAGGAAATCATGGAAAATTATTCTTCTTCCATCGTTTTCTATAATAATTGTTCCTCAATATGCTGAAGTAGTTTCAAAAATTCTTCCACTCCCGATTCGTTGCAATTGGCATTTGCTAGGCCATGATTAAATCCCTTGAGACTGAGCTTATTTTACTAGGCATGAAGTTTTCATGTTTCAGAAGCATATAACAGCACAGATTCAACGATGGATTCGAAGAGTTTCAATTTGGTGCGTAGCTATATTTTGGGTGACGTGAAATAAGGGCCAACGAAATAAAGCCGAAAATCAAAAATTTGGCCTTATTTCGTTTTAAATCTGGAAATAACGCCAAAATCTTGATTTGGCTTAATTTCCTTTTAGAAAACGAAAAAAAGCCAATTTGGCTTTATTTCGTTTATTAGTGAAAACACTAAAACTTCTTTTGTCGAATTAGGGGTCTCAAAATTTATCATCAGGAGGGAATTGAGGTAGAAAAGATATTATGAAGTACGTGTTAATGTGAAGCATTAGAATTTCCACTCCATGGTCGGCGTGGATGGAAAAGGATTTGATATAAAATGATAATTGATAGAAGGAAAGGATATTTCGTTGTGGACAAAAATAATAGTTTCTTCAATTAACAAAACAACAAATCAAATATATTTTCTTCAATATATACATATGCAAGAAACAAATTAATTAAACTTATCTAAACAAAAAAACAAATTTATCGAAACACTTGACAGAAAAACATAAAAGCTTAAAATTCGCGCGAATTTTAAGCTTTTATGTTTTTCTGTCAAGTGTTTCGATAAATTTGTTTTTTTGTTTAGATAAGTTTAATTAATTTGTTTCTTGCATATGTATATATTGAAGAAAATATATTTGATTTGTTGTTTTGTTAATTGAAGAAACTATTATTTTTGTCCACAACGAAATATCCTTTCCTTCTATCAATTATCATTTTATATCAAATCCTTTTCCATCCACGCCGACCATGGAGTGGAAATTCTTTTGTTTCACATTGTCCTTATTTCCACTAATAAGGTGGAATAAATCCAAATTTGAAATTTGGTCTTATTTCCAATGTAAATCTGGCCTTATTTCGGTTTGAAAATAGAAATACAGCCAATTCGGCCTTATTTCCATTTTAAAAGCGAAATAACGCCAATTTTAAAATCTGGCCTTTTTTCGTTGGGCCTTATTTCACGTCACCATATTTTGTTGGAGCTCCATGCAAGAGAAAGTATTCCAAATGCACCACGCTTTGTTAATTCTTTTATTAGCATCTATGTCCGTTCTGCCATCGATCATCAATCCAACCACTTCTCCACTCAGTTGCAGCGACTGAGATTTTTGTTTTATATTAGCCGTGATGTTTGCTATGAGACATTAAATCGTCAGCATTGTCTATGTGACTAATAAGTTTGTCATTGTACCCACCGCGGCATCAGTCATCACACCGACAATATTGCTAGCAAAAACGGAATTGGTGACAAGACATCTTTTTGTCACATCAAAAGGACTCGAAAAGTTGTCCATTTTGCACATGCAGAACGAAACACCTTGCATTGTTGTAGGACTCTTTAATATCAGCGCCAATTTTACTCAGGGATACCTGAGCCTTCTCAAAATCTACGAATTTGAGTCACAGCGGTGACTGATACTCAGATGATTGTTCAAGGGTGATTTGCAAAGTGTTGATGGTATCGACGCACGATCCACCACTGCAAGAATCTGCCTGCTGAGTTAGATTCGAAACTGGACTTTACTGTCTCGAGTGCCAATAACTTCGGAAGTATCAACGTATTCTCAGCAGATCAATCAAATGATTTTCCTAACTTCTGAGATATATTTTGGGTTTTAAGTGTTAAGAACCCGGTAGGTACACTACGATTTGGATTTCTCCATTTTTTCACAGGCATCAAAAAACCTGAATGCTCATTAATGCACTTGTTCGAGCCGGTAATGTGTGGAGAGCATGCGTTAGATATTGTGCTGGAGATTGATTCGTCTTTTGCGATTGGTTTTTCTTATTTTCCTGTATACATCTGGGTAACAACTGGTTGTGTTTCATGCATAATTGACCGTTCTATGTTGCAATGCAATATTGGGACGAGAGCGACAGGTCAAACTTTTCCACAAAACAAGCGACATATAAAGTTCCAACCTTTGTTGTATTTGACAAGTTTTGAAAGACACATACAGTCGAATATTGGTAAGTTTGGGGTTCTCATGCATAGTTACTAACTTACTTATGATGGCTCCACTAGAGTGTTGTTCTCCTAGGCCTTGCTTAGTATGCCCCTCCAGCCGGCTAGATCTCTAGCCTACCGTCTCCAATTTCACACTCCAAGTTGTTGAAGGTCTCCCTCTACCTGGTCGCTTCATCCAAGATGAGGTTTACCTTGTCTTCTGGCTCCGTCTGGTTTGGCGTTGAAGACTTTAAGAGGTGGAGCGTCGATGTCCATTCGCTCTACATATCCCAGCCATCTTAGTAGTTGAATTCGAATTTTCCTGGCTAGGCTTATGTCGCTGTACAGCACGTATAGTTCGTCGCTGTATCTTCTTCGCCAAATGTTGTCTTCTTCGTTTACGCAGACAGGACTATAGATCGTACGCAGAACATTTCTCTCGAAGACTCCAAGTGACTTTTCATCCGATTGGGAGAGAGTCCATGCTTCTGCACCATATAGCAGGACCGGGATGATGAGTGTTCTATACTATGTCTCCTTGGTTCTTCTCGATAGGGCTTTGTTCCTCAATTTCTTATTGAGCCCATACATAGCTTCATGATTATTCGGCTGTTAAGATCTTATAGATGTCTTTTGAATTTGTTTTCAATGTTTCTTTGCATCAATCAACCATTTTGTCCGCATAATATCCGAAGGTAATGGCAACTTTAATTCTTGGGAGCATAAAACTTTATGAAGCCAACGCTCAGAGCTCATCAAGAAAGATTTTATATTAATCGATCTTGTGAATAGACCTTAAATCATGGTCTTGATGGCAACATTGAAAAACCAGGCTCAAGGTGAGTGGGAAGAACCAAAGACACAATCTGAGACTCTAAATATTGAGGCTTGGGCAAGGCTGAGGTATCAGGTTGTCATGAGGCAGTTTTATCTCTCACCGACGCGACGCGACCTAACGGAAGTTTTTGAAACAGTAAATTCCGCATGGATACTAATATTCTCCGTTGGACAGTGCTGTCAATATTCGAATAACGAGCTTATCAAAAGCTGCCCTTGTATGTTGTTCCAAAGCTGAAAAACAGGGTTGTATATCTGGTATCAAGTATGAAAAACTGTGAATAAGAAGCCTTTTGATTGAAATGGAGGAGACAATCAGAGACAGAACGGAGCCTTGAGGCACACCAGCATTTGTTTTGTGAATATCGGATTAAGAACCATTTAAAATAACATGAATGGATCCTTCTTACTTTTGATCCATTGTGTTAAAGAGTCTGGTGCCAAACGCTAGGGTGATTTTTTAGCTGGTTTGGTTTTGGCAACACTGGTTTTGACAGCTGACGTGTGTTTAGTACCTTGTGTCACTGTCAAACAGCTTCAGTTTGGTTTGCAATTTAACCATGGATCGTCTTACAAATGAACAACGCTTGCAAATTATTGAATTTTACTATCAAAATTCGTGCTCGGTTCGAAATGTTCATCGCGCGCTGCTTCCATTTTATGGTCGGCATTCTCGACCTTCTGAGCAGTCTATTCGGAAGATTGTGACCAAATTTCGCACCAAATTTACTTTGTTGGACATTAAACCACCAACACGTTTACGTACTGTGCGTAGTGAAGAAAATATTGCGGCCGTATCAGCTAGTGTGACAGAAGACCGCGAAATGTCGATTCGGTGCCGTTCCCAGCAGTTAGGCCTTTGTTACAGCACTACGTGGAAAATTTTGCGGAAGGATTTGGGCGTAAAGCCTTTTAAGATACAGCTGGTGCAAGAACTAAAGCCAGCCGACCTACCACAACGCCGAATTTTTGGTGAATGGGCTCTTGGAAAGCTGGCCGAGGATCCGCTTTTTTATCGAAAAATTGTGTTCAGCGATGAGGCTCATTTTTGGTTGAATGGGTACGTAAATAAGCAAAATTGCCACATTTGGAGTGAAGATCAGCCAGAAGCATTGCAACAGCTACCAATGCATCCCGAAAAAGCCACTGTTTGGTGCGGTTTATGGGCCGGCGGCATTATTGGGCCATATTTCTTTAAAGATGATGCGAATCGCAGCGTTACTGTCAATGGTGAACGCTACCGAGCGATGATAACAAACTTTTTTTTTGCCCGAAATGGAAGTTCTTGACTTGTATGATATGTGGTTTCAACAAGACGGTGCCACATGCTACACAGCACGCGAAACAATGGCGCAATTGCGAGGCGAGTTTGGTGAACAGTTAATTTCACGTTTCGGGCCGGTCAATTGGCCGCCTAGATCGTGCGATTTGACACCACTAGACTATTTTTTGTGGGGGTATGTCAAGGCTAATGTCTATAGGGACAAGCCCGCTTCGATTGACGCACTGGAAGCCAACATCCATGCATTCATTCGTGAGATACCGGCCGATATGTGTGAAAGAGTATGCCAAAATTGGACTCAGCGGATGGGCTACCTGAGACGCAGCCGCGGTCAACATTTGCATGAAATTATCTTTAAACATTAAATTGCAAGGTTCAAACTATCGATTCAAATAAATATTTCATTCATTTTTTCGAATTTTTTGTGTTTTTTTTTTTTAAAGTTCTAAACCTCTTAAAAAATCACCCGTTATAAACTTCTAAATGCGAAAAAACGCAACTGCTGCGAAATCATTAAGAATTTTACGGAATTTTCCCGCTAGGTGGCGCGTTGGGTTTTTAACTTTTATTTTTGTTTTTTATATATTTCGAGGGCATATTGCGTAATAGTTACATAAATATGGAATTTATATGGAATTTTCGCCATGATTGGGTTGGGGCATTTGCAGTCAATTTAATAACAAACCCGTTTAATGATATCCAATAATGTAGGTATAAGTTTTGTTTCATTGTATTATTCTGATGATTTTGAAAGCGATAAGTACCCTTGAGGTTTTGTTTTCCAAGATTGTATATCGTCTATCCGATAGACTCTATCGCATTTTTCCCATAAACTTCATAAGCCGGATCTTGAACTAGAAGACGAAGGAAGGCCAAGGCAAATGCCTCGCCTCGAGGTTCCATGTTATCGTCCTGAAACACAACATCATGAACAAATTTCTGCTTCCATAAAATATCAGTAAATATTTATCACAAAACTCTATTGACATGGTTTTCAATTCATGGCCAAAATAAAGCCTATCCAAAAGGAATACTTTGCTCTGATGTGTATATTTGCTGTATTTGTCTCAACCAGTTCTTTGGGAAAGCACTAAATTTATCAAACTTTACCTATAAAACTTATGCTTGTTTAGTTTTATGTTGCGGACAAGTTTGTGTCACATCCGGAGGTGAATGATTTTTATCATTTCGTTTTGTTTTCTTCAAATTTTTGTGTGCTTCCTTCTTTTGTTTACATTTCCATCTTGCCATAGGGTGATAACTTTGCTTGACAAATAGGAACTAAAGTCGGATGGCTTCGAGGGCTTATAGAATTTCATCAGGAGGAGGCACAACATTACTCTACAATATACACATATACTCGTACCTACATACAATATAGTGTGGCAACACAAGCCAGCTAACAACAACAAAATCGTAATCGGCTAGTGTTTAGAATACATTATGCTTGTGCTGCTTCCTTGTGCTGACAGCCAAAGGATTACTCTCTGTTCCATATTTATTCCTGTTTTGCTGCATATTTCATTTTGGTTTTTATTCTATTTTTATTTTTTCTGCCATTTTGTGTGCTTTTGTATTGGTTGGTAGCTATGAGCTGATGGCATCACCGAGCCGAGCCAAGCCGAGTCGAGTCGAGTAGTTGAGTAGAGTCGAGCCAAACGACCCAACTGACCCAACCGTCCAACAAAAGTCCAAGTCAACCTAACCGACCCGGCCAACCAACGAAAATAAACAAGCATTACTCGTTTATTTGTTGTATTTATTTTGCGACAGTGTGTGTGTGCATGCAGTGTTAAGGATGTGGATCTGATGGATAAGGACGAAATAGTGGAGAGGGGGCATAAGGGGGTCATGACTCATGAACAGCAGCAGCAGCAGGACATGGACCAGTGGTAGTTAACAACAATGCAACAGCAGTTGTGGATGTGGCAATATCAATGCATTCCCTGGTTTGGGGGGGGGGGAGGAGGGGCGATGGGTAGAGGGAGAGTGTGTTTACTTCCTTCAGTGCGAGACGACAAACTAAGGAGGATATTTTATTATTCGGTCCCCTGCATGTTTGCCTTTCGTCATCTTTATTTTTGTGGGTGGCAGGGTGACAAGGGGTGGGGGCGGGATGAAAAGATTTGTTAGGTTTAAGGATATAGGGGCGCGGTACGGCGTTGTGGAGGTGGTAGTAGCCTGTGGTAAGGATTTTTCAGTGAAGTGTTAGCAGGGATATATTTGTTATCGTCCTTGAAGAGTACTTGTATATAAATGTATTGTAGGTATATGTATGTAGATGATGATGGGGTCGTTAGTGGGAAGGAGGTGGTGTTGGTTTTGGAACGTGATTATTTTTTTTCTTTCTTCATTTCCTTTTCTTATTCTTCTTTGTTATTGTTTCAAAATAAAGAAAATCGTGGGTGTTGTTTGGTTGTTTGGTTGGGAGGGGGAGCTCTGGCTAAGTCGGTTCCTTATTCAACTATATTAAATTAAGGCTTACAAAATTTCGAAGGATAACAGGCGTCGTCGTCAAGCACAGAAGGGTAAGTGGGAGTGGGTGAGTGGGTGGCTGTGTTGAAAGATGTTGAGTTTGGAAGGATGCTTTGCTTTGCTTCGCTTTGCTTTCTAACTTTCGGTCATCCAGTTTGTGTTGTTGCCATTTAGTTGGGTTCTCCGCCTTGTGCCTTTGATGTTTCTCATAAAAATGTTATTTGTTTAGATATTTTCTAATTGGTGTAGGGACATCTTTTTAATTATCTTAAGTGAGCAGAGAAAAAAAAAACAGCACAAGGAAAAAAAAGACAAAAGTGAGTACATGGCTTTAAGGTTTATGTAGAAAAGCCTGCTGTGTTTTATGTTAACTGTTAAGTGTATCTTGTGTGTGTTTGAAGTGACCTTTGTAGGATAGGTTAGTACTCGTAGATACTGATACTGATACTGCAATACTGATGCCTGAACGAACATAAGATGATTTACGTCGAAGGATTTTTGAGAGGATGTCTTGAAAAGGGTGCGGGCATGATTAATTGTGCCAATTTGTGTTCTTTTTTTTTCCTTCATCTTTTCTTTGTGAAGGATTATTTTTTCTTTAATAAGTTGAGGTCCGAAGATCATTTTGTATAAGGATGATTTTTCATTGTAGGTAAGGACGGTTGGAAAGAAAAGAATACAATTAGTTGCGTAATTAATGGCGTGTTTAGATCAAGTGTAAATTGGACATGACATTGTACATGCTACATGTATTGGCAGATGTTTCTCCTTGAGTTTTGTATCGACAATGCACTCTATTGTTTCGCAAGGTTAATGAGAAGCAAGCTATTTCTGAAACCTTGGACTCTAGAAAAGCAGTGTCAGAGAGAACACAAACCTTTTATATTTTATTTTGTTTTAGAATATCAAGAGCTATTTTATCCTGGTTCATAATCTCCATACCACAAAGCTGACCAAGTTTTAATTAGGTATTGGTATAAAAGTTTTCTTTTTTAACTTTTAAGAACACTCACCTCAAATATTGAAATTGTAAGCATAGGCGTTAATGGAAGAATAAATAAGATCCTTCTTAATTTTGAAATGTCATACTCAATCAGCTTAATCCATCAAGTTCGATATCTAGCCTGCCATCTCCACTCTAAATCTTCGAAAGTCTCCCGGGATGATGAGTGTCCGGTTCTCCTCGATTGAGTTTCATTGTCTTATTGCTTATACTAAGCCCAAAAAGGCAGCGATTAGCAAGAGTAGTTTTACGTTCGAATAAAGGACTGAGGTTGTTTTTCGAGCTTACAACATTTCCCTAAAGGCGCTCACATAAAACTCTGGGAAGGATCTCATAGGCGATGTTTAAAAGACTTATGCCTGATTTTTGTTGATGACTATTTTGTTTTTCTAAACAAAGTAATCTTTCCATAAATATTTAACATTGACTGTGTTTCCATCTCCGTAATCGTCGGGTCCAAAGCGACTTCTTCTAAAGAAGTGTTGCTCCTCTTTTCTACTGAAGAATCTCTGAATCTCCCCGGCTTTACGTTGATGGTGATTATCCTTATTTCTCCAAGCGTGTTTGTCCTCCTTCCTTCGCTCATCATAGAGCTAACGGGACCCTACGGTCTATAGGCCTCCGATTTGGCTTTGTTGGCATAAGCAAAGCACAATGAAGTCTAGCCAGAGATTTCTCGGTTTTGTGAGAAGCGCAACACTTCTGAGGCTTCGTTTCTTTTGGTTCCTTAACATAGCTGCCATCGGTCCTCCGAGTTCACATCAAGACTCGTGACATTCTTTTCTGTTGATATCCGCACTCAAAGCTTGGCATACCAATAAGGTAAAATGATCCGAGTTGATGTTGGCTTTTCTAAAAGTAGGGATAGGGACATGTAAAATGTTAGTAGCATGTCTTCCGTCGAATTGGGAATTGAATACTGCTCAGCAACAAAATCGATGATCCTGAGTTCCTTGTTGGAAGTGGTGTCACAAGATTAGATGTGTCGGACTACTACGCCAAAAGTAAATCTCTATGATCACTTCTACGTTTTTTTTTTTTTTTTTGTGGAAACGACAAACTTATTCCATGAGTAAAACTTGGTGAAGAAAGTTGTCATGACTGCCTTTTATCTTCCTCCTTCACAACCGTTTTGGAACGTTGTATATGATATTGTTCTCAGGGTTGCTCCTTTGGAGGTCACAATACCCACGGGTATTTTTGATGTGAAGGCTTTTTTCGGATTAACGTACTTCTTCTAGCTTTGTTGCTCCTGCTGCCACCAGAATAAGCTTCACCTCAGCTGCTAAAAATTTAGTCTCATAAATTTACATAGTAGGTGCATTGTCCAACATTGTGAGCCGTATGTGCGAATATGAGTATTCGGTACACAACTGAGGTGTAGATTCTTCCCTTCAGATTAGTGGTCTGTTTTATGTCACTGAAAAAACCAGAGTTTTTCCGGCACTTCATTCAAACCCCGCTTATACGCGAGGAGTGAAGTCGTCGGCGTTATTTGCTTTGCAATTAGTCAAAGTTCGAATATATTTAAGCTTTTCACTCTTGGGAATCACAGTTTCGTTGCAACAAATGTCTGGAATAGGCATGTGTGGATTTATACGGTACCATTTCCCCCCCCCCAAAACGTCCACTTATATGTCAAGTGCTCGTTGCAGGGATCAGGGGTCCTCGCTTATGATGGCTTCATCACCAGCAAAGAATAACTGACGTACTATCAAACAAGTAGTCCAGGACAGCATTAAGCATCCCAAAGTGAGAAGCTATAAACACGCCCCCTGAAAATACGAAAACTGTGTAAACACAACTTTAAATTCAACATAACCATTTAAGTCACTGCTTAGGATTTCCTGTCAAAGGTTTTCCATACAAAATTTGACAGTTCATTAGTGACGTCGAAAACTTTTTGACCATTACGACGTTTACGATTATTTTCGGCGTTTCTTGAATAACCATGTTTTCTCACCAGATGACGCTACAGCATTTCAATAAATTTTCCTTGCAAACAATCGCCTTGATCGCTGGCAGAACAAAATACGCCTTATTCTGCTTAACCGATTTTGATGCAGTTTGTTGTTCTCGTTTTTCAGGGCCTTAGGGCCAAAACAGACATGGGCTTATGCTGGAAGATTTTCAACAACTATGTATTACTTCGGGGAAAGTACTTTTCATATCGTCTAAAAGAAAAAAAGATCGTAATCAAATCAACAAAAATACTTACCACACTAGTCATTCTGCCATTTTTAGTCAACATAGATATATGACCCCATTTAATTCCTGTTACCTTGGACAGTCCACATGTTTAAAATGCATAAAACCGTAAACACTACAGTTCCTTCCTACACGTCCCTAGAGAAGAGTTTGTATTTATTTCAACTGATTCCATAATAAGCTTAAAAAGAGAGGAAAACATTAGTTTCACCCGAAATCGAGTCAAATTGACGTTAAATTTAAGTTTAATCCCTTATGTTTGGCTTTATTTATGTTGTTTTCTATTTTAGGTTTTCCGTTATATACATCTTTGACTTTGCGGTGGATTCGAGTCAACTTTTCCTTTTCCAAGGATAACAAATATTTGCCTGCTTTATTCGGTGTCCGTCTGTTGTATGTATTGTATACTTCTCCAAAAAAAAAAAAAACACGGTCGGCGCGGTGTAGGTATTGTGAAGAGGTCTTCTTGTTGTACATTCAGCCTATAACTGGACATTTGGCTCATTAGGTGTTATTACCAACTTCGTTATTTTTTCATGCCATCAAAAACAAGCAAACAAAAAATTAGAAGACTTGGCTGTCCCTCGTCCTCGTACTCGTCATCCCTTGGGTGCAGAAGGAGTCCAATTTGTATGCATCGTGTGTAGTGGCTATTTCGAATAAAGCCCCAATTTCTGGTTAATGTATCCTAAATGGTAACGGCAGTGTGTTTATGGGCTCCCTGACGCTGTATGTCCACTCTTGCTGTAGCTGTAGTATAAGAACATCCCTCGGCTCTTGTTTGTGTGTGTATTTTTTTTTTTTTTTTAATGATGGAGGGAGAAAAATGTTTGCCTTCATTGGTGTTTTTTTTTTTTTTTTTGTCTACGAATTTGTGCCCCTCAGTGCTCAGTGCAGGACTTTTTGGCCCAAGAGCATATGGACGAATGTCCTAATCGGGAATTAGTAATTTATTAAAACGATTCCAGGGTCATGAAGTTCTTTTATTTGGTTAATAAACGTGTTAACGTTGATGAATAAAATATTTACGAATGTGAGATGAAATTGATTTCGCCTGATGATGATGGTGGTATGTAGCTTTGTTGTTTGTATGTATGTTGAGAGACAAAAAAAAAAAAAAAAAAACAATTTTAGTCCTTGACGATACAAATTGCAATTTGTTAACGATTGGCGAGAAGTTTGATATTATGAGAGTAATCAAGAAGCCATGGTTTCCGTTGATTATATTTTTATGAACACAAAAATGTATATTACTGCCTGGTGTTGATAGAAAATTACGCTGAACTGGCGAAGGTTTTGGAATCGGCCAGTACTTTTACGCATTGTGTTTGTTGGTTTGCTTCAAAATGGATCTGGCAAGTAATTGATTTTTTTAGAACTGAAAATATATAGGTATATAAGTAGATGTTGTTGTCATTAATAATCAATATGAGATGATTCTCTTTTATTATGGTATTGCGCATACCTACATGATAAGTACATTTTTTATTTTATTTTTAAAGATTTTACAAATTTAAATACAATGTAGGTATGTATGTATATACGAGTATGTATAGGTTTGAATTCTTACAATATTTCAAGATTTTGTTTTTAGTGATATCCAATAGAAAAAACGTTCGAACAATAAATTGCAAAAAATATTTGAGCTCACGTTTGGTCTATCGATACCAGCTCCATATGCAATAAAATGCACGTTTCGGTGACACGTAGGTACTTATAGCGAGTTTCATTCAAATTTGGAAGATTTGTTCTCAAAATCGAGAATAATTTATTCTCTTTTATTGCTCTTTTCAATGAAATTTGTTTTTGGTATCCATGAAACAGCCACGGACTTCTTGTCATTTGGTTTTTGTCTTTTGTGATTGAAAGAAGTAAACGTTACATAATTTATAATTTGATAATTAGTTGGATAATTAAAGTACATATTAAGTTCTTCGTTTCGTTCATTATTTTTTTATTTTTGATCTGACACAATTTCACAACAAACGACAATAAATACCTAACACATTATTTCTGATTTGATGTTTGACAGAAAAGGATTCAGACCCATCAGAGATGAAATCTTTCGTATTGAGAATAATTGATCTAGAATTGTAATTTTTTTGCAATGAAACTTGCAAGACTGAAAAAGGTCAAATCTTTTCTCAAATGAAACTCGCTATTAGTCTCTCTTTTGGATTTCGGGAACTGCTGTCAGCAGCATCACTTTAATTCCCTTTGAAGCATTATCTGACTTCTATCTATCTTTCTCTGTTCACAGCACAATACATCAACTAGCCCATAACTACTCCAAATTCTGGGACTCAGCTGTCAGCTCCTTTCACAACAGTTGATCTCCATTTTTCTATGTTTATTCATTTCCAAGTTTCACGGGCCAACGGCAGCACACGTTGGATAAAAAGAGTTTCAACTTGGTACGAAGCCATGACCCATGATACAACTAAACAGATAGCACCGTCAGCATTTTTTGTTTCTCGTTCTGCGCACCTACGTCATCGACGCTCACGAGTTTGACATTTATCATTTGGTGCTTCTGAAATCACAGCAATTCAAGATTTTTTTAAATCTTGTCTTAAATTTGTGTTTTAGTTTAGAAATTTCTTTCTAACATATTATTAAAGAAAGTGAAAATGATCAAACATAACTTCTTTTCAAATTTTAAATAAAACACTCAAATTTCGTTCGTGAATGTTTTTATTTTTTATATTCTTTTTCTTGAATTTTTGTACCTATTCAAAAATCTCTCGGTTGAGTTTCCTCATCCGAAAATACATTCTTGACCGAAAGAAAAGTTTTTTTACTCGATGGTCACAAGTCACAAGTAATTTTGGCCTTTTCGGATACATCAATTAAATGTGAATGTAATTCGAACTGATGTACATATATGCTTTGGCCTTCCCCATTCACAGCATTGAAAACGGATTCCAAAGAGAGAAATTAGGTCATCACTGCTTCAGATGGCTTGAAAAGACCACCATCATCTAGATGTTGTATTCATTAAGAATTTCTTAGACTACTCATCTCATCCAAGTTTGGAATGGTGATCTTCAACCGATGACAAATGTAGCCAGACAAAGTTTCTAATCCGTCGAATCCCAGTTTTAATTTTCGTATTTGTCCCGTGGTGAAAATTTGAAGGAGCTTACTTTCCAGATTGCCTTGGTGGAATTCGGCTCTCTTGAATTTTTTTTCGAGGGGTCTTATTGTTTTCTCTTTGCACAACAAAGAATTTTTTAAAGAATCATTTTCTTCCCGTATCTGAAAGCTTTTGTTTTCCATTAGAACAATCAAGTATTAAAAAGTAAAAATAAACTTTCTTTTGATCAATCAAATCATCAATTTTAGATTGACTAAGGAAAAATTGAGGCATATTTAAAATGACGGTCTCATTTGCTGCATTTGCTTTGCGAAGTAAAGCAATTTAAATACCGCCAAAAATATATTAGTTGAGTGTCGATGACGTCACATCATTTTGACATAAAACACCTAACATGCGCATGCGCAATGCCAATCTTTAGTAGTTGTTTCATGGTGCGAAGCGATACAGTGCTGTTGTTCGATTCCTGGCAAGCTCATCGGCTTTGCAGTTTTCCGAAATGTCTCTGTATCCCGGCACCCAACACAGTTAAATAATGGTAAGCTGCTTTTCATTCCCAATAAAAAAAATAACGGACAGTTGCCGATTTCATGGAAACAGCACCGAGTGATTAAAGGCGGCTACTATTGGCTGTTTGAAACGATGCGGATGTCCGATGTGGACATCACGATTTCCTTGAGCCAAGAGAGGATCTCCTTGATCGCCAGAAATACCGCCTGGAACTCACTTTACTGATCAGCTCAGCTAGACGAAATGAGAGACTAAGAGTTATTCCGCCTGAGTACAAGCTGCCGCCCACCTTAACTTCGGGCTTGGTATAAAAATTCACTAAATCATCTCTCAAAGAATTCCTCCTCTTCCTAACTGGATCGTGATAGAGTGGTTACTTGGTAGTTCAAGGTGGAAGTTTGTGTAGACGTCAGTCGCAGTATATTAAAATTAATTCGAAAGAATTTGGAAGAATGTTGAAGGACCAATTGAGTGTTTTGTTCATTAAGAGATGGCGCTGAAACAAATGGCAGTTTGTTAACTGAATGTTTCGAGTGTTGTTAGATTGAAGAGTTCACAAGAATTATTACTAACAATCAATATCTCCTTTAGTAAGGCTAGTTGAAATTGGTTGATCTTTTGTCTTAATAAAATGGGAAAAACGAAATGCTTTATGGGCAAAAATGGGTGGGACAGAGAGTTTGCTTTAAAATGCCCCGAACAATGCGTTGGTTACTAAATGCACAACGAGATAGCGGTGGGCACTAAATTCTGATGTTTGTTTTAAATCTCGGTATAGGTAGTAGATTTATTTCCCCCACGCATCTGAAATGTCATAAAAGATTTGAAATTATTGTTTTAAGTTTTAAGTTTACTTGTTTATTTTAATTTACTGAAAATAATCGTTTCATACATAACTTTTTATATGCATGTTGTTTAAAGACGTAATTGTCAGATTTTATAGACAATAATATACCACTCTCCATCAACCACGCCCACCATTGTAGTGGTTTGTTATTCTAACAACAACAACAACAACAAAAAATTCAAGAAAACAAACCGAAAACATTTTCAATTCAAACGTGTTCAGTTGTTCACTTCTTAATCAAATAAAATCTCGAGGTCCAGTGCGAAAATCCAAAAGCGTTTTGATTGAAACAAAACTTCCACATGAATCCCAACAAAGGACCAAACATTTCCTAACAATTGAAATATGTATTTAACTCCTGCTAACTTCGTTCACATAAGCAAGTCACATCACATCCCTCAACTCACATGGAATTACGTGCAGAATCCATTCATCATTCCTAACAACAGCTGATGCCTTCGTACGCATACGCCACCATATGAGTAGGATAACTTCATTATCCAAGCAACCATTCAAAAACCAAGCACCTGATATCCAATTAAGCACACCACAGCCACAAAACCCCAAGAAGATCCAGTGATACTCATCAGAAGCAGCTACAGAAATAATATTGCAGTGTGTATCTTTCTATCTATAACTATGGCGATAGTTTGACACACTATCTAAAATTTAATAAATCAACGGTATTCCATTAAAACAGTGGTCGTGCTAATAAAATTGTGCTTCCAGACAATGTCCTGGATGGAAAATCTCAGTTAGGCGAGTCCCCTGCAGGCGAAAGCGATATGTGTTAGAATTGCCGGCAGGCGAAAGAAGCATTGGATACCAATGCCAGCTGTGGTGCTGGTGGCAGTAGGATATCCGTAAAATATTAAAACGTAGAGTTTGAAATGGTTTCGTACGTACATAGTAAGTGGAATAAAAGTGTGTGAGGATGCGGATCACATATCTGAATCCCAACCTATGCAGCGAAATTCTCTTAATATCTATCTGGACGACCTTTTCAATTGCAGTAGTTTTGTTTAAAAGTGCGGTTCACGAATCGAGTTGATGGGTTGATGGGATTGGGTGTTTTCTGTTTAAAACTAGTATGCAATTATATTTCATTGCTGAATATCTATATGGAAAAAAAATATCGAAAATCGTTCGACCAGTTGTTTTTAAAAAATGATTTTTTTAAAAAACTTTTCGAAAAATGTTTAAAAAATTTTTTAGAGTAGGTACTTTTTAGAAACTTATTTAAAATCGAAAAAATAAGTTTTTGGAAATTTTTAAATGCAATATAAATTCAATTACAATGGCTTCCTGTATTAAATTTTTTTATTGAAATCGGAAGAACAGTTTACGAGAAAACCTAGGAACCGTTATAAGAGAAATGTCGAAAAATCTTTTTTTTTATACTAAAAGATAGACTATCCTAAAAAAATAGTATCCTGAAAGTTTTATTAAAATTATTAGGGCCATTTTCGAGAAAATCAAACTTTTTGTTTATGATTGTATGGCAGGTTTACCGTTATTTTTCGATCTAGAGCGAAATAGAAAAAAGACCAACCTGGGGAATTCCTAATAATTACTAAATACTAAGTTTGAAGCAAATCGGTCCATCCGTTTAGGCTGTAGAAATGCAAACGGACAGACAGCCGGACGGACGGAATTTCCGGACTTACTTATTTCGACTTCTCCATCATCGTTATGTCATGTGTAATTGTACCTATAATCGCCGCCAGAACAAACCAATGATTTAACATATATCCCCTTAAAAAGTAATCGAGAGGCGTAAAGTCGGACGAAAGAGAGGGCGAGAGGCAAGTTAACAGGACCACTTCTGGAAATAAAGTTGTCACTTAACTAATTTTGCAATAAATTGATTGTAAAGCGAGCTGTATTGCAAGTTGCGCCGTCTTGTTGGAACCAAATGTTGTAGATGTTTACCTGATTAATTTTTTAAACACACATTTCATTGTCTTGTTGATGGTTTTGGATCGAGAATTGTTTGCTCACTAGGCCGATTACGTCGACCGTAAAATGGATGAAGTGCTCAATAAACTTCGCGAACAGATTTTTTTTTCAAAGTAAATTCCCACAATTTGGAAGCGTTGTACCGTTCTTATTGAATAGAACTGTCAACACAGTTTGTCATTCTCAACTGTCGATCCAGAGTGTGGTACTCCTAGGCCTTGCTCAGCATGCCTCTCTAGCCTGCCTTGCACTCCAAGTTGTCGGAGGTCTCCCTCTACCTGGTCGCTTGGCTTCTGACTCGCTCTGATTTTGGAGCATCGATGTCCATTCGCTCAACATTTCCCAGCCATCTTAGTTGTTGAACACTTATGACCCTATAGTTGGCACAAAGAAAGCGGTCTCCTTTTTTGTGAATCGGGCAGATGGTACTGAGATTACACTCATCGGGCATACTTCCCCCCGACCATATTTTGCAGATGAGTTGGTGTATGCTTCTGAACAGGAACAGGTCAATCAGAGGCATAATTAGCATTTTTCATCACAACATCTTTTCCCTTTCATGACCGGGTTGTGCGGTATGTCCATAATGACGTGTAGATCGTGATGGTGGTTGGATCTTCAGAGCGTATATTTCCTCCTGCTTTTAGGTCCTGAGAAAAAAACTGAGATAGCTACAACCAATGAATCTGTTGGATCCACCGCTCGTCGTTAGTTAACCTTTCGGCTACCCAGCGGGTACCGCGTGGAGTTGACTATGCAATTTTACCCACCAGCTAAAAAGAAACCCTTTATAAAAATATACTGATTGAGTATATCATAGAAAGAATATCTGACCAGTTAAGGAGATACAAAATATGAACAGCAGTTACTTAATAGTATTTTGAATGACAAACATTTTTTACTTTCCTATTTCCATTTTTTGTTTGCTAATCCCTCTTCTTATACCTAGTTCTTCTATTTTTTTTTTTTTGAATTCTTTTTAGTAAAACGTGGAAAAATTAAAGATCCTGTCAACCTTTAAAGATACTGGAAGGAGCTTTTAGTGTCATCATTATATATTACAACAAAAAAAACCTCTTCGATTAGGACTACCTCCCTAAGTAAGCCGTATCTCAAATCCAAAAGAAATTTAAACAAATTCCTCAAAAGGATCCTCCCACTCGGATACTATTTATACCAACATGCTTCTACAAACTACACGTGTGTATCTGCGTTAAGCATATTTTAAATTTAAAGTGACAGCAGAATTTATTCTTTTTTAATTGTTGTTACCACAATTCGCACTTAAGCCTATAATAATAGAAATAGAAATGAGTTTCCTTGTCTCCTTCTTCTATTAGCTTTCGTTTCGTATCTATACATCTACTTATTCTATACTTTCTAAAGACACACAATATCAAAATGGTGTCTTTGACAAGTCTAATTGGTAACGATTTGTGCGTGCCATTAAAGGTTATGGGTATAGGGGTGTCTACTGCCTAGTGCCTATAATATCCTGATGTGTTGTATGTGCATTAAGGATAGACAGTAAAAATAGTAGAAAATATTGTTCGGTATCTGAGACAATTAAATTCAAATTAATATTAAATGTCATGTTTGTATATAGGAAAGGAATACATAAACATATTTATGTATGCATAATGTACTATATACTATAATATGGGTATGAGCGAGAAAGAAAATCGCAGTTGGGACTAAAGAGATAACAAAAAATGAAAATAAACGATACGAATGTCCTACACGCCACCAAAGACATAAAAACAACTAGATCTCGTGAGTCGTGAAGCGGATAGGTAGGCGAATTCCCAGTTAGTTCATTCATGCAAAATCCATTAGATGTTCGCAAACAGCTCGCACTACCAATTCCTACACCCCTTGCTCGCACTTCATTTTAAACTTAAAGAAGTACTCGTACAGACCATGGTTGCCGCATGAAGTTCCATTGCTTTTATAAAATTATTTTTGTATTAGAACAGGAAATAATAAAATGTAAATGAAAGTCACAGGTGAGAAAGCTTTATGCCAAAATTATCTTAATTTATCCAAAAGGTTCCGCTTTTCGTTGAAATGCATTTTATTGCAAGGGGACCACTTTTCTCCTCAAGACATTTTTGATGGAGCTTATAGTTTTTATGGTCTTTATGACCTTAAAAATTATGAAGATCGAAATAAGTTGGATAAAAGTTCATCCGTTGACCAATAAAATGCAACAGCTTAGGGTAATTTAATTGTAATACTATACTCATGGAATAGTCGTCTAATAGTGTCGTTAATTATGTCTCTCCAGCCAGATCGGTCTCTAACCTGCCTTCTCCAACTTCGCACTCAAAGCATAGATCTCCCTGATCGCTTTATCGAAGATGAGTTTTCCTTGGCTTCTAACTCCCTCTGGTCTAACGATGCTGGAGCGTTGAATGGCCCAGCCATCTTAGTCGTTGAATTCGAATTTTTCTGGCTAGGCTAATGTCTCTATCCGGATATATTTTATAGTAGTAACTTCTTCACCAAAATTTTGTTGGCTTGTGAATACTAATGTTGATTGTTTAACTCTTCTATAGAAGTTTCACACCTCTTTTCTCTTTAAACACCTCAGCAGCTCCGCGATTAGGTGATCTTATTCCTTTCTCCTGAGTAAGCGTTTCCACCCTTCACTCGCTCAATGTAAACCTTTCTGGTCACTCTAGTACCTTTCTGGAGCCATGACTTGCATGCCTTCGTTTTGGCTTTGCTTTCCTGAGCACATTTCAAGTCGAACTAGTGGTTTCTGGGTAGAGGCTGTGAGAAGCCCAATTTCTGGAATGCAGCTTTTTTTACGCTTTGTAGCTATGTCTTTGGTCGGCATAGGCTGCGGAGCAGCCGACTCTTCCGATTGAAATCGTCGAATTTCCCCGGCGTTGTTGAAGTTTGCCTTAGAGCTTCCATGGATATCTGTGTTCTCAGTTTTGCACCAACTAGGTAGTGGTATAAGTTGATGTTAACTCCTCAGAATTTACGGACATTCAGGATGATAGAGGAATGTCTTCCGTAAGTCGCGGCACAATTAGTTTGCAGGTTTGATCATCTAGAAATCGCCATGTACCCTTGTGGAATTCGGGAAGTGGAAAATCGATGAGCCTGAGTCCGATACGGACTGCTCGTAGGTTTTGGCGAGAAGATCGTAGAAACTTTCTTTGTTTTCGTGTTATTTTTTCTTCCATAGGGGCATGGGCGCTTATAAGGCTTGGGTGGTAGAATTTTGTCTTTATACGGATCGTTGTCACTCTCTCTCTGACCTCGCGAAAGCTCAACATGTTTTAGCGTAGGCTTCCTCTGACAGGAAATCTTCATCTATACAAGCGTAATCTTCCATATCCATTGAGTCAAAAGAAACGTTTAAAAATTGAATTTCATAGATTCATAGTTTTTGAAAAACAAAATCTTCACTAACTGTTAAATGGCGGGCTCCATTGCTATTCCAGTCTAAATAGTGCTAAGTTTGAACCAAATCAACTCAATTGTTCAGGCTTTAGTTTTCAATAAGGTTAGACAGACAGACATTTTCAATCCGCTTTTCTAGTCTTCTTTTTTATAAAAGGAAAAAGAAGGAATCTTAGGAAAACCACTAAAAAATTATTTTGAAAGGCCGTTGTCGGGCATATAATGTATATTTATGTTTGCTGGAAGCATTCAAGCCAATGTATATTATTTTGCAAAAAGGACTCCCCAAAAATCTTGAATTGAAAGATAATATAAATTACAATTTAAAACCTCGAAAGCATATTAGCGTTTGGGACGAAATAGTTAAATTTAAAGAGTTCACAATTATTGAGATCCTTCTTTGTAGGACAAACGAAATATTAAAATCTATTTTCTTAGTCACACGTGTTCACGTAACTTGATATTAAGTTACGTCGGATCGAAGGATTCCGATCCTCTGTGCGTAAGCACCGATCACGTATCCTTGGTAGCTCCATTTAAAGGCTGAACTATAAAAAGTAGGAACGGTGCGGACTGGCCCGTAATTGTGCGAGAACAAGCTATTCGTATCTCACGCCTGAAATAGCGGATTGCTCCGTTTCGTCAAATTTCGATCAGTTTAGTTTATGCGCTCGTTATCGCACTTTAAGGACGAATATTTGACATCTGTCTGTGAATGGATATGAGAGTGAGAGAATGCTGACTTCGTGTTTGGCGTCTCAGTCATCATATAGTTCTGAGCAAAATACATGTTTTGCTACCGCGGCAATCCGTCCATTATGGGTATAGCGTGTACGTTTCACAGGTTAGACAGCAACGTTTCGTTCGGTTTTGACACTAGCTTCCGTTTGTTTTCGTCCATTATAGTTAGCCCTTAAGGTTTTTTTTTTTACTGCGGAAGAAGATAACTATATTTCACCTCTCTATGGAATCGGAGGTAGGTACATAATTCTGTAGTTTTAAAACAGATGTATAACTCATTTTATAAGTTTTAAGCTCAAAATTGTTTACCGCTTAAATAATTACTGTTTATGCAAAAGGAAAACTTAAATATAAATGAGAAATGACATTTTCAAATATTTAACTCTTTGGACCTTAAAGTGGCTTAAAGAATAAATATTATACCACCAACAGAAATATATGCCTAATATGGCAACCATGCCAGAGCGCGTAAGGTCCTGTGAAGCTTGCATTAATTTTCTCTTGGAGGTGTAGTTAGTTTACTTTTTTTTTAGATTTCTTGTTTGTTAGCGCGCTCTCCTATTTTTATATATCCATTCTCCTTTTTTTAGCCTTATTTTCGTCCTGTACCTATAGTTTGTGTCGTTAAAATACCGTCCTTCTACTTCTACTTCCACATCCACCTACATCCTACAATAGGAAAAATAAAAAATCAATATCGGCCGACCGTTTGCCCGTCTGTAGATACATATACATTATACATACATACATATATATATTTATATGCATTTGGCTAAAATAAAATGTGGACTGAGTTAGTCAGTTTATTTGGCTTTTGCCTTTTGTTTGTAGTTCTGTAGTACGTCGTCGTCGTCTATTTTGTCCGTGCGTCTGTTTATTTCGTTTGCTTTATTTGTGTGTTAGAAATTGATTTTCCCACACCTTCCAGCAAGGACACGACGAACGAATTAGTTAGTTGTTGTCGTGCCCCATCAGTCGGGGCAGCAGCAGCAGGACAGGAGGCATTCACAATTCCACATCCACATGCACACACATGAAAAATGGTGAAATGTGTGTACGAAGAAGCGAAGGAGGAAGAATAAAGGAGAGGAAGAGTGGATTGTCGATGAGTTTTTAAACGGACTAGGGAGTGGTTTAGTGCAAGGTGGTTGACTTGGCTTGAATAGAAATAAACCAGCGGGCTGTGATGAATGTAAAAACTGTTTGGGGTTCGGGCTTCGGGGTTTTTGTGGGGTCGCCTTCCCCCTCGTCGTATATTTAAAACAATGGCAAAAGTTATTTAAGTGTTTTAGACGGTTTTTTTTCTTCTGTTTCTTATTTTTTTTTTTAAAGTGAAAGTCAGATTCAGTTGAAATCATTTTTGAAACAATCGTAGAGGCAGGCACTTCGCTCAATGGCATCAATTAGTTTGGACTTAATTATTTAGAAATTTTGTTGCAGAAAGTTGTAACCATTGGGAAAGCAATTAAAGACAGTAATTAACACAACTTTAATGATCTTATAGAGGGACGCTTAGATGACCTTTGGTAATAGTTTGACACGTGTAAATGCTCGAAACCTTATAAGTGGCGTTTAAGCATTAATCCTAGGCCGGATTTCAATGAAAATTAAATACTGACTTTTATTTTCGTTTTATTGCAAACTGATGATGGAAGGTTCATGTCAATCGTTTGCTTCCTGTTTGTCTTGATTCTGCAAGTCGTTCTCTAAACGCTGAGTTGCTTCTTTTTTTTGGAAGGTGGGTTATGGACTCGTGAAAATAGCGCTGGGTTCGAAATCGAATTTTAAACTGAAATGTCACTTATTTTAAATAAAGTCCAAAATAATTAAACAATTCTTTCTGTTAAGCTGCCCATACACACGAGACTGGAGTACGTTCCGATTTGTTTGGTTTTCGAACACGTTGACGGCAAAATCGAAATATTTTGATAATGGGTATGCACAACACATTCCAGCTTTATGTTGAAAATGACAGTCAAAATCTTCCTGTAAGGACCTGGAGAATTTGTGTAGTTAATGTCGAAAACGGCTATAGTGACACTAAAATTGTTTTCTCGCAGGCCAAGAAAGATGGCGGTACAGTGATTTATGATAGCTTTTTATAAGAAAAGTCGAACTAACTCTCTCGGATCTCGTTGGATCCTTTTCTCTCCCCCAAGGGGAAGAGCCAAATAAAGAGGAATAAAAAAACGGTTGGTAAGGCATTTAAAGGGAAGTAGACCAACCTGAGTTCTTACTAAACTGCGGAAGCCAGATGTGGTTATGCCTGTTCTGCTTTCTGCATAATGCTGGTTGTGCAGACCACCCAACCAACTGGGGGAAGTCATCGTACGTTGAACTCATTACGTTTCAATTGCCTCAATTTGGTTGATCAGACGTTATCATCTTACCGACGCGACGTTCCGATTCAATGAAAGTGCAAACAAATAAATGGTTGAATTGTGCTGAGTGCTCAAAACGTGTCGATGGTTTCTCACAGCTGTTGATGTTGGGGTTCGCGATCGGTTGAGTGGCAGGACAGTTGAGTATGCATATATGCAAAAAACATGTCCTGTTCAGTGTTTAGATTTTGTAACGATTGAGGAAAGCTTTAAATAATGCCTAGTGGATGGAATATTTTCAAAGATGTCTGACCCTACCCAATTGTTTCTTTCGGGAGCCATCTTTAAAGACCGACAAATGATTTTTTTTGATGATCTGGTTATCCATACAGAATAAACTTGTATAGAGTAACCTGTTTGGGGCTTCTGATTGTTGGTTGGTTGCATGAGTCAGTGAAGTTAATTATTATTTAGTGACTTGAAGACACACTTATCCAAATTCAACACTGTTTGTTTTTCGGATTGTCCATTTGGCTGCCATCTTTTTTGGTAAAAATATAGAGTGAGGCTAGTAAAAGGAATGTTTCTAGGGCTATGGTTGGTTTAGTTCTGATCGTACTAGTGATTCGAATAATATGGTTTTGACATCACCTTCTCTAGGGCTGGGAGGTGGATCGGATTAGAAGATTTCCATTCATACAAAAATTATCCGGAAGATGAAGGTAATTTTAAAATATAAAGCAATGGAAAGCTGATAACAACATTAGAATATTTTCTTCAGACAAGAGTAGGAGTTCCATAGAAACCATAGGAATTTAATTGGGCTTTATTTCTTGTAGACCTTTCAATACATTAAAGAAATCTTAATGAATTGATATATGTAATATCAAATACATATCTTTTAAGGACATTATCGGAAAGATAAAAAGGGTTTCCTTGTGAAGTTTAATAAAACAATTTAAAATATCGAGGGAAAAACAAAAGGGTTTTTAAGATTCGTAAAATTATCGCCTTTAAAATACATTGGAGTTGAAATCCCAAGCGTTTAGAATTTATTAAACTACAGATTTGCTTCGGATCGCCCTTCAGACTAATTTCAATATTCGTGGTATAATTTCTGTTATCAAAATCAACAAAATCAATTTTAGCAAGATGTTTTCATGAACTTTAATTATTTTACTGTTACAAATACCAGGGTCCAGACTGATGAAAATAAAAAATCGTTCAATATCGGTGAGTTACGGTTGTGGAATTGATTAACATGACATGTATGACGTGCTGCCATATTCTTCGAAGTGAATTATCTTACAATGCGCTCATTTCTATCATACCGGAGGAAAAATTATCATACGCAAAAAAATTCGTTTTGTTTCAGGAAAACAAGCGGAAATTTGCTTGCCGCCATCATTGTTTTCCCTCAAAGTGATTGACACTGACGTATTTGTGGACTGCCCTGTTCACCGGCGGCTGTGCATTCGTGTAGGTGTAAGTCCATCAATACTTTAAGTTTCTGAGCAAAGTATTTAAACTGAAAATAAAGGTTTTTGCAAATAAACACAAAATATTTTTGCGCGACAACAAAACTTTCATCTGTGTTTCGTTCCAAATGTCACCCGTTTGCTCTAAAATTGCTTGTTCCGGAGCAGTAAAAAAATCGTTGTTTTGGTTTTCTATAGGTTTTTTAATCCATCGACATCTTTTTTTTTATTAAAAAAAAAAAAAAAATGCTTAACCTCAATAGAATGTCGACTTTGATTGAATCAAACTGTTTAACTGTTTTGCCTGAGGTGCTATTTGACAACATCAAGAGCAGGGGTTTCTTCACCGAAATCCTTGATGACGACAACAGAGCATCCGCTGTGGTTTGCCTTCTTTGTCGATCTTGCACAGACCAGACCATTCGCCGAGTGTCTTGTGTGAATCGACGCGGATCAATGGAATCTGATGTTCATGGCAGAGGGCTGTGATCAACTTCTTGTACAGGGACTCTTCGAAAGACAGCTTGACGTTTGTCAAGAGATTTGCAGGCTTGGTGGATTCCATGAACCAAACCATCGGCAATCAAGGATTTCTTCAAAACCTCTTGCAAGGCAGTGTTGATATCCACGGCACCTCCAATTACTGGGGCAGCTGAGGGAACATCTACATCAACGTCGGCCATTTTTAGCTAATTGTGTCGTCTTGTAACTTTTTGACAACCGGAAAGAAAGAGAAGAGGACAACCGGAAAGAAAGAGAAGACATCGTAGCCATTCTTCAATGGAATTTGACAGTTCCTAGCTTGACAGATAGACAACGAACTATATTTTGGGAGGAGTAGTGTATTTCATTTCAAATGTCACCCATTTGCTCTAAAACTGCCTTTTTCCAAGCAATAAATTTTTTTAGTAATATCTTTTTTATTACCACTTTAACTAACAAATTATGTCATGCATCGCTTTCGCCATCCACATCCTCACACACTGGCAAGAGGCAAACAGCTGAAGACAATTTGGTTCAGATTGTAAAACTTTAATTCGATTTCAATTATTCGGTTTTCGGTTTATAGCAGAGAGCAGAGCAAAGACGACGTACGAGTCGATTTTAAACCGAAACCAAAAACCGAGTGCACATGGTGCAGGGAACTAACTTCACGGGCACTACCTTCACATGGGAATTAACTTCACCACTGGTGGGAACTAATCTCACTTTTTATTGATGAAGTTAATTCCCACCGAAAGTGGGAATTAATTTCACCAAAAAATCATGTGAAATAAATTCCCATCCAAAATTTGAAAATCTCAAGAGAAAAACTTTCGAAAAATTAAAGAGATCATATGGATTTAAGCAATTTATTATAATTTATAAGCAAAAGTTTTTTCAAAAAGGGATATAGGTACCTATTAAAGAAATACTGATGCATTATTCATATTTTCAAAGAAATTATTGTATTATAGAATGCACTGAAACTGCATTAGCAGCGAAAATAATTAAAACTATGTTTGCAAAGATTAACTTTAGTTTTAGTTAAAAATTCGCGCGAATGTTTAACTAAAACTAAAGTTGATCTTTGCAAACATTTTGTTTTTTTTTTCAACTTGTTTTATTTAAAAATTGTATTTAGTTTTAGTATAAAATTCGCGCGAATTTTATACTAAAACGAAATACCATGTTTTTGGATATGAAGTTTGCATTAAAACAATTACTTATAAATAAAACAAGTTGCAAAAAAAAACCAAAAGTTTGCTAAGATTAACTTTAGCTTTAGTTAAAAATTCGTGCGAATTTTCAACTAACTAAAGTTAATTTTTGCAAACATTTGGTTTTAATTATTTTCGCTGCAAATGCTTCTGCCCTCTTTTTTTTTAGTTTATCATGCTAAACTAAATAACACAATAACGATAATTATATCATTTACTGTAATAAGAAGTGAAGTTATCTCCCACCCACCGTGGGAAATAACTTCATACAAAAGTGAAATCATTTCCCACAAAATAGTGAAATTAATTCCCACTTTCGGTGGGAATTAACTTCATCAAAAAAAAGTGAAATTAGTTCCCACCAGTGGTGAAGTTAATTCCCATGTGAAGGTAGTGCCCGTGAAGTTAGTTCCCTGCACCAGTGCACATACCGAAACCGAACCATTTAAAATCGCCTTAGGCGAGACTGCACTTCAACGACACTGCACTGCAATTAAACTGCACGTTTTCTTTGTATGAAATTGTACGAACTAAACCAAACTTAGCGTCTGCGGATCTGCTCTTCAGTGGCACAAAACGCAAAAGTTGGTAATAGTATACCATGGCGCGTCACTGCGCTGAAGTGCAGTTCTAGTGGCCCGTGGTGCGTTTTAGAATAGTTTCGACGAAGCATATTTTGTTTATGTGTTGTTTGTTTTATTTTTTTAACTGAATTTGATCAAGCAAATTCTGAATTTATTGTAACAAAATAATACTAAATTGATTTAATACAAATTCAAAAATCATGTCGCGTGCCGTCAATTCCCTGCCTCTTTCGATTTCCATTGTAAAATTGATTTGTTTTACTTGAACAAATGCACAATTGTTTTCGTTTCGTTTAACGAAAATTTTTTAACTGAAGTCAAATTATTCATATAATTCCATAAAAATGACACAGAAAATTAAACGCACTTTGGAATAATTTTCATTAACTTCTCACACACGTGATGACCCACGAATTTTCAAATTCCCTTCAACCAAAAAAAAATAGTTTCTGTCTTTTTCATTGTTCAAGTACACGCAACATAAACCGATCATTGAACATTGAGGAGAAATTTCAATTTAATATGCATATTTTCCGTTTCTTTTATATTTTAGTAGCGTAATTTTTTATTTCAGTCTAATACGAAAATTATTATACATTTCGCGTATGATAATGGTTTCCAATCATACATCATACGGGAGCACAAATTATGGTACATGTAGCATAATTATCATACGGTTGGCAGCACTAATGAGCAAATGTCCATGATCTCCAGAAAAAACACAACGATATCCCCAGAAGACCGTAAAAGAATAAGCGTCAAAAATTTCAGAATCAGAAATTTCACTCCAAAGTCCAAAGCCAGGTATCTACAATAAAAAAAAAAAAAAATCTTCGGACGAATTCCACCGGAATCGTGACAATACACTTTCAGACAAACAGATTTTGATGGAGAAACATTTGAAATCTTAATTTCTGTTTCTACAAATTAGCTTTTTGAACGTTAACAAATCAATTGCATAAGGCCAAATTTACAATTTCAGAATGAATTTAGATCACATGTTTGTGTCGGATCCATTTTCCAGAAGTATGTATAGCATTAAAAATATGAAGAGTTTTCATTTAAATGCGATAAGAGGTACGAAATGATTGAATCAGTAGAAATTGATGGATTGAATTTTGATAAGAGTGAAACCATTTTCACCTCGTGTTAACTACATATTCACCCACCATTTTGAATGTCTTATTCGTTTAATTTATATTCAAAATTAAATTATAAGTCAACATTTATAAGGTTTTATATTTGTATGATTAAAGGAATACTTTACAATAAAAATAAAAATAAGAAAATGAGTCTTTCTAAGGACTGTAGGGTTACTGCGATTACAAAACGAAAATCTTCCGACTGAAAATTTCCTCCAATTTAGTTCCTAAGAAAGTAAAAGCTTTTATTGGTTATCTATATTGGATACTCGCATGTATCTTAATTAGTAAAAAAACGCCAAAAGAAATAAACTCTCCAGAATCATACAAGAGTACAACGCCATTTTTAATCAATTACCAAACAATTTTATTTCTATAAGAGTTCGTTAAAAATTTAACATTATTTGAAAACAATTACTTTCTTAAGACAGGAAAACAAGCCATGCAAGTTGAAGACAATTACTTTTTTGTCAATTCTTACTTTAGATATTGGTAGATAAAACTAATAGCATTTATAAGGGCCAAGGTTAACTATCAAAGAAAAAGTGACCGTCAATACCAACTCCTATTTTTTTTTTTTTTTTTTGGCTTTGTTTGTTGGGACAAATACGAAAACCCAAATTAATAAATAATGTTAATTGATGTACATAAACGTAAAATTATGTTGACATTCCAAAAGGTTTTGCTCATTAAAAATATAAGTTTAATTGAAATCGATTTAAGCAATTATTTATTTTCATATCCTGTTTCCTGTATTAAAATCAATTTTATCTCACTGTATCATATAAATAAACTCTTCCTGCTTTCTCTCTCTCTTTTCAGGTGAGTTCCCAATTTCGAGGACAAATCTCGGAGATATAAATGTGTTTTTAATAAAATTTATGAAAATATATGTATATGTGTACGTAAGTAAAGTATTTAATAAATAAAAACTTATGAGCTGCAAAATTAAACCAACAGACAAAAACAATTTAAATAAATGTGCAACTCATGCATTATTGCTATTTTCATAAGGATCCTATAGTATACTCAAAATATTTAAAATAAATAAAAGATGAAGTGATTTTGAATGCAGATATGGTCAATTGTATTTATGGAGAATCATTGAGTTGCCAATTATAACAATTAAATATAAGTTAATCAATAATTGTTTGAATTATATTTGCGTTGCAATTTAAATGAAAAACAATTATTTTTGATTCAAAAAAAAAAAAAAGAATAGAAAGTTCAAAAAAGTTAAATTCATTTTTTAAACACATTCAATTTGATATTATTTTTTATTGTGTATTATTAGTTAGATTGTATCTTTTTGCATTATAATGAAAGGATAATAAATTTGTTTTAGTTGAACTAAGCACTCTGGTAGCTTATTTTAATTGGACAATGAATATTAATAAGCTGCCCTTCTATAAATCCAAATTAAAGCCACCTAACAACATTAATTAACAAGTGAATGTGTGCTATTCAAATAATTAAGATAAGCTGAATGGGATTTTAATGCAATTATTGTTCCATATGATTGTGGTAAAAGATTTATTATTTTAATTTCATTGATTTAGAAGCTTCAATTTAGTCTGTGAACAACATAATGATAATAAGTGTTTTAATTCTGGTTAGCTTAAACGTTAAGCACTTATCATTGGAGATAAAGAAGCTTCCAGAAGCATTCGGAAGTCTTCGGGAACCGTTCTTTCCTTTCTTACGATTCTGAGGAGAGAATTCGGCTACTTGATTTGAAGTAAACGAACTCAAGAAGCATTAACAAGCACAAAACTCAAATATCTGCCCACGCATATTATTTGGGGAGTGTATAATCGCTAGCAGTAGTGTCACCGCTTTCACCACTTTCTCTAATTTTGACACAGGTGACATACATTTGAATCGAAAACTGGCGATATAGGCGATGAAAACGACCCAATCAAAGAAATATCGAAAAAACTCAAAAATCAAATATATGTAGAATGTACCGCAAAATATGGAAAAATTAACGATAAATATATATTTTTATTTTTAAAGTGTTCATATCCTGGGAAATATTCCACCTTCGAACTGTTCATTTAGAAAACTGTTGAGAGGCTCCTGTCAGGCAACTTGACACACCCTAAGCGTAAACAAGTGTATCCCCGAAGAACTAGTAAAATTCCTCAGATTGAATACTCACTCCTCAGGCACTATTAATTGAGAAAACTTTTGACCACTGCCTGGAGCAACGAAATTGCATGAGCGCGTCTTCCCCAAAGTGATTAAAGTCCCTTGGTCTCACGTAACACAAGTCGTCCAGAAAATGCTGTTCAGAATTGGTTGTCGAGATTTCGAATTTCGCACCGAAGCCGATAGACGAAGTTGCGTCAAAATGTTCTGCTTTGTACTGAAAATTATGACCACATATTCGACAATGAAAGTAATGATTTATGAATAAGTTCAGAAATAATTTATAAACAATTCGTGCATTAAATATACTTTTTAATTCTAATTCAATTCAAATCATGTTAAGTTTAAATAAAGTATGTACACTTTGTTAAGTCTTTTGACATCTGTAAAATTCATGATTGGTGGGAAAAACAACCAAATCTGGGAACACTGCTGACTGCCTACAGTGTATATAGATACGAAACACTTTTGTCTGCTAAGACACACATAATGACATAATGCATACCATCCCTGCTACAAACCGTTCTATTTTTATTTTTTAACCAACAGCCGCCGACCTACACACTGTTGATATGCTGAAAGGGTTTGTGCTATTATAAAACAAACCTAACCTAACCTACAGCTCTCTCTCTCCATGGCACAGTGCGTGATGCGACGTTCGCTCTATTTCTCTCGCTCTCTCTCGATCTTTCTCACTATCGCTTGCTCCTTACTCTCGCTTCATGCTACGTTTGCCCTTTCTCATTCTCTGTCAATCGGTCTCAATCGCTCTCTCCATTTTCGGGGACGGAAGTCACGCTTATTTCCGCTGCATCAGTCAAAATTTTACCCCCATGCGCCTAAAGAAGTTTCACTTCCAAAATCATTCAATTTCAAGCAAACATTTTTTTTTGGAAATCTGTAACTTAACAGTAATCATAAGTACATAATAATATAACATAATATTGAGCCTAAGAGTTATCTCGGAAAAAATAAGTAGGTATGCAATAAAATTTCAAAAATAAATGTCAATCTAGAAAAAAAATATTGAAAAACATTGGACCAGTTTAAAAAAAAAAAAATTCTTCAAAAAACTGAAAATGTTTTCGAGTATTTCATTTTAAGAAGATCCGTAGTTTTTATCTAGCAAATAATTAAAAAAAAAATTCAATCCACCCGCTTCCAAAATATTTCGAAAACCTAATTTTTTTTTGTAAATGTGCACTTTCTTGTATGTTGGTTTTTAAATAAACAAATATGGTATTTTTGTAATTTTTAAAAGTAAAAGAATTGTTTGAAAATGTGCCAATGATATATGTACATAGATTTTATAGATGCGGTAATTATGAAGAAGAAGTGACCTTGCAGATTTTAACTCTTTGGCGTAATGTTCTCAAGTTTACCCACTATTCTTTTTAGTCCATTAAAGTTAAAATGTCGTTGCAATTACTAAATAATTTAAGATGATAGATGGTAGATGCGAGGCGCTCTGATTCTTCTTGCAGGTGATTTTCTCCAAACATTGCCCGTTATACCTCAATTAGCGCCCGCAGATAAGCTGAACGCTTGCAATTCAAGTGACACAGTAATGGATGAAGAAGTGATATTGGCTACAGTTCGAATGCAGAATGGAATTGCACTCGCAGTGCATCGTCGGGAATTGCATCAACTCTACTCAATGGTGGACGTACATCGCATTCAGCACTCAAGCTTCCATTGAGTTTAAACCACCAACTTTAAACATCAACAAAAATTCCGGAATGGCCAACAGTCCTTAAAATAAAACATGGAATGCCAATACACATATTTACATCGAATCGATCGCCGCCGCCGGAAATGATCATTCAAAATTTAAACGCGCTAAAACTGTGGAACGGAACCAGACTGACGGTCAAGAAATTGACACCAAATTCAAAGGAGAAGACGTTCCACGCATACCGATGATTACCATCGATTTGCAATTTGTCTTCAGTTTCCTTTACGTCTTGCCTTCGCGATTACTATCAACAAAGCAAAATGGCAGTTGTTAGCTAATGCTATTTAAATGTTGAGATGTATTGATTCCGCGTATTCAAATAATTCCACCAGATTTACCGTTAAACTTCAAAATAATGCAATTTCCAATACGTTTTGCTTTCGCTATGATAATAAACAAGGCTCAAGGACAGTCTTTGGATTGTGCGGAATCGACTTAGAATATCCATGCTTCTCCCACGGACAATTGTATGTATCATGTTCACGTGTAAGAAAGCCATCAGTTCTGTTTACTTATACCACAACTCCGGCAAAACCAAAAATGTTGTTTACGAAAAGGCTAGTTTATGTTAAAATATAACATAATATAAAAAGAAGAATAAATAAAATACATAAAAAAAGAGATGAGATGAGATCTTCTTAGCAAAGCAGCACAGGGTCCGTTAGCTAAATATTTTTTGCAAGACATAGCTGTATAGGGTGAAATGGGCTAAAAGAAAAAAGTGATATCCGGTTTTAAAACATCTTCTTGTGTTTGATAGGTTTAACGTACTTCAATGCTTGAGGGATGCTTTTTGTAACAAGCTGTTATAAACAGGCATTCATGTAAATTCTTTTTGTATAATACACTCGGGCGTATGCGTACTTTTTTATTATATTAAATAAAAAAACAATAAACATCAATTCTCATATTTAAGACAAACTATCTATCATCGTTTATATCAGCGCGCTTTCTGCTCGGAAGGGCAGAACAACGTCTGCCGGGACAGCTAGTATTTATTATTATATTTATAAAAAAAGAAGAAAGAATTAAAAATGCGTACACGCCCAAGTGTCCCACTGTGTTATTATAATTCATTTTTTTACATCTGAAGGCCAATTCTGCCGAGTTAATTTCAAAAACCGTATCTACATTTTTGGCGTTTTTGAGTTAGGACCATTTTTGAAATATTTGGTACGATTATTATTTTATTTTTCAAGAACAAAAGCCGTATCTGACTTCCTTCCTATTTTAAAACGCTTATGAAATATAACGCATGTATGTATACAAACTACTATGGTTTTATTAAGAAATATTGACGTATCTACACTTTTTAAGAAAAAAAGCCGTATCTACCATATTCTTTTGTAGATACGGCAAATAATCCTAATATGAACAGGCAAAAATGAAGATACGTCATTTTCTCTTAGTAACAACTATAAATAGGCCGCAGTCAAATCACATGCGAACACGTGCTTCTTCTCGTAAGCCACTTGATGGATTTTGACGAAATTTTTAATGTGGAAGCCTTTTTAAAAACAATAAAATTAATTCTTAAATTAAAAAAAAAATTTTTTTTTTTTTTTTTTTTTTTTTGTGGCTAGTTCAAAAGGCAAAAATGAAGATACGTCATTTTCTCTTAGTCACAACTATAAATAGGCCGCAGTCAAATCACATGCGAACACGTGCTTCTTCTCGTAAGCCACTTGATGGATTTTGACGAAATTTTTAATGTGGAAGCCTTTTTAAAAACAAAATAAAATTAATTCTTAAATTTAAAAAAAAAAAACTTTTTTTTTTTTTTTTTTTTTTTTTGTGGCTAGTTCAAAAACGGTATGCTCAATTTGTTTCTTAATTTTTTTTCGTGATAAAAACTACTAGACATTTGCATACCAAAAACATAAGCGAGAGCTACCGTACGTTTTTAATGGACTGTTGGATACCCTATTTCCTTTTATTTATGTGTATGCGTTCGCCTCTCGCAGACAGAAAAAAATTAATAAAATTAATTTTGTGTGGCCGATGTTCAATAACCGCTGGCGCAATAAGAAAATGCGTGTGCCACGCCCAAAGTTGAGACTTTTTATTGCCAGGGCAAATACTTAGATCTCGGTGACATTCAATTTTAAGCTTGCAGATCGATTTAAACAAAAAAAGATAAAACTTAAATTTTTAAAAATTAAATTTTGGATGGAAATAGCGATTATGGGTGTATTTAACAATTTATTCTTGAACCACTCTCTGCTACGTAACCAAGGAATACAAACCGGAGTGTTTATCTTTTTACTTCAAAACTGTGGCCGGTAGTTTAAAAATATCAAAAAAATTAATGCATATTACGACCTTTGACGGAAACGTCAATTAAAAGTGGGCGTGTGAAGAAAAAATTAAAGCAATAACTGAGTTTTGATCATTAGTAAATTTGTAGGCATATGTGTAAAACTACAGATGAATCGAGTAGTTTGATCTTACCTGAACATAAGTATTTAAAAAAAAATCACACCCTTAAAAGTGGGCGTCAGCCACGCCCAAAATTCAAACATTTCTTTTCATACACAAGTTGTTTAATTCTTATTCTCATATATTAGAACATGATGTGTTTTTCTGTAAATAAATCTTTTCAGAAAAATGATTCCCAATTTTTTTTCTTTTTCATTGTGAAATTTCCTTAAAAGGAAACAACTTAACTACACTAAAACCTTAAAACAAAACGACGTATCTACTAAAACTCAGTTTAATACACACGGTGCCGAACCTGCCTGTAGGCAAAACAGGCAATTGCCTATGGCGGCACTCCTAGGAGGGCGGCACTTTGACTTAAGCGGACAAATCAGTAAAACCATTTAAAAAGAAAGAATTGTAAAAGCAATACACAAATTCCAGTTTGTATTGTCAACGGTAATCTGGAACGAGTTTTTATCCAAAATAAATATTCTTCCAAAACTACTTCAATCAAAATCAATGGACTTATTAACCTTTTGGAGTATTTAGATAAACTCCAGCAGTTCTTTAAGATAAACCGTTCCCATAAAGTTTTGTTTGAAACATTATACAAGAATGCTTTTAACTTTGCTACAAAAATGAACATTAAAGTGGATTATATTGTGTCTGATTCTATGAGCTGATTCCTTTTTTTACGTTATCGATGTTACTTTATCTTCTCTCGATGAGAGCTTTGCAGAATATAAATTTCTCAGCCGAAATTTCGGATTTCCTTGCGATATTTCAAACTAGGTGGAGTTGAAAGACTACAAACTACTAAAAACATTATTAACTTCAAAACTTGGCAACGAAGTTCAAAAGGATATTATAGCGAAAGATCTCTTCCATGAAATTAATATATTTAACCAAACTTCTACTGCTATTGATTTCAAACCTTTGTCAATTTTAAACTAAATTTAGCTTTTCACTTCGTACTTAACTATATCCAAATTTACAAACGGCATTTAAAAGAAGCTAGCTTCTCGAAACTCAAGCTTATAAAAACCTATCTGCGCTCAACAATGACCCAAGAAAGATAAAACGGTATTGCAGCTATCTGTATTGAAAAAGAAGATATCGCTACGAGATTTGCTAAAATAAAAACGCACCGAGCAGCATTTTAGGTTCGAAATTGTAAAAAATAAAATGCACAACTGGGTCGCACGAACTTGCTCTAATGAGTGACAATGGTTTATAGGCTTGAGATTTTGATACAAAAAAAATTTTCAAAATTCTTAAATAAATACTTAAACTAATTTGTGCTGAAAAAAAGTACTCCATTTTATTTCTTGGATAAATTTGAATTTATGAGAATAAATTTATAAAAATCTGTGGAGCGGTTTTTGAGAAAAAAAGATTTTTTTGAAAAACTTTTTGAAAAAATTTTTTAAAAAAAATTCAAAATCACGAGTTCATAGGTATTCAGCAAATACATTTATTTAAAATTTTTAGAAAAAAATTTAATAAGCAGTTTTCAAAATACAGTAGAATCTCGAAAAGATGAACAGATATAAAACAGACCCCGTTCATCTTTTCGAATTGTTCATCTTTCCAAGCATCGAGCATTAGTTTAGGAAAAACATAAAGCTATACATACAAATATTGCATCTATTTGTTAACAAATCATTTTATTTAAAAAAAAAATTAAAACAACTTAAATTCATACAAAAGTCATTGATGAGAAGTAAAAAAACGGACTTATTTAGACCGTTTTTTTTTAAACTGGTAGATTGTCACACGGGAAAAGCGTTCATCTTTCCGAATTGTTCATGTTTTAGAACCGTTCATGTTTTTCGAGATTTTACTGTATTAATTTTTAAAATTTTTTTTTTAAATGCTTTTAAAAATACAAAAAAAATATTTTTCAAAAATATTGGTATATAGTACAAATTGAGCTACATACAGCTATATGTGTGTGAAATTTCGAAGGAATTGGTTGAGTCGTTTTCGAGATAGTCGAAAGCAAAAAAAAACGGTATTATGGAAAGTTTTTCGGCCATATGATTGGTCTTACCTAAAAAGCAACACTGATTTTTTTTTAATCGAAATCGTTAGAGCCGTTTTTGAGAAAAATAAGCTTTAACGTAACGGTTGTATGGCAGGTACCGTTATTTTTTGAGCTAAAAAAAAAATTTCAATTTCCCCTCTGTACAATACATAAAAAAGTCTATATACCAAGTTTGAAGCAATTCGGTCGACCCGTTTGGGCTGTAGGTGTCTATACATACAGACAGACAGACAGACAGACAGACAGACAGACATACAGACGGACAGAATTTTTAGACCATCTTTTTTCGTCTTCGCTATCATCGTAATGTCATGTTTGATTGTTATCTCAAAACTTTTTTTTTCGACGAATGCATAACTTGCCTTATAGTACCTACTAGCTTTTGCCCGCTACTTCGTACGCGTGGATTTTAGAATAAAGTAGGTATCTCAGTATATATTTTGTTTATGCACAACCGGTTCAAAATGGGGGGTATGCGTGGTATGAAAGCTATAAAGTCAGCTCTGCAGCCGTAAGGTTTTTGGCTTCTGTATAGTATTATTTCGAAGTATCATAACGGTTTAAATTGCAAAGTTGGAGGGTTAAGTTCTGAAGCAATATACGAATATACCTAATTGGAATGCCCACTTTCAAAACGATGCTGCGCGCCGATACTGCTATTTATGGCAGCTCCGCTTCATCAGTTTTGGGCGTAAGTATTGCTCGTTCACCGTTCTTTATGGTTACATTATTTTTCGATTTCCGCTTTCGCTGACAATGCCTCATGTCTATATGGTGGTAAATAGCGCCATCTATGATGTTTTTGATGTAACTTCTATTCAGAACGACTAACTTATTTCTATTCATGTATACGTAGGTAAGTGTGGCGCTATTTTATTATGTAAGTGAGACGCTAACGTCCTTAAAATCTTTCAATTTTGCGTTAAGTTCATTGAATAACGTTCGATTGCAGCAATATTAAAAAAACAACCAGAACTATATTTTTTCCTGCGATAAAATATAGCCTATATTTTAAGTTGGCGTACTACCAATATATCTGCGAAAACCGCACTCAATTCCATGCAGTAGTTTTTGCGTTATGCGCGTACAAACATACAGACAGACAGACAGACAGACAGACAAAAATTCTAAAAACGGTTGTTTTGGTTTCTGTGGGTCTAATAGAGACTCCCCATATTAGTTTTGCATCTATATCTTCAATGTACAGACATCGACCCGTTACAATTTTATTATATGTATAGATATAGTACCTATAATCGCAAGTAAAAATGTATTTCGTCGAAAGCCTTTAATTATTACTAAATAAAGCTCTATGTAAATGTTATTATTTTCGTTGTTTTTTTTTATTTATTTTTGGGGCGGCAAAATAACAATTTGCCTAGGGCGTCAAAATAGTCAGGTTCGGCACCGAATACACCTTATAAAAAATGACACTTTTGTTCAAAAAATATTAGCTAATTAACTTAAAATATCCTCAAAATATGGAAGACATTGGCCAAAACCCAAAAAAATTACAGATAAAAACACAAAAACGCATTTATCTTAACATGCCAAAAATGTATACACGACTTTTTAAATTAACACGGCAGAATTGTACAATTGTTTTTTTTTTTTTTTTTTGACCTGTGAGTGATTTAGCAGCTAAAATATCGAAAGACAAAGGTTAGAAAACCAAAAGATCCGGGATCTGCGAAATGTCTATTTTCGTTTGGATACCGGAATAGGAAAAAACATGCCTTTATAATTTGATATCAGCTATTACCGTTGTTATTTTCATTAAAATCGCCCAAAGAACAGTGAATTTTTTTATGACGAATTTGAATTGATTGAATAGCAAGAATCTCGGAATTATTAGGTATTTTCAATAAATTAATGAATTTGGGCGAAACGAAGTTCGCCATTCTTTTTTTTTTGGTAATTCGTATAGTCTTTCGAAATGCCCTGAAAACGCAAATCTAATATTTCACAGAGAAATAATAAAGCTCGGGCTATACAAGTAGCTAGATTACGACTCCTCAGGCTATGGGCAAAACAAAATATTCCCAGCACACCTACTCAGTTATACCTTTCCAACGATATATATATCATCTCAATCTGTTGGGTAACCACCTCGCAATTGGTACCACCAAAAAACTACTTGCCTATTTTTATACTTATAGATTGTACTTAAAAGAAAATTTGCAATTGCCCATTTTAAACCTTAAAACAACGAGAAAACTGTATAGTACACTCAGGCGTATGCGTACTTTTCTGAGTTTATTTAATTTAAAAGAAATCATCCATGTTTTCATATTTTAGACAAATCAATTCTACGGTATTAATATAATCAAAAAGTCAAACTTATCGCTAAGCGTCCAAAATGTTTATACCTATCATCGTTAGTTACATCGCGCTATCTGCTCGGAAAAGATGAACAACGTCTGCCGACGGGATAGGTACATAATATTGAATATAAGTGGAATTAACTAAAAAAAAAAATAACCAATTCATGTTCTACCATGGGTTTCACCCGATTTCTGTTCAGCTTCCTCAGGTTTATATTTTTTTTTTATCTTGTTCAAGGGGGTTTTTAGAATGAGTGAAACCATTAGAAAGTATTTTTAGAAATAAAATGCAAGATTAGGTCGCACGTTTTGGGTTTGCATCTGCAGGCACTAGAGCGCAAAAATAAATAAACTCTCTATTCTTCGGTCCAAAGTTTCACGATCTCAAACATCAGTTATGTCGTTGCAAAAGCAAAAATCCAGTAATTTCTTCTTGAGAGTAATTAGACATCCTATTGTGTTGAAGAGTAAAAATTGCACCCAGCTGTTTCAAGACCTATATTTTCCTACATCTGTGTCTTTGAAATCACTTTTTTAGATAATCACACGATCACACTCATTTTTTTGCAGTTGTTGCATCAGCAATGTACTTACACATATTGAATTTCTATCAACAGAATCAATTCAGCTTTTGATCTTAGGTCCTTTTCTTTTGTTGGAACAGAAGCTGCAGGAGAATCTATTCCATAGTCCTTCAACGACATGATTACTATAAATGATCTTTGACCGAGCAAATTCAAGTACACATCGACCTACAGTCTTGTGCAAATTAATTGGCACATTCATGTAGAATTTTTAACATATTTTGTATTATTTTCTATTAATTAACATTTAAAATTCTTAATTAATTTGCACAAGACTGTATTTGATTAAACTAGTATTTTTTGCAATGCTTGAATTTTGTATTCCAAAGTACATACCTGTGTACATAAGCATGTGATTACAGTTATCAGAAAATCTATTTTGAGAAGTGGGTTTATAATCTAATCAAATGTAGGTATACCTAAAGATTGTCATTTTCATACGAAGAACATTTCTAATAGAACTTAAAATAGGCACTTACGTCACAAGAACTCTATATGATATTGTACTCTTCCATCAATTCAAATTAAATAAGAACACACGACAGTTTGTTGTATCTAAACCAAAAACAACCTTCCAAAATAAACTAAATAAAAACAACAATAAATAAACATAACCTCAAACAGCAACAACAACAAAAAAAAAATCTTGAATAGGTTGATAAAATATTTTCCATCTCCTCATTTTTCCATCAACGCCAGCCATCCCATTTTTCGTATCTTGCGGATTGACAGAAAACGTCACAAATAAAATATCTTTCATATTTCACATTCACATTTTTCATATTCATATTAGTTATATCCATATATCATTTGGCCACTGCACATGCACAATCTGAATTTAAAATAGTTTCATTGTGGGAGTGAATCACTCTAATCTCCAATTTCCACACCACAAGATATAAAAGCTCTTTTCAAGCAAAATATGATAAGACTTTGACTCTCTAGATGCACTTTATATCCGAAACACATGGCAAAGATGTAAATGTGTTTGTATGAAAGTATACAAATATGTATATATACATTTGTTTGCATATCTATAGAGACGTCAGACGTATAGTGCCACTGCCAGTGCCCGACCAACAGCAATAATTCATATATAAACCCCGGCCCTTCTTCAACATTCAAGATTCAACTGGCAGCGGCAGCACTCGACTCGTCTTGCCTTTCAATTACCCGTCCCGAATCCATCTTTGTTATTTTCAGACGTCATAGCCCATACGTATTTTTGTGGCGTAGATACTTAAAGACAGGGCCGCATTTAGTTTCAGTGAAACATAACGACCAAAACAACGTCAACGATTTTATGATTTGAATAATGAAAAATAACACCTAAAAAAGTTCTCGAACGTTCACACTTAACAAAATAAAGTGCACGACTGGGTCGCACGAACTTGCTCTAATGTGTTAAAATGATCTTGAGTGCTTGAAATTTGGGAAAAAAGCGTTGAAAAAATCATATGAAATTTTATAAATCACTTAAAAATCAATACCTTAAACGTTTTTTGGAGAAAATGAAAAAAGCCATCAGGTTTCTTTTACTTTTTTGAATTTTTACAAAAAAAAATTTCAAAATCGTTCGACCAGTTTTTTTTAAAAAACTTTTTGAAAATATATTCCAATTTTTTTTGTTGAGTATGCCAACTTCTAGCACTTTGTAGTTTTTATCAGAAAAATAAAATTAAAAAAAATATAGATTAAACCGTTTTTGGAAAAAACAAAAATTGAAAAAAAATTTTTGAAACTTTTTTAAAAAACTCAAAAAAACTTTTTTTGGAAAATTTAAGAATTTTTATTATTTCTTTTATAAAAGGGCTTCTAAATTAAAAATTTTATCGAAATCCGTCAAGCGGCTTACGAGAAAATCGGATTTAAAAAAACCGGTCCTATGGGAGGTACCGTTATAAGACTTTTCCTGAAAAATCTATTATAACCAAAACCTAAAGCTTGCACATAAAACACTATTCAGAAAGTTTTATCAAAATCGTAGGAGCCGTTTTTGAGAAAAATTAATTTTTCACTAAAAATCGTATGGCAGGTGCCGTTAGTTTTAAAGCTAGAATGCTAATTCCAAAAACCCCTCTGTAGAACGTCATAATAATACTATCAACCATGTTTGAAGCAAATCGGTGCAGCCGTTTAGGCTGTAGGTGCCGATACAGACGGACGGACAGACAGACAGACAGACGGAATTATTGGGATTTGTTTGACGTAATGTCGAGAACATCAGAGTGTTCAAAGTAACTTTAAGATATAAATCCCTTAAAACATATAGTAAAAATCTCACTCAATATAAAACAAACTTGACTTTTTCTTCCCTTTGTCGGCAAAAGTCATATTCTAAGCACACTTTACTTTCTTATCGACGAGTTTATTGGTCTAAAAGGTGTGTTTGTATTCACATACTGTGTATTTCAAATACAATTTTGGGGGGTTCTGCAAAAACTTCTAGATCATGAAAAGTTTAAATTGTATATATGATAAATTTTGTGCTTTTATTTCTGGATATGAGGTTTACCGCGAATTCGAGATTTGATTCCATTGAAATAGCATATTTCTGAAATTGGTTGCTTTGTTTCAGCAATAGGAGAACATCACCACCCCAGAAAAGGCCAATTTCCATTGCAACAAGAGAAGCGGCCAAGAGCACCCACAGAAGTCTTCTTAAACCGTTTCATTGGTAAACATTTTGCTTCTCGATTTAAAGTCAGAAGCTAGTCAAGAAGCACAAACACTAACATAACTCAAATGACAGCCACAAAATATTAATTTGGGACTGTCTGACTGAATTCGCCAGCCAGCAGCGTTACTGAAAGTTTTCTTACACATGTGGAATATTTGTTGAATCCAAAACTGATGATATAGGTCACGGACCAATAAGATACAGACCGCCAACTCGCTGTATGGTCTCTCTTTTTGCCTACAAGCTGAAAATCAGCTGACATGCCATTTATTTTGAGAACGTGACGCTCTCCCTTGCTTTTTAAAAGGGAGCAGTTAACACACTAAAAAGAGAGGCATACGCAGGGATGGTTGACATCACAAAATGCACAGACAGAGGTGTACACGTATTAACAGACACGAACAAATATTTCGAGTGTTTGAAGCCCAGCAGTGAAGTTAAGTGAACAACGGTATTGAGCAGAGAGAAGATACTGTAGAGAGAGACAACTTTCCTCGCCTCCGTCCCCGCACAGATTTTTGTTTACATCTTTTATAACGAGTTGAATTCCTATCGGTATGTATATACATGTTTTATCCTTGTCCAGAACAAAAAAAATCCAGAAAAAAATAAGTGTCTCTTTCTCTCTTATTTAAAGGTCTATGGACAGCAACTTGCATCTGTGTTGTCATCACATTTTTTTTATATGGAGTTTACTACAGATGCAAGTTGCTGGCAGAATCGCAGCTTGTAGGCTAAAAGAGAGCCATCGTCGAAGTTGCATCTCTCTATTAGTATCTTCTCTCTGGTATTGAGTTAGATTAACGAGTAAAAAACTCTGCACCGCGAATCATGCTACTCATACCAGTTCAATGTTGGTAAAACTTGTGAAACTGATCCGTGCGAATAGACATTGTGTCAAAATTGACAAAATTGTTGAGCCATATTGCTTGTTTCATTGGTTTCAGAAAGAGCGTTTCCCCGAGTGAAACCAATGGAAAGTGGAAAGTGTTATAAGCTTAACGATATGACCTTAAAGAGCTCACAATTACATGTTTAAACCACGCCCGATCATTGATTTCAGTTTTGCATAAATATTTGAATATAGAAAAGCTTTAGATTGAAAACAAACGCAAACGCAAATAATTGCGTATTTACTATCTGCTATTTTCTACCTTCTCTCTCTCCTTCTGTTCATGGAACAGAGTCTTTATAAAAACTAGAAACCCGAGCTCAAAGGTCATTCTGTGGATGTAGACTGCATAACTGAAATATGGATAATTGGTGTGATGGGAAGCACCTAAGAAAACCACTCATCTAAAAGCACAGACTACCTAAATAAATGGTGCCCTATGAACAAAGGTAATCCCATTGTTGGAGTAAATCTTGCGATTGGTCCAATTTCCAATGACCCGCATAGATGCGGCTAAATTTAAGCAATGGCCTGTGTTATGTTCACCTTGAGGACATCGGTCGATTGTAGTTAATTTGAATAGACTTACGACTTTAGGAATATTAATTTAATTTTGAATTTTGGTGGGAGCAATAACCCCATTTATTTAGTTTGGTACAAGCCGGAGAAAGAGTTCGTGGCAGGAAGTGCTGAGGTTATTTACTCATTTACGGTGGTGCAGACAGTCCATTGTACACGACAGCCTCAACCAACAATCAACGTCAGATAGACCTGTCTCTAGCCAGCGACCACCAATTGCGCCCACCAAGTTGGTCAAGGTCGTTCTGCACTTGATCGCTCCACCTCTGATGTAGAACTAGAACTATAACTATCTAAGCCGCTGTATTTTCAGCTTTTTGACCAGGTCAATGTCGCTGTATAGCCCGTACATACTCCATTGATACATAAATAACTGAATATCACCCGAAGAATCTGAGCTGAGGTTAAAGTCAAAAAATTCCTGGTTCAAATTAACCCTAGGCAGCATTCGAGTTATATGTTCGTTGTAACCGCATGAAGTTCGGTGGATAGGAAGAAAAAAGAAATTTGTTGATATGGTGACTATATTTGGTCAAGGTATTTAAGTTGCGGGCGTACAAAGATTATGTAGAGATTGAGAGACATAAGAGTCGAAAAATTCTTTGGGCCACTGAACTTAACCACGTGGAAACCCTACAAAAAAAAGTCTAGCGGAGTCAAATGGCATAACTTTGGTGGCCTATTAACGTCACCTCTACATTATCCACATGTCGTCAAGGATAATATGGTTCAATTTTGGATACAAAAAATTCTTTAAAATCCAGACCGAACGGCTACTTTTTGAATATGCATTGTCACATGGTGAACCTTGTGTGGGTTGGTAAAGTGTCCCATACGGCAAGTTTGCATCCAAAAATGTACCTCGTCGCTAATCATGTTTTTTGACCAAATTTTGGGTATTCTTCTCAAAACTCAGAAGCCCAATAAGCGAGCAACCCCCCTTTTTCTAGGACCATGAACTTTTTAGTTGACACGGTTATTTGGAATTAGTAACTGAATAATACTCAGTACCTATACTTGTCAGAAGTCACTAAAACAACATGGTCTCCATAGGCCGCAAAATCTACCCATGCCAATTGGAAACCCCTTTAGTTAACCCAGATAACATAGGTGTCGGTAATGTAAAATTTTCTTTTTTTTTCATTGAATTGAATTCATTATTGAGGGTTCTGATGAAAGTCTGAGCTATGTATTTGGCGAGTAGCAAGTCTACCCTTCGGGTCCATTTCTAAGCTTACCAAATCTATTCGAGCCGAAAGTTGGAAAGGATAAACCTACGAGTACCTCTCATATGAAATTCCATATCCATAACACATCATGATTTAATAAATTATCAATTACCAAGAAATTCAGTGCTTAGCATAATAAATCCTTCCCTGAACCTGAACACGAACAAAAAGTTCGCGATACGTTTCGCACACGTCGACTCATTGTTGCTCCCCAAGAGCCAAGACCCAAGACTCAAGTTCAGTATCACTTCAGCGTTCAGCTTTTAGTTTGCAAATAAACTTTGGCAACGAAAGTGCTCGGGTGCGAGTATCTATTGCTCGTCGCGAATTTTCATCCACATCCCACACACTGCCCGGCAAGCAGCAGCAGCTGCTTAGTTGTGTAACCATAACCACCTCCACCCAATCGTGTCGCTGTCGGTATTTTATTTTGGCGTTCTGAACATTTTCCTTTTTTATGTTTCATTGAAGAAAAAAAAAAACTTCGGAGAGTAAAACAAAAAACAAAATTCATTTGTAAATAAAAACAAAACCCATTCCAAGCAACAACCACAACAAATAAAATGTCGTCGAAAATCTTCCGGGCGGTCATACTTGGAGCGCCAGCATCTGGTAAAGGCACAATCTCGAAGCGCATCGTAGAGAAGTTTGGCTTCGTTCACATCTCACCAGGGGACATCCTCCGGCTGAATATTATGAATGGAACAACGTTGGGAAAGAAAGCCAAAGTTTTCATGGACGATGGCAAGCTGGTTCCAGATGACCTGATAATCAAGTGTGTGTCGGGGCGAATCATCGAAGCTGGCAACAGGTCATGGATGTTGGATGGTTTTCCACGAACAGTTGCCCAGGCAGAACGACTTCATGCTTCCGACCCTGTTGATGCAGTCCTCAACTTGGACGTGCCAACTGACGTTATTATCGAACGAGTTAAAGGTCGTTGGATTCATCTGCCGTCGGGACGAGTCTACAATGTTGGATTCAGTAATCCAAAGGTGCCATTCAAAGATGACGAAACTGGAGAGGATTTGGTGCAACGTTCCGACGACCAACCGGAAATAGTTCGCAAGCGATTAGAAGTATATCATGAAGCCATGCAGCCTGTTCTGGAGTTCTACGAGAAATACAATCTGGTAACAAAGTTTGCTGGTCGAACAACGGCAGAGATTTGGCCAGAAGTCCAGAAATTCCTGCTCAAGAAGACAGAATCGGTGGTTGCCGAGAGGCAATAGGTAATGACGTACGAACAACGAAAACGAACTAATGAACACAATTTGTATCCAAATTCCAAAGCAGCTGTTGTCGCCAACACAAATGCATACTAAAGTTTGTTCGCTCACAAACACATTCATACTCACACGTGTGTTAACTGTTAACATTGTATCTATACCTACATTTTAAGTCCATAATAAAAAAAAACTGTTTTTATTTTCCTGTTAATTGATTTTATTGTAATTAATTATTCTCGTAATCGGGATTCGGGAGTCGGGTCGTGACGGGACGCATAAAGAGGACGATGGATGCTGTTCTGCACTTTAATGGCTTCTCTTCTGCTTCTACCAGCAGGCAGCCAGCAATCCGGTCCAATTGATTGGATTGGATTCTATTTAGGTATACCGTATACGTACGGATGAATGAAGTTGGGCACTTTTCCCTCCCCCATTTGATGAGATGACACTTTGTATTGTATCTTGTATCTTGTATCTTTAGGATTCTTTTGGTTTCGGTTTGAGGAAGCGATCGATGGACAACAAACTATTGTCTCTTTTTCTCTTGATTTCGGTTGAAGTTTGGCAAACTAAAAAAGAATCGACTTTGGCCTTGTGATTGGGTTTTTGTGTATTGTTTTGTTGATAAGATAATAAAATGAGCTTTTTCGAGAGCTTTTTTGTTTCTACTCTTTTGGTTTTCATTGTGTTTGTTTTTGCGTACTATAAAGTTGATTATACTGAAAGCTTCTCTGATACAATCAGTATGGCGCGTAGCGTAAATCAACTTGTTTTTTTTTTTTTTCTTTTCAATATTCCATTATTTGTCGTGTTTTGTGTATCTATTTCCGTATCTGAGCAAAGACCTTTGATCGGAAAGCAAAACACTAAAGCAGTAGCAGAGTGAAAAAGTGTTGTTTTTTGTTGTTGTTGTTATTAAATGAATCGAAACGAGTGAAAAAGGAATCAAAGTGAAGAGCTACATAATGTTTCCACTTGAATTATTATATGAGCAAAGTTCTCGTTTTTGTTGATAGCGAATCTATTAAGTGTAAACAAAAACAAATCACAAAACTTAATAATATTGTTTTTGTTGACCGTGTTTGTTGGTACATGGATTATTTTTATTAGACTAGTTGAAGGGAGAACGGTACAAGGCCGTAGCTAGAAATTATTTTGAAGGGGACTCAGAGTTTATGGGTTTTGGTATTTATTTAAATGAAATGAAATGAAATGAAACGAAATGAAATGAAATGAAATGAAATGAAATGAAATGAAATGAAATGAAATGAAATGAAATGAAATGAAATGAAATGAAATGAAATGAAATGAATTGAAATGAAATGAAATGAAATGAAATGAAATGAAATGAAATGAAATGAAATGAAATGAAATGAAATGAAATGAAATGAAATGAAATGAAATGAAATGAAATGAAATGAAATGAAATGAAATGAAATGAAATGAAATGAAATGAAATGAAATGAAATGAAATGAAATGAAATGAAATGCAATAAAATGAATTGAAATAAATTGAATTGAATTGAATTGAATTGAATTGAATTGAATTGAATTGAATTGAATTGAATTGAATTGAATTGAATTGAATTGAATTGAATTGAATTGAATTGAATTGAATTGAATTGAATTGAATTGAATTGAATTGAATTGAATTGAATTGAATTGAATTGAATTGAATTGAATTGAATTGAATTGAATTGAATTGAATTGAATTGAATTGAATTGAATTGAATTGAATTGAATTGAATTGAATTGAATTGAATTGAATTGAATTGAATTGAATTGAATTGAATTGAATTGAATTGAATTGAATTGAATTGAATTGAATTGAATTGAATTGAATTGAATTGAATTGAATTGAATTGAATTGAATTGAATTGAATTGAATTGAATTGAATTGAATTGAATTGAATTGAATTGAATTGAATTGAATTGAATTGAATTGAATTGAATTGAATTGAATTGAATTGAATTGAATTGAATTGAATTGAATTGAATTGAATTGAATTGAATTGAATTGAATTGAATTGAATTGAATTGAATTGAATTGAATTGAATTGAATTGAATTGAATTGAATTGAATTGAATTGAATTGAATTGAATTGAATTGAATTGAATTGAATTGAATTGAATTGAATTGAATTGAATTGAATTGAATTGAATTGAATTGAATTGAATTGAATTGAATTGAATTGAATTGAATTGAATTGAATTGAATTGAATTGAATTGAATTGAATTGAATTGAATTGAATTGAATTGAATTGAATTGAATTGAATTGAATTGAATTGAATTGAATTGAATTGAATTGAATTGAATTGAATTGAATTGAATTGAATTGAATTGAATTGAATTGAATTGAATTGAATTGAATTGAATTGAATTGAATTGAATTGAATTGAATTGAATTGAATTGAATTGAATTGAATTGAATTGAATTGAATTGAATTGAATTGAATTGAATTGAATTGAATTGAATTGAATTGAATTGAATTGAATTGAATTGAATTGAATTGAATTGAATTGAATTGAATTGAATTGAATTGAATTGAATTGAATTGAATTGAATTGAATTGAATTGAATTGAATTGAATTGAATTGAATTGAATTGAATTGAATTGAATTGAATTGAATTGAATTGAATTGAATTGAATTGAATTGAATTGAATTGAATTGAATTGAATTGAATTGAATTGAATTGAATTGAATTGAATTGAATTGAATTGAATTGAATTGAATTGAATTGAATTGAATTGAATTGAATTGAATTGAATTGAATTGAATTGAATTGAATTGAATTGAATTGAATTGAATTGAATTGAATTGAATTGAATTGAATTGAATTGAATTGAATTGAATTGAATTGAATTGAATTGAATTGAATTGAATTGAATTGAATTGAATTGAATTGAATTGAATTGAATTGAATTGAATTGAATTGAATTGAATTGAATTGAATTGAATTGAATTGAATTGAATTGAATTGAATTGAATTGAATTGAATTGAATTGAATTGAATTGAATTGAATTGAATTGAATTGAATTGAATTGAATTGAATTGAATTGAATTGAATTGAATTGAATTGAATTGAATTGAATTGAATTGAATTGAATTGAATTGAATTGAATTGAATTGAATTGAATTGAATTGAATTGAATTGAATTGAATTGAATTGAATTGAATTGAATTGAATTGAATTGAATTGAATTGAATTGAATTGAATTGAATTGAATTGAATTGAATTGAATTGAATTGAATTGAATTGAATTGAATTGAATTGAATTGAATTGAATTGAATTGAATTGAATTGAATTGAATTGAATTGAATTGAATTGAATTGAATTGAATTGAATTGAATTGAATTGAATTGAATTGAATTGAATTGAATTGAATTGAATTGAATTGAATTGAATTGAATTGAATTGAATTGAATTGAATTGAATTGAATTGAATTGAATTGAATTGAATTGAATTGAATTGAATTGAATTGAATTGAATTGAATTGAATTGAATTGAATTGAATTGAATTGAATTGAATTGAATTGAATTGAATTGAATTGAATTGAATTGAATTGAATTGAATTGAATTGAATTGAATTGAATTGAATTGAATTGAATTGAATTGAATTGAATTGAATTGAATTGAATTGAATTGAATTGAATTGAATTGAATTGAATTGAATTGAATTGAATTGAATTGAATTGAATTGAATTGAATTGAATTGAATTGAATTGAATTGAATTGAATTGAATTGAATTGAATTGAATTGAATTGAATTGAATTGAATTGAATTGAATTGAATTGAATTGAATTGAATTGAATTGAATTGAATTGAATTGAATTGAATTGAATTGAATTGAATTGAATTGAATTGAATTGAATTGAATTGAATTGAATTGAATTGAATTGAATTGAATTGAATTGAATTGAATTGAATTGAATTGAATTGAATTGAATTGAATTGAATTGAATTGAATTGAATTGAATTGAATTGAATTGAATTGAATTGAATTGAATTGAATTGAATTGAATTGAATTGAATTGAATTGAATTGAATTGAATTGAATTGAATTGAATTGAATTGAATTGAATTGAATTGAATTGAATTGAATTGAATTGAATTGAATTGAATTGAATTGAATTGAATTGAATTGAATTGAATTGAATTGAATTGAATTGAATTGAATTGAATTGAATTGAATTGAATTGAATTGAATTGAATTGAATTGAATTGAATTGAATTGAATTGAATTGAATTGAATTGAATTGAATTGAATTGAATTGAATTGAATTGAATTGAATTGAATTGAATTGAATTGAATTGAATTGAATTGAATTGAATTGAATTGAATTGAATTGAATTGAATTGAATTGAATTGAATTGAATTGAATTGAATTGAATTGAATTGAATTGAATTGAATTGAATTGAATTGAATTGAATTGAATTGAATTGAATTGAATTGAATTGAATTGAATTGAATTGAATTGAATTGAATTGAATTGAATTGAATTGAATTGAATTGAATTGAATTGAATTGAATTGAATTGAATTGAATTGAATTGAATTGAATTGAATTGAATTGAATTGAATTGAATTGAATTGAATTGAATTGAATTGAATTGAATTGAATTGAATTGAATTGAATTGAATTGAATTGAATTGAATTGAATTGAATTGAATTGAATTGATAAATTGAATTGAATTGAATTGAATTGAATTGAATTGAATTGAATTGAATTGAATTTAATTAAATTGAATTGAATTGAATTGAATTGAATTGAAGTGAATTAAATTGAATTGAATTAAATTGAATTGAATTGAATTGAATTGAATTGAATTGAGCATGGGATGTTCTTCAAAAAGGCTTTGGAAGGTTTGCAGTCAGTCTCTGACTTTCCTAGTATCCAATAGTCCGGCATGTTTTTCACTAAATACCAGAGGCGGAAAACTCTTCCCATCAGCACTTAACACAAATAGCACGTTTATATGTCTCCCTATAATTTCCTGCATTATCTTTATACAGATTTTTTCAAACCTAAGGAGCCAAAACTAGTCCCAACTTTGGAAACAAGCTTAATGGAGTTTCATCACAGTTGAAGATCCTAGATGATTCTTCTTAAACATCTTCTGAATTTGTATCACGAAGATAGTCCTGAAAGTTTTTGATCCATTTTCGGACTGCGTCTTCCGTTTGAAGCTTTTCGTTTTAATTTTCCAACCTTTCTTAGGAACGTGCTGGATTCCATTTATTTAGGTTTTCGGCAACCCGACCATAAATCCAGTCCATAGACCATTTCTCTTCTCTAACTTTTTCTTAGAGCTTTTCTGAAGGCTTCTACCAAATCCTTAGGTACCCAAAAGCGAATCCATATTATGTCGAATGATGGCGATCGGCCTACGCCGACCGGCCATACCAAACAAGTATGGACGTGCTGGAAGCCATCCCGAACCGAACCGAATTCAAAACGAATCAAATGGGTACTCGATCGGCATAATTCGGCATAATATGGACCTGCCTCAATACACGTCTCGATTCCTATTTAAATGCCTTACCCTAAAACAATTTTTCAATGATATAAGGTAGACGCGGGTAATAAGGCCTAGCTAAGGGCGGTTTTAAATAAAACAAAAACTATAAATCGAAATAAACAAATTTTATTGTTAAATAATTTAAAATATATAAAATTATTAAAAACAAACAAAAAATGGCAACTTCTGCCTTAAACATAAACAGAATTCACATTTAAAAAAAAAACCTGGTCAGTAGGCCTTATTATAATGCAGTCGGGTAATAAGGCCCAAAACTTTCTACTACTAAAAAAACTCAAAATATGCTTTTTACATTATGGAAGTTGAGATCAAAATTAATAATAATGCATTTATAATGCTAATAAACTCTTAAAAATAATAATTTTTCTTTTAACAGCCATCAGAACATTTAAAATTGTCTTTATCATCCGGTTACAAACCATCGACGCACTCCTCATGATACCACTTGCCGCATTTATAACATTGCCTCATATCACCGATTTCATCGAGCTCACATGTCACACTGTGACAGTACCAACTCTCCTAGTTCTCTTGAATTTTACCACCTCAACTTTTGGGGGTTGACGTCTTTTTTCATTTTATTTTCTGCTTCGTCAAATAGGTTCATACAAAAAAGGAGGGTAATAAGGCCTATGGTGAATTTTTTTAGGCCTTATTAACCACCGGCACAATTTGTAAATAAAACCAAATAAATTATTATTCAGCCTATGATGCATAATTTAAAACTTAAAAGTTAGTGCAAGCAGGGAACAATAGAACACTACAGCGCAATTTATTTATATAAAAATCGGTTTTCTGTGACTTAGACCATATAAACCGACAGGCCTTAATCCCCCCACCTACCTTATAAGGGGTTCTGACAATAGAAAACTACTGAATTTAAGGAAATACACTCATATCTTATAATGTCTGATATCTCGCCTATCACCAGGCTAATTTTATTGCTTTTTCTTCTTTCTTCAAAATTTTCTGTTAAGTAAGATGTTCTACAAGTTCATCTTAAGTGTTTTTAAGAGGTATATAACTTTAAGTTAGCAGGAATATTTTCATTGGCAGCCATTTTGTCGGCTGCCATCTGATTTATCGTTTGTTTGGTTTGACATTTCATCATGAATCGACTGTCGCCTGAACAACTCATGCAAATTATGCAGAATTATTTCGAATCGAGATTGCTGTTGATCCCGATTTTCACAAGTAAATTTTAAATGTTAAACTATTGTTTAAAAGTGCTATATTGTTTCTTTTATCTTAAGGTTTACTTTGATACCCAGACCATGTTTCTCCGATTGCACTAAAGAAGAAACCCTGAACTCAAGATTTTAGAGTAATCGCAAAAGGTTTTGGTTTTGAGCAACAAAGTACACAGGCATATGCCTTGGGTCCATGAGATAACACTTTTTATGGGCCCAATATCTTAAATTTTAATAACCCATTGTTTATTTTCAAATCATCAAAATTATCAATACCTATTCCTTAGCGTTAAATAAATTCAATTAGAGCTTTATACCCTATAACTTAGGTGTTATTCATCCCCAAAAGTGTTAGGCAAAATAGACTATAACTGTCCAGCCATCCAAGATCGTGCTTCTTAGCACTTTCTCTCCTTTGAAATCAATGGTTTTCCTATTTCGCATTATTATTTAAAATTTTAATTCAAAAATGTTTTTCGTATACCTAAACCAATCCGGCCTTGGCTACACTCATCATTAACAATGTTGTTTGCATCCTTCATTAACTTTGATTGTTTTTTGCTTCCCTAAACTAAGAACCTTTTTCTGTAAACGATATAATCCCCGAGTTTCTTGCTTCGCAGTCTTCTCTCTTAGCCTGATGTCCTTCGAAAAACAATGTTGATTCGCAAACGAAGCAAAGAAACAAAATAACAAAAAGAAGAAAAAAAGGAACAACCAACCTAAAACAACGCGGAAAATAATATCTATATGTATCAAGGCACCATCCATCCATTTACCATTTATTTTAAACGATAGATACGGATACATCAGCATCCTTGAATAATAATTTTCAATCTATATTCAAACGACGTCCATCGGTTAAATCGATGAATATGATGTGCAAACAATATGGATAGATCCCTAGCATCATCAGTCCTAATACCCATTAGCCTGTGCTATATGTATATTAGAATGGACAAAATACCTTTGCTTTGGTATAAGAATAGGATGGAACGGAACCTTTTGCATTGAAGATTGTACCGTCATCATCAACTACCCATCTTCCCTCATCCACAATGATAGTGTCATCGTACATCTATGCTCAAAAGAAGTGCGTGATCCCATAATTTAAATTTTCCGATAAATTACCTTTATGTGAGTTTTACAATCCATTTCATCCAAAACATTGCTCTCTATCCCCCCGCCACCTAGGGTCACACTCTCACACTAACACATAAAAAGATACAAAATCCCTTGCATATACATAGATCAAAACTACATACAAATCGGATAGATTTCCTAAGCAAACGCCATCGCCATCGCCATGCCCCAGGAAAAGCTAGAGTTAAAGTAAACTAAGCGCTCTCCGTTCCGCCATATTTTCGATTTTCGATAACATCCGTCTTGGTGTTGGCTGTTGGGCGGGCATTGAAATCGCAGGGAAATTGCTATAATTCTGAAAGTTATCGCCTTGTGCGAGTGCAAATAAAACGTTCAAAGAGGCAGAGAATTGCTCCGATTCGATTTACATAGCTGTTGAACTGCTATAGTGATTCTTTCATAGAGATCTCTATGCAGCAACCGAGACACGTAACGTTGCAGCAGCTCTAGCAGCAGCGCTAGCAGTAGCAGGAGCAAGAGCAACACAAGCCTCCATTGGTGGTGTTGCGGATGTAGAGAAAAGAACCATCGATTGCTATTTCCTGTGGTAAATGAATTTACTGTGGGGCTTCCTTGAAAACGTGAGCGCATAACCCGTTGGAATTTGTAAAAGAAATGGTCAACCAGAAAGGAGGTTCCGTAGAGAGCTACAAATATACCTACATACAGTGTAGTGGTGATGCAGTATAATATGTATGTATGTGGTATGTCCATACCATAGACTATATAGATGGAAAATAAGGTTCAGGAGGTTATCTTTGGCCAACAGTTTGCTTTAACAGTTTAATTGAAAAGTTGGGCTTCAGTTATTCTGTAGATAGGTATATCCGCTGGCAATGTGGTCTGTTATTGGAACATTGGGACGTTTTTGAACTCCCAAAGTAGTATGCACAGATACAAAAAAAAAATCAACACAAAGCAATTTAGCAATGCAATGACATTTTGGTAAAGCTGCTCGTATATGAAACATGTGACATGGACAAGGACATGGTGGTTGGTGCATTGAAATATTCTAAAGAAGGTCGCTTGCAAGAAACGTGATATGGAAGGCGATGAAACTCTGGATCTTTGGTGGAGAATTTCAATTCATTTGATGAATAGCAATAATGTTATGCTCGATGATATGATTATTAAAAATTCAAAGTTGACTGGACTCAGAAAAAGTAAATGGATTAGAAATCCTGAATCCTTACTGAATGTCTTACTTCATTTGTTTTTACTTGCTCAGTTAGGCAAGTATTTGTACCTTTCGCGCAGGCTTTAATTAAGCAGCATTACTATGAAAAAGAAGTACAAAGAATTAATTGTATACTATCTGTCTCTGTTCAATTGCCTGTATGCCTTGGCGAACCTATTTCTTGTTTGGAGAAAACTTCAACGGATTTCCTTCAAAATTCAAACTTTAATAGCAGTATAAAGAAAAACTCTTTCTTTTTTAATTCATTTAAACCTGGCCTAAACTGCTTTCTTCCGTGTAACGGCTTGAGTTAAAGTGGGACCAGACGTCATACATAGCTTCACATGGGTGATATCGAGAAGAAGAAGACTGAAGAATTCCAAATCACAGTAGGTCAACACTTGGGATGCGTATTGAGTCCCCCGTTCTTCATTGCAGTACATGACTATAGCAGCTTAAAGGTAAAGTGACTGACCTCAAAGTGCATCAGCTGCTCTTTGCTGTAGATGTGGCCTGAATCCTCAATCCCGGCAAAGAGCATTTGACGTGTGGGTAGACTTTTTGATACTTGTGCTATTCGTTTTCTTCCAATACCTCCCCTTTAGCAACCGACATAAAGTGGACTAAGTGAGAAGCAAGGACTCAATGAACTTCTGACACTTTCAGCGTGTGGGACTTATGAATAGTCATTGTAAAGAGCAGCATATGAGCAAATTGCAGTCTCTGAAATTGAAATGGCAAAGGAAGTTATTTAGGATAGTTGGGACTCGGGGAATCAGCACTGTCTCTCCTTTAACTCCACCGGTAACAATATAGTGTCCTTAATGATATTCCTCCCAGCTCTGTGACACGCTGCCTGTACATTGCATAATCTCGGTGCATTAAAATTACAGATCAGTGAAACCGGACGCGAATTTTAGCATTTTTGTTAATCTCAAGGTGTTGTGAATTGCTACAGTATAGGCGGTCTTTTGAGACATATATTTTTTTGAATAGCCGATACCTCCCATTAGGGCCAGGTTGCCATAGATATCTTACCCTAGCAAACTAAATTTGTCATTTAAAACGCATTTATAAAAGTGAAAACAGCAAAAGTTACAAAATGTAGGTTCTAGCTGCAGGCAATATGGATCTGTTCATTTTTTCCGGGATACGAGTAGCTTATGTAAAAAAGTGTCTCATGCATATACCAAATGTCATCCAAATCGGCTCAGTCGTTGAAGTGTGATAGAGGAACAAACATCAAAATATACAAAAAAAAAACAAGCAAGAGCTACAGTACGTTTGTGGGCGTGTCCTAAAAATATAAAGCATATATATAAAACTACAGCTGAATCGAGTAGTTCTTAACGACCTTACCTGCATCTAAGTGTTTTATAAAAAATCACGCCCCTAAAAGTGGGCGTATTAAAAAAATTCACGCGAAAGAAAAGATATATTTTTTAAAAAACAAACGAAAAAAAGGTTAAAATTGAATATTGGTACCTTACATTTTTTAAACTACGTTTTTCGTTATTTCATGAAAAGTGGGCGTAAGCCACGACCTAAATTGAAAAATTTCTTTTCATAAACAAGCTTATTAGTTTCGTTTAGGAGACGCACAAAATTTGGGCTGTGGATTCATTATAAGTACCTACAGTTTATTTGCAAAAATAATTTTTTCATAGTTTCTACCCAAAAGTGGGCATCAGACACGCCCAAAATCAATTTTTTTGATTTCATACACAAGATGTTTATGTAAAAGTAATATACCTACAAAATTTAAGGATTTTCAGCTTTCTATACTCTATTCCACATAAACAGGCAGTACACGTCTTATGAGGAAGCTTTTTTTAAATCAGTTGCGTGTAATATTTTTGCACTATACTAAATTAAAAGATACCCTCCTTAAGAATTGTTGAGCCGCCAGTGAATTTCCAATCGTATCTGACGTGGATCCCACGTTTTATTTAAAGCACATCTAAATCTGCACTGATTGGCTTTGGCTGCTGCTATTTAAAATTTAACTTTAACCCCTTTTTAATTGATGTGCATTCAGAGTTACCAGTGTTCTGTTCGTAACTCGTTCAGCTTTCTTTCCTTACGTTTCTGCTGATGAGCTTTTGGTTTTAGAGCTTTAAAAAAGAGTTTTTAATAATCAGTGTTGTCGTATATTTGAAATGCTTACTACAGAAACCGTACAAGAGCTTTTGTATGAAACGCCCTTACGGAAAACAAAAGAGTGCGAATGAGAAACAAACATCCCTATCTTCCCTATACCGCCGATTTATGTGGAACAGAGTATAGCTCAAAAATTGCAACCTCCAAAGAGCATATATACGGACGGACGGGCGGAAATCGTTAAATCGGCTAGGCTTTTGATTCTAATTCAGAATTTATATACTTTTCTATACCTAACGGTATTATTTCTCTATGTTACAAACTCGACACCAAATACAATAGGTATACCCATTCTATAGAATAAAGTATAACAATTTTTCCCCCACCAAACATAATGTATTCAGTCTCAGTCTGATTTCAACAGGTTGGAGCCACAAACCAAGGCTTTGCATAGACCAATTGACAGATACGCCGGGTCTCATCTGATTTTGCTGAAATGATTTTGGGAAGCCAGAAAGGATAACTGGCTACTTTAAAATCCGAGAAGTTAGGGCATCCCGTTTTCTCGCTATTGAAGGTAACCACCTCACCAATGTTGTTTACGGAAAGTACGGACCAATGATGGCACAGTTCCGTTGAGCTACGTGATTGACGCCAAAGAACTCAGACATACATCATACAATACAGAACGCCAACTCTTTATAGTTTCTCTTGATGTGTATTTAATTATGAGTATGATTAAGCTCTCTTTTAAACTCACCAGTGCATTTTAAAAAAGAAACAGTTACACGAATAAAATATGGCTGTGGTTTCTATTAACGAAAACTCATGTTGATAGTAAAGTTTTATCATTATTTGCGCTTGCCACGGTGACTTGGCAGATTTGACAGATGTCACCAAAACAACATGTCCGCCACAGGCAGGCAAAATCTATTCACGCTGCACCCCCAATTATTAAACAATTTATATGACATCCAAAACAAAACAAAATGCTCCCTTTTGTTTATACTTACATCATTGTGGAAAATAAATTTTAGCCGGTTATTTAATGTTTAAAATCTCATTCGCAAAATTTAAAGCAATAAACAATTTATTCACGGAACTAAATACCACTCTGCTCTTTAATATTCGCATACAGCATATCCTAGTTGTGCATCAACAACTCCTGAAGGAGGAAGGACAACCAAAAATAAAAATAATTCTAAAGAAAACATTACTTCATAAAAATGACATCGGCTTGATTTTTACGAGGGAAAGCAACAACAAAAAAAAAAAATACGGAAAAAATTACTCTCTACAAACATTTAACCACTGCACACACACCATTGAAAACCTAATTAAGTGAATTTCATTCATGTACTGGTAGCTATCACGAAATTCTGTAATTTGTGTACCTTGAATGCTTTGCTGAGGCGATTGCTGGAAAATTATTTTCGTGCAACGAAAACTGAAAAACGGACCCCCTTTTTCTGGGCAAACAATAGAAAAAGAAATGTTTTGGCACAGGAGAAAGTCACAACTCACAACCAACCACAGCTCAAGACATCACAAGGTTATGCTTTAAATTATCACACAAAAGGTAAAATTTTGTAGAAGAACAAAGTTCAACATAATAAAGCTCAAGTCAAACAGCCCATAGGAGCAAAATTGCCCTCATCTTTTCATACCCATTATAATCAGTGTCTACGATGTCCTTGACAAATGAACAAAAAGCAATTTTTTTTTCTTGTGTGCGTGTGGGTGGTTGAATAAACTGAATCGGACTTGTATGTGGGGATACTTTGCAAAAATTAATTTTAAAAAAAGAAGTTTCTAAGTAGATCATGAGAACTAACGAAACAAGGTTCACTGTGTTGGATTGGAACCAGGTGCGCAGAGGAAAGACAAAGAAGGAGAAAGTGTGTCTAACTGATCACCAACTTAGGTGCATTTACTTAGTATAAGTTGAAATTAAGAGGAACAAGAAAACTTCTACGAAAAGTTTAAAACTTGCCAAATAAAACTGCGACAAAAATAAGACAATACAGTAGGGGCTGCAAGAACGGATGAAAAGTTTGTGAAATCATTGCTGAAAAAACCTTTACACCAAGCAAATTTTTTGCGTATAATCAGTGACGAAAGCTCTGGATTAACTTGTATTTTGTATTTTAATACTTGCCGGATAGAAATTCGTGTAAGCTCGTTGTAAGATATAGATGCCCGCACAGTATGACTGAAAAGAGATACAGTGAAAGCTCCCTTAGGCGGACAGCGACGGTCGAGGCACTTGTGTCCGTCTAAGGGAGTTGTCCGTCCAAGGGGAAGAAAAATTAAAAACCAACCAAAAATAGTTTTGCATATAATTTTATATGTATTAACCTATTTATTGATAGAAAGTAATAAAAATTAAATCATGCCAATTGCACTTCAAAAACTAAAAAAAAACTAAAAATTATTTCTGGTATGCAAGATTATTTGTAACAGACCACAAACACATACAGCTGCATTTCAATTTTGTTGTTTTATTTTTTAAGTTAGTTCATTTGTCCTTATTATTCTCATAACATGTAAGAAAAGCTATGAGAAAATGTAGCTGATGAAGTTTTTGTCCGCCTAAGAGAATATAATTTACCAAATTGTGGCTTATGTGCCTGTCCGCGTCCGGGTAAGGGAGTGTCCGCTTAAGGGATCATAAAACGTACCTAATTTAAATTCAAGATCCACGGTCGGGAGAGTTTGTCCGCCGAAGGGGATTGTCCGCCTAAGGGAGGTGTCCGCAATGGGAGCTTTCACTGTGTATACCAGTTTCCTAATCATCTAATTGGTTGAAAGTTCTGCTATCTCTTGACGGCGCAGGGACATAAGTGATCGGGTCATAAGTCCCGAATTCATTTTTCGGGACTTATGTCTCACTTTAGTAAGACAAAGACTTAATTTTTTTTATTTTAGAGATAAGCAAAACAAGTGTTTCGTATGATTTGTCTACAAAAAGGAGACAATCATCATTTTTGCGCTATTGCCTCATTGTTCAGCTTCGAAAAACAGGAACTACACATTTTGCAATAATTGCATGGTTGCAAAAGTTTTTTGGGAGGATTCTCGAAACATATGCTGCAATTTTGTGTTTCGTCGGTTCCATGCTGCATTGAGTGATCCAAAGCATCTTCTTCGCTTTCATTTGAAGATGTATCGGAAAAATCAAAGTCAATAAGTTGATTTGACTGGCCATACAGCTTTGTATTAATTTGTACTCTTCATCTAAATCTAACATGGTGTCGCAGAAATTGAAGAAATTACCGTGCTTTGGTAAAACTTTGGAGAACTTTTGGTTATGTGCCTCTAGCATGCTTGTCTTTTGCATATTACAATAATAGAAGGATAACTGATTTGATAGGTCCTGACAAGAAAGAATATATTTTTTGTAATAAGCTTAATGCAGTAAAAAAATGTTTTGTTAATATGCACCTAAGATATTGTCTTTTGAAATATTTGACGAAGCTTTTTAAAATACGTGTATCTGGAGCAGACATTGTCCAGTAATTCGACAGCTTCTCTAACCAAAGATGGTTTAAAAAGTGGAACCACAAAAAACTTTGTAAAAAGCTTATAAGGTTCTTTGTTCCTGCGTATGCTTGGCATGAAATTTAAGATTCGCGACGCCTTCCTTCTCCTCTAATGACCCACATGTTTCAATTTATTCGAGCAAACCTATTAAATCTTAATCCTGCTTCCTTCACCACAGATTTTGAGAGCCTTCGCAATGGACTTAAGAAATGGTACCCCGACGCAAAAATGAGGGCCTGCTGGTTCCATTACATTAGCTATAAGTCTCCTCTGACTTGCTATTCATTAGGGAGTAGAAATAAAGTGCACGACTGGGTCGTACTAACTTGCTCTAATGTGTTAGAATGGTCTTGGGGCTTGAGATTTTGGGAAAAAAGCATGGAAAAAATCATATGAAATTTTATTAATCACTTAAAAATCAATAATTAAAATATTTTTTGGAAAAAATGAAGTAAACCATCAGATTTCTTTTGCTTTTTTAAAATTTAAGGAAATTTTTTTTTTCAAAATCGTTCGACCAGTTTTTTTCAAAAAACGGTTTTTTTAAACTTTTCGAAAACATTCCATATTTTTTTTTTGAGTATGCCAACTTCTAGAACTTTGTAGTTTTTATCAGAAAAATAAGATTTAAAAAAAATTGATTAAACCGTTTTTGAAAAAAAAAAACAAAAAATAAAAAACAATTTTAAATTTTTTAAAAAGCTCAACAAAAATTTTTTTTTGAAAAATTTAAGAATTTTTATTATTTCGTTTATAAGGGCTTCTTCATTCATGGTGTCGCAGAAATTGAAGAAATTACCGTGCTTTGGTAAAACTTTGGATAACTTTTGGTTATGTGCCTCTAGCATGCTTGTCTTTTGCATATTACAATAATAGAAGGATAACTGATTTGATAGGTCCTGACAAGAAAGAATATATTTTTTGTAATAAGCTTAATGCAGTAAAAAAATGTTTTGTTAATATGCACCTAAGATATTGTCTTTTGAAATATTTGACGAAGCTTTTTAAAATACGTGTATCTGGAGCAGACATTGTCCAGTAATTCGACAGCTTCTCTAACCAAAGATGGTTTAAAAAGTGGAACCACAAAAAACTTTGTAAAAAGCTTATAAGGTTCTTTGTTCCTGCGTATGCTTGGCATGAAATTTAAGATTCGCGACGCCTTCCTTCTCCTCTAATGACCCACATGTTTCAATTTATTCGAGCAAACCTATTAAATCTTAATCCTGCTTCCTTCACCACAGATTTTGAGAGCCTTCGCAATGGACTTAAGAAATGGTACCCCGACGCAAAAATGAGGGCCTGCTGGTTCCATTACATTAGCTATAAGTCTCCTCTGACTTGCTATTCATTAGGGAGTAGAAATAAAGTGCACGACTGGGTCGTACTAACTTGCTCTAATGTGTTAGAATGGTCTTGGGGCTTGAGATTTTGGGAAAAAAGCATGGAAAAAATCATATGAAATTTTATTAATCACTTAAAAATCAATAATTAAAATATTTTTTGGAAAAAATGAAGTAAACCATCAGATATCTTTTGCTTTTTTAAAATTTAAGGAAATTTTTTTTTTCAAAATCGTTCGACCAGTTTTTTTCAAAAAACGGTTTTTTTAAACTTTTCGAAAACATTCCATATTTTTTTTTGAGTATGCCAACTTCTAGAACTTTGTAGTTTTTATCAGAAAAATAAGATTTAAAAAAAATTGATTAAACCGTTTTTGAAAAAAAAACAAAAAATAAAAAACAATTTTAAATTTTTTAAAAAGCTCAACAAAAATTTTTTTTTGAAAAATTTAAGAATTTTTATTATTTCGTTTATAAGGGCTTCTTCATTCAAAATTTTATCGAAATTCGTCGAGTGGCTTATACGAGAAAATCAGATTTCAAAAAACCGGTCCTATGTAGGTACCGTTATAAGACTTTTCCTGAAAAATCTGTTCCAACCAAAACATTAAGTTTGCACATAAAACATTATTCAGAAAGTTTTATCAAAATCGTAGGAACCGTTTTCGAGAAAAATTAAATTTTCACTAATAATCGTATGGCAGGTACCGTTAGTTTTAAAGCTAGAATGCTAATTCCAAAAATCTCTCTGTAGGACGTCATAATAAAACTATCTACCAAGTTTGAAGCAAATCGGTGCAGCTGTTTAGGCTGTAGGTGCCGATACAGACAGACGGACAGACAAAACCCACTTTTTCGACTTCTCTATCATCGTAATTGTCCAACAAAAAATATTTTTTTTTTACGAATGCATGACTTGCCTTATAGTACCTACACTCAAAAAAAAATCATGGTACTATTTATCAAAAATACTGATAGAATCTATCGAATTGCATCATAACTAGAATCTCCCAGAAGGGCTGATAGATTTTATCATACATATCTGATAGCTAGTACCATGCAGTATTATTTCGCGTTATGGTAAAATGTATCGTTTTTCTGATAGCTCCTACCAGTGCAAAAATAATTTTGCTGATAGATGCTATCGGACGAATGATACCAAGTACCACGCAACATTATTTTGGTGGTGGTAAAATGTATCGTTTTTCTGATAGCACCTACCAGTGCAAGAGATTATTTTGCAGATAGATGCTATCGGAAGAACGATAGCAAGTACAACGCCATAAATGAAAAAATATAATCTAATACTTACTTTTACTCTCCCACACAGTAGCGCTTATGCCCAGTTTTTTTTTTCAAATTTATTCCGGTTGAAAAATAAACTTACTTAAAATAAAAACACGACAATCAAAATTTTTGGTTTTAAATTTAATAGAACAATATAACGTTATAATTATAATAAAATATAGTAATTTAAAAAAAAAAAAATGTTGGCTCGTTCTCAGCGTTCTCTCCAAATCCTTAAAAAAAATTGCATATTAAAATCAGTATTTATATTTTATATCCCTATTATAGACGGCTTACCTTTCAATTGGCTGGTGCATTTTCCTTTTGGTAAGAATTCATCAGCTTAATGATCGCCCGTGCCTTTGAGTTTGTTGCTCCTTGGTCCAACTGATAGAACTACAAACTCCCAGAAGCTCTTACTGGCTTTGGGGTATGCCATGTTAAGCGTGAAGAACGTTTTTACACAAACGTCTAAGGCGCGCTAAAATGTAAACACTTTATAGTGGGTGTTGTCGAAATCCACATGCAGCTCTTCCACCTTTTCCAGTGACCCAATTACCGTAATTGCAGGTGGCTGCGATTTTGAACGGTCTGCAGCCATTGCATTTTGGTGCTCTTTGTAATCCTGGACCAAGGCAAAGACGCGGATGCACGATTCTTGGCTGTCTGCCACGCTGAATCTTTTATAACCTTCCCGTCCGGTTGGTGCAAAAGCAAAATGCAAATAGCTGAAAACCATTGCAGCTTTAGAATCTATTAATGAAAGCAAGAAAAAGAAAGACTTGCTCCATTAATATTTGTTTATAAGGACTTTTATACTTTTTCTAGGCATAAACTTCAAAAATTAAAAAAAAATGAATTATATAAAAAATGTATAAGATTCATCTCCCTAGGATCTGCCTCTCTCTTCCAAACCACAAGGCGTATGGGAATGATTGATAAGATAAATAAACAGACAAATAAAATTCTAATTAATATAAAAATTTATAAATACAATAAAAATAGACATGAATTTATTTAAATATTAAAACGGCTTACATGAATTGATTATTTCCTTAATTCCTTTTGTGCTTTTAATTTTTTTTGAAAACACTTACATAGTTTCACGCACTGTAGAAAACTGTTAAGTTTTTTTTTGTTAAGTTCACTTCACTGTTTAGTTTTTATTGTTTGTTTTTTTATTCAATTGTTTAAATTTTTTTTTTATTAAGGAATACAATTTTATTTTTTCACAATAGGTACTTAATTTCACTTCTGTCGATGATGAACGGATATTCACGAATGAACGAATGTCCTTTGTGCGTACTGACAAAACTTATCTGAAAGCTGATATTATTTACTAGACTGCGGAAAAAAGAAATAAGTACTGCATAAAAATGTATCTGAAAGCTGATTTTGTTAACCAGAATACAGATAAATAAAATCAGAACTGATAAAATGAAATCAGAACTGATTTAATGTAGAAGCTCCTTTATAAAAATAAATAAAATAATTTCTTAAATTAATCTATTATTAATCTATTATCTATTAATATATTTTTTTTAAATTTTATTTTCCTGATAAAAACTACAAAGTGCTAGAAGTTGGCATACTCAAAAAAAATTTGAAATATATTTTCGAAAAGTTTTTCAAAAAAAAACTGTTTTTTTCGTAAAAATTCAAAAAAATAAAAGGAACCTGATGGCTTCATTTTCTCCAAAAAACATTTTAACTAGTGATTTTTTAGTGATTAACACAATTTCATATGATTTTTTCAATGTTTTTTCCCCAAAATCTAAAGCCCCAAGACCATTTTAACACATTAGAGCAAGAGCAAGTTCGTACGACCTAGTCGTGCATTTTTTTTTGTATGCGGAAAATGATAGTATTTATCCGAAAATCGATAGTATTTATCAGAACCTTGACTGATAACTTGTATCAATATACCGAAACAATATTTATCAGACATCTTAATATTGTGAAATTGTTTTATGAGGAAAATGATAGTATTTAAAAGAAAATCGATAATATTTATCAGAAATTTGTCTGATCAATTCTATCAAAATACCAGAACAATTTTCATTAGACATATTTCTGATTCTATTTACCAGAAAAATGATAAAATGTCTTTTTATGCAGAAAACGAGTCTTTTTATGCAGAAAACGATACTATTAATCCGGAAACTGATAATAGTTATCAGAATTTTGCATGGTAAATTCTATCCAAATACCAAAACCAGTAGATTTTTTTGAGTGTACCTATAATCGCAAGTAAAAGGATATACCTTAAGTAAATTAATGTGAAATTTACGATTGTTGCCTTTTTAAATTATGTACCTACTCACAATAAAAATATCGTATTTGAAAAAAGAAAAATAAAAATCGCGCCATTTTTTATTTTATCAAATACGATTCTTATTTTTATTTCACCAAAGATTTTAAATACTACCTATATGACACTGAAATTTGATAAAATAAAGGTTAAAAAAATCGAACGATTGCGTACAACTACAAGATGGTAATCAAAAAGTTTCTTTCTGATTGAGGCAATGTTTTGATTAGTTCTGCGATCCTAGGTGCCAGAAATATAGTGTAGCCGAATTGCTGTTCTAAAATCGTGTGTTTGTAAAATTTTGTTTCCTTGTCATATCTCGACATACCGAAATAAAACATGGTCATTTAAGAACGCTTCCTTAACTTCCGTCAAATTGCGTGGTGATTTTGGCATTGAGGACCTTCCTGTTCGATTAATATTTCGTTTTATTGAAGAATATTGCATATCAAATGAGCAGCATCTGCCATTTTTAGGCGTTTGGCATCAAAAACTTGTTGGCCCGTCGCTCCTTAAAAGGCTTAAGGCTCGCGCAAACCAAAGCGGCTGCGGTGGCGGTGGCGATCACCAAACAGATGATGCACGTGTAAACCATACAAATGGCACACACCTAAGCGATATGTGGCCGTATCGCAGCTGCCATTCGTAATATCTTTTTCTTTATTGTTTGAAAGTATTGGAAGCCACTTTGAATATTTAAAACCTAAAAATGTTTTTGAAAAATATAATGAGAAATATGCAAGATACACTTATGAATTTTTTTTTACTTTTCTGTCTCGTCTAAAAGTAGTAGGGTATCATCCATTTTTCTCGGAATAATTAGATATTAATTATTAAATATTAATAAATTAATATTATTATTTCATTTCAACTAACAATGATGTTTTTCACGGCTTGGCCGCGACTGAAAATATCGCGTTGGTTTAAGCAGATTTTTGCCCGCCTCCTTATCGCGTGCTTTATGATTTGTTAAAGATCTTTTTGGTGAGAAAAAATGATTAATAAACTTCAATGGCAATTACATCGCCAGTAGTATTTTTCAAAAAAATTTCATTTTCTTGACGTAAAAAGGCACAATAGTGCGCTGCGCCCCGTTTACGATTTCAAATTTTCGAATCAGATAACTACGAGTATAATGCGATTATACGTATTTTTGTAATAACTGGACGCTTTCTGCATAAAACAAATTCGCAACAAACCTCGTTCTTTAAAATCACAGTAGAAATGTCCTTGATAAAATTCTTTCCCAAGAACAGAAAAAATAAATTGTACATACATGTGTACATTATAATATCAATCTGAATCATATGTAAAAAAAAAAACTTAAAAAAGAAACACAAAGTTTATTTCATATTTTGATGCAATGCAACAAGAACCAAAGAAAAGGAACTATAATGTTCACATATAGGCCGTCATGTATGCATTCCTTTAAAAAAAAATTCTTTTATCTTCAAAACTATGGCACCTCTCTCTCTTCGTCGCCTCTGAAACAAAGAAACAAAATAAAACTAGATTCTTTTATATTTTCTAGTTTTATTTTTCATGTTTTATTTATATTCGCTTTTTTGTTTTTAATTTTCCTTGATGTTTTTTCCTTGATGCAAAGAAGCTTTAAGGAAGTGCTTTTGCTTTTCATCCGCATTCTTTGTCGGTGGATTTTTTATTTTTATTTTTTAACTTGTTCTCTCATTTTTTTTTTATTTGAATTGGTTGCGTAATGCTTTGTTATTTTAGATTCTATTCTCATATATGGCGAGTCGGAAAAAGATACTTCAAAAAATATTCTAGAATAAGTAGGTTACAATAGGATGAACAGAAAAGAACAATGGCAGTCCTGGCTTTGAATATATTGCATTTGAATATTATTTTATTTTTTCATTCCTCCAATGTGGCAAGCGTGATAATAAAACAAAAGTGAAATTCACTTATAATTTTAAAAGAGGAACGTACTCGTATAGACTATAGAGGGTGGATATTCTTCACATCCCTATATACTCTATACAAATAAGACCGCCGCGCCGCGCCGACAAAAGGGTGGAATAAGGATTTAATCTCAAATTTTCAGAGAATTGAGCTTCTTTTTTTCTTTGAAGGACGTGTGAATAAGGATAAAGAGGTTTTTTTTTCTATTTCTTAGAAAGCATCGGAAAAATCGAAATATTTTTTTTCGATAACAGCTATTGTTGTTATTGTTTTTGATAACTCTTTGATGCTTGGAAATAAAGAACTTAGTTTAATGGATTGAATGCTTTGGAATATCTTTGTTCAAGTTGTTTATCGATCATACTTTGTTTTTGCAGAAGGACCTCATTTGAATGATGTTGAAAAAACCCGATTTGGATGGGCTTGAAGTTTCATTTAATTTCATATTTATTTATTTCCTATATCACACTTGTATTGCATAAGTATATATGTACCTACTTTTATTAAGATGATATCTTCACTTTGTAAATTTAAAATATTATAAGGTGAATAAAAAAGGATATTTCAAGGTCAAACTCTTAAGATAGTCATTTTCACGTACTTTTTTGTAACCAGTGCCCCTTTGTGGTTATTATACCCTTACCATGAATAAACACAGTAGGTACCAGTCTAAGAAAACTGATTAGGAGAGAAAAGGAGAGGAGAGGGCTTAGCTTCCACATTCGTATAGTGCGGTTAAAAAAAAACCTATATAATCACCATTTTGAGCAAAATGAAGCTCTATGGTAAATTAATGCGCATTCCTAGCGATTCGAGTATCACGGGGAAATCGTTCCAGGAGTTCATATTCATACATACATCTGACTGTTTCGCTGGAGTATACAAAAATAAGAATAAATAATTTGTATATACATATTTTTATATCCAGGATACGAAAATGTGTAACAGAAGCACTTGCCCAGATTGTAGCTGGTTATGATGGGGAGAAAAAAGTCCTGGGAAACCTAAACATTTGGCGGCATTTTCGACGACGTCAAATATGTCTGCGTTCCACAGAAAGTTGTTTTTAATAAACACTCCTTAATCGCAAAGCTCTTAGGATTCCTAGATACCAGTGGCACTCATGAATATACATTACGACATTATTTAATGAACTTGTAATAGGTTATAGCGATGCAGTTCAATATCCGAAGAACATACGGTTGTGCATCTGGAAAAGAATATGAAAAGCTGAGTGCACCCAGCATTGATTTTCTGAATATCATACTCTAAACCGTCCAAAACAACGCGAATGCAACGGACCGAAAATAAAACTTGTAAGTTGTAACCCATCAAAGAAGGCTATGATTATGTTCCACTATATTTCTTGATCCGATAATTTATCAGAGTTTCCATGAAGTTGGAATGAAGGGAAGTAAATTGTATTTTTTTTTTTAGACGTGTGGTTTTCAATCTGGCAATACTTTTTTTGGAGTTGGTCTTTTTGACAGCTGAACAACGTTTGCGCTGCGACCAATATTTGGTCGAAATAAACGCCCAGGAATTCGTTCGAGCCAGCCGCGGCAGCCACTTGCCTGAAATCATTTTTAAAACATAATGGCAAACCCTTGTCTTTATAATAAAGCTGAATTCTTGTCCATTACATTAAATTATATGCGTTTTTTTTTTCTTCTTGAAGACCACACTAGAACACCCTTTATATGCATTGAATCAGATTAGGTTAAGGTGGCTGTCAGCTAAAACAGCTGACACACTAAGTCCGAAGGATGACCGTTGTGATATGTATTTGATTGTTTAATTGAAGGAATGCTGTTTTTTCATCCATTTGGAAAGAGAATTGTTAAAAAGCTTTCGCACCGTTTTTGCCAACTTGAAAGTATTGCTCTTCAGAATATTGGGAGATATATTTGTGTGAACAGAGATTTTGAAAAACTCTATCAAATGCGTACGAGAGTGCGGGAGATCCATAACAATCTATGGTAGCCTCGAAAAAAGAGCAAACTAAGATGTAAATAGATCATCTTTCCTTTGTTAGCTGACCTGACCAAAGTAGTATAATTAAAGCCAAGTGTGTGTGTGCAGTCTTAGGTCCTTTAGTTTTAGTCTTTAAGGATGTATAGGTCTTTCTGACTTTTTTGAAATTTTTCCGGTTTCGCTCAGACAGTTTGGCTTTGAAACATCGGAAATTGGTTTTCCCTTTTTTAACATCCTCTTTAAAGCTGAAAACAGTACGCTAACCCAACAGCTTCGCAAAGACAAAATTAACTTAACTTTCAAACTTTAAGTGGAAGTGACCTGCAATTTTATGCCAGATGAGAACGGCTAGTAGACATATACGTCTCTCTACTGGTTTAACTGTTATAAAGATTTGTCACTCGCAGGAGGCTTTAAACAAAATCAGGTAGAACCCAGAACTTTTCGGTGTAGCAGTCCAAAACGCTACCAACTTTATCAGGGGGCACTACACTTGCTTGTTTTCTAGAAAAAATATTAGAAATAAAATTTTTCAAAATAACATTTTGTTTCCGAGCAGGTATTGTAGCTCAGAGGAAAATACTTTTGAATGCCAAAATTTCTGGATGAACTTTTTTCAGCTTTCCTTTTACTTATACTTCTTTTATAAATTAAAACAACGATTTTAATATGAACTCTACCTCAAATGTTCAAACAAGAAAATCAGAAACTCCAATATTAAAATTCTAATTGCTTGTTATAACAGTAATTTTTTCAAACGAAAATTGTCCCTGTTGCACCGCAAAATTCATATGAACAAACTTCTTGATCATAAATCTCTTCACATTCAATTCGATTAACAAACAAATTATCACAGAAACAGCAGCGCACAATTGAATCTCGAGCCTCAGATTAATTAATCAATCTCTTCGAAAGAAGTCCTCAAAACTGAGCCACTCTGCGCTCTGTGTTTTGCCTGATTCTGTTCTGATATGTGTGCACTGTGCACTGTGCAGTGCAGTGCATAATGCTGCCTTTTGGTCTGACACTTGAGCCGACATTATTAAATCGTTTGCATCAAAGCGTCATCTATAAATACCATCAGAACTACAGTAAAGGATTAAAGGATATATGTTCATAACTATATATCTGTAACCATTGCCGAGCAAAAGTCTGGTGCAAAAAGCTATTGCAAATTGCAATACCCCTACCTCTTCAATTCTTTAATACTTACAGGACTTCACTATACACTTTTATACCCAACACACACGGATAAAAATTTTATGTTTGCACTCATACAATGTGAAATCATTTCAGTGACAACTTTTATTGCATAATCGTTTGCATTAGCAATTACTTAACAGAAGAAGGCAACCTGGGTAAAGGATTGAAAGGAAGTGAAAATAAAAAGTGCAATAGCTTGCTGGTGTTGTAGTGAAAGGATATCACTATTCAGCGTACATTTTCGTGATTTGGAATTAATTAAAAATTAAGGACTTTAAAACTGTGCTTTAGAAATGCTCTCCTTGTATGGAAACAAAACTCGACGACACGACAGGGTGTAGCTGTGGGTTAAGTTTATTTAATATGAAAATTGAAAAAAAAATGTTTTCAAGATTATAAAACAAAGCCAGAAAAACATGAGGAGAGCCGCCTAGTACCTGTTACACACTGCTAGTCCTAGTATGTATTAATACCGTGGTATTTGAAAATACCACCTATGTGTCAGGGAAAACCAAGTTGATACTACTCAAGCAACATGGTATTAGCATGGTATTGGTACTTGGGTTTCCATTGTAGTATACCAATCTTTTTAACGACAGCAGCGCCATTCTTCTGAAGTGATTTTTTTGGAACTGAAGTTATTTGCTGGTTTTACAGCGACCCTCTGAAGTCATTTGTTGTGATTTGCTTGTAAACAATGGACAGTGCTGTCAATGTATACCACAGAAGTGTGTGTCACCCTCTATGATATTTCAAATACCATGGTATCTATACTATGATATCGATACCAGCAGTGTGTCCCAGCTATAGGGCAGTCCATGAATACGTCAGTGTCAATCACTTTGAGGGAAAACATAGTTGACGGCAAGAGAATTTCATACAAAGTATTTTCCAAATGTTTAAATAGACCACCAACAAAATTAATAAGTGAACAGAAAATACATTTTAATTACGAAAACTGTGAAAATTACTATTAATTAGATTCAGAACAATACTATTTTTTTTTTAAGTGATGAGCAAAGTGACATTGTCTCTGTCGCATTATTTTGGGTGTTGTCGTTCATCGCAAAGTCAACACAATATGACAGTTACATGTTTCGTTGACGTCGCTTTGGTTTGGTTGAGCGTTTTATTGTTACATATAGTTACTATGGAATCATTCAAATGTCAATGTTACTTTTGAATAAATATTGCGAGCAGATATGCACTAATTGAGCAAGCTGGACAATCCGTCAGGATAGTGAGCATAGGTGCACGACTGGGTCACTATCTGGTTGCAATAGTAATCAAGCTGACAATTTTGAAATAACAACGGTTCGCATTAGATGGTTTCATGGCATTTGTCCGCAACAGCAACGAGTTACATAGTCGACTTGATCAGTTCTTTTTTTCGACCCTTTTTAAAATAAATCTGGCCGTACGGCGTCAATGGTGGCTTGAATATTGGCTTCGAATGCTTTAAGAGTTGCTGGTTTGTCGGCATAAACCATTGATCCCACTTGCTACTTTTTATTTTAAGAACAAAGTTCAAAATCAGTTCGAAACAGTATTTTTGAAAAGTGTTTTTCTTTTAACTTTAAAAAATTAAAAAAATTAACCTAGATAATTTTGATTTAACATTTTGAAAAGCAATATTATTATGCATTTATAAAACACTTTTCTTGTCGAAATGTTGTCGAAATGGGTCCAGTCGTTGACGAGAAGGTCTGAGGTATGACCGTTATAAAAACTTTGATTCAAAAATCCATTCCAACCAAAAGATAGACTTTAAATAAAAAAGCACAATTCAGTAAGTTTTAACAATATCGTAGAAGACGTTTCTTAAAACAGATAACCAAGATTTCAAACGAAACCCAAATGATCAATAACGTTTCCTTCATAATACTAAGTTTTCGTTAGGGCAAAAAAGGTAGTTTCGTAGCAAATTTTCAAATTTGACTGCATTTCCCATACAAAATCAAATTTCGAATTTTTTTGATTTGGACGAAATTAAGGTTGCAAATTATGTGAAAACAAATCGCAACGCACCTAATTTAAAAAGAATTGAACAGATATTTTATAAAATGTTAATTAAGTAACAAAATCCAAGGCAACGGCAGAAGTAAACAAAACAAGAGGAAGGAATGGAATCCAGAAAGAAGCAAAAAGATGGAAGTTAGCCTGGTGTCAAACGAAATTAGAAAACTCAAATGAAAACTCTTTCTCTTCTAATTTCAAAATAAGCTAATTTCGGCCCTAATGAAAGCGTAGTATAAAGCACCAAGCAATAAAATTAATTGGTTGCACGTCATTTCTTGAAATTTCGCCGTTTCGGTAGTGGCAACTTTACCTAATTCATAAAGATTGATTTTGGTTTAAAAGAATTAAAGTTTTGAAGGTCAAAAATTGCGTCCTTTAAATCTGTGTTCTTTCTAACACGTTATTTGCCACAATTTTGATTCAATAAATACAACAAACAAATGGTTTTTTTTTCTTTTGGAACACCCTATTCAGAGGTAAGCTTCTGCAAATGAATATCGTTTGCATAAACAGCGATGTGTGTACTGAAACTAAGCTTCGTTTAGTGGCACACTGGCCTCCATACACTCATATTTCTAGGAACATATTGGAGTTCAACAAGTTTTGCCTGGATTGGATTTTCATATCCTTTTTTTTTTATAATTTTTCGCAGATGCAGTTGTATAGAGATGTACATTTCTTTTTTGCTATTGTCCAGGCGCTTGAAGTGGATTTTGTGATGGTTTGCCACATTATCTCTGGTGACGTGACGATAGTTTATCTTCATTGGTGGCAGAGCAGAAGGAGAAGGATATTCTATTTGCATTTGCGACAAGCCCACATCCGGTCTGGTTGTTATAGTATGTCGGGGTTTGCTTGGTTGGATGGGGAAGAAGGTGTTTTATTTGGTATTATGTGAAACCACACGTGCGGTATGACTAAACAAATATTGAACTCACGTGCGATGAACTATAAAAGAAAGTTTTTCTTTGGCTTTGCAATACTTTAATGGTATTATAGTTTATTCCTTATTTGAAGACAATATTTTTGTCGAAATTATTTCATGATTGCATGGTTTTATTATTAAATAAAAAACAAGGAGGTTTAAGAATTAGCAGTAACCAAAAACCGTTGTTTAAGGGGACACTTATAGCTAACATTGAAACGTATCATTGAAACACAATGACAGGTCGATTATAGCAATCATTAATGTAAGTCATCATTGAAATCAATTAAGTTCACACAAAAACCATCATATTGAGGTAAGAGTTGATCATTGAAAGTAAATCTGATATTATGAAAACACAATGAGAATTGAACACCACTGAATGGAACGATTGGTTCCATATGCCAGGAACGAAAATCAGCTGTACATTGAAATCAATTTCTGTCAGTTAAATAATAAAATTGGATTTTAAGAGAAGTGTCAATAAATATAAAATATGTTTTGCTTTGAAAAAATTGTAAAATTCATTATCTTTAGTTTGGTACCAATAAAACACAGTTCTGTTATTTAACTAACGTCGTCTTAAAATCACAAATAAAAATTTTCACGGATGCATTTCAATGATAGACTGGCCCCTAAGTTGAATGGAAGATATGGCACTAGATGTCAGATTTTCTTCAAATGCTCCCCGTCTTTGATTATGTCGATAGAAACTTTTACACTATACATTATGTACATTCAAGACTGATGTTGTAAGAATACATTTTAGCTGACTACATTCTCGTGGTGCGGGTAAAGAAAGAATTCCTGAACTTGACAGTACGTTCGAAGTCAGGCTCAAGGGTAAACTGATGAGCATTCCTTGCAGTACGGGTATTACTGGTGAATTGTTTAAGGAGAGGAATGCATCTGGCTATTTCGCTGGAGCACTTTTTGTGAAAGTAGCGATAAAACAAGGTTATACAAGAAACATTACGGCGGTGTTCGAGTGAAACAAATGTTTCTGTGATGGTTTTTTCACATATATCAGTTTTAAGGCTCATTTTTGGATCCTATCCAGGAGGCGCTGCCCAGATACGAGAATTATACTCAAGCATTGGGCGAATGTATATGCCATGTTGATTGTAGCCAGATCAGAAGGGCAAAAATATTTCTTACACTGATTTTAGAAACCTAAGCATTTAGCGCCATTTTGTGCGACGTCGAATATGTGATTATTCCACAAAAGGTGGTTTGTGATACGTATACCTAGAATGCAAAGATGTTCGGTTTCCTCAATGCAAGTGCCACTCATCGCTAGTGTAGTGGTAGTGCCATAATTTATGCTTTAGCTTCAGAAGACAGCATTGAGTTTTTGAAGCATTAAATTCCATGTGGTTGAAAGTTCCCCATTGGACAATATTGTCTAGATCGGAATTCAATGAGGGCTGTGAACCTGGAAACTAATATGAAAAGACTAAGAAGAGAGTCGGAGACAGAGCGGAGCCTTGGGTCACAACAGTACTTATTTTGTGAAAGGTAACTTCTAATCCAGCAAAGAAGGGGTACGTCAAAACCAAATGCATGTATTTTCGATAAAAGAGCTTGATGCCAAACTCAATCAAACGCTTTTGAAAATCCAGCGCAATAATCTTATTTTCTCCAAAACGTTGTAAAGATTGGTTCCACTGTTCGGTAAAATATACCATCATATCGCCAGTGGACCTATTGCTACGAAAACCATACTGCCGATCATTAAGGAGTTTCCATTTTTCAAGATATTTCTTAATCTGATAATTTACCAGTTTCCATGATCTTGGAAAGAAGGAACGTAAGTGCAATTGGTGTGTAGTTTGAGGGGTATGAACAAACGACTTTTTTTTTTTAAACGGGCTGGACAAATGCTGTTTTCCATACACTCGGTAAGATACCTGTGGAATAGGAATGATAGGAAAAGCTTACGCAGTAGTAGTAGCGTGGAAGCACACCATTTCAAAATTGTGGAGAGGATACTATCCGGGCCAGCAGATTTGTGTATATCGACTTCCGAGATCTTTTAGTACTCTTGCAACTGTTAAAGTGCAAAATAAGATTTATCCCATAAAACTATTTACGCTCTTAAGTACAGGAGGAGTCATAAGTCATAACACTATCTGGCAGCGTCAAATTAACAGCAAACTGTGCTGCAAGCAAATTGGCTTTATCCAGTGAGCTGACATCAGATGTGTTATTTTAGACGAGCGTTGGAACCGAGGACGAAAGTACTTCGAATGTTTTTCACAAATGACCAAACATTTGTATACTACTTGTGGGGCATTTTAGTATTTTGTGCCTTAATTTTTGATCATGTAAGAATTTGATTCGACGGATATGGCTGTTACGGGTCTTTCTAGCTTGTTTGAACTTATTCCGGTTTTCCTCAGTGGGGTTGGCTTTGTTAAAACGAAAACTTATTTCTCTAACCCTGATAGCTTCTTTACAGCTTGAATCACACCATGAATTCTCTTTTAGTTTGATAGATGTCATCCGCTATTCAGAATAAAATTTCTCATCCATCTTTCCCTTATTAAGGACATTGAACGATTTAGGAGATAGCTTGCTAAAGAGAATGCTTATTTGGCTCAAAACAAAATAACATATTATATTTTTTATCCCAAGTAAACCACTTTTCCCCGTTAGGTACTTAAATCCTTCAAAAAAGTTAAATTTTATTTATAACCACTGCCGACTGACCACTTGAATTTTCCAGCTAAAGTTTAAACATAAAGTTATGAAATTTTACCCGCTTCTATTGTTTTAATCTGTGAAATATTTTGATTTTTTTTAAGCTACGGACTTTTCAATGTATACTATTTTATAGGTATATATCTGCGCTTTCTGTAATGAATATAGTATCTGAAATTGCAATTTTAACTTTTGTTTCAAAAGGGTGGTTGGAAACATTGTTCAAAAAGTGGCAAATTTAGTTTTTGAAGTGGAAAGTGTGGTTTTGAAATGGAAAAAATATTCTTCACAAGGGACACAGGGACGAAAAACAATTTGTATTACCTACTGTCATAAAATTATGGTCATGGAAAAAGTATGACTTTTTCGAGTTAAGAGGAGTTAGCGATGATTTGTGTGAGGGAAATTCGGTTTCATGAGAGAAAAGTGAAGTCTCATTAAACGCTACAAAAACAATGTTAAATTTTAAGAGACCTCATATAAAAAGTGGAGATATAGATTTCAATGAGATTGATATTGGGTGGTGCTGGTGTTGACAGCATAGAAAGAAAACACAGAAAAGAAACTGTCAAACATGAATCTCCGATTTTGATGGAAAATTTAAATCGAAGATTAGCACAAATATCCGAAAACATTCAATGCTTCGTTCCAACGAATGATGATTGAGCCTGGATTCGGTATTCCAGGGGTCGACATCAATATCATTATGGGGAACTTCTACACAAGATTCGGATAGAACAATGAATGTGTTATGGGAAAGCATGGCTCAGGGTTAATGATAGTACAATGCTGATAGCTTGTCGATTTCTTCATCACTTGTCATCTTGCGATTAAGGGTTCTTTATTGCCACACAAGACCTGCGACAAAATCACCTGGATATCTATGGATGTCGAACTATAAATCAAATCTATAACTTGAGCGGAAAAAGAGGCAGGCGTTGCGCGAAGTTCGTAACGAAAAAAAGGCAGAGGCAGAAAGTGACCATTACCTGGTACTACAAAATATTTCGTTACAAACGCTGCTTCTCTGTATCAAAGTTGCAAGATTCAACAAGCGGGAATGCATCAAAACCTTGCAAAAGATCATCAGAATATCAATCAACGCTGTTGCTCTGTACGGGGATGTGAGATCTAAACTGACCCTTTAAGGGCTCATCCACCGGTCGCTCGATTTCTCATGATGGTTCTTTGAGACTTGAATAACCATTCGTTCCAGCATTACATTAAAATGTAATTTTTACGAGTCCAACACTCGTGGTTATATACGTTTGACAAGTAATGTCCAGGTATGCAAATTCTGTACCCGGTGGCTACCAAATTGAGAATAAAATAAGAACAATTGAAGTGTATGAGTTACAACCACCGTTATTTAAATATCCAATACTGAGTTACGAATAAATCACTGAATTTTCAAATGCCTGTGGCTTTTAGACGTGTTAACTTTGAGTATTGATAAAAAAAAATTGTGTTGATAAAGAATAAATAATTTGCAATGCTTTATGATGAAACCAATCATTTTTGTCAGTTCTTTTAAAAATTTCACGAAAACCCCTTTTCACGCTCTGGAATATTTTACGTGCACAAAATATTTCGTGGCTCTTATTCTCCCTAACAAAAAAAGATTTATTGATTGCTCTATTGTTGAAAACAATTGGTTCCGTTGTAAGAAAAAAATGTTCTTCATTGAGATACATAGGTACCTATAAATATATCCGTCAGATAGATATTAAAATGAAAAGGGTTAACTCAGAAGTCAGGAGTGGATTTTTGCTTTGTCCCAGTTTTGCTACCAGGAATCCATAGGACGACATCGACAGTTTCTTTTTTGTAATTTTGCAATTCATTTTACTTTTTTATTTTATTTCTCTTTTCGCTCAAGATACTCGTAGTTTCGTTAATTTTTTTTTTTGCCAAAGGGAGTTTCTGATCTATTTTTTAACAACTGATTCCACTTCCACATACATCTATGATTTGCCAGGTCCTCCATGTAAACATATGTTAAAGTTCTGCAAAGGTCAGCGTTAGTGTTGTTAGAGTGTGATGCTCCATTTAAACTAAGGTAACTTTTTACTCGTATGTCCTTTGGGTCCTTTCCACTTGTTTCATATGAATGACAACAACGACGACGCTACGACATCCAACTATTTTGCACCAGTGATTGATTTGGTCATACACAGCAATGGCGGATATTTCCGCAATGAAAATTTATCCAGGAAAATCGTTTAAATTTTTTTAACCCCTCACTTATACACTTATACACTTTTTCATCGTTGTTCGTTGGATGGTTTCATTTATGTCGGTCGAAAAGCTGCTAATTGACCGTGATGGGATATTTGGTGAGTTACGGTCCTGCTAGACACTAGGGGGCATTTCGTTGGGGACAGTTTTTGTTACAACCACATGATTAAGCGAATCCGATTTTCGATTAATTCGTACGGTGGTGTACGGGTTGATGGTGGTAGAGGAGCTGCATTGCTGGTGCTGTCTGCCTCTGATGTTCTTTGTGTGTGGATTGAATGAAATGTAATATGTTAGTTGAATGGCGCGGTGATTGCGAATCCATCAAAAAGGGTTAATGGAAGTGGTTGGGTTGGGGCAACAAATCGGCGTGGTAAAGAATATTTGATTGCTTTTGCTATCGAATTTAGGGCCGAATTTCATTTTCGATCGAAGGGTCAAATTACATTGAATTAGGGATGAAATAACAACTATTGAACTTAATTCTGATAATTGAGGGGTGCTACCGCACAAACAATGTCCATCAATTCTACCAGAGGGAAAAGCATTCGTTAAGGGGAACAATGCCCGAGAGGAAAAACTGTCGAGACGAGGTTGGGAATGTCGTAATAGATACACAGTTAGTGTTTGACTTTTAATCGGCGAAGACAGCCAATGGACTTGGACGATGATGAACAAGACTTCCATCTATCCCAACAGGAAGAAGTTCAGGTAGCGATATTTAAGCTAAAGTTCAAAAAGTCAATTGGATCGGATGGACTCGAAACCCAGCTCTTCAAAGCAGTGGAGATGACTTTGTAGGGAAAGCGTACCCCAACTCGCGGGTGAAAGTACACCTGACGAATAGAAGCTCAATATCGTGTGCCCTATCCACAAAAACGTCTGCACCATTTCGCGGGAATAGATTGGCCGCCATAAGTATGGTTTCATGCCATTTAAATCTGCCATCCACCAAATCTTCACACATCAGATTTGAGAAAACACCCATGATCGATAGTCACCACCTTTTGAAGCCTATGAGCAATGAGCGAGCTTTCAGTAGAGCTTTAGCAAGCATTGAAGAAGAGACGGTGAGAGGCTGTCCTCATGTTGGTTGAGGCCGTTGTCCGTGTGGACTGTATGCGCCACCTTAAGTAAGAAGGTAAATTTAATTCAGCCATTGTTTGTCGATATCAGGAAATTTTGAAATAATAACGACGAAACCGCTACGCCTAAGATTCTCCCAAGTTTTTCTTAAAGGGTATTGTCTTGGAAGTGATAAATGCTCCAAGAGTAAGACGTATGGAGAAAATTGCATCTCTTCTGGCCGTTCATATCCTAAATTTAAGGTCCCTTCCGTTCCTGCAGAGTATCAACGCATACACATGAATGGTTCGAGTAAATTTGACTAGGTCTTGGCACCCCGGAGCTGTTCGTGCCAAAATATTTGTAACGACGAAACCTTCAAATAATTGACTGAAGAAAATTCTATTTTTGTTAACCTGTTTACTTTCTTTATAAAGTTGTTAAAAAATGAGAGAAAAAAAATTTACATAAATGCAGTTATATAATTTAATTAATTGCAACATCTGTTTTCTCATAAGAAAACACTCAGAATTAAATGGAAAATGGAAGTCATCTTCGCTGTTCCTACAAAACTATTTAATGTGATTAACATAAAATTAAAATACTTTCCTTTTAAGAGAGTTCCCCAGGGACACATTTAAGGGATTCAAAAAGTTCTCGCTCTATACAAAAGGTGTCACAATAACGACCCCGTGTATACCTTTTCCCAAAAACAAAAAGGAACGAGAAATGTTTTTCATGTTAATGGGGTTTTCGTAGAGATTTCTGTCTTAATTGAATGCTTAGGTTCTTAAATGTTGAAGAAATTAAAATTATGTGAAATAATTTGGTGGAAGTGGTTGGAATGACGAAACACGAAAGGGAAGAGAAAGTCGTTTAACATTAAGTTTAAAGTTTCACATGTTTTTGAATTTGAAGCTTATTTTACCCTTTTACTACACTTGCAAGTTACTGGAAAGCAAGTTGCTAATGTATTATCTATTAAATTCTTATTTGCGTAATTCATGAGAGGTATTAGGCTACAGAGGAAAGTTATTACCAAGACCTTTTTTTTAACATGTCATGATGTAATAGTATTTTCATTTGGTATTTCAGATCATTGTCGTTTAATATCTTAGAGCAGTTTCTGTTTTCATTTCTAAAAAGTAATCAATACTGGCAAAATCTTATCGACTTTTATTATTTGACAAAAAGGAGTTCAAAGTGAAATGGGCTCATGCATAAAAATATAAAGAAAATTATTTTTTTTTATTATTTATGTATGAGAAATATGGTAACAATGGCAAAAACATAAAACTTCTGGGAATGTCAGATCAACTTGCAGCCAACTGACAAAAAATCTGCCTTGGCAATTAGGAAGGAAATTACCTAAGTTAGTACGTGTAATAGGAAAATGCCAGGAAGTAAAAGGTTTTTTAAGGTGGACTGGTATGTATAAATGGAATAAACACTAACAAAATTCTTTTTTATTTGAAATTATGTATGGAATATAACATCGCTCAAATGCCCATCTCAGCTTCTTACGGTGGCATCGATCCGAGGGGTCCAATTTTCAATAACTCTTCCACATAGAATGGGCTGCAAATGGGTGAAGGCCTGTGTTGCGTTCACCTTAAAGGAATATGTCGGGTTCAAATCGCTTGAACTTGTTGCACAATTCAAGTCACCTCTACGAGAGATAACCTTACCCTAAAATCGTTCATGTAGAATATCAAGCGTGTCGTTCCCACATGTGGCACGTAGTGCCATCCTGCTAAAACCACATATGGCCTTGGTCCATATGGTTCATTTGATCTAAAAGACTAATTTGATAGAAGAAAAACAATAGTTCTATAGCGTTTGCCATTGACGGTGACCACCTTACCTTGAAAAAGTACTGACCAATGACGCCGCCCGCCGACCGGCCCAAAATCTACAGCAATCGGTAACCTTTTGAGTATGCATTGTCACCTGGGTAACCTCATGTGGGTTATAACTGTCGTCCCATGTATGGCAACTTTGCTTTTCAAAACCATCCATCCCCAAAGATGATTTTTCGGTAATTATTGGGGTCCTCTTCCAAACACCTCGAAGCTCAGCCAGCAAACAAACGGCGTTGTCTATGGACATTAGCTTTAAACTTCTGGGACAGTTAGATCCTGTACGGGTGTAGGCCCAAGCTGAAGTCTTCGAAACGTCGTGTCGTCGGGTTCTTGTGCACAGCGAGAAAACGACTGGGTTCTGTTGTACACTTTCACGGACCGCGGAGATGTTTACGGCTGTTCTTGCGTTTCTTTGACGAACGAATGTTGGCTGATTTATTACCAAACTGGTCGTTTCAAGTTTGGCCACCAATAATACCTCTGTTCGCGTACATTTTGTGCCAAAAAATGAAAACTGTCAAAATTACTCAAATGAGAGAAAAATCTCTTTCACCTACCGAAAAGTACACGAACGCTTTTTGTGTAAAAACTTGAAAAACGTCAAATTCGAATTTTTTGATTGGTTAGCTCTTCGCGGTAAGGGTCATCTGCATTCTGCAACAACAAATGTTTACGTCATTCGATTTTGACAGAGTTCAAATTTTTACCAGATGAAATTTCAGTGGGCAAAAACTTGCAAGTAAATGAACGAAAGAATAAAACAGCTGTTATTTTCTTTCGTTCATCTTTCGTTCATCTCTCAGTACGCGAACGCTTTTTGTGTTAATGTAAACGTATGAAATCGAATGCAAACTGTTTCATTTGGGTACGCGAACAGAGGTAATCTTGAAGAGTCGGCTGTGAAAGGCCACCACGTCTTCGTGAAATTGACGCGACAGGTGCAACTTTTGCATTGTTTGATTGTTAAGTGCTTCAGCAAGCGAGTTAGAAGACTGATAATTGTATGCCAGGTGATATGGTGTATACCTGAGCTATTTGTCGATTTGGGTAACTCTGTACCTTATAGGGCACTTCCGTCTCTGTTTTTTCGATTCTTTTCGAATTTGCCTTTTTTTTAATTAGCGGAATATACGAAAATTATTGTTTATTCATATTTGACATTATAGTAAAATAATATATTTAAAACATTAATAATCTCCGAAGAGAATTAAAAAAATATTAACTTCTTTTTCTCATTTCAGTGATACATCGATATCAACGCGAGTGGATATGTTAACGCCAGCTATTGAAGTCTACAAACCACCTCTCTGACATAAGGATGACACGGTGGAGAGCAATTTAGGTAATCCATCGACTAGTAGTGATTTCTAGCATAAGCAAAACCAATCTGAGCTTAAGGATAATCTATTTGTTCTTCCATCATAGTGTCAATCAAAAAAACCAAATAACAAATTAAACAATAAAAAGAAAAACAATTAATAGTTAATATTAAAATTGTACCCACTAATAGTCATAGATAAAACTGAAAAATAAAATCGTAAGAAAATATATCGTATTTAAGAAAAAAACTAGACATCCATTCGAACCATAGCAAAAAAATTTTAAAAAAATCTATAAGCATTCAAAACAACCAAAACATAACTTAGCTACCGCTTCAACTTTGGATCACTAAAGAATTGGTATTTTTCGGACAGAAAAAAATAAAAATATATTAAAAATTAACAACTAATTAAATTTACAAAAAAAAAACTGTTCAATTCCATCGATGGAAACAAAAAATCCAGCAAAAAGACACACCCAGATACATACTATTTAGTAGATTCATAGATACAAAAAAATCGCTGATATTCATTTCATACAAAGTAAGTAAATTAGAACAAACTTTTGTACCGATAAGAAACGAAGTACGAGATAAATAAATTCAAAACAAGAAAATCTAGAAAAATTTAGCAAAAATCTGAATTTATTAAAACTAATAAAAAAAACATCACATTTACTAATATAACTTTAGAATCGATCCATCCTTCGCTAGAATTTCCAGCACAAAAACATCACACACACCCACACACACATATACTTTGTGATGAAGTTGTTGCACTTTTAGTTATTTTATTTGAAAAAAAAAATGTTTTTATTAAAAATTCGTGTACAAAAAATAAAACATAAAACTCATTTAAAGACAGAAATTATTAAAATGTATTTCTTACATAGTTATAAATTAAAAACAACAAAACGAAACAAAAAACATAAATAAAATAAATATATATTTTTGGACTGTGATTATTTAAAAATATGCAACACAAAAGCAATTCGAATATTGTTTAAAAGAAAAAATTTAATTAATTGAAAAGAAAAATGATAATTAAAATCTAAGGAATTAAAATTAATTATAATTAGTTTTAAATTAATATTTATAAATTAAGCTGAGAAAAGATGGATAACAATACCTACATTACAAAGTTCACAAAAAACAAAAAATGAGATGTTTCGTTATTTAATTTTTATGCAACGCTTTTATTGCTTTGAAATGTTTGAAAAGTTTGAAATGTTTAAAAGCTTAAAAAAAAAAATATTGATTTCTATTTGTTATTTAGTAAAAGGTTATTAGCTGTGATTTTGATAAACAAAAAAATATAATTAGGTAAAATAGGTAAATATTACAAGGAAAATACAATAATAATATGAAACAAACTGTTATTCGTTGTTAAAAATATTAATAGTTATACAAAAATATTTTATTTTGTTTCTCAATGTTTTGTTAAAATCAAAATTTTCGCAAATCTGTTTCCTTGGGACAGAATGAATAAGACAGTTTAACGTTTTAATGATATCACTTGATCTTTTTTAGGTTTGATAGCCACAATTTTTATTTTGTTCAGTATGAACTTTGATTTTATTTTGACTTTAGAGTAAGTTCGGGTAACGTGGACTACCCTTATATAATAATTTTATTTTGGTAAGTTATTCGATTTAACCTCAGTTAAAGTAATATACAGCCGTCTCCAGATTTATACTCTGCGTAGCAGAGATTACTCGGCCAATCCAGACATCCGTTTGGTATTGCGCTGAAGAATTTACGCGCTGGAGCGTTGATGTTAATTTTCTCTACATGGCTCGGCCATCTTAACCGTCGAATAAAAAAATGTCTGATTTAGCTTAATGTCATTATACAGCATGTATAACATAGCAGGACATGGATGATGAGTGTTCTTCACATCGCCTCCTTCGTTCTTTTCTTTATTCCTTAATCACAATCACATACTTATTCAAAAAAATCAGCGATTAGCGAGAATTTTTTTCCCGTGTTTACAACAATCCCCAGGTAGATACATTATATATTATTCACTTGTCCTGGTTTACACCATTATGAAACTGACTACAAGGTGGATAGGGCACCGGTTACTTACTAACTAAAGGTGCCGCATGCATATGCATACAACCAATTTTAAACCCCGACCTCAACCAACGTACCCAAATAAGAACTCCGGTTCCTTGTCAGTTGGCCCAAGGCCCAGGAACTCAAGCTTAGCTGGCTGGCTCTTCCACTGCTGCGTTGGTCCTCAGGGTTGGCGTTGAAGGTTTAGCGCTGTATTTTCAGCTTTTTGACCAAGGCCGAAAATCATCAGAAGAAACCGCTTTTCATCCGATTGTGTTCTCGCTTCTGCGACTCGGATGATTAGGTTCTTTTATTGTGTTTCTTTTGTTCTTTGACTTTGAGAGAGTGTTGTAACACGAGTTATTGAACAGTGATGCTTGTAAGAAGCCGTGTGAACTTCTTGTGTTTAATGATCCATTAGTTGTTTGAATGTTCTGTTCTTGAAGCATTTATAGGAGTAGGTTTCTGTTTCCTAACCACAACTCAGCTACGTTTGCAAACTCTTCTCGAAGTTTTTTCTGCATATTATGAGGGCCTTAATGGCTTTGATATATGAACATTTTCCTTAGAGGAATGATGTGAATGGTTTCGTATGAGCTGAACCTATCATTTTGCCTGTTTTTAGGATGAAGATAACTGGAGCTTGTCTACAATAACTTGGTAAAAGACGCGCTGGAAAGATGCCATCGGCGCCGTGTTTCTTAAAAGGCTAATTAATTGGTCTGCAACCTCTTACTTACAAGTTTCTTGCCTATTATAAGGCATTCTTTGGCATTCCTGACAGATTTTTCAATCATTCCTTCCAGACGAGTTTACTATCTTGACAACATTTTTATTTTTGTGTGCGAAAAAAAAACTCAATCTTAATTGAATCGCCAAACGCATGACCGCAAGGTTGCGTTTGTTTCAATCATAGAGTGAACGCTGTTGTTAATAAATTTTCTTAATTTTCAAAGAAACAGTTTTTGGAAAGTTGGTAATTTTTAGATTTGAAGTAAACATGCTTTTTAAAAAAGAAAATATACTCTTAAAATAATTTAAAAAAAGGTACTGGGATTAAGGAAGAACACAAATAACATTAATGGATCCTTTTCCCACGATTTTTAAGAGAAATGACGGAAATAGTGAAGAGATGCATATGATGTTAATGGAAAGTGAGGAGCAAAAATAATTTTCACAATGCACAGTATAATTTATTGACTATAGCAATATCGCTAGTTTTTATAATTAGAAATTAAATTTTGCCATTTAATGGGATGTCTTAGAATGTTTAAAACGATACGAAAAAATTTCAAAGCCGAATTGCACATTTCAAAATCAGTCGCATTAAATTAATCTCCTTTCGTTGAAATGCTTTAATATTTGATGGGATTTATAAAGAAGAACAATTTCATTTTTTAAAAGAAAAAAAATTGTTTTTGTTCAATTATTCCTACGAAGGTTTGGTGAAGCATAAAATATTTTTTAACAAGGCAATTTTCTTATATTTACATATCAATCTTAAAACAAACCCTTTGATTTCAGGCCTGATATTTTAAAAACAACAATAATTTTGCATTTGATCAATTTTAAAGGCCAAATGACTGTGAAGCCGATGAGTTGTCAAATTTGCGAATATACACCTACATACACCCCCTTTGTTTATGCTCTATAGTAAAGACAGCTCCGTTTCATTTAGTTTCTTAGACTTCAGATAAAAAAAATATATAAAAAAATAATCACCGACTTTTTTCTTTGTGGCCCCTTTTTTTGTAAGCAATATTTATTAAACATAATAATATGCATAACTGTATGGGTTAAAAATTCAATAAGCCGTCTTTTTAAGTTTTTACAAATCTTGCAATTTCTTGAAATTTATTTAGCGCATGACCCATTTATAATGACCATGACCAAACATAATATGCTACTGGCTACTCTCAAAGTGTTCATCTTTCTGAAATAAACAAAGATATCTATAATAAACATGGCTACCTGTCAAAATTTATTTTTATAGTTTTCATTTTGCAGTTAACTTTATCAACGTTGTATAATATTTTTGAGTCATTAGTCACTTCAGTTCTCTTATTGCACTTTCCATTGGTTTCACTCCAGGCACCACACACAAGTTCTGCTCAATTTTGACACAGTGTCTAATCGCATCCAGCAGTTCCACAAGCTTTGCCAGTGCCAAACTGGTCTGCGCAGGCGTATTTGATACAGAAAGGGATATTTATATTTACTCCTTCATCGTTTTCAATACCACTCTTTCAATTTTAGTGCTTGGCCTAGACAGACGTCTATATCACCAGTTTTGGATTCAGCAATGTCTTACATGTATCAATACTACCAAAATGTTTGACAGTGCTGTGTGCGAATACGCACTCCAGTAAATACATAATATTGCGTCTAACATTTGAGTCAACTTCAAAATCGGTCAAATTTACGAGTGTAAGAGCGATTCAAATCATATTCGCGAACGTATGTTAAAGAAAAGTTTACGTATTCATTCCATAGCTAATGCTATATGAGTGTGTGTGTATCATTCATTATAAGATGCGATTTTGACATTCCCATTATGGTTGGGCTTTTAAATTTTGAGGATAGTCTGGGGCAAAAAATGTATTTCTTAGAATTTATAGAGTTGGTGCATGGTAGCCTTAATATTTTATTCCACAGTTTTGATTTGAAAAAGTAAAATATATAATTGCGATGTTAAAATATAGGTACCTACCTTCAGTTTGGAGAATATTGAGGATTATATTAATTTTTTTATTTACAGAAGGTAAAGTAGGTCATAGCAAGAATTTCTTTAAAAAAAATAAATACATAGTTAAACAAAGCTCTTTTAAAAAAACCGTGCTTGACAATATTATTTCCAACATTTAGCGGGAAAAAATAAGTAGAAAAAAGAAAAAAATTAATGACCTAACAAGACACACAAAACTCATAGTTCACTCATACTACAGAATAATAAAAAAAAAGAAAAACAGAAAATAGAAAAAAAAATAGTTGTTTTAATGAATTATAAAAAAAAATTAATAATGTTAAGCATATATTATAAAGCGTGTTGATTGATATATTTATTTAATTAAACTTAAACAAAAATACATATAATAGTTTTTGTTTTAAGTTGATATTACTTACTACAGTTATATATATTTTTTTAGTGAAAAAAGTATGTAATGGATGAAGCTAAGTGGAATTTTTAAACAACAGAAATATTTTCAAAACCAAAGCAAACTAGCAAGCAAAACATGTTAACATTAATTTTAGAATGATAAATATGATTAAGGATATATTATTTAAAAAGACATCTTGGTATGTAAAGAATTTTCAAACGAGAATTTAAACAAAATAAAAAGCATAACAGACGAGCAAAGCAAAGGTATATACGAATTATATAAGAAATGTTTTCATCCATATAAATTGCACGTAAGAAATAAAATTCGTTTGATATGCAAATGGTTACTGAAAAGAATTGCGATATTTTTTAAAAAATTTTATTTTATTATCCAATTTTGTACTATTATTTTGTTGATAGTACTTTTGTTTTACCTATCGCTATCTTTATTTTTAATACCAATTTTTTTTTTTTTTTGCTAATTTCGTATACCTACTTTTAATTTTAAGTTTTCTAGCTTCACCTAATTCTTGAGATCGGATTTTGACCAATTTACTAAACAAACAAAAAATGCAATGCAGTTTTTAAACTTTTTTAAATTAGGATAACTTCTAAGGTGAACTTTTACTGTTTCGGGTAGCACTCTACATTTTTTTAACTTACCAATATTGGAACTTTAAAAAAAAAAAAAAAATTGTTGGCACAACAGCTCCAAGCGGTGCCGAGGCCTGTGACTTACACTCTCAACCATTTCTGTGTGTGCGTTGATATTCTGCAGTAATGGAAGGGACCTACAATTTACCGCCAAATCCGAACGGCTAACAGAGAAGCACTTTCCATGACTTTAATTACTGTTGAAGGAATTGTCACTTCCTCGCAAGAGGCAGTACCTCGGAAAAGAAATTAGAAATTGGAAATGGAGTCGTCACGGATCGAACCCAGAACCTTCTGCCACTACGCCACGGGGTACTACTTATTTAAGGCAAGTTATAAAACCGAGGAAGTAAATTTAATAGACATAACATTACAATGATAGCCAGGCCCACAAAGTTTGTCTTCAAACTTGGTTCGTAGCATTTCTTGGACATCTTCTCTTGTAATTTTTGGTAAGTGCTGACGCACCCACACTTTGACACCTTCTTCTCCATTCCATCACTCTATTCGCAGCACAAATGCCTCTGCTGTACCAACGATTATAAATTGTTGGACAGGAATTTCCTTCAAAACAGTTGACCTCAAGGATTTCTTTGGTCTTCCAAACCGCCTTTCACGGTAAGGAAATATCCACTTTTATTCATCAGGTCTAGCCACAGTACGTTGATGGATATAGTTTTATGGCCGGCAGCTCTTAAGGATTCACCTACACCGTGGCAGTCATAACGTCACCAATATCAAAATAAAAACAAAATCAGCGACAGTACATCACTCTCGCATTTCACATGCATCGTAAGGTGGTGAATGTACGAGATGCAATTAAACGCCTTTTATTGATGTCAAGCGATCTCCATAGAACATTGCAATAACTTTCAATTTGTTAATGTGGTCGACACATTATCAATTGAGAAATCCAGCGTAGAATCGATTATGTTTGAATTTGTCCTCTCGAGAATTGCCATTGACTACAGACAGAACTATACCACTCAATGATACCACGCCAATTGTTACAGTTCTTGAGATCACTCTTCTTCGGTATATTAACGATAACTCTGTTCTTATAATTATGACCTTGGAAAGGTTTGATTTTCCAAAATAGCCTTAACGAGTAAAATACAGGCTGTCAAGTTGTCAGTAATGTCATCAAGTCCAGCCACTTTGTTGTTTTTTTGTTTAAGAAGGATTACGATCCGAATCATTGCACTTGTCAAAGGTCTTGCCTTTGGAAGATCTACATAAAATGCAGCTGATAGTGGCTGGTGCAACTTTGTTGAGCTGTAAGGGACACAGTACTGGTTGCTTTGCTTCCTGAATCCATTCTTCTGTGGTACTTAACATTCTTCTTTTAATTTGTGGATTTCAAAGTGATCTATATGATTAAGAATTCCACCATCATAGGATGGTCCTAAGTGAATTTGCGGTATAGATCTTGTGTGCAAACAGGGTCGATCATCTGACGAGCGTTACATAACTCGACAAACATATTATGTAAACATTTCTACTTTGGCGTTCCAAGTCATGTCATGTCTTAACATAACCCGTCGGCCGTCGGGGCCAACTTTGGCATTGATGGCCCAGTTATAATAGTGATGTCTCCTTTCCAAGCGTCGATGTAGTCCGTTTTACTGCAAGCATATATAAAACGTGGTTTTGTCTTCCTTCGCTTCGCTGCATCGTTCTTCAGAACGTAATATTGGAAGATGGTGGCTTTGCGAATTTAGGAGTTTCTCTTGCAGTCAATAATATGCTTTCCAAGAAATGTTCCTCTTTCAGTCTCCTTCCTTTTTAGAAAACAACATACTAGTTATTTGTATAAGTTTGACCATAATTTTTAATTAACCTTTAAAATCGAATTCAGACAAAAATAGAAGTCCATCGGAGCCAATTCACATTTTCTGAATGACCAATTGGCTTCACCTTTTCCCGAGGATAATGTGATCGTCAAACATTTCTCGCTAGAATGTCTGGTCTGGCTGGTGGCACCATTTTTTCGTAACCATATTAAATTATACTCTACAGCCTTGCATGCTGAAGCTGAAGCGATAAGCCCATTAGCATGGCATCTTAAATATATATTTCACCCTATAAGAAAACAGACTGGCTCAGCCAGATGGTTTACAAAAAAGCACGGCCCTATAACTCCACCAATTCCGAACCAATAACTGGTAGGTTTTCGCCCGTCTAGGTGCTTGTCGACAATGATTTTCTGAGTGAAGTTGAAATAGTATAACTTCAAGTCCTGTGTCAACACTTATTGTCAACAGGACCCTATAGTGAATTTTATTAAGATTTGTTTTAGTCTCCATGTTGTGTATATGTAAACGATTTGTTTAAGTATAAATAATTAAAATTAAAATAAAAATAAAAACACTTATATTTATTTTATTATAATTTATTGAAATTTATGGAAAATTTTCACAACATTAATATTATTTATTTATTATCGAGCGACGCGTTTCGGTTTTTTATGTGTAAACCATCATCGGGCTTCTACTGATTGACTAATATTGTTGTTGTTGTGCCAAGTTCTCGTTTTCTTTTTATATAGGACAGACGGGAAGGACGTTTTACGACAGATTTTTGAAACATAGACCGAAACAGAACACAAAATCCACATACGCAATGCACTTAATAGACAAGAACCATAATTACACCGACTTCGAGACTAACTTAATACCATTACATATATGTAAGAAAGGAACAAAACTAGACACACTAGAAGAATACGAAATATACAAAGCCTATAAAAATGAACAAGACAAAATACTAAACGACAAATTAACTATCAAAAATAATATCCTATTCAACACAGCAATTAAATATCAAAACAATATAAACAATAGAACGAGATAAACAGATGTCTATTCAAACAGCAACCAACAAAATACAACGAAGAACAACAATATAAAAAGAAAACGAGAACTTGGCACAACAACAACAATATCAGTCAATCAGTAGAAGCCCGATGATGGTTTACACATAAAAAACCGAAACGCGTCGCTCGATAATAAATAAATAATATTAATGTTGTGAAAATTTTCCATAAATTTCAATAAATTATAATAAAATAAATATAAGTGTTTTTATTTTTATTTTAATTTTAATTATTTATACTTAAACAAATCGTCTATAGTGAATATTTCTTCAGCACGATGCCAAGCAAACAGCTGAAATACCAGCGAAGCTGGAAAGAAACAGAGCATTTTTAGGGTGCTACATTATCATTACGTTACATTTTAATTTGCTCCGTAGATAGGTAAATCAATGAAGTGGGTACACTTACAAGCACTGGCAACTGAGGCCATCTTTTAAAACAACACATGCAAGACAATAACATGTCAGAGAGAGCCAGAAAGAAGGGAGAAGAACAAACAACACATGTCAACAGCACGCAGTTAGTAGTATTTACGGTCCTCCATCTGATTACCAACCACGCACAATGATGCTTGATTTCACTGATCTATCGGGAACGATGCTTTGTCAGACCCAAGGCCGTTGACTTCATTTTCATCTATATTTCGATTAAAACCAAACGAAGTAGTTTTACCTTTTTTATTCCTCTTTACTCGCAACAATTTCTAAAACTTTTATCAAAAATATCTGAAACAGGTATTTTATTCCTTCTAAAATATTACACATTCCCAATATGTATCTATGTGCATATGTAACGAAAATTCCAACAATCCCAACAAAAATTATGAAAAGTAAATTGTTTGATCTGATATGTACATATACAAGGGTACTATGTATACACATCACCACCAACCGCATATACGTATATTATTCTCCTATAGGTTCTCGACACTCTGCTAATGAAAAGCTTGCCAATACTAAATTCTCTTGCCATTTTGCAATGTTGAGGGAGCTATTGGAAGAAACCACACTCCACTTCCACACAACAACAGTGGCATCGGCAGTTCCGCTTTTTGATCTACTGACCTAATTTATCGATTATCTTCTCTTGCTGCTTCCATTGCCATATTTTTCTCCAAAAGGCAAAAGCCCTGAACTCTATATACCCACACATACAAGAACATATATACATACATTCATACATATTATCCTATATACATAAACAGTGATTTACAATTTTCGAATCCTGATTATTGGCATTTCATCCACCCACCTTTAGCATCCCATTAATAGAGTATTTACAGTGGTGTGTAAGTTGTTTTGAGTAAACTTATTTTCTTGTAACTTTGAAACCTCCAAAATTTTGAGTTGGGAAATCACGAGCATGTTCATAATTTCAATATATTCAAAGGAAGCCGTACCGTAGATCCCAGCGTAGTTTTTGAAATTTGTGTCCGATAAAGGGTCAGGGCATTTTGCGAACACCGCTAGAGTTATTGATTTCTCTGTTGAATTTACGTTTACCGTCAACTCCTTCAGTTTCCTCAAGCAACTCAATCGTATTACAATAAGCTTTTTTAATGCCAACAGCTCTTCTGCACTCTAAGGTGTATCATTCCCACTTCATAGCTTTTCCAACGATTTATTTTATTCTGCCTTTGAGCGCCTTAGGGTGTGTAAACTTGTCGCTATGTTACCTCGATAGTGGCGTTTAGGGAATGAGAATTTTGAACCGCAAGAAAGTTAGAACAATCAAACCTAAGGAAAACTCATTTTTTGATTCGAACTTTAAAGAGGCTGACAGCGTTAAAGAGATAGTTAAGTTTTTGATATTTTAAGGCCAAACCCCGCGTCGCGTCGACTACAAACGGAAATAGTTCAAAGGAATTAAAAAGCCTGGAACGCTTTTATTCGACTAAAAAAATTTAAAACACAACTTCATCCCTCATTCCAACGTTCGTCTTCAATGCCGCTTCCTTTGTTAGCTCACCCGCGTAAACTTTGCAAATCAATGTGATGCTAGTAAAAAATCATTCTCGATGGAGCTTTATTCATAAATTGCTTAATTAGCCGAATTCTTTGCTGCCATCAGCCACCACTCTTATGAAGTAACTTGTAAAGTGGTACCTAACTCGACTGTTCATCTTCTTCAGTGTTTCCGTTTTCTTTGCAGATTGCATAATCCAGGACCGCTTGTGAATTCTGATGTTGATGTTGTAGTTTCTTTCCACAGCCACGACCTGTAGGCATCCATTTTGGCTTTGTTTGCTGAGCACGAAGGTAGTTGTGAGATTCCCAGCACTTCTGCTGCTGTTTATATTATTACTTGTTGGCAACGCTGCCAGTGATAACACGGGTTTATATCAACAGCCGTGGGATTCCTCTCAAGCTCGAGGAAAACGTGGGTGGCAAAGGCTGTGTCCTCGAGGTTTGGCACCAACTATTTAGCAACCCTAGTCGATGTTGGTAGCTCTGAATGAATACACAAAAATATTCAGAATACAAGAGGTGACTGCCATGAGTTCTTGTGGATGCCGTGACGAGTAAATCGTATGCTGCTTAACACTAGCAATGACTCTCTTGTCGAAAGTGTTGTGTATTCCGATCTTCTTACCAAAGATGTTGTCTCTCCTAATTTTGGCGTGAGATTCCTGTAAGTTTTGGCGAAGAGCTCGTAAAAACTTTCCCTAGTTGCGGGCATGCATGAATGTACAAACAAAACGGGGTCTCCCCCGTTTTACTTAAGATCGAAATATTTATATTAAAATGGCACATTTTTCGGCACATCGCTGCGTCCAAAACAATTTTGAGTGACACAATAGATCGACGCGACACCCCCCAATGATATACCTACAAAGCTTTGGCGTCATTATATAATTTACTATAGTTGAGTACAAAAAAACTCCGTCTCCGGACAAAATATTCGCAGTAAAAGTCCATCATTTTGAAAACAAATGGAGGTCAAATAAATTCTGCCTCAGAACATTTCAGCCTGTTCCTTACAAAAAAGTCCATCATTTTGAAAGCCCCATCTGCTTTGCTTTAAGTGATGTTAAAAATTCGAATATGGTTTTTAAACAAACATATGCACAACACTGTACACAGCGCTTGTTTGTCTGTATCTGTTTCGATGAAGATATTAGCCTCTTCACTTTTCGCATCCTTAACTACAGGATGAGTTGATATTTTGCCATTAAAACCTTCTAAACCGGTGATTGTGCCACTGCCAGCCATCTAGTTTGCGCTTTAGCGATAACAATATATCTAGATACTCCTGCTATGCTTCTGCGGACTGTTCGATATAATAAAACCAACAACAACATCGGCTAATATGGATACAAAATGATTACATTCACATCAGCACATCAGGTAGAAGTAATTTCGTTTTCACTTTGTGGATTATCCATTTGAGCGTGTTACATCTTTCATATTATGCATAGAGTTAGACACTTATATATACCTGCACATAATCGATATCCTGGCCAAGTCAATACACATACACACACTTATACATAGATATACATATATGGTAGAGATTATATGAACGTCATTTCAATAGCATGTCGGCAGATTAGCTTTATTATGAGGCTTCGCTGAAAAGTCACTGTTTCTGACAGTGAACCTTGCTGCTCCTGTCCTTCCATGCCATCAAAGGTTGTTTACTCACTTGATAACATGTGAAATTGTATTTTGCATATTGTAAATGTATGTATATTGGTTGGGTATGTCCTTAAAGAAAACAGCAACCGTTATTTTTAAGATATCAATACAACGGCTCTATCACTTTTTATCGACGCTTATATTTTTTAGTGATTATGAATTTCGTTCAAAATGCCATCGGCATTGAAAGTGACTATGAAAATATCTCGCCTTATGATTGATGTCCTTTATCAGTAATGAGACAGGAATGTTAACAGTTACAAATAAATCAGTTTCCTTGTGGTTTCTACTTTGGGGAACAGTATTTGGTGTGCTATGGAAGATACCCTAAATTTCATGACGATCGGTTGAGTAGTTAAGATGTGAAAGCGTCAAAAAATTTCTGAGTCGACATTTTGATAAGAGATGGTCTCTTCCAAGACTTGAAATTGGTATTTATTTCAAAGACGACATTGCGTCCGAATGTTTTCTCATAAGAGGCCAAAGTCGTCCAATACGGCTATGAATTGAGACTCAACCCAACCATTTCCAAGCTATATTATGGCGTATGGTGACGCGGCTGGCTCAAATGTAGTCCAATCTTGAGGTCCAATTTTTGAATTGACTCAGCAATTCAACTAAAAATGAGCTTTACCCAGGAACTATTTTTTTTTGTGAAAATCGGGAACTCTACGACCCCATCCACGTCGTGCCCGGTGGTGGTGCCGGTTTGATTTTGAAAGACATCGATCCAATACTTGTACACTATGGCATGGTGGTTGGATTCATTCGGGTCTTTCTTGATGCTGCGCTCTACAGCAGCAATAACTTCTTCGCACTGTACGACCGACACGGCGACATCTCAGATGATGAGTGTTATCATTTAGAGTAAGCGTGGTGCAAAAGCGGACGATTGTGTTGACTGTGTGATAAAATATACGTAGTATGTACCATGTTTTTCGATATAAATCAGTACATTTTGCAAACGTTGTGCAGTGTCAGTTGTTTCATGGTTAAATGTCAAACTTAACTTAAGATAAATCACATGGAAGATTACGAAACAGCTGTCAATTAAATTCTAAATCTCTAAAAAAACAAGCTTTATAATCTCGACTACCATACGTCATATTATTTAAGAGACTAACAGGAAAGCATTTTATAGATATTATTATGTTTCCGATGCCCATAAGATGGTATTTTCCAGAGCCCAATCGTATGTTCTCAAACTAAGGATATGTTAATAATTGCATCCTGTGAATTCTGGTCCGGGAATCTAACCCAAAGACGATTACTTTTCCATTAGTTACTTGGTGCGATGCAACTCTATTTAAATCTATTTTGATAATTAATGAAAATAATGAAACTAGATATTAATTAATATTTTATTTGATTATTATTTATAATTTAATAACTATCACAACATATATTTGTTAAAATAATTAATTTAAAAGCGACGCGCGTTTCGGACTTTTGTCCATCATCGGGCTTAAATTTTGTACTTTTGTGAGTACAAAATTTAAGCCCGATGATGGACAAAAGTCCGAAACGCGCGTCGCTTTTAAATTAATTATTTTAACAAATATATGTTGTGATAGTTATTAAATTATAAATAATAATAAAATAAAATATTAATTAATATCTAGTTTCATTATTTTCATTAACTACAACACAACATGGAGACTAAAACCCTTGAAAAAAAAAAAAAAAAAAACTATTTTGATAATTTCCTCCCGTTCATATAGAATTCGTTTATGTTTCCCCAAACTAGCAGTGAAAAAGAAAATAAGGACGTGACTTTAGTGTATAGTTCTTCGGTATCAAATATATGAGCAGTTCTCGAAAACCAAAACCAGGTCAAGAAGTTATCATCAGAAACTATAAATGGATTCCTGATATGATTCATGCACAAAACAAAAGAAAGGAACATTTCTGGAACACTTAACAATTATCTACTTTCTCATATATGATGACGATCCTTTGTTTTAACGAAAACGAACTTTGAGTTCGTTCAGGGAAAGCAAGTTATTTCCTTCAATCCAAGATGGCTGAATATCCCAAGCCTTTAATTTTGATATGATTGGGTTTCGATTAGTGGGCAACCGCCCCACATCACGTCTTGATGAAAATAAAGATGATCTGTAGTAGATTTTTTTGACACTTCGACACTGTCTTAAGTGCAACTTTCCTTTTTGAACTGGAGAACTGGGGAGCTCCGCTTCTGTTCTGAGTTCTGTCACCGTTAAGAGGAAATTTTCCTTTAAAAATTTTACGGTAGAAATTTAAAAACCGGCAAGACTGATTCAGTACACTATTTTAATCTTTTTAGATCTTTTAAAATTCACCAACGAAAATATGGAAAAGATCTGGTAAACCTCTGTCGTTTACCAATTTTAGGAAACTCCTTTTGATCGCATTACCTTGTTCTAGTGGCTTAGCTCCGTAAACTCAGTTTGCCTAGAGATCAGTGTTGAATCTTCTTTGGTCAACTAATCTGAGTTTTTCTAAACTATAGTAAGAAATATCTCTCTCTTTCTTTCCTTGGTTTTGGGAAATTGCTTTCGGTAGCAATAACTTAACTCTTCCTGGATCATAAGGTGGCAACCACACCCTAGCAATAGTTCCTGCCCACGACTCCAAACTCAGGAACTCGGCTACTTTCAAAAAAGTTGATCACAAGTTTTCTTCCAGTCCTCCTTTCAATTTGAGGATTCCATTAAAAAGACGGCTTTGCTATTGCGTTATTGGTTTTCTTCGGTGGATGGCCAATCCAGCGCCACTTTCTTTAAAGATGTAATGTAGGCAACGTTTCACGAAATAATATAGTTTACTTATTAAGAAGATTTCAAGTTGGACTCAAACAATTTCAACACACTGGAAAACGGACTCCAAATGCACTACAAACTTTGTTTATTTTATTGTTGAGGTCCAATGTGGAAATCTTCCATGGTGCTATGTATTTATATAATCTATAAAGTTCAGTATATGACTTTGAAAGGTCGACCTTTTTGGAGGAACCTATTGGGACCACTAAAATGCTGCATTTTTGTTCGTGCTTAGAATTTGGTGCGTCATGGTTAACTTTAGCTTCAATAAATAATTGCTCTGGAGTTTCTTAGTTTCTAGATAGATTTTTAGGTAAAGTATCGGTGGGAGTGCCTGCCGGCCCACTTTGAAATTGTCTGACTTCCCCCATGCAATCAAGTTCTATTTTGTTAACACCTTGGTTGAACCTGATTAAGTAAATTTGTCCGGTTATTTTTCAGTTCATTTCTGGAGAAGCTTGATTTTTATTTTTCTCCCACAGTTGGCGTGTCGATCGACAATGAAGTATTTTACGCAAAGAATTGATGTTCCCACTAAATTATAGAAAAATGTCCCCCAGAATTGATGTTCGTTTTAAGTTTGGCAGCCTTCTTTTACAAAGTTGAGACTTTCGTAAAACCCTTTCCTTCGTGCATTAGTTTTTCTCACGATTCCATATTGCTAGGGGTTTTTTTTTTTTTTTGATCTTTGATCATTTTAAAAATGACAACATATCATGCGATTTGTTTTGTTATCATCTCTTTTTTTTAGCTAAGGATAAGATTCAAAGACCGTCATAACTATAGCCAGAACTTCTCTGACTTATACACATTTGACCATTTTTATGTTGCGGCCGACAAAAAGCCCCTCTATGGACAAGAAAAAAAAAAAAATACTCAAAATGCCTAAGTCACAAATAAACAAAGACATTTTGTACATAAGCATTTATTTTGTAGATTTTTTAGAAAGTGTAGATTTTGTAGCTTTAAATATTTTTTTTAAACGAAGAAGCCAAACAATTAAATGTTGCTTTATTTAATTTTTATTTCAATCCATCCATTTCGTCCATTTAATATCAAATTAAAAAAAAAACACAAAAAACACCCCTAAAAACAAAAAATTGAGAAGGAATGATTTTTTTAGAAAATTTATGAGGAAAAGATAAATTAATAAAAAAAAACGCCGCATCATAAAAAAGTTGTAGTGATAGAAAAGCTTAGCAGAATAATGAAATAAATGAATAGTTGTTAATAATAAATCGATTTATACTAAATATTAGATAAATATAAGAAGCTGAAATAAATTAAAACCAAAACAGAACAAAAAAAAAAAAACATTTCGATATAAGAAGCATGTCAGCTATAAATGAATTGTTAATATTAATTGTAAAATTTATTTAAAAAAAAAAAATGTTAAAGTTTGAATGAAAAAAATATATTTACATACATAAAAATATGAAAAATAATATTTTATTTTTAAGATTAGATAAGGTCGTATAAACCATTATTTTGTTTTCGTTAGGACAAAAAAAAACAGTAATAAATATTTTAAAATCCCAAAATATAAATTTACATTTTTGTATAAAACACAATAAAAAAAATATATCAAAACTAACAAAAACAAAAATCTTAAAAAAAGAAAACTAGAAAATACATTTATAAATGTATTTAACACAGCGATGGTGTTGGTTAATTAATTATAGTTATTACATATAAACGAATTAACTTGTATAACGAGATTTATATAACAAGAAAAAACAATGTATTAAAAAACTGTAATGTAAATTAATGTAAAATGAAATTAATAAATACACACATTACGATTTGAATGAAGCAAAAATAAAATTATAATACTTTAGTTTATAAGTTTAAAAATGAAGAGAAATTGATTATAAACAAGTTAATAAAAAATAATAAAACTTTGTAAAGTAATTGATTATTATTATTCATCGATAAAATAATAATAAGGTCAAAAAATAAAAACTGAAAAGAAACAACAACAAAAAAAACTGATAAATAAACGTTTTATGAAAATGAACATTTTTGAAAAAGTTGTTTTATTTAAATTTTGTTTTTAGCTCAAGTCCTTTTGAATTTACAAACAACCCTTAAAGGTTGAAAAATGGTAGGTAAGTCATTTTTTTTTTGTTCTAGCCTTTGGCGTATTGAGCTTATTGAAAGCTCCAATCAACGAAGAGAAAAGGTTTTGTTCGGTAGCCCGATTTTTAAATTCCTGTTTTTTTTTTAATCTTGCTCGCTTTAAAAATCCTGTTTCTTACCATCCCGTTTTTAAAAGTCGCGATTTCGAAAGTAAAACGCCTTGTGTTGATTCCAAAATCGGGTCTGAATATATTTTACAGCTCAATGCTCAGGATGGGGGAGGGTGACATTAGTCATAAGTCTCCTTATAATGTCACTTAAGAAACCTTGTCGGAGTTTCTGTGGAAACTTATTTTTTGGACAGATAAGTTAACCAAAGACCAAATTTTCACACTTCGACAGATTTAAGAAGACTTAAGAACTCCAGATATGTACTCAAATATTTCAAAGTCGCCTATGACTGAGTGAATAGGGACAAAGTAAACTCGTTCGATTGTGCACTATGATTATGGATAACTTGAGCTTCTCCGTCAAGGTTAATCAGAGCACTACCGACACCTTTGATGCTTAAGGCAAGGTGACGAGCTGTCATGTTACCTCTTCATAATCCTTCTTGAGGCAATCGCTCTCAACTTGCATGTGTATACCAGCACACTTGCTTACTGGCTGCGCACAAAGGTGTAGCTGAAGCAGTAGCACGTAGCAATGTCAAAGTTAATGTCAAAAAAACAGCGCAGCACGTTCGTGAAGTTGGGGTCGAGTTGCCTTGTACTTCAACTGCTCTCTTTGCTGCGGCTGCTACTTTACATTATAGCCGTGCAATACGATATACGTACATTTATCTTTGACTTTGCTACGTGCTACTGCTGCAGCTACACCATTTTGCACTTGTGCGTAGCCAGTTATAAATCCGTTCAATAGTTTGGCTTTGCCAACATTGAAGCATTTGCAGGACAATGGACTGACATAATTTTGGAGAAATCAAGGATTTCGTCTACTATTTAATTTCCAACATAACCTCTCTGAGTAATATTTATGCAGAGATCAGTCGAAGATTCACTTTTGCTAATCGCTTTTCCTTCGGGGCATCTTAGCAGCAAAGCTCTTTCTGAAAGGACCAAGAAGACATTATACAAGACCCTTATCATCCTAGTCGTGCTGTTTGGGACATGAAAGTGGACCTTGACAAAATCGAATAAAAATCGGCTAGGGTGCTTTGATTATTTTATGGGGACATACTGTCCATTATGTACCTATCATTGGAGTTGGGAGGGGAAGATTCAACCACAGCTTGTATGGTATGGGCTATACAGTGAAATTGACCTCATTGGAAACGGAAATAAACAGCGGCTTAGATAGCTGGGGCATGTGGAGCGAATGGACGAAAATTTAATTTTTGTCATTTCATAGAACCTTGGAGGCATCAGAAGGCCAACCACTAAGTATGCCAAATTTTAATTACAGATGATAGGGCCATTAAATTCCTTTACCCATCGGTACGTTAATTCTAGCGTCGAATGCGTTTTTTTTTTAGTATCGAGTTAATGTGTCCCATGGGCTCAAGATTGTTTTGAATCCTTATAAATAGCACCAAGATGAAGTATTTGTTGAGAAATTGAATAATCAAAGGAACCTTTATTGCAAGGTCTTGGTTTGACATAGAGGGAGATATTAACAGTTTTTGACACGTTTAATACCGAAACTGTGAATATCAGACTGCAGAAGATCACAATCATTTGTCCGAGTTGATTGCTTTAAAATAAAAATCCTCATTGTGCATTTTCAAACAAAAGATTCTTTCCTAAAACATGGCAGGCTTCATAATACAACTTGATTGTCAAAAAAATTTGTATAATAAAAGATAATTTAAAAATCGTTTTTTTGTTTTGGATAGCAGTTTTTCTAAAGGGAACAGATGAATGTTAAGGAGAACCGAAACAGATATTGGAGATGGGGTCACCATTGTTTGGCAAAATTCGTTTGGCATTTCTTTGTTTCGCCGTAGTCGTTTTACTTATTTCGTTTAATTCGCAATCCTTAATTGGCAATTTTCATTTTGTTTTTTATTCATTATGTTTTTTAATCGTTTCGCAATTATAATTCTAAGGTTTTATGCTTCGCTTTTTTTCATAATCCTTTTTTGACCATTTCGCTAAATTAATTTGGCAATTTGTGGTTTTGCATTTTTGCATCAGATTTTTTTATATTTGGCAAAGTTTTTCTTCGACAAATAGTGTTTCGCCGTTTAGTTATTACGCAAAATTTGGCGCGAATTAAGCCATGTAATTTTATGGAGCGAAAAAAATGCAAAAGAATTGAATGCCAAATAAAAAAAGCTTAGCAATAAATTGCCAAACAAAAAATTGCAAAATGCCAAATAAAACACAACGAAACGAAGAAACACAACATAATGCCAAATGACAAATTGCAAAACCTCAAAAAGCTAATCAATCAAAACACTTAATGAAAATTGCAAAATAAAAAAACGTGAAATGATTTATTTATCATATCATTTGAAAAACGAAACGTTATTTGCCAAACGTGGAATGCCAAACAACAAAATGAAACAATTGCGAAATGAAAAACGGCGAAATGAAACACCGCGAAACATTAATTTAACAAACATTTTTGGCGAACCGTACCATACCCATTGGAGATGCTGTGTCAGTCCCAATACCCAACCAGAAATATCGAAGTATCTTGTTAAGCTATACATACATACATACATATGTATAATTTTTATTTATGTTACCCAATTAAGACAAACACTTTTTAGCTATAATGGATATACATATGTATTTACTTTATTTAAACAACTAAGACCACCTTGGTTAACGTCTCATCATCAACTGACTCCGAAATCTGAATCTGAATGCCAAAGAGAGTGGTCTGGATAACTCTCTTTCATTACTCTTACACTTACGATTTAGGTACCAAGGCAATTTATACATTCCTTAAAAAAAAATTTAACAATCAAACATTATTTTATTGAAAGAAAAATCAAACATTACATTACGATGATAGGAAAGTTCAGAAAGTGGGCCCGACAATTCTGTTTATCTGTATCGGCCTTAAGGGCTGAACCGATTTGCTTCAAACTTGGCAAACAATATTTTTACAACAAACGAAAAGCATATTTTTCTCAAAAACGGCTCCTACTATTTTGATGAAACTTTCTGAATGGTGTGTTTTTTATGTTAAGTTCATATTTTGGTTGGAATACATTTTTCAGGAAAGGTTTAATAACGGTACCTCTCATAAGGCTAGTTTCGCAAATTAAATATTCTCGTAAACCACGACAGGGTGACGCGCTGTCATGTAACCTCTTCAACATCATTCTTGAGGCAATCGTACGCAACTCGCATGTCAACACCAGCGGTACGATTTTTTTTAGATCCGTTCAATTACTTGGCTATGCTGATGATATTGACATTATTGGAAGAACGAAGCGCGCTGTCAGTGGAGCATTCGCAAGTATTGAAGTGGAAGCGGCTCGAATGGGTCTGGCTGTAAATGAAGATAAAACAAAGTATATGCTGTCCTCGGGTGAAGTAGATCATCACCGTAGGCTCGGACAAAACGTCACAATGGACAGATATAACTTTGAGGTTGTCAAGGACTTTGTCTATTTGGGTTCCACTATAACCTCTCAGAACAACATTAGTGAAGAGATCAGTCGAAGAATCACTCTTGCCAATCGCTGTTTCTTCGGGCTAAGAAGGCATCTTAGTAGTAAAGCCCTCTCTCAAAGGACCAAGGAGACACTATACAAGACCCTTATCATCCCAGTCCTGCTGTATGGGGCAGAAGCGTGGACACTGACACAATCGGATGAATACAGGCTGGGGTGCTTTGAGAGAAAGATTCTTCGGGTGATATTCGGGCCTGTATATATCAATGGAGTATCGAGGAGAAGATTCAATGACGAACTGTACGGGCTATACAGCGACATTGACTTGGTTAAGAAGCTGAAAATTCAGCGGCTTAGATGGCTGGGTCATGTGGAGCGTATGGACGAAAACGCTCCTGCCCGACGAGTCTTCAATTCCAACCCGGAGGGCCGACGCAGTTCTGGAAGACCCCATCTAAGGTGGCGCGATCAAGTGGTAAACGACCTCAACCAACTTGGTGTGCGCAACTGGAGGCCACTGGCTAGGGACCGGCCTAGCTGGCGAGGATTGTTGGTTGAGGCCGTGGTCCACAATGGACTGTCTGCGCCACCTTAAGTAAGTAAGTAAGTAAACCACTTGACGAATTTCAATGAAATTTTCAATGCACAAGCTATTATATAAATAAAATTCTTTAAAATATTGTATAAAAGTTTTTTTGAGTTTAAGAAAAATAGCAATTTTTTTTGCTCCAACGGTTTTAGCAATTTTCTTTAATTTAAGATCAATCTTCTAAAAAAAAACATGTAAGGCAATTTGACCTGATGGTTTACCTGACTACTGGAAAATTTATTAAAAGCAGCCTAACTTCATACGTATGTAGCTAGAATAGAGACTCCTTCTTTAGCAGCACCACACGAATGTATAACAAAAATACGATAAGAAACCTTTAATCTAATGCGCGTGTACAATAAAAAAGAAAAATCATTTGATTTGATTTGATTTATTTAAGTCGTTAATAACTAACGTTTACAAACTTATGAACTACATATATCTATCTAAGCAATTATTACAAAGTACAAAATTATCATGAATTACAATTAATTAATAAAAGCCTGCATTTATGCTAAGGCATTACCTATAAAATAAAGTTTTGAAAGATTCGCTTTTGAAATTATCATTTATCGAAACTATAAGAAAATAATACTTATTAAAGATTAAGACCATTTGATTTATTGGATTATTGGCACCATAGTTTGATCTACTGAAAGGTAGTTGTAGAGGTTGTTGCAGCCTTATGCTTGTACGACTGAAACTAAAGTTAAATCTACTCAGAACTGATGGAGATAGTATAGAGCCATTCATCACATTAGTAATAAAGCAAAACTGAAGGTATTGCCTATGATGGGTGATAGAGGGAAGTTTAACTAGCGCAAGTCTATGAGAGTAAGGAGGACGAATATTATTTGGAGACCAAGAAAAGAAACGTAGGCAGAAACGCATAAACCTTCTTTGAACTGCTTCAAGTCTATTTATGTGAATAGAGTAATATGGTGACCATACTACACATCCGTATTCTAGTATTGGCCTTACGAACGATACAAACAAAAGTTTTAAAACATAAGGGTCCTGAAAGTCGCGACTAAATCTCTTTATGAATCCTAGCATTCTATTGGCTTTTTTAGTTATATAGTCCAAGTGAAAGTTGAAAGTTAGTTTTGAGTCTAGGATTATACCAAGGCCAGAGAATACAGAGACATTGTTTAACGGTGACAGATCAAACATATAACTAAATACAAAGGGATTTTGTTTGCGTGTAGAAGTCATACTTTTACACTTGTCGACATTTAAGACAAGACGGTTTAGATTGCACCACTCCCGAAATAGAACAAGGTCTTCCTGTAATAACAAGCAGTCAGATTGTGATTTAATACTTTTAAAAATTTTTACGTCATCTGCATATATTAATATTGAAGAGTTTTTAATGGTCAAAGCTAAGTCGTTAATAAATAATATAAATAAAATTGGTCCTAAGTGACTACCCTGAGGGACACCGGAGTTGACTACAAAATTAGTTGAAAGTTCATTTAAGAAGACTACATTGTAATGTCTGTAACTTAAATATGAGGATATCCATTTTAGAAACTTAGAGCTAAATCCAAGATTGTCCAGTTTTTTGATTAGCGTTGTATGGCATAACTTGTCAAAGGCTTTGCTAAAGTCAGTAAACACACAATCTACTTGTCCATGGTCTTCAAATACATCTAAGCAAAACGAGGTAAAATTTAACAAGTTAGTAACAGTCGACTTCTTTTTCATAAAACCATGTTGACTTTCACAAACAATTGAACTACAATAAAAGGAAAGAGTGTTACATATAATGGACTCAAACAGTTTAGGTATTACGGATTACTTGGCAATAGGACGGTAGTTTTTAATTTCATTTTTTGGACCTTTTTTATGAGTTGGCGTGATATAGGCACTTTTCCAGATAGAGGGAAAGATAGAGTTACAAATAGATTCATTGAATAGAACACATAAAGGATAAGATAAATGGTCAACACAATTCTTTAAAATAGAAGAAGGTACTCATTGTATGCAAGTCTTTTGTGTTGTGGAATTGTACGTCCTTAGGAATACTGTGAGAAAATATGTGACTGGGTTGGGTATTTTGATGTCGTGGAGTATTTTAAATTTTAAATTGATGAATTGTAAAAAGTCCAAATTCTGTCACTTAAAATACAAGAAAAGGAAGAAACTTTATCGGGCAGGATAACAGCTTCGATGGTTCATACCTCAATATTCCTATTCTCGTATAATACGAGTCGTATTTTATCTAATTTGTGGTATTACCCTACCATCCTTCTTGCTTGAATCTCACATTTACGATTTGCCATTGGTCCAGGAATTATTACTGAAGTAGTGTCATTTCTTTCAAAAGGCGTTTTATCAGCTTTTTTTGACATCCCTGTGATAAAGGAACTTTCCAGGCACCAATGAACTCATTTTTGTGGAAAGCTTTTGATCAGGCTAATCGAGATTTGATACAAGGATCTTTTCTCGACAAAGGGATTTCCCAAGGAAGTTTGTTTCATTGAAGAGTCCTGTTCTGTCACACCTGTACTTACATTGACAATGTACATAGTTTGGCGTTTCTGACATATGGCAATATCGGACCGCGTTAAGATAGTCCTAGGAATATTTTATTGGTGCCAAAAGAACAAAAGCTTTGACCATATGCCACTCCGCACATCATCGTATATATATTTCTTTGACTTTCGTCTATTGGGGAACTTTGAGACTTTTCCTATTCAGGTTGTGTGATTTTCCATTCCTGCGAAACCAGAAAAGTCTTGGCAAACGCTTTCAAAAAGCTCCTCTATTTATATAATCGCTATTTGCATAGATCCTTAAAATTTCTCGCTCATCCTATCAAATCCTGGCGGGAAACGAATGGAAAGACGTTGACAAAAACAACATCGTTTGGTCACACACTGAAGCAGCGTTTCTAAAGGAAGGTGCTCGTGACCCAAAGACCAAATCCAACATGGATGTCATCGATCTTAGACGAACGAGGAAAAAGCGTGTACACAATTTAGATACATACTGTAAAATATGGAGGGTGCCCTAATGCCCCAACCACGGATAAAGGACCTACAAAAATGACGTCTCCAATCAAAGGGTTATGATTTGAAGGAAATCCTTGAAAATCGAAATATATATTTGAATTGAGAAAAATTACTCGAAGGACAATCGCCCAACCATACAAAAAATAAGACCTTTGGCTTTCACAATTTCATTAAAAAGAAGTTCAATAGTTTCAAAAATCAATTTTTAGTTGACTACAAAATATTATTCTCTTCATCTTTATGAAACTCTTCAGAATACTACCAACGATTATTCTGTGCAACGAACAACCTTCACAAAAAAGGAAAAAATTGATGACCTATCTTCATTCAAGTATATGAAATGTATTTAATCCCCAACATTCACCCTCCAGGCATTGCATACAAACAACCTCTCAATGGTTATAGATGATGCTTGATAGACTCCTGCATCAATTTAACAAAAAAAAAAAATTAAATAAAACAGTTTTATGAAGAAAACTGAAAAAAATCTTCCGTACAAAACAATTTAATTTTCGCCTCAAGATACAGAAAAAAAAACACACCTACAATAAAAGGACATTCTTGGCAAAATCTCCCCACTGATGGTGTATTAGAATAGAGCCCCCACCACCTCGATTATCATCCTTGGATGCATTTTCCTGCATCGATGCAATCTAATGGGCGACGACGATGATGATTATGGGGGAAGAACTGAAGGACTTGCAATTTTGTGTCAAGTTTTGGGCGACATGCAATTTTGGCTAAGCACAAAAATAAAAGTGCTGTTTGAATTTATCCATTATGAAGCCATCCAACATCTAAGCACTACTGGTTGCCGCTCCAAATATTGGGTTGGACCCTTGCTTGCTGCATACACCTTAAACTTGAAAACCCCGCCATTATACCACTTCACAAATACTGCTGGGTTGCTCTCATACCTACTTGGTTTTAGTTTGTTCCTGTTCGATAAGTCTATTCCTTGCAGTAGTTGTCTCCTTATTAATTCTGAATATTTTGGTTGTTATATTATGTATATGTATGTACATATATATGGGTTAGGCGTGGGCGTGGGCATCCTTTCAAATCTTTCAAACTGCTTTAGCTGGTATATATGGAAGGGGCTGTTGTTATTGCTGCTTCCGATGTTAACAGGCATCACCAAGATGTTTCTATTTTGTATTTTGTATGTGTCGTGCACATTTTGGGGTAGGTGGAACTGGTTGGTTGGCTGTGACCTAGTTTATAGATAAATTTGAAACTGAATATAAATGTTGAAAATGTGGAGCACTAAACATAAATTGGTCGGGCAGATAAGAGTGTTGCCATTACGAAGTTTTTGAACTATACCTTAGGACCTCGAGATTGAGTTCTTTTTTTTAAGTGAAACTTTTTCCATCGCCTTAATTTTGTCGTCCATCTTGGGTTCTCAAAATAAAACTTATTTCTTTTCCTTTTGAATCACCACTTTTGTCTCTTTGCAAATAACTCTCTATAAGAGATATTTTAAGGATATCCCTAGAAACCTGGGACAAAATCACATATCGAAGAACACTTAAAGTAAGGATCAATTCAAAAAATGATGATAGGACAGTGCAGCGGTGTGTGAGACGTGATAAGTGGGCAATCTTGTGGAACATGCTGTAGAAAGAGAGGACGCTATATTGTTGGACAGCGGAATAGCAATAACTCTAACCATTTTGTGTTGGATTTGAGCGGCAACCTTTAAGTTACGAATTACGATAGAAGATCAGCTACAAAGGAGCACTTCTGTGCATTGCTTGGTTACGACCATAGAGCTCAGATTTGAATCCGCAACTGAACAACATGCGCAGGTCTTCTAGAGGTATTGACACCCAAACAAGTAAAGAGACAAGAAATCCGATCAGTCTTCTAAAGACAAACAAAGTAGCTGAATTTGAAGGTATACCTGCAGGATTCCTTAAAGTAGACCCTGAACCAGAATTTTGCTGTTTGGGAGACGGAAACTTATTTAAGGAAGGACGGAATTATTGTGAAGTTACCAAAGAAAGGAAACCTCAAAAACTGCAATAACTGGCGTGGTATTACCGTTTTGTCAATTTCTCCAAAGATAATGGCAACCATTATTCTCGAGAATATAGTATTATATTCCAGGACCGAATTTTTGCTCAGCAGGCATCAAGCGGTTTTTCGCAGTGGTTGATCATGCAACTAAATGGAGAAGTGGCTGGGTTAATGATCAACGCTAATAAGATAATAATAATGATCACGGTCAAAAGCACTTAACAACTTATTCTAAGACAGGGAACCATAGACGAGTTTACGCAGTTTAATTATCTAGGCAGTTATATAGCACTCGATGGCGGTCGCGGAACGGACGTGGATGTAAACAATAGAATAAACAAAGGGCGTGGAATCCTTTCTCCTGCTAAATATCGCTAATCACCAAGTTGAAACTCTGAATCCAACATGTAAATGCTCTGCCAACATCTCGTAGCCGCAATCCATCCATATTGAACGTAGTGGAACGTAACCCAACTTGGGCCAGTCGCGGCGACTTTATGTCTTTATCGCATTGAAAGGAAGCATTTAGGCTTGTAAAGTATTCTACTTGTGTATTGTGTATAGTGCCAAAAAAGAAATAATGTAAATTCTATCTTATTAAATTTAACATAATGATAGATTATAAAAGGCTTAAATCATTTCAAAAGTATTCGGGCTTTCTGAATTTAAACGACAGAAGAAAGAATTAAAACCAACATGGTTTACTGTACCCCCATTAGATTATGCTGTCATTATCCGGAATTAAATGCACTTCCACTTATAAGCAATGAAGGATGTTGCCAATCTGGAATCGAATATGAAAGCTTATATCGTCAGCAAAACAATTTCATTCTTTAAAAGTCTTAGGGCGCCTTTGCATAGCATTGGATTGGTGAAAGTAACGAAATTCGCAACTGTGAAGGTTAACTCACGAGACGAGAAAGATCACAGCTGATGATGAGGAAGAGTGTCGGAGACAAAACGGAGCCTTGGGACACACCATCATTTGTTTTATGAGGTAGTTTTGATTCATTTTCACTTTTCAGAGTAAACTTATTTAATTTAGGGTTCCACAAACACTACACGTATACAATAGAGCTAGAGCCGTTGTCGGAACTGCAGACGCATGACCTGTCAAAATATTTATTACACACAAATTGAATACAGACCATTCGCAGACGCACCCACAATAAAGTTTTTTAAATGTAACTAAACAAGCGGACAACACACGAAGTATTCCAAAATGCATTGCCATTTTCCTAAAACTAATTCACTTCGAAGGGTGCTTTGATGGCATAGTTGGATCAAATGTCAGCTATCAAGCTTCAGCGACTAAACGGATCGGGCTATTTGTTATCGCACTGTGCTGACACTCCTTAATGACTGAACGGGTGGGAATAAAATTTTATTTTCAAACGTTCCTTTTTGTTCCGGAAATAATAAATGGTTTCTGTGGTAGAGATCTGAAGCATGATTTGGTTTAACTGGTTTTGGAGTGACAGAAGTATACTGAGGTTACTTTTGACTCCGGACAATTTAAGCAGTCCGTGGTACCTACTATCTAAATACGAAATTTTATGCAAACCGGTTAAGCACTTACGGTGAAACCAACAGTTAGCAGATCTTTGGAATAAAATTCATTTTTGCATTCGTATTTGTTGTTCCGTGTGCATTTTTAATAATTTCAGTTGCCAAATTGAAACATCAGACTTTAAAAACCTGTTCAGTATATTACCCTTAACTGTGGGTCTTACCGACAGCACGTCATCAACCTTCTATATAGTCCGGGAGCCAGCGACTTTTAAAGGGTAGTCATTCCACAAAAGATGAAAATGTTTTCCAAAGCTTAATTTGGTGTCACTAGTAAGGGAATGGACCTCCAGCTGGCACACTTCCAAGGGGTGTGCCAGCGGCAGCCTCCGAAACACGTAAAATATTAATAAAAAAAACTAATACCACAAAAGCTCAAACTTTGTAAAGATGGTAATTATGGTATATTTTAACATAAAAACGTATCCAGCCGCACTTCGAGTGGGGGATTATGCTCCAGCTTTTCACGTAGATATGTAAAAAATATGGTCTGAGTGAACTCATACCACAAAAGCTGAAATTTGGTACACTTGTACCTAATATAATAACTTAAACGAAAAAAACATCCAGCTTCACATTAGTGGGGGGGGGGGAGTGTCCAGCTGGCGCAAAGAAGGACGCTGCGCATGGGCATGCAACCGAAAAAAGCGTATTTTTGACTTTATCAGCTGGATACTTTTCCCTCACTAAATATGAAGCTGGATACTTTTTTTTGTTAACTTATTTAATTAACTATTATATTACAAAATTTCAGCTTTTGTGGTATCAGTAACCTATACTTTTTTCATTGATCAAAGGGCTCCATCCGTGCGCTCTTTTTTATGAAAGATTAATTAGCTCCAACCTTTTTTTGTAATTCATTATCTGCTCTCTTGCGTGTTAAACGTTTGTATGCTTTTCTCATCTATATCTCTTAATACATTATTATTATATATTTTTACAGATGATGAAGACGATCTTTTTCGCATGAGCATCAATTGTAGCGACAATGAAAGCGATAATGAATACAATGGCGATGAATCCGAAGAAGGCGAAATATAAAAGCATTGTTGATACCTAAACTATTTTTTTAAACGTTGGTTAATGTTTATTTTTAATTTCAGTTCGTTTTTTGTAAATAAATTAAATGTTAAAATAAATTGAATGATTAAAACAAAACCTATTTCTTATTATTCCTTTACAAAAATTTTTTTTTTTTTTCTTTTAGACGTAAGACATTTTTATCAGTATCTGGTGTGACTGTATAAGAAAACTTTTAAAATAAATAAAATTGCGGTCTTTACCAGCTTATAATACTACGAGTAAATTTATTACAAAATTAAATGAATAATGGAAATCTAACTGATGTTAAAAAACTTTATACCTCGGTGTTCAAAGTAGCATGAAAGTCAGCTGTAAAGAAGTTATGTATTTCAAAGTTTATTGACCTATCTCAGTTTTTGCAGACTGGAAGCATAGTCTTAATTTTAACATATACATCAACAAAATATTTGTATGTAGTTGTTTTCTATGTTTTGCAAAATGCAATAGATAAATAAAATTAAATATAGTTCTGCCTTTCTTACTACCAAAAAATTTATTTATGAATTAATAAAGAAATAGAACTATATTTAATATAAATGCAAAAGAAAGAGATAGTAGGAGATTTCGCTTTGCAGACTACAAATTAAGTCTGCACAATTGACAGTTTGTGTTTATATTTCCGCGTGTTTATTTCTTGTTGTGGTGTTTTAATCTTAATAAAAATAAAATAAATTGTTTGAAGTGGATTGTGTTGTTTTATATTATTTAAATTACATTATTAAAAGTTCATTAAGAAAGGAAAAATTCATTTGACTGGCTGCTGAGAATGTAAATCCTTTGTTGGAGCTAATTAACAAAGCATCTCATCATCTTAGTCCAACTTTTTTGTGGTTTCAGTTTGGTGAAATTAAAACTTAAGAGAAGAAAAGTTATACTTACGTATCTTTCATAAAAAAGAGCGCATGGATGGCGCCCTTTGTTCAATGAAAAAAGTATAGATTACTGATACCACAAAAGCTGAAATTTTGTAATATAATAGTTAATTAAATAAGTTAACAAAAAAAAGTATCCAGCTTCATATTTAGTGAGGGAAAAGTATCCAGCTGATAAAGTCAAAAATACGCTTTTTTCGGTTGCATGCCCATGCGCAGCGTCCTTCTTTGCGCCAGCTGGACACTCCCCCCCCCCCCCACTAATGTGAAGCTGGATGTTTTTTTCGTTTAAGTTATTATATTAGGTACAAGTGTACCAAATTTCAGCTTTTGTGGTTTCAGTTTGGTGAAATTAAAACTTAAGAGAAGAAAAGTTATACTTACGTATCTTTCATAAAAAAGAGCGCATGGATGGCGCCCTTTGTTCAATGAAAAAAGTATAGATTACTGATACCACAAAAGCTGAAATTTTGTAATATAATAGTTAATTAAATAAGTTAACAAAAAAAAGTATCCAGCTTCATATTTAGTGAGGGAAAAGTATCCAGCTGATAAAGTCAAAAATACGCTTTTTTCGGTTGCATGCCCATGCGCAGCGTCCTTCTTTGCGCCAGCTGGACACTTCCCCCCCCCCCCCACTAATGTGAAGCTGGATGTTTTTTTCGTTAAAGTTATTATATTAGGTACAAGTGTACCAAATTTCAGCTTTTGTGGTATGAGTTCACTCAGACCATATTTTTTACATATTTACGTGAAAAGCTGGAGCATAATCCCCCACTCGAAGTGCGGCTGGATACGTTTTTATGTTAAAATATACCATAATTACCATCTTTACAAAGTTTGAGCTTTTGTGGTATTAGTTTTTTTTTATTAATATTTTACGTGTTTCGGAGGCTGCCGCTGGCACACCCCCCGGAAGTGCACCAGCTGGAGGTCCGTTCCATATAGTATGGAAGCAAAGTAAAGCTTAAAACACATTTTCAGCTTTTGTGCTTTTGGTCATCAAAAAAGGTCGCTGGCTCCCGGACTAATAAGCATCCATTTTAAAACCTACCGGTACACAGCGCTGTCTTTGAAGAACTCAGATTTATGCTTGAAAGATGACTTACAATGGCACTTTCAAATTCAATTTCTAATCATTTGCCGTAGTATAGTATTAGGGTAACTTTGACTATTGTTTCTCCGGATTAAAACATAAAATTTTTAGCCTCGTCGGAATGAAAGAAAATGTTTAATGTTCTTCTTTGTCCCTGAAGGGCTTTCATTTCCTAGAACAAGTATTTATATAAGTTTAAATTATACATTTCAATATTTATGGATATCTTACTTTTAGTTTTATTTTAGAGTTTCTTTTGTTTAAATTTTACTTTACTTTTTTACTTTTTTATATAACTAACTTTAAGTTCTTATCTAGGTTTTAACCATGTGACCATGTAGAAAGTTATTTGAACAAAGAAAATGAAAGGAATGAAAATGATGGAAGAGAGCTTCCGGTTTAGAAGTGTCAAGTAGACAGAAGGAAAGAAATGGTGCCAAATTTATGCAGGAATGGCGTCAGTAATAGGAATGGTTTTGGTCACATTGACCTAAGCCGACTTTAGTTGGGAGTTCTTCGCTTGACAAGAGTTGGGAATGTATTCATTCACTATATTATCTCCATCTCAGGCTCTGCGAAATTCGACTATTCTACTTAAAGTAATAAAATGTCTCTAATAAGAGGAGTTTTCATAGCAAAACCATGTTCCATTAAATATTATGCAAATTAGGACACTAGGATGGATTAAACTCCTAAAATGATTTGAAGACCCTAGTATTTTCCCATGATAAACTGGGCAGACAAAACTGGATGATGGCATCGTGCAAGGCAATACTCATACATTTTCTTTTTGGAAACAGTTTCCAGTTTTCGTAGTTATGGCAACACTATCAGTATAGTGTAACATTTTTAGTGCAATTATTGTGTTCATGTATGTGTTATGTGGTGCTTGCATTAAAGAATTGGAATGCTGCTGCAGGATGTGTGGTGTGCGCTTATTTTTCGGGCGGCCATTGTAGAGTATACCTACATTTATGTAGACACATAACAGAGAGTATGTCACATGGAATGGTGTCATGTGCCCCAGTATGTAGTATATTTACAAAATCAATGGAGTATGACTTTGGTACAACTGGTGGCAACTGATGGAGATTATGGGTGGCATTGTTGCTAACATTGGAATCTTCCTACATAACTACACTCTACACTACTTGCGGCCCACAAAACAAGCACATTAATGTGAAGGACCGACCGACTTCTGGCGGTTGGCATGAGGGACTATTAAGTTGACTTGGCAGCGTATGAACAATCGATGAAAATATTTTCGTCTGGAGGTCGCACAACAACAAGCAAAGGGACATAATTGTGTACCTACTATACATTATGTTGGCTGCAGATTTAAAGGAAGAGTAAAAGTACTTATTTGTACATTGAAATAATTAAAAATGGTCGAAATTACTGAATAGCTTTGATAAATGAAAGCATTTTTTTTTCCTTAAATTCTGTTTCTTTTGTCCTAATTAAACCTTCAAGATCCCTGACCGGAATTTTTGAGCAACTGTCAGAATACAATGGGAAGTTGGAGCCACTGCTGGAAGACCTGTCAGAATATGTTTTGCGTGTCAATATATAACTGTGCATTACCATGACATTTAGCTGTCACTATCAGAAACATTGTCATTTTTTGCTGTTTGAAGATTTTCCAAACACTTATATGAGAAATGCAAAAATGAATTGAAATTGATGACTTATAGAAGGACACCGTGTTTTTGTTTTTGAACCTCATCTGCATCGCATGTGTTCCAGCCTCCTCCGCAACTTTTCATGCTTGGCCTGAAATCTTAGGCTTGCAAATAAAAGCGTTATATGGTAACTATTTCGGAAAATGTAGTTGGGGATTGAGCTTTTTTCATGTTTGGTTTTTAAAAAAGAAGAACACATTCGAACTTCTTGTTCAGAAATACGTGTTAAATCTTATATTTACCTCTTTCGATTGCTTCAATCTATGCATGTATGTATTTTTCTGTCAACGCTGCTTTATTTTCAAACGAAAGTTTTGTGAAAGAATTTCGAAACGGTCACAACTTTGTTACCAAATAAGTGAACAAAATCTTGCAGCTCACACTGCGGCTGCGTATATTTAGTCACGTGCGTCGTTTTGTAGACTTGCTTACTTTACTACTTACTTTTCGATGGCACTTCAAGGTAGTGTTCCTTAAACATCGATAGTCTATCGATAGTTATCGATAGTTTATGTGTATCAAATACATCGATGTTTTCAAAACTATCGCAAGTGCGAAAAAATGAATTGCAACAGCAAATACATCACATTCTCTGAATCTGAACTCTCAAGGTTTGAACACTAAGATCTTGTGTGCATGTGCAGCCGCAGAAAAAAAGGTTAAGGGTTAACCATAATTGAAGAAGTATACGCTTTCAGTCGTACATTTTGACCGAAAATCTGACATTTCTTTTTTTCTTAAGGCTATATGTTCTTGTTCTTTCTTTTTTCTTATTTCTAAAGGCTATTATGGCCAACTTATGTATTTGACAGATAGGAAAGGAACTTTTCGTTCGGTTTTGACACTTGCTTCCTTTTTTTCCTCGTATTAAAGTTGGTTTATTCTCTCGGTTTTTTAAATTAATTTGAGGCTTAATCATTTTGGAATAGTTGTAACAGTAGGTAGTTACATGTAGGTCATGAACTAAAATTTAATTGTTATCTGTTTAAAACTACAGGAACATTTCAGTTCCCTCGAAGAACCAGAGGATATTTTCTTAAGCTGGTCAAGTAGTGTTGACTGAACGCCAAAACAAACTGAAGCCGAAAGGATTAAACAAATTTTTTTTTTTAAAGCAAAATTATGTTTACTTTTGAACAAAATATTTTTTTTTTAATATTTTCATCGATAAAAAGTTGTTTTTATTTTTTGATGAAAACTATCGACAGACTATCGATACTATCGAGTGTTTTTCAAAACAATTGCGAACTATCGCAAGTGCCGACTATCGATGTTTAAGGAACACTACTTCAAGGCCAGCCAGTTTCGACTGGGTTTTACTTATTATGCCCTGCGTCAAAATAAACTACGTTGCTAAGTTTGTCGAAATGTTTGGATAGATAGTTGTTCGTTTATAGAAATCGTCACATCTTCAATTGCCAGAAAAAAGGTGATTGGGCGCCAGTTATAACAACTCAGCTGCTTTATTTTTTTTTCTCTGCACTTTTGTCAATGGGTTTGGTGTAAATGTACCTAGAAGACCTAACATCTTCTTCAATTGAGAATTTAAGTCTGTAATGTCGTCATCAGTGCACAAAATTGCTCATTCTATCTTCGTAGCTGATCTTCTATTTCCGTCACTGTTCAAATCCAATACCGGATGGTAAGTGTAAGTATAGTACTTCTCTGTCAGAAAATGTCCTAAGGGACCTACGCAACGCTCAATTGCAAATTTCACTGAATCAGACGTTAGTTTGACTTTTTGATGCCGAGTGTAAGTAAATTAATATTTGGCACAACAGCTCCAAGCGGGGCCGGGGCCTGTGACTTACACTCTCAACCATTCATGTGTGTGCGTTAATATTCTGCAGGAATGGAAATAATTTGAACGGCTAACATAGAAGTACTTTCCATGACAAGATGTATTCTTGTAGGATTTGTCGTGGCAGTCCGACACACTAAGCACTACGCCACGGGGTACCACCTCGAGTATAGTGGTCAAAAATCGACGTATATTTGAGTCAATTACAACGCGTGTCTTGTATAGAGGAAAATGAGTATTTGAGTCGGGAAAAAAATAGAAATCATATCACTCTATGTCTACATTTACATCGATCATAAAAACGATCTCTGTGTAAGAATAGAGTGGAAAACAACTATTTCCTTGCAAGAGTCAAGTTTAAATACTATGTCTAGATTCGGACTTTTATAAATAAAAAGGTGCGGATGATGTGCTTAAGGACAATTCAAACCCTATGAAATTAGAGTTAGTGTTTGAAAATATTTACCACATTCTGCTTTCTGCCTCTGAAAAGAGGTTTAACAGAAGTCCTTTAGCTTGCTGAGGTAGTGTCCGTTATTAGCAATACCTTCTCATAATTCACACACACTGCATTTCTGACACCTATTGAAAGCATGATGGTAGATTGTGATGAAAAACATTAACAATCATATAAATATTTAACTTTATGTAGGTATGCATGTATCTATAACTGGTTTCATAAAAATGCATCTCCTAGATGATATTTCAAGCAGAAAACAGGTCGTAGGTATACTTAATTCCACCATATTTCACATTTGAGGAACTCAGTACTCTCTTTTATATAAAAGAATTCTATCAATGACAATCCAAAAAATAGATATTTTACTTTGTTCAGTTACACACACACACACACACACACACACACACACACACACACACACACACACACAAAACGCTCATTTAATCGATATCCTTTCAAATTACTTTTGCTATTTCCTCTTTTTTTTTTGAGGGCATAATCAAGGCGGGCAGGAACAACAATGAATACAGTGGTTTCGATGTACAATACAACGAGACCATTGCCAATCTTCTCGGGGACATTTTTTATTTTCTTCAATTACTTGCTTAAGATCCTTCTCCTTTCTTGATGTCACTTCCATAAACATTAAGATGATGTACTTACTTAAGATATATGTATGTATGTATATAAAAATCATATTTTCGAAGGGCGCGTAACGATATTTTTGTTTGTATTGCTCTTTCTTACTCTAACGGAGAGGTCAAATTAAAAAAAAATTATTTAACTTAATAAAATTGACCCCAAGCATAATAAGGACACAAAATGTTACTTTGGTGATAATGTGGCCTTAAACTGTTTGACGCCTAATTAAGTAAGAGTACATTAATGGAATTAATTAGGCGCATTCAATGAAATACAAAAAATGAAAAAAAAAGTTTAAAAAGAAAATTAATTCACAACGTTGTTCGAACCAAGTTCAATGAAAAAGACGGTTTAGCAAGTCGATGAATATGCATGCAATGAAAGGAGATTTTCAGAGCAAATAAAGGTATATCCTTGTGTAAATCGCACGTTCCTTCTATCCTTGTAGCTTAACATTTCACTTTTTTTGTCGATATCAATACGAGAGGAAGGAATTTGAATAAAAAAAAAAGAAAATGTGACGGAGGAAGTTCGTATTCATAAATGTAGCGTTTTACCCTGGCAAATGGCTTTTTTTACTTCTTCCTTGAGGGTTGAGGTATTGAATAATATTCGTCCATGTGAGTAGGTATGATTTGGACTTATTGAATTTTTTCCCAATCCAATGTGTAGGTGTGATTACGTTCAGAAGTTTTTGTAAGACTTTATCATCTCAGCAATGGGAGAATGTACATATGTGTATGTTAGAAAAGTTGTATTGAAGTTTTTTATTTGTCAAAAAGAGAAAAAAAAAAGAAATTGACACATTTTAAATTATGGGGCATTGAGGATTATGTAGTACATTCTTTCTTTTTCGAGAAAAAACTACCAGTTGATAGAATTTTCATCTTTAAACTTGGTGAGAAATATTAGCTTTGAAATCTCCAGAAATCGAACTCACCCTTATTTGAAACCTGCGGAAGCAAAACATGTATATTTTCCTCTGAACAATAAGATGACTGTGAAACAGAGAGGACATAATTAAAAAAAATTCATATAGGTATGTAGGTATTCTCTCTGCTTTAGGTAGTTCCACACTATCCCACAGTGTAATACGACATGTCAAAAATGTGTGATGAAACAGATGTATAATAGTGTGGAAACAGAATATGACAGCGCAGATCTCATACGATTTGACATGTGTTTAGATCTGAAATATTTTTTTAGGATTGAATGTAAAACCATCACACATTCCATCACACTTTTTTTTTGACATGTCGTAATACACTGTGGGATAGTGTGGAACTACCTTATGAAGTCACACACAAAGTCAAAATACCCCTCACCCTCACACTCACTCTCCCACTCACTCTCATATCCATTCACATTCAGATGCAAATTTTCGCCTGTAAAGTTCGAAAGCGAGCGCAATTTAATGGCTAACCATAATTGAAGAATGGTACGTACGTTCACTTACGAAACAGTAGAAATACATGTGATTTGTATACCTCACCCGAAATGACCTTTTGTTCAGTTTCGGCAAGTTTCGTTCACTTGCGTTTTCGTACGTAATGTACGTAATGACATTTGTTTTTTTTTTCTTTTTTTCAATTTTCCTAACAAAATTAAAGTGCAGAAATAAAAAAAAAAATGTCGAGCTGGGACGAAAATTCAATTTCTGATTTAATTATTTTAGTCCAACAAAAGAAATTACTGTACGATAAGCGAAATGCGAACTATTTCAACAGATTGAAAAAAGAAAGAGCATGGGAAGAAATAGGGCAGCATGCATAAAACAAGTATACGTAAATGCACTAAATTTTTTTTTACAAAATATAATAATATTTTTTCTATACAATTTTAAAAAAGCATCCGAGTGCAAGTCAAAATGGACCCATTTACGGGAGCGATATGGGCGGGAACTTAAAAAGGAGCAAAAGCCTTCTGGGAGCGGAGGTGCAGAGGAATTGGAGTGGACGTACTTCAGCGAAATGCATTTCTTAAGGGATTTCATGCAGCCACGCAGGTAATGAAGCATTTAACATTCATAGAAAAGCTTTGAGAGCAAAATATATATTATGTAGCTAATTTTTTGTATTCTTGATTTCAGAACCAGGTGCAATGAGTTAGACGAAACCATCACACCTTTCTCTTCGTCGTCAGATTTGGATATAAGTCCAGTATTCGCCGGCGTAAGTGAAAGGTATGATTCGGATGCATCATATTCCACCACTTCGTCTGCGCCGGCTTCAACTCCTGCCAACAAATCGAAGAATGTCTTTGATGGTCTCTGCGACCGGTTTGGAAACGATATTGGAGTTTTGAAGGACCGATTCCGATCCATAAATGCGAACCAAACAGACGAAAGTGACGAGCTCTTTCTGCGCACCGAACTTTCAATGATGAAAGATCTGCCTTTTTACGAAAAGGATCAACTAAAGATCCAATTTCTTTCAAAAAATTCTGAAGCAAGGCTTAAACATCTAAATCAATAAATGTATTCATTGTTTTTTTTTTCATAAATAAAAGTTATGTATAAAGTTTTTTAAGTTCAACTTTAGTTTGTTAATTGCGATTATAGGAACTACTAGCGATACTCGGCGCGCGTTGCTACGCTAAAAAAAAACACTTTTTAATGTGAAATTAAATTTATTTATTTATTTCATATCAATGCTAGTGGATAAACAATATTTTTGGTTAAATCCTGCATTCATGAAAGTGCACGATGAAGAGATGTTCTTCAAAGCGATGCTATCGACCAAGCTCCAGCACAATCTTCTTTTGTCTTTAGTACAAGGCAGATTTAAAAAACTTCCATCAGAAAGGCAATAAGTGCCGAATGCAGGATAGTCTTCACTTTAATGTGAGTTGTACAAAATTGTAAAATAACATCTATGCTCAAATATTCCACTTTTCACAGGTACCTGTCGCAAGGAGTTGCACCAAATTACTTGGCCTGGTCGTTCCGAATGGGTGCCTCTACAGTGCGAAAAATTATTATCGAAGTTTGGAGGTCTTTTGGGAATTATTATCTCCTATTTATATGGCAGAATTGAATACGGGAGATTGGAAAAACATAAGCGAAGAATTTAATGATCGTTGGCATATGCCTCACTGCTTTTGAAGCATTGATGGAAAACATGTCGAAATTAAGCGTCCACCAAACTCAGTCTCCAAACACATACGGGCATATTCATAGATGATGTTAAAGCTGTTGCTAAGAAAAACTGGAGTTTACCTGATGAAGTTTCCATAAGCTAAACTCCAGTTTAGCTCAGCAACAACTTAAACATCATCTATGAATATGCCCCATTAATTATAAAGGCTTCTTTAACATTGTGCTCCTTCCAATATGTGACGCTAACTACACATTCACATGCATTGATGTAGGAGCTTATGGTAGCCAGTGACGGTGAAATTATTAAGCATTCTGCTTTTGGAAAATAAATTTTCCTTAACCAAGTCAAATTGCCTCCTCTTGAAAGACTTCCCAACTCAACGAAAGTGGCACCGTTTTATTTTGTGGGTGATAATGCATTCCAATTGCGAGAAAATCTAATGCGACCTTATCCTAGCATTCTTTTGGATACGCCTCTTGAAGTTTTTAATTTCAGGCTGTCAAGAGGTCGTCGGATCATTGAAAATGCTTTTGGTATTTTGGCTGCTCGTTGGAGGATTTTGAACAAGGGCATTGAGTTCAATCCAGAAAAAGCAGACAAAGTCGTACTTACATGTGCCATTGTTCACAACTTTATAAAAATAACGGACAAAACTTTTAATTGCAGGTCATACTGCCCCGAAGGATATTCAAACATCTATGACAACGACGGTCGAAGAATTGATGGATTGTGCAGACAAGAAACACAAGGTTTACTGTCTATACGAAGATGTTTAAGCAACAATCGTGCAGAAAAGGCTTTCGAAGTTCGTAAAATCTTTACAAACTATTTTATAAATGAAGGTCATGTACCATTTCAACCCCGCTGACATGTTCCTAAATAAGAGAATAAAAAAATATACAACGCGATTTTATGTAATTTAATTTAATTTGATTTTTATTGACCTCGCCTTTCTAGGACATTTAATTTGTTTCAAAACCTGTCTACCTTCGTGGTCTCATTTGCTCCCTTTCAAATTCCATCTGATAGTTATACTTCCAGCCCAATTCCGGCTCCTCAGTTCCTTGACCAGAAACTGATTTCCTGCTGAGATCCCTGGAGCAACAGTGCCTTAAGCATTCCATTTTTTTTACAGGTTTTTTAGAGGCTCCATTGTTTTTTTTTTTTTTTTTTTTGAAATATCAAAATGCAGCACAGAGTGAAGTTGAAGTTGAGTCGACATGTACTTCAGCTACTCTCTCTCTGCTGTAGCTGCTACTTCACATTGTAGCTGTTCAATACGATTTATGTACATTCAACTTTGACATCGCTGCGTGCTACTGCTGCTGCTACACCACTGTGAAGCCAGTAAAGCTGAATAAGAAGGCTAAAAAGCTAAAATTCCTGGATTCCAGTTTCGGCAAGAATATTGACTGCAAGGTCTAACTCCAGAATTCGTAAGGTCAGCATCATTCAGTGCTATGCTTCTACAAATTATGCAGCGGAGCAAGATAAGACCACGTTCTATGCTCAGGCTCAGCTCAATTCAGTCTGCAGAATAGTTCCAAAAGGAGAAATTGGGTTGGCTATCTTAGATAGTGTAACGTTAGACCGTATAACGTTTTCCCGCGCACGTTTGCCCGCAAAACGTTTGACCGCAAAACATTATCCCGTGCCAACGATAGACCGCGTATCGGTTGCCCGCGTAACGTTTGACAGCATAACGTACTACTTTTCTTAGTACTATGTGAAAATATTCATTTCCATATGAATCGGTGGGTCAAATGATGAGAATCAACAAGAACAAAATTTCGTACTATTTTTCAGTACTTTTCGCTACTATGATGAGATTCCCAATTGAAAAAAGTGTCCGACCAATCAAATTGCAAAGAGGGTATCCAAATCATGAGAATCGGAAAGAAATCCCAATTGAAAAAAATTCTGGACCAATGAAAAATGAGAATTCAAATTTTAATTTTTTCAATTTTAAATGTTAAAGAGTATATAAGGAAGTGTGTTGAGCGATTTTTTCTTATAGCCCAGTAATTTTAGGTTTTATCTGCGGAAAAATTCCAACCAAGCTGAATTTTGGTATACACCTTTATAACGGCGTTGTAATGAAGATGTGAAAAATCGACATTGATATCGTGCCGGCAAAAAAAGTTATGAAGGTCAAAAGGTCACGAAAACCTAAAAAAAAACCGTTTTTCGCAAATATCTCGGTTTCTATAGCTCCAATGATTTTAACGTGTATGACACAATTGTAGAGCATAAAATTTGCTACAATTTCGTTGGTACAATCAATTTTTTATGTCGATTAGTGACCGAGGTATGGCACTTCGAAAAACAGGCCATTTTTCAAAATTCGCCAAAAAATGCCAAAAAATGAAGAATTCCACCTTATTTCTTCGGATATACCCGAGAAATCATGATATATTGCTGTTTTTATGGCTCCTTGTTAAAATCACCAACTTCTTACACCCCCAACGAGTCCCGCTTGCAGACCAGGTACCAGGCCATGCCCATTACTATTGTCATTCCGCCGTAATTTTTATATATTACTTTGTTCTTAGTACAGTGGGCAGGTAGAAAAAGGTCGGAAGTTAATCAAACTTTGAGATATTGTTTAGGAATATTGAATTTAAATTTGACGAAGTTTTGGATGTCACCGGCCCTGTTGAAAAAGAGGAGGAGGGGAAACTGCAAACTTTTCGAGTTCACTCCGGTTTTCGCTCTATAACTTTTTTTGCTTACGTTCTACGCCAAAAGTGTAATAGACTTTTTTGTAGAGCGTTAAATTTACTAAAATATTGTTGGTACGAAAATGGTTGTATGTCATTTCGTTACCGAGATACGGAAAAAGAGGAAAAGGGGGAATTGCAAAATGTTCCACTTTGCTCCGGTTTTCCCTCAATAACTTTTTTTCCTTACTTAATACGGCAAAAGTATACTCCACCTTTTTTGTAAAGCATTAAATTTCCTACAATATAAATAGGTTGAAAATTGTTGTATGTCAATTCGTTACCAAGAAATGGAATAAGAAAAGGTGGGTGGAACTGCAAAATTTTTGATTTGCTCTGGTTTTCCCCCAATAACTTTTTTTCCTTACATCCTACGGAAAAAAAGTTTTGATTTTCTTGTAGAGCATTAAATTTTCTACAATTCTAATAGTTCAAAAGTTCTTCTTTATCAAGTCTTTATGAAGAAATGGAATGGAAGGTCAAAAATGAGCTGTTCCACCCACCTTTTCAAATTCCATTTCTTGGTATAACTTACAAGTTGTACTAATGCGGTTGTACTCAGGAGCAAAAAAAAAAAGGTTCTTCTCAGGACTCGAATTATTTCTTGAAGAGATATTTTTTCAATTTCAATGCATTATTTCATAATTATGTAAACAAAATTAAATCGATTTTCCATTTATGACATTGCGCTACCATAAGTTAATGAAATTTTAAAAAAATATGCGAGTTATGAAATTATTAAAAGCAATCTTTAGTTTTTGAGCATAAGAGTAGGTAAAAGCAAGAAATTCGCTCAAAGTTCTTACATTTACCTTCTCTTATGCTCAAAAACTAAAGATTGCTTTTAATAATTTGATATCTCGCACATTTATTTCTATATTTCAAACAGTTTTCGTGATCAATTGGGTGGGTGGCCCGCTTCGCGGGATCTCTTGATTTTCTCCTCCTTTTTCGGGGGCACACCGCGCTCACGCAGCTTCGCTGCTCCACTAAGGGTATGTAAATTTGTCAGGCAGGCGCCTGTGTCTGTAACATTTGTAATTAATTTGACCTGGGTGGCCCGCTTCGCAGGATATTTTGATTTTCTCCTCAATTTTCGGGGGCACACCGCGCTCACGCAGCTTCGCTGCTCCGCTAAGGGTATGTATATTTGTCAGGCAGGCGCCTATGTCAAACAGTTTTCGTTATCAATAGTACCTGGAAGAATATAAATTAATCAAAAGAAGAAAAAATAAATTTTTTGTGTTTCAATATTTTTTTTGGATTTTGGTCTCTCGCTTATGTTTTCGTCAATAACTTTTGAAATGTTTCATACATATTATTAAAGGTAATGAATGTACCTTTCCAATGATATATAATGTTTTATTATTTTTACTCATAATATGCTATATATATTGGTTTAAAATGATTTAAAACGAAAAAAATTCTCATAATTTAGTCATTTTGTTTTTTGGCTGTAACTTCGTTAATAGACGTCCTAGAGGGTCGATTTTTACTCCGTTTTTTGTCAATAACTTTTGAAATATAGGACCTATTATGATAATTTTTGCATTTTCTGATAGGTAATGAATGCCCCTTTCCAACAATATTTTTTTTATTTTTTTTTTCAAAAAAATAAAAATTTCTGGATTTGTCGATTTTTTCAATTTTTTCAAGAGAAAAATCAAAAAATTCATTCAGAAAGGGTAGCCAGATTATGAGAATCACCAAGAACCAACCTAAATGCTAACAAAATTACTAAAAAAATGTATTTTCTGTGTAAAAAATGGCTAGTCAACTAAGCAAACATTCTTCGTGGGTCAAACAATAAAATAACCAAACGAAGAGCAGATTGAAAGAAGTGTTCGACCAATCAAATTTCAAAGAGGGTATCCAAAGTAAAGTAGTGCCAATCCCGCCAAATAGTAGTAGGGTTCTAATGCGGTATTACCGCGGTCAAACGTTACGAGGACGTTTATTTTTTTGCACTAAGTGTTTGAAATAAAGTCAAAATCGGCGGCCAAACGTTACGCGGTCTATCGTTTCGCTGTCTAACGTAACGCTCCCTTCACATTACGCCAGATCCTGGAGAAAGCCCAAGAGTATAACATCGACACCCACCACTTGTTCGTCGATTTTAAAGCCGCCTACGACAGTGTTAATAGAGTTGAACTGTATCGTGCCATGTCTAACTTTAGAATCCCTGCTAAACTGATACGCCTTATCAGGATGACGTTGGAGAATGCTCGCTGTTCCGTCCAAGTTGGTAGAGGCTCTACTGAAACCTTCGAAACCACCAGAGGGCTAAGACAAGGTGACGCACTGTCATGCAGCTGTTTTAATATTGTGCTTGAAAATGTAATACGGAGCACCCATGCCAGTACATAAGGCACCATTTTCAATAGATTGACACAATTACTTGGGTTTGCTGACGACATAGACGTGATAGGAAGAACAAAGCGAGCAGTAACCGGTGCTTTCACTACTATGGAGTCAGCAGCAAGCAGAATGGGGCTGAAAATAAACGAGGACAAGACGAAGTATATGCTTTCGTCAACAAAAGTCCAATCCCACCACCGACTTGGTCAGAACGTAACCATTGATAGGTATAACTTCGAGGTAGTCAGTGAATTTGTCTACCTGGGCACTGCTGTAAACACAGGCAACAACATCAGCGCTGAAATCAAACGCAGACTAACTCTTGCTAATCGCTGTTTCTTTGGGCTGAGTAAGCAATTGAGGAGTAAAGCCCTATCGAGAAGAACCAAGGTGACACCGTATAAAACACTCATCATCCCGGTCCTGCTATATGGTGCGGAAGCATGGACCCTCTCCCAATCGGATGAAAATTCACTTGGAGTCTTCGAGAGAAAAGTTCTGCGTACGATCTATGGTCCTGTCTGCGTAAATAGCGAAAACAACGTTTGGAGAAGAAGATATAACAATGAACTGTACGAGCTGTACAGCGACATAAGCCTAGCCAGAAAAATTCGAATCCAAAGACTAAGATGGCTGGGCCATGTAGAGCGAATGGACATCGACGCTCCAGCTCGTAAAGTCTTCAACGCCAAACCCGAGGGAGTCAGAAGCCAAGGTAGACCTCATCTTCGATGGAGTGACCAGGTAGAGGGAGACATCCGTCAACTTGGAGTACGAAATTGGAGACAGCAGGCTAGAGATCGAGCCGGCTGGAGGGGCATTCTCAGCAAGGCCTTGGAGTACCACGCTCCAGTGGCGCCAACATAAGTAAGTAAGTAAGTAAGAGAAGCGGCTGACTTAAGGATAAATGCCAAAAAGACAAAAATAATATGACAGCGCAGCTTACAATTCATCTCACACGATTTGACATGTGTTTAGATCTGAATTTTTTTTAGGATTGAATCTAAAACCATCACACATTCCATTTCACTGTCTACTTTTTTTTTTTTTTTTTTTTTTTATAATGTACTCGCACTCAAAGGGATATTAATACCTTTATAATGAATTAACATGTGCGAGCGAGGAAGGAGAAGGAATAGAAAGATAGGAAAGAAAGGTGGTACAGTGGTTTGAGATTTTAGGTGATAATTATCTCATGGAAATTCCACGGGTGGCATCCAGTTGAAACTTGGGAAATAAATAAAAATTGCTGCCCTCGGCTGGGTTTGAACGCACAGCTCTCAGGTTGAGCAACCAAGCACTACATCCACTGTACTAGGTAAAAATAAAAACTTTACAATGGAAATGGAAAATCATTCTAAAATAGTGGAAAAAGTAAAAAATGTAATTTTAACTAAAAAAATTCTTATTATAATGTATAATTTGCAGATTGATAGGGGTAAAGACTTAGTTCTTGAACTAATTGAGCAGTGGAGTCAATATGTATGCCTCTATGACCCAAGGAACTGCTTTTACCACAACAATGCTCTTTCAAAGATATGTGAAGGACTACAAACTTTTTCCCCAAATATAACAATTCAAGATGTTAAGGTAGTACATACTTTATTTGCGCATAGTTCTTTATTTTAAAACATCGATAAAAATTCTTTTCTTTCAGGTTAAAATGAACTAGGTACTTGCGCAGCCAATATTGCCGGAAAAACAAAAAAATAAATAAACGGTAATCAGTGGGGCTGGAGCGGAAGATGTCTATCAGCCAACAGCATATTGGTTCGATAAAATGAGTTTTATCGACAACTTCATAAAACTACGTAAAGAGAAGAGCAATTCATCTTGCGTAAGTATATACATACTTTTTCTACTCGATTGCATGAACTGGCCAAACTACATGAACTGGACTCAAAGATATCATGTCAAAAATTAGAAGAAAATGCTCATGACCAAGCATTTTCAAAATTTATAGGAGAGAGCCTTAAATTAATCACTGACTCTGATTTAAAAGACGATCTGGTGGAGCAAATCACACTTCTCGTATTCCAAGTAAAAAGGATGCAAAAAGAAAAAAATAAGGAATACAATATATTTTATTAATTGAAAACAAATCTGTTTTTTTTTTTTTTCTTTATGAAACACACACTTAAAAGATATTTAAGTTAATCTAAAAATTAAATTTTCGAATCGCTTCCCATTGTTAAGGCACTGCACCGTTTGAGTTGAAGTATTCTGTGAATATTTTTCGAGTTTGGATTCCGTCTTCGCAGGAGCGATTTCGGACTGATCTTTGGAGATTCGTTGCAAATACATTACTTTTCCAAGATCCTAGTTGGATATTCGATGTCGTTGCGTCTGGTCAACTGTCCCATAGAATCCTTCCACACTCCTGAGGAAATTATGTAGTGCACCGGCAGTTATTGCCATTTTATCGACTTTCAGAACATCGAGCTTTATTTCTTTTTGGACAATTAAGAACCTATTGGATAAATGCCAAATGCGTTTTCCACCACTCTTCGAGCTCTCGAAAGCCGGTAGTTAAAAACTTTTTGCGCATTGCCACTACTTTGACCTTGGGGCTTTAAGATTCGGGAAGAAAGTCGAAAAGCATCGTCAGCAACGAAAACATACGGTACTATCTTTTGAGTACTAGGCAATTCTTTATCTTCTGGGAAATTTAAGAGATTTTTTGTATTGCAGTGTTGAGACTCGATTGATTGAAAGCTGCCGCATCATTTGCTCTTCCATTTGTGCCAACATCTGCGAAGATAAATTCATAGTTAGCATCCACCACTGCCATAAAAATAATGCTGTTGAATCCCTTATAGTTGTAGTACAATAAACCATCCTCTTTTCTATCCCGTAAAGCTATGTGTTTGCCATCTGAAAATCAAATGAATATTTTAATATAACGCATTAAGACCTGAAGATGCAGTTATGATTAACCTATAGCACCCAAACACTTTGGGACGTTGCACTTAGCTTCAAATTCTTGCGCCACTGCCTTCCATTCTTCAGAAGTTTTAGGTACCTTTCAAAAGATTCATCACATGTTATCTTCCAATAATGTACAATAAAGTAAAATCATTCGAACTTACTTTCAAGTACTCGTCTTTCAGTACGGAATAGATTGCATCTAATCTAAAGTCTCTGGAACTAGCAAGCTGATGGCTTGCACAGAAACACGGAATGAATAGGATAGGTCCATGTATGTTGATCCAATGGCTAGGAAACGCAATGTTATAAGCAATCTGCGTAAAGGGATTATGTGTGATTTGATAAGGTCAAATAAAATTAATTTCCTTCCCTTGTAGACGCGGGGATAGCTTCTCGAAGGATAGTATTTTCTTTCAATATGATAGGCTCTACTTTCATTAAAATATTATTGAAAGTAGTTGCAGTCATTCTGACGAAATTTTTGAAGCCTTTGGGATCTTCAAATTGAAGTTCATTAATCCCCAGGTGTGCCAAATCCTTGCCAGAATTCTCTTTTCCTCTTTAATATTATGTTTTCCTTCTTTTGCTTTTTTCTATTGCAGCTACAAAACATATCACAGCAATTAAAACTTCTTCGTCCATCTTTCCAAAAATATTTTTACACAATATATCAGAACAATTTTCTGCAGCTCTTTTTTCATGTCACAAGTGAGAAACTGGTGTGGGAGCAAAATATGAAAATATGAAAATATGATTTGAACATACAAATTTGACAGTAGGATAGAATTCATCACACTTTTTTTTGACATGTCGTAATCGTAATACACTGTGGGATAGTGTGGAACTACCTCAAGCGCATAACTCAAGAATAGCTTTAGTCCAGCCATGCTTGAGTTCGGCAAATTTATTATATAACAAACATGCAAAAATATAATAACTGCTTCCAAATGACTTCTTTTGGGGCAACAAATATAATTTGTAACAAATTCATGCCAACTTTTAAGGTAACATGACTTTTTTTGTGTTTGTTTAGTTTATGTTTTTGATTACAAGCTACCTATAACGTTTTGGTTTAATTTAAAGATCCAAGGACAAATATATCACAAAGCAGGTTCGCTCTTGTCGGTGACGGATGGTGATACAATTATTTCATGGGAAATTCAAAAGAGGAAATTGATCAGCAAATAAAAGATCCGTGAGGAGTGCTATTGTCGAAGAATTACAAAATTTGTTTCATCAACATAATTAGTTCATTACATTGTTTAAAACTGCATTGAATCGCATGCCATCTCATAATCATGAAATTGTAATCAGAGCTGATAAAACTCCTGTAGGACAACATGCAAGACGTTTCAATGCACCAACAATTGATGAAGTTGCCATTGAAATGGTTGGAGAAAATCTAGAAGCCCGTGATATTTTTTTACATCGCAAAAATGATCAGTTACAGCTAACAGCGTGTATGTGAAACACATCGCTCATATGACGCGTTACAATATCCAATATTATTTTGGAAAGGTGAAGATAGTTATCATTTCTCAATCAAGATGATTAATCTTAATACAGGTGATTAGAAATTTGTGCAATTGCATTGTTTTTGCTTACAATTATGTTATTGTTGAATGACTGTCATAAAAATATTATTTTATTTATAGGTGCTGAAACTAATAAAAAATTAAATGAATTTTAACTCATACCGCCTGATGGTTCGTGAAAATAAAGACAATAACATATTGAAATGTTGGCGATTATTTCATCAATGTGCTGTTGAAACATTCATCTGATTGAACCAGACCAAATTACGTTCTGAAGAGTATATTCACCTTCGAGATGCAATTACTACCGATGGAAATCCAAACGATGATGACAATTCTTCCAGCAACATAAATATTGGAAGTCCTCGGCACATGCATGAATATGATGAAGATGCCATGACCAGAGAGAAGATACTATAGAGAGAGACAACTTTCCCCGCCTCCGTCCCCGCACAGATTTTTGTTTACATTTTTTATAACGAGTTGAATTCCTATCGGTATATACATGTTTTATCCTTGTCCAGAATAAAAAAAAATCAAAAAAAAAATAAGTGTCTCTTTCTCTCTTATTTAAAGGTCTATGGACAGCAACTTGCATCTGTGTTGTCCTCACATTTTTTTTATATGGAGTTTAATACAGATGCAAGTTGCTGGCAGAATCGCAGCTTGTAGGCTAAAAGAGAGCCATCGTCGAAGTTGCATCTCTCTATTAGTATCTTCTCTCTGGCCATGACATATGTTCGTCATTATGGCACCGCAGATTTATTTATTTTATTCACATGCAAGTGAAGTTTATAGAAATCAAACAGGAGTTATTACCTATCCAATCACCGATTGATCGCCAAGCACACGAGTCTTCCGACTGGATGTATTCTGTGGAGTCGCAGAAACGTGGGTTGTTCATATCTTTATTTGGTTAATTGAGAAAATAAGGCCAAATGAAGTTGATCAAATCATATCTGCTGAAATTCCTGATGTACAAAACGATCCAGGCTTACTTTACAAGTTGTTACTAAAAACATGATTCATGGCCCATGGAAATCTTAAGCCAAATTCACCATGTATGGTAGATGGTAAATGTTTGAAACGGTATCCACTGGAATTAGTAGCAGAAGCAGTTACCGGGAGCGATGGCTATCCGCTATATCGTCGCCGATCGACTGCGGATAATAGAAGATCAACAGTTGTTAAAGTAAATTAACAAAATATCGAAATTGATAACCGTTGGATTGTTCCTTATTCACCATTCCTATCAACTTTCAAGGCGCACATCAATGTTGAATCTTGCCATTCCGTTAAAAAAATCTATAAAATACATTTGCAAATATAAACAAAAGGAAGTGATATGGCTGTGACTGGAGTTAGTGCTGAAAATTCTATTGATGAAGTTAACAAAATACCAAATGGGTCACGTAAGCAGTAATGAGCAATTTGGCGCATTTTTTCTTTTCCCATTCATGAAAGATACCCCACTGTAGTTCATTTAGCAGTCCACTTAGAAAATGGCCGAGGAGTATATTTTACTGCACAGAATGTACTACAACGAGAACCACCATCTACAATATTGACAAGTTTTTCTTTGATATGTGTCACAATGATGATTTTGTCTGTCCGAACACTGCTATATACAGAAATGCAATATTTTACACTTGGAATCAATCTTCAAAAACATTTCAACCACGGAAGCAAGGAAATCCATTCCAATTCCATTGGTCAAATTTATTATTCAGTCCATCCAAGCAATAATAAGTGTTTCTATTTGCGATTACTGTTAGTCAATGTTCGGGGTCCAACATCATTCCAACATTAACGAACTGTAAATGGAAAGTTGTGAATTATAAAACTGCGTTTGCAACTGTTTAAAAATGATTCCCATTGGGATCAAACCTAAAATGATGCTGTAATTTCTTCAAAACCTCAGCAAATACGAACATTGTTTTCTATAATTATATCGACAAGCTTCTCGTCTCGTCGCAACCAATTGAATTATGGATCAAATACAAAGATGATATGTGTGACGATATCTTGCATCAAATGCGCACTAAAACAGGGAACATACATTTACAATACAAGAAGAATTTTACAACGAAGCGTTGATAAATAAATGAAGGCATGTGCTTGATAATGTCAAACAAAGTATTATCTCAATTTAGATATTAGGCTTGGTCGTTCCTAATCGCCCAATGCACAACGCTTTTAATCAAGAGTTGCGACGTAAAAACTTTGCTTTAAGGGAATCAGTTAGAAAATAAATGTTCCGCTCTTGAACCAACAACAAAAATATGTCTTTGATTCACTTATGAAATTTGTAAATGATGGAACTGGAGGAATTTACTTTTTGGACGGTCCAGGTGGTACAGGAAAGACTTTTTTGATATAATTGATTTTAGCCACAATTCATCTAGAATTGCAGCTATGTTATTGGATGGCGGTCGATCAGCCCATTCAGCGCTAAGATTACCATTGAATATTTAAAGTAATGAAACTCCGACCTGCAACATTTCGAAAAACTCAGGAATGGCAAGGGGTTTGCAGCAATGTAAGTTGATAGTGTGGGATGAATGTACGATGGCACATAAAAAGTCTTTGGAGGCATAAGACAGAACTATGAAAGATCTGCGAAACAATCAAAACCGATTTGGTGGAGCAATGATTTTATTAGCAGGAGATTTTCGTCAAACATTACCAGTGATTCCTCGGTCAACGCCAGCAGATGAACTCAATGCATGTTTAAAGTCCTCCGTTTTGTGGAAATACGTCAAGATACTTAATTTAAACAAGAAGAAACAAGAAGGAGAAATATTTTCTAAACAACTCATTGACTTTGGTAATGACAAAATCCCTGTTCATGATTCGACTGGCTGCATTACATTTCCTGTCGATTTCTGTCAGTTTACTGGAACAACAACCGAACTCATACAAGGTGTATGCACGAATTTTTCGCTATAACTTTATATAAATTTAATAATTTGAATATTCACAAACTTATCTAAACAAAAAAACAAATTTATCGAAACAGATATAATTTAAATTATTTAATTTTTATAAATATAACTTTTAATAGGTGATTACAACTATCGTACAAAAATATACCGAAAGAATATCTTGAAGATATTCTTTTCCACTTGATAAAGTTTCCGTTTAAATAAAACAAAATCACTTTAATAATTTCCGTTTATTCCGTTTATTAACTTGGAAGTTATTCGTACGACAGGTCGAATAGTAATGACTTATATTATACACATTGAATTCTTATTCTAATGATATGATCATTGCATCATATCTTGCGCGTTGTTTCATGAGAAATCGATTCATGAGATGTTCCCATTAGCGCTTATGTTATTGTTTATTTTAGTTAAATTTGAAGTCGAGGGTGGTTGGATGAGTCGGTGACACAAAAGCTGCCTCATATATAACCTATATCTTTAAAGCAGTTTTTTTTATTTTGAAATAAAAACTTTAACATTAGATACGAATTTGAAATTTTAAAGATTATATGTTTTTTTGCAAATCTTCTTTTATATACATAGAATTTATATTTACAAAAATACCTTTTCCATCCATTGCTTTTGGAAATAAGTAACGAATTCCTTAAAAATGTTTTGCGAGTTTTGAGCAAGCGATAACAATTGATTTCTGCTTTCAAATTTTCAAATGCTGTTACTATATCAACAGGTTTTAAAAGTGGAAGTGCCAGAAATGTATGGAAAATTCTGTTTGCATACATCTCTTGCGTAAAGTTGGGTATTCTCCTAGCCCTCATCCTAAGAGCTTGGCAGAAGTGGAACCAACATGTATTATAGGTTGTGGATGGAAAAACTTTTTTCAATGCATTTCACATTGCCATTTCGAAATCCGTTGTAAAGCAGTTTTTTTAAACAAATTCATATCAATAAATTTGAAAACGTGACAATATATGGCTTCAGTTTTGCTGTTCAAAAGTATGTACCTATATGAAGGGATAAACCTTAAAATAAAGTTTCATGGTTAGAAACAATTAAATTAGTTATATAAGAAAAATAATCTTACGTGGTCATCCTCCTCCCCCCTCACATATTGCAGATTGGGGAACAATACCCTATTAAACACTGCTAGTCTGCTAGTCTGCTAGTCTGCTAGTCTGCTAGTCTGCTAGTCTGCTAGTCTGCTAGTCTGCTAGTCTGCTAGTCTGCTAGTCTGGTAGTCTGCTAGTCTGCTAGTCTGCTACTCTGCTGGTCTGCTATAGTCTGGTACTCTGGTAGTCTGCAACTCTGCTAGTCTGGTAGTCTGGTATTCTTAGTCTGGTAGTTAAATATGCCATCAAGAAGATAGCCTCTTGGTGTCGAATGTGACAAGTTTCTGATCACTTTGGCGATGATTGGTGAGATGAAGATCGGATACGAAAAGGAGTTTTCAATAACAGTTCCTCTGTAAAACTTTTCCTTTGCGTCATATCTGGACATTCCAAATTTTCTATCACGTTGTCTTCATTGAAGACATCACTATCACATCTGCACTGGTCTTTGGGCACTTTGGGAAAGCACTATTTCGAATATTAAGTAACTGCCTGAAAACTACCTGAAAACTAACCGAACACCACATTTTCTTAAAGTCGCATCAGCACATTTTCTTTTTATTGTATTCACAAGTCATGCCTCCTATTTTTTTTTTTTTGGAACGCGGCAATACTTTGATCCCTCAAAATCAACCACAACACTTGCTGTACAATTAATATTATAGCAAATATATCTTTTTTTTTTTAATAAACTTCCTTTCCGTTTCCGTAGGCCCTCATAATATTCAAACAGAAATACTAATTCACTCTTATTTTCCATTGTTCTGCACAGAAGCACGCTGACTACTGATTTCAAAGATCAAAAATGAGATAAGATGTGCTGTATTTTTCTATTTATTTTCTGACCTTCAGATGTTAACTGTAAATTGTACCACAGTTTGCTGATGTCAATGCAAATTCGTGTAAAAAAAATTGTCTTCTGTATTTCAAATGTAGCTTTTTTCGCTTCCACAATTGAAATAAAGCCGAATTGGCCTAATTTCCATTTGTAAACTAAAATTTTGGTTTTATTTCATTTTAAAAGCGAAATAACGACAAATTAGAAATTTGGCCGTTTTTCTTTGGGCTTTATTTCACGTCACCCCATTGTACATAATGTAGTACGGAATACTTTTCTAACCATAAATACCACCAATAGTTTTATTCCCACTATTTTACTCATCAAACAGCTTTCCACCAATCTGGGAATAATGACTCGCACTGTTTTTATACATACAACATACATGCTAAGGATATTAATAACCCCTTGAGTGCAGTGAACCTGACAGGTGTTACAAGTAAATCAAACCTAGCTCTGATTGCCAAGGAACAAAGTTAAACAACTTTATTTGATTACAGTGCAACACAAATCAATTCAACGATGCGTCTCAACAATAATAATTTAAATTAAATCACCATTCGTTTGCATTCAAACTCATACGGGAATCATTATTTCCGGCGCTCAGTCGGTTCTTCCGGTAAGGATGGTCATGCAGTGCATTGTGCATAACAAACTGCAATCGATAAAACGAAAACAAACCCAGCACATTTCACCACAAAATTTACGACAGGAAAGTCGGAACAATTCAAATTGAAATTAGCTTTCATGCTCGCTCGCTCGACTCTTAAATAAAATGTATAAAGTTTTTGGATTTGTGCTTCTCCAATGGAACTCCAGTGTATAAGCCCTTTTTCGCCATCTTCCCAAAAGTGAAAGGTATAAGTGCCATAATGGACTCTTACCGTTAATTATGCAAGCATTTTGGCATACTGCCTCTTTCTATCCCCAGAAATGAGCAAAAATAGCTTTAGTTGTCTCTTTTCAGGTATACAATATGGTAAGTAGTGCAGTTGTAGAAGCTTACCAAAAACTCTTGACAACGACAATGTAATGTCAAAGTTTTGAAGGCAGTGGGTGGGGCAGGGGTTGGAAATTCAACGCCAGGATGTGCTCTATGCACCTATACACTATTGTGCTTTGTTAAATAATGTGAATGTAGTTCTCAGAACAAGCAATTTTTGTTGAATTTATTTATTTTGCCTCTTATCTGCATCAAGATTGCAGGATTGTAATGGAAGGTTGTTTCCGTTAGAAAATACATATAAACGGGGGTACTTAAGCCCCAAAAATATATAAAGAAAAAAAAACTGCTTTCCACAGAGCGCAAGTAGGCATAACATTAAGTTTCAATGACAACATATGCAAATGAAAGAAATTATGGGAGACACAATGCATTTGCAAATCAAGGACATTGTGGTGTCTTTTTATTTTCTATGCTTTCTATTTTTCTTTGTATTGCTGATGAAAAGGATGGTTGAAAAAAAATGACAGCGTTTCGGAAACTTGAGAATTGTTTTCGTTTTGGGTTTAAGTGGAAAGATCTTTGTACGGATTGGAAGTTGTTAGGTTTTGCGGAACTTCAAGAAAGAAGGTAAGTGGATGTGTCACATAATAGAATGGAGGTATTTCTCTTTCAGAACGCGGATAACATTAAATCTAGGATCCATGGAGCCAAGGTAAAGAAATAATTGCTTTGGCATTGAACATTTTTTTTAAGATCTTAATTATGCCACTTACTTGCAGTGAATGAGTAAACATAACATAGAACTAACACATAAGTTGAGGGACAAGAATAACGTGATTGCTTATTGCTTACCTTATATTTAGATCGAATGGGTGACTTTGTAGCATAATATCGCATATTATATCGCATGTTTAACTTTAATTTGTTGAGAGAGAAAGTATTTAGGATAGTTTATTGTTAATTATAAGCTTGTTCAATAAAATCATTAATCTAGAAATAAAAGACTAAGAATCTAGCTAAAAATCCAGAACGCATGGATCGATTTTAATTAAAAAATTTTCTCAGCACTTTGATATTTTTTGTGAAAGAAACAATTCGAAAAAATTGATGGATATGCACTTAACACCACCTAAGAACAATTTATTGTATCAATGTATAAATGTTTCGCTATATTGAATAAACAAGAAACGACTGCGTATGACACTTTGATGGGAGCTGTCAGTAATTGAACTTAGAAGTTAAGTTTTTAAAAGATTTTATTATACACACAAATTAAAATAAGAGCATCTTCCTATTTTTTAATAGGTAAGGTGTGGTAAGTGCGGCCCATAAAATTAAAAGTTCAGCTTTAAACCCATGTCAAAAACTCAGTTATCAAAATCGATCCTAACAGATCCGATGGTGTTGCCTTAAAGCTTTGTTTATAACGGTTAGCTAAAAAGCTATAATTGGTTATTTACTCCCTGATTTAAGATAAGCGCACCATAGATGGATTTTTTTTTTGCATGAATTATTTGCTGTAAGGTATAATAAATAAATAGTATTTTGGCTAACAAAAACTGAAAGCTCAGTTTCTCTGCTTCGAAAAAAAGGAGAACGCAAGGTCAACAATTTGTCCTACTTTTAACTCCTCTATTCCCTCTTACGTGGCAGATAATTATATGCTTTGAAGTTTCGTATGTGATGCTGGAACGGTAGCTTGTCATTTTGCCACTTTTTACTTTAGCGACTCTGCTTCTAGCAATGTAATATATTTTTTTTTTTTTTTTCAATTAAACTGTAGCTTTGCCGGGCAGGTTAGCCCGGATATGTACATATAGGTGGTATATGTATATACCTTTTACGAAATTAAAATATTAATTTAAGCAAGTTCTTCTTACATTCGTTTTCTATAATTAAGTTTAGCTTGATGCAATTGTAAGGAGCTTTTGATTTGACCTGTTGAACTTGATAAGGATCACAATTCAACAGACGCTGGATGGCCTCTGTCCCTATTTTGCTGAAGCATTTCCTGGTGGTCACTTAATGAAACCCTAAACATCAGTAGCGGAATTTCTGACATTGTCAATCGATAGTTAAAAAAGTAAGAATTACAGAACATCAAGGAGAACCTGGTTCTGGTATACATGCATAGGTGGGTAATATTGATCAAATTTGTTCATTGAACCACCATACTTATTTATTTGTAGTAATTTTCGAAATTAGCCAGACTTACACTTTGAAAAGAACATATAAAATTGTCAGTTTATGCCTTACTACACAATACAAAAAAATCCAGGATAAAAAGGTATTCCAAAATAGCCGCTCATAATACATTAACTCTACAGAAACTCAATCACACGCCTACAAAAAGCCAAACAAAAAGTGACCTATAATCACAAATTCGTCAGTGACAGTTAATTGAAGCTAACAAAAGTGCTCAAAATAGCCCACAACACTGGTCAAAATAATAAAAAAAAAATACCTTCCAAACGAGCTGCATAAATAACCATCAATACAATCTGAAAACAAATCAAATTCCCAATAAATCAAACTCCAACAAATGGATAAGGATATAAGGAAAGAGGTAATCAAATGTGATTGAAACGCAGTATTCAAATGAAAAACGGCTCCTATTCATGTCCGTATTTTATAATTATCATATGAAGTGTGTCAATTTGAGTTTCGATGTTTAATAATAGAAAATACCTTTTAATCCATTAAGTATTTTTCCAATTATTGGTTTTTTTGTAAAAAACAAAAAGAAAACTACATACATAAATTGATAATTGCTTTAGGATCAAAGTTCATTTTGCCTGAACCCAAAACAAAAACGCCATTGATGGGTTTGAAATTGTAGTTCAAAACATACGAATAAAAAAAAACACATTAACTCCGCACGCTATTTTTCGGGGGCGTCAAGGCCTCCTTAAGTACAAACATGACACAAATGGTTACTCAGAGTTTGCCACCTGCATTAATAATTGAAACTAAGAAAATAGCTTTGTACTCTGAATTTCGACCCCAAATTAGTTATAGCACACTCGTATTGGTGGTAATTTACTCCTTCCATGGAATTGCTCCAAGGTGTACATACCGATATTGACAAAATTCTGTTAATAGAAATGTCTGGTTTTATGGTTTGAAAAGTCATCAATTATAAATAGATTTCTTGGTAGAACATTTTTTTTGTTGTTTTGAAAAGGACTAAAATCAGGATTTATACCTAGAGAGAGTATGTCCTATGTCCTATTCAAAACAAGAACGTGTCTTCACCTTGACTGCTGTTTTAATTTTCATCTTAATAGTAAGAAAAAACTATTGCTTCCATTAAACTTTCGAGTTAAGTTCTTATAGAAGTCAAAGCTTATAGAGGTATAATTAATCTTTCACACAAATTTCACAAATATATATTTAGCGATAATTTTAAGATGATCAGGATGTTCTATTTTCTAACTGTCATTTACAGTGCTTTTTCAAAAATTCTCCAATTTAAAAATTAAGCGCTCTAAATAAAATTCAACGATATTCTTTGACAAGATACATTTTGGGATTTCTTAACATTAAGAGACGAAAATTCGGTAATGGAATAATAATCCAATAGCTATCTTTAATCTGTCCAACATAAATCGGCAGTACACGTCTTATAGGGAAGCTTTTTTAAAATCAGTAGCGCATCATATTTTTGAACCATACTAAATTTAGCAAGATGATGGCGTATGTATCGACAACAAAGTAAAATCTAGTTTGGTTTTTAATACTTTCAATAAATTAACCTGAGAACAAGAACAAACCAAATGACGATCTGCAAGTCAGCATAATTTGCATTTAACTGAATGAATCAACGAGCCAGCAGAATTACATACAATGTTCATCCGCTTTAGCTTTTCCCTTGCAATTCCTTTTCAAGCTATCCCTTAAGTCCGGTAAATTTTCTCAAGTATGGAAAGATTCATTCATTACTCCCGTCTTCAAAAAGGGTAATAAGTCCGATATCACCAACTATACAGACTGATTTCTAAACTGTCTTCTATTCCAAAGCTTTTCGAACAAGTAGTTTGTGATAGCATAACGTTTTTCTGCAAACATTTAATCTGCCATCAACAACACGGCTTCATGCAGAAGCGGTCTACTGTCACAAACTTATTAACCTTTATGAACAAGTGCTCAAGGGCATAAGAGAGTGGACATGAGCTGGATTGTATCTACACAGATTTCTCAAAAACTTTTGACCAACTCTCACATGAAATCATCATTTTCAAATTGAAAGCTTTAGGTTTCCCTGTAGGATTTGTAAATTGGATATATTCGTATCTCCGAAACAGATCATATATAGTTAAGTTCAGAAATTCGTTATCTAACCCTTTTCCAGCAAAATCAGGAGTCCCACAAGGCAGTCATCTTGGTCCGTTACTGTTTATACTAGCTATAAATGACGTAACTTCGTGTATTCATTCTAGTGAGATCCTTATTTTCGCTTATCTTCAAATCTATTATGGTATGGTCTCCTTTCTACGAAGTTCATAAATCTAGGATAGAGGCAGTTCAGCGTAATTTTATTCGATTTGGTTTAAAAGGTCTCTCCTGGGCAGATCCATTCAACCTCCCACCTTACGAACACCGGATTCAACTTCTACAGATTCAAACCTTGTCACAAAGGCGTATTAACAATGATGTTATTTTTATTCACCAACTTTTAACGGGATCTTTGGACTCACCCGATCTTCTATCATGTGTAGGTTTTAAGAACTATCGCGGAGGGGCTCATCATCTTCGTAGATTAGAATTATTGCATTACCCCCAACACCGTACACCTCTTACCCGCATGTGCAAACTTTTCAACTCAAATAAAAGTATTGTTGATTTTAACATTAGTAAATCCTGTCTAAAAAAACATTTAAAACCAGTGCACCACGCTCATAGTTTATGTTTAGTATGTTCTCATGTTTTTGTATCTATTTTGTATAAATGTATTTGCTTATTTATTTTTTTATTTTGTGTGCTTGTGTTATGCTATTTGTATATTTTGCTTACTAACAACTTACACCTGCACTAAATGATGTAGCCAGTGAGCACATAATATGTGTTGGCTAATCTCTGATTGTAAGTTAATGCTTGATATAAGCTTCTTACTCTCGGGAACTGATAGTGTAAAAAAAAACGCAGCCTTCTCACTTATTGAAGCGGTTCACATACATACATAAGTATATTGGCTTTTACTCCCGAAAACAACAGATTTCTACGAATTTCAACCAAATCCTGTTTATTAATACAAACATTTGATAGTTTTCGGCAGAAGAGGGTGCTCACGAGAGAATAAAAATTTCCGCTTCCTGCCGATTTTAGTACAAAAATATCTTTCAGCAGAAATTTAGAGTTCTGTCAAAATTGAAATTTGACAGTTTAGAAAAATTTGCTTGCAAATTTTAATAATTCAAGTCGATAAAGTTCATCTTCTTAAACAAAGTTGTTAGAACTAATGCAAGAAAACTGCTGACGTTTTAAAGTGTAAAAAACTTGTTGTTCAACGAGATTTCTTAACTTTTTCACAAATTTTCTTACCATTGTTCAGTATTTGACAGTCTTCCCATTTTAGCCCATAAAGGAGAAATATTATATTATAGAGCGATATGTTAGATATAAAAGTTTACTTCATTTTATTTAACGGCCGTTTGTGAGCGCCTAGAAAACAGGCCGCGGGCTAAGCGCCCGCGAACCACGGGTTGGACACCACTGCCCTACATTATTAGTTTCCTGTGCTCGATTACAATTTTCGCATACAACAAACTTTTGTTTTGTGGCTTTATTTTGTAGGGCGTTATTTCACGTCACCTTGCATTACTCCTGTCTGTCTGTGATGTGTAAAGCTACACATATTATGTATTTATTAAAATAATTTATAATATGGACATACGAAGCTTATATTTCATTCGACATGATTATATAAGCACTCCTGTCATATTCCCAATTAAATGCAGTGCATTATTTGTTTATCCTTTGAGATCACAATAATTCAAATTCAAATGCCCAACACTTCAACACGCGATTTAATTCAATGCAAATCCTTATACTGTTATACATAGCTATCAAATTAATTGCGAAATTATACCAAGTTCGTGAGACTTTGTACACATGCCAGTTGGTGGTGATGGAGACATAAAATCAAACAAAATGTTTTAATTAGTAATTTTGCATTAATTATGTAATATGAGTTCGAAGTGTATTAATATTGCCACACTATGGCCATGTTTGGCGTTGCGTTTTGTCTGCGCAGTGCGTGTAAAGAAACAATTTGACTAAACGTAGTAAAACGGTCTCGATGACTGTTTCGTGTTGGCATTGTGTTTACAGATTAACAACGTCTAACAATTTGCAGCTTCTGAAAACATTAATCAATATTTTAATTTTCATTTTAATTCAAACTCAGCCAAATTACTTTATTTTTTTAAGGTTCAACCACATCAAAATATCTATAACGTACTTCTTTAGTTGAGTGCGGGGTTACACTTTTCTTTCTATCTTCTGTTTTCTGTAAAAGAATAAAAGACATTTTCTTTTTTGAACTTTACCCAGAGTAGCCTCTGGTTTTTTGACAACTCCAAGATTGAACCCAGGGCGACTTCAGGGATCAACAAACAACTGTAAGGTAATGACAGATGTGACAGTTTAAGGTTGTCATTTGCTTTAATGATACGATTCAAGCTTATTGATTTGGATTGCAGCAAGAGCCTAAAGATAGGTACAACAAATTTTAATTAGAAGAATTAGAAGATAAGTCTAATAAGGCTGGTCAAGGATATTGCTTCCCGTCCGAGCTCCGTGACACTTGACCTGAAAAGTACACACATGTAAAATCTGGTCGGATAAAAATATGCCTGACGAATAGAACTTCAGCATCATGTGCCTTTTATGTACATAAGAAAGGAGATATTTTGAACTTCGCCATATACACAGGTATTTTTCTCCCAGATCTCTCCAGCACATCAATACTCACCGCCTTTTAATTGATTTTCAGATCTCCTATGAAAGCGTGAATAGGGACAAGCTATAAAGTGCCATGTCATTTTACAGGATGACTACGTAGAACTCGCGTTGCTCAGGCAAAGTTGTTAAGAACACCACCGACTGCGACTCCTTTGATGTCGAGAAAGGCTTAAGACAAAGTGACGAGCTATCATATTGTAACCTCTTCAACATTCTTTTTGAGGTAACGTATACGCAACTCGCATGTCAACACCTAACACCAGCGGTACGATTTTTTATAAATCCGTTCAATTACTTGGCGTTGCTGATGGGTGATGATATATTGACATCTTGGAAAAATGATGCGCGCTATCTGTGGATCATTCACAAGTATATAAGTATTGAAGTGGAGGAGGTGACAATGGAAATGGCTGTAAATGAAGATCAAATAAAGTATATGCTGCCTCCTCTGCTGCAGAATATCATCACCGTAGGCTTGGACAAAACGTCTCAATGGATCTGTTCTACAATAATTACCTCTGAAAATAATATTTGTAAGGAGATCAGTCAAAAAACCACAATCAAAGCCCTCCATCAAAGGACCAATAGGAGAGACAATATACTATACAAGACCATTATCATCCCACTCCTGCTATAAGGGGATGAACCGACACAATCGGATGGAATAGGCTGGGGTGCTTTTGCTTTAATAAAAAGATTCTTCGGGTGATATTCGGCGTTCAAGTATGTGCCAACGGAGTATCGAGGAGAAAATTCAACGACGAACTCTACGGGTTAAACAGATAGCCAGGGTATTTTAGCTGATACCATAGTCCATAATGAACTGTCTGCTCCACCTTAAGTAAGTAAGTGAGAAACAGAAACCAGTCGGAGAAGACATAAGGCAACTCATTCTTCCAAAGAACAAAGAAAACATTATTTTCAAGGACCTTATCATCCCCGTCTGTATGGGACAGAAACGGATGAAAGAAAAATTCTTTGGATGATATTCGGTGCTGTTATCTATCGGTTTAAACACGAACTGTACGGACTGAGTGGCTGGGACATGTTGAGCGTACGGACGTGTGTACGCACCAGCACGCCGAGTCCGAGACCCACTTAGAATGCGTTACTGATGGCAACTTCCTAGGCACCGGACTAGATGGCGAGGTATGTTGGTTGAGGCCGTGGTGCGAATTGGACTAAATCGTGTCCACCAACTTAAATAAGTAATATAGAAGAAATTGGGTTTTGCGGAGCAATATCCTTGAAACCTTAACAAAACACTAGTTTCTCATCAAGTGCTGTTTTAAGCTAGAATTAAATTCACCTTCGAAAATACTTATGACATTCAAATTACAAATCCTAGAACAAACTATATTCATCCTTCTCTTAGGAATCCCTCAGTCCTTGAGTGCATCCTGTATGTTGGAACGTATCTCATCCACCCAGATATGTTTGAAAATGCATGCACTATTCCTATACAAATAAATTCCATTACAATCGCCTAAAGTGGAATTCCTTTGAAGAGGAAAAAGAGAATCGCAGAAAATAATTCGCGTGAAATTCCATTTATCATTATGGCTGGGAAGAATACTAAAAGATTTATCGCTTCATAACTATGCCATGGCTGGTGTGTTGAAACTATCCGTTCTATATTTACCCTGGTGTGAGCATACATATGGCACGTTTTCTCTGTTTTATTCCCCGTGGCAGTATTTTTTTTTTAATGCTTTCGAGTGCGAACGAGCCTTTAATTAGCCGCGACGTAAAAAGCACAAACACTACATGCGACACAATGCGCCATCCGTATATATGTATATATCGAGTCACACAACGGCACATGAGTACATATACATACAGCATACACCCATATCATCTACTTCTACTAAACATACATATACAACACTCGATCTGTCATAATCTGTGCTGAAGTTCGGTCTTGAAGTGGAGAATAGCGTGACGTTTGCTCATCAGAAACAAAACGCTGACACAATAGAACTAATGCTGAGCGCATAAAATATTCAAAGGCATGTCTCATGTGAAGACAAAATTAAAATAATTGTAATGTAGAGTGCCTAGGAATAGGACTACAGGACTTGAGATGAAGGTCCTGTTTGTTTAACTACCGAACACTTTCACTAGATAAACGTAGGTTCTTGACTAAGAGGGATAGTTAAAAGTGGAAGCAATTTACTCGTTAAGGAGTAGATAAAGGGTGTTCCATATGGCCCTGAGCTCGATGGTGGTTCAGGAAAATGATTTTTGATGAACACATAATGACTTTCTTTTGAGTGAAAGTTGTAGTGAATCGTTTATTTTATTGAAATTGAAAAACGATAGTTGATGATGATGAAAGTAAAATGTCAAGTCTACTTATGTATGTACCACTATTAGCTGATAGTTAAGCTTTCTCGATTGGGAAAAGCCAGCTCGTAATTTTTGACTTTTTTGGCAGTAAGAATAAGAGTAATTGACTTTCCATTAATTCTCTAAATTTTCTCTCACCCCTTGCCCTTGCAGAAAATCGGAGGTTGTTCCATTTTTAAAATTAAAACTCTGAGGTAATTTATGAGGTCTAACTATTTTTGATGTCCATGGATTACCACACACAAAATTTAAAGAAAATGGAAAACAGAGGTACGTGGAACGCAGGGTGGAAGTATGATCCTCCTGGGGGTGTGGTTCCAACCGTTAAGTTTTACACAAATGGCTATTATTTACAAAGGGTTGAGGTTTAAAGAAGGAAGAGACATCTTTATCTGCAAAAGGGGAGTACAATAAAGAAAAAATCTTAACAAAAATGTCGGAGCTATCTTATGTAAGTCTGAACATAAATTTTATCGGATAATAACTTTGATGATAATCAAATCAAATCTCATGAGTCATCATGACCTTGATGGCAAATTCACGTCATCTCTGTGAGATATTACATCTTAATCGTTCATTCAGAATGTCAATCGTGACTTCTGATGTATGTTACTTAGCCCGGTCCTGCCGAAACCACGTTTTGTCTATGCTTAATTATGATAGTTCTGTAGCACTCGAAACTGGCGGTCACCCCTCACCAAAGACAATTTCGATAAAGTAGTGTCCAATGACACCGCCCGCTGGCCCAAAATAATGGATTGTCAACTAGTGATCCTCGTTCGAGTCGTCTCGTGTATCAAAAATTCATCTAGTCGCTAGAGATGATTTTTTGGTCGAAATTGGGGTTGTCTTCGAAACACTTTGAGAACCAGTCTGCGAACAAACGCGCCGTTGAACTTTGAGATAATTGGATCTTGTACAACCTAAGTCCCGACACAAAATTCATCGATCTAAAATCTGCGAAAGTCAAAGTTCTTTTGGACGGCGAGTATAGGTAAAGGAGGAACTAGGCTTTCACGGACCGCGGTAATATTCTCTGAAGATCTTGCTTTCCTTTGACGTACGATTGTTGGTTGATTGATTACTGGACCAGTGGAAATGTCTCAGGTTTGATTCAAAAGATTTTGTGATCTTTAGTCCAAATGCGTTTCGCCCAGGTACAACAGTTGGGCTCATCAGTTAGATGCTAGCATCATGGTGATTTGGCATCAGTAAATGAATGATAAACAACAGACTTTACAGATATCACCAAAACAACATGTCCGCCACAGGCCAGTGGAGCCATGATTTCGTTATCCGGCAAATTTCTTCCTACACGTCCGGTCTACGAAATTAATGCATGCTTGAAATCATAATATTTGCGTTTATACACTCAGATTGACGACTAACATTCAACTGTTTTAGAAGCAATATCGTAAAGCAGATGTAGTTTCACAGCAATTGTTGGGCTATGGTAAATTGCAGTTTACACCTCAACCAGATTAATATTATTTTCATTTCCTATTGACTTCTGCCTTACTTACCTAAACCTATAGCTTAAAATTTCAAAGCCATGAGCAGCTATACGAACAAGCTTTGGCTTACAAAATAAAGACGTCAATAATCTCAACGCGACTATTCAAAATTTGAATCCGGGAATGTTGTTGTTCTTCAAATCAATTGACACAATTATCAACCAGAATAAAATAGCAAACTGTCCAACAATCTTGAATCCGCTGGAATTGCCTGGAATAAAACCTCACAATTTGAAGTTGACAGTTTATAGTCTCTGTCATCATAATGTTGCGGAACATCAATCAACCTCGACTGTGAAATGGAACGAGACTGGCTATGAAAAACCTTATTAACAACGTCATATAGACGACGATACGATAAATCAAGGTAAAGTACAATAGACAGGCGATATGTTGATTCCCCTCATCATCCCTATGAATCCAATGGACTTGCCATTGCCATGCAGACTCCAATCTTCCTTCGAAATAACTATCAACAAATCACAAGGCCAGACATTGGAAGTTTGCGGGATTAACTTAGTTTCGCTGTTTCTCTTATGAACAACTTTATGTCGCGTGTTCACGAGTCGACAAGCCATTATTTCTGTTTGCTTATACGTGCTTTCAAACAAAACCAACTGGGTCATCAAGTATAATATAATGCTTATTCATTCAATTATTATTCTTAAGTAATTTCTATTCATTGACTATTTAAGATGAAACAGCTATTTAAAAAGTCAAATAACTTTAATTTGTCAACAAAAATTTAATGACACTAATTTTGTTTCTTCCAAGTTCCAACTTAATATACCACAATTGCTTGGAACCATATCTGATTAGCCTTCACAAGCTCATTGAAAATCAATGTTTGTACTGTATTCCTAGGTCAATGGACTTAACAAAATCAATATTATGTACCTAACACCTACTTTATGGAAAATTTGTGACACAATTATTGTAATTTAAGTTTACGTGTACTTTATGAGTATAAAGTTGATTGTTCAATGTATAAATACTCTATTTCTTATTTCATTTAAACTCCTCCTAATTATTGCAATTTAGTAAAATTTCAATGCACGCCAGAGTGACCCCATTAATGTGGAAGCAAGGTACATAATGCGCACTTTTGGTGTTTTAAATGATAAAAGTAAATGGCTTGTCCAAAAGTGATGTCATCATTTGTGTTAACTGGGATTTTTACTATGCGACGCGACCGACGACGCGCGGAATGGTGTGTGATGGTCATACGAAACATAAAACCTCACATTTGCCTTAATGAGCTAGTAACCTTCTAAGTAAAACTACCCTTAGGCCAGTGCTACATCATTTGGATTCAAAGGTCATCCGTGTGTTGTTGCCATTGTAGAGTACATTTGTTTAGTTCGGCAGTTATCAACAAAGTGTAATCACTTGCACGACGAGTATACAAATAAAAGACATGGTATCCAACTATTCCGTTTGCAAACTTACCCACTTATATTGAATTCCATGAAACCAAAAAACCACTCTCGATTCGATCTCGAGCACTTTTCATTTCCCATGAAGCCAAAAAAATCTAGATCGCTTTTTGCGAGTCTCGATTCAGAGCCAGATTTACACATACTTTTATGGTGAATTCCATGACAGTTTCAGATTCGATCTTAGATTGAATCTAGATTTGACGATTTTTCTGATTGTTTTTTGTGGTGGTGTGTGTGCCTTTAACAGCTGGTTTGATTTTGTTTTGATATAAGATTTTAATTAATATTTTCATTGCCGCAAAAATAGCTACCTTATGGCAATTTCCTTGACAATATTATGGTATTCAGCTTGTGTTCCAAAAAATATGAAAACTGAAAATCGATTAAAATATTCGGTTTTGGGTTTTTATTTATTTCAATTGTTGACAAAATTAACTGATTAAAGATTAATTTGGTCATATGCATAAGTACATTTCAATTTGACAGTAATGTAAGCAGCAACTTGCTTGCACTTAACCTGCTGAGTAAGGTATTTTATTTTTAGAAATATTTTCATATTCGTCGGCAGAGGAGAACTGTTCAAATGGTTATGTACGAAAAATACTTGGACCAAAAAGTCGCACACTTCAACTTACTTTCCAAGGAAAGGGCTGAAGACAGGCTTATGAAGCAACAACGTCCCGCTGAAAAAGTACAACTTTTGAAAGACTTAAAAAAAGCAGTGAAAAAAAAGAATAATGAATAAAAAAAGTCGTTTTAAAATTCAATGTTTAGTTATACATATTAAGATACTTTGTTTCATGAGTTATAATATTTACATGGATTCTGTAATAGTGCTTCGCTTGGCCTGGCCTCTAAGAAGCAAAATTGCATCCATAAGGCTGTCATTGTCGAACACATAATTATTTGCTCCTTCTTCTTCTTCTACATCATCATCATCTACCCACTCACTCATCAATATAATCGATGCACATGTTGTGCAAAGCACAGCACGAAATAACGAATTTATAGTTTTAGACATTCGCTATTCGCATAACAGTAAAAAAGTCTAAGCGCATTAGTTGTCTCCACCTCTGCTTAAGCAATCCGAAGCTATTTTCGATCCTTACCCTAGTTTGGCAGTGCTTTTTGTTGTTTTTTTTTTCTGTTGGACCGTAAGATCGCCATAGTCGCGATAGGGTGTGAGTAAAAACTCTCTTCATGGGTATGCAGCATCACCCAGTAGATGGTATTTCCTACCGCAAATCCTAGGAATATCTTTAGAGATGCGTGACATGTTGAATTACGTGAATCGTGTATTTTACTGGTTGCTCCAACAAAAACACCCAAAAACTTTTTGGTTGCATTAAATATGGCTTGAAGGGTTATTGAAAGTAAGTAGTCCGTGGCGGTTCACGTAAGTTGGTCTTATTTTGTGTCCTGGGCAGCGAAAGTATATAAAGGAACCATCAATACAACCGATAACGTCTTCAAACCCTGGAAGCTGTGTGAAATGCTTTGTTTATACTTTTTGATTTTCAGCTGTATACATTGTACATAAATGTAGGCTTGTGTACTTTAACTTGGCAAATTCACTGGACTTCCTTTCTTTTTCGGCCCTAGTCGATGGAATTTTTATATAGTCAGTTGAAATATGTATATTATAATATGATAATATAAATATATATGCATAACAATCGATTGACTCCTGTATGCACTTGATATGGACATGGACATATTAAATAAATTTGAAATACCTCTGTAGGATTCTTTGTTTCCAGCAACCCTCCGAAATGGTAAGTTAAAAGCGATTGTTGGTTGTTGATTTTGTTTATAATATTGCGTACCACAAAAATGCCAAAATTGGAGACCGGGCGTTCACAAACATTTTTCCTGCGCCATTTTTTTTTCGTTTGTAATAAATTGAAAACTTTCCAATTAAAGAGCAGTCTGCCGAGAAACTCGAAAATGTCGGCGAAACTATAAATACAACCTTCAATATTTTTAATGTATGTTAGTCCGGTCGAAATAGACATTAAAGGTTACATTAATTCGCACCTTGCTAAAAATTGGCATGAATGTTGGGAACGGTATTATACACAATTTGTCAATTATCCACATCAATCCGAAGTGTGGAAATAAATTTATTCAAGGTCAAATGTTGCAAAAATCGGTTTTTTGAGTTTTCTAGCTAAACGGTACCTAAGTTTTATAATAAAAATAGGTGAGACAAAAATTATTCATCATGAAATTACCTATAAAAATTCTTCTTATACTTTTTTTCCTAAGAATCACCATTTCGGAGAAACAGTGATGCAAAATGTTGAAAAACTTGCATTCTTCATAATATGCATGTCAATTACCGAAATATACGTTACAGAACGATAATATAAGTAAAAATATTAATATTCGAAGCGTATACATACATATTAAACAATTGTAAAAATATAAACTCGAAAAAACCCAGTCCCTCATTTTATATGACCGTACGGACTTGAGCAACATCTGTCTGCTATTCAATTGTAAAACGCGCTGATAAAGTAGTACCTCTCTAAGCTATGAGTAGCACCGTAAAAGTTCACGATAAGAAAGTTCCTATCGACCCTGTATTATTATTTCAACGCATGAGTATTACTAGCGCTGTCGAAGATGGAATTGAGAAATATTTCGAATATGAATTGGCTCCGTACCCGTTGTCACTGTTCGATGATGCTGGAATGCGTAAATCACAAAAGTCAGCAATTTACGATTGTTTTGAAACAGTAAACATAGATATTGACGACATAAATGCTACGTACATAATCGTCGGAGGATATCTATTACACCGTGTAGTGTGGGATCACGAAGAAACATTTAACCATATTTTAGATAGATACGTGCGGTATGTACATAGACATTTTGACCATAGAGTGACTGTAGTATTTGATGGCTATGCTCATGCTGATTGTACAAAAAATATTAAAGCTGCAGAACAACGTCGTCGAGCTACAACAACATCTTCATCTTCGGACGTCATTTTTGATGAATTTATGACAGTTACCACAAGCCAACAGAAATTTCTCGCAAATACACAAAAGTCTCGGTTCATTTCAATGTTGAAAGAAAAAATTACGTCCGAAAATATCTCTGTAAAGCAAGCTGATAATGATGCTGATGTCCTGATAGTTGAAACAGCAATAGAACAATTTAACTCGACAAATCCAACTATTCTTGTTGGCGAAGATGTTGATTTGTTGGTATTACTTACTGCTCGAACGCCAACTGACAAAATTATTTATTTTTTAAAACCTGGGAAGGCTCAACAACAATCAAAAATATATTCAGCCAAGAGTTTATCTGCTTTTCCAAAATGCCAAAATCATATCTTATTTCTACATGCAGTAACTGGTTACGACACGACATCAGCATTTTTCAGGAGAGGTAAAAGATCAGTTTTGAAATTGTTTGAGAGACAAGATTTAGTTGATTGTGCTGACGTTTTCAAAGAAAGTACCTACCTCTACTCCACAAGCTGTAATCACCAGCGGAATTTGCTTTCTTCTTTCAATTTACGGAGCTCCAAAAAAAATTACGTGCTTAGATAAGTTTCGATACTCATCTTTTGCAAAAAATACGTATAAAAAGAAACAAGTACAATTTGCTTGTCTTCCTCCAACCTCTGCTTCTGCTCATCAACATCTATTTCGGGTATATTATCAAGTTCAAGTATGGCTTGGTAATAAACTAAACCCAGAAGACTGGGGTTGGAAGTTAATTGACGATATATTGGAACCAGTTCAGACTTTACTCCCTCCTGCACCGGAAAAACTCCTGAATTCAATTTTTTGCAATTGCAAAACGGGGTGTAATGCTAAATGCGGTTGTAAAAAAGTTGGTTTGTTTTGTTCATTAGCATGTATCAGTTGTCGAGGCCAATCGTGCTCCAATGTTGAATCGCCAGTAGAAGAGGATTCTTACGATATAGGCGAGGAGACATCTGATGCATCGCTCTTTGAACAATTTATCAATTGTACTCAGCAGGAAGAAGAAGAAGAAGGAGAAGAAGAGGAAGACAGTATGGATTATGTTTCATTAGAAGAGTATCAATCAGACGAATAGTTTTCTCAATTTACGCATCACTTACACCGCTCTTGTTATTTATAATAGTACCATTTTCAATTCAATACAATAGCTTTTTAACTGAACAGAAACACAATAGATCGTGGAATAGGCCTACCGGGGAAACCACGTACAAAAAACGCGCCATGTACACTACCTCACGGGTGGCGCGGAAACGTGTGCATATTATGAAGAATACAACTGTTTGAACATTTTGCATCGCTGTATCTCCGAAATGGTGATTCTTAGGAAAAACAAAGTATAAGAACAATTTTTATAGGTAATTTCATGATGAATAATTTTTGTCTCACCTATTTTTATTATAAAACTTACCGTTTAGCTAGAAAACTTAAAAAACCGATTTTTGCAACATTTGACCTTGAATAAATTGTTTTCCACACTTCGGATTGATGTGGATAATTGACAAATTGTGTATAATACCGTTCCCAACATTCATGCCAATTTTTAGCAAGGTGAGAATTAATGTAACCTTACCCCTATTTTTGATGCTAACGTGCCCGGACTATGTATATTATAAAAGAAATGATAACACACTTCTCCGTCTGAATAATACGCAACATTTTCTTACACAAAATCTTTGACGGAATGCCTTTCGCTTTTCTTCAATAAATTTTCAATTTCAAAAAATTCTCCATCAGAACTACTTTCATCGGACGTTATTGAAGACGACGATGAAGCTAAACATTCACTTATAATAAATAGTTGCTGCTCCATTATTAAAATTGTTTATATAATATTATTTTGCAAATAAATGTTTCTTCTTCACAACACGACTATCAGAAATGCAAATTGACAGGTATGTCAATTTTGTTAGTGTGTATGAAAGTATGTGTAAATCTCGCTCAGCATCGAGATTTGTAAAAAGTAATCTAGATTCAATCTGAGATCGAACCGAGATTGGTTTTTTGGTTTCATGGAATTCAATATTAATAAGCGTTTTTCTTTTTTCATTCAGAAAAGAGCTCTGAACAGAGTTCTCTGAATAATAATTGTGTTCAGAGCGCTCCTCTGAACTATTAATGAAACGAATTTAATATCCCATTAATTTCATTTTCTCATGCCATTTGAAAAACCTGAAACAATTTTTTTAGTTTAACATTTGAAATACCTTCGGCGGCCATTTTATTTCTTTTTATTTCCAGCCGCAGCTAAAATTTTCTTTTTATCAATTGAATTGGTTTGGAAGTGTATCACTTTTGACGTTTATATTTTAGTTCAGCTTTAGGCTCAGTCTGCCCCATCTATTTATGAATGTTTATTTATTTGGAGCTCCTAGAGCGCACTCTGAACACACTCTGAAGGAGAAAAGAAATACGAATTCTATGCTCTGAACTCTGAAGTCTGAAGCAAAAAAAGACAACTCGGGCTCCGCTGTGAACTAAAAAAGAAAAACGCCTAATGAAGTTGATTTCAATGAGCAGCAGATCTTTGTTTCAGATTTTTGGAATTTTAATATCAGAATTCTATTGTTGCCATTTTATTTGTTCAGCTTGTGTTGTGACTGCGTCTGTTCTCTGTTGTCTGTTGTCTTGGTTTTGGAATGTTTTATTTTATATTGTCGAATTGAATTCTTTCATTGAAAAAGTATGTAATTTTAAAATTGTATAAATGAATTCCTAAATCATGGCCAATTTGTGTTTGTCAGGTCTTAAGGGTGTCGGAATAAATCTAAATGGTGGTGTTTTTCAAAATGGCTGTGTATTGTCTGTTGGCTTTACTCATGAAGATGAAAGTTTTTGGATCGATAGGGAGCCAAACTAACTTTCTGTTGACCTAAAGTTATGAAATTATTGATTTAAATAAAAAATACCTATATTATCTTCCGAAGGGAAAAGGGATAGTGCTTGGGATCTACTCTCAAGCATCATCATCAACATTGGTTTAATTGGCTTGGTGAAATCATAATTACATGAAAAGCCAGTAACAGTTCTATACCAGAGTACCAAATAACGAAGATTTATCTTGAAAGAGTTTAAAAATTCAATCGAACAATCATGTAGTCCCAAAGTAATGTCCAAAAAGCCAATGAATCTGCTTTATCTTTTTTACCGAATAGCTGCATATTTCAATCAAGGAAAACAGATCGAGGGTTTTACTTTTGCGATTAACTTAACCCGTGTACCCTATAAAGCGAAACACACTTAGCCACAAAAATTCGAATTCAACGACTAAGCTCGTTAGAGCTTCAACGTCAACCCTCATCTTCGATGGAGCGACCAGATAGATCTACGACTTCTAAGAGTACGAAATAGGAGACGGCTGGCTAGAGATCGAGATGACTGGAGACGGAGAGGCCTAGGAGCACCGCGCTCTGGTACTGCTATAAAAAGTTGGTTTTTTTAATAACAATTGTAAATGCATTTATTTGTGTTTTTTCTTTACTGGAAACGATTTCTTCATTCACCATCCAATCAGCAAATTTATTTCGTTTATCGAAGTATCTTTCTATAATCTCAAGTATGAAAACAGTTCCATTGATTCGTATTTCAATGATGATGACAAAGAATCTTACCATTCCACTTCATTCAGAATTTTTTTTGTCAATAAATGGACCACACGTTTCCTGTGTTTATTATTATAAAATAAAAATAAAAAAAAGTATGTATTAGTGTATAGCATTAGATACGATTCACCTTGTTTAAAGTTAAGTGTACACTTAAAGAAAACAACTGTGGTAAATTGTTGACATAATTTGACTAAATAGTACAAAAATAGAAACAGTTAAATCAATAAAAAAAATATTGAAAAACATATGTACTCGTTTCAGAGATAATAAAGATATTTTCTGGGTATATAAGGCACACATTGGCTAGGAGTTCGTATTCAGTAAGTTTACTCGTAGGTATAACTCGCAGTTAGAAATATGAAATTCGCTTTGGTTTTATTGATCGTATCAGTCGTTCTTGGCTGTGTTCTCAGTTGTTCTGATAAAGAATTCGCTGACTTCAAGGCAATACAAAAAATAATCTAAAATTATCACTTTTGGCAAATAATTTTGACATAATATTTTTTCTTTTAGATTGAGTTCAACAAGAGCTATGCAACTCAGGAAGAAAACATTCTCCGTAAGGAAATCTTTTGCAAAAACCTGAAAAGTATCAAGGAACATAACGAAGAGTACGAAAAGGGACTAATTTCATACAGTCAAGGTATAAATGCTTTCGCTGATAGGACCCATGAAGAAATCAAAGGAATGATGGGCCTTCGTCTACCATAAATTGATTAAAAACGACTTAATGGTATTTTTTATATTTATTTCATTAAGTTCAAAGTTATGGTTATATACGTAATTGATGGGGAAACTCTCATTTTGTTGGCGTCATCGTGCCGATTTGTTTTTTACTTCCAAGTAATGATTAAATAAATTTTTAAAAGCCTTATACGTCAGCCATTTTTGAAGCAGAAATTTTGCTGATTTAAACTTTTTAGTCAATGTTTTTTCTCATCGATCGACTTCGGCAACTCTCTTCTCTTTTTATTTTCTAATGAATAAAAATTCAAATTAATCAGAAGATAGTAAGAAATTTTCGATTTGAATTTAGGTCTGGAATAATCCAAACTATTACTGAAAAAATCCCACAGTAAACGAGAAATCAACACGACTCCACCTTGGAACACAAGCGGTCATACAACATACATTCCTAATTGAATACAATCTATAAAACGTAATTTATAATTTACACGACATAAATTTTGCATTACTTTTGTTGTTGCCAGAATCTATGCGTTGCGTACTGCTGGTGCCAGCTATGTTATACTTTTCGATTTAAAAAAAAACAACAACAACAACGAAAAGACAAAAACCTTTGACACCCGTACTCCTTTCAGAAAACGTAAATACAACGTTGCGCAAAGCACCTTAAGCTTTTGTGCACTCAGTGGGAGTTGGGAGAGTGACCATCTAAGCCTCATAAGCGCCCTTATCTTAACAGAGGGAGAATGATGAAGCTACCAACAAAATTTTACGAGCTCCTTGTGAAAACATATGAGCAGAGCTCCAAATTTGATGTTGACATTTTTCTGGGGGACTTATATTTCAAAATTAGGAAAAATGACATATTTGGAAAAACGGAATGCACAAGTACATTGTACAGCCTAAATGACACCACTTCCGGTAGCGGACTCTGACTGATCAATTTTGTAGCTTGTTGTTGTTGGTGCCAAGTGCCAAACCTTCGAATACTGTTTCCCTTTATCTTGCCAGGAATCTCACTGCCTTCGTTATGAAAATGGAACTCCAATGTCATAGCTATGTGATGACCATTAGATGCGCAGCATCAGGAATGCTGGCTTTTTCACAGCAATCAACTTCGGGAAAACACTGATTTGACTCAGGGCTCAGACAAAAAAGTCAGGAGAATTTGGATTGCCAACCGAGCTGTTTAAACACGCTAAAGATATTCTGGTCAGAAGCATACACCAACTACTATGCAAAAAATGGTAGGAAGTCGAATCGAACTGATTATAAACGAAGAAAAAGACGAAGTTTAAACTTTTACCAGCTAAAGTCAAATTTTACCAACATCTTTGTCAGATCGTGAAATTGGCAGAAATATTGAAAAGGCCCTGCTAAATGCGGAAATCAAACGTAGAACAATCATTGGTTCCTTCTTCCTTGTTGCACGTATATGTAAGCAACTGTTACAGCATTTATATAATTTAAGAAAACCCGAAGTTACTTACTAGGTACCTTACTATTCAAAACAAAAAGAAGATTTTGTAATGTTTGACTCTCGATGCAAATTTAAAAAAAGTTTGCCGTCACGGGGAAGCCCGGCAGATGTGAAACATTCAAGTGAATATTAGAATTCAAAATTAATAAATCCATTAAAGGAAATAAGGAGTAAAAACAATGTGACTCTCTCAAACCCCCTTAGTTTCACATCAAAAATTAGCAACAAAAAAAAACGTGGCGGCCATCGAGGTTCTGCTCCCAAGTAAAGGGTGTTTTTTAAGAGCTTGAAACTTTAAATAATAAGGCAAGACAGAAATATTGAATTGCCGAACACAGTTTGACTTTCTCAGCTGTCAAACCATAGACTACAACCATATCGAAACTATACTCATGCTCATGCAGCTAAAAAAACACCCTTTATTATGTTCATTCGGAAATTTCCATTTATTTATTTATGAAATCGTTTATTAATTAAACTTTAATGAGATTGAAGGCCGCCCATCATGCTCTTGAATTCGTTTTGGGTCATATCAGCGAACTGGTTGATACCTAGAGTGTATGAAGTAAGACCCTTTTCGAATTGCTCGTTGTGTTTTTTGATATGTTCAAGATTTTTGCAAAAAATTCCCTTGCGAAGAGCGTTTTCTTTCTCAGTTTTATAAATCTTTTTGAACTCAATCTAAAAAAAAATTTTGTTAAAAGTATCGTTTAGTATTAATTTTTTTTTGTATGCCTTAAAATCAGCGAAATCTTGATCAGAACAACCCAGAACAGAGCCAAGGATGACTGCTACGATCAATAATACCAAAGTGAATTTCATAGTTCTAACTACGAGTTATAGGAGTAAACTAACTGAATACGTCTTTTAAGATGCATTTTCTGCTTTATATACCATTAGAAAATGTTTGTATTGATATTTTTTCAAATTAGATAAATATCTTGGGCAGGGGCGTATCGAGAGGGGGGCGTGGGGGGGTGTCTCACCCCCCCACGATTTTCCGAGTCGGCAAATCAGTCGGCAAATCAGTCGGCAAATTAGCCGGCAAATTATCATTGTAGGTTTATTTACTGTCTTAAAATTTTTAATTAAAGCTGATTTTCAAACTGATGAATAACAAATACAGTATATAAGTTTGCACATTGTACCTGCTTTTTCGGCTGTCAGAGTACAGTACGTTCTCTACTAACGCAACTCTCGACTCACGTATGTGCGTGACGTAGATGCGCAAAACGAAACAAAAATGAAAACGGGAAGGCGCTATCTGGTTTAGTTGTAAAGTGATGTGCCAACTCGTACATTTCTCAAACCGAGTTAACTCGAGTTGGCCAACTCGGTTTGAAACAAAATCGGTGAATACATGTCATTCATTGTTTTTGAGTATTCGATTCGGTTTGGTAGTAAAAAAAATCGGATTTTTCTGATTTTTCAGAGGTTTTTTAATCCATCGACATTGTAGGAATCCTACCCTTCAAGCAAAATTCACTGACTTCAGAATTCTCGGTTCATTTCTGGCTCAACTGAGTCTGCGTGAGAGAGAGGGAAAGATAGAGGGAGGGAGAGATCAGGAGCCTTTTATTTATATGCATTATATGTTTACTTTTTGGTTTGCATTGGAGACGACAGTACAAAGAAAAAATTGCAAAAAAATAATTCCTGCAGTGAAAAAGTGTTTTTGAAGAAAATAAAATGAATACAAATACATAGTTTAAATGAAACGAGTGCCCATTGTTATTTTTATAAGTTAATTTTTGTTATTTTTATAAGTTTACATTCATTTTTGACTATGTTTTTCCATTCATACTTCATTTCATTTGTGACTTTAAAAGACATTGTCTTAATACATTTGCGACCATCAATTTTTTTGAATAAAGAATATTTTGTTTTGGACGACAGAAGTTGTTTTCGATACTCCAACTCGTTTGATTTTATTACATTTTTGTTTTCAGGTTTGTTTTGGGTGCAATTTCGCTGAGCGGGACGAGGATGAGCTCTCTCTCTCTCTCTCTCTCTCTCTCTCTCTCTCTCTCTCTCTCTCTCTCTCTCTCTCTCTTTCTCTCTCTCTCTCTCTCTATTTCTCTCTCACAAGTGAGTCAGTGGGAATAGTATGTGAATTTGACTCAGTGCGTGGATCGAATTCGGATCCATTTGCTTGAAGGGTACAATGGAATTTGACACTTCATAGCTTGACAGATGGAGGACGAACTACATTTTGGACAGAGTAGTGTATTTCATTCCAAATGTCACCCATTTTTTGAATTGTTTTTCGGTTCTGGTTGATGTACAATCTAATAACGAGTTTCACTAAAATTTGGAAGAATTGTTCTCAAAATAGAGAATTGCTCTTTTGAATGAAACTTGTTTTGGGTATCCATGTCAATTTGAATTTGACTTTTTGTCATTTGAATTTTGTCTTTTGTCATTGGAAGAAGTAGGTAATCATTGGTTAATTGATAGTTAATTGGATAATTAAAGTACATTTATTAAGTCCTTCGTTCATTATTTGTTTATTTTTGTTTTATTTATCACAGACTTGCACAATTTCACAACAAACGACAAAAAATAACAATTATTTCTCATATGAAGTTTGACAGAAACGTATTCAGATCGATTCTCCCAACCTATCAGAGATGCATTCTTTCGTGTTGAGAATCGATCTAGAATTGCACTTTTTGAATGAATGAAACTCTCAAAATTGAAAAAGATCAAAACTTTTGACAGAAAGAGCAATTTTTTTCGTGAATGAAACTCGCTATAACAAAACAACTCGGTTCAACTCGGTTTGTACCCGCTTCTAGAGCCAATGTCACAATAGAATTGGTCAAATCTATTGTGGAATTGGATCCTCTTTTTTTTCAAAGAAGATGTGGAATGTTATTTATCGGAATTGCAAAGTCTTCTTTTTTCTTGTAACGAATACTCAAATTTCGACGACATTACCAAAGAGGTACCCTTCAAGCAAAAATCACTGACTTCAGAATTCTCGGTTCAATTCTGGCTCACCTGAGTCTGCGTTTAACGAGGCCTCTCACGAAATTGCATGCATGGCATACAAAATTAAGAAAGAGAATCGAGAGTCGAGCATTTTTTTTTCTTTTTCAATAGATTGAGAGAGGGAGGGAGAGAGCAGGAGCCTTTTATTCATGTATAATTAGTAAACATTATGGTCTTTTTGAGTGGACACGTACTTAATACTCGTGCTTCAAATACGTTTATAAAGTAATTAGTTATTTGCCTACAAATCAGAGTTGTCTTAATATAATTAAACAACAAATAAATATAAATTGTGTAGCCCGGCCACTTCTAAGTCGGCAAATATATATTAATACCGTGTTAATTTATAATTAATGAAATGTAATCGTACCCTGGAAAAAAATCTCAATAAAATTATACAACTACTACTATGTTTACTTTTTGGTTTATAAGGAATAAAGAATAAAAATATGGCAACAAATTTTATTTACATTTTGTTTTGGACGACAGAAGTTTTTTTCGATACTCTCCAACTCGTTTGCTCTTATTACATTTTTGTTTTCAAGTTTGTTTTGGGTGCAATTTCGCTGAGCAGGACGCGCTCGCTCTCTCTCTCTCTCTCTCTCACACACATTCTCTCTCTCTCTATTTCTCTCTCACAAGTGAGTCCGTGGGAATTCTAATTTACATACTAAATGGAGCCGACAAACGTCGTTTTACGGCTCCTTATTTGGGTCCGTATGCGGAGTCTAGTATGTGAATTTGACTCCGCGCGTGGATCCAATTCGGATCAATTTGCTTGAAGGGTACTTATTTATATTAAAAAATGTGATTCCGTTAGCATTTAAACTAGTTTCCTACATGTTAACCGCTCCTGTGACCTCGGCTCCTTGTGAGCGGTCATTTAGTAAACTAAAAATAGTTCTAAATTATTTGCGTAAGACCATGTAATGAAAGGTTAAATTCACTACTGCTGCTTTACTCCGCAAAAGATATAGTTGATGAAATTCAATTGAGCGAGGTTATTGAAAAATGGGCATTATTAAAACATCGCAGGGTTAAACTTTAAATTAAAACTAAAATTCATGTAAAATGTTTAAATTGTTTTTGAATTCGTAATTTCCATTTTAAAGACTGAACTAATAAAATATGTAATTTATTTTCTTTTATTATTAAATATTATTATTTATTAATAAGTACCTAATAAATAATGTTTATTTATTTGTTTTTTTTTTTTTTGTTAAAAATGAGTATTTTTATAATTAAATGCTGAATTGTAAAATAATACTTGTATGACCTTTATTTCTCCAAATTTGTGATTCCCAGAAATATTTATTTTTTTCGGATGCAGTAGGCAATTTCTTAAAATTAATCGGAATTTCACTGAAAGTCACTCCCCATGCCTTGGACCCTCGCTACGCCCCTGATCTTGGGTAAATTTGCATCGATAGGTCTGTTTCAACTTTTTTTTTCTCTTAACATTGTTAGTTCAACAAATTTACACAAATGTTTTCCTACAATGTAAAAATTAATTTCTGTAGACAAAGGGCATTGTACGAAAGAGTTAATTTTACATATTGAAAAGCCTTACAGCTATTCCTCGTGCTGACTTCCTGCTTTTTTAAAAAAAGTGCATGAATAGTGAAGTTTTTTATAAACCAAGACAGATACATGCTTGAAACCACACATGATTTTGTTGATGAATTTTTCCAAGAATGGTACAAGGTCAATCATTTAGTGGTTTCAAGTTGGTAGCGCTGATATTTGACACCTGTTAAACTCAGCTGTCTTCTGAAGTGTCATAATTTCGTAGCAATCGGTGAAATTGTGAAGGAATTTGAAGAGAGTGGCAGCGTTACTGACGTTGTAAATCTTGTACATTATCGTAATGCATGTTTGGTGTCTTCTATGGTCGATAGGTGTCATTGATCCGTATTTCTTCGAAGATGCCAGTGGGCATCCGATTTTTTACAAGATGGGGCAAAAAGCCACACAATGGGGCCTATCATGGTAACCGATCGGAGAGAAATTTCCTCAGATTCGGACGAAATGTACGAATTTTGTATCATGGTAGCCGTTCCGATTGATTAACCGGACATTCTTCCGAAAAAAATTGAATGAACAACATTGAAAAAGTTCGCTTGCCTTTACAAACTTAGTGGTACGCGAGCTACTACTACTGCAAAACCTATACACTATTTTATACAGGTTTTAAGTCATTTCATCTTTCAGGAAATATCACCTTTTTGGCAGCAGGCATAGCATAGGGTAACACACAAACGAACAAAAATAAGTTTAGTCACTCGTCATTTGCTCGTAACTTGGTTTGTTTTTGTTTGGATAACATTAACAGGGTCAAGCAAACTGCTGAATTTTGTACACAATTTTCGCGTGTCACGGACAGCAACACGAAAACAGTTCATTAACACGGTACAATATTCACGATGTCTTTTGGCAATTATTCATCGTGGAATGCATAACACTTGCATAAAACAGAAGCGGTCAATCTGCGAACTAACTATACGTGCCCAAAAGAAAATCCTTGTCCATTAATTTTGAAGATATTTAATGAAAATTTAATTTTCCTTTGAATTTTGTGGATGGATGAATGGATGGATGGGGTGTAGGCAATTGTACCCTAAATTAATATATGCTCTTGACATGGGTAATGACCCAAATACTATAATCATTTATGATGTTTGGCACACATGATAGGGGGAGGGGGAGGGGGGTTGACTTAATATAGTGTGGAACCATTTTCGTGATGTTGTTGCATACTGAATCAGTTTGGGACTTCAACGGTGGCGGTCGGTGGAAATTATTTCATCAGGGGGCGAATACCTACCCATGATAGAATTTGTATTAAATGGCTCAAGTGTCAAGTCAAATTTGAAAGCCCCGGACTTTGATGGGTATTTTTTTGGCGAAAGACCGCCATGTGGTAGGAAATTAATGATTCAGTGCTTGAAACTAATTTAAAATGTTTGCTGTTAATACACATAATTTAAAATTAAAGCCTGTAAATATTGACGAAACGACATTGTTTGAAAGGTGTCGTGGATGCGTGTTTTAATTAAAACATCATAATAACATTATCATGACATCAGAGGGGTTCTTGGCTTTGTAAAAGTAATACATTTTCGTTGGACTTTGACATTTCGCATTAAGGTTATAATTTGTCGCAGGTTCAAGTACCTAGTATTTTTTTTTTATTGAGTTTGTTTTGATATGATTCTTTTCTAAATGGATTAAGTCAACTTAAGAACAAGGTATATTCAATCGACCACAAGTTCTTATTTAACGGATTACTATTTTTCAAAAGCTCGAAATCCAAACGATTAAATGATACGCTTTAAAAACATTATGAACTACTTATAACGATTTTCAAATGAATTGATAAGTTCCTAGTTTAAATAAGACCAAATAAGTCCATAACAAAGACCAGAGGGCTAAAGCAGTGACTAAAGACTGATGATATAAGACTATAGCACTCAATGTCGGAATTCGGAGAGGACCTGGATAATTAAAATACTACTTCGTTTACCGTAGTCTGCCTTACAATCTGAGAATTCGTTGGCCGCAAAAAATTTTGAATGTTGAACTGTAGAAGACCAAAAACAAACCTGGGAGGTTATCTGTTTTAAAAGAACCTCAGTCTCGTGGGCCTTATCGAATTGGAAAACATGGAAGGATCTTGAAAATTTAGAATGAAACAACAAGGATCTTATTCGTTCCTTATGATCCAGGAGGGTGACGATGCTGTGCTTGCAGTCGGACATCATTTGTATTTGAAGTATTATGAAGTAATTTGTATGAGCCGGTAAAAATTTTCATATGCTCATGCAATCCTTAAGAGGAAGTTTTATTTTTTTCGAAAAGAGCTCTTACGATTTTAATAAAACTTTAAGGGTGCTCTTTATTGAGACAGCAAAAAGTTGTCTTAGAATTTTTCAAATGTTGATGATTTTAATATAGTATAACGGTGTTATTCTGTAATAATTGAGTTTAAATATTTTTCTTTGTATGTAATACAAAAAGATTTAGCTGCTACTAGCAGCTACCCGAAATTTTATGAACGTTTTAGTTTTACGTTTTCATGGAAAAAAAACACTCATACGCCAGACAACAGTTTTAATGATTAGTTAGCAATGTGTTCTGTAATAATTAGTTTTTTTTTTTTTTTTTGCGAAAAAAAGAAACACTAGGATATGTTTTTAGTGCAAAAATATGGGCTGGTAAGGGATTGGGATATGGAAAGGAAGAGTAAGTCAAGTAAGGCATTTTGATTGTGTTCATATCATGAATGTTTTTTGTGTGAAAAAAGTAAGCATTTCAAGTTCATCATTTTATATATATACATTTTTAACAGTAAATTTGTGGGATCATCTGGTTTGGTAGTTGTGACCAAAAAATATTCATTTTATATAATGTATTATATTTATTTAAAAATTAAATTATTTAAAGAAATTTTTTTTAGATAATTCATGCTTAAAAGAAAACCTTCGAACATTATACATAAGTCAAATGTAGCTTCATTTTTGTTCGATTTAAAACAAGGACGGTTAGCCTCTAGTAGAAGAAAGAATTTTTTAGGGAGAATCAAATCGTGGATTCAAGGGACTTTGACGTCCAATTATGAGTGTCAAATCAGCAGGGCGACCTGAAAAGCCATCGAGTGAACTTGTTTTTGCAACTTAGATGAAATTAAGAGAAACTGGAAAGACTTTTGTATCAATTACTGAAACTACAATAACACAAAAAGACTATGTTCACGGTCAACATCTGAATATTTAAAAAATTAAATTAAATGAAAAATGAAACTAATGAATTAATTCCGCATGTTTCTTACAAACCTCCTGTAAGAAAATGGCAAATTAAATCACAAGATAAGAAAGAAGCAGGCAAAATAAGAAAAATTCAAATTCAACGAGAATTTAGAAACAAGCTTATTCTTAATGTAGATACCACGAGCAGGTTTTTTGCAATACAGATGACGGAAATACAACTTGGTTTTTCGATTTAAAATTATTTAAGAGGCAGTTTCAAGTGGTTTCAAAATTGATTCTAGAAAATGTGATTTGACTTTATGTCAAGTTATACCCATGGCATCATGACTCTGACTATGCATAAAATCTTGATGGACGGGTATATTTTTGGCCGAATATCTATGTCTACCTTTAGAATAGGGCAGATCGAAAATCTTAAGGCTCTGATAGAACAACATAGAGAAACGAAAAGACGCCATAAAAGACGTTCGAATGTGAACAAATTATAATCCTAACCCCCTACGGATGTAGGGTTACCATCGGCCAAAAATAGTCGTCTTTAAAAAAAAGGGAAATAATTAATATCAAAAATAAAACAAACATTTTTTTTTTGTAAATTAATATATATTGTCCTTTTCTTGTCACACCGCAGATTCTAAAACTATTGTATCATCGTCGTCTGTGCTATGCTGAACGACCGGTGGTGTTATAGTTATTTTTGTGGTCGTTCCAGAAGTTGATCGAAATGATGGAAACATAAATGTATTACCATAATATGGATAAACATTTAATGGTAACCTCAAGGCATTGACGATCTCCTCCAATCGTTTTTTTGCTTTCCACGTTGAATAATCTCCTACCTCGTACAAATACATTTTTTTAGCTGAACCAAATGACGTGGAGGGGATATTACGTCGAACACGAAGACGTCCAGTTGAGTAATGAAAACGATTGCCATCCTGATAGCTATGCGGTCGATGCCATGGATCATCTTCTCGGTCAACATCACGCAATCCCATAAATGGTTGCATTAGCTCTTGATTATATGAAAATAAATTGATTTCACCTACAACAGGTGCTTCTTGATCACCACCACATGATTGGAATCTAATATAAATTTTTGTACCAAATGCGTAATGTAATTCAATGTTATATGAAAGTTTTGATGGAAATGTGTGAATTGAATTGCGATCGATGAAGTTGGTAGATCAATGGCGTGATGACGTCGAATGAAACATGAAAATAAATGTAAAGAAAAAAAAAATATTACAAAATTGTTACAATATTTATTATATTGGAATTTTACATGGATTTTATAAAATAATTATAGTTTAATCGTTAACTAAAAATATAATTAATTTAATTTAATTAATAACTATTTTTAGTTTTTATTTAAAATAAATGCAATTTCGATTTTATCATACCTGAATATTTTTTGTTTCTAACGATTTAAAAAAGAGAAAATGGGAGCGTTGTATACACTTATTTATAAAAAGCTTTCTTATTGGGGAAGGAATCATTCTGACACACAGTCGAACAAGCAAATTGCTTCTGCTTAAATGGTTTCGATTTATCACTTTTCAGAATCAAATCAAATCGCAATTTTGTTAATTTATATCTAATGCGATTTAATTTCTTAGATGGAAAGTGATAAATGAATTAAAATATAAGACATAAGATTTGATTACGCCAGTCCAAAATATTTGCATTTGGTACCACAAATATATTGCTAACAAAGTTCATTTTTAAAAAGCTCATTATTATTTTTGACAGCTTTCATTGCAAATCTTAAGGCGTTGTTACAGGGAGTTTGACAGTTCGAGCTTTGTTATGATAGCTGTGACATGTTTCAAAAAAATTATTTATATTATTAAAAGAAGGAAATACATATGTATGTATGTATATGTATAAAAATAAAAAAAAAATTAAAATCTGTAAGGGACTGCATTAGGTAAAGAAAAGCCAAGCGAAGTCTTCCATCTTCTGTCTTCGAATCAAAAAAACATCTCATATCTCAAAAGTACTAGATTTTAGCTTGATTGTGTGAAACTTACAAATATATTCAAAAACCAAAAGATGAAATAAAAAATAGATGCAACTATAGACATTCCATACAAGTTCAGACGGAAAATAGCTTCCAAAATCTTCTATTAAAGGTCAAACTGGTAAATATCTTAAGTATTGTGAACTTAAAATAACACGGTATCGTGTTTCTACACCAAAAGTGACATTGACTGTGAAAAAAATTTAAGACGAAAATAAGCAAAGAAAAACAAAAAAGAAATAAAGAACTCATTCTTTGAGACTTACAAACAGAATATGTCACGAATTTTCATTGAAATTCGATTCGAAGCACGATATAATGCAATTTCATGATAAAAATACAATTATAAATCGAAATGAATCACAGATTTAAGAAAATAATCGTTTGTGTTTACTTTTGTTTCCTAAATGTCTGATGGATTGTGCAAAGTAATTCAGACATCGATTCATATTCAACTTTTCTGCGATGCGAAAATGACAGTTGGATTAATTTTTTGACAAGATGTTTGTACTTAATTTATCCAAAGAAGCATATTAAGAAGCCACTGTACATATGAATATGTCTAATTTGATATGCACTTCATATAAAAAGAAAAAAATCAAAACTATCAAAAACACAAATTAAAATTATTGAAATTACAAGAAAAAATACAAAATCCTGGAGTACTTAAATCGGAGTTTCGAAAAAGTTTAAAATCATTTTCGAAAAATGACTTGTGTTTGAAAGATAAGGGAAATATTTTCAAAAAAAATTAAATATGTAAATCTATGCATAAATAAAAATAATTAGAAAAATATAGAATCTCAAAATTATGTTCACCAATCCTCTTCATAATACTCGACACTCCTGACTTTCTTTGTCTCTGGACCATTTCTACTACTTGTACTCTCTGCTTGTCTCATTGTGGAATAATCTACTGTCTTAACTTCTTTTTTCCTTGGTATCTTAACACGTCTGCTTGCTGGACGAGGGGTGTCCGTAGAATCTTTGGAAATTGTAGACATTGTGCTTGCTTCGGATGTTTCTGTTGTAGTTTGACTCTGATCTCCCATGCTACACTTACTCATTTCATACAAAAAGTACAACAGTTCTATAAGTTTGGCCTTTTTCTCAAGCATATCCTCCTGGTTGAGTTGTTTATCATCATTTACGACTTTCTCTGCACTAGATTCAAGCTCCTTTAGCTGTTTTTGGATTTTCTTGCATGGCGACTCGCTGTTCTGTTCTTGGATTTTTTTCTGCTTTCGAACTCTTGCTGCGGTAGTGGTGTAATCGTATCCACTATTTTTTTGGTGATTCTCTTCAATCTTTACTTGTCTATCATAATCATAACCACTTTTCTCGTTTTCTTTTGGTCCTGATCGACTGGTAAGTCGTCTGCGCCCTTGATCGCCGCTTGAGGATCTGTACTCAGGATTTCCTTGTGGTCTTCGTCTTTCATTGCCATCAGCGTAGGGTTGCTCTAATTTTGATGGAGAACCAGATCTGTTTGGTACTTGAGCATTTTCGGGTCTGGGAGTTTGTGGTCTACTTTTGTAGATGTAACCACTGCGTTCTAAATGATCGTTGTCAGAATCTACACGCGGTGCCCGACTGGTACCCACTCTATTCGCATTCCGATAGCCTGTTGGTTTTTTCTCCTCATTAGATCTTAAATTCTGGCCCTTCTGGTCACGACCATAATCCCCTTCCAAATCGTAGTCATAGTCCGATTCAGCATAGTTTTTATTATTCAAATGGTCGTTAGGTTTTTGTTCGTCAGTTTCAAACCTAGGCTTTTTCGTCCTCATAGCTTGGGTAGGCTTTTGCCGATTGATTGCGTTAGGCTCTCTGTAGTACCGAAAAATATTCTCACTTTGATAGCCCGTCGATTGCATTGAAGGAACATTTTGATTATTCTCATAAGTTGGAATTTGAGTCGGTTTTGAAGTCGTTGATTGTGTTGTATTTTTGACGAGATTCTCCTGCAAGCTTTTTAAGTCTGAATAAATTTCGGAGGAAGCTTTGCAAGTTATACATTCCTCAGGATCGTCAATGTTTTCTTTTTCACCTTCGGAAACGACTCTGGAATTGATTCCTTTGAGAATTCTATTCTTACACTTGTGGCAGCAACTGGTAAGGCGGTTTTTGATCGCTTCCATCAATTCATTGAAGGAATTTAAAGTCGGGTTTAAAAGTTGGTCGCCTATGTAGTCACGGAGAGCTACCTCACCAGTTCCTGTTCCCGGCTCAGAATTGTGATGTGGAACTACTTGCCCTGAGTTAGTTGAAGTTTGGCTGACCTGGACAGTGGGTGTTGGTAGTACTTGTACTTGGAGTGGAACTTGAGCAATTGTCGGCTGTTGATAAAAGTAAGAAGGTTTATTCACAAATGAGGGATTTGGTTGAGCAACTGGATTCCTGTATTGCTGTGCATTGTAAATTGGTTTTTGGCTCTGCAAAGGAGCTGATAATTGGCTTGCATAAGGTGCTCCTTGTAAATTTGCTCCTACTGGCCTCACTTGCGGACCGGTACCAACGTACTGCTGTGCCGGATTACCATACTGCTGTGCATTATACGATCTTGCATCAGGGATTTGATTTTTAATCAATGGACCTGGATATACACTTGGAACAGCCTGAACTGTTCCATTCTGAGACCTACCGTATAAAGGATCTGGATAGAAGTTGCCGTTTTTGTATACCATAGGAGAACCAACATTTTCAACTGTATACAGTGGTGATTGTGAAGGTATTTGATTTTGGTATGAATGTATATTATTACTTGCAGATGGAACAGTGCCTTGATTATGGACTACTGTTTGGCCTGGTGTACCATCGACTTCTATTGGTTCTGCACTTGCTCTATACAGAGCTTCCCGAATGGATTCAGAATTGTAACGCATCAAGGCTGCAGCGGGATCTTCGTTTGGCTGCAAAGTTATCTCCTTTAAACTGTCTTTGTAACCTTCTCTTAGCTTGTGCAAGGAAGACGCTGGTATGGTTTCGAAAGTTCCATAACTTGGGCTTCCACCGTATGAAACCTGACGCCTTGTTCGATGGCGCTTATTTAAAGATGGAGCATTCCGCCTGGAACGTCGTAGATTTGTATGACCTATTTGGGGAACGGATCTTTGAACATAATGCCTTGGTTGATAGGCATCAACCTCATAGTCTATATTATGGGATGTTTGGCTTAAACTACTCTTACTTGCTAACCTGTTGTTGTTTGCTGGTTGTTGTTCTGCTATTGTTCTTTCATATTGATTAGCATGTTCTTCGGTATTGGTGTCATCTTGTTGATTCTGCGGCATTCCACTTGGATAGGACAACATTTTGGTATCATCTACTTGCTGATGGGTTATAGGGTGAGTGTGAACAGGATCGGAATCTTGGAGCTGGTGTAGGGTCTAAAAAATCGTCGCCTGTTAATGATATGGAGGCATGTTGTGTAAGCACAACAAAATGAATGGATATTAGTACGATGAATGTGTGCGTTCTTGGACGGAAGGAATTACTTTGAGAAAAGGTAGGGATTACTGTGTGGGATGCAGGTGAAGATTTGTTTGTGAAGGGGTTGTCAACTTACCATTGGGTTTTCACCCATGTCAGCTGTGCGATATCCACCGCCGTAGCCACCACCATGACCACCTGAACCGTAGCTTCCACCATAGCCAGCACCGTGGCTGCCATAAGAGCTTCCACCATGACCGTAGCCTCCTGATCCATAACCGGCACTATGACCTCCTCCATAGCTAGAACCTCCTCCATAGCTTGAACCTCCACCATAACCACCGCCATGGCCATAACCACCACTATGCCCATAACCACCGCCATGGCCATAGTCACTGCCATGGCCATAACCTCCATGTCCTGAATCAGAGCTATAGATATTGTAGTTATGGGTCTCATAATGAGCTCCGTGGCTAGGTCTTGATTTTAACAAAGCTGCTCGGTCATGGGGATGAGAATAAGTGGAATGTTTTTTGATATTTACTCCAAATAGATTACCTTTTTTGAAGAATCGAGCGTTCTCTTCATTCTGTGGTCCCATCTCAGATACAATTGGATGTTGTTCGTCTTTGTTGCTTAAGCTTATTTCATGAGGAATGGTTAAGCCACTTTCACTTCTTTGTTCTGTTGTTGGGCTTCCGTTTTGAGTTTGGTCGAGAACTTGATGCAACATTTGACGAGGTTTAAGCTCGTCAAGAATTGCCGGGTCGACGGACATCCACTGCTGCTCCTGAACCCATTGCCTTGGCTCTTGTTGTGGTATGGCTTCTTGTTGAATCATCATTTGCTGCTGTTGGGGTTGTTCTTGGATCCATTGACGTGGCATTTGCTGCATCATTGTGTGCTGTTGCATGATGGGAATTTGCTGTTGCATTATTTGCTGTTGTTGTTGGATCATTGGAATTTGTTCTTGAATAGACTGACGTGGCTCTTGCTGGATTATTGGTTGTTGATGGACCATGGGCATTTGTGGAATCTGTTGTGGGATTTGAATCATTTGACGAGGTTCTTGTTGCATAATTACTCCCTGTTGCATGAAAGGTGTCTCTTGCATCATTAAATGCTGCTGTTGCTGCATTATTGGCTGTTGGAATCCTTGACGTGGCTCCTGTTCCATAATCGTTTGCATCTGAATCGGAGTCATTTGACGGAGTTGTTGTTGCTGATCTTGCATTTGCATAGTCCTCTCCTGCTGAGAAGCCCACTCCTGAAAATCTTTATGGTAGGCCGAATTTACTTGGTGGGGCAACTGATCGCCCAAGAACATCTGTCGTGGCATTGGCACAGGTATTTGTTCCTGCATCATAGTTGCTTGTCGTTTCACCGAAGGACGTGCTTCCATGTCAGCTTTGGGTACGAACTTCAAAATGATGGCATCTTTTCTGATGGTTTTCCAGTTCTTCCTTGCGTATTGCTCGAGCATCTTTTGGGTCTGTTCATCGTTAAGGGCTCTTTCGATCTCTTCCTTTGTTGTGATGGAATTGCTTCTGGGAAAAGGCATAGGGACAGGGAGTTCTTCAGGTTTAGTTTGTGAGTTGCGCTTAGGTGTCTTTGGTTTTTGAGTTTTTCTCATTACTTGGTATCCAGTTTGAGCTTGCTGATACTCCTGGAGAACAGCTGGATTCTGGGTATCTTCATTTATGAGCTGATATTGATGTTGTGAAGCTCTTGGTGCCTCCTGTTTAACTAGTTGCATAACACCATTCTTATCATAGGCAAACATAGGAGGATTTGGATTCGAAGATCCAAGAGGAATAATTTCTGGAATCTGTTCTTTAAGAGAAGAAACAAAGCTCCTTGATGGACTCTGTGTATTTGGTCTTACTCGAATTGAATCGATTTCAGATCCCTGACCTCCTTCACGATCGTATACGTCTAGACTCGGAAAAGCTCTTTGCAACCAGGGTTGAGTATACTGTGTATTGTGAAGTTGATGAAGGTTTTGTTGTTGTTGTTGTTGTTGTTGTTGGTGTTGCTGTGGACGTAATTGTTGGCGTTGTTGTGTTCGTTGTTTTGTCTGCTGTTTTTGTCTTTTGCTTGGAACTGGAACGATGGATGGATTTACTGCGATTCCTCTCTTTGCAAGTTCATTTTCGAATCCTGGAGGAGCAAGGAAATATGTGGCATCATCATCGTCTGTATTAACACCCATTGAACGCGATTCGGGATCAGATAAAACCAGCATCATTCGTGACTCTTCTTCCTCGAGTTGTGACCCCAAAAGGAACCACTTCTTCTTCCACCAATCTTCCTTGAAGATTTTGTCCCATTTCCACCAATCACCTGCCTTTTTTAAGCCAATTCCCTTCCAGATATTCCACCAACCGAATTTTGACAACCAAGATCCGACTTTTTTAATGGAACCCAATGAAAACTATGAAAAGATAAACAAAAATTTTAAAGGACATGAAAATAATAGGTAATGAAAAAAAATTGACTGAACTTACATTATCCTCTTCGATGGTGCTGCCAACGACAGGTTCTTCTCCACCACCGCCGCCGTCACCACCTTCTTCAGGCACAGCAGCAGGTTCGGCTGGTGTTTCTGCTCCTTCATCAGTAGGCTCAACTACTACTTCTGTTTCCTCAGCTGGTGCTTCTTCTACTGGCGCTTCTGCTTCCTGGGCCTTGGCTGCATGATTGAAAGCTACTGCTACTATCAGCGCAAGCAATAGGAACTTGGTTATCTTAAAGAAAATTTTATGGTAGTCTCGTATTCAATGCAAAATAAAAGAATCACAAAATCACTTACTCTTGCCATTTAGTTCAATTATTATAACTATCACTTCTTTGATTCCACCTGATCAAAAGGTAGAACTGTTCACGTTAACTGTCCCAACTTGAATGGCTCGAATGGCTCGATGGTCAATCAGAAAATAGTGTTCTCTAGTAGAACGTGTGGCCAAAACGCATTGTTTCGTGGTATGCAGAAATGCTTTCGAATGCAATTTTTGTCAGATTTGAATTTGGGTCTTTACGTGAAGAATTTTATGTTAACGCAGCACAACGGATTTATTCAATTAATTTTTTATGTTTTTCCATTGTGAAATTGGGTGTTTTGTAGTTCTTTGAATGGCCTCTTTTGGGCAGTTGTTTTAATTTTTTTTTTTTTTTTTTTTTTGGTTTGGTTTGGTTTGTTGGATCTATTTTGATGATGTAGACTATTTTTGATATCGTTTTGAACTTCAGCGAAGGTAATTACAATTATTGGTACATATACTATTCAGCTTTGTGTAATTGTTCCAAAGAGCTGTCGTCGACCTTTGTCTTTGTTCTAAGAGATTCTTGTTGATGCGAGATTAATTTACTGTCTTATGGGGTTTTGAATTGGACTATTGCATGCCAACAGAATGATTCATAATGCAATCGACAAGACAGACACAGATTCTTAGAAAGAAGATTTTATGGAACATGACACAGAGTAGGTATTGTAAAGACAAGAGTTGGCAAATATGCATTGTGGAAAAACGAAATAGCTGACGTTAATGAACCATCATAACAATATTGCAATTGGGACATTTAAGTTAATAAATCGGAACTGATTTATGTATGTTGTGGGAGTGCAATGAACTATCTGAAATATAGTTGGCTTTTTTAAGTAAAAAGCTACGAAATTGTTTGGGCGTCTTCCGCTTTATTTTATTTTTTTTTTTTTTTTTTTGGCTTAAATTCGTAAGTTCGGATTACCTTTTTGGATATTGTTTACTGCGCTGAAAAAATTCACAGCATTGACGTAAGCAGTAAAGCTTATCGATGTAATGTTAGTATTCTAGATAGAAAAATGTCTTGATAGTTTCATGGGTATGATTAAAACGATAATTACATACCTATTGGGTTTTGAGGGTGATTCATTCCGGAAAGGTTTGATTGAGGTGTTAAGTATAATTATTGTAGATATTTGGAATTTAAGTATAGTTAATCGGTTATTTCATGTTGCTATAATTATATCTTGTCAAATCGTACGCGTTGCTTACATATGACAAGGAATTAAGCAATATGGAGTGGCATAGTGCCAATAAAATCGCTCCATCTAAATGTTTGTAGGAATGTAGCGAAATGTATACTCATACCGCTTGTTTCTATAGCGATTGCAACTCTGGAGTCCGGAAATCGCATACAGTCTGCATTTATGTATGTATATCAAGGGAATTGTATAGAACACTAGCCTTACCCGGCGTACGTTGTTACGCCCATTCTCGAATTTTCTTCTTATTATTTCATTTACTCCTATTATGTTTATATACAAAAATTGAAAAATTCCTATGCTTCTTATATGAACGTAAAATTCCAAGCGATGATAAAATACCAACGCCATCTATCGGCAGGGGTCGGACCACTCTAAAACCTTTCTTAAGACTTGTATAATAAATTGCTTTCAGCACTCAAGGGGGTTGCGTGCATAGTTTTCGAGACTATAGCGTAAACGCACACAAATTTTGAATTTTATATTCCTTTACAAAAAAAGTCCCTGGCATAAGATCGTAGTAACGTTTTCTTAAGTTAGAATCTTAGGTGTAAGGAATCTTTCGAGTAATAATATGATGGAGGAATAAAATGCACTAGAGGCCTGACATTTTGTTCATTATAAGAGTTAAGACAAAGTGCCCTGCAGGGATGGAAATATTTACTTTCTTGGTGTTACAATTTCGAAAGCAGCTCGCTCCAGGCCCAACAAAACTAGCATACAAAAAATATTTTTTAGTTTCCATGCCAAATATATTACCTATTCAATTCAAAATATACGCAATTTGTATCGCATGATGATTCGAAAAAGGTAGTCATTTTTTATCATCAGTGTAACATTTTTCAAGAACAACAACATTTTTCGAAGTTTTTGGAAAATGAAAGCTTCTTTACTTTTCAGTTAGTATTATTTTCTTATATATGTACCTATCTAGATGATTTTTTTCCCAAAATGTTCTTTAATTTTCAAATTCGCAGAATTATACTAAGGACAACCAATTTTACTCCGCCGAAAGGTGTAGAAAAGACATGATAACATTTTTAAGGCTTTAATCTAATAAATAAAAAGATCAATAACGATTGATATTTAAGAAGGTGCATTTTCACATATATACACATCAGCTAGTATTACACGGTCATCAAAATGGGTCATCGCATTGGCATTCTGACGTCATAATGGCATAGTTATCTGTCCTAAAATCGTCTAGTCATATGATCGCCATCGTGGGATGCTGTCATCCTGTCATTGCACTGACGGCCACATATTTTTGGATCATCGCAATGACCATTTTCGATGACCTTGTAATCACCTCACCCTGTCATCGTTGATAGGACAAAAATACTGATTTTTACTTGCGATTATAGGAACCATAAGGCAAGTTATGCATTCGTAAAAAAAAAAATTTTTTTTTTGTACAATCAAACATAACATTACGATGATAGAGAAGCCTAAAAAAGTGGGTCCGACAATTCTGTCTGTCTGTCTGTCTGTCTGTCTGTCCGTCCGTCTGTATCGGCACCTAGAGCCTAAACGGCTGGACCGATTTGCTTCAAACTTGGTAGGTAGTATTATTATGACGTCCTACAGAGGGGTTTTTGGAATTAGCATTCTAGCTTTAAAACTAACGGTACCTGCCATACGATTTTTAGTGAAAAATCAATTTTTCCCAAAAACGACTCCTACGATTTTGATAAAACTTTCTGAATAGTGTTTTATGTGCAAGCTTTATGTTTTGGTTTCAATAGATTTTCCAGGAAAAGTCTTATAACGGTACCTCCCATAGGACCAGTTTTTTGAAATCCAATTTTCTCGTAAGCCACTTGACGGATATCGATGAAATTTTTAATGTAGAAGCTCTTTTATAAAAGAAATAATAAAAATTCTTAAATTTTTCAAAAAAATTTTTTTGAGTTTTTTAAAAAAGTTTCAAAAATTTTTTTTAATTTTTGTTTTTTCCAAAAACGGTTTAGTCTATATTTTTTTAATTTTATTTTTCTGATAAAAACTACAAAGTGCTAGAAGTTGGCATACTCAAAAAAAAAATTGGAATATATTTTCGAAAAGTTTTTCAAAAAAAACTGTTTTTTGAAAAAACTGGTCGAACGATTTTGAAATTTTTTTTTGTAAAAATTCAAAAAAGGAAAAGAAACCTAATGGCTTATTTCATTTTCTCCAAAAAACGTTTAAGGTATTGATTTTTAAGTGATTTATAAAATTTCATATGATTTTTTCAACGCTTTTTTCCCAAAATCTCAAGCACCCAAGACCATTTTAACACATTAGAGCAAGTCCGTACGACCCAGTCGTGCACTTTGTTTTATTTAACTTTTCAGTGCAAAATCAATGTCCCAACAATGGCACGGCAGGAATGTCTGCCGAAATTTCTAACAGGAATATCTGTTTCTAAATTAAGCACGTTATTTAAGGTAGTTCATTGCTGAGTTTGAAGCAGCTTCAGCTTAATATATTTTATAGAATTATAAGACATTATAATTGACCTTTCACACTTCCTGTGTTAAGACTTACTATAATAGGCATAAATGATCAGTCTTAGTCCTTTATTGCGTCAACAAACCTATATTATGTCAATGGCCGAAGACATTCTGCATTGTACGAGTATATACATTTTTATAGTAATTTCATGGAACATTTCATTTTAGTTCGGAACTTCGTCAATGGCGGCGCTAGTTGTCTTATCTACTTTACATTTTATGTCCTATATTGTTGTTTTTGCTTTCCATGGCAGTTTAGACAAAAACCACTCAAATAACTACTATCCAGTAATTGTTTGTGAACTTCGTCAATAGATGACGCACCAAACGTTCCTCTGATTAGTAATACATACTATAAATTATAAATACAATGCATTTTGTTGCTCACAAAAGTAAATTCGCCAATACCGTCTCCATCTCCTTCCTTCCAATATTAACACTCCAATCATTCCAACTGATTTAAACAAACTTTGAATTAATACACTTATGATGTAAAGTGTACCAAATAAAGTGCACGACTGGGTCGTACGAACTTGCTCTAATGTGTGAAAGTGGTCTTGGGGCTGGAAATTTTGAAAAAAAGTAAGGAAAAAATCATATGAAATTTTATTAATCATTTAAAAATCAATAGTTAAAAAGTTTTTTTTTTAAATGAAGTAAGCCATCAGATTTATTTTCCTTTTTTGAATTTTAAAGAATTTTTTTTCAAAATCGTTGGACCTACTTTTTCAAAAAACGGTTTTTTTTTTAAACTTCGAAAACATGTTCCAAATTTATTTTGAGTATGTCAACATCTTTCTTGCAGTTTAAAGTTCTTATCAGAAAACAAAAATTTTAAAAATTTTGAACAAACCGTTTTTGAAAAAACCAAAAATTAAAAAAAAAATCCAAAAACCCCTCTGTAGGACATGATAATCATACTATGTACCAAGTTCGAATCGAATCGGTCAAGCCGTTTAGGCTGTAAGTGCCGATACAGACAGACGGACAGACAGACAGAATTGTCGGACCCACTTTTTAAGGCGTCTCTATCATCGTAATGTTATGTTTGATTATTTTTTTTTTTTTACTAATGCATAACTTGTATTATAGATTAGTACCTATAAACGCAAGTAAAAAGTGGTTTTCGACACGACATGCCGTCCGGGTGTCGTTCTCGGCTCGAACTGGTACCTTTCAAGAAACTGTTTTTTCACTTTGAATTTCCTCGAAAATAGATCTAACGATCTTGATGAAACTCATAGTTTAATATATACATATATGACATTTTTGACAAAACTGCATTTGTGGTTTTGGCTTAATTTATCATAATGAAAATCAGGGTTTAACGGTTTTTGTTTCAAAAGGCCATAAGTTAGCAACGGCTGAATAGATTTTACTCAAATTTTTTTTCGGCTTAGTTCTTTGCCGTTTTCTATAAGATGGCAGTGCGGAGCTTCTTCAGTTACTCTTTTTTTTAAGGCACACACACTCAAAGGTTTTGGATAGCCCTTTTAATGATTAGCCACAGCGCAAGCGATAGGAAATAACGGAGGAAGGAAAAGGAGGTGTCGATGAACATTGGTCTTGAATGTTTGAAGATCAAAATGGCAAGGGAAAATTGTACAAGGTAATTTATTCCACATTCGTGTTGTACGGCTGACGAAGGAATCCCTGTATTTCACGCTACGTCCGAAATTGGGCTCAAGTGTAAACTGATGAGCGTTCCATAATGCTTCTCACTCATATCAATCTTAACGCTTTTTTCCGAACTCTGTCGAGCAGGTGTAAAAAAGTTTGAGAAGCACCTGCCCAGAGATGGGAGTTATACTCAAGTTTAGTTATGTTAAACGCTTTGTAAATTGTAGCCCGATATCTTTAAAGGAAGCCAAAGCGTCTTGGAGCGTTCTTGGCAATCTCAAGTATGTGGTCATTCCAACGAAGGCTGTCACTGATATGTTTAGCTTTAACGACAAAGGACAGCATTGAGTTTCCGACGCATTAAACTCCACACGATTTCTAATACCCCAATTCACACTGCTGTTTTAATCGGAGTTGATGAACTTGTCATACGGTATCTTTGTAATAATACGTCCGAAGGCGAAGGCCGTGAATTATCAAACGTATATGAAAAGCTGAGGGTTGAGTCGTCAGCAAAACAGTTTAATGAATTAGAAGTCACAGACAAGAGATCGTCTATAAAAATGAGAGTCGGAGACAGAACGGAGCCTTAGGGCACACCAGAATTTATTTTGTGGAGATCAGACTTGAAACAAGTTGTATTAGAACGGTCCAGAAGATAGTTTCTAATCCAACGAATAAGAGTATCATCGATACCAACTGCACGCATTTTCTATAAAACAGCTTCATGCCAAACTCTATCAAATGCCTTTGAAATAGCAAGCGCATTAATCCTGCTTTCCTCAAAGCAATGCAAGGATTTGTTTCACTGTTCGGTGAGATATGCCATCAGATCACCAGTGGAACGTGATGCATTGACATAAGCATCTGTCAACAAGCTAAGCTGTCAGCCGATACGCATAGACTAGAATAGACCAGAAGTCAGTTCATCATCACCTCTCATATCATCATCATCTATTCCCTTGAAGTAACTCACAATTAAATACATTATTATACTTCCATTTCTATACTTAAATTAAACTTAAAACCTATGAATTAAATCTATGAATATTATAACTAATTGAATGGTTTTATTCTGTGAAGACACAACAGAAATTGGCGACGAGAATTTTCTAGAATTCACGCAAAAGAAAAAAAAAAAAGAAAAAAAAAAAGACAGGTTTTGTATTCGGTAAAATAAAAAACGTGGTCACATGAGATATTAGAACTAAATTACTTAAAATATTTTTTTTATTATGGCGGAAGAAATCGAAAAGACATTAAAAGATATTATATCTAACCAAAATAAATTTTTTGAAAACTTAATACAGCGTTTGAGTGTTAAAACAGAAAATAATAAGGAGGAAACTAATGAAAATATAAAAAATGTGCCTCCATTTTATGCTTTTGACAAGGATAAAAATTCCTGGGAAACCTATCAGCAGCAGCTACAGCAGCATTTTTCAGCTTATGATGTTTCATGTGAAAATAAAAAACGAGCATATTTTTTATCTTGGCTAGGAGCTGAAACGTACGAGCTCTTAGGTAAATTGTATGGCTCCACGAATATAACACAGCAGCCATTTAAGGAATTAATTGAAAAGCTTTCCAGTTATTTCAAATCAAAAATTCATGTTTGTACATCCCGCTATAATTTTTTTAAGAGCCGAATGCAAAAAGACCAATCCTATGCGGAATGGATTGCAGAGTTAAGAGATTTAGCTAAGAATTGTGATTTTAAGTGTTCCAAGGATGACTGTTCGACAGAGTACATTGATGAGATGATTAGAGACTCTATAATATTGCACACGCCGCACGATGCAGTGCGTACAGCAGCGCTCCAGAAAACCAAACCAACTCTGGATGAAGTGAAGACCATTGCAGAGGCATTTGAAGCGACACAAAAATCCATGCTGGTGCTTAAAAGCGAGCGTGATCAAATGCTGGAGGTGAACCAGGTATCAAACTCATCGAGTCACAGCAGCCGTCAATTCACAAAGGGAGGAGGTCGAAGCAAGACCCGCAGCTTCAGCAAGAATAAACAGCAACAAAATCTCAACATTACAAATTCACAAAAGTCATGTTCAGGGTGTTTTTATCGTCACAGCAAAGCTAACTGCAAATTTGTGAACGCCGTTTGCAGAAAATGTAATAAAAAAGGCCACATTGCCCCTGAATGTTATCTTTATAACAGTAATAGTAATCGTACGTCTTCTTCCCATTACAATCGTAATAGTTCCGCTAATCATGATCATGTAAATAGCGTTATGGAAGAAAGTATTTTTTCTTTAGGCGATTTAATTGAAACTCATGGCAACAAATTATTTATGAATTTGCAAGTGAATGGAAGAGAAGTAAAATTCTTGCTCGACACAGGTGCTAGTAAGTCAATTGTTGGTTTGACTGGGTATAATGAAATTGATAGGCCTGAATATTTTGCAACAAATCGTCGAATGAAGTCGTATGGTGGGACGGAGGTGCCTTTGCTTGGTGAGGTGATGGTGGAGGTGAAATTTAATGGACTGTGCAAGCGATTGCCTTTGCTTATTACTAATTCGGTTCATGGTGACAACATATTAGGATGGAACTGGGCAGAAGCTTTTGGGATGCGTGTTGAATTCGATGGTGTTGGAGACGAAGATTTTTCGGAAAATGTGCAATCTATAGAACATATAAACGTTTCGGATGGTGATGTCAAAGCTTTGTGTGCTAGATTTGAACAATTATTTTCTCCAGCTTTAGGTCTCTGTAACTCAATTAAAGCAAAGTTATACCTAAAACCTAACGCAACGCCTAAGTTTTTTAAGGCCAGGCCAATTCCATTTGCTCAAATTGATGCCTTTAAAATGGAAGCAAAACGTTTCGAAGATGAGGGTATTTGGGAGAAAATTCGCTTCAGTGAGTGGGCAGCGCCTGTAGTGCTCGTGCCAAAGACCAATGGCCAACTACGAATCTGTGGAGATTTTAAGGTCACTATCAATCCACAGCTGGAGATAGATCAGCACCCGCTTCCACGACCTGAGGAGATGTTCGTCAAGTTAGCAAAAGGCCAACATTTTAGTAAACTCGACATGTCAGATGCTTACCTGCAGTTCGAGTTGGATGAAGATTCACAGCAGTACGTTGTAGTTAATACCGTTTTAGGGTTATATAAGTATTTGCGTCTTCCTTTTGGTGTAGCTGCCGCGCCTGCAATTTTTCAGCGAACCTTAGAAGCAATTTTAAAAGGTCTTTCGTGTGCTATATTCTTTGATGACATTCTCGTTACAGGTGCTACTACGCAGGAGCACATGTCCAACTTAGAAGCCGTTTTCAAACGCTTGCAGGAGCACGGTCTTAGAGTCAACCTTAAGAAGTGTGAATTTATGAAGCCAGAGGTGGAGTATTTGGGCCACGTAGTTAGTGCCAGAGGTGTGCAGCCATCAAGAAGTAAAGTAGAAGCTATTCAAAGATTGCCTCGCCCAAACAACATAAAGGAACTGCAATCCTTTATGGGTAAGATGAATTATTATAATAGCTTTATAAATAATTTTGCACAAATAGCTGGTCCTTTAAATGCACTCCGTAAGCAAAATGTGGTGTTTCGCTGGGAAGCTCCACAGGAGGAAGCATTTCAGAAACTTAAAACCCAAATAGAGAAAGCTACTGCATTAACACATTTCAAACCTGACTTGCCGATTATTTTAGCCACAGACGCATCATATTATGGACTAGGTGCTGTGATTTCGCACATCAATCCGGATGGTACAGAGCATCCTGTAGCACATGCCTCTAAAACTTTGAGTGAGTCACAATGTAACTACAGCCAAATTGAAAAGGAGGCCTTTTCAATAATTTTCGGAGTCACAAAGTTCCGTCAATATTTGTATGGTCGAAAATTTATCCTGTATACAGACCATAAGCCATTGCTAACATTATTTCATCCCAGTAAAAAGCTTCCCATGATGACAACAGGTCGTTTAACTCGTTGGGCTCTTATTTTAATGAGCTTCAATTATGAAATTCGTTACAAAACTTCAAGCCAAAACGCCAACGCTGATGCTTTGTCGCGCCTACCTATGGGGCCAGATCTCGATTTCGATGCCATGGAAGAGTCTTGCCAAGAACTCACTTCCGAAATTGAAGAGAAAGTGGAGAACTTTCCTGTAAATGCCCATGAGATAGCTAAAGAGACGCGTAAAGATGTTGTTCTTAAGAAGGTAAAGTTTTATGTACAAAATGGATGGCCAGAGAAATTGGTGGCCACGGAACAAAATATGCTGCCATTTTTTAATAGGAGAAATTCACTAACCATGCACAAAGGCGTTTTATTATTAAAAACGGATTATCTGCGAGTAATCGTTCCAAATAAGCTTCAAGTTCGAGTTCTTAAAATGCTGCACGATGGTCATTGGGGTATAGTCCGCACTAAGCAACTTGCTCGTCGGTATTGCTGGTGGCCGCACATTGATAATAGCATTGAGTACAATATAAAAAAGTGTTCCATTTGTCAATCATCAGCTGCCGACCCCCCAAAAAGTTTCATACATTGGCCGCAACCTGAAAAACCTTGGGAGCGAATTCATTTAGATTTCGCCGGGCCGTTTTTGAATCAAATGTGGTTGATTTGTATAGACGCCCTCTCAAGATTTCCATTCGTAGTCCCAATGAAGGAAGCAACTTCATCATCAACAATAAGAGCACTTTCGAAAGTTTTTGCACTGGAGGGATTAGCTGAAATCATAGTAACTGACAATGGGAGTCAATTTTCATCAAAAGAATTCGAGAATTTTTGTCGGTTTAATGGAATGCAACACTTACGCACAGCACCATTCCATCCAGCCTCAAATGGAGAAGCGGAGCGGTTTGTTCGCACGTTTAAGACAAATATGCGAAAAATATATGAGGAGGAAAAGTGCATCGAGATAGCAATCTCAAAATATCTGATGACGTATCGAACAACGCCAAATCCAATTACCGGAAAGTCACCTGCTGAGATTCTACATGGTCGCGAGCCACGTACTGTCCTATCACAAACAATGCCAAGCACCAAACCAGTTGTAAGCAGTCTATCTCGCCCTGCATTCGCGGTCAATCAAAATGTGTTTGCCCGCAACTATGCCAAAGGCCCCAAATGGATAAAAGGTGTTGTAATCTCGCAGCTGGGTGGGATTACATTCTTGGTGAGCACTTCCAGAGGCAATTGGAAACGTCATAAAAATCAATTACGTTCCAGAGCTGATACCATTGATGATAGTTTTAACACTGCAAGAATACTATCAAATGGTTTTCCAGCTACTGATCAAACACAAAATGATCAAATAGGTAAATCAAATATGTTAAATACAAAATCTATATCTTCCAGAGACATTCAAGCTGAAATACCAAACGAAGCGTATGTAGAGCGTCCAAGGTCAATTATAGTAGATGCTCCAGTTACACCTAGACATTCAAGTCGGATAAGAAAGCCGGTCGTACGGTTCCAGTGTTGATAGTCTTCAAGAATTGGTGGGAAGGAATGATGCATTGACATAAGCATCTGTCAACAAGCTAAGCTGTCAGCCGATACGCATAGACTAGAATAGACCAGAAGTCAGTTCATCATCACCTCTCATATCATCATCATCTATTCCCTTGAAGTAACTCACAATTAAATACATTATTATACTTCCATTTCTATACTTAAATTAAACTTAAAACCTATGAATTAAATCTATGAATATTATAACTAATTGAATGGTTTTATTCTGTGAAGACACAACAGAACGATTGCTGCGAAAGCCGTACTTTCGTCGGTCATTTAAAAGCTCCCGATCTTCGAGATATTTCTTGAGCTAACGATTTATTTTGAAACGGTAGCTCCCATACAACGAGCCACTCCATTTAAGCCAACATTTTTCGTTTTTTTCTGATTTTCTCAAAAACGGCTCCAACGATTTTTATGAAACTTTGAATGTTATTTACTTAGAGCATTTTCAAGAAAACTTCGTTTTTAGTTTTTGACTAGAAATACATATAACGGAAATCTGGTTTTAACGACTTTTGGACGTTGGCAACGGCTGTATCAAATTCACATTAGTTCCTTAAAGCTTCCTACTAGATGGCATTGTAATTTTTTCAGTTACTCTTTTTTAAACTGCGGCTCCTATACTACGAGCCACTAGGTTTTAGCCAATATTTTTTTCGTTTTTTTTTTTCTAATTTGCTTAAGAACGGCGCAACGACTCTTTTTTAATATCCATACTTAGAAAGCTTTCAAGAAACCCGCATTCTAAGTTTTTGGCAAAAAATGAAGAAACGGGCATCTGTATCCAAACAACTTTATTCCATAGTTGTTAGTTTGACGAAATAACGGGAAAATTAAGGTATTTTATAAAAATGTCAATATGCTCAAAATGGGGAACACTTCTTAAAAAAGAATTTGAGCTTCTTAGTTTATTTTATACATAAAAGTAAATATTTTTGCTCGAAAATTTTTGTATCATTGTGTTGTTGCTTGTTGCACCCACAGAGCAAGTAGGTACGTGTGACCGAGTCGTGCATTTTATTTAGTTCACTTCGCCAACCAACGATTGCAAGTCCCTTAAAAAAAACACATTCTCCGGACAAGTCATCTCAACAAGCAAGCAGATCATCAATAATTGACAACAGATCCAAACGAAAACATTTTTCTTTTTCAAATAATCATTGTTCCAATAAGAAAATAAAATGAAGTAAAAAAAAAAATTAAAATAAAAAAGAAGCGGGCTCAACCGGGATTTGAACCCGGGACCTCTCGCACCCAAAGCGAGAATCATACCCCTAGACCATTGAGCCTCTTGCAAGATGCATTTCAATGTTTTCATAAAAGTCCAAAATAAAAATTGTCTTATTTACTGCATTTCTACACTCTACATAGAAAATTAAATAAAGTATATTGTTATGTTCCACATATAACAACAAAATCATAATATAACAACTAAAACAAAAATATTTAGCTTCGTATCTTTGATACAAAACATATCGAAAAAAAAGAACTTAGGTACTTACAATAAAGAACAAACTTAAAACAGTTAATTCAAATAATATAAATTTTTTTGTTAGTGCCGCTTAAAATTCCTCCTTTGAGGTTGTCTTTTATACGGCCCTGGTTCAAAGCCAGCATTGAAATTGTTTGGTTCCGGGTTCCTATTCATTCCATATCGACCTCCAACATAGAAGCTTTGTTCATTTGATTGAAAACCATTGTTACTGCTGCAAAAGCAATCTCTGCCAAATGCCTGCCTTGCAAAGCTAAGCTCGTCGCTCATGGATGAATTGTTCTGCATTGGATGAGGAACTCCAGGAGGCGCATATCCCAATAAACCAGGTTTTGGAACTTGGTTTGCCAAGGATTGTGTCTGTTGCATCTGCGACATTGGAGCACGCAACTGTTTAAAATTAGGTTCTTCGATTATATTGCCATTTACGTCAACGAAAATTCCAACATTTCGCATCACTTCCAAAAGTACTCCTGCGCTTTCGATTTGAAATATATCAAAAATCTTTTGGGGCGAGGGATCCTTGTGGAAGAAATTCAGCGCCCGTACCAAGTCCGATACCGAATGATTAATTTGAATCTTAAGGTTAGACTTAAGTTCTTGGTACCATTGTGAACCTTGTACGTAACTGTACAGTATCCGACTGGCGTTGTAGCTCTGATCTGGGCAGTTGCTTTTGCTTTCACTGCTCGAGCGAAGACGTGGATCACAATGTGATATATTAGGTGGAAAAAAACTGTATTCCGCTTGGGGGAATACACCATGGTTCTGAAAAGTCTTATATTAACAGCTGAACTATAATTTATCATGATAACCTACCTTTTCTTTCCCTATATTTGTGCTATTTGAATTGTTAAGCTTATCCATAAATGTCGGTTTATTCACCTCAAATTCGGGCATGTAAATCTCATACAGCTACGATTAAAAGTTCTATATAATATGCTTCTATTAAAAATAAATTTACTTAATGTACCTTATATTCCATTGGAGGATATGTAAGACGCGCATCTATTTCCACAGCGGGCTGATAGTTGTCCAAGGTCTTTGTACGTCGCGGAAGCTGTGGACATGTTCCATCAGCTACAAAAGGAGTAGACTCATCTTCTGGTTGATCAGGGGATGCTGCAATAAATGTGATTTAAAATTAGTGAAAAATTAAATAAAAAATCTTATGTACCAATTTCTTTCGGAGGACTCTGGTTGTCGCTCTTCTCATCTGCATCCCAATCCTCCGATGAATTATCGCCTTCCATTTGATGATCTGAGTAAGACAAATAATATATGTTAATTGATTTCGATATTCTTAATGATTTGAAAATGAGTTCAAAGCATTCCATAATTTTATTTATTTATTTAAGAATGAGCGAAGTAGCAAAACATTTTCAAGTAGCCAAGGATCTCAAGTTTGTGAAAAATGCCAAAACAACTCAAAAGAGCTGCAATGCCAGGCACTTACTAATACGCGCCTTTGATAACAGAAGGAATATACAACTATTAGAGCAAGAAGAATTCACTAACTAGTTTTAGAAGCATATAATTAAGGCTATATACTGAGTGATACAGTCTGCTAAGATTAATAAAAGCAAGGAGATGGTTTTAGGACCGGCGAAGTCTCTTCCACTTAGTTAAGACAAAATTGTACAAAAGCGTAATCAATAGATGTATATTTATGCAGCATTTCCAGTTGCTTATTGTATTCCATCACCGAGTTGGGGGTTGAACTATACCCTCCTAAGTGTTTTGAACGCTTAGCCAAGGCTGCAAATAGAAATCGCGATACTCCTTCTGTTCCGGCAGATCCTTGGTGAGTAGAGGCTGCGGCACGTCTTCGTCTTTAGGGTCCCTGCCGGGCTTAGCATTGTCGATATTTTGTAAGCTGGCTTCAATCCAATCAATGGCAGGGAAATTGTTGTGCAGCTATATTTCCTTTCCTTGAAGTATTGATTCCTTACTGGAAACGTATGCCAGCTAAAATTTGTATGCGGCAAAGAGAGGAAGGCTGGGTATGCGTATTCGGCCGTTTGCTTCTACCTTGGCAAATGGTTGAATGCGCATATCTAAGGCTGCCAGGCCTTGAGTATTGTTGGTGCTCATCTGGAAGTGACCTCACGGTTGCGAGGATCCACCGGAAGCTTTATTCTGGTACCACGGGAGATAGTGCCCACCCAGGTGGCCGAGTCACCTGGGAGACTATCTATGAGGTAGGCCCCCTTGTGGGAGTATCGTGGTGGTTGTGGTTTACTCCATAGCGGAAGCATATGGCATTGGGTAATATTATCTACGGATTTTATTATTGGATGCAAGAGGTATTAGATAGACCTCGCCCCTCACCAAGGAGTGTGGACATGCCTCACCATGTTCCATAAAATTGGTACTATGATTCTACCGAGGGGTAGATCTTAGGGCTCTGGTCTAAGCCCAATTTGACTCTGAATGCGAGTAGGCTCGTCGTGAAATTAGGACTTAATTGTCAGGCGTTCACGTAAAGCTTATTTTCATTTTGTATTACATCACCGAGTATAAGATTTAGAAGAACAAAAAACTACTACCCAATTCAACCACTCAGAGTAAGACCAAGCTAAAAAAAATAGCTTAAGAACACCAAGACCATATGTACATTAATGGCTTTAACGGATCTCTTAGAATCCGGAGGCGATGTGAGTGTTGATGAGTCAGATATATTAAATCATTAACCAACTATTGAGTAAGCAGCTATATTTAATGACTGGACTATCAGCTTCATATGGTCCACATACAAAAACATTTGGCATTTGTGTTTGCAACATATGTTCATGCTATTAAAAAACATTTGTTTATTTGTCCCTCAGCTCTGATGACACATAAACTCTACTCATGAGACCTTTGTCGAAACATATGGATTCAAATTATTAAATTTTACACTGCCAATTCTTCTTTACGAAGAGGAAAGGCATTTTAAGAACTATTTGGTTCAGTCTTTATTGGCTTGTCCAAATGGGCGAATGTAAAACAATGCTTCAGCTCAGGTTTGATGCGAAAAGTAAGAACGAACTGCTGACCATTATCGAAGCAACCACGTTCTAATTTAAAAAATAAAATATTAACTTACCGTCATTTCTGGTGTTAGCCGGATACGAGTACTGCCTTTTTTGATTTTTCACAGGTGAAAAACGCTGCCTCGTCTCCCTAACAGGCGAAATAAATTTCCGGTGAAAAGGATTCATATTTCCTTTTTGTTTTGATTCATTTTGTTTATGGTGGTCAAAAGATCTCCTGGGTGGTGATGAATCTGTAAGATCTATCTCTGCAACAATATTTTTAGATGGTGGAGTATAACTTTCTTTGATTTCTTTGGGAGGTTCTTTTGGTAAAGGCGGAGGTGTGTTCGATCTTATATTTTCCCTCGGACTTCCTGCTGGCAGAGGTGGTGGAGTATAACCTCGTTCATTCTCTTTACAAACAAATTGTTGTATTAATTGTTGCGTTGGTGAAGATTGGCTTTGTTCTTCATTCTCCTGCAAATTGTTTGCTTCGATTTCTTCTTCAATCATCTTTTCAACAACCAACAAGTTTTCCGATGAGCTTTGTTCAATAAAAGCAACTTCAGTTTTGTTTTCAGAGTTCTTTTGGGATTCGTTTGAATTTGGGGTAACTTCAAGTTCTTGATTTTTCTCAACAGCAGTTTCTGGGCAAATTATTGTTTGAGATTCTACTTGAATTTCTTCCGAATCCATAACAATACTTTCGGAACCTAAGATTATTGTTTGAGATTCTTCTTGAATTCCTTCTGAATTCATAACGATACTTTCGGAACCTAATATTACTGTTTGAGATTCTTCTTGAATTCCTTCTGAATCCATAACAATACTTTTGGAACCTAAGATTATTGTTTGAGATTCTTCTTGAATTCCTTCTGAATCCATAACGATACTTTCGGAACCTAATATTGTTAAAAGATCTTCTTGCAGTCCTTCTGAATCCATAGGAACTTGTAGTTGGTTTTTATTTTCCTCGACAACAATATTATCGGAACCTAAGATTGTTAAAAGATCTTCTTTGAGTTCTTCCGAATGTGGAAAAACTTGAAATTCTGTTTGATTTGCTTCAACTTCAAGAGTTAGTAATTTTTCTGAGGAAGCTTCGGGATTGGAAACAGCTTCTAAATCTACTGTGCATGAAATTGATTGAAATACTTCAATATTTGAAAGAATTTGTCGTTTTTGACTGTCCTCGACAATAATTGACTCAGAAGCATTTAGACTCTCTGTTGAAATATCTTTTTCGATTGCAACTTCATCTTTAATTGTATTATCTGGTAGTTGTTGACTCTCCTCGACAACAATTGACTCAGAAGCATCTGGACTCTCTGTTGAAATGACTTTTTCAACTGCAACTTCATCTTCAAATGTATAATCTGGTAGTTTTTGACACTCCTCGACAATAATTGACTCAGAAGCATCTGGACTCCCTGTTGAAATGACTTTTTCGATTGCAACTTCATCTTCAAATGTATAATCTGGTAGTTTTTGACACTCCTCGACAATAATTGACTCAGAAGCATCTGGACTCTCTGTTGAAATGACTTTTTCAATTGCATCATCATCTTCAATTGAATTATCAGTGACATTAATTTCTTTCTCTACGTTTATGCTGCCATTAGATTCAGGACTTGTGCTTCCCAAAATGTCAATTTCAATATCACCGTCCTGTGGGGATTTATCCTTAAAAAAAAAATTGTTAAAATTTGTTTCGAATTTTTTGTTTTTCAAAAAAAAAATTTGGTACCTTATTTTCATTATCATCTAAGTAAGTTTCATCAATTACTAAGGGTCTTTCTTCTTCATCAAACCAATTTTGTTCACAAGTGTTCCCTTCGTTAAAGCAAACAATTTCAAAACTTGGTACTTGTTCCACTGGCACCTGCTTTTTAGTTGGTAACATATTTCTCATATCCGTATCCTGTCCATGCCCAGCAGCAAAACTCATTTGTAAAGCTTCGATTTGAATTGCATGAATACCTATTGAATTCAACTGAGCTAGTGTCAAGTTGAATAGATCAGTTTCTTTGGTGATTCCAAGTTTCTGTAAACCATTGAGCTGATCTTCAGTAAGAAAACAAAATTTTTCCTTTAACGTATTAAAAAATGTTGTCGATTCATTTGGCGAGGTAGAGACATCTATTGATTCTCTTTCAGATGTTGCGAGATCATCTTGTACCTGTTGTAGTTTTTGAATAATTTCATTTTCGGTCACTTTGGAGCAAAGATCAACAAACTCTTGGCCCAAAACATCCATTGGGGCAGTGTGTATGTGCCGAGTAAGAATTTTAAGCATTTCTGAAGATAATACACCACCATGAGATAACTTGCATCCTGTTTCAGAAATTTCATCTTCACATTTTAGCCCCAGGTAATAGTATTTACATGGGAATTCTGAATGCATGTACTCACACTTGGATCGTTTGGCACAGGCGTTTTGGAGATAAAACTTACATAGTTGTGGAAGTTTTTCTCGATCATCTTGTGGAGGTAGACTTCTGTCTTTAGACTAAAAATTAAATTGAACAAAGTTGGGAATTATTTATTATATTTTATTATTTTAGGCATGAACCTACGATTGACTTGTCCCGTTCGTCAGACGATCTTCTCTTTTCTTTAACTATCTTCTTTGGCGTTGTTCGCTTACTGCGTCGCTTTCCTGAAGTTTTCCTTTTTTTCGGTGGTGTGGTGTCAACTGATATGCTATCACAATCTTGTTGTGGAGATTTTCTTCTATAACTACGTCGTAAAGTAACAGGCGGACTTGCACCGCGCACACAAAGCATTTCATCTTCATCAATGTAATCGATTTCGATTTGTTCGTCATTTGAGTAATTCTGTATAAAAAAGGTTTAGTTCAAAAACAAAAAACACTTTGTACCTATTTAAACGTACTTTTTTTGAATTTTTGGTTTTTGCCTTTTTCTTTTGTTTTGGTTTTTTGGGATCTGAAACTATTAAAATGTGTATTAATTTAATAATATAATTTAAAATAATATTTTTTGAGCCCTGAAGTAACCCCTATTCGCTGTAAAGCTTTTTTTAAACCTCAACTCGCACTGCGACGAGGTTGGGAGCGGACAAACAAATTAAACAGATTAAACAAAATTGAAACTTTTAATTTTATGAAGATTTTGAATGAAACAACAACTTATGTGCTGGAGTTATTTCTATTTTACAGGAACACATTTTAAAAGAACACAGCCGAAAGTTATGAGATTGATTTTGCGAACCGTAAAATTTAATTTTTTGTTGGTCCAAGTGGGGCGATAAAAAGAAAAATCAAAACATTGAAAATCAAAGTTTTGCAACAACTTTTGGGGTTCTCGAGAAACCTTGGGACAACCCTGAGTAAAGTTTAAAAACTAAAGTTTAAGTTGCGACATGAATCAAGATCATAGGAATGGCGAAATGTCTGGAAAGCATTAATTATGTTTGTGGAGGACACTTGATTCCAAGCATATAATATGAAGAATAGGAAGGGTGTCCCCTCATTCGCCATAGACAATATCGGATATGACTCTTTGGTATATTCTTAGAAAAAGTGTATGGGCATATCTCCAAGATTTAAAAAAAAGGCTTACTCGGGGGTACTTTCACCTTTGTTAACAAACATTTTTCAATTGAATACTAATGGTCGGAACTTGGTTTCTATGACTTTATTTTCACAATTTTTTTTTGCAAACTTTAAGTACCTACCTACCTACCAAAATATTAAAAAACAACCTACCTATTCCCACTTTCAATTATTTTCGTTGTCTGAAGTTTCCCCCTTTAAAAAAATATATTGTAGGTATGATGGCATACCTAGGTCTGGCATATAGAACATAAATATACATATTATATTCGTTTAAAGGGAGAAACCCCAGAATAAGGAAATTATTTGAGTGTTCAAAAACTGACGATGTCCCGGAATAGGTGCCAGTGCCACCTTTATTAATAAAAAGAAATTTAAAAAAATGTCGTGTTACAAATGAAGGAAAATAAGTTAACCGCAAATCGGAGATTGCAACGGGAATCTATTCCCGATTACCAAACAAAATCGCTCTCATTAGCTTTGTTTGTTGAACTTTACCCAGGGTCGCCCCAGGTTTTCTTAACAACTCCAAGAGTTGTCAAAAAAACTTGGGTTTTCTCGTTCTCAAAAAATGCATTAGAGCTGCTGTTTGTATATTTTTCACAACGCACAAAATCAAAAGTTTCCAATTTGCTTTATTTGTTCAATTTACTTATATCAAAATAAATGCTTGCATTTCTTTTACTTTTTTTCCAAAAAATACAAGAAATGCTTGACGTCACTTCAACAGCTGATTCTCTACCTCAACTCGCCCCAGCTAAATACCAAGATCAGGGTGACGCGCCGTCAGGGCGACCACAGGTTTCAAAAAACAGAGAATTTTCTTTTGAGGGCGAGTCGAGGTATGTATTTAAAAAAACGAGTTGTGGCAACCCCAGGGTGACTTCAGGGCTCAACAAACATTGAACAACGAACATTGAAGAAAACCAAATCGACTTTGGTTGGCAACTTGTTCAATGTCCATTGAAAATAAACATTGGTCGTGTGGAGGCAGCTGGAGGCATGTAGCCAATGCACGAACCATAGCTTGTTTCATAACCAATGTATGCATTAAAAAAACAGACGCAAATAGCTACTAAAAAAAAAAAAACAATACATATTTTTTAACATCGTGATCATGTCTCACCCGAAACTGCAGATTCAGCTAGCTTTTCATTGTTTTCGCATTCATCTACTTTTTGAACTTCGTTTTCTAAAACCGAATCATTAACGGCACTTCCTATTAGCTCTGGCGAAGCAGACGAATCATCTCTTTCGTCGATCTCTCCGTCTTCAAGACGTACTGTCTGCAATTCAGTGTCCGCCATGTTTTTTTATGCCATTTATTTGTCTCCTTACCAAGCTTTATAAACTTAATTTGTTTTCAAAATACTTCGTGTTTTCAAAAACAATGGATCATCGCCATAAATTCGTGTTTAATACCAGAATATTTGTGTTTTTCAAGTAGTGTACATAAAAGGCGACTCTTATCCACTTTTTTGTTTGTTTATTATTTAAGTGGTGTTTGCAAACAGCAAAATTAAATTATTATTTCTTAAAATCGATTTACGGCTACGCAAATCACAACTATTATTTTTATTAGAAGTTCGAGACGTTCGTTCAGAATCAGAATCCAACGGATTTTGGCCCAAGAACAAGTGTTCCTCTCTTTTGTTTTGTTTTGTACATATTTTTATTGCATTCCCTCTTATTTTGTAAGTCCAGGGCTGTCGACGTATACTTTAACGAAATGAGTGGGTCGGTCAGTCCACCTTAATACTACGTTTTCATTAGGGCAAAAAATGTAACTTCGTAGCAAATTTTCAAATTCGACTTCATTTCCCATACAAAATCGAATTTCAAATTTTTTATTTGGACGAAATTGAGAATGCAAATCATGTGGAAACAAATAAAACGGAACTAAATTGAAAACGATCGAACAGATATTTTCAAAAATGTTAATTTGGAAATAAAATGTAACGCAACGTCAAAAGTAAACAAAAAAAATGCAAGGCAACGGCATAAGTAAACAAAACAAAGTAAAAGTTTTGAAATAAAATCCAGTGTAAAGGGCAGTAGTAAGCAAAACAAAACAAAACAAAAAGGAAGAATGAAAAGGTTGTAAGAAAGAAATAGAAGGAAGATAGCTTGGTGTCAAGCCAAATGCGCAGACCGAGATGAAAACACTTTTTTAGCAAATTTCCAAATAATCTTATTTAAGCCCTTATGAAAAAAACATAGTAGGTATAACGTGTTTTTAAAATAAAAACAGTCATTGACTTCTAAGCATTATTGAAAATTCTGGGTGTCATCCGAAGAACCAAGTAAATGAAATGACTTATGTTTACTGCTTTTTATAGCTCGTACTGCCGTCCAAAAAGATTACAGCTTTGTTTAAGGTCTCCTTACGTTGTGTGATGAGAAAAAATAACAAGGCTTCATGTGCGCCATAAGAGTCCAAAAATTGTTTTTTAATTTCAAAAAAATAATATTAGGAATAGGCGTTTTTCTTTTTTCATTCAGAAAATAGCTCTGAACAGAGTTCGAGTAGGACATATCGAGCTCGCTCTGAACATCTTCTGAACGTATTAAGTTCAGAGTGCTCTATGAAACGAATTTAAGCACGCTGTTATTTTTGTTTTCTCATACCATTTGAAAAACCTAAAAAAATTTTTTTACATGTACAATACCTTCGTCAGCTACTTTAATTTTTTAAATTATTTACTTCTTTTTATCAGTTGAATTGTTTGATAGCGTCTTACTTTTGACGTTTTTATTTTTGTTCAGCTTTAAGCTCAGTCTGCCCCATTAACTGATTTGGAGCTCGTAGAGCGCAGTCTGAAAACAATCTAAAGGAGAAAAGAAATATGAATTCTATGCTCTGAACTCTCTGAAGCAAAAAAGAAAAACTAATTTTTTTTCTGCAGCTCAGGCTCTGCTGTGAATCAAAAAAGAAAAATGTTTAATGTTATAAGCTTTCAGTAATGGATCACTTATCGAGAATACAAATTTCACTTACTGGCCTCGTCTTCAGCCTGTACCTAATCTATAGCCTGCAAAACAACCGTTTCTTTTCATTGTATTTATGTTCGAAGTAAAAACTTCCAAAGCGAAGTGGTGCTAAAATTCAACGAAACATTTAGCAACAGCAAACAAGAAATAGATTATGTGCATGTTCAGAATATAACCTGCGAGATAATGAGAAGAAATAGAGTTTGGTATATACACTGTTTCCAATATATTATATAAGTAGCCATTTTCACGAAGCGGCATTTAATTCCGTCACAGTTTAATTTTAGGTCGGCAGCCCTGTAACTCATTCCCATTTCATATATTCTATTTTCCATACCATTCCAATACATTTCTATTTAATGGGGCAGTTACATGATTAAACAAGCTCTTCTTAGCCCGTGGCCACATGAGTTTATTTTTATTATTCTGAGAAAATGAGCAATTTACTGCCGGGCAGGGCACAATGAGAGCATCGCTGAAGCTAAGAAAGTAAAATGTCAAAAAAGTAGATCACTGAAGCAGAATGCACGAATAAAAGTATTATATACCACACAATGATAGCACTCAACTCACACAAAAATATTGTTGTGCATAGTTTGTGGTTTTTTCTTTTGAAATGTCAAAAATGCATTGCAACACGTTCGTGAAGTTGAGCTGAGTCAACATTTCAACCGTAACACTCGTCTTGCTAGGAACGCTCATCAGCTTACACTTGAGCCCAATTTCGGACGTACCGTCAAATATAGGGATTCATTCTTTAGCCGAACAACACGAATATGGAATGAATTACCTGGCACAATTTTCCCTTGCCATTTCGATCTTCAAACATTCAAAACCAACGTTCATCGACACCTCTTTTCCCTTCCTCCCTAATTTCCTATCGCCCGCGCTGTGACTAATCATTAAAAGGGCTATAACAAACCCCTTGAGGGCGAGCGCTTTATAAAAGAAACGCACTTCAGCTTCTTTCTGTGCTTCAGCTGCAAAAATCTCACTCATTTAAATGCTTCTCTCCAAAATAATATTGATAATATTAATAACCCCTTGAGAGTGCAATTTCATTGTAAACAAAAACAAAATCCACTATTATTTTATTATAATTATTTCAGAATAGATTAGATAAGAAGAAATCAAACGAAAACTGCCAAAATTAGCTTTGTCGAAATTTCTTAAACACCGCTTGGCAGTAGTATGGAACTGCACTTCAGCGGAACGACGCGGCGTTGTTTGGTAGACTACCAAATATGCCGTTTACTGTCGCTGAAGTGCACATCCGCTGCAGCGTAACTGCGATGCAATCCCACCATAACCGCGGAAACAAATGCAAGTCAGAACCAAATGAAACGCGGTGCCTACTGTTAATGTTCTTACGAAAGAGTTCGGAGGAATCCCTTAACAAAACAACGTAAACAAATCGAACGAAACAGAATCATATCCAACATCAAACGTCATAGGCACAATTTATGAATTTCTTGCAACTTCTCAATTCTCAAATGATATTGGCTGCTTTAGCACCCATTGTTGCGATAAATGGGTACTAGGTGAAGATTCTATCTTCAAATTGTTTTGTTTATAAGCTGTGTACGAAATTCATTTTTGAGGCACTAGAGGGCAACGTAGTCAAAGGACATCAATGCTACTTGTCGATTTAACAGTTTGAGAGCGTTACAAAAAAATATTGATTCTGGTTTGTGTACTTGATACGACTATGATATTTTTGTAAAAAAAATTATAACTCACAGTATTTTTTTCATAAGATGTTCCATTAAGTAGTATCTTTGTTTATTATTTCTCGTTCTTGCTTCGGCAGAACATATACTAAAATTGGAACGATACAGAGAAGATTAGCATGGCCCCTGCGCAAGGATGACACGCAAAATCGTGAAGCGTTCCACATTTTTTCGCAGAAATTTCCGGAAAATTTAATTTTGTCTAACAGATACCTATTTGGGTATTTTTAATTTTTGGAAATGTTAAAAAAAAAAAATTGACAGCCACAGACAACGTGAAATACATACCTACATCTACTGATGCGGAAAAGAAAAATGTTGATACCTACTCTTCCAAAAAAAAAAAGATTCTCATGTATACAAGTAATACAATCAAATACAAGACTGCAGAACCTATTCATACATCAAAGCCTTGGCACTGTACGATGAGGATGAAATATCTAAAGCATTAAAGGAGAACAGAGAACACCCGATTCGACACTATCATGTAATACATTCCTTTATACCCGATAGTTATTTTCAGTAAGATTAAAAATGTTCAAAAATCAAATAATTTGTTTAACTAATTTTTATTGTTCTTAAAATAAAAATTAAAATAGTCAGCTTACGCCAGCTACTCGCTATCAACAATTTTAATCACTCCATTCCCATTTGTTCGTTGAATTCCTCCTCAGTGATTTTCTTGTTCTTCAGCCTCTTGAACAAGCGTATATCGTTAGCCAGTTCCTGTAGATCGGCTTCAGTAAATTTCTGCTTCTTTTTCTTTGGCTCTGCATCTGCAGAGGCTTTCTTTAACTTCCTTTTAGCACGTCTCAGTTCTTTTTTCGATTTGGCATCGTCTTTAGCTTTCTTTGACTGTTCCCAAGATTCGGTGCGTTTATGAAATTTCTTCTTGCCGGGCCATTCTCCAGTTTCTTCGTAGGTTTTGAGTTTCACCTGGTGTACTTGCTCCTTCTGCTGATTTTTGTAAGTCAACTTATTGATGTCGATACTGAATTTCGGTACGACAAAATTGTCTGCAGTGGAATTTTTAAGTTCGGGCATTCGTGGCATTTGAAGAAGGCCATAGCTAGTGGCTACTTTGCCCAAGTCAAGGTCTTTTAAGCGCAGAATGGCATTGCACTCGTGTTTGCTGTAGGCACGTATGTGAGACACAAACGCTCGCACTCCTTTGTCATAACATCCTCTGTCGGCTGCTTGGAGTTTATGAATACGATTTAGTATGGATTCAAAGCCCGTGGTAGCTTCAAGCTCAATTGGTAATAGTTCCACTTTTTGATTGATTTTCAAAAAGTTTACATATGCATCTTCGGTAGGCAAGAGAAAGACTAAAGCATTACCTTCCGTTCCTTGACGAGCTGTTCGGCCAACACGATGGACAAAACTGGAGGCACTCGCTGGTGGATCCCACTGAACAACCCAATCTATTTCTGGTACGTCTAAGCCTCGCGCCAGAACATCTGTACAAAGGAGGATTGCCTTTTCTGCCGATCGAAACTTTTCCACAACTATCTTTCGCTTGCCTTTCATTTTGCCATGAAGGCCAAGGATTACAGATTTTTTCAAAAACTGTGGAAGTATTTCCATCCAGTATTCGACGCAAGCGCAAGTAGGGAAGAATAACATGATTTTGTCGTCGCGATGTTGTCTGAGGAACTCCAGCAACTCCACAAATTTCATTTCTGGTTCTACGAGTTTGTAAAAATTTTTAAGAAGCACTGGAGTGCTGATGGTGGATTTCTCTTTAACAGACACCAACACGGGATTTCTGAGACCCGCACGTATAAGGTGCGTCACTTCTGTGGTTTGAGTAGCAGAGAAGAGACCAGTTCGCCTCTGCCGAGGAAGATAGCTGAGAATGACATTGATGGTTGCTTTAAATCCAAGATCCAAAAGGCGGTCGGCTTCATCGAGAACAAGGAATTCCTTAAAGGATGCAAAAAATTTAAAGAAAACGATTTTAGCACCACCATCAAACAAATTTCATCTCACCAAACTTTTAACCCTTCCAGCAAGATTTAGTTCTCCTTTTCGTTCAAATAAGTCTTCTAAGCGTCCTGGAGTACACACAAGAATGCAAGGACCTCCTTTTTTGATTCCAGCAATATCGTCTTCGATGTTATTCCCACCCACTAATAATTTTTGCTTTAAAAAGGCAAGCTGTGGATGCAAAAGAAACTGTCCCATAACCTCGGATATTTGGAAAGCTAATTCTCTTGTAGGAGATACAATTAAAGCTCCGATTTCAGTGGGTTTCCATGGTTCATCAGCTTGTCGTCGTAAAAGTATTTCTAAAAGGGGCACAACAAATGCGAGTGTTTTCCCGGAGCCAGTTACTGCTTCGGCGGAGACATCTTTACGTGCTATCAACAGGGGAATTGTCGCCGTCTTTTAGGAACAATACAATAATGACTAGGATGTAAGTTAGTGTTATTTTGTTGCATACTTGAACTGGAGTCATAAGATCGAACCCAAGGTCCTTTATTACTTCCAAAACTGGCTCAGATAGAGGTTTTTCAAGATCAGTCCACTTTTTACGAGACATTTTGCTTGTTTACTTTGCTTTTTTTATTTTGAAGTTTTGTGTTTTGACGTTTAAGCACATGTGTGTAATTCCTTCCATCTTTCCAGGGGAAGAAAAATTCTGTGGAATAGAATAATGTCGTTTTCAGTTGATCGAATTTTGAATTTTCATAAATTTACCACATGCATTTATACCACAGACCAATACAGACCACCAACTCGTACTCTTCTTGCCTGAAACACATTCGAAATTTTCCTATCTGTGAATACACGTATATCTCTGGCTGTGCATTTTGTGATGGCATCCACTCTTTCGTATGCCATTTATTTTTTGGTGTATTTGCTAAATGGGTTTAAAAGGCAAGGGAGAGCGTCACACTCTCAAAATAAATGGCATATCAGCTGATTTTCGGTTCGTATGCAAAAAGAGAGACCGTACAGTGAGTTGGCGGTCTGTATCTTATTGGTCCGTTGTTCTGGGTACGATCCATGATTCCACCTTAGTTCTTTTCCGGGGATCTGCCTCTTGCGAGGAAGTGACAAATCCTCCAAGAGCGATCGATAAATACGGGCCTAAATCATGTCATGGAAAGTGCTTCTCTGTTACCCGGACGCCACACATGCCAGCTACTGGCAAGACAGTTGTAATACACTCACATTTTCCATTCACACACAACAACAACAACAAAGATATAGATATCGGTCAATTAATACATGTAGTAACTTGCTTGCCAGTAGCTTTAATGTGTGGCATCAGGGTTAGCGGTTCGGACTCGGCGCTAAACTGTAGGTCCCCAAAATATCCTGCAGAATATCAACGCACAAATAGGAATGGTTGAGAGTGTAAGTCACAGGCTACAACCCCACTTACGATGACTCAATTCATTGCCATCTACTGGCAAGCAAGTTACTACACTAGACAGAAACGCCCAACTGTTGCTATATAAACTATGCTTTACCTATAAACTGTACTATGGAGAGTACTATGTCGAAATCAGTGGATACTAGAGCTACTATTTTCAGAGTGTACCAGCTAATAAAAATGAAGTTTTGAGGTACTAGAGCGCAGCACAGTCAAACGCGACCTTTTGAGTCTTGATATTTAATATACAGTAGGCCCAACTCAGAAGTTCAATTGATATTCTTCTATTATGACGAAAGTATCGCGAAATATTCGCAAATAGAAATAAGTATACTTATGCATGGAACGCTTTCCATTGGAATACCAGTTGCATTTATGAACGCATTTTACTCTGACACTTGTCAGCTGACGTTCAAAGCGTTTATTTTTTTAAATTCAAAATTAGAAATTGAGGTATTGAAGAACGCAAAAATGTTTTCTAGTGCCGAATTCGTCGAAGAATGGAATCAAATATTTTCTTTCAAAATAAAGGAAACCGATTTGGCGAAACCAACTGAGACTTTTGTTTTCAATGCTCTTATAAACTATTTAAAAATGTTTAATTTCGATACGGCCCCCATGATTCAAGTAATATCTTAAATTTTGTTCCTTGACAATTTACATGGAAACGTTCTTTCTTCATTTATTTTTTTAGATGAAAAATAGCGAGAATTTAACTGAAAGACGAGGATTCCTTGTTCGATTCTGTAACTACATCGATCACATTTACAAAATTTCAGATAAATCTAATTGTTTCTTTTACTACGACTTGAAACATCCTGGTAAGTACAGTCAATACCGAAGAAAGAACCAATTTAGAAAATTCATCTTCCAGCCCCCAAAAAAACTGTTCACATGCTGAATCACTTGTTAAATTATTTGTTCTACTTCAACATGTTCAAAGAATCTATTGTTCCACCGGTGAGTGCGAAAATTCGTCAAAGACAACAACTCATTGATACGATTCAAAAAGAAAAATTCGAGCATGAAAAAATAAATATTAGAGCGAAAATTGTAAGTATTTGGTTTTTGAAACGAAATTCTAAGCTTTATGGTACTCTTTTCTGATCCATGAAGATCAAAGATACTATCGAAAAATATCGTACACTGGCTCCTCAAAGAGTTTCTGAACTCAATGAATTGCTTACCTCTGAAGCCACTCAAAAAGACATCTTGGCTGACTTGGATGAGCAATTAAATGAATGCAATAGTGTGTTGAAAACATTGCGCGAAGAAGAGGCGCGTCTTACAATTGAAATTGTCTCCCAAGAGGAAGTAGATCGCTTACTTTCGTTCGTATTGATTTGATTTAAACAATAAATGGCCCAATATAAAGTTTTTCTTTCTATCATAGAACAAAAAATACCCTTATCAGTGCAATTGCTGAACAAGATACTTTTGAGAGTACCACCTATGCAAAGAAACAAGAGCGCTCTGCCACTCTAGCTAAGCTGCAAAGCATCATGTCCAGCATCGACAATGCCATGGACTTGAATCCACCATCAGCCTTACAGTCCCACAAGTAAGTATCTTGATTCTCGATTTGATTCGAACAAAATTTTGAAGTTTGAATAACCCACACAGGGAATGCGTTAGAAAGTACAAAGAACTGGAATCCAAATTCGACGAAATCAATCAAAAGAAATCAAAATTAGAAGTGATTTATGCGAAACATGTCGAAGACTTAAAAAAATTACAAAAAGATTGCAATTTCAAAGGCAATTTTCTCAAAGAAATCAAGGCTGCCGGGGAGAAGAAAATTGAGGATATGAAAACGTTAGAAATTATTTTTAAAAACAGCATTTGGTTTTGTGATTTTAATGAAATTACTTGTTTTTAGGTTGTCTGAATTAAATGAAGCTTCTATTTGTGAGTTGGAACACGAGTTGGACAGTACCGAAAAGCAACTAGCAGAAGAAAAGGATGTTACGGAATACATATTGGAAAGCACTACTTCCTTAGTTCGAGCCACAGTAAACAATTGCGGAGGAAGTTAGGCAGCAGAAAAGTGAGAATATTAGTTCATACTATTTCTTTTGATGTTTTGAAATTGTTAATAATTAATTATTATTTTATTGCTGGAGTTTCAATGGCTCTTTTTATATCCAGTTGTATGTCTTGCGAAATTCTGATTGGGGCACTCGTCAATCGGTCAATGTGAAAGGAATTCCTCAAGTTTATTCCAATGAAGTTTAAAATCTTGGCATGATCCTGAATTCTAATCAAACGCACCACAAAATCTTAGTGGGTAAGCAGAAGCCTATGTTAGGTTTTTGGGCTGGTGGAAGAAAACTTGTTTTAGTTCACCACTCTCGAGTCTATTTAGACTCATATTGGTAAACCCATCTAAGGGGTTTACCAATTCCTCATTTTATTATACTCGTTTTCGCGCTCCTTGTGGAGTTTCGGTTATTGGACTCTACGACAATTATTGGATATTCTCCAAAAAAGCGCCTTCCGGGTGTTCTTATTCTTAAGTTGCAGACGCTTCGTCAGCAGAAAGAGGATAATATTCTCATATTCGTCCTCGCCGTTGCGTTGCCAGATCTACAGATGTCATTCCGACGAAGATCTGTTAGCACAAGTACATTACTGTAGATTTGTTCAATATTTGACAGGTTTAGCTTTTCTTGCAATCTCACGTGGCACTTCTTTTGAGATCAAATACAAGGGTTTCACTGTGACCTGGACTTAACATTGTGCTGGGAGGCACAGCCTTGCTTTCAATAGAAATGGTGATATCATCTCGTGGCATTTGTAACATCGATTCTACTCTCTGCTTTCGTTACTGCTTGGAATACACTGCTTGAGTTGAGTAATCTAGAAAAGTTGCTAATTTCCAAAGACGTCTATAAGAAATGGTAGTCAGAACTACTATTGCACATGATTTGATATGGCTTCTTGAATATAGGCAAGCAGACCACGAACCTAAAGTGCCGATGGTTTTCAAGATGAACTCTGCTTTCGAAGTCCTCTTCTTATACATAAAAGATTCAGGGTCGGTTGGCTAAGAGCAGATAATCATCTGAATGAATTGACACAAAGGTGTACAAAAGCAAAATTAGCGTGAAACTACTTTCAACCAAATTTAAAGCTTAAAGTTTAAAATTTAATTTTTCATACAACTTAATTTGTTTTTATTATAATGATTGCAAATTATTTAAAAATACAAATCTTTAAAAGTAATCATCTATTTAAACTGAATTAACTAAAAAAAGCAGCAAACATAGTTTTGTATGAATCATGAACACATAATGAATAAAATACGTTTAATTAAATTAATATTCCTTAAAAATAAAATAACATACAAAATATATAATTGAAGGGCAATACAATAACAGTTCATCCTCAAACAAAAGATCACTCTGGTTTGAACCATCGAAAATTGAAGAATCGACCATCAACCGGGTCCACCGAACTTAGAGTCACGACTTCTCAGAAAGGGTGGGGCTCGTGAAATTGTGTACAACTCCAGCTTTGTTGTATCCCATTCACACATGTTTGGTTTCAGCAAAATCAGACGATTTGTCATACTTAAAATGAACGATGGCCTTCTCCGCCAAAAATTTAACATTCACGATTATTTTGTGTGCTACTCAAAGAAAAGAGCCTACAAAAATAAATTGAGGAACTCAAAACGATTTGAAGGAGGCCATTACTGCGAAAACCAGCCGCATACCTCGGGACATGTTGGGAGAGAATCTCGGAGCATCTATACTAGAAGTGCAGAAATAAGAACGGGGAGTCTACTTCTAAAAAAAAGGAGATGTCACACCCCATGAGCTCCAGAAAGCAGATCCCAAGTTAGCAGCCTTTATTTCGTTGCCGCTTTTCGAATGTTTGGGAATGAAAAGACGGAGTAATCAAAAATCTACCGAAAAATGTAGGAAGCAAGAGGCACGGTTTAAGGGTTAAAACCAAAAAGAAATCGTATACACACCAGATGGAACACAGCAGGTTGTGAGACAGGAGACAATAGTGGAGGTCACTCAGTTTAACTATCTGGGAAGTAATTTGTCACATTATAATGGAACATATTTAGACGTCAGCAATGCAACAAATAAAGGGTAGTGCGTTCGGAATCCTTTCTCTAATTAGAATCCTACGTGAAATCTGTGCCGCTACTAACAGCTAAACTATAAGCTTTTGTTAACTGTTGCTTTCTTTACATCTTAGAGATCCGGTTACGAAGAACCATATCCAACAACGAGTTGTGGATTTGAAATGAACAATGAGAACTGGATGTTGACATCAGTCAGAGAAAGTGGCGCTGGATTGGGTATGTATGACCCAATGACCTGAGTTAACCTGCAGACAGCAGAGCAAAGCAGTTCTTTGAATAGAATCCTCTAGGTAAAGGCGGGTTTTTAGACCAAGAACAACACCATCGAGGTTGACGAAGCTGGGTGCCAGAATTATGTAAAATCGTCGTCAAAGCTGAGTTATCGTGCTGCAAACAGAAAGAAATTAAGGAATCTGCAAGAGATACACTAAGCTCCAAGATCAGTTGAAGCTTCTGGAAACCAAAATAGAGAATTCAAAAAAAACCGTTTTAAAAGTTTAGTCGTATAGACTTTGCTGTTGTTATACGCCTTTTTGAATAGAATGGTCGTTCTTGAATCCAATGAGTCATTTTTGCTACAAAAACTATAGTATTTTCATAAGGCTGTTAAATCTGTCTCAAACGCTGCCTAGTGGCCGCTGCTGTCTTCACAGTATATTATACATTTGCTTTTTAGCAAACCACCAGATAGGGCACCACAGTCAAACGCCACGATGGGAGTACTAAAGCTTCTATTCATATAAAATGGTGATATTTTGTAGTCCTTCTAACGTGGTCTCCTCATTATTGTGAAATGCGTGAAATGCATCTACTTTGTGGTCATTTTATTTAACAGAAAACCTAAATTTTTTTATTTATCAAAACACTTAATAAGTTTACGTCTCTAAAGTCTATTCTACTCATGTCTCTGTTGATGAATATTACGGTTATACTCCCGAGTGAAACCATTCCCACAAAACTTACACTTGAAAGGTTTTTCATCGTTGTGTGTAAAAATATGCTGTTGAAGAAGGTACTTATGAGCATACTGCTTTGAGCACAATTCGCAAACATATGTATGACAAGCGTTATGACCTAACATGTGCCTTTTGAGATTTGAAAGCCACAAAAATGATCGATCACACTTTTTGCACTGATGTTTCTTAGGATCGGTGTGATAACGTAAATGCCTGTTTAAATTTAATTTCTTTTTGAAGCACTGTTCACAGTAGGGACATTTTAGTAGATTTTCCGCTTTGTGGGTAATCAAGTGTTGTTGGAGACTACCAAGCATAGAAAAACCTGCAAAGTGAAGAAGGAATCTTATTAGGAGGTTTACTCGTAGTATAAATTTTTTTATTTGCAACTCACTCTTATTGCAATGTTGACATATGTGTCTAGTTTTGTTACAGGATTTTGGAGCCTCCTCAGTTGGGGTAATATTTACACTTGGTGCAGAATGTACGCGCAAATGATTTTTGAGACGACATGGTCTGGGGAAACCTGTAAATTAAACGTATTAGTTAAGATAAATTGTATAATTAAGCAAATTTCATTAATTTCCTGGTAAACATAAATTAAGTCGACTGCCAGGTAATAGACAAGCTAAAAAAGGAGGCGTTTCCTACGAGCGTTTAGGAAAGCTAGATAAAGGAGATAAAAGGAGACACTGTTGCACATTGGTTTTGAATACCTGACAAACCAGACAAAGCATTCTACTTTCGTGTCGTGTGGCTAGAGGATTTGTACTCTATGCAATAAAATAAGATGAGGTAAGAAACACAACGACGATATTTAAGCAAAACAAACTTTCTAAAGCGTATCCAGGAGCACGAACCCAGATATAAGAATTAGAACCAAACTTTGGGCGAATATATGCCTTCAAGAAGGTGATATTAATTACACATACATACCATATTATTTATCAGAGTTTCCATGACCTTGGAAGGAAGATACGTAAGTGGAATTGGTAATGGGATGAAGATTAGACAATTGCTGTTTTCAATCCAATCGGAGACTTGTAAATTAAGAGAGAAGAGATGGAAAAGCTTACTCGATGGTTTTTCACATCGCCATTTTTAAGAACTCTTGCAAACGTACGAGTAAAAAAGAAAAAAACCATTTAGTAGAGGAATAAAGCTAAGTTCCAAATGCGGATAGCAACACGCCTACTGCTACTTGGAAATTAAAAGTGCAGTTCCATCGTACTTTCGTCACCGTAGTTTTTTTTCCAATGCTGCCGCTTTCACGTCTACGGGTTTTTTTGTTGTTATTGAATTTGTATACTGAATGGACACAGGTGCATTCGTCATCGGATAGGATGTTGGGTGGTGTGTGGCTTTTTAGTTTTTTTTTTTTCTACAAACTTCCCAGAGTAGCCTCCGTTAAGAGATCTAATTGAAGCCTAGCAGAATGAATATGAAATCATGGTAGGAGGAACATATTCGGTGCTGAAAATTTGGGAGGAACATTTCTGCAGGCTGTTGAACGGGGAAACCATCCTGATAATTGCTGCCAGTCAGAATGATCGATGCGACTAGAAAGATTATGGATAAACCAACACACCACTTGATCCAACGAAGCTGCTGGAGCGGATAGTCGAGTTCTACAAGCATACACAAACTTATTTGAGCAATTCGGCTAGATAAAAGTATGATCGGGGAGCACTTTTTGCCCAATCCACAAGCATTGAGCTCCTTTGAACTTTACCAACTAGGTTGTATAGTCTCTTAAATGTTGCGAATGAAATCTTGTCAATATTTTTGTGTGTACGCCAAAAACCTTTCACCAACCATCTAATCGACTTCTATCAGAATGGTTTCAGTGCGCCAGAATACTCAACCATTGATTAAATTTTTACACTCAGACAGATCTTAGAAAAGACCCAGAAATTCCATCTAATTGTTGACTTTGAGTCCGAAATGACAGCTAACGGGTTAAGAGAAGACTATAAGCTGTGGTTCAACCGCTTCAATATCCTTCTTCAGGCTAACTTCATCACCATCGGAAAAGAATTTTAAAGTTGGAGAGCATTTACAATAGCTTATTCAGACCAGAACATAATATTCGATTCAGTATGTATCGATGGAGTGTGGAGAGAAAGGTTCAATGTAAAACCCGCCCGTCGAGTCTTCAATTTTGAGGGAAAATGCACCAGAGAAAGATCTCACCTGAAGTGGCCATACCAAGTTGAGAGTTATCTACACCAGCTTGGAGGGTGTAATTGCAGGCAACTAGCCAATAAATAGAGATGGTCGGACAAATTCCAATTCAGTTAACTAGTTTAAGCTATTTTGGAGCAAAAAAGTATCATTATAGGTATTTCAAACTCACTCTTGTCGCAGTAGGGACACATGTGCCTTTTCCTTTTGCGATATTGTTCCGATTTGTTGAGTTTACTGGGTTTGCTGGGTTCGCTTACTTGACAGTTTTCTAAATGTTTGTACAACTCCGTTTCCTCTGCAAAACCAGCTCCACAAGAACCACAATGACGAATATTGACGCCAACGGGTATTGCAGCTGATGGAAATGGTTGTTCGACAGTGTGATCTGGATCTTCGCTCAATTCAACTATCGAATATTGAACTGTGTAATGTTCTTGATGTTCATTATCAACTGGGCGGTTTGTGCTTGAGTTACTAGCGGAAGGTGACACATGCACAATACCTTTCCGACGCAATCGCATACGTGGTTCAGTGGGTTCTTCTTTAATTCTTTTATCAGTTATTTCCAAAGCAGGTTCTTGCATCGAAATCTGTGGTTCATTACATGTTGTTCCCGATTCTACTTTTATCTGCATTACAACCTCAGGCTGCTCTTTCCTTTTATCAAGCAGATTTCTTAGAAATTCGAGGGACTTGTTACATTTCATTTTAAATGTATAGCAGCGCCTGATGTCCAGCAAGCATTGATGACATACGTTCGGGGGCAATTCATCTGCTGTTGCTTGGAGCTAGGAAACATCATTAGATTCCACTATAATTATTGGGGAAAAATTAAAAGCTATTACCGATGTGTCCAAAATGTATTCCAGCATTTCAGCAACTCTATTTTCGTCGCCATCGTATATTGACAAAAGGTTTCCATTTTCGTCTAGGCATGTTCGACAGATTTTATTGACTTCATTTAACATTTTGGCAATTTTTCTAACTTAAAATAATTTTGATCATAGTTTGAATTTTAAATAATTTAATTATTTAACTTTTTAGTGTTATATTTATCATTTATGTTTTATACATAGGTATTTTTCGTTAAAGATTCAACAAATATCAAAAAGTCAAGTGCAATTTGCAAGTGCAACCAAAGCACAACCAACCACGTCAACGTCAAAACTTTGTTTTTCAACAGGGTGATCAATTTTTGTTTATACGTCAAATTATGGAGTTGGTAATTTGCGACAGCACATTTTAAAAGAAACGATCCAACAATTCATAATGCAATTTTGATTGGTCAAGTCAGAGCAATTTTTTGCTCCGAAAGCGAAATTTTGATTTCCATTCAACAGAGCACTCTTTTTTTTGCTCTCAGAGCGAAATCTGAAATCTCATTTCAAACGAGATTTAACACCACACTCCACACACCACAAAACTTTTAGACATTTCTCGAACAGCGGTTTTTTAAGTTTTTTTTGCCATTGCAAAAAGAACACACACAATTACATAAAAAAGGTAAATCTCATTTTGGTTTACATTGGGCTAGAAAAATCTTAAATCTGAGAGAAAAACTGATTACCAATTAAAATCGCCAATAGTAATATTTATGTACTTGCTAAAGCCGAAAATAGATGTACATACTCTCCGAAAAATTGTATGCTTATCTGACAAAAATTATTTGGGCCGTGAGTATTCGTATGCACCAGTGTCACCAGAAAGACATCGTACAGTCACTGCAACCCGACAAATCCGGGTTGGACTGTCCCAAAGAGCATGTGTAAGTTACTTTTACTTCACGCGCAATTCTGCACTTCTGTTTTGGCCATAAACTTATCAACAATTTTCAACGTAGACAAAAAAAAACTGAAGCCGTTCTGCAACAATAGTCTTATAAGGTTTTCCCACCGAGCCGAAAACCCGGTTTTCAGCTAAAAGTTTACGAAAACCTGAAAATCATTCACACCGGACTTTTCAAGTTTTCGTTTGACATTTCACTTCATTTTTACAACTATCAAATTTTAAACCCAATTTCAACTCAGTTACAACCCAATCTCAGCCAATTTCAACCCAGTGACAACCCAATTTCAGCGATATTTCAACCCAATTTGAACCCAAATTCAACAAAGTTTCAACCAATTTTAGCCGAAAGTCGCATTAAAAGAACAAAAATAATGTCTTGAAATCATAATTTAAAAAAACTGCGTTTACATGCGACAATGCTACCTTCTTTATAACAGTTTGTCGACGTTACGTTTCGCACCGATACGTTTTAATTGTTTATAGAAGCATTGAATTTATTTACATTTTGTTGATTATTAGCTAAACTACTTGTTCCTAAATTCTAAAAATTGTTCCTAAATTTACTGGAGTTGCCCCCAATCGATTGATACCATAAAAAGCCACTTTTGTGACTATGTGCTGCTAAGTATATGTGAAAGAACGTCCTGAATACAGCCACAGATGTAAACCAATGACTTGAATGCAGCCACAAATTTGACAATCAAACAGAACTTATGAATTTACATTTTATATAGCCGTCTCGTACTTGCCGTAGTTTGCACTCTTCTTCGTTGTCATTCTCAATTGGGCCATGCCAAATGCGCTTTGTTTTGAGTTTCATTATTCATTCTTTGTCCAGCGATCGTGAAGTGCAAACTGCGGTAAGTAAAATATAATTTCTTGTATTTAATGAAATGAAATATTAATGTTCTTTATATTCAGAAATAAAATACCTATTACCATACATACCTACGTACATACGTACTACTACATACTACTTTAACGCAATTAATCTTGCTGGTATTATTTTCGAGCTTCACCATCGTAGACAAGGGACAGCGTTTTATTTCGCAATTTAATAGTTTTGCCGTAGACTAAATTGCGTTTGATTGCCGCCATTTTGAGACAGCCTGCCGGCTGCATTTTGAATTTGTATTGACGACCAGGTGTGGTCGTTGCCGCCACTGATATTTTTGCGAGTTGTATCTTGTCGTTGTGAGGTTCTATTGCCGCCGCCATGATACACCGAACACCACAACCAAAAAACTCTCGTTCCAACACGACAGAACCACAAGCCAATGTGAATGAAGAGGACGCCAACCGGACAGATGGGAACGCAGCCGATGCTCATGCCGTAGCATTACCATCTACTTCTTCACAGAGTCCTGCTCTTGCTGATGTCCACGCCGCCACATCACCTACTGGTTCTTTACCAGGTGTTCCTCTGGCTGATGTCCAAGTCGCCACATCTCCAGCTGGTTCCATACCTGGTGCCGCTCTGGCCGATGTACATGCCGCCGCATCATCATCTGGTTCCTTTCCTGCCGCTCCTCTTGCCGATGCCAATGTCGCCGTATCAACATTTGAAGAGCTGGAAGTAGCCAATGCCAATGCCACCATGTCATTGCCTGGTTTCTCACAAGGGATTCCAGAGGCCAATGCCATTGCCACTACATCGTTTCCTTGTGCTTATCGTTGTGTCGGTGTACAAAATGCCAATTTTAATGCCGCCACATTGCCATATGGGTCTTTGCATAGGAGTTTAGAGTACAATGCCAACGCCGCCGCATTGCCCCTCTTTTCCTCGAGTACCTCTGCAATGGCCAATGCTAACATCACCACATCGGCATCTCACATTGTTCCTGCAACATGCATAACGACAGCTGCCATGCAAACCGCAGCGCAACAACAAGGCATTTTAGCAGAAATGCAGAGAAAACTCAACGCCTTTGAGTTTGAACTGAGAGACACCCAGATTAAATTGGGTGAAAGTGATTTGCAGTGTCGGTCTCTAAAAGAAGTACTGCAAAATGGACGGGTACACGCCATTTCTTCTGCAACAGCTGCACAGTGGACGCCACAATTACCAACTGTCTCAAACGTGCCCGTTCAGCCAACAGAATTGTTTGCCAATTCGTCATTGCCGTCATACAATTTTGGTGTTCCATTGCCTGGAAACACTAATCATGTCACATTCACAAGCGTTCCCACCAACCTTAGATCGCAGCCATCACCAACCGGACAGTGGTTTTCGCCACATCCTCAAGCACCGCACACCACTCCGAATTTTACTGGAAGCTTCAGTAACGCATCACGGCAACAATTTACTGCGCCTAGGAAACTTCAGGATTTGCCTGAATTCAGCGGTGATCCAGAAGACTGGCCAATGTTTTCAGCAGCGTATGTCGAGTCAACTGCAGCTTACAACTACAGTAACCTTGAAAACAGTATGCGCCTCCAAAAATCATTGAAAGGTGATGCGAGAAATGTGGTGCGGTGTATGATGATTCATGCCGATAACGTGAACTTGGTGATGGATCAACTTCAGACTAGTTTTGGCCGCCCTGAGCAGTTGATAGACAGCCAGCTTCAGCTTGTTCAGCAAATAGCTTCAATTTCTGAATCTTGCGTGGAAAGGATGATTCCGTTTGCAGTAAAGGCAAGAAATCTTGCTGTGTTTTTGTCATCCATCAATGGCCATCATCATTTAGCCAACCCAACCTTACTAAGGGAGCTTGTGTCAAAGCTTCCGATGAGCCAGAGGATTGGTTGGGCTGGATATGCAACACAGATACAGCCGTATCCAACTGTAGTCGATTTCAGCAATTGGTTGAGTGGAGCTGCAAATCTTATTTCGCTGGTGCAGGACTCTAAGAATGCCAAGAGTCATACATCAGTGGAAACAAAACGTCGTTTAGTTCTTCACACCAGCGAAGATCAGCCAGCAGACCAATCGAAGTGTCCAATCTGTCAGTGCCCTCACAGAATAGTTGACTGCAAACGTTTTTTAGAAAGCAGCGTAAATGAAAGGTGGAATCAAGTTAAAAGATGTCGATTGTGCTTTACATGCTTGCGAGTGGGGCATGTTCTTAGGAAGTGTCGCCACCGCCAAAAGTCTTGTGGCTTGGACGGATGCCAAAGAAGTCACCACCAGTTATTGCATGAGCCAAGACCGCCTGTCTCTAAGAGTATACATATGCCACGTCTACAACAACATAAAGCCAACGAATCAAGAGAAGCTGTTCTAAGCTGTACAGCCAGTTCAGTAAAAAACAGCAAGCTGCTTTTCCGAGTACTGCCTGTTACTCTGTATGGACACTCGAAGAGGGTCGAAACGTATGCTCTTATGGATGAAGGTTCCTCAATAACGATGATGGATAGCGGTCTGATTGAGGAACTAGGTTTGGATGGCCACCGACGCAAGTTGGATCTCAAATGGCTTGGAGGAAGAGCGGCCCAAGAAAATGCAACTATGGTCAGTCTAAACATCAGCGGAGCACATCTAAAGAAAAAACATTTGCTTCGCAATGTGTATGCTGTCGCTAACCTTCAACTGCCGATGCAAAGCCTCGATGAGAGTGATATACAAGGAGATAATAGATGCTTCAAAAAGTTGCCAGCGCTCCCATATAATGCCGTTACACCACAGATACTCATTGGTTTAGACCATTGTCACCTAGGTCTGCCAAGTGAGGCATTCGCTCTTCAAGAAGGTGGTCCATTCGCTGCGAACACGGAACTAGGTTGGGTAGTATTTGGCCCAACAAAGGGAAGCATGCCATTGGAGACTCAATGTCTTCTAGTCAAAACAAATGAAGACGCCCTTCACGAGTTGGTAGCTGATTATTTCCGGACTGAAAGTTTTGGGGTGCGGCCAGCACCAGTGGTGGAAACCGAAGAAGATATGCGCGCTCGAAGTATTTTGGAGTCAACTACAGTCGAGGTCAACGGAAGATACCAAACTGGACTTCTTTGGAAGAGTGACAATATTGAACTTCCTGAATCCTATGCTATGGCGAAGAGAAGGCTCTGTGGGATTGAGCGTAAGATGAAGAAAGATGATACATTTGCCGCCGCCTATAATGGTATCATCAGCACGTACGTCACCAAGGGATATGCCCGAAAACTGCAGCCAGCAGAAGCAGTAAAAACTGATCCTAGGACTTGGTACCTTCCACACTTTGCCGTGGTAAATCCCAACAAGCCGAAGAAACTTCGTCTGGTGTTTGATGCTGCTGCCGCAGTTAATGGAATTTCATTAAATTCATGCTTGCTAAAGGGACCACAACAATACCAACCGATGCCATCAGTATTAGCTAATTTTCGAGTGGGAGCCGTTGCCGTGTGCGGTGACATACGTGAAATGTTCCACCAAGTGCTGATACGACCAGAGGATAGGAGCTCACAAAGATTTCTATGGCGATGTGGTATTGAAGATGCTACACCTGATATTTACGAGATGCTTGTCATGACATTTGGTGCTGCTTGTTCGCCTTGCGCAGCTCAACATGTTAAAACAATCAACGCCTTGAAGCATCGTGACAAATATGCCAGAGCCGTGAAGTCTATTGTACAGCACCATTATGTGGATGACTTCGTGGATAGCTTCGAATCAGTGGCTGAAGCTATCAGTGTATCCAAGCAAGTTCGTGAGATTCACAAAGGAGCTGGGTTTGAGCTACGTAGTTTTAGTTCAAACTCACCAGAAGTGTTACGTGCTTTGGAGAACGGAGCAGAATCTGCAATGATTGTTATTGCTGATGACCCACCGATTGATGGAAGCTTAGCCACGGAAAAGGTGCTGGGTATGTTTTGGCAACCCTTTACTGACACCTTTCGATATCAGCTGAAGTTTCACCGAGTTGACCAGGATATAATTGCTGGAAAAAGATGCCCCAGCAAAAGAGAGCTTCTGAGTGTCATTATGTCTGTGTTTGACCCACTCGGGTTCTTGGCGAATTTCTTGATCACTGCCAAGCTATTGATGCGTGAGGTTTGGAGATGTGATCTGCTATGGGATGAACCATTACCCAGTAACATCTATGCAGCCTGGATTAAGTGGTGTCAGAAGCTGAGCAAAACTGTAGAGGTCCAGATACGACGGTGTTACTTTCTGAATGGAATGCCAAGACAGCTCCAGCTTCACATATTTGTCGACGCGAGTGAGGAGGCATTTGCTGCCGTTGCATATTGGAGGTGTGAAGGGTCTGAACAAGAAGCAGACCTCGCATTTGTGTGTGCCAAGACCAAGTGTGCACCATTGAAACCAATGACTGTTCCTCGCCTCGAGCTCCAGGCTGCCGTTCTGGGAACACGCTTAATGCAGACTGTTATTGAGGAACATACCACTCTGGATGTCAGCCGATGTGTTTTGTGGACTGACTCAAAAACAGTCATAAAGTGGATTGGATCACAAAACCGCCGCTATAAGCCATTCGTAGCGCACAGGATAGCAGAAATACTCGCTGCAACTGAGGTATCCAATTGGAGATGGATACCTACCCAGGACAACGTTGCCGATGAAGCCACTCGATCAAATCGCCAGATCGATTTCAGCCCTTTATCCAGGTGGTTGATTGGACCAAGCTTTCTCAAGGAAAGCGAACACATGTGGCCAACCAGCTCTGCCGATGCTTGCCACCACGATGATGAAGATGAAGAACTGCGCCCAAAGTTCTCACTACTTGCCGTAAGTTGTAGCTTTATTGAAATCTCTAAGTTTTCGTCTCTTTTAAAGCTCAAAAGAACAATTGCATATGTGATACGATATACTCGCCGTCTGTACCACCTCATCAAACACTCTGATCACAATGCCGAGCAAGCCGACCCTCTCCAACAAATCGTTGACGGGTTAACAGTTAAAGAGCTCCATGCAGCCGAACTTGTCTTATGTCGCCAAGCACAATCCGAAGTATATGCCGCCGATATAAGCCGGATAAAAGTTGGTGAATGCCTGGACAAGGGAAGCTCTTTGTATAACCTCCTGCCTTACATCGATGAGAACGGTGTCTTACGCGTCAGTGGTCGAATTGACGCAGCTAGTTGGCTTCCATACGACGCAAGACGACCGATTATACCTCCGCCTAATCATGCCTTTACAGAACTAGTCGTGACACATTATCATGCTGAGATGAAACATCAAAACGTCGAGGCTGCCATTTGTGAAGTTCGTCGTCTGTATTGGATTCCACGCCTTCGACAAGTCATGCGTAAGATGATCTCAAGATGCTGCCTATGCAAGATAAATAGAGCCAAGCCAGCTGCACCATTGATGGGACCTCTGCCAGAGGATCGTTTGACACCGTTTTTGAGACCATTTACCTACACCGGCCTTGACTATTTCGGACCCATCACAGTTACTATTGGTCGTCGAACAGAGAAAAGATGGGTGGCATTGTTTACATGCCTCGTTGTTCGAGCTATTCACTTGGAAGTTGCTTATGACTTGTCCACAGATGCGTGTATTCTAACTATTCGCAACTTTATAAATCGCCGAGGAGTTCCTATTCGTATACGCAGCGATAATGGAAAGAATTTCGTTGGAGCAGATCAGCAAGCGAAACGTTTCAGCGAGGTATTCGATAGTAACAGAATCCAGGATGAGCTGTCAGCCAAAGGTGTGAAATGGATCTTCAACTGCCCCAGTAACCCATCTGAAGGAGGTGTCTGGGAACGCATGGTTCAGTGCGTGAAGAAAGTACTTCGGCTAACCTTAAAGGAAGTCTCACCTCGAGAGTATACGTTGCAGTGCCTGATCATCGAAGCGGAAAATGTTGTAAATTCACGACCTCTTACGCACTTGCCAGTTTCCGTTGACCAGGAAGAGCCACTGACACCGAACCACTTTCTTCTGGGAACTGCAAACACCGCCCAAACACCAGTTAGAAGTGAACCATTCAGGAAGCTGTGTAGCCTTGGGAAACAATGGCGTATTGCCCGCCAGCTCAGAGACCGATTCTGGAAACGTTGGATTTCAGAATACTTACCAACTTTAACACGCAGAGCCAAGTGGTGCCAAAAGACCGAACCGCTGAAAGAAGGAGACCTGGTATTTATTTGTGACCCCAATCTACCTAGGAAGCAGTGGTGCCGAGGAAGAGTTGTGAGAATTTATGAGGGTGCAGATGGTGTGGTGGGAAGAGCCGATGTAAATACGAAGACAGGAGTACTACAACGACCAGTTTCTAAGTTGGCCGTTCTTAGCGTTGAGAGTGAATCGGGTTGATTCACGGGGGAGGGGATGTGAAAGAACGTCCTGAATACAGCCACAGATGTAAACCAATGACTTGAATGCAGCCACAAATTTGACAATCAAACAGAACTTATGAATTTACATTTTATATAGCCGTCTCGTACTTGCCGTAGTTTGCACTCTTCTTCGTTGTCATTCTCAATTGGGCCATGCCAAATGCGCTTTGTTTTGAGTTTCATTATTCATTCTTTGTCCAGCGATCGTGAAGTGCAAACTGCGGTAAGTAAAATATAATTTCTTGTATTTAATGAAATGAAATATTAATGTTCTTTATATTCAGAAATAAAATACCTATTACCATACATACCTACGTACATACGTACTACTACATACTACTTTAACGCAATTAATCTTGCTGGTATTATTTTCGAGCTTCACCATCGTAGACAAGGGACAGTATACACCAAATTTAAATTGTTAATAACTTTTAAACTAATTGTTCCTAAATTCTAAAAATGGTTTCCTAAATCATTCCCAAATTATAGAACAAAAAAAATTAGAAATCGATTATATAGTGCAGAGTGGTTGGTCTTTTCCGACAAAAGTACCTGATTTTATTAAACAAATCGTCAAAAATAATTGGCGATGAAATGTACTTTGACTACATTGTCAAAATATGCTGTGCTTTGATTAATTTAAGTTCATCTATAATATATATATTAAAAAGGCAACAAAAGCAAAATAAGATCAAAGAAAGAAAAGTTCATACAAAATAAACATAAACTGATCAACTAAAAAAAATGTTTATTAAATATAATTTATGTTGAGAAAAACCAGTGATTTAATTTGTGAATACAGGGGTGGAATCGGCTAAGGTGATTTGTGATATGTGATAGTCACAATATACAAATTTCGTCTGGCTAAGGTGATTGTCACATGTGACAATCACATTTTTGTGACTTTTTCTTGTGACAGCTATTTAGGTGTCACTTGCATACAAAAATAATAATAAATAAAAAATAAACCTCTGACGCTGACTTATAAAACAAAATTATTTGCTTTTGCTGTCAAAGATTTGTCAAAGATCTATACTAATGTTGTTTTCGATTGGGAGAAATTAGTTTCTCTTCATGATTAAAGTAAAAATAAAAACAATACAAAAAAAAACAAATGAACATTTTTTTAATTGAGATATTTTTCTGAAACGCGTATATGTTGTGAGCAATCACGTGAAGTGACAACTAAATTAATCTTTTCTAAATAAATACATAATTGTCACGTCCCTTAATGTAAATTATATATTAAAATTGTTCGAATTGTTTAATTTGAAATACAAAATATATAGAAACTGTGACGTTCGTATATATAAAAAGCAGAAGAAGTAAGACTCGCAAAACACAACTCCGAAGAGAAACGATTTGTCTTCGGAGTTCTCTCCAATTGCCCAACGGAAAATGACATAATGAAAATAAACAAAATTCCGGTGATCACATTATGCAGACGCACAAAATTATTTTATCACATGTGATTGTCAGAAATGTGACAATCACAAATCACATTAGCCGATTCCACCCCAGATTAATTTATTTGAACTTCCTTAGTCTTCGAAATGAAAAGTAAAAGAGAGAGAGAAAAAGTTTTTTACATTTTAAGTTTGACAGTAGAAAGACAATTCATGAAGTTGACAGCTGTCAGTTAGGGTGTAATCACATTTGATTCTTACACCATCAACACCCCCGCTCAAATTCATAATTGCCAAACTCTCAAATATTATAATATATAAGTTACACATTACATTAGTCAGAAAACTTTGAATAAAAAAAAACTTATTTGCTTAAGTTCATTATACAAATCAGACATTATTTCTCAAAGGCCATACCCATGTTGGTGAAATGTTTATAGTGTGTTGTTGCTGGTAGCTGCTTCGTAAATGCGTCGGCAATCATATCTTCAGACTTGAGAAACTTGACGTTGACTATCTTTTCAGCTACTGCTTCCCGGATGTAGTGGTAGCGAACATCGATATGTTTGGTTCTTCCTTGGTTCGACTGATCATCTGCTACGTGCTTTGCGCTTTGGCTGTCGCAGAATATATCAATATGTCCATCATGTAGTTTGAGCTCGATTAAGATGTTTCGGAAATATACTGCATCCTTTGTAACTGATGATAATGTTATATATTCGGCCTCGGTGCTTGATGTAGCCACTATTCTCTGCTTCCGAGATCCCCAGTGAACAGCTCCACCTGCATATAGAAAGACAAAACCGGATTGAGATTTTCTGTCATTGGTGTCGGCGGCCCAATTAGAATCCGAAAAGGCTTGGAACTGTTGATTTGTTTTTCGATACACGATAGCGGCTGTTTTGGTTCCAATCAGGTATCGTATGACGTTATACGCTGCAGTCAAATGTTGACGTCTCGGATCTTCAACGTGTTGTGATAATATATTCACAATGAATGAGATGTCCGGTCTGCTGAAATTGGACAGATAGAGTAATCGTCCGATTAGTTTTCTATACATAGTATTCTCAACTTTCTCGTCTTCGCCTTTAATAGTTGGTTCTTTTTGGATATTGAGTTTGACTTGTGAAGGTAGACGCGACGGTTTCGCTTCATCTAAGTTGTATGACTTTATTAGACTGTTGATGTAGCCCAATTGTCTTATGCTCGTCTTTCCGTTTTCCTGCATGATTTCGAGACCCACGCATGACTTTGGTTTACCCAAATCACGAATATCAAACTCCTTCGATAGTGTGGAATAAACCAGTGAGTACTCTTCGTAATCGTTTGTAGCTAAAAGAAGGTCATCAACGTAAACGGTTGTGATTGTGATACTTTTTTGTATAATTTTGTGGTAAATGCATTTATCGTATGATGATTGTACGAATCCGATATCCTTTAAAGTTTTGTCAAGCTTAAAGTTCCATTGGCGGCCTGACTGTTTAAGACCGTATATTGCCTTCTTTAACATGCACACCTTGTTCGCAGCGTCCTCCTCGAAAATATCCGGTTGTTCCATAAAGATGACGGTGTCTAACTCGCTGTTGAGATATGCAGCGGAAACGTCAAGATGATGAAGTGTCAGGTTATGTTCCGTTGCGATTGCCAGTGTGAGCCGAATAGAATGCGGATGCTGGCTACAGGAGAGTATGTGTCGGTATAGTCAATCCCTTGGATCTGGTCAAATCCTTTAGCCACTAGTCTGGCTTTTCTCCGCTCCACTGTCCCATCTGCAAGATATTTAGTCTTAAACACCCATTTTGATTTAATTACCTTCCTATCAGTTGGCCTGTCCACCAACACCCAGGTTCCATTCCGAATTAGCGAATCGTACTCATTCTGCATAGCCGTGTACCACTCGTCTCTGTTTTCGCTGTTTTCCAGCTGCTTCACGGTTACAGGGTCAATTATTCCATCGCTGTTAATTTGTTCATCGTTGTTTGTAATTTGTTCTACAGTATCCACTGAATTGTTGTCTTTAGTCTGTTCCTTCAAACGTTTCCGATCTCCAGTCATCGAAATTTGACTGTTCAGTGGTTCAAGGTTGAACACATAAAAGTTTGACAAAGCTCCTTCCGCATTTCCGATGTCATTCGCCTCTTCTTCCAAGAATCGAACATCCCTGCTTCTGATGACTATGCGTGTACCAGGTTTCCAAAGTCGGTATGTGCCATGCTCATTGCTGTACCCAACGACTACATGTGCGTTGCTTTTCGATTCAAATTTTCCGAGGTTTGTCCCCTTGTCCAGGACATATGTTTTTGTCCCAATGCACTTGAACGATGACACATCTGGTTTCTTTCCTGTCCACAGCTCCTCTGGTGTAATTTGGCCGTTTATTTTCGTTGGACATCTGTTGCGGATAAAGGCTGCTGTACAAATTAGTTCTGCCCATAAAGTATCTGGTAACTTTGCTTCCAGCTTCAAACACCTCGCCATTTCCACTAGGGTTCTGTTGGCCCTTTCTGCTATACCATTTTGTTGTGGCGTGTATGGTGCGGAAAGTTCATGGTCGATTCCATTTAGTTGCAAAAATTCTTCGAATTTTGAACTTACATATTCCGTCCCATTGTCGGTTCTTAGCGATTTTATCGATTCTCCTGTTTGCTTTTCTGCATATGCTTTGAAGATTTTAAAAGTGTCTAAAGCATCGCTCTTTTTTTGCATAAAATATACAAACATGCGTCGAGAATAATCGTCTATGAACGTTATAAAATATACTGCTTTACTTAAAGATTGAGTGCGCATGGGACCACACAAATCGGAGTGTATTAACTCCAGTTTCTTATTCGTCCTCTTATTTTCGCAGACTCGAAATGGTTTGATCGATTGTTTTGCACAAATGCATGAGACACAAGTGCTTTCATCGGTTTTAAATTGTAATGGTAAACCAGTCACCATTCCACTTGACTGAAGTTGCTTTAATGATGCAATGTTCAGGTGGCCCATTCTTCGGTGCCACAGGCTCAACGAATCGTTGTTTTCACATGTAACTAAGCCTCTGTGATTCCCAGAAACGATATACAAACCATGCTTTTGATGAGCTGTGATAAGCAATGTACCAGTTTGGCTATATAATTTTGCCTGATCGCCTTCGAATACAACTTTGAAGTTGTTACCTGTCGCTTTGCTAACCGAGATTAGGTTTTCATTTAAATCGGGTATGTACAGTGTGTTGAACAGTTTAATCTCCTTTCCAACATTGCTTAGATGCAGTGGCAATACTGCGGTTCCAATTCCTGTAATTTTCACTTGTTGTCCATTAGCTAACGTCACATAGGCATCCTTTTTGCACATATCAAGACTTTCAAACAAAGATTTCATTGAGCACATATGCGAAGTAGCTCCGGAATCAAGGCACCAGGTCATGTGATCAGTAAGCACCTTAAGTGCAGACTCTGTTGTCACTGTAAAACCATATTCCGCTATATCTGTGGTACTCGACTGTGCTGTTTTTGCTTTTTCTTTATTTTGAAAACAGTCTTTTGCCATGTGACCTTTTTTGCCACATACTCTGCAGTTGAATGGAAAGGAACTACTTTTGTTGTTGTAATGTGTGTTTTTTCTTGTTTTGTTTTTCCATTTACTGTACAACGCTGTGCTTGCTTGTCCATTTGTTTCTTTTTTCCTGTCGCTTACTTCCAAGAGTCTTGTGCATACAACGTCAATCTCCGGGTATTTGCTCTGGGCGTCGAATGCGGCTTGGACATCTTTGTAGTCATCAGACAGTCCATCAAGGAGTACAACCACTAACAAATCCTTGTCGAGTGTAGCTTCCATTTCCTGCAATTTGTTGACGGTCATCTTAAATTCACGAATGAATTCGTCCATGCTTTGGTTCATGTCCATCTTCGTATTGATGAGGCGCCTGAATTCCTCTGCCTTTTGTCTGGGTCCTTTGCGATCGTAGGTGGAACATAGGAAGTCCCAAATCTCTTTGGATAGTTTTTTATCTTTTACAAGCGCAACAATACTTGGGTCAATTGCTAAGAGCAGCTCCGCCCTTGCATCCATGTCTTTGTCGTCCCAAGTTTGTTGTGCAGCTGCATCCTCCCCTGGCCTTTTTTCTTTGCCATTGATGTAAGCAGTAAGTCGTGCTTTATGCAGAATTGCTTCCATTTGTGGCTTCCAAGAAGGAAAGTTTTCTCCATTGAATAGCTGAATGCGGCCTTGCATATTTGTGCTCATTATTTAAGGTTATGATTTGTGGAATCCACAAGCAAACAAACTGAAAATATTTTCGTCCGAAAATTTTATAAAATAACAAATCCTTGCTATATTATTTGTTGTTTAAAAAAGCCTGGGCCCATAACCTGTTGAGAAAAACCAGTGATTTAATTTGTGAATACAGATTAATTTATTTGAACTTCCTTAGTCTTCGAAATGAAAAGTAAAAGAGAGAGAGAAAAAGTTTTTTACATTTTAAGTTTGACAGTAGAAAGACAATTCATGAAGTTGACAGCTGTCAGTTAGGGTGTAATCACATTTGATTCTTACACCATCAACAATTTATTAAGAAATATTTAAAATTTTCTTCGAAATTGTAGGCAAATTAGGTTTTGTTTGCCCTCCACGTGCGATATATGGTACTTCAGATTTGGCAGCTGTCAAAATTTATAGACCCCCATTGTAAACGCATTTTTAAAAACATGGAAATCTATTTTACTCTGACGCCACACATTCCAGCTACTGGCAAGCAAGTTACTACATCTATTAATTGTCAAATACCTGTGTTCCAGTTGGCTGGAAGTTTGTCTGTGTGAGTGGAAAATGTGTATTGCAAGATTGCAACTGTCTTGCCAGTAGCTCGCATGTGTGGCATATGGGTTACCCTGCGGCCACACATGCCAGCTACTGGCAAGCAAGTTACTACATGTATTAATTGCCAGATTCCTATCTGTGTTCCAGTTGGCTGAAAGTTTGTTGTGTGAGTGGTTAGTAATAAGTTTAAAACTTACCGGAAGAATTTCTTATTGTAAGTGCGTCTTTAGTGTATGCCTTCCTCTACGTTACTTTTGTAAGACTTACGTTAGTTGTAAATAAAACTAATATATATGTGTAGTCATAGCCTTATGATATGAAATATCGTGGAAGATTCGCAAATTAACCTTTGATATGTGGGTTGATGGAAAATATATCTGGCACTACTGACAATCTCCCAACCGCTCTCAGCGCACAAAATATAAAAAAAAGAAGTTTTCAAAATGTCAAATATTTGCCGCCAAAACAAAGGTAAAACGGCCATATGCGCTTCGGTTTGTTGATCACCTCGAGTTAGTTTTTATTTTTATTAAATAAGATTATTTTCTGTGTGATAATACATTTTTAGTCTGTATCCAGTTTGGTAATAAAATTTAACAATCCTCTATTTTTGTATTCATTGTTTTCTTATAAACAACGTCCTGAAATGTCGGTAAGTAAATTTGTCATTTCCACTTGGAAGCATTTCTGTGACCACATATCGTTTTCAGGATCCATTGAGTTCTCCACCACCTGCAACGCCAAGCGATGCTATAGAACGTCGTGATTTACGCGCAGCCATGACGTCCCCAGTCGGCGATTTCGAACCGTTCGAAAATGAGGATGAAATCCTCGGTGACCATACGATCCGGGATGAAGAGGAAGAGGACGGAGAAGAACTTTTCGGCGATAACATGGAAAACGACTACCGTCCAATGCCTGAGTTGGATCGTTACGATCCGAATCTACTCGACGATGAAGAAGATTACGATGATCTATCTCAAGGAGATCGCCTCTCAGCAGAGGCGGAAATGCGTCGACGAGATCGTGCCCAAGGAATTCATCGTGACGATCGGGACTTGGTGTTCGATGACGAGGAAGACGATGATGCTGGGCCCAGAGCTAAGCGTCGTGCTGGTGAGAAGGCTGCAATCGGTGAGGTTGAAGAAGACACAGAAATGGTGGAATCAATTGAGAACCTCGAAGACACGAAAGGTCATTCAACCAAAGAGTGGGTTTCTATGCTTGGACCAAGGACGGAAATCGCTAATCGATTCCAGAGCTTCTTGCGAACTTTTGTCGACGAACGAGGTGCATACACATATCGCGATCGCATTCGTCGCATGTGCGAACAAAATAAGTCCTCCTTTGTAGTGTCTTACACTGATTTGGCTAACAAGGAGCATGTGTTGGCTTACTTTTTGCCCGAGGCACCCTTTCAAATGCTAGAGATCTTTGATAAAGTTGCCAAAGATATGGTTCTTAGTATTTTCCCAACTTACGAGCGTGTTACAACAGAGATTCATGTTAGAATCTCAGAGTTGCCCCTTATCGAAGAACTGCGTACGTTTAGGAAGCTCCATCTCAATCAATTGGTTCGAACTTTGGGCGTTGTAACTTCAACAACCGGAGTCATGCCGCAGTTGTCGGTCATCAAGTATGATTGTGTCAAATGTGGGTATGTCCTGGGACCCTTTGTCCAGTCGCAAAACTCTGAGGTGAAGCCTGGATCTTGTCCTGAGTGTCAAAGTATGGGTCCTTTCTCTATCAACATGGAACAGACGCTCTACCGCAACTACCAAAAGATCACACTGCAAGAGTCACCTGGCCGAATTCCTGCGGGTCGTATTCCGAGAAGCAAAGATGTCATCCTGCTCGCCGATTTGTGCGATCTTTGCAAACCAGGTGACGAACTAGAAGTCACTGGGGTCTATACCAACAACTATGACGGTTCTCTGAATACCGATCAGGGATTCCCAGTCTTTGCAACTGTTATCATTGCCAACCATGTCGTAGTAAAAGACAGCAAGCAGGTGGTGCAGTCATTAACTGATGAAGATATTGCCACTATCCAGAAGCTGAGTAAGGATCCAAAGATTGCTGAACGCATCATCACTAGCATGGCTCCATCTATATATGGACACGACTACATTAAGCGAGCTCTTGCATTGGCTTTGTTTGGAGGTGAATCAAAGAACCCCGGTGCTAAACACAAGATCCGAGGAGACATTAATCTTCTCATATGTGGAGATCCAGGAACAGCTAAGTCGCAGTTCCTTAAGTATGTAGAAAAAATCGCCCCCAGAGCTGTCTTCACTACTGGCCAGGGTGCTAGTGCTGTCGGTTTGACTGCATACGTCCGCAGAAATCCTGTGTCTAAAGAATGGACTCTAGAAGCGGGGGCATTAGTTCTAGCCGACCAAGGAGTTTGTCTCATCGATGAGTTTGACAAAATGAACGATCAGGACCGAACTTCCATTCACGAAGCCATGGAACAGCAATCGATTTCGATCTCAAAAGCTGGCATTGTGACTTCGCTTCAGGCTCGTTGCACTGTAATTGCTGCGGCCAATCCAATCGGTGGTCGTTATGATCCCAGTTTGACGTTCTCTGAGAATGTCAACCTCTCAGAACCGATTCTCTCACGTTTCGATGTCCTTTGCGTAGTCAAGGATGAATTCGATCCGATGAAGGATGAACACTTGGCTAAGTTTGTTGTTAGTTCCCACATCAGGCATCATCCGTCCAGTGAAGAAGTCCACGATGAGACACGCGAATCTGGTATAGATGAGATCCCGCAAGATGTTCTGCGACAGTATATCGTCTATGCTAAGGAGAATGTACGCCCCAAACTAACTGTAAGTTGAACATTGCCCATATCCTCCTAAAAAAAAGTTTTGCATCTTATAGGTACCTACTTTAATTTTTTGTTTGTGTTTTAGAATATCGACGAGGACAAAATCGCCAAAATGTACTCACAACTACGTCAGGAATCGTTTGCTACGGGCTCTCTTCCGATCACAGTACGTCACATCGAGAGTGTGATACGAATGTCCGAGGCTCATGCGCGAATCCATCTGCGAGAAAATGTACAAGAGTCCGACGTGAATATGGCCATTCGCATGATGCTAGAAAGTTTCATCGAAGCTCAGAAATTCAGCGTTATGAAGAAAATGCAGAACACATTCCAGAGGTTCTTGGCATTCCAGAAGGACTATTCGGAGTTGCTGTTCTTTATTCTGCGTCAATTGACTTTAGATCAGTTGGCCTACATCCGCTGCAAAGAAGGACCAAGTGCAACTCATGTCGAGATCATGGAACGTGATTTCCTCGATCGTGCCAGACAATTGAATATTGAAAACATCAAAGAATTCTACCAATCGGATATTTTCAAAAACAACGGATTCTCATATGACCCGAAGAGGAGAATCATTTTACAAATTGTTCAAGGAGGTGTAACTGATTAACTGTTATTTATAAAATTTATGTTTTTTTCAAAAAAAAAAAAAAATTGTCTACTCTAACGCAAACAACAACTCTGGAAGTACAAAAGCGGAAGATAATTTCATGGCATTATTATCATGTTGTTTTTCGTTAAGTTTTATTTTATTAGCTGCTGTGTTGGCTGACTTGGAATCAATCATATAAAAAGGTTTTTAGCCGTAGTTCTCTTTTCTTTTTTCATAAACAAATAAAGTGAACAAGTTAAACAATAAAGTTGTCTTATAAAATCCTTTTAGGCAGTGCCAGCGTTAACGAAAAATGGATATGAATCTTAAAAAAGGCAGCGAAGCATTTTGGTTCGGACTGTTTGAATACGACAATCGGAGGGTCGAATGGTCTTGAGAAGAGGTAAGTACGTCCGTTCAAAAAAATCTCAATGTTGCTATGATATGATGAACATTCGTTTTAAGCTTTTGGTTAATTGGCAAACATTTTGTATGAAGCCATTAGAAACATACCGTAGGTCGGGAGTTCACACAAAAATTAAAAAAACGTCATACAAGATGGAACTTATTGCATCCAGCATCGTGTAACAGAAATGCGTTGGATAGATCGTAAACTATGAGACAGTACATCATCCATCATCCATCACTTGGCCCTTCCTCTTCCATCAAGTGACCACCATACTCAAGTTAAACTTTACAAGTTAGTTAGGGCTTACAAATTTGCTGACCATTTCTCTTTCTTTTTGATGACGGCGCCCTCACATTTGTTGTTTTGTGACACGTTATCGGTAGCTTGGTATAAATCAGCAAAAAAAGTAGATATTTCTTCCACTTCTCTTTAACAATTAACATCTTATGGAGGGATTTTTTTTTGTATGTGAAGTTCTTGTACTAGTCTTTAATTAATACATTAAAACTCACAATTAAATGGGATGTGGTATTTCACCATCCAACGATTTGAATTGCGTTTTCATTTTCATCATCTATAAATACCTTGATTCAAAAAACGAATTACGTTCAATTAAAAACGTCTTTTAATAAAGCATAGCACAAACTATAAATTATTGTTCAACAAAATGTTCAACACTTTGGTGAAATATAGGTATCTAATTCTCTAAAGTAAAATCATATTCACAAAGCTAACTAAACAACTTAAATCTCAGTCAACCTAGTGACGATACATTCGCTAATTTCATCGGTTCTCAGGCGGCGTCCTAGGATCTTTAGTTTTTGGTATATTTTCGGCCAGTTCCTGATCTATTCGTTCCTTCGCGCGGAAGACTTTCGATTGTAAATAGAATGAGCCACCTTTGGCTTTGTCATTCATTTGGAATAGGTGTTCGAAACTTTTTTCGATTTCTTCGGGTTTCAATTCGTTTAAGTTGAGAATTTGTTTAGCCTCTTCGAGTGTCATTCCTGAACCATAATAGAAAATAGTTTAACAAAGCTTATTAAAACTAAGAAAAGAGTTGTTATACCTGTCCTTGCATTTGCAGCAGCTCTATTTTGTCCTTGTTGTCCACCGCCAGCACGCTTAGCGGCCTCCTGTGATGCTTGGATCTCTTGTTTGAGTGCTTTGGCAAAGGCACGTCCAATCGCCTGCCCTCCAAGAACAATGATTTGAGCTAGATACTTGGCCATTCTATATGTTTTAACACTTTTGATTGTATCAAAGAAGGAACTTTTATTTGATTTTCATTTAATAAAAAAATATTGTAATCGCAATTTTTTTGACATTACACAATCGAATTTAACCTGAAAATTATTTGACATATGTGTCAGATGTTTTTTTTTTTTGTAGACAGCAAGGTTTTGTTGGCTGCATTGAATTAAAAATTATAGGGTGTTAAAAAAAATATGATGAACCAGTATATTCCGCGAATCTCCCGCGATACTTTTTTTTAGACAAAAATTAACCTTTTTTGGAATATTTTTGGACTAGTATCTGGTTCGCTGGGGCACATAGACTGCTATCTTTGTATATAAAATCTATAGTAATGGAACGTGCAGAACCGACGGTGTCGGCCTCGCGCGCCTCCACACAATTTACTCATTTACAGACTTTGTGTGGACTTTAAGAATGACGAGACTCATGTTGCAGAGAATAGGACAAAATGTAAGGAAACACAATTGAGAATTCTGCATGAGTGGAATTGTCTTTTGCGGGTGTATTTGTGTGTTAGTAGGATTTTTTTTTTTTTTTTTTTTTGGTTTGGTGGAAATGTATGGCAGCCATCTTTTATTTTCATTTTTTTGAACTGCTCTGATGGATTTTGGTGGCTTTGCAGAGGAAATGTATGAAATGTTCATATTTGATGTGGCAACAGCCATGGTTGCCAATAAATAAAATGTTAGGGCAAAATAATATGTTCGGTGATTTAGGTACTTATTGTGGGTCTTGCACTTTTGTGTATAGGTAGGTAGGTAAATTCACTAAAGGATTAGGTATATGTGGCATACCTATGAGGAATATTATAAGGTTCAACAAAAATCTGCGACGTGTACAATGGGTTGAAACAAGAAAAATAGTCGTATCGCATTGGATGTTTTTTTTTTGAATTAGATAACCATTTTTTTGGAAAAGAACGACTGCAGTACCTTATGTAGGTACTTATAAATTTATGGTAGGTAGGTACCTAGGTAGATCTTTTATAAAAGCCAGTTATAATTTTTATTTTCTATGGGGCTAGTTATATATAGGTAGATTTGGAAAAGAGAATTGGGTTTTATTAATATAAAATAAAGCAATTGAATTCTAGAATTATTTTATTGCAAACAGTAATTTATTTGATTACCGCTTTTCTTAAGATCAGCTTGTATTATTTTACTGAAAAAGATTACAAGGAATAGATGTTTTTCGTTAGATGACGATTGTCATCGATATAGGTATTGTGTTCTTTTTCTGTTCTCATCTTAAGAAATAGGTACCTATACTTTAAAAAAATATTTGAAAGTTAAAAAAACCTTTAATAAATTTTGCATAAATGCGAAGAGGTGGCAACCATATATCAGTACGTCTGATATTTTTGCAGCAAGATTTCTTACCGTTTTAACCTCCTTAGCTCACATTGCTTTTGAGTGAATTTCGTATTGGGAAGTAAGTGTTTGGGTGTGTGAGAGATTTTATATACCCATACCCATTCTTACGAAACAAATTTTCGCGCTTAATTTAAACCAGTCATTCATTTGATTTTCTTGCGTTTGATTTCGAATTTTAAAATTGCGAATTAAAAATTTTTAAATATCGGAGAATATACCTACCTGGTTTAAAAGCTGATAAATATTTCATTTGTGCTCGCGTACGGTGGTATTGTGTAAAAAGATACGGTCTGGAAGTGAATTTGAAACCGAAAGAATATTTCGGAATTCTGCGTTGTGTTGTGTTCTTAATAATAATTAAAAAAAAACCAAAATTAAGAATAAAAATATTGTGTTGTTGATTGTGCTCCCTTAAATAAATTTGTCTGCGTTGTGTTGTGTTTTCAATATTAAAAAAAAAATTAAGAATACAAAAATTGTCCCTTGTTCATTGTGAGTCTGAAAAGAAATTGTCTGCATTGTGTTCGGTTGTAAATATTAAAAAAAAAAAAGAATAAAAACATTGCCTGAAACCTTTTCTATTCTAGAAAAAATTCAAGAAGTGTGTGTTGGTAGTGGTGTGTATTCCCATTGCTATTTGGTTGGTTTGTTTGAACTTTTTTATTTCTTATTAGAATTTATTTTTCAGTAGGTACCTATAACTATTCATTTTTTATTTCTTTATTTTGAAGTTATTAGTTTTTAATTATTTATTTTATATAGGTATCTTATACACAATTATTTATTATTAGCTTATATTAACATATATATTTTTAATTTTTTTACTTTTAATATAATTTATTTTTATATTTAATTATTTTGGTATTCCTTAATTTCTTCTTTTAAAAATAAAAAAATAAATAAATAAAAATGGTTTTTTGTGCCTACACAAATTGTGGGGAAAAAAAAAATTTAGGTTCTCTATCGTTTTTCAAGGTCCCGAATGACTACAGGCGGCAGATATGGATGAGGCACGCAAATATTAAAAGTTTGCCGAATAATCCTCACATGTGCGAAAAGCATTTCCATGCTAAGCACATAAGTATACGGGCAACACGGAAAGTGTTGGCTAAATTTGCAGTGCCAATATCTTCAATATCGGTGTGTCATTGCACAGATAGTGTGACTGACGAAAAATGTCGCCTTTTAATGGAGTCATGTTTGTCACACAAGTCTACGATTACACCGATAGAGGTAAAGGTACGCAAATCCCAGACGGTGCCAACCTCAACGATAACGTCTGGGTCTCTAGCTGCTGAGCAGCCTCCGATTTGTTGCAGCCAAGCTTTGTCGCTGGAAAATTTAGCTTCAAGCACGGAGAGGACATATGTACTGGACTATACCTTACCAGTGCTACCAACGACATCCATGATTTCCAAATCCCAGTTTCCTTCCCCAAAAAAATTGTTCTTTGGTTCTCCACGAAAAGACTTCTTCGAACGGAGAACTACCCGAATAGTCTATGATAGACGCGGGCCGCCTAAACGTATATTTTGCACCCCACGGAAAGAGAAAACGGAGGCGAAGACATTTAAAAGAAGTGTGGAGGATTACATGGATACGTTTCCAGAAGAGTTACGTACATTTGTGTTAGCACAACTCTTTCACAAACCAAAAGGACATTGGGGAACTAAAGAAAAAGATTTGTTCCTCAAATTTTTTTACAAGTCCCCAGCCTGCTACACTTTTATGTTGAAAGTAGGTTTTAAGATGCCAGCGGTAAGTACGATATACAAATGGCACTCGAAGATTCGACTTCCGACTGGATTCAGCACCCGTATGTCTGACATGCTGACAGATAAAGCCAAAAGCATGAGTGCTATGGACAAAAAATGTGTACTCCTGTTTGACGAAATGGGCATTAAACAAGAACTTGAGTACAACATCAAGGATGATATTATCTACGGCTTCAGTGACCTTGGGGAGTATGGAAGGAGCAATTTGATAGCCTCTAAAGCTCTTGTGTTCACGCTTAGAGGATTAAATTCAAATTGGAAGCAGACGATTGTCTACTACGTGGGATCACCAAATTCAGATATCTTATCGCAAATGATCGTGACAATTATAACAAGAGTTATAAAATGCGGACTCACTGTTGTCGCTGCAAGTTGCGACCAAGGCGCAGTGAATGTCTCAGCATACAGAAAACTTGCACCAGGACTTTATAATGGTTCGCCATATATGGATATTGAGCAGGACAGAATTTACTTGCTCCATGATTATCCACACCTTTTTAAGAGTGTGAGAAATATATGGCTGAACCACACAATAATTAATGTTGGAAGCGATAAAGTGGATTTTGGTATAATAAAGATGCTGGTTGAAGCAGACTCAAAAGGAGAGTTTCAGGTCTGTTTCAAACTCACAAGAGCACACATAAACCCAAATGGTTTTGAAAAAATGAAGGTCAGGTTGGCGACGCAGATTTTTAGTCAGAATGTATATACAGGAATAATGTATGCACTGACAACAAACTTGTTCAAACCTGAACAGAAAGCAGTTGCCTTGGCAACAGCCAATTTTATCAAAAAGATGAACGATCTCTTTGATAATCTGAACACCGGTCAACTTTTTTCCAGAAACCCCAACAATCAGGCTCTTTCGGAATCTACCAACACCTTAGATTGCTTAAGAAAATCTATTGACTGGATTTCAACGTGGCGATCAGTAGGCCCACATAAAATCCCACCCTGCTTTAAAGGACTGCAGCAGACGCTTTTGGGGATTACTCAAATGTGGGAACATTTCAAAAATGAGGAGCAAAGCTACTTTCTGCTGGCACATCTTAATACTGATGTAGCAGAAAACTTATTCTCCATGTTGCGCTGCAATACTGGCTCTTACGATAGTAACCCTTCGGCTTGGAGATTTATCCGAAATCTCAAACAGATTATATTCCAGCATCTAAGCTCAGCTCAGTACTCTGGATATGAGGATGCTGGAGCGGTATCCTTGCTAAAATTAGCAGAGTTTGAAAAGGATTTGCAAAAGGAAATTGAAAAAGAAAAGAAAAATGAGCCTGAAACGGAAAAAGAATTGGATGAGGAAAAAGAATATGATTTAAAAAAGCCACTAGAAGACAATTTATTAAACAATGAATTGCCTTTTGAATTTGAAGAGGATAACAACTTTCCGTTAGATGACATCCTGCAGCAAGACGACCCGCAAAACATGGAATGCGATGAAGTGCCACAAGACATTGTGTCTGATCCTCAAAGCCCTCAGCCTATTGAGTGCTCTGAGCAACTGCAGAGAGCAGCTGCTGTTTATTACGCTGGATTCGCTGCACAAAAATTAAAGAAAAAATTAAATTGCGAAATTTGCTCAGATTTCCTTGCCAATGGAACGGAAACGGAAACGGACCCAGCCAGAGAGCAAACATTACTTATACAGCTTAGAGCTTATGATAGCATCACAACAAGCTCTGAGTTTGGAAAACTAACAGTTCCATCGATACGTTTCGAAGGAACTGTTAGAAGTTTTCAAAAAATGTTTGAAGAAAATTTCACCAAGAAACAAAATCAAGACAAAATTATAGAAACCTGGCTGGAAGAAATTTTAGAAAAATGGAATATGCCAGTTTTTTGTACAAAAGAGCACAAGAAAAAAATTGGAAAATTCTTGCTGACTGGACTAGTCATATTTGGAACAAAAAAATAAACAAGGGAATGAAAAAACCTCTACGTAAAGCGCACCGCTAAGATTTTCAACACGGATGAATTGCTTTAAATAAAATAAACTCGGGAAAGTACGAGTGTACTACCTATATTTTTTTATCGATTTTTTTAGCTTATTCTCTTGACTGCTACATTTTATCTTCAAATTGCAACTTCATTGCAATTTCCATTCAATTTTGTTAGTCCAATATTCTCTCGTCTTCTTGCGTTTTCTCGTCTTCGCATTTCTTAAAATATCGGAAAATTCTATTAGGGGTAAGTTTTTCGCTCCGCGTGCTGTTATTTTTGATTAAAATTTTGCTTTTGAAAAAGGACCATAAACTAAAATAAATCACTAACAAAACGTCAATCTAATGCAATAAATGTAATTCAACAGGGGTCATGGATAATAGAAAACTCGGACAAAATAATTTCCTGCTAAATATTTAAATATAAACATTCATCATTTTTCCATAAATACATATACTTTTTTTTGTACACTTTAAGGTTTTTTACTTTTAGAAATTAACTCTAACTTTAAGATTTGCAATTATCAATAATATTAATCATATTTAAATTTTGCATGCACTTAGATTATAATATTTAAACTATTTTTTAACTTTTATTTATTTATATTTATTTATTTGTATAACTAATATTTATCGTATATTTAAATTTTAATATTAATATGCATGCATGATAGTATAATAGAAAAAAAAATAAAAAAAAAACAAAAAAAAAATAAAAAAAAAAAAAAAAATACAAAAAAAAATAAAAAAAAAAAAAAAATACAAAAAAAATACAAAAAAAAAAAAAATACATTATAAGATTTAATAATTTTTAACTTTTATTTATTTATATGTATTTATTTATTTGTATAACTAATATTAATCGTATTTAAATTTTAATATTAAAATGCATGCATGATAGTATAATAGAAAAAAAAAAAAAAAAAAAACACAAAAAAAAAAAAAATACAAGAAAAAACAAAAAAAAAATAGATTATAAGATTTAATAATTTTTAATTTTTATTTATTTATTTTTAATTTTCCATATACATAATGTATTTAATATTTTTATGAATATAATAGTATTTTTATTTATTTTTATAAGGATTGAGGATTAGGCCTACTGGGGATACCTCGTTAAAAAAAACGCGTTGAAGTCTACCTCATGGGTCACGTGGAAAAGACTTAAAATAAAATAGTTTATGAGTTTAGGTATTCAGCAAATACATTTATTTAAAATTTTTAGAAAAAATAAGCAGTTTTGAAAATATTAATTTTTTATTTTTTTTTTAATGCTTTTAAAAATACAAAAAAATATTTTTAAAAAATATTGGTATGCAATACAAATTGAGCTACCTACAGCTATATGTGTGTGAAATTTTGAAAGAATCGGTTGAGTAGTTTTCGAGATAGTCGAAAGCAAAAAAACGGTCCTATAGAAAGTACCGTTCTTAGTCATTTTTTTAAATTTTTTTTTCAGCCATATGATTGGACGTACCTAAAAAGCAACACTAATTTTTTTAAATCGAAATCGTAAGTGTCGTTTTCGAGAAACATAAGCTTTAACATAATGGTTAAATGGCATTATTTTTTGAGCTAGAAAAAAAAATTCAATTTCCCCTCTGTACAATACCTAAAAAACTCTATATACCAAGTTTGAAGCAATTCGGCTCACCCGTTTGGGCAGTAGGTGTCTATTCATACATACTGACAGACAGACGGACATACAGGCGGACAGAATTTTTAGACCATCTTTTTTCGTCTTCGCTATTATCGTAATGTCATGTTTGATTGTTATCTTTATTTTTTTTTTTCGACGAATGCATAACTTGCCTTATACCTATAATCGCAAGTAAAAAAATAAAAAAATTGTTTTTAAATATTGGTAGGTTATGCAGTATAAAAATTGGGCTACCTACACCTTTATATGTGAAATTTCAAAAGAATCGGTTGAGCCGTTTTCAAGGTAGTCGAAAGCAAACAAATGGAAAATACCGTTTTTAGATATTTTTAAAACATTTATTTTCAGCCATATGATTGGTCTTAACTTTTTTGAGCTGCCTATGTTTTTACTTGCGATTATAGGTACTATAAAGCAAGTTATGCATTCGTCGAAAAAAAAAATTGAGATAACAATCAAACATGACATTTCAGAATTTGACTTTTTATCGAATCTTTGACAAAAAGATGCAATTGGAATGTGCTGTTTTTTCGAAACGATTTGACTCACAGATATGGTTTATACATATTTGTAATCTACATGAAATAGTGCTAATGATAGCATTTTTAAATTTCGGTTTAAAACTGAATATAATAAAATTGTACACCAGAAGAAGTTTCCTTTCAGATTTTCCGCTATATCACTGAAAAATCTGAAAGGAAACTTCTTTTGGTGTACAATTTTATTATATTCAGTTTTAAACCGAAATTTAAAAATGCTATCATTAGCACTATTTAATGTAGATTCCAAATATGTACGAACCATATCTGTGAGTTAAACCGTTTCGAAAAAACAGCAAGAATTATGCAATATTTCCAATTATCGAATATAAAATAACAAAATTTCTTTTGGTTTATTTTGTTAGGCATTTTTCAAATTGTTTTCTTAAAAGTGTATTTATTTTGTCAGAGTCTTTGTCTTTCTTAAGATTAAGTTCTGCTGGAGCATACTTTCCAAGAAGCTCTGGATGGTCTTTACAAAATTTCTCCCTAATCATGTCCTCATGTAGAGGTACACACAATTGCCTCTTCTTTTCGACTCCAGGCACCTTAACATAATTCCGCAATATAATTCCGTTATATAAATTATTAACATTAACATCAGCCTGCCGCCAACTCAGGTAGTCTTTTAGGTTCTCATCCGAGGGATAGAGCACAACTCTTCCATCGAAACAAGGTGGGCACTTAAGTTCTTTGTCAGGAAAATAAGTTTTCCAATTCATAACATACGCTGAGCTGAATAGACTTGTAATCTTTCGTCACTTTGGCCAAAACTTATTATGATGTCTCGGAATTCGTCCATAACAGCAACTGCAGCACTGTTCATTACTTTCAATGCTAGAGAGGATACGATTAACGTTGTTTGTATTAAGTTTGTTAAAAAAAAAAGAAGTTGTATTATTTACCATTTGTATCATTGAGTTTATCGAAGTCGTGAACTTTGGTAAATTTGTGGAAACCTTTTCCATCGAGGCGAATAACAATCCATACATTCGGCATAAAATTGTGAAGTTTTATGAAATCGAAAATCATAAAAAACTATAATAAAATGATTTATTTAAAAAACAAAACAAATAATTTCTAAAATTGCTTACTCACAGCTGTCATCAAGCAAAAAAATTGTCAAATACCTACAGAAGAAGGTCTCTCTACGGATCAGCCGACAGGATTTGTATTTAGAAATATGTAGGTACCTATTTATATTATTTTCTATACCTATATTATTATTATAAATATAGGTACCTACAAATATATTTTATTATATTTTTCAATTAAATAAATATGTAGTCATTGATGTGGCAATGACTACATATTTATTAAATTGGAAAATATCTATCTACATTTATAAATACAAACCCCGTTGGCATAGCTTTTATATACAAAGTTTTCAACAAAAATACTGCTTTTCGACTTCTGTCCATTTACGTACAAACGATTTTGCTCGTATGTATAGGTGTAAAATTAAACCAGTTCCACTCAGTTTCCAAGCAACACCTCAACTCAACATTTATTTCATTACTTATGATATGACATTCTAAACAGCATTTTCTATTATTCTTGCAACATTCTACTCTTCTTCGCAATTTTCTCTGCCAGCACATTGACAGCGACATCCAACGTTCAACAATCGCGTAATTTTATACTCATTGACGCCAGTACTATAGTGTTTATATACAAGGCTGCTATCATATACTTTTTCATATCAACATAAATTGTTGCACGCTGCACTTTGGGGGAACCTGCGACTTCACAATGGCTTTGCATATATAAACTATAGTATTCCCACTTGAGGTGCGCCATCTATCGACGAAAAACTAAGCTCTAGAATACCATGGGAAGCAACAACAACAATTTCCACCATTTTAATTGTTGTTGTTGCTTCCCATGGTATTCCAGAGCTTAGTTTTTTGTCGATAGATGGCGCACCTCAAGTGGTAGTACTATAGTTTACTATATACAATGACAATGGGCACCAGATTGCCTCACAAACAAACTCCAAAATTGTTTCTTTACATAGAATGTCAGATGGCAGATTTAGATAGATTTCATATACAATGGTTGTATCACTTATAATTATCAGCGACATCTATGTGTCTCCAAACCCCGTTATCTCTTACTCGTTCCCCAGACTACTATAGATTTCATATACAATGGTTGCATCATTGTATATGAAATCTATAGTAGTCTGGGGAACGAGTAAGAGATAACGGGGCTTGGAGACACAGACTACTATAGATTTCATATACAATGGTTGCATCATTGTATATGAAATCTATAGTAGTCTGGGGAACGAGTAAGAGATAACGGGGCTTGGAGACACATAGATGTCGCTGATAATTATCACATATTTAAACCTTTCCACCTACATTTTCACTCCAAAACGAGAAATTATGACAAAAAGGTTTGGAGACTCACGGTGTCGCCACAGTCGATTCTGCTATCCATAATACCATTGTATATAAAATCTATAGTATTATGGATAGCAGGATCGACTGTGGCGACACCGTAAGTCTCCATACTTTTTTTTATAATTTCTCGTTTTGGACAGAAAATGTAGGTAGAAAGGTTTAAATATATGATAATTATCAGCGACATCTATGTGTCTCCAAATCCCGTTATCTCTTACTCGTTTCCCAGACTACTATAGATTTCATATACTAAATACAATGATAATACTATAGATTTCATATACAATGATGCAACGTATAAAAATCTTCTTGATAAATCAAGATTATATGAAGTAATAGGGCTTTCACACCGAGCCGAAAACCCGCTTTTCAGCAAAAAGTTTACGAAAACCTGAAAATCATTCACACCGAACATATTTCAAGTTTTAGACATTTGACATATTTTTGACAGCCGACGGACAAATTTTGTATTATAACATTTTCTTAACCTGAAAATATAGTAGTATTATTTGTGAATTTTGTGAAGGACATGTCCCAATGGGCCAATCCCAATAACTCCATATATCACCTGATTGGTGAGTAAAAAAAAGTGTTGGTGGTATAAGCCTTAACTGACGGTGTTTCCTTAGGTCTCGACGAAGAACAATCACTAAAGCTATTCTGCCTATTGTGTTATGCATGAACCCAGCAATTACTACCACAACCCGACACCCTTCCCACTGTAAGATTCATAGGACTATGACACAAAACCTGGCGGCTACATTTGGACCAACCTGCATCCTATCGAATGACCTAATAAAAACAAAAAGAAATGCGACCATAACCCGGCGGACGATTGATTAGCTTATTTCTATATATAATGTACACTTAAAAGACTCAAATAAATTGACTTAACAAGAGGATGGAATATTACAATGTAAGGGGAGTTGGGTGACTTGTGGTGCCTTGCAGGCTTACCTTTTCCAATTTTACATAATTTTGGTTCTCTTCGTTGTCGGCATCTTTTCGTTTCCTTGTGCTCAGGACTTATATTTGATTTTCAATGTGAAAATATTTTCACAAAATGCTGGCAGCTGTTTGATTTTTTTTGACGTATATAATTATTTTTAGGCGTGTTCATTGCATACACAACAAGTTTAGGTGTGTTTGCTTTGTATTCAAAAAAAAAAAAAAACTCTCTCCCGCTTTACTTTTCTGAAATTTGCAGATGAAGATGTTGCAGAGCAATGTAAATCCACCATTAATCAAAAACTTTGATTGAGAGTGCATATGGGAGCTATGTTGCTATTTGCGACCAATGTTTTTTTGGCAGCAATCTGCAGAGCATCAACGCACAATTAAAATGATTGAAAGTCTACAGTGTCAACAATTAAAAGTAGGTAAACGTACCTATATGCGTATGTTTTTTCATGAATAATTTTATAGACTACAGTAAATCCAACCACAATAAATGGGAGAACATTTAAGATTCATAAGTACAGACATACAAAACAGACCAGTAACCGAAGTTTTGATGTATCTTTTTGCCTACAGGCTGAAAACCAGCTGATGTGAGTATTTTAACGCACTCTTCAGTGAATTTTAAATGGGGAAAGTTAACTACACGAGTAAAATCATGTGCACATAAAGGGATGTGTTCACGGACAGGAAACAAATATTTTACAGATGATTATAAGGGGTACCGGTCACTGTTCATAATGTTTTGTTAACTAAAAAAAGGCATGAACTAAGTCATTCCAACCTACTGATATGTATATTTGTGTTAACGTTATAATTGAGTGCTACTTAGCTTACCAAAAAAATGCGATTTAAATCGGACTGCAATGCATAATATGGATATAAGCTATTAAAGTTAAACTATTAGTAAACTCATACAAAAACATTTGTTTCACTTGAACACCGCTGTTGTGTTTCTTGGCATTTCTCCCTTGGAACAGTTTCCCCGTACTTACTTCGATGGGAATGCTCATCAGTTTACTACTTCGGGCGTTTTGACCTACTCAAGTTTTCTTTCTCATTGTGATATACATCAGACATTCAAAACCAATAATATGAATGGGCATCTCCTCTATCCAATCTTCTTAAGCGCTCGTAGTGTGTAAATTCATGATGAGGGTTGGCCCACCTTCATAAAAAAAATTGATTCAGCGGAACATAACATTTCATATTTTCCAGTTCTCGGTTCGGGAGCGCGCAGTTGGTTACTGCAAGGCGCTTAAGCTCAATTTCTTTAAGTGCACGTTTTCTTACGGTTGTTTTTAAAAGATTTAAATTTTTGCAGAATATCCTGTTAGTGTAAAAAATAATAAATAAAAATGCCATCTTCAAATTTTCATATTTTTGACACATTACGCAATTTATTACTAAATTTGTAATAACTATTTTTATATTTCCATTAAATTATTTCAAAAATATAGATTTAAAGGTATGTACACTTAAATAATATTTAATTTCAACTAGTAAATAAATAATATTTAAATATGTTGGCAGACAAAAGAAATAAAACTTTACAAGAAATACAATAAATTCGACATTCGACATAACTTATCTTAATTTTTCCAATAAAAAAAAACTATATTATGTACATAGTTTAAAAATATGTTCTTCTAATATTTGAACTAAATTTGCACATTGTCATACAAATATATAACAAAACAACAACTTATTTACTCATAAAATTTTTAAATCTACATTTTTAAAAGAAATATTAAAGTGGATTCACTTTTAATTTATAAAAAAAGTATTTCGAACTTTTTCATCGTTTTGAATATGTTTATAAAAGGTGTCGTGGATTTTAACTAGTTCTATAAAGTATATATTACTCTTTCAAGTCTAACAGAATCCCGGATTCGTGTGCTCTATAATACATCTCTTGCAGTACTTTTTAACTGCCCTATAGCCCTCAATGGATATTTGACAATCCTGTATATTGAGCTGCTGTAGTCCTCGACAATAATATGCAATACATTGAACTCCCCGATCTGTAATCATATCACAATTTCGTAAGCTTAGCTTCTTCAAATTTGGACAACTCTCAGCAAGGGCTCTTAAGCCAGCATCGCTGACATCACACTTTCCAATATCCAGGGCACGCAATCGTGGGCAAGATCGAGCCAACACTGTAATCGAATCGTCACTGACTGCTTCGCAACCCCGAGCATTCAGATATCGAAGTTTGTAGCATCGTCGAGCAATTACTTTTAAGCCGGCATCAGAAACTCGGTCGCATTTGGCCACTGAGAGATATCGCAAGGCTGCACCTAGCTTAGCTAGTTCATAGAGTCCAAAATCAGTGATACTAAGGCAATCAGAAACGCTGAGCTCTTTAAGAGCAATACAAAAGCTTGGCACGAACTTCAAACCGGCATCTGAAAGAAATATTTCGATTAGTTTAAATAGTTTAGTTTAGATAAATAAATAAATTTTAATTTTACCTGTTATTTGGATGCATCTTCTCAGATAAAGGAACACCAGTTGGGGGCAGTTTTTAACGATTACTTTAAGGCCCACATCGTCTATGGCAGTGCAGTCTGTCAAATCTAAGTACTGCAGCAGAAGTCTTCTAGGTGGCTCAAGTCCTGGATTAATGTTAACATTTATGATTTGTGTGCATCCTGTAAAAAAAGGAATCAAACTAAAATACGAAAAAAAAACAAGATACGAGGGTCTCAACTCAATTTTAATTTATTTGAACAATCTATTTATCAAATAAATAGATGAATGTATGTATGTCCAGTATGGACTCATAAACCACCCAAAGCATTTTTATGAAATTTTCAGGGTAAAAATAGTTTAGTTCTGGGATGGTTCCTGTGAAGGTTTGGTGCCGATCGGGTGGAAGAAAAGAAAAAATGCAGACTTTTGGGGATTTTTTTCAATTTTTTTATAGATGTTTTTCCTTTTCTTTTTCATCAATTTTATAACGGTTTCGAAAGTAAATAAATAAATATTGTTTTGCTAATATTAATTTTTGAAAACAATTGATCAAAATCAATTCAGTTCAACAATAAAATTAACGGCCCTGGGAAATTCGGAAATTTGCCTCAGACAAGAATAGATAGTGTAATTTGCAATTGATGCTTGACAAGTAGTATTGAGCGATCGAAAAAACGCGATTTCTGTGGTTTTCACCAAACCATTTTTTGGAGTTGACAATCCAAAAAAATTTTACATTTATACACCGACCAAAACGACCAAAAATATTGTTAGTCCGCTAGCATTAAGATTAAATAAAGAAATTTAATTGCACATTAAATACATGTTTTTTCTTGGGCGTAGCAATAGCAACACGCGCCGGGTACTGATAATGATAAATATTAAAAACGTTAAAAAATTAATTTCAAATTATCTAATTTCTAGTTCCAATTGACATTCCGAAATCATCTCATTGCAACACAATTTGGGTGTAATTAGGTTATCAAATAAATGAAACCGTTCAACACCTAACCATATAATTCCACAACAATTTAAACTGAAAGAAGAAAGGAAGAAAGACAATTTAAATTGAAAAAGTTTTTCTTCTAGTTTGTAAATTGTAAATGAAAAACGAAGTACATTTATAAAGTATACTTTAGTATAAAAATTAAGGAAGTTGGGACTCGTAAGTCGTAACGCTCCAGTCTAGAAATTCTATAACGCCCAAAAACGGATGCACGAAAGTAAAAGAAATTTGTAAGCGCACGAAACACAGGGTGTCTCCTTATACACAACCGATGTTATTAATTTTGATTGTCTGTTGGTAGCGAAAAATTATCTTATCTTATTATATACCCAGATATGAAAGTTATACTAAAGCCTCAAGCTTTGGTAGGTGAAGCCAGATCATATAGGGAAACATATTTTGTTCGTTCAAATACGTTTTCGTTCCATAGAGGGTTATTTGTAAATTGTAGTACACATAGGAAGGCTGTTCGTTTTACTCGATGCAAGTGCCGCTCATGGATAGTGACATAGGGGGTGTATGTTATGGCTGAGTATGACTAAACGACAGGAAACAGCATTAAGTTTTTGAAGCTTGAGTTTTACACAGTTGCAAAGTAGGTAACAATAGGACAATGCTGTCAAGATCGGAATTTGATGAGCTTATCAAACGCTGCCATTGCAGTTCATCATCAGGCAAACAAGATAGTGAATCTGGAAACTTAATCAAATGTTTTTGAAACATCAAGCGCAGTAATCTTTCTTTCTTTAAAACGATTGGTTCCACTGTTCCATAACATTAGAAGTCTATAACCAGTGAACCTAGTTCATAAATATTTCCGGTGATCACTGGATATTTGACAGTGTTTCCATGACCCTAGAAATGCACAGAGGTGACAGGTAGTTGAGAGAATGAAGCCTTTTTTGGGTATGAGCTGGAAAAATACTGTTTTCCATCTTATTCAAGCGCAGTAAGCACAGGCTTGTTTTTTTTTTTTAAATTGAAGAACTGAGTGAAGTTTCCACCATAAGTATCAATAGAGCAATATCATTTAGTAGAATCAAGGTATGCAAGAGAAAGCCTTTTCTTAAATCACGGATAAATTCGATTTCAGCATTGGATACAGACTTACTATAATTTCTTAGAGTATATACCTAAGAACCTTATTATGTATGAATAATTAGGGGACATCCTGTGCACTCATATTTGATATTTGAAATGACAACTCGTCGGTCCGGTCGCCCTTAAGTCGATTTAGATATTTTGCTGGGGCGAGTTGAGGAAACCAATCGGTGAAAAGAAATGACTTCATGGGAAATAACTTCACTTTTTTCGGGTGAAGTTGCTTCCCACATTTATGGTGAGATGAGAAATAAGGCTCGGCGGGCGGTATTTCTCTACAGTCATATAAATTAGGCTTCATGACTTATGCGGCCTTATTTCTACGAGCAAATAGAAATAACACCACATAAGGCCTTATTTCGTCGGGGGTTATTTCACGTCACCGCTAAATGAATGAAATCAAATGTTTATTTTTGATTAATCAAATGTCAAGTCTGAGGATGACTGATGTGTTTCATGTTAAACGAAGTTCGGAGCAGCTTTTTGTGGCAATGGTGGATGTAGTGCTTGGTTGCTTACCTAGAGATTATGGTTCGATCCCCAGCAACAATTTTTCTAAATTCCTCCAGCCTCAATAAATTGAATGCCACCCGTGGAATTTCCGTGAGGTTACCACCTTAATCTCAATCCACTGTATCAAAATTCTTTCCTATCTTTCTATTCCATCTAACTAATGCCGTGCCGCTTGCATTTAAAAGACCTAAGTTCTTACAGGCATAGTCAAAATGATTGTTATTACTATTATTTGTAGTATTTTTGATCTTAAGCAAATAAGGAAGTCAATTCTTTGAATAAAAAAGGGCAACTTCAACTTACCAGTTATGTCCAGATGTTGCAAGTTGGTGCATTTCGTCAAGACATCACACAGCGCTTGGTTAGTGACGCTTATACACGTTTGCAATTGCAAATGCGTCAATTCTGGACACCTTCGAGTAAGTAACAGGAGTCCTTTGTCAGAAATTCTACAGCCGTCGGAAAGCATAACCCTTTCCACATCCGGACACGAACCATTTCGACTTTGACCACAGAGCTGTCGAAATATCATTTTGAGGGCTTTGTCTCCTCCAATGTGTTCACCCTTTAGAATTATTATCTTCCAAAGAATTGGCCTCCACGCAAGATTCTCAAAACGTCTACACACTCTTGCAACATTGCACAATTCACAGCTATCGAGCCAACCGAAGATCTTCAACACCGCCTCATCTGGTAGCCGATCAAAGCCGGGCCCCGACCGGCAGGGTCCTTTTTTACTCCATGGCCCCGGTCCCGGTATCGGATGACCAGTTGGTGATGGTGAAACTAATGTAGCATAACCCTGATCCAAACTCGGCGAGAACCGTCCAAGACTTGACAAGCCTTCCGACAAGCTTTTCACTTTTGACGGATGAAAACGTTTGTCAAGACCTGCGTTTGATGAATGATTGGAAAATGAGGAATCACGTTGCTGTTTGACGTTAGTATATGCTGCTGGTGAACCTTGAGTGCGATCAAGAAGATATCGATCAGAACCACTGGTTTCACTTGGACTCGATGGTCGATGATGCAGATGTGATTCTGTAAAACCAAAATATTATATAAAAAAAAAAATAAAGATGTGATTCCTACTATTCTTACCATGCAGCCGATCACTGCCATTGAATTCGCATAAATTCCTTAAGTCATCCTCGAGGTAGTAACGCTCATTTTGAAAATGATTCGCCTCTGAACCAAGAGGAAGTCCCCGGATGGCACCTTGAATATACAATTGATCCATTTTCTTCTCAAGAAAATATTGCCCGCTACCAGCAGATGATGAATTCGGTGGTACACTACGTCTCCCATTTATCTTGCTACCACCACCAACGCCATTCACCTTTGGCCCATCGCTGGAATCCTCATTGTTGTCAGTAGCCGGAAGAATATACGCACTTGGTGTACGTGCTTCCCGATATTGAAGTAGACTCTCAATGGGTGTATAATTTCGAGGTGGAACTGGCCTATGTCGACTTTGTGGATTGACTTGTGGATTTCGACGCATATCATAAGCTTGCTCCATGGACGATGATGAGCTCCTCGATAAATGATACATACCAGTCATATCGTTACCACAATGTGGATGATTATCTCCCCCGCCCTGTTGTGACACTGAAGATGATGTGTATATAATGTCATCTGTATCAATACTCAAGTCCGGAGACTTCCTTGACATCTGATACACTTGCGGATTAAGCGGGCTTGAACTCAGAGGATGGTGATATTGTTGTTGTGTATCCAAGACGGTTGTGTTGCGACCTAAAGACGCCAAGGGACACTCTACAGGCGGCCCCCGGCGTGTTTGGTGTGACATCGCTGCGTATGGTCTATCCTGAAAGAAAAGAGAAATGAAGAAGGTTAGTCATCCATTGTACCACTTCCAACTGAAGTTTAAAAGATAAGAAATGCAAAGTGCATTCATTATGATGACTACAATATTCAATGATCGTGTGGGTGGACAGACAAATGCGCAAAGATAACTGGTGCACAGCACACCTACGACTTTTGTCATCCCAGAGTATCTGAGTTCATTATAATGTGATGCGAATTGTGTCCATGTGTATATGAATGTATGCATATATGTTAACCGCATTAACCGATCAATTTGTTTTCCTTTTCGGTTTCGTATCTTATTCTTCTTCAAAGTTAAAAAAACTCACAAAATGACATACCTACAAAGAAATTTCTCTGGGTTTGTCATTAATCATGGACTTATAAAATTGATTGGTTACAAAGAATCATTTTGAGATTTTTTTTGAATTCTAGTAGTTTTATTGTTGTTTATTTAGCTCTGAATATTTAGCAAACTCTGAGCGTCCACTGATCCAAAAAGTTGCTTTGTTCGTTGAGCCCTGAAGTCACCGAGGCCATAAATCGTGTTTTTTTTAAAAACTTCAGCTAACGAGGAAATTTTCTTTTTTTTTAAACTTGGGGTCGTCATAAAATCACCCTGAGGTCGATCTATGTTGAGTTTTTCCTGCGGAGAGTGGTAACGCATGAGCAGGAGAAGTGGCGTTTATTGTCAAGCATTTCTCATGGTGTCACGGTTAAAGCTTTACTTTGATGGTGATGGAAGATGAAGGGGTTTATTTTTAAACCATCATAGACATAGACACGGAACTAACTTAAAAAAAAATGAAATTAAATATTCCGACATTTAAAAAGTGTGAGTGCTTCTGGATAAATGTAATTCTCTTTTCAGAACAATCTTCTTTTCAGAAAAAGATACTAAAATAAGCATTAAGTATCAAACGAACGTTTTCAGAATCATTCGGAATGCTGCCTACAATCCTGCATGACCAAACGAAAAAGCATTAGTCTTAATAAAATCTATCTAAGCTCTGAAGCAATAAAAGAAGCGTAATAATTTTTTTTAAACTAAGACTTTGCTGTGAACTACAAAATAAAAATGCTTTCTTTTGGAAAAGGATTGCTTTTTTTCAAAATTTAGAGCTTATAGCAAGAAGAAAAAGAGCACCAAGTTCTTGATCTGTATTTTCATAAGTTCCTATATAATTTCGAGTTACGGCATCATTTAGATTAGGTATTTGTTAAAGTTTACAGTTCCTTTGGGGGAAGGTTTGTTTTCAAGCAATTCTTAAATCGAAAAGGACGGACACAACGTTGGAAAGAGTGGCTTCGCTTCCCCAATATAACGGTTCCGCACTCAGAAGAGCAGTGCTGCTAAAATAGCAATTACCTACTTACTTAATATGGCACCAACAGTCCATACGTGTACTACGGGATCAACCAACATACCATATAGACTGTGTATCGAGATTTGAACTTCTGACGCAACAACATGCGAATTCTTTAAACGACCGTGCTGTCATTCGCTGCTTCTTCTGAACCTGGATTCAGTAAATTGATGTTATCAAGCCGCTGTGCTGGCTGTTGCCATGACATAAGGACATTGTGACATAAGGCCATATTCGAACATATGGCGTTACGACGCTTCCAGAAGCGTCATAAGACCATTATTGCCATATACATATGTCACTTTCGTTTTCTCTGTTTTTCTTTTTCTTATCAAGCTCACTTTTATTATCATAATGGCGTGTGGCTTGCTAAAAAAAAAAGTTATAAGAATATTGAACGCGAACTTTAAGATATATTTTTTTTTATCAAGCTTATGATCATGATAATAAAAGTTACGAGAATTTGCAATTACAAAAGCGGCCACACTTGATAAAAAAGAAATAATAATATCTTAAAATTCGAGACGAATATTACCTACAAAGTTTTGTTGTCAGTTGTTTTTTTTTTTGGTATGGCCCTATGTCACAAAAATATACTTCGAAATATGGCCTTATGTCACATGGCCTTATGTCATGGCACCGCGCTGGCTACGGTGGGGTGAACTCCTGTAATCTGTATACTCTGTAGCCACGAGCCACGACCCACGACATGTATATATTCTAGTCCGCCCCTCTTTGCGATCAAAACTTGCTGTAATTTCTTCCAGTCTATGTTGTGCTCAGTGGTGAGTTATGCCACCCCGAAAATCTGGGTTAAGTTCTTGTTTCCTCCATAGTTTTATTTGCCAGGGTACTGCCTGTTGCGAGGAAGCGAAAAATTATCCAAGCCTAAATTAGGTTATGAAGCTATTTTGATCCGGCAGTTACATTGTCATTAAGTTGGTAACGGTATAACTAACATCAGACGCTGTTCTTCAGCCGTTCCATTGTCTTAACTACTGTGAATTGATGTATTTGAAGATTTTTGTCAGTCTGTGAGAGCCAACTGATTTATTGGCAGCATGGTGCTCCCATTTTCAAGAGGGTTTGCCTAACAGAAGCCGAGAAACCGTTTGCCGATGTCTCCACTGTGTGCCTTCTCAAAAACTGCCTGAGACATCATCTTACCTAACTACCTATAATAAAAACTTACCCAATGTGTTATTGTCAGGTTTCTACAAGGGTCGATATTATAGGTGGAACCTAAACTCTCTCTGCTATGGAGGGGTAACCTAACCCCTTCCATGAAAAAAACTTTTTTTTTACCAATCCCATACGGAGTCCAATAAATTTAGTATCGCTTACATACCCAATTACACAATCGATATGTAAAACATACAAACTGATGACACCATGATGGGTTTGATAACCTGTTTTTAAAAGAAATTAATATTCAAAATAGCAAAAGGCAAGCTATCGGCAAATATATCCTAACGACTTCAACTACTACCCAATCTTTTAAGTTCAACTAAAGAACATCAAAAATTAAAAATTCATAAATACCAAAATCTACCGCTATTTGATGTTGTTTTGTCAGCCACTACAATCACAAAGTTTATGGATGCTCCAGGTGATGTTGGTCACTTAAGTCCGCATTTAAATGAATGAGTCCAACAACAAATTGAATAAATTGTTTGACAAATTAGAAGTTTCTCCCACTCAGCAGGGAAAGGTGTAAGATCCGCGTCGAATTAATTTGACTCGCAGTCTATCCGAACTGTGGACGAAAAATTACAAAAAAAAAACCTTAACCACATGCAGTCAAGATGGTGTGTATCGTCGAATTTCATTTTAAGCTGCACGCTATAGCTTGATAAATGTTTATCTATTTTCAAATACCCAGCTATAGGTATATCGCTTTTGTAAAATAACCCTTTTTCGGAGTGTCGCGATTAGCATAATCTATTCATCGAAATTATTCCGAATATTACTCATAAATCTCAAAAGTTCGAGTTGGAGTTCGAGCTGTCTGATGGCCAGCCAACTTTTATACCTACACACATTCAAAAAGTGGAACTATTCGTAAGGTCTAACTATGCACATCAAGCATCACTATTAACTATTGAGTCGGCCAAAAAAGTTTACAGTTCAAAAAAAAAAAAATATATTAGTCCTGATCTGAAGAACACAAAATTTAAATAAAATTCATCTTTATCTTCTAAGTGGGGGTTATTTATGGCTTGTTTTGGTTAGAAGTGATTCCAAAAACTTGCACATAATACTTCGAATCGAATGACACCCAACCTTTTTTTTTGTTTTTTTTTTTTTTTTTTTTAAGAAATTCAATTCAATTTCTTTTATCTCAGCTAGAATCATTTAGAGATATCTTTGAGGTGGGATAAGTATGGAATTTGTTCACTATTTATTTTAAAATAATGCACTGACAGGTAGAATGTGAAACGGCATACAGAGCACCAGATTATACGACTTTTTAAAAAGAATTATGCTCGTACAATTTACAAAATGGTTGATAGGTATTTGATTCAAGTTAAGGTTTATAATTTATGGTTTAGAAAAGAATATCACTACTCTTATTGAAGAATTTAATTTACATAAACTGTATGCCCCTTATTTTCAAACTTGGGTGTCCAAATAACGTCACTGCATTTTCTTAAATCTTAAGTGTTAAATAACCAAATTTTTTTGTATGGTAATTTTGGTTTTCTTAATTTTGAATACCTTATGAAATTTGTGTGAGGCACGAGGCAATTTATCTGATATCTGCATTTTTTGTAGATAGATACATACCTACGTAAAGGGTCATTGTGTTTTGGAACTAAGTATATATGCATTACCTTATCGGAATTGTAGTTTTTGAAAGATAACATTCCTTAGTATCCAGACTTCTCATTAAAGGTGTATTCACACAGGACGAGAGAATATCTATACCAAGTGAAAATTGTTTATGGGACAAGACAATTCGCGTAAAATTTTTGAGTTAGCTTGGTAAATATTTTGTGCGGGGGACGCGACGGCCGGGGCGGCGTGCGCGCGTATCAAGGTTGAGGAGATATCCAGTAGATCAACACCTTCTGAAAAAACAGATGGCTCCTGGACGAAATAAAACTATAAGAATAACTCAATCTTTTAAAGGGGTTTTCAATAAGGGCGGGTAGATGTTAAAATGGTATAAAACGAGCTGTGAGTGTGAGGTACCACAAAGATATTCACAAAATATTTGAAAGGCCCATCCCATGTAATATGCCATTATGTACATGACATTGTTCAAATATGCCCTCCTCGCCTTCTTACAGTGGCACCTATCCTAGTAATCCAATTTTCACTTTCGACACTTTTGCATAGATCGGTGTCATTTTCACCTTAAGGTTAAGGGCATCGATCGATTGTGGATTATTCGCATAATCCGCCTGCAACTTCAGGAAATCTCACAAGAAAAAGTCTAGCGGGGTCAAATCCCATGACCTTGGTGGCCAATTCACGTCAACTCTGCGAGAGATAACCTTAGCCTAAAATTTTGCATGCAAAATGTCAACCGGCGTATATTAACCATATACGCATCGGTTGACATTTAAAATTGGGCCATTGAAAATTGGGTATCATCGTTCTGGAGCACTTGTCATTTAAGGTGACCACCTCACCAACGTTGTTGTCAAAAAATTGCGAACTAATGACACCGCCCATCACCGGGCCAAAATTCACACATTTTTCATTTTAGGATGTATTGTGAGCTGACATTTTTGCTTGTTTACACAGCTTTCATTCAAAAATGCGCCGCGTTGCTAAAGACGATTCTTCCGGCCCAAAATCGAATCTTCTTCCAAACGCTCCGAAGTTCCATCAGTGCGAAACCGTTGTTGTCTATGGTCATAAACTTCTCGGCTGATCTTGCGTTCCTTTTACGTACCAATAGTGACGTTGCACTTACGAACACTCATTTTGATATAATACAATTTTTTTATTTGGATGTGCTGCTGATTCGTACATATGAATAATAAATAGGAGGTTTGACTGATATCACCAACACAATATGGCTTCCATGGCCGTTTCCTCCTTAGATATGAAAATGTTTTATACTGTAATAGAGTCAAACTGCTTAGCTGAACTTCAAAAATCTTTGAATATTATTCTGGAAAATAATATGATAAGCTATTTTAAACTGGTCCCAAATCCGCCGGGATTGAAAGAAGTCAAAACCCCAAGGACCCAAGACAGATATGCCTCTTGGCGTCCCTTCTAAGAACTTTAGAATATCTTCCATCTTTAAGACATTCACTTCTAGCTATAATCTAATACCCTCTCCGAGTCGAGTCGGATGAAAAGTCGAGAAATAGAATGACACTTGGCGAAGGAGATACGATAATGATTTATTTGTGCTGTACAGCGTGGTGAGCCTAGACAGAAAAATTCGTATTCAATGGTGAAGATGGCTGGGGAAGCCTTGTGGAAGGAGCATGCTAAAGGAAGTCAGCAGCTAAGGTAGACAACCTTTGTTATGAAATGGGCAGATATGTAGTGTTCAGGCGCAACTCCAGCATCAGCATATTTTAGAACCCCGCTCTCTATATCCAACACTTAAAGAAAATTTAAGCACATGGTTTTGAGAGCCTAACTTTTGAAGCCACTATCAAAAGGACTTCGTTTAGTCTTATTTTTGCTTTTATGACATCCTAGTCAAAGCAAGATTTTCGTGGAGGTTTCTAAATATGTATGCTCTCACTTAAACCTATGTCTACAGTCTTACGTTTCGGATCGTCCGGTTGGGTGCGGTTGAAAATACTAAGCAAAATTTATTTTTTGTGGGTTGCTTTTAATTTTCTTAAAATCGTATTATTCTGGATCCGATGTCCCATTAGCTTGAGAAAAACATAATTGCCCAACTATTAAGCCCATTTACCTATATCCACATCCTATCCAATCCACATCCATTCATTCTAAATGCACTTATAACAAAGGTATCGCAACGCAAAACCAGTCCTTGATATTATACGACACAGAGTACACATTAGTTCTCTTGATTGATGGATACAGCAGCTATACTTATGTACATACCTGCGTATATAGTTTCCTACAAGAAGCCCTAAGACTAGATTTGTATCCCTCACATGGCCAAAACCACACACACACTGGTAATGGTAACCTTAGTTGATTTTCTTTTCTCAAAGGAAACAACTTAAATAAAAGCATTCTCATCTCTGTTTCAGTTTTTCAGAGTCCCTCTTTTTGTTATTATCTGATCATTGCTGACAACATGAGCGTTACCGCATCTCCATTGGACTTTCCGGTAGCCACAACAATCCAAGATGTTAGTTGCGTTTAGGCTGTAATTAATTGCCATGTTCCCAGCTCCTTTATGATAAATGCCCATAATCATTGTGGGTTAATAGTCCAGAAAAAATATATCTCAAAAGCTTATGAGATAAATTTTATGTTCCTTATTCACAATAGCGATTTTTGTATGTGGTCATGTTTGTGGCAAGAGATTGATTAAACATTTTTTGGAATCTTATGTGAAGTGTGACCCAAAGCTGCTGGGTGGTATTTAAATATCTTATTTTTAATTTATCCAACCGATTTTAATCATTCATTTCAAAACCGGTTAGTGACACGCATACCACACAACTGACAATGTTAAAATATTTTGGAATATTCATTTTGTATTGGATTTCGGAACGGAATCACTTTGTATGATAAAAGCGCACATCAAGGGGATATGCCTTCCCTTTTAATTTGTGAGAGACGAAGTGGGCAAGCGAACGTTAGGGATCAAGAGAGATGGAAGAGGAGATACCTATGCACATTGGCTTTAGACGGAAAATTAGAGCTGTATATTGCATTTCACATTCTTGTTGTATCGCTAAAGAACAAATATCTGTACTTAACAGTACGTTAGAAGTGGAGTTTGAGGTTAAACTATACTCTGTTCAAGTAATTCGTTCAGTACAGGGAAGATCGGACATTTGCCTCTCAGTCTAGCTATATTGGCTTGCATACATCGATCTCAAGTTAAAGCTCTCACAGGGTTTCCGTACTTTGCATAATAAATTGCCGCAAATCGAGTAAATTGTTCATTAGGGCTACCATCTGCTGATTTAAAACAAAAAATCAAAAATTATTTATCTTTTTCCACACCACGAAGCAGTTATTCAGAAAGGATACAAAAATAAAAACAAATGACAACACCTCCCTTCAATCAAAAGCTGAAAAAGCTACAAAACCCAAATCTCAACATAGAAATGCAGTAGCGAGATCCCTTTTTTACATCATGGCAACACCTTTTAAATGTGCTTTGTGCGATGACGATGAGGGTTGTTTTTGTTATACTAAGCAAAACGAAACAAAAATCAGGCTGCTTCTATGCTTGTTGCAGTCAAATTGAAAGGTCATGGGTGCGGGCAAATTTATAGAAAATCAGAACAATAATTCTTGTGTAGTTCAGTGGTTTGGGTTTAATTTCAGAGGCAGGTTCTGTTTTAGTTTGCCATTAGGATTACCTGCAGGCATCATTGGTAGATAAAAAGCTTCCTCATAAGCCATTTACTGAACTATTTTCTTGAACAGATCTAGTGAGCATTCATAAAATAAAATAATGAAAGACAGGAAAATTATTGTCTAAAATACGAAGTCGTTAGAGGTACATTTTTGCAAGGAATGTTGGTAAACACAGCCATTCTGTGACAAACTCTGAGTGCGATACCAACAAGCAAGCATATGTGGGTCTTTCGATGCCAGAATTCATAAGGACACATGGACTTCATAACATCAATCATCAATCAACTTAATTACCTAGATTGCAAGCGACTATTTTGTTGCGGTCAAAATAAGATAATGGGGATCACTAATAGCACTTATTTTGGAGGAAAATAAGTTCCTTTGGCACACAGTCAGAAAATATATTGAAAAAAGAAAGTGTACAAGAGTGTCAAATTTTGGGAACTGGTGCGTAGGCAGAATTAATTGTGTAAGGGACTAACGGGAGTAGAGCCTATTCGGGTCTCATTCTAAGAACTAGTCTTATGCCGCCAGCATCACCTGTAGAAGACCAATAGTAATAAACGAAGGTAACTTGTCAAAGAGCCAAAAGAACTGCCACTAGCCATAACTATTAACGCCGCGCCGGATCAAAAAAGATATTAGTTTATAAAAGTGAGTAAAGCGTTCAAGGATTTTCACGCACCAGTAGTCTCAAGGCTCAAGACTTGTGTCTCGAAAGCACTATCCGTTATCAAGTTTTTTTTGCATCAAGAAGTGGTATAAGAAGAAGCTAATGGTTTTTGTAAACCTTGACTTTGATGTAACGAACGCACCCTCAGCTTTGAAAAACAAAGAACGGATCTCCCTGCCACCAACGTGCTGATGGTTGTTGAGTTTTCATATGCAATTTCAATTCGAAATTACATTGAAATCCGTTTAGTCCTACGAGAAAGTTAGATAAATAAGCCACTTTTATGGTAAGTACAGATATAAACATAAGCGAGAGCTACAGTACGTTTGCAACGAACTGTTGGATACCCTATTCCCGGGTGTTCTTAACAATTCTTGGACCCCACTCTGCTACTTAACCAAAGAATATAAATGGACGTGTCTTAAAAATTTGAAGCGCTAACTACGCTTTGATCAGTATTTAGGCATATGTGTAAAACTGCAGCTGAATCGAGTAGTTTTTAAACAATCTTACCTGAACAAAGGTATTTTATCAAAATCACGCCTTTAAAAGTGGGCGTATTAAAAAAATGTACACAAGAAAATGTAGAGATATATTTTTCAAATAACAAACGGAAGGAAAAAGGTTTAAATTGAATATTGATAGTACATACATTAAATTTTTAAAACTACGTTTTTCGTTCTTTCATAAAAAGTGGGCGTAAGCCACGCCCAAAATTCAAAAATTTCTTTTCATACACAAACTTTTTAGTTTTTACTAAGAGACGCAAAATTTTGGCTTACAGATTCATTATTTATTTATCTACAAAAACAATTTTTTTATAAATTCTAGTGAAAAGTGGGCGTCAGCCACGCCCGAAATAAATTTTTTTGATTTCATACACAAGATGTTTTTGTGCCAGTAATACCCACAAAATTTAATGTTTTTCGCTTTAATATGTATAACAAATGTTATTTTAAAAAACAATATTGATGGTTTTGTATGAAAAATGGGCGTCAGCCACGCCCAAACTGAATTTTTTTAAATTTAATTAGAAGGAAGTTTACCTAAAGCTTACGTGTGCAAAATTTTAGTGTTAGGGGAGAGTGGGTATGTATGGGACACTTTTCAGAAAAAATCCATTTGATTACAACTTGTAAATCATACCTAAACAAAACTATTTATTTAAGATAATTTAACATTTCAGCAAGATATTGACAACACAAAAGTCACCAAACGCTAACCAGAATACGAGAAATAATTAATTTCATGCACTACCTACATCTGTCCCATTCCTCCTGCTTCCAGGAGGATCGGGACAGCTATGTGGTGGAATGGGACACTTAATTATCCAATTTATGAAATCTTTTTATCTATTTTAATACCTCTTTTCCATAACAATAAAACATAAAATACCATTTGCTTTCGTTTTATTAAACAATAAACAACATAACAAAAAATATGTCATTCATTAAATAAAGAGAATGACAAACAAACAACTTCACTTTTACAAAAAAATAAACATAACAAAAAAGCATAATAACACATAACAAAGATGCGCAATAACACATAACAAAAAATAGGAACTAAAAACAAACATTTCCACTTGTACAAAAAATAAAAATATAAATAGGAATCGACAAAAAGCGTAAAATATATGAAATGAACAATAGGTAGGCTCATATTCAGAAAAATAAATCAGGACAGTGATAAGAATTTGGATTTTAGATCCACACTAAAGGAATAAATATCCCGTGGATTCCTCTTATTCGGCGCAATACACTGAGGCTGTGGTAGCCTCAGAACTATGTCATCCCTCAAGACTGAGCTTTGATCCTCAATTTTTGGATATACAAAATATATAGACTCGGACCCCTTCTTGCGTAAAAATTTTACTTGAAAAAGTCTTCCTTCTTCGCCTTGAACAATTTTCCCGACGAAGTGTGTTACCATCTTTGTGGTAGCAAATTTAACGACGACGAAGTCACCAACTGCAAGCGTTGACGTATCGAAGTCGTGCTGTTCTTCCACTACTGGAGCAAAGTTCTCGTCATCCGATGAATCCTTTAAAGGAGGTTCCTCTGATTCAGATGATGTACTTCGTTTACGAATGTGTTTTGTTTTTTTTTTAGAAATTGATGTAGAGCTAGGACCAAGATTTTTTTTTACCCGTTTTATTGCCACGGTGTTATTTTTTTTTAAATTTTCTAGCTCATTTTTTTCGGGCGTGTCAGTTAATATTCGGGTTTTTCCGGGTTTTCTTCCTTTTTTAGTTAAAGAACGTGGTTTTGCTTTAGGAAACGGGTGAATGTCCTCAGGCCTTAGGGCAGATGTGGATGTTGAGGGCATTTCACACAATTCACTAACAACATTTGGCACTTGTGTGTTAACGTCCAAAACGTGAACATCCGGGGAAGATGTGGATGTTGAAGGCATTTCACATGATTCTCTAACAATGTTTGCTATAGTGGAACATGGCACTTGTGTGTTAACATCCGAAACGTGAACGTCCAGGGAAGATGTGGATGTTGAAGGCATTTCAAACACTGTTGTTGCGTCATTTAAAACTGTAGAACATTCCAGTTCTCTGTTATTATCCAAGTTGGGATCAGGCCGATCTGTTACACTGGACATTAGGAAATCTTCTTCTGTAAAATCGTCTCTGTTTAAGGGCCATATTCCACTTTTGAAGAAACCACTGATAATGTTATGCTTGTTAAATGATATTGCAAATGCCTGGTTGGCGAGGCCCGCTACATCATAAATTGTGATTGCTTTTCCTGGATTTGTAACCATCCAATCGCAACAGGCTTGGTTATACCGACATTTAAATGGTCCGTAAACCGAAACATCCAAGGGTTGAAGCCTATGACTTGAATGGGGTGGGAAGGTAATTACGAATACCCCGTTCTTTTTTGCTTCGTCAATCAATTCAACTTGGATGTGGCTTTCGTGGTTATCGTAGATGAGGACCACCGGATCTTCTCGGGAACATCTCACACTCTTAACAAAGTGTTGAAAAACCTGTTAGAATAATATACAATTTGTAAGGAAGGTACCTAAATATATAAACGCAAATTTATTTTAATAACCTTCAAGAAGCATTCAGCGTTCATCCATCCTGAGGGCTGCGCAAGTCCTAAGCTGCCTGCTGGTGCATTATGCATCATAGGATCTTTAAAAAACTTTCGGGGGAAAATAAATGCAGGTGGAATCGTATTCCCCGAAGCACTGACGAAACCACACATAGTGACAAGCTGACCACGTTCTCCAGAAGTTACCTGTCCGATTTGTTTAACTCCCTTCGATGATATCACTTTTGGAGGATTATGTACTGTCGTTAAACCAGTCTCATCGCAGTTCCAAATTCTGTCTGGGCTGAATGCATGTCTTGAGTACATATGCTTTTATCGTAACTGTACAAAAAACATAATTTAATTTTACCAAATTGAGGTTGTTCAACAAAAATGGCGATTGTGGGCGGATTTTGCGGGTTCAAGAACATAGCCTCACCCTTGAACCAAAGATTATATATACCAAATTTCAGCTTTATAGCTTGAAAATTGCGACCTCTAGAGAGTATACATACGGACGGACGGACATGGCTTAATCGACTAGGCTTTTGATTCTGAGTCAGAATATATATACTTTTCTATACCTAACGGTATTATTTCTCTATGTTATAAACTCCACACCAAATACAATATACCCATTCTATGGAATAGGGTATAAAAAGGGGAAGTATATATTAAGTTTTAAGCTAACCTATCTAATTCTTTGGGCCCGAGCTGTTAGACAGACAAGAAGGCTAACATGCCAGTCAGAACTATCTGTTCCACTTTTTTTTCTGTCGTCATAAAGCTAAGTTCAAGATGAATTATTTGCCATTTAATGTTTCTATAGTCTAGTATCGAGAAAAAAAAAATATATTATGAATTCGTATGTATTTAAGAGTGCGATTTTTAAGATAAATGTTGTATTTGCATTGTTGTTTGAGATGCCAAATTGCCAACCAACTGACACACTGACAACTAATTTAATAAAGAACGAATTCATGAAAACACTCGAAGAAGAATGTCAATATAATTCTCAATCACACCTTTCGAAGTGTGCAAGCAAATCAATTATTTAGCTCAGATAAAACCTATTGTTCAATTTGTTTTAACCAAATTGCACATCAGCGTTATCATGTCAAAAATATAAAGTTACAAAAGTTCACGGTCGACAGTCATAAGAGGCCAATACCAAAAAAAAAAAAAAAAAAATAAGAAAGACACTTAATATTGTCGCAAACAAAAAAACCCATAACAAATTTGCAAAAATAGTATTATTATATTGAAATCAATGGGAAAAAAAAACTGATGACAGCAATTTAGTGGCTGTGAACATTACACCCGGCCTTCATTTAGAAAGGCTTCGAATGTGCTAACTTCAGTGAATTTAATTTGCGAAATCAGTGCCTTTTATAACATAAAAATTTGTCAACAAATATTGCAATGGTAGGACATAGTCTGATGTAAAAATTTGCTTGCGGCAACATTAAAAATAATATAAATAGTCCAAGAAACCTTAAATAAACCGATAATTTTTTGGCCAGTCTAAGAATCTTTTTGAACTGAAGTTCTTCGACATTTTGAACTGAACTCATTCAATACAACCATAAAAGGATCTTTCTACAATTTAAGGAAGAGAACTAAGTAAGTATTAGTTAAAATCGGCTTTGTAGATTGAAGCCACTATTAAATACTGGCTGTCAAAGCCCTTAAAACTCAGAATGAATAAAAAGTTAAAAGACTATTCTTAAGCACTGCGCTCATAGCATGAGCGCCCTTCCTGCCTATCCACAGATTTCGCCTATACTTTCCCAGGATGCTCTCGGATCGGATGTACAAAGATATACAACTACTGATCCTCTGCCCAACTTACAAGAGAAACACGGGCATTATAACACAGTGGAATTCAAGGATTTAATTCAACCACAAGCTTGGGAACTTCCGCAACATCTTGTTGAACCGTTTCCCGAAAAGAGACATCGCTGTGGACATAAGGTTCGAGTCCGGCAAGAACTGGGAAAACTTTACCAATTGGCTAAATATTGTGAAGGTCCCACAAAAAGAGCTCTTTTGAAAGAAGCCCAGGAGCTAAAAAGAAAAGAGTACGAGTTCCAAGCAGAAAAATATAAGCAGCGTATTCATGCTAGGAATGAAAAAATTATTAACGATATACTAAGTACATAATTCAAATAAATAAAATATAATTAAAAATAACGTAGAACACATTTTTCATGGAATGGAGTGAGGTATTCCGCGTTACACGCACCAGCCCGCCGAGTTTTCAATTCCAACCTTAAGGGCCGACGCAGTACTGGAAGAACCCATCTAAGGTGGCACGATCAAGTGGAAGATGACCTCAACCAAATTGGTGTTCGCAACTGGAGGCCACTAGCGCGGATCGGCCTAGTTGGGGTTTGTTGGTTGTGACCGAGGTCCACAATGGACTGCGCCACCTTAAGTAAGTAAGTATAAGTTTTTTGTTTCATTAGAACACTTTTAAATTTGGGCGAGCAAAGTAAATACTTACACTAAGGGAAAAATGTATGTACTCAGTCAAAAAAGTTATGTGCTATTGACATAGATTTCTGCACCAATGTTTGCATGTGCTGAATACATGCTGGAATCTGTATTGACTACATAACTCTTTTCGTAGCTGCAGTCAATACATAATTCATAAAAAAATATAGTTTCGATTATCTATGTGATGTATACACGCGTTAGTGCACTAAACGCATGCTCCCTGCACTCATCACAAATATAAATGTATCCATCACATATCTGCTGTCATCTATGTGATGTATACACGCCTTAGTGCAGTGACCGCATACTCACTACACTCATCACAAATGTATCCATCACATATCTGCTGTCATCTATGTGATGTATACACGCGTTAGTGCACTAAGCGCATGCTCACTACACTCATCACAAATATAAATGTAACGATTACACTCCTTAAGTCGTAGCAAATTCGTTTTCACCCTTTAATGTAATGATTACAACGTTATTTATTCATTATATATTTGGACAATACATTTTACAACTCAGTTCTTATTTCAGGTTAGGGTCCTTTGTGATAGGTACATCATGCGATTCTGTAATGATTGAAATGTTATTTTAATTTTAATTATAAAAATGAAATTTTTTTGCTTACCTGGGTTTTGAACTCGAGTCCGTCGTGGTACCATCCAAGCACTCTACCACTGCGCCGATTCACTGTTGTGAAATCTTACGTCTAAAGTGAAGCAGTTAATATTATTATGGAAAATGTTCCGCGACAGATGAAACCCTTACGCATTACACGTCGCTTGTATTCATCACAGACTGTTATGTACAAAAACCGAAACTTGCTTTGCTGAATAAATTTTTTTCTTCAGGCAGCGAATTTAGATTGGTAATCAATTTCTATTTAATCATTACAAGCTCACTGTACTACCTAGATGCAAATCTCTTGACTATTCTATATAAATTGCAGTAAAGGGCCTTTACAGTTTTTATAGACTCACTAAATAGGACAACCATGAAAAGTATTGCATGACATTCTTTCGCATTACGAGTCGCTTTACTCATTATATGTATGTATGTACCTATCACAAAGGACCCTAACCTTAAATAAAAACTGAGTTGTAAAATGTATTGTCCAAATATATAATGAATAAATAACGTTGTAATCATTACATTAAAGGGTGAAAACGAATTTGCTACGATTTAAGGAGTGTAATCGTTACATTTATATTTGTGATGAGTGTAGTGAGTATGCGTTCACTGCACTAAGGCGTGTATACATCACATAGATGACAGCAGATATGTGATGGATACATTTATATTTGTGATGAGTGTAGGGAGCATGCGTTTAGTGCACTAACGCGTGTATACATCACATAGACAATCGAAATAATATTTTTTTATGAGTAGGTACAGGGAATTATGTATTGAATGCAGCTAAGTAAAGAGTTATGTAGCCAATACAGATTTTAGCATGTATTCAGCACAGGAATAAGAACACAGCTCACTTAATCAATAAATAGTTCTCTTTAGACAGTGGATTTTAATCGGTAAATAAATTGAGATGTAATAGGTACAAGCACACTGTTATCACTACATGCAGTTTTCGGCATGACTTCATACAAAATGCAGTACATAAACTTTACATAAAATTCTCTGTGCTGACACCATACATTTTTTCCTCAGTGTACCAATGTTTACTTGCTCTTTAGGGCAAGTATTGGTTTCGTGCAGAAAAAAAAAATCGAGGTTTTGATCAAACATGACATTACGATGATAATAAAGAAGCCCAAAAAAGTGATTTTCGCCATACCGTCCGTCGGTCTGTCTGTGCGGATGTGCGGATGTGCGCTTTTTCACGTCATGCTACAGCCTAAACGACTTGACAGATTTTCTTCAAACTTGGTATATATATAGCAGTTTGAAGAAAAACGGTTGTCGAGGTTTTATTTGTTTCGTTTTAGCCCGGTACCTTTCATGTAGTTTTTTTTCATTTTGAATTTGCTCGAAAACGGCTCTAACGATTTTGACTTAGAATTTAACTTACCTAAGATATTTCTAAAAACAAGCGTTTTTTGTCTTTGGCTTAAATGGTCGTAACGAAAATCAGGTTTGAACGGCCTATTTTTAAATGGCCATAAGTTCGCAACATCTTGATTGAATTGACTCAAACTTCGTTTGGCATCGTTCTTTATAGAGTTCTATAGGATGGCTTTGTAAATTTTTTAGTGAAGCCTTTCTAAATGGTAGCTCCCATATAACGAGCCGTTCAGTTTTAGCCAACTTTTTTTAGGTTTTTTCTAATTTGCTCAAAAACGGCTCTAATGATTTTGATTAAACTTTGTGTGTTATATTCTTTTAGTGTTCTTAAGAGAACTGCCTTTTTTGTTTTTGGCAAAAAATGCTAATAACAGAGATCCGGTCTTAACGTCTTTTTTCAAATGGCCATAAGTTGTCAACGGTTGTATCGATTTCAAACAAACTTTGTTTGGTATAGTTCCTTACAGCTTTGTATCAGATAGCATTGCATTTTTTTCAGTTACTCTTTTTTAAATTATGGCTCCCATACAAAAAGCCACTAGGTTTTGGCCAAATTATGTAGTTTTTTTTTCTAATTTACTCAAAAAAGATTCTGCCGATTTTTATTAAACTTGGTATGTAATATACATAGAATGCTTTGAACAAAACTGCATTTAAGTTTTTGGCTACAAATGATAATAAATTTTTTTTAATAATTTTACTAATTTGGCCATAAGCGAACATTTTTATATCTTTTATAGCAACCAAAAGATGACATCTAAATATGATATACTAAAGGTTTCTTAACGTAAACTTCTGTCAAACTTTTTTAGTTTTTCGCAATTTTTTCAAACATGAGTTCTTCATATTGCTCGAAAACTTTGTTTTCATCGTACTATTGCATCCACAGAGCAAGTACGTGCGACCCAGTCGTGCATTTAATTTTTTTAATTTTAATGTAGTCTATTGTTTTTGATTAGTGAAACATCATTGTTCAATAGTCAGTTAATCCTGTGGACTATAAAATACTAAATTTTATGTATACATCACCTTTTTGGGATTCTATTCGTTTCTCGTCTCTAAATTCCTTTTTGTTTTAAAACAATGATTGATATTGTTGGTTTATGTTTTGTTTTGTTTTATTAAGCACAATTTGTTTCCTTTGAATCCAAACAATAATAATAATAATCGAAAAACAAAACGATTAGCAACAGGAAATAAACAATCCTTAGCAACAGGAAAACTAAATTAAAATTAAAAATGCAAAGTAAAAATGACATACAGTGCCGGCGTTAACAATCATACTAAAGTATAAGCTGATACATAGAAATATTACTATGCTTTGAAGATCGAAAATTTTCTTTTTTTTCGTGTGTGTATGCTTCTTACGAAAAAATGGTGGACTTTATTTCACCGACACCATTGTGGCAGCGGTAAAAAAGATGAGTGTGCATGGACACTACCTTGTTCACAAATTAAAATGACTTTAAAATAACATAAATCACTGATCGAAATGAGTTCGATCATGAAACTTCGAAAACAACCCTCCAGTTCTTTCAAATTAATGCGTTACTTATTGGACAGAGAAGCACGGAAGTTTCGGTCAAAATACATAGCATCTGTATTGTGCCCGGCTGTCAAATATTAGTAAGCAATACTTATCGAAAACTTGACAAAACAGAGTGATCTATAATACATCTGCGTACCCTATGAATTAATCACCCACCAAACTGTACCTCTTGCTAAAAACAAACTACTTTCAGTTGCATTGAACTAACAACAATTTGTTGGTGCTTTGTGGTCTGAACATAGCTAGGTCCATTTTATTTGGTTAAAAATAAAAAAGATACAATTCAAGCAAACAAAATTGAAAAAAAAATGTTATAAAAGATTTTCCAAGAGGCTGTTTTTCCACATTTCAGTGGAAAAATTCAAAGTAGCAAAGTTAAATAACAAAATCAACTCCAAGCCACGCTGCGCAACACCACCCGCCGCCGCTACCGCTGTGGTAAGTTGAGTAAAAAAGACAAGTCAAAAAGGTGTTAAGGTATATTCAATGGTTCACCTCACCATCACCTACCACAAACCTGCCTGTCGTGTTTCTTTGCTTCTTCGAACAGTTTGGTGTGACCACAATCATTCACAAAAGTGTAATTTCTTTGGATTTCGCTTTTGTTTCTTTGGTGTAATAAATGGGTGCGTTCAGAAATCACGATTCAATCAAAACTCAATAATGCCACAGATCAAATCAACACAAAAGATTCAACATGGACAACATGTCAATCATTTGAACTTTTCAGATAGGTACTCGTACTCTAGGAACAGAAGTTGTTGTTTGCGAAGCAGTTTCACAAAAAATTCCGGTATGTATTTTTGTTTGTTGAAATGTTTGACCTAGTTGCAATAATATTGAGGTATTGCATGTCGTCTTCTTACAAAACCTCTTAAGTTCAATAACAACAGTTGGTGGGTAAGATTTTGTAAAAGGGTGGGTTTGAAGTTTATTTTTTAGACGTGGTGCCAGAAATATGGGTCAAGAAAAGAGCTTTAGTTTAGTACGGAAAAAATGGTTCCATTTAAAGTTACTCAAGTGGAAAAGGAATGTTCAGCTATTTTGGACTTTTTCTGTTTTACTGAACCAACACGAAATATTGATGTTCTTATGACAGAAGAAAAATATTTTTATCATCCAGCTAAAGCTTTGAAGTCTGAACTTTAACAACTTTCAGCTACATTGATTTTTTTAGCAAGAAAACTTCGATACAATAATTTTTTGATTGTGCACGTGTGTTAGAAGTGAAATGAGTAATCAATATATCAATGCAAGTTTGTCCTAATCCTTACCTCCTGACCTGAAAAACCTAGACTCTTATTCAAGTTGTTGATTCAGTTGGGATTAGAACAATTTGCTCGGAGCGAAAACATTCTGCCATTTTAAGATGTCAGACGTTGGAAGTCATTTTCTGAGGCAGCCTTTCCTCAAATATAAACTGATTTAACCCATGTGTTCGATAATTGAATCAATTTGAGAATTCCGTTTAAATTACGGGACTTTTGTTTTGAGAAAAAAACTGAACCAGGCCACATCATAAGCCTTTTTCAAAAAGTCATTGTCCAGGATATAATGATTTACAATCGTTTTAAAAAAACTAGGTAGGTATGTATGTACAATGTACATACATAAGCAATATTATTTGCACAATGTATTTTCATACTAAACTTCTCAAAGAATTAATTGTATCTTTCACAAAACCCTTAATCTGGTTTATTTGTTTTATTAGTCACTAGCTTTTGCACGCTACTTCGTACGCGTGGATTTTAGAATAAAGTAGGTATCTCAGTATATATTTTGTTTATGCACAACCGGTTCAAAATGGGGGGTATGCGTGGTATGAAAGCTATAAAGTCAGCTCTACAGCCGTAAGATTTTTGGCTTTTGTATAATATTATTTCGAAGTATCATAACGGTTTAAATTTCAAAGTTGGAGGGTTAAGTTCTGAAGCAATATACGAATATACCTAATTGGAATGCCCACTTTCAAAACGATGCTGCGCGCCGATACTGCTATTTATGGCAGCTCCGCTTCATCAGTTTTGGGCGTAAGTATTGCTCGTTCACCGTTCTTTATGGTTACATTACTTTTCGATTTCTGCTTTCGCTGAATGATGCATTGTCTATATGGTGGTAAATAGCGCCATCTATGATGTTTTTGACTAACTTATTTCTATTCATGTATACGTAGGTAAGTGTGGCGCTATTTTATTATGTAAGTGAGACGCTAACGTCCTTAAAATCTTTCAATTTTGCGTTAAGTTCATTGAATAACGTTCGATTGCAGCAATATTTAAAAAACAACCAGAATTATATATTTTCCTGCGATAAAATATAGCCTATATTTTAAGTTGGCGTACTACCAATATATCTGCGAAAACCGCATTCAATTCCATGCAGTAGTTTTTGCGTGATGCGCGTACAAACATACAGACAGACAGACAGACAGACAGACAGACAAAAATTCTAAAAACGGTTGTTTTGGCTTCTGTGGGTCTAATAGAGACTCCCCATATTAGTTTTGCATCTATATCTTCAATGTACAGACATCGACCCGTTACAATTTTATTATATGTATAGATTAATTGTAACAATTTTCGAAAAAATTAACGTAAAGGTTATTGCTGCCAAAGGAGGAAACACAAAATACTAGGCAGTGCTTTGACTACGATACCAATACTTTCGTTTACTTAAGTGTACTATTTTTTGCTTTAGGAGGTTACAAGACACGATGATTGCCCTTGTGCAAATAATTTTGCCAGATTTTTTGGGTGTGACAATAATTGTGCCATTTTTAATATCATGGATTTTACCATTATTTATGAAGTTTGATAATTTTTTTGTGTGTTATTTTTTTCGAAAATTGTTATAATTAATGACTAATAAAACAAATAAACCAGATTAAGGGTTTTGTGAAAGGTAGGTTCAATTAATTCTTTGAGAAGTGTAGTATGAAAATACATTGCTTATGACTATATATTTGTCATTTCGTATACTTAGATAGCCAACAATGCTTGTTAAGTTTGACACAATTAAGGCATTTTATTTTTTGTTGATAGCTCCCAAACTTTGAGTCTTATGCGGGCACTTTTTGCACACCAACGTATCCAAGGTTTTTTCGGGGCTGCCATTTTTAGAGAAGATGTCAGTTGGGAAATGGAAAATTATAACCGTCACTTATTGATAGTGGCAAAAGAGTAGACAAAATAATTATTTACCAACAGAAGACATCATTAAGTTTTAGAAGCAATAAATTACTTATGGTTGATAACTCCCTCTTGCACAGTACTGTCAAGGTCGGAATTCAATCTGTTTATCATTCTGTGCTGAAGAACAGGCTCTTAGGATTATAAAGACAATAATGAATTAGGACACATCAGAATTAATGTTGTGAGTCTAAATTCTAGACTGAAAACATTGCTCCAAAACGTAGTTGGTTCAACTGTTTCCTGTTTAGTAAGATAAACTACTATCACCCAGTGGAGCTATCGCTATATGAAACCGGTTTGCAGTAATACCATTTGAGCCAGCGGATTTTGTATTACTGGACTAGTTATAATATTTTTTTTATAAAGTTGGTTATAAGTACATACCTACTTTTAATAGGGTTTATAAGAACTCAAGAATTGTGTAACATAGGGCTCAATTATTAGACAACTATTTCCATTTCATTGAATATTATCTGCGAGTAGAAAAAGCCCAAATCCGTTTATTGGGGAGGAAGTTTTGAAAATTAAATGGAATGTTAAAGAAATAAAGTGCAATTTTTTTTTTAAATATGAAAACTTCTACCACTTTCTTGTAATTAATTTTTCACTAAAAATCGCATGGCAGGTACCGTTAGTTATAAAGTTATAATGCTATTACCAAAAACCCCTCTGTAAGACGGGATAATAATACTATGCACCAAGTTTGAAGCAAATCGGTCCAGCCGTTTAGGCTGTAGGTAACTATACAGACATACGGACAGACAGACAGACACACGAACAGAATTGTCGGACACACTTTTTCGACATCTCTATCGTCGTAATGCCATGTTTGATTGTTTAGAATTTTTTTTTACGAGTGCATAACTTGCCTAATAGTACCTATAATCGCAAGTAAAAACCCAATCGATACTCAAAACCAGACCTTGATTTGTTTTTATTTACGATACAGCATATAGATTCTTCGAAAAGTAAGTCAACGAAAGCATCAAGTTTGTATTTCATAAAATCGCCATGTTCACGACTCGTACCTATGTAATTCCCACAGCATCATTTTGCGTCGCCAAACAATATCAACTAAGAAGCATCTTCAAAAAATCACATAATCTTCGCGTGAATTTCAGAAAAACACGACAAAACTCATGTACCTACAAACAATTAATATTGTAAAGGCACAAGTATCTACAACAAGCAATAAATTTAATAAAAAGAATACCTACGTAAACATTTATAAAAAAAGGCCTCACTAGTCACTACGCGTAATCATTGGATCCACATCAACGTAATTACAAAGTCGGATCATATTTTGCAATGCAGTGCACAATTAACGCGGCCATGCCCCGATGGTATCTCTTCGTCTTGAAACATTTTCATAGCCTTGAGTGATATATTTTTTTTGGTCAAAAACAAAAGTACATAATAGCGTCATGCAATATTTTTTCCCGTCGATATGGTAGGATTATTATCGGAAATAATTTTCTCATCCATTGCTGGTGTACCTGGTATAAATCAATATAAATCCAGAGGAGGATATGGCTTCTAGTATCCAGTGGGGCAACCTAAACCTGCATAGTTGCTTAAATCGCTAAATGGAAGGCTATTAGTCAAAGAAAATGCATATCAATCAATAAATAATAAAATTATAAGCTGGAATGCTGCATGAGATTTTCCAAACATTTCAGCTGCACTGCAATGTTTCATCAAACACATACACCAACACGCAGAGATTCTCAAAAACGATCGTTCTTATACACTCGATTTGGCCTTAGGCTGAGTTAGAAATTTTTTTCAAAGCAGAGCAGCAGCGATCAGGTACATAAGTTCACTGCTTCTGTTCTATGGACGATCTGGCTATATTATACTCTTTCCTTCGTATCCCATGTCCCATCACCATCCCAATTCCCAATCCCATGGAAATTCAATGAATCGCTCTCGGTTCGGAATCATTTCCCGTCGCCATGACGTCGAATAATGGAGGCGAGGGGAAATGGGTGCAACGCAACGCAAGTGATCCAAAGTGCTGGAGATCTGAACTGATTCAATGAATCGCGCTTGCGCGCAATGTTAGTATCGATGTTGGTATGCGTGCGAACATCGACGTACTAGATTTATGAAACTCCAATCTGCATACTATTTTCTAGGTTTGCTACATATATATGAAGAACTATGCTGGTCCTACTGCTGCATCTGAGCATCTGCTGCGTGCCACTAATAGAAATTTCAAGCCCATAATTAATGATCGTTTTTACATGCTGCAATGTTTATAATCCACGCCAGATCCGAAGTGTATCCCTGTTCCCTGGGTTGGCTGATTCATAATATAGCTCCACAACAGTGGCGATGGCGTTGTTGTTATCTCTCTTCTCGAAGCTCCAAGAGGCTGCAAGGTATAAATGGATGCGCATGGATACAGTGCTGCTGTTTTGCGATGCTGTTTTACTGCGTTGCTCCAGTCTTTCACTGACAATAGTAGTACAATGTGTGGAAACTGTGACAGCTTAAAACGACAGTCAGCACCGGAGGCACACCAACATCACCAGCACCAAGTAACTATAGCGCATCAAAACATTAGCATTATTCTAGAAAAAGCAACGTACCTTGCGCACATGCGCACATTCTCCACGCATGGATACGGTTCAGCAATTTAACTATTCATCCGGCAGATGATGATAAGCTAAGCATAGAGAGTTGGAATATGTGCTCGGTTGCGCCTTTTGAATGCATCTCATGTGAGGTAACCACAGTGTAGAGGATATAGTGATGCTGCTGATGATGGAAACTAAAAATTTCCCTAAAGCAACGAATTCTTTTGGTCGCCTTGGTCGTTATTGTTGTCTGATTGCAACAGAAAAAAAGTATTTTTATTTTTTTCATAAAAATAAGATACATATGTACATATGTATATATAAAGAATTGTAGTCATATTACACGTTGAGGTATGTCTAAATTTAAGATTTAAGTAATTTATGACAGAATTCGCTTGGTTATCCAAATATCAATGAATAAATGACTTTGCATATTTTGTTCCTACATAATTGTCTAGATCTGTTTTTGTTATTTATTTGTTAAATTATGGAAATACATCGGAATTCATACCCATTATAAATTTATGTAACAGTATCTTAATTTATGAGCTGATTGTTGTGTGGTGAACTAATTATATGCAGAATATGAAATGACGAGTATAGGTATACGTTGAGACATCAATTTCCTTACAAGAACAGGCTGGGAAGACGGCATGGTGACGAATTATTTCGACACGACTATTTTAACACATAGGTCAAGGGGTTTCGATGGATTGTAAAAGTTACATTTTCCTCCCATAATTATGCAAATCCCAATCTAAATCAAACCCTTAGAACGCAGTTCTCAAAGATAGCCAAGCTTTGAACGCCATTGGCCCATAGTTTTTACACCCGCTGAACTGGGCCGCCATAATGACTCCATGTCACCCTAAGAATATAACGTATATATTTTTAAAAGGAAGACAGACGGCTTTCGGAGTATGGGTATGGGATCTCCAAATGCTATATACCGGGAAATGTATCGGAATAGGGTAGTAAAACATCTAAGAATTTAAGATAATACGAAAGTCTCATCATACTACCTGATTCCACTACAAAGAATACGTATACAATTGCTCTAAATATAGTTCAAATCGACCTAAAAAACTATACAGAGAGATTGCACTCATCATTTCTAAATTCACTTTTCGTTAAGTGGAAAATCTAGAGATAATGGTGCATACCCCACTTTGGTGTGAAACGTGTTGTTTTTTGGAGCAGGAATAAAGCACAATTATCTAGAATTTTTTCAAATCCGTAAGCGACAGATCTTCCACGTAAAGCACTTGTCGTGTATGAAAAAATATAAAAGAGGACTCTCTAAAGCTGAGAAGCCCACAAACGTCCATGTTGGATTAATTCCTCAAGGCAAGGGTCACAAATTAATGGAAGCCCACATGAGCAAAATTACCACCAGCTCCAGCACGTTCGACTTACACGGATGGTGTCTAGACGAAAAGATGGAGTAGGGCTCACTTCATTTCCTCTGTGAGTGCCTGATGTTGGGGACCAGGAAGGTAGTCCTCGGATAATATTTTTCCAACTAGCTCGGCGATGCGATGTCTCGAATAAGCCACTAAAAAAACGTTCTTGAGTTGATTCAGTAGATACTTAAAAGTCCACTTATTTTCCCTTGCCTAGGCTTTTTGATATTCATTGTCATTTGGATCCGAGTGAGCCAATGTGGTTACCAAATCATCAACCCTCTTAGTTTTTGTTTAGGGGATCAAGCTATTTGCAAAACTGTCTGAATTCTGTTCATTTTTGGGTCCTTTTTGTAGCTTTCCAAATTTGTATCACTATTCAGGGCTGACCAGTAGTGCCCAGTGGCCCAGTAACGTAGTGATAAGTGTTTCGGACTGTGATGCTGCACCGAACATTCAGGGTTCGATTCATGATTCCACCTTGCGAGGAAATCAGAAATCATAAAACAGATATAATTTGTTTTAATTAAAGTGTGGTTCTACGTATAATCAAAAGGACCAATAAGAGAAATCTAATTTGAGAAACTTATTTTATGAACAAAAGATTTAAAGTGAAGAAAAACTTATTTTCTTAAAACATCTGATTGCTCTTGCTTGATCTGATCGTCCTTTTTCTTCTATTCTGCGTTAGGAGTTGCTGGATAAACTTCGGTAATTTTATCTAATAAACCATCCTGTATTAGATCAGTTCAGTCTTAAACTTCCACACAGAATAGTTTTCATTATTCAATCTTGTAATATTGAATTTTCCAACTTCAGCCATTTAAAATAAGTTTCTTTAAAAATTGCTTTTCTTAATTTTGTCTTTTGATTCACATTGGGCCCATAACCTTTTGTATTTTGTTATAATTAAAGTGTGGTTCTACGTATAGTCAAAAGAATAAAAAAGAGAAATCTAATATTTATTTCAGAAACTTATTTTACGAACAAAAGATTTGAAGTGAAGAAAAACTTATTTCCTTAAAACATCTGAAACAAAACAACTATTCGGTGAGGCAACGAATCAGCTGTTGCAGTGACGTTTGCTGCCAAGCGTTTATTGCGTACATATTTTTCTTATGTGTTGTGTTTGATTTTTATTTAATTTTTCGAAAGAAACTAAAGAAATGCAATGACAGAAGTAAATCAAATTGAAACAAATAAATCAAAATGGAAACTATTGAATTTTTGGTTTGTGACAAATATAACAAATACAAACCAACAGTCATATTATTTTGTTTTTTGCGTACCGAAAATCCCAGGGCTTTTTGACAACTTTTGGACATACATACATACATACATCACATTACATACCTAATATTGTACAACTTTTAAACAATAAATAGTTAGCTACAAAAGGAAACAGTTTAAAACAATACATTTTTCAAAAGTCAAATGAAATCAGTGTGTCAATTAATCATTGAGTTAAGATGTTGAATTCCCAAACATTTCTTATTTTAAGTTTATCGGAGCTAGATACATTGTGTTAAAAAAGTTGTTAAACAAGACCCGTTCTTTGAACTAAATTTACCTATCCCTTGCCCGCTTGTGTCATCTATCAAATTGAATAGGAATCTTAAGATCATACCCAAAGAAAAGGTTCGAAGAGCAAATAAAAAGAAAAAAAAAATCATCTCTAGGCCGATAACACTAATGAACCTTCTGTTGGTCAACATGGGCTTGGCACATAGATCAGCAGCGCTCTATCCGCATCACCTTAAACACAATTAATGAACTCCTCAACCACCACAACTACCAACATTCAATTAACCTTCAATTACATTAATTGTCAGGGGTACCATCTACCACGATATAACTTTGGTTCTCTCGGCCGCAATTTGCAGAGGTGTTGTTTATTATGGTGAATACCACAATGGCCATAGATACAGGCAAGTCTAAGTACATAATATTTTAACCATTCAAAATTGAGGTGGTTAAGATTTCAAGAAAAAAAAATATGGCCCCAAGCTCTCTACTATCTCTCCCTCAATGAATAACAGAAATTTGTTTTTGTAGACAACGAACTACTATGCACGCCGCCGCCGGACCAGGATTCCTCGACCATGGGTAGATATTGTACGGCTTAGGTGAGTAGTATTTTTGTTTTGTTTTCTTGTTCATGCTCTCAACCCAGATTTGATATTACGATTATTAATTTTATTGTTATGATTTGCCACACCTGGAATAAATTCTTGTTGAATGTTATTTCAATTTCAACTTCATTCACCTCGTTTTTCCTTCTCTGGGACTGGAACTGGGATGTGTTTTTTTTAGTGGTGAATATGCATGTGCCGCAATATAGCCAGAGAATGAGGCGGCACGACAAGATGCAAGTAGAAACATCAAATTGAAATGCAATCTCGCGAGATCCATTAAGATGCTGAGTCTGTAGGTGGATGAAAAATTTAATGACATCATTTTTGGTTAAATGCCAACTGGTTGACGAACAAGAAAAATTGACAAGATAGTGTGTGTAGAATTTGTAAAGCATGGTAGGACGTATGCCTGATTTGTTGAGTTTGTATGGAGGATTGGTAGAATATTAGGTGTTCGAAGAGTGTTTTTGTGACAATATTTAAGCAATCCTTGGCACGATAGGTCCAAGTAGAGTCGAAGAACCTACAGAAACTTTTTACAGACAATATTAAAGTGCTAATGGAAGATTTGCCACTTAATTGAATGATACCCAATCTCTGGAAGAAAATCGCGGCATCGAGTAGGTACTAGTATTTAACAAAAGAGGGGTCTGACAATGATCCCATCAAAATTTGAAGATACCTATCAACACTTGTTAATGTAATATGTTTGACAAAATGTCAAACGTGCGAAAAGAAAATCCCCTAAAATATTCCTTGGTAGATTAAAGCCAGCTGATTTTAAGCTTGTAAGAAAAAAGAGATAACCAAACTTTGGACTCTACGTCTCATCAAAAGTATAACAGTTAAGGCCTTTCAAATTATGATGTCCCAATGCGAACACAGCCGTAAATCACAACTTCCTTTGCACACAAATCCGTCAGCCTACTTCTGTTTGATTACGTGCAATTTACAGCTACTCAACTTAAATCTTTAACTTTATTTGACTTGTCAATTTTGACAGTTGACATAAACCTTAATATACACAGATGAAGTTTCCCATAGAGCAAAAAAATTAACGTGAGAAAAAAAAATGCAACAAACTTTTCATATACCTATACATATACAACTCTGCAACCACAAACTTGTATTGCAATTGCAACATTATTTATATCTTTTGCGATGTTGATGATGCCATTACACATGCACTTCATCGCGCTATTTACTTACGCTGTTATGCGCTCTTTGAAGTGCAACAGTTTCGCGCTGCACCTAGTAAAACACCTTGGCTGATGGCATCGAATTTCAGACAACACCAGCATTAACAAATGAGATGGCAATTGGTATAGGACGGAGATATTTATTCATATTTTGTTTATTTCAGACACAAAGAAATACAAGAAAAACTTATCGTATGACAGAAATGTCAGATGAAGGTTTATTTATTTTTCAATGATGCGAAGGTGTCAGTTCAACACAACTAGCCGTTGTCCGTTGAACGAATTCAAGGATAGTTATAGTTATTTCATGTCTGCAAAATAAAAATAAAAAAGGATGGAATGGTGGCAATTCTGTCACAGCATGTCACAAATTAATTGTTTTGGAAATCGGTTAAGAGTTGTCAATTTGTCTGTCGGCCGATTAAGGAATGCATTAATAGGCGTCACATGGGAAAATTGACAGACTCAATGGTTTCCAGATTCCAGTTGGGAATTGAACATGATCGACACTAATTATCGCGCAAATACTAGTCGGTGAGGGTCATTGTTCATCATCTCTCTTTCTCTCTCTATCTCTTTCTGACTATCTCTCTTTCGCAACGAAAAATAAGTGTGCAATTCTGGTGAAATCATCATCGCCGTAGTCGGTCGGTATGCTGTTGTTGCGAGCTACTCATATCCTGGTTGGCATCTTGTCATTTTTATCAGAACTTGCGCAAATGATGGCGTGGTATGCCGAGTGACTTTGGGACGATTCAGATGCCTCCTTATGCCGATGCCCACAGTGATGGGTTTCGAATCAAAAGAATGTAAAGTGGAATGGATGAGATATGTCGCTATGGCGGCATCATCGCTGTGTCATTACGGTCAGTTTGGTCTGAAAGAAAGTCATTTATATGACTCGAAAGGTATTTCCTGGCGAACGAAATTCAAGGAAACCATTTAAGGACACACAATCTTTTTGTGTGGATAAATGTTGTCGTTATAGACTTTAAAAGTGTACAGTTTAGGATTAAAAAAGTCATATATAATAATATACATATGGTTTTCAAATTTCAAGTTTAACTTTGAAAAAGGATAATGGTTTGGGTACAACACGAGATATATGTACGTATACTTAGGAAAAGGGTCCTTGGAATTGGTAGTTTTGGTAAACAAAAACATAAAATTCCAGCCAATGCCGCACCTATTGATGTGTGTTTGAGTTACCGGGTATACAAAACTTTTTGAAGTGCAGTTGGAAAGTTGCTACGTTGTCATCGTTACATAGGAAGTTAGTTAGTAAATATAATCGTTTATTGTCGCAGTGCATTCATTTTTATAAGGTGGGGCTTCTATCTCTTATATAATAGAAAGGTGGCTACATTGTGAAAGTCAGTGTTACAATACTTTTCTAATAATATGTTAAAGCCTGTCTTTACTTCAACATGATGTTATAAAGACGGATAAGTTAAAGATAGATTGAGAATAATAGGTACCTAGAATTTGTTCTTAAGAGCCAAGGGATGTACAGCTATATAAGATATATCGATCTGAAAAATCAACTCAAAAATTGAATTAAATGCTACAAAAGCTCCAGAGCCGGTCGGTGTGGAAAATACGACTGACAAGATCCGAGAACGCCTCCACCTCCTTCTAGAGAGTGTATTACGTGAGCTTGTTTCTAGTGAGCATGGAGCGTTGTACTTAATATTCTATTTGTTATATGAATCTAACCTTAAGTGACTCCTGATGCCTTACCTCATTCGCAACATAATAAAAGTGCCATAGGTTACCGTTCCAGAAGAGAATAAGATATTCTAACCAGCTCCAAAAATGTTCAGAATGATAATTGAGGAGAAATATTGACTCAGAAGTAAGGAAAATAACATTGGTTCCAGCATCGAAGAACGGAGGAGTGTTTTCCAGGCTTTTCCAGGAGAGTGATACAATCGGCGAAATTCCCAAAGCTTGCAAAGGCAATAAATTACAACAAGAGCATTTTTAAGCAAACAGAGGAAGACTCAGTAAAAATGGGCATTAGTAAAAGGAGATCACTCTTCACTTGTCGACTGTTTAATGTGGACCCTTTGAGCTGTTTACCGTTTTATTAGTGATGCTGTTTAGCCGGGGAAATCACTTATGACGAGCACAATTTTGTATCGTTCCAACTAATAACCCTATAATCAAAACGGTCCCTAGTAATCAAAATTACGATGAGGAAAAGTAAGGCTTACCTACTCTACATGCTCTACAAACAAGACATTACAGTACACTATCTTAAGAAAATATCCTCATATCTTGGATTGGCAGATGAAATTGACGTGGAAGAATTAAAGACAAATTACAGCTTTTATAAACTAAAAAGTAAGGCACTACTAAGAAAAACGAAACCGATGTTTTACCAAATTTCCTACTTTCTGGCCCTCTCTGGCTTGTTTGTGTAAGCGAAGGAGAAACACAATATCAGATGGCAAACCCCGACTTTGTAGCCTGTTTTTCGTTGCCACTCGTTGAGGCTTTTAGGAAAGTGAAACTTTGCTCAGAGAATAGAAAGACAAAAGCAAAAGGTGACCAATTTTAAGAACTGTCACCATTTTGTCTATAAACGAGCTTACGCTCAAGAAGCACAAAGTGGGATGTCGCAGCGGTCGATCACATAAATATCTTGCGAATAATCCTTGAAGAATCATCGGAATATCAAATGTCACTCTTCCTTCTGTTCGTTGATGTCGAAAAGGGGTTTGATCGAGTTAATTGCTATTTTATCTCGAGATCGTTGGGTACTAGTACAATAATAAAAGAGCCGTACAACAACGCAAGATGTTCTTTTTTCCCAGTGGACAGCTTTTCGAGACAAGGTTATGTATAGTCAGCCATTTTTCTTACTTGCGATTCATGAAGCTATGACTGTCACTATGGGGTAAAATGAGAGACTTTTTATCCAATGGACCTTGACGTAAACAATTGAATATTTATGAAGCTTGTAGTAAATTCCAAATGCTTTATCCAACGTGAAATCGGTGCATACATATGTACATACATATATGGCAACAGCCCAGCACGAAAATGCTCTAACCAACCACAACACCTCGATTAGGCTGCAAGCTTTTGTTAGGATCTGGTCATCATGAACCATTTCAGACAATGGATTTCGATCAACAAAAGTTGAATATTTATGTTTCCATCAAGCAGATAAAGATGCAATGCGAGGAAGCCCAATGACAACAAAACAAAGAAGTGCTTTGAATGTAGTCCTCAAGTTGAAAGACAAAAAAAAATAATTGAGGTCAACTGTTATGCAGAGTTCTTAGTAGTCCCAGAATTGGGAGTCGCGGTCAAAGCTAGAGGAAGGTGGAAGGATCTGGAGCTACCATATGCCCCAGAGGGAGTTAAAGTGTTAGTGCCTAATACAGAAGCTTCAGGAAGTAATACTTTGGGTTGGAACGTCTTCTTCCAACAAAATCTTATATATGGTCTAATGAATGACTGAATCTTAAAACTCGGGGCTCCAACCTTTATCGTCCCTCATATTTATTGAATTGAACCCTGTTAGCTACATACTTTTGTAAGCAAATAGATACTTTAATTATTAAGTTGTAAAATATGATTGTTAAAGAAAGTAAATAAATTTCGCAATCAAAGTTCCTACCAGAGTTAAATATTTGGAACAACTTAGAGACGTTTTTCATCAACTTATTTGTATATTTTTCTATTAAAAATGCCAACATCCAAATCAGTCCATTTCAATGCAGAAGAATTGGCAAACAAATTCCATTGCGAGTTCTCCTACAACAGATTTTTCAATGTGCACAACCATCTATAGCTGAGATATATCTAATATACTCAGCAAAAAAGGCACACCAACGGATTTTATAACTCAGCTCCATAAGTAACTTTTTTTTTGTGCACTGTGTCTCCTACTCAGACAACCCAATCACACTCTCTGTAAGCTAAACAGGCCTGCTTGTCGGTTCGAATTTAGTCCCGTAGCAAGCCAACAAGTAAGCCGAGGCCATGTTAAATAACAAAAAAAAAAAAAAAAAAAAAAGTTGGCGCACTCTTTTTGGGTTTTTAAACACCACTCTCAATAACATTACCAATCTTGGTATCAATCCACCACCGCTCGCTGCTGGCGCTGCTGTTGTTTTGAACAATCAAAATCATAAGAGGGGAACTCTACTCAAGCTACTATATCACCAAATGAGAAAACATTTTTGTGTTTGCGTGTACAAAGACCAAAAAAGTAATCCCCCTGCAAATTTATGACTAACTTGTATTTCGTATAATTTTTATTTTTTTATTTCGTTGAAAATTCAATTGAAATTCGTTGTGCCTGCGCCTACAATATGTGCAATGAGACAAATGGCTTAGTTTTTCGGTCTGTTTTTGGGGGAAACAATGGCGCTATAGTCATATAGGCGGGTGCATTTGTCTACTGCACAGATAAGCTATACCAATATGTGAACTAACACACTATGAAGTTTCTACACATTTACATTTTATGTATACCTAAGTAAGTTTTCAGATAGATAATGTATGTTTATTTCGACGTGAAACTTTCACTTGCAGGACATTTTTCAAGTTATTCTTACATAAATACCTGACACATGCGGTTGCAAGAGGAATGCGTTTGCAGAGGGGTTTTTAATGTTTGCCATTTAAATGATTTAAAAGTCTGTGACCTGCAACATATTAACATTCGTGACTTTGGGTTGTTTATCTCCAAGATGTGTAAACTATGCCTTTTACAACATACATAAATGTACCTAACTACCTTCTTATTTAATGTTTCCAAAAAGGGTCAGATAGTGCCCTTATCCTTATCTATGGAAATTAATAGATAGAAATGTGTCATCACCCTTACTCATTTTTTGCAGGGTACACATTATCGATCAACGAATGATGTCGGTTTGGAAGGATAAGTATATCGTGTACATTCTATCAAACATAGCTTGTTGACATTCACAGTAGCCCCGTTCCCTTTCTGCAATTTTGTACGAATCCTCATGTCAACTGCACTGAAATGTCAATTAGACTCAAATATTTACAACAACACGTTAGGAACGAGGCTATTTTTTCAATTTTTTTTTTGTACTTTTTCAAAATTTCAAGAAGCTCTTTGTTAGAAGCTCGTTTCTTTTTTGTCTCGTCACAAATACTTATTCGCATCAAGTAACATCCCACAATTGCCGACTCAATTTAAAGCATTCTATAAATTCATCTAAAAATGAGTTGAGGTTGTGACGACCCCATGGCGATTTAAGGGCTCAAAAAACAATGCTTTTGTTACAAAATGTTACCTACATTATGACACTTCAACCTGAATGAAAGAACGACTTTAATGACACATTGTCGAAGCTTTGACATAAAAACACAATAAAAATTAGGTCTGTTTGTTTACCTCCGAAAACAGCCAATTTCTGCCGAATCCTGTTCGATAACTCACAAATTCGGTGGTTTTAGGCAGAAGAGAGCGCTCACGAGAGAGAAAAACATTTCCCCTTCCTGCCGATTTTAGCCCAAGAAATTTCTTCGGGTAGAAATGTGAGTTCTGTCAAAACTAGAATTTGACAATAAAAAAAAAAAAAAAAAAAATTATCATTTGCGGTTTTGCGTTTCATCACGTGGTTTTTGCGTCCTGTGTGTATTTAATTGAAATTTATATTGTTTTATTAATTTTTCAAATTTAAAATTCGGAAAATCACGACAAAAAACCAAGTTAAATATTTATTTTTTCTTGACGTTTTAATTTTTTGACGTTGAACACAATTTTTGTGTTTAACCCGTTCGTTTACTTTTTCACAAATTTTCTCTCATTGAGAGAATTTGAGAGAATTTCATCCCCACTCTTCAATATTTGACAGACTTCCCATTTTAGCCCACAACAGTAAACAAACGAACCTATTAACTATTGTTGACAATAGTCGATCAACTGTCAAAACAAAACATCTTTTTACCGCGTTTATTGTCAGGTGTCAGGTATTCATTCGAAAAATGAGGACATGAGCGCACTTTACGTCCTTGTGTGTTAACATTTTAGACAGGACTATGTTGCCTTACGCCGATTTCAAAATGCACCTAAACTGGGGTGCCCAACATAAGAACCGTATGCTAAGGAATGGTTTGGGATCAATGGTTTTGAAGAAAAAGTATATGACCTTGTGTTGACTTCAGAGAAATCGTTGACACTACTTCCAAAAAAAAATGTATACTTATCAGGACCTTTGAAATATACTTTCATATGATGTGAGCTTGTGTTTTTGAGTGGGTTCTGACTTCAAATCAAGAAGAAGAATCCTATTCCTAGAATAGTCAGAAGAGTTATATTTTTAATTCAAAGGAACGTTTTCCAAAAAACTTCAGGTTAAGTCGCGAAGGGAAATAAATAGAAAAATTCGGATTAAAGTCGGTTATCAACACGGACTTCTCTGAACTGTGGACTTTTTCAACATTATGGTTTCACAAAGTGGGACAACTTAAAAGATTGACTTTGTTAGTGCCGTATTAGCCGTTTTTTTATTAAATTGATTTGTTTTAGTTCTTACAAATATATAAATATCCTTTTTGAGATTGCTTTTGTGTCAAGTATCATCCGAAAATTATGCTTAGACACTCTTGTTCAAGTGAAAGCTTCAGAAATGAAATTCCGACAGAATGAGACGACACTTGGTAGTGAAGATTGGGGAGGCTTTGAAGCACAGCAAAAAGAAGAAAGGGAGATTTTAGAAAACACTGTGTTTTACCACCAATTGAATTCATTAAGAAATGGAATAATAATAATGTATATGTACAGAGAAAGCAATCCTATTTTCGTATATTATTATGTATCTTACTATGTTAAAAAATTTCAAAATAAGTCTTTCCACCACTGTTTCGATATATGCAAATCTTCCAATCATCGTCAACATACCAATTTGATTTCCCCTCTCGATGCCTAGAGATGATAAAGTCACAGTTCACAAAAGAGTAGGTACCGTCAATCAAATAAGCGTAAAGGATAGTAACCCATTGCTGTCTAGCGTTGTTGCTCCTGCCATTTTTTTTTGTGGAATGGAAATCATAGAACGCAATCTGTTCACGCCATATTTAAGCATTGAATTCTGCCTTAACAACTCTACCAAGCCCGTTTTTTGAATTCGTTCCGTAAGCTATCATTTCCAATATTAACATTTTGCTAATGCAAAATAGGTAGTTCACATTCACAGCGAGAGCTGCGTTCGAATTGCAATAAAAAGTAAAAAAAAAAAGTGTACCGCACCGAGTTCCACGCTCTGGATTGGTAGCATTTATCAAGATAAAATTCATCATCTTTGGTGGAAAACTGCGAATGCAAACTCGGTCGCGTCGCGCCATTCAATAGTCTTTGTTTCGTTATGCATACCAAGGCAACACACATTGGGCTCCTACCCAAATGCTTCTTATGGGCAATGTACATGCAAAGGAACGTAACTTCGACACAACACAAAATATGCATGTACAAAAATTAAAAAAAAAAGTTCAACAACAACACTTCACTATGATGGCGACTGACGTGACGTTACAAACAAACAATAACCATCGCAACATGTTGTTGGAAACGACGATCAAGAGATACGACAACAAATTACGTTTGAGCTTCATATCTGAATACCTAAATGTATGTGAATATGAAAATTTACCAATTCCTTTTGTTTTGCATTTGACTTATTCATTAGTATCCCGTGATTTTGTTCCTGTCTTTAAAGTGCGATATTCACAGAATACTATTAAACTGCTCTTAACTTAGGTGTTAAAAGTGCTATTCACCGACCATTATTAAATTTTAATTCGAATACTCGAAAGTAGCTGTTTCCTTCTTCCTGAACCTGAACGCACCCTATCAAATTTCCTTTCGAAATCAATTGCCAATCATATCGCGTTTTTTAAAGACAGAGTCTGCCCACACGCAGCAGTCTTACCAGCATCATCTCTTGAACGTTGATTTTTTTTCTCCATTTCGTTTTTCTTCTTCAGCACTGAACCTCGTGTTTCAATTCTTGATCCATGGATAAACTTTATTTAATCCGTGATAAAATCATTGTGAAAATTCTTAAACTACTCTTGGACCACCCAGGGTCTATACTTTGATTATACAAACACGAATCGAGGTAAATCGTTTCTTAATTTTGATCCGAGGATGAACCATTATTATATAAGTTAATTGCTTCTGCTCAATTTTGACACAATATGTAGTATTCGCACTCACCATTTTCACAAGTTGTGCCAATGTCAAAGTGATGTGCCTACCCCAGTTCGCGGTATAAAAGGATTTTTACTGGTTCCTCCTATTAAATACCAATCACTAAATTTCGTTGCTGACCTTCGACGTCTTCATCATCAGATTGGGATTCAACAATACCTATGTCACATTTGTCGACATTACCAAAACTTTCGGCTTTGCTGCATGCAATGCATTTCCCCAATGAATATTCTATGGGTGACATTTGAGTTACATTTGTATTTGTGCTTCTTGAGTGGATTCTGACTTCAAATCCTGAAGCAAAATTCTCTTCTCAGAATCGTCAGAAGTGTCATTTGCTTACCAATGGAAGGATTTAAGAAGAATTTCGGAATTCGTCCAATTTCGATTAGTTTAGTTCACAGACGTAAACTGCGCTCGCTATCGCACTTTACGGACGAAATATTGCATCTAACTGTGAATGGATATGAGAGTGAATGTGAGAGGTATGCTGTCTTGTGTGTGACTTTACAGCAGAGAGACTATATTAATTTTTATTATGTATGGCTTCTCTGCTTCACAGTCATCTTATTATTCAGAGGAAAATACATCTTTTGCTTCCGTGGCAAACCGTCCATTATGGGTAGAGTATTCATTTCACAGTTTGAATTGCAACGTTTCGTTCTGTTTTGACAATAGCTTCCATTTGTTTCCGTCCATTATAGTTCAGCCTTTACTGTAAGATATGTCATTAGGCATAAGTTTTGTTTGTTGAACGCTGAAGTCGCCCTGGAGTCGCCACAACTCGTATTTTTAAAAACCTCAACTCGCCGTTACTAGTCAACACTTGACATTGGCACAACTTGTGAAACTGATGCGTGCGAATATTACCTACATTTAGTGAAAATTGAGCAGAAGCAATTCCGCTTGTTCCATTGGTTTTCAGAATGAGTGGTTCCCCGAGTGAAACCAATGGAAAATGCTATAAGCTTAATTCTCTGTTTTTTTTTAACCTGGTGTCGCCCTGAAGTCGATCTTGGTATTTAGCTGAGGCGAGTTGAGTTACAAATCAGCTGTTTAAATGACTTGCTGTAATATACAATCACCAGCCCTTAAGCTTTTTTTGAAAACGCAGAAACTGGACCTACCCTGGGTAAAGTTCAACAAACAAAGCTAATGTGACAACTGTTGTGACAATTTGTTACCGCCAGATCTATACCAGTCGGCAGCTCAGCATGTAGGTAATTTTGTAAAAGGATGAAAAGCAGCGTGCTAAGAACACGCTTTTTCGACGCCCTTTTTGTGGGCAGAAATCGCCCTATATTGACCATCCCCAACAGATGCTGCATGCTGAAGATGGTGACAATTTTCTTAGCATTTTCGTAAAGATACCAAACGATGTTCATGATCAATAAATTAAAAAAACAATTTTATTTAGTTTATTTAAATTTATTTAAAAGAAATTTACTAATTTCACAACATTAATTTAATTTTATTTAAAACAAATGACGCGTTTCGGTTTTTTTATAAAACCATCTTCGGGCTTAACATGAGACTAAAACACAAAATAAAAACGATGTTCGTTTACGAAATAGTGCATTTTTATCAACGACATCAAAAGCTGTTTTTAGATCAACGAAAAATTAGTTTTTTCTTTTGATATTCATCAAGGATGTTGTGTTTTCTTAATTCATCCGGTAAGGCTTCTTAGAAGAACCGATGTAAAAATTTTTTATTTATTTTGTAGACTTTTTTCAATAAAGTATAAATTATGGAATTTTTGAATGAACTCAAAAAGTTTAATGTTAAGGCACATTATTCATACAATCACTTATCAAGTAAGAATTTTTAAGTTTGCAACTCAGCTCTTTCGTTTACTCTACGGCTTTGATTTTGGATTGAATGTGCAATATTGAAATGGACAAAAGAAACTTTTTTAAGTCGTATATTTAAAAATGTACTTATCCCTGCAGCCCATAAATGTCCCTCTAATATAAATCCCCTTATAAATTGCAGTCATAAAAATAACAAAAATACCGACAAACCTATAATAAATCATAAATTCTAATGTCACACAGAACAACCAATAGATCAATAGTGCACCAAACTATTTCAATACCTTAGCGCTTAGCTTATTGCACTTTATTAATTTCAGCAGCAACAGCAGCCACAGCAAGAACAGCAATAAAAATAAATGGCCTCTAAAACCACTTTTTAGACCCCAATACTTATAAAACATTCGCCAAAGCGTATACAAAAAAATAATAATAATAATAAAAAAATATGTATCTTGCCTTGTATTACATTGCTTTCCAGTTCTCGTTGTAATCCGCAAGCAGCTCTCATAAGTTGCAACTTCTACCTTCGTTGTCACTGCCGCTACAGCAGCTATAAATGCCCTCCTGTTATAGAATGTGGTACTGCTGGAAGGAGCTGGAGCTGGTGTTGCAACAAATCTGCAGCAATTTTTGTAATAAGAAAAACTTATATTTCGCACAAGACAATTCATAAAAATGTTGTTAAGTTGGTTGCGGTTGGTAATGGTTGTTTGCCTTTCGTCTTTAACCATCTACCATCCAACAATTGTCGAGAAAAGTAATTAAATCCTTGCAATTACAAAGTGTGCATTTTTTTCTTTCCTTCAGCTTTTCTTCAGCGATATCTACAACTAGTAGATCATATGTCGTGCGATAATTCGTTAAATTTTGCAAGCAATAAAGGAAGCATTATTAGGTACAACAATCCAACATGCATTCCTTTATGTTTTTCCTTTTTTTTTCCTATTTTATTTTCAATAATAATGGCATTATGGAATGCGGCAACACTATTACAAGAAAAATGACAAAATACACTGACCGCTTTTTAGTCTATCTATAATAACCGAACACTTTACGAATGTGTTTGTGTACGAATCCGATAATATGGCAGGGGCATCTAGCGATGTAAGATCGTTTATTGTTTATTCCGTTCTGCTCTGATCTGCTTCTTTCATTTCGTAAGGTAGGATCTGGCAACACTTTACACGATATTACACTCTCATCCGAATTTGACCAGCTATACCAGCAGCAGCAGCAACATTCTTTGATATTTTATTTACTTCTTTGCAATGGTATTCCGTCACACAACTACCTACTCACTTTTTTGTATTTTCTTTTTCTTTGGGTTTTATTCACTTATCATAAACTTTTAATGGCTTCCTGATCATTGAATTTTTTTTTTCATAAATTTACTGAACGAAGTATAGGTACTTGCTAAACTTTCTGCAAACTTATTGCATATTTTTAATTTTCATTAAAAATGATGGCCACAGAAAGGTTTTGCTCGAAATTTTTTTCATTTTTTGCGATAAGAAACTTTCCACATTCGAAATAAGCTGAACTCACTTTTATTTCCACGTAAAATAAAAAAAACTCACGAACGAAAGGCGAAATATTTCGACACAGAAAATAAGGTGGGTGGATGTTATAAGAAGTAGGTAGGGACAGACAAATATGAAGAGAAACGAAAATTCAAAAATGCGAAAATGCGTACACGAACCGATAGAAGTACCTCTTTCCGAAGGTGTGATATTTAATCTTGCAAAACCGCTAGGATTTCTCTACGAATCAATATAATAATAAAAGAGGCTAACAATGACAACACAGACGACGAAGACGACAACGACAAACGACGGGATGGGACGGGAGAGTAACAACACGATATATTGTTGCCTTTTTTCTTCTTCTTTTCAAGTGATTGGTGACAACGAAGCAGCGGGCGAAGGAGATGTTGTGAAATTCCTTAAGAATGTTTAAAGTGTGTTGGTGGTAAGGTGCATACACGATCAGCATAAAATACACACACTCTCATAGAGGCAGCTAGCAATGCTTTACTTGTTTTTTTTTTTTTCTTAAATTTAGCTTTACTGTTCTGGCAACAGTTAAGTAAGGAAGAGGGGTGAAAACAGAGAGAGATACGGGAGTGAAACTGAAATCTTTCTTTGACGCTCTTCAGTCTTCACCGATGAAAACAAACCCACATCGAAAACGAGATTCGGAAAGAAAAACACCACGAACGAGCACGATCGGCAACGAAAAATTTACCGAGCGCGAGAGAACTGCGCAAAGCGAAAGGTAAGGCAATACTGACAGTTAGATTTGACTGTGAAGGTGGGTTTACCTGAGGAGAGGAGGACACCTGTGTTCACCTGGAGAATAGCATTGCCAGATTTGCTATAAAAAGAATCTTAGAAAAGTGGTGAGTTTGAATGCCTTGGGTATGGTTAAGGTTTTTTTTTAAGTAGGTTCCTATAAGTGAATTTGAAATTGGAAAGATTTCTCTCAGGTCTCAGAACCTAATCTGAATTTATTAAAAATTTTTAAATGGTAGGGTCTAAGAACCCAGTCAGGATGCGTAGATTAAAAATAGTTTTTTTTTTTTTTGGGTTTTAAAAAATTCTGATTTTTTTTCTTAATATCAGTAGTTTCTCACACGGTTGTGTTCCAAACCGGCTTAGTCCAAATCAAAATCCAAAAACTTGATCAACGAGAATCATTCAGATAAATGTTTGATATTATGACACTTTCATGATTTTGGGCGGTTTGCTTGCATCATGTGAAAAAGCGCGCACTCACACAGCCGCACAGACAGACAACCGGGACCGACGGCAGGGCAAAAACAACTTTTTTGCGCTCCCTATCATCGTATAATATCATGCCCAAATAATTTGGGCAATCTGACATTTATTTGGATGATTTAGTTTTTGGTGATTTAACACACATGTCGAATAATCTTTAAAAAAAATGATCATTTGATTATCTACGTTTTTATGGGTTGGTTTAATCATATTCACTCCCAAATTTACTTTTTGGGGAGTTTTGGCATGCTTGCATGCTTCGGTTCCTTTTTACTTGCGATTATAGGTACTATAATTACTTGCGATTATAGGTACTATAAGGCAAGTTATGCATTCATAAAAAAAACATAACATTACAATAATAGAGAAGCCGAAAAAAGTGGGTCTGACAATTCTGTCTGTCTGTCTGTCCATATGTTTGTCTGTCTGTATAGTTACCTACAGCCTAAACGGCTGGGCCGATTTGCTTCAAACTTGGTACATACTTATATTATGACGTCCTAAAGAGGGGTTCTTGGAATTACCATTCTAGCTTTAAAACTAACGGTACCTGCCATACGATTTTTAGTGAAAAATTGATTTTTCTCAAAAACGGATAAAACTTTCTGAATAGTGTTTTCTGTGCAAACTTTATGTTTTGGTTGGAATAGATTTTTCAGAAAAAGTCTTATAACAGTACCTCCCATAGGACCAGATTTTTGAAATCCAATTTTCTCGTAAGCCACTGGACTAATGTCGATGAAATTTTTAGTGTAGAAGCCCTTTTATAAACAAAATAATTAAAAATCTTAAATTTTTCAAAAAAAAGTTTTTTTGAGTTTTTTAAAAAAGTTTTAAATATTTTTATTATTTTTTGTTTTTTCCAAAAACGGTTTAATCTATTTTTATTTTAAATTTTATTTTTCTGGTAGGAACTACAAAGTGCATACTCAAAAAAAAATTTGGAATATATTTTCGGAAAATTTTTCAAAAAAACAGTTTTTTGAAAAAACTGATCGAACGATTTTGAAAAAAAAATTCTTAAAATTCTAAACAGTAATCGAAATCAGATGGCTTACTTAATTTTTTCCAAAAAAAAGTTCCAAGTGATCAATAAAATTTATATCATTTTTTCCCTGCTTCCCTGCAGTCGTGCACTTTATTTCTTCTATGAAGCAGGCCGCTTCTTTATTATTAGTTAGTCTATGCTCTTACACACGAATTTTAAAATGATGCATCATTTTAAGACAAAGCAACAAGACATTATTTTATAACTTAAATAAATTAAAATATCCCAGCCCTTTTGCAAAAAGAAGATAAAATAAAACAATCAAATTAGCGTAAGAAATTTTATCATAAGGGAAGGGCTGTTATTAGAGAATGTCATCAACAGAATTACAGCAACATCTAAATGCCCACAAGTTTAATGCAGAAGAAAGCAATTTTTGAAACACATCCGTTTTCTGTATGCACAGCACATCCTTGTCTAAAACTTCTCAAATTACAAAAGCCCTTAATTGCCTTGCATTTATGAAATTCCAAGGGAAAATAATATCCTAGCCGTTCGTGATATGCATTGCTCAATGCACAGTGTCTTCACACTCATATGGAAAACATGCAAAATACCTGTAATTGCAAAAAAAAAAAAAAATATTGACAACAGTATCCAGACATCAAAGAGATCTAAATATCTACCCAAATGTCGCACGCACTTTTAACAAACACAGAATAACACAATACAAGGAATAAGATTATTCCATTTGATATCGATTAAACAAATCGACAAATTCTTTGGCGAATATTGAATCCAGTAGCGGAACATAATGTAAATGGCGGTATTGTAAACTCCTCCATCCTCCTGGACCTTGGGTGGCATATAGATCCTTCCATCTGTCTTTATTCTTTTCACGATACCTTAGCTGTGACCACGACTCCAAATTCTGGAACCAAGCTTCCTTCAGAACAGTTGAGCTCCATGTTGCATTTGGCTTTTCAAACCGCCTTTCTCATTGTGGATTAGTTTATTTTTGAAGGGACTACAAAGTGTGATTATAAAACTAGACACATTTAGTCACTGAACTGTTTAGTTGCTAACTGAAAATAACTGGCTTATAGAGGCAATTCTGATCTGAACAGGTGATGTGGCCATATCGCTGATGTTATTCCTACATCTGTAGTATAAGCTATCATTTATTTAGCCCGTCCTGTCAAATGAACATGGTTGGTAGCATTCAACCTTTAAAAAAAAAAACAATGTTAGCAGTTTGAGTTTTCTGATCAAGCACCATTCTGCGCTCTTCGTCTATTTTATGGTCCTCCTAATCGTCCTTCCAAGAGATATATTCACAAAGTGGTAGTAAGATCTGAGTTGACCGATTTAGTGAACAATTCGCCAACACCCGGCGAAACGTAGGATCTGTCGAAAATATCGCCGCTCTCCAGAAGAATGGGCAGGAGAATCTGCGGCAGCCAATTCTGAACCTCGTACAAGAACTCGACCTGCACAGACCGCAACTTGGCGAATTTTGTGGCATGACATGTTTGTCTTACGAAGAGGCAATGTGAATTGGCCACCGAGATCGTGCGATTCAACCACACTAAACTTCATCTCGTGTTTTTTATGTCACAATAAACTACAATCCACGGATGCCCTTAAAGCCAACCAGAGTTTGTTTCATTACTCACTCACAAGCATTTGTCAATTTCAATGGTACCTACTTCAGCAACCAAACTGTTCCGTGACTTAAAGTATCTATGGAAATAAAAATAAGTAAGTACATTGTCTTCAAAAGTTGAATTTTAAACAAATGTTAAGATCATAACAGGACAAAGTTCACAGGATTAAGCTTAAAGTATTGTATCTGAGATTAGGAATGCGAATTAGTGTTTCTCGAATTCAATTTTATGGTCTTTATTTTTTTAAGATGCGTCTTTAGTGTCTTTTATATGCACGACCGATTAAAACTGACAACTAACATTACTAAAGTTAACTACGCTACTGTCATTGCAGTCCTCTTCATCAAAGGAAACAAAAATAAATTCCATTGAATGTTAAAATTATGCTGTGGAATTCCGAATTCGGCACTTCATGGTACGAAAGTCATTAGAAAGCAAATAATAAAAATAAACACACCATTTAGTTGCCCCTATTCCAAACCGAGTCTATAAAAGCAGCCACAATGCCATGTCGTCATTTAAACAACTGACACTCGTCGTCTGTAGTTGGCAATTCGGTATTCGGGATTCGGGACGTTATTTCTTTTCAGTGTTTCGAAAAAAAAAAAAATAAAACAAAAAAGATTGTAAATATATATTGTATCTGACTATTGTGATCTGTGAAAGGACATTGGAAAATTTTAAATTAGAAAATGAGAAGTGGCAGTTTTTTCAATGGTTCATTGAATACTCTCAACAACAGTGAACGTTCTAAAAATTTAAGTGCATTTAATAAACAACCAACAACGTTTTGTTGCAACAATACAGACGGATATTCAGATCGTGAGAGTGTAGCAAGTAGTGCACGAGGAAAACGCACAAGATCAAGGCAAGGATAATCGTATTTTTAGAAAATTAAGCCCTTGATACCTTGACTTGACATCGCTTTAATAATAATATATGCTTGGTGGTTTTTTTTGTAGGAACAAATAATTTTTGTTTAAATTTTGTTCTTATCAGCCAAAAAGTATGCAATAGTTACAACTTTCCTTTAAAAACGTCTAGTCTTCTGTGTTCTCGTGATTCGTCAAATTTTCTGATTCATCGCCGAGGTGTTCTTTATTGAAAATTTTGTGCAAAACAACACATTGTTATTAATGTGTTTCTTAAAAACTAAATAATCAGGATTTTGCTAGGCCAAAATCTTCAAAGCATGTTAGAGGCATTGCGAAAAACTATGAGCCGAAAATAAAAAAAATATTTAAATTCTGTTTCCAGTCCAGTCTCTGCATTATTTTAAATTACAAGGTGAAACTATGCGTAGGCATTGCATATATAAACTATAGTATTCCCACTTGAGGTGCGCCATCTATCGACGAAAAACTAAGCTCTAGAATACCATAGGAAGCAACAACAACAATTTCCACCATTTTAATCGTTGTTATTGCTTCCCATGGTATTCTAGAGCTAAGTTTTTCGTCGATAGATGGCGCACCTCAAGTGGTAGTCCTATAGTTTATATATACAATGGTAGCTGAAAATTGATGATAAAAAATTTATTAATTTGCTGACATGATTCGGTAAAATTTTCAGCAATCATTGTGTGCGTCAATACATTTTATATAACAGAAAATTGTTTTATTGGTCCTATAACTAGAAAAAACTCATGTTTATCAGTTTATACAAAAAACAATTGTTCATTTTGATTCATTTAAAATATCCGAGTAAATAAAACAAGACTAAAGGCAAAAGATGTAAGGAAATATTTAAAAACAAGTTGATATGTTTATAAAAAGCCTTTTTCGGAATATACAAAGCTACATATTAGTAAATGAAATTTGTGTATTTTTTTTTTAATTTTCGCGCATTTTCGATTAAGTTTAACTTATTTTTCGTGCATTCGCGGTTTCGGTTTTATTGATTTTTTTGAGAAAAAATTTTAAATTTAATGTGAATTTAAGTAGTTTTGTGTTTGGTTTGATTTGATAGAGGAATTTCCAAAATGTAAGATATTTTGTATATATGTATGATTATGTATGATTTTTTAAATACATAATAACAAAAACGCGTATTGAAATGAAAGTTGGTTTCCCAATCAGTCGTTTAAAACTATCAATTAAAGATAAAATTATCAAACATTTTAAAAATCAAATAGAAACGATACCTATTTAGCTATCGTGCAAACGCTATCGTTTAGACGACATTGATATGACGATTATTGGCTTACGTGAAGCAAACATTTAAGTATCAAAACTATATCGTCCAGACGATAGTGATTTTTAATTTTACGTGAAGCAAGTCTATCGTCCAAACGATATCGTCTGACGATAATCGAGATACGGAATGACCCCCCAGGCTTACCTTACGTGTTTCTTAGAGACCGTAAACTATCTGATTATACGGTCAAGGACTGAAAGAAACCCAAAAAAGGAATTTATCTTGGTATCCTTCCACTGACTGTGGCTACAGTTGAATTAAGAATAGGTATGATCTTGCTGTTGTACACAATGTAGGTACTTAGACGAACTAAAAAAAATCTCTCTACGATCGATGACAGATGAAAAAATGTATAAGAAATGTCTTCATTGAATGAGGGAATCTACTTCCCGTGGTATTTATAGACAGCTCAATCCTAGTCTGAGGGAAAATAATTATCTTAGAATTTAGATGTATAAATTCAAGTAGTTGAAATGGGTCTGAGACAGGCCGTATAGAACTAATATATGAAATCTCCTTTGCTAGCTTTGCAACCTTAATCAGAACGAAGTTGTTTTTGATTTTCTAGCGCTATGTCCAATTCTTCATTAAACTCGAAGACTAGGTATATTTGAGCTCCAGGGTTCACAATGGAGAGCTCTGTTACAAAGCACATATTCGCCACATTTCACTTGCAAAAAGTTTTCGTAATATATTTGAATTTATTCGGAGTCATTGCATTATCATATGTAGATTAATAACTCATTCTACTCTTACTCTGTGGGTGCCATAAAACGATTATAACACTTTTTCGAGCAATAACGACTACTCTTAGTTGTATAAAATAAAGAAGCAAGTATGCAGTATGTATTCCTTATAGCTTTTTCTGGAATTTTCTAAGCTTCAAGACTTTGATTTAACTAATTTCAACTGGATTCTCAATCGGTCAGATAAATTATCAAACAACGTTTTAAGGGTTGTATGGACTCTTATAAAGTCGATTTTAAAAGTATCGACTAGAAAAAAGGTGCGGCGCCGCATGTCAAAAGAACTAGGTACATTTTTTTCAGGATAAAAGTCAAAATTTTTTATTTTCATAGTCTGGATTTTAAACTGTCATTTTTTTGTCGATGAAACATCAACTATTTCACAGTTAATGAAGTTTGTATTTATCCGGTGGACACTTTTTTTGTCGACCTCTCGTAGATACGCTTCCCTTTTTAACGAGGGTCTTTACTTGAAAGGAATTATTTGAATCAATTTATCTTGCAGGACTATGCAGAATTAATAAATTTCCAAATAATGAAAACATGCATTTTCTTGATATCGTGTTTTTGGAACTGTTCATTTATCTGTAAAGTTTGCAACGCTTGCAAAAATATATTTCTTAAGCCCTGAACTAAGTGCATCATACTGTTCATGAATGTGATATTCAACTCAGTAAAGAACCGACTAGTATATTGCAATAAAACAAAACATACCATGGAACGTCATTCAAACTGTGTTATTCCTTCTTTAGGACTCAATATAAATCTTACAATACTAGACAATTATGTAGCTGGTCAACATTGAATTTCGTTTATATTTGTAAAACTGTGCGAATATCACATTTCAACTGCAGTAATTTGTGTATTTAGCTGTTCCCTGTCTACTGATATTATGCCATTGTATATACATTTTTATAGTAATTTCATGGAACGTTTTATTTTAGTTCTGAACTTCGTCAATGGCGGCGCTAGTTGTCTTATCTACTTTACATATTATGTCCTCTACTGTTGTTTTTGCTTCCCATATCAGTTTAGACAAAAAACACTCAAATAACTCTCCAATAAGTGTTTGTGACGCACCAAACGTTCCTCTGATTGGGAATACTATAAATTATAAATACAATTATTATGCTTCTTAAAGTGTCGAGATGTTCATTTATTCACAAATAATCTTAAACTAGACTTGGTTAAAAACTATTGTGGCATATTTCGGCTGCATTGTAGCAATGTTCGAAATATTTTCCATTTCACTGTTTTTCTATGAGTAGATCAACTACATGAACATTTTTATGAAATTTACTCACAAAGTAAATGAGAACTTAACTGAAGGACTTCAATCGGATATTTTCTGCAGTGACTCGAACAAGGCACAAAACAGAGTATGCCATATTTATTTTATATGAACCAAACTGCTAGGTATATTATTCTAAATGGCTATCGAGTATCGACCTGGTTATCGTCTTGTCTTAATAATAATGTTCAACATAAATATATCAATTTAAGAAATTGCATTACTAAAACAATATTTTATAATATATAAATCTTATATGACAGGTTCCTGAATGCAGCCATATTGGACCCCCATGTTAATTATATTAATTGATCATTTTCTGATGGTAATTTTGTTAAATCAAAATTTTCGATAACATTCTTGTTAAAAAAGTAAAAACATTTATATTTTTCATATGTTCTCCCACTTCTTAAATGCTGTAGTTGTGTTGGGTGTCCTAACTCAATTAAGCAAGCTATATCGGCTCTATAAGAACAGTTTTTTTGATTCAAAAATGTGCCACATAATGTAATGAATACTGGTGGAGCTGGTTAATTTGGTAGTGCTGTGGCCAAAAGGATTGCCAAACACATTACTCTATCGATTTTCAGAACTTTTCGTAGATATATGTTATTTGATTTGAAAGAGTAATTGAAATCGTTACTGTGGTTTCAAAAAAAGAATTAGGTTTGTTTTTAAACAGTCTTATGAAAAGGCAATTTTTGAGAATTTGAATGAATACCTTCCCGTTCACTTACCTATGTGAAAAGTTTGGTGAAGAAAATAATGTTTTCTACCTTACAATTTTGTATTGGAGAAAATAACGAAAAAATAATTTCCCGATCCAGTTACAATTTGTCAAAAGAATTAAATTTAATAATTACCGACTTCTCAATCAATGCAGACATAATAGCAATATACTTCAAATGTGTATTATCGAACAAGACATGTCTATAAAAATTCTTCCTTTTTGGTAACAACCCCTTCCGCAGTGCCGGATTAAGCAAGCGCGGGGCCTGTAGCAAATTCTTTCAAAGAGCCCTCGATCTACTACCTATGGGGTCTTAAGTATAAAGTGGTAAAAAAACAATTCAATACTCAATACTCAATACGTTTATTTGCTATCTATAGGTTACAATTTTGTGGGTAATTAATAGTGTAGTAAATTACTATAGGCGCTGTTAGGCTCTGACAAGTTCAAAAAGCCTGAGATGAAATTTCCTGGCAATTTAGAATAATTTTGATAGGAAACTAACAATTGAAAACTGATGATACTACACAAATTATTTTTTTCAATACATATTTCAGAGTTTAAGTTTAATACAAAGTATATTATATTTTTAGGAATAGCTAATGTTATATTTTATCAATGGTATACTTTAAATAATGCTTATATTTTATATTTATTTATCTGTTCCCTTATTATTTTTTAAACTTTTACAAAGTAGCTTTTCTAGATTTCATGTGGGCAAATTTAGAAATAATACTACCAATTCGTATCAATTTTTTTGAGCAAATCATATTCTATATTCATCAAAGCGAGATAATTCAGACGTTCTTGACTCATAGTATTCCTTAACTCATTTTTTATGCGCTTTAATGTCGAAAATGAACGTTCGCCACTGCAGTTAGTGATCATGAGAGATAAATAAATGCGCAAAGCTATTCTAAATTGGGGAAACATGATTCTACTGAATTGTCCATTAGGAATTTATAATATTGAATTTCCAGAGCTTCGTTTTTCGTACTGTCAATCGCACTAGCCACATCCGTTTTCAGCAGCTCGGCAAACTGCACTAATTCGTTGTCTAGGCTGTCTTCCAAATCATTTTCATAAGCACTGACTATAATTAATGTTTTTTTTTTTAAATCTCGTCTGCTGTAATAGATTTTAACTGTCGAAATATTCCAAAAACACTAGTTAGTTTTTGATATGCTTTCATGCGTTTGTCTAAAGCAGATAGTGTGTTATCAATAATGACAACAAACACCTCAATTTCAAACTTTTTACCAGGTGTTTATTTCTCAACAAATTCGTCAATTGTACTATAACCGCTAAAATCGTCGTACTTTGTGTTCCGCTTGCGTCGTCTTGAAGGCTGTTGCTGATATTCATGACAGCTTGTCAGCTCTTTGGCTTGTGCTTCAATATTTGAAAATGTAGATCGCATTGTTTGGACATATCCATGTAATGATTCATAAAGGCTGTATCCCGTATTAAGGTCTATTTTAGACGATTGCAGCGACGCACTAGTTGCTTGCATGCGTTCTAGGATTCCATTCCACGTAATTGTCATTATTCCCGTTTCCAACTTATTCATCTTTGAAACAAGTCCGTAAGCTTGATTGCGACACTCTGACTTTTGATCTATATTATTGGAAATGGCATCCAAAACTTGCTTGATAGTGGTAAAACCACATAAAAGTGCCTTCGTAGCATCAGCTCTGGCGGACCACCTAGTATCCAACAACCTTTTCAAAATCGGAATTTTCGAAGTAAGAGCTTCCGTAAGAAGACTCCAACGATGTGTAGAAGCGGAAAAAAAAATTATAGAGACTCTCGCGTCTAGAATTTCAACTTCTTTGGTTCTGGAAATAGTTTATTGAATGCATTGCTCTTTATGAATTTGGTAATGATCTTACTATATCAGGATTACGAAATGGTTATGGAAAATTCAATTTGAGGAAATCTCTCTTTTAAGATTAATATTAATAAGTTATATTTTATAATTAATATTTTAAACCAATTTATTACTTTAGTAATAAAATATTTTTTTTCGGTCATAACTTCTATAACCCAATATACTTATATTCTAGAAAGTAGATTTTTGGTATATGGTTACTAAATTATACTAAAAATAATGCAGTCTGTTAATCTTACAAATAAAGAGATAATTTTAACAATTAAAATCGACCCATTTCAATTCTGCTACACATCCACACTAAGTGTCGGGTAAGAGTGCTTGCATACGTCAGACTTTTTGTAGAGCTGATTATCAGGCCGACTGAAATTCTACACATTTATGCAAGCAACTTTTTGCAGAACTTGTGCGTTTACCGTATGAAATTCGTTGATTTATTTACGCCAAGGAAATAGTCGGGTACCGAGTGTCTGACGTGGATTGTCTTAATACGAAAAGTTGTAACGTTTCACGTTCTTGTGACATCAAAAAATTCAATATACCACATCTTAATAAGTTTCACTAAAAAAAATTACGCTCAGGCAGAGATGAGTGGATTTAAATATGCGGGGCCACCTTTAGCGCGGGGCCCGTAGCAATTGCTACTCTTGCTACGTGGTTAATCCGGCACTGCCCTTCCGTCGTACGTTTAGGCTTTTGGTGTCGTGGCTCGTGGGTGCATGTGAATACCAAAAACTGTTGGTTAACCAACCGGAACCGTCTGTGTTTACAATACTCCTGTTACCCCCAACAACCATATGGATTTCCTTTTTTCTAGTTTTGTAGACGATATTTTGTGTGTGTTCATTAGTGGCAATGTGCTTAGTTTGTTTAAGTCCTTCCTTTGCACAGCATAATATCATACTATACCATGTGAAAATCTAAACCATAGCATGGTTACTTGACACAAATATAATTTAATTCAAAATCGTTTCCCTTTTTCGTAAAAACAGAATCATTCCAATGAAGGCTTCAAAAAATATATCCAAAAAAACTAAAACCATGGATTACACAAACTACGCCTACAATGAGGCAGTGGGTCGTTTGAAAATGATGTTAGCTGATTCGTATGCTCCTTCGAAGACCACTTCGTCATACATGAGGAATATCAACGATGATTCGGATAACTTCTCAGATAATCTTTCGGTAGGAGTGTTGTTTTTAAAACTAATTCGGTTCAATATCTTAAATATCCTTGTTGTTAGGTTGTTGAACGACCAGTAATGTCTGAGATTTCAAAGTATTTATCGCCGAGCTACAAGACTCCCAGGACATCGTACCGCAGCAAGTACAAAAGTTTTCAGCCTTCATCTGTGTCAAAGGAGAATCTCAAAGCCACTTCGCATTACACTCCTACTCCCATTCAGGATTATGTGGTGTCATCAGCTCAGCCGGAGGCGAACATAGTTCAGGCACCGGCAGAAATATTTAATTTTATCGAGAAACAGGAGGATTACATTGAGCAACTCGAGAAAGAATCAAAGTTTTGTAGGGTAAGTGTTGTATTTTGGAAGAAGACAGTGATAAAATTAATACTGAAAATGCATTTTTAGAATGAACTTTCAAACCTACTCGGCAAAGTGAAGGACGTGATTAGTGAGAATGAAGCACTTACCGACAATGCCCGAGCCGAGCTTGGAGCCTTAGGTGAAAAGGTAAGTGGGTCTTCGGAAAGTGAGGACAACTTGCGGTACTGTAAATCTCCAAAAAAGAGAGAGAAACCCTCCCCGAGATATTCAGGAGGCCCGAGCATTGTTTACGAGTCAAAGATTAGTCAGCTTGAAGCTGAACTTGCTCAGTCAAATATAGATCTGAGAAAGGTGCGAGGTGAAAATGAAGATCTAAAAAGGAAAATATCTCTTGGAGTTGGCGGTACTTTGTCTAGTTCTCTTAACTGCGAAACTCACAGGAAGCAAATTGAGAGTCTTCAAATGGACAAGGTCACCTTGGAGGAGAACATACGTCAACTGCAGAAGACAATCGATGAGATGAAGGCTTCCAATGCCTACGGACTATCTAAGCGTTATGGCACTGATTTAGAACGGTCCCATTCTGAGCTGGAAATCAAGCACTTGCGGGAAGAACTTGATCGACAGCATGAACGTGTCCGAGAACTGCAGCACGAGATGGCACGGAGAATAGCAGATGAACGTTCGAATGCTGAACGACGTTACAACAATCAGGTCGATCAATTAGGCGGGGACTTATCGACACAATGGGATCAGGTAACGAAGCTTCAACTGGACTTGGAACGGCAGAAACGACTGGAATCGGACTTGAAACGCGACTTATCACAAAGAAATGCTCAGATTGATGAATTGAAAATGGAATTGAAGGCAAATCGGAGTACTTTTCTATCAGACATTGCCCAAGTGAGTGCGGAAAAGCAATCCCTGGAGCAGGAAATCACATCGTTACGACTACAATTGGACCGTTCCGAACGACAAGGCAAGGTAGAGGCGTCTCGGCTAACGGCAGAAATAAGCTCATTGAGACAACGCTTGGACCGAACTGATGCTGATTTGTTGCATTCGAAAAGGGAAGTTCTAAGACTCAATGATGAAATAGCGAATTTGGAAAAAGAGGTCAGTCAATAATAAAATACAGCCTTAATATCATTTTAAAAAGTTTTATTTCATACAGTTGGCTTATGGCGAAATGAAAAATGAAATTCGTCCAACCAAGAAGGATTTAGATAAAAGGATATCAGAAATACAAGAAAAACATGGTGAGTTAAATTTTTTTTTTGTAAGCTTATGCTTAAGAAAACACACAATTTTAAAAACTAGTTTTAGATATTAAAAAGTTGCTTTTAATTTTTATTTGTGTAGAAAAAATGTAAAGTGTTTGCTTTGCTATAAGATGGCTTAATTATTTTCTTGCATAATTTTCCGGCTGATTTTTAAAAATGAAAAAATATAGAGTTGTAAGGCGTTTCACAGTCAACGGAACCCGAAATCTCGTTTCTTTCTCTTCAGATTTTTAACATAACTATATGCAAGTTATTTTGTTGAGAGCGATTTTGATAGGGGAGAAGGATCAAAGGATTATTCCAATACCTATGGATATTAATCGTGAAAATGTTTGTGTAATGGGTACATGATTTTCTTAACTGACAACAAATGTCACGATCAATTTTTTAGTAATGAAGCACGAGTTTCGTAAAGTTCCTAAAAAATGGGATGTCGTGCATGAAATTATGTTGCAAGAACGTCAAGTGACATGACATACCATGAGATTTAGGCATAATGTACCTATTTGGACATCTGTTCCACTAGCATACACTCAATCAATTGTATGGGTTAATACGATCCAAATTCAAGAACTTCAAATCAAATGGTGGATTGTTTTTTTTTTTTTTTTTTAAATTGAACATACCACTCTTAATGTAATGTAGAACGGCGAATTCCGAATTTACACCACCATTTGTTGGCCAGAAGTGTAGAGGAAAATAAGAGAAATCAATGGCAGAAGGCTAGTAGTCATTCTCCACCACGATAGCGCAAGTTTTCAAACACAGGCTAAGACCAGTGCATTTTTGAGCATTCAAGAAATGATTTTTTCCTATTGACGCAGATCAAACATAAATTTCGACGTTTTTTGACGCCTGAAGAAGAGCTTGAAACATTCAAAACACATCTTTTGGAAGTTCCTCATTTGGAATTTAAAAGTTACTTCGAAATTTGGTTTAAATTCATGCAAAAGTGTGTTGATCTTTTTGGAGAATATTTTGAAAAATAAATTAAGGCATTTTTGATTTTAAATGTTTAGCATTTAAAAGGCATCTGAAATTTTACTGTTCATCCGCTTACTTAGGTATTTTGGAGCACGAAAAAAAGAACAGAGATACGAAATTGGGGCTTGCGCAATAAATTAGAATTAAACTAGCTACAAAAACAGACTCAGAACTCCAGAATAATGGATGTATTAATTCTGTCAGTATCATTTCGTAATACATTTCCCTGCTGAGCTCTGGGTGTTAATCTAACATGCAGTTTTGACATATTCTCACATGTGTTTCCGTGGTGTAGTGGTTATCACATCCGCCTAACACGCGGAAGGCCCCCGGTTCGATCCCGGGCGGAAACAGTTATTTTTTTTTAACTCAGCTGCATTTTAATTTTACGTGATAACATTTTTTGCCGCAGTTGTTGTAATAAACAATGGAAATCACATTAATTTTTCTCTTTACTTCATAAACAGTTGACAAAACAATTCACGTGTAGGTTTTGTAGTGAGGCTTTCTTTCTTCTAGGTACTCGGACGCATCGGCCGATGGAGTGGAAGAAATCCGTGAAATCCCAGCTTTCATCTCGAGCTCAAACTTGATCTTAGAATGTATCCTGTCGAGAATGGTGGTTACAAATAGATGCAAAATGCTGATACAACCCTTGGTGTTACAGTTTTTGAGATAACGTTTCTTCGGCAGCTTGACGATATCTCCGTCCTTCCATTCCCACATTCCCAGGCATTCATTTTCCCAAGCAGCCTTAACAAATTACAACAAATTATATCCTACAGATTCTGTGTCTGCTTTCAAGAATTCGGCATGTTACCCATCAAGTCCAGTTTGTTGTTTTTTTGTTGTTGTTTCTGAAAAGTAGGATCACGGTTCTAATTTATTCAGGTTCTCTCTTGCGTAACTAATTTCAGCGTTTTTCCGTCAATTTTTCGTTCTGGCCCATCTCAAACCTCTCTGGACTATACATTCATTACGACAATTCACCATTCAAAGAGAATATTTTCTTATATCTTATATATACTAAATAATCACAAAACAAAACAATATGCCACTAAATCGTGTTTTATAATAAACGGGGCAAAACCTTTGTCTAAAATCAAAAAAATTACAGGCCAAAACAAATCAGTAATTCTTTTTTTTTGGGAAAAAGAAACTACTAAATACAGTCCTACTTATTAAAAGTTAATTAATTTTATGAAAATTTTTTTTGAAGCAATGGATGAGTTCACAGAATCTCAACAATTTATATAAACAATTAATTTGTTCTTATTTTCGGGCCTTCAATAAATGTTTATTGAATCAATTAACGTTTTTGAATTGTGTAAATTCTTTATTTTTAATAAATAATTTATAGAAACAATAAATTCTTTTTTTCTTTTCGGGCAATTGATAAATGTTAATTGAATCAATGAACGTTTATTGGTTGAAACATATTTAAAATAATGAACGAGTTCGCTGGCACGGTAAACCGTTTATAATTCTTATATTCTTAACTTCAATAAACGGGCATACATTGTCCCAATAATCGTTTATTGATTTTAATACAGATAGATTGATTGTATTAATAAACAGAATAATAGAAATAATAAATCGTTTATTAATAAATATATATATTTTTTAATTAATGGCTATTCCATGTCTCAATAAACGTTTATTAATTCGTTTTTAGAAAACAGTTAACCGTTCATTGCCGTAACTAACAGAATAATAGAAACAATGAATCGTTAATTAATAAATACATATATTTTTTTTATTAATGGCTATTCATTGTCTCAATAAACCATTTATAAATCAGATTTTTTGAAACTATAAACCGTTCATTGTCTCAATTAAAAGTTCATTGTGACAATATATAAAAGGTTAATAAACGCTGTTTATTGATATAACGAACGATTTTTGGTTCAGTGTACCTTTTGTGAGGTGCTCTATACTCCTGGTGTAGAAACAATTTCCGTTGAGCATCAGTTTCATCGTTTTAATTTATTTTTAATTCCTGTTTGGAATTTTGGTGTGCTAGTTTTTTTTCGGGAATGACATTTTGGGAAAGAAAGATAGTCTATTAATTGAAGCTTGTTAAATAATTTGAATTAATTAATTTTATTTTTATTAGGATTATCTCACATTTTTATCCGATTACACTTCAATCACTTCAAAATCACAGCACTAGAAAATCACATTCAATACAAAAAATGACAATCCACACTTTGTGTCACAATTCCAATTAATTTGTTTGTGTATCCACCCTCGTGGTAAGCTATTGATGTTCATTAAATCATTTAATTGGTCCTATGTTTCAAAAAAAGATCTTGAATATAAAAATAATGGGTAATTCCAAAAAATTAATCATTTAGCAGTCAATAGTTTATCCATGAGCGGTACAGCTTTGTATTGCAAGTAAATAAATAAAATACATACTTGATGAAGAATGAAAGAAAAAAAAAAATTAGTAAAATAAAACTACAAACCACATAACATTAACTTGAAAATGTACGATGTGTCTGTGTATTTATTTTAGCCGACACTGTTGTCGAACTTGAAGAAATGATACAAAGCCAGAAGCAACTCATGGATAAACTGACTTCCGAATGTAAAACATTGACCAAAAAACTCGAGGACACAACGTTAAAAAATAAGTAAATATCTTCTTATTTTGTTGTTTCCTTAAATTATATCCTTCTCTGTTGATTTATTTAATATCAAAAAATAAGAATGAAGAACATCAAATTGTGTGTTGTTTGAGTGTTGCAAAAAAATATATAAAACGCCGCCTATAGCCTCCTTAAAAGCTTATGTCTGCTTCCAAAAAGATGGATTAACACCTTGATTTTTGGTTTTCCTCAATTCTTTATTTTCCAACAAAACAAGGACTCTTGAACCCACCAAGCGTCGCAAAAGAGTACGCTTCTCGGAATCGGGCTGAACAGACCATGGATTGTAATTGCCAAAGTGGCTGCTTTTCGTCTCATACAGCACCACCTCCATCATCATGTTTCACAACATCAGCCACCACCACAAGCAAACATAATTCATTCTCATCAACGCCACTGTTAGAAAAGCACATAAATAGAAAACGCATGAAACCTGCCGCATGCAAGGCAAGAGTAGAGACAACAACCACAACACGAGCGAATCTATACAATGATTTACACTGCACGACGGAGCCCTCCTGCACAAAATGCACCGGTACGGCCCTGTTGCCATGGGTGCAACAGCGCTTTGTGCTCGACGATGGAGATGGCGGATGCAGTGAATGCGAATATGCTTCGCGCTTTTTCATATCATCAGAACCAACCACACGCCACCATAAAATTACACAAGATGAACCCTCAGAAACGCACCCCTCACCACCGCCTCCTTCGGAGGTTGAATGTTCGTTGGGCGCCACTTGTGAGGTGGAAAAAGTCGTTGAACCTGAAAAAGGATCGGAAGAAAAGGTGACGAAAGCAAAATCTACCCGCCCACCAGTAAAAGTTGACGTGAGTGTACGACTTGTGCCTCGCAATAAACCAAAAATCAAGCAGACTCATCAGGATGTACAGGACGACGTCCAGTAGAGCAACACAATAAATCAATTGGGTGGTTAAATTTAGTTTATGATATTAAGTAGTTTTTTGTAAAACAAACTTTAATTTGTATTGCTTTTCTCGACGAGTTTTGTTTAAAATTTAACTTTATGACGTCACAAAATTTTCATTTTTAGTGAAGAAAAGACAAAATTGCGTCACACTAATAAGATGCTAATGGAACGTTTGCGACAAATTTGGGCTAGTTACAAAGAGCTGAATCTTAAAAGTGTGCGCAAGTCAAACGATACAAGCGATACAAGCGATGTAGAATCTAGTCGAGAGGAGCAATTTAAAAATTTACAAATTCAACAGGTAGTGTATGGAGAAGATTGATTATACTAATATGTTTCTTTTTTTCTTTTCTTTCTTCTTTTCTATTTCTTTTTCTTCGCCTTTTCCCTTCTAATTCTTTAAATATTTGCTATCAAAAATCATATAACAAAGGACGGAGATATCCGCACTACAATCGAATGTAGAATATTTAACAAATAGAGTAATAAATAATGAACGAATTGGTAAAATTGACAGCACACCGACAAGTTACAACAGTTTGCCACCTATAACTTCAGGTAAATGTTACCATAAGTCTCTATAATGAACAAAAACACATCAAAATTAAAAATCTACACAAAACCACGGACCAATAAGATACAGACCGCCAGCTCACTGTATGTCTCTCTTTTTGCCTACAAGCTGAAAATCAGCTGATATGCCATATATTTTGAGAGTGTGGCGCTCTAACTTGCTTTTTAAAAGAGAGCAGCAAACACACCAACAAAATAAATGTCATACGCAGGGAGGGTTGCCTTTACCAAATGCGCAGACAGAGATGTACACGTATTCACAGACACGAACAAAATTTTCGAGGGTGTTTCAGGCAAGAGGAGTACAAGTTGGCGGTCTGTATTGGTCTGTGCACAATACACTCTAAAAATAAAATAAAATACACATCAAAACATTTTTAGCTTTTAGACAAAAACAGAGAACTATATCTGTCGGCCGTTGTTCTGTTCTGTGTTCCCTTTCTATGCTGTCAACACCACCAAATATCAATTTCAGTGAAATATGTCTCTTCACTAGGTGTTGGAGATCTTTTTGTATGTTTTACGTATTAAGTTTCTACTTGGAAGATCAGTACCAATCTCTCAACGATACAAAAAATAATTACCTGCATTCTCGTTGATCTTAAGATCCTGACTCATCAGTATTATTGTTCTATTAAATAGTATGCATATTTTTTGTCTTGCAAATTTCGTTAATCTTATAAAGGCTTCCCTAACCGAGTCTTTACTTTTCTTGACTAAATGAAGAAGGTTAGATGAGGAATTAGTTTAAGCCTTTCTTAAAAAGGGAGTTCCTAGTGTCTTCTAGGACTGACAAGTTTTCCTCGAAATCCAACCACACTATCCCTTGCACATAGCTCCAAGTTTCCGTGTTCGGTTTTTATTTAACTGACATTAAAACTCGCATCTAACATTAGATCAACCTTTTGGGGCTGGTAGGTTTAACCTCAGACTTGATTTTAACATTCCACAGGAACATTTGTATTCGATACCGTCTTAGATACTCAACCTCCTGACCTCTTTATCAGCATTTGAAGGAAAGCAAAGAGCTAAGTGAACAATTTTTTATTCTTGATTCCAAATGTGTAGTTTCTAAGTTCCCATATGAAAATAGACTGGATTTCCATCGTAAATAAGGACTAAGTCCATTTTGGATAATTAGAATGTTCCTCTGTGGACTTAGTTTCCAGAGACATACATATTTCACTGCCCTACTGCGGCAGATATGAATACTAGCTGAAACTTCCAGGACTCCGCATTTCTAAGATCTGCTTCTATCAGATCTTTTGACGCATTTTAGCTTCTTAAAAGTGTCTTTGATCCTCGTACTACCTAAATCAGACTAATGGCTTCACAAAGGGAACTTCCCTTTTGCTTATACCATTTTAATTTGTATGAGTGTTGCATTGGCTTGACCTCAGTTAAGAAGTTTCCTGATTGAAGATGTTTTGGGAACCCTGGCCCAATAATAGATATGTTAAATGTTCCTAAACTTTTCTTTACTATTTATCATCTTTTTCTACACTTTAACACTTCAATCCAATACGAGTTACGACACACCCTTAAATTCAACAATATTTCTGTTTGACTATCCTGTTTTTTACTTTTAGCATCACTTGAGTACAAACCTTCCTATAGCACCGAAAGCCGAGCCGCTTTGGACTCCGGAATCGTACCATCTCCTATCACAACAAAACCTTCCACCTATAGTTACGAAAGTTCCATTAACCCAATTCAAGCCTCGGACGACTTTATCAACGGAGAGTCGAAAAAGTCTCTCATTGAGCCCAGAACATCCAAAAACTACGAGTCCACCCTCGGTAGCTATGATTATGGCGATGATGAAAACCGAAAAGACAGTCTCGGTGAAGGAGAAAAGCATCGGAACGGAGGAGACATATTATCAACAAACGATTACTCCGTCAAATCGCCCATTGTTGACCAATCTGCAAAGTTATCACCCACAGATACAAAACAGTACGACAAAGATGATTACCAAATCGGAAACCAACCCAGTGAGCTATATGCTCCAGAATCAGCCAATGCACCTACAGACTACAATACAGACTACACCGGCTATGAAGGATACGAGCAGCAGCCTTACACCGAAACAGGCTACGACCAACCCTACGACTCGCAATACGATGGAACTCAGGCATATGAAGGAACCCCTCTTGATCAATACGACGGAAGCCAACAGCAATATGACACTAACCAGTATGGAGACTACGGCGCCCAAGACTACGAACAGCCCTACCAATCCCAGTACGAGTCGACACTTCCAGCTGACATCCAAGCCCCATCCGAAGTTGAACCGCCAACAGAACTTCCAGTCAAGTCCAGTCCTCAATTACCAACCAGCTCTGCAGCAGGAATCACCCCGGTCACTGGCGCTCGCTCGACAACGGAGGGCCGCCCTCAACCGCGACCGAGCAATAGCACTGTGGGGCCAGCAGGTGCAGGAACAAATGCAGGGAATGCCGGGAACAAGCTCCCAACTACTTTGCCGCAACAGCCTTCCGCGACAGCTAAAGGACTATCAGGTGGAAGAAAAGACTAGTTGCGCTGAGGAAATGATCGATCCTCTCGATTTAGAATTTTGTGTGAGTAGTCCTAGTTTATTTGAAAGTTCATGTGCTTCCTCAGACTCAGTGGGATCCGAGTCGACCGAAATGAATGCATCGCCGAGAACTGCAATTCAGAAAATTTCTTGAACGTTTTTTTTTAAATAAAAATTAAGTTATGTTGGTTGGATATTGTAGCTCTAGAGCTAAAAACTTGTATTTAGTTATACTTCAGAGTTAGGGAAATAAAATACAAATAAAATATTTGATGAAAAAATAAAACAAAATAATTTGGGACAGTGATTTTGTTAAATGAAATTATTAATTCCAGCACTCCGGAGGAAACAAGACATGAATTCTAACAATTCCAAACGTATAGACTTACTTAAATGAAGTTCTAGGAATGCTTCTTACAGTTTTACTTCAGAAGTTTTTTTTTCTTTTAAAACGGAGAAATCACTAGATTGCGTTAATTTGAGCGCGATTATCTTTAATTTGTAGGACCTATTTTATATAAATATTGTGATATGAAACTCAAACTAATTTGACGGATTGTAAATTGTTGGCCAGTAGTGTATTTTTATAACACATAATGATTGGAATCTTTGATGATTATCCAAGGAGTGAACCAATAACTGCAATAATTATTGGAGATTTGCATTTTGGAGGTTATGAAAGCTTGAAAACTACTTAAAAGTTTTGAGGGGTTCGAAAGTAAGCAAACTCGAAAACTTTAATCTATATATATAAAACAAAGTCGTGTTTGTTCGAACACTTATAACTCGAGAACGGTTAGACCGATTTTCATGGTTTTTGATTTGTTGTATTAGTCTCCGTCCCGAATAGGCTATAGGGTATTAAAAACATAAGAAAATTGACGAAAAAATAAAATAAAAGGAAAATAAAAAAATACAGTAGAATCTCGAAAAGATGAACAGATATAAAACAGGCCCCGTTCATCTTTTCGAATTGTTTATCTTTCCAAGCATCGAGAAATAGTTCAAGAAAAACATAAAGCTATACATAAAAACATTGCATTTATTTGTTAAAAAATCATTTTATTAAAAAAACTTAAAACATAACAGAAATTCACAAAAAAAGTCGTTCATGGGGATTAAAAAAACAGACTTATTTATACAGTTTTTTTTTTTTTAATTGTTCTGTGATAGATTGTCGATAGAAAAAAGCGTTCATCTTTCCGAATTGTTCATGTTTTAGAACCGTTCATGTTTCCGAGACTCTACTGTACACTAAAAACTAACTTAGCGAAACTAAGAATTCATTTATTTGAAATATCAATCAGTCAGGATTTTATATTAATATTTTGTTTGTTTTTTGTTTTGAAGTCAAAAACATAAACAAAGTTTTAAAGATACAGGTGCTCTTGAAGTTTGCAATTGCTATAGAAAGTGTATTTGTATGATGTATGTGTATGTGTATGTTTATGTGTATGTGTATGTGTATGTGTATGTGTATGTGTATGTGTATGTGTATGTGTATGTGTATGTGTATGTGTATGTGTATGTGTATGTGTATGTGTATGTGTATGTGTATGTGTATGTGTATGTGTATGTGTATGTGTATGTGTATGTGTATGTGTATGTGTATGTGTATGTGTATGTGTATGTGTATGTGTATGTATGTGTATGTGCATGTGCATGTGTATGTGTATGTGTATGTGTATGTGTATGTGTATGTGTATGTGTATGTGTATGTGTATGTGTATGTGTATGTGTATGTGTATGTGTATGTGTATGTGTATGTGTATGTGTATGTGTATGTGTATGTGTATGTGTATGTGTATGTGTATGTGTATGTGTATGTGTATGTGTATGTGTATGTGTATGTGTATGTGTATGTGTATGTGTATGTGTATGTGTATGTGTATGTGTATGTGTATGTGTATGTGTATGTGTATGTGTATGTGTATGTGTATGTGTATGTGTATGTGTATGTGTATGTGTATGTGTATGTGTATGTGTATGTGTATGTGTATGTGTATGTGTATGTGTATGTGTATGTGTATGTGTATGTGTATGTGTATGTGTATGTGTATGTGTATGTGTATGTGTATGTGTATGTGTATGTGTATGTGTATGTGTATGTGTATGTGTATGTGTATGTGTATGTGTATGTGTATGTGTATGTGTATGTGTATGTGTATGTGTATGTGTATGTGTATGTGTATGTGTATGTGTATGTGTATGTGTATGTGTATGTGTATGTGTATGTGTATGTGTATGTGTATGTGTATGTGTATGTGTATGTGTATGTGTATGTGTATGTGTATGTGTATGTGTATGTGTATGTGTATGTGTATGTGTATGTGTATGTGTATGTGTATGTGTATGTGTATGTGTATGTGTATGTGTATGTGTATGTGTATGTGTATGTGTATGTGTATGTGTATGTGTATGTGTATGTGTATGTGTATGTGTATGTGTATGTGTATGTGTATGTGTATGTGTATGTGTATGTGTATGTGTATGTGTATGTGTATGCGTATGTAATTTCGTAATATTTGTTAGTGTATCCCTAAAAAATTCCCCCTTATTCTTGGGGTATTTTTCGCTGCCGTTTCTTTCATGTATAGACAGCAGCTCTTTATTGTGATTAGCATCCATTATGTTGTTACACGTGCACTCCTCACTATTGCAATATGTGTATGTATATACATGTGTACGTTAATACATCGATACAGAATGACGTTGGGGCTCGGGTCAATGGAGACTTTCTAACATTAACATACATATCATTCCCAGTTCAAAATTTTACCAAAGTATTTAACATTTTTTTACACTTTGGAGTTTTTTTAGAGGGTATATATGTATATGTATGTATGCATGCGTATGTATTTATAAAAATGAATGTATGTTTTATTGGTTTGTAAATATTTTAAGGACACCGAAACCGCCGATCCAATTGACCTTAAGCTTTCAGGTAATATTTGTGTTTCTGTAAAGTTTGGTCAAAGACGATCATGAAGTCTGGCTACAAGGTGAAGAAAGAAACCGCAGCCGGGCCATTGAATACGTTTGTTTGCTAAGACTAAACTCAGAAACCACACCTCCAAATTAAAAAAGTTCTCTTTGTTTTGAAATGTTAAAGTTTGCGGGTGGCTTGAGGGCTAATTATGTTTTACAAGATGTAAAGCTGTTTATTAGGTGAAATGAGCTGAAAGCAAAAAGAGGTATCCGATTTTAAAAATTCTTACTGTGTTTGATAGGTAAAACATACTTAAAGTCCTGGGGGTGATTTTTTTTAAACAAAAGTTTATGATACATTAATGAAGGCAATTGATAATGGAAATGATGGTTTATACTTCCTTGATCTGGTAAGACATTCCTCATGTCAGTAGTTTTAGCCACTGTTCGTGCGAGATCCAACACTGCCGTTGCAGTTGCTTCTTCTGGGATAGCAGCCACATTGTTAGAATAATGCTAATGCCGTATGGCTCATTCAGCAGTAAAATTAACGTTAAATCTTCAAACTATTGAAGAACCAACATGTAATATTGCAAAAAAAACTCGACAATGGCCAAAGTTTTATCATAATCGAAAATCATCATAAACGTGCATTAGAAGTATACCTAACCGAACATTGAAAGATCTACGTAATGACTCGAAATGTTTTAGAAGCGCATTAATTTTACTGTCTGGCGATTTCCGCCAAGCACTGCCAGTAATTCCAAGATCAACGGCTGTCGACGAAATAAATGCTTGCCTCAAATCATTGAATCTATGGCGCTATGTGAAGAAACTTCAGCTGACAACAAACATGAGAGAGGCATTGCTGAATGATGCATCTGAAGATTTCTCTGAGCAATTGCTGACTATCGGTATCGGTCGAGTAACTGTCAACGAATAGAGCGGATTGATTTAATTTCCTCCGAATTTTTGCAATTTCGTCTCATCAAAAGAGGAAATGAACTGAATTTTTAAGCTCCTTGGATGTGCCTGGTCTACCACTGGACAATTTATATCTGAAGGCGGGCTCGGTAGTCATCATGCTTCGAAATCTAAACCAACCAAAACTATGCAATGGAATGCGTTTGGTGATAAGAAAAATCATGAGTAATGTGATTCACGCGCCGATACTCAAAGGAAAATTTAAAGATGAGTTTGTTCTCATTCCGAGGATTACAATAATCCCAACGGATATGCCCTTTGAGATTAAATGAATTCAGTTCCCGATTCGTCTTGCCTTCGCCATGACTATTAACAAATCACAAGGCCAATCCTTGGCAGTTTGTGGCCACAACTTAGAAAATTCATGTTTTGCTCATGGTCAGCTGTACGTTACGTGACATGTTCACGTGTCGGCAAGTCATCAGTTTTATTTGTTCTTGCAATTGATAAAAAAAAAACAAAAAGTGTCGTATATCAAAAGGTTCTTCAATAAAGAAAATTTAACATAGAGTGCATCCCATGCTGCACAATATGTACATAGTTTAATTCAATCATGTCTTGCGATTGATATACTTAATTTGTGTACGTTTTTATTTCTTTTTGAGTTATTATGTTAATAAAGTAGTGAACTAATACTTATTTTGTATTCATTGTATTACTCTCAAAAAATCATAAATTAAGTTCAGCTAATCTGTAACACGACATTCATTAACTGTTAGGTGGTACGAAGTTCGCCGGGTCAGCTAGTTTAGAATAAAAGGGAAACATTCGATTTGATCGAATTATATGAACAAAATAGTGTTTCGAGTGAATATAGACAGAAATACAAAAACCATTTAAATGCAATAGCCCCAGTGTTCAACACGCAGGCAGAGGAAATAGAGAACTACTAATTTGAAGGGGTAATTCCTTCAAGATTCGAAAAAAATTAAAACTAACAAAAGTGGCAGAGGCTTAGAAAAACTTTAAAAAACCAACTAGTGTTATTTTGACGTTCTCAAATTTCTGGATTTGGGAAGAGGAAATGAATCAACCGACACGTTTCTAATTATTAATAATATACACATTTTGTTAAAGGGTATTCACGTAAACGCTCGTTAATTAATAACATGGAGATGATTTATCACATGACCTTGGAATATTGCCATGATACTTCCCCATATGGAGATACGAAATACTCCTTAAATGTATCTCGAATCAAAATTGAACTTTGTGAAGTGTTGCCGATGTGTCGATGTTCCAATTCCAATGGAATCAGGTTCCTTGCCGACATATCCGTTTCAGGCTGTGCAGTTGGTGACGCATATTCTTGCAAATAACGTGCTGTATTGTTTGTCGAAACCATGAAATTGTGAAGCACACGACGTAATAAGTTCAACTTTTTTAGGAGGGAGTTCTATTGGTTTCCTTAGAACTCTAAACCTGCCTGCCAAAATCCCAAATACACTAAACCATGAACCTTGCCATTGATAAACGATAATTAAATACTTTTTTGTCGATATGCTGAACTTTGTGTGAATATGGCTTTAACATAAAATTTGTCAATGCCAGCAAAAACATTCGCCCCCGATCTTCCGACGTATAATAAAATAGGTTAGTTTTTTCCTTAATTTATCTAACCGCCTTTTTAATAGTGTATGTTTTTAAAGGAACTCAAACGGATTTGAAGATGAACGACATCGATAACCTTAATACAATCAACCAGTATAAGGACGGTCTCATTCTGGAGAAAGACAAGAAAATCCATGATTTGAGAGGTGACCGGATGGGTATGAAGTCCTTCCAGGATGATGATAGGAAAACGAAGTATTTTACAGGCTTGCCAAATTTTTTTTACTTTTTATCAAATTTATAATTCAATTTTACCAGGCATACCTAACTGCCTGAGAAAACAATTAAATTCATTTCAGGTACTTATGCTGACAATGATGAAACTTAGGCTGGACCTGCCTTTCACTTTACTGGGATACCTGTTTGGGATTTCAACGGTGACTGCTTCGAGGAAGTTCCATGAATGTGTAATTCTGTTGAATGAAGAAATTGGACAATTTGTTTCGTGGCCAGATGCAGATGTGTTATCTTACTATACCCCCGCGTTTTTCAAAAAAAAATTTGGCAAGCGTTTGGCAGTAATCATTGACTGCTATGAAATAAAAATTGAAAAGTCAGGTATGCATTATCTAATGAAATAATATTTTTAAATTATACTTATTTAAATTTGTTTTACAGGAGAACCAGTAGCGCGAGCAGCAACGTTTTCATCGTATAAAGCCACAGAAACCGTTAAATACCTTATCGGTATTGCTCCAAGCGGAGCTTTTATTTATACATCCAAAGGATTTAGTGGTAGGTACAGCGACAAATTTGTCGGTGAAAATTCCGACTTTTTGACTTTCATAAAGCCAGGGGACATAGTTCTTTCCGACAGAGGATTTCTGTTGAGAGAAGAGGTTGGAAAAAAGGAGCAGAACTATGGACCCCATCATTTATGGAAGGCAGACAACAACTTTCAGCCACCTCCGTTGAGTATTCCAAAAACATCGCGAACCTCCGGATACACATTGAACGAGTCATCGGAAATCTTCGTCAGAAGTATCTTATTCAGGGATGCCAATGCTGAACCCAAAAAATGAAGCAGATTGCCGAAAAAAACGAAGTAGATTTGAAAAAAGTGTAGTAGATTATGAGAAATACAAAATATTTCAAAAAACAAACAAAAATATGTATATTTCGTATTCAAAACAATAACAGCCTTTTATTTTACAACTTCATAGGTACCATATGTAGTTTAGTTTGTTTTAAAATAAATAGGAACTTTAGGTACATTAAAATAAACACATAAAGTAAAAAGGAACTTTTTGTTTCATTGTTTTTTAATAAACAAAATAAACCTAGTAATGCTATAATACTTTGGAAATTGTGATCAATCAGTTTTTAAGACGTAACCATCCGAAACAAATTTAAATCTATAAAAATATGATATTAATTGTTTCGGAGGCTCGAAATCTTCCAACCCAGCCACAAACTCTCTTATAAGTAATAGGGAAGAAGCGGTACTTATATCAGGATAAGTTCTTTTTTACTTGCTCTATAGGGCAAGTATTGGTTTCGTGCAGAAAAAAAAATCGCGGTTTTAATCAAACATTACGATGATAGAGAAGCCCAAAAAAGTGGTTTTCGCCATACCGTCCGTCGGTCTGTCTGTGCGGATGTGAATTTTTTCACGTCATGCTACAGCCTAAACGGCTTGACGGATTTCCTTCAAACTTGGTATATAGCAGTTTCAAGAAAAATCATTGTCGAGGATTTTTTTATTTTGCCCGGCTCAAACTCGTACCTTTCAAGTAACGGTTTTTTTCATTTTTGATTTAACTTACCTAAGATATTTCTAACAAAATTGCGTTTTTTGTTTTTGGCTAACATGGTCGCAACGAAAATCAGGTTTAAACATAACTTCGTAACGGCTCGATTGAATTGATTCAAACTTCGTTTGGCATAGGTCTTTATAGTGTTTATAGGATGGTTTTATGCATTTTTCAGTGAAGCCTTTCCAAATGGTGGCTCCCATACAACGAGCCGTTCAGTTTTAGCCAACTTTTTTTGGTTTTTTATAATTTGCTCCAAAATGGCTCTAACGATTTTGATTAAATTTTGTGTGTTCTTTTAGTGTTCTTAAGAGAACTGCGTTTTTAGTTTTTGGCAAAAAATGCTAATAACGGAGATCTGGTCTTTACGTCTTTTTTTCAATTGGCCAGAAGTTTTCAACGGTTGTATCGAATTCAATCAAACTTTGTTTGGTATAGTTTCTTACAACTCTCTATCAGATGACATTGCATTTTTTTCGGTTCCTCTTTTTTAAATAGTGGCTCCCATACAAAGAGCCACGAGGTTTTGGTCAATTTTTTTAGTTTTTTCTAATTTTTTCAAAAAAAGGCTCTACCGATTTTTATTAAACTTTGTATTGAGTATACATAGAATTTTTTGAAGAAAACTGCATTTTAGTTTTTGGCTTCAAATGATAATAACGGAAATTTGTTTTTTTACAATTTAATTAATTTGGCCATTAGCGGATATTTATATCATTTATAGCAACCAAAAGATGACATCTCAAATTGAAATCTTCAAAGGTTTCTTTAAGTAAGTCAGGTATAGCGGGTTTCCCAGTTTTAACCAAAATTTTGTTATTTTTCCCAAATTTTTCAAACATGCGTTTTTCATATTGCTCGAAGACTTTGTTTTCATCGTACTATTGCAACAACAGAGCCAGTACGTGCGACCCAGTCCTGCATTTTATTTTGTTTTTACGTTGCTAAAATCTGAAAACTGTCTTTCGGCTGCTGCACTGCTATGTGGTAGACTAGCTAGTGTAAGCATATAGTCAGGCAACACTGGGCAACACCAATGTATCTATCTGCTCTTTTTCTACACTATAGTAAGGGGGTGTTTGGAAAAAAAATTGTAGTAACTAGGACGTTGTCAAGGATTTTGTCTATTTGGGTTCCACTATAACCTTTTAGAACAACATCAGTGAAGAGATCAGTCGAAGAATCACTCTTGCCAATCGCTGTTTCTTCGGGCTAAGAAGGCATCTTAGTAGTAAAGCCCTCTCTCAAAGGACGAAGGAGACACTATACAAGACCCTGCTGTATGGGGCAGAAGCGTGGACACTGAAACAATCGGATGAATACAGGCTGGGGTGCTTTGAGAGAAAGATTCTTTGGGTGATACTCGGTCCTGTATGTATATCAATGGAGTATGGAGGAGAAGATTCAATGGCGAGCTGTACGGGCTATACAGCGACATTGACTTGGTTAAGAAGCTGAAAATTCAGCGGCTTAGATGGCTGGGTCATACAGAGCATATGGACGAAAACGCTCCTGCCCGACGAGTCTTCAATTCCAACCCGGAGGGCCGACGCAGTTCTGGAAGACCCCATCTAAGGTGGCGCGATCAAGTGGTAAACGACCTCAACCAACTTGGTGTGCGCAACTGGAGGCCACTGGCTAGGGACCGGCCTAGCTGGCGAGGATTGTTGGTTGAGGCCGTGGTCCACAATGGACTGTCTGCGCCACCTTAAGTAAGTAAGTAAGTAAGTAACTAGGAGGTTTTTGCGATGAGTGCATTCAGATTAAGCAAATGGCTTTTTCGATTTGCAAAAATGAATCAATTCAACACATATTATATGAAATCATGATCGTTATATAAAAATGAGAAAAACGAAGTAGATTAGAGTTGCTACGTAGTAGACGCATATAAAAAAATAAATGAAGCAGATCTACTACATATGTAGTAGATTGGCATCCTTGATCTTATTCCTTCAATTTCGAAAAGAATAGACGAAGACAACATTTACTTCGATTCGATTATTCGCGCGTGCTGTGGCTTAATAAATTTAAGCCCATCTGTTGTTCCATCTACATTAGTAGATAATATAAAATAAAACAAAGGAATGTGACATTTTTTGTAAATATTTTATTATAAATTCATTTTTAATAGTTTCATCAATTTAAATTTTATTATTATTATGTAAATATTATATATATTTGTTTTAGTAATAAGCATGCTAAATGATTAAGCAGAAATAAATATTAATATAAGGAAAACATAGATTTAAGCATTAAAGTCTAATTTTTAAATAAATAGTTCATAACATGAAAAAAATAATATTTGTTTTTATTTAAGCTTTTCTTTTCAGGAACAAGTTAAATCAAAAAACAAACAATTTTAAAGTATTAAAACAGAATGGTAACAAAAACATATAACACAATGAAATTTAAAAACAATAACAATAATAGCAGGTGAACAGATAACATTATGAATGAACAAAAACAAGACATACTATACTTATACACATGTATATGAAAAGTTATCAAATGTCAAGGACAAATACAGAACGTATATGGAAGGATAGAAAAGGAATACCTGATAGAAGTACAATGAAAATAAAAGGTATGAAGCACAACATTTTACAAAATAACAACTGATTTCAGTTTAAGGAACAAGTGGATAAATAAAATACATTAATTGAAAACCAACTAAATACCAAAAATATACATACATATATGTAAGTACAAAATAAGAATATATAAAATCGGATTAACACACGAAATAACAGCTTATTAAAAAAAAAGAATCTAACAGTTAAACCAACAACTCAAGTGTATACACAATATGTTAAAAAAGGTAATCTAATAATTTGAATAAGAATTTTTCGTAAAATAGGAAGCAAGGAGCTTAGGAGTTAAGATATTAAAAAAGTAAGACTCACATTCACAAAGAGCCTTCTGAACGAAGTCAAGGTCTAGGTTAACCTTAAGAACTATTGATTTGATTGGTGTATGAATACAAAAGTATAACCGAATTTCGCTTTAGTTATAAAAATTTGGAATTGAACTTGGTAATAGTAGCTATGGTTTTTATTCATAGTATAACCGTCTGACGTTTCTTATACGGCACTATACTTGTCATTAAGTTTTGAATCAATGTCAACTTCGTTTCTTAAACTATATGGACATTTCACTTCCACGGGACAGGTTCCCCAACACTTACAACTAAAAATTGCATCTGGTGTTGCAGCACAATAACTCTTGTTGTGCAAAATGAAAATTCCACAAGATGTCATTTTTGGCTCCTGATGCAATTTTTTCAAGTGCGCCTCAACAAGATGTATAGCTTTTGTTTCCATTTTCTTACCATAAGCTGTAGCAGCAGTTGCAAGTGACTGGATTGCAATTTTTTTTCAAAAGGCTGTGAGATGGTTTTTTTTTATCTCCTTCAACACAGATGCAGTGATTCTTCCGAGTCTATTTTTTTTTGCCAAATATTGTCAGGTGATATACTCTGAAGTCGCGTTAGTTTTTCTATTTTGCTTACCTCTTCAACACAAATTGAGAATTCTAAACGTCTTCCAATTTGTAGAAGCTGTTCTTTAGTGTAGTTAGAATATTCAAGATTGAAAATGTTAGCAAGATAAAATTTTGTTAAATAAAATTCATAATCTTCCATTATCAATTCCCTATACAGAGAGTCACAGCTGCTGGCGAAAAAGGTGTGTGGGTTGAAATTTTTTTAAGTAAATCTATATGATTTTGATAATTTAAAACTGATAGATAGTGAAAGTTTCGGCTTTGTTGAATAGTAGGTTTTTTTCTTGAATTACAGATTTCTAACCTTAGAATGTAGCTGTTTCTTGACTGGCGCTTTGCGCCAATAACAAGCTACATCTGTCACAGAAAGCTATAATTTTGGAAAATTTTATATTAAAATCTGATCTTTGTATAAGCAGATATAAAAAATTCTAAGACCAAATTATATTTTGTTTAGTATTTCTTTCTACTGTAACCTTTGCAATAAGGTTAAACTTGTATGTTTACAAAACAAATATATATTAGCAAATTCTCGATAAATACTGTTCAGAGCGAACAAAACTACTCCAATGTGAGTGCAGTTTTCGAAATGTCCTGCCTTGCCTTACACAGACAATGTAGTGCTTCTATTTTTCCATTGGTTGTAACTAGGACCCATGCATCTAGTGGCTTCTCATTCATGCGTTGGGAGTGCATCACCTAAATTAAAAAGTTTTTAATACCTTGTACTAAATTATTTAACAAATAGAAATAAAACATACCTGTCCCAACACAACGAAAATATTATTCACTAGTGTCCCAGATAGATCCTTTAGCCATCCTTTGCTTCTCTCCAGAGCATTCGGATTTGTTTCTAATTAAATAATTAAATGTTGAATTAAAATTAACATTAGTTGGACATTTTTTCGAACTATAAGAATATGTATATATATGGATCTCTTCCAATATTTTCAATTTTCGACATGTTTCGATACATGTTATGCTAGGTTGATCTAAGGATCGAGCATATTGGGAGAGTTCCATGATTTAATTTTATTATTCGGAAAAAATTTTTTCGTTTATTTTCTTGGAAGCCCGATCGCTTTTGCATACAAAAATCACAAATTTTTATTTGTTTTCCTAAGGAAAGTTTCGTTTGACATTTCTGAGCGAGTGAGAGGGAAGTATATTGCCGTTTGCTTAAAAGCCCTATGGGGCCAGTGAATTCATGCATAAGTTTTTGAGTGGCGTTAAAATACTTTTATTTTATAACAATATTTACGGCGCTTTTTAAGCAGCCTTGTTAGCCTAGGCGGCGGATATACGGCTCTGAGCACCACTTATTTATTCAGGATTTAACTGTCACCTATACGGTTAAAATAAAACTTACCCGTTTGGGTTTGATATGCTCCAATTTATACTTCCGTAAAAGTCTCGAATATTCTATTCTGGAACTTCTCAGATTTTTCAAGTTGTTTTCGAGCTTTGAAATTAAGTACAGTTTTGGCCGTAGAACCATTACAGCATAATTACTGTAGTATAGTTTATACAAAAGCCGTTCATATAACAATAAGTTACATTTTTCTAGACGGTTCGCCGAAACCATTTGGACTTTCTCTATCATTTAAATAACTTAAACCTAGATTTTTTTTTTCTTCTTGAATCCAATACTTGACTTATAGAGCAAATAAAACAAAAAACAGCTAACAGGAAGAGGAGAAACAGATGCCTACTGACTGTTTCCACTTTAATTACCTATTTATAAATGAAGTTTCCATGCTCCCCAATCAAAAATTTTATTTGCATTCCATAATATTTGCAAATCAATATATCAAGTAATTTATTTCAATGAAAACTGAAAAAAAAAAGAATCTGTTTCCGCCCGGGATCGAACCGGGGGCCTTCCGCGTGTTAGGCGGATGTGATAACCACTACACCACGGAAACACATACTTTCAGGCGCCCTCCTTAATATTTATAAATAAGTATTATAATCAGCCAACTATTTCCCGGCTTTGTGATTAATAAAACAAAGCAAAGTGTTGACAAAATCAATCTTATGAGATAATATTTGAAATAATATGAAAACAGAAGAAGAGTCTTGTGGGGAACAGGGTAACAGAAACACCTTTTATAAATAAAAAAATTGACAGTGATTATTATTATTTATCCTTTTAATCATAAAGATTCCAATCTTATGCCTTTGAACTCTTTTAAAGCCAGTATATGTAAGAACACTGGATGTCCAGTATAACGAATCACCATTTTTTGAAGTCCATTGATATCTCTAAATAACGAATAATGAACATTTTTACACTCTGTTACAACAGTATGACGAATGCTGTTCAATTTCATGGAAAAAAAAAACATAGTTGATAACGGAACAATACCCGTAGTTTTTACTTTGCTTAAAAGTCCATAGAATTTTTTCGCAGTTGCTTCTTTATTGCGTAGATGCAGTTCGAAGTCGTTTTTAGATAACTTTTTTCTCTACAGTTAAAAAAGTTATTGATGAATAAAGTGCTAGTTGCTGGATTTACCCTTAAAACAATTTCTGAGAAATTTATAAGATTCTGAAGTCCAGCCTCTGTACACTAAGGACCCAAAAACAAATGCATTTGAGAAGTCTCAATGCAACCAAAAGTGGAACCTTTAAAAGGCGGTCACTATAAAAAGGTCAGTATTCAGGAATGGACAAAAACTTCCCGAATATGGTTCCTCTAGCAGCGCGAAAATCAAATTCGTATAAAAGACTCCTTACTAAAGTATATGACATAAAATTTCTTAGCAAGCGATGGATGGCTTGCTAAATTTAAAAGAAGATTTAGAGTGCGTTTGCTCAAAAAACTGGAGAAAAGTTTTGTGACATCAAATTTCTCTGGACGCAGTTTTTAATGCTGACGAAACAGTGTTTTACAGGAAAACGCTGCTGGATTATGCAGACTAAAAGATTGTTAGTTAAAGGGTTACAGAAGTTATACAATCACTGAAGGACCTTAGGTAACTTATCAAAAGCCGTGTCACTTATCGCACTTTCACGGAAAAACATTCCACCAGCAATATTTTAAGATAAAGATATCAATCTATCGACTGCTCTTCCGACAGACGAAGAAATAGTTTTCACATCTTAGACAGAAGGACTAGTAGGTAAGTGAAATTTTTGTAGATAGTTTTTTTTTAAACGAAAATTTAGCTCATTTATTTCTTTTGTTCTAATTGCGATTTTTATTGGTAATCACAGATTTTGCACTCAGATTTCAGATTTTACTAGCCCAATGGAAACCAAAACGAGATTTATTTTTTTTTGTGTTAAAATGACTATACACCTTTTAAGCAAACAGCAATATACTTCTTTCTCTCTCGCAACTTCAAACGAAATACTTTTATAGGAAAACAAACAAATTTGTGATTTTTGCAAGCAAAATAGTTCGGAATTTCAAAAAATTAAACGAAAAAATATATCGGATTTAAACAATAGTGGAAATAGTGTCAAAGTGTTTTACACAAGAATTCAATAAAAAAAAACATGAACTTTTGGTTTTGGGGCGATTTATTCTTTATCGATGGATAAATAAATAATTAAAAAAATATATTTAAAGGCTAACTTTAAATTTTTATCGTTATTGTTGCTAAATAAACAGTTGGTCCCCGTGAAATAGCTATAACTCCAGCTATATATATAACTATGAACTTGGTGGTAGCACACACAAATTGTTGTTGTTTCATTCTAAATTTTCAAACAGTAAGTTTATTTCAAAAAAATAATAGAGCTTTGTGGTGCCAAAACATATACAGATAGTTGGACATATTTTGTTCCAAATTTTGTTTTTCTTGGCGATATTCGGCAAAAAATATTATTTAATAATAACAATAAAAAAGGACTAATACCTTTTCTTTGTTTGCACTCAAATTGCTAGCTACTATAGTATAGATACGTGTACATGTACCTACTTACACAGCAATTTGTCGGAATATTGTAAATAAATTTTTTTTTTTTATTTACTTTTATTTATTTCAAAATATAATAACCCATGGAGACAAATCTAGTTAAAGGGCAGTATCACGGACCAAGAAGATACAGACCGCCAACTCACCATATATGGTCTCTCTTTTTGCCACCAAGCTAAAAATCAGCTGATATGCCATTTATTTTGAGAGTGTGACGCTCTCCCTTGCTTTAAAACCCATTTAGCAAACACACCTAAAAAATAAATGGCATACGCAGGTATAGTTGCCATTACAAAATGCACAGAGAGATAATGTACACGTATTCACAGACTGGAAAAAATATTTCGAGGGTGTTTCAGGCAAGAGGAGTATATGAGTTGGCGGTCTGTATATGGTCTGTGGGCAGTATACAATAATAACAATTTAATATAGTGATAAATAATAAAGAAAAGAAAGATGAATTATTATTAACAGCAATTCAAGTTAAAGAATAATCTGTGGAGCGGAGAAAAAAAGTGATTTTTTGAGTGGAAAGTAAATTACAATTCTTGTTTTAAGATACAAAAAAAAAAAAAACTTCAAATCAAATTCAAGAAAAAAAAAAAACGTATTCATACGTCACAAAATCAAGTAAAAGTTAAAATACTCGTAGGATCACAACGCTCTTGCAAATTGGTTTGTTTGTAGATTTAGCTATATATTATGATTTATGAGTTTATAAATTTATTTTTAATGAAAACTTTAGTACTCTTACAAAAGGGTTTTTTATTTAATGTTTTGAAATAGGTAAGCAGGTAAGTTATCATAGTTTATAATGGACTGATGTTGAATTGACGTGGCTTCATTAGATGAAATATGGATAAGATTGGCCCCTCTAGTGTTGTGCTCATGTACATTTCTGTTTAGCAATAGTTCAGTTGTAGTATGTATGGTGCAGGGAAATAAGTCCCCGGGTACTTAGTCCACCGAGGGACTTTGTTCCCACTTAGTGGGAACTTAGTCAACTTAAAAGAAGTGGACTTATTTCCCATGAAGGGTGAGTTTAATTCCAATAAAATCGTTTGAATTTAATTCCCCTTTGATGTGAAATACGTTAACACTTCCTTTTCCAAAACAAGAGAATTAAGAAATATGCAAAAAAGGCATACGAAGCTTACATCGGAAAGAAGTGAAATGGGTAAGGGGGGCATGCTGCCCCCCTGCAACCCCCCTGCTTGGGCTCACTGTTAGATTTGGATTAGGTGCGAGGTTGGGTGTATGCAAAACTGCTTATAGATAACAAAAAACTTTGCACATAGTTCAGTTTGTAAGATTCTAAACTATTATTGTTGGAATTTAGTTCTCTCTTCATGATTCGAAGTGTGTACTAAGTTCCCACAAGAAAGTGGAGTACGTTCCCACCTTGCATTCGAAAGAAGTCCACTTTCCAAGTCCAAGTTCCCACTAAGTGGGAATAAAGTCCCTCGGTGGACTTAGTACCCGGGGACTTATTTCCCTGCACCAGTATGTGTCTGGTGCATAATAATGTTATGCGTGATGTTAAGCAGCTTATGTTCATAGACGAAGGACATTGGTAGGATGTTGTGAGCCTCATGAATGTATTTAGTCCTCTCCCTTGTTGGATGCCGAAAAAGATTTTGTATTGCTTTATTTTGAACAACTTGTAGCTCCCCCATTTAAGTTCTATTAACTGTACCCCAAACTTGGATTCCATAAGTGAGAACACTGTGAAATAAAGAATAGAATATTGTTCTTCTAGAAGAGTCATCTAAGAAACTAGAAATCCTTCGGAAAATTCCGGCAACCATCGATAGTCCCTGCTCCAGATAATCAGCGTGAGTTTTGAATTTAAGGCCTTGGTCAATATGAACTCCAAGATATACGAAATCAGTTACTCTTTGAATTAGGTTGGAATTGTAATATATATTAACGTTTGGATTTGAGTAAAAACCTAAATATTTAGTTTTATTAACATTGAGACATAATTTGTTTTGGTCTAGCCAATTACTCAGTTGGATTAAGTTCTGCTGCATTTTCTCTTCTAGATCTTTTTCAGATGTTGATTCAAAAACCAATCCAATGTCGTCCGTAAAAAGGAAAAATCGACCATGTGATGGGATTCTTAAGAGATCATTTATGTAGATTTTTTCTCTCAAAACTTCAAAGATTCCTTCTCCTTTTATAAAGTTGTCATAGCTATTGAGCTCGTCTGCTGTGAAAAGTACTAGAAAGTGCATATCAACTTTATTCCTTTGTTCTTGGATAAGGCCTTTCCCACGATAGGTTCGATCCAAATTGTATGCTGCCAGGGAAAGGATTGTTAAAGCCATTTTCTTACGTTGTTTCGACTTGTCCCGAAAATTATACTGGCACTTGGCACTTCCAACTGAAGCCATAAGCTAGCAGCTTCGGAAATATTAGTTTTTTCATCTTGCCACTTATTTATTAATTTGCAAACACGATCGTAAACAAAGATTTCTTCCTCAACTGATTGTATGAAAGTGTCATCAAAAAAGAGCTGTTTTAATTCGGACTTAATAATTTTTTGGTTGTCTTCGGCTGCCAAATTTCTTATATTTTAAATTATAAAGATAGTTTTCAAAGAAGTTTCTGTAGGTGTATCGACGGATGTCACTGGGTAACATAGGAGGTACCAATACGTTTTCCTCTAGTGTCTACAATTCTTTTTTCAAAGTTTGGATGGTTTTAAAAGCATTTTAAAATTTTTAAAACATAAACGAGTGTTTCATAGTTTGTTATGTCCTTGATTAATAAATTTGCTGTATGACTGCTGCGTGTTATATATGAATTATATCTGTATATCTGCATTTTCAGCACATTTGCTGCATTGTCCGTTACCAATCCATATATTTCAGCATTGTATTTATCCTTACAAATACATATTGATTTTTCGCATACCTTCGCAAGTTCTTCTAATGTTTCACTGGTGTTGGCGAAATCAAAAGACTCAATAAAATGATTTGAGCCAGAAACCCTTCTTATTATTGCGAGGACATTGTTAGAGTTGTTGCTGCTATTTTTCCCGCCATCCATTAACAGGACACGTTCAGTTGGGAATCCTTGCGAAGTGTGAACTTCCTCATACACGTCATCTAGAAGACTTGTTGCCAGGTCTGTAAAGTTTGATAAATGACTTTAAATTATCAGAATCAACTACAGCAAACGGTATGTTGCAGCCAAAGAAAAATTTTACTACTGCCATATCAATTTTCCTTGAATCCTTTTCATCAATAGTGTCAATAAAAATTTTCATAAGACGGTTTTGAGGATGTTTTGTTTGCTTTTTTGTGCGTAAAGCTTCTTTTTTTGAAGTCTTTTGGAGTCAGAGTTTGATAACATTGAAGCGCTTTTATTTAAGGAACACGGGGAGAAGACCAAATATATAGAGGAAGTGCTGGATGCAGGACGGTCTACCGAAGATTCTGAGGCTGACATTGATGTCGAATTCATATATGTTGGTGTTGATAGTGGCACAGGTACCTATGGAAAGGGTATCTATACCCACTTCGATTTCATCGAGGAACTGTAAAAATTAAAATCGATTATTAGATACAAAACACTGGGAGTAATTATGGGATTAAAATTGAAACTAACATCAATATCCTGATCCTACATTTCGTTTGTGTCTAATGCGCTTGAAATGGTAGAGACATCCGTTACACTATCAGTATCAGAAGCTTGTTTTGAACCTTCTTTAACAATGAATTCATTACAAATCTCATTCACCACATTTTTTGATTGGAGTCTCGGTGTCTCTTCTATCTCTTTTCACGGCTAGAATTACTTGAATGCGTACTTTGTGACAAACCTGTAACTGTTACATTTTGCGCTTTTCGGTAGCAATTTTTTCTGAAAAAAGTTAAAGTAATTATAGTATCTTGTGCCTGTGTGCCTGAAGCCTTGGCACTGGTATTTTTAAGTAGGACAGAACACGTGTTGCAAAAAGCACCAATTCTCTAATTATTCATTCACCTTTGCTTCAGCAAATGGTGTCATCATGTACTCGGGCAGTATGAATTAGTACCATCGCCGAAAATATGATACCTATTTCCACAGATTCCGCGGATTTCACTAGCTCGTCGCTTCTACGAAAACATCAAGAAATTTCAAGATGTACCTACATTGAACTACAGATAAATTCGAATTCAACGACTATGATGGCTGAGCCATGTAGAGCGAATGGACATCGACGCTCCAGCTCGTAGTCTTCAACGCCAAACCAGAGGGAGTCAGAAGCCGAGGTAGACCTAATCTCCGATGGAGCGACCAGGTAGAGGGAGACCTCCGACAACTTAAAATAAATGTTCAACAATTACAATTCTTTGCAATTAAAAACAAAGGAATTGAATGATTGAATTCTCGCAATGGCAAATACAAAACTTCAAAAACAGCTGTTCGAGAATTTTCAAAAAGTATTGTGGTGGTGTGTGTAAAATCTCGTTTTAAAATGAGATTTCAGATTTAGCTTTGAGAGCAAAAAAAAGTGCTCTGTTGACCAATGGAAATCATTTTTTTTAAATTATCTGTACATTTGCATACCTAATGTTTTTTTAGTTGAAAAAACAGGTTTCGATTAAACGAATCTTTCGATATAAAGAATTGGTTGCACAATATATCTTTATACTGGACGATTTATTTTTTTGTTAAATCATTTGATCAAAGAAGTATCTAAATATACAATTTGCTCCAAAAAGCGGTGAAACTTGGTATACGCAATCAATTTCGTTTTTATCAAGACAACGACCCAAAGCACAAGTCAGGAATTGTGCAGACCGGGTTCATATGGAACTGCCCCCATTTGATGACATCGCCGGTACAGTCACCTGATATGAATGTTATTGAGAATCCGTGGTCTTTATTGGACAACAAGATTCGAGATCATAAGATATCCAGCAAAGAGCAGTTGAAGAGGGTGTTACTCGAAGAATGGCAAAAAATCACTCCTCAGATAACTCAAAAGCTTGTTGATTCAATGCAAAACAGACTCAAAGCTGTTGAAAATGCCAAAGGCTATCATACTGTTTTGACTGTATCAAATAAGTTGTGCTATGAAATTTTGCAATATTTTAAGAATTTTTAATTTTCGTGTTATTATAAAAAATAAATGGTAAATAAATGAAGTTATTTTACTAAACAAATTATTATTTTTAAAACTGCATTCAAATTTTTTATATAATCTTCCTCGTTTTTGCATTTTTGCAACTTAACATACAAAACAGGCACTGTATCAAATAGGCTGTGAGCCACTGTTAGTATCTTCATATATATGATACAAATAGTGAATAAGCAGGAGTAACCCGAAGGACATTGTTTTAAAGTATATTGTAACAAAGAAGTTCAAATTCGCCATTTCTTTTATTACTTGTATTTTTATGTTTTAATACATACTTCTGGGTGCTGTATGAATAGGGTAGGCCCTGATTGGTATCAACATGGCGATGCCCAGCGTTGCAACTGTCTCATACGCATCAATTGTGCTTATTTTACCTCCAAGTGGTAGCCATCGGGTACTGGTCTTGTCCACCCGGACTTGACTTGCTGAACTTATAAGCGCAAGTGTTGATCACAGAAAAATAGCAACACTATAATTGCCCTGCCATAAAACTCCTCTGTTTCTCTTGTTGGGTAGCAGTTTATTCTGTACGAACCCCTCAGAAAGCAAGCGAGCGGCGGATGAGCTTCCAATTAAGTGAACCAACGGCGACGCTTACAGACAATATGGTAGGCACCCCATTGAGCTACTTCGACATATTCGGAGCTCAGGTCTTTGGGTCCTTTCACTACTATTAGTCAGGGTAGTGAAATAGAGAAGGTGGTGGATGAGCCCATATAGGACCAACGGCAGCTCTCACATCCCCGTAGTGGGTTACTGACTCTGGATTTCTCCAGCTCCTTTTGTCCAAGGAGAACAGCATAGGGCCTGGTCCCCCAGGTTGGGGGTTGTGCGTCGGGGTAACTTCCCTACCACGTAAAAAAATAATAGTTCCGAAACAACCAACTGCCTCGGATATGGATGACCCTACTGATGACGACCCTAGCAAACGAAACAAGGACAACGAATTTCGGTTCTGCACGTGGAATGTCCGGACCCTTAACAGACCGCGTGCAGCCGAACAATTAGTGGAAGCCTTAGATGGTGTCAAAGCCGACATCACAGCCATCCAAGAAGTGCGATGGGATGGTGAAGGCACAAGGAGGATGAAAAACTGTGACATCTACTACGGCAAGTGCTACAGGGCAAGAAACCAGCGGCTATTTGGATGCGGATTTGTGATAAGAGGAAGGCTTAGGCAAGAAGTCTTGGGGTTTCGTGGCATAAGCGAACGCATTGTCACAATCCGCATTAAATCCAAATTCAGCAACATCTCGCTGATCTGCGTCCACGCCCCCACAGAGGAAAAAGATGACACGACCAAAGAAGAATTCTACGATCTTCTCGAGAAGACGTATGATGAATGCCCGAAGTACGACACTAAGTTTATTCTTGGTGACTTCAACGCCAAAATCGGAAAGGAGGGTAACTTTGGCTCGACAGTCGGAAAGCATAGCCTGCACGACAACACTTCCGGTAACGGACACAAGCTAATCGACTTTGCTGCGGGGCGAAGTGTCCTCTTAGCTAGCACATACTTCCCACACCTCAATATACACAAGGGGACCTGGCGGTCTCCTGATCAAAATACCGTCAACCAAATTGATCACATTGCGATTGATAGCAGACATGCCTCCAATGTCATGGATGTCCGCACTTTCCGAGGGGCCAACATAGACTCGGACCACTACCTTGTTGTAGCTAAAGTGCGAATGCGGATCTCCACCAGTCCGCAGTATCGAACATCCACTGTGAGAAAGTTTGATGTTGCGAAGTTGCAATCGCAAGAGACCGCCACAACCTTTGCCAATCATGTCTCCTCTTATCTCTTGACAAGCCCGGCGCCTGCGCCAAACCCAGAGGCCCAGTGGCAACATTGCAAAATGGCCATCAAAACCGCTGCCACGGATGTTTTGGGTTTCATTAGGCGACCACAACGAAACACCTGGTTCGATGATGAGTGCAGGCTCGCACACTTGGCCAAAGACGAAGCCTATCATGCAGCTCTGAACGCCAGAACTAGAGCTGCCAAGAGCGCTTTCCGTGCGGTATACCAGCAAAAGAGGAAAGAGGAACATCGGCTTTTCAGAAGAAAAAAAAGAGAACTGGAAAAACGAATGGTTGAATCTATTGAGGGGTGCTACGGCAGAAGCAATGTTCGAAAGTTCTACCAAAGGGTAAAGCATTCGTCCAAGGGTTACAAAGCCCGAGCGGAAGCATGTAGAGACGAGGGTGGGAATGTCGTTGTAGATACACAGTCGGTGCTGAGAATTTGGAAAGAACACTTCTGCAGACTGTTAAACGGCGAAGACAGCCAACTAATCGCTGTCAGGCAGAATGATCCATTCGATTTGGATGATGATGAACAAAATTTCCGTCCTCCCGACCAAGAAGAAGTTCGGATAGCAATATCTAAACTAAAGTCCAACAAGGCTGCTGGAGCTGATGGCCTTACGGCTGAACTCTTCAAAGCAGCGGGAGATGACTTGGTGAGGAGCATACACCAACTCATCTGTACAATCTGGTCGGATGAAAGTATGCCTGACGAATGGAACCTCAGCATTGTGTGCCCTATCCACAAGAAAGGAGATACTCTAAACTGCGCCAACTACAGAGGTATAAGTCTCCTAAATGTCGCCTATAAAATCTTGTCGGCCATTCTGTGTGAACGTCTGAACCCTTTCGCACGTGAACTGATTGGCCCCTATCAGTGTGGTTTCAGGCCCGGTAAGTCAACCGTCGACCAAATTTTCACACTTCGGCAGATTTTGGAAAAGACCCAAGAATTCCAAATCGATACTCACCACCTCTTTATCGATTTTAAAGTCGCCTATGACAGCGTAAACAGGAACGAGCTATACAGAGCCATGTCGCTTCTTGGCATCCCTGCCAAACTCGTTCGATTGTGCAGGATGACTATGGAGAACTCGCGCTGCTCCGTCAAGATTGGTAAGAACACCACCGACTCATTTAATGTCGAGAAAGGCTTACGACAGGGTGACGCGCTGTCATGTAACCTCTTCAACATCATTCTTGAGGCAATCGTACGCAACTCGCATGTCAACACCAGCGGTACGATTTTTTTTAGATCCGTTCAATTACTTGGCTATGCTGATGATATTGACATTATTGGAAGAACGAAGCGCGCTGTCAGTGGAGCATTCGCAAGTATTGAAGTGGAAGCGGCTCGAATGGGTCTGGCTGTAAATGAAGATAAAACAAAGTATATGCTGTCCTCGGGTGAAGTAGATCATCACCGTAGGCTCGGACAAAACGTCACAATGGACAGATATAACTTTGAGGTTGTCAAGGACTTTGTCTATTTGGGTTCCACTATAACCTCTCAGAACAACATCAGTGAAGAGATCAGTCGAAGAATCACTCTTGCCAATCGCTGTTTCTTCGGGCTAAGAAGGCATCTTAGTAGTAAAGCCCTCTCTCAAAGGACCAAGGAGACACTATACAAGACCCTTATCATCCCAGTCCTGCTGTATGGGGCAGAAGCGTGGACACTGACACAATCGGATGAATACAGGCTGGGGTGCTTTGAGAGAAAGATTCTTCGGGTGATATTCGGGCCTGTATGTATCAATGGAGTATGGAGGAGAAGATTCAATGACGAACTGTACGGGCTATACAGCGACATTGACTTGGTTAAGAAGCTGAAAATTCAGCGGCTTAGATGGCTGGGTCATGTGGAGCGTATGGACGAAAACGCTCCTGCCCGACGAGTCTTCAATTCCAACCCGGAGGGCCGACGCAGTTCTGGAAGACCCCATCTAAGGTGGCGCGATCAAGTGGTAAACGACCTCAACCAACTTGGTGTGCGCAACTGGAGGCCACTGGCTAGGGACCGGCCTAGCTGGCGAGGAATGTTGGTTGAGGCCGTGGTCCACAATGGACTGTCTGCGCCACCTTAAGTAAGTAATACATACTTCATAGGAGGTTCTTAATTTAAAAAAAATTAAGAAACTTTAAGAAAACTTAACGTCTTCCTTTGTAATATTTTTTATTTATTAATTATTATGCAAGTACTTAGTGAACAATGGAACTGGTGTAATTTTTTTTTCTTAGATGCGCCCGGTGGAACTGGAAAAACATTCTTGATATCATTGATTTTGGCAACGATTCGATCTCAAAACGGTATTGCACTTCTTGCACTTGCATCATCAGGTATTGCAGCACCGTTGTTGGAATTCGGTCGAACAGCTTATTGAACACTCAAATTGCCGTTGAACATGTAAGTTAATGAAACTCCAACTTGAAACCTTTCGAGGAATTCTCGGACGGCCAAAGTGTTGCAGCAAAGCAGATAAATCATTTGGGATGAATACACGATGGCTCACAAAAAATCTTTGGAGGGATTAGACTAATAAAAGATTTATGAAACAACCAAAACCAGCTTGTATAAATATGCGGGTCGTAGGTATTGCAACATAACGAATCTGATGAAGTCTTTTTCAAACAATTGCTCTATATTGGTAATTTAATTACTTTACTGAATCAAAGATGGTTTTCCCAAACATTGCTGAACTGCAAAAAAAGTTGATGTCAACGAAAAGAATTTTCAAATTCAAAGTATGATAGCTTGCGAATTGATGAAAAAATTATGATCTTGCATTTGCATGAATCGCAAATCGGTCTGAATGGAGCAGGACGTGACTTTGTAAGATTGCAGTGACCGGATAAACTGTAGAGTGTAGACTGCAAACTTTCTTTTACAATAAAAGTTGGAAAACTCAGCTTTGGGAAGGCAAAAATATTTTCAAGGACAAAAGCTATCGCAGTAGAATCAACTTTCCTTTTTCTATCTAAATCTCTTCATTTTTGGCCAAAAGTTTATTCAATTCATGCATCCCGTGTTTTTCCGTTTCTATTTCTGATAAATCACTTATATTTTTTAGTTCCCAAACACAAATCACATTGATCTTTTTTAGGCTTATAAAAAGCTAAGTTAAAACTTTCGTTAAACATTTTAAAGTTCACATGCTTGCTAACAGGTATTCCTTCATAACTTTCTTTGTATACATTATACATTTTTGAGATATTTAAATTAGAACTCAAATATCCTCTTTTTGTGGTTGCCTTGCAATAGTGAGATTCGACATGAGGAAAGCTGTCTTGTGCACCTTAATTTTCCCAATTTTATATTCTGGTATTATTTTCTTTATCTATATCTTTTCCTATCTTAGTACTCCGAGGAATACTTGTTTATTTATCGTGTTTGGCACAGTTAGTGGTGCCCAAAAACTGTGAAAATAAAAATATTGATAGATATACTCGAATTTTTTTAAAGGAGTTTTCTCTGATTTTCGTTTAAATACAACTAACTTCAAACCGTTTAAGGCATTTGAGAAATGAATTGTATGTAGTACCTTTCATTTTAATACTGAAGAACAGTAACTATAGTAAGGCATTTCTTAAACGTTGAACCGACTGTATAGTATGTATACCAATGTACTGAAATTTTTTATACTTAAGAATATTCTATTGACCAATTTGGAGTTATTAATTTGTGTTTGGAAAAGTTCTTTCCGTCGGCTTTTTGGTCACTGTAGTTTTAGCAATGAAACAACTCTGTTACATTTGCTTTTCCCGACGTTTCGGCAGGGATTGCTGCCTTCCTCAGGGGAACTTTATTTGAACAAAAAATACATTTATTATACAAAATATATAGTGACATTTAAAACAGTGGGAATTGCACTTACTTTGTTTTTTAAAAATATATATATAAATATATAAAATCGATTTTACAGTACGCGACGACAAAATCGACACACTCGATTAAAAATTCGTTGGAATTTATTGAAAAATCAAAAAATATTAAATTAAAAGCCAACGAGGTTCTGGTATCTTATGATGTAGTGTCTCTTTTTACAAACATTCCCATATCACTAGCTGTCACCATAGTGAAAAAGAAATGGGATTTGATAAGTGAGAACACCAACATCAACCAGAAAAAATTTTTGGAGATACTTGATTTTTGTCTTCAAGAAAACAATTATCTACAATTCAAAGATGATATCTTTAAGCAGATTTTTGGAATGCCTATGGGCAACCCTCTGTCACCCACGATCGCAGACTTAGTACTAGATCACGTTCTAGACGAATGTTTTGATGCCATGAAGGAGAGACCTTCGTTCATCGCGAAATATGTGGACGACATATTTGCTGTGATTGACAAACAGGAAGTTGACAACGTGCTTTCTATCCTCAACGGATTCCACCCAAAAATACAATTCACAGTTGAAATGCAACATAATAATGCGATTTCATTTCTGGATGTTAAAGTCCACAGGGAAAACGACCGCTTATTGTACAATTGGCATCAAAAACATACTGCGTCAGGCAGAATCATCAATTTTCGTTCGAACCAAGCCAAACACATCATCATGAACACTGCCTCCAACCTCGTAAGTAAGGTTTTCACTCTTAGCAGCGAACAATTTCATCCCTCCAATGAAAAAAGAATAACGAAAATTCTCGAGGACAATGGCTATCCTCCCAATATAATTCGTGCTTTAATCTTCAAACACAAATACAAGACACAAACTACAAGAACAGAAACAGATACAAACAATGGTTTCTACAAAAGTATAGTGTATGTTCCAAAACTCACTGAAAACTTCAAACAGGTTATCAACAGAAGCGTAAAAGACGTTCGTTTGGCTTTCAAATCCAACAAAACGCTTAACCATCTATACACCAAACTAAAAACAAAACCTGACAAAGACAAACAAACAGACGTAATCTACAAAATTAATTGCAACGGCAAACCAAACGAGCCTTGCAACCTATGCTATATAGGAACCACAAAACAATTTCTTCGACACCGGATCTCAAACCACAAATCTGATATTAAGTCCAATAGTTCTGGGAAAACAGCCCTGGCAAGTCACAGCATCGAGAGTGGTCATTCTCCAAACTTTGAAGATGTCAAAATCCTACAAACGGAGAAACATGTATCTAAACGATATACCTTGGAAACATTACACATACTAAATAACAATAATAATATGAACAGAAAACAAGACACACAAAACATTTCTTCTGTCTATTGCTCTTTAGTGTCTTCATCCTCATAGTTTTCATTCTTTTGTTTTTTTTTTTAATACACAGACGAAACTTCATTCGAAGTGTCATTTCTTATTTTAAAATTTTTTAAATTTATATATTTTTAAAAAACAAAGTAAGTGCAATTCCCACTGTTTTAAATGTCACTATATATTTTGTATAATAAATGTATTTTTTGTTCAAATAAAGTTCCCCTGAGGAAGGCAGCAATCCCTGCCGAAACGTCGGGAAAAGCAAATGTAACAGAGTTGTTTCATTGCTAAAACTACAGTGACCAAAAAGCCGACGGAAAGAACTTTTCCAAACACAAATTAAGAAATTTTTTATGCTTGAAAATTTAATTTGGTGTTTGGTTATAAGAACTGAAAAATTATTATGCAAATGAAGCATTTTTGAGCAAGAAAAAAGATTAGAAATTTCAAAATCAAGATCTGCAAATTCCAAGAAAAGTAAAGCGAGAGAGAGCTATACATACGTCATTATAAAGAAGAATAAAAATATATACTTATGTACGTACTTGTCAAGATGAACATGTTTGTCTTGATCATGATTTCTCATACTTCTTTTAATCTTGATTTATTAAGATGTTCTGCATTTTTATCTCCACTATCTATTGAGCAAATATAGTTTTTTTGTGTTGTATCCTTATTTTGCGCAGAAATTAAAATGCAGAAAATTGTAAATACACCATTAAGCGATACAAGCAAGTAAGAACGACGACCCACCTCTACTATATATTTTGTGCTTTTTTAATTATTCTTTCTTTGCGTTCCATTAAACTAACTACCCCACCAAAATCTTAAAGTTATTCTTGCAATCAATTTAATCGATGGCAATTCGGCGCCGCGCCGTTTTCGCCATTAACAACGAATAATGATAATGACTTCGCCACAGCTGCCCATCGAAAAAAATGATATAACTTCCTTCCAAATTCTATAAGGAATGGTACTCGTATACATAATCGTTTTCACTTAAAGTGATGCATTTATGTTTTACGTGAGTAAACTTTGTAATCAATAAAAAATAGTTTTCGTATTTGTTAAGTTAGTAGCAGACAATTAAATTTCTAATTTTATTAGTGAAAAAATGGAATAAAAAAAAAATTTGATTCGGAGCATGAGCTTGGGTAGTATCACATTTCAAATCAAATACACTACTGGGATGCATACACTTTTTTAAGAAAATAAAGTCAGTTAAGAATGAAACATTTCAAGAAATATCTTTTAAAGTTCCAAATTAAAGTATCTAATACATAAAATAAAATTGTAACGGGTCGATGTCTGTACATTGAAGATATAGATGCAAAAAAAGCCAAAACAACCGTTTTCAGAATTTTTGTCTGTCTATATGTTTGTACGCGCATCACGCAAAAACTACTGCATGGAATTGAATGCGGTTTTCGTAGATTAATTGGTAGTACGCCAACTTAAAATATAGGCTATATTTTATCGCACGAAAATATCTAATTCTGGTTGTTTTTTTTTAAATATTACTCCAATCGCACGTTATTCAATGAACATAGCGCAAAATTAAAAGATTTCTTGGAAGTAAGCGTCTCACTTACATAATGGCGCTGTAAATCATAAAACTTACTTACCCATACACATGAATAGAAATAATTTAGTCATCCTGAATAGCTGTTATATTAAAGACATCTTTAAACCAGAAATCAAAAAAATAATGTAACCATAGAATGGAATATATGGACGCACAAAGAACAGTGAAAACGTCACGACAATGTTTGGCTTGGTGAACGAGCAATACTTACGCCCAAAACTGATGAAGCAGAGCTGCCATAAAGCACAGTACTTTGGAAAAAGTTGAAGGACACTACCGGTGGTTTACCGGTGTATAAACATAGCGTAACATCGTTTTCAAAGAAGGCATTTCGATCAGGTATATTGCTTCGAAGTTTAACCCTCCAACTTTGCAATGGAAGCCGTCTTAAAGTTATGTTACTTCGAAATAGAATCACGAAAAGAAGATACTTGCTCGCCAACACCCAACAGTTCATTTTGTACTCTTCATGTCCAGTCGTAAAGACAACTTTTAGTATTTTGTTGTGTATATCATTTTTCCGATACAAAAAATGATTTAACATTATGGTTGCAAAAATATAGAAAAATTTAAATGAGATCACCTATGGCAGATGCTTTGATCAAATATTCGATGTTTCTTAACATATTTTCTAAGTGTATACGCGCTATGTACCTGACCTACCTAAATCTTGTCTAGTAAAAAACCGACTTTTAATACGCTTATGAGATAATGGATGCTTCAAAGTTAAATTCATAAGATAAAGATAAATAGTCATTGCTTACAGTGTCAACAAATAATTAAAATATTATAATTGAAAACAATTGTCAATATGCAAATTTTGTACGCAGGCAAAACTGAAAATTCTGATTTTAAGTTTGAACTTAAAAAAAAATTTAAACAAATAATTTATGTTCCAAAGTTTGTATGTAGTTTTTTAAGTTTCTATGTAATTTGTATTTATTTTTACTGAGAGGGTACAGGGAAGTTACCCAAAGCGGAATAAATAAATTTATTTATGCATACAAAACAAATACCAATCATTGTGATGATATCAAAGTTAAAAAAGTTATTTTGTCTGGCACAGATAAGACAAATAACACATTAAAAATTTTTTTTTTGAACACGCTGGGCATTATGCTGTTTTCCATCTACTGTCAAAGTGACCTGTAGAATATGACAGATGGAAAAGCTTGTACAACTCTTCAAAACTATGAGAGTGATACTATGTATTCCAGTGGATTTATTCAAAATTAACTGAAATAATCGATTGAGTGAAAACCATATTCATTAAGTGAAGATCTAGGTAGATATTTCATAAAACATCGTTATTTACTTGACAAAAAAAAAAAAAAACTGAATTCCAGTGCCAACAAAAATTGTTCAAAAAAGAATCACAGCAGAAAGAATTTCGTACTCAATCATGCGCTTTAAAGAAATATATCATTAACTCTTCTTCTTAAACGATATTTAATTGATTAAAATCGGTTGAATACTCCTTGAGATATAGCTATGGTCTACTTGTAGATTTTCGAACATTCTATACATAATATGAGCCAATCAGTTGGGCATAGGTAGTTTAAAATGAATCTGCCTTGAAGTTCACTCTCTTTTGACCCTGGCACCTATCTTGTTGTGATGTTTTATGTGAAACGTTTTTAAGAGCTGTTCCTCTGAAATTTTGTTGGAACCTGGCTAAAAAGTTTTACTCCGTCAAGCGGGTGACAGAAATGACTGCCTCAATATGCCGCAAGAAAGAAATTTTAATAAATAAAAGAGTTAATTAAAATAATTGTAGCACATTTTTTGAATGTTTTTTAGAAATGTGCATTTTTCGTTTAGAATTAATTTCATAAACGAAAATTCTAAGTAAAAGAAATAAAAATATATGAACTTGTGTCAATTCGACTGAAGAGTGTATCTGACGATGGGTGCTCTGTTGATTTAGATACGCCCGGTGTTAGTGCGATATCATCAATCAAAAGTATCAATCTATATAAGCTATGACGACAATATACGGAATGGCTCGAATACATTTTGAATCATGTTTCGTGGAGTAAGCCTTGCGCCTTTAATGTCTTAGTTTGAGTATTTTTATATCTGTTTTTTCTTCAAATTAATATTTATTTTCAAAATTTTCTTCGGCATGCCATTCAATAATATCAGTTGACTTTGACTGCCCAGTTAAATGAAATAAAAGAAAAAGAATTATTTTTCATAATTGTCTCTATTCTCGTCTACGACAGTCGAAGAGTGCGAACAAAAAATAATTGAACGAGGTATTCGTTTCGTTTGAGGTTGATATTGTTGATTAAGCTAACCTGTGAGTTTTTGTTATTTCTTATCGGATCGGATGAACTTAGATTAATCAGTGAGGTAATAATCACACACATACGTACTTTGAGCGAAAGATTGAGAGTGAACATTTTGTTAAATATTATATTGCAGATACAAATTAATTCTCATCTGGAGAGGTCGCAGTCTTCAATCAGTAGATACGAATATAGCTACCAATATAATTAGTATTTTAAACTAATATTTAAATTGTTTCATTCGTTTCGTCCACATTGATAAAAAATTAATTTTGTTTGAGGTAAGTTGATAGTGATTTGTGATTCAATATTTATTTTCTGTTTTTATTTTATTTTAATAAGATCATAAGATTATCAATTCAATTGGTTGGAAAACAATTCTAAGCAAAATATCAAACACAAAAACATTAAAATTTTCGAATCGTTATATATTTTTTCTGAACAGCATCCCATTGAGTGCAGAATATAATGCCCCGTACATGAATACAGCTAGTGTTTTTTTTTTTTGTAGTTTGAAGATTCCCATTAATATGTTATACCTATCATCATTGTACATAAAATGTATGGTAGTCAGAAGAGCGAATACAAAATAACGATTCTTGGGCTATGGATGTCGCTGGTAATTATCACATATTTTAAACTTTCCACCAATATCTTCTCTCGAAAACGAGAAGTTTGGTGAGATTATGAGTGGAAAGTCTAGGTGTCACCACAGTCGATCCTTTCCTCCAGACTACTTTAGATTTTATTTAAAATGATATCAGTAATTAGTATGAATCAGGATATCATTTTTAATTTTATTTAAAATCTATACATTCACGTTTTTTTTTTTCAAAAAATACATTGATTTTTATTGCTAATAGATCGTTGTATCATAGGTAAGCTGAAGCCATTGCATATATAAACTATAGTATTCCCACTTGAGGTGCGCCATCTATCGACGAAAAACTAAGCTCTAGAATAACATGGGAAGCAAAATGGCCAAAGTTTCGGCACACGAAAGTGAGAAGTCGATACCGGTTCTCAAAAATATTGTTGTTTTCGTCAATTTCAGTGGTTTTTGTAACGGCTGGATCGGTTGCAGTAACACCTGTGGGTGCAGTGCAGTAGCTCGATAAAAATTTGTGGTTTTTTAACAATTTCTAACTTCCATTCAAAATAGCATGAAATAAACAAATTATTTTAAAGAATAGCGAATTTCATTTGAAGATTCGGGCCCTATTTTAAATTTTTTTGAGTTATAGGTTTCGACTGCCAAAGTGGTATGGAATTTCTTATACACTAGGTAAGGTTCTCAGCCCCAATTTAAAGATAAATTAAGGAAATATATCTTGAGATTATGTAGGTATATATTCGTTTACATTTCGAAGCCACTACTTTTCAATATATTGAAAAAAAAAACATGACAAATATCCGTTTGTATCGTCACGTTTTATCATCCTTAACTTTTGTTTAAACTTTGTTAATAGCAATTTAAAATTGGAAGGACCAAAATCTTATGGTAGTTAAGGGAAATATTCTTATTGGCTCGAAAATCTGTCATTATTTGTTTTCATTTAGTACCTACCTATCCTTCGTCGCATAGCCTGACAATAATTAAACCAGAACCCTTTTAAAAGGCCCTCCGGAAACAAAGTCTTAATCGAAATCCAACTATCCAAAATAAAAGATTATTGATCTCGAGTTTGAAATGTGTATTTATTAATGTATTCAAATAAATGGGAGTAAAATTTGGTAGTCTTGTTTGTTGTCAAAACGAAAACGCTGGAAATTTGAATTGAATAATAAAATCCTTTCCCAAAACCAATGGAGCCAAAAAAACCTGATCTTTCAATATTAATCAACAACAGTTGTGAAAAGCAGTCAACTAGTACAACTTTTCATCAACTAAATATTGTCTTTGGATAACAGAAATGTTCTCAGTTATTCTTTGCATTATGGAATCCGAAATCCGATCCAAAAATACAATAAGTAAAATTTTCCTCCCAAATATAAGCTTTGTAAAAAGGCATCGGACATTACCTGTGTTTAGAAAGGCCATACGTTTTGCATATTTTATTCATGTTCGCAATCATAAACTATATCCAAGGGTGAGCGTAAGGATTTAAGGAAAATGTTTGAGAAAAGCCTCTCCAAGCTACGGCGCATTTTGAAATAAACCAAACTTTCTGTAGCGTTTAGATTGCTGCAAGAACAAAAGGCAAATATTTACAATACAAAGCACAAATATGTAACACAAGAAATATGCAAGCACGTGGGTTCCGTGATACCCACGCAATTGTATCACGAAACTCAACGGTATTACCTTGGAAGCATTTTGATAGTGTTGTCTAATGCTTTTCTAATTGGTGACGCTAAACAGCACAGCTTGATTGGAATATTCTTTTTTAATTATTTGAACTGTTTTAAGTTCATTATAAACACTTTCTTGTTCACTATGATTTATATGTGAAGAATTATGAGATATTGAGCAAACGCCAGCCGCCAGCGGATGAGATCTCTACGCGTGGATTGCAGTCTTTTGTCGTTTTGGCTTTATAGATTGATTTTTCTTATATACATTATATTTGTTTTTCGTCCGTGAGGAAAAATTAATTCGAATTAACTCTTGCTATACTAACAAGAACAAAGTTTTCGTTCACTTTCTACCGCACTCAAATATGACCTATTTTATACTTAACATATTCGTATTTTTGTCTCTTTTAACTTTAAATGTTAACTGATGTTTAAATTATAATTGTACAGTTTTTTTTTTTTAATAATCACAAATTTAAGAAAATGTCATAACGCTTGGACGTTCACGGATTTAAAATAATTGTGGTCGGTATGGCAATCCATTTGTGTATATCCCGCTTCCCGACAACAAAAAGTTACTTTTAATGTGTGTTGTGAGTTGTGACAATTACACAATTATCAGATCTAAAGTATTTTCTGGAAACCAAAAATGTAGAGTCCAAAATACCTCCCTAATCGGTTTGGTATTTCCAAACAATTGTCGAACAAATTGTTGTTGTATTTATTTTAGGCGTTATTTCCTTGTTGTAGTTCATTTTTAAAACAGGTATTAATGCAAAAAATATAAAGCTTAAATGGTGGAAAAGAAATTAAAGCCCACTATAGGAAGAATCGCCCTAAACGGTAAGTAGGTACAAAAAGAAAAAGCATCCGAATAGCGGGGAATATCGCCCAAAATTTTATTTTTCAAAAAAATACTTGGATATACGTTTTACGACCATTTTCCTGCGTAATGAACACCAACATTTTTCGTGCGTGCAGGGGTTATTTCGCTTTATTAAGGATATTATCTTTCGCAGATATTTCTGAGCACTTTAAGTATTCCACTCGTAGAGTTGGCATCACTTAAAAGCACTGCGCAGAGCCAGAACACTTTGCCAGATAATGCGGAAAACTGTTTGTGTCCATTATGCGGGGAAATAGTGACGGCCGTGGCAGTAGTCAATGAGACTCTGCAAGACATCTGGCGAAAAGAAAACACCATGGCGGAAAGCGTAACTTATCCTTTTGTGAGGATTTCCGCCAGACACTACTCGTTATAACCTGAGGAGCTAGAGCTAATAAATTGAGTTTAGGTATGTCTCAAATACTCCGTGCTCTTATCAGAGAAACTTTGTAAGCTTGTTATTTCGGTTAAGGAACTCGTAAGTTTCTTTTATGGAGATGCATCTCAAGTAAAAATTTATTCTTGGCTTTGTGAAAAGCAATACTTAGGCACGAAAAAAAAAAACAAAATTCTAGACCGAACGATGCGATGCTACCAATTTTCTGGTATAGTTTCTAAACTCTCTGCATCCGAACTCCAGCTCATAACATCGTTCCAAAAAAAGATATTCCGATTGTGTTGCTTCGGAACTTAACCTCTCCAAAGCTATGCAATAGAACCCACGTTTGAGAAAAGCAAAATTCTTGAGGGTTGTGGAGCTGGTGAAGTAGTTTTAATACGACGTTTTAGTTTCCCGTGAGCATATAATTCGCTTTTATCATCAAAATGCAAAATTTTTTTTTTCGTACATAATTAGTTTTAAAAGTTAAAATCTGTGGGCTTCTTAAATGTTCTCATTGATAGAGTTTTCACAAAACTTTACTAGAATATACTATCCAACTTCCGAATCACATAAAAGTAGTTTCAAATAAGAACATGTTTAGGTATGGAATAAATTGAAATTGAATTGACATTATATCTTTTGGGAATTAGTTTTGGCTGTTTCACTACTTCATATAAAAGTTTAAGCCTTCATTTAGAGTTTTTCTCGACGCTTTTCTAACAAGCTCTCAAAATTCAAGATCGAACACTCTTTGCATTTTTTTTTTTTAAATTATTTCTACTGGCCCATAAGTAGGTACATATGTTAAAATTGAATACCTACCATGCAAATTAATTTGTACAAGATTTTATAAGAATCCACCAACTGCTGATTTTGTGAATGCTGTATTTTGTTAAGACAGTCCGTTTATCCGATCGTTTAATTTTTTTAAACTACTTTTGATACAATCCTATAGAATAATGCCGGTTCATATTTTACCATTTACTTTCTTTGCAGTTGCGTAAGGGATCGTAGAACCCTTTTAAGCTTCTTTTATTGCCCACATCCTTAAATGAAAAATAAAGTGCTTTGAATTCGCCGGAAAGACTGGTAGTGGTAACGAAGCAGTCCTACCAGGAGTATACTTTTTGCATAGTTCATGTGCTTTACTATGGCAAACTAAACATTTTCAAACATCTATCTTTTGTCCTCGCATGTTTAAAATAGGCAGTCATCCGTTATCCTCTGTCCAAACGCCCCGTCGGCGTCGCATTCCATGATATTTCTTGAGTATAACTTTAAGATCTCTCAAAATCCCAAGCTATTTGGCGTAAGAGCTTGTGCCTCGACTACGCAATGTATATGATTTAAAAAGGAATACTTCTTAAATTCGTGTTTTCTTGATAACATTTTAAAAGAAAGTCGATTATCAATTTTTTAACATCACCTGCTGAAAGCTCTAAAGCTACATGTTGCACATACTCGTATAGCATTTATCAAGTTAATTAAAAAGAGGACTTTTGCGATTTTTGAAAATCTGCTCTCGTGCTCTCTGTTTTGCAAACTCATAGATTTGCGCGCAAATTACCCTTTCTCTAATCCACACACACACACACAACGCAAAATGCCACCCAACAAGATGTCTACAGGTGGCATCTTAATATCCACATTCAGGTTAAATCCTAGCTATAGGATGTGATGTCGCACCTCGCACGTCGTCGGATGTGGTAGTAAAAACATTTTTGAGGTTGAGCAGGACCTTCGAAATCACAGAGATTCAGTCGCTTCTTTAACACTTGTTGGGAACGGTATCGATATCTCTTCGTTGCCTTGTACGTGGTTCCGGAAAACAAAAGCAATCAGATTTACAATATGCAAGCTCCTCACCTGGAGCTTTTTGTTTGTGCCAACTGTCATTATCCTTGCACTTAAATACCTTTGCTGTGCTTGTGCCTGTATGTGATTTTGAGTTCTACTGAAGTCTACAGATTTTGTGAATTCAGTTGATTTCCAAATGTTAAGGTTTTAAGTGGTCTCGCGTGCGGTGCTCGATACATCTCATAATCCAATGTCCTGTTTTCCTGCAACAAATTGAACGATTTGGTCCTTTTTTTTCAAAAGTGTTTTCTTCTTCACAGCAAAGTTAATTGTGATGTAATAATTCTAAAAAGAGAAAAAAAGTAAGAGTGAAACAAAATAAGAAAAACAAAAGAATCCTATTTTGTTTTAAATTAACAGAAAAAAAAAGAAAGGAAAAAAGAGGAAACTTTAAGTGTTGAAAGGATAGGAAATTGAATTTACGATTCTGCGCGCAAATGTTCACTAAAAAGTATAAAAAACGAAAAAACAAATAAATAATACTACACACAGTACAATATTTGTTGTATACATCTTATAATTGTGGTATCTACATATGTATATATAAATATATACCTACCAGTGAGTGTGTATGTGTTTGAGGTGGTGTTGCTACATCAAATCCTTTGCAATATTGTTATCTTCAATCCTTTTGTATGGATGAAAGCATTGCTGGTTTCCGTTTGACAACATAATATCCTGCTCCATTTCCATATGCAAGCGGTGTTCATCTTGGGTAAAGTAATATTCTATTGTCTTTCCAGTATTTCAGAATGTGAATCTACTTACATGCACGATTGTTTATATTTCTATCTATGTAATATCTATGTCGGTATAGCTTATATCATGATTGAATACTTGCATTTCAAGGAGCACAAGCTGTGTTTTGTAAATCAATTTAAATAATTCATCTATTTTATTGGGCATCCAAATGTGTATAGGTAATGTGTGGCTACTTTACTTTTGATTGCCTTGCTACTGTTGAGCTATTGAAGTTGGAAACCGCACAGTAAAAGATATTATTTATTTAAGATATTGCAACTGTCGAATCACTTTGCGCGTAGATAGTTAAAATGAAATACGTGACCGGCATAGTCAATTAAACCTTTTACTCCTTCTAAGGAAGATATTTTAATAAAATTTATTGCAAATTCATTATAATACAAATAAACTTCGTGGACATCACATACTTTTAGTTCATTGTGTAAAGATTTTTGAATTACAATAAATTAAGTTCAAAAATTAATATTAAGGTATTCCATGAGGTAAATTGAGCAACATGTTGAAAAGATTTTGTTGTAAGAATTTCTTCATTTAGTTCCTTTTCTATAACAAAAAAATTATTTGGAATAAGAAATGTACTTAATTAATGTTTTTCTATCTTAGTATATATAGCAAATTCAAAGTTTTCGCCATAAGCATGTGTGACAACTATGAGTTTTAAACGACTCAAAACGACCGTCTATTTTCGTTGTTTTCCTTAATGTTCAGCCTGATATTCACAACATAAATTCTGGTGTGCCTCAAGGCTCCGTTCTGTCTACGACATTCTTTCTTGTATTTATCAATGACTCTTGTCCAAGACTGCTGTGGAACTGTTAGCGCAGTCTGAACAGAATTATTCAATGGAGAATTATTAATGTGGAATTTAATGCGCTTCGAAAATTCAATGCTGTCTTCTGTTAAGGAGGTTTTTGTAAGACTGTTTGGGGTTTCGTACGAAATCCCTGAAAAAATTTCCATTTGGCAATATCTTTAACAAATTGAATCTAACTAGCTATTATTTCCAAATCACAATATGCATGAAAAAATCTCCAACGAAACAATTTTTGTTTAGACTAAATCCCCACGAAATCTCCAGTGTCTGAAATCTCATGAAATTCTCCTATTGTGATACTAAAACCATAAGTCATAAAAACGTTTAACAGTTTCTAAGCAACAAATGACTATGAATGCAGATTTTTAAGTCTGACTTGTGTATTCATTGTGAGTAGTATAAAGTGCTGTTTTGAAGCTGTTTGTAATTGTAATACCGAGTGTCTTGTACAAACATAATACAGAATTTTATATTCACCCTAAATACATACAAACTGAACTAAATATATGTGAAACAAACATGTTCATTGTAGGTATTTATAATTTATAGTTTTCTCAATCAGAGGAACGTTTGGTGCGTCATCTATGGACGAAGTTCACAAAAATTTATTGGAGAGCTATTTGAGTGGTTTTTGTCTAAACTGCCATGGAAAGCAAAAACAACAATAGAAGAAATGATATAAAGTAGATAAGACAACTAGCGCCGCCATTGGCGATGTTCAGAACTAAAATAAAATGTTCCATGAAATTACTATACAAATGTATATACAATGACATGTTTAAGTAGTGAATCATGCTATTAAATCACGCGATTTGATCGCTTGATGCACTTCTTGAACATATTTGTTTTTGCTTGGAGATTTTTGCTTTGTTGACTCCTCTCCTCGGGCATTTCGTTGCTAGAGATTTTACATTGGGGAGTATGTCTTGGGAAACAATCACCAACCCGAATTTTTATACTTCCCGTTATGCTGATATCCGAAAATCAAAATTTTCGGAGTGAAACAACAAACAACAACTGTCTTTTATAATTAAAGCATAATTTACATCGTATGACATTATCCATGAGTGACACTTGGTTTGAGGAAACCGAACAGCTATTCGCTGCGGGATGTGTATTTATAAACAACCTTCTGTTAAAAGAACACAACATATTTGACGTCGCTAAAATGTGGCGAAATGTTAAGGGTAACGAAGTCGCAGTGAGAAATATTTTTGCCCATCTGATCTGGTTACAATACATTAGATTGAGCAAAATTTGCATGTCCAGGCAGATGCTCCTATATCACACATTTGATACGTGAATGAAGCAATACGTAATCATTTTTTTCACTTGAACATAGTGGGTATCATACTCCAGTGAAACATCAAGACAAATTCCTCCTCTTGAACGATTTTGACGTAGAAATAGCACCGCTATAACCGATCATTAATTTTCCCGTCGAGACTAATATCGGTCGTACTATTATATTAAAGACTCGTATTTGAAAGCACTAGAAGAATGTGGCTTTCCTGGTTTAATTTTTCCCTTTCATTATGATTTACAGACATTTAAAATATCGGCATCGGTATCTGTAGTTAGTTCATGATAAGTGTATTAATAGATCCTTGAGAGCTTGCAGATTGTAGGTACACAAATTTAAAAACGAAAATACCAAAAAATTAACTGTCTAAATTTATACAGAAGACTTCAAAAATTGTCCTTGCACCTTACTAATGGCTATAGAAAAATCATAGAATAGTCGCTTCGATAGTGATGAGTGATGACCTTTTTAACTGCAAGTCGAGGTTGCTTAATATCGCGAAGCCTTTTATTCGATGTTCCATCTTTCTACAGCTGTAGATTATGTTGGGGGCAATCCTTGTTAACCAAGTTAATTACAAAAATGGGTAAAAAAGATTTCTAATTTGCATGTAAGTATTTATTATGGTATCCATAGATTTGTACAAAATTATTTTGCCTAAAGACATAACCTTTAAGAATGAATGTGTTGATTGCCCTATTTGTCCTACTAATTAAGATCTTTCGTTGAACCAATAAGGGTGGAATCACAAAAATGTGATTGTCACATGTGAAAACCACTTTGTAAGGACAACATTTGTACGTTTAAGCCCCAGGATTATTGCATGCTGTATATAGTATAATCATTTTCGAGTTAGATTCAATATGCCTTCGGTGTGCAACTGTTGTTGAACTTTCCACGGAAAACCTTCTTCTTCTTTATCTGAACCTTTTTTAACTATAGGTACAATGTGCAAGAACTTCGTTACTTTTATACTTTTATTCAGGAATTCTTGTACTGTTGTTAGATAATTGCGTTCTTTTTAAAATCGTTGATTCACTCTGAGATTTGCTTAGCCGTAACACGAGATTTAAGAGAAGTTGTTTTCTCTGCGGACCTTAAAGACTTATTGTTTTTTTTAGAGATATAGAACCTTAAGTTGGCAATACTGTTTTCATTTACAGCCAATTTATCATCTCCCATGTGATCTATCTTTTGATGTGCCATATCATCATGAATCGATGTTGCATAAACATCGATAGTCTATCGATAGTATCGATAGTAAAAATCTATCGCATACATCGATTGTTTCAGAAAACTATCGAAAGACAATCGATAGTTAACTATCTTCCTGTTTTCTGAACGCCAGCCACATTTCATACAATTTTGATTCGAAAAACTGGAAATCTATAGGAAACCAACTGGAAAGCCATACGTCTCCTCATTGCAATTTGTAATTGTTGTATTGTCACATTGCTCCCAGCTGTCATTCTCTTTATTTTGTTTTGTGATTTTTTGTGAATTGGTTTATTCTGTAAGTCTCATTGGTTTCATTTGTCTTGTCAATTGAATAAATTTATAGATTTAAAAGAGTTGATTCTAGGTAATTTTCATGAATACGTTTATGAATACGTTGTATATTCATTTGTTTTTTGTTATTTTTTAAATAAAACATGAGTTAAAATAAACACATTCGGATTTTGACTAATTTGCTCAAAAAACGATATCTTTTAAGATTCATTTAAAATTGAATTGAAATCGGTTGTGTGGTTAGCCAAAAAGTCTGATTTCTAAAAACTGGTTCTATGGGAAATGCCGTTATAAGATGAGTCCCGAAAATTCATCCAGACCAAAAGATCCTAGCATTTTTTTCAGAACCGTTAAGCTGGTGTTTGAGAAAAATAATATTTTAGCTAACGATTATATAAAGTAGGTACCGTTAGCCCTAGAGCTATAATACCAATCTCGACAAAGGGCCACAACCACGTACTCACAAAGTAAAAATACTTTTAGGACATATCTAATACATATTTTTTGGATGATGCATTGATTTATACAAATAATATTGATATTATCAAACAAAAAAATATTAAAAAGCAAGTTATTACGAAAATAATACAATTACACAAATGTAATTGATCATTACATTTGTATTATCTGATAGATTTTACAATATAACCTTAATTTTGTAAACTTTAAAAATGTGTGTAATATATTGATTTAAACTATCGATAATATCGATACTTTAGATAGTTTTTTCCAAAACTATCGATACTATCGAAAATGGTAACTATCGATGTTTAAGCAACAAATCGACTGACGGACGCCTGAATAACGCATTCAATTTGTGCAGATTTATTTCGAAAAAACATGATCAGTTCGTAAAATTAAGCTCATTTTCGGTTGAAAAGGTACATTAAAGGTAGATATGATCAAGCCATTCTTCAGATGCCACCGCGCCGGCCGTTACATCTAGAAAAACTAACAGGAATTATTGTTCCTTACTTCTTTAAAAAAAGATGCCGGCCGGAGGGGTACAGTCAACGGCGACCGTTATAGCCATGATCAGTGACTTTTTCTTTCCTGTGAGTAGGCCTGAAGGAAGTGGGGTTGTGTGAAGTCGCTAGGCTACACCGATAAGCCAAAGAGGGTTGAGGGCTTGGAAAACAACATTCGCCTTGTTATTGCCGATATAAAAAACCAAATGCTTCAATAAGTGATCGACAATTATTGGACTTGCATGACTGCACTTCATTTGAGAAATCATATTGGAATAAAAATGGGAAAGAATTATCTTTCAAATAAAGTCAATTGAATTGCAATTAATACAATGTATCTGTGATTTATTTCGTTTTATAATACCTCTACGACGATGTCGTGAAGAAAGATTCCTATTTGTCAGTGTTTTGTGCGGAGATGCAAACCCATCCCTAGTGTATGTCGAGTTTGCAATAGATAATCTGTACTTAAAGTGTTTCCAAGTCCTTTCAAAATCTTAATAAATCAGGTTAAGGAAGTCGCAATTCCATATTGCTGTTAATATAAAATTGTGACATTAACATGTAGTTTATGTTTATTTCAGTATGTTTATTTTTCATAATATCTATATGTAGATAAATAATGTTTAATATTCCTTACAAAACAAAAATTAAATCACTGATCAATATTTTTCTTCAACAGTTCACCGATAACCAAATTATAAATTTACAATCACAGACAACATCCTGTGGAGCAAAATGAATGACGAAGACATTTACGAAGTGAAAAAGACATGGGAAATACCAATGGAAAATCCTGATGATTCGGGTCAAGCGATTCTAATAGAATTTTTCACACAATTTCCGTCCAACCAACAAAAATTCGAACAATTTAGAGAAGTGCCAGTAGTTGAGCTAAAGGTATGTATAATATTTAAGAAAAGCCACCCACCTGATAACAACCTTTTTGATTCTTGTTTTGTTGCTTAATTTAAGAAATAAAATCATTGAAGTACAATAATTTCAATCCGTTTTTAAGACTTTGATGAAAATTCCAGTTCAATTGATTAGTCTCAGTTAGTCACGCATTAAAGTTGCTATGTAGGAGACGGTCTAAAGCTAGGAAGAAAATCTACAACTTTTAATACACCCTTTCAAAGAAAAAGCTATATTAAAAAACTCCAACATTTTAAGATGTAAAGAGGCGAGCATATCTTTGGAAGAGTTTTCTAGCACAAGTACTTACTTAGGTCCATGGCAAATAGTAAACCCGTAAGAGAACCTTAAAAAAAAAAAAACATAGTTTCTTAAGTTCGCATTCCAAACGGAGTCCCCACCGAAATGGGACTAAGAATATCTGCCTATTTTAAGATATTTGAAAGTCTCTTCCATTTCCTAAGACATCATGACTGTAGGTACATCCACATTTTCTTCCTTACGTAAATAATTTTGTTCCGAGGCAGCTCGATGACGTCAGCTTCTTGCTCAACCCACGTTATCATTTGGCGAAGATCAATGATCTTGTATGAGGAAAGGCAGCTGTCCCTTAAACATTGATAGTCAGCACTTTCGAGTTGCGATAGTAGACAATAGTTTTTGAAAAACATTCGATAGTATCGATAATTGCCAATATTAAAAAAAAACTCTTAAGATACATATTAATTTTATAATTTATTTCACAAAATTCAGCCGAACGCCTCTCGCAGCTTATTCTTATATTACATACTAGCCTTACCCGGCGTACGTTGTTACGCCCAAGAAAGAATGAATGAAGTATTTTATTTCGGATTTTTGTATTAGGTTGTTAGGCTCTGAATACATTGTCGATAATGGCTTGAATATTTAGCTACATTTGCCAGAAGTTCTGCGGGGATAAAATCTCATTACGCCAACTCGAATTTTGCCATTCCCGAATTCCGATATCTAAAAGTGGTTTTGAGAATGTTTGTGTTGACTTGTCTTACAACGAATGAACACGCATGTTCGTCGATACCGTTATTTTATCGACTTAAGTCCAATGGCTGACAACTTTTTAGATTTGTTAGTAATTTGCTAAAAATTAATTTGTCGCAAACTGCTTCGCCGAATTTTGAGCAAATCCAATTACATTTATTATGGGTTAAGACTTTACAGTCCAAATGGCTGACAATTTTTGAAATTTATTATAATAATTTGACAAAGTGCGCACTAAAAATGCATTTGTTGCAAACCATTTCAAACCTTCGTAGGCGTACCTACTCAGAAGATCCTAAAAGTTTCATCACAATCTGATCAATCGTTTAAATCCGAGAAAAATATAAGATTTTTATTTTTGTGGGCTTAAACTTTGCAGTCCAATTTGTTGTAACCCTTTTAGCCGATTTTTTACCAAGTGTCCTCAGAAAACCCTACCAAAGAAGATATTAAAACCAAACTCACCGAATTTTGACCAAATTTCATACGAATTTTATTTTGTCGGATTGTTGTGGCACTGTTCCGCTGACGAATAGTGTCCGATAGTGCGGTTGCGTAAGCATAAACTTTGCAGTCTTCTCGCTGATGATATTTCACATTTGTTAATTATTTGACAAAGTGCACTTAAAATGCATTTGTTGCGCCATCTATAGGAATTGTATCGGACTCGTCTATAAACCTTCCTTATGACTTGTAGAATAAATTTCTTTTAGCACTCAATGGGGTTGTGTGCATAGTTTTCGAGACTATAGCATAAACACACACAAATTTTGAATTTTATGTATATAGATAGATAATGTAAATTTATTTTATATTTTAATAAATAATAATAATAATATTTCACAAAAAATAAATAAAATATAATTTTCCGTCAAAGATGAAATCATTTTGTTTTAAGAATAATAACTCATTCAAGGCTTTTGGTTTCAACCAGTTGCGGCAATCATTCAAAATCCAGCCAGCTTTAGAAAAGATATTCTCTGAGGGAACGGAAGTATACATTAAATGGAAAGGGCAATTTCCTTGGGCCTTGTTCCGTGTTAATCAGAAAATTTAATTCGACAATCTTCTTTTCCAATGGTAGGTTTATTCATATATTTGCTGCAGAAAAAAGAGAAAAAAAAAAGTTTGCTTTAAAAACTGAAACTTGCCTTATGTAAGAACTATGTAGGGTAAGAAGCGACAGATAGGCTTAGAGCAGGGAATTCCCCTCTTATTTGTTGTTTTCTGAACACTTTCGTTCACATCACATATGGCGTTTTTCACCGTTCAGAGCTTAAGGGGTCAGATTCAGAGCATGTGATGTATTTGTTGCTGGAATTCATTTTTTGACACTTGCGATAGACTATCGATGTTTAACAAACACTGGCCCAATGGCGTCTATGTTATTTAGGGGTCAAAATTGTTATGTCAGGCTCCATTGAAAAGCTCCTTCTAACTGTCGCTAAAGCTGCACTTTAAACATAAGACGCCACATAATATCAATAGAAAAGCAAGCGGTGATAGGGCACAAAGTTGTTCAACACCTTTTGAACTGATCTTCATAAAAAATTAGCAGAGAATAATTGTTGGCTCCTGTAAACTGTCCTCCTGGAACTAAAAGTGTTCGAAGTTTCTATTTTGCGATTAGAGCTTTACGTTTATTTTTATCTTTTTCTTCAAGTCGTTCAACGAACTGCTGATTTCGTCAATATCCTGTGAAAGGAGTTACCTCAATCGTTGATAAACTAGGGATCCCTAGTACACTCAGTATTTAGCTTGGAACTAAAAGTGTAATCGTGCCATTGCTAACATTATATTCTGGTTTTGTGCCATACAAAAGTCAGCACCTTTTCTGTTTCGGAAATCAATAAAACCAGTTCTAACTAGTGGGTTAACAAAGTCTTACTTGGTAGCTGGAAAATTATTCCCTGCGCGACTAGGGGATTGCCGTTAGCATTGTTTACTAATGCCACTTTTCCGTCATTGTGTAGCTGCCAAAAATGTAGGTTCCTGTCCTGTGAGCGGTTACAGAAAGCGACTAACTACAATCTCTCCCGGATGGATTTCCGAAGCAGAGAGGCTACCTGGGATTAGTATTCACCCGGAGGAAACAAAGTTCTAATTTTACTTTAAAACCTTAAATATCTCGTATTATAGGAATGCTAGTTCTAATTAGAAAGAATTAGAATGCTGGTATGATTCTTTTCCTGCTTTGAGTAGAGTATCCCCTTACCAGAGAACTTATTTATTTCCGGGTACGATAATCGACGTCAATAACTTCTGAGGTTATGGAGAATATAAATCTTCGTTGTTTATTGTTTCTTCTAGATTATTTTTTCCTTCTATTCGTTTTGCAATGTACAAAATGCTTCAGCGGATCTAAGAGTCTTCAGCTGTAGACCTTACTAGCTTTCTTGCACCAGCATTTTTATTTTGTATTCAGAAGCTATATCTATCTGTAGGCGTTACGAAGCAGGGAAAAATGTATTTTTACATTTAAAGTTGCTCAAAAATTATCAGATACAAGCACTTAATCATTCGCTATCCTCACATCATACGGTCCTCGCCTGTCCATCTTCCTCCAATTATCATTCTGATGAAAACTTGCATTCTAAATAGAAACATTTTAATTTAGGACAACGCTAAGTTTAAGTCTCACGCCAGCCGCATAATCAGACTTTTCGACGACTCCATCAACGCTCTGGGCACAGACTATGCAGACTCCGCGATTCAAGAACTGTGGAGGACCACAGCGAAATCTCATTTTCGAAGAAACATTTCAAAACAATCATTTAATGTAAGTTCTTGTAAGAAAATTTCCGATAAATTCTAATACCTACAAATGATTCTCATTTCTTTTATCTTTAGGAACTAAAAGGCGTTATTTTACAAGTACTTAAGGCTGCATGCAATCTTAACGACAGACAAGTTGAGGCTTGGATAAAACTTATGGACCATGTCTACGATATTGTTTTCAAAACTTTGGACGAACTAGCTACAGGCAGTCAATAAAATATGACGTTTCTTGTTACCAATTTGCGGCTAAGGGTTAAAGATACTTTTTTTTTGTAATGCATGATACGGCGAAATTCATGAGACAATGAATAATTAATTTTTAGGTCAAAGTTCAATTATTAATTTTTGTATGGCACCGTCATGTCAACGATGGGTTAGCATTATTAAAAATAATTCATTTTGGAATTAATATCACTTGTTTAAAAACAAAATACAATAGTATATAAATGATGTGTTGGTATATAATAGATTTATATACATACCTACACCAAAAGTGTAAAAAAAAATTAAAATAAGTATATAGGGGTTTCAATGGTGTTCTTTTGCAAACTATCCTCCTCGTTCGTGTCTTGTATTTCGTTTTTACCTCAAAATGCTTATTAACACAACAGAAAATGTAAATTAGAAAAAAAAACAGTTGTTTATGTAAAATGTGTTATTTTTTATTGAGAGAAATATATATATATACATATATACAATAACGTATATACGTACTAAGAAATGTTTATTTAAAAAAGTTACGGCTTCATTGACTCGACTGTGATCGCGGGGACATTTTCAAGTTTTTATTTTTTTCCCTTATCGCAGGAGGTATGACGGATTGTGCAACAGCTACAACTGCAACCAAATCTATAGTAGAAGTAGAAGATCTGTTAGAAAAATCATTTTCACCGAGAATGTTTTCAGAAAAACTAAAGATAATTCAAAACGGTCGCAGCTGTTCCAAATCCAACAGTTTAAAATCAACTCACAAAGAAAGGTTTAATGAATCGCAGTATTCTCTTTATCCAATCCATGGTGGGCAGAGTCTGATATAAAATGGCGCTGTTCTGTTGGCCTTGTTTACTTTTCTCCAGTGTTAATTATGTGTGAAGTAAAACCGGGGTTAAGAATATGAAGACCTTACAGACACTTCAAAAAGGGCACATATAGACTAGCTCTCGTTTGGAATGTGTACCTCTACTAAACGAGTTTTAGCAGTTAAAAAAGTTAACGAGCTGAGAGTTAAGCTTAGAAAATGGAATATAGTAACCAACCATAATCGCCAAGTAAAAAAAAAATCGTCCGGAAGCGTTTCATAGACGTAACATGTATTATTGCAAACCAGGGGTTAACGTTTAGAGGTCATGACGAGAGTAGTTCGTCTTTAAATCGAGGAAACTATACGTTGGAATTCTGAGTTTGGTATAAAATTTGTATCCCATAATCACAACACTTTGAAACTGCTACCGTTTTCAAAGGAACGTCAATGGCTGTTCAGAATGATTTAATAAAAGCTGTTGGAAATGTTTCAAATATTTCAAAACAATTAAAAGAAGCAACATTTGTTGCCATTATGCTCGATGAGAAATCTGACATCCAAATGAAGTCACAATTATTGTCAGTAGTTTCCTGGTATTTTTAAATGGCAAAATTAATAAAAATTTCGTCGTCTTTATTGATGTCAGCGCTGGACGATCTGCAGATGATTTGTTTAAATTGTTCAAAGTTCTTGTAAAGTATGAAATATAGCACAAGACATAAACGATGGGGCATCTGTAATGAGTGGTCAAAGGTCATTTAAAGGGGCTCCAAATAAAGATGAAAGACATTTGCCAAAAACATTATTTGTTCGTTGCTTTATGCCCATGTTTTAAATATGGTGTTTTCACAAAGACTTAACAATATAAGGCAATATTCCTAAGCACTTATAATGCCAAATTGTGACTTTCGCATCGAATATTTGGGAACCAAATAATAGAATGGCTGCTGGATATTTAAAGTTCTTAAAGAAATTTGAAACCGTTTTCTTATTGAATGTTTTTTTAATCTTTACTCTTAAGTACTCGGATATTCTTTTCAACACTTTGCAGAATGCAAATGTAGACATTGTTTTTTGTGCTAATCAAAACTTCCACGATGTTCTCAAATCAAAAAGAGAAGACGGGTTAATGTAATTTTGGAAGTGTATACAATCGGAACTGTCGCCATCTCCAACAAAAAAAGAAAAAAAGTGCCGTGTGTAGAATTAAATTCAAATGAAATGAAATACCTATGTACAATAGTCTAAAAGCCCACAGCAAATTTTGGGAGTGTAAAAGTCCAGAAAAATATTTATATTAATAGATAGATCTACAAACAATTATTTTTTTACGAACGACAAAAAAAAAAAAAAGTTAACTATCGCAAGAAAATAACAAATTTTTCTAATGATTTGATTAAGATAGGAATATTCGAATTCAATCAATTTAAAAATAAATTGATGGTTTTATAAGCAAACTCGGTTGAAATTGAGCTGCGCCTGCGTTCGGGACGAACTTCAACAACTGCGACATTGAATCTTTACAACGTTCTTTTCTGGTTGGGATCCTAAAATATAGCTGGAAGTATATGTATGGCCTCTCAAAACTGATTTGCACCATCCCACAGCTACAACCTTCTCTTTGGAGCACCCAAGGCCAAAAGTGAATGAAAAAGAGGAACATTTTTACGATCCCGTCATTTAAAACTTTTTGAAGGTTCAGCGACAAATTGATTTTATGCTCAAATTGTTCATACAAATAAACAAAATTAATTAAATTCGTTCTTTAATTAAAATTTACTTAAGGTAGGTACATCAAAACTCATACATGTATTCTTTTGACTTTCTCTTAGGGCAAGTATTGGTTTCGTGTAGGAACAAAATTCAAGTTTTAATCGAATCAAAAGGAACGATGATAGACAAGTTCAAAAAAAGAAATTTAGCTACAGCCGTCCGCCGCCATCCCGTCCGTGTCCGTGCGTACGTGAATATGTTTCTACAAAGAGTAACAGCATTGCATATGAAATCTACAGTAGTCTGGATTACATAATCGACTGTGGCGACACCAAGAGTCTCCAAACCAAATTGCCGAATTTCTCGTTTGTGGAGAGAAAATGTAGGTGGAAAGGTTTAAATATGTGATAATTATCAGCGACATCTATGTGCTTCAAAACCCCGTTATCTCTTACTCGTTCTCCAGACTACTATAGGTTCCATATACAAAAGGTTACAGCTTCAACGGATAACTCCAAACTTCGTATACCTTAGTACCAGTTGTACAATAGCGGTTCAGCACTGAATTTCGTTTTTAAATTTTTGATCCGTGGGTCAACTTTATTTAATCCACGGAAATCGTTGGGTTAACTCTTGAACCACCGTCTAAAATTTTATTATGTACACACGAACCGAGATAAAACGTTTTTAAATTTTGATCCGAGGATGATCCACTATTATTGGAGTATCGGATTTTTGAAGATTTTTGGAGTCAAAAGCAACTTCGATGGAGCGACCAGGTAAATGGAGATCTCCCGCTGGGTTAGTGATGTTTGGTCAAATGGCATAATCCACAAAAGAAATCAATGATAAAACCTCTATCCGGGATGACATGATGTCCATGGATAATCAAAAATTTGAGCATTATGTCTAATTAGTGAATTTTGAAATGGAAATGGGAATGCCAAACAAAAATCACAAATGCATAAAAAGAGACGAACTACTGTTTTGGGTCGTAACTGTTATAATGTTGTGTACAAGTACAATTTCCGTTTGAGTAATTGTTTGTTTATAATCAAATTTCTTTAGTTGACCCAATCAGTCGGTAGTGTCAAGTTAAGAAGAAAAATGCCATCGGAAACAGAGGCGTTGAAAGTAGAGTTAAATTTGGGTTTACGAAAAAATAGTGTGTTTCTGTACATGATAACGGAAAAACAAAATTGACAAATTAACAATCATAAATTCATATTACCGAAATTAATCAATAATTATATCCATTGAAAGACGATTTTTTCACTATTAGTTTTTTATATAACAAAAAATGTGTCTGTTTATGTCTACTTTTTATAATGCGAATTATAATAAAAATAGACATAAACAAAAGCATAATTTGATATACATATGTACGTACATATGTAAGTATGAAAAAATAACAGCATAGACAAATCATATGTTTATTTTTTTTCTCAGTTGATTGTTAGTTATTAATAATTTCAATGACATATTTATGAATTTACTGTTCTTTTTCCTTTACTTTTGTATTATATTTCATAATAGTAAAAATTAATCATAAAATTGTTAAAAAACCAACATAATTTTTTTAACTTTTGGCTCAACGTGGACAAAATATTCATAAATAAAATCAGACTTTAAGTCCTTAATTTCAATACAGACATAAAAATGTCCCCTTTTAAATAGACATAATGTCCATGGACCATATGACTATTTTCTAATTGTCTAATTGAAGTCCACGGACATTGTGCCTATTTGGAAACGAATATAATGTAAATGGACATAATCCTTAGTCCTTACCGACATGCTTTATAGAAATGTCAAGCGAATAGAGCACACGTGTGATTTTAAGCTCCTCTAAATTTTAATTTAATTTATAATAATTTGTCTTTAAATAAAACATTTAATCTTGTTATCATCATCTCAACATCTAAAGTATACAATCGTTTTATTCAATCCATCAAATTTAAGTTATTCTTTTTTTTGCGAATATGACGGTCACAAACGAAGAATTGGCAAAAAGCATAAAAAAATTAGAAATGACATTGGATAGTCAAATGATTGGCCTTAAAAAGGAAGTGCTTGATTTTAAAACATTAATGAATAATAATATTGTAAAACTCACAACGAAAGTAGATTCTTTTATTAATGATATAAAAAGTGAACTGAGTGAACTTAGAGATGAAATTGTAAACAAAGTCTCTAAACAGCAATACGAATGCGGTTTAAATGTGGTTGATGACAAAATAAACAAATTGGAAAACGAGATTCGCAAAAGTGATCTTATTTTAACAGGAATACCTGAGACTCCCAATGAAAATTTAATGCAGATATTTCATAAAATTTGTTCGTACACCAATCATGAAGTTCTTTCATTTGACATCTTTCGGCTTAAACATAACCTAAAAAAAGGTGCACCACACATAAGCAAGGAATCTAGCAACACCAAAATCAAAGAGGCCCACTCGAAAGAATTCACACCACCTGTTTTAGTTAAACTAGCATCTTCATATGAAAGGGTCAAATTCCTTCGTCGCTTTTTTGCTGCTGGCCCTGTCACACTGGATAAACTAGGTTTTGTCTCTAAGAGAGCCATTGGTGCTTTTGAATGCTTATCTTCGAAAGCAATTTTGATCCGCAAAGCTGCAATGAAGCTAAAACAAAATAATCTCTTACATTCTGTTCACTCTTTCAATGGAATCGTCTCAATAAAGATTAAAGCAACAGACAGTTATATTAAAATTTCTTCCATGGATGAGCTTAATAATCTGCCATCAGTTTCTATGAGCAGCACAGATGACAACAGCCGCAATAACAACAATCAACAATCTATTTAATACTTATTAATCTTCTGAATTTTATATTTTATTATTATTATTACTTATATTTTTTCTCTTTTTTTTACCATAATAGTTTTGTTTTGTTATGAATTCTAATTTATATATTATTTCTTTTTTAAAGGAGATGTATTGCTTCATCGTTTGTCTGTGGATGATGGTTTTGAAGGCTTTTGGATTTCCATATAATCTTCTTTATGAGTGGAAACAAAAATGATATGTATTCCTTTGGCAGTTCAGCTAGTAAAACGGACTTATCTAAGGCAATGTTAAATATTTTAGCATCGCGATCTGCTGGATTAAAAATCTGCCATGTTAACGTATGTAGCCTCTTATCAAAAATTGATGAACTTAAAATTATTCTCCATTCCAAATCAATTGATATAATTTGTTTATCAGAAACATGGTTGAATACAAGTTTTAACGATGATATGATTTTAATTGATGGCTATCGAATGTTTAGATTGGATGGTGTAGGTCGTGCTTGTGGTGTGGTAATTTATGTTAGAGAGGGTATATCAGCAAGATGCTTAGATTTTTTGAATCTAGATGATATCCAATGTCTTCTTGTTGAAATAAACTTACCTTCTGAAAAAGTATTAATAAATGGTATCTATAGACACCCCAGTAGGTTCCCTTCCAATGAATTTGAAACATTTTTAGCTAAGTACAGTGCCAGCTATGAAAACATTATTTTGTGTGGAGACTTAAACGTAGATATGTCTGTTAAAAATACTTCTTCATCAAATCTTCAAAACTTATTTGATTCCTACGGTCTGAATATTGTAAGCTATTTACCAACACGTTTTACAACTCATAGTGCAACCTGTCTTGATCTATTTGTTGTTTCTAATTTAACAAAAGTATTGTTTTTTAATCAAATTGCTGGTGTTGCAGATCATGACCTCATTTTTCTTGTTTATGATGTTAGGGTAAATTGCGTAATCAATAGTGGCTTTTATTTTTATCGCGATTTTAATAATGTTAATATAAATGAACTTTTAAATGAATTCTCTGGTATAGACATGCTTCCTTTTAGATCTTCTTCATCAGTTGATTTTAAGGTTGATTTTCTAAATCGTATAATTGAGTACTTATATGATAAATATGTTCCTGTTAAAAGAAAAGTTACAAATTTAAGCTGCCCCTGGATGACGACAAACATTCAAAATCTTTTATGCGAACGTAACTTTTTATATGGTGTTTTTAAACATACTCGCTCAACTCGTGATTGGGACAGATACAAAGATTGTAGGAATCTTGCAGTTAAAGCGATCAGAAATGCTAAAAAACGAATGTATTTCGGTCTGCTAGATGCTTCTAAAAACTCTACCAAAATTATTTGGAATAATTTAAGAAATTTAGGTGCAGCTAGTTCGTCGAATCATTTGTGTAATGCTGATCTTGATTTCGCGAATAAATTAAATAATTTTTTTGCCTCTCCAGTCACAATTGCACCAAATATTATTCGAAGATTTCAAGCCTACGATGGATCTTTTCATTTTAACACTGTTTCAATTGCTGACTGCACTACTGCTTTACTTTCAATCAAATCAAATTCTTTGGCATTTGATGTAGTTTCTCCTAAATTTATTCGCCTGCTTTTGCCGGTTACCATGCCCTATATTTGCAATATTTATAATGACTGTTTAATGAGGTCTATTTTTCCAAGTGTTTGGAAATTTGCTAGGGTTATCCCCATTCCTAAAAAGGGTTGTGTCCAGGACTTATCTAATTATCGGCCTATAAGCATTTTACCTTTTCTTTCTAAGGGCCTTGAAAAGCTCATTTTGAACCAAATAACTTTTTACCTAGAGTCCCATAATTTGTTATCTCCTTTGCAATCGGGTTTTCGGAAAAAACACAGCTGTGTTTCTTCAGCTTTGAAAGTTTCTGATGATATTAGGGTGGCTATGGATCAAGATAAAGTGACAATATTAACCTTACTTGACTTTTCCAATGCCTTTGGGTCAGTTGATCACAACATTCTTATTGATAAACTGAGATATAAATACGATTTTTCTTCTTGTTCTATCGGGTTGGTTAAAAGTTTTTTAAGTGATCGCAAACAAGCTGTTTCTTTTGGATCGATTGTTTCTAGTCCCGTTCAATTGAGTCGCGGAATCCCTCAAGGCTCATTATTGGGCCCAATCCTATTCAGTATGTTCATAAATGATATTGTGGATGTATTAAAATTTAGTTCTTGTCATCTGTATGCAGATGATCTTCAAATGTATTTACCTTTTCACTTAGGACTACTGGAAGATGGAATTTTTAGCATCAATGAGGACTTAAATAGTATTTATCAATGGACCATACAGAACAATCTAATTATTAACCCTGGCAAATCTCAAAGCATAATTATTTATAGGAAAAATTTAGATGAGTCATACTTTCCCAAAATTTATCTCAACGGTAATATTATTCATTACAAGTCTTCTGTACTAAACTTAGGATTCGTATTCAATAAAACTTTAACTTGGAATGATCACGTCAATAAAATCATTGGTGCAATATATGGTGGCCTTAGGCGCTTGTGGAGATTTTCATTTTTTATACCACAATCATGTAGACTTACGCTAGTAAAGACTTTACTTGCGCCCATTATATCATATGGAGTACCCCTTTATGCCGGCATGGACTCAATCAGCAAACAAAAGTTAAATGTTGCATTTAATGCATGTGTCCGTTTTGTGTATGCTCTTAGAAAATATGACCATATATCTCACCTAACTAATTGTGTTTTCGGCATGCCCCTTATGTCATATTTTGTTATTGAAATTTGCAAATATACTTTTAATTTAATACATTTACAAAAGCCACTTTATTTATTCGATAAGCTGCAGTTTTCATCATCTTTGCGCACTAGAAACTTAAATATCCCAAGAGCCTTAGTATTGCAAACCCGAAGGTCCTTTTTTATTCTAGCTGCCAAAATTTGGAATGCAATGCCCGCTGAATTTAAAAAAATTTCTAATTTAAATGTATTTATCTCCTCCATGACCAATCATCTTCAGAACCCTGATGTAGCCTTACGTTTCCACTCTATTTTTGTAAATTAAGTAATAAAAGTATAGCAATTTAAGCAGTTATTATTTAGAAACACTGTTAATTTCTGCATACCTAAGTTTAGCTTGACATTTATAAATATTGTATATTTACTGTAAATTTTAAGGCCACGAAAAAGATTTATATCTTAAGGCTTTTTGATATAATAAATAAATAAATGAAATGAAATAACCTTATCTCATCCCTCCATTTTTTCCTACGTTCAGCAGGATTGGAATGAACTATTTTTTAAAATATCTCCCATCAGGAGAACTTAGAGATTCGTGCGATCCAATCGTATATTTTATTTGATTTTGAAAGTGAAACAAGTTCGTTCGACCAATTTTAACTCGAAAAACTAATTGTTTTATTTAATATTTCTATCTGGATATCAGAAAAAAAAATCAAAATGAGCATTCCTCAAAACACGTCGATCTGGTAATAAATAGAAGTAATAAGCAAAATAACTTAATTACTAAAATATCCAAAACTGGGAGGGACTCTAAAATACCTGTAACTAAGAACTATGATTCGGACTAACACACATATAAAAACTCAAGTCCTTAAAAGCAAACTTCGTAAAACATGTGGTTAAATACATATTTATTTGTGTCAATTAAAACAATTGTAGATTTTAATTATTTTGAGTAACCGTCCTTGGTTTTTACTGGTTTCTTTTTGGAATGTGTCATCTCTTATTCTCGTAAATTTCTTTGAACTCGTTTTCTCCAAGACATTGTAATGATTTTTTTTTTCTTTTTTTTTATTAGAAACCAATCCCTTCTTAACACCTAGACAGAGTGCTATATAACATCTGCATCTAGACGTTGTCCTTTTTATCACATACATACATACATATACAAATCTATGTACACACATATGTATGTACATATGTATGTATATATGTATGTAATATTTGGGAAAGCCAGGAACTGTCAGCAGGCCTTTGCACTACTGTTGTGACTAATTGGCGACTTGTTTAAAAGGGTGGCACTAAAGTCTGCACCTTCCTTATTATCTTATCACCAGAAATGGCTATCGTCGTCGTTGGCGTCAATGCACGCCCCAAACACCCAACACATGGATACATTTCAATTTTCTTTTATGTCATTATTCTTGTTTTTTTTTATAGTCACAGAAACTTAACGGCTAACTCATTCATTTCCTTGACTAAGTTCCGAAGTTTTTTAGTAAATGACGCCAAGTGTGGCTGAAAGGGTGCTCAAAACGAAATCCGTCGGCTATCGCTGATCACAGTTCTATCGTTTTAACTCGTGAGGCAAGTTTTTGAAGCGTGTCCAAAACTGATAGTCCGAAGTCGTATCGAAGGAATTTGCGAAATGACCAATTTAGTGGTCAAATAAAAAAGCTTCGTGTTTAATAAGTTCATAAATCTTTTTTCGGTATTCGCGTTCCGTGTTGAATTGGTTTTGGTCAAGATACTGAACTTTATCTTTAAAATAAAAGCTTTTAATGTAAGGCGTCATTACTAGTGAAATTATTGCCTGATTCCAACAATAAAAAGTGTAATTTTCTGAGTGCTTTGTTCCTGTTTTGAAGTATCGATCAATTTTGGCATTAATTTGGAATGATAAAAAACCAACAGCTTGAAAATGCTTTGCAGCTGAATATAATCAAATATGAAAAGTAGTTTTCCGATGAGACCTTTAAAATAAATTTGTGGTAAGATTCCTGGCTCAGAAAATATGGGTTTTAAAAAGTTGCCACTTCGATGATGACTATAGTTAAAAGTCTGGTCATGAACCATGAAGTACCCGACGGACGTTTCAATGCAATATATTTAGTCGAGGTTTTAAAAATGTGCATATACTTTTTACTTGCGATTGTAGGTACTATAAGGCAAGTTATGCATTCGTAATTTTTTTTGGACAGTCAAACATAACATAACATGATAGAGAAGCCGAAAAAAGTGGGTCAGACAGTTCTGTCTGTCTGGCACCTACACCTGCAGCCTAAACGGCTGGACCGATTCCCTTCAAACTTGGTACATAGTATTTTTATGATGTGCTTCAAAGGGATTTTTGGAATAAGCATTCTAGCTCAAAAACTAACGGTATACATGCCATATGATTTTTTATGAAAAACTCATTTATCTCAAAAACGGCTCCTACGATTTTGATAAAACTTTCTGAATGGTGTTTTTTGAGTAAAATGTATGTTTGGTCGGTATAAATTTTTCATGAAAAGTCTCTCATGACCAGTTTTTTCATAACAGATTTTCTCCAACCGATTTCGATGAAAATTTTAATGTGAAAGCTCTTTTTGAAACAAATTAATATTAATCCTTTAAATTGCTAGATGTTGGCATACTAAAAAAAATTTGGAATATGATATCGAAAAGTTAAAAAAAAAACTATTTTTTTGAAAAAAGCTGGTCCAACGATTTTGAAAAAAATGTTAATTTAAATTCAAAACAGTAAAATAAATCTGATGACTTACTTCATTTTCTCCAAAAAACGTTTTAACTATTGATTTTTAAATTTATATATACATATATGATAAAGTAACAATAAAATTAAGATTCTGTGCCAATCCAATCGGCGTACTTCCTTTACAGTCCAGGTAATTATCAACTCCAGAATAACAGATTCTCTTTTTTTATACTTTTTTTAAGTGACATATTTTATAAAATTATTATTTAATGATTTCTTGATTATAAACAATTTCTCAAGTTATTTAGTACTACAGTAGGTACTATAACACGGCCATCCTGCAGTTTTCATCGTTCTCGATGAATAATATTAAGATCTTACACAAAACAATTCTTGTAGCTCAGAGGCAATCTTAAGCATGTCTACATTTCATCTCAGCTCAGAGGTCCATCTTTAAGGTATAAACTTGGTCGTCATCGTTATTATTTACCAATAATTGTAGCTCAGAGTCAATCTTTAGCATGTCTACTTTTCAACTCATATCATCAATCATTAATTGTAGCTCAGAGGCCTTTTCACTTGTCTACAACTTAACTTCAAAAATTAGGACTCAAAAGCCTGTACTCATCATAAATTATGTGGTCTTAAGCAAGATCTAACCATACCATACAAAAACATTTGATGCAAAAATCATGGTCAGATCAAATTTCTACCTTAGGAAACACTAAATTTTAATTTGGTAATAAGTTTATTTGATTTTTTTTTTAACACAACATATAATCAAAATGAATCAAATATTAGATGAATCCAGGTAACTTACATGACTGCATATTATTTTCATCTTTTAAAACTTTTCGTATAGTTTCCCTTGCAGCAACTATAACAGTTCTAGAATTGCTTTTCTTTTTATGTATGTTTAATCTTTTATTTGGGCCATCATCTTCGTTCATCGAGTCATATTTTCTTCGAGGTGACTCACCAATAGACGAAAGGTGATCTATCAAACATTGAACTGAAGTTGGCATGACGAACGTCACAGAATTTTTCAGCCCAATATTTGTGACACAGCCTATCATTTTTTTAACTATCTTGTCTTCTGGAACGTCAAACGGCAGTCGATTGATTTGTGAAACTTTCTTGATCACAAAATCAGCATAGGATTCAAACTCGTTGCTTTCGAGGCTCGCAACTTTTCGTAGTTGACCAACAATTTCTGATCCACCAGAAAATTAGTGGACAAGAGAAGATCTTAAGTCTGACCAAGAATAGTGCTGATATCCGAATTTTTCAAACCAATTCTTTGATCGTCCCATCAAAGAAGCACAAACACGAGGAACAACGTCGAAATCCTCCAGTTCATCACGTTCAATTCTTTTATCAATGGCAGCGCACCATTTAACAATATCGTGTGAGTGGTCTGGATCGAAGATCGGAAATCCAAAGATGTTGCTCTTCTTTCTTACATCTTGTTGAGAAATCTTGAACATTTTTTCAATAGCATCAGCGGTAATAAGCATTGAGTTTTCATTGTTAGTTTTCCCTTGTTTTTCCACAACTTCAACAACTGTAAAAGATGAACGGCTAAGCTGATTGAAATCCTACAGTTATATATTAAACGTTTAGTTTGTTTGTGTGAGTGTTATCAAATTAGTTAGACAGTATATGTATACCTACAACCTACATATTTCAATGATTGGAACAAAATTAAAAAAAACCAAAAAGTTTAACTTAACGAATATCATAAATTTAAATTGGTAGGTAGCGAAGAACAAGCTAAACTGTTGGAACATTTAACTAAGGATGCTGTGCAAAAGGTTTTCGTTGATGTCCTGACCAACTACAAAAATAACTATTGGCTTTGTGAACATGCACCAAAAAACGATGACGCCAACAAATTAAACTATCAAATTCAAATTGAAATTTTCGGCAAACAAATGAAATACAAATCTATTGATACAGTTATTTAGAAGGAACAAACTGTCAACTACCCAATCAAAATCTTGAACTCATTGGAGCCATCTGGAATTCCAACAAATGAATTAGTTCTCAAAATAGGTTCACAGTTGATTGAAGCTGTGCAACGGAACCAGGCTTGCCGTACAAAAAAAAAATTACCAAATTTAATCGAGGCCACAATTATTACCGGCAAGAGCAAAGGCGAAGTTTTCCTGATTCAGCGAATACCAATGCCAATGAAAATTTATTAAGCGTAAATTAAGATATACCCACCGCACCGTGCCAATGGCTATGGCACCAGTAATTGAAATTATGTGGATCGCTCCGGGCTTCGTAGGGATAAATGGATTTAAACTCCTTTTTCGTGTTTAGCGTTTCTCGTAAAACATCGTTGTTCAACCGTATAGTTGTGGATTATGTTGACAGTTTCTTCATTGTATTTAAAATCTATAGTATTCCCAAAAAGCGGAACTTTTTGTGCGCCATCTATGGACGAAGTTCACAAGCTTCGATTGGAGAGTTATTTTAGTGGTTTTTGTCTAAACTGCTATGGGAAGCAAAAACAACAATAGAAGACATTTGATGTAAAGTATATAAGACAACTAGCGCCGCCATTGACGACGTTCAGAACTAAAATAAAATGTTCCATGAAATTACTATAAGAATGTATATACAATGGTTTCTTCATTCGCCAATGCCGAAACTGAACGCACTGTGTTTTTAATTAATTTTGAGATAGAAAATTTGATTTTTCAGTACATATCTGTCAATTGTTTTAACTGCAAACACTAATTTTTCTATTTCGTATGATTGACGCCCATATCGACAGTTTTTCAATTTAAAAATATGTAACATGTGTCTATCTAAACTAGCGAACCTGATGAATTTGGCACTTATGCGTTCGAAAAGCCACTCCTCGAAAGACTTTCGGATGCTTTTGGACGCTTATAGTGCTAGTAGTTAAGGCTATATCACACTGACAGTGAATTCACTGACCACTGGCAGGCAGTGACGTCAAAATCGCGTCACAATGCCGTCAGCGAAGTCATCCGTAGTGTGATAGCCAGTTTTGGGATGCCAGTGAAGGTGTCAGTTCACTGACGTGTTCACTGACCAACCCAAATCGCGTCAGTGACTGACTCGAAAAATGGCATAGGACCACTGACACACTTTTATGACAAGAGCGTCAGTGTAGTGACCCTGTCCCATCACTGGCAACACACGAAATTTCTCGTTGTGCCAGTGAAGAAACCCCGTCAGTGAACTGACCTGTTTTTTGATATTTTGTTTGAAAAATTTCAAGTACCGAATTTTTGGGAAGTTTAAAAAAAAAATTTGTTACCAACTTTTTTTTTATTTTTTAGAACTAGCATTTCCTAGATCACGAATATGCATTTTTGAAGTCGCTAGGTCGCTTAGTTTAGCCGCAAGTCAAGTTTAAAAATGTCAACTTTGATGCCTCTAGGGCTCAACAAACAAAGCTATTATTAGAAATAACCTTAAAAAACAACCCACAAGAACCTTGTAAATATCGTCAAGGACTTCTGGAATAATAGCCAAAATAGTTGGTTGAGCTATTTGGAATAGCAGTCGCAGCGAAACCCTTCCTTCTCTCTACGCCTCAATCACTTTTTTGCCAAACACTGAAAAAAATCTTTTTCTGTCATTATTTTTTTATAAAGAATTTTTATAAAAAATTTGTAAGCAAACAAAACAAAAACCAGCCGCTACAGTTTTCCACCTCAAACAAATAAAAAAAAAGAAGGAACTGACAGCCACTGGCTGTCAGTAGTCAGTCAGTGTGATAGCAAAACTGCTCACCGACCGGATTTCGAGTAAATTTCACTGACGCCACTTGCCAGTGTCGTGTGCCAGTGAAGAATGTGTCAGTGTTGTTTGATGGTCAGTTTTTCAGGCGTCAGTTCACTGACCGACTCGGAGAAAATATCGCTGACTAGCATGAGGTTGTCAGTGAGTTTTGGGACACACTGGCACAGGCCTGCCAGTAGGTGTGATAACCTTTTTTTCTCAACTGACCACTGACGAGCAATTTCTTCACTGGCGTAAAAATCACGACAGTTTTCGTGACGTCACTGCCTGCCAGTGGTCAGTGAAATCACTGTCAGTGTGATATGGCCTTTAGTAAGTTTATAAAGCTAGAAACACGATCTATAAAATTAATCAGATTCCGAACAAAAGGTTCAGCCATACCATACTTTTATTTTACAAGTTCCATTTCATTAAGAGGTCTTTGACCATTTTTGTTTTGTTAATATTGACTTATGAGAAGAAAAACCTGGTACTTGACTTTGCTGAATTATTTCTCTCACTGATAAGTTAGTGATAGAAATAAAATTCAGTTTTCAGCGTCACAATATGTTTGATAGTTGAAGTTCGAAATTTCACTGATTTCTGGACTAAATGGTAAAATGATTAGATTTGCCCTATCAGGTGTGTTTTTTATTACTTACGGTTATCAAAACTACATATCTTGTACACCCTTAATTTGTCACAACATTATTCCTTATCACTTTCGGCTAAAAAGCTTTAAATAGGTTCACGCTGTGACATCCCCCTACGCTATCCGAAACCTAATACATTTATCAATCAATAAATTGCAATTCCAAAAAATATTTCCCGCTCTTGGTTGGCATTTTATGGTAGCAAGGTAAATATTTTTCTGTTGAGCCGGTTTCGTTTTATCACAGTTAACAAAATAAAACGTTAAAACGGTTATAAGACTCATCGGAAACTTTGCATATTGTTGCGTGTGAAATTCCGATGAATCAATTTTGGTATTTTATTAGTTTGTTAAAATATATTCAGAAACAGGAAGAAGTTGCTGATAAACTCTTTATTAAATTTGTTTCGATTGTTTTGCTTATTGAAGAGAACTTTTGAAATTGATTCGTTTGTCATTTTCAATTTATAATATAAATCAACAATAAATAGATATTCTTTCTTTTTCTATGACGCTTTTCTAATGAATTTATTATGCAATTTATTGTTACTTTCTAATTATCAAACAGTATAATACAAACAAGAATAATCACTAATTTTTGTTGGTTCTCGTTTTATTTCTTGATTCAAAAAATGATATTTTGATCCAAGATTTCCTGCCAATCAGCATCACATTATACATATGTGTATATGTAGTTTTGAACTTCCACTGCCATTAGCTTCATATCGTTTGTTTCGACAAAGTCTGTTACCACATTCCAATGAAGACGTCAAGCTGTATCGTTGGTTTCGCTGACATTTCCAATCAGCTGTCAAGTCAACGTCGCTTCTGCCCAAAATTTCTTTCATGACTTCCAAATGCAATCATGCACCCAACATGCTTGGTCAAAGTTTTTATCTCGTGTGTACGGCATAAAGTCAGATCATGACTTTTTGATATGTTTTCCAGTTTGATTTGTACCAAAAATTTTAAATCCGCAGAAGGTAAAACTTCTCACACTTCTGCAGCGTGTGAATGTGACGAATTTTCTGATATATGTAGTACCTACTAGCTACTTGTATATTTAAAATGTCAGACATTATCTAATTATTTTATTTCATGCCAAGGTACTGGAGTGCAGCTTCTAAATGTGGAAGCGAAGAGGGCATTTTAAGCTGTTAAGTTGTTTTAAAAGTTAAAAAGAAGCCATTCAATTATTTTGTTTCTATTAAGGCTCATCCATATTGTTATTTATTTAGCACGTTAAATGCTAACGTTAACATTACAATCATTACTTAAATCTAAAATTATTTAGTAAATATTTTCATCGACTTTGGAAAAGTCGGAATTCAGATTGTCGTTTGTGGAAAAAATGAGATAGGAGAATCTATTAAATATTTGTATCAATTGATTAAGAGCGCTGTTACTGCCGTAGTTTGATCTGCTAAAAACAGGGTAAAGAGGCAAATTTCTACTTAATCTGGTCCGACTCACATTAGCACATCCGTATTCAAGGATTGGCCTTATAAAAGACACATAAAGAATTTTAACAACATATGGGTCACGAAACTCACGGGAAAATCTTTTGACGAAACCAAAGTGTTTTGTTTGCTTTTTTTATTATATAATTATAGTGATCAATGAAAGATAATTTAGAGTCAAATATGATTCCAAGATCAGAAACACATTACAATCTACACAAATTTGACAAATTCAACAGATAGTCATAAATAAATAAAATACGTTTGCGAGTAAAACACATAATCTTACACTTGTCAATATTTAAAAACAAACGATTATCATTGCACCATACCCAAAATCTGTGTAAATCGAGCAGTAGTTTACAATCTACGATGGTGTTAATAGCTCGAAATATTTTAACGTCATAAGCATATAGATTAATGTCATTGAATGTTGTAAAATAGAAGGGAGATCATTAATAAATAAAACGAACAACAAAACCCAAAATGTCTTCCTTGAGGAACTCCAGAATTAACTTTGAATTGACGGTTATTACAACAATATATAATACAACGCTGTAGTATCTATCTCTAAGGTATGAAGCTATCCACAAAACAAAACGATTATTAACCTTCCGATCACAACACATTTAAAATATACATAAACCACAACAGGGGTGACAGAACACCAACCAGGAATAAATTTTAAAAAAAATACTTTCAAGGACAACATAAATATTTTATTCAAACATAACAATTCATATACTTTCTCAAAAACAGAAAAAAACTTAATTCATAAAAAAATATATATATTTATAAAAAAAATAAACTTAAATACAATTAACACAAATCTCTTTCCTGTGTTCAGGGCATACAGGACATTGGCATTTAAGACACGCAATCTTGCTTTTGCGGTCTTGTTTTCTTGGGCAAATTGCACATCGCGATTGCTTCTGCTGTTTCGGAGGGGGCTCACCTTCATTGGACTCCTTGGGGTGTCCTAAAACCCCTTGGTTCCTAAAAATTTTCACATACGTGGAACACAACATGGGGTGCTATACAACCCCAATGCATACCTTTTGCCCTCGCACTCAAAAAATATAATTTTTCGAGAGGACTACTCATCAGCAACTGACACATGAGATATTAAACGACAAATACATAGAACGGCAGAAAGGGGAATAAGGCAGAACTAAAATTACAGTTAAAATAAAAATGCCTGGGGTGGTATAGCACCCCTGTTGTGATCGGAAGGTTAAGACCGATTCTCTTTAGTTTATTTAAAAGTATTTCATGGCTCAATTTGTCAAAAGCTTTGCTGAAATCAGTAAATATGCAATCTATTTGACAGTGTTTTTCAAACGCATCTAAACAACACGTGAAGAGAATTGCACTAAATTAGTGACTGTTGATTTTCACAAATTACAGAAGAACAATTAAATGAAACCAATGAAAGTACGTCACAGACTATAGACTCAAACAGTTTAGGAATAGCAGATAGTTTCGCAATAGGACGATAATTTGTTATTAAATTTTTAGGGCCTTTTTTATGGATTGGTGTTGGAAATGAATATATTTCCAAATATAGAAGGAAAATCAAAACATTTAAGTGATTCGTTAAAAAGAATAAATAGCGGATAAGAGAAATAAGACACACATTTCTTTAACATAAATGACAAAACACCATCTGGGCCAGGACTAAAACATTCATGAAGTTTCAAAATATTATCGTGTATACAAGCTTCAGAAATCGCAAAATTTATGGAATTAAGCTGTGTATTGTTGAGTATTAGAAGAAATATGAGAAAAAGTGAAAAGTGAAGGAAGGTCTTCAAAGGCACTTTTAAAATAATCAACAAACATATGAGATATAGTTTCTGGACAATGACTTGAAGAATTTCGATAGTTCATATTTGCCGGGTAACCGTCACTTTTTCGCTTATTATAAATTTTCGGGTAAATTTTAAGTTCACTTTCAGTTTTCAAAATAAATTCGGAATATATATAATTTGAATAGGCCATAAAGTCGATTTGCTGTTCCTGATAAATTCTATACGCCTCATGGGTCTTTGATAGGTTAAATTTCAACCACGCCTTATTTCTTTTGTTTTTTATAGTTTTTATATGCAAATCAAACCACGGCGGGTTGTTTATTATTTAAGTTTCAAATTTTGCGCAATGGGATGGTTTCTAAGAAACAATCAAACAAAATTTCATAAAAAAGCAAAGTCTTATAGCATCTAAACTCAAATTTAAAAATAAGGTATCCCAATTTGTTTCAATAAGTAGGGTAAAGAGCTGATTAAAATTACATGTTTTGAAGTCAAATTCAAGTTGATTTTTAAAATATTTAGAATATAAGAAGCACATAAGTTTAATGAAATAGTTAAGGCAGGATGATGATAACATGTGATAACAGCAGCATCAGTATTCATTACATTAGATAGGTAAACTAGATCTAATACTCTTCCATTTTGGTTTTCGACTCCATTCAGCTGATTCGAGCCTAAAGAAGATATTCTGGAAAACTAAAATAGATAGAATAATTCTAATTGCATCGAAATAGCATCTATAAAACTCATGCTTGGTCAAAATGGTCTGTCGGACTGTATACAGCAGTCAATTGCGAACAGTGAATTGACCCAACAGTTACTCAGTGCATTAGCCGGTTTCGGTATATTTGGCATGACACTCAAAACTACAGACTTCAATCAAATTTAACTATTTTTTACATTAAAACAATTCTAGAATTCACGAGCTTTATTTTGATACCAATAAAGGCCCAGTTCTGTTTGCTACATCGTCTTTAAATCAGCAATCAATATTTTCACGGATGCATTTCACCGATAGCTATAACTGACCCCTAACTTAGCTCAAAGAAACAGAGATTAGCAAGAGTTATTCTGCGTTTGATTTCCGCGCTGGTGTTTTTCGTGCTTACAGCATTACCGAGGTAGGAGAGTTCACTGACTACCTCGAACTGGTACCTGTCAATGGTCACGTTTTGACCAAGTCCGCTTTGGGTCAATGGTTTCAGGAGAATCCATATGCACAGCACAACATACGAACATTTGGTCGGAATAGCGAGTAGATATTCTAAAACGTCATCCTGGTAAGCCTGGAAAGGCGTATCAGTATTGCGGGTATTCCAAAGCTGGCCATGGCACCATTGTAACCTGATTTGAAATCGATGAACATTAATGTTATGATCTTGGGTTTTCTTCTGGATCTGGTTCAATGTATTAGATTTTAAAGACGCACTGGTAAGGACCAATTAGATCGTCAACATCCATGTTAAAATGATGGACACGACAGGCGATGTTTGAAGGATTATTGCCCCTATAGTTTGTGCAAAGTAGGTCTTATTTTCTGGGATTAATTTTCTTAAATCCTAGTATCCCAGGAGGAAGTTTTTTATTAGACATGATTCATTTGTTTCCTTTTCCTTCGTTACAAGTCAGATTTAAAAAAAAACATAAGTGTTTTTTTTTTGCTTCAGAGACTTCAGAACATAGAATTCGAGCTCCAAATAAATACATATGTAGATGGGGCAGACTGAACTAAAAGCTGAACAAAAATATAAACGTCAAAAGTGATACGCTTCCAAACCAATTCAATTGATAAAAAGAAGTTTTTAGCGGCGCGCGGGCGGCTGGAAATAAAAACTATTAAAATGGCCGCCGAAGGTATTTTAAATGTTAAAAAAAAAATTTAGTTTCGGGTTCTTCAAAAAGCATGCGAAAAGGATAAATCTGATAATTAATGGGATATTAAATTCGTTTCATTAATAATTCAGAGTGCTCTGAACACAATTGGTTCAGAGTACGGTCAGGGTGAGCTTGATATACTCGAACTCTGTTCAGAGCTCTTTTCTGAGTGAAAAAAGAAAAACGCGATTTGTTAAAAATAACGAATTTTTGCGGTTTAAACGAAATTTTAACGAAAGGAAGTAGGTATATCTTTGTGTAAAGAAAATGCATATAATTTTTATTTCACCACTATTTGAGGGTTCCTAGTTTCCACGGCTTCGGAAAAAGTTAATTTATTATAATATTACCTAATTCGATTGTGTTGCACGTATAAGTATTTAACAAAATAATCAATCATTTTTTTAAAGTAAATACGAAATGTTTACCTTCCTTATCAAGTCTCGCACCTGCTAAAAATACACTTGAAAGTTAAAACATGCCTTAATTAGATCGCAAATCAGTATATTTCGTAGATACATGCGCTGTCGTTTATTAAAATAATTAATTATCATCTTAAAATGTACCTACGAGCTATTAAATCAATTCTTTCAACAACAACTGTCAAATAATGACAGCCTTCAAATTATTACGATATAAATAGAAAATTACATGTTTCAGTTTCAGGCTTATCTAAAAAATAAACTTTAAATAGAATAAGTACATGCTTAGCAAAAGAATATGGCTCTTGAACAGCAATTAGGTGCAACTTCTGAATCAAGTGTTGTTTTGATCCCTCAATATGTTTTAAGCAGTTTAATGATAAAGTATTTGTAGGTGCCAAGAACAGACTTCCAGTGGGCCCCTCAGCGCCGCTATGCGCCAATATTGTTTACATTTTCAACAAGTTCTACGATATGCTTTTGAAGAGGCAAACAAATACTTACTGATCCCTTAACACCAACGGCAAGGTTGCGCCATACATATTATATAGCTCTGTTATTTGAAGGATGATGGATCGAAAATGAAATACCATTGCTAACACCAGGCTGAAAAAAGATGGAGTTTTTGTAGCACTTAACACTTTTTAAGGACGTTTAAGTTTTTGTAATTTATATTTTTTTTAGAGCGTATCCCTAAGGACACGATCTTATGTCACTTTACGCCTTGTCTTTTCTAACCAATCAGTAGTTTGATGAGGTCGTAGTGTATATTTCATGGTCACTCGAGACTGACATATCAACAAATACATCGAGTGCCTCCATAAAACTTTTTGAATGAGTCAAATAAAACAATTACTTACCTTCTAAGACTAACAATAAAATGTTTTAAGGCGATTGCCGTCTATTTTTGTTCTGCAAGTCAATTAAAAATAACTTGTATTCGTCGATATCAATTCTCGTATTTTGATAAGAATAGGTAGTTGCTTGAGTATTCAAACAAAGGTCTTGAAAAGCACTGCTCATTTTATATATACAAAGTGTTTCTATATAGACACATGCCAGATTTGTTGACTTTTTATTTTGTTGTCGTTTTCAAACTCGTAGATAGGGTAACCTGCGACCTGCCTTACACAAAGGTCATATATGCTCATCTCAAGTTCTCATTGGAAAAAAATTGACTTTAAATTGTCTTTAAATCTCACCGCCGCCGGCCGGCGCCCGCCGCACCTTCAATATGATCTTCAGACAACTATTTCCGTCACGGAAAAAGATCCCTACTACAAATTATCCCCGTAAATACTGCCTTACAGTATACGTACAAATTTCTTAATTTTTAAATTGATGAAAATGAATACGCTGAGGGGGTGAAAATCACCCTACAAGACCCTTCTAGCAACCAAGCTACGCTAGAAAACTCTTGATATTGGCTCCTGCAACTATTGAAAATCTACAACAATTCAAAATTTGTGTGTGTTTACGCTAGTCTCGAAAACTATGCACCCATTGAGTGCTGAAAGAAATTTATCTTATAGGTCATAAGGAATGTTTAAAGATCGGTCAAATACCCTGTCGACAGATGGCGCTGGTATTTTATCATCGCTTGGAATCTTACGTTCATATAAGAAAATAAGAATTTTTCAATTTTTGTATAAACATAAGAGGAGTAAATGAAATAATAAGAAGAAAAATCGAGAAAGGGCGTAACAACGTTCGCCGGGTAAGGCTAGTATATTTATAAAATTTAAAAAAGCCTATTAAATTTTTTGAATTTCTTCTCTCTTTGATCGGGGATAAAATAGTAACTGTGTCAAGGTTATCTTTTACGGAGATTGATTGTTATGGAATCAGTTTGTCTTGACAACAGTGCACAAAGCCCCAGGACACGTTGAGAAAAACAGAAAATCATCTTCACACATCTTCATTCACCACGTGCAGCAACCATAATTATACTCCCCTGATTTTTCAAATTTGTAATAAGGTCAACTGTATGGGTGACATACATATTTCTGTCCCAATGGATTGGACTGGGACGAATCTTAAGTCTGAATATCATTAATCCTAACTTCATCTTGGTCGGGCGGAACACGGTTTAATATTGTTGATAGGTGTTATAACAACAAAAATAAAGTTTTTTTATAAAATGGCCAGCAAGCAGTTAAATGCTATAATAGCTTGTTTTGGATACTACCCAAGCCTTTTTATGACAGCTATTGCCTATAGCTTTCCGTAAATGTACGTTCCTATAAAGCAACTTCGCATTGCTAAAAAGTAATATTTCTAAGCCTGTCATAGATAATAGTTTTTCTGTTAGAACTTTGTTCTCTTTTACGATGTTCAATACTTAGCTTTTTAATAATTTTAACTACCTATGAGAAATTTTTGAATTTCTTGATTTTAGAAAATAATTCGAGTTGTACAAATGTTATTGAATCTAATTGAACTTGGCAAACTGACTTTAAAAGTCCTTATAGCAGTAACTTTCTTAATGCGAGTCTTACAAAAAAATGTAAATGAATCTAAATGAACTTGGCAAACTGACTTTAAAAGGCCTTATAGCAGTAACTTTTTTAATTATCAAAGTTTAAAGTAAGTGGACTTCAAAAGTTTGCGTTACAATATATTCCTTTTATACACATTAGCTTGTTAGTTGGATGCGGACATCCAAGAAGCTTGATGCTAGAGCCGTACCAAGTGCCAATTGCAAAGTTTTCAGTTTCGTTCGCAATGCATTGATTTGGATACGGCCAAGTCCCCTTTTATATATTAAGGTGTGTGTTGTGGGAAGCTAGTGCTTGTTAAGATGACCGATGCAAGGCTTATATGTCATAGTTTGCAATAGGAAGTTATCGGTTGCATGCTATGGATTCTAAATGTCTAACTAAAGATACCTTACTTCTGACCTCAGCATAAAAGTCTTCGAAAACAGCCTTGACGTCGATCATTTGGCACTAGTTATACGTCCTTTCGTCAAGGGAAATATACCACAATTTTTTTACCTCTTCCGTCCGAAAATTCGGCAAAGTGCCAAACATTATAATTGATATGATCCTTATCTTAAAACACAAATTTGATATTTTTTCCTACAATAAAGTGTCTTATCTTCTTTTTAGAATATTGTTTATGCTAACCAAAAAGATAAGACGAGATACTAGCCTAATCGATGTCTTCCTCATTTAATTTATTTGTTTACGGCTGGGAAAATTTAATTTATTTTTTATATTTTTTAAATGTATGTAACACTTGAAAACTTGTACAGTTGAAATTTTAAATTAAGCGCTTTTCAGGCTTTTTGCTGAGGCCTAGGTACATAAAAAAAAAAATTTTCAATACAGAATATCTGACAAATACTATCCCATCTATACATATCTTTGTTATCTGCCAAATAGCGCGAATGGTGAAGTTTTAGTAAGCACGACATCAATCGTGAAGCTTTAAGCGCAAATAAAAATTGATATTGGATGGTGTTGGTTTGGCAACATAGAAATAGAACACATAACAGCGACCGACGCGACGGACTGGGTTCCCTATCCACATACAAAAATCCAAACTGATATAGGTGTAGGTGTGGTGGCGTATTACGGGAATTAGGGTTAAATGCTCCTTCTTTGCAGAAAACCTTTTGTTAAGAAAGAAATTTCTATTCTTGGTACTAAGAAATAAAATATTGGTAGGTACTCACTCGTAATGAAGACGTACAAAAAACGAAATAAAATCGAGCCTTTCACAATGCACTTACGTGTAGCGAAATGTTGCGCACGGGATGAAGTGCAAAAAAAAAAACAACCTTCACTCCCAATCTCAACTTCTTATAGCGTTCAGATGAAGAAGGGGGTTAGTGACATTTTTGGATTTTCCTGTTTTTTTTTCACCCATGAAGAGGCTAATTGAAAACTTAAATTTCTGTGTGATTGGCGTCTTTCAATGATCTCCAGTTTTCAAAAAATTCATACAAAAAATGTTGTAAAGGAGGTAAATACAACACAAATGTGCAAGTTATTAGTGGAAAAAGGAGCTAAAATCACTTAATCTCTTTATGCACTGCAAAACACAAAATCATAAAATTTTTGTCCGCATGAAGGAGTTAAATACCTATAAACCCCCTTTATGCTACTCAAGGAAATAAAAAAAAAAGAAAATGATCTTTGGCATGTAGGATTGAAATGCACATTTGCCACCTTAATGCAACTAATTTTATAATACAAATAAACAAATTTTGAGAATAACGGCGTTATGTGTATCTACTTTGCGAATTTCTTACTAGCGTTAATAACCGGTTTTTACAGTCCTTTTTTCTCTTTTCTCTCCTGTTCTGATTTTGAAGTGGGAAGCGAATTAAGTAATACATAAGTACCGTTCCGTTACTAGTAGCTTTGCTTTTTGATGACCCTTTTTACTTTAACTGTATCTAGCAGGTAGCAGTAGCAGGTACCCACATTTTCGTTTTTTTGCTCACTTGAGCATCAGAGTTTCAGCTTTCAGGACAGAGGTTCTTTTTATGAAATAATGATTTCGTTTGACTTCAGCTTTGATTGTGTGTTTATAAAAGTACCGTTTTATTGTTAAGTTATTGCAATATATCAAAATATAAAGTTTCAGTCTTCAAGTTGGCATTATTTAGTATCTAATATTAAAGTGTGCAATATGTTGTAATTTTTGATTCGGTTTATTGCATTGTCTTCATTCAAAAAATGGAAAGAGGGAAAATAATTTACAACATTTTCAAAGACTGAAGAAAATAAAAAAAAAACTTCTGCACGAATTGCGGTTTCTAGTTTTATAGACTTAATAAAAAGTGAATTTAAGAAAAGTGATGCTGGCATAAGCTTCAAGAGTACCTAATGAAAACAATCCTTCGAGGAAGAAAAATGTTATTGAATCATTTGTGATCACAGGTTTTTATGAATTATTTTTTCTAGCTATTGGATCTGGTTTTCAAGAAAATTGTGACAGTGAGTTAGATTTTTCAGCGAGTGATGGTAACGATAATTACCTGATGATTTTTCGGCCAGCGAAGAATACGGTGGCACACCAAAACTGAAAAAAGGTTACTTAATTCAAAACCTTGATGCAACATCACCACCAGCAATAAATTCAACAACAACTACTAGATAACAAAACGCTATTGAACAATCGACGAAAATGAAAGGAAATTTTCAATTCAGCAATAGCTCGGGATAAGAGAAAGGGTAAAGTGCAGTCTTAAATCGCTGAAAAAAGGCAAAAAACAACAAAGCAACCCACAAAAATTTAAAAGACGGACTAACGCATTCCTGAGAGAACAGACGAAGGAGTACACGACAGCAAAAGTCGTTTTGGTGCAGAAAAACGCAGCATACCAAAACTCACAAAACATAAGCGTCCACCAAAGAACAGAGCTCTCATCAAGTTTCTATACTTGATGTAATTGCTAAAAATTCTCTACTTTCCAAAAAAGCATTGTATATAGGTACATTCTTATAGTAATTTCATGGAACATTTTATTTTAGTTCTGAACGTCGTCAATGGCGGCGCTAGTTGTCTTATCTACTTTACATCAAATGTCTTCTATTGTTGTTTTTGCTTCCCATAACAGTTTAGACAAAAACCACTAAAATTACTCTCCAATCAAAGCTTGTGAACTTCGTCCATAGATGGCGCACAAAAAGTTCCGCTTTTTGGGAATACTATAGATTTTAATTACAATGACGCAAGACAACAAGCGGCAAAAAAGTAAATGCTAGTAAGGAGGGACAGTTAGCATTTGAGTATAATGTTATAGTTGGTGGAGAAATAATAAGAGTATGTAAGGCTGCTATTTGTTCACTATACCAGATCGGTTAGAAAAAATTAGATATCATTCAAAATAAGAACAAAAGCTGTGAGTTTGCTCCATCTTTGAATAAAAGAGATAAGCACTTAAGCCGCCCAAATAAAACTTCAAGTGAAGTAGAAGCTTTTGTATCTCATCGCATAAGTCAATTCCCAGCAGAAGGATCTCACTACTCACGAAATAAGAACCCAAATAAACTGTATCTGTCAATATTGCTCAATATTTCAAAAATGTATAGGTAAGCCCTACATTGAAAAATGCACGCAAGAAGACAAAACTCAATAATTTTTCGTAAGCGAGTCGTACTATAGGACCATTTTTAATACGCAATTCAATCTTTTTTTTCGTCTTCCAAGAAGTGATACATGCAGCACATGCGATGCTGGTAAAAACTCGGCAAAACATCGAATAAGCTATAAGTCAGCATTCGAAAATCAGAAATTCGATCGCGAAAAAGCTCGATCCGATGCGAATGTTCTGTACATTACTTTCGACCAGCAATAAACCATGCCCTTGTGGTTTTATAATCTAGGAATACTGAAGATATAGCAGACCGAGGAAATACAGAAGTAATGAGTGCGCTCTTTACTTTAAGCAATGTATATTGGCAAAGAATAGAAGGACTTTAATAGCGTGGACAGATTCTTTCGCTGGACAGAACAAAAACTCTTTTTTAATCTTTTTGTATCAAGTCCTCATTTTACTTTACTCTTTCGATGTCATCGACCATAAGTTTCCGGAAGTTGGGCACACTTACTCAGAAAGTGATCGAGATATTGGAAGGGTTGAGAAGGAGTTAAGGAAAAATGAAACCATTTTTACAGCCGAACAATACAAGGAAATTATACGAAATGCAAGTAAAAAGAATACCATTGTAGTGATATGGAAAATCATTTTCGATCACTTGCTGATTTACAGGATAAACTAAATGTCCGCAACGTAACTAAAAATATTTTGAACGAAAAAATGAATGGATAAGAGTTAATAAATATGGCTTGTATTCATACAAAGAATGCTATGACGAAGATGCTTCTTTCACAGAAGTTGTGATAGCAAAACCTAAAAAAATACCTGATTTTGCCAGGTATTTTCTTACAGACTTTTTTCCTCGAGAAAAAAAATCAAAAACCCTAGTTGCAGTTCATTCAACTTGAACATCAATGGTTCTATGAAAAAGCTGTTCAATAATCTTCAGCTTTAGCTGAAAATAAAACACACAAAAAAAGAACTAAAAATACCACTTAACCTTTTTTATATTCCTGTGAACTGAAAAAAATTTAGTGGAAGAAGGAGTTAACTGCTCAAAACTCTCTTTATTTAATGAAGTTTTTATATTTTAAAACATTGTTATGTGTTATATTTTTCTTCCTTATTAGATAGATGCAGTTGTTAACCTAAAAAAGTTCTAATCAAGAAACTTTGAACTCTTATATATCAAAACTATACAAATGTCACCTAACCCCTTTTCACTTGAACGCTTCTTATATTATAAACTATAGTAGGTACTATGAAGTGAAAGTAATTACTGTTGCAATTATTGGCTGCTAGGGGACGCTGCTACCTTCAGAGTGAATTATACGTTAGAAATTAGAAACGAAGTTTTGATTTTCTAGAGGGCAACACACTACCTAAATACCTAAAATGATCTCAACTGTTAAACTTAACGAAACAGAAAATTGTGGTATATTTCCAAATTTATAAACTCGTGCGAATAACTTAAGTGTTGATAGCTCCTTAGCCAAATAGCTTAAGGAATGGAAACTTCTAATCTTTTGAATGAACTCTCACGTCGAATCTATTTTCAGTGTTTCAGGATGGAACAATCCAAAGGCGTTGAATTTCATCGACACTGTTCAGTATCCAACATGAGGACTTAAGAATTTCATTAAGGTTATCCCTTGAGCATGTGGTGGCCCACAAAGTATTGAAATATCTTCGGTACAGAATTTCTACTTTTTGCCCCCTGTTCTTTGTAAGCACTTCGAAATTTTTGTTCTTCGACATAATATGTGTAACTTCCTACTTCAACTTGTATTGATATCACCTGTCAAATTATAAACAGACATAATGATATTACATTATTTATCAACGTATTCCAGGGATACGTGCACCACCTGATTTCAAAATCTATAGGAATATATGTATCTTAGGTCATGACACACACACACACACACACACACATTCCTCTGAGAACTTACAAGATTTTAAAATTTTATTTCTTCAGACGTATTTGTGACATCTCCTTACACTCATCTTAGTCCTTTGCTGTTAGTGTTTTAGTTTCATTTCCTTGACACTAAAGGAAAACATTGCACTTCAGAATTTCCTCCTTGTATTGTGTCAACATGTAAGCCAACCTATGTCACTCCACCGTACTACTTCAAAGATAAATTATCTCTGACAAGAGATAATATGAGAAAATCCAAAAGAGGACGTTTGTTTTTCAAGCACTGTGTCTGATTATTACAATATCCTCTTGATGTTTACCTGCTCCAAACATATACAACAACAAAATATTTGAACTTCTACGATAAGAAAACTTTGTACATGCTCGTAATCTATGTCATAGTGAAAGTCTAATCTGTTGTCAAACATTGGATGGAGAAGTGAATATGCTCATTGTCAGATATTGACTGATCTACGTTTTTTTCAGAATGCCCTAATAGCAAAATTCGAATTTTAGTTATAGATGGCTGCAATAAATAAGTTCCTCCTACATATGTAACTGTTTCAAATTTGGTTGATTTAACTTTTTGTGGGCTGTAAGTCAACAGGTTGACCCATAGCCCACAAAAAGTTAAATCTATCTTATCGATAAAAGGTCACAAAAATTATCATTTATTGGATTCAATTTCGCTTATATGATCGAAAACGGCTTAATTTATTTTGATTAATTTTATGACCTATTCCACCGTAAAATAAATTATTGCCATAGGTAAACACTTTCTTTTCTAATCCCATAAAGTTTAAGTTCGCCTGAGTGATGTATGGTATTGGGCGGAATAAAATCCATCCCAAAGAAAGGTCGCTAAGTCCATACACAAAATTTGCCAAAATATGGCATTTGTAAAGAAAAACAGGGATTGAACCCATTCCTCCTTCTTCAACGCAGCTAATCAGCAATTATTATTGTTATGAATGGGGAATGCATGTATAGCATCTTAGCGATTTCGTCTATATTTGAATATTTTTAAATGACTGAAATGTCGGGCCGTGCCTAGATACAGACAAATTTTTTAACTCTTTCCATTTTCGATAATATTCAAGAGAAGGAGAACATTCTGCCCTTCAAAACTCGAAGCCCAACTTTTGCTGCTTCTGCAAGTGAGCTGAAAAGGGCTGACCCTTTCCTGCATATTCATCGGGTTTTTTACTCCAACACTGGGCCCTGAAATCAAAATAAGAATAGATTTGATATCTCCGTAAAGACTTTAGAAAGTCGAAAAGCTCTAGAAACAAGACGAGAAGCTATCCTCCATTTTTCAATCTGCGTTGCCGTTGAAATCCAACATGATATGTTATCTAAAGTGGTTTTATGCAGCTCCGTTGCGTCCCTGTTTCTGGATCTTTGCCTCTTATGAAGTCACAAACCAATCCCAAATATCTTGGGATATCCCGAAATATTGTTCTTGTCCCTTTGTCTGTCTTGGTTCTTAGGTAGCGAAGATTTGATGGAAATGTATCGATATTATAATAACGATAGCTAGAATTCTTTAAAAAGCTTCTAACAAAAAGAAAGTTCATACATTATTTTTTTTACCAAAATTGATTTTAGTGGTTTTATGCAGTTCCGTTGCGTCCCTGTTTGTGCAGCTTTGCCTCTTATGAAGTCAAACCAATCCCAAATATCTTGGGATATCCCGAAATATTGTTCTTGTCCCTTTGTCTGTCTTGGTTCTTAGGCAGCGAAGATTTGATGGAAATGTATCGATATTATAATAACGATAGCTAGAATTCTTTAAAAAGCTTCTAACAAAAAGAAAGTTCATACATTATTTTGTTTACCAAAATTGATTTTAGTGGTTTTATGCAGTTCCGTTGCGTCCCTGTTTGTGCAGCTTTGCCTCTTATGAAGTCAAACCAATCCCAAATATCTTGGGATATCCCGAAATATTGTTCTTGTCTCTTGTCTGTCTTGGTTCTTAGGCAGCGAAAATTTGATGGAAATGTATCGATATTATAATAACGATAGCTAGAATTCTTTAAAAAGCTTCTAACAAAAAGAAAGTTCATACATTATTTTTTTTACCAAAACTAATTTAAAGGTTTGACTGCAGCTTGGCCTTTGAATATAACATCTGCTTTAATTTCCCATGCGGTTATGTTCTGTTTTGGATCAGAGGAATTAAATTGGCAAGGGACACATCCTTACCCTATCCCTCCCCTGTTTCACTCTTTGCGAAAAAAATAAGCTTGGATAAGACCCTTTGTTTTCATGTCCTTGAACCGAACAAACAACCTTCGGTGAAGTCAGACTAAATACTCGTAATATAACCCACAAAGTAAAACAAGGTAAAAAGAAATTAATTATACAAAAAAGTTTACTTCCCCAAGCGGAAGTACTAAAATTAGTTAATTTCAAAGCGAAATACACACATCCACCAGACCTTGAGGGTCGTGAGTTTTTATGGCCGTAATAGTAGCGGTTGGGGGGAATTATCGCTACCTCAGCTCAATCCTTAACGTTGGAATTGATTTTGGCAGCATCCTTTTCTCCTCGTTGCGCATTCACGTGATTAAAGTATTTACAAACTTATAAATCACGGAAAAAGTTTCTCTGTATATCAAGATAAAAAAAAATCGATGGATTCATAGTGGTGTGATGGAAATTGAAGATGTGAGGATGCGGAAGACGAAAGTTGGGTAGAAATAAAATATCCGTTGAATCACGTGAACACGAAAGTATTGGTGGTATGAGAAAAGAGGAGGTAACTTTTAGTGGAAGTGTGTCCTTAATATTGAAATGGAGTAGATGTAGGAAAGGTATATGAACATACTTATATCCAACTAGCTGGAAAGTTTGAAAGGTGGAAATAAAAATCTATTAGATCACGCTGGCATGAAAAGACTGTTGGGTAAGAGGATGAATACCGAGTACGGCGACAACGAGTACGACGGACGGGAGATTAGGTTGAGAAGTGGATGATGATTTAAATTGGGCGAGTAAATGGGATTAAGGATGATGGTAAAGGTACGAGCCTTAATGGAATGTACCTTAATATTTTATGGAAGATATTTTGGTATGCGAGTAAGTTTAGTTGCCATGGAAAAACGATTCCAACAAAGAACTATTTAATGGTTGCGTAGATTTTATACTCAAAACGTATATTTTAGAGTATGTGTGTAGTTTTTTTTAGTTTCGCTTTCGATTTATTTTGAAAAAAGTCATCAAATTGAATGGTTTCTTGAAAACATTTCAATATATTCACATATTGATCTAGTTTCTAGTGTTACTGAAACATTGTTCAATGACGGGGGATTGCGTCCTCCAATTTTGCTGGAGCATTTGTACACCCAGAGAAAAACCAACATAAAATCAAAGAAAACCACTTTGATATAAGCAGATTTTTTAATGATGCGGGTTTGAAGACAATAATTTTAAAACCAAAGAGAAACATCCTTAATTTTTTTTTTTTGACAAATGACCAAACACATATTTACTACCTCTTTGGGACAATAAAAGTTTTTGTTCATACAAACATTTTGTTCTTTAAAACTCAAAGGAAGGAAGGTTTGGTACTAAATATTTGTTCTGTTCGGAAAAAACTATCATACCGGAGCGCGCAGAGAGTGATATTTGTAAATATAATTATCTGGAGTCACAGACATACAGATCTCTTTGCCTACAAGCTTGGTGTGCATTTTGTTTTTAGTATGTCTTAGTCACTATCACTATCGAGGAAGCGTAGTAAGTAGTAACCAGTTTTAGTTGCCGAAGAAATGTTTGAGACCATCCCAGTTTGTCTTCTCGTGTGAACATTGAAATGTTGGAGAACAAGAAATCGGCAAAAAAAAATGGTCCGATGTACTAAGAGACGATATAGTGTATTTATCAGGATGAGAGTTAAGAAAAAAGTCTAGGAAATGGCCTGCAGTATCATCGAATCAAGTAAAGTGGAATAACTCTGCCAGAAAATTGGGCCTTGAAGAATTGTATGCATTAAAAGCACCCGTAACAACGATTTCAGTTTGAGAATACCTGGAAACAATTCCTTGGATGGTGTCAGTCCGCTCACCGGGTTTGTAAAATGTCGAATTACTTCTCAGATTCAGCTTTTTATAAAACTCTTGCATATGCATGTCAGTTCGGCACTGCAAAAACCCAAGATTAAATACCCCTCGATGCTTGAGCGCGAGTCCAAAACGGCTGAAATTTCGTTAATTAACTGCTAGAAAATGCGATGTCCATTCCTCAGATTACTGACAGGGAAATGCAAGATGTCCTCATTCTTACTTAAGTTGAGTATTTTTTACTCGAAATTCTACTTTTCCTAGAAATTTTTGTATTAAGTAGACCGTTTGATATAAATTTCAAATTACATTACATAATATGTTTGATTACCTTATGATTGAAATTTGTTTTTCTAGCTTTAAATGGAATAATGGACTAAAATATTGCTAATGTACAGTGTACATACTGCACTTCAATCGCTCCAATGCCAAAGAAAAAAAATTCTTCTACGCAAAGAAAACAAGACTACCTAACCTACTATGCAATTAGATTGTTTCGAACGTGATTTGTCGTTCATTTTGTGCTGCCAGCAGTTTCAGTGGCAACTGACCAACAAAAGTGGTCAGATATCTCCCACCCAAAGCAACAGCAATCGTATATTCCAACTAGATTGCCAATTAGCCAAATCCCGAACAGGCTTTCATGAAACGCCACATTTTATGTTTGTCCTTTTGTTGTCCTCGCTACTAGCAGCAATACTATTGCCAGTGGCTGAATGTGGTTGTCGTACCCAAGATAGTGACCCCTGCGAAGCTGTATGTATTGCAAACAAGACTTCGAACAGCACTAATTGTATTATAAGAGCACTTGTTCTTTTGCCACTGGATGATGTTTACGAAGCCTCTTTGGGTAGGGTGCTTCCGGTTATGCGGGTGGCTGAAGAGAAAATCCGAGAAGCCCAACTTATACCACCAACAATTCGTTTCAATTGGATTCCACAGGACGATAAATGTGATGCTTCCTATGCCCTAATCAATGCTATGGATGGAATTTTGAAAAATTGTTCACATGTCATCTTTGGACCGTCGTGTGATTATCCTTTGGGTAAATTTGGGACTGTTTTTTTTTTCTCTCCGCAGCTAACACATTTATTCAAAAGGATTTTTCATCTTCTAGCTTCAGTGGGAAGGATAACAAAATATTTCAATGGTGATGGTGTTCCTTTGATATCTGTTGGAGGGGCAACATATGACTTTCAAAAAAAGAAGACGTCCTGTGAGGATGAGTTCTATATGCTCTTGAGGACAGGAATAGTGAGTTTTCAATCTATTGCTGAACTTACCGTCAAAATCATGCACGAGTAAGTTCCATGTCATTAATAATGTATTTCAGAAATTTTATCAAAATTTTTTCGATCCCTTTATCCCTTTAGATACAATTGGGAAACAGCACTGTTCTTGCATGAACGCAACGGTCAAATGAATGTTGTAGGATTGAACACGTGCTATTTGATGATGCAGACCCTGGCAAAACAATTTCGCCATGAAAATAAAACCTTTTCACAATATCTATTGGATTCGTTAAGCATGAAGAATTTGACTGCCGATTTGGAAAGAGAAATAGGAACACAACATTCAAGTATGTAAAATGTATACGATATCCAAAAGAAGCCATCAATTATTTGGTCAAAGAATTTGAAGGATTCGATTAACACTTTTTGGTTAAATCTAAAATAGTTAACGTTTACCGACCTTTACTGGTCCTTAATTCAATCAATCCAATTCAATAAAAACGTCTAAGAAAGATAGGTCTTATATTTATTATTATGTTAATTTACCGCTCGCTATTTGTAAGACTGCCCTCGATGATAAGGTTATCAAACTACATTAACATCACTTTCTTTTGGAAGAAAAAAACCTGCAGAGGCATCAAGTCTTCCAAAATTTTTTTTTTGGGACTAAAATTGCTTAACAGACGATTCTGAGAAGAGAATTTTGCTTCTTCATTTATCAAGAAAGAAATAATTATTTTTAACCTCAAATTTCCGCCGTGGAATATTTTTTGGGTAGTGTCTGTTTGCGAGCACCAATATCCCAGTTACATTATCTTTTGAGTCGTCATCAAATAGGTTATGAAATTGGTTACATAATAACAAATCCTCTTCTCAGAATCATATGTATGTCAAAACAAGACTTAATTTTTCTTTTTCTGGTGCAAATTTAAATGTATACTAAAGGAGATGAGACTCTTTCGCTGCCTGCCCGCTTGCCCATAGTGTATCTGTAACATAGAATTAAAAAAATAATTCACAAGAAAACCGGAGGAAATAGTGCACAATAGTTTGTATGGCTCAAAGATTGTATTGCTTGAATTAATCCAATAAAGTAATTTGTATTTTTTCTTGAACTGAGATAAATAAATTTTATAACCAACAATGGAATAAACTTAACAATGCTTAACAAAATCCATGTCTTAACTCAAGAAAGTCGCTTGTTTAAAATATGGGACTGTTGCACAGGGGACTGTTAAAACTAATTAAATCTCATGATATCGTAAATATTACTGAATTATTGGAATTCATTGGCATTCCCAGCGTTAAGTGATCACTAAAGAAATGAAATCAAACAGTAATAAATTCGATATCAAAAATAAAATAAAAAAAAGTTAGCCGTCACGGGACGCCCGGCAGATGTGAAACATTTAAGTTAACATTAAAATTCATCTATACATCTATACACATAAATAAAAATGAAGTGTCTGTTTGTAATTTCAAAATATCAGTTTTTTACTAAATGCGTATGAAAGTACATACGGTACTAGAACAAAAACGCAAGTTTTAAAATTTTTGTCTGTCTGTCTGTCTGTCTGTCTGTTTGTTCCGGCTAATCTCGGAAACGGCTTCACCGATTTTCGCGGGATTTTCACTGGTGGATAGCTGATGTTGTAAGGAATAACTTAGGCTATTTTAATTACTCCTCTAAGTCGCGCTGCGGTCGCAATTTTCAAAAATTCTTATTTATGGGCCGATTTTGACGGGATTTTCACAGGCAGATAACTGATAATCTATACACATCTATACATATAAATAAAAATGAAGTGTCTGTTTGTAATTTCAAAATATCAGTTTTTTACTAAATGCGTATGAAAGTACATACGGTACTTAGAACAAAAACGCAAGTTTTAAAATTTGTGTCTGTCTGTCTGTCTGGTTGTTCCGGCTAATCTCGGAAACGGCTAAACCGATTTTGACGGCATTTTCACTGGTGGATAGCTGATTAAGGTTTTTTAATGACTCCTGTAGGTGGCGCCGCGGTTGCAATTTTCAAAAATTCTTTTTTATGGGCTGATTTTGACGGGATTTTCACAGGCAGGTAGCTGATAAGCCGAATTAACTTAAATTTGCACACTATCTATACACATAAATAAAAAGTGTTAAATATCAGCTATATATTCAATACATTGATGAATTTTGGCGAAACGAAGTTCGCGGGTTTGCTAGTAATTAATAAAAACCATCGAAGAAAATGCGGAGTGAAATAATTTTTAATAATTTAGTGTTGCGAAGATAAAATCAATATATTTGTCTTATTATTTTGATTATAATAATAATTATTACAGATTATATATATTTATAGATACATAAATAGGAAAACATTTTTCTTCAACCTCACCTCCAAACCAAATGCATCCACCCCCACCATACACGCAGCCCACCTACAACCACCAACCAACCATCCACCATTTTTGACAATTTTTTCTCGCTCCCCACACCAAATATCCGTCAGCAGTAACCCCACACCCCACCCCCAACAACCAACCATTTTTGTGCCTTTTTTCCTCCCTCCCACAAACCAAGTCCCCCCACCACCACCTACAAACTAACCATCCCCCATTTTCGGCAATGTTTTCCTCACCGCCCGCACACCCAACCCCCAACCAGTAACTACCCACCCCGCCTAGAACCAACCACCCACCATTTTTTTTTTTACAATTTTTCCCTCCCAACTATGTTTGTAAAGTTCGCCTCGCCCACCCCTCCCTCAGCTATCAAAGATTTGATTGGCCGGATGGCGTCCGAGCGTCATGCCATTTTTTGTGACGATTACTGACTAGGTGCGCCAATAGATGATTCACATCAAAAAGGAACTCATCAGAGGACTGTGATTCGAAATAGTTTTTGCGTGGTTGTCCGCTTGAATAGTTTGCGCTATACTTCATAAAAAGGAGATTTCGAGCGCCCTCAAACATTAATGGAGAAAACTTAACACTAGTAACTTTCTAATTCATTCAAATCGTTTTGTAAGTGGCATTTAATAGTTAAGCCAGGGGATGGTGCTCAAAATTATGTGTGGACAAACTTTAGCTCCGTTTTATACAATTCATATTCAATAATATGACTAAGAAATGAAGTTTGTAAATACATGAACTACAAATGTATAAAGAAATATTACTTAACAATTGACTTGCATTTAAAATAATTTATTGATACATGTTTTTTTGAATTGATGACCAACCAGGGGTACTTAGAAAATCAATAAATCTGATGAGAGAAATTTTGTCTTAAATTTTATAAAATTTCTTTTAAAAAATAACGCGAGACACTGAGTTGCCCAGTTAGTGGATAAATACCTATGTATATATTGATTGACTAGTTTCAATATTCACTAGTGTCATTGAGCTTTTGTTTGGGGAATAGTAATAGAAAAATAGTTTTATGTTTAAATTGGTAAACATATGTTTTCTACCAAAACCGGAAGATTTTTTCCAAAGAATGTAGGCCAGCATGACAAATTCGCCATTGGGAATTGGGAAAGGATCCCGAATGACAAAATCGTTAATAAATATTTTTTCTTGTTACTATCTCAAAATGTCCAATAATTATTATAACTCTTGAAATAATTTTTGTTGGGGTGGCCTGTGGTGTTCTCAATTTTGTTCCTGCCTAAATGCGATGAAGTGATAAATATCTTAAGAGTATAACACTTAACGAAAGAAGTGAAAACTGCAGTTTTGAGAGTCTTCTCACCAGGCCTTGGCTCCCCGGAGCTGATCGTGTCACAATATTATTTGATGCAGTTGTTAACTCCTAGTCAGGAGTTATTTCTATCAGTCATAGTTGCTGTTTCTACTTGAACAATTAGTGATTCGTAAAAAGTGCGGGCCCAATAAGACCACACTTACGCGATATAAAATTATTTTAAAATCGGCTATCCTTTTCATTCCAAAAACAATGTTAAACATTTACAAAAGTGAAAAAAAAGAGTTATTGTATCTAAATCATAGTCAAAGAACCTACAAAAATGCTTATTCAGTAAAAAGGATACATGTTTTTTAACTTTTCAGAAAAGAAAAAGTGCAGGTAGTAAATAAAGCAATCAAATCGCGAGGTAACATATTAATTTTGGGATTTTCTTTTGTGATTTTATACCTGCTAGGTTTTCTTTTTCAGATTATGTCAATTATTGACCAAACATCATAAACCATTTTATTTTGTAGTCGATTGGGAGAATACATTTAATTTGTTGTTACTAAAGGGCCCGTTCTGTTCCAAAAAATGTATAATTTTTATTTTTCGGCGCAATCACTGATTTCACGGCTTTTTTTATTACAGTCAGCCGAAAAAGAAGACTTTGAAAAAATGTTTTCGAGGGTGAAAAATGTGCGCAGTTAAATTTAACTCAGTCTCGGCAGCCTGTGCACAATATTTTAAAAGCCAAACCACGGATTGGCTAGAAAACTGCCTTTGATTGTATCATATATATATATATACAGTAGAGACTCGATTATCCGGGATTCTTTTAACCGGGACACTCTATTAACCGGGGTTTTTCCTGGAAAAATAATTTAATATTTTTAGCTCTATTAACCGGCATTCACTCTATTATCCGTAATAGAACAAAATCTTTCTTCACTAACAAAATATTAAAAAAATTTTTTTTGGAATTTAAACTCTAACATCCGGGATTAACTCTAATATCCGTGATATGAAAAAAATCAAACAATTTTATTTGACTTCTAAAAACTAACGGACGTTTTAAATCTGTTGAATTGCAGTTGCCAGGCACGCACATAAAAGTAACGGGATGTATGTATCTTTCTGGTTGTGTTCTACATACATACCACATTATGTACAAATTTTTTGAAGTTTTTTTTTTATTTATTAAATAAATTATTTAATTAACTGTTTATTTTTTTTGTTTTGTCTGGCTTTTTTTGAAATAAAGATAAAAAACCCGAATACAAGGTGACCTTTTTTTCTTATTAAAAACTAATTCTATTAACCGGGATTTTCCATTATCCGTGATGAGTTTGGTCCCGACCATCCCGGATAATCGAGTCTCTACTGTAATATAATATGGAGCTTTATAAACGGATTTGAACACTTATGAACATCACGCTTTCCATTGACAAAAAGTCGCAATATTTCCGTTATTAAACTATTTATTCAATTTGGGATTAATTTCTTTGGAGGAACTTCGAAATTAACTTCAACAACAAAATCTTAAAATTACAGTCCACACCATCATTTTTGATTTTAACGCTATATCGTGGGTATCGTGGGCCTTGGTTTATTTAAACTGAAGTTTGAGACATCTTAAAATTTTCAAAATAGATTTTAAGATATTTATTCTTTTAAAAGTTTTTATAAGTTTGTAACCAATTATCTAATAGCCAGTGCACGTTAGTACTTCTACTTCATTACAGTTCTAATTTTAGTTTACAGCTTTTTTTTAATTTCATTATAAAAAACCTTTCAGATCAGATCCCTGAATTCAGATAAAAAAAACTTTCAAAATGATTGAAAATAAAAGCTTCCAACTGCCATTTGATTAAAAAAAAAGTGCTTTTGCAATGTTGGCTGCAGAATGGTTGTTGAATTAAATTTCAATGGTGCGAAGATTAACTGTACTTTATATTCGATTATTGTGAACCCGGCACAATTCTATGTTTTTAACGGTCAAATTGAAATTCAAATTAAATTCTTTTCATTGAAAGAAGGAAACGAGTTTTTTTATATTTAATTATTTTTTTAAAAGGGATATTTAAGTTCAAGTCATTTTAGATCAAAATTTATAAGAACGTGTATACATTAAATGATTCTGAGATTTAAAAACATAAAAATAAAAATAAAACTGCTTCGCAAATGTATGGCTATAGTAGAAATATTTAAACTTTTCGAGGTACGACCAAACATGTTAAAGGCTGAATCACAAACACGCTTTGGCTTCGGCTTCGCCTGACGTTTCCGAGTTCAGACATAAGAATTCAATGTATGCTTTCACAAAGAAGCTTCGACCTAACGTTTCGTTTGACAACCGTAAAGAGAAAAACGTAATGTCACGTAATGTGACTCCAAACGGAAGCTCATTTGTTTTTTTTAGTAATTCTGAGTGAAGTTAAGAAAAAATAATTGCAAGGTAAGTTATTGAAATATAGAATATTTGTCCCAATTTTTCTTGAAATCCATTTATTTTCGTTGAACAGAAAATGTGTTTCGAGGAACAGCTTATTAACATATTAACTTGGTGAGAGAGCGGGAATTCATTTATAATACTCGGTACTCGGTCCAAAACATATAAAAACATATTAAAGAGAACCACTGCTTGGGAAGAAACTGCCAAGATTTTAAACAGACCAGGTAATTGCTTAAAGTAATTAAAAGTTTAAAATAATACCTTTAGTTTATTTCTGCAGTTGGCGAGTGCAAGCAGCACTGGAAAAGTCTTCGAGATCGGTTCGTGCGGGAGAAGCGCTCGATGGAGCAATCATCTGGGAGTTTAGCTTCGGTGGTAGAAAGGTGGGAGCACTACGATGTGCTTGAGTTTTTAATCCCATCACTTACACCACGAAGGTTCAAATATACATAATTTGTACATAGTTTTTGGATAAAACAATACTTTTGTTTTTTTTATAGGCAAATTGGGAACTTCCACGAAACTGCTGCGGTCGAGAGCTCCCAAGATATGCCGTCGCCAATCAGCGGTGAAGATTTCAGCTTTAGGATGACGACGGCATCGAGATGGTCGCTCCAAAGAGAGGAAGGAGTTCCATAAGAATGGCCGAAGATGATTTTAAACGCTTCCTTGGAGGATAAAATGATTCAGTGGCAACTCATTTGACCACAGCACCTCCTGCTCATGATGCGGACGAGGAGTTCATGTTGAACATGACTAAGCTGATGAAGCCCTTGCCCGAAGCAGTGCGTATTCGTCTGCACCAAAATTTTAGCAGACGTAAACCAGGAAGTCCGTAAGCTGCTGGAAGATTGATTGTTCTGTGAATAAGCTTTTTATTTGTTTTTATTGATTTTTACTTGCTCTATAGGGCAAGTATTGGTTTCGTGCAGAAAAAAAAAATCGAGGTTTTAATCAAACATGACATTACGATGATAGAGAAGCCCAAAAAAGTGGTTTTCGCCATACCGTCCGTCGGTCTGTCTGTGCGTCTGTGCGTCTGTGCGGATGTGCGGATGTGCGGATGTGCGGATGTGCGGATGTGCGCTTTTTCACGTCATGCTACAGCCTAAACGGCTTGACGGATTTTCTTCAAACTTGGTATATAGCAGTTTGAAGAAAAACCATTGTCGAGGTTTTTTTTATTTTGTTTTAGCCTGGCTCAAACTGGTACCTTTCAAGTAACGGTTTTTTTCAATTTGGATTTTCTCGAAAACGGCTCTAACGATTTTGATTAAACTTAAAATTTAGCTAACTTTAAGCATTTCAAACAAAACTGCGTTTTTTGTTTTTGGCTCAAATGGTCGTAACGAAAATCTGGTTTAAACGGCTTTTTTTCAAATGGCCATAAGTTCGCAACGGCTTGATTGATTTGACTCAAACTTCGTTTGGCATAGTTATTTATAGTCTTCTATATGATGGCTTTATACATTTTTCAGTGAAGCCTGTCTAAATGGTAGCTCCAATACAACGAGCCGTTCAGTTTTAGCCAACTTTTTTTGGTTTTTTCTAATTTTCTCGAAAATGGCTCTAACGATTTTGATTAAACTTTGTGTGTTATATTTTTTTAGTGTTTTTAAGAGAACTGCGTTTTTAGTTTTTGGCTAAAAATGCAAATAACGGAGATCTGCTCTTAACGGCTTTTTTTCAAATGGCCATAAGTTGTCAACGGTTGCATCGAATTCACTCAAACTTTGTTTGGTATAGTTCCTTACAGCTTCCTATCAGATGGCATTGATTTTTTTTTCATTTTCTCTTTTTTAAATGGTGGCTCCTATACAAAGAGCCACTAGATTTTGGCCAATTTTTTCATTTTTTCTAATTTACTCAAAAAAGGCTCACCCGATTTTTATGAAACTTTGTATGTAACATACATAGAATACTTCAAACAAAACTGCATTTTTAGTTTTTGGCTATACATGATAATAGCGGAAATTGCTTTTAACAGTACCTATTATTAATTTGGCCAGAAGTGGACATTTGTATCATTTAAAACACCCAAAAGATAACGTCTTAATTTTAAATATTAAACGTTTCTTAACGTTAGCTCCCGTATATCGAGTTTTCCAGTTTTAGCCAAATTTTTTTGGTTTTTACCAAATTTTTCAAAAATGAATTGTTCTTATTGATCGAAAAGTTTGTTTTCATCGGACTATTGCACCAACAGAGCAAGTACGTGCGACCCAGTCGTGCATTTTATTTTGTTTACTTTTTTTGTTTTACCAATGTGATATTGAATTATTTAACTTTTTTTTCCTTTTTTTTTCTATGTACATACAGTACCTACTGAAAAAACTATTTAGTGAGGAAAAATCTTGTTTTTTTTTTATTTTTTATGTTCAACTGTTGAATACTTTTTTTTTTTTTTTTTTTTTTTTTTTTTTATTTTTCTTTTTTTCACAAATAATTTGTTACATTGAGTCTTATAATAAGTAAACAGTTCTTAAACATTACATTACTTACATTACATTACATTCTTCTATAATTATTACATTTTAATTTTTTTAAGTAATGATATTGTGCTTTGGTTTTTTGTTAGACAGAATATATTGGGTTTTTAATCAAGCATAGTTAAAAAAGAAAATAATAATGAATATTAATACACTTTGTGGTAAGATACCAGTATCAAGTGCTCTTGAAAAATTATAGATTATTTATGTTTGTTTTCAACTTTAAGGAGTAGGTTAGATGGTGATAATAGGTTTTTTTTTTTTTTTTTTTTTTTTTTTTTTTTTTTTTTTTTTTATTTTTTTTTTTTTTTATTATTATTTTTTTTTTTTTTTTTTTTTTTTTTTTTTTTTTTTTTTTTTTTTTACCTAAATTAAAACTTGGAAAAGTGTCTCAACTTCAGACCTTGAGAGAAGCCATTTCTTTATCTTTTTGATGAACACATATTTTTGATCAACAGAACCTCTTATGTCAATTGGCAGTTTGTTGAAAATGTGTGGACCCATTACATTATAAAACCTCCTACAATGCTCTTTTCTCACAGCAGGGACACTTACCGAACGTGAGTTACTGCGAAGCGGATATGTTTCGTTGCTGTTCATCTGAGAATTTTTGTTTCTGACAACTCGAAGGGAAACGGTCGAACCAGTCTATAACATCACGTACTGCTCGTAGTCTTGAATAAGATTTGTTGAATATAATCCATCACAGATTATTGTCAATTTTTCACGTCTGTCCTTGCGACTTGGTATGCCGATTGCTATTTCATGATCGAATCTTGACACCCTACGCCGTGCTGGAGGACATCTAGGCGTGTAGTTGCACCTACAACCAACACAGCCTGACCTCTGTCACTGGTTTTCAGAGCATCCATGCAACTGATCAATTGAGAGACAATACGACGTTCCATATCACGTTGAGCGTTATTTCAATTGGATGAGATTGCATCGATCTCATCGATAAATAGAAAGCAAGGTGAACAAGCAGTTGCCTGTTCGAATACGTCTGGGATTCTCTCTTTGGGCTCGCCAGAAACACCAGCAATCAATCCGAGTTGCTAAAATTAGAAAAGACATAAATATTGTTGATAACACCTGCGGGCAAAATTAAAACTCATCGCGGCTATAAAATGTAAGTTTCCGACTCCTGATGCTGACATACATACATCCCCATACTATTACCGAGCCGCCTCCATGTTTAACAGTCGCTCTCAAATTTTCCTCTTTGAGCTCTTCATTTGGCTTACGCCAAACATTGACCTTACCATCGGAGGCAAAAAGGTTAAACTTGCTTTCATCGGTAAAGATGCATGTCTTCCAGAACTCAAAATCCTTTCCAATGTTCTCTTTTGCAAATGCAACCCTCTTTATTTTATTGCTCTTGCTTATGAACGGTTTTTTCCTGGCTACCCGTCCATGGTAATTGTGACTTCTTAAAATATTTCTTATCGTTTCTGGATACGCTTTTTTGTTGAGATGCCTTTCTGCCTCTTGAGCAAGTTTGGGAGCGCTCATTTTCGGATTGTCCTTGATTTTTCGAATGATCCAACGCTCATCCGCATCGTTACAAATCTTCCTTCCGCTCTTTTTTCTTGTTTTCAACCACTCTTTCTTCTTTGTAGCGCTTAAGGATGAATTGAATTGTGGAATGACTGCGGTTTACCAAATGCCCGATTTCTCTTAGGGTCTTACCATTCTTTGAATGCATAATAACGAGATCTCTCAAATCTACCGAAGTTTTTCGGAATAAAATTATAAGTGACAGTCTTAACTCTAATATTGCTTTACATTTTTTCCAAAATAATGGTTCCATAATAGTTGTTATATGACTTTGTTAAACAAAAATTACATGTACGAGTTTTACTTTGATACACTGTTTATGTATGTTTTTTAAGTGCTTACTTTGATTTTTAGCAAACGTCAACGAGGAAGTGCTGAAGCTGCTGGAATGATTGTTTATGATTTGTGAACTAGATTTTTTTTCTTTTTGTTGATTTATGTATAGGATATTGAATTACTAATATCTTTTCGTTCCTTTATGTTGTATGTATGTATGTACCTATCTGAAAAAAATGAATTATATTGTTTACTAAGAAAAATGCTTGTTTATTTTTTAATTTTTTATTTTAAGCAACACAAAATACTCTTTCAGCCTGGATATTTAGATTTTGTTGTTATTAAGGTATTCCTTCAATTTGTCTCGCATTACGAACGCAACTTGAGATGAGTTGTGTGATCCGAGTGACCTACATGTCGTCAGTGGTCCTACTTCCCTTCGCCAGAGACCTTCGGTAAGGACGTCATTTTCATCGTAACAATCGACAAAGTCTGGAGTTATGTGTGCTGAATCGTTTAGCTTGACACAATTATGCAACACTACACTGGCCTTAACGATTTTGTCTGCATTCGTAGACAACATATTTAATGTTGTACTCAAGATTCTCCACTTTGCGACCAATATTCCGAAGGCATTTTCAATAACTCTCCGAGCTCGAGAAAGCCTTTTAGTGAAATAATACTTCTCAACAGGGAATAATTTTCCAGGGTACGGACGCATCAAATATGGTTTCAGAGGAAAAGCTGAATCACCAACCATGTAATGGTTGCAGGTATAGTTGGAATTCGGAAGTCGTCTGGGAGATGGAAAGTTTATACCACCAGTTAAAACCTTTCTACCGAACGATGATTCTGCAAACACTCCGCCATCACTCTGACTTTCGTACGCACCAATGTCAACTGCGGTAAAAGTATAATTGGCGTCGCAAGTGGCCAGAAGTCCCTTATAATTGTAGTATTCGGAACCAGCTCCTGGCGGGCACTGAATATTGACGTGCTTACCATCAATAGCGCCAACGCAATTAGGTAAATTCCACAAAGTTCAAAGTTTGAAAGTCATGTGAAATTCGCCGCCAATCACTTTCAGTTGGTTGTGACAAGTAGAAGGGCATAAGGCAGGTCCAAAGAATATCGGCTGTTTCGTAAATGATGTTGGCAACTGTCGAATATCCCATACGAAACACCCACGCGAGGACTTGCTTTGGTACTCCTTGCGACAAATACCTTAAAAAAAAATTTGTAAAGCAAAGAACTAAACATTTTCCAACAACTTACAACAGAGTTAAGAAAAGTCGTGCACTTGATTCAATGGGTTTTCTCCAACACGTCTTCTGGAGATGTGGTTCAATGAGCGCACGGAGTACCTAGAAAGCTTGTGGAGACATCCTAGTAATTTTATAGAAGTGCTCCGGATCTTTGTCCTTCATTTGGTTAAAGTTCAGAGCAAAGAACCCTTCCTCATCACTCCGTAGATCCAGCTCCCGGACCCACCAACGTCTTTCAGTCTGCCTCTCTTCTTGCTCGATGAGCTGCATATATCCCCGATAAGCTGTATATGCCACATTTGCGATAAATTAATCTTTTTCAATTTCACTCATATTTGTTTCACGAAAAGCCAATCGAAAACAAACCACACTAAAACTACAGCCGACAATGCCAGAAATGTCATTTGAGAAACGTCATATGAGAAATGTCATTCAAAGCAAACTCAAAGTGGGTGTATCGTAACGTAGACGAAGCCGAAGCCAAAGCAAGTTTGTGTTTCGGCCGTAATACTTCACATCAAATTTGAAGCGAAAAGGCCGGCCCATCCGAAATGATATCCGAACAAACTATATTGGCGACGAAAAACAGAGATATCGATGATCTTAACCCAACCATTAAAAATGTTTCATTCCGGGACAGTTAATTGTCAAATCAGTTGACGCACAGTTATCACCCACTGCTCGGTGAATAACATATGGCAGCTATTATTTTCTTTTTGTGATTGGATATTTCAGTGCCTGAGCACAATTAGAAAATCGCTGGAGCTAAGAAAATAGCTGTAGTTGTACTGCATGCACGAATACAATGGTGTCACACCGAAATCAAACAAAAATCGGGAGTGCCATTTGGTTTTTTTTTTTTTTTTATTGAAATGTACTTGTACTTCAGCTACTTTCTTTGCTGCAGCTGCAACTACACATCTTAGCCATGCAATACGAATTACGTTCATTTAACTTCGACAGTGCCACGTACTAGTACTGCAGCTACACCATTGGCCCAGTCAATGTTGGCTGCCCGCGGTACTGTGGTGCGTTAATTTTATTGACAATAACAAACATAAATAAATAAAAATTAGTGAAACAAATACACAAGTTTAACAATTAAGGAAAAGCTAAAAACTTTAACTGAATCGAGGGAAACAAAAATAAGACTGAATCACTGAATTGTGTGCCAAATACAAATGTTCCCTCAGCACGCTCAATATAGTCTTTCGCGACGTGAATACAATTGAAAACAAATCAAGAAGCTGTGCATTATTTATTCGCAAGTGTGAAAGAATCGGGATGTGCAGTGCAGAGAGAAGCTCTTTTAAACTTCAGGAGCAGCTATTTCTGTCAACATTGTGTGTTTCAGTTTTTTGACATTTTCTCTCTTCTGATCGACTTAATTTATTTTGCTTCATTGTACGATATTTTGCTCGATCATTTTTTATTTAAAGCAAGTAATGATTTGGAATGGTTTAAGTAAAGCCGAAGAAATTTTTAAGTCCGAAACGAGATCATGAGTATTGAGCTACAATACCCGAACTGTAATGGCTGGAAAACGACAAAGCAACCCATTGCATCCGTAGCATATTACCACCAACAGTAAAGTAGACCGCACACTTCACGGAAACATTATCTCCAATGGTTCTACATGGAACGTATGAGCACTAGCAAAACAAATTGTATCCAGCCCAACCGATAGAATTGGACTTATGGGGTGAAGAGGATGGACGCTTATAAGCACTGTCCATGAATTCTTTGTTTTCTTTTGATTTTTGAGAAAGAAACGACATCTTCCTATTTGACCTAATTCAAAAAAGTCAAAGTGGCTTTTTTAAGGACTATATCATGAAAATTAATTCTGCCCCGAAAAAAAAACCTTAAATGTTCATGTATGCTAATGTTCTTAAGTGTATTCGAAATTTAACAAAAGTATTTCACAAATGTTATTTCCTGAAAAAGAGGATACACCACTCTATCTGATGGAAAGGGGGTTTCTAAAGAAAAGAAAAAACAAGGTAATAGACTTAGGCAAATACGAGAAATCTTGTTCTATTTTTGCTGAATAAGGGTAACATATACTTTGTACATACATAGATATAAAAATACTTGCATCACAAATGGAAGTAGGTAGTCAAACTTTAAAAGGATTTTTAAGGATTATATATATATATAAGATTTGAAGCCACATTGCATGTAATTCTAATTCTAAGAATTTCGGATGTGGAAACAATAAAAAAGATACATTCTTTCACTAACCAATTAGTTTAACTAAATTCCATTCAAAATTCATTGATTTCAAAGAAGCATAAGATTAAATGTAAATTCGAATCTTCAGTTTGATGGAGAACATTGCAAAGCTTAATTGAATTAAATTCCTATCCTGAAAGAAACAGACAAAAAGAATAAGCCAAAAAGGACAAAGCACCAGCAGGGCTGACTCTTGGCTCATTGAAAGGACGAAGAGGGAGGAAAATGGTACTAATTGACCTCCCGAAATAAAAAAATTTTGTTACCGTGGGTGGGTTTGTTTTACTGACTCGCGAGTCAAAAAGTAGTTACAGACTACAGAGTAGTTACATACGTACTAACTTTTATGATGATGCCGTGGCCTTAACAAATATATCCCGCCAGCCAGTCCAGTCCCTGCCAGAGTTGCCTCCAATTTAGATACTACGCATGCCAAGTTTGTTGAGGTCATCCTCCAGATAATCGCGCCACTTTAGGTGTGGTCTTTCAGGCTGGTACTTATTCACACTCTCCACATGTTGCAGCCATTTATAAAGCTGTATTTTTTACTTTTTGACTCGCTGTATAGCCTTTACAGATTGTCGCTGAATTTTCTCCCCCGTACTCCATTAATAAATATAGGACCGCATATCACCCGAAGAACTTTTCTTTCTAAGCACCCCAGCCGCTTTTTATCCGATTGTGTCAAGGACCAAGCTTCTGCTCCGTACAGCAGGACAGGGATGATAGAGTCTTCTATAGCGACTTTTTGATCCTTCAAGAGAGAGAGCTTTGCTATTTCGATGCCTACTAAGAAAGAAAAAAACGATTGGCAAGGGTGATTCTTCGTCTTATCTTTGCACTGATAATATTTTGAGATGTTATTTTGTAACCCCAATAGATAAAGTCCTTAAATACTTCAAAGTTATACCAGATTATACAGATGAGTGGTGTATTTTCGCCATCAAGTCATCTCGCGGTGCTTTGAACAGTTTGGCCGAGAGGCCATCCACTCCATGAGCCATGTTGGACTTTAGTTTAGATATCACTACCCACACTTCTTTATGGTGGGGTGGATGAAAGTTCTATTCATCACATTCCAAATAGAATAGAAAATACATTATTCTGTTTGGAAGCAATAAGTTGAATGTCTTCACCGTTCAACATTATACAGAAGTTGTCCTTATAACCAAATGTGCACCTATTACATTTCTTCGCTAGTCTCGGCATGCTTTAGCTCGGGCTTTGTACCCCTTGGACCAGGGCCGGATTAGCCACGTAGCAAGAGTAGCAAATGCTACGGGCACCGCTCATTTCGGGGCCCCGCACACCAAAGATTTCTGACCATAAAAAAGTATTTAGGTTAGATTGAAGTGTGAAAAAAATTTTCCAATCAATGTAGCCACGATTACTTCTAAGAAAATAGTTGCAACAAAATGTTCAACTATACATACATGTAATTTAAATTTTTATTCGCTGGTCATACCAAAAACTATGTTTTGCACCGCACTACAAGCAAGTTGGCAATACTGCAAAACTGTAAGCCACTGTTGTGCCGGTTTTTTACGCCTCGTTTTTTACCGGGTTTCTTACATGTAAAAAACTTGATGTAAGAAACTCAAAATTTCATGGTAAAAAATCATGTGATGTAAAAAATTTTAAAAAATTATAGAACCATAAGTACATAGTTAATTTTCCTCAATTTATTGTTTTTAAAAAATAAAATTGAATGCAATTCATTTATTTTTATATTGTTATGTTTTAAGAATAATGTTTGTACCCAGGTTTATTTTTTCGAACTTCAAATGTTATCTATAGTAAAATTAAACTGTGTCATTATTAACCATCAACATCACTGGTCCTCATTATCGTCGTCATCTAGCTCCAAAGAAAATGCTGCATTTCGTTTGCTGTTCAAAGTAAAATAAATGTGAATCAACTTCTTTGACCTTTCAAACGTCAGGTGATTTCGAAGTGTGTATTTGCGCCCAATTCGAAAAAAAAACTCTTTCAATTTGGGCCGATGAGGCAGGCATGTTGATTAACCTTAAGGCCAATTTCGAAAGGCAGCTGTATTCCATTTCTGCTGTGCTCCAAAATACTTCAGGTTTTTTATATCCTTCTCATAAAGCACTTCAAAAAGTCCGGTTCTATGCTTAAAACCCAGCCAGTCTTCAATGCCCTCTCCTGTTGGATTTCTTAGAAGAAAGTTATTGATAATTCCTATTTGACTACTTGTAAGGACTTCATTATCGAAAAAAGGGTGCAAATAATATGCAGTTAGAGCATACTCATTCAATGCCATATTCCGACGATGTTCCACTTTTGTCTGCATCTTAGCTCTAAATTTTTCAGGCACTTTCAAAGTCAACCATTTTTGTGCAGCATCTGCTAGAGATGCTGTTGGACTTTGACAGAAATTTATTAATGCACATACAGGATCCAACATTTCTTTTTCTTCTTTGATACTATCAACAAATTCGTCATCAAAAATTAATTTAGATACATTTCCTTTTACTTTTTTTGGTTGTCCGTCCGTTATTATTTGTTTCATATGCTGCAAATTATGCAAAAAATTTTCATATGAATCCCTGTGAGAGCACCATCGCGTTTGACAAGACAATTTTATTCTTCTACCTCCTTTTCTTATAATATAATTTTCAAAATCTGTGTTTTTGAACTCTTTTTGGATAAAATTAACATTTTCAGACAATTTTTGATTAATTATGTCTTTTGCGAGCAGGTTTCCGGTGTGACAACTGCAGGTGCTATGCCATAAGACATGTTTTACATTTTGACCCATTTTTGTCATAGAACTTGCGTTGTCGGACACAATGGCATATACTTTTGTCGCATAAAGTTCATTTGCTAAATCTATGGACTCATAAGCAATATTGCTAAGAACGTCTGCTGTTTCAGATTCACCGCTAAGATCCCAAGCGCTCATAAATGCCCGGTGCCCATTAGAATTATGAATCATACTTACAATAATTTTGGAATTGCTAGATGAATTTTTCCATCCATCAATAAGTAGCACAGAATCACAAAACTTAAATGAACGCGATTAATTTGAGCAGGCTTGGTAGGTTGCATCGAGAAGTTTCGTCGATAAAATTTTTCTGCTTGGAATGAGTGGCCCATACGAAGGCTTGAGTGCTTTTATCATTGTCCGAAAGTGAATTGATTCAACGGTATTCAATGAAATATTGCAACCATAAAAAAATTTTCCGATCACGGTATCCAACTCTTCCTTCTCTTGTTTGCTTATTTTGTCCACAAAATTTAAAATTGTGTTTTTTTCTCCATAGATTTTTTGGGGAACTTACTGCAGGATGGAACAACGAACGATTGGTATGTTGAGGGGGGCTTGGAAGAAGAATTCAATGATCTTGAAGATGAATAAGATATGGGGCACGGTGATGATGACGATGAGCAGGTTGAATTCGAATTATACTCCGTTGCTGTTGACAAAGAATCCGGAAGTCTAGGTTTGGCTCTTATTAATGAGTGATTAAAGCTCTCTGAACAATCGTTTATGTTGTCTGAAGTTTCAGAAACGTTTGTTTCAGGTTTAGAAGATACTGACATGTTAATCTTTGATTAAAAAGAAGTAGATCTTAAATAAGAGCCAATAGATTATAAATAGTACTTACCAAATCTAAATTATCATCCAAGGAAAATTGTTCTGCTTCTGATATATCGTAAATATATATGTCCATTCCCGTGATATCCACAATCTCAACTTCTCCAAGCTCAACAACATGAGCAGCTTCGTCAGAAAAATTCAAAGGCAGAGGCAAGCAACGTTGGCTGATAAGAAGTTTAGATTTATTCTACAGTATTATTATAGCAAATTACATATACAAAAATTACCGATGCCCGACCAGCCTGTTAACTGCGGTGTTTTGTAATGTTTGCTTACATATATTACAAAGCGCCATATGTTTTTTATTTGACTTGAAAAGCACAAAATTTAACTCTTCGAAGTTCGTTGTTTTTGGACGTGGCATTTTTATAATATTGTTAAGAAAGTGTTAACCTGATAAATTTTAGGTTAATGATTTTATTTATAAAAATTATAAACTGGGCGATGGTGTTCTCTAACCAAAGTCTTCACCACGAATGTCAAAATCTGTCAAAATAAATATTGTTTCTCGTTTTTTTTTACCGTTTTATACTTTTTCTACTTTTTTTACGTTTTATACATTTTTTACTCGTTATTTACCATTTTTTACGTTTTTTTACGTACAAAATGTAAAAAACTGTTTTATACACCAAATCGCCCATCACTGACTGTAACAGGGGAATTCACTAAATTTTTGTCGAGCTAATCGCAGTAACCCGACCAATTTGAAAAGGGTTATATCAAAGAATATAATTACCAAGAAATACAGCAGCATTAATATTCTTTGATTTCATTGAAAATTTATTTTATATTAGTTGGAAACGGGAATAATGATGATATTGTGAAATATAATCCTAGAATGTCTGCAATCGACTAGTGCTTCAATCGGATGATCAAAACCTTAACACTAGATACTCCCTTTATGAATCATTACGTGCATACGTTCGAGCAATGCGATCTACATTTTCAGATATTGAGGCGAAAGCCAAAGATCTAACTGGCTGTGAGGCATATCAGCAAGAAACTTCTGACGCAGATGATTTGGAGGACAGCCTGGGCGACGAATTAGTCCAGTTCGTTGCTAGTATTATTAGCAGCAAGAATCGTGAGGCTCTGACACTGCAAGTTTACAAGCTTGTTTTCCGAACGTTGAAATTGCTTATCCCATTTATTTGTCTCTCATGATCACCAACTGCAGCGGTGAACGATCTTTTTCAAAGTTAAAACGTGTTAAAAATGAGATGAGGAACACGATGAGCCAACAACGTCTGAATCACCTCACTTTAATGAACATTGAATATGATTTATTCCGAGAAGTTGATATTAACAATATTATTTATAATTTTGCTCAAATTAAATCAAGAAAAGTTTTTTTGTAACCGTTTTGTTTTATTTAATACCTTAAACTTGATAACCTAAAACAATCCAAGGGCCTCTTGATAGAATTTGCTACATGCCCCGCGCTGGCTTAATCCGGCACTGCCTTGGACGAATACTTTGCCCACTGGTAGAACTTTCGACTATTGCTAAAAATATTTTATCATCAACGGGCGCCGCCCGTTCCTATCGAGTAATGGTTGGCAAATGTGCTGGCGGTCTCTGGCGATTGCAGCTACATGATATCAAATTTTCTCACTCTTGAGTTTGGTCTCAATGCGGATTGTGACAATGCGTTTGCTTATGCCACAAAACTCTAGGACTTCTTCTCTTAGTTTTTATTTTATCACGAGACCGCAAAAAAATCCCCGCTGTCTTCTTGGCCCATCGATATCAGGTTTTATATTTTTTGTACATACCTTCACCACTTCTTTGCATTTCATGGACGGCTTTAATTCTACCTAAGGCTTCCGCTTCAGGCTTGCCAAAATTCATGAGCGAAAATTTTAATTTTAAAATTATTTTTCGCATAATACCGCTAGATTTAAAAAAATTATATCGCAAAAACTGCAAATTGCCTAAATCAATAAAATAAATACAGTAAAAAAAATTAATTTTATTTTTCATGTTTTTGGTTATTGAACATTTTTTTGTTTTGATCTGGAACAGGTAAAAGTTGATCTGGGGCATGATCTTGGCTATCATCTCCATTTAAGAACTGGTTAAAGTAGTCTCTCCAGATGGCTAACATCGCCTGCGTTTCTACTATGGTGTTACCATCCTGATCTTTGCAGGGCTCAAGGAGGCTTGTGAAACCTGATGTAAACTGTTTCACTCTTCTATAGAAGTTTTGCAACTCTTTTCTGCAAAAACATCTCTGTATCTCCTCGGGTTTCTCATCCTTCCTTCGCCCATCGTTCAGATTTCTATGTTCTAGGTATAGTATCTCTCTGGAGCCACGACTTGTATGACTCCGTTTTAGCTTTGTTTGCCTGAGCACATTCGGGATTGAACCTGGGGTTTCTGGTTGGAGGCTGTGAGGAACCCGACACCTCTGACACAGAGGCTTATGGCTTGTTGACATTGCTGCCATTGGTCTTCCGGGTTCATATCATCGGCCGAAGGATTTCTCGCAAGGTCAAGGTATACGCGGTCGTCATAGGCAGAAGCAGTCTCTTCCGATTGAAGACGTTCAACATTGAATTTCCTCGGCGCAGTTGGTGTTCGCCTAAGAGCTTCCATAGAGATCCGTACCCTAAGTTTTGCACTGGACTATGTACATAGTGGTTGGAGTCGATGTTTGCTCCTCGGAATGTACGAGGAGTGTCTTCCGTCAATCGCAACAAGTTCGATCCATCTGGAGATCGTAACGTATTCTTGTGGCCATCGTGTGCCACTTAGCACCATGTTTTTCCCCGCTGTAAAATCGATGAGCCTGAGTCCGTTATCGGAAGTGGTGTCGTTCAGACGATCGCTATACCAAAGATGCCCACCCTCCCAATTTTGGCTAATGTTTTACACTATTTGCAAAAACTTTAAGACCTTATCCCATGTTCCCGTCCACCTTGTTTATCTCATATTGCAGCAAATCAATATAATTTCTTTCAAATTTATAACTTGAAGATTCTTTACAAAAAAACTCTTTCCGAAGACATCCTTGTTTGAAAATTTTTCTGAGTTATGAACTCGCATGTGGGAGCGAGTATTAATAGATACAAGTTATGCACAAATATTTCTCACTGAATATACATAGGTTCATGACGCTATTTTAAGTTAATAGCGTTCTATAAATTCTACCCTTTATTCATACATTAAACAAAAATATATTTAAAAGCATTTTGATTTTACTATACGAAAGCAATACAAAAATTTCAAATTCAAGTTTAAAAGGTTAATTCGTGTCGTGTCTACAAAAAAGGTAAAAGCTTTTGATTTTCATATCAACTCGTGTGGAAAATTAAGAAAATTACTTCTAGTGTCCTTGACTATATTCATTCAAATAATCATCATTAGCCCAATTTCCTGTCAAGAATATCCTAATGATCCTATTTTCTACCGCTTACATCAATTATTATTTATGTTTCATGAAAAGAACAACATTGTTTCATAATGTACATATTTCAATCGGAAGAAGCAATACTTTTTCGCAACATTTGAAGTTCGTTAACTTGTTTCCGCTTCACGGAAGTTGTTAATTAAGGCCATTTTGGCATTTTATTTTACTTTCATCGGTGTGTGTGTCTGTGTTGGTAAGTCGATCTATGATAGGTTCTTTAATTTCCACTGATGTGTTAATGGATAAATAAACGCAAGGACGATAATTGCTTTTGTGGGATAACTTGTTTAAGATGAAATGGACGGTTTGTTGGTACATAAATATGATGAAAGAAATTGGAAAACGTTTTTAAAAGGGTCGCCGAAGTATAAAGTTCGAGGTCTTATTCACTGAGTCTTGGGCAATATTTGCTCAATGAAGATATACTAAAAAGAACATCCAAATGTTCTTGTCAGTTTTCAGTGAAAGCTCCTGCAGTAAAAGAGTAAATTGTTGTATAAAACCATGTACAATTATTTATGTATATGTACATCAGTATATATATGTCCACAGTCCAAATGAAGTTTCTTCTCATTTTAGCAGGAAACTGAATTCTTTTCAACAGAGTAGATACGGGTGTTGGTCAACCACTATAGTAAGTAAATTCTTAAATCTTTATAGGAAGTGATGGATCCTTCCTTTCGACATCCTTTTACAGTGAATGCAATTCTTTTTACAAGAGAATATCTATAGTGTTTGCCACTTCGTACATGAAAAGCCATAAATATACTCAAGCGCCGAATAGGAAACTATCCATCGATTCGTGTGTCTTCCTTTTCACTTTTGATTCTCATGCAGGATAATAAGTATCTTGAGGTTTATTCTGTCGAACAAATAATGCTCGTTTTTGTCCGACATAATAATTCAAATCGTTTGTATTGCAAACGTAATGTTCACAGCTGAGACGGACGTAGGAATTCATGTTCAAAGCATATTAGTTACAGAGGTGACGTTTATGAAAAATTAACTTTACTTCCAGACAAGACAAGAATTGGAGAATGATGTAAGGATCTTTTTGACTAAAAAAACACAACTTCTCAAGTCATCTGTGATTCACTCTAGTCAGCTGAGCGGGCTGACTTGTTTGACCACCAAAAACGTCGTGATGTCTCCCCTGTTTCAGGCTAACCAAATGCTGGTGGTATTTTCTTTCTCTGTTTTGATTTTCAGAAGCTGCTGTTGGTAGCAACACTTTAACTCATCCTGAAGGATCTGTCCGACGACTCCAAATTGGATACTCATTGCTTCCCTCAAAATAGTTGCCCTCCTCTGGCATTCGTATTTTTCTGTGAATGGACAAGCATGCACCACTTTCTGTTAGTGTCTTGTCTGTTGTCTCATAAGACACAGTTCTTTTTTTTGTATATGGTTTACTGCGATGTATCATGTAATATAAAACGTAGGCAACGGTTCACGAAAGCCTGTAATTGTTTTAGTTCAGGAACGACTCTATGCAGGAAGTGAATCAAGCAATAAAATTGCCCACGCGATTTAATCGCTTGATTTACTACTCCTCACTTCTCATCGTACTTCAAATACATCGGAAAGCTATCCGCTCGCTTTGTTTTACGACTCTTTTACTTTGGCATGGGATACCTCTAGTATCAAGAGATCTTAAAATAACATCGAGATTGAAGTGATCGAAGACAGACAAAACGGTGGTACCGCTCCATCTTTCTAGCTGATCTTCTATCGCCAGTAGGTTGCCGTATTTATCCAGTACTGAATAATTAATGTTAGTGCTATGTTGTCCCAAAAAGTTCTTATGCTTTTATGAAGCTCTTTTCCGTTCCTTCTTTTTGAAGCAGGTTCCGCTTTCTTCGAAAGTTTGCTCACCGTAGGTCGTCGTTATATCTCATTTATTTATTGGATGATCTAAATTTTTGGTTCCAATTTCCAATTTTTAAGAACTTTTTTTTTGATGATATTACAACAACAACAAAAATGTTTGTTGTTGTCATGGTTGATTTGATAGTTATCTTAATTGAGATAATTCCCTCTCTCACACCATACAAGCAATATTTTCCCTCTAACTTTGACCAGTGCCTTGGTCAAAGTCCGAACCTCATAATTTCGTTTCGGACTTTGACCGACCAGTTTAGTCAAAACTAGGTTTGACTAAAAACTCATCGGTCAAAGCCCGAAACTAAAGTATCCATCGGGCTTTGACCAACGCTGCTGGTCAATGTTGAGCATTGACTAGTCAATCCTAGGTTTGACTAGAGATAGGGCTTTGACCGTGACATAGGTACAGATGCTAACTGTTGCTTCAGTGTATAGGCTCATCCACTGCCAGGTTTCTATACCGTTGACTCCGCCTTAAAGGAGATTTCCTTTCATTTGATTATTCAGTAGCCTTGTGCGTAGGCCCACTCCCAACTTAGGCTTACGGGTACTACTTTGGGAAATTGGCTGTCTTCCTAGATTGAAACTCCTTCCATTTTCAACCAAATAACTACAAATAATCCGTATAGCTACCTGCCACGTTTCAACATTAATAACCATTATTTTTGCCAATGAATGATCGTCATCAATATCAAATGAGATTATTGACTTTTATTTCCTCAACAATTTCCATCTGAAGCGACCTTTTGCTGCGTGGAAAAATATCAAATCTTGACACATTTCATCGCTTTTTTCTCTCTCTAATTTTATTCAAATAACTGTCCTCCACGTGTCCTTGTTTTGTCAACTCCAAATGTCACCATCGCTATATAAAAATCTGATTTCTCACTTGTCACCCTTGTCCACGTTCAAATCGATTGTTGCTTCGTTCGGTAGGTACTCACTTCTCTAATGCATAAACTCATTCAACTGAATAATTTACGATTTTCCAGCCATTGTGTGTGTGTTTTTTTTTTTAGAATTATTTTTATTATTTATTTTACACCTTTGGATACCAACAACCACCTTTTCGATAACGTTGACTTCTTTATCCATCGCTCGGCATACCAAAGAAATATCTTCCTTAGCGATTTAATTTTGCAACATAAATCACTAAGGTGTCAGTCGACTTTGAATCTCTATACCCTCTTTCAAAAGCACCCCCGAAAAAACGAACAATGCCGCATATTCTAACGACATCACCCCAAATTCTATAATAATCCAACCAAGTGAAAACCAAAAAAGAACTTAAATTATTATCTAATGGTGCGGGGGAAAGCAAAAGCAAATCAAAAATCCATCGTGGAAGACCGACCGCGGCAAACGAAAGAACGTATTTTGAACTTCAACAAACAATTTTTAACACTAACTTTATTTGAATACAAAAAAAAGATACACCACCATACCTTGCCTTACCTAATATTTTGAACATTATGCCAAAACGGCTGTTAACGACGAGACAAAAACATCAAATAATTCGTTGCCGTGTGTCATCCTTATCCGGATGTCCTTTCTGATATATTCAAAGAATTGCCGTATCTGCCATTTTTAACAGCGTCGCCCTTATCATGAACTATACTGATGATGGGGGATTTCCTCAATGATTTCTATCCACAACAAAAAAAAGCTTTCCCATTTGTAAACTTGCCATCCACAGTACTGACAGATACATTCCACTCGTGCAAATTCACAAACTTCAAAACAATCCCTTATTTGTATATAATGTATCTACAAGAAGAACAGGGAATGCCATCCAACGAATCGTGCCGCTATATTTTGGATTGGGATTGGACCCAAACAATGATTGTGCCGTCCTCGACATGACAGTTTTCAATTAAACCTCCAACCGAACGGTGCTTTGGTGAAAAATTATCCGGTTTTTTCCAATTCCAAGTATTGAAAGATACGTAATTTAACCGCGTAGATGCATTTTGTATCTTTTATCACATTTTGAATATCTAGACGTGTTTTTCAACAATCTATTGTTTATTTCCAAGTAATTAAATGGTTTTTTTTTTTTAAATTTAAAATTCTTTGTGAATAACGGTTTCATAAAATTTTAATTTCTCGATTAAATCATACCGCGCAATCGAATTAATTGACGCAATATGAATTATTTTTCTTGTGCATTTTAATTAAACTTTCAAACGCTTAATAAAACAAAGTGAAATTTCATAATAAACAAATAATTAAAATAGCTTTTGAAAACTCTCCTTACATTCAAGTATACAAAATACATCTTGGGCTTGTGTTTTTGGCGTTGCAATATCTCGCTGTTTTAAACGGCGGCGTGGTGCAGTGGAGGCGCGGTGAACGTGGCGCGGCGAGGCGGTGTCCTTGTGGGGTTTCGAAGTTTTGCAAATTATAATTTCATTAAGAATTCGTTTGTTCGATGTGCCCTGACCTATTGAAGTACTGAATCAGCAAATACGCGAGAACATTTCGGTCTTTGGAATAAAAATATATTTTTTCTGTTTTCCCTGAATTGCTTGCAAATTGCATCAGAAGCAGCAAGAGAGATAAGATATTGTTCACGGTCTTATAGATTCATGGATAAATAAATTAAGTTCAATATAATTAAACAATAATTACAGTTGAACTAAAAAAAAAAAAAGACAAAATAAACACAACAAAATGAGAATGAGGTTTGTACAATAAATAAGATAAAGCACACACACTATCCCGCGAAAATGGTTCGTAAAGATATTTTGTGTATCTTAAACAAATAAGGACTTGACTAGTTGACTATAGAGTGGTGGATTGGAATTTTTGTCTGGTTTTTATCGTTTTCGCTATGAAAATGGAAATGGAAATGAAAATGAAAATGAAAACAATGATATCCAAAGGAACTAAAATATTATGTGGTCGGCTTACTGATATAAAATACTCCCCGGGGTGAACTTTGTGTGTCACCTTTTAACCTCCTTGTGGGAAAAGATAATATTTATATGTTGTTTATATTGTTTGAAGTTCATATCCGGTTAAAGAAGGCTTGTGCCTGGGCTCTGGGTTTAACATAATACAAAAATAAATATTTTGTACGTTGGTGTTTTTCATCTACTAAACATCTATACTTTTAAGGTTTCTGTAAAATTTAATTGTTGAAGCACCAAGTAGGTATGTAGCAAATTTATAAGAAAAAAAGGTTGTGCAATTACTTGAATTTTAGAAATTAAAGTAAGGATTCTCTTGTGGGTTGTTGGTTGTGTGTGTTTGTGGGTTTTGTTAGATACTTTTACTTTTACCACATCATAAAACTTTTTTGAATGCGAGAAAACATGTTTATGTTGTTTACAAGTTTTTCGCAAATGAAACAAACCGGAAAATCAATTTTATCACAAAAGGGATATTTTATGAATATATCTATAGATACGATATAATATTACGCTCATACGAGTATATGGTTAGAAAATGAATTCAATGTTCTGATGTTTTATATGAGGTACTTGAGAAATCCTATTCCACATGAAAAGGTTGCGGGTTCTTAATTTATATCCTAAAAATCGTAAACAAGAATCCTTTAACGTGTTTTTGTAATCAAACAGAAGATATGTTATGTTTGTGGTTTTTATTTCATTGGTTTTCTGCTTGAGTATCTTGTTTTGTATCTTTCGCTGTATCTAAACGTAGGTACTTGTGGTTTTTATTGGTTTATCGGTTAGTTCATCATATATCTTTAGGTTTTCTATTACTGGTGAATTCCAAATTGATTCTTGTTTTATTGACACATTGGCAGTGTTGGATTTGAACAAGATGGCAATCTTTTAGCAATTTTGCTTCGTTGTGAATTGAAGTGAAATTTCTTTTGGTTAATTAACATGCCTTTGTCTCTACAGAAAGACCTTTCCCTTCTTATTCCTATATTTCGAATGGGTAAGGGATTTCAATATGGTTGTTGCTGTAACTTCCTGAGAAGATTATTTCCTAATTACTCTTAATTAATTCAATTTATTAATGAGAGTATATAATTGAATTTATTACACAAATTATTCAAATTCCTTTTGAAGACCTTTGTATTTAACTTTTAAGTGCTTTTCTAAAACAGCAAAGACCAACTTTAGGAAATATTTCACAAATTTGTCCACTTCAACCTATGGAACGGCGTGTAACTAACTAAAGTTTGGAACTAGGATTGACGCCCCTTAGCTACTTCTTGGTAAGTCAGATTTTCTGTGAATCCGGCAATGGACATTGGCCTTTCTTGCTCTTAGAAGACTGCCATTTAACAGGTTTGAGTCGACTCGAAATACATTACTTTTTCGAGTTTTTTTTTTTTTTTAGTATTGATGATGTTAATGGTATACGAAAAGTATCTTTTTCAATATTAAAAAAAAAGAATTCATAAATGGGAATTTCTTAAAAACTTATGTGTAATATTTGTAGGAGAAAGTTTATTGAATAAGCTTTGTTTGAACACACACAAAGCTTCCACGTGTAATCATTTCTTGGAATGGATTAATAAGCGTTTTAATTAAAAATGAACAGTTGTATAATATTAGGTGATTTGGTTGATGTTTGAAGAGTGTATTCATTACTCCTTCCTAGACTCTCCTTTAAAGCCAACCCCACACGTTTTAGGAAAATTCAAGTCCGGTGTGCATGATTGTCGTGCCAGGAGGACTTCAGTGTGGCTCTAAAAAAACCTTTCCTTGTCCACCGAATACTTCAAAAAAACTGTGAAAATCTCTTCCCAGTGATGGCTGTCATGTTGGAGTTTTAAAAATCAAGTCGCTGGCATAAGTGTAGCTCTGTTTATTGCTGTCTTATAAAGTTTGCTTGCTTTATCAAGCGATAAGTACTTGACCTAATTACTAGCCCTTACTCTAGTCTCTGCCTAGATTTTACTTATAGAAAATTCTTCAATTTTAAGCTGCTCTCAGTATCCTTGTCCATCCTCACTTGTTATTGCTTTGCTTTGGTTTTCCTTTAATAACTTTAAATAACTGTTGATCTTCACCCAATCTTATCGGATAGATTTGCCTACTGGAAATACGCTATTCCCTACTTCAATAATGAATTTCTTTCTTGTTGTTTCTGGGAAGCTTTGCCTTGAACAAAGTTCTTCCTTAATTCTCTAAGTGATTTCCCCCGAAAGCAAGTGAGATGGAATGTAAGTTTTTTGTAAAGAACACTTTGTCTACCAATTGGCTACAAGTTTGGAATTTTTGGACAGTAAGGCAGTCTTGACCAAGTTCAAAGTGATTACATGGTTGGAGAAAATGTTTCAAAGATCTTGATCCTCCAGATCATGGTATTCCTTTTCTTCTTTCATGACTATGTGATTGACAAATTAACAGCATTTTCGTCATGAAAGTTGGTATGGTCGTTGATAAGAAAATGACTTTTATTGGAATGATATTATGTTTGTCCAATTTGCTTGAATAAAATTCTTTTTGGAATTTCAAAAATATCAAAAGCTGTTGTTCGATTATTTTCCCAAGTACAGAAACAGAAGATTTTGTTCCGTTAATAAACTGTACATTCCTTTAAAGCAAATATTACAATAATTATAAAAGTACGTTACCTTGCCCTTGCAGCATGAAGAATCCTTTGAAAGTGTCTTTTCCATATATGTTTTAAATGGCCTACCATTTGCAGAACTGCTTCCAGTTTAGAGAAGTTTGAAAGTTCATCACATAATTAGGAAATCGGAAAGAATCTGTTCGTTTCGCTCTTTTATATTAGGAAGGCTTCAAACAAAGCTATACGAGACGCCTTTTTTCTATCTATCAGTTTTCAAGATAATTGAATTTACAGATCTAACAACTACATGACTCAAAGCCATTTATATATCGTCCAATAAACGTGCATTACAACTATTTTAATGGGTGCAAAGCACGTGCGGCTCTTATTTGTATCTATTATTTCGCCAGGAGTTGTTAAGTTCGTGTTAAGAACTAGTAAAATAAAACGAATGCAGCAAATTAATGTTCATCTTACAGTTTCACACAAAAGTGGAGGAAATAATATAGAATGACTATTGTATGAAGTGTGTTCTTGGTTCTTCTGGATAATGTCCTTTGTTCAACTGTTCCACAAGCTCCGCTCCTTTGTTGGTTGAATAAGAATAACTTCTTACATTGGTAAACGATTTGAATGGCAATGGCTCTTCATTGGAGGGAATTTAATTAATGTCATCTACATATTAGAATTGGTCAAAGTTTAAACTCTTTCTATGTTTATCATCGATATGGACTTATCTGCTGTGTATTCCTTACTGTCTTTGAAAGATCCCTTGTCAACCAGACGGAAGTGTTGCCAAGGCTGTAGCTTTCATATCTGGTTCAACCAAATTATTTTTATAATATCCTTTTCTATAGAATGGTAATGGAATATCGTATTTGGTGTCGAATTTGTATTTGTAATATAGAAAAATAATACCGGTAGGTATAGAAAAGTATGTATGTATGTGTAAATATATTCTGACTCAGAATCAAGAGCCTAGTTGATTTAACGATGTCCGTCCGTACGTAAAAAATTTGTTATTACCAATAAACGGAGAAGTTTGTTTTTGTGGACTTTTTTTGAAGTTAATTCAATTTACAAAATTTTGCGACCTTTAGTCCAAATGCGTTTCGCCCAGGTACAACAGTTGGGCTCATCAGTTAGATGCTGATGTACCCTTCTAAGACAAATAAACGGTACTTATAATAAATCCACAAGCCCAAATTTTTGCGTCTGTTAGTCGAAATGACGCTTGTGTATGAGAAGAAATGTTTGATTTTCGAGTGTGGCTTACGCCCACTTTTCATGCAACAACGAAAAACATTGTTTTTAAAATTTAAGGTAGCAGTATTCAATTTTAATAATTTTTTTTTTATTCGTTACATAAAAAATATATCTCAACATTTTTGTGTGTAAATATTTTCAATACACCCACTTTTGAGGGCATGATTTTTTTTTAAATACTTCTATTCGGCTAAGATCGTTTAAAAACTACTCGATTCGGCTGTAGTTTTAAACGCAGCCGTGCTTCAAATTTGTTCCACAAATTTTTAGAACACGCAAATTTGTCAGGGGTGTTTTCGTTTAAAGTCGTAATATACATTAGTGTTTAAATGTTTTCTAACTACCGGCCACAGTTGAAGTAAGAAGGTGAACATTTCGGTTTGTATTCCTTGATTACGTAGCAGGTTGTGGTCCAAGAATTGTTGAATACACCCATAATCGCTATTTCCATTCAAAATCTATTTTTTTAAAATCCAAGTTATGTCCTGTTTTGTTCAAATCGAGCTATAAGCCTACAATTGAATGTCTCTTATCTCATAGTAATTACCTTTGCTATACAAATTTTCAACTTTGGGAGTGGCACACGCCTATTTTTATTGCGTAGCTCTCGCTTATGTTTTACATGTACTGCATCTTGTAGTAAAATGATACGATATGATGACTTATTCTTCGAGGATAAGTCTTGTCTAGATTAAGTTCAGCAAAAAAAAAAAAAAAAAAAAAAAAAAAAAAAAAAAAAAAAACAAGGCCTTACCGTCACTGTAGGCTCAGAATTTGCTGTGATGAATCTCTTTGCTTTTAACGAATCGTTCTTACGACATACTGGCATTCTTGTTAATAGTTTTTTTTTGGTTTTATTATTTTCTACATTTTACCTACAAGTTCGGTTAATACGCGTGACTTATAAGGTATAGTGACCAGCTGCGACTGCTGCCTCCATACGTTGAATTCTGGTTTCTTTTTTAGAGGTATAATTGTGGTGCAACTACAATATGTTATCAAAGATTACCCCATTTGTGATATAAGCTTAAATAAACCTTTTTGAGAAACATGGCATTGTTTTAATCTTTGGATTATCTAAAGTTTAGGTGGTGTTAGGTTAGAAATGGTGGATGAATCAGACACCTCATTACCTCACTTGAATTTCTATCTATTCATCGCATCATGCTCCCCAGGATAAGGTAGGAAATATAAGGAAGCGTCAAGAGAAGGAAATAATGGGAATTCGCCCAGCTCGTTGAAGAATTATATGCTGATGCCCATTCTGCTCATAGTTTTTCTGAGTTCGTTCTGCTAGCTCGGTTTTTTTTTTTTTGGGATAGCTAGAGCTAAATGGTCTAAATTATAACACACGTTACTATCCAGTACATGCTTAGTGTTTAAGATTTGTCAAACAGGCAAAGACCTTACTACAGGTGTAGATTGCAATAAATGATGTAGCTTTGACACCGCCCAGATTTATCCAAAGTATATGAGGCAGATCCCACCCTGTAGAGTTACACCCATTTCTGCATTTACGTGTCTGCTTTAAAGCATGAAGTCAATCAAATTTTTCATTTTTGATTGAGTCTAGGGCCCCCACCCCCTTTATAAAGCCCCCACCCCCTTTATAAAGCAAAACTACCAAGGTGATTTTCTTCCACTGCACTAAGTTTTTAATCATGACGAACATTTGTGGGAATGCAGTCATAACATATTTGCCCCTTATCGTACAAAGACACCTAGATCCGGACCTGAACAGTATTCAAATAGTATGTTATGAGAGAAGACAATTTTTATAATGCAAGCAACTTAAATAGAATTGTTTTAAGAAAGTTTTCTATTCTTTGAGCTCAAAGGCGGCACATAATTATATTTTAAGACAAAAAGTTTTTTGTTTGGGCATAGCATACAGCATTGTCTATGACTTGAGGCTAATGGCTTTCTCTGACATAGTCACAAAAAAAAAATGCCTGAAATGAAAGTGATGTTTTTTTATTTCCTAGGAGCTCATCCACAACATCCTGCAGTGATAAAGGTTTATAAATACAAAGTTATTTAAATTTTTCCTCAACGTAAAAATATATTTTAGTTTATTTAAATTGTAAACACGAAATGCTTACTCAGATTAAAAGCTGTTAACCCTTTTCAACAAAAAAAAAAAAAACAGAAGGCCGCCTCACAAATCAATAAGGGTTATGACAATGACAATGCAAACAACAAAAATGTCTCCAAAAGTTGTATCCTTACGAGTGGCTGTGTACAATAGGCTTTCCTTTCTTTTGATTACACAATACAAAACATCCTTTTTCCTTCAGGGCTGCGCTGCATAGAGAAAGTGAGAGAAAATTGCTTATTACTGCCAGGACCAATTTTTGTGACACAGTCATTTTTAACCTTGCTGGATGTTAACCCTAATTTAAATTTCATCATATTTTATTTGTTTATATCTTTTTCTTTGCTTTACAACAATTGATAAGTTGGGAAATTCAGAGTAAGGCCATAAATTGGCATTCAAAAAAAAATTCCAAGGATTTAATAGGTTATACTGCATTTGTAGCTGATAAATCCAACAAAAGCAAGGCTTAATCTTTTAAATATATGAACGAAGATGATATTTCAAAATATTTAACTATTAAATTATACAAAGATAGCACATAAGACCCTTGTCTTACTATCAAGATCTTCTATGTTGTACCTTACCATTTTGCATGCTAATTTAATTTTGCTTGCTCATCTGTTGGATGAAGGTAAAAGTTATCTTTATCCTTGAAAGGCTCTATCTTTAGGTTGAACTACTCGTACATAATAAAAATCGAATCTATTTGTAGAGGTATCTAAGTAATTGAAGACATGAATTTAATGTTCTACCTCAATTTTAATGCAAGCTTTACAGCGTAAGAAGTGTTCTTTGAATATGAAGATAAATTGGAATTTTTAAATAATAAGGTTTTTCGACTAAGATGCCTTTTTAGCTCAAGGAAACAATGATATAGAAAGACCTGCGACCGACAAACAGGTTTGAAAGACTAAATGTTTGCATGAACGTATGAAATTTAGAAGCAAAATAGAAGATGGTTTCTAATAGGGATGGGGGGAAGATGTGTGTCATTTCAGATGTCATCAATTTGTTAGCGAATTTTTCACTTGAACTGCATCTGGAAACGAGGTGACAAATCCTCCTTCAAGACAGGAGTGATGGAAACCCCTATAGGCCTTATTCCTCTCTTTAAAGCTGTCGATGGAAATATATTTCATATCAACGACATTTTTTTACAAATATGGATCCGTCCGAAAGTGGCCACTGCATAATAACGACTTCCTGGGTTCAATTTTTCCATGAATATGTCCCGATAATAGAGCGCACGGGTACATTGCGCCATCAGTTTTGTATCCAAGCTGTTGGCACCGCGTTTTGTTCTGTGGGTGCTTTTACAATTATTGATGCAACTTTTGTGGATGGTCCATGATCCGTCAATTTTAATTGTCCTGGCGTCGTACCTGTCCCATTGTAAATATTTGATTATAATTCACACTGGCTAAACCACTGCCCAAACTTTTCCACATGTTCTATCAAACGCCATCGCAATGTTTCCCGTTTCTCCTCAAATTTATCGGAACTGTATGAATGATAAATTGATTCCACCAGAACAAAATGTCTTACGTAATGTTTATTAAAGAGACTCCTTTTGTTGGCCCTTTTTAGAAATTCGGTTAATGTGGAATACTTTTTGCCTTCCAATTGCTATAAAAAAACATTCGACAATAGCACGGAAAACTTGGTTAAAATCCCACTTTTAAACACTCACATTTGCTGTCGAATACCAGTAACGAAAACATATAATAAATTAAATATAATGTCATGTTGAATTATTGTATAACGCTTTGTAGAATCAGGAAGAAGGAAGTACGTATGGTATGAACATATATATACATACACATGTTGTTAAAAATATTTTTCAATTTTAAGGACGAGATAGAAAAAAAAATTTAAACTAACACCTCAAAATCTATAAGAAAACCAATTTCCGAAAAACTCCCGGAAAACTTTCGAGATACCATCTTTTTTGAGCACCCAATGAATTGAAATTTATGGCTAACTAATTATTTTGTTCTGCTGCCATCACACAAATAGGTTAACGGACGTCATTATTTGTCATATTTGATGAACATTAATCCTGTTCTTCTAGCTTTTTGGTAAGATTATATTTTTCCAAATGTCTTCTAACGTTCCAACTGGAAATTTTTTAGGGAATCATTTTGAAATCTCTTCTGCTTTCCTTGGTTTAATGGACGTTGCTATCATTTTTTTTTATTGATTAAAAAAAAAGTTAAAACTATGGACAAGTATAAAACGCTTCAAAAAAGACAATCGCTGAATCATTATCAATAAACCTCTTACAAAATGGACGAATACTTCGTTTGTCCTTGTTTACTGCTCCTTGATAAATATTTTTTCCACGAACTTTACAACGCAATTGTTGTATGCTTTTCAAATAGCTTTGGATGAAAATTGTTAATTTATTTGGTGAGAATATAACGACAAGGCAAGATAATAATTGGTAGTAGTAAAGTCCCTTCGCAAAGAGGGTTCTTTTTTTTTAGGAGGAATTTTGTTGTAAAATTTTATTCAGTTTACTGATGGGATAGCTATAAAATAATATCCTTGGGGCAAATGTGAAGCACTTTGAAAACGATTTAGCAAAATTGAGAATATAGCGGAAGAATCTTTAACTTCGGATATTTATTTTTCGTTGAATTCATTTTATAAAATTGAAATAAATAAGATCCAAGGACATCTTGAGTTCGCTATAAAAATCCATACAACATTAAAATACAATCTCAATCACCTTAAACCTACCACCGAAATATTCAACGAAACGAAATAATATCGGAAAGTATTTGGTCTTTCAGCCGAAATTGACGACCAAATTATAGGGCGAAGCATTCAATAATGTGCATCTGTATATTTTCATTTTTCTGATGGCACTGTCATTTTTTTACTTAAAAGAAAATTTAAGAAAATAGGTATAAAATGAATTCGATGACTGAATGATATTTCAAATAAATGAGTTTTCACTTTTATATTTCATCCACAATTGGCGCTTCCATCGATTTTGTCTCTAAAGTTAATATTTTATATACAGTAACTCCAATGCGTACCCTTATTCGATGAAGTATTTAAGGAAAAGTAAGATTAAGAAGAGGATTGCTTTCGTTTTAAGACTTTATGTGAAATCTTTTCTCCCTGCTCTTGACAAGAACATTTTACTCTAGCAACCAAATACTTTAATTTCACCCAGCAAGCTACCCCAGCTGTGTCCCAGAAACCAGACTTGAAATTCTGGGACCCAGCTTCTTTCAAAAGAGTTGAGCTTAAAACTTTGTTTTTTAAACTCGATTTTTACCTTGAAGATACCATTTAAACCACTGCTTTGCAATAATGTCAAAAGGCTTCCACTTTAAAGAGCCTAAGAATCCAGTTCCACTTTTTCTACATCATTGAGTATTCCATAGCTTAAAAGAAAGTTAAACTGTGTTACCTCCTTGATTGTTTTATGAATGACTAACAAAAACCAGTTGTTGTTGGTTGCACCAGCCAGCCGTTTGCCAATTTTTTCGAAGCGAGTGACAATTATTTGGTTAAGGGCTCTAGTCGCGATAGCCATTAAAAATGAACACAGTCGAAGAGGCTTAAGTTGTGAAATAGGTACTATTGGATATGAAGTCTCCCATCTTTACCTACCGGTGGTATTCATAACACCATTAATCGGAAGTTAGAACAAAATCGGTGAGAGAACATCACCCTTTCGCACATCAAATGCATAGGAGTGCTGTCCATTGTACAAAATTTAACACTATAACAACCATCCTTCCTTCAAACATAAGAAACTACACAAAATCCTAAAATAATATTATATTTATATGTTTTGAATTGTATAACTCTAATCTATTTATAAAAATATCTGAAGTCACTAATTTTAAAAGTTATAATCAGCACATTTTGTTCTCTCATACTAAATCTGAAAAGTGTTATTTAAATCACTACGAAACACAGTTTTTTGAATGTAAAATGCTGCTGAAATTAAGTATAAAACGGCGAACGAAATGTGAAATTGTTGCAGTCTGTTGAATAAAGCGAACCTGTTATCATACAACGAAGAGTTGGAGAAACAAATCTTTTATTGATTTCGACAAATCGCTCTTCCTACCGTCGTTGTTGTAGACAGCCTGAACACTTGTTTGGTCGCCTGGCTCTTCCTCCTCCGCCATTCTTTCTTTAGAATTTGTTCATTCGCAGGCAATAGACAAGTTGAACGTCATAGACGGTCACCCGGTCACTGGCTTTGCCCTTCAAAGTTGAAAGGGAGATTTTGACAAACTACCTGGAGCTTCTACTAAACACCCCACGCAGCAAGCAGAACATAAATGCTTTAACACCTTGCAATTTTGTAAGGGATGACATCAAGATTATCCCGATCACAATCTATTTCGAAATCGCGAACGTGAGGTAGAGCAGTGTGATTGGTAAATTGCCGATTATTTGGACATATGTTATACCACTACGAAACAAACACATCATGGTGCCTCTTGCGCAAACTGAATCCTGATAGAATCGGCCCTATGGCATTGATATGTTTCCCATGATGAATGATGATTTGCCCTTTCGGAACGTTGCTGAGCTCTGAGTTGATTCTTCCTGCAAAAACGTTATATTGTATATTGAGACGATTTTACGCCGATCGAAAGATCAATATTGATAGATCTTAAAATCGTATTTGGATACTATAAAGCACTTTTTATTTGTTTCACTCGGCGAAAACTCACTCTGAAACCAATAAAGAAATCAAAACAGCTTCTGCTCAATTTTGATGCAGTTTCTGTTTGCATGCATCAGTTAGACCAGTTTTTCAAATGCCAAACTGGCTTGTGCATCCGGATTCGAGATGTTAAGTGATTTTAGGTTCTACTTAGTATGATATCACTTAGTATGACTACTGTGTCTTAATAGACAATCTCCAAAATATAATATGTGGAAGTTTGTATTTGTACTTCCTGAGTGTGTAAATTGTGACTTTAAATCAAGAAACAAAATTCTCTTTTCAGAACATTATCAGATAAGTTCTCTTCGTACCAAAGGAACGATTTCAGAAGAACTCCAGATATTTCTGAAAGCTTTTTCTCATCAATGGAATTTTAATTTCTAATCATTTTAATTTCTTAATTAAGAAAATCTAAAACATTTACTGGCAACAAAAGGTGCAAAATTCTTGTGTGTTTCAATATTGCAGGTAAATATCTCTTAAAAACCTTAAACCAATATAACAATACTTTTTAGCTACTTAACTCATCACGTGTACCCAAAAGAATCTTTTACCTCTCAAATCAAAAGCAATTTATCTTTTTTCAAGATAAAATAAAGATTTATTATAAACAATCAGTTATGCCTTTGACTTGGTTATTTCCTTTTTATTTTGACCTTCCATCGCATTATTTTACGACCTTTCTGCCTATATTCTTCCCCTTTCTCCAACAGCACTTTGTCAGGTTTTTAACGCAAACAAACAAAAAAGATATCTTTATTCTTCCATTTAATTGTGTAATCAAAATCAATACCGAAAATAATAGAACAATCATTTGGAAAGACTTCATGGTTTCCAAATGGATATCTTTTCAGTCGATTTCCCTTGAGCACATAAATCCGGCCCAAGTCGTAGTCGTAGTTGTACTACTAGATTTTTGATCTCTCCTTTAAACGAATAAAATTTAATCATCTCCTATCCAGTGAAGCATAATCTTGATTGAAAACACACACGTAAGTTTTCGAGCCAAATAGCCAAAAACTCAATTTCCGATTTCCATTACTGAAATTAGTTCAATAAACGATTCCAGTGAAATGTTAAAACAATGATACATATCCCAGTATAAATGCCTATAATCTCCCATGTTGTATCTAAATGTATTTATGAGTACATAATGTATAGTATGTGTGTGTATGTGTTCACCAAAGAAAGCTTATCGAATTCATATAATATTGAGGATTTTCTGAAACAACCACCGGAAAGGCCAATCTGCAAATTATAGACCATAAAACTCATGAAAATTGACTTTAACTGAATATTTTATTTTATATATTAAGGACACGAAAATATATCCTTCTAGACATTTTGTTTTTATTTGTTTAAAGACGTATAAAGAAGCAAAAATATCATTGAACAAAAAGAATGTTTTTACGATCCAAGAGAGTTGTTAAAATTTCAAATATTTATGTGTGTTGAAAAGACATTTTGAATTTTATTGAGCAAAAAAAAAAGAGCTATCAAGATTGAGAACCCATGTTTGACTTTTGAATCGACTTGCAATAACCAAGAACTGTTCGATAAATGTATTAACGACAGATGGCCATTCTGTTGATATTGAAACAACGAACATTTAATAGCATAGTATTACCCTTTAATTTTTTTTGTAATTATTATCCATAAACAGCGAAATTAACTAAAAAATCAAAATAGCAAGTATACGCCATACACTTCATGTTGAAATAGAATCAAACATCAAAGCATATTGTTCCGGCATTGAAATTTAAATTAGTTAATCTTAAAAACAGAAGCAAGTTACACCAGCTTTTATCATATAAAATGCAGAAGACAAATCTTAGCTTTACACATTTGGACTTCTTTAAAAAAAAAAATCTTTTCATTAAAAAATTGAAGTGACGAAGTAAAAAAGGAACTTTTTTCTCTTTTCAAAGATGAAAACTTTGTCCCTCCTTTCTAAACGTAAAACTTTGTCGCTGTCCTTAACGAAATTTTTGCGACTTCATCTTCTTCTTGCCAGCGTCTAAGCAGGGAAATAGGCTAATAGGGTGCTGTGATTGTTTAATTAAAATTTAAAACATAATTGACGCTTTCGAAAGCGATATTGAGCTGAATATTTAAACTGGCATATGACGCTTAGTTCTTTGGCAACATGCATTTGCAAATAAAATTTAAGTTATGGTTTGAACAGTTTAAATGTGTACTCAAAGCGTATTAGCGCCGAATTGGCACTACGACGCTTTACTAATACTTTAGCGTCATTGTGCCAAATTTAAAAACTTGGCCCAATTTTACTTTCAAAATCGTCTTATTGGTGTTTTCCTAAAACTTAACAAAGGCATTCAGAACGTACACAACGTATTAAACACAAAATTTAAATGAACCAAACATTATATAAATAGTATTAAATTCAATAAAAACAAAATGCAATAAAATGCACGACTTGGTCGCACGTACTTGCTCTGTGGGTGCAATAGTACGATGAAAACAAAGTTTTCGAGCAATATTTAAGCTCCTGTTTGAATAAATTGGGAACATGACCAAATAAAAAAGTTTTACTAAAACTGGAAAACCCGATTTACGGAAGTTTACGTTAAGAAACCTTTAGTTTATCAAATTTAGATGTCATCTTTTGGGTGCTATAAATGATATAAATTTCTGCTTATGACCAAATTAATAAAATTTTGAAACAAATTTCCGTTATTATCATTTGTAGCCAAAAACTTAAATTCAATTTTCCTCAAAACATTCTATGTATATTGCATACAAAGTTAAATAAAAATCAGCAGAATCTTTTTTGAGTAAATTAAAAAAAACTACATAATTTGGCCAAAACCCAGTGGCATTTTGTATGGGAGCCACCATTTAAAAAACAATGACTGACAAAAATGCAATGCCATCTGATAGAGATTTGTAAGGAACTATACCAAACTAAGTTTGTTTGAATGCGATACAATCGTTGACAAATTATGGCCATTTGAAAAAAAAGACGTTAAGACCAGATCTCCGTTATTAGCAGTTTTTGCTAAAAACCAAAAACGCAGTTCTCTAAAAAACACTAAAAGAATATAACACACAAAGTTTCAAAATCGTTGGAGTTATTTTTAAGCAAACTAGAAAAAAATAAAAAAAGTTGGCTAAAACTCAACGGCTCGTTGTATGGGAGCTACCATTTAGAAAGGTTTCACTGAAAAATGTACAAAACCATCCTCTAGAACACTATAAGGAACGATGCCAAACGAAGTTTGAGTCAATTCAATCAAGCCGTTGCGAACTTATGGCCGTTTGAAAAAAAGCCGTTTAAACCTTATTTTCGTAAAATAAATTTAAATTTAACACTTAAAAGTTTGAACCGAATTTGTGGTCTAGTTATTAATTCAAAATTAAAGAATATTCCTTTATTGACCACAAAATTATTTATTTATTAAAAAGACCAAAAATAACTTTTTACAAAATTTAATTTTTATTCGTCAAAATTTAATAAAATATCGAATGCATTTCGGGCAGACAAGCTGCTCATCTTCAGCGTTTTACACGATACTAACAAAAAAGATAAATATAAGAACCAAAGAAAGTTAAAACAATAAAAAGGAAACAACAAGAAAACATTTAAAGGGTGAGAGAAAACAAAGGAGACACAATATTGCCGCTATCGGTGTTCATGCAATTTGATGTTTTTTGGATGAACAGTGATTCATAGGCATCTAATTTTCTTTCATTGTGCACATTCTTTAAAAGGCGAACACTTTGATCAAAGCTCCCGATGTTGTGTGGAGGGTTGTTGTTTTTGCACTCTGCATATACGTGGGCGGCTACTGCTGATCGATTAAGTTGTTTGTGTTTGACACAGCTGATATGTTCTTTGAAACGAGTTTCAATCCCACGTCGCGTCTGGCCTACATACTTAGCTGGACAGTCTTGGCAGCTGATTTCGTATATGCCACTCTTCAAAGCTTTTTCCGTCTCATCTTTGGTTGAACCCAGAATGTGTTTTAATTTTCCAGTGTTGTTGTAAACTATTTGTATGTTCTCTTTTTCCATTGTCTTACGTAGTTGGTTGGTGATAGCTGGGTTGTAAGAGAAGGAAACTCGATGTGTGTTGTTAGTTTTGTCCATTTCTTTCTGTTTAAACAAAGTGGTACTCTCATCTCGTTTGATTTTATTTGATTGCTTTTTGACAATATTCTCTACCACTGACTTTTCAAACCCATTTACGTCAGCAAGGTGTACAATATGGTCAAATTCTTTTTTGAAACTTGCAAGGGATAAGGGGAGTTTGCATAAACGATGAGCCATGGAATGGAAGGCTGCTATTTTATGTTGGTGTGAGCAAAATGAATCAATTGTGATGTAACGATCGGTGGATGTGTTTTTTCTATATATTTCAAATTCAAGTTTGTTGTTGACCTTTTTGCATAGTACATCAAGAAAAGGAATTTTCGTTACGACCATTTAAGCCAAAAACAAAAAACGCTATTTCGTTAGAAATATCTTAGGTAAGTTAAATTCTAAGTTTAATCAAAATCGCTAGAGCCGTTTTTGAGCAAATCCAAAAGAAAAAAAACCGTTATATGAAAGGTACCAGTTTGAACCGGGCTAATAGGGTTTTTACACCGAGCTGAAAACGCGGTTTTCGTTGAAAACCCCCAAAACCTGAACGAAAACACAAGTTTTACCATACATTTTTGCTAAAAACAAGTTTTCGAAAACATCTAGTTTTACATAAAACCTGTCGAAAACTTGTTGGAATACAAAGCAAACACACCTAAGTTTGTTGTGATTCTTTTAGAACACACCTAAGTTTGTTGTGGTTCTTTCCAAACTACCGCGTAAACGTCAAAAAAAAAATCAATCATAGCAGCCGAAAATATTTTCATTTCAAAATTTGATATAGTCAGTTGTAAAAATGAAGTGAAATGTCAAACGAAAACTTGAAAAGTCCGGTGTGAATGATTTTCATGTTTTCGTAAACTTTTAGCTGAAAACCGGGTTTTCGGCTCGGTGTGAAAACCCTATTAGGTTATTACTTAAACTTTATGTATATTAATATGATAATGTGAGGAAAGGTTATTTATTAATAAAATCTTTTATTGCTGTGGGTTAAATTGAGAGAAGGGGGGCCTGATTACTGTGTGACACCGTTTACCATAACGCGTTACGTAACAAGGCGGTTTACCCTCCCATAAGAAGTTATCACTTCAAAATCTCATTTTTCTTAAAAATGTCTACAACAATTTTAAATAAATTTTTCCGAATAGTGGTTTTTGAAATCCAATTTTATCGTTTGCCAATCGGTGGATTTTGGTGAAATTTTGATTGGCAATCTCCTTTATAATTTCAAAATCGAAAATTAAAACCACTGAAAAATCTCTATTTTGTTGCTGCCAATTGGTAAATGAAACTCAATTGGAATGTGATTCTTTTTTTCAGTTTTAGACAGTGAAGATAGAATCGAAATTGTGAATAGGATCAGGTTCAAAATACAAGTGTTATTGAAAGTGAACATTCATGTTGATACATACGCATAAATCAAAGAATTAAAAAAAAAAAAATTGGTGGTTTGTTAATAGGTGGGTTAGTATTTTGTTCAGAGTGAGAGCAGTTACATAATAGGCATACATTATTTTTTGAATATTTAAGTGATCCCCTGTGTAGTGGTTAGTGCGTCGGAGGGCCACGCCGAAGGTTCTGGGTTCGATCCCTGAGTCCACCTAAGTTCTTTTCCGGGGTAATGACTCTTGCGAGGAAGTGACAAACCCTCTAAGAGTAAATAATGTCATGGAAAGTACTTCTCTGTTAGACGTTCGGTTTTGGCGGTAAATTGTGGGTCCCTTCCAGTCCTGTAGAATATTAACAAATTGCAACTAAAACACATCGTATCGCATGTAGGTGTTTAACATAGGAAAATATTTTGTATTAACATAAAAATGTAATGTCATTAAAGAAATCTATTTTACTTTTACTAAAAGTTTAAATAAGCCTAATAATTTCAAAATAAAATGCGTAGCAAGTTTATATTTACGATAATGATTTTCTTTCAACGAAACCCCTATTATTCACAGACATTTCAAAATTAACGAGAATGGCGCCCTGAAGTTTAATGTATTTGTTTCTCCTTCAATTGAGGCGAACTTACAGACACATGTGAGCAGTACTCGAACCTAACACAAATGTTGAGTGTATAATAAGTATGAAATATACTTTCAGTTTGCTTTTGAAACATTATTTCACAATAATTCAGCTTTGTTTGAAACTTTCAAACTCCAGTTGTTGTTTATGATATTTTCTGAGAGTTTCCGTTGCTATTGTGAATATGTATAATGTATATATGTTTGAAAATGTAATCCATGTTGATGAGCAATCAATTTTAGCATGAGTTTTTTTTTATTCCACATACTGACAAGTGCCAGTTAAAAGTTTTTCATGAATACTTTTTAAGTCTCCTTGAAATTAATTGAAATCATAATTTTTTTTTTTTCTACCCCCTTATGAACTGTGAAAATTCAATTTCAAACTTGAGTTCGATAAAATATCACAAGCTCGTCACAAGAGCATTAATTTTGTGGTATGTATTTTGTTTATCCGAATAAAATTTACAGCGAGTTTTATGAAGAAATATAAAAAAAAACCACCGAGAACCAAAATAATTGAAAAATTTAATTTAAAACTTCGAAAATTGCCAAAAAAGGATGATTGCCATTCTTATGTTTGTTCTGCAAACAAGCAAAAACGATTTTAATCTGTAAAGCCTATACACAAAAGTACTTAAACCTTGTACCTACTCTCATCTTTTGCGTATCGACTTTACATGAAAGAACACATAATTCCAAAGAAGATTATGTCAAGCAAAAGCATCAACAATGCTCAATAAAACAAGCATTAAATCGGCCCCCAAGGGAGAATAGAATTTTGAAAGTTTACTATATTTTTGATAGGTGCGTATGGCGTATACTTGCTATTTTCAGATAAATCATTAAAATATCTTTATATAAGTCATTTTATTTTGTTTCGTCTGTTTTATTTACCAACCTTCAATCTAAATTTTTTTTTTATGAATATTAAAATGTCAACGCCCGATATTTTCCCTTAATTGAATATACTGCGGATTCTTAACAAAAAAAATCCTTTGAGCCGATTTATGTATTTATTTTAGACACATCCCTACAAGAAGCGTACACAGTTTTGCAACCTCATGGCATTCTAAATATTTTGAACAAATGTATTCATTCTTCAAATTGATTGCGCACTTCAACCGAAAATTTGTACTCGTGATTGCTTTTGGAGAGATTTTTGATTTTATGACTACGCGATTAAATCTGAAAAAAAACCAATTTGCATTTTAAATTTGTTTTTATTTTTGACGGATGACAATTGAATATTCAGGACCTCCAATGCTTCTCTGTAGTAATCTTTCAATACTCTGACATTTTCCGTCAGATTATTGTGACAATTAAAAACACTTAAAATTAAAAAAAAAAAAAACAATTGGATATTTTTTAGGATATTTTTCGATGTTACCAAACGTACATGGACAGGCAATGGCAAGAAAACTTTTTTGCAGTAAAATATTATACAGGGTGATTCACGAATGTTGTGCCAAAAAGCTAGAGCGTGTAGGTTGGGTTGAGACAAGAAAAATATCGTATAGGAGGGCGGTCTATTCCCCTCCGTTAAGCCGGGAGGGCAATTTTCTAAAACCATGACTTAAATTTGAAAAAAATTATTAAAAAATGACGGTAGCTCCTACAATGCCTTGCTATACCTTTTTGTAAAGCCAAAAACTTATTATTTTATTGTGATTTTAAATAAAGTTATTGTATTGAACCGTTTTCAAAATATTCATTTTCAAAATCAAAATTTTGAAAAAAAATTAAAAAAAGTAATTTTAAAACTAATTTTTTTTCAAAATTTTACATAATTAAGTTTTAATTTCTCAGAATTCAATGCTCTCATTAATTTGAAATCCAACACTGAAAACCGTATGGCTCTATAACTTTTTGTTGCCAAGGTATTCAAAAATAATCGAACCTACTTCTTCCCAAAAACACGAAAAAATTGGCTAAATGATCACTTGTGCCATCCCGTAAGGCTTGATTACCAAGCACCAAATAATGAAACAGCTATACAAATCTGTTCAGATGGTTCAATATTAAGATAAGCTTTTGTTCGGGCGATGTCCTGATATAAGGTCAAGTGAAATAACGCCAAATGGAGAGGTCTTTGGCGCCTCGTTAAAGTTAAATAAGGTCAAACGCGCTGCGTCCAATACTCGGTCGACATAATCCAGCCAGCCGCGGCAGTTACTTGCCCAAAAAGATTTTAAAACATAATGGCAAACCCTTATCTTTATAATAAAGCTAAATTTATATACCTACTTTTACATAGCTACATTTCAAATAAAAAGATTTCAACTATTGACTGAAATATGTTTACTTCAATCATTTCAAAAACTTAAGGATAGGTTTTAGCTTATTTTGGGGAAACAAAGCAATCAAAAGTCAAATTGACACTATATCACTTGACCTTATTTCACGGCACCGTACGGGCTTCTATTCGGATATTTTTGAACTACATAGTCGGATCAATATCAGGCTTCTTGATTACAGTAGCGTCTTTCAGGCTGTGGTGGCACTCCTGACGGTATATCGGAAGCTGCTTAACAGGTCGCATTAAAGATTATACCACATGTTGATTTCACCTTTTTAATTGACTGCGAGGCGACGATAAATTTATGTCCCTGATACTAAAGGGTTCTTGGAACGCAACATAAGATAAGACTTCATTTGGTTCCTTTCCACGTTCGTGTACTGGGAAACGAAAACGGTTACCAATATTTTTAAAAAATATTTTTTTGTATTCTTAAAAGCGTTTTTTGAATTTTTTTTTTAACTAATATTTTGAAAACTGCTCATTAAAAATTATTAATAAATGTATTTGCTGAATACCTCTGAATTGGCGTTTTTGAATTCTTTTTGAAAAATGTTCCTCTGGTAGATTAGCTGTCAGAAATTTTTTTCATTTGCAAAATCTCGTAGAAATATTCCGGGTGCCTAACAATTCGCGAATTTCATTTCGCAAACCATTATCTCGCAAATTTCATAATAATTTTCGTTCATTTCAGAAGAGTCATTTCGCTAATTGACATTTTGACTTATTTGTTCATCTCGCTGAAATATTAACTCGCATCAGTTATTTCGCCTTTTTCGTTTCGCATTTTCATCAACTGGCTTTTAACTTTTTCAACTTTACTTATCTCGCAAACTGTTAATTCGCAACACCTTAACTCGCCACATGCTGCTAATAAACTTATTAATTCAATTCCAAGCCACTTTTTTTTATTGATTTTGCATTTTTTTGTAATCATAATGTGATAGACTTTAAAAGTAATTGTTTCACATTTGAAAAAAAAAAATTATATTATTTCTTTTAATAATTGGTCTTTTACATTTTATTTTTCAATTTTTTTTTTCTGTATTTAATTTTATCACATGTGATAAAATTAAAGCCAAAAAAATGTTTTTTGAAAAATAAAATGAAGCGAAATAAGGAAACTGGAAATAAAACAAAGCTACAGAAGGAAAAGCGACGTAAGTAAAAGCGAAATAATAAATGCGAGTTCGTCTTTCAGCTGGATGTACGAAAGACGAAATAAAAGTTTGCGAAATAAGAACTGCGAAATAACAATATGCGAATTTTCGATATGCACAATAATAAAATGCGTATTGAATGCAGCGAAATAACGAAATGCGAGAAAAATTCCGCGAGTTGTACCGTACCCAAATTTTTCGTATGCAAATTAATCAAAAATAAATAAAGGGTCGACGAACTTGCTCTAATGTGTTAAAATGGTCTTGGGGATTTTGGGAAAAACGCATTGAATAAATCATATGAAATTTTGTTAATAATCAATAATTAAAACTTTTTTTTTGAGAAAATGAAGTAAGCCATCAGATTTCTTTTACTTTTTTGAATTTTAAGGAATTTTTTTTGTCAAAATCGTTCGACCAGTTTTCCAAAAAAAAAAAATGGTTTTTTTTTTTTTTAAACTTTTCGAAAGCATATTCCAATTTTTTTTTTTTGAGTTGGCCAACATCTATCAGTTCTTATCAGTAAACAAAAATTTAAAAAATTTTGAACAAACTGTTTTTGAAAAAACCAAAAATTAAGTTTTTTTTTTTAAACTCAAAAAAAGTTTTTTTGAAAAATTAAATAATTTGTCTTACTTCGTTTATAAAAGAGCTTTCATTTCAATTTTCATAGAAATCCGTTGAGTGGTTTATGAAAAAATCTGTCATGAAAAAACTGGTCGTATGGGAGGTACCGTTACAAGAATTTTCTGGAAAAATTAAACAAAACATGAAGTTGAACAAAAACATCATTTGGAAAGTTTTATCAAAATCGTATTAGCCGTTTTTGAGATAAATGAGTTATTCACAAAAAATCTTATGGCAGGTACCGTTAGTTTTGGAGCTAGAATGCTAATTCAAAAAAACCTTCTGTAGGATATCATAATAATACTATGTATACCAAGTTTGAAGCAAATTCATCCTGCCGTTTAGGCTTTAGGTGCCGATTCAGACAGATGAACAAACAGACAGACAGACAGGCAGACAGAATTGTCGGACCCACTTTTGTGGGGGCAATAATTTGTAAGAATCGATTTGCACCATAAATTGATTTAAAATCCTTTTTCTTGCTCACTCCCAACTCTTGCGACTTCGTTGCTCCACGAAATAATTGTTGAGTTATAAGTCATCTCTTTGGTATCTTTATCAAAACTTTCATTTTTAAACAATGCCGAAAAGGAATACTCTGTGACCGTGCAGATAAACGCTTGTTTTGTGAAATGTCTGAGAGGAATATTTTGTTTGATATCGTTTTTTTTATCGCTGCTACTCACGATCAAAATCTTATTTTCATCCCGTTCCAACTTTTTTAATTTGGTTTTTTGGATCGCTATAACTGGCTCCTTAGGAAACAAAATTCTATAGTAAACACATCCTGAAGAAAGGTACCAATTGACAGACTCACTAACGCTATGAAGAAACTCATTTATTTGCACTTTTTTTATCATCGTTATATAATTTTTGGTTGCCACGTGCCAAAAATAAAAAAATGATATCATCAAATCATACAAAAAAATTCTAAACACAAAGATCATTAATTGTCCTCGAACCCTTGGCTTTGGTCAAATAAAAATCCTCTCATAATCACGATTTTGGTTACCTGATAGGTAAGGGATTAAAGTCAATCCCAAGCTTATTACTCAATTATCTTTTATAATCGTGAATTCAGGTATCCTTATCATTTTTCTTTTTAATGAAAAAAAGTTTTAAGCACAATTTATCAAAGTTTAAAAGGTCTTTTGCCTCAGGACTATTGTAAAAAACGATTAAAAACATGGAAAGGATTTATTTAAGATAACCAACGTAATTGATTGATTCAAGATGAAATTAATAAGACAAATAAGAGAACCAATCATGAGATGGAGTTTGATTACAAATACTTTTTTATCGTTTGACGACCGTTTTGTTTATACGCCTTTAAGAAAAATCCTGCCAGAAAAATAAACTTCATGATAAGCAGGGAAACCACAATAATAGCTCCAAAGTAATACGCAACCAAATCGAGAGAAAGAACATAAATATACATTCAGTTCAATAAATTTCAGATGTGATGAAATAAATTCGACTTCAATTAAATGCATGATTGCACAACAGTTGGATTGTGATTGGAACAGGAGCTAATATTGTGGAAACAGATTTAAATTTATTTATTCTGGCCTTGAAATTAATATCGCTGAATGGCAATGCAAGGAAAGTTGTCGGTTTCATTGTCTAGAATGTTATTTAAGAGGAATACTCCTGAGCAAAACGAAACGAATTTACATTATGAGTAGAATTAATTCGGAGTAACAGCCCATTCAAATGGGCTCTTACATCCAGTGATTGTAATTATTGTGTGCAGTACCCCGTGACGTAGTGGTTAGTTTGTCGGACTACCACGCCGCGCCGAAGGTTCTGAGTTCGATCCCTGATGTAAAAGTTGTTTTACGGGGTACTGCCTCTTGCGAGGAAGTGACAAATCCTCCAAGAGTATTAATGTCATGGAAAGTGCTTCTCTGTTAGCCGTTCGGATTCGGCCGTAAATTGTAGGTCCCTTCCATACCTGCAGAATATCAACGCACACATAGGAATGATTGAGAGGGTAAGTCACAGGCCCCGGCCCCGCTTGGAGCTGTTGAGCCAACAATTTTTTTATTTTTGATAGTAATTAATAGTTTGTCCAGTAAAAATTAATTTTATTTCCAAAATTACCTTACCTTATTTTTGATGATGGAACAACATAAAGGGTTTCAAGGAGAACTTTCATTGTTCATCCAGCGTGCTCGATCTCTAGCATGTCATCATTACAAATATTTCTCAAGTCGCTTTAAATCTTCCTCCATTTCGTTACGCCATAAAAAACGAAGTTTATATGGGCGTCTGACTGGTATAACTTTTAGGGCTACAAACAAAGTAGACAAATTGACTGACTACCCGGAAGTTCTTCTTTGCTTGGTGCTTTCAATCACATCAATGTCATCTGCAAACAAAGGAAATTGTTCGAAAGTTTGAAGGACAGTCGTGGTAGATTAACTATCTTCATTGTTGCAAATTCATGTTGTTCAAGTCACCTTGTTTCAGGGATTCTAACTAAGAGCAATTTATTATTAGGATCTTGGTATAAGCTATTTGGTTGAAAAAGTTCACAAGATTTTCAAAACCTGCTTCTTGTAAACCATGGTTTTCTACTTGTTTACCCTCCAAAAGCTGTCAGGCTACTCATGAAAATTACGGGGTGGCTGTGCTTCCTTATTATTTAGTCAAAGATGTCTTAAAATCTCTGGAAGGATATTTAAGTCATACCATAAAATCGGGTAACAATTTTCTTAAACTCCTTTGTTGACAAATGGTCGATAATTTTGCCGGAGCGTCTTTACTATAAGGGCACACGGGGCCCATGTCCAGGGCCCCGATTGTGACGGGGGCCCCGAAAGGCTGATATATTCAATTACACTATACAACAATTGTGGTCTCTGAAAAACTATAACATTTCAGGGACAAAACAAATCCACGTTTCAGTTTGTTTATCCATGGATGCAACAAAATTTTTCAATCACTTTCTCCATACTACCGATGGGACAGGCAAAACCTTCATTGTTTCGTTGTTTCTGGCAACAACTCGGTCGAGATCTTAAATGGTGTTGGCTGTTGCATCCTCTGGCATTGTTGCCACCTTGTAGGAAGGCGGTCAAACTGCATATTCCTCTTTGAAGCTGCCTATGAATCTTGGCACTGACATTATGTATGACAAGCCAACGTGAAAAATGGTCAAGAATTCGGCGAGAGCGAAATTGGCCAGAGAATGCAAACTCATCTTTTGCGATAAATGAGTCAATGAATCAACGAAGTAGATACACTTACAAGCACTGGCAAGTAAGGTCATCGGCAAACCGTTTTTGTTGTTTGTTTTTACGACGGAAAATAAATCGAAAATCATTGTTTATCATAATATCACTCTCTACTTGTTTCGATTCCATTCGAATAAATCATATTGAAATTTAAACTATATACACAAACAAATGTTTTTGTCATTCACTTCCTTACATTCCAACAGGGCCCCCAGTTCTTGTGTGCCCAAAGGCCCCGGTATTTTCTAAGACGGACATGGAGGAAAATCAGGTTTTAATCAAACATGACATAACAATTTAGAGTATCTTAAAAAAGTGGTGAAGAGAAGAGATAAAGCCCTTATCACCGGGGTTTAGTTTTATAAAACTGCACAATAATTAATAAAACATTCAAAAAAGGCTACGCAGGAGTTTAAAAACTGCTTTTTAAAACTTCTTCATAAATTTTATTAATAGTTTCTTCGCCTGTTGGTTCAATTTTGTTTTTAAATGACTCCTGCTAAAAAAAAATTTGATCATTTTTGCTAACTTAATGACTGCGACTATTTTTGTATCTAATAGCATACGAAGATTCTTAGGAAGGATAGTGAAACCAAACTTAAATCTACTAAAGAAATCTAGTTTGAAGAAATCACATAAGCTTCTAGATAAACATAATCGTCTTTTATATTAATGAATCTTATGACAACTACATCAAGATTCATCTTTTAAATAATCATAAAATACAGACACTTCTTTGATTTATGTTTCTGATTTAAAATAAGACCTCAATTCTGTTCCAGCCACAATATCGTTTGACTTTTTGAATAATTTATCATCTAAGAAATACCTTGGAAATTAGTCATCTAATGGATTAATAACAACATCTTGCTCATTTTGCCAAACTGTCAATATTATAACCCAAACAAAATAAAATACAAACATTATGTCACTTCCAATAGCTCCGTCAAAAACCTGCCATTTCATACGCTTTGGTAATTTTATTAAAGCAAAAAAGAACCTACAAAACATTTCACCAACTTATGTACAGCACAGCAAATAAATTAAGAAACGAAAAATTCCGTCAACGCACCAAAAAAATATTTCCTTTCGTCTTTTCCAAGAGAAATTATGTTTTTGTATCATTCCGGTCGTACTCTTTACATTGAACCCAGCATCCAACCACAGAAGAGATATCTCAATAAAAATGCTTGTCCTTGTTCACAATTCTGCCCCAAACCACATTCTTCAGCTTCAAATAAGAATTTCGAATTCTATACGCACAACAAATATCTTTTTAGTCAATAATTTCCAGGATTTGGATTCCTGCGTTGTGTTCGTCCCTGCTTCTTTTAAATGTTCTTGCACCTTGTACTTAAGAAATATTGAGTGACATTTTCGGATATTGGTTTTAGAGCCCCTGACTGTGACATTTGTTGTAATGTCATCAATTTTCCCGTCTTTCGTAAATTTCCAAAAAAAAATGTCTCACGAAATATATTTCCTTGCTCGTTCATGAGACTCAATTTTATTCGGGAGAAATTGGATTTTCTGTTCTCCAGTTGTTACAAGGATGTTTTGCATCATCCGACTAGCGTAGTATTGTGTTGTCAAAATAAGGACTTAATTGCTGCAGGAGAAGTACACACTTTGGAGAAGTTTCCTCTCGAAACGATACTCAAGTTTTCTTTAAAAAAATTCTCAGACAAACAAAATTAAGTCAAACAAAACTAAAGCAAACAAAAAATCTCATTTCTTCCGGTAGGAACTCTAATGGCCGCATTCTGTTTGTCCTGTGTGCGATATCCTGTTTGTCAAAGGCAAACAGATACAACTTCATTCTCACAAATTGAATTCAAGAAAAAATTAAATGAAATTTAAGACGAACCGTAAGTTTAATGTAAATCCTCCAATTTCAAGGAATTTGTTTTTATGGAAAAGAATTCACTTTGAATTGTGCGAGTTGTTTTTATGAAACAATTACCTGCCCAATTTAATTTGATGGTTACTCAACAGCATAAACGTCACCCATAGTATAATTAAATGATATTGTTGTTGGGTTGTAAACTAAATTAAATTCAACCCTTTATCCTTTCGGTATTAAAATTATCCTTTTTTAATTCGATTTTTACTATTTGATGTTTATTTTTTTGCCAACCTGCAGGCAGAAACGGTTTATTGCTTTTTCTTCTTTTTCTATTTAAAGTGAAAAACAGCGATTTCGCACCTTTTTCCAATTTGATATAAACAAAATAGACGAATGGGTCGCACAAACTTGCTCGTATACTAAATAATCGTAATTAAAAAAAAAATATATATATACATAATATCTAGCTATATGTACTCGTATATAAAAAGTTTTTAATTTTTTAAGAGTTTTCATGGAAAAACTAATTAGCTATGCAATAATATTTTATTGCTTGATATCTAACTAGGAAAAGAAATATACCTATTCGACAAGTTTTTTTCTTCAAAAAGGATATTTTTGAACAAAAATTTCAAAAAACTATTTTTAAATCTATTCGTGTATGTTAATAAATGGCAATTTTTAGTAATCTGGTAAAATAAAGTTAAACAAAAATCAATATACCCGTTTCTAACATATTTCGAAAACCGAAAAATTATTTTATTGAAATCCGGATGTTAAGTTTACGAGAAAATTTGACTTGAAAATTCAGGTTCTATGAAAGGTAGAAAGGTACCGTTATAAGACAAATTTCAAAAAAAAAAATCAATTTTAACCAAAAGATAGACTGTCCTAAAAAATAGCATTCTGAAAGTTTTATCAAAATCGTTGGAGCCGCTTTCGAGAGAATCAATTTTCTTCTTTACGATTGTATGGCAGGTACCGTTATTTTTGTTTCTAGAGAAAAAATACTTTTCGATGGACGCCCAAATAATTACTTAATGCCAAAATTAAAGCAAATTAGGCCATCCGTTCAGGCTCTAGAGATTCGAACAGACAGAAAGACAGACAGACAAACGGGTGCAATTTGCAGACCAATTTTTTCGACTTCTCCATCATCGTAATGTCATTGTTATCTCAAATTATTTTTTTTACGAAGCCATAACTGGCCTTATTTAGTACATACCTTTAATAGCAAGTAAAAAGGATAATTTCAGGGATAATGGAATCCATTTTTAATTTAAATTGGTGGTCTGTTTCGAGGATATTACTGACAATAATGAGGAAAGTCATTCCAATAATCAAGTATTGTCCGATGTGTTGGCGAAATAATTTTTAATTGGATATTGATAATGGAAACGAAACACTATGTTCATGTTCAATTTATCCTTTTTATTGAAAAAAAAAAAACAAGTAAAAATATTTATTGAAATGCACGTAAGCCATCGTGCTGGAAAATCATATTGTACCAGATTGTAACTTTTTTATTTACCAACATTTTAATTCAGGATTCATTATTTTTAATATCCTTTATTTATTTTGTGTGCGTTATTTGTTGATCAATGTGTCCTGTGAAGGCACGTTTCTGACACATTTACGTAATAAGCGGATGTGTACAACAGTCTGACTTCTGAGGTAATTTAAGCATTTTGCACGTCGTCGTCGTCGTCATGTAGCCGTCATGTTGTCGTCGTTCAGTTTTTTTTTTTTTTTTTTTGATAAGCTTTCTCAATCACGTTTATGTTTTGTTTTCTTTCCGGGAAGTATTGGCACAGATTAAGGACGATTTAAGTGCCAGCAGGTAGTCAATTAAATCAATTGCTGAGAGTATTCTAAGAATTCATACCTTATAAATCGTATTTAAATGTTTTGAGAACATTTTTTAACGACAGAATTGAAACATGTTGACATTTACGAGATTTTTGAAAGCATTAAAATGTCGTGTCAAGCTTGGGAATTCATTTGTATATTATATAATTGAAATAGATACTTTTATCCAACAATATAGCAAACATCCAAAATAAATAAATTTATTATGAACTTTGACTTGATTGATGTGGCTATTTGCCATTTCGAAATTGTCTTATTCATTATATTTGGACAGAGATCTGGTTTTAAGGCCTACGTCTTCTTGTTTAAACAGAATAATGAACTTAACTGGAAGTTCAAACAACACACTCAATTACAATGGACCAAGTTACGTGCATTAGTGCGAGAAGAGGACAAGAGGTGTGGTCATTTTGTCAACTGGTTTGTCTTTAGTGTAAAGGTATTTCAAAAAAAATATCCTAGTTGAGTATTTTGTGTAGTGCATGGAATCAATGGCAATTTATACTTCCATGACGTGTGCTTCTAAAGTACTAGTCGAGTTTGAAATGATCTTTTCTTGCAAAACAAGTTGGCTTTGGACTTTGGAGCTGCTGCAGTAATTTGACCACTTTATTATTTATTTACACAATCAGCATTTTAAAATTCTGAAATGCAATCTTCAGAAAGATGCATTTTGTTGCAGTCCAGTTAAGCTATCTAGGGCAGAGAGAAGATACTATAGAGAGAGACAACTTTCCTCGCCTCCGTCCCCGCACAGATTTTTGTTTACATTTTTTATAACGAGTTGAATTCCTATCGGTATATACATGTTTTATCCTTGTCCAGAACAAACAAAATCAAAAAAAAAATAAGTGTCTCTTTCTCTCTTATTTAAAGGTCTATGGACAGCAACTTGCATCTGTGTTGTCCTCATATTTTTTTTATATGGAGTTTAATACAGATGCAAGTTGCTGGCAGAATCGCAGCTTGTTGGCTAAAAGAGAGCCATCGTCGAAGTTGCATCTCTCTATTAGTATCTTCTCTCTGATCTAGGGTTCCAGTTGAACTAACTGACTGCTTTTCGATTTATTGCTTTCCTCGCATCGTTGTTAGGACGCAATGAATATACTATCGTCATTCATTGTGTCCTTTTCTTTATCTTTTAATCTTAAGGAAAAAACATCATGGCAGTGAGAAAAAGCCATCTGGGCTAGGCTTCCTTGACAATGAAGTGTATATGCCAGCGCAAATCTGTTAATATTCTTAACTTCCTTCAAAATGACTTACGTGGCAGTTAGAACCATTTGTGATCTGATGGCTTATCTCACTGAATAGTGGAACAAGTTCTTAAAGGTGTGTTTTTTTTTTTAGAGGCATAGTACTTTGAGTTGGAAGCACTGTTTTCATTGACAGCTAATTTGATGTCTTCTGCCATGTAATTAACCTTTAATTTGGTGTGCCATATCACCATGAATCGACTGACGCCTGAACAACATATTCGATTAAGCTCATTTTTGATTGAATGACTGTCTATAGTCAAAACTGATGCATTTGGAGTGTAGATCGTCGTCGAGCCATTGTTGTTACGTACGCCGTTCACATCCAGAAAACTTTAAGCTTGGTTTGCTTTAGTGGTCACTTGGTATGAAACACTTTTCTTAACACAATCCTATTTTTGACATTTCTTTATTGTGTTAAAAATATAAATTAATTAAAAAAAGCAGATGTGATCTAAATACTTAAATGCTTCTTGGATTATTTTATTTTATGATTATTTCTAAGTTCAGAAATAGTTCAAGTTGGTTGTGTCGCTTAGATCACTTTTTATTCAAGAAAAATGTACTGCTAAGGTAACTTTAATTGTTCTCAAGTCATTTAGATCGATATTCCAGTTTTCTTTAATTTCAGAAAAGTATGTATGGCAAGTATGAAGGTCTGTTGAATGCAAGTGTCAATTAATACAATATGGCGTCTAGTAAGTTGTATAAAAATCAACCAATCAGAGCATTTGTTATCATACAACTTGCAACTGGACGTTACTTGGTTAGGGAATCGGATCCTAATTTCTAAAATTAAAAAAATATAATTCTGTAAGGGAGATAGTAAGATCTATTTCAATGTCAAAAACTCGGATGATTTCGACTTTGTAGATTTAGGTATAGGAGACAACAGGAAATCATTTTTGAATACAACACCACCAACCCCAACAGAAAAAATCTGTACAAAGCGACTCATGCACCAAAAAATGCAGAACTTAAAAAAATGTTGCACTATATGTAACTGTAACCCCGTCACCATCAGGTTTCTTTAATTTTACCGCATCTTACCAGAATGAAGAGGGCGATGAAAGCGAATTATTAGAATATATTTAAAAATGTCATTGCTTTTTATTAAAAAAGAATTTTACGTTTAAATGTTCGTTCATTTAATTATTTCTGTTCTACTGTTTATCATTTTAAGTACCTAATAGCAGTATTGAACCAAGTTCATAAAAATATTAATAACTTATTTATTATTGGATGTATAAAAAAAAATTCTGGGAAAGACAACCATGTTTTATTATACAAAAATAGTATTTTTTTCGTTACTCTCCTCAAATAATTCAAGCGTAACACATACTTGCGATAAACCTTATTTTGGCCTAACTGTTAAAAACAGAGATTTGTAAATGATGAATGCATTCCTTAACTTTATTTTTTTCCTCTAGTTTTGATATTCATCAGAAGTTTAAAACCAATTTCTATGGGTGAAAATTGCTCTTTAAATTGTTGTTTACATTTTTCGAAATCATTTTACTGTCCCTTAAATGTAGTATACCTACATATGTGCTCTTGGGTTATTGTTGCTTAAGCCCTATTGTGTACAAGTTTATGTACTACATACCTACTGTGAAAATCCACACAAATGCTATCCACGTTATAACTGCATATTTTTTGTTGGTGAATTCCACCAATTAGCCAATTTGTGTATCAAAAAATCTGTTCATAACCTATTTGTATTTGAAATATGTACATAATAGAAAATAATTAAATATCAAAAAAGAGTTTTTATAGTTCATATTGGTTACTTTGAAAAATAATGCAACTCTTGAAATGGTTAATGATTCCCTATCCATATTTACCAGTAATTTAGTAAATACATTCATTGATTGTGGTAATCACTAGTATTTCTCTTTCAAAAGCCTTTGTCAACCATTCTCTGGACTACTAAAGATGAAAAATAATCGTTAAAATACCTGTTCGCAACGGATTATATAACCTCAATAACCATTTGTATCTTTGGTTCAAAAGATAGTTACAAATTTGAATGTAATGCAAACAAAATTTAAAATTCCATCTATACTTAAGCATTACAGTAAAACGTGTCCTTGAAAACAATATTTGCTCAACAATAAGTATAAAATTGAATAGATTTTGTTGATACTTACCAAAAAAAACCCACCTGTAATAGACACATTTTCATTTATCCTTATTAGTGTTGTTACTGCCAATCCAAACGTTATTATCCTTGATTCAGTAATGCGTTATCTAATTCCTTCTAATTTGCATTTATGGGAAAATGAATGATGAAATAAAACGATTTCATGTGCTGTGTGCTTATAACTTGAATCTTAAGACGTGTATGGTATATCTGAATCCTTCCTACGCACCTCGACGACGATGACGACGCGACAGTGAGGCAACCTACATCCGAATCCTGTGCAATTTTCTTGAGGAATAAACGAATTAATGTTGTTATCTTCATTTACACAGCTTTCGGAAAATCTTTTTTCTGTTGTTTGAAATTTGGAGATATTACAATAAAATAAGCTTATATTCAGGTAGGTCCTTATATTGAATTGGGTAACTTTTTGTACTGACGCGACGGCGACGTAACCTAACCTACGTTAGCCTTAAAAAGAAGCAATCTATAATACTAATCCAATCACATTTGTTAAACCTAATCGATGAAATTTTGTCGTCTATATTTAGGCTCCGAAGGTTGAGAAAATTATCTGCCAAACGAAAAAGTGGTTTGAATGAAATTGGTCTATTATGCCCATATTGTCATCCCACTGTTTTCTTTTTTTTTTCTTACCTTTCAAGATTGAAGCTTTGAGTGTGAAGCTATAACGACAAAACGATTTTCCTATACCCATGGATTGGAGATTTTCCGATTAGTACAGGAACATATTTATTGAAGGTAAGTCATGATAAACATTCACTGAAGCAGGAGACAAAAAGGTCAGAAGGACACAATTGGCAGGTTATTTTAAAATGTGTATGTAGTTTACACGTCGCAATATTGGCTTAAGTAATATATGTATATCATTATATCCTTGAAACGCATTAGTCCGATGTGGATACTCGCAGACTAAAGCGTATGTAAGACTTCACATGCGAATCAAAAAAAAATCAATCAACGTTTGTCAGCTTCATTTGGTATGGGAATCAAAATTCCAACGGACCCACTTATTGTGACTGTCAATGCTTCGTCTTCTTGGTTCTTCGCAACACCACTTTGTTTCCCAATAGCTTACTTAGCCCAAGAAAACATCAACTTACCAAGAGTAATTCTACGTGTTATTTCCACGCTTCTATAGCCAGCGCAGAGTAATTAGCCTGCTATTTTGTGGATGAAGTCATATTTGTGACTACTGATTGTAGCACATCTGCTTTGTTTGCTTTTATTCTAGCGATTTGGTCAGTCAGAAGCAAAACAAGATTTCATTCAGATTAACTGATGCAGGTCGTTAGTTGGCAGAATCTTGGAACTGGCTGAAGTGATTTCTGCAGATGATTAACAACGACAGCGTTTCACCCTTTAATAGAAGCTTTGCACCTCTTTCTGCTTAAACATTTCTGCATCTAGTTGACTTCACGATCTTGGTGATTTATGATTTTATATCTTCCTCAGCCATAACATCTAGGTCTTTGTTTTTGTTTAGTTTGTCTGAGAGAATTTGGAGTCTAATCGAGGTGGCTCTCTATCAGCACTCCTGGCACTGCGTTTTCAGGTTCATTTATTATGTCTCGTGAGATTCTTTTCATGAATGATTAATACGTGGTTGGTATAAGCAAGTCTATTCGCCAATTGAAAGTTTTGTTAATTTCGTGCTTATTTATTTTAAAGACCTTATGAGTGTGTCTAAAACTGAGCCAGCTGTATGGGTTTGGAGGAAAGTAAGGTCATTGCTGCCGATATAGCTCGATCGCTTAGCCATGGCTTATGAACTTTAAAGCGTTGTCCGGCAGTAAACTTCAACCTAACAACTGGCAGAAATCATCAGAAAATGCAAACCAGCTTAGTTGTCAAAAACCATTTTTTTTATCAATGCCAAACTATATTTTCCAAAATATATACATATGTACGATTTGTCGATTTTTAAAATGTCGATTTAAAAAAATCGATGTAATGTCGACTTTCGAAAAATCGATTGGTAAAAGTACCGACTGATCAAAATGTCGACTCTTATAAAGTCGGTTTTGAAAATATCGACTCGAAAAAAAAGTCGATGCGGCGTCGACCTTTTTTCACTTTGCCACTGTAGATCAGTGTTGCGCCTGCCCCCCATCTACATACTATTTTTTATCAGGATACATTATTACCGACACTTTTTCAGTCGACATTTTTATAGTCTGGATTTTAAACTGTCAACTTTTTTTTTTGTAAACATCAGTCAACATTTTGACAGTCGATGAAATTTGTATTTATCCACTCGAATTTTTTTTTCGACCATTCGTACGCTTCCGTTCCAAAATACATTTGCAGTTCAATCTTCCTCCAATAACACTCAAGAGTTAGTCGTTTTAATTAAGTTTGCCAGTTGCAGTACCTATGCATAACGTCATCGTGCATTCGTTAAAAACGATCAGTTTGCTTATCTTACTTACAAAAGCAAGAAAATTTAAGAACGTTCTCCAGTCTCTCCAAGTGCATAAAGAAAGTAAATGTCACCAGTTCCATTGTTGACAGCTTACATCATCAATGTGTCGAGAGTAGAATCGTGTTATTGATTCTATTGCAAAACTAAATCAAAGATTTTTGTATCTCCCTGTCCAAAGTTTCTTACCAAATGCATTCTCACATTGGATCAAGTTGAAGGGAAATTCCGTCTCATTTTCAAACTTTTTCATAAAAAAAGTCCTGCCTGTACCACTTAATCACCAAATCCGCTTTGATTAATTCTTTCCTTGTATTTTTGTTTGACCCATCTTTCTTTTTTGATTCGATAAATTTATTTGTATCCTTCCCCTATGATACTCCCGCCTCCGATATACGTAATTTTCATCAAATATTATGTTCACATAATTATGGATAAAGTAAAATCCCGTAGCGACACCAATTCGTAGAAGTATCTATACGATTATTGTGGCAGGAATAAGCGTTATTCATATCAATATTGCACAAAACTATACGATACTCCCAATGAGGTCAGATTATCGGGACACAGAAAACTAATTAGTGACAAGTCGTTTTTGTATAATTAATGACAACCTTTGAAAATGAAATATATTGGAATATCAGAAAATGGAATTGCATGTTAATTATGGCATACAAACGATTCCAAGACCATTCATTAGACATTCAATTACAAATAAGTTAATTACATCAGTTTCATACATCATTTCTTGTGTGTAAAGTTTTATTCTACGAATTGGGAGTATTTAAAAATGTTACATAATTAAAAAGGTGTAGAATTTCATTCGCTCAAAATTCATTGTTAACTAAGTAGAACGCACCGGATTTGAAATACTTTTTTTTTTACTTTTATGAGAATCAAATCTGATGTAGGTATAGAACAAAGGAATTTTTTCTGCACGTTCCAACCATCTTCCCTGGCGTTACTTGAACCAACGCAAAACTTTTGTTTCTCATCCAATTAATTTGGAACGAAAGGAAAAACTGTAGGTAACTACTTTTTTTTAATTCAGCTAGGTACTTAAGAAATAGTTAATAACGGTTGTTAGTTATAAGTTTAAGAACTGTGTGCTTTCTATTGAAGGGAATACAACTTTGGTGAAAAGCTAATATTTGCGTTGGGTACTTAGTTTAAAAAAGGAAAATTCCATTATTACATAAGTTCATATATCTTGATTTGGAGTTGGTCTTTTTAATTGCGATTATTAAGGTACACTATAAGGCAAGTTATGCATTCGTAAAAAAAAATCAAATCAAACCATGACATTACGATGATCAGAGTAAATTTTTTTTAAGAAAATGATTATGATGCCATCTTGTAGGCCTTTGTGAAACGAATTGAAATATAGAACGCTTTGGAAAAGAATTATAATGGCACGGGTCGTTGAAATACAGAGCGAAAGATCATATACGTATGTGCCGCGAAACAACGAGCAAGGTCCACGCGTTCACGGCTAAAAACGTTTAGAGTCAGGTGTAACTCACAATTGGCAATTATTACTTTAAGCCCAAAACATCAGTCTTCAAAGTTTAAAGTTTTAATTCTGCAAAATCGTAAAAAAGTGACTATGATCATTCTTTCCCGCAGCCCTTCAATTCTGCCTGTCTGTATGTCTGTCTGCCTGTCTTTTTAGTGTCCTACAGCCTAAACGGCTCGATAGATTTGGTTCAAACTCAGTTCAAAGTATTATTCTGACGTCTGACGGAGGGCTTTTTTGAATTAGCATTCTAGCTCTAAAGCTAACGGTATTTTTTTCTCAAATACGGCTCCTACGATTTTGATAAAACTTTCTGAACTGTATTTTTTGTGTAAGCTTTGTGTTTTGGTTAGAAAGATTTTTCAGAAAAATTCTTATAACTGTACCTCCAATAGAACCGCTTTCCTTAAATCGAACTTCCGTAAGCCACTTGACGGATTTCGCTGAAATTTTTAATGTAGAAGCCATTTTTTTAGACAAAATAATATTAATTCCAAAAAATTTAAAAAAAAAAAGTTTTTTTCAGTTTAAAAAATAAAGAAATTGTTTTCTGAAGAACTATAAATAGCCAGAATTTCGCATATTTATGTACATACATATGTACCTACCCGAAAAAAAATGGAATATGCTTTTGAAAAGTTAAAAAAAACCGGTTTTTGAAAAAAACTGGTCGAACGATTTTGAAATTGGTTTTCCTAAAATTCAAAACAGTAAAAAAATTGTATGGCTTACTTAATTTTTTTCAAAAAAAAAAAAAAATACGTTTTAGCTAGGAATTTTTAATTGATAAATAAAATTTCATATAATTTCTTCTCTGCTTACTTGTTTTTCAAAATCTCAACCCCAACTCACCCCACTATCACACATTAGAGCAAGTCGTGCGACCCAGTCGTGCTCTTTATTTTTAATTCTATACTATACGCACTTTATTCTATTGTTAACATATATTGGTCAGGTCCAACATAGAGTGCTATAAAACTGACCAGATAATTAAATTATACAAATACCCTTTATGATTCCCTACCATATAGAACTTATTGTGTTCTTGGCCCATTGTCATTTTGTTGGTATTATTTGCGTTGATTCTTGAGGCCGCGTGTTGTTCGTCGTTAATCATATTTCATTGGCCACAATGATTCCACGAAAGTTATAAAAGTTTTGTTATGAAATGTAAAGGCGGCAATGAACACTTAATCATTTTGTAAAGAGGAAGATCGTTTACAGTCATTAAAGATGAATTCTCCTAAATAGAGTTTCCGCAAGCACCGAGGAGATCTGGTATTGCCTCCTACTTTATTAAGCCCATAAACAGTTTCTGCAAGAGCCGTTCGCAAACACGCCAAGTCTAGAAGCATGTATTTCATGTGACAGTGGATCAGTGTCCTGTAGTTACACAACTAATCGAGGTAACGTGTTGTCTGCTTTAACAGAGCGTTTTGGATCCAGCTTTGGCCAAAAATCTGGTAAGTGTGTAGATATGTTTCATCCCTTGCCCACCTAAGATTTGTCCTCTCACTAGCATAATGCCTCAAAAAAAAATATATATATACAGCGATGGGAGTACCCAGATAGCTGTTAAAATTGGTAGCGTCGTTCCTTGTTCAGTTCCCTTGAATATCACTATGCCTTGGCATCCAAAAGAGCGGAATGATTAACTATTAGCCCATTTCCTTGAGAAATGGTTGACAGAGAAGAACGGTTTTTGAGTTTGTCGAGATGGACTCCAAGGGTTTCAGTGCAGTCTGGCCAGTGGGTTGGAAATCGCAAGAAGAGACTGAGTATTGAGGTTTACTTTTTAAGAGAACACACCTCATATTTTGCCTTGGTAGAGTCAATTTGCCAGAACATAATTGCTCTTGCTTTCACATAGTTACTATACTTAGATATCTCTCGTTCTTGACTTGACCCCGCGTTGTCAATGGATAGATTTATCAGCATTCTTATCTGTTTTGTAAGTTTTTTAACGAGTTTGGAAGTACTACGTATATTTGTTTACTTAGAACCCCAGACCATACCTATACAGACCGCCAACTCGTACTCCCCTTGCCTGAAACACCCTCGAAATATTTTTTCGTGTCTGTGAATACGTGTACATCTCTGCCTGTGCATTTTGTGATGGCAACCATCTCTGCGTATGCCATTTATTATACCCTATTCCATAGAATGGGTATATTGTATTTGGTGTGGAGTTTGTAACATAGAGAAATAATACCGTTAGGTATAGAAAAGTATATATATTCTGACTCAGAATCAAAAGCTTAGTCGATTTAGCCATGTCCGTCCGTCCGTCCGTCCGTCTTTGGTTCAAGAGTAAGGCTAAGTTCTTGAACCAGTAAAATCCGCCCACAAACACGCCCACAATCGTCAATTTGGTAAAATTAAATTATGTTTTTTGTACAGTTACGAAAAAAGCATAACGCTAAAATTTTGCACACGCAAGCTTTAGGTAAACTTTCTTCCAATCAAACAAAAATATTTCAGTTTGGGCGTGGCTGACGCCCATTTTTCATACAAAACCATCAATATTGTTTTTATAAAATAACATATGTTATATTTAAGAGAAAAACATTAAATTTTGTGGGCATTACTGGCACATAAACATCTTGTGTATGAAATCAATAAATTTGATTTAGGGCGTGGCTGACGCCCACTTTTCAATAGAAACTATTAAAAAATTGTTTTTGTAAATAAACGGTATTTATAATGAATCCGCAAGCCAAAATTTTGCGTCTCTTAGTAGAAACTAAATCGTTTGTGTATGAAAAGAAATTTTTGAATTTTGGGCGTGGCTTTCGCCCACTTTTCATGAAAGAACGAAAAACGTAGTTTTAAAAATTTAAGGTACTACCAATATTCAATTTAAACCTTTCTCCCTTCCGTTCGTTTTATGAAAAATATATCTCTACATTTTCTTGTGTAAATTTTTTCAATACGCCCACTTTTGAAGGCGTGATTTTGATAAAATACCTTTGTTCAAGTAAGATTGTTTAAAAACTACTCGATTCAGTTGTAGTTTTACACATATGCCTAAATACTGATCAAAGCTCAGTTAGTGCTTCAAATTTTTAAGACACGCCCACTTTTAAGGGGCGTTTCCGTCAAAAGTTGTATAAGGCATTAATTTTTTAACGTTTTTTAACTATCGGTCACAGTTTTGAAGTAAAAAGATGAACACTTAGATTTATATTCCTTATTTACGTAGCAGAGTGTGGTCCAAGAATTGTTAAAAACACCCATAATCGCTATTTCTATTCAAAACCTAATTTTTAAAAATTTAAGTTTTGTCTTGTTTTGTTCAAATCGATCTGCAAGAATAAAATTGAATGTCACTGAGCTCATACCAATTGCCTTGGCAGTAAAAAGTTTTAACTTTGGGCGTGGCGCACGCCTTTTTTTATTTTTCCAGCACTAATTGAACATCACACACAAAGAAGAATTTTGTTTCTGAAACTGAAACATCGGCTGGCTACGGGAGGTATACGCATACACATACAAAAAGGGAATAGGGTATCCAACAGTTCGTTGCAAACGTACTGTAGCTCTCGCTTATGTTTTTTTTGGTGTGTTTGCTGCTCCCATTTAAAAATCAAGGGAGAGTGTCACACTCTCAAAATAAATGGCATATCAGCTGATTTTTAGCTTGGAGGCAAAAAGAGAGACCATATGGTGAGTTGGCGGTCTGTATCTTCTTGGCCCGTGCTTAGAACTCTTGTGCTGAATCTAGGTTCCCTTGCGCTATCGCAGAATAATTTTGAGTGGCTCACGGGAAACGGAGTATACGCCATATACGTTCCTACGGCTATGTTAATGTGTGAAGAAATTGTGACCATCAGCTAACAGATTTCTTAGAAAATGATCCATCCACAGCACGAATTCTTCTTCCGATGATTTCAATTCAAATAACACAGCCCATTAATTTAACGGATCTATAAAAAAATCGTACAGCTGGTATTCACATGCGAGATGCAAATGTTTGCCTCAAGGCGGATGTTAAATAGGTAACATAATAGTGCCTCATTTTGTCTTAAACCTGACCTGAAACCACACTAATAGGGACTAATCAGTACACGCATGAATTGGTTCAGACGTTAACACAGAATAGACGACAAGATTTTATAGGCGAAATTAAGGATACTAATACCTCTGCAGCAGCTGAAATCTTAACTTAGAAAACGTTTCAACACCCATAAAATAATAATAGTCCACAAGCATCTCCTTTCAAAAGGATTCAGATATCTCAGAACAGCTTTACCAAAAACCGGAAATATGTACAACTTTTTCTTAAACTGTTTCCATCACTTTGAATTGAAACAGAAGTTTATTTATACTCGTCTTCAAAAACCACACCAATTAAACGAAAATGGTTTTTAACTTTTTCTCTGCATATGTATGCTTTTTTAACACAAAACTGGCGGGCGTAGCGTAAGTGTGTTTTTCTTCTTATAAAGAAGACACAATACCCAAGTCATTTATTCAAACAATAGCTTGTCTTTCCAGGGAGCATTTTTTTTTTTATTTTTTTTCTGTTAATGTCAGCGCGTTCCTCATACAATTTTTCATTCCCAAAAAGAAAAGAAATAAAATCCCACCATTTCCATAGAATCACCAACTCCCTAAAAGATAATGAAAATTACTTGCGAAACTGCAATAAATCTGCAGTCTCATTTCCATCCTTTTCAACGAAAATAAAAAAATTGCAAAATAAGCGAGAATTATTCACTCGCTAGACAATAAAGCAACCAACTATGTATGTATCAATCAATAATCCTGCACCGAATAATAAAAACCCCAACTTAGTTTTTGTATTTGCACTTTTTCAATGACACGAAATTATTTGTTGAGATACTTCTATCAAATAAAGATACAATTGTGTATATACGAGTATCTGGGAAAGTGACAGCCATTCTGTCTATAGAAATGCCTCCTGTCAATTAGACCACACTAATGCTAGAGGGAGCTTGTGATTTGGCGTCGATTTCAGAAAAGAAATATAAAAATAGAGATATCCTTGGAATTTCTCAATTGAATGAACAAATCAATGAGAATTCAACAATTTGTTTTATTGGTATTGACAAGCTCCACAACAACAACAAAAAATGAATAAAACTCTTAAACAAATTGTGTTTCCAAATAAAAATCGACCCATGAGAATCTACCAAACATCACATTTGAGACATGACGACACGTGAGTTCCTTAATTCCTTATTCATTCGTCCTGAAAGCTCTTTTACGTTACTTAGATATACATATATTTAATTGATCAATTTCCTTGAAATCAAATATTTCAACTATCAACATTCAGTCACAGAATATTGAAGCAATCCTTTTCTGTCCTGTTGTCCATTTTAAAAGTTTAACTGGCATGCATGTGCTTTTCAAAATACCTTTACATTTCACCTTTATTATTTGAAAGAAGACCGTACCGAACTTCGAGTACCAGTACCACCTAAGGAACAACTACCTACAAAACTGTCTTGATTAATAAATTATTTAACAGCCGTTCAATGGCCGATAATACAGTTACTGGTTGATAATTACTGTAAATCGATACATACTTTGTGGACGGCCTATGCTATAAGTAAATTGTTCGTTCTCCTAATGTTCATGGGTTTTAATGTGAGTTCGTGGCATTTAGGTTGATTGTATTGCATTGGCTGTGATAGTGATGGTGATGGTAATAGTGATGTTGGTGAGGTAGGTATAGTTGAAATTGGCATAACTAATGTGTCAACATAGAAAGTGGTTATAATTTATGAGCAAACACAAATTTGACGAGGTGATGTTAGAACTTTAGTCTTACAACTTCAATAATTTATAAATTCTGAAGTGGTGGTGTTCTGGTATAATTTTAATAACTTGAGATAAATATGGTGGGAAGTTATAGGTCGTTAAATTTTTAAACCAGATAGTAAATCAACATTGGCCACGAGAATAATGTTTATGTTAAACGGTTGTATGTTTGACGTAAATTTTGGTGATATTTATCAACCTGGACAATTAATTTCTTAATTTAGGTAAACAATAGGCTTGTTATGTACATTCTTACTCAAAAGATAAAATAATTATTCTTAAAAGAGAACTTTATTTCGATTGCTAACTTCCTTCATAAATAGTGTTTGGCAATAGCTGCGGGAATGGAAGATATTTTGAATATTCTGAAGCAATTCTTCATTTTGAGATTTACTCTTGCAGTAGGTATATGTTACTGAAGCTCCAGAAAAAAAGTAAGTACCATGAACAGGCACGTAGCCATCGAAAAATATTGCTGTATACCGAGTTAACATGAGCATAGAACGTTGACACTAGAAGACTTTGCTAGTTTTGGAGTCAAATGCAGCCCTGAATATGCATTCAAGGGGCAAAATTAACACCTGTAATTTGGAATGATTTCCAGTTTTCGGCATGTGGCAATGTTACCGTTGATAGTGCTTGGTTATAGGGATCACGATGTTATCTAGAGCAACCATATCTAGAAGGACAAAATCTATAAAAAAAAACATAGAAAGATAAAATTTAGAAGTAGAAAAATTCTAGAATGTGAACAGATCTAGAAATAGAGAAATCTAGAATATAATAAATCTAAAAGAATAATAAAAATATTCTTAATTTTCTATAACCTTTTTTACGATATGTTTGTTGTTGATAATAACTTTAGCTACTCTACCATTATAATTATTTTATTCACTAAGCTCTTTTATGATAAAAGAGAACATTAATCTCAATTTTTGAATACCCTTTATAAGTAATGATTTCGTTTTCTTGCATATTAAATTTGTCTGTTTGCGTCGTGCTAAGAAACAGTGCCTTACTTAACTAAAGTGTATTCACCTGCCATATCTGCTTACATTTTAGGCACATGTCTAATATTGTCCAACGATTTGATGCTTCTTTAGAAAAATTCTTAATCTTGAATTAATATTAATTCTAGATTTCGTTCATTCTAGATTTTTTAGCTCTAGTTTTTTTTTTTTCTAGATATCGTGGTAAATGAAAAACATCATCTTATAATATCTTTCCTAAACTCTCGCAATGAGAGTGCGAGTCATTGTAAAAAAAGGCTTACTAGTCTGGCTGTCCTTTTTGGAAAATGTTTCCGTTTGTTCAAATATTTCTAGTACTTTCGGAAGTAGAATACGCTCCTATACAATCAGACTTCGTTGACCACCATATGGAGTTCCTCCGCTTTAAGGAGCCATTTGTTTTATCCACCAGGAACACAATCGTGTACTGACCTGGGCTGTTTGCTTATACTGGCATCCCTTCGCCCTTTCTACTATACGGAAGCTGTACAGTGTACATACATGTACATGATTAAGTTAAAAATAGAGCTCCGAGAATTCGTTCGTCAAACCAACACACTTCTCGCCAAGATCATCATCAAATGATGCAAATTTTGACGTGTGTCTGTCTATACTCATTCCCTGCCAAGATTCGTTTACACAAAATCTGAACAGATTTATAGCTAACGACAACTTTCTGTCATTATTTAGACGCGAGTCTCTCTTATAAAAAAAAACCCAATTATACCTCTAAGGAAAGACTGGAACAACTTTAAACTTAATTCATCGAGCAAGAATCTGATCTGGTATACTGACGGGGCAAAAATGGTAGGTACTGGTATTGGTTAAGTGAATCATGCTAGTGTAAAAATCGGGCACTGATGCTTTCTTTCAAAAAACATCTCCGCTACATGCATGCTACAATACAAGAAACATATCTCCTATATACTATCGCTTAAAATATATGTGACAAGTCTTACTTCAGAGGCGTATGAGAAAGTTGCCAACGATATTCGCCATCTTCCCAGATCCCAGTAACACATCGATGAAAATTGGGGAATCGCTTGTTAAAATTGAAAGCATAATCATTTCTTGTCTGATGAAAAAGCATTCTTATCTTTTTAGTTCGTTCTTCATTCCATATTTGTTTAACGCAAGTATTCCTCACCATTAGTTCTTAGTATTAACTAAAAATTGAAAGAGCCAAGAGAACGCCATTAAAATATTCCATATCTGGAATTCACCAACTCATTGACTTCAATCAATGTAGGTTTGATAAAAAGAATGACTCGGTTCTTAAAAAATTGATCCATCAACATTGCCGTCAACCTCCATCTTTGAAAACCAGAGTGGTTAATAAAAAATCTTCTGCCACTCCATACTCCATTAATCTTAATTTAAAATCATTTAAGACAAGGGAATCTCCAGACAGGCATTGCCTTACATAATCTTGAGATACGAAATGAACAGTAAATGTGTGAAGCGCAGATCATTGAACACATTTAGAAAATATTGAAAAATTAAACTGTGTGAACTCCTCCTAGGTCTCCTGCCTTATAAAAATGTCTTCTGTGCTTTGACGAGTGGTCAATTATTTACTTATATACTTCCACTTCTCCATTCATCGGCAGAAACAAGCCGTGTTGGCCATGATACATACCATAATTATAGTCATCATATTATGTGGATAGGTTTGTCAACGGACTCTATTACCATGTGTTTTATTGGAAGCATCCAATTTCTAGCAAAAACATATTGCGAATAACACAATTTATTATTGAAGACCTCATTGATACTCAGATTATTGTTCAAGAATTTCAAGATTCGAAGAAGTCTTCGTGTAGTCGCTACATGATTGAACATCCTCACTTTGTACTCTCGCTCAAGGAGTTATAAATATCCTTATCGTGAATTAAAACTATGCGAGCGTTTAGAAATGATCGAATAGAAATATAAGAAAGAATTTTTTTCGGTGGTACAGTGGATTTAGATTTAGGTGATATTTATTTACGAAAATCCCACGTGTGGCTTCAGGTTGAATCAGGAGGAATAAAGAATAATTGCTGCATCTCTGCTTCGTTTTACTTTAGTGCATTTAACGCATTTTTTGTCTCAGTACGTATTGTCGTGTCAATACCCCTATTAGACCTTTGCATATTGTTCAATTGAGGATTGAAGTCTACATGGTCATCAATATTAAGCGAAGCACAGAAGTACCTACTCATTTTTGTCTTCTAACGCCTCTCAAAGTTTGGCCGTGCAAATCCAATATGGGATGTTTAATTTTGGTAAATTTTCCTGGCTGGCTGCCTTGGGTTCCCTCCTCTTTCTGCACCAATTTCCGAATCCTTTCTTATCTCGTCCCACAGACAACTGAACTGTCTTCTAAAATGTTCTATATCTAGTTCTCTAGAATCATTTTACGCTGCACATCACTTTATAAATTGAAAGGCAAGACTGGTGGTGACAATAATTTTGTATTGTCCTTTGTTACTTTACTAGAAAAGCTTCTTTTATACAAATAATGCAGTCGCATGCAATACTCCTTTGAAATCAAGTCCGATGATTTTGATTCTAAAAAGAGATTTACACAGCATCAATAGTTTCAAATTTCACTGCTACGCCTCGTCTCTCCAATGTGGTAAGGTAAGCCTTGTAAGTTCTACTGTTCCCATGGACCCTAAATAATTCTACATTTTCCTCTTATTTAGAAACCAAAACAATAAAATTTATTCTTTAATAAAACTAAAATGTAATGAGGAATCCTTATAAATACAACGAAACTAGAAACATAAATTCATTTAAAATCTCCATATTCTAATAAATTGTAGCACAATCGATTTGTTTAAATGTTGGTTCGCTTAAATCGTACTCATAAAAAATAAAAACCAGTACTCCATTTGAATGCGTCACCCTATAAGCAAAGCATATACAAAAGATACAAATTTAGATTACTGTGTCAGCACTCACAGTTAGACGAATGGCATGACAAATGATAGGATCATTGCCTTAAGTGAAGAGCTGATGTGAGATTTATATCTCAACGCTTTTGTATCTGACAGAGAGAAAATAAAACGATTCTATTCTATGTCTACGCAAAGTACACAATAATTGCAAGGATCCTATAGGTAGGCTTACCAAACTGAAGTGCAAGTACTGAGACTCTAGTTTATTCTCCATATCCTTTCCTAATATTAACAGATACCGAAAAACAAAACACGATATGTGAAAAAAGATAGTTTTCCTCACAAAAATAGAAAAAAAAAATATTTGCTTTTTCTTCATGAAAACGACTCTTCCTAATTGAAGAGCTAGGACTGTGCCATGATGTCGACATTGTTTTTCTATACAAAAACATCCGTGGCGTGAGTATGTGTATCCTTATGTGAAATTTTTCTTTTAGTTAGTTCGTTTGACAAAAGTAGGAACTTTACGAATTTTTTACTTCACGTAGATACCTACTTGGGAAAAGGGGAGACAAAGTCCTTACTACACTCCGTGTCCTCCATATTAAATAACTTCGTTCAATTTGTATCTTCAGTTGTTCTTGAATGAAAAAAGAAAACGAAGAAAAAAACAAAAACAAATGAAGTGCAAAAAGTTTTGATATTAGAAAAGGGGAATAAATTCGTGATGCCCTCAAGGAGTATAAATTTAACAGCAAAGGCAAAGGCAACCCCATCTTTTCTATGATATCATTTCCTTTGTTCTTCCTTTTATTTTTCCTTATTCTTGTGTTCTCTTGAGGAATTAATTGAAAAAGTAGGTACCTATTCTTCATGGCATCGCATGGTTTTTGTTAGCTTCCCACGAAAATCAAAACTTAAAAATCCTCCTGGGCAATATTTAGGACTTCCTACAAACGTACAAATGAATGAAAGTCCCTTTGTGCACAAATAAAATAAATACATATACACACACATACATATGTATTCACATAATGTATTGCGAAAAACAATATTTTGACATTTGGTTGTAGATACATTGTACACACTTTGTGTTTGAATATCTGTTATGTGTTGGCTTTGTGTGATGAGCGTTGCACCATCCCTAAGGACATGTTTATTTTTACTTTAAATTATGGAAACAAAAAACTGCTTTTGTACAAATATTGTGAATTTCATTTCAAAATCGAAACCTTGCTTTGTGACAGACATGACGCAGAGAAGTTGTGATGAAAATAAAATAGTCCTTCTGGGAAATAATTTAAAATTTACAAAATTAAAAATGAAACTGTCTGTCCAGTCCATACATGTAAAAAATTTAAGCACACTAACTAGTAGATACGATTAAAATTCTCAAGACACTTTATATTTTCTGTTTTGACTCTTGCATCTTATTCAAATATTTGTATACTCCAAATAAAAGTTTTTCAATTGACCAAATCCTATTCAATGTTCATCGGAGTTGATATTAAGACCAGGAGTATCGTTTAGTTTTGCACGGACTTGTGTCTGATGTGAACCCTACATCATTGTAACTGTATTGAGAATATTTGATTGCATCAAATTCAATTACACCAGCACTTTAACTTACAAATACAAAATTGTCCCACGTTGGGCGCCACTTAATCTCAAATAATTAGTTTTGACTTTGTAAGTTTTTCGAAAATGTGTCCCTTTGATATATTTAAGAGTTTGATTAGTAGGTGATAATGTAAGGAAAATGTATAGCTGGGGTTTTAGTGGTTAGCCCTTGAATCACACTAGCAGTTCACTTTAAAAATTAATAATTATTCCACGTTGGGCGCCATCTACTCTGAAACAAATGTTTCAATATTATGAAAACCTTGAAACTATCTACTCTTCGAGATATGAAAAAGGTCGGCTGAAGTACATTGGGTCATTATTACTAAATATTACTAAATCTTGTCTGTAGTTTTGGGAGAATATTGTAGTCTTCAAAGAAAAGGCTTGAGTTGCTATATTTGCTGTGGTCCCGGTGAGGTTTTGCAGCTGTCTCTTCATATGTGTCTGTATAAAAAGCCAATAGCTATTCTACAAGAGAAACAATTTTAAAAAATTAAACATTCAATCATACTTACACATCTTATAATAACGATTCACGTTGGGCGCCTTTTAATCTTGCTCAAATGGTTGGGCTTTCTATTAGCCCTCTAAAAGAAGATGAACTTTATTTTTAATTAACGCACATTCAAGGGCCCAGGTTATTAATCTTTTATGAATTAATACAAGGCGCGTCGAATAGGAAATAAAAGGAAATCTGAGTGCACGTTAGTTTGGAATGTGTGTAAATCATAACGAGAGGGAACAATTGAGCCGGATAAAGCATTACACATTATTGTAGTGCGTCAATAAAATTGGTCTCTAAGCTTAACAGTACATCTAAAGTTAGGTTCAAGAGCTAATTGATGGTTATTGAGGCAAGAAACATTACGGTGATGTTCAAGCAAAACAAATGTTTCCGTAATTATTTTTTCACCCGTCAACTTAGCCAGGAGACCCAAATATGTAAAAGGCGTGGATTGGAAAAAAGTGCTACAAATAAATCAATTTCACTTTGGAGCTTACCACAGGAGTTTCCTTGCTAACGAGTGTCTGAACTCTGAATCAAAGGCGTAGTGGAGTTTTGAACGTTTACAAATGACCTGCAAAAATGTATTACCTTTGTGACACTGTAATACTTTCTTTGATCTTTGAATTTGAACATTATACGCTTTTCGAGATTGTTCGAACTTCTTTCAGTTTTTCTCTGAAGGATTGGCTTTTTTAACATCGGAAACTTCGTTAACATCAAAAACTTACGTATCTTACAGTGAAAACCTCTTTACAGTGCTGTATTGGAATTTCCGGTGCCTGCCTCTTTGTATATGCACGTATATTTGATGCTAGCCACTCAAACCAGCTTGTAACGTAAATAATACCTACAAATCATCCAAAGTTTTAAGCCAAACCTTATCCCACATTGGGCGCCATTTTCACAAATTTTACAAAAGATGAAAAGTCTTAACTTATGTACTATTAAGGTTCTAAAATAAAGGCATACATTTTGTATCATAGAATCAACAATATTATTGAATGTAAATCATAGTCATGATATTTAATTACTTTACAAACAATTTGCTTCTATCAAAAGATTGATAGTATGCATTTTGATGTGAAGTCTGACCAGTTGTATTATCCAACCAATTGGTTAGCTCTTATTTCTTAACAAGATTAAATTATCAAAAACGTTCTTAACAACAATAGGCATACAAATGCAAGCTCGTTAAAATAATAAAAAAAAAAAACATTTATTTAATAGTGTTGTTGTCTAAAATCTCTTAAAAACCCACATGCCACAAGGAGAATTTAAATCGAATTTGTTGTTATGATGATGACGATGGTGATGGGGATACGACCCATCTTCTTTCAACTTATCAACAATGCATTTTGTGCTTCAGAAGGCAAAAGCATACACTACCCATCACACAGCCATGTCAAGGACTTTTAAAGAATTACAAAAAGATAAACATAGATATAAAAAGGGCTTCCAAGGATCATATTGTGGTTTTGTATTTGGACTGGGAAAACAGATTCTCAAAACATTGGGAAAAAATTCGAAAAATGTTTTCATGATATCTTGCTCCAAAATTAAATGTTTGTCCGGATAAAATAAATGTTTTTGAAAATGCTAGAAGCTTTCCAAATCGGAAAAGTGGTGATTTGTGTATTCTTTCGTCGATATAATATGTAATAGTTGTTCAATGGAATCAGTTTTGTATTCATGTAACGGAACCTTGATATTGGCAAATTTTTTTTTCTTTAGATTTAAATTGAAGACTTTTAATCTCAATAGAAAAATGTTACGACTTGACTTTAAAGATCCCATATATGTAACTTTAGTTCAAAACTTAAATTTTATGTAGAAAGGGACACTTAGAAGGACTTCTGCATATTTAAAAAGAAAAACTTCTAGAGTGTGCACTCTCTTATTTATGCAAGGTAGTCTAATTCTCTTCATATATGCAGATACGAAAATTCATAATTGAAACAGCCTTGTAATGTAGTTTTTGAATCCTGTGTCTGCTTCGGCATAGATTTTTTTTATAATTTTCCTCTGTGTTATTTTCTGTAATGGTGACCTTAGAAGGATATTTATGAATGTCAGTTTGTGTCCTTATGAACACCAGTTAAAAACAACGTATATACATATAAACATAGAACCTATACATCCTACATCACAGGAAAGGTAATTTTAAGGAGATGTGTAGATTATTTGTTGTTGAAACGTTGTGCTTGGTGCAAGTAAAACTGATGTGGAATTCAAAAATGGGAAAACAACAAAACAGCTGTTGAAATCGGGAGACCGATTGTGCTTGTTCTTTGTTTTGACGAAGGGACATAACTCCACATAATCGAATTTTGTCCCATTCAAGTAGAGGCACGCTGCAACCGCCTTGCTATGGCTCACTGTCGTTGAACGCCCTGATGAGGGGCGTCTTTTAAATCCTTAAACGTTGAAGATATGAGCTTACCCAAATACTCCACTCAAAAGTTTAATGGTAGACAAACAAAAATATATAATTTCTTCTTATTCAAAAACTTCCTCGTGAAGCTAAAACTTATGACCCAGCTCGCTTAACTATTGGCATTGAAAGACTTAGGTTTCGCATCTAGGTGACGTATCTTTGCCGATTTTCGTGACCTTGAATGTAAAAACATCAAATTGATTGTAAAAGTTCACTCACACTCAAATTTTCCATAAACAAATGGAAATAAATAAAAAGTTCGGAAGAATAAAAGAAAGGTTGTTAGAAAGATTGGAAAAATATTTATGGCTTGGAAAATATCACTTTCACCTCTATAATGCATATGTTCATAATATATGTTGTCCGAATGAAAATATTGCACCGCTTTTACTCTTTTTAGAGCAAAGAGTATCAAAAGGACCCTTTCATCTGTACAGTTTCGCCGTAACCACTTAAGCTGTCACCAAGATAGAATACTCTGAGACTGAGCTCTCTAAAACCAGATAATCAAGTGGTACCTAAAGGGTGAAATACAAATTTTTGGGGAAAAGCTGGGAGAGATTTATATTGAATATATTCAACTAAAGTAATGAACAACTAAAGACAAGTTGTTTCAGTACAATTCCGTGAACAATGAGTAAAGAAATAAATCTACGGGTAGGTACTTGGTCTACCGAGGGTCTTAGCTCTTACTCAGTGGAAACTAAATCCATTTAAGTGAAGTGAGCTTAGTTTCCATGTAAGGTGGAAATTAAATTTTAGGAAAATCTTTTGGCTTTGCTTCCCTATAGTTCTGAAATAAATTCCCACTTCCACCAATAAGAAGTAAGACAAGTCAAGTTTTTTCAGATTCTTAAAAAGCAGCAGTTCATTTTAGGTAACTCCGTAAACTCCGTACTTTAAAAAAAAAGTTAAATAATCTCGGGAAGCATCAGTATTGGCTATGGCATATAAGCTTCTGTAGTATTTGTGTTTTAGAAGTGTCATTTTAGCCTTTATTGTTGGCTAAGCAATTGCGGACATGAAGAACAAAAGAAATGCATTCGTTCCCTGGCAAAAAAATTATCGTAAGGCCCCCAAAATGTATTCGGCACAAGAACTTTGCCGTTTAGGTAGCACTATCCAAACCAACGGATTTGTAAGTTATTCTTTTTATCTGACTCGTTATATTGGACCAAACAGTTGTTTTCGACGTAGCGCAAAGATATGGCAAGGTATACATTGACAACTTCAGTGAAATATGAGGTTCACATCCTTCACGGGATCCCTTGAGCTCGAAGAAATGTGCTTTCAGTGCTCATCCCTTCGAATCCTTATGAATTAGTTCTTACACAACAATCGTCTATTTTAAAAGTATCTTTTGACATCTTAGATTAAAAGAAAAACAATAACAAATCCATGAATCCAAGTAATCATTCATATTGCATTCAAATTCAACAGAGGATATTGATGAATAAATTACAATTTGGCACAATAATCTCGATAAATCAATTTCCACCCAACGGAATTCAAATCATAACCTCAACGAATTCCCTTAACGTAAAATCTCTATTCTGTATCAGCTAACAAATCAGAGATCGATAGCCAAGTTACGTCATTGGACTGGGATTCACTCAAAAATAAAACTATGCAAAAACTTTTGCATACAATGCCATGTCCCTACTGAACAGCACCTGGATTTAGTTGTCTACAGCAAAAACACTACGGAAACAACCCACGCTTTCAAACTAAATTACGAACGTTGTTCCTTGTAGTACATCTAAAGTTTCGTTTACAAAATAAGATACAGCTGAGATATTTCTTATGAACGTGTGCCACACAAAACAATTTAATATTTCAATTACTATACTATATACACACAAGACATTTTTCATGAAGACGTTCTTAGGACGTTGGCAGTTTAAAAAGTTTCATGTCCCGTTAATTATTTGGAGTAAGATTATCAGTTATCCATTTTATCCCAGAATCAACAATACTTGGCACATAATTAATGTGGAAGTGTTTGAGAAAATCCAAATATCCATAAAACATTGCAGGCGGGATATAAGAATTTTCTTGCTCCAACGACAGAAGAGAAAGAATGGATCACAGAAATAACCCCTTGCTTCAAGTCATCAACCCTAAACACAATCCCCTAGACATGATTCTAGCAACGTTCGAGTGCATTTCCTGCCGAAGCTTGTTTCGCAGAAACAATTAATAGTTATGAGTCTGACATGCAACTTGCCATGCACCCTGTGTAAAGTGTAGTCACATCGCGTCGTCCTCCTACCAACAGTGGTGTCACGTCATTTTTTTCTAGGCCAAATTTAATTTTCGGTTCGATATGAGAATTCAATAAATGTCGATATCGGCTTAGACAGTCGATACTGCTGTTGGCTAGAAGTGAATGCATTTTTCTTTAGGTTTGTTAAAAACTTAAAATGATAGGGGACAGTTAAAGAACTGGGAAGAGTTTCGAAAATGTCGATAAAGTTTAAAAAAAAAAAGTAATTTAACGTTAGCAATCATACACTTTATTTCGTCAATTGCAGAAGTTTTTAAATTTAATGAAGCAATCACTAAATTAATTTCATTAATTTGTATCGCAAAATCAAATTGCCTTGCAGAAAGGAAGTAGTGTACATTGTAATTGGCTCAGCTCGTCAAAAAAAGCTAGTTGACTCAATTTCTGGATTTGAGTTCTCTGGGTTCGATGAATAAGAACCAAATGAAGTAGCAGACACAGAAACAAATGAAGAACTAGAGCGGAGGGTATCTAATGGACGAATAAAAGGAATATCCCTAAGCAGGCTTATAAATGTGCTGTCATGTATTGAGGAAGTTCATCCAACAAATTTTAAGGAAGCCATATCTTGTTAAAATAAGGAGTTTTGGAATGCAAGATGAAATGAATTCACTTGCACAAAACCAAACTTGCTGTCAGATAGAAAAGCAGTTGGGTGCAAATGGGTTTTCAAATCCAAGAAAGATTCAAATGGAGAGTGTTATATACAAAACGCGCTTGGTTGCGCAGGGATTTCTTCAGCGTTACGGATTGGATTATGTAGCGGGTCATAGAAATATGCATGTAGTTCATTTGGATGCTAAAACAGCATTCCTGAATGGAGACCTCGAAGGTTCAGTATATATGCGACAGCCAATAGGATTCGCTGAAGAGGCCAAAGAACATAAGGTATGCAAATTAAAGAAAAGCATTTATGGGTTAAAGCAGTCAGCGACAATATGGAAAAAAAAACAATCAGCAATGTCCTCGTGGAACATGGATTCTTGCAAAGTAATGTTGATCAGTGTCTTTTCGAGAAAATGGAAAGACGATTGTGGATTTACATTCTTGTTACGTCGATGATCTGCTGGTGCTAAGTAAAAGTCAACATTTAATCGATGATGCAGAACGCGTTTTGAGCTCAAAACTCAAAATGAAAAATCTGGGAGCGGTTAAAAATTACTTGGGGCTGGAAGTTCATAGAGACGGGAATGGACTTTTTTCAATCAGTCAAACATCATACATAAACAAAGTTATTGAAGAAATGGTGCTCAAAGATGATAAGACTTCGAAAGTTCCAATGGATCCAAGCTATGGAAAGTCAAATACTGAGAAGGATTTTTTGTGTGACAGCGGACTATAGGTACCAAAAAATTCATTTGACGTTTTCTATACATTTCTGTTGATACCCGTCCGGACATCGCAGCAAGTGTTAGTATTCTTGCCTCCAAAGTTTCCCAACAAACAAAAGAAGACTGGAACGAATTATAGCGGGTTGCGAAGTATTTAAAAGAATCCTCTGATTTGAAGCTTGTTTTAAGCGAAAATAACAAAAACGGGGATCTTTTTGGATATGCGAACGCAAATTGGGCACAGAACCGAAAAAAAAAGAAAATCAAACAAACCTGGGTGGCATTATCATCAACAGAGGCTAAATTCATTGCCCTAGCAGAAGCAAGTCAAGAAACAGTATGGCCAAGAAGACTACTTAAAGATATTAATGAAGATGGGAAGTAATCAAAGTTGCTTAAAAATGTTAACCAGCGAGAAATACAGCAATCGTTCCAAACATATCGACACCAAATACAATTTCATTAAGGACTATGTATACAAGAAAATTTTTAAATCTGATTATTGCCGAAGTAAAAACATGTTGGCAGATCTTCTCACCAAACCACTTTCAGCAAATAAAGTCAAAGATCTGAGGACAAAGTGTGGACTAATTGAGCCCGTTTAAAGAGGAGTGTTGGAGAATCAAACGTGTTCGAGTTTATTCAAAATACTATACTTTAGAATACTTTGCCAAATGGCATCATCTCTCTCATTATCGAAATTTAAAGTAGTCATAGTTTTCTTTATTATAATTTTATATCACTTCTATATTAATGCTAGGTAGTGAAGGAAGTATTTTTTCAATTATAAAAAACCGTTTCTTTTATTTAAATAAATATCATAAAGGTTATTTTCACATGGTATTCTTTTGGTTCCTAAACATAGTTGGAAACTTCTTATTCTTCAACAGGATTTAAAACAAGTTTTTGTAAGAATTTTGATTCATCAAGACTATGTACATATATTAATTTTCTGAAAGTAATGAGATTTTTACTGGCAGTTTTGAGAGCTAAGTAACAAACTTGAGGTGCGGAAGTTGATTCACAGTATTTTAATGAAACGTATACAAATTCCATAGCTTGCAATAAACGTCTCTTATATAAATAATGGTTGAACAGATGAACTCCGGCTCCTGGAAAGGGTAGGACATGTTTTCTACCACAGACTTTTGTGCAGTTGATCTTGAGTCTTCTGCCCATTTTGTTTTAGTTCATATGACAAGAAAATACAATTTTAAGAAGTTGACTGCACAAAAATGATAAAACTTAAGAAAACTTTAAAAGTTTTCTGGCTTATTCATAAGAGTTATTTTTCCAAATGGAACCCTCCGATGTCATGTTCATCGTTCAATAATGTGCCCGTTAAGAAAAATCCTTTAAAACTAGAAGGCCCAAAAACAACATGTGCTTCATTCGCTGAAGGTTTGAGAGGAGTAAGAACTCCGTACGATTCTTTGTCAGATTATACTACTTCCAATGCATATTTGGCTCAGTTTATTGTATCTGAATCTGTCACTTCGTCATAAATATAGTTAATCTGCATCTATCCGAGCATAGTCAATAAACAATTTTCTGAAATAGGGAGCCCATACAAGGCCTTAATGAAGCCTGCCTTCCGGAAACAATAGCTTATCATCGCCGAGTTAACCATCCACCAGGCCCTTTCAACCATTTCCAAACTGGCGAGTAAGTATTACTCTTAGTACAGATCACATAAAAACTAACCTTAGCCTTAATAAAGCTGAGTATTTATCGTCTTCTTATGCTTCACCGATTAGTGAGATAACGAATATTCTCAAAGATTTATTCAGTAAGAGAAACTCTATTTTTTTTTTAGTAAAACAGTTTCATAATCTAGCTTGTGACATGTAGCATGGTTAAACAAATAAAAATTGCATTAAGTTCCGAAAACATGCGTGGGGTTTCCGTGTCCACCAACCGAAAAGAACTTATGGTGCAAATCCATTTTCTCCATTCTTCTGCATCAATTTTCTTTAAAAAGTTTAATCCTTCAAACCGGTATTAAATTTTTTTAAATTTTGGTCAGGAATTAAACTAAAATGCACCAATGTATATTCTCTAAGCCAAGCCAACTAAAGCCGGTATAATATTTCTGTGTATCTTCGATTTGAGATAAAACACAATTCACAGAAATAAGTAGGATTGCGAGGACAAAGTAGGACGACACGTATTATGACGGCTGATGTTGTAGTTGTTGTTATCGTTTGGTTCTTGGGTATAATTTTGATATTCCCCATTGACCTGTGGGACAACAGGCTTAGCTCCTGCTATATTGATACAATTCCGTATATTGACTGTTGTGGTCGGCAAGTATTTGGATAGGTATTGTAAAGAGAAGGATTGTTTTGAAATCGTGCTGTTGGTTATTGTGGAACTAGAACAAAACGTGATTATTTTAACGAAGATAATTTGGAATATGTAAATGTTCCATGTTTGTAGTAATGATGTTGGTTTGACATATATGTATGTACAACGGTTCAAGCAATTTCAGATATATTTTGGGAAAGTAGATTAATTCATGACTGCCGAAACAGGCAATGTGGGTGGGTACGTGTACGTTCATATTAAAGTAAGTTGATGAACATGCTGATAAATTAATGATTGAGTAAGTTGAACAATTTAACTACTTTGTAAGCTTGGTATCTAAACTGATCGAGATAAAGGTGTTAATTTCTGTTTTGGAAATTCGCTTCCATTCACTCTGGCATGCTTTGTTTAATCAGTGATATTGAAGATGGTCCACCAAAGAACTAGTATGGATTTCAAAAAAATCATAACTCAGTTATTTTCAAAGATAACCAAGCTATATGATTGTTCAAAAAAAGGAGATTCTTGGGTGTTGTTCAATTTTTAAAATAACATAGAGCTTGTGGTCAAATTATATCAGCTTGAGTGCACTTTTTTAGTCTTTCGGTGAAGCTCATCGATTCTATGTTCAACATATTTCGAGGGATGCAGTTATATGGCCTTCCTTAACATGCAAGCCCTGTGAATATAATTTAAGTCAGCCTAGGTATCCCTACAAAAATAATTCAAAGGAGGAATAGGTAAGGGGACTGTGCTGGTCAGGAATCGTTACCGAAATGAAGCGACCGTAAAATGTTTGCCGAAAGAAGACCATTGTAACATTCTTCGTATGGAAAGTCGCTCCACCTAGCTGAAACCAATCGTGTCTGAATGGGATACCTCTGCGTCGGAGTTGTCATCATCATTACACAACATAAACGCTCAGAGTTCAAAGTCACAGTCACACATTCGTTCTCAAAGAAATAAGGTTCTATATGACTGATTTCTTAACCAAAAAACACACAATTCTCAACATAGGAAATGTTGCTTTTTGACAAAGCCTATGCAAATGCCCTTCACCACTTGTGAATGCTGCATCGTTGCACAAAACATCTAACGCTGGTCATAAGCTTTTATGGATATCGCTAGCCACTTTTAAAATAAGACACCCAGCTATTTGAGAAGGGTTGAGAGGGGTTTGGGCTCTGGATGTTAGCTAGCCTCGCTCCCCGAAAATTCTCTGTCGTTCGGGCTCCTTGATGTTGCTCGTTTTTTTCATCAAACTGCCGGTTCCTTAAAGTTATTTATCCACATATGATAAGGTTGCGATTGGGTATTACTCCACGGTTATTAACTGAGAACTACCGACGGAAGTCTCTCTGAGTTTGAATGATTAAATCGCCACTGCGTGACCACTTTGTTTCATTGCCTAAACTATTTTTACTAATGATCTAAAAAAAAAAAAACTCGACTTCGGTTTGGACAAGAGGAGAAAGCCCCATCCTTCTGAGAGGTCCCGACGCCGAATACTATCCATTTGAAAATAATACTAGTTCACTCTATCGAACCATGTTCATCTCTGAAACTTATATAAAGCCTCAGCAAACATATCCAAATAGATTGATGGCAGTGGTTGGTTCACATCAACCATACCTAATCCGTTCACCACAAGCTATATCCAATGAAGAGCTGTCGCAAGTTCAAACATATTGGATGTCAAGATGTGGCACCGAAAAAAAAACTTCGGTCTCACATGGAAAAAGCCAAGCAAACACATCGTGAAATCGTTATTTTAAATTATTTAATGGAACTTGCAGGATGCACAGTGAACGTGCTGACCTACAGTCACCGCAGAAGCAGAATCCCAGAAGAAAACGTGACCTCATCTGAGATACTTAGATGCAGAGCAAGATAAATGGATTATTATAACTCCATTTCCCAAAAAAGGTAAAGCGGTTAGAAGAAAAACAAAAAGCTCTATCACTCCCCTTTAACTTTCAACAATGCCCAAAGCTTGAACAATATTCACATTATCCCATCGCCATCCTTTGATTCAAACTGTGCCAGTGGCAATGACATTGTCGGAACAATGTATGTCAAGTGACTTTAAAATTGTTCCCCAGACATCTTAACTTTTATCAAAACCATTTGAGTCGTTAGAAATTCTCTTTCCTTCATCATGGCAGAAAATTATTTCAAAGTTATATTTCAGCGGTTTAAAGACTTCATCCGGATTACCTCGAACTTGCCAGATAGCCGGAGAAGTATGAGAAAGAGAAAGGCCTTGTATACAGTTTTGAAATCAGTCGATTTCCTTTTATTCATCTCTTGAATTTTGTACTCTTATCCCTACTAAATGTGTAAACTGAATAAATTGGGGGAAAAGAGTATTTTCATGAGTTTACACGGAATAATTCAAAAAATTGAAGGGGGCTGACTTGATGTGTGGTCATATGTATATGGAAGTATGTGTATCTCGCATAGCTTTGGGATTTGAGGTAAAAGGTTTTTGTAAACAACAACACACTGATGGTACATACTTGAGTGTTCTTACTTCGGAGCTTGAAAAAATTAAAACATCGTGCGGGTGCGGATGTGGCTTGCGAGTAATGTGTTGGATTAAAGGATTTTTTGGAATTTCAAATTCTTAACCTATAACCTAAAAACGTTTTACTGTTTATTGATATTTTATTTCAAACCACAAGGTTTTGAATTAGTTATCTTATGGCGTTATTAGAAAATTTTAATTTCAATAAAGATGTCGAAGAGAATGAAATTTAATTTTCAATAGGTACCTACAAATAAAGAATCATCTTTTGGTTTAGTGGACTCTTGGAATAATTTTTAAGCAATTAAGATACCTGTTATCTGGTTTCGTACAATTAATGATTTTCTGAAAGCTTTTAAAAGGCATTCTTTTAAATAAAACCCTATAAAATGGACAAAATGGAAAACAAAATCAACCAATCAACGGCCAACCGTTGTTGACTTTATAAGTACCTATACTGTCAGCATTTCCTCTTTTTTTATTTAAAAAAAATCGTCAATGCCAAAGTAGGATTTCTATAAATAGTGCATTATTTGTGACATCAAATTGGCTATATAGTTACATCAAGAGGGCGCCAAAAGAATACTCAAACGTCACTCTGATGTGTCTGCTCTGTAACTTATCGATTAATTGACAATATTGCCATTGACAGTTTATGCCAATAAACTACAATGAGTATCTTCCTATCTTATCTAATGAAAATGTGATGTGCTGTATCCCGGAATGGAGCTATGTATAGTTCAATTACTATAGTGATAAGATAAATTTCTATATCTATATATATTTGAAAGATACTTTCGCAGATGAATACTCAAAGGGAGAAATCATTTACCGCCGATCGATGTTGATTTTATCGTGATGAACTTTGCAATTGATACTTGATGAATGCACTGGAATAAAGTGTGGCAAAGATATCCTAAAACTCATATCAAGGTCTTCTTTACTTGCGAATAAATATGTACATAGGTTCTGTAAGGCAAGTTATGGATTCGTGCAAAAAACATTTTAAATATAACATTCACACATGATATTGCGCAAAAGTTGATTTGAAAATTCCGTCCGTCTGTATGTCTGTTTGTTCGCACCCCTACAGCCTGAACCTGAACCCTTTAACGGATGGGGCGATTTTTTGTTATACATATTTGTTGTGTTTTTGGTCGTCCCTCGAAAAGTAAATTTAATTTTTACCATAGGCTAGAAAATAGTGTTACCTTCCTTAAAATCGTGAAGAAGAAGTTAAAATTTCTCGAAAATGGCTCCAACGATTTTGATAAAAACTTTCTTAGTACTGTTATGTTATAACAATCTATCTTTTCGTTAGAATGAGGTTTTTGGAATTTGTTTTATAACGATAACTCTCATAAAACTGTTTTTTTTTTTTAATCAGATTTTTTTTGTCAACTTCACAACCGATTCTTATAAAGTTTTGCGAAAAGAAAGTTTTCTACAATATTATCAATATTGCTTTTAAATTTTTTCAAAAACAGTGTTTTTTTTTATTTTTAGAATTTTTGTTCACAATATTTTGAAAACAAGTGGATTTAATTTTTGGAAAATGTTCGGAAGATTTATTAATTTTAAAATAGGTAGTTACAAAATATTTTTTGAAAAGAAAACATTTTTTCGCCCAAAAAACGACTCATAAGATTTTCAATACTTTTTTTCATATACCAATTCAGTTTTGAAATTTTATTGAAGTGTTTTTGAAATAATTTTGAATTTTATAAACGCTATAGCCCCTAAACAATAATTAGCTATCATAAAAGCAAGTTTGTGCGACCCAGTTGGGAATTTTATTTATTCTCTTTTAAGTCCAGCTCAAGCTGACACTAGGTTTTGTTTTGTATTTAGGTAATAAGACACGTCTCTTAGGATTTTGACTAATTTTTAATTTAAAATTTTCAAAGGCTTTTGAAAAAGCCTTGTTTTGTTTATTGGCTCAAATGCTCATAGCGCAATACGGTTTTTACTGTTTTTTTTTTTTAATATGTTGAGCGGTTAACACAGACTTGATTAAATCACACAAACTTCTTCTTATTTGTTTTTTCTACCTTTTTTGTTTATACTTTATTATACTAGAGCTAGAGCGAGTAGGTTGGGTTAAGTCATGAAAAATCTTATGGGAGGGGTAATATTCCCCCTGGTTTAGGCAATTTTCGGGGCAAAAAGAGAAAAGTACAATGCTTTCATTTTTTGTAAAGCTAAAAATGTCTTATTGTATTGTAATTTTAAGGGAAGTTATTATTTCAAGAAAAAAATGTAAAATTAATTTCAAATTTCAAACTAAACAAAACTAATTTTTTCACAATTAACGTAATTTACTGCTTTTTGTGTTGTCAAAATTTAAAGTTCTTTTTAGTTATAAGTCCAACAGTGGAAACCGTATGCCTCTAGGACTTTTTGTTGCCGAGCTATTCAAAAATAACTGAACCTACTTCGTCACAAAAACAAGAAAATTTAGCCTTATAATCATTCACAGGTGAACAGAAATGTTCTCGAATTCAGGGAACACTTCTTATCATTTTAGAATCTTAAAGTTTGTAAAAAGGGAAGTTTGGGGTGCATACCGCAAAATTATTTTCCAACATTTAAGCGTTTAATTTATAAGAATTGTTTCGTGTCCTTTTTCTTTTGGGGTGTTATAGTTAATAATTTCGGATAAAATTGTCCTTAAAAGATTGCGGAGACTTTCATGACCTTCATTCATTGATTAAACAAAATCATACATATGGAAACCTAAGGAGACATCTAAACTGAAGACTCATTTGAAGAGCCTTCGTATGGTGCCATGCCATTAGGCCATGTGACATAAGGCCATAATTCGAAATATGGCCATATGACGCTTTTGTAAAGCGTCACAAGGCCATATTCGAGCATATGGCGTTACGACGCTTTTGGAAGCGTCATAAGACCATTATGGCCGTATATCACTTTCGTTTTCTCTCTTTGAAAGTTTTTTTTTTGATCAAGCTCATTTTTAATATCATAATGTATTCGCTTGATAAAAATAAGTTACAAGAATTCGGAACGTGAACTTTAAGATATATTTTGTTTGTCAAAAGTTCCAAGAAATTGCAATTACAAAAGTAACAACATTTCGCCGCGAATTTTAAGCTATTATTTTTTTTTATCAAGCTCATGTCATTATGATAATAAAGTTAAAAGAATTTGTAATTACAAAAGCAACAACACATAATAAAAAAATAATAGCTTAAATTCGCCAATTCATTCACTCCAATTCATTCTGCCTGTTAGTCACGCTGTGTACGATTTGAGTATGTGATTTTATTTCAAATGAATTAAATAACTTTTGTTTACATTTAAAAGAAAAGATAATAAAATTATAAATACAAGGCTTTGTATTAAACTAAGTTTTTAGTTTTGATTTCAGGCAAATAAGCAATCATAGATAATGGCTCGCTGTCACCCGAACACGCGACATGCAGTTATCCGTGTGCGAAACTCTAAGTTAGTCCCGCAAACTTTCAATGACTGGCCTTGCGCCTAGGCGCCAGAACATCGATGAATCGGTAGAATCATAGAGATACGCGATACCAAAACATCCTCCCCTTGATGACGTTGCTTGAAAGCTTTTTCATCAACAATTTAGCAAGACATATCTCCCTAGATTATATTAGTCTTCAGTTTTGAGCTGTCAATTTTTTTTTTTTAGATAAGGGTACCTGAAGTTGCTATTACGAATTAATTAACTAATTAAGGATTCTCACCGACACAATTGCTAAGTGAATCTACCAGATGCTTGTACAAACACCAAAGACCTCAAACGCTCAGAATGATTCATTTACGAAACCCAATTAGCTAGTCAGAGCCAGCACAAGTATACTTATGTCAAAACTCGGATATTTCGATTAAATAAACGTAAACTAACGTTCAGTAATCAAAGCACCAATACCTTTGCCAATCCCATTGAACCATCTTGATATTCCCTATAAAAAGCCGAATCAACCAAAGTCAAATTTGAAATCCTTTCTTACCAACAACCCCACATAAATTCAACAATGTATTTTCCAATGTAAGGGTACAGCTTGGTAAAGCTATGAGGGTACAGAAAAGTTGTTCGAATCATATATTCCTCGGCAATCAATGAGCGGGTCGGGTGGAGTAATTCAAGGTCGTGTCTATGCTCGTGGAATATTAAGGGTCTGTTTTTTGTATTCTCTTGGATAATTTTTTGTCCTGCCTAAATATTGCTTGGTTGGAAGTTTGTGATCCTAGTCATTCCATCGATGAAAAAGGTTTGATGCACAGAAATTTAATTAAAATTTGGGAATAGCTACGGGTTTTTGGCGAATAGTGCATGTAAGGTTTTGGGTATTAACAAAGCATTTCAATGTCATTGATGGAGATGTGGTTGACCAACATAATGCATCATGTGTGTAAACGTACAGTCTACTTACATACGGGGAACATATTTTAGAGGACGCTCGTCCTTATAACTTTGTGTTGTTATAAACTGTTTTGAAAATATTATAGTTCAAGGACAATATTCTTAAACTTACACTTTTATAGTCTTTAAGATTCAAAGTTCAAGTGAGATTTTATATAAGGGTTGTTTTCGATTATGTAGCTAAAAATGTGAAAATTGTTCCCATACAGATATTCGAGCAGTTTCCGAAAAAACTTGGTGAACCTTAGTGCGGGAAGAAAAAGGACTAGTCTAGTATTAGAAAGAATACTTTTGAACAAAAAGGGAATATTAGAACTGACATAACCTGTAATTTAAATTACATGCTAATAAATAATAATAATAATAATAATAATAGAACTGACATTTTGTTATGAACGCAAAAGTTAATTTCAGATGAATGGACATTTAAAGGTACAATTGGATTTTCTTGTTCCCGCTGAGTTACGGAGTGCGTTTGACCGCTCAGGGTGGGATTTTAGAGGTAAAGAAATATAAAATGAAACAAAACACACATAAATTGTTTATTAACTGCCAAGAAATTGACTGTATTTGAGAGATAGTTCTTTGCCGTTTTGATTTGAATATGATTTCTGGCATTTCGAATGTAGTTCAGTCTTGAGATCCAATTTTGGATCACTCCTTCAAGCATTTGGAGTCATATCCGCAATAACGCGGCGAATGTTGATACCCCCGCAGAATATAGTCTAGCGGTGTTAAATCGTACGATCTTGGAGGCCAACTCACTGGTCCAAAACGAGAAGTTATGAGCTAAACGTTTCCTTCAACAATTCAATTGTTGCACGCGCTGTGTGACATGTTGCCTCATCCCATACCAGTGTCTCAACAATGGTTTGAGAATTATCTACACTCCAAATGCGTCAGTTTTGCTTATTGGCCAAGATGAAGCTGTTCACCAAAAATGGGAATCATCACTGAACAAAATTTTTGTGTGAAAATCGGGATCAACAGCAATCACGCTTCGAACCCATGTCTGCACATTTTGAATACGTTTGTTCAGGCATCAGTAAATAAAAATAAATGATGAAATGGCATATCAAACTTAAGACAATTCACAGGCAGCTGTCAATGAAAACAGTGCTGTCAACTTAAAGTTCTATTATTCAAATAGACTGGGTCGTACGAACTTGCTCTTATGTGTGACAAAGGGCTTGAGATTTTGAAAATGTAAAGGAAAAAATCCTATGAAGTTTTATTAATCACTTTAAAATCATTAGTAAAAACGAAGTAAGCCATTTACCTATACTGTTTTTAATTTATAGAAAAAAAAATTCAAAATCGTTCGAAATGTTTTTTTTTTTTTTTTTTAAAAAAAAGGTTTTTTAAATCTTTTCGAAAACATATTTGAAATTTTTGTTTCTAGTACACCAATTTATAGAGCTTTGTAATTTTTATCAAACAAATAAAATTTCAAAAAACGATTTTAAAGAAACTAAAAATTAGGAAAAAAAATAACTTTCTTTTTAGAAAACTCAAAGAAAAACTTAATTTGAAAAATTTAAGAATTGGCATTATTTCGTTTATAAAAGGGCTTCTATTTTAAAAATTTCATCGAAATTACTCAAGCGGCTTTCCAGAAAATCTGATTTAAAAAAAAACCGTCCTATGGGAGTTTCCGTTATAAGACTTTCTTTGAAAAAACTATTAGGTACAACCAAAATATACACAAAAAGCCCCATTCCGAGAATTCTATCAAAATCGTAGAAGCCATTTTTGAGAAAATTGAGCTTTTCATTAAAGATCATATGACAGGTACAGTGAGTTTTAGAGCAAGAATGCGAATCCTAAAAATAACTGTTTGAAGCAAATCAGTCCAGCGGCTTAGGCTGTAGATGCCCGATGCCGACACAGACAGACAGGCTTCTCTATCATCGTAATATCGTTTGATTGTCAAACAAAATTATTTTTTTACGAATGATGAATAACTTCCCCTTATAGAACCTACATAGGTATAAACGCAAGTAAAAAGAACGCTGCCTATCGTACAAACTAAGTTTTAAACTTAGAAGTGGCGTGAATGTCCCTTTTTATTCCAAAAGATTATTGAGTTGAGTTGAGTTGATTTTTGTAAGCACAGTACTGTCTTTATGAACTCATCAAAAGAATACTTGCAGCATCCTTGTACCTATCAAGAAAGTGGATAATACATATTTTCAGTCTCATGACAAGGACAAATTATTTGCATACTTTTTGTTTTGCCGCCATTTACAAACAATTTATTAAAGTTGAAACAAGATGAAAATAAATTCAATGTAAAAGTCATTTAAATCTAACCCCAAAAGCAAAAGCAACAAATTTTTAGCTGTGCTTCGTACTTAAAACCACTCACACAAACCAATGTAAATCTACAACACATGAATTTCAAAGATTGTTTCTCATGTCATTCATAATAAAGCTAGGTACAATCGTTTCATTTCAGTTACAGCTCATGACATTTTTGTAAATCTGCTGCCAAGCCAAAATAATAATAAATATTAGTCCTGCCGCGTGCCAAGCCGCCATTAATTTTTAAAATTTAAAAGGATAATTAATACTTCTTCGATGATGAGTTCAGGGAAAATGAAAGTTAATATAAAGCTCATAAGCTTTATTACATCATTGAATCTCACGGATCTCAGTTCTAAAGGGCAAAACGGATATTTAATTAAACCAGAGTAACGATGAATTTTCGTTTGGAAGGATAATCTTTTTAATCCCATAAATAGAACCACAGTTTTGAATAAAAAATGAGTTTGGTCTGTACTTTTTATTTCATATCTTTCACTAATTTAATAAAACCCGTTACGGTTAAGTACCTATAATGAAATTTCATTTAAGAGTTTGGAGGATGTATATATTATAATTATTTATAGTTTCTATAATCCTTTAGTTTGTGAATAATATCGCTGGTAAAAAAAAAGAGTATTTGCGTATATATATAGATAGAGACCTTTGTATTTCAAGATTTCAAGACACCTGGGACTAGGAGAAATGTACTCATTGTAAAGAAATAAATTGGAGGAAACCGCTTATACGCTGAGTGAATAGTTAACGGTAAGTGTGGCGGACTGACACGCCGAAGGTTCTGGGCACGGACCAATAAGATACAGACCGCCAACTCACTGTATGGTCTCTCTTTTTGCCTACAAGCTAAAAATCAGCTGATATGCCATTTAATTTGAGAGTGTGACGCTCTCCCTTGCTTTTAAAACTCATTTAGCAAACACACCTAAAAAATAAATGGCATACGCAGGTATAGTTGCGATTACAAAATGCACAGAGAGAGATGTACACGTATTCACAGACAGGAACAAATATTTCGAGGGTGTTCCAGGCAAGAGGAGTACGAGTTGGCGGTCTGTATATTGGTCTGTGGTTCTGGGTTCGATCCCTTTTTTTCCAGTGGTACACTTTTTTTTTTTTTTTTTTTTTTTATAATGCACACGCGCTTAAGGGGGTTGTTATAGCCCTTTTAATAGCTTTGTTTGTTGGGCCCTGAAGTCACCCTGTGGTCGCCACAGCGCGTTTTTTGAATTACCTCAACTCGCCCTCAATACGAAATTCTCTGTTTTTTGAAACCTGGGGTCGCCCTGAAGTCACCCTGAACTCGATCTTGCTATTTAGCTGGGGTGAGTTGAGGTAAAAAATCAGCTGTTGAATTGACTTTTGCTGTCGAGCATTTATTGTGTATTTTTCTTTTGTATTTGATTTTCCATGTCTTTTTTTCGATAAAACTAAATGAAATGCAAGTGAATGCATTTATTTTCATGAAAGTAAATACAAATCGAACAAATAAAGCAAAATGGAAACTTTTGATTTTGTGCGTTGTGAAAAATATACAATCAGCAGCCGTCATGCGTTTTTTGAGAACCGAAAACCCAGGTTTTTTTGACAACTCTTGGAAAAATTGTGCCAGGCAATTCATATCACATTCGTGTTGTACGGCTAAAGAAAGAATCCCTATATTTCACGGTACGTCCGAAATTGGGCTCAAGTGTAATTTGATGAGCAAGACGAGTATTACGGGAGAAATGTTTAAGGGGTGGAACGCAACTGGCTACCTCGAGTGAGCATTTTTTGTAAAAGAATCTGTAAAATAAGGAAAGACATGAAACATTTCGACGGTGTTCAAGGGATGGAAATGTTTCCATAATGATTCTCTCTCCTATCAAGCGCAATAATCTTGCTTTCGCCAAAGCAATGCACAGTTTTGTTCCACTGTTCGGTGAGATATGCCATCAGATCACCAGTGGAACGATTGCTGCGAAAGCCGTATTGCCGGCTTCAGAAGAATAGGGGGTATACCATCCGGGCCAGCGGATTTGTGTATATCAAGATCTTGAAGTACTCTTGCTACTGTACGAGTGCGGAAAAATATCTGTCCCATAGAAGAATTAACGTTCTCAAGTACAGGAGGGGCATTGTTGCTTGCAGGCAACGTAGAACTTGCAGCAAAATGAGCTGCGAGCACATCCGCCTTCTCTGAAGAGCTGACAATAGGTTTATCGTCGACGATGAGCGTTGGAACTGATGATGACGTTGAGTTCTTGACGTTTTTTACAAATGACCAGAAGTTTTTACTGCCTTTGGGACATTGCAGAATTTTTTGCCGTAACTTCTGGTCATGTAAAAATTTCGTTTTGTGTATAACGGAGTTGCACGAGTTCCTAACTTGTTTGTGTTTCTTCCGATTTTCCTCAGTTGGGTTGGCTTTGTAGGATCGGAAGCTTACTTCTTTCAACCTGATAGCTTCTTTACACTCTTCGAAAAACCAAGACTTTTCTTTTGGTTTGATACATTTTGTTTTGTGAGGGACAAAAGTTCTCATTCCAAGAAAAATCACTTCTGTAATCATTTCAGCACTGACATCAATGTCACTATCAGACCGTCACAGTTGGCTTTCTCGTATTGCCAAACGGTCCTAGTGGGAATTTTTTCTTTAACTGGATGGTTGGAGATCGAGAAATTAGCTGAAATGACACAATGGTCCGAGGTGCCAAATGGAGAATAGTATATTTATCAGGATGGGAAGTAAGGAACAAGTTAAGAGTATGGGCGGAATGCCCATCAACATCCGGTATACGAGTAGGCTCATCGACAAGCTGGGTAAGATGGTTATACTCAGCAAAGATCTCGGTATACCTTCCTTCGAGTGTTGTCTGGCCAGAATAGCGGAGCCAACTTGAATTGTGTACATTGAAGTCGCCCGTAATCACGACTTCAGTGTGAGGACAATGGGAAACAATTCGGGAAATTGAATCTGACAAAACATCTAACTCATCACAAGTAGACATGCTGTCAAGATTCGGACTCCTGTAAAGAAAACAGTAATGAATGATATGTTTGCGGACAGTGAATTTGAGCCACAGGAAATTAAAGTTCGTATTAGAACAATGCCCATATTGGGGAAGGCTCTGGCAAGCAATATCATTCCTAACATAAACGACAAGACCATGGTGGGAAAAAAGTAATGGCACTAAGTTATATCCAAACAAACAAAATTCTGATAAATCAGTATTCTGTCCAACCTGGGTTTCACTTAATGCCAAAACAGCTGGCCTGTATTGCACAGTATGGGCGTACCCGTACACAGAAAAGAAATTGTTTCTTAGCCCACGTTGAATGTTGAATATGCAACACAAAAATCACTTACCATTTTGAAAAACTAAACACAAAAAATTCAACTTTGACGAAACTAATTTCAGCCGTGCAGTATAGGCCCATACACTTGTCATGATGTGAAGTTATAAATCCTCAGACAATAAATATTGTGATTTGTGCTAACCAAGTGCCTACTTATTTTGTTAGCAAAAAGTTAAGGACGTTTTGGAAAACTAAATCATTCATTGGGAAAGACGCTTTTATCGTTTAGCTAACGCAGACAGATGAGCTGAAAAGTTAAATTTGCTTATTTTGTCGTTTAATCCAAAGTCAATTATTGTAACTATCATTCTCGAGAGTAAAAATTCTGAGATCGACTCTACGTTCAACAGGCAGAATTTCCAGTAGACTCGATCACCACTCTCTCTCTTCTTCGTCAATTTCGAAAAGGGCTTTCGAATCACGTAAGATGCGTTCTGGAGATTGCTTTGAAGTTTGAACAGGGGGCATAGCATTGTTGCTATTATAAAAGAATTGAAGAAAAACGCAGTGTTTCGCTGTGCGCAATGAAAAGACTTCAGAACATTTGAAGGATGACAGAGAGTGAGACAAGGAAATTAACTGTCACGGATTTTATTTTTACTTGCAACTGATGATGAGACATATTACCCAATGGAATCTATTTCACGCCTTAAGTTATGGACACTGCAGATGACATCTGCTTAGTTTCAAACGGCATGGCATTGGAGACCTTAATCAAATGTGCGAGTTGCTTCAACAGAACATGGAAGTGGCTGGCTTTGGGATTAACACCAAGAAGGCAAATATAATGCTCACCAATTTTAAACGGGAGGCGATAAGAGAGTTCAAACACTCGGTGGTGAGGAAGTCCGATGTCATATCTTCGATTGGATTATTAAAGGTGAACGGTGGATTGGCAGACTAAGTTAAACCTTTACATCAGCTTTTTTCCCAGTACCTAAGCTCAGTAACAAACAAAGATATTTGGAAGGATCTAGTTTCCACGCTTTCATCTAGAAGGAGTTCAAGTTTTGCTGCCAGTAGAAGCTTCCGAAAAGCAAGAAGAAAAACCTACAAAATGTAATACATATAATTGAGCAAGTACAAGGAACACAAATTTTGTGCTTAAGTTTTCGACATGTTTCGGAAAGGACGAAAATTTACCAGCTGACTGATGTGAATCACATTACGCATTATAAGGCATGCTGATTTTATGAAATATTGCAGGACCAGTATGATAAATGTTCTGGATATAATGTACTGTGACTTGGATCTTCTCGATAGGGCTTTATTTCTCAATGGCTTACCTTTCAATGGTAAAGTTCTGACCAAGTCGGTGAATTTGATTCAACGTTAATGTTTTCTCTAGGATCTGGTGCAATGTAAAAGTTTGAATGATACATTAGACTTTTGAGGTCTGAAGCCACAAAGATGTTAAAAAACTAATGCTTCTAGAGTTGATAGCGGGCGATATTCTTTTTTGTAATCAGGCTCTGGTGGCTTATTACACACATTTTGAAATTTATCATTTCTTCCCGTTTTAAAGCACAGTCCCTCTCATTTCAATTGTAAATTAAAGTACATTCGGGCTCTAAATAAATTATCCCTTATTATGTGTTAACCAAAGTATCACATTTTACTCTTGTTAATATAATAAGGTACACATGCTCATTTATCTCTTTCATTTCATCAAAGAGTATAAAAATTGCTGAAACAAGACCGACAATCCCAACCAATTTCAATCTCCAGAATAGTTGGAGTCACAAGTATTTTCTATTTAAAATACATGGTGCCTTTTGTTGGATAAGGATTCAAATTCCTTAAATTAGGAATGTTGTTACGACACTTTCATTTAAAAATACAGAAAAACTCTAAATTGTCTCACATTTGCGTTAAACCATTGACAAAAAAAAGGATTGACATAAATTATTCACTCGATTGAAAGTACCCGGAAAGCAATTTGCATAAACAAACCGACATTGGTAGAAAGAGGAGAAATGCCATGTCAACTCACCTGAAATAACACGACAACATCTCATAGATATAGGTTGTAATTTTTAATGTTTTTAAGAGAATTTTGTGGGAGGATGGAAAGGAATTTATAAGAATTTTCAATAAAAAAAACTCCGATTATTAGAACTTCAAACTGTTACAAATCAAAAGAACAGGGAGTGAGCCTGCTATTAATGGGAAACATCCTGTTCCTTTTTTTTTATCTCAGCATTTGTTTGTACATTTTTTTCTTCTCATATCCTATGAGGCATGATATGATATCCTATGATTTATCACTCAGCCCCTTATACTTGCATCTTAAATTCTTTATACGTAAGTACATTTCCTCCATTATTCGTGATACTCGTATCAGTTGTAAGTATATTTCCTCTACGGGCTTAAACAAAACAAAATTGTTTTGAAGTTCTATTGAATCTATTTTTCCTTCCTTTTTACCGTTTGTTGTTGTTAATTCTTGAGCTCGGTCGGGATACCCTTTCCCATCGCAATGTCATCAAAAAGTCAGAAGCAACCAATTTAAAGCAAAAAAAAAGAAAACAAAAAAATAAAACCAAAGGTATCTGACAAACGATTTAACTTCATGATAGCCTGGGAAATCAACCCTATTTAAAGTTTCATGAATCCTTTCACAGAAGGAGCTATGTTGAAGTTGTCGGAATAGAAGATACCAATTTTGATTTTTATACATATAATATATACCCAAGGAAAACTCTTACAATTTGCTTTGTGTACAAGATTCAAAAAAAAAAAACGCCATAATGCGAGTATCCTTTCTGGATTGAATATCCTGGGAAGCAGTTTTCTATATTAATCCTATCATTATGCGGAAAAAAATAAGCTTGTACCCTGCCACGGAGCTTTTTTTTTTCAAACAGATGACCTTCAAGTAGTTTTTGACCTTCAAACGTGTCTATTGTCTCGAGGATTTCGTTCAAAGGATGATCTCCCTATATTTTCGTTGCCATTTCCGTTGAATTATATCTGCTTCCAATTTTTCCATCCGGTCATATTCCACTTTTTCAACGTTACAATTTGGCAGACAACGTTTGACGAGGCGCAAGATGTTGACAAAGCTATTCCTTGTTTTTAAAGCATAGGTTTACCGTTGGATTAGAAGAGTTTCAACTTAGTGCGTAGCTATATTTTTTTTGCAAAAATAAGTTCCACTTTTTTGAAGTATGATACGTGTCAATCCCTTGCAAAAGCTATCTTCATCACATTCCATCCAAATCCGTTCTGTTGTTGATGCGGGAGGGGAAACAAGCGTTCACACTATAACAAAGTGGATGTAGTGAGGAAGAAATTAAATTTTTCAAGTCAGTTCCTCAATAAAAATCAGCATTTTGGAAAAGGAAAAGTTTCCCAGCAGAAAGAAGTCATTTTGTAACACATACCATGTATCTGTTATACCGTCGATTTTTTGTTCTTTAATACCATTTTTAAGTACTGACGTTTATTAATAAACCAACACATCACAAATGCTTTTTTGTTTGTTTTTTATTAGGCCATAACTTCGTCTTCAATTGAATTTTGATATGGCAATCAATTGGTAGATAGAGCTTGATGATTCATTAATTATGCCATGATCACGACCATAGGTTGTTAATATTTTATTAGGCTATAATATTTGTTTAAAGAGCCATTTTCATTTATTTTTTAAAGATTGGATGTTTGATGGTACATTTAAATCTTTGAAACATTAAAACATTTTTATTATGTTAAGTGAGTTTTTTAAAGCGGCTGACCAGATAAAGACAACAGGAAGAGCACACTTTGTATTTTCTGAAATAATTTGAAAACTTCCTATTTAAACTATCACTAGCTTGCCCTGCAAATTTTAGTCTCCGGTTTACGTTATGAACTACCTACTAATAACATTATGGTGTCTTGGTTGAGATTTAGAAACTTAAATTATATTGCTTGATGAATAATTAATTCAGAACACCAAAATTGTTTATTTTACCTGTAGTTATGATAATCAAGAATCAAAGGATGTATGCGACACGTTTCCAAAATATATCAACAATTTTGTATATATACATAGCAAACAAAAAATTATTTCGTTTTCATCAAGAAGTATTAGGTACACACATTTTTGTTTGAGGATTTCACAACACGTGAACATGCTTCGTAGTTTATTATACCTAAGAAATAAATGGATTTTAAAATCTAATCTGCATATATGCGGCAGGCTGACTGTCATGAAAAAATCCTTTTTACTTTTCCTGATGGTTTTTCTGATTGCTATAGCTATACCCCGGAAAAGATCCTTTGTAATGTTATTTTGCAAAGCATTTTCAATATTAAAAAACGAAGTTAGAGTACCTTAAGTGACTGATCAAATAAAGTTTAGCGAATTGGTTTTTGAATACTTTGTTTGTGATTACTAAGAAAGTTTTGGTGCTCAGCTAGTGAAATTTGTTTTCAGGCACATTCTTATAACTGCCAATGCATATCATTTTTTTGTATTACAATAAACACAAAGCTAATAAAAAAGGTATTTTATGAACTTAAGCTTTAAAAAACTGGCTTTGTTTTAAAATACATTTCTTACAACAGTTTAAATTAACTCAGGTCGACGTTAGCGATCATTTCATTTGGTTTCCACAGAGAATAAGAGCTTATCTCAGGACTTAACCATTAAAAAAAAATTGATTTTTGCTTATGTTTCGATTGATTACGGCTTAAGATAGACATAAGCCGTTTTGCAAATGTTTTTTTTTTCATATGAAACAAATTATTTTTTTTAAATATTTTTTTCCATAAAACAAAGGGAGGCAGACTCCAAAATGGTAAGCAAACGGGAAGGTGTGTGAACTTAAAATTATGATTTTCGCTTACGTCGACTCAAACTTTTTTAACTTTTTACCACAGCATATTTTTGTATATCAAGGAAAATAAAGTGCACGACTGGGTCGTACGAACTTGCTCTAATGTGTTAAAATGGTCTTGGGGCTCGAGATTTTCAGAAAAAAGGATTGAAAAATCATATATCATATATCAATAGTTAAACCGGTTTTTGGAGAAAATGAAGTAAGCCATCAGATTTCTTTTGCTTTTTTAAAATTTAAGGGAATTTTTTTTTCAAAATCGTTCGACCAGTTTTTTCAAAAAACGGTTTTTTTGAAAAACTTTTCGAAAACATTTATTCCAATTTTTATTTTTTAGTATGCCAACTTCTAGAACTTTGCAGTTTTTATCAGAAAAATAAAATTTTAAGAAAATTGATTGAACCGTTTTTGGAAAAAACAAAAAATAAAAAAAAGTTTTAAAACTTTTTTAAAAAACTCAAAAAAACTTTCTTTGAAAACTTTAAGAATTTCAATTATTTCGTTTATAATAGGGCTTCTACATTCAAAATTTCATCGAAATTTGTCAAGTGGCTTACGAGAAAATCGGATTTCAAAAAACCGGTCCTTTGGGAGGTACCGTTATAAGACTTTTCCTGAAAAATCTATTCCAACCAAAACATTAAGTTTGCACAGAAAACATTATTCAGAAAGTTTTATCAAAATCGTAGGAGCCGTTTTCGAGAAAAATTAAATTTTCACTAAAAATCGTATGGCAGGTACCGTTAGTTTCAAAGCTAGAATGCTAATTCCAAAAACTGCCGATACAGACAGACAGACAGACAGACAGAATTGTCGGACCCACTTTTTTCGACTTCTCTATCATCGTAATGTTATGTTTGATTGTCCAAAAAAATCGCAAGTAAAACGTAATATGTCAGAATTGTCTGTAATGGCGCGAAAATAAAATAATTACTGGCACATTAGCCAGGAATAAGACAAGATGTGAGATGTGTTTAACTATCAACAATTTCTGTATGTGTTTTCATAACCGGTGTAAATGTAAACTGAAAACTAAAATGTTCTGTGAGAAAAAAGACAAAAAGACGGACGGACAGGATTTAACACTCACTTTTTCGACTCCACTTATCATCGTAATTATATGTTTTACTGTTTACTCGATTTTTTGAAGTGAAACTTCTTTAGGCGTATGAGGGGAATTTTTTTACGGATGAAGCGGAAATTAGCGCGACGGAAATGTGGGATGTTTCCGTCCCAGAAGAGGGAGAGACCGATTGACAGAGAGTGAGAAAGGGCGAACGTAGTATGAAGCACATATCCATGGAGCGAGAGTATGGAGCAAGCGAGTGATAAAGATCGAGAGAGAGAGAGAGTGAGATAGAGCAAAAGCAAACGTCGCATCTGCATAACAACTGTGGGTCGGTCGGTGGCTGATGGTTAAAAATTGAACGGTGGGTAGGGACGGTATGCATTATGTATGTCTTGGCAGACAAGAGTGTTTCGTATATCCACTGTAGGCAGTCAGGCGGTTGATGGTTTTAAATAGATTGGCGAGTAGCAGGGACTTGGTGTGTGGTTAAATGAGCGCTGGAAGGTTGATATGAAAAATGTAATGTGTATAATATGAAATATGTTTTAGGCGGGTAAGCGGCCTTAAGAAGCTGCACTGGTGGGTTGATGCGGTGCAAAAAAAATGAGGTTAATGATGGGGAATATTAATCGTCCAAATCGGTGAGCGTGTAATGCTTCATTAAAGAACTAGTGATGTAGATAGAGAGAGTAAGGGATATCGAGAAAAAATACACGCTATTGGTTGATGTAAGTATTCGTTTAGTAGTAAAATATTACAACTTTAGATGGCAATTCTGTCGCATAACGTCTTGTGTAGTAAACGCAGTTTTTTTTTGTATTTACATTTCATAAAATCTCTTTTCTAAATTTTTATTTCAAAAGAATTAATTTAAAACAAATTTTATTTATAATTTGTATCTACTTAATTGTCGACACTTTTAATATTTTAATGACAATAAGTAATTAAATTCCTAACATATTTTCCTTTTTCCCTCTCGGAAATCTAAGGCCTTAGATTAGTTTAAATATAAACGAGACTTACAAATTAGTTTGCCAAAGAAGTTTTACTTCTGACATGTGGTACTTTGTACTTTTTTTTTGCCCGAATCTATATAATTTGTCTTATGTCGGGTGTCTTAAGAGCTTAAGAACTTTTAAAAATAAATCAAAACAAGTACCTAACCTACTGTTGGAGTGAATTTTTATTATTATTATCTTATAGGTAATTTCATGGCATTTATTTTTTACTTGCGATTATGGCCCCCTACAGCTTAAGCTGCTGAACTGATTCGCTTCAAACTTGGTACATAGTATTATTATGATGTCCTACAGAGGGGTTTTTGGAATTAGCATTCTAGCTCCAAAACTAACGGTACCTGCCATATGTTTTTTAAGAAAAACTCATTTATCTCAAAAACGGCTCCTACGATTTCGATAAAACTTTCTGAATGGTGTTTTTTGAGTAAACTTTATGTTTTTGTTAGAGCAGATTTTTCAGTTCAGGAAAAGTCTTATAACAGTACCTCCCATAGGAAGAGTTTATAGTTAAGATTTTCTCGTAAGCCACTTCACGGATTTCGATGAAAATTATAATGTTAAAGCTCTTTTATAAACAAAATAAAATTAATTCTTTGATTCTTCAAAAAAAAAATTTTTGAGTTTAAAAAAAAACTATTTTTCAAATTTTTTAAAATTTTTGTTTTCTGATAAGAATTTTAAACTGCTAGATGTTGGCATACTCCAAAAAATTTGTAATATGTTTTCAAAAGTTTTTTAAAAAATACGTTTTTGGAAAAAAAACTGGTCGAACGATTTAAAAAAAAAAATTTCCTTAAAATTCAAAAAAGTAAAAGAAATCTTATGGCTTGCTTCATTTTCTAATAAATCTTTTTTCGACTTTTCTATCATCGTAAATGTTACGTTTGATTGTCCAACAGTTAGTTGCATGGTCCAGAGTTGGAACGCTAAGAAATATATCCAATTACGTGTCGAATCAAAAAGCCAAACATTATTTGCAGCAAGCCATTTTAAATAAACTTCGCAAAAACAATCCCGATTATATCAAAGATCTCTTGAAAATTTGAGTTCAATTCGATTAGTATCTGAATCGGTTGAGTGATTTCGGTGATCAGAGTATGAAAAGAAACATTCTTTATAAAGTAGAAACCCTATTGTATACATTTTTATAGTTATTTCGTGGAACCTGTTTTTTAGTTCTGAACTTCATCAATGGCGGGGCTAGTTGTCTTATCTACTTTACATCAAATGTCTTCTATTGTTGTTTTGGCTTCCCATGGCAATCTAGACAAAAACCACTACTAACTCACCAATCAAGTGTTTGTGAACATCGTCCATAGATGGCGAACCAAACGTTCCTCTTATTGGGAGTACTACAGATTATAAATACAATGGAAATCCTAATATGAGAAATCAATACATTGTCTGATAAAGGAACCTGTTTAACTGCATGCCCCTCCACTTTTTCGAGTGATTGAAAAATTTGAAAAATCCATCATTCCGAACAACCATGTATAACATATGTATATGCACAAATTGTAAGACTCAAAACGAATCTTTACAAGAACTTTAAATGTCGAGTTCGAAGCTAAAAATCAAACTGAATTTTTTAATTTTAACAAGAACCGCAGGCATACAAAGTAATTTGAAATGTTCAAAAACATAAAAAAAAAGTTCCGTAGACATCATACAACATATAAAAAAAAAATCATACTAACCTTGAATACGAAAATAACCGTCATTTTGCAGCTCAAACATCAATATTTTGTTGTTCCTATTTAAAACAAAAAGGATTTTCGTAATATGAGTATTTTGTATGGGTATCCTGTTTTTTCGCCCCAGGGTAAGTTATTTCGTTAAAACGTTGACTGTGATTTGTACAAAAAACAAATCATTGTACGACACATGTGGGGTTATTGCGATAAAAAACAAAAACCAAAGTCTGAAATTTACATATAAACAGTCTTTATTATAATATTATTCCATAACAACCCGACAAATAAGTTCTTAAAAGTTGGTGTGTCCTTTGTCCTGTGTACGTGTACGTACCGTACACAGACTAATATTGCGAATTCCATATCTACTCATTCCCCATTGGAATCTATTCCTCAAAAAAAAATAAGGGAGCACTTGCAACAAACGTCCTTTTTTGGAATCTTTATAGATATGTGTACCAACGTAATTTTCCCTCAACCAAAAAGGAAAACAAAACTGATATGCCTTCAAACCAAAAGCAGCCATTACGGCCCGGATAAGAATCGTTTGGGATTTCACTGACTTAGAGTCTTCCATTTTGTTACACTGGCTGGCTTGGATGGATATGGCTGTTTGGAGAAAAAAGGAAACGGCTTATGCTTTTTCTTTTCACAATTTTCTTTTTGTTTCCCTTAACATTAAAGTTCAGTGTTCAAGAAAGCAAAAACCAGAACAGGAACAGGGAAGTCGAATGGAATTTGCTTAATTTTCTCAGCGTGTTTCGAAAATTGAGATAAATTTGTGTTTCGCATTTTTGTTGTTTAACAGCAAGACAAGGTTAGATTTGGTGAAGTTACTTTGCTTTACAACTTCCTGAAGAAGTTAAAATGTATATCTTCAATACTGCTAGGGAATTTTCTTTTTTATTAAAAAACAATAACAAAAGTGAAAATATGAAAATCACAGGAAAAAGAACTCCAAACGAGATATCATCTGAAATATAAGTGCCAACGAATTTAAATGGCTTATATTTTCGTCCTTAAGTGAACAAAAAATTATCGAATAAATGGAGGGAAAGTTTTCTGTTCTGGAAATGTACACAAAGAAAATTTATACACGAAGCAGTGATTATTGCTGTTCAATAGAGCTGATGTCACACGTCTAAAAAATCCTGTATCTAATTATAAGATCCACTCTATTGGAACAAAGCATGTTTATTGGCTTGCATAATGAATTTCTTGATGTTGAAAATATTTGTACATATGTGAGTTCAATATGAGATATGGTTGGGTCTAAGAGAATGAGAAGTTTGAAAATGATTGACAGAACTACGTTAATATGTGAGGACTTATAATATTATATATCATATAGTATAGTCATATTGGGGAAGCATCATGATTTATTATCTTTTTTCAAAAACACCATATTAAATTGTCATTGTCGCACCTTATAGGCGTTTTTCTTTTTTCATTCAGAAACGAGCTCTGAATAGAGTTCGAGTATATCGAGCTCGCTCTGAACGTCCTCTGAACCAATTGTGTTCAGAGCGCTCTGAACAAATAATGAAACGAATTTGATATCCCATTAATTTATTTTTCTCATGTCATTTGAAAAACCTCAAGAAAATTTTTTTTTTAACATTTAAAATACTTTCGGCGGCCATTTTAATTGTTTTTATTTCCAGCCGCCTCTAAAGACTTCTTTTTATCAATTTAATTGGTTTGGAAGCGTCTCACTTTTGACGTTTATATTTTTGTTCAGCTTTTAGCTCAGTCTGCCCCATTTATTTATTTGGAGCTCGTAGAGCGCACTCTGAACACACTTTGAAGGAAAAAAGAAATACGAATTCGAAGCTCTGAACACTCTGAAGCAAAAAAGAAACACTTATTTTTTTTGACAACTCAGGCTCTGCTGTGAACTAAAAAAGAAAAACGCCTTATATGTCAGCTGTTGCATGAGTTCTGTATGACTTGCGGTTGACAGCTGCATTGTTTAAAGCTGTGTTTACACGATGATTGTCAAAGAAACATAACTTTTAATGCTGAACGCACTCATTTTTACTTGGGCACGGTGATTAAGTAACTGCTCGTCAGTCTTTCTTAAATTTTCCAAACCTTTGATGATGGGAAATCGTAGATGCAGCAAGTATTCCGCTACGTTTTACTTGATTGACATATCACCTCGGATTTGACAAGCACAAATTTGTTGTTGTAATCTCCTCACAATGTCGTCAGCTGCATCATAATAAAAAAAAGTGATCATTTATAATTTTATTTGATGTAATGTATCTCCATTTGGTCTCGCGTTTTTAATAGATGAAGAAAACCAGTCGTCTCACTGTTTTGACATCTTAGTTGTCACTATCATTGTCGTCTACCCACATAAAAAGTATCTATGCTTATACGGAATTTAAATGTCTCCCGACATATTGGCGTGAAAATTTAACAGAACCATTTTTCTGTCGTGTCTACTTCGAATTTTGTCACGTTTAAGTGAATATCTTGCAAAAACTTTTCCTTTGTGCTATATTGTGAGCTATTAAGGCTTAAACGGCTTCGTATAAGCTTAAGACTCTTTTTATTCTTATAAGTCTGGCTTTGACAGCAGTTTCTAAGAAAGTAAAACATGTTGGCCTTTTCTGTAATCGAAATAACAGGGGTGGAATCGGCTAAGGTGATTTGTGATATGTGATAGTCACAATATACAAATTTCGTCTGGCTAAGGTGATTGTCACATGTGACAATCACATTTTTGTGACTTTTTCTTGTGACAGCTATTTAGGTGTCACTTGCATACAAAAATAAAAATAAATAAAAAATAAACCTCTGACGCTGACTTATAAAACAAAATTATTTGCTTTTGCTGTCAAAGATTTGTCAAAGATCTATACTAATGTTGTTTTTGATTGGGAGAAATTAGTTTCTCCTCATGATTAAAGTAAAAATAAAAACAATAAAAAAAAAAAAACAGAAATGAACATTTTTTTAATTGAGATATTTTTCTGAAACGCGTATATGTTGTGAGCAATCAAGTGAAGTGACAACTAAATTAATCTTTTCTAAATAAATACATAATTGTCACGTCCCTTAATGTAAATTATATATTAAAATTGTTCGAATTGTTTAATTTGAAATACAAAATATATAGAAACTGTGACGTTCGTATATATGCGCCTTCAGACCGCATATTTCATAAAACGCAGAAGAAGTAAGACTCGCAAAACACAACTCCGAAGAGAAACGATTTGTCTTCGGAGTTCTCTCCAATTGCCCAACGGAAAATGACATAATGAAAATAAACAAAATTCCGGTGATCACATTATGCAGACGCACAAAATTATTTTATCACATGTGATTGTCAGAAATGTGACAATCACAAATCACATTAGCCGATTCCACCCCAGGTTTCCATCTTCATCAGAAGCATTACTGAGATGATATCTCATGTCCCCCCTAGAGCTGTTTGCATACACTGACACAAGAAAATAGGGCTTTCAATCCAAACTTCAAAATTTAGTCTTTCTCAGAATGCATCCAAAATTCAATGCAAAAATTCCAGTCTGGAAGCATTCATTATTTTTCGTTGAGTGAACACTTCTTAGAAAGATAAAAGAGTTGAATAACATTTAAGGCATTTTCATTTTTACAATCATTTGCCCGTTAAACTTCGTCAAGCCTAGTTAAACTAAAAAGGCAGATATAAGGACAGCAAAAAGTGGACGAAGTTGTCCGTAACTGAGAGACAACTAACACAATAGCGGGTGGTTTTGTTTCGTCAAGTTTTCGATAAGTTTCGGTAACGGACGTAAGTTGCACTCTCGTCTCACATGCTTTTCACAGACAGGTACCGATTCATTTGGTACTGACACAAGTTGCCCTTATGACTAATTATTTTTATTTCTAAAAAATTTATTTCTAAAATTTACCAGGACTTTCACTCAATATGCAGGCTGTTTTTTCGTAAAGACAGTTTTTTTTCAAATCTTGGCAATGGTAACTCTAGCCACGAGCCTGTTTATCTTGCTAAAATTCTACGTGGAGAACATTGAGGCTAAGTATAGAATATATTTTCTGCGAACTTAACCCACGTTTCTTAGCACATGAATAAGATTTGGAACAGAATCAAATCATCCTCTAAATATTAATTCACAAGGTTCAACACGCGTATAATGGTTTTGTAATTTTTTACCTTTCATCGAAAAACATTTCATCAAGGAACTTTCATTTATTAGGTAGGTAGGTATAATGTATATACAATGGATTATTTCTTCTGCGGAATTGTTTAGTCTTTAATTTGTTTTGAAATCTTCGTGGTAAAAGTCGTTATAAGTTGAAATTACTCACAAAGTTCCTTTAACACCGGTGAGTTTCAAAAATAAGAGAGATTCTTTTTTAAATTAAACATCAGCTGGTGTCGTAATTTACCTAAACCTCAATTTACAAAACATGATATTCATCTATGTATTTAAGGACGCAAATGTTTCACTGCACGTGACATGTGGTTGTTTTTTTTTTATATTAAGAGGCTTCTTGGTTGATTACTTTAAGACAGATTCCTAACAGTTTATGAGTAATAAGGTCCTTCTGAAACAATATGCGTACGTAACGTATATCTATTCTGTTGAATCTGAAAAAAAATTCTGTTGTGGTAAATCGCAGCTGTGGGACTATTTTGCATTATATAATAACTTACCATAAAATTGAATAGGTGTACCTATCGTGCGTCACCGTCGTCATCGCTAAGACTTAAGCAAACCTAACACCCTACAAAAATGTAAATGTTGTTTCAGTAGAGGGAAGAAAAACTTGAGAAGAGATATATGTACTTTATTGCCCATGAAGGATGCATTAATTTGTTCCGAAACTCTCTCCTGCGCCAACTTATTTCCCTGAGTGAGGTAATTTCAATTGATTTATTTTGATTGATTACACAAACAAATCAGGTTAGAAGAACATTCTCTTCATTCATCATAAAATCCAATACAATACTCACATCTACCAATCAATAATGGACAGTTCACATTTCAATATACTTAGAGGTTTCAAAATGTCCGTCAATTCCAAAATGTATTCCCTTAGTTTCCTTGAATTCATGCGAAATATTTGAAAAGAAATAGTAACATCTTATTAGTTTTATACGCAAAACTCTCCAGTTGGATACTTTCGTGCGAATGGGAGAGGATATCCATGCTTCTGCACTATAAACGGGACCGGGATGATGAGTGTTCTGTATAGTGTCTTCTTGGCCCTTAACCATTGGACTTTATTTATCTTTTTACTTAGAAAAAAGAAATAGAGATTAGCAAGAGTTAGAGATTAGCAAGAGTTACTTGGCCAAGTCGATGATGGGATGTGACTTTTTTAATGAAAACTTTTTAAAGTTGAAATAGCTGCATGACAGTGCGTCTTATGTCCTAACCTTATGCACACTTGTCCAATTTTGATTACATTCATACAATTATAGTGAATAGAGGTGGCTTTACATGGAGCTGTGAGCCAGGATCTGCAAAAAAAAAGAGGATGCAGAATACATAAATCATGTGATAGAGAGGAAATACCAAAATGAAGACGTCTTCATGGATGCAGATTATAGGAAATGTGGATGCAGCTTGAAAATTAAAGTGAAGACGAACACGTTCATGTTCATTGTCTGCACTTTAATTGTTGTTGTTGCGTTTTCGTCTGCACTATAATTTGTTGCAGCTCCATGTAAAGCCACCTTAGAATATCCAACAGTTCCTTACGTATTGTAGCTCTCGCTTGTGTTTTAAAAAGTTTCTCTTTCGTCTTTCATGAGCGGCTTGGGAGGATTGTGCATGACTTTTATATACATACCTATATATTCTGGGGTTGGTTTTGGTCAAAGGGTATTGTTTACTCTGTTCCCAATTCTTGGGAAGATAAACCGTGTATCTCCAAGCTTCAACTCATGGATCCGATCATCCGAGATCATATATACAATTTTAACAAAATTACCAACAGCAAAAAATTGCAGCAGATGAATTTATTATCCTATACCATTGCAAGACATCGCATCTTCGCATTTTCAGCGTTCACAACATAGAATTATTGATGGGTCATCCCCGCCGTACAGTCCTTATTTGGAATCAAATGATTCCAATTATAATAAAATGCGAGGTTGACATTTTTCGATGCCTGAAAGAGCGGTTGGATTATTTATTCAAAATGCATGTCTTGATATACCTACACTACATAGGTATTTCAATAAAATTCGAAAAAGTTTTAAGAAAATTGGTTCAAAAGCATGCAAAAGTGTATTGAAGTCCATGGTAAATAATATACTTTTAAAAACAATTTACCTGTTTTTGACATGAGAATTTACATATTTTTCCTTTTCTATCTCAAAACTAAAGTATATTGAAATTAAAAACAATGATTTCCTCTAAATCTTTGAAGAAAAAAATTTACTTTTTAGTATTTTTGTTTATAATTCGGCATTTGATACCAACAAATATATCCATTAAATACTTCTCCTTTGTAAGTCTTCAACGAAAAAATAAACAACAAATATAAATCATTAAAAAGCGGTCAAATTGTATGATAACATCTTATCTAAGCCCAATCGATTCTTAAAACAAATATCATTATGGAAAATGTTCCAAATAAGACCATTAAAAGCTGTTAATGTAGCTATCTCAAGCAATGTAGTTAGATGATAAAAAAAAAAGCTTTGTTTATTTGCCGTTTATTTTCATTAATTTAAGGCCACGGTAAAGGCATTAATTCTACTGATTAATTTTGATAAACAAAGCCAAGCGCCAAAAACGTTTAAATAACCAAAAAATGCCAGAAATGACTCTTTCGTTTCTTTATCTCATGCAGTGTTTGCTCTTGGTAACAGAATTTTTTTTTAACATTGGCATTTTGTGACCCAATTAATTGGAGTTAACTTATAGAAAAAATATTTTTCTGAATTCAACTTTTTGAATGACACGTGAAACTAGTAAGATTCGTATATATTCGAATCAGCCCATTTTTCAAATAGCACACTTGTTTATATTGGTGTATACTGTATACCCTTAAAAACATTTCTTTTCTATTTGTTAATTCTTGGAGTTAGGAATTCAATGTTATCAAATAGGTATATTTTGATTTCTTTTAAAGAAACTTATAGTTAATATACCTAGATTTTTTCTGATTCCTGAAAGGGTTACAGGATACCAAACACATTTCCAACTCAGAAAGTCCCGAGAAGAGCACGCTGCGCTGGTTTGGTTGCCTAATTTTTCTTCTAGACATGCTCAATAGTGTTTGTTTCTCCTAATTACCTACATAATTATGAAATGTTGTATGGTTCGATGTTTCATCCGCTATCACTCCTCATATAGAACGGATTGGGATAAGGACTACAAATCTTTCGGATTTATTCAGGATTTTTTTGTTTTTTTCTCAACTTAAAGCACTTTATAAATCATTTGTTTTATTCTGGATGCATTCATTCTTTTTCGTTAAGTGAACAGCGGTCGATTGCTGCGTTATTCACTGTTAAACTTAAATAAAGGCAGAACTATAGGTATAATGGGGGGAAATACGCAGCCGTCCGTAACTAAGCAAGAACAAGAAATTCATATAGGTATGTACCTATTTTGCCTTAAATAGCGAATTGGTCTGTGGAGTGAAGTTTACGGACGAACACATGACCAGCTGCTTTGACAGATACTCTCGTGAACTTCTTTTTACGTTTGCTTCTGATCATTATAGTTGACTTTTCGGATTTTGGCGATCTTAAAGGCGCATAATACGAGAAAGAAAAAGGAAGCAAGTATCCCCAGCGAAAAATTTCTTTCGGATATGTCAAATACCTACATCAGTTGGCCATAATAGCCTTTAGAAATAAGAAGAAAGAAAGAAAAAGAATAGTCTGAAACGACTGAAAGCGCTCATTATTATTTTATAAAGAAGCTAAAATAGTTATATCACTTAAGAGTTTTGCTGCTCGGCCGCGGACGGCAAAACAAGGCATTAACTCATTTCAGATTATTGGTGAAGAAGGAAAAGATGGAAGGGAGAAAAGAAAATGCTGAGAATATTTTCATCATTGAGAATAACGATAGCTCTACATCATACGATTTCAAGTAGTCAAGGGAGGAAAAAATAAAATGAATTTTGTTTTTACACAGCGCTCTTAATGGCAAAATAAGACTTTACTAAAAACTCCCAAGCGATATTACTATAGGTTCTATATACAATGACATTATGTTTGTTCGCGTACTGTCAAAATTTCTCAAATGAGAGAAAAATCTCTCTCACTTACGGAAAAATACACGAACACTTTTTGTGTAAAAACTTGAAAAACGTCAAATTCGAATTTTTCGATTGGGTAGCTCTTCGCGGTAAGGGTCATCTGCAACAACAAATGTTTACGTCATTCGATTTTGACAGAGTTCAAGTTTTTACCAGATGAAATTTCAGTGGGTAAAAACTTGCAAATAAATGAAGGAAAGAATAAAACAGCTGTTATTTTTTTTCGTTCATCTCAGTTCGCGAACGCTTTGTGTGTTAATGTAAACTTGTGAAATCGAATGCAAACTGTTTCATTTGAATACGCGAACAGAGGTATTATGTACGGAGACAAAAGTGAACGAAACTTGCCGAAACTTATCAAAAAGTCATTTCGGGTTGGGTACATATACAAATCACATGTATTTCTACTGTTTCGTAAGGCAACGTATAAGTTTAACTTACCCATTCTTCAATAAATTATGATTAGCCCCTAAGCCTTAACCCTTAGTAGGATACAATAGTAGAAGTATGAGGCACTGAGTAAATTCATAGACCCTTTTTTATTCCAGGGCAATTCATAGACTCTGTGAGAGGGATCAGAATCATACATTTTTTCAACTGACTTTGGGGTCCGCGGTAAGAGATGTTATGATATTTTCAGCCTCATTTCATTAATTAAAAATTAATTATCACCCAATTTGTTATTTTTTGTCTAAAACTTAATTTTTAAATTAATTAATTAAAACACTTAAAATGAAAGAAGCCAAGAATCTTTTATATCCCGGCCTGTCCTATTTTTCATCACCTCAGATCATAATAAAACATCATCAAATCCGCATGATGTGGCATCAACAGGTGCTGTTTTGTTCGTGTGTCTCTGCCAAATAAAACCTACCCAAAGGTAATCGGTTGTAAGCAAATGTGAGTGCAAAGTGTACTTTGGAACAGATCCAGAGACAAAAAAAAATTGGTTTCCATTACGAAGCCAGAAACAAATATACATACCTAAAAATGTTTTTTTTTTTAAGACACATAATTTTCTGAGATAAAACGAAAATCAAATATTTTATCAAATTTTCTTGTGTACATTCATAATGTCTAAATATTATTTCTTTTATCGCTGCAAAGCAATCTTGATGTGTACATTCGGGTCTAGGTTTAGTACATAATTGTGCAGGTGTGAACGAATTAATTTTTTGTGTTCGTTCATCACAAACGAAACGATGCCAGATGGCATGGTTGAATCAACATGAAATTAGAAATGACAAATAAAATTAGTGTAGGAGATGCACAAAGGGATGCAGTCACCTTTTTGCATGAACGATGTCAAATGTCAGTTGGATTTGGCAGTTGTTGTCTCAAGGTGTCAAAGATGCCGCAGATGACAAATACCAAAGATGCTTTAGCAAGGGAAAAGTTCGATCTCAAAAGTCAATCCGAATGACGATAGAAGCAAAATTGGTATTTGTATTGTATAGGTATGTGAATCGAGAGTGTGGCACACAAAAGGAATTCTAGAGTGTTCTCGGTTTTGTTCAAATAGATAAAAGTGTATTTGCAAAGTGAGGGTGGATCATACAGGGTGTCCCATAATTCGTAGGCACCATTTCAAAGTATAATTGTAAAGAAAAAAATCGTTTTACAATAAAGGCCTATCTACAATTTTAATATTATTTTTTGGGGATTTAAGAAATGGCTTAGTTTGGTGAACCCTGACTCACGTTAAAGGTATAGGTAACTGCGCTCTTAGAACTAATTCAAATTACCAAAACCCAAAAAAAGTCGTTTTTATTCATAACCTTTGCTGCTTAAGACAATAAGAAAGTTCCTTTTTTACAATTTTTTTCCGTAGCAGGTTTCTCTAAGTATCATAAAATCTGTGAGTATTTCTGCATATACTTGTCATTGGCTTTTATTTTAACAATAAATTGTTACGTTCATTCAAAAAAAAATATTAAAACTATATGTTTAATACGCATTTTTTGTAGAAAATCGACCTCAAAGTCAAAAAATTAGAATGGACATAAAAATATAGCAGGCAATAAACTGGATATCTTAGAACTGAGACAAATTTATTTAAACGCATTTAAGCATTTCATCTAAAACTCAAGACCTAAACCAAGTTTTTATCATTAATACTTATTATTTATTTTTTTTATTAATTAATACCTTAACTGTAGAACGATATTTCTCTCAAAATAAACCCAAGAATCATGCTCTAAAATATTGCCTACGAATTAGGGGACACTATGTCATCTCCGAAATCATCGTTTTACTGAAGTTGACGTCCAACAGCTTAGACCTATCTAGAATTTTGTGCAATACCTTGATTGGAACGAAAATTATTATATTTTGCAATACTTCTCATCAAGGCCAACAGTTTTCAAATCAAACTTTTTCATCAGTATCTATAGGACCTATAACACTTGTATCTTTAAAATAAAATAGGTAAAAAAAAGTCCAAAAGCTGACACACAAAAAGCACAGCAGCCTGCTACCTTTTTTGATGGAAATTGATTGAGTTTTTTTTTTTGCAATATGATTGTTGCCTCAAAAAATCCATTACCACTCAAGCGTCCCTTGCACTGACTCCTATCCAGACATCCTATAGAATAGACTATCCTATAGACACTTCACGGAAGATTCAAGAAGGACAAAGTTGAAATTGCCTTCAATGTAGCGTTAACAGTGAACACAATCAACAGCAATGATATTAACAATTTCATTGTTAAGGACCATCGAGCCATGAACAAAGAGGTAACAAAAAATAAAAATGATTCTTTTGTTGTATTTCAAAACAATATTTAAAAAAAAATGTTGAATCTTAAAATCTTCTTCACTACACTGCTGTGGTAAAATTAAAATAAATATTTAAACTTCCATTATTCGTGGTTCTTTGCCACAGCAATTGTTCTACCTGCCCAACACCGCCATAATTTTTGAGATTAAATCCGTATAAGCTGGTTTTTGCCAACAACAGATTCCTTTCGAAAACAATGCTTCCTATAAATAGGAATTATCAAATATTACGGAATGAACACCAACCAACATCCAACGGATACAAAATTTATTCGTTTAGCCAATAAACAAGAATTTTCAAAAAGACTTTGAATACCCCGTGAGTTGGGTGTGATTCATTTAATAAAATTTATTTCAATCCCTCGTCCTCTCGCACAATTGCTGTCATAAGCTAAATGTGCCAATTCCTTGAAATACAATTTATGGCCTAATTTATTTGTGTTATTATAAGGTGATTACATGAATTAGAACTTAAAGAGTTCCGCATGGAGGACGCGTGTAATGATCCAATGTGTCATTTGCAATATCTCAAGTGTTTCCTTTTATTGTGATATTTCGAGAAACTGATTCTGAAAGATGTTGCAAAAAATCTGTTGACTTTTGGCACATTGTAAACATAATTCAATGCGAGGATAGATTATATGTATTCTTTTCTTCATGACACCATCGCATTGCCATCAAGAATAGCGAAAGCAAACATAATTTATGGGACATCTTGCTGAATAGACTTTCGAGAACCTTCAAGTAGTAAATAATGACTTAAGAAGCTTTAATGGTGATCATCAGGATTCCTGACAATGCACGTAGGGAATCTTAACGACAATTCACAGTTATGTGGTGGGAGGTTGATGGTGGTAATTTGTGTTTGGGGCTTGAGGCCTTTATTTTCGATTTATGCTCACAAAATATTATTTTTTTTAAGGAACGACCAACGCGGTGACGACAACGCACGGCGGCGACAATTTTACCAAAAATAGAATCTCGTTATAAATTTATTGAATTGGATAATTACCATTTCGATTAATAATGTGGTCATTCAATGAATTAAAATTTCTGAAGAATAATAATTTATCGCATTTACTGTCAACAAAATTAATGTTTGCTTTTTGTTTTCGTCTTTGTGTTAGTATAGATTTTAATCCAACGAAATAGAAATGGAATACTAATTTCAAAATAATTGACGTTGTTATTTAAATATGTATGAAATGATGACTATTAGGTATTTTGTGGTAAACAAGATAATAACCATCAATTAAAAAGAAAATAAGAAGTCTTCATTGACAATATAACCTTTTTTTACATACTTAAGTAGGTAGGATTACCGAACGGCCATCCTTTCTTTATTTCCAAGGACATTTCTTTGTTTCGACTTCCTTCCCTTTGTTGCTGCATTATTTCGTTTATTTAATTATACCTATTCAAAAATAGGATATTCCTTGTGATATGTACATTGTATAAAGCTTTTATTATGTCAATCGACAAAAATCAATAAAATACGGCAACAGTTACTCCAAGGAGCGAGGTTGGTTACTTGATGGTTAGTTGTGTCTTTAAAATCTTCATTGGCTACTTCTTTGCTACAAAAGACTTGATTTTGCCATATAAGGTTGGGATTCAATGTGTTAAAATGTTCTCACTTTCGAAAAAGAACAAACTAAATTAAAGAAATGTAACGATTGCTCGACATTTTCACTAGCAAAAAAAATAAAATGCACGACTGGGTCGCATGAGCTTGCTCTAATGTGTGACAGTTGTCTTGGGGCTTGAGATTTTGATAAAAATTAATTTTTCGAAATTCTTAAATAATTAGTTTGAGCTGAAAAAAAGTACGCCATTTTATTTCTTTGGAAACAAAAACGCCAATTCATAGGTATTCAGCAAATACATTTATTTATAATTTTTGAAAAGAAATCAATGAGCAGTTTTCAAAATATTAAATTTCTTAAAACATATTAAAAAAAAAAAACGCTTTTAAAATATTGGTATACAGTATAAATTGAGCTACCTATATCCTACACCTATTATGTGTGTGAAATTTCTAAAAAATCGGTTAAGCCGTTTTCGAGATAGCCGAGAGAAAAAAAACGGTCCTATGGAAAGTACCGTATTTAGATAATTTAATTTTCGACCTATTTGATAGGTGATACATAAAAAGCTACACTAATTTTTAAATCAAAATCGTTGGAGCCGTTTTCGAGCAAAATAAGCTTTAAGGAAACGGTTATATGGCAGGTGCGGTTCTTTTTTTTTTTTTAAGTGAAAAAAAATTTCAATTTTCCCTCTGTACAATACCAAAAACTCTATATATGTATCAAGTTTGAAGCAAACAAATCTTAAGTAAAAAAGAAGCGAGAATGGATCCCTGTGTGGAACTCCGATTTTAAATTAAATAAGCTTAGACAATATTTGCATTTGGCCAGTTTAATAAGACAATCAAAACCAAATGTCGCATATAGTTAGTTTGAACAAAATCGTTCCATCCGTTTTTAAAGAAGCATAGACAAAAAGAGCTATACCTTTTAGAAAATGTTGATCTATGCAAAAAGCTGATTACAGATTTTGAAAAAGCAGTATTTTTGATTAAAAGTTAAACCAATATAGTTAGATTTTCCTGCAAATCCAAAACGAAGAAAACTGTAACTTAAAAGGTTCGAATTCAGGTCGAGCTTTAACGAAATAAAAAAAAAATTGACAATCGTGTTTTCCTTAAACTTGCTAAATATGAAGTTTGCAGAAAATCCATCAAGCCCTTTAGTATAGTGAAAAAACGCACAGTCAGACCTCGATTTTTTATGCACGAAACCAAGCAATACTCGCCCTATACAACAAGTAAAACCGATGAAGAAATCCGAAATGAAATAATGATTTGCTGTCAAAACTGTTCAGTTAAGGAAATTGAAAATTTTGTTCTTAATGGCAAGTCAGAGATTTGGCATCGGCGTTGCATTGCATACATTATCCTTTAAACACAATGCGGGAGAAACTTCATGACATTGTGTCATCTTGTCTCTACCTTCTGGTGGTGTCAAAGATCTGAATCAAAGATCTTGAATCTTTCCCAATTTTCACGGAGCAGTCTAAATCTAACACTGACTTACGCGGATGGTTGGTGTCGGATATTAAATTCTTACGACTTCTCGAAAATTTGGCATAAGATCAAGATTTGGTCGATGGCAGATTTCCACGGCCTGCAACCTCATTTCTAAGCGTATCGTAAGCAAAATGGCTGTAGCAGATCTACCTATATTGAAGTCAAGAACTTACTTGATGTATTAAACCTTTTTGTAGGAGGATAAATAGGAGGTGATACAAAACACACAACAACACATGAAAGTAAATCAAATATTTACGAGTGTGCAGTGAAAGTTTCAACCATTACTCCCCTAACCTAAAATGTCGCCCTCATATTAAAAAAAAAATTTATGATCCTACATTTAGAGGTGGTTAGCAACTACCACCACATGTGGTCACTTTTTCTGCTCCTTTCCCATTTGCACATATTACGCCACACAAACAAAAATAAAGACACATCTTTCTCAAAGCAAAGTATATGGACATGCGAATGCTATTAACCGCAACAAAAGGGAATACTTTCGATGCTTAACAACTCAAAGGATATTTCCAACCGTGCGGCACATAAATCTTTTTATCTAAAATAGCATTAACCTTTGTGGAAGGTTTTTTTTCGGAAGGAATTTATGATATTGTTGTATCATTAAAACGACTTTTATTAACGAAAAACCACCTGTTCTATGGCTGGGTTGAGCAATAAAAAATAAAATAACATTCATTCATCTTATTCAGCGTTGTAAGTCCTTGCAGTATTTTTACATCACGTCCGTTCTCCATCATCATCCATAATCGAGCCAAACTATTTTACGATAAAGGCACTTCCGATTCCGAGCCGACCGACATCCGGCAGCGACAGCGGATTGGTTTAATGTTTATTTTTGTTTTCTTTAACACAAAAATAATAAAAAAAACCAACTGCCTTTTTCAAGAGGGTGGCAGTTAATTTTAGAAAATCACCTAAATAACATCCCACCGCCACAGGGCATAGAAATGATATAAGAGAAGATGTGTTTTCATTAAAATCGAAACAAACAAAAATGAGTTTCTCATTGATGGCTGCAATTTATTGCGTGGAGTAACATACACACATTTATTGATGTGTTTATTGCTTCTGGACTAATAACACTCTTACAACATAACGAATCCTTTTTTGAAAGGTATATGAAAAATTCAAGGTCAAAGTGTCAGACAAATACAAGTATATGTACTTGATGTACGTGCCAAGAAAGCCATTACAAATACTTCAACACTCCTGTCATGTAGAAATGCTGAATCGTCATAAGACTTTAAATAGCAGGCACGTGCTGAATACGCCATGCCACGCTGTCACAGCTGGACAGTGGTCGACTTAACGTTACTTAAATAAAACTGTCTAGGGCAGATGTAACTTCTGGGATAAGAATTATATTTAAACGGAGGTCTTTTAAATATACTATATGCGAACATTTAACCGTTTAAATAAAATTCGCAACTAGACTTAATAATAAGTTAAATGTTCGGTTTAAATGTTTAACTATGTCCATGTCCTTTAAGGTTATCAAGGAATTGTCATTAAGAAAGGCAAAGGTTTTGATTTCCAAGCTAACATGCTAACGAACAACTGGTAGCACCCGAAAGAGAACGCATGAATCCCCATCCCCATCTTGTTGATAAGCTTACTGTTCGTTGTTTATTGTTGACATGGTTCTCTGTGATGACGTTGTGCAGTAAGGGATGATGTTTGCAGTTGGAATAATTTTTTTTTTTTTTTTTATAATGCACTCGCACTCAAGGGGATATGAATAGGAATACCCTTATAATGATTTAACATGTGCGAGCAAGGAGAGAAGGAATAGAAAGACAGGAAAGAAAGGGGGTACAGTGGTTTGAAATTTTAGGTGATACATATCTCAAGGAAATTCCACGGGTGGCATCCAGTTGAAACTTGGGAAATAAATAAAAATTGCTGCCCAGGCTGGGTTTGAACTCACAGCTCTCAACCAAGAACTACATCCACTGTACCATTGCCACCCGCTCCTGAAGTCATGTTAGAAATGCGATTTCTCGATCCATGCCAGTGTAGGGTTTTATTGGACATAGTATGAAGTTTGGCATTTCTCCTAATCGTCCACTTAATGACCGGCGAATTTTGGAAATGACGTGTTTTGACTATTGATAACATCTGATCAGAATTAAGCTTATGTAGACCGTTGGTAGCAAGCTTGAATTGAAAAGGTTCGGGATCTGCAATCTTAGTACCACACCACCATAATTAAAATTGCAGTAGTTTTGGGTCTGGATGTTATAGGTCTGCTGTCATGAGTTGATGATATTCCAGTAGCATTGTTGGATTGGTCTCCAATAGTTGTTGCAGGCGTGAGCCCCCATTGTAGTTTCTTCCATGATGACTCGTGACGAGCTGGAAACCACCATGAGCATGAGCATTGTTGTGATCGCCATAGGTTGTTGACGTGGGTTGAGTTCATGTTCTGCTGCGATTGTGTGTTGTGTCGTTAATGTCAATCTGCTTGAGCCTCTGGTGTCTGCGGAAGCTACAGCTCGTTTTGCTATGGCAGGGAGCGCAAACAAAAAGCTGGTGTTGGCAGCATAGAACGAAAACGCAGAACAGCAACCAAAGGATTCGGTTCTACATACATATATTTTCGTTTAAAAACTGAAAATGAGCTGATGTGTATTTTGTTTTAATAAATACATATGTGTTTGTATATAAATGTACATGAATACCTTAATCTTTTTTTTTTTTCAAAATGCACAACAAAGTAAGACCACACACACAAAGATGTTACTTAAATGTATTCACACGTACGTAATATGTCACTTTTTTTTAATTGTTTCAATGCAAAAATTTTCATTTTATTATCAAATTTCAAGGAAAACTACAAAATTCTGATCAAGGAGCACTTCAATCATCATATTTTATAAAATGAAGGAAGGTATACATAAGTATGTTTCGATATATTACGTTTATTATTCCAGACGTTATATAAGTTGATTATGTTTGTTTGTATCTTTGTATCCTTGTTGCAGATTTTTGACTGATTTCAATAGACTTGAAGTGATGTTATGCTCCCAAATTGATTCATAAATAAAAAAATACAATCAACGCAATGCCATCACCCTCTATATGTCAAAGGAATTGACTTAATTCACCAGACACAGTTGTGTTTGTGTACAGTCTGCTTTTCAATATTATTCAGTATAAATATTGATAAGATATGTATAAGATATACAGCAGGTGTGAAAAAAACGGAAATGTAAACGTGAATATGAATCAGACGATGTTCTACTAGATTGATGCTTGCTTTATCATCTAACGGTGAAATTTTCACAAATTCCCTATAGTTTATACGAAACGAAAATGTATCTATGTGGAGGTGTGTTTGTACATCCTCATTTGTATGACAGGGAAAGGAAGTTTAATATTTCATAGAATCAAGGATATGGATTGGGTTTGCTTACCTGACGATATAGCACATTCTTCAAATTAAGGGGGTTATTGTAAGTAGATGTAAGAGCGAACAAAATTAACCAGAATTACAACCTAATGTAAAGGTTTTCTAAGCTTGCATCAATTTTCGCAGATAAATAGGAAAATGATTGCATTGTCCATTTGATACAGTTTCGCCAACCACAGTTGATCAATCACATTCAAGAACTAACTAATCCAGAGTCATTACATAAAACAGATCCATTAGGTACACATTTTTCTACCAATGGACTTGTTAAGTACATACATACCTATACCTTAAACAAAAAACAAGAAATAGCGCATCTTCCCCAAAATTTCAATCTAATAAAAACAGCGAAAGAACATTTTGCGACAGACAAAACCAAAACACAAAAATAAAAAATACATTTTTCAATTTTTCAAAGATGCCTATGAATCATTAAAATATTTTCTGACTGCTGGCGATTCCAGAAAAAATGTTTCTTTTTTGACGGTTGGCAATATAATTAGCATTCAGACCACACACACAGCCAACATAATGCCAGGTATCTGCGACGGACACGTAGTAAAGAAGAGTAACCAAGGGGCTTAAAGGGGATTTAGCGCCTCTTGAAACAGAACTAAAAGTTGATTCTCATTTCATTCTGGGAAATTAATGGAAATTAGGTTTAGTTTTAATTTTACTAGAGGCAGTTATCGGTCCCAGTAATACAAAAGCCCAAAATATGACTGAAATCGTTCCAGTCTATTTCGAAGCTAAATCGAACACAGCACACCCTCAGCACAACAATTTGAAAAAGCAGTTTTGTGTAGTGGCTGGAAACAACGTAGAACACAAAATGAGTTTGGTAAGATGAGGAAAACTCTGCCAGCCAGCAAACCTAACCTAACCTAACCTAAGTGTTCACACAGGCCAGAAGAGGTGGTAAGACAGTGATTTGTGTTAGCTTTTTCGGCTATCCTCGGACTCAAATAAGTTTTTATTTCCAGAGAAAGATTCTGATGTCGATAACTTAAGATGGGATGTTCATAATTATATGTGTCGTAAGGTTAACAATTTTCTCGAGAAATTTTCAACGTTGCACAAATTCCTTTTTTGATTTGAAAATTAATGAATGCATTCAGAGTTAAATACTTTAACTGAAATGTACAATGCGTTCAGCGAAAGTGAATGACTGGGTTACCTAAACTTGCTCTAATAGATATGGGACAAAGGTCGTGGGGCTTAAGAACTAGGAAAAAAATGAGAAAAAAAAATGTAAATCAAGTGAAATTAGTGATCACTTTAAAATCACACTCAAAATCTTTTTTTATGTAAAAATTAAGTAAAACTGTTTTTATTAAAGTTTTTGAAAACATGGTTCAAAAATTCATTACAAGCATTTGATAGAATACAAATAATACCTACACACTACGTAGAAAAATTTTATTAAAATATAATGGGTTCTCCAATAAGAGGTGTTATTTTGTATAGCCCGCTATTTCGGTAGTTGTCACTTTTAAAGCTGTAATTTTTTGACATTTGACAAGTAAAACTACGCCATTAATAAAAATGGAACGATACACGCTCCAACAACATTGAAATTATTAAAATTCACAAAGAACACCTCTTGCTGGAAAACCCTATATAAAGCCGTCTTCGAGAAAAATAACCTTTTTGTTAACGATTGTATGAGAGGTATACCACTAATTTAAGGTCCTTAATAGACCTGATCCATCAGATGCGCATCTCTTATGGACCATATATTTTGGGTTGCTTTAATTTATGTTACGGCTAGGTATACTTTTATTTCACTTTTGGAGTAACAATTTAGTGAAGCGGTATTAGAGAAAGGGAGTATCAAACCTTTTAAACAAATAATTGCTTGTACTTTTTAGTTAAAAATCGTAAGACCCGCTTTGGGAATGATTAGCTTTTGCCTTAAAACCAAACCAGAAGAAAAACTATTGCAGAGACAAACATACAATTTTGAATAAGGGCGCTTTACTCGCTGGAGCCGCAGCTTCTCTTAAGTCTTCCTGAGTAAAACACGTAAGCAAAGCAAAACACACAAAAATTATTAATATGTACCCCACTAAATAAAATGTTAGCTACAGCCCTGTTTGGTTAGCCCATCTGGAACGAAGTGTGCTCTTAATTTGTGTTAATGAATTGTGTTATGATTTCCACCAGCAGATAAATCCCAGAACATTGATGTTGAATAAATTAAACCTGAGCACAATGGAATACCTCAAGCCGTGAAAAGGTATATAAAACCAACTTCACTTATGCATGTCATTTAGCTGTCAAATATGGGATGGCAGTTGTTTATGAACCATGAAGTTATTTGAAGGTTATGGTATTTGTTGGAATGGTTTGGGTAAAATTAAAGACTTTTTGTATCTTATGAAACTTAAAGGCAACGCGGCGGAGGAGGAAAGGAGAAATTAAATTGAATGAAAGGGTTGCCGTTTAGACGTTTTTGTTTTATTTAAGTTGTTTTATGTCCAGTGTTCTTTGTTATGCCAAGCAAAAATAAATACAAGAATTTTAGCATTTCATAGAGCTTTTTATTATTTTGTTTGGATTTGGATAAAATTTTGGATTTAGGTAACTTCTTACCGTGAAGAATTATATCAAAATTCCTAAGGGATCCACGTATTTGCTAAGGTAAAAAGTGGTTTATATCCCTCTCCAGATCACTAATGCCATAAAACAAAATCCTTTAAGCAAACTCATGCTTCAGATCTCACCCACACAGACTGTGCATTTTTCGGGTCCATCGCATCCAATTAAATACAGTCGTCGAGGTATGCAAGAAGAATTAACATCCAAACATAGAAACTTCCACTTTTCGGTGTCTAACTCTGGAACAATGCATTTTCCTTATCCCACCGAATTTCATCTAAATCGGTTCAGCCGTTAAGCGTACCTCACATTTATAATAAAAGTATAGTATGAAATGAGGATTAAGTAAGCCATCTAATTTCGTTTACTGTTTAGAATTTTGAGAATTTTTTTTTTAAATCATTCGACCAGTTTAAAAAAAAAACAATTTTTTTTTTGAAAAACTTTTCGAAAAAATATTCCAATTATTTTTTGAGTATGCCAACTTCTAGCCATTGGTAGTTTTTATCAGAAAAATAAAATTTAAAAAAAATAGATCAAACCCTTTCTATAAAAACCAAAAAAAAAATTTTTTTTTTAAACCCAAAATAACTTTTTTGAAAAATTTAAGATTTTATATTATATTTCGTTTATAAAAAGGCTCCGACAATAAAAATGTCATCGAAATCCGTCAGAGGTTTACGAGAAAATCTGATTTCAAAAAACCGGTCCTATGGGAGGTTATAAGACTTTCCTAAAAAATCTATTCCAACCAAAACATAAAGTATGCACAGAAAATGTTATTCAGAAAGTTTAATCAAAATCGTAGGAACCGTTTTTGAGAAAAATCAATTTTCCCATAAAAATCGTATGTCAGGTACTGTTACTTTTAGAGCTAGAATGCTAATTTCAAAAATTCCTCTGCAGGACGTCATAATAATACTATGTACCAAGTTTGAAGCAAATCGGTCCAGCCGTTTAGGCTGTAGGTAACTATACAGACAGACAGACAAACGGACAGACATACAGGCAGACAGAATTGTCGGACCCACTTTTTTCGACTTCTCTATCATCGTAATGTCATGTTTGATTGTAGAATTTTTTTTTACGAATGCATAAATTGCCTTATAATGTATTAGGTACCTAATAATCGCAAGTAAAAATGTTGCTAACAATTTCGTGCGTGAAATCCTGATATTAGTGTTAGAACTTCAGTACCAAGAAGTCAAGTGTTGCAACGATAATCAGGAATGTTCACATATTATCTACAATTCTGAAATTCTGAAACTAAACGTTTAAGCACTCAGTTTCAACTAATGCTAATGGAATTTTATATAAAAGAAGTAACCAACATGGCGGCAACCCTTTCTGCATATAATAATATTTCTGTGGTTTATTTGATGAAAATTATTTAGCTGATTCACGACGAAATGATGAACATCTTTGTCTTTTCGTTTTGACAATCAAGGTCTTTAATGTTTTTTTTTTTTTTTTTTATTCTAGCTACGGGCCTAGCATTTGTATTTCGTTGAGTCTCTTGAGAAAATGAATCATTAATTTTTTGGGATGTGTTCTGCGCTAATTTAAGAGTCAGACCAGACAATTAAAATTCATTCATCCGGTAGCTTTTTAATGGAAAAACTTTTAATGAAGCGCTTTCTTATTTCAGCCGTTTTCATTTGAGCCTTTTATTGGAATGGTTAAGGTGGACTGGACATGTTTTATTTATTTTACTTATTAAAATTTGCCCTTCTGAACTACGCCGCCGCCGCCTTAAGTCATGACTTTTGAAATCAAATACAAGACCTACAATATCACGCCGATTCCGAACGGCTAACAGAGATGCAGGATTGTCACTACTTTCTAGCCAGAGGCAGTAACCCGAAAAAATACTTATGTGGAATCAGCGATTGAATCCAGATTTTCAGGCAATATATTCTTCCCCAGTGCGCACTCAAGGGGTCATAAATACCCTTGTCATATTCTGTACCCTACAGTGCTAGCGCTTGGCGAATTCGACTAAGAGAATTCGACAAGCACATTTTATTGAATGACTGTTAATTGTAATAATATAATATAAAGCATTCCACATTCGTGTAGTGCGGCTAGTATGAGCAACGTACTCCACAATACGTCTGATATCAGGCTTAGGGGCAAATTGTTTGCGTTACCGGAAAATAGTTTAATTTGAGGAAAGAGGAATCCGTCTGGCAATTTCGGTGGAAAACTTATATATAGGTAGAAGTGAATTTAACGTAACCGTTATGCTCCTATCCCTTATCATTTTTAATGCACTCTTCCGAAGTCTATTCAGGAGACTCAAAAGAGTAACAGGAAAAACTGGGCAGATATGAAAATGTGTGTTCGTCCCAAAAAGAAGATTGTTCGTGATACTCATACCTACAACGAAAAACCAATGGGTTTCCATAATACAAAATCCAAATTTAAAAATGTTTGAGGCATTAAATTCGACACGGTTGAGAATGCTTCATTTTAAATGTCTTGCGTCAGTGAGTATATCAGTTTGGGACCGATCTAAGATATCAGAGTGCTTCGCTATACTATGGATGTATTCTGTCCCCTTTGTCGTTCGATCTTGGTATTGATGATGTGTCTTCTATTCTTCCAGGCGGTGAATTCTCATCAAAGTCTTTCGTTAATCTGATGAATAAGTATCTGCTATATTCAGAGGTTATAACTCGTAGCTTTTAGAATCGAAATTTTGAGGCTCTAGGGGGCAACACAGTGAAACTCCACTTGCAGAGTACTATAGATATTTTATATACAAAAATATTTTCTGAGAATGGAACCAGCTAGTCCTATCCGACTATTTCTATAGTTGTCGTTAAAGGAAATTAATGTTCATGACTGGCCTGATTTATGTTGATCAAAGTTTTTACTGAATATCATGTTATTATGGGTACCTTCGTAGACGGGTCTATTGTGACAGCTGATGGAAAAATGTTCCTATTCTGCAATTGAATACTTCATTAATTAGATGTGGACTGTAGTTTATAGTGTTCACCTGAAGTTTATTTAACTTAAACAGCACGATAAAGTGTTTGTCTTTCCTTTGCTTTTATACCATAATTATTGTATATCCCAAATAATTTCACGTTTGTTGATGCGTTAAGGAAGATAGATACCTACATCGCTTCTACCCAATGCATATTGTTGGCTGAATTGTTGAACTGATATGAACTCCTTGAGCCAGTTTATCCAGTTTAGTTTGTTTTGAATTGAGCAATTTTCGTTTTTGCAAATCCAATCCATTCCAGTGATCCAGTAAATAAAAAGTTGGTTCGTTGTACTTTTGCAATATGAATACAAATTTTGTTTGCACAATAAAAGATACTTAAAATTATACCCATGTCAGTTAGATGGTGTAAATGTAGGTAGATATAAATAAATCACATGCTACAGGCGAAGATTTGTTTTTTAAACAAAGAAAGGTTAATGATTCCGAGTAATCCTTTCCGAAACTTCACTATTGTTCTCATCAGATCAATGATCTTGTTTATAACCAGCCTTATGGCTGCCGTAGATGCAGCGATTTGCATATAAAATTACTATACTTCACGGTGCTCAAAAGTGCGCGGAACGTGTGAGTCGATATTGCATTGCATCAGAACATGTTTTTTCCAAAACAAAAATTATTGAATTGATGCAGGGCTAATACTTTGGCCCAATATAAGTTTCGATGTGTACTGAATATTCTTGACATTGTATTTTGAACAATAAAATTTTTAAGTTTCGTCTGCCTCTAAAAATACTATAATACTATATACAGTGCCAATCACTGAAATAGGTTCACGCAAGCCATTACTCTACTAAAAATTATCTTCGAAAATTAAAAAGATTTTTAACTTTCAAAACATTTCAATAAATCAAGACTGACAAAATGGCATCCTCTTGAATAGAGTATACATAACCTTATATCAGTAATAAAGCTAATTTAACTGAAAACAATTTTAAAACTTTCAAAGTATTAACAATTCCTCAATTTATTACTGAAAATCTTGGATCCTGATTCAATTCTTTTTTAGCCAGTCGCTTACAGGGGATACTTTTAGATGACTGCAAGGTTTAATTAACTTTCTGTGCGCTACACATCGTGGTTCTCCTGGAATTCACAATATGCCCCTCCAATTGACTCGATCTCTAGCCTGCTGCCTCCAATTTCGCTTTCAAATATGTCGGAGATCTACCACTATCTGTTCAGGACAGGTCATGTAAGTTGAGGTCCGGCTACTGACTCTCACTCTAGTATGTTCTTGATGAACTTAGAAGCTGTGACTTTTTTTCCATTCTCTGAATATGGCTTATAGGTTATAGCCATCTTTACTGTTGAATACGAACAGGCTTACGTCACAGTACAGTAAAACTAACTCATTGTTGTAATCACATTCGACATAATATTTTTTCTACGTTATCACAGACAACGCCACAATTGCTATCAAAAGCTATCAAATACTGCAAGGGTCTCACAAATACAAAATTCTGTCCCATGAGAATAAACTATAGAAATATTAACACATATACAATGCAACTGCTATTCAAAATTTAAAAAAAATTAATAGGGATTTAATAAATTTTAAGCATGTTTTCGAAAATTTGAAAAAATAAACTGTTTTCTTTAATTGGTAAGGTATTAGGTTAGGTTTAAACTGGTTACACAAATATGATTTTTTCGAAACCCCGAAAAGTGAAAAAATAAAGTGCACGACTGGGTCGTACGAACTTGCCTCAATGTGTTACAGTGGTTTTGTGGCTTGAGATTTTGGAAAAAAAAGCAATGAAAAAATTATGAAATTTTATTAATCATTTAAAAATCAATAGTTAAAACGCTTTTTGGAGAAAATGAAGTAAGCCATCAGATTTCTTTTACTTTTCTAAATTTTATGGAATTTTTTTTTTTCAAAATCGTTGGACCAGTTTTCTCAACAAACAGTTTTTTTGTTAAACTTTTCGAAAAAATATTCCAAATTTTTTTTGAGTATGTCAACATCTATACTCTATTCGAGTGATTTGTTCAGCATATGCCTTATGAGGGAGCTTTTTATCTACCAATGATGCCTGCAGATAATCCTAATGGCAAACTAAAACAGAAACTGCCTCTGAAATTAAACCCAAACCACTGAACACACAAGAATTGTTGTTGTGATTTTCGATAAATTTGGCAGCACCCATAACCTTTCAGTTTGACTGCAAAAAGCAGACTAATTTTTGTTTCTTTTTGTTCAGTATAACAAAAACAACCCTCATCGTCATCGCACAAAGCACATCTAAAAGGTGTTACCATGATTTTAAAAAAGGGATCTCGCTACTGCATTTCTATGTTGAGATTTGGATTTTGTAGCTTTTTCAGCTTTTGATTGATAGGGAGGTGTTGTCATTTGTTTTTCTTTTTGTATCCTTTCTGAATAACCGCTTGGTGGTGTGGAAGAAGATAAATAATTGTTGATTTTTTGTTTTAAATCATAAGATGGTAACCCTAATGTATAATTTACTCGATTTGCGGCAATTTACTATGCAAAGTATGGAAACCCTGTGAGAGCTTTAACTTGAGACCGATGTATGCAAGCCAATATAGCCAGACTGAGAGGCAAACGTCCTATCTTCCTTGTGCTGAACAAATCACTCGAATAGAGTATAGTGGTTTAAAATTCTTATCAGAAAACAAAAATTTCAAAAATTTTAAACAAACCGTTTTTGAAAAAACCAAATGTTAAAAAAAAATTAACTTTTTTTTTTTAAAACTCAAAAAAACTTTTTTTTTAATTAAAGAATTTTTATTATTTCGTTCATAAAAGAGCTTTTATATTAAAATTTTCATCGAAATCCATGAAGTGGTTTGCAGGACAATCTAATTTCAAAAAACCGGTTATATGAGAGGTACCGTTATAAGACTTTTGCTGAAAGATTTGTTCCAACCAAAACATAGTTTACTCAAAAAACTATATTCAGAAAGTTTAATCAAAATCATAGGAGCCGTTTTTGAGATAAATGAGTTTTTCATAAAAATTCATATGGCAGGTACCGTTAGTTTTATAGCTAGAATGCTAATTCCAAAACTCCTCTGTAGGACATCATAATAATACTATTTACCAAGTTTGAAGCGAATCGGTCCAGCCGTTTAGGCTGTAGGTGCCGATACAGACAGACGGACAGACAGACAGACAGACAGACAGACAGGCAGACAGACAGAATTATCGGACCCACTTTTTTAGGCTTCTCTTTCTCTATCATCGTAATGTTATGTTTGATTGTCAAAAAAAAAAAAAAATTACGAATGCATAACTTGCCTTATATAGTATGTACCTATAATCGCAAGTAAAAATGCAAGGTTTAAAGAAGAATGATTCCACCAGCCAATAAAGCACATCAAAGTGTTAGCTTTTCTGAAGTACGCACTGTTCGACGTCTCAGATGATAAGTCTTATTTGGGATCCGTTCAAAATCCCGAAAACCAAATTCCCGAAAGTTCAAAATCCCGAAAAATCAAAATCCAGAAAAATCTAAATCCCGAATGATAAAAAGCTAAGTATTTTTTTTTTTAATTTTATTTTTCAAATATGGGTACGGTTTGTTTAGTTTTTTTACCTCGATTTTTTTTTTTGTTTCGCCAAAGTTGTTTTGTTTTTCCGCTATTTTGCATTTTAGTTGTTTATTTTTTCGTTTATTTGGTATGCGTTTATTATTGTAAATTCATTCTTCGATTCCTTATAATTTCGATTTTAGTTTATTTTGTTTTTGGGTCATTTCGTCATTTACTTACTTTGTCTTATTATCACTTTGTTTTCGTTTATTTCATTTTTTTATAATTTCGTCTCATAAGTTTCGCCATCATTTGTTTCGCTTTTTTTTGAGAATATTAAGAGCCCAAGAATTTTAAAATTCGCGCTAATTTTAAAATTCTTGGGCTCTTAATATTCTCAACAAAAAAAAAGCGAAACAAATGATGGAATTTATTTCAAAATAAATACATCAAAGGGACATCATTTCGAAAAAAAATAATTTATTAAACTAAAAAATGTTTAACAAAAAAGGAAATCATATTTTTACAATTGTATTTTATTTATTAATAACAAATATAAACATAAGAAAACTTCAACATGTTAAAATGAATAAATTAATATAATTTAATGTTTGAAGCCAGTGCTTTTATTAAGCCCAGCTCAGACTAATCCTCTTGTTTTTTGAGAATATTTCTTATTCTACAATCCTTATCTACAATTTTTTTTTTTTTTTTGGAATTGAATCTCCTCTTGAAAGTATACTTTTTCTATAATAGCATCAACATTTTTCATCTCTTTTTTAAGGTCGAAAATTAATTTAAAAACTTCAATGTTTGATGCACCTATGACAGCATTAATATGCCTGTGGAAAGATTCAGCGTAATTTTGTGTTGTTGGCATATTCAATTCAAATTGATCATAAATGCTCCAAAATAAAGGGAGGTACGAAGGTGGTTTTCCATTTTTGCCGTTGACATAATATTCATCAAACCAATCTAAAATTGGCTGTGCTTCAAGTGACACTTCTCGTTTTAATCTAGTAAATGCTGAAGAAATGCAATCGGGGGACAAAAAAGAGAGTGCGCCTATCTGCCGAATTTTTAATGAAAATTCCGGATCAGAGCCGTACTTTTTCTGTAAGCCTGATTTTTGAACATGGCGGAAAATTGATTGGAATTAATGAAAACTGCACCCTTTTGGGGTACATTCGACGAAACAATTTCTGACACTGTTAATGGGAGCTTTTTAAAAATCCATTATGCAAAGTTTTGGATTTAATTGAATACCATGTTTGGAGGCATAATTTACAAGACTTTGTAACATTAAATCATACAATTTTGTACTTTTACCTGTCATAAGGACAAACACCATTGGATACACCTTAAAACTGTCATCAACACTGCAGTGAATCGTATATAGTTGGTAAAAAAGTGTTGGAACGATCTTGATCGTTCCGTCCATCATCCATAACTTTCTTTTTTCTAGGTGTTTAACGTTAACTAAACTTGTCATTAAAATCATTCTGTCGTTTTCTTTCAAAATATCGTCAACTATAAAAATCTGATCATCTAAGTGCTTAACATGATCAGGAATAACAAAATCAACTCTACTTGGTTCAATCAAAGGCTGCAAATTTTTCTTTCTCTCTCTTATTATTTGTTGCTGGAGAGATGACTTAGATGGAAGACACACGCTAACTTCACGACTGCATCCTGCTACAGCGTTTTGAATTATTGTGCTGCTTGTCGGCACTTCTTTTCGCACACTTTTTACTTGCGATTATAGGTACTATAAGGCAAGTTATGGATTCGTGCAGAAAAAAATAAAATGCACGACTGGGTCGCACGTACTTGCTCTGTTGGTGCAATAGTACGATGAAAACAAACTTTTCGATCAATAAGAACAATTCATTTTTGAAAAATTTGGTGAAAACCAAACAAATTTGGCTAAAACTGGAAAACTCGATATACGGGAGCTAACGTTAAGAAACCTTTAATATTTATAATTAAGACGTTATCTTTTGGGTGTTATAAATGATACAAATGTCCACTTATGGCCAAATTAATAATATTGTTAAAAGCAATTTCCGCTATTATCATGTATAGCCAAAAACTAAAAATGCAGTTTTGTTTGAAGTATTCTATGTATGTTACATAAAAAGTTTTATAAAAATCGGGGGAGCCTTTTTTGAGTAAATTAGAAAAAATGAAAAAATTGGCCAAAATCTAGTGGCTCTTTGCATTGGAGCCACCATTTAAAAAAGAGAAAATGAAAAAAAATCAATGCCATCTGATAGGAAGCTGTAAGGAACTATACCAAACAAAGTTTGAGTGAATTCGATGCAACCGTTGACAACTTATGGCCATTTAAAAAAAAGCCGTTAAGAGCAGATCTCCGTTATTTGCATTTTTAGCCAAAAACTAAAAACGCAGTTCTCTTAAAAACACTAAAAGAATATAACACACAAAGTTTAATCAAAATCGTTAGAGCCATTTTCGAGAAAATTAGAAAAAACCAAAAAAAGTTGGCTAAAACTCAACGGCTCGTTGTATGGAAGCCACCGTTTAGAAAGGCTTCAGTGAAAAATTTACTAAACCATCCTATAGAAAACTATGAAAAACTATGCCAAACGATGTTTGAGTCAATTTAATTAAGCCGTTGCGAACTTTTGGCCATTTAAAAAAAAAACCGTTAAAACCTGATTTTCGTTACGGCCATTTGAGGCAAAAACAAAAAACGCAGTTTTGTTAGAAATGCTTAAAGTTAGCTACATTTTGAATTTAATCAAAATCGTTAGAGCCGTTTTCGAGAAAATCCAAATTGAAAAAAACCGTTACTTGAAAGGTAACAGTTTGAGCCGGGCTAAAACAAAATAAAAAAAGCTTCGACAATGGTTTTTCTTCAAACTGCTATATACCAAGTTTGAAGAAAATCCGTCAAGCCGTTTAGGCTGTAGCATGACGTGAAAAAGCGCACATCCGCACAGACAGACCGACGGACGGTATGACGAAAACCACTTTTTTGGGCTTCTCTATCATCGTAATGTCATGTTTGATTAAAACCTCGAATTTTTTTTTTTCTGCACGAAACCAATACTTGCCCTATAGAGCAAGTAAAAATGGAAAACGAATCGGTTTGTGAAGTTTTCAATTCTATAAGAGGTAAAACTAAACTTAATTTTGAAGGATTTTCTTTTGATTTTACAAACGTGAAAGGCAACAAATATAATTGGTGCTGTGAACTTAAAAAAAATAAAATGCACGACTGGGTCGCACGAACTTGCTCTTATGTTCAATAATTGCGTAGTGGCTGCATATATGGATATTAAAAAAAAAAATTAAATAATTTCGAAAATTCTTTTATTTTTTAAATTAGTTTAAGAGTTTTCTCGGAAAAACTAAGTATGCAATAAGATTTCAAAGCTATACGTCAATCTAGGAAAAAAAAATATTGAAAATCGTTGGACCAGTTATTTTTAAAAAAGGTTATTTTTGAAAAACTTTTTCAAAAAATATTTTGAAATTAATTTGAGTATGCAAATATATGGCAATCTGTAGTTTACATTTGAAAAATAATTTAAAAAAAAATCAATGTACCCGTTTAAAACATATTTCGAAAACCAAAAATTTTTTTGAAAAAATTATAAAAAATCAAAAAAAAAAGTTTTTCAAAATTTTGAAATGCCATATTAATAAAATTATGAATGACTTCCTGTGGCCAAAATTTTATTGAAATCGAATGTATAGTTTACGAGAAAATTTGATTTGAAAATACTGGTTCTATGAGAGGTACCGTTATTAGACAAATTTTGAAAAAAAATTTCTAACCAAAAGATAGATTTTCTTGCAAAAATAGCATTCTGAAAGTTTTATCAAAATCGTTAGAGCCGTTTTTGAGAAAATCAATTTTTGTCTTCAAGATTGTATGGCAGGTGCCGTTATTTTTGGACCTAGAGCAAAAATAAAAAATTTGTTCCGAGGGACGGCCAAATAAATCCTAAATACCAAATTTGAAGCAAATCGGCCCACCCGTTCAGCCTCCAGAGGCGCTAACAGACATACAGACAGACAGACAGACAGACAGACAGACAGACAGACAGACGGACGGAATTCCCAGACCCACTTTTTTCGACTTCTCCATCATCGTAATGTCATGTGTGATTGTTATCTCAAATTTTTACTTGCGATTATAGGTACTATAAGGCAAGTTATGCATTCGTCGAAAAAAAAAGTTTTGAGATAACAATCAAACATGACATTACGATGATAGCGAAGACGAAAAAAGATGGTCTAAAAATTCTGTCCGTCTGTATGTCTGTCTGTCTGTCTGTCTGTCTGTCTGTCTGTCTGTATGTAGACCTACAGCCAAACGGGTGGGCCGAATTGCTTCAAACTTGGTATATAGACTTTGTTAGGTATTGTACAGAAAGGAAATTGAAATTTTTTTTTTAGCTCAAAAAATAACGGTACCTACCATACAACCGTTACGTTAAAGCTTATTTTTCTCAAAAACGGCTCTAACGATTTTTAATTAAAAAAATCAGTGTTGCTTTTTAGGTACGACCAACCATATGGCTGAAAAAAAAGTTTTAAAAAATGGCTAAGAACAGTACTTTCCATAGGACCGTTTTTTTTGCTTTCGACTATCTCGAAAACGACTCAACCGATTCCTTCGAAATTTTACACACATATAGCTGTAGGTAGCTCAATTTGTATTGCATACCAATATTTTTGAAAAATATTTTTTTGTATTTTTAAAAGCATTTTTTAAAAAAAAATTTAAAAAATTAATATTTTGAAAACTGCTTGTTAAATTTTTTTTTAAAAATTTTAAATAAATGTATTTGCTGAATACCTATGAACTGGCGTTTTTGAATTTTTTTTGAAAAATTTTTTCAAAAAGTTTTTCAAAAAAAACTTTTTTTCTCAAAAACCGCTCCACAGATTTTTCTAAATTTATTCTCATAAATTCAAATTTATCCAAGAAATAAAATGGCGTACTTTTTTTTCAGCTCAAATTAGTTTAAGTATTTATTTAAGAATTTTGAAAATTTTATTTTTATCAAAATCTCAAGCCCATAAACCACTGTCACTCATTAGAGCAAGTTCGTGCGACCCAGTCGTGTATTTTATTTTTTCTGCACGAATCCATAACTTGCCTTATAGTACCTATAATCGCAAGTAAAATTTGAGATAACAATCACACATGACATTACGATAATGGAGAAGTCGAAAAAAGTGGGTCTGGAAATTCCGTCCGTCTGTCTGTCTGTCTGTCTGTTCGCGCCTCTGGAGGCTGAACGGGTGGGCCAATTTGCTTCAAATTTGGTATTTAATATTTATTTGGCCGTCCCTCGGAACATATTTTTACTTGCTCTATAGGGCAAGTATTGGTTTCGTGCAGAAAAAAAAATCGAGGTTTTAATCAAACATGACATTACGATGATAGAGAAGCCCAAAAAAGTGGTTTTCGCCATACCGTCCGTCGGTCTGTCTGTGCGGATGTGCGTATGTGCGTCTGTGCGCTTTTTCACGTCATGCTACAGTCTAAACGGCTTGACGGATTTTCTTCAAACTTGATATATAGCAGTTTCAAGAAAAACGGTTTTCGAGATTTTTTTTATTTCGTCTTAGCCCAGCTCAAACTCGTACCTTTCAAGTAACGGTTTTTTTCAATTTAGATTTTCTCGAAAACGGCTCTAACGATTTTGATTAAACTTAAAATTTAGCTAACTTTAAGCATTTCTAACAAAACTGCGTTTTTTGTTTTTGGCTCAAATGGTCGTACCGAAAATCAGGTTTTAACGGCTTTTTTTCAAATAGCCATAAGTTCACAACGGCTTGATTGAATCAACTCAAATTTCGTTTGACGTAGTTTTTCACAGTCTTCTATAGGATGGTTTAGTAAATTTTTCACTGAAGCCTTTCTAAACGGTGGCTTCCATACAACGAGCCGTTGAGTTTTAGCCAACTTTTTTTGGTTTTTTCTAATTTTCTCGAAAATGGCTCTAACGATTTTGATTAAACTTTGTGTGTTATATTCTTTTAGTGTTTTTAAGAGAACTACATTTTTAGTTTTTGGCTAAAAATGCAAATAACGGATATCTGCTCTTAACTCTTTTCTTCAAATGGCCATAAGTTGTCAACGGTTGCATCGAATTTACTCAAACTTTGTTTGGTATAGTTCCTTACAGCTTCCTATCAGATGGCATTGATTTTTTTCAGTTTCTCTTTTTTAAATGGTGGCTCCTATACAAAGAGCCACTAGATTTTGGCCAATTTTTTCATTTTTTCTAATTTACTCAAAAAAGGCTGCCCCCGATTTTTATGAAACTTTGTATGTAACATACAGAGAATACTTCAAACAAAACTGCATTTTTGGTTTTTGGATATACATGATAATAGCGGAAATTGCTTTTAACAGTATTATTAATTTGGCCATAAGTGGACATTTGTATCATTTATAACACCCAAAAGATAACGTCTTAATTTTAAATATTAAAGGTTTCTTAACGTTAGCTCCCGTATATCGATTTTTCCAGTTTCAGTCAAATTTGTTTAGGTTTTACCAAATTTTTCAAAAATGAGTTGTTCTCATTGAACGAAAAGTTTGTTTTCATCGTACTATTGCACCCACAGAGCAAGTACGTGCGACCCAGTCGTGCATTTTATTTATTTTTGCTCTAGGTCCAAAAATAACGGCACCTGCCATACAATCTTGAAGACAAAAATTGATTTTCTCAAAAACGGCTCTAACGATTTTGATAAAACTTTCAGAATACTATTTTTGCAAGAAAATCTATCTTTAGGTTCGAAATTTTTTTTCAAAATTTGTCTAATAACGGTACCTCTCATAGAACCAGTATTTTCAAATCAAATTTTCTCGTAAACTATACATTCGATTTCAATAAAATTTTGGCCACAGGAAGTCATTCATAATTTTATTAATATGCCATTTCAAAATTTTCAAAAACTTCTTTTTTTGATTTTTTATAATTTTTTCAACAAAATTTTTGGTTTTCGAAATATGTTGGAAACGGGTACATTCATTTTTTTTTTTAAATTATTTTTCAAATGTAAACTACAGATTGCCATATATTTGCATACTCAAATAAATTTCAAAATATTTTTTGAAAAAGTTTTTCAAAAATAACCTTTTAAAAAAAAACTGGTCCAACGATGTTCAATATTTTTTTTCCTAGATTGACGTATAGCTTTGAAATTTTATTGCATACTTAGTTTTTCCGAGAAAACTCTTAAGCTAATTTAAAAAATAAAAGAATTTTCGAAATTATTTAATTTTTTTTTAATATCAATATATGCAGCCACTACGCAATTGCTTATCATAAGAGCAAGTTCGTGCGACCCAGTCGGGCATTTTATTTATTTTATCTAGGACATCTGCTATCGGTTTTCTTAAAGCATTTGGTTCATGGTTATGTTTTTTTTTTTTTTTTTTATAATGCACACGCGCTCGAGGGGTTTGTTATAGCCCTTTTAATGATAATTCACAGCGCGAGGGATAGGAATTTAGGGAGGAAGGGAAAGTAGGTGTCGATGAACATTGATCTTGAATGTCTGCAGATCAAAATGGTAAGGAAAAATTGTGCCAGGCAATCTATTCCACATTCGTGTTGTACGGCTAAAGAAAGAATCCCTATATTTCACGGTACGTCCGAAATTGGGGTCAAGTGTAAACTGATGAGCGTTCCTAGCAAGACGAGTGTTACGGGGGAAATGTTTAAGGGGTGGAACGCAGCTGGCTACCTCGAGTGTTTTAATCATAAGGAGTCAATAATATGATTTTCTTCTTTTTTAATTGTACTTAAACGTACCTTACAATTATAACTTTTATTACTTGCGATTATAGGTACTATAAGGCAAGTTATGGATTCGTGCAGAAAAAAAAATTTGAGATAACAATCACACATGACATTACGATGATGGAGAAGTCGAAAAAAGTGGGTCTGGGAATTCCGTCCGTCTGTCTGTCTGTCTGTCTGTCTGTCTGTCTGTCTGTCTGTATGTCTGTTAGCGCCTCTGGAGGCTGAACGGGTGGGCCGATTTGCTTCAAATTTGGTATTTAGGATTTATTTGGCCGTCCCTCGGAACAAATTTTTTATTTTTGCTCTAGGTCCAAAAATAACGGCACCTGCCATACAATCTTGAAGACAAAAATTGATTTTCTCAAAAACGGCTCTAACGATTTTGATAAAACTTTCAGAATGCTATTTTTGCAAGAAAATCTATCTTTTGGTTAGAAATTTTTTTTCAAAATTTGTCTAATAACGGTACCTCTCATAGAACCAGTATTTTCAAATCAAATTTTCTCGTAAACTATACATTCGATTTCAATCAAATTTTGGCCACAGGAAGTCATTCATAATTTTATTAATATGGCATTTCAAAATTTTCAAAAACTTTTTTTTTTGATTTTTTATAATTTTTTCAAAAAAATTTTTGGTTTTCGAAATATGTTGGAAACGGGTACATTGATTTTTTTTTAAATTATTTTTCAAATGTAAACTACAGATTGCCATATATTTGCATACTCAAATTAATTTCAAAATATTTTTTGAAAAAGTTTTTCAAAAATAACCTTTTTTAAAAATAACTGGTCCAACGATTTTCAATATTTTTTTTTCCTAGATTGACGTATAGCTTTGAAATCTTATTGCATACTTAGTTTTTCCGAGAAAACTCTTAAACTAATTTAAAAAATAAAAGAATTTTCGAAATTCTTTAATTTTTTTTTTAATATCCATATATGCAGCCACTACGCAATTATTGAACATAAGAGCAAGTTCGTGCGACCCAGTCGTGCATTTTATTTTTTTTAAGTTCACAGCACCAATTATATTTGTTGCCTTTCACGTTTGTAAAATCAAAAGAAAATCCTTCAAAATTAAGTTTAGTTTTACCTCTTATAGAATTGAAAACTTCACAAACCGATTCGTTTTCCATTTTTACTTGCTCTATAGGGCAAGTATTGGTTTCGTGCAGAAAAAAAAAATTCGAGGTTTTAATCAAACATGACATTACGATGATAGAGAAGCCCAAAAAAGTGGTTTTCGTCATACCGTCCGTCGGTCTGTCTGTGCGGATGTGCGCTTTTTCACGTCATGCTACAGCCTAAACGGCTTGACGGATTTTCTTCAAACTTGGTATATAGCAGTTTGAAGAAAAACCATTGTCGAAGCTTTTTTTATTTTGTTTTAGCCCGGCTCAAACTGTTACCTTTCAAGTAACGGTTTTTTTCAATTTGGATTTTCTCGAAAACGGCTCTAACGATTTTGATTAAATTCAAAATGTAGCTAACTTTAAGCATTTCTAACAAAACTGCGTTTTTTGTTTTTGCCTCAAATGGCCGTAACGAAAATCAGGTTTTAACGGTTTTTTTTTTAAATGGCCAAAAGTTCGCAACGGCTTAATTAAATTGACTCAAACATCGTTTGGCATAGTTTTTCATAGTTTTCTATAGGATGGTTTAGTAAATTTTTCACTGAAGCCTTTCTAAACGGTGGCTTCCATACAACGAGCCGTTGAGTTTTAGCCAACTTTTTTTGGTTTTTTCTAATTTTCTCGAAAATGGCTCTAACGATTTTGATTAAACTTTGTGTGTTATATTCTTTTAGTGTTTTTAAGAGAACTGCGTTTTTAGTTTTTGGCTAAAAATGCAAATAACGGAGATCTGCTCTTAACGGCTTTTTTTTAAATGGCCATAAGTTGTCAACGGTTGCATCGAATTCACTCAAACTTTGTTTGGTATAGTTCCTTACAGCTTCCTATCAGATGGCATTGATTTTTTTTCATTTTCTCTTTTTTAAATGGTGGCTCCAATGCAAAGAGCCACTAGATTTTGGCCAATTTTTTCATTTTTTCTAATTTACTCAAAAAAGGCTCCCCCGATTTTTATAAAACTTTTTATGTAACATACATAGAATACTTCAAACAAAACTGCATTTTTAGTTTTTGGCTATACATGATAATAGCGGAAATTGCTTTTAACAATATTATTAATTTGGCCATAAGTGGACATTTGTATCATTTATAACACCCAAAAGATAACGTCTTAATTATAAATATTAAAGGTTTCTTAACGTTAGCTCCCGTATATCGAGTTTTCCAGTTTTAGCCAAATTTGTTTGGTTTTCACCAAATTTTTCAAAAATGAATTGTTCTTATTGATCGAAAAGTTTGTTTTCATCGTACTATTGCACCAACAGAGCAAGTACGTGCGACCCAGTCGTGCATTTTATTTTAAACACGATTGCATTAGATTTCGTTAGCGATTCCGGTTAAACTGGAGTAGAATGACCTTCTATCGAAATAAACTCTAATCGAAAAAACTATTATCAAGATAAGCTAGGTAACGCTTATCTCTTTAAACTGGAATGCAAAAAAGTAAAAAACGAAGTAAACTGTTACGAAGAACCTGTAGGGCGAAGTGATCGAAAGTCGAACTAAAATAAAAACTAAGTAAGGTTTTGGGAAATAAACAAAAAATATAATGTATGAAAACGGAACAACTGATTTCAAATTGAAAAAAAGGAAACAATAGGCACCCTTCAAATATGTATAAGAAAAAGCAAGATAAGAAAAGTTAGTTTTACTCAGGTATATTAAAAGAAATTCAAAATAACAGAATTATTTTCATACTATTCCTTTTAAGTAGCTTATTTCCGATCGCTCTTCACGTTCTGAAAAAATTTTTTGAATCCGTGTTTCCTTTGTTAAGTATTTTTTTTGCACAAGACATTTTCACCAGCAACAATGGGTTCGGGGTAAATGTTCTTCTAAAAGATCGCATAGCGACCAAAAATTGGGAGGATAAGAAGATTTGCGGACAACAATAATACTGTTATGCCGACGTTTGTTGCTGTTCTTACCTGAAAAAATATTTTTAAAAAATATTGGTATGCAGTACAAATTGAGCTACCTACAACTATATATGTGTGAAATTTCGAAAGAATCAGTTGAGTCGTTTTCGAGATAGTCGAAAGCAAAAAAAACGGTCCGGTGGAAAGTACCGTTCTTAAACATTTTTTTAAACTTTTTTTTCAGCCATATGATTGGTCGTACCTAAAAAGCAATACTGATTTTTTAAAATCGAGATCGCTAGCGCCGTTTTTGAGAAAAATAAGCTTTTACGTAACGGTTATATGGCAGGTACCGTTATTTTTTGAGCAAAGAAAAAAATTCAATTTCCCCTCTGTACAATACCTAAAAAACTCTATGTACCAAGTTTGAAGCAATTCGGCCCACCCGTTTGGGCTGTAGGTGTCTATACATACAGACAGACAGGCAGGCAGACAGACAGACGGACAGAATTTTTAGACCATCGTTTTTCGTCTTCGCTATCATTGTAATGTCATGTTTGATTGTTATCTCAAAACTTTTTTTTTCGACGACTTTTTTTTTTTGTTTATCTGTTCAAATGAAAACAAATCATACTATTCACATAGTTTTCATCAAACCACTTGAAAATTGGTTTTGAAACTTGGGAACAGTTCCGCTGCAAAATCGTGTTTCGTTTGGTGGCACAAATGCCAAGCTTTTAAGCATCCTTATATCTAAACTGAAAGCTGAAATTTATTTTAGAAGGTTAATTTTATTATGAAATTTATAAGTTGACAAGGTCTTACTTTCATTTGTACCATATTCTTTTTGAATCTTAGAAGACTGTATCTTTCGCCAAATGATTTGGCTAAAATGAAAAAGACAGCCTTTTTTATAATGCCACTGTAAACATTTCGGAAGCAGATTTCACATTAGCCTTTTCAAAATCGGATAGAATATATGATGGGCTTAGCACAATGTTGTTCTTATTGGCTATGGCCATGATCTCAGAAAAGAACTTTGAGTATGCCTTTGTGCTTTTTGAGGTCATAAGACAGTATATTAAAGGCACTGTTGGGTATGGCCGTCTATGATTCCGTGAATGGAAAAAAGTTGTCGAAAAATAGAATGTACAATTTCAAAAGTACCGTCCATGAGCCATAAATTGCAACTTCCCAGCTGACGAATGTCTCAAACATTCGGTTCCCAAAATAATGTTTTTTTTTATTATCAAATGAACTTTTGGAAAGAACGAATACTTCTCCATCCGCAGACTTGAGAAATTCTGGGATATCAATAGAATCAATAAAAGTTGGTTCAATTTTTTTTAAATTGTTTCAAATGCGTCTAATTTTTTGTTTTTGTGCCCATATGTTTGGCAAATAGACGCGTGTACTCTCTGCGCAGGATGCTTGCGCGGAAACAACTATGCTTGCCGGTGGAAATGAAGTTGTGAGTGGCTTTTCCTTTATCAGGGCGTTTTCTTGAAATAAGGACTTGGAATGAGCCAATGGTTCATGAGAATGAATTGTTGGTTGTTATGTTATTTTGGGTACATCTTCAATTACTTTTGTTATAAGTCGCGACTTGCAAAAATTTGATTTTGGTTTTCGGGATTTTGAACCAGACCCGTCTTATTTTCATCGTTAATAGAAATGATTGCTCTTATGGATGATTGTTTTGATTGGACGTAGATCGTAGTGCGCGATGCGTTTCACGAACAGAAACATGTTTTTCGAAATAAATCTCCACAATTTGCATGCGCTGTTCAGGCGTCAGTCGATTCACAACTTAATGGTTAACTAAACTAATAGCACTTTCTATTGGTTTCAATCGAGGAACCACTGAAAGGTTCGGACTTCGTATTTAAATATCAGAAGCACATTTTGAAAATAAAGCGAAGTAAAACCAAAATTTCTGAAGTAGATTTGAAAATAAAAAAAATTTCATACTTTCAAACAAAATTTTCTTAACTTATTACAAAAATATTAGTATTTAACAAAAAAAATAAATAAGTTATTATTACATTTATATTATTCAGACTTTTAAAAAAACATAAAATATAACTTTAGTTTATAATTGCTTGTTTTTAAAATGAATTGCCCGCTTATAAATGTGTGCTGTTTAATAAGTAAATAAATGTCTCTACTATTATTTGAAAGCGATCGTGAAAACATTAAATTTTCAACAGTCTTGTCATTTAAATGGTTTCTGAATTTGTTTTTTTTATCAAACTCAATTCAGGCAAATCACTTTGATGAAATCATTCAAAACACAATTTCTGATTATTCAGAGTTTGTCGGAAAAAGGTAGTGGCAGTGCTGTCTCTTACCAAAATAGTGTGTTGCGTATGATCAGTGCTGTCTTCCTATTATTTGGTGGAGTATTTGTTCAAGTAAATATTCTTTTTTCCTCAAAATCGAAGTAGATCTACTTCCATAGGAGTAAATTACGAACCCGCACTTATTCTGAAAACCAATAAAACAGGCAAAATTGCATCTGCTCAATTTTGACACAATGTCATCATTAATAATTTAAATGTCTATAGGTACGCATGTACCAGTTTGACAAGTTTTGCCACTGTCAAACCGTCAACGAAAATAGTGGTGCCTTCTAATCTAAACCTCTAAAAAAACTCCCTTTTTCTGTTCTTTCAAATTTCGTCTTCCAAATTAGATGAAGCTCTTGCAACCCAGTAGTAGGTATCATTTCGGTGAAAATTACATACAAATTCAGAAAGACATGTTGCACTCTAACGTGAGAAGTTAAATCTTTAATCGAAATGCCTATATAAAACTGTTTTTGCAGTACATAGAACTCTAATGGTGCGCTTGATTAAGTTCATTCAAGTGAGTCAAAATTTATTTCTAATAGCTAACATAACACTCTTGAGATAGCAGTGGCCCCTAATAAGCGTGTCTGACTGTATAATACATAACTTCTTCTTGTACTATAGATCTTATAGGAAAGCTTGCAGTAGCATATTTAACATTTAATCACCAAATGTTATCAGCCCAAATGTGGAACTTTCCTATCACCCATTTCATTATTACCAGTCCTTTCCATTTACAAAGCAAACGCTTCTCTTCTACTAAAAAATCAAAAAGCACCCAAGGTCACCATTATAGTTTGTAAACAACTAAAACCATTCATCGAAAACCAAAGAAGTCTGAGTAATCTTCTTATGTTGCCATTTCACCAACCACCACGCCCGCCACACTACACAAGCCCAAAGTCAAGGAGATGCCAATTTGTCTAATCTTTTCACCAACTTTCAGCCATTTTTTCACTCAGTTTCTTGTCTTATTTTTTTCATTATTCTCAAGACTGAGAATAAAAAGCGATAAAAATTGATACAAAAAAAATATTCACCTCACTCGATCCAAATTCTGGAAACGAAACTTTGTTCTCCTCCTCAGTTCTGTTTGAGTTTTTTTAGCGATAGATCGTGAGCGGAGACGATATTCACTATTACGGAATCCGACGCCGTGAATGAGTGTTCTGTCGGATTGTTTTTATTTTTTTTTTAATTTTTAAGAAAAAAAAATATTCGAAAAGAAAGAATTTTTATGCTTTTGTTTAGAGAGATAAAATCCACCTTAATTAAAAATCGGTATTCTGATCGGTGAGAAAAACAAAATGTTTATTTATTTTTAATTAATTTGAATTAAATTGCTCAAATACGCAGATCGAATGCGGAGATCTTTCGTTGCTCGTTGGTTTTTTTTTTTTTTTTTTTTCTAAGTTCGAAAATAGAAAACAAGAACACGCAGGAGATACAAATTCCTTGTTTTCAATGCAATTTTATTGAACAACGAATACTACGATTCTTTTTCCTTCAAATTCAAGAGTGCGGATACTACCGGCTGCAATGGCAGCGGCATCGGCGGCGGCGTGACAGTGATAAATAATGTCAAGTGTCTTTGCTTTGTTGCTTGCGCTTTGTAAAATGCAATAAATCGAGAGTGGATATCAATGTCAGTGTCAACTAGAACCAAGAAAACTTTTCTTGTGTTTACATTTTTAATTCAATTTTTATTTTTATTTGAAAAAAGTGCTTGTACAGAAAATGTCGTGATATAGTTAACCAATCGCGGTTTAAAAGAAAACAAAATTATTCACCACGCTACAGATGTGAGAATCGGTTTATCGTATATCAAAGTGAACTTTTGCGGTTGAGAAGAAATTCAAAAAAAAAAATTTGCGTTGGCCTTAATCACAATTTTATTTTTAAAAAATTCATCTGAATTGTTGATCAAAGTGTAACCCAAACAAGAGTTTTTTTTGTTTGTTTCAAAATGATTAATGGCAACTGCCTATCGGCCGCTATGTGATTTATTATTCAAAAGCCCGTTTAAATTTGATTAAAGGTTCATTTACTTGCCCTTAATTAAGCATCGATTGAGATTCAAATTTATTCGGAATTGATTGAATATTATTTTTATTAGATTTTGTTCATGAATCTTTGGAGCTGTGTCGCTATATGAGTGCGTGGGTGGGTGGATTGGGAACTGCGAATCGAGTGAAAGTTGGTTGGTCAACGGTGTTGAATAAGCTTGGGAAATTTAAAATGGTCAACGGATCTTTCATTTTGTAAGATTCATAAGATACTATCTGACCTGTCAAGCGTTTATTGCGCAAATGTCATCAGTCTTAAGAAAGATGCTATATTTTTTTGCAAATGGCGCCAAATGTAAATTCTACTTTGACATTTGCGAAGCAAGAAGATAGAAAATTCACGTCAACAAGACATGAATCGCTACACTCCTAAATAACGTCGAATTATTGTTTTGATTTGACATTTGCCGCTCCTTGAAAAAATTATAGCACCTTAAGAAAGAGTTACTCCGTGTATAATTGTCACAATCACAACAGTTTCATCCTTAATTCTTATGTGGTTATTTCAATAACAAAAAGGGCAATTAATTTTTGTACTACTCAAGTTTCTCTGGTCTTACATATAATAACGGATTGCATAGACTAAGCGTTTAAGTGCTTGTTTTTCATAACCATTTTTATATGATGTATAGTTCTGTCCATAATAATTTAGTCCGAGTCTATTTCTATGCACACTAATATGGGTGACCAAATTTACAGAAAAACCTCTTATTTTTGAAGTCCGCTCCCCTATATACTCCACTTAGAGTATATTAAGTTGTCAATCTTGCATCAACTCAACACTCAACCGTGTCGAATCTAGCAAAACTGGTGTTACAGTCGACACTGCTGAGTGGGAGTAGACGCTGCCTTTGACATGAACCACTTCTTTCGCTCAAAAAACCCATCTCTGCATATGTTTTTACCATAATACTTTTCCTGAATCAATGGGCTGGACACCTATTTCCCTGTATTCAGCTGTGTCAACGACTTCAAATTCTGTCATTCAGCTTCCTTTGAAAAAGTTGACCTCTAGGTTTACTTTGTTTAGTTTTAGGATGAAGTTCGTTGTGGGGTTTTCTCTGTGGCCATCCGATCTACAAGGTGCAGACATGGGTTAACAAAAATTTTTCAACTTAGTACGATGCGCTATTTTCCTGGAAAAAGGAGTCCGAAAACAAGATCAGGTTGTTTCACCATAGCATGTCAGGTACTACTGAGGCTGAGTGGCATCTTTTAATGTCAATTTTGTCTTTCAAAAACCCAACATCATCAATCACATCAGATGAAAACAAAGTTAAGAGCAAAGTAAGTTGGGATTTATGGGCTTAGTATTAAACAGAAAAACAAAAGCTTCAATATTTTGAAAAAAATACATTTTTAAGTTACTTTTATCACCTAAAACATAAAATGCATCATTTTATTTAAATTATTGATGTTCAGATGACGTACTCGTATAATAAAGTCAAAGCTGCGGAAATTAAGCGTACGACTAAGTGAACATTGCACTCTCCAGTTTTATTTCTTATTTTCCCAAGATAAACATTTCAAAATCACTAACTCTAAAATGCCAATATCAAGAAAATAAGCATACAAACAGAATACCAAATCGATATCAAAAATTAATTCATGTTTAATGAGATAAATAAGACTAAGGACAAAAATGAAGAAGCTTATAATGACAGGAAATAGAAACTCACAGGAAATACCTTAAAATAAACGAAGACATTAAACATTTATCGGTTCCTGTGTCACCAGAGAACGAATTCATATTTATAAAATAATAACCTTCTAAGCGAACATGCAATCAAATATTTGAAAGTCAAGAAAATCGGATACATAGAAGATAACTAATAAAATATTACCCACACGCCACAGGCCACACCAACGTCAAACTTAGTTTAAATGTATTCACCTCAACACTTTGCTCTTTGCCGTTTGTTAATTCGATTAAAATCAAGTTTTCAAAAACTATCCAAAGGGAACGGTTTTTAAGAGTGTGTGTTTCAAAATAACGACGTGTGTAACTTTGAATATTAAGAAAGATATCCTACGCATTTTTGGAGTACCACGTGCGAGTTTTCACTGTTAATTTTATATTTAAATGTCATATGATATTGCGAAATCAGTTCGCTTCTTAGCTGGCGCCCAACAAGGGATTTTGAATATTATTTACACACACTCGCTAAAGTTTTATAAAGGAAATTATATGCTTTTCTATCAATAATTTGTATTTTTAACCTGTGCAGAGAATCAACGATTAGACCATCTTGGACATATTTGAGTAAATTTTGTGAAATATGTGTGACGCACTGGGTTTTAACTTTTCTCTTTAATGGTGATAATTTTTGCTGAAATATTTGTCTTATCTTTAATCAAAATTTCTTAATTCCTCTAACTTGTTGCCATAAAGTTTACAGCCTAAATAAATAATTATTATCTTTCTATTATCAACAAAAAAAATTTGGCATCATTTGCACTATCGTTGTTTAAATTTTGATAAATTTATTCTATTTTTGCATTGTTGATTCAGGAGGAGGTAAATACTTGCTTTTCCAGCCGAATCGATTTCAAGCCTGGTGCTTTATTTTCGCACTTCAAGCAGTCGAAGATCTTTCCCTAGTTCCATCAATGATGAGGTCTTCCTTGGTATGGCGTTGGAGACTACGAGCTGATGTACATTCAGTCTACATGCCTCAGATAGTTTTTCTGACAGCATAAATAGTGTCTGTAAAGTTCAGCGTTTTATTTTCTTCGTCTGACGTACAGAAGGTTCTGCACGTATAGTGTCTCCTTGATCTCGATAGGACTTTGTTCCTTATTTGCTTACTAAGCCAGAGAAACAGCGATTAACAAGGATTAGATTTTCGCCCATATTCTTTTTTCGCATTTACATCAGTGAGCAGGTAACTGACTACCCCCACGTTATACCTATCAATGGTCATACTTTTTGTAGTGAGCTATTTATTATATAATACATTGTATTATGTAATAGTATGTATTCCCAAAAAGCGGAATGTTTTGTGCGCCATCTATGGACGACGTTCACAAGCTTTGATTGGATAGTAATTTTAGTGGTTTTTGTCTAAACTGCTATGGGAAGCAAAAACAACAATAGAAGACATTTGATGTAAAGTAGATAAGACAACTAGCGCCGCCATTGACGACGTTCAGAAATAAAATAAAATGTTCCATGAAATTATTTATAATCTATAGTACTCCCGATAAGAGGAACGTTTATTGGGCCATCTATGGACGAAGTTCACAAACACTTGATTTGTGAGTTAGGATTGGTTTTTGTCTAGATTGCCACGGGAAGAAAAAACAACAATAGAAGACATTTACTGGAAAGAAGATAATACAACTAGTGCCGCCATTGACGAAGTTCAGAACTAAAAAACATGTTCCATGAAATTACTATAAAAATGTATATGCAATGGCCATGTATTCTCATTTAAAAATCAGCCACATTCTGATTGATGCTGAGTGTGTCACCTTGTCTTAACCCTCTGGTGGTGTCATAGGTTTCAGAGGAACCTCTTTTAATTTTGAGGGAACAGCAAACATTCTGAACCGTTTTGCTTTCAAATCGATGGACAGGGTGGAGCAATTGTCCAGCATACTTTAATCCAACCATATTTGCAGATGAGTTGTTGTATGCTTGTGACCAAATCATCTTCGACGTGTTTGAATTGGTTTAACTTACATAAGGTGGCGCAGATAGTCCGTTGTGTACCACGGGCTCAACCAACATACCGCCAGCTAGTTCAGTCACTTTCCAGTGGCAGGGTCCACGCTTAAACAGTTTTGCCTGTAGCATATTAACCCAAGCTGCTTTGTTCGTTTTTGTCTGACGATGGCTGTTTTGATCTCATTTTGATCTTTGCATCATTCAGATTGACGGGCACCTGTTGCTTATTGGCGGGATATTGGCTTTCATCAGTCATCACCAACTGATAAAAGTAGTTTCTTCAGAGGGTTAACATTGACTGCGTTCCTAATACAGTGTTTCCATCACTATCTTTGATGGATCCATGGCAGCTAGTGAATCCTGATGTTGCATGTTTCACTCGTCTACAGATGTTTCGCACCTCTTTTCTGAATCTCCTCGGCTTCAAGTTGTGGGTTGTGATTTTTCTTTCTCGGAAGTAAACTTTTTCCTCTTTCCTTCACTCAACGTAGTACTAAAGGGACGCTCTAGTTTTCTTCCTGAGCCACGACATATAAGGCTTTCTTATGGTTTTGTTTGCCAGAGCACAATCGAAGTCAAACCAGGCCTCTCTAGGAGGTTCTGGTGAGAAGTCCAACGGTTCCTCTTCTTATGGCTTGTTCAACAAGAAAATTAAGAGTTTGATTTAATTATGTCCACTCCACCACTCATTGAACTATGGTTTCTGAACACTTCCCTTTTGAAATGCACAATCTATAAACAAATGTTATACTCTGTTTACATCCTACTTAACTAAAAATACTTTTGGAATATTTTATTGCTGACACTCTTTAATAATTTTACATTCGTAAATCGTTTTTCATTTGATTTCAGCACAAACAAAGAATGCTAAAGTTAAGTGATATCTGCATTTTTAAAAGTGTAAACAAAGTCGAAATAGTTTGCAGGCAGGCAAAAATAGAATAGATAGTGTCAGAACATTACACTAGCATTTCTTGGCGGTGGAATTAATAGAATGTTCTGTAATACTCGTATAACTACGTTGCAAGGCATTTATGCACGCATTTGCATTCGCCATTTCCTTCAATAAAATAATAAGCATATATCCCTATGTATTGTTTACAAAAATATATACTTAATTTTAAATAACGAAATAGCACTCAATTTTTGAATGAATTTTAATTGTTTCATATCGACACAATACAGCAACCGCTATAGTTTGAATTATTTATGGCAGAAAAATATAAAAGATACGGTAGCTGTGCTGGATGTGTGTTTATTAACTTTACATTCAATTGTAGTATATCTCTTTGTTTCAAGGAAATATAATATGCGGCTCACAAAAACAGTATTTCATTTGCGTTCAACCTTGGAATGTAAACAAATAATATTCTCGTTATTTACTTTGATATTTTTTATTAGTTGTCAAAGTATTATCAGCTGTTTTTTGTACTTTTTGTACTTTTGCTCGGCGTTATTTTTAGCGATAGTTAGAGATAGTGAGTCGTGTTGATACTGATTACATGATCAAACTTTGTTGAACAGTTTTTAATATATACTATATGTACTTTGTTTCATTCAAAACGCACTAAAATTAATAGTAGACTGACATATGTGAATTTACAAAACTGGACTCAGTTACATCATGGATTTGGTGTTAGATTTTCTGGTCACATGACTTTTAACGCACAGTTGACGATTTGAAAACGTGTCGAAATACTTATCGTAAGCAAGAAGAATGGATAATAAAAGGAATAATGATAAAGGCCAGACAGCACAAGGCGGAAGTGCACGTGCCCGAATCCCTTGCATGAAGTTGTATGTGTTGAAACGCACTACGATGCAGTGGAACTGCACTCCGGTATCAGTCAGCGACATAGTCGGAACTACCCGACACATACATCCGCTGAAGTGCAGTTCAACTGTTGCTAAGTTCGATTTAAAAAAGGTGCAAAATCTTGGCAGTTTTCTTAGTTCTTGTCAGAGTCTAAACAATGTAAGGTCAAAGCAAGCTAATTCTGAAATGACAAGAAAAACATAATAGTGTATATTGATTTTATACAGATTAAAAATATAAGCTTAACCACTGTCTATTTTGTGACAGTTAAAATAACAATCACCAGAAATAACAAAGAGAGCACACTTTCTGTACGTAAACGATGCTGCTCTCGTGCCGTAATTTAAGTTGACATTCTGAATCAGCTCAGTGTCAATATCACAGACCAATACAGACCGCCAACTCATACACCTCTTGCCTGAAACACCCTCGAAATATTTTTTCCTGTCTGTGAATACGTGTACATCTCTGTCTGTGCATTTTGTGAAATTGTAATGGCAGCCATCTGCATACGCAGATGCCATTTTTTTTTTTTTTTTTTTGTGTTTTTGCTAAATGGGCTTTAAACGCAAGGGAGAGCGTCACACTCTCAAAATAAATGGCATATCAGCTGATTTTCAGCTTGTAGGCAAAAAGAGAGACCATATAGCTAGTGAGTTGGCGGTCTGTATCTTATTGATCCGTGGTCAATATCTTGTGTTGAAAAAAAAAAATTCCAGCCCACTCTATTACAAAGGCTTAACAAGTTTTGAGAACAAAAATGTTAGACCATTTGTTTTATGTTTTAGGTAATTTTATTCCAAGGAGAACTAAAATAGTCCAATTCGTAGACATATAGCCATTCGCAGCAGAGCGAGAACAAGAAATTGACATCATATGTCTACTATTGCACTGTTTTGTCGAGTTTTCGATTAGTTTTGCTTACGGACTCTAACTCTCCACTCCATTCCGAAATTAACGTTCGAAAATTCCAAAGCTCACTGTTATCATGATGTGTAATGTATGGTATGCTGATGTTGTTCGCAGGAAAAATTCATGCATCAATTTGCTGGTTTTTAAGATTTTTGTTTTGTTTTTATAGTTCGTAGGACTACTACGCCAACGTTTTATAAGAGCAAACCTTTAGATTTTGATTATTAATGTATCACCCTCCGACACCCATTTCCGGTTTTTTTTTTATTATTATTTGAAATCGTGTCTGTGAATAAATGCAAAAACAACAACACAAAATCAAATCATAATAGCTGAGAGTGTATGCGAGTTTTTACGCACACTTTCGCAGCTAATCTGAATTTTCTGTCAAATCAGCTTGTAGGCAAAATTACATTTTCGGCCTACATTAAACTCTCTTCATAATATTCTCTCTGGTCTTGACTGTCCGCGCATTCAACCTTAAAAATTCTTTTCGTAAATCTCTACAAAACGAGATAAAATGAGATCAATATCTTAAACATAAAAGAAACAAAGGTTGAAACATACATTTCCAAATGGTTTTGATGTCATGTGTCAAGTAAAATTCAATTTAAGCAAACCCCTTACCCCCTTTCAACACATAGGTACATAAATAAACATCGATTTTAATAATAATAATTGTTTCTCTTTGCTTGCTTTCAATTTAAATAAATTAACCATGGAAATACTTCTTTGACACTTTGACATTGGATTATATCGTATATCTCTACAACGAATACTACAGTTTTCTTCTTTATAAACAAAACCATATAATTGAACTTCTGTCCGACAGATGTTTATTCTTTGGTTTCTTTAAAATTTAATTTCAATGATTAATGGTCATGTGTCATGTCAACAAAAAAGAATTCTAATATTTTAGTTTGTTTGTTCTTTTCGAAATGCTACTGGAAATCGCTTGAATATTGCGATGTTTATAGAATTGAAAACCGATGGGAACGAAGATCGTAATCCGCTTTGCTCTCAGACCTTGCTGATAGTTCATTGAGTTGATCTTATCTCTTGAGAGATTCTTTTAATTAAAATTTCTTTTTATTGTGGCATGTATTTTGGTATTTAAGAAATTTTAATTGGCTTGATACACCCGTATTTTTACCGCTAGGATGACGAAATATTTCATAGTATGAAGCAATAACGAAAAATTTACATAGTTTGTCTTTGGAGTTAGAATTTATAGTCTAAGAGCTGGTGAACGATTCGGAAACGTAACAGAAAATTGAACAATTGTGAAAAATTGAAGATGGTTGGTTGTTGGTTGTAGGTGGGCTGGAGAGTTGGTGGGGGATGGAGGGGGTTGTGGAAAAAATTGTCAAAAATGGTGGGTAGTTGGTTGGAGGGAAAAATTGACTAAAATGGTGGGTGGTTGGTTGTAGGTGGGGTGGGGGGTTACTAGTATGGAGTTGATGTGGAGGTGGTGTGTGGGGAAGTTGGTGAGGAAAAAAAAGACGAAAATGGTGGGTGGTTGGTTGTAGGTGGTTACTTGTGATATGATTTGGTTTGGGCTGGAGGGGGGGGTATAGGTGTAGGTGGGGGGGGGGGTTGTTACTGGTGGGAGGATTTGGTGTAGGTAGTGTAGGGGGTGAGGAAAAAATATTCAAAAATGGCGGGTGGTTGAAGGTTGTGTTGCTGGGATTGGGGATGAGGTGGTTTTTGAGGAGGGTGTTGGAGGATGGGTGAGACAAACTTTACAAACATGGTGGGTTGATGGTTAAGAGCTGGTGGTTGGGGTTGAGAGTTGGTAGGGGGGATACTGACAAAAATGGTGGGTGGTTGGTTGTAGGTGGAGCGGGTGGTTGCTGCTTGGGGGTTTCGGTGTGGGGGGGATGAAAAATTTGTCAAAAATGGTGGATGTTTGGGGATTTTATGGATAATAATCTGTAATAATTGTTATTATAAAAAATAATAAGACAAAAATATTGATTTTATTAAGGAATCACTAAATTATTAAAAATTATTTCACTCCATATTTTCTTTGATGGATTATGAATTTTAATGTAAACTTGAATGTTTCTCATCTGCCGGGCGTCCCATGACGGCTAATTTTTTTGTTTACTATCAGTTGAGGTAATTATTTATATGATTAACCTATTGACAGACATTTCAGTCGGGCCAAAATTGCCAGACACAAGACACAATAAGTAAAAAGGAAAAAGCGAACAAACTTACATGAACAAAATATGTATGTATGCTTGTTAACTTTTGAAGGAATTTGTTCTTTATTCGTATATCGAGCTTCTCAAAAAAAAATATCAGCAAAAACCCACCTTCTTAGGCACAATGAGTGGGAGAGGTTGTGAAATCTTTGAGCAGTAAACATAGGACTATCCAACTTGCTCCTGTACGTCTTTAATGTGTAACCAAAGATTTCTTGAATGAGTTTTGAACTTTTTTTTTGTATGACCAGCCATTATTTTTAGTCAGAAAACCCTATTACGATTGTTTCGAGAAATTTAAGACTAATATATCAAACATACGGGATCGCAATCAGTTCCATTTATTATTGCAAGTCTAAAGATCAAACCTGAATGACGGCTGGAAACTCATAACTACTCTCAGTTGTCAAAACTTTCGATAAGCTTTGCTATTGTCAATCGTGACTTGAAAGTTATCCCAGTCGCCAATTAACATGACTTACTTTATTTCCTTGCTTTTGAAATGATTCATTGAATAAGATTTTGAATAAAAAAATGATATGAATAAACAATGAATATTTATGTAAATTATCAAAAAAAAAAACTTGGTGGCTTAGAAGAATGAGTCACGAGCTATTAAAAACATTGTTGAAAATGCGCTCAAATAAAAACATAAACAACATTATCGAATTAACGCAGACATAATAAGAAACCGATTCGAAGTCGTGGTATTTGTATACTGTCTATCCACCACATAGGCCATTTGAGGTTTAAACTAACGACTAAATTAATCATAAGTCAACGAAAATAAAACTGGATCTGATAAAAAGTTTTTTTTTTCACAATTTTAATTTTTTCTCGTTGCTTCCTACGTAATTAGTTTATTTGTTTACATTTTTTTTATGTAAACTATTGCACGTTTCTAGACTATTTATATTATAGCGGGGGATCAAGTTAGGAATACTAAATGCAAATATTAGATTATTCTTTTAAAATAAACATAAATATTTAAGTGGTGACAAAGTATCTAATTAGCATAGTTAAAAGTTAGCTTAGTGCTTAGTTAAGTGTGAATGCTTTAACAAAAAAAAAAAAAAAGAAGCTTAAACCTGAAACGTAAACACAAAACAGACCTGTTCATAATGAGTAGAATCATTTTTCATCTGGTGCTGTTGGAATGTCAAGTGGACAGACAGATAAATACATATACATATATACCTACGGTACACCTTGCTACGGTAATAAGGCAGTTTGGTTTATTGACATAGATTTATCAAGTTGTCATTACAAATCCAACGTGTTGGACAGTGGATAGATTTGAGTGCAAAATTAGCTTTGCCTTCATAACGTGAAGTTCTGTCAAAATAAGAAAGAACAAATATAGCATGTTTAAGTGTCAAATTATCTAAGTTGAACTCTGTCATGGACACTGGAACTGAGATAATGAAAAAAACAAATACATTTCAGACTAGCGGTGCATGCCCTGCTAGAATTCTTCCAGAATATAATGAGAAACGAAGTGACGTTTAATCATGCACACCTTCAAATTTGAAAGGTGATAGTGCAAACTAATAGTTTACGGTTCTCTTTCAAATGTTCTAATCTTGGAAGATTTTAAAATTGAAAAAAAAAATTCCCGTTATCAATAAGGATTTAGTTTAATTTGAAAAATCTAACAATGACATTATGTGTGGAAATGAAATTCGTGTTCATTTGAAAATGAGTCGCCGTTGAATATAGTTTCTTTTGCTTGAATCGGAAAATGTCAATCACGATTGACACTGTTTCCCGTGATGCCAGATAGCAGATAGGGCATAGTAATGTTTTTAAAGCGTAGTTTTAATGTCAGGATTTAACTTGTATCTAGATGTTGTGTTGTTAATTTCTCGGGATATTAAAGTCTGGTTGTCGCTGGTGTTGGTGATTCATTGGAGATCGGAAAGGATGACGTTTAATCACGATAAGGTAGAAAAGGATGTCCTCTTCGTCGTTGATATCAATAAGTTCTTCACCGTACAGTTCCATCGTTCCATGGCTTCGAGGTACCGTGGATGAGGATGTGTAGGCTGGGTGAATAATAATCCAGGATCTGCAAGTCTTCTACTTGATTCTTGATTCAAGTCGGATGACATTTGCTTCCTCGTAGAGCGAGGCAGTCTGTGAAGCACCAAAGTAAGATATGTTGTCTGGCTCAGTTGACTTCACTGAGTGACTTCTCTGTGTCACTTCTTTTTTAGTTGCCAGTTATCCGATATGCTCAGGATCATGTTTGGTTGTTGTTCTTTTGATGATTTACTTCTTCCAAAAACACTGTTAGCCTCTTTAGGAACTGAGCAATGCTGTAGTGATCTGTAATGCATTCCCGAACATATAACGTTAACACATTTCATTCCTCTCAATACAACCTGGAATTTTTTTTCAACGGTATCGTATTCCATTGTCAGTTAAACATAATCGCTTTGTGCTAAAATCAGGCGTCTGACGTTGAAGTGACTGATGGAATACATGATTATTTTGAGCGTAACATATCGTGTTATCAAAGCTGTACATCTCTCAATAGCCAATATTATTGTTTGTAGTTTGTATTAATTTTCCAACTCAAAATGATTTGAACTGCGCATTTCAACAAAATTTAAAGAAACTGATAAAAATGTACCTACATCCGTGTCCGTGCACATACAAATGTAACTTCTTTAATTTCGTATAACTGAAAAATTAAAAAAAAACCTATTTTTAAACTCGATTGTAACCAACTTAAGGAATCGATCTCTGTCAATTCGACCAAAAAAGTATTCAAATTATAATGAATTCATATGGCATTTAATTATTTAATTGCTTAAAATTTATTATATCTTAAATGGACAAACCCGTTTATCCCAAAATATCACCCGAAAACAAGTTCTAGGTATCACAAAAATAAATAAGACAAGAAAAAAAATGTTTGTATTAATCGTTTGAAAGAAACTCTAAAAAAAAAATATTAATAAATATTAAACCCAAATCTTTTCTGAGTTCGTTCACGGGTTACGGAATTAAAAATCAGCAGAAAGATACCTAAACATTTACTCGTACCTAGCTTCTTTTTTTCGCGAAATTTAAATTATCGAAAATTATCGCTGACATCACAAAAACTGCTGCCTTCCAAAATTTAAACAAAAACTATTTATGTATATCTTGAATGCAGTAACAAATAAAATTATTTTCAAAAGCTATTTTTACCAAAAGGTGTAATTTACGGCAAACAAATCGAGTCGTTTCGGTTTTAGTGTGGAGAATTGATGCCGCCGACACATATTTCGATTCGCTCAGTTAAATTTCAGTTTTACAATTAAATAAATGTTGCGCTGGCAAATTTGAAGGCATTCTTCACAAAGTCATTAGAAAGAGGAAAAAATAATAATTCAATCAAAAAAAAAAAAAAAAAAAAACAACGAACCGATTCCCTAGAAGTATGTTCACTTTGAATTCTTCATTTTGTAGCGAATTTTGTTCTTAAGTTTTGTTCATGTTATTGTCTGGACTGGATCCTGAAAACGGCCACACAAAAAAATATTCTTAATTTGGCTAACCAAACTGAAACTTGCCGCGGGCGATTCTTAAAAAAATACTTGTTAGGTCAGATATTTTATTCGTTTGCAATAAATCGTAAGACCAGCGTTAACAGTAGTGCTCAAAAGTTGTTAACCAAGTAGTTTCCTTTTGATTTTTGAATTAAGTATTAGTTAAAAGTAATATCAAAAAGTGTATAACGATTTGATAGTCAAGATAAAGATTTTGTCTAGTTCCTTATTTAGCTCGCATTTAGGTTTAAGCTTTGATATATAGAAACTAAAGTACTATGCTGCTATCTTCTTTATATATAAGTAAGTAGAAATGAAATTTGCGGCACCTAGATTCTGTATATACAAAGGTAGCTATATGCTATTTTTAGAATGTAATTTGAAAGAAACGAAAAAGCGTCACGACAAAAAGAGAAACACTTAAATATTCAATATTAAGCCAGTGAGACAAGATGGAACACAATAAAGAGTGTTTTATATTCATACCTACACTCTTAGGTACATTAATCAACCTTACAATTTATTATCCTACTCCTGAGTTTCTATATTCGCCTGGCTCTCGCGTTGGTTACTTTTCTGAAGTTTTATTTCTACCGAGTCTTAAGACTCGGATTACCGAACTTTTCAGCCTACTCAGTCTGCAGGTATATCCAATACTGGTCATAAGTCCTAGTCCTCATATAATGCACACACCATTTATGTCTTTAAACCTTTCATCGTTCTCGAGCTTGTCGAACTGTTCCTTGCTGTTTTAACTAGAACTCCCTTGAATTAGGTATCTAGTTCCACTGTGGCTAATTTAAGCGGTGTTACGGTTTCACTATTTATAAGTGATTTCGACTTAATTTCAGGTATAGTTCTTTTACAAAAGATTCGCTTTTGTCCTGAACCAAGTAATAATAACATCAATACTGTGTGGTAAATTATTCTATCCTACAGCGAACAATTTATCTGGATTTTTTCTCCAAAGTTTCTTAAATTAATAACATATTTCAAACACGCCTCCTCAAACTATTAAACAAAACAAAATCCATCAAATACATCATTAAATAATTATGAACAATAGCATCCAACATTTAAAGATAGAAAAAAAACTACTTAATCAAATGTTCCTATATGATGTCGCAATCGATAAAACCAAGACGTGCCAAAACCAGACAGCAATTTACATAATTTAACTAAGCAAAAACAAACGCTTTACACAAAGTTTTTATTTTGGTCTTCAAGACGACCTTAAACTCCCTATAGCTACTTATTTATACAAACGTTCAACCTATGTATGTTTACAATAAATTCCATCTAAATTAAGAAGAAAACCAATTCGCTAGTGTGGCATAGAAAATGAAAAACTACGAAGACCACGAACCAAAAAAAAAAACTCGTTTCAATTATTTATTATTTTCCCGATTAGTATTTCCACCGAGTGCCTCTGCCTATCCGAAAATCAAAGAATTTCTACACACACTCACGCACCGTAAACGCCAATTCCAATCAATCATTTTGTTGTGTTTATTTATAAAACAATTCTTCTTAACCCAATGTTCAGAAGCTCGCCGTGCTCTTAAGTCTTAGCTATCAGAAGTCAAAAAGGAATAAAACAAAGCTATACAATCGAATTGAATGTTGAAAATGTAGGCAGTGACATCATACAAATGAATTCTGTCAAAAAATAACGACCTAGATGACAGAAGCCCCACTATATAACAGTGTTAACGAATTGGCCGCAAACAGTGATGCCAGCGAATAATTGTGTAATTAAGTGAATCCAATTTTTTACCATAACAAGAACAGAAAAAACAAATTCGAGCTCATAGCAATGTTTTTCCGATGTGAAATTCATCCAAAATGATGTGGATACAAGTTGTTAAGGTGCTTCCAAAAAACACACGCCAAACCAGTGAAAGTCTTTAGTTTTGTGCTTTTTTTTTAAAAGAAATTAACGGTAGAACATCAGTTTGACGTTTAATTCGCCATAGTTAATAGTGCTATCAAGCGATGGGCTTGAATCGTATGCTCTCAATAGTACTTATAATTGCCGCTCTTCATGAATCAGTGACAGTTCCTGCTAGCGTTTTTGAAGAACGCACAAAAAGTTCCAACACCGAAGTCATACAAGTTTTTAACGCTAGTGATTTCTATGCCGATCCGACAGTTCTTCGTAAGAATTTGACATTTACAGTTCTACTGACAGATAAGGAAGCAGAAAATCAAAATGACTGTATTATGCCAAAAGTTATGCCCGCTCTGGAATTGGCCATTCGTGATGTCCAACGTCTTGGATTTCCGGGAGTGAACTTCGATGTGACATTAATTTCGCGGAATACGTTTTGTTCGTCGACATACGGAGCGATAGGATTCTTTGAGATCTACTCACGCTGGCATGATATAAATGCCGTTTTTGGACTTTCATGTGACTATGTTTTGGCACCGATTTCACGGTATTCGGGTGTATGGGAGATTCCAGTGCTATCAACTGCAGGGCGATCAATGTCCTTCGACTTGAAAGAAGGACAATATCCAACACTGACACGATTGATGGGCGCTTTGACAAGTGCAGTTGGGAATGCCATCAAAGGAATGCTGGAGGGATTTAACTGGTCTCGTGCAGCTTTAATGTATCAGAATTCAGATGTTTACACATCAGGGAATTCAATTTGCTTCTTCTGTATGTCATCGTTGCACAATAAACTGGGAAAAAGTTCAGTATATCAAGTTGGATTTGAGGAGCGGGCGTTTCATATGGCCAACATAACAAATCAGTTGCAGATTATTGCACGACAATCAAGAAGTAAGTACCTAACAATGTAAATATCTATTTCAAATTAATCTTTGCATGATACTCTGTTAATTTATATGATAATAACTTATGAATTTATATTATTTTTTTAATTATTTACTGCCAAGCAATTGAATCTTTTTTAAACAGAAAAACAAACCCGTAAACAAATTTTAAACTTAAAATGGGTGCTATTTTTTTTGAAAACTTATGACTGACCTAAAAATTAATTAAGATAACCCTGTCTTTAAAAATTGTTCATTTTACATTTAAGGGGGGATATGCCGGTTATAATCATTTTGGCAGAACTCATTCATTAATCGGTGGCGCACACACAAAATAGTTTAAGTGCTAAGACTTTCCGGTATGGATGCGAAAATAGGTTTGTTTAATGCCGACACACACAGTGCCAGTGTTTTCCGGAGTGTTCGATGTGAGTTCAGTGCACACACTGGTTGCGCACTAGTGCCCCTCGAGGTAACTGGTCAGCGCTTTAATTTTTTGAGTTATGGAATTTTCGTGAGATAATATTTATCACCTAAATCTCAATCCACTATCAGACAAACAATTCATTCATATCTTTCTATTCCTTGTCTCCTACGATGATTTTCACAATTTTATTTTGTTTTCACTTAAAAAAGTGATTTTTTTTTTTTTTTTTTTAAATAACTAATAACTTCCATTAATCGCTCCAGTTTTAACAGTTTTTGAGGTATACGTTCTCCTTAATTACTTTCCAAATAACCCCGTCCTTCCAACACCCTGGAGATTAAGCTAAAGGCGATAAACTAATTCAGGGCAAGTATACTCTGTCTATATAGTATAGTCCCGCTCTTTTATTTATCTTTAGAAAATGGATCGCTTTTCTTAGCCATATTGAACGAATGTTGAATGGCTTACCCGGCATAAAGTTAGGCAGAAATAACGGTTTAACTAAACTACCCTTCGATGGCTTTATACAGATATTAGTGGTGGGCAATGTGCAGTTATGTAGCTGTAGCAGAAATAAGTAGCACTGTCAAGCACAGCTACAGCACAGAAAGTAGCTGAGTGCTGAAGTACAAGTCGACTCGACTCCAAACACGAAAGTGCTGCGCTGCTAAACAACGCCAAAAGAAATGCCATACACGATTTTTTGTTTGTGTTCAGTGCTACCCCATTGTATTCGGGCATCCTTCCTAGTGAGCTACTTTTTTTGAAATTAACTTTTACAGTGCTATAATTACACTTGTAGCTACACCATTGTTCTCAGGCAGTTATGGGCTAATAATAATATTGAAGAATGAGTACGAACGTTGCCTTACGAAACAGTAGAAATACATGAGATTTGTATACCCAACCCGAAATGACTTTTTAATAAGTTTCGGCAAGTTTCGTTCACTTTTGTTTCCGTGCGTAATGTACGCTTTCCATCTTACTTACATTACTTACAAAAATCTTTTTCAATGCTATACTTCTTCTTCTTTGTGTGTATTTAAGAGATAGGAAAGAAACTTTTCGTGTAGTTTTGACACTTGCTTCCTTTTTCTTTCGCGTATTATGGTTGGGCCTTAATTCTTGTTCGTGTTTGCGAAAGTAAACGAAACTTAACGAAACGGAGCTGGCTGCTTTTATAGGAATTTTGTATACTCACCACTTTACAAATGCTTTCATTCGCCTCCTCCTTCCCTCTAATATACATATGTATATCCTATCTTCAGAAATTAGTCAAAGCAACTGGAAAGCAAGTAACAGCGCTTAACCACTATTTGAACTTGAATGACTTTAACAAACTTGTCGGTAAAAGATGTTCTTTATTACAACATCTGCCTTGCTAGTTCTGTGATTTCTCTTTTCGAGTTCTTTAAGAATTTTTTAGCAATCAATCTTATTCTTGCAGTCGAACAATGTCAATAAACTTAACTTTTTTTATAAATTACCTCACAAAGAAAGATTATCACTTGATAATTTATTATTTTCCAAATATAGCTACCACCATATGTGTGTGACATTATGTCCCTGACATCAGACTTATTCTTCATGTCATGTCTCACGTCTCAGTTTTGTAAGGATGACAGATGACTTTTGATGGCTAGACTGTCTATCGATTTTTGTGGTCGTCTGTTCTCTGTTGAATGCACGAAAAGGTATACATACATCAGATAACTTAACTTTAATATTACTTTTAATGTGTCCTTGAATTTGTGATCTTGGGCGATAAAAGAAAAAACAGCAATGCTCGTTTAATACAACAGTGAATGAGATTTCATAGAAACATTTTGTTCCCATATCAAACATCAATACTCCATTATCTAGTAATTATTTCAGGGTGCTTAATGAAGCATTTAGCTGTCAATATTGACGTTATTAGCTGACAACAGTAATAGATTTAATAAATTCCAACACTTTATACATACATGTATATTTTTATATATTAGTCAATTAAAATGTCTCCGTTGTGTGGTTTGAATAGGATGTGATCTTTAACCCTTATTTCATTAATTTCATTTCGATTGATTAACTTAACAGATAATCAATTTTATAATAGTTAATCTGAATGTTGAGTTATATTTAATGGAATTAAGAATTTCGAATTATTATAAAATTAATATAATTATTAATAGAAATAATTGAAAATGTTTGCAGGTGAAAATAAGGGGGATTTATCAACGCAGATTATGGATTTCTTTTTTTAAGAAGACGATTCGTTAGTTGCATTGGATTTTGATCAAAAATAACAACTCCACCTTATATAGGATTTTAAGAAAACTTTTGATAAGTGAAAGGTTATAATACCCTTGTTTGAGCCATGAAGGTTTTTTTCCAATGCGACATTAACATGTTCGTGGTGTTAAGACCCGCTGAGCAATCTCAGCTTCAAGTTGCAACCGTTGCAAGAGCGTTCACAAAATGGAGTAAAAATAAATGTACCTATGCATTTCGTTAGGTTAGGTTATAGTTTATCAAGCTTAGGCACTAACAGAAAAATTAAAATGAGCCCTGATCCGCATCTTCATCTTGACACCCTCTGCATATCTATACATATAATAAAATTGTAACGGGTCGATGTCTGTACATTGAAGATATGAAGATATAGATGCAAAACTAATATGGGGAGTCTCTATTAGACCCACAGAAGCCAAAACAACCGTTTTTAAAATTTTTGTCTGTCTGTCTGTCTGTCTGTCTGTTTGTCTGTCTGTATGTTTGTACGCGCATCACGCAAAAACTACTGCATGGAATTAAATGCGGTTTTCGCAGACATATTGGTAGTACGCCAACTTAAAATATAGGCCATATTTTATCGCAGGAAAATATATAATTCTGGTTGTTTTTTTAATATTGCTGCAATCGAACATTATTCAATGAACTTAATGCAAAATTAAAAGATTTTAAGGAAGTTAGCGTCTCACTAACAAAATAAAATAGCGCCACACTTACCTACGTATACATTAATAGAAATAAGTTAGTCGTTCTGAATAGAAGTTACATCAAAAACATCATAGATGGCGCTATTTACCAACACATAGACAATGCCTCATTCCGCGAAAGTAGAAAAAGAAATCGAAAAATAATGTAACCATAAATAACGGTGAACGAGCAATACTTACGCCCAAAACTGATGAAGCGGAGCTGTCATAAATATCAGTATCGGCGCGCAGCATCGTTTTGAAAGTGGGCATTCCAATTAGGTATATTCGTATATTGCTTCAGAACTTAACCCTCCAACTTTGTAATTTAAACCGTTATGATACTTCGAAATAATATTATACAGAAGCCAGAAATCTTACGGCTGTAGAGCTGGTAAAGTATATAGCTTTTATACCACGCATACCCCCCATTTTGAACCGGTTGTGCAAAAACAAAAATATACTGAGATACCTACTTTATTCTAAGATCCACGCGTACGAAGTAGCGGGCAAAAGCTAGTTCTTTATAAAAAAAGCAATAGAATTGAGTCCATTAACGGATTCCTTATGCGTGTGGTGCAGCTTAATAACATGGCTTATTGGTTATAGGTAAAAGTAAAAGGCTGTCAGCTAGAAGTGGATAAGCTGACACACTTAGTCTTAAGAAGGAAAACTTGGACCGGTATGAACCTCTAATATCTAAGCTTCTCAGTTCATTTATATATCATTGAAGAAGAACTCTCGTGAAAAGAGTTTCCGTTTCTGACAGTGTCTTGCATGTACAAAAGAGATTCTGTCGCTTGCAAGCACGACAAACCTTCTAAGTGTTAGTGTTCTATATCTGAGTATTTCTCCACTAAAGGTAGTTCCACACTATCCGACAGTGTAATACGACATGTCAAAAATGTGTGATGAAACAGATGTATAATAGTGTGGAATCAGAATATGACAGCGCAGATCTCATACGATTTGACATGTGTTTAGATCTGAAATATTTTTTAGGATTGAATGTAAAACCATCACACATTCCTTCACACTTCTTTTTTGACATATCGTACTACACTGTGGGATAGTGTGGAACTACCTTAAGTGGGCAACTCAGTGTCTCGCGCGATTTTTTAAACGAAATTTGTTAAAAACTTTGTAGTTTTGATCTTAATAATTAATAAACAATGAATTTTTCTCATCATTATTTATTGATTTTGGTACCGAAAAAACAGTCCCCTGGTTGGTCACCAATTCAAAAAACATGTTTCAATGAATTATTTTAAATGCAAGTATCTAATTGTAAGCAAATTGTAAAATAATATTTTTTAAGACATTTGTAGTTCATGTAAGTATTTACAAACTTCATTTCTCAGTCCTCTCATAATATTAACAATAAAGACAGACCGCTTCATAGAAGAAAATAAAATGCACGACTGGGTCGCACGAACTTGCTCTTATGATAAGCAAATGCGTAGTGGCTGCATATATCGATATTAAAAAAAATTAAATAATTTCGAAAATTCTTTTATTTTTTAAATTAGTTTAAGAGTTTTCTCGGAAAAACTAAGTATGCAATAAAATTTCAAAGCTATACGTCAATCTAGGAAAAAAAATTGAAAATCGTTCGACCAGTTTTTTTTTTAAAAGGTTATTTTTGAAAAACTTTTTCAAAAAATATTTTGAAATTTATTTGAGTATGCAAATATATGGCAATCTGTAGTTTACATTTGAAAAATAATTAAAAAAAAATCAATATACCCGTTTCCAACAGATTTCGAAAACCAAAATTTTTTTGAAAAAATTATAAAAAATCAAAAAAAAATATTTTTTGAAAATTTTGAAATGCCATATTAATAAAATTATGAATGACTTCCTGTGGCCAAAATTTTATTGAAATCAAATGTACAGTTTACGAGAAAATTTGATTTGAAAATAATGGTTCTATGAGAGGTACCGTTATAAGACAAATTTTGAAAAAAATATTTCTAACCAAAAGATAGATTGTCTTGCAAAAATAGCATTCTAAAAGTTTTATCAAAATCGTTAGAGCCGTTTTTGAGAAAATCAATTTTTGTCTTCAAGATTGTATGGCAGGTGCCGTTATTTTTGAACCTAGAGCAAAAATAAAAATTTTATTCCTAGGGACGGCCAAATAAATCCTAAAATTTGAAGCAAATCGGCCCACCCGTTCAGCCTCCAGAGGCGCGAACAGATAGACAGACAGACAGACGGACGGAATTTCCAGACCCACTTTTTTCGAATTCTCCATCATCGTAATGTCATGTGTGATTGTTGTCTCAATTTCTTTTTTCTGTACGAATCCATAACTTGCCTTATATGTAGTACCTATAATCGCAAGTAAAAAGTACAAGGAAGGAAGGATAAAGATGGAGGCAATCTCAAATCAGTTCCTTTTTCTGCTATGAAGCGGCCTGTCTTTATCATTAGTTAGTCTATGATATAACTAAGCTAAAAATTGTCCACAAATTTTGAGCACCGTCTCCTGGTAACCATAAAATGTTACCAACAAAATCTTTTTACATTTCCACGCGATTATTTGAATATGAAATGGAAAGTTACTAACTATAGTATTAAGTTTGCTCCGTTGATGTTTGAGTTTAAACTATTCAAGCGGACAACTATACGCAAAAACTAGCTCGAATCATAGTCCCCTGGTCAGTTCCTATTTATACCCTATTCCATAGAATGGGTATATTGTATTTGGTGTGGAGTTTGTAACATAGAGAAATAATACCGGTAGGTATAGAAAAGTATATATGTCACGGTCAAAGCCCGATCTCTAGTCAAACCTAGGATTGACTAGTCAATGCTCAACATTGACCAGCAGCGTTGGTCAAAGCCCGATGGATACTTTAGTTTCGGGCTTTGACCGATGAGTTTTTAGTCAAACCTAGGTTTGACTAAACTGGTCGGTCAAAGTCCGAAACGAAATTATGAGGTTCGGACTTTGACCAAGGCACTGGTCAAAGTTAGAGGGAAAATATTGTTTGTTTGTATGGTGTGAGAGAGGGAATTTTCTCAATTGAGATAACAATCAAATCAACCATGATATTACAACAACAACAAATTTTTTTGTTGTTTTACACATATGCTTAAATACTGACTTATGATCAAAGCTCAGTTAGTGCTTCAAATTTTTAAGACACGCTCACTTTTAAGGGGCGTTTTCGTCAAAAGTCGTAAAGTGCATTAATTTTTCAACGTTTTTTAAACTATCGGTCGCAGTTTTGAAGTTAAATGATGAACACTTAGATTTTAATTCCTTGGTAACGTAGCAAAGTGTCGTTCAAAAATTGTTAAAAACACCCATAATCGCTATTTCAATTCAAAATCTAATTTTTTAAAATTTAAGTTTTGTCTTGTTTTGTTCAAATCGATTTGCAAGAATTAAATTGAATATCACTGAGCTCATACTAATTGCCTTTGCAATAAAAGTCTTAACTTTGGGCCAGCACTAATTGAAAATCACACCACACAAAATTAATGTTATTGAATTTTTTTCTGTCTGCTAAAGAAGAATTTTGTTTCTGAAACTGAAACATCGGCTGGCTGCGGGAGGCGGACGCATACACAAACAAAAATATAGGGAATAGGGTATCCAACAGTTCGTTGCAAGCGTACTGTAGCTCTCGCTTATGTTTTTATTTTATTTTTGATATTGAATTTATTAATGTTTAGTTTCGTTTCTTTAATGAACGCTAAGCGCTGCGAATGCCAATGAATTTCAATAATGCAGTAATATTAACGATATCATGAGATTTAAATATTTTAAACAGTCCCCTGCTTAAAACAAGAGACTTTCTTAGTATTATTTCATTAAAAACAGTCCCTTGAGCTAAGACAGAGATTTTGTTAAGCATTGTTAAGTTTACTACATTGTTGGTCATAAAATGTATTTATCTCAGTTCAAGAAAGAATACAAATTAATTTCTTGGATTAATTCGAGCAATACAATCTTTGAGTCACTTTTTAAACCAAAATGACCTTGTTAGTAGAGAAATGCCCATCTAATGACGCCTGCAATGAAACTTGTGTGCTGTCTGCTTAGATATATCAAAACACAAGTGTTAGTTGTTCAAAAGCACTAACGAAGATTAGTTGACCAAAGTCATTGCAATGTATATAAACTATAGTATTACCATTGCATATATAAACTAATATAGTATTCCCACTTGAGGTGCGCCATCTATCGACGAAAAACTAAGTTCTAGAATACCATGGGAAGCAACAACAACAAATTCCACCATTTTAATTGTTGTTGTTGCTTTCCATGGTATTCTAGAGCTTAAATTTTCGTCGATAGATGGCGCACCTCAGGTGGAAGTACTATAGTTTATATATGCAATGCCGAATCTGTTGCATAAAAATTTCCGAAAAATATTACTTAAGACGAAATATGTCGTCTGAGAAACTTAAATCATTATCCATATTCTGTCAGTTAACAATCTACAATCTATCCGCCAAGAATCTATTTAAAGCGCCACCTTCCAAAAGCCCACCCACCTGGCGGACACCTCCAATTTATTTTACGCTTTAATCATGCTGCTGTCGCTAATTGCTTACCAAAACCATTTAGCAATATCTGCCTCTCGAAGCACCAAAGGTGCGGGTATTTGTTTTTGTATTTGTTTTATCAATGAATCGATTGTGTTTCCTCAATGAGCCACACTTGTTGCATAAGATATCTACGTTTAATTATTTAAAAACAAAATGTAGGTATCTACTCATCACTATCTGCTAATTGCATATTCAATCAATGCAATGCACACCTTTTCTAAATAAGGTGCCTACCACCTTCTGTCAGAATCAGATAGTGCTAATAGCTTGACAAATCGATTGATTTATTATTAAGGCACAGCTTCACGTGCTTTCCCGCGAAGCGCAAAGTGCACAATGGCCTTTAAAAAATATTATCGAATGAGTAGGTACCTTTTTCCGATTTAAAGTTATTCTTATAATATTTGTTATTAAACAATTAAATGGACTGCATTAAATTTACTGGATTACTTGGGCATTTGGATCATAAATAGAAAAATAAAAATATTTTAATTATTGTCCGACTCTTTAATTAATTTATATGAATGTCAATGATATCTTGATTACGTCAATATGGGCACAGGGTGTTATTTAATCAAGTTGAATGTTACTACATTTGCATTCAATTTTGCTCGTTTCTAAATTTCCTAATCTGTCAAATTAAATCAATTAATCGTTGTTTTAAAATAAATGTGTGCACAAGTAGATGTTTGCTAATAATCCAAACCAACTTATAATTATTGCAAGGAGTGCATATTCTTAGCATCATGGCAAAAATAACTTAGTAATTAAAAAGATCTAAATCATTCGTGTCATGTTTCTTTTATAACTCAGGAAAGTGTATTCGTTTTATGGTAAATAAGTTACAAGATACACGTAATTAGGTACATATACAATACAACCCAGTCCTACGCAAAAGTCCAAGCAAGTTAGGTAAACATCACTAAGAGAAGTGATATGGGTATATTGACATTAGGATGGAAAATAAATGAACACATTTTCTTGCGTAACTGTCACCTTATATGCATATTATCCACAAGGAACGAAATTGAACAATATGGCTGACAAGCAGTGATCAGTTATTAAGTTTGTTTTGTGATGCTTTTTTATACTCAGGCTGAGGTTAGCTCATGGATGTCCAGGCTCCAGGGTTGTTCCCAAAAGAAAGCAAAAACTCAGGGTTGAAGAGTGTCGAACTCCGAAACAACAATATTTTTATTAATCTTAATTTGCTTAACAGATTATTTCATATTCCTAATGATACTCTTACAATAAAAGATTACAATTCAATTCTTATGATACCTTAGATACTAGGTCTGTGGAGATTCCTCTAAAAAGAAAGGGTTCCACGACAGTAAACGAGTGGCCTAATGCCGGTCAACGATCCACCGCGACCAACAGGGAAGTGAAAAGCTGACAAAAAACGGTTGAGCAAAGCTCGGTCTATGGTACCCCTAAGAAAAGGAGTAGCCACGACAAAAAACGGGTAGTTCCAAACTAGGTCTATGGAGAGGCTTACAAGAGCAGCAACCCCACGTCAATAAACGAAGGTCTGCAGAGATTCCTCTAAAAAGGAAGAGCTCCACGACAATAAACGAGTGGCCTAATGCCGATCAGCGATCCACTGCGACCAACAGCGAAGTGGAAAGCTGATAAAAAACGGTTGAGCAGGGCTCGGTCTATGGTACTCCTAAGGAAAGGGTAGTCACGACAAAAAACTGGTAGTTCCAAACTAGGTCTATGCGATCCACTGCGACCAACAGCAAAGTGGAAAGCTGACACAAAACTTTTGCTTCAAAACTTGGTGAGGTTTCTGCTGGTATTCCCCGCAGCGTACCTTCGAGTGAGAACTCTTATCCCGGTTTTCTATTTGCAATAGACCTTCTTCCAATGGCTGGGAGCTCGAGTCTGATTTTCCATGCAAATTTCACTTCTACTTATTTAATTTAACTTAAAGGAGAGACTGTGAATTATAAAGTCAACAGTTAAAAATACTTGCAAATGTGTAAATCGTTTTGAGTGATGACTTTATTTGACTGCTCTTCTGGTTTAAATACTTGGAAGTTTGTTGTCGGCGGCGCGGCGGCGGCGGTCCAAATCAGCCGTGCGGGTGGAGGGGTAGTCGGAATTACCTCAATCGAATGCAGTGTTGGCGTTACGTCACGTGATGCGGTGATTCTTTTATTCATTATAATGAATAATGGTATGGAATCCTTGTCTCGTTCGGTGGCAGTGGTGGAATGTATTGTGGCGGTCAGTGGCGGGCGGTTGGTGGTGGTTATTATTTGGCTCCAGCCTCACTGGCGGTCGGAAGGCAGAGGGGCGGCAGGAAATGTGTAACTTCGTTACATTTTATGGAGTTCCTATATTGTATATATGTTTTTTGGAGCAATTTATGTTCTGTCCACAGTTGACGCGTCGATCAAATGTCTTGAACAATAACAATTTGTTTGTATTGATACAATAAAAAAGAGACAGCTTTTAATCCAACAGGTTAATGTCCCAGGTGGCCAATCACCCGGCGATATTAAGTCCGAAACATTGTTCTTGAACCACTCTTGAGTGGTTTTGCCTTGCGATCAAGATGCTTGAAAACTTTGAAAATATAACATTGACTCTACACTACTTCCGAATTTACTACCAAACAGAGTAAAGCGATCAAAATCAACGATGAGATGGCGACCCGACTATTGATGCTCCGACGATTGTTCGAGCATTCCGAATTTACTACCGAACTGAGTAAGGCGATCGAATTCAAAGATGAGAGGGGGCGACTACCTTCCGATGATTGTTCCAGCATTATACGCATATAGTGATGATGTGATCGACACATGAGTGAGCAGTGCGTCACCCCGCTTGATACCTTAAGAGCATATACCTACTTGATCTTAGATTTTATTCTCTAGAGGATAATAGTTGCCATTTACTTTGGAATACCATGCTAGTTTTTGCAGTTCTTGAGATTACATATATTTAGTGGATCGACGACATCTCCGTGTCTTTTCATTGCATGGAGAAGATTTGTTTGCCATAAATCTTTAATGGCTACCAAGTTGAGGTCTGCTTTTAGAAATTCAGATGATATGAGTTTGCCACCAAGCCCAGCTGCGTTGTTATTTTTCTCAAGTGTGTGTTCACGGTCCATATTTCTACACTTGTCGTCGAGGGTTCAACATCAATGCCTCTGACCGAATTCTGTTAAAGCATAGTGTAAGGAAAATACTTTTAGCGACACCGAACGAATCCTTACATTTCTCTATTATGATGAGCCTGCATTATTTTTTTGTTTCTCAAACCGAAATCTAGTGGAAATTTGTCATTTTGGCAAAATAAACGGTCCCATTCTCTCAAATTGTGTTTTTTGGTTTGTTCTGCTTTCTAAAATCTCGTTAATCTATAACTACAACCTGTTAAATCTATACTCATTCCATGTATCCTGTTTCACAGAATAATAATTCAGCTTCTTTTAATTCTACAGGAAATTAATTCAAGTTCAAAAAGAATAGGAAACATTGAAAAATTAAAAACAAATTTGTTAACTAGCATGCATGTAAAACTTCTTGCCAGACAGACTGTTCACTAGGGTACCTAGGTATAATGTGTATTGTTTATAATGCACTTTTCAGTCAATACATTTAAAAAATAATAAAAAGAATAAAAGAAATTTTAATTAATTGTTAAGAATGCAAACTTTTGTTTACAATAAACATTCTGTCACATTAATAATGAAGCTTATTGAAATGCATTGAAAAAGCAAATACTGACGCTTTCTTTATAATGTGTTCCTTTTAAGTTTATTTTGTTGTTTTAAAATGATTAATTTTATTTATAAGAAATCTCTACCTCACATTTTTGTTTATAATGTTTTGGTAATTCTTTTTTTTTCAGTTGTGATAATGTGCGCTGATCCGAAGTCCATCCGTCAGATACTTCTCACGGCTGATGAGCTGAATATGATCGACAGCGGAGAATATGTTTTCATTAATATTGAGCTATTTTCTAGGTGAGTGTTGAGTTAAGGGTAAAAAAAACATTATATTTTGTTTATATTGCTTATCAAGTGGGCGGAATAGTGTGCGAGCTGATTGTATTTATATTGACGGAATGTTGATATTGAAATAAAATTTCGAGTACATGTGTGCATGTCTACAGACTACAACAGTATATACTTACTTCTACATCTACATACATACATGGTTGAGAATAAAGCACGTTCATTGTACTGTGAAAATATTCTGATTATGTGTTATTTTTTCATAACATTTTTGTGAAACCTATATCTACAAGTAGGTATGAAAAGAATACCGGGGAAAAGACGGATTTTAGATAACAGGGCTATAAATATAAAATATGGCATATAAAATTGTGTAGGGGAAACTAGAGTAGTTCTATGCGGTTGGTACATTTGTTTCGCATGCTGTTTTAAATTATGAAAAGTTTGAAGTACTTTTACTCATGCTGAACTTAATTTACATAGCTATATATGTATGTCTTCAAAAATTTCTTTAAATAAATTCAAATACAAATACAAATCTATGTATAGCTAAGTTTTAAAGTCGGAGACAAAAATTAGCATAAAGAGGCAAGCGTATCAAAAACAGAGTTATAGTTATTTGAGTTAATTATTTTAAATGGCGTTTATAGTTTTTAATTTGTTTTAATAACAATCCTCGCGTACCTAAATTCCCTTATCATGATTAACATTAACACAGCTCGGTTGTTCAGTAAAGGTGGACTGGAGAAAAAAGAAGATTCCGATGCATTGGGTTTGAAGCCTCCCATTTCGCCTCGAGCCAGGTCAAGCATTCTACATTTTTGTAGTGCAGCTTAAAAATATGCCTCTATACTAACGTACGTCGCGAAATTCGTTTGAAGTTTTAATTGATAGACATTCAATGGGGTATTGTATCGACCTAGATAACCTTATCATTTCGCAGAATTTTTGGCGGCCTCAAATATGTGTTAATTCTTAAGAAGACGATTTATAAAACACACCAAGAATGCAAAGATCTTCGCATTTTTCAATGCAATTAGGTCCCAATGCTTTAACAATAGAAGATTAATTCAGCTTTCGAACCATTAAATTCCACATGAACAAACAAATTCCCCCATTGGACAAAGTTGAAAGTTGCACATCCGAAGAAAAGAGTTGTGAATCTGGAAACTTATGAAAAGCTTAGTGTACTGCTTTCAGCAAAACAATTAGTCTTAGACAAGAGATCTTACGATAAGAAATCATTTATTTTGTGGATAGCACACTCCAAACCGTCCAAAACAACTTTAAAATAAAATGCACAACTGGATCGCACGAACTTGCTCTAATGAGTGGTGGTTTAGGGGCTTGAGATTTTGATAAAAATAAAATTTTCAAAATTCTTAAATACCTAAATACTTAAACTAATTTGAGATGAAAAAAAAGTACGCCATTTTATTTCTTGGATAAATTTTAATATATGAGAATAAATTTATAAAAATCTGTATAGTGGTTTTTGAGAAAAAAAGTTTTTTTTGAAAAACTTTTTGAAAAAAATTTTCAAAAAAAATTCAAAAACGCCAGTTCATAGGTACGCAGCAAATACATTTATTTAAAATTTTTAGAAAAAAAATAATTAAGCAGTTTTTAAAATATTAATTTCTTAAATTTTTAAAAAATACTTTTAAAAATACAAAAAAATATTTTTCAAAAATATTGGTATGCAATACAAATTGAGCTACCTACAGCTAAATGTGTGTTAAATTTCGAAAGAATCGGTTGAGTCGTTTTCGAGATAGTCGAATTAACGTAATGGTTGTTTGGCAGGTACCGTTATTTTTTGAGCTAAAAAAAAAATTCAATTTCTCCTCTGTACAATACCTAAAAAAGTCTATATACCAAGTTTGAAGCAATTCGGCCCACCCGTTTGGGCTGTAGGTGTCTATACATACAGACAGACAGACGGACAGAATTTTTAGACCATCTTTTTTCGTCTTCGCTATCATCGTAATGTCTTGTTTGATTGTTATCTCAAAACTTTTTTTTTTCGACAAATTCATAACTTGCCTTATATAGTACCTATAATCGCAAGTAAAAATATTCCAAAAGGAAATTTATTATCCAAACGCACGCATTTTCGATAAGAGAGCTTGATGTCAAACTCTATCAAATGCTTGGGATATATCAAGCGCAATAAATTTACTTTCTCCAAATCAGTTTAAAGATTGATTCCACTGTTCAGTGAGATATACCATCATATTATCACCATCAGTATGGTCCTATTGTTACGAAACCCGTACTGCCGGTCATTAAGTAGTTTCAAGATATTTCTTTATCTGATAGTTTATCAAAGTTTCCATGACCTTGGCAAGAGGGTCGTAAGTGCAATTGGTGGGTAGTTTGAGGGAGATGATGATACCCCCTTTTTTGGAACGGGCTGCACAAATGCTGTTTTCCATCCACTCCAATCCAGATAAAAAAGCTTATGCAGTGATTTTGTCAGCTTGGAACAATAGAAAAATATTATACATATGTCGAGATCTTTTATTACTCTTGCCACTGTACGAGTGCTAAAGAAGATTTGTAATTTACGCTCTCAAGCACAGGAGGAGTCATATCACACTTCGGTAGCGTTGCATTTGCAGCAACCTTACCGGCAAATAAATCAGCTTTCCTTTGAGAGCTTACTAAAGGAGTGTCATTGCCAACTAGCGTCGAAATCCGAACCAAAGACGTAGTGGAGTCTCGTACATTTTAAACAAATAACCAAAAACTTTTACTACCGTTGATACATTGAAGTATTATCTATTTGCCTTTTTTTTATTCATGTAAACATTTGGTTCTTTACAGCTCAAGTCAAACGATGAATCCTCTTTTTGTTTAATGCTTTTTGTCCTGTTCGGAACAAAATTTCTCGTACCACAGAGAATAATGTTTGCATTGCCTTGAGAAATAAATTTTTAATTTGGTATGTGGTTTTGTTGCACAGCCGAAATCCCGTTGTCCCAATGAGGAGGTACGGTGGTGGAAGGTTTTTCCCAGTATTCGTTAGATAGTCTTTTAAGTTCTATTGCTCGTGCATTAGCTCTTGTGTTTTCATGTCACCTTGTGTTTCAGTTACAAAGTTCAGCAATGTCCTTAAAATTTGTTCTGAAACTGAAACTGCTGTATACATATGTATATTGAATGATTGTTTTATCAGACAATTCAATACCTACTTTTTCCAAGCATTATGATTTCGAAATAGTATTTTTCAACCATCTCAGTATGTCTTAGATTTTTTGTAAATTTTTGACCATCCCTCAGCTGATTTCAGGATAGAATAATTTCTTATGGAGGTTCCCACTAATAACGTGAAGATCTCCGCGTTTTTATTCCACAGTCATAATGAAAGCTCTTCTAAATCCTCGAAGTTTGCAGTGGTACCAGTTTCTATGTTCATATTATTTTACTGTTCTGTTCCTAGTTTCTTGTTTGATAGCTAAACTATGCTCATCACTGTGCTGCGGTTCTACTTCGACATTTAGTTTAGTATGCTTTCTATGTCTCTTTAGAAAGATGTAGGTACTTAGATGCATTTATGTATATGACATCTTCTATAGTTAAAGGCTTTCTTTGGAGCCGCTTACAAAAATCCCAATGTGCCCCACTTTACCCTTCAAAATTGAAATCCGTTACGCTAAATAATTAAGTTGGTTCTAGATTACTACCTACTTTATTGATATAATGAAGAAATAAAGATAAGGTTTGTCTTATATTTCGGTATACGCTTATTTTTTGTGGCAGCTTTAGATTCGTAATTTAATTCACGACAGACAGAAAGAAACAAAATACAATGAATACCATATTATGAAGTTTGTATTAAACTTTGGATATTACCATAGTATGGCCAGAAATGTGTCCGACTTATCAAAGGTACAGTAGAATTTTTCTTTTCAATAAAGGTATAGCCTTATTCGAAAATGTCCACTGTTCTCCCACTGATGTTTTCCTTTTCTGTGCTTTAAACGCAATTTTTTGGATAAAGTACCAAAAAATCCGGTTGAGGCTAGCTAGATCTGATGGGTAAGGAGTGGTGTAGTAGTATAATCGCTTTTTTGTCCAGAAAGTATCCCAACAGTCGCCATCACTAAATCCAGCTAGAAATACGAAAATCAACAACACAGCAAAACCAAAGTCAAATCATCAGTTTACACGTCTAAATGCAAACAATAACAAACATAACATAAACGAAAATAAACTAATCTAATAATTTTTGTCAATAGGTGGCGATGCAATCAATCATCTGTCAATTTTTTTTTTGTGATTTGGAACATGTCCAACAGTAAAACACATTAAAGTCTTTTCTCATTTTCCATAATTCTTACAACTTATAAACTCTTATTTTTGTAAAGTGTTAAAATACTAGATACCTCGCTAATCCGAAATTGAAACACATCCGTAATAAGTAAAATGAAAGCAACTAATCCTTTAGTTTGAAAATGGGTATGGCCTTATTACCTCAACACTAAGACCAACTTCATCTTCTATTTTTGAACATTGATGCATACCTAAAATAAATTTAGATTTTCAATGTCTTGGTCTAGACAAAATGCCAATAAATTATTTTCTCAGAAGGAAGAAAATCAAAAAATTTATAGATTCTTGCCGGAAGGCATGCCAAATTGATTGACAGATTGCTGCATGTCTCACCATCCCACACCCATCGATCACGACTTTAATTACAAATACTGAAACTCATAAAAATCAATTTCTTCTTATAATGATTAAGTGCAGTTCGCACTTAAGCTATAATTAACTTTGATTTTCTCCTATAAAAGCTTATTGAATCACTCTATCTACCTTCTCAAAGTTTTCAAAGTCGATTAACTTATCGTCAAGATCTCATAATTACCCCATGTCCCAAGCATGCACTTGCGATGCAATTGTTTAATTGAAATTCCACCCACCCATCGGGATAGGAATTACAAAATAAATTGCATTGCACAAATGATTCAAACGCCAAGAAGAAGATATAATATCGCTCATAGTTTCTACTTTATAGCGATACATAAGATACATTTACATATATGTACATAAATCAAAATATCTCTGGGTTGGGCTCAATGAACTGTCACGTCGAATCAGTCTTTTCATTTTTTTTTTTTTTTTTTTTTTTGGCCACCTCCGGTGACATTTGTATTTTTAGTCTGACACTTTGATTGTTCATATCTATCTTCTTGTTTTGTTTGCATACTGATATTTGTTTCTATTATGGCGATGTGATTTGTATTTGTCTTCTTTTTTTTGCAGGGTTCCACATATTCTGTCAAAGCCATGGTTAGATAAAAATGACACCGATGAAAATAACGCAAGGGCACGAAAGGCTTATACCGCTTTGCTGACAGTGACACCCAAACAGCCCGATAATGAAGACTACATACGGGTGTCAAATGAGGTAAGCATTATATTTACTGTTCTCTTTTTTCTATTTTATGGTTGAATCATATCGATACTTGCACTTCATCTTTGCATACATTACGTAAAACGAGCTGGACAGACGCGGACGCACCGAAAGATGACTTTCGATTGAATCAGCTTATAAGATTGCTCAGGAAATTTGGGTCTGCCACTCCATTTTCTGAACTTCATTTTTGAGCTGAAATTCTCAACAGATAATACAGATTTTGATGGGATGAGAAGATATCAGATATGAATAAATATAATACCACGAACAGCTCCAGGTGGGGACAAGATCTATTGAAATAAGGGACATACGAAGAAACATCAGATCCGAAATACACTTTTCTTCATCATGTCTTATTTTGTAATAGGATTTGACACTTCCTCGCAGGAGGTAGTGTCAAAAAAAAACATTGATGGAACACAGGATCTTCTGCGTCACTCTGACATACCTACTGCGGTATGGGGCACTACTAGAAAGCGATTATACAAGAAAAATTGTTTGTTTGATGGTTTTATATTCAAACTAGCGAACCTGGCGAACTTCGTCCCGCTTTCCTCCCTAAATTGAATTTCCGTTCCAAATTTGTTTGCCGGGTTTAGAACAAAAAAGGTACCATGTAAATCAGATGATATTCAGCTGAGTTATGCATCCATCCATCCATCCATCCATCCATCCATCCATCCATCCATCCATCCATCCATCCATCCATCCATCCATCCATCCATCCATCCATCCATCCATCCATCCATCCATCCATCCATCCATCCATCCATCCATCCATCCATCCATCCATCCATCCATCCATCCATCCATCCATCCATCCATCCATCCATCCATCAATCCATCCATCCATCCATCCATCCATCCATCCATCCATCCATCCATCCATCCATCCATCCATCCATCCATCCATCCATCCATCCATCCATCCATCCATCCATCCATCCATCCATCCATCCATCCATCCATCCATCCATCCATCCATCCATCCAAGTTCTAAGTTTGTAGAAAAAATCAAGCCAGAAGTTGTTCTCGTTTTTTACACCAATTTTTCAAATTTTAATGTCGTGAAATCAGATGATGTAACTGCCACAGGTTTCTTCACATGACTTATTGGCAAAATCTACTGTCAATAATGAATGCAACATCCATCATTCAATTTAAAAGGAGAGAAGATGATCAGTTTGTTTATAATATATTATTTTATTTCCTATATTATATTTATTATTTACATCATCTGTGGGGATTTGATTGAGCATCACACAGGTCCGAATTCCACACGTTTCATTCAGGACAAACAGTATTATTGGGATCCGATTTTCTGTAGAGTCTCCTTGATCCTTTTAAATACTGTTGCTATAGTAACAAAGAAGAATTCTTATAGTCTGAAGAAACAGCGATAGCCAAGATTGATTCTTCGATTGATCTTGGCACTGATACACTGATAATGTTAACTTGGTCTAAATTATATCTGTCTATCATAATGTCTTATCAAAGCATTCGATGATAATGCACTGCTCCTAATGACAGCACTAATATCCTTCGGGTTTTCTTCATCAACAGTAATTAGATTACTAGGGAGCAGACTTGCAAATGCTCCCTCTTACAGCTAGCTTCGTTGTAATGGCAATGTTAACTTTCGCCATAAAGAAGAAGTCTATGTTGTTCTGAGGAAAGTAATGAAGATTTGGATATTAATTACCACAATGCCTCGGTTAACTACAAAGCTAGGATTAAACGAAATGTTAAAATTACATTACTGTGAACCTCTTATGTCACTTTGGCCTTCTCCAAAATGTTGTCAAAAACATAATATAACTAAGTGGATTTTGCATATAGTCTTATCTAAGCTTAAGAGCTTTGGAAAGATTATGTACTTATGTTACTGTATTTGTACTCGTACAAGAGCTTAGATTAGAAGATGTGTAAAATTCACATATGTATTTATGTATGTCGTCATTCTGAAATGGAACGGCTGCTTTAACATTGAGAAGAAAGCTGCCTTTATGATTACGTCAAACTTACATCGTAAAACCATCGATCCGTCATAATCGAAAATCTTTTACGACAATTCGAAAATTGTGTTGTGTCGTAAGTCCTTATGACGACTATGGTGGCATAAATGTTGTGTTCACATATTCCAGCACAAAGGGCAGGACAGTTATAAGGTTCCTTTTCCGGCTATCCTTGGAGTGGAACATGTTTGTATTATCAAGGACAGCTGGATTACAATGTTCATAAAAGCTACATACGTCATAAACTTTCCAATTTTACAAGGTTGTAAAATTTACACCGTCGCGTCTCATAAATATGTACCCATACTGTTATGTAGCTTAACATTTCGTCTAATCCTACGACAACAGTTGAAAATGGACGTGCGTCTTTGTTAAATTAAACGTATATCTTGACTGCTATTAAAAATGTTCGTTTATGTAATTGTTTATATGTTTTCCAAATAATTTTTATTTCAAAAGCTAATGTTACTACAGTATAGACCTAAGTTGAAGTTTAATTGCGTTGTAGTGATACGAAAAACAACACTTTTAAAAATTTATCTTCCATCGATTAAGATCTTTAGCTCTATAAATACTCTTGTATTAATCTAATCTTCTATTCTGTTGGTAATAAAATTAAATAAAAAAAAAATTTGTGGATAATGCGATAGTAAAACATAAAAATAATCAAAACAACGAGACCTACTTCACCCAACCCTGGTCACTTAGTTCAGGTTTGTTTGGTTTGGTACTATTTCATGGAATCATATAACAGGGACCATAAAAAGCTAACTTTTGCGGAACAGTCTTTACTTTCCTTCGAAAAAGAAATACACTTTGAAAGTTGTGCAGAGTCGTTTACATACTTTTAATGAGAAAATCCATCAGAATGGCGGCGCGGCGCGCGGCCAGAGGCGTCTAGTGGGCTGTCTCTGTTCAAGTTGGTCTGGAAATTGTTTATATGCTTAAGACAACAAGTAGTGTTTTCCTTTTGTTTTTCACACTAACTCGTTAGTGGGTATGACATCAATGAAATAAAAAGTTTCCAGGACTAAATATTTCAAATTAAATTTTTTAAATGTGCAACAAGAAAAGTTAAACACTTTCAAAATCATGCTTATGGATATCAAAACGCAGTAGCAGTACATCATAAGAATAACACAAAAAGCCATGACGCACTGTTTTTTTTTTTTTTTTTTGAAGGTGCTTTTATTTTTGAACAAACTCCCAAATCGAATTTTTTGCGACAACACTTCGAAGTGATTAGAGACTTTGAAACAATAAAGATAAGCCTAAACACAACGTGGCACAAGTTTTGAATATTGAAAGATTAAAAAGCTCCGGGAAAGGTAAAATTAATAAAGAGGTGTAAAAGTTTTCGCGTTTTTAAATCGGCAATTTTTACTTTTTGAACAAAAAAGACTGTTACATACAAACTATTTAAAAAAAAGGGCTTGATTCACAATTTCGAGAACTTGGTTTTTGGTAATCAAATCAAAAGTTGGTTTTTATATCCACTTAAGACTTTTTTGGGTCTCGTCCTTGCAGCTTTGATAATTAAAGAAGAGCATTTATTCCACACTTTCTAATACGCTTCATGCTTTTCCAGTCATCTTGCTGCCGAAATAACAGTGCAGGAAATGCCTGGCCTTGTTGGTCTTGCCAAATACTTCAAGCTCTCTACAGTTTCTCGGGACTTGTATTTTGAGTTCTTCAAATATTGAATTGTAATTCATCCACATTGAAGAGTTCCCAAATTTGTTCTGTATAAACTTTCTTGACTAATTTTAGTTTTCGATTTTAGTCTTCATACCGAGAAAGTTTTCAGAAGCTCCAAGTCTTATATGAGTTTTATTTTTGAGTTCTGCAAAAGATTTTGAATTTCTGCTTCATTGTTGCCAAGAATCAGGTTATCGTCGAAGTAAATCGCATTGTGTGGCTTTACACTACACAGCGAACTTCAAATATTTCTTTGAGTTTTGACATAAGCTTAACAGGCCGATTCTACCAAACCTAACTGGCATCGCACCATCCCAAAACTTTTCAGAAGAGATTGTATGTACATATTGTGGGTCTTCTATTCTGGCGCTTCATAATTGGTGAGGTTCTCAAAAAAATCAAAATTGAGACCTTACGAGCAGATAATAAGACAACCAATGCATTATATCAATTTAAAATTGGCGTATAGTTTAGTTTAGTTATATATTCAACTCAACTTTTGTTGTTTGAGCCTTATCCACGTTTGATCCAGGTTTTCTTGACAACCACTTCTTTCTTTTTTACTATCGCAAGGTAGACATTGGAAAGTAGTAGTTGGAAAAAATAATGAACTAAATTGTTTTAATTGCATTATACCACACATGACCAAAGAAGCCTGATAAGAAAATCTAAATTATTAAAGAAAGATTTTATTTTCCTTAAAAAACTTGTTTTAATAGATTTTAAAGCGGGCAAACACTAAATATGCGGTTTTGGCCCCACTTCCTTAAATGACTTAGACAATCTAAGCATTTGACTAGGGATCAATTTTATACCAAACTGCTTTGGAAATCGTTTTCATTTCGTCATTCGGGCATAGATTGGAGCCGGTATCCGGTTAAAACTACTTCATCTAGTTTTAATCCATTTGTATTGAATTGCACCACATAAGTCTGCACGTTTTTACTCGGTTTTGTCACCATTGTTCTGAAAGTTTTCAAACATTTCGGTAAATAATTTATCACTAGCTTTAAGCTATAGGGCCTTAAGAAAGATCATAAACTATAAATGTTTTGTATACTTTTAATATATTCAAATTCTGTTAATATCATCTTTCATAAACTGTGATGAATGATGATATACATGTATTTGTAGTGTATATCAGAGGTTTAGGCCGTTTAAAGCAACCCCTCTATATCATTAAAGATGTTATTAACAGAATGATGGAATGCCAAAGGAAATACTTTGTTGTGTACACTTCGCAACTGTTTATCCTTTTTTTTTTTCAATTCATCACTCAAAAAACAGCCCTTGGAATAGGAAGCGCAATAGTTCGAATGTAATTAAAAAAGGCCTAACAAATACCCGAATACCAACAAATGTTGGCAAATATTTGGAGCTCATTAAGTTGGCATAATTATTGTTTAACACAATTTTAAAGGATTTTCTTTTGCATCTGAAGGCCTTCGGTTATGCTGGTCACTTTAAAGGTAGAGGGACTCAAAAACTACAAATTAAGAAAATCTTTTTTATTTCTCTATGATGTCCTTTCGAGAATCGTTCTATTAAAAACCCTAAGATACTACAATGCAAATGAGATTTAATTAAAAATGCTTCGTTTTTTTTTTTGTTTTCAGATTAAGAGCATCGCTGCAGCTAAGTACAATTACACATTCCGCGATAACGAACCACTTTCTACTTTCGTGACATCGTTTTACGATGGAGTTTTGCTATATGCAAATGCCCTTAACGAAAGTATTCGAGAGGATCCGACCGTCCTGACACGTCCCATCAATGGTACAGATATGGTACGTCGCATGTGGAACCGAAGTTTTCCCGGCATTACTGGTAATGTGACAATCGACTCGAATGGTGACCGCATTTCAGCATACTCCCTGCTCGATATGAATCCGGAAACAGGACGATTTGAAATCGTAGCTCATTTTATGTACAATCGATTGGAATTTGTCGAAGGAAAAGTCATCCATTGGGCAGCCGACCGACTTGAACCACCACCAGATAAGCCTGAGTGTGGCTATGATGGCTCATTGTGTCCCGATAACTGTAAGTGGTTTTGAAACTTATTTATTTGAATTGCTAAATGGGTTATCCTTATAGCTCTTCCAGGGTACGCAATTCTATCTACAGTACTTGGTTTCCTTGTCCTTATAATGATTATATTCTTTGCTCTTGGCTATCGGCATTACAAATCTGAGGCTGAGATTAACTCCATGACATGGAAGGTGTCCATCAACGATGTTACGTGGCATGAGTCGGGTGGTCGCTGCTTTCGAGGCTCATTCCATTCATTGGTCAAACAAAACAGTCAAATTACACTCATGTCTGAGGACATGGGATCTCTGTGTGGTGATCGACAGATATTCATCCCAGTTGGAACCTACAAAGGTTGTCGTGTGGCTATTAAGAGAATCGATGGAATTAGCGAAAATCTAAGTCGCTCCTTGATGCTGGAATTGAAAAGAATGAAGGATTTGCAGCATGACCATTTGGTGAAGTTTTTTGGAGCGTGTTTGGATCCCAGAAGAAGCTTCCTTCTGACTGAATACGCACCAAAGGGTTCATTGCGAGACATTCTTGAAGATGACCAACAATACCAACTAGATTTGATGTTTAAGATGTCCCTGATGCATGACATCATAAGAGGCATGCATTTTCTTCACAGTTCTGACATAAGATCCCATGGAAATCTCAAGTCATCCAACTGCGTGGTAGACTCGAGATTTGTGCTGAAAATTACAGATTTTGGATTACATTCGTTGAGAAGGAAGCCAATCGAGGATGATGAGGAGAATTGTAATCATTACGCTTATTGGAGTAGTAAGTCAACTCATACAAATGTATATGTACATACCTCGTAAATGCTAATATTATTTCTTAATTTACAGATCTCCTATGGACTGCTCCAGAATTATTGAGATTAGAAAATAGGCCACAAGAAGGTACTCAGAAAGCAGACGTTTACTCATTTGGTATTATAGTCCACGAAATCACTACCAGACAGGGGCCTTTCTATTTGGGAGAGACGTCAGATAAATCACCCCAAGGTAAGTTTGACACACACATAATTTAGTGCTTGTTATTTTGAGAAAGTTTTATACTCTCGCCCGGAAAGGATTGTCCCAGAGGGAAAAGTTTTAAAGGATTGACTTGACCTACGAAGATTCAGAAGTTAAAAAGTGACTAGAAACTTTTCTTGTGACACACCACGCACTCAAAGGATTGAATTCATTTCAGGGATATGGCATATGGGAAATTGATTTATAAATAAATAGGAAGCCTTAAAACTTTGTGGGTATGTTAATGAAGCCTGGGGCGGAAATGACATGCATTGGAGATTGAACTTTTGTGTAGGGATTATTGAAAGATAAAATTCGATCGATCAAAGTAGTAGTGGTAGTTAAGCTATGGCCTTGGGGGGCAGCTGTCATTCGTCGTTTGTAGTATTATTTTAATTTAATAAATCTTAAGGCAGCATCTTACTGTTGTTGACAAATTAAGTGGTAACAAAAATGTCAGTTTATAAAACTTAAGTGCTCAGTCTGTTTCAAATGATGGGAAACATTAACAGCTGAAACTTTACACCTCCAGTTCTGTCCTTTGGGATATTGATGGTTTATGCAGGGAAAATAATTCTCTTTGAGTGAAACCACAAGAATTTCTGAATTTTATTGGGATTTCAGAAACAATGACAATGGGGAGAATATTACGTTGGAAAGTTTTTTGACTCATTAGAAGGGTTTTTCAAGTCTAGATTCTAGCGGTCTGTTGTAGGGAGCAAATAAGACGACTGAACAGAACTTCCAAATGATAAAACTGTTGACGTTAGTTGGAAGATCATAAGCTTTGTTTGTTGAGCCCTGAAGTCACCCTGGGGTCGCCACATCGCGTTTTTTGAATTACCTCAACTCGCCCTCAATACAAAATTCTCTGTTTTTTTGAAACCTGGGGTCGCCCTGAAGTCACCCTGAAGTCGATCTTGCTATTTAGCTGGGTCGAGTTGAGGTAACGAATCAGCTGTTGAAGTAACTTTTGCTGTCAAGCATTTCTTGTGTATTTTTCTTCTGTATTTGATTTTTCATGTCTTTTTTCGATAAAACTAAATGAAATGCAAGTGAATGCATTTATTTTGATGAAAGCAAATACAAATCGAACAAATAAAGCAAAATGGAAACTTTTGATTTTGTGCGTTGTGAAAAATATACAATCAGCAGCCGTCATGCGTTTTTTGAGAACCGAAAAACCCAGGTTTTTTTGACAACTCCTGGAATTGTCAAGAAAACCCAGGGCGACCCTGGGTAAAGTTCAACAAACAAAGCTATTGTTGTTGCCGAAAAAATATCTTAAGCGATGAGGTGCATTTCTGGATGAATTTGTGTTTCAAATTTGTTGATTTATTGGGTTTTAATGATCTTTGTTAGTGGATGCAGTTAATAAAATAAATTAATTCATCTTGTTGTACCGTACGTTTCGCAGGCTATTTTTCGGCTTCTTCCGGGGTTTTTTTATTTTGCTAAACATTCAAATCACAAAGAGACATGTATTATATGGAAATTAAAATTTTCTTTTGAAAAAATAGTAAAAAAAAAAACTATTTTTTGTGTTTTACATTTATACCTACTATTGGAAAATTTATACTTTGACATTTTAAAAAGCGCTTCTTGAGTTTTGCCAAACCCTGCGGCCAAACGTGCAAGTTAATATCAAGTCAGATTAACTCAGAAACACTTCTAACGATTTTGGATTTTCGAAAAAATTATACATGTAAGAATTGCAGTTCGGTCCACTGCACCCAAAGAGCAAGTAAGTACGAAGTATCGTCAGAAGGGTCATTTTGTACCAATGAAGCGGTTTCTGAAAACTTCCGGATTGCTCTGGACGCCTCTAATTAAATTATTCAAACATGGCATTACAATATTTTAGTCCGAACATTCTATATATGTATACATATATGTATCTGTCCGTCTGTCTGTATCGGCACCTAAGCCTAAGCGGCTGGACTGATTTGCTTTACACTTGGTACGTTCCTAGTATTATTATGAGGTCGTACAAATGGTTTTTGGGAATAAGCTTTCTAGCTCTTAAGCAAACGCTACCTGCGGAATGATTTTCAATGAAAAACTCATTTTTCTATTTTCTCAAATACGTCTCCTACGATTGTAATAATATCTGAGAAGAAAAATAGATTTTTAAAAAAATTTCATTTTTTTTTTAATTTTTGGTTATGTAAAAAACGGTTTGATCATTTTTACTTGCTCTATAGGGCAAGTATTGGTTTCGTGCAGAAAAAAAAATCGAGGTTTGTGATGTGCTTTTTAGTTTCCAGCTGGGGTTTCGCTCGTTGGTTGTGCCAGGGTCGAAAATCAAAGAAACACTGAAACTTTGAATGTAAAAGGCCACAAATAACCTTAAGAAAACTTTATTATTTAAGGAAAAACACTTATATATTAAAATACAGATTAATAGATTTATAATATGTATATATGTAGTTTTGTATGATTCTCTTTCTCCGGTTCGATCCTTAGTTGAAATAAATTGATGCTCCTTCCTTAGCTCCCCGTGGTAGATTCTTGCTCTAGTCTCTATACAATTGGTTATTGTACGGTTTTTTCCATAGCGGGTGTGGGGTAGCTGGCAGGCCTTCGTACGGGTTCTTACGGCAGTCTTTCGCACTGGCATTTACGGTAGGTTTTCGCACTAGTATTTACGGCAGGTTTTCACACTGGTATTTACGGCAGGCTCTCGCACTGGTATTTACGGTAGGCTTTCGCACTAGTATTTACGGCAGGTTTCTCACTGGTATTTATGGCAGGCTTTCGCACTGGTATTTACGGTAGGCTTTCGCACTAGTATTTACGACAGGCTTTCGCACTGGTATTTACGGTAGGCTTTCGCACTGGTATTTACGGCAGGTTTTCACACTGATATTTACGGCAGGCTTTCGCACTGTTATTTACGGTAGGCTTTCGCACTAGTATTTACGGAAGGTTTTCACACTGGTATTTACGGCAGGCTTTCGCACTGGTATTTACGGTAGGCTTTCGCACTAGTATTTACGGTAGGCTTTCGCACTAGTATTTACGGCAGGTTTCCACACTGGTATTTATGGCAGGCTTTCGCACTGGTATTTACGGAAGGTTTTCGCACTAGTATTTACGGTAAGCTTTCGCACTAGTATTTACGGCAGGTTTTCACACTGGTATTTACGGCAGGCTTTCGCACTGGTATTTAGTGTATAGAACACCAAGATCGAAATGTAACTCTCGATGATTTATGCCTCGCTGACTGCTTGTCTTATACATATTTGTGAAGAAACTAGGTGTGAATTAAAAAGTTAAATGTAAAACCGCTTTGTTTCAGTGATGCATTTGCCCTATCATGAGTAACCTTTGTAGTGACGTAGACGTCAATGGTGTGTATTAGTGTAGTGTATAATGCGTAGAAATGGATAGAATGAGAACAATGTGTCTTAAGTGGTGTTGTTTTGTAACGCTTCGTTACAGGTTTTAATCAAACATGACATTATGATGATAGAGAAGCCCAAAAAAGTGGTTTTCGCCATACCGTCCGTCGGTCTGTCTGTGCGAATGTGCGGATGTGCGCTTTTTCACGTCATGCTACAGCCTAAACGGCTTGACAGATTTTCTTCAAACTTGGTATATAGCAGTTTGAAGAAAAACCATTGTCGAGGTTTTTTTTATTTTGTTTTAGCCCGGCTCAAACTGGTACCTTTCAAGTAATGGTTTTTTTCAATTTGGATTTTCTCGAAAACGGCTCTAACGATTTTGATTAAATTTAAAATTTAGCTAACTTTAAGCATTTCTAACAAAACTGCGTTTTTTGTTTTTGCCTCAAATGGTCGTAACGAAAATCAGGTTTTAACGGCTTTTTTTCAAATAGCCATAAGTTCACAACGGCTTGATTGAATCAACTCAATTTTTGTTTGACATAGTTTTGCATAGTGTTCTATAGGATGGTTTAGTAAATTTTTCACTGAAGCCTTTCTAAACGGTGGCTTCCATACAACGAGCCGTTGAGTTTTAGCCAACTTTTTTTGGTTTTTTCTAATTTTCTCGAAAATGGCTCAAACGATTTTGATTAAACTTTGTGTGTTATATTCTTTTAGTGTTTTTAAGAGAACTGCGTTTTTAATTTTTGGCTAAAAATGCAAATAACGGAGATCTGCTCTTAACGGCTTTTTTTCAAATGGCCATAAGTTGTCAATGGTTGCATCGAATTCACTTAAACTTTGTTTGGTATAGTTCCTTACAGCTTCCTATCAGATGGAATTAATTTTTTTTTCAGTTTCTCTTTTTTAAGTGGTGGCTCCTATACAAAGAGCCACTAGATTTTGGCCAATTTTTTCATTTTTTCTAATTTACTCAAAAAAGGCTCCCCCGATTTTTATGAAACTTTGTATGTAACATTATGTACATAGAATACTTCAAACAAAACTGCATTTTTAGTTTTTGGCTATACATGATAATAGCGGAAATTGCCTTTAACAGTATTATTAATTTGGCCATAAGTGGACATTTGTATCATTTATAACACCCAAAAGATAACGTCTTAATTTTAAATATTAAAGGTTTCTTAACGTTAGCTCCCGTATATTGAGTTTTCCAGTTTTAGCCAAATTTTTTTGGTTTTTACCAAATTTTTCAAAAATGAATTGTTCTTTTTGATCAAAAAGTTTGTTTTTATCGTACTATTGCACCAACAGATCTCATTTTGCTGATTTCTAGAAATTCGCATCCTCAAAAAAAAATTGAACATGCTTTCGATAAGTTAAAAAAAAACCGTTTTAGAAAATAATGTTTGAACTATTTTGAAAAAGATGTTTTTTTAAAATTCAAAACAGTATAAAACAAATCAAATGGCTTACTTCACTTTTTCCAGAAAACATTGTTCCTAGTGGTTTTGAAGGTAATTTATAAAATACCTACTATATTTTCTCTGCTAATTTTTTGTTTTGTTTTCAAAATCTCAAGACTGTCCACAATACATCAAGTCCGTGCTTTTTATTTGTCTTGCTTCTCTTCTATTTAGCTGTATTCTATGGAATGAGATATGAGAATCCCAAAAATACGAAATGCAGTGAAAAATGTCAGTACCCACATCTCAAAGGCATTAAACAAGCTTGCTCCGAGTTTCCTGAACTCAAAATATACATAATATTTTGTTTGAAAATAAATTACATATAAATCGAAATTGTCTGTCAATTTTTATAATTTTCTGTTCTGTAACGTACAGCTTGAGTAAACTAATGTTTTATTTGTGGAATATTCCTGATCAACGAAGAAAGTCAATTTATTTTGAAAGCTACAATATGCATTTATCCAATTATAATTAGTGGTGTGTCCAAGAGATTTATATATTATTAATTTATCAAGAAAAAAAAAACAAAATGGAAAGTCGTAAAAGACAATTGAAAGCTCATCGTCGAAATGTGACGCGAAGAAATGCTAGCAGCCATGGAAGATCATCAAAACCGCAGAATCTGGAAGAGTCGATAGTAAACAAGAATCATCAGCCTCGAGGATCTCCGGCCACTTCCTCGTCAACTTCAACATCAATGAAGGCGTTTAATTTTAATACTGATTCGTTGGGGCGTAACCAATATTTTGGATCTTTTCCCAAGGAGTCAACGGACCAAAGAATTGTAAAATTTTATAGTTCCCCAAAAACTATGTTTTTGAAGAACCCGTCTTACAACATGGTCATGCAAAGCACATTCATTCTTGGTGGCGTAAATTTCAAACTTAACTTTGAAAAACCACATATTTGTGATAGGACAACATCAGAATATCTCCGAATTCTTAAAAACTGTAAGATCATCTTTTGTCAACGTATAACTTATTATATATCTCTTACATTGTTTCAATGTTCTCTTTTTTTTAAGTTTCTGAAAAAAGTACTATATCGGACCGGGATGTAATTTTTGGAAATGCAAGAAAGCTTTTAAAAGAGACTTGTGGTTGGGAGAATTCTCGCATTCAATGGCTTTTAGACCTTGAACAGCACCAAGAGATTTGTCGCGGCAGAGAAATTTATTGCGAAGATTAGGAAAGCACTTCTCGTTCTCATGTTTCAACACTTATAGGCTATGAATAAACCAAAACTAAGACCAGTCAATATCGGTTCTCTTTTTCTTTAGTGACACGTCATCAGTTTCAAAATGTTTAGCCATAAGTTATCACACAGAAACCTGCACGTACACATATGTTCGTACTGGTTTAACTTAATAATGTTCAGCTGGCGGCAATATCTTCTATGAAAGTTGTCAAAAATGTTGAGAACATGCATATAGGGTATTTGAAGACTTACAGACGCAATACAATTAAAAATCCTACGACCTTACCTGTGTTAACACAATTCTAATGTCACTAGTAGTTCACTACATAAACGACACAAATTCGTGGTGTTAACTTTAATATTTGCCTTTAGAGATTTTCCATACAAGCTTTGCCGGTTCTTTAAGGCATCTGAAACTCTCTGATGATTTTGAGCCCTCCATTATTTTACGAACTCATTTGAGGTTGTGCTAACGGGAGTAAAACAAACGAAGTCATATTGTTTTCTATCAATTTCTTTACGCACAACACAAATTTCGCATTCAACGCACCATTTTTGTTCTTCTTATGCAAGCCTTTGTTTTTTTCATCACCTATAAATTAAAAAAAATATCAATTAAAATTAAATATTTGCAAAGAATGGGCTTACATTTTTATTTTTCGGCAAAAAATGCTGATTTGAAAACCACACGACATGACGTTAAAAGTGTAGACTTCCGGTACGAAACCGAAAAGTCAGATTCGGATTACGTCATTGTGTCAAGAGGGTAGTAAAGGCCCAACCATAATACGCGAAAGAAAAAGTAAGCAAGTGTCAAAACCGAACGAAAAGTTTCCTTCCGATTTGTCAAGTACATCAGTTGCCCATAATAGCCTTTAAAATAAGAAGAAAGAAAGAAGAAGAATACCCTTTAGAAAAAAAGGAATGTCAGATTTTCGTACGTAATGTACGACTCAAAGCGTACATTACGTACGAAAACGCAAGTGAACGGAACTTGTCGAAACTTAACAAAAAGTCATTTCGGGTTGGGTATACAAATCACATGTATTTCTACTGTTTCGTAAGGCAACGTACGTTACATTCTTCAATTATGGTTAGCCCTTAAGAAATCCTGGCATGTTTTATTCATTTGATTTATTCGTAAAACTATACCCAAACAACATATGCCTCTAAAAGATATTATTGAGTTATTCACTTCCCTGAAAACCTTGTGTAAGCAGCAGTTCCTTATTGGGCAGTAGCCCTATTTTACCGACAATTTTTTGTCAACGAAACCGTTATTCCAGACTTTCAAAATCAAATATTTTTTGAAAGTTGCAATAAATCAGAGCTTGACTTAAGTCCAGTTAATTAAATCTATGCCCAAGACTGGTACAACTGGTAACTTACTTACTTACTTAAGGTGGCGCAGACAGTCCATTGTGGACCACGGCCTCAACCAACAATCCTCGCCAGCTAGGCCGGTCCCTAGCTAGTGGCCACCAGTTGCGCACAACAAATTGGTTGAGGTCGTTTACCACTTGATCGCGCCACCTTAGATGGGGTCTTCCAGAACTGCGTCGGCCCTCCGGGTTGGAATTGAAGACTCGTCGGGCAGGAGCGTTTTCGTCCATACGCTCCACATGGCCCAGCCATCTAAGCCGCTGAATTTTCAGCTTCTTAACCAAGTTAACTGGTAACAAGTAACTAAATTTAACGAATGTAAAAGGGAGTGAAAAACATAAGTTTATTACAACTTGCTTGCCAGCAACTTGCTCATTCGGCCACTGGGTTAGGAAAGTGTATTGTTCTGAAGTTTTTCCGTTCCGTTTTGTTAAAAAAAAACTGACAATATTTTTTGTTCTTTAAGTTTTTAACTATATGCCTGTTAAGTTAAAAGAAATAGAAAGTTAGGAAAGAATGTTTGTACAATGGATTGAGAACTAGGTGATATTTATTTCACGAAATCCCACTGGTGGCGCCCAGTTGAAGCTAGAAGAATATTGAAAAATTGTCCCCACAACTACATATATCCACTGTACCACTATCACGCGCATATCATTGACATGATGTCTTTTATAATGCTTTCGCTTGACAGCTAATCTTAGGGCAAATAATTGATAAAGAAGCGAGCCTCACAGATATAGCAGATCCTCCAAATCTACAAACACAAATTATTTTTAAGAGACATGTCCTTTGGTATTAATACAAAAGGAATAAAATATTATTATAATAGGAAATAAATATTAAAGGTATGACCTTTTATCATAAAAAATAAAAACACTTTTGCCAAAGTTTAATCCTTTATTTGTCTACTGCAGTTTTTATTAACTCAACTTTTTCTTTTACTTATCAGAAATTGTCCAGATGGTTAAAGCACATCCCAGTGACTACTCAAAACCATTTAGACCACATATATCGGACAACAAACATGAAGATATGAACAATTTAATGGTTAGATGTTGGCAGGAAGATCCTTGTGAACGACCCGACTTTAGTGCACTGAAGTCTACCATTCGCAAAATCAACAAGTTAGTTTATACTCATCAGCAATAATCAACTTTCCTAAACCATATTGAATTTATTATATGATTTTTTCAGGGACAACGAAACTGGAAACATAGTTGATAACCTACTCAAGCGTATGGAACAATATGCCAACAACCTGGAAGAGCTTGTAGATGAACGCACCAAAGATTATCACGAAGAAAAGAAAAAATGCGAAAAACTTCTCTATCAGCTACTGCCACAGAGTGTTGCTGCTCAGTTAATAAGTGGCCAACCAGTCGTAGCTGAGACTTTTGACCAGGTCACCATTTATTTCAGTGACATAGTTGGCTTTACTGCCATCTCGGCTGAAAGCACGCCCATGCAAGTGGTTCAGTTCCTCAATGATCTCTACACCTGCTTTGACTCTATTGTCGAGAACTTCGACGTTTATAAGGTGGAAACAATCGGTGATGCTTATATGGTGGTTTCAGGGCTTCCACTTCGCAATGGCAACCAGCATGCAAGAGAAATAGCACGTCTTGCAATCGCTCTGCTAGATGAGGTTCATAAATTCCGAATTCACCACAGGCCCGATGACAGACTGAGGCTACGTATAGGTCTCCATACAGGTGCCTGTGTAGCAGGAGTTGTCGGGCTAAAAATGCCACGGTACTGTCTCTTTGGGGACACCGTTAATACAGCTTCCCGGATGGAGTCCAACGGCGAAGCCCTCAAGATTCACATAAGTCACACAACAAAAACTTGCCTTGACGAATTTGGCACGTTTATAGTTCGCGAACGTGGCTTGGTAAACATGAAGGGGAAAGGTGAAATGCTGACATACTGGTTGGAAGGCGAAGAACCATCCGATGACAGCTGTTCAGACCTCTCCCCAAAAAAGCACCTCCTAAGCAGTATTTCAAATTTCCCTCCGCCATATGCATCGTCACCGTCATCATCTCTGCGTAAACATCGAAAAATTTCCTCATCCTCACCGAAGCTTAACGGCTGTGGTGCCATAGACTCCTTGAAGACTGATGAACAAAATAGCTTAATAGATTTTACCCTCTTCGATGGGACCGCTAATGGAAGTTCCGACAGAGTGCCACACGGCCACAGCAATGGCAATGCTAGTGACATAGCACTTTGGGATATGTCGAATCCAAAGGGTTTCAGATCAAGAAATTCAAACCAAAAAAACAGCAGCCCCCGAAAGGAGCTGTTCCACTCTTCCACGCTCTCTCCTTACTCGAATTTCAATATGTCGCGGCGAAACTCAACGAAAACAGCAGCGGATATTGCAAGGGCAGTAGAGCTAAATAAGCGATACAATAATCATAACAGTAATAGTAGTAAATCTAATTTAAATCTAATCAAAGCAAGTAACAGTAATAATAGTTTAAGCCATAACAATATAGTCAAGGCGAACAATGTGAGAAATTTAAAACACATATGTAACACCAATGAGATTGATGGGATAAAAAGTAGCGGCGGTGGAGGCGGAACAGGTGGAGTCACTCAGCCGCTGTTAACGAAAATAAACTCATGAGAGATGGATGTGATCAAGAACTAGACTCAACTGTGCATATTTATGTAGTGTAGTCTGTAGTGTCGAAAAATGTCGGAGAATAAAATTGTTTTAATATCTAGATTATGTATATTTAACTCTGTATTTAGTTTTGTAAGATATAGATATAAAATTAAATGTGTATAATAGTTGTATATGTTCGTTAAAAGTAATTTTGTAAATTAAAATAAAGAAAAAACTATGTTCCTTTTATCTAACTTAAATATTTTTTTGAATGGTAACGGAAAAGTTAATTATGAGAAATCTCCATACTTAATTTAAGTTTTTAAATTTCAACGGAAAAAGGGCTGATGGAAGTTAAGGGCAGCCATGATGTTTCCGTGTATTATTTAGCAAAGACATAAACCCCTTGCCAAGGTTCTACTACTATGCTTTCGATTAGATTCTACTACTGCCCTCTCAGCACAAGGATGGACCAGATCTTTGTATATAAAATCTAGTGTTTATATACAAAGACCAGATACAAACCACCCTCGGCTACCTATTTCCGGTTTGTTTTTTATTATTTGAAGTCGTGTCTGTGAATGTGAAAACAACAAACATCTCTTAAGTGCTGAGATTGTATGCTAAGTCTTAAGGCGCGTCCATATTATGCCCAATGAGGCGAAGTCGAACGAGCTCGAGTACCCCATATGATTTTATTCGGCACGTCCATACTTATTAGGCTGGGCAGGTCGGCAGAGGCCGATCGGCATCATTTGGCATAATAATGGACGCGCCTTTACGAAATGTTTGCAGCATTAAGTGATAGGTATCTGTCAAATCAGGTTGTGGTCAAAATGAAATTTTTTTCAAGTACTCCTTAACACAGAGTATAACATCGACACCCACCACCTGTTCGTCGATTTTAAAGCCGCCTACGACAGTGTTAATAGAGTTGAACTGTATCGTGCCATGTCTAACTTTAGAATCCCTGCTAAACTGATCCGCCTTATCAGGATGACGTTGGAGAATGCTCGTTGTTCCGTCCAAGTTGGTAGAGACTCTACTGAAACCTTCGAAACCACCAGAGGGCTAAGACAAGGTGACGCACTGTCGTGCAGCTGTTTTAATATTGTGCTTGAAAATGTAATACGGAGCACCCATGCCAGTACATCAGGCATCATTTTCAATAGATCGACACAATTACTTGGGTTTGCTGACGACATAGACGTGATAGGAAGAACAAAGCGAGCAGTAACCGGTGCTTTCACTACTATGGAATCAGCAGCAAGCAGAATGGGGCTGAAAATAAACGAGGAAAAGACGAAGTATATGCTTTCATCAACAAAAGTCCAATCCCACCACCGACTTGGTCAGAACGTAACCATTGATAGGTATAACTTCGAGGTAGTCAGTGAATTTGTCTACCTGGGCACTGCTGTAAACACAGGCAACAACATCAGCGCTGAAATCAAACGCAGACTAACTCTTGCTAATCGCTGTTTCTTTGGGCTGAGTAAGCAATTGAGAAGTAAAGCCCTATCGAGAAGAACCAAGGTGCCACTGTACAAAACACTCATCATCCCGGTCCTGCTATATGGTGCAGAAGCATGGACCCTATCCCAATCGGATGAAAATTCACTTGGAGTCTTCGAGAGAAAAATTCTGCGTACGATCTATGGTCCTGTCTGCGTAAATCGCGAAAACAACGTTTGGAGAAGAAGATATAACAATGAACTGTACGAGCTGTACAGCGACATAAGCCTAGCCAGAAAAATTCGAATCCAAAGACTAAGATGGCTGGGCCATGTAGAGCGAATGGACATCGACGCTCCAGCTCGTAAAGTCTTCAACGCCAAACCCGAGGGAGTCAGAAGCCAAGGTAGACCTCATCTTCGATGGAGTGACCAGGTAGAGGGAGACATCCGTCAACTTGGAGTACGAAATTGGAGACAGCAGGCTAGAGATCGAGCCGGCTGGAGGGGCATTCTCAGCAAGGCCTTGGAGTACCACGCTCCAGTGGCGCCAACATAAGTAAATAAGTACTCCTTAACACACATATAGAAAGTGTGCAGTCTTTTTGTATTGCCGTTTAAAATTGTTAAAAAGAACTGTTTATCTTTCAAAAGCAAAATTATTTTAATATTAGGCGTTTTTCTTTTTATATCATAGCAGTAGAGCCTGAGTTGTCAAACAAATAAGTGTTTCTTTGTTTGCTTCAGAGTGTTCAGAGCTTAGAATTCGTATTTCTTTTTTCCTTCAGAGTTTGTTCAGAGTGCGCTCTACGAGCTCCAAATAAATAGATGGGGCAGACTGAGCAAAAGCTGAACAAAAATATAAACGTCAAAAGTGAGACGCTTCCAAACCAATTCAATTGATAAAAAGAACTTTTAGCAGCGGCTGAAATTAAAAACAATTAAAATGGCCACCGAAGGTATTTTAAATGTTAAAAAAAAAAACACTTTTTTCCAGGTTTTTCAAGTGTCATTAGAAAAGAGAATAAATCGAAAATTAAATTCGTTTCATTAATAGTTTAGAGCGCTCTGAACACAATTATAATTTCTTCAGAGGGCATTCAGAGCGAGCTTGATATACTCGTCGAACTCTGTTCAGAGCTCGTTTCTGAATGAAAAAAGAAAAACGCCTATTATGTTTTCTTTTAGGCCGGAACTAGCTCATTTCGAAATAAGAAGAAAAAGGTTTTGAGTTTGCTAATTTCCTTTGACAACTCGTATTTCCTTTTTCTTTTTCACATTTTTAGCTTCCTCTATCTTTTTCATTCATTTGAAATTATACTAGAATAAAATTTGGTGTTGAACGATTTCACCAAATTGGAAAAAATTTTTTTCGAAATTTGGATGTCAATTCGTACGGAAAATGAGACCAATTTGAATCGAATTTGGAAACTTTCAACGACATAAACTTATTTTCTTCAATGAAAACACAGTATAAGCCCTTTACTCATTCATTTACAGAAACCGTTTTAGCTGAAAGAATTATATACATAACATCTTGACTGTTTTATTAAATAGTTTTTCTGGTAGGAAATTGAACAGTACGTCTGCATGTTTTGATCTCTAGATTCACAGCTTTATTTCTAATTTTGGTTGACAGTTGCTTGGGGCTGTAAGTTTTCAGTGTGGACTACGCCTTAGGCTAATGTTTACACACCTAAATTTTTACTTACCACTTACGTCATAGTGTTACCTGCACACCACACATGCCAGCTACTGGTAAGACAGTTGCAATACAATCACTATTTTTCCACTCACACAGATAATCTTTGACAACCTGTCGGCAAACTGGCAAGACGGTTCTGTTGTCAGTAGCGGTGTTATTTGATTTGGCAACTCCTGCAAGTTTTGAAGCCTTGTTCCCGTACTATCAATAGTATGCATAATTATGACATTTCTGTGTAGTTAACCCAGACGCCATACACATGCCAACTACAACTGGCAAGACAGTTGCAATACACTCACACTTTCTACTTCTCAACCCGTTCCATTGAAACGAAAATGACACTTCCTATGATTTTGAGAGAACATTCTGCTACTCGATTTGACAAAAAATTTATTCTAAATTTCCACCACAGAATATTTGCTGGAGAGAGTGTCAATATGCACTCAACATTTCCTAAAGTTTTGCATAGTTTTTCTACCCAAAACTGAATAAATATGCACCAAAGCCGAGCAAATAAATTGGACGCCCGGTTATGAATATTATATTCGAATGGAATTACAATTAATTTGTTCTGCAAATCGGGTTAGAAAACTCCAGTTTGACATACGGAAAAATGGTGTGTCAAAATTGAATAGAAGAAAATGTGTCTTCTTCTTTCAATTAAGTTGTTGAATACAGTAGATTGATGTTTGAGACTGAACGGAGGATAATTGTATTTTTTTTAAACATTTGAAGCATAGCACTTTGCATTTTGGAATTTCAAATACAAAAACATTTGAATTTCTTAAAAACCTGTTTTTAATCACCTATGGTTTTTATTTATCAAACAATTGTCCGTATCTCTGTCCAACAAGTTATATTTTGTGGCATGCTATTAGAAATCAAATTGAAGAAACATGTAAATAACGAAATACTCAACGTGTGAATTGACAATTTACCAGTATTTGACTACTTTGTTAACTATTTCGCCTGAACTCTTCCAATTAAACCAACACAAAAACTACCTTACCATCCAAACGCACTTGAACGCCACCATTTTCTCGACCCAAATACAAGACCACATATCCGAAAGAGACAAGCACATAATCCTCGTGTACATGTTTACATTTTCTACAGGCTTTCAACTTACAAATAAATTGACATATTTGTCAATATACTGGGTTTTTCCCATGTTGGCACTACTGAATTTATAGAAAAAAAAATTTTGTCGGACTAGTAGTCCATTATTTATATTTATCTCAGTGCTTTTGCCCAATTTAATAAAAAAAACTTATTTTAAATTGACTTAATAACATTAAATTAATAACAAACAAATACCCAATTAAATATGTTTCATTAATATATGATTTAAATGCGCGTTGCTTAATCGTAATATTTATATTTCGGTCGCTAAATATGCTGTTGCAGAATATTTTGTGTAAGGAAGTTCATTGACGTTCCAACAGCGGTTTAACATTTTGTTTTTCTTTTTTCTGGACTTAAATGTTTGATTGTTTCAAAAGGTAATTATTGAATTCATTAATATATTTATTCATAAACAATATGCAGTTATTTCAGACTGCAATATCAAATGGGCATTGTTAGAAAATTACATTTGAAGATGGGGCCTTTGGCAATTAAGTAACTAGGTAAGCGCGAGTCCTATTAATTCTCTTGCTGTCATGGCCTAAAACACTGCTCTTGTGTGTCTTATTTTTTCTAACTATTGGCGCGGCAGGTTATTTAAGTTTCAAAATTCCTTAAATTGCATTTCATTTTTATTAAATTCGACACGAATTGGGGGTTTTGGGCTGAAATGGAAGTGCATTTCGTGTTTCGTGCGAGAAAATTATTCTGCTTGCTGTGTTCTAGGTTTGTCCAGAAATGTCACGTTGCTAGAAGTAATCCCTGAATTTTTTTTTTCTGAAACATTGATTAAAATAAAGATAAAATTGTAAAAAGAGCGTATATTTGAGTGTTGCAACACTTAAATGTTCAGATTGAACGTTTTTTTCTTGGTTAAATTAAGCAAGACACTGGAGATTAACTTGTTCGAAGGAAGTCCAAAAATGGTCATAAACTTAATCTTGCTTCTATTTTTACATTTTAAATTGAAAAAGATGTAATTTTCATAGTTTTTGATCTAAAAACAAAGTATGTTTTCGTAACAATGCACATCCAACTCAGAAATGGAGCTTCATCCATTCGGAAGCACCTACAACCTAACTACTGTCTGTTGTTCCTTAATGCAAACGTTTTCTTTTGTCGAATATGTCGATGCAAACTTGCAATAGTCCCTCGGACATACATGTTGCTCACAAGAACCTGAAATGAATCCTTACTTTTTACGAAAATACTTTTTTTTCTAAATTAAACAAAAACAAAATGTATTTCGGGATCACATGGTGTTGTCATAATTATAGTTTGTATATATATATAGCGAGCTAACAAAAAGGAACTATAAACAGTATTATTTTAGTATGTATACTAACTTAGTTGTGTGTCAAGTTGAAGAATCCAGTGGCGGGAAGTGGAGGAGTATGCGCATTGTGACAAACAGTTGTTCTTATAGCATGCGTGATTATAATAACACTTCCATTTGGAATTGACACCATGAGAAGTGGAAGGAATATATTAATTTGTCAGCAAAGGTATTTTTTTTATTCTAGAACAGGTTTGCTCTGAAATCTGGAAACATGCAAGAGTTAGTGGTTGGTATTTATGTTTTAAGAAAACTAAGATACAATGGAAGGTGATAACAAGTAGGTTGGAAGAGTCTTTTTGCGAACATTGGGGTCTTAATTCTTTCTTTAAGTCCTTAAACCCCAGTTTTTGATGCTAGTGGGCTCCTGAACTGAACTTTCCATATTTCACTGTGGTCAAATTTTGTTCATGAAAATATGCTTCAACTAAAACTCTCAATTTTCTCGCTGTTATTGGTCTTCCAACGTGGCATACATTGAGGACTGCCTTTTGATGTTGTCATCCTAACAGAGTTGGTAGGTAGATAGGAAAGGCATCATATGTACTACATATTGTGCCATCCCATGAAAGGTTCTTGCATTTCTATTGTTTCTGACTGGTTTTGAGTTTTTCCTAGGGACCTCTTTCTGGGACACCGTTGTGATATGCAGATAAGAATGTTGCTTCACTTTGATAGAAACACGAAAAGTAGATATGTTTGTTTTTCTATCCTTAATTCGGTATATCTAGATTTAGGAGTGATTTTGCGTTTGGAGTTGAACTGACCATGCTTCATTGGATCCTGCAAATAGCGAAAGCCTCCTGAACAAGTTTATATCATCAGACTGGTTAAGGCAACTTGGTTTACTGAAAAGAAACCATTTTTTTAGCGTACTGGTTGATAGCAAAGACCTCTGCTTAAAATATAGAACAGTGATGACCAAGGTTATTCATTGAAATAAATAAATAAATTGTTGGCACAACAGCTCCAAGCGGGCCGGGGCCTGGAACATACACTCTCAACCATTCCTGTGTGCGTTGATATTCCGCAGGAATGGCAGGGAGTAATTCGATATACTGTCGTCAGTCGTCATATAAAAAGCCATTTCCACTTCATAATGCCATCTAATTTGTTCCTGCCGTACAGTTCAAAGTTAGATATAGTTTGAGCCCAACGGATTTTGGAAATGTACCGCAGACGAAGGTTTAAGTATTCCTGCTTGATTTAAACCAGCGTTTTTGTTTGCCATGAAACATACATCATTTACATAATCTATGTAAGTTTGTTGGATTCCATTGGATATTATATCTTATTTGTACACACCGGCGTGGTAGTCATCGTTTAGTTGGAACCTAGTGTGTTGCACCGTTTTTTTTTTTTTTTTAAAGCACCAGTTGCAGTAAATGGACCCGAACACGATTTAATTTTTTGTTGTTTTCCTTTGAGTTCCATTTGGAACAACATTGTAGCAACTTGTTGGCCATTAGTTGGATCGTATTGGGTGTTTCTGCTAGCTATTGAAAATGATTTCGCCTGGAATACAGTAATGTGATCTAAAAAGATAGAAAAGAGCAATGGACTGAGTCCTTGTTTCACCATCAATTTTAATATCAAACCAATTTGAGAGTTCATTGAACCCAAACATATATACATATGTATGTACTTTGTTTTGCTTGGAGGAGCTTTGTTGAAAAAGAACTATGTTAACTAAGTATAAGGAAGAGATAGTTTCTATCTACAGAATCTAACGCAGCCTTAAAATATACAAAAAGAACGTATAACTTCTTGCACTGTTAATGTGAAGATTTGATATACTGTTGAATACTTCTCCGTAAGTCTACTTGGAATTCCCTGAGGAGCCTATTATCCCCAACTCATTTCGTTATGCGACTCAGAAGTATTACACAGATGTTTTCCATCACTAAATTTAGAAACTATATTCCCCGGTAGTATATGGTGTTCTCTGCCACGTGCATTTCTTTTGAAATTGTTATAAATAACAATAAAACAACAATCTTCTGCCTATTTGCGTACGACACTTGTATGGGAGATAGTCTCTCTCCAAATCTCTACAAATTTTGATGGGCAGTTTGATGTTGTATTGCTTCACAAATCAAAAACTGGTCTTTCTTTTTAAGTAAAAAAATCGATAAAAGAAAAAATTCTATGAAGGTCTCATGAAAAGGATTCTATGTTGCAAAATATAGTTTTGTGTCTTTTTGGTTGGATGGGTAAATTAACTCTTATTTGTTTAAAAACTACACGCATACGTCCTACTTTGTCTAAGTATCTAGTTCTAACCAATTCATCAGAGAGTTTAATAAGCCAAACATATAGAAAAGTCTTCATAGTTTTGCAAAACAAGCACAAGAAACAAGTCAAAAATGATGAGCCATTGAGCTTGAACACCTGGAGCACATTTATTAAGTTTTCTAAAAAAAAACAGTACTCCGTAGTACAGTAAAATCTCGAAAACATGAACGGTTCTAAAACATGAACAGTTCGGAAAGATGAACGCTTTTCCCGTGTGACAATCTACCATAGAGCAGTTTAAAAAAAAAACGGTCTCAATAAGTTGGTTTTTTTTTACTTCTCATGAACGACTTTTGTATGAATTTATGTTGTTTTAATTTTTTTTTTAAAATAAAATGATTTGTTAACAAATAGATGCAATATTTGTATGTATAGCTTTATGTTTTTCCTAAACTAATGCTCGATGCTTGGAAAGATGAACAATTCGAAAAGATGAACGGGGTCTGTTTTATATCTGTTCATCTTTTCGAGATTCTACTGTATTTAACTTATAACTTTTGATAGTTACCCAAAAAAGGCATGAAGCTGTAATTAACATGGTAAAGCTACCGATCTTGTAGTTCAACGCCCTCCAATTGTTCCCAAATCCTGCTAATTCATTTTCTTGTGTTCTTCGTAGCGTGATTTACTTCGTGGACAGATGCCTCCGCCTGTCTGAATGATTTAAATGTAGTTGGCCTAACGGATTTCCCAAAATAAGGTCATTGACTTTAAGTATGATTATGCCTTTACCGGCGGGGGCGATTCAAACGAAAGATAAACCAACTATTAACAGATCGGCCTATTGCAATGTCTTCGTGACTGTCTATAGAAGCCGTAGTGAGCTGTGAATACTCATTGCAACAAACCTAGTCGGTTGTTACTTTTCGATGGGTCCCATGGTCCTAAGTTCCCAAGATGATATAAATTACGGAAACGGTAATAAACTGACGACAGCAGAATGAGCATAAACACATTCGAATTTTGCGGAGGATGTCAAGGTGATTAGTCGGAAGTGATTTTAGCTAAACTAACGAAGCATGAAAAATATTCAGAAAAACATCCTGAAATAATACCTAATCATACATATATACCCTCCCTTCCTTCTCTTTTTTCCTTCCTTACTCACATTCTGGAGAGACCAATGGGAGTCTTAGCTGCCGTTTGGGTAACCTCACACGTTTTTGTCATATGTTTCACTTTGTGCACTGTACCTGAGTATTGAACGCCAACAGCAATGAAGAGCTGACTTTTATACATATAGAAGGCATATTTAGTTCACAAAAGATATCGACAATTTATCAAACTTTCACACTACGGCTGATCTCTTCGTCATTAGTATCTTCGCTATCACTTTTCCATTGAATTAAATGTGGCCTTTGAATTCCATAATAACGACGTATTATCCTGGCTCTCTGTGCGAAGTGTAGCTGATACACGTTCTGATATAAAAAGCACGAGGCCAAATTTCCTTTTGTTATTTTGTATAACAATACTGATTGTCAAATTTGAGGCAAATCAACTCAACCATACAAATACAAATGTTAGGTGCGAGGACAAATAGAGAGAAAGAATTTTGTATCTACGAAATTTTCCAAAATCGCTATTAAAAATCAAGCGCTAACAGGATCACCTGATATGGGTATTAAATTATCTGATTAAGACAATTTTGTTTGTGATCTATCAACCCACAAGAACTAAACGAGATCTCCAGGGCTAAGTCTCTGATCTAGCTTTATTTTGTGCTGCAAGTGGCATATGCGGTGGGAGACCGTCTTTTCTTTGAGAGTTTCTCTTGGGACATGTTATTTGTTAGTTACTTTTTCTTCGTTGAGTTTTCTTCGCTAGATCTCATGATTATAATTCTCCTTGGTTCTCGGCACAAGAACTTTGTTCCATGACTTTCGAGAGCCTGGCTGGTGAACCAGATATATATTCTTGTACTTATCAGTCGTAAAGTTCTGACCAAGTTGGTGGTAGGATGGGACTTTTGTTGATAAAAGCATTTACTGCGTCATGCCCTTGTTTATAATCAGTCCCATTCGGCTTGCCGCTGACGCTAAGGTAGTAATGGCACCGGTCACTGCTCGCTTTGTTCTTCCCTCCTAATTGTATTGATTTATTAAAGCTTTTACCTGATGTAATGGCATTGTTGTTACCTATAACTTTTTCGAGCACAATATTGAGCAGCTGCATGACAGTGCATGCCCTTTTCTTAACCCTCTGGTGGTATCGAAGGCTTCAGTAGAATCCCTACCAATTTTGACGCTGAACAGTGAGAATTTTGAATTCCAATCTTCAGAAATTCTTTCATCCGACCATAATATTGCTAATGGATCGGTGTATGTTCTTCACCAGGTCATCTGCAACATTTTTTTTCGTTTTCGGTCTGACGATAAATATTTTAACTCATTTTGGTCGGGCGTATGCAATTCTTTATTGATTAAGAGACAAGTCTCATATTGACGGGGTCACGATTAATCAACTATTTACAAAAGTCCCTCCAAATGGCTAACATCGACGATGTATCTACAGTGTTTCCATCACTATCTTTGCAAGGTCTAAGGCGGCTCCGAATCCTGGTGCTAAACTTACGCACTCCTTTTCTGCTAATGCATCTCTGAATCTATTCGACTTAAGTTGTTGGTGGTCTTTCTTTCGTCGGCATAGTATGTAATCGTCGCTTCCGATTGAAGTCGTCTAACATTTAATTACCTCGGCCTTCAGGCTTCCTGAACAACCTGAACACTCAAAGTTTGTTGGCTCCTCTGAATCTACACACAGATATGTGCTCTTGTAGATGCCGAGATTTAGGAATCAAATTAAAATCAGTGAACTAGAGTTCGTAACCGGAAAGGGTTTCGTGTGCCATCTCAGACAGCCCAACAAATTTTTTTTTTTAGACCTGATTCCTTCATTAGCGGTCTTTAATTTAGTACCTTTTTTAAGGAAATCCAGCATAAGAACTGGATTGCACTAAAGCTGGGGTAATACTTCGTCAACCAGCCGATGAAGGCCTTCCTTAATCTCTTTATCATCATCCATCATCCCTTCTTTTCCTTCTTAAGTAACTTGTTTAAACAAATTGGAATTTCTTTTATTTGCAGTTTACTTAAAATTCATGTGAATTCTCTATTAATTGAACACAAAGAATTGGAATTGAGCAGCGCGCTTCTTAAGTACATACATATATACATATATTCAAATAATAATATGATTTATATCCTGGAATACGCGAACAAGGTACGTAAAACGGTATTTTACAAGTTTCAAACTCTTTAACAAATTAATATACCTAAACAATATTTCTGTTTGTTTTCCTTTCTAGACAATGAATTGACATTGGAACATAGTTTTTGGAAGAAAATGCTCTGCATGAGGCTACTATTGGTGAAGTATTTTTCAGGAATAATACTTCATAATTGGAGAAACAGCATTATTCTAACCTCATCAAAAGAAGCTGCATATTAAAATCGTCTACAAAACGAAGATTTTGCATGACCTTAAAAAGAATCTTTCAAGAATTCATCCACCAAGGTGTGGTTGACATCGTTTACATAGTAATTTTATGCGCCCCAAGGCATTTGTAGTAAATTATCCGGTTTTCGGAATCCGGATGTTTGTTTAGATGAATTTACATTATTTGACAAAAAAATCTTATATATTAGAAAAACCCAAACATGGAGCAGGAGGAAAGAAGTGAGCAAATGATCTCAGAACAATTATTATCCCCTCTGCTTGACTGCGATCCCATTGACATTTCACCACTAAATGTCTGCACATCGTCGAGTACCTTATTAAATGACGACGACGTGCTGTGCGTGTCAGAAGACCAACCTGCTCCGGAACAAGATCCAGAGCTTCAGCTACAGCTTGATATACCTGGAAAAATAAAGCGTAACAAATTCTCTACGTACCTCTCGAAGCGAGGCCCTGGCCGTCCGCGTAAGGACGTTCAGGGATTCTTTTACAAAAAAGCAGTCCGCACTCAGCTGAAACGTAAAAACTTCAACCGATCAATGTTAGTGAAACGCTACCTGAATGACGAGCACATGCAAGTGGGTCGGTTTCTCTCGCACAGCCATCCATCTCCATCGGATGCGGATGGTTCAGAAAGTTTGCAGTCGCTAAGCGAGAGCACTACTTTCAATCACAAGTACGAGGGTAAGGTATGTTGTTTGTGCAACCTTAGCGAACAGAGTCAACTTGGACAAGGCGAGCTGATCCGGTTTGAGTCGTCCATTCCAATGGACATGTTTGGCGAAAATGTGACATCACATCCCGTTACTGAGTTGGATAATCTGAAAATTAAGATAAACCTCACAAACCAAACCGTATCCAAGGATGTGTCCAGCTTCAAGAGCGTTATCAATCATCACACAGACGACATTAACGAGCTCGATGTCATTGGCCACAGGGATCAGTTGAACCTGAGGAATCTCCAAGATTCCAATTACTTCTACATACATAAAATGTGCGCCCTTTGGTCGCAGGGCATTGTCTGTGACAACGATGGTCTGCTAAAAAATGTCGATGTGATTGCTGCTCAGAGCCTTAAGATTCAATGCTCCTTTTGTCAGCATTATGGGGCTAGTCTGGCTTGCAAGATGAATTGCTCCAAGATGTACCATTTTCCGTGTGCAACAGCGGCTGGGTGCTTTTTAATAGTTTCTTCATTTGTGACCTTCTGCGTGGATCACCTGTATCAGATCCCAATCAATTACACTGATGGAAATGTCTCGTGTCAGACGTGCAACCTAATGGGCGATCCCAGCAAGCACGTAATGTGCAGTATCTGTGGTGACCACTATCATACTTCATGTATCGGCCTTAAGGACACCCCAGGAACACGCGCCGGCTGGCAGTGCACATCGTGCATTCGTTGTCAAATCTGCAAACAAACTGATGTTGCAGACGAACGTCTCATTGCCTGTGAGCAGTGCCACAAGGTGTACCACTCCAATTGTCTGCGACCGATTGTCGCGTCGGTGCCGAAGCTCGGCTGGAAGTGCCGTAACTGTCGCATATGTTCAGACTGTGGCTCTAGGACGCCAGGAGCCGGTGCGTCCTCTCGATGGCACTCAAACTACACGGTTTGTGACTCGTGCTACCAGCAGCGGAATAAAGGTTTTTCGTGTCCCATTTGCCACAAGGCGTATCGGGCTGCAGCACACAAGGAGATGGTGAAATGCTGTAGCTGCAATCGCTTTGTGCACAACACCTGCGACGCCGAGGCCGATCTCTCTGTCTATCACCTGCGCAAAGAGACAAACCCAGATTACGATTACATCTGCACGCTTTGCAAAAAGAACTCGTTCAAGAGCGAAGGAATGATGGCGACTTTGCAGAACTTTGATGCGTCTGACGGCAATTCGCTTGAGAAAACCTTTGCGGCACCCTTACGAGGTAGATCGCTTGAAACAATACTAAAGCTACCCAAGAAGCGTATGAGACTTAAGGACATGTACCGGGGCAAGGGAAAATATATACAAAAGAAGTCACAGCTAGGAGAAATAAGCGGCGGGAAGAAACAGCGCGTGTCAAAGGGGAAAGGACGTGGCATGGGTGGTTATTATGAAGCCCCAACAACGCCACCTACAGATCGGCTGGGTGTGCGCCACGATGAATCAGGCATAGATAAAAAAATTGTGATTTGTTCAGCAAACGATCAGTTTATCCTTTCCCAAGATATTTGCGTCATGTGTGGTGCTATTGGGGCCGACGATGAAAGGCAGCTTATATGTTGTGCCCAATGCGGGCAGTGCTATCATCCGTACTGCGTTAGCGTCAAGTTAAACAAAGTGATTTTGACGCGCGGCTGGCGCTGCCTCGATTGCACCATTTGCGAAGGCTGCGGCAAGAAGGACGATGACGCTCTGCTAATCCTCTGTGATGAATGTGACATATCCTTTCACACTTATTGCCATGACCCGCCATTGGACTCGGTACCACTCGGCAACTGGAAGTGCAAATGGTGTGCCGTTTGTCAAACCTGCGGCCGCCGAGAGCCAGGCAAAAACTCCCAATGGAAAAATAGTTATTCGGAGTGCGGTCCATGCGCCAGTCAGACATCTTGCTCCGTTTGCACCGTCACTTATGAAATGGGTGAGATAATCATGAAGTGCAACACATGTGAAAGATGGCTGCATAGCAAGTGTGACTCAATAAACTCAGAGGAGGAGATCAAACGATGTGATCTTAGCAAATACGTGTGCAAACTATGCCGACCCAAGGATGCAGTGCCTTCTTTTTTGAAAAATCAAGACGCCAGTACATCATTGGCTGCAATTAAATCGGCGACATCATTAGTTTCCCAGGAGACCAATTCGGTAGATGAACTCGTGCCCGAAAACGGACTGGCCAAACCATTTCAGACGACGACAGTGGCGACGAAGAACATGCCAATGGAACTGGCCCATCATATGGACGGGGTATATGTGAGCGAACAAGGTCTGCATTTGATTAAATCACTTCAGACCGAAATCAAGAAGAAAAGGAAATTTAGGGGATCGAATGCAATCGATGAGCAAGTGAACAAGGACTCGGCCATACTTGCAGCAATAGAATCAGTGGTGGCAGGAACATCCAATGACAATTCGTGGGAAGAAAATCGCCTTGAGGCGGCCATTGATGAGCCAATCAATACGTACAAAGATGGAATGGTTTGGCACGGTGACACTATTAGTCCGCCGATGGGTTTCTCGTTCTTTACCAATGACCAAGGAATAACAATTCTGAAAAAGAAACGTCAGCGCAATCTTTTAAAGTTAGGCATAGGTGGATTTAGTGTGAAAAATCGTGCAGTCCGAAAGGATATAACAATTGACCTTTTGGAAGAGAACGATGACACCACTCAGCAGATAGAGCTGGAAAAAGAGAAGAAGAAGAAAGCTCCAGTACGAAAAAAACCCAAGACCAAGCTTAACGAACTATATCCGTCATATCTGCAAGAGGCGTTCTTTGGCAAATCTCTCCATGAGACCACAGAGAAGCTGTCGCTTTCTGAAAGCGAGTCCTCCGAGGACGACAATCGGCTGGGATCGTTGGATGGAAGCCGTATTGTTCTTTCTAACGAGGAAATAAATTACCTGAAGAGTTTCCAAGAAAAGATCGCACAACCTGCCAAGCCCAAAAATGGCTTGCCTAGTGCTACGATAACGTCGTCTAATGCTTTGCCCACAACGCCAAGTGCGCAGAGCAATGTGATACCATTCATAGCGGCGGCGGCTGTTCAAAAGCCGCCAATGCAAAACGGACCAACGACGTTCACTCAACCAGCCCCATACGTATATAATGCCGTGCCTGAAGTCATAAGTAAGCCGGTTGTAGCGACAATTGTTAAACCACCCCCACCACCACCACAACAACACCAACAACAACAAATCACAAGAGATTTAGACAAAATGCGAAGCCCCATTGCGACGAATACTTTTGTGCCGTCTTCGCCAATTATCCATCACACGTTCCAACAAAATATGATCCAAAACCAACAACAACAACCACCACCATCCCAACAACAACAACAACAGCAATCAGTTGTTGCCTCACCAATCATGAACAACCGCGATCCTGTGAGTATTCAACTAATTCCAAATGGCCATGCAATTGGAAACCAGCAACAAACCAACGGTTACTATCACTCGGAGCACATGAACAACTCTAGTAATTCAGCGGACACGGTCATAATGCATGAGACTGTGGTGCCGAAGCATATCTACACGGAGCCTGTGCGGCCGCAACAAACGCTTCAGCACAACAATGTGCACTTATCAATCAAGAATGCAGTGCCCATTGCAAAGAAGCCTAATGTTCAACAGCTCGAGACACTGACTGTGGGTGGCGGCGGTACCGGCTCTGGTGTCGGTGGAACTCAGAAAACCGCAGAGAAAATGCGCAAGGACGAAGAACTTGGCAAAGCGGCAACAATATCTGCAGTCTTGTACGCTAACACGCAGCATCCAGAACTTAAACAGATGTATCCCAACTGGAATGATCGCTGCAAGCAGATTCTCAAGAGGTGGCGATCGCTGCCCTCGGACAAGAAAGGACCCTTCCTGCAGAAAGCAAAAGACAACAGAGCATATGTCAGAGTACAAAAAATGCAGCAAAATCCAGAAAAGAACAGCTATCACCATTCAAAGGCCGTCACTACCCCGACAACGCCGACTTACAATCACAATAACAACAACAATATCAATACCAACACCAACCATAATAATATACCACTAAGCAATATAGGCACGCCGCGAGGCGCACCTCCATCATACCCACTCACTGTTGAAAACAGATTCCACATAAACAGCACGCCACAAGAAGATAAAAATAACTGTTACCGCACCACAACCGCCTATCTCTGTGCTACAGATGACAAATACTCTGTACCGCCCAACCAAACCATCTTACCAAATTCAACAAGCACCCGCACATCTGAAGAGATCAACAGTTTCAACCAAGAAATTCTGCGTTTCGATCAGGAGATAAAAACGATCAAAGAAAATGAACAACTCAAGCGGCTGCTACAAAATCCATCAAGCCGAGTGAACATGCATGTCCTAGACATGAACCACCTTACGGACGGTGGCCATAAATACAACTCAGATTACACGCGAAACGATCACCTGGACGACCTCAATATGACACTGTCCGATCTGAATACAATCAAGAGCGAAGAGGAAAGCTTTTCGTCCGATCGTAAGTCTATTGTGGACGATGTAAATATGGAGATCTTTGCCGACACCAAATTAGAAGCCAGTCGTCAGATGGCCTGCACAATCAGTGAGGCCTTGGCGGAGCGCCTAACGCCGATGAAAATTGAAGCGGATGCTGTCAAAGCAATGATGGAGCCAAGCGTTGTAGCAGCCGACTGCCTCGCCGATCTCGATAAGTTGCCAAGCTACGATCATGCCATCGAAGAGGTTGGTGACATTCTCAAAGGCATCGAGGACGGCGATGACGACGATGATGAGCTGCTGAAGTCCCTCACCGCCGAAATGGGCGACGACTTCAACATTCTCGAGTACGGCGATCCAGAGCTCGATGAGCTCTCGTCTGATCAAAGCATTTTAAATAAGTTGGTATTCGATGATAATGACAAGAATAATGAATAAATTTATTAAAACATAAAGAAGAAGATGATATATATATATATAAATAATAAATATAGTTTTTCATACTTTTAGAAATGTAATAAAAAAAACAACAAAATAAGTGCATTAACAAAAAAAAACCAGTTTTTAATATATAAGCTATAAAAACAAGAGAGAAATACTTTTTAAATAAAATAAAATAAAAAAGTCAATACATGTATATAAAGAGATGTTGATGTATATGTAATTATAATTTTGTGTATTTATTATTTTTCCATGTGTTCTTTTTTTTTCTTTTTACCTGCTATTATAGGTACTATAAACCCACCTACAAAAGTGGGTCCGACAATGCTGTCTGTCTGTCTGGCCATATGTCTGTCTGTCTGTATAGTTACCTACAGTTTAAACGGCTGGACGGGTTTGCTTCAAACTTGGTACGTATAGTATTATTATGACGTCCTACAGAGAGGTTTTTGGAATTAGCATTCTAGGTCTTAAACTAACGGTACCTGCCATGCGATTTTTAATGAAAAATTAATTTTCCTCAAAAACGGCTCCTACGATTTTAGTAAAACTTTCTGAATGGTGTTTTTTGTGTAAGCTTTAAGTTCTGGTTGCAACAGATTTTTCAGGAAAATTCTTATAACGGTAGGTACCTCCCATAGGACCGGTTTTTTTAAATCATATTTTCTCGTAAGCCACTTGACGGATTTCGATGAAATTTTTAATGTAGGAGTCTTTTTATAGACGAAATAACATGAATTCTTAATTTTTTCAAGAATTTTTTTTTTTTGAGATTTATAAAAAAAGTTAAATTTTTTTTTCAAAAAACGGTTTGATGATTCGAATATGTTTTCGAAAAGTCATTCAAAAAAACTGTTTTCTGAAAAAAAAAACTGGTCCGACAATTTTGTTTTGACTGCCAACTCAAACTTATTTGTGTAACTGATCCCCATAAAAATGCATAGAAGAAAGCTGGACCATACTCATAATAAAATGCACATCAAGCTTTTGTAGGCAAAGTTAGAAACTCTTAAGAGTCAGCGGTCTGTGATTGTATGTCTGTGGCTCAACCCAATACAGACCGCCAACTCGTACTCCTCTTGCCTGAAACACCCTCGAAATATTTGTTCGTGTCTGTGAATACCTGTACATATATGGCTGTGCATTTTGTGATGGCAACCATCCCTGCGTATGCCATTTATTTTGTTGGTGTGTTTGCTGCTCCCATTTAAAAAGCAAGGGAGAGTGTCACACTCTCAAAATAAATGGCATAGTCAGCTGATTTTCAGCTTGTAGGCAAAAAGAGAGACCATACAGTGAGTTGGCGGTCTGTATCTTATTGGTCCGTACCCACACCAAATTAAAATTATTAAGGCTGTGTGTCAATTGCGTTAAAATGCTGGCTAAATTTGATCCCATCCCATGGCTAAATTTTGACAGGTTAAATTGGGATATTATTTAGCCTTCTGCCAGAGCAGGATCAAATTTTAGCCAGTGGGTTAAATTTTGACGTCTTTCCTTGCTAATGAAGGTGTGAGAGAGATGAAGATTAATATGAACCTTCTTTATTTATTTTCGCATACTTCACGATGTCTGCTTCTCGGTTTAATTGAATGAATTGTGATAGAACGTTGATATTTTAATAGAACTTAAAATTGTTATGAAATACTTCCTCAAATTATTGTTCATTTTGCAAACCGAATTGTTTGTTTATATTTTCAAGTTATTATTTTTCTCAAATCATTTTTGTCGAAGCTAGTGTTCACAGACTAGTAAATAAACTATCTGTAATGGGAAACATTTTACGGAGATTTGCGATTGTTGCTTCATAAAATAAAATTATTGCTGAAAAATCAATTAAAAACATGTACAAATATAACCTATATGAGTTAATTTTTATTTTGGTATTTTTTAAGCTGTATTTTGTAAAAAAAAAAAACTATTATAGGTACTTCATCAAGATACAATCATTTCTTTAGAAAAAAAATTCACTTTCAAGTAGGAAATAAATTCAAAAAGGAGATTAAAAATATCCCATTTAATCCAACTGACACAGCAAAAACCTAAAATTGTGTCCATTTCGACGCAAACATCAAAAATTATCCAGGGTATCAAAATAAGCCCCTAAATATGTTTAAAAAGCAAGGGAGAGCGTCACACTCTCAAAATAAATGGCACATCAGCTGATTTTCAGCTTGTAGGCAAAAAGAGAGAACATAAAGAGTGAGTTTCTTTATTCATTCCGTATATTCGGAATATATGGAACGCCCTTTTTGCGTTTCTTTACTCAATGGAATATTCCGGATAAACTATTTCCTTGTTTTTTTATTCAATCTTCAATATTTGGAACGCATTCTTTTCATTCCAAGCGAAGAGGTGTTTTAAATGGAATAGAGAAGTTTGCGAATACGTCAAACAGAAATGTCAAATCAATACTTTGAAGGAAAACAATTAAATTCTTCCTGTTGTTGTTGTTGTTTCCAGTTGTTGTTTTCCTTCAAAGTAGGATTTCACATTTGATTTTGGCTATAGGAGCGAGAGGGAAAGAAGTATATTGCCGTTTGCTTAAAATCTCTATATTCCCTAGTTTGACTGATGCAGTTCACTGTCAGCTATTGTTTATTCTTTTAATTCTAGTTCTGTTTCTTTATTTACTCTATTCTGGATATTCTGGATAGATATTTGATCTTTTCTGTCTTTTCTATTCCTTATCCGGAAAAAATAAAGAAACACGCTCAAAGTGAGTTGGCGGTCTGTATCTTATTGGTCCGTGATTGAAACACAGCCTAAATGCATGATACAACTAATAAAGATATGGCATTGCGCATGGTGCCAAAAAAATCGTCAAACTATTGTCAAAGTCCCGGGTGTTCTCATGACGTATGCGCATAGGGTAGAGCGAAACAAAAAAGTTAAACGGGAAGGCAAAAATGAGAAGGCAGGTGTTCTTAAGGTGTTCTTATGACAAGATGCGCAGAACAAATCAAAAATGAAAATTGGAATGCGTTATCTCTAGTAGTTGTATCATGGTCTAAATCACAGACCATACACAGACCGCCAACTCGTACTCCTCTTGCCTGAAACACCCTCGAAATATTTTTTTCAGTCTGTGAATACGTGTACATCTCTTTCTGTGCATTTTGTAATGGCAACTATACCTGCGTATGCCATTTATTTTTTAAGTGTGTTTGCTAAATGGGTTTTAAAGCAAGGGAGAGCGTCACACTCTCAAAATAAATGGCATATCAGCTGATTTTTAGCTTGGTGGCAAAAAGAGAGACCATATGGTGAGTTGGCGGTCTGTATCTTCTTGGTCCGTGGTCTAAATGTACCAAAAGAAAATCCCATGAGGCGATCGCATCCCAAGTTCAAAAGGAAATTTATTGAGAGTTCTATTTTCTAAACACACCCAAAGCAAAAAATGACTTGCCGAAGAAAGAAAAAAGAGAAAAACAAATTTGCCAAAACAGCTGTCAGTTTGGTTTGGTCGAAGTGGAGCTTGCTTGCAGATTGCAGTTTATTTCGTTTCGGTTTCTGTTCGAAATTAGTATAATTTAATTTAAATTGAAAACAATTTCTATCGATTGTCTTTGTTGAAAACCTAAAAAGCGGAATTCAGGCTCCCTTTCTGCCTATTCATGTTGTAAATTAGTTCGGAAAATATTACTTCATTCGTCCCAACAAAAGTTATTATGAAATAATTCTTTACGGAGTGCGTAATTTTTTTTTTTTGGGTTCGGTTAAATATTTGTGTGCGGCGTTTTCAGACTGGATACATTAAAAAATAAAAGGTAATTATTTAAAAAATAAATTTAATTGTTGATAAGATAAAACATCAACATTATTTTCACTTTCAACTAATTAGATGAACGGAGCCATCGTTGGTCGAATAATTGTTATGTTAGCTTAAAAAAGTATTTTATTCTAAAGTTTTGGCTTGTAAGCATATTCTAAAAATGTCCGCAAAATCCAATGAACTTTTATTGCATTTTTGTGTCGATGTTTATAATAATCATTTATTTACATAAAGCCAACAAAAGTACGAAACTAGATCTGATTTCAACCTAAAACATTGCGCAATCTTACTTTCTAAAAGTAATAGGTACATTTGCGGCGACAGCAAGTCTCAAGATTTTAGTTTTAGTTTATTTTAAAGATGTTTTTTATAGTAAGTAGCATCGCAGTTATTAGATAGCAAAAACCAAATAGTCAATGAATCAGCAAAAAAAAGAAGCTTCAAACAAAGGGAAGTTGTGGTGGTTGAGTCTGACTGTGCCATGACCACAAAAACATCAGTATTTCCTCGTCTCTTATCACAAATTAAATAAGCGCCAAGGGAGCTATACACACAGTCAAATTCGTAAGCAAGTAGTGCATCAGTTCAGATAAAAAGGGGCCGTGTGGATATGAAAACAAAAATACTGTGCACTCACAGTAGACAGCCTGCAAGCCGAAAGTCTACTATAGTTCTCCTTTTTGTTTGCCAATCGATGACTTTCACTTTTGTGTTGATATAGAATGCTCTGCTCAAAATTCGACATAAGGAAACCTAGTTAAAGTTTAATTTTATTTAAAAACAGAAAGTGTTTATGGACCTTGTCAGATAACCGCCGTTTTATAGACTTGAGATCGTCTATTTCTGAAGCTAATCTTTTTTTTCTTAGTTGCCCGGAGTGTTGAAGCCTCTCTTGATTTTTGTAAGATGCAGCTGGCAACAATACTTTAAAGGTCCCAGCCCATAGAATCCATTGCTTCAACTGACAGCTCGATTATAAATACACGTGTTCTTAAGGGGAGCGGTCCATATGCAACGCCCCAGAAAGAAGCCGAACTTTTATCTTTTAAAATTTGCCAACGGATTCAATGGGCTAAGGCCTTAAACTCTGCTGCAGCACATGACGCAACCAGGTTCAATCTCTCTGTTTGCAACACTATGTACCTCAACTGAGATCACAATTGCAAATTCCGGGATTCGGCTTTTTTCATTATCGTTGCCTTCGATAATGTTCTTGGTCTCCAAACCCGCCTTTTACATTGAATATTCCTTTCAATTTGCTGTTTTGTCATCTGAATTCCTCAGTGTACGGCTAATTGAGCGGAACTATCTCCGCTTGATGTCAACATCCACTTTTGTTTTTTTTTTCAGTCTAGCCAGAATTTCGTGTGGGAGATGGTTTATGACCAATAAATCCTTAGTTGACTAATAAAATCTTTTATGAGTTTGACACCGGAGAAATGATTCCGAATTTACTTATTCTTTCCAGAACTGCTCCACCATCGAGTGAGGAATAACTACTGTAATTTTTTAAACGTAGTGACCTACTATAAAGACTCCAGTCCCACAATTAACCTCCTGCTGTTGGTTATATCTGGTGTTCATTATTTTGGTCTTTGTGGCGTTACCCCATAAGCAAGTCGGGGAGTCAAGAGTCACATCAGTGCCGTTTAAACAGATATGTATATTGTCCGGCTGCAAGAACTACAGCAACGTCAACTCCTGCACAATGAAGGAACAAGAGCTTAATAAATCAAGCTTTGGTTAAACTGCTTTAATGGGGAGCATATTCATTTCAGTTTGCGGGTGGCAATGGTACAGTGGATGTAGTGCTTGGTTGCTCAACCCGAGAGCTTGGAGTTCAAACCCAGCCTGGGCAGCAATTTTTATTTATTTCCCAAGTTTCAACTGGATGCCACCCGTGGAATTAACATGAGATAATTATCACCTAAAATCTCAAACCACTGTACCACCTTTCTTTCCTATCTTTCTATTCCTTCTCTTTCCTCGCTCGCACATGTTAATTCATTATAAATGTATTAATAACCCTTTGAGTGCGAGCGCATTATAAAAAAAAAAAAAAAAAGTTGCAATAAATTTATAGTTTCCTAACTTTTGTTGTTGTATCTATGAGTTTGACCAACAGCGCACACCTATTTGTATTTTTAAAATTTGAAAACTACATGAATGTTGGTTTAATTTAAAATCGAATTCATGCGCTTCTGGATACATTTTAGAAAATTGTATGATTCAAACTTTCAAATCGTAATAGTCTAAGAGCCGGCAGCAAATTTTGGGAGTGGAGTGATAACCAAAATGTATACACATGTATGTGTAGATATACGCAACATAATGCCAAATTTAACCGTCTGGCAGATTGTTTTTTCAGCCGGGGGCGGGGGTGGGCGTTCGAAAATGGTCATTGTTTCGATTTTGGGGTCGAAGTGATAACCACCTAAATTTATATATAAACAATAGGATATGGTGCCCTGATGTCAAAAAAGTGTGTCCAAGACGTTTTACCTTCAGCCTTCCCCTCGCCAGACGGCCACCAAAATGCGCGAAAATCAACTTTTTGGGTCGAAATGATAACCACATGAGTGATACATTAAAAAATCAGAAAAATTCTCCTGATTATAAAAAAGTGTGTTTAAGACGTTTTTCTTTCAGTCTTCCCCGTGCCAGACGCATTTTAACACTTTTTTAAAGCATTTTTCAACCTAAATCCTTAATAACTTTTTTATTATTAACCATAACCAAAAGAATCACATACCAAAATATCAGAAAAATTACACTGATTGTATAAATGCATGTCCAAGACGTTTTTCTTTCAGCCTTTCCCTTGCCAGGCGCATTTTAACACTTTTTTAAAGAAATTTTCAATTTAAATCCTTAATAACTTTTTTATTATTAACCATAACCAAAAGAATCATATACCAAAATATCAGAAGAATTCCTGTGATTCTAAAAATGTGTGTCCAAGACGTTTTTCTTTCAGCCTTCCCCTTACCAGACGCATTTTAAAACTTTTTTAAAGCATTTTTCAACTTAAATCCTTAATAACTTTTTTCTTTTTAACCATAACCAAAAGAATCATATACCAAAATATCAGAAAAATTACACCAATGTATGTCCGACACACATTTTTATAATCAGGAGAATTTTTCTGATTTTTTGATGTATCACTCATGTGGTTATCATTTCGACCCAAAAAGTTGATTTTAGCGCATTTTGGCGGCCGTCTGGCGAGGGGAAGGCTGAAGGTAAAATGTCTTGGACACACTTTTTTGACATCGGGGCACCATCTCCTATTGTTTATATATAAATTTAGGTGGTTATCACTTCGACCCCAAAATCGAAACAATGACCATTTTCGAACGCCCACCCCCGCCCCCGGCTGAAAAAAAAATCTGCCAGACGGTTAAATTTGGCATTATGTTGCGTATATCTACACATACATGTTTATACATTTTGGTTATCACTCCACTCCCAAAAATTTGCTGCCGGCTCTTGGTCTATAATTATGAAACTTTAAATTCGATTAAGAGCATTTGATTGTAGTTTCTTCTGTATGTTCACATAAACACGCACTCTCAAAACAACACATTTCCTAATCTTACATTCCCTAGTCAATATAAACAGCGTTAGGTTGAACTCTATTGGACTTTTTGTTTAACGCTACGCTACTTAAGAATGTTTTTGTTTATCGGAATAAATTGGTTATCAGCTTGGAACAAAAAGAACTTATCTTTCATTGAACTTATATACATATCTAAACTGAAATCCAAGTTCTTTTGTTTGAATTTGATTCCATGAATAGCGTTTCAGAAAAAGGCATTTTCATATTAAAATTAAAGAACACCAAGAAATAGACGAATCTGGACAAGAGTTCCTTTAACCTTGAACTGCTAATAATGATTAGAAACGAATGCTTTTTTTAATTCTTATCTATCCCATGACAACTCTGCCTTTGTTCTTATAAAAATTATGTTCTTACCGCATATAAATTCATAATGTTTTTGCACCCGGAATTTAAAAGAAATTGAGTGCCAAATTTAGACCAAGACAAGTAGGTACTTAATCACTTTGCAATTTCGTCGATTTGAAAGTTTTTTTTTTTAATAGAATTTATGACCTATGCTATCAGGCATAATTAATTTATTTCAAAACAACAGAAACTGCCCTAGTTTTTGATGTCAGGCTTGTCTTACGACCATCTAAGAATGAAAGTTATTTTTTTGAAATCCCTCAACTCGCCCTGACGTCCTGAATTCTCATACAGGGTGGCGCACCAATTGTGCTACAATAAGAAATTCAAATAACTTTTTTTATTGGATAGAAAATTAAAAAACCTCCACGCTTACCAACGCATATGCGGCTCCTTATCAGAAAATTGTACATTGGGATCGCCTCAATTACTGTCTTAATGGACTGCTTCAATTCAATCAAATTCCTGGGCTATGTTTTGTACACCTCCTGCTTGACACAACCCCATACAAAAGTCTGTTGCAGTCAGGTCAGGTGACCTTGGGGCCAGCAAAAAGTGGAGTTCCATAACTGCCACAACTGGTCTGGCTATATGTGTAGTTGCTCCATCTTGTTGGAACCAAATGCTGTTGAATGAGATACGTCTTCGGCGCAGTTCTGGGTAAAAGAAACTACTTCAACATCTTTAAATAAGGGTTCTAATTGACAGTTACTGTTGTTTGTAGCACGATTCGTGCGCCACCCTGTATTTTTAAACCCTAGGATCGCCCTAAAGTAGATTAAGGTATTTGTCTGGTTATTTGAGATAACGAATCAGCTATTAAAGAAACGTTGTCTATCAAGCATTTCTTTTGGCGTATTGTATTTCATTGCGTTTTTTCTTTCCAAAGAAACTAAATGAAAATGCATTTATTAAACCAAAGAGAAGGAACAAAAACAAAATTAAAACTTGATGCTGTGGGTCCCGTACTTTTGTGATTGTCCAGGCAACCTAGTTCACCCTGGGTAAGGTTCAAAGAAAAAAAGCTTTAAAAAGATAACGAAAATAAAAGTATCCTGGAATAAACAATTACTACTGCTCCAATATTTACGAATACAATTTTTTTGTTTAGTTCATATGCTCCACATAATGTATGAAAAACTGCAAGAGCATGTCCGTCCACAAATGGTTGACAAGAAATATGACTCTCAAAGACTATCGTTTGGAAGTCAATGGTTTATTTTTTTCATTTGGGACAACTTGGGCATCTCCTCTATGCCATCTTCTCACTCTGTTGACGACGATAGCTTTTGCCCTGCTTTTTTTTTTATAAATATCAAGCTTGTAAGACACTCTTTAAAAGTCTCTAAATCATGGGTTTGTCTATCAGGATGTCTTCGCGATCATAAGATACAAATAAGGATCACTAATTAATTTAAACAACATTTTCTTTCAGGATTCCTGTTCAACTAATTTAAGATGCTCTACTGTCCGCCCAACGTCACACTGAGCCAAGTGTGGGAGAACCATGGCATATCTCATTGCTTTATGGACACAGTTGGCTCATCTGTTATAGCTGGTTTTATCCTACTTTTCGGCACCATACAGTTGATTATGTATAAGAAATATGCCACCAGAATAACAGATCAAAGTCAGATATCAAGATCACGCCTCTACGGATTCCAAATATTTTTGTTGGGATTTTTCCCAATGCTTTTTGTGATTCGATTTCTTCTGATGTATTATGTCTATGATAAGGGCGATATTTATGGATACATGGTGAGTACTGAAAAGATATACAAAAATATTCGTCAATGAAAAGTTAATGTATTTTTTTTTTTTGTTATTTTAGATCCTTACAATTGTCCTAACCTGTATTGCTTATCCTTTCTCAATTTGTTTGGTTATGAAAGAGCGATTTTATCAGCTGCCTTCGGTGCCAACTCGTGGGCATGGTTTAGTTTTGCTTTTGTTTTGGACTCTTGGGTTCATCAATGAGAATTTAGCATTTGTAAACTTGCGACAAGAAGATTGGTGGTTTAGTCTGAAGAGGTAATATGTATAATTTTTTTTTGTATTTATAAAATTGTATACAAATTTCTCACTTTTTTAGTTCAAAAGACAAAATCGAGATGGGATTGTTCGTGTGTCGTTACGTATTTTCTTTGTTAATATTCGTCCTTGGCCTCAAGGCCCCCGGGCTTTCGTGGCCTTATCATCGTGATGGAAACGATCGTGAAGAGCTCATTAATCCAGATGTAAGCCGCTCAGCTTTCCACAACGCGTGGAAGAAGCTTCGGAAACTATTTCCTTATCTCTGGCCCAAAAAAGATATGTGGCTACAAATTGCTGTAATAGTGTGCATCATACTGCTCTTTGCTGGACGTGTGATTCGATTGTTCCTGCCAATATATCGCAAAAAACTGGGTAAGCCTATGATGAAAACTTCAAAAAGCGCTTAATACCTAACAAAATGTATATTTAATTGTAGTTGACAGCTTAACAGAAGAACCAGTCTCATTCCGATGGGACTTCGTTCTAATTTTCGTGGCACTGTCATTTTTACAAGGTGGTGGAACTGGCACCATGGGTCTTTTGAATAATCTTCGATCCTTTTTGTGGATTCGAGTCCAGCAATATACAACCCGAGAAATCGAAGTGGATCTATTTAGACATTTACATAATTTATCCCTGCGCTGGCACTTGCAAAGGAAAACCGGAGAAGTACTTCGTGTGATGGATCGTGGAACTGACTCAATCAACAATCTACTAAACTATATAATATTTTCGATTGCTCCAACGATAATTGATATTATTGTTGCTGTGGTTTTCTTTGTGTATGCATTCAATTGGTATTTTGGTCTTATTGTATTCCTCACAATGTTTCTTTATATAAGTAAGTTTTTGAATGACTTGAATGGACTTTTCCAACGCTTAAACTTTTTTTTTTTAGTGAGCACAATAGTTATAACAGAGTGGCGAACCAAATTCCAGAGGCAAATGAATCAAGCTGACAATGAACAACGTGCTCGTAGTGTTGATTCTTTGTTGAATTTCGAAACTGTAAAGTATTATGGAGCAGAGCAGTATGAGGTTGACGCATATAGAGAAGCTATCCTGAAATATCAGGTAAGCTTCGACAATATTGTATTTTCCTACATTTAATCTTTGGTGAATTAATTTCAAAACTTTCATTATAAAGTAACATTTCTGGTGCAAATGTTTGAACATCTTTATTATATTTAGTTGAGGATAAGTTAATTTTGTTATGCAAAGCTGACCAATAATCTATCATAACTTCAAATAGACTGACACATATTCGCTTATAACTATAGACAATGGCGTCTTTAACTTTGATTCAACAAACTCAACGTGGATTGTAAGAGGCAGTCAAGTTGTAGGATTTATATCTTATTATACTTACAAAAGCGACTTACACGTGAGTGTTTTAAACACTAGAGCTGGTATAGAACGGGATCCTTCATAGGATCCTCAATATGGCACATTACTAAGAGTGTCAAAAAATGTATAGCTGGACCTAGATAGGTCTACACTTACTTACTTACCTATGATGGCTCCACTAGAATGTTGTTCTCCTAGGCCTTGCTTAGTATGCCCCTCCAGCCGTTTCGATCTCTAGCCTGCCGTCTCCAATTTTGAACTCCAAGTTGTCGGAGGTCTCCATCTACCTGGTTGCTCCACCGGAGATGAGGTCTACCTTGGCTTCTGACTCCATCTGGTTTTAGCGTTGAAGACTGAACGAACTGGAGAGTGGGCGGTAAAAAATTATTTTCAATTCCTCAAAGTGATCCAAAAGACTCCTTCGGATCATACCCCTTCCATGAATTGGGTTATATATAGATATAACTTCGAAGTCTGTAGTTAACGTAATTTTGGATATTTTAAAGTGAAACTTTTATTACATCGTCTTAAACTTTTTCGTCTGTGTGTTGCATGTCGCGTGACGGTCGGCCGCGGAGTAGGGATAAAGTGAAAGGCGCTCGTTAGTTTCACTTTTACGGTGGTTTCATAAAACCACACATGTTTTTTTAATATCGTAGGTTTACGGAAGTTCTTGATGTGACTAAAAGAGCTTTCTTTAAGAAAATCATATACTAACTTAAAGTTAGACTTGAAATGGAGTACCTTTTTACGTTAGGTATTTGCATAGTAAGATGGAACTTTGACTGCATCTGTGTCTCCTTTTAAGGAGCTTCTTCAAGTGAACACAACTCCATTCTTATTTGTTACTAGCCTTATCCAGCGTACGTTGTTACGCCCTTTCTCGATTTTTCTTCTTATTATTTCATTTACTCCTATTATGTTTTACAAAAATTGAAAAATTCCTTTTTTTTTCTTATAAAAACGTAAAATTCTACGCGATGTTAAAATGCCAGCGCCATCTATCGGCAGGGGGTCGGACCACTCTATAAACCTTTCTTAAGAATTTTAGAATATATTGCCTTAAGCACTCAAGGGGGTTGTGTGCATAGTTTTCGAGACTATAGCGTAAACACACACACATTTTGAATTTTATATTATATAGATAGTGTAGGTTTTAAGCATCCAGTCAACACGTTCATTTGACACAACTTGATTTTTTCAATTTAGACTCCCAATTTTACTTCTTAAAACAAGTCTTTACTTTACAAAAATAAAGCCTTTTAGCTAGCTTCGCGTTTATATTTCAAGCCTAGAAATTATTCGACAAAAAAGGAAGCCAGCTTCGCGTTTATATTTTGTATCCCTGAATCCAAAATAGAGAAATCTTATTGAAACCTTACTCCGGTTGGCTGAACAAAATTTTACATTATATAACAAATTTGTATACCTAGATCTCTTTCGAAGAGGTTTCCATATTAAAATAATTCGCATACGAATTTTTCAAGAGTTCTCGCATAAAGATTGGAATCGTGGGTTGACGTTAACAATATCCTCATTGAATTTCAAGCTGGTTTTAAGAAAAACTATTCAACCAGCGATCACATTTTTACAATTACTTCGATTGGCAGAGCCTTTCAAGCTAGGAACAAAAAGGTTTACGCATTTTTTGTTGATTTCAAATCAGCGTTTGACTTGGTGAATCGGAATGCTCTTTTCTATAAGCTCTCGCAGATAGGTATTTCAACAAAATTTATCCACGTTATAAAAGAAATCTATTTCGATTCACAAGTAGCTGTTTATTCAAAATATTTCAAAACAAACAATGCTGTCAAACAAGGATGTCTCCTCAGTGCTCTTCTGTTTTAATGACCTTCCCGGTGGAATTCGGATTTCCGGAATGTCAGTCAATGTACTGCTGTATGCCGATGACTTGGTTTTACTTTCAGAGTCAGCTGATGTGTTACAACTGATGATAAATCGTTTATCAGAATATTGCTGCAAATGGAATCTTCTCCTTATCAACACTGATAAATCTAAGATTATGGTTTTTTTTCGAAATCTTCTAGGAGCCAGAACCGTTATAATAAGTACTTCAATGGTAACCTACTTGAAGTGGTTAACGAATACAAATATTTAGGAGTGAAACTTAATACGAAGATGGACTTTAACAAACATTTAGCTGAGAAAACCAATGCATGTCAGAGTATGCTAAATCTTTCCTGGAGAAATGCTTTTTCAAACAAACGAATCCCACTCTCAGCGAAATACAAAATAGTTGACGCTGTTGTGAAGACTACGCTTTGTTATGCGGCTCAGGTGTGGGGTATGGAAGAGTACGAAGCGATTGAAAAATTCCACAGAAATTTCCTAAAAAAACTTTTTAACCTGCCCCTGAAAACTCCAAGTTATGCGTTATACATAGAAACAGGACTTCCTAAACTAAACTGTTTACCAGTATATTGAAGACTCAAGCAGATTATATTGTAAACGTTTTGAATCAATCAGTTGAGCGCCTGTCCAAAAAAATGCTTCAATACGAAATAAGAAATGAGGATTGGTGGATGAGGAAATGGAAAAATATGGCCATCAATTTTAATTTGAAGGAGCAGCTCTATCGCATAATTGGAAAACACGAAAATTTTGTACGGGATGGTTCTTAAGCGAACGCTCGCAATTCAATACATTCCTGTACTCTCAACTCAATATGAGCTTAAATCAAGCTAATTACTTTCAAGACACACTGAGTTACAACGAAATCTCCTTAATTTTCAAAGCAAGATGTGAACTCTTAGGACTCAACGCAGCACCTTACAATGGAAGTTTCAACCAATTTTGTTCTTTATGCAATCTTAAATCCAAAGAAGACTGCTTTCATTTCATCAGTATATGTTCCATTTTTGCATCCCAACTTACATATATCATATTGCGGAAAAAGAACTTTAACAATGCAAGAAACAATAAAGCTCTTGAACGAAACTGACTGGAAAACCCTTGCATCATTCTTGAAAGATATCTCCAAGTATAGGATGTTGCTAATATTTGATTTTGAATAGTACATAATACTTATTTATTATTTTGTAATAAAAATAATCTTTTATATTCATTTATTCCAAATTGCTAACCGAGCTGACGGCAATGCCATAGCTTTTAATTCATTCAATTGTTAACAAATGTATCAAAACAACGAATTAATAAATGAATATTTACTTACTTACTTATTAAAATAATTAAATGAGGTTTGAAGAAATAAGAAATAATCATTCTTAATTATTCATTTCAGAAAGAAGAATTCCGCTCACTGGTCACTTTGAACATCTTGAATACATCACAAAACATAATTCTATGTTTGGGTCTACTTACTGGTTCCCTACTCTGCGTGTATCTAGTGGCAAATCATAAAATTCTAACAGTTGGTGACTATGTTCTCTTCTTCACGTACCTCATGGATCTCTATATGCCATTGAATTGGTTTGGAACTTACTATCGTGCTATTCAGAAGAACTTTGTCGATATGGAAAACATGTTTGATTTGCTTAAAGAAGAAGAAGAAGTTATCGATGCTCCAGGAGCATCAAGTCTCTTATGTGCAGGTGGTAAAATTGAATTCTCCAATGTAACATTTGGTTATAGTCCAGAGAAGATGATCCTACGTGATATAAGCTTCACCGTTAACTCGGGCAAGACTGTTGCAATTGTCGGTTCATCAGGTGCTGGAAAGAGTACTATTGTTCGGCTTCTATTCCGGTTCTATGATGTCATGCAAGGAGCCATTCTTGTAGATGGTCAAAATATTAAGCTTGTACAACAAAACACTCTTCGTAAATGTATTGGAGTTGTTCCCCAAGATACTGTTCTTTTCAACAATACAATATTCTACAACATCGAATATGGCAACGTTGGCTCGTCGGCAGATGAAGTTTTCGAAGCCGCCCGCAGTGCTGACATTCATGAACGCATTCTATCTTTCCCAGATCGATATGATACCAAAGTGGGAGAGCGGGGATTACGATTGAGTGGTGGTGAAAAACAAAGAGTAGCAATTGCAAGGACGCTCCTTAAGGCGCCTGTTATTGTGCTTCTTGATGAAGCTACAAGTGCCCTAGACACACACACTGAACGCAACATTCAATCGGCGCTAGCAAGAGTTTGCGCAAACAGAACAACCATAATTATTGCCCATCGGCTATCAACTGTTATACACGCTGATGAAATACTTGTGCTCCAAGATGGTGGCATCGTTGAGCGAGGTCGTCACGATGATTTGGTTCACAGAAATGGTGTCTATGCTGGAATGTGGAATCAACAACTACAAAACTTAGACGCTGCGACAACTAGTAGCGATAGTGAGACTGACAAAGCAGATGGTGCTACCAAAAGTACCATTGGAGGATCTATAGTTAGGACAATGCATGGTCATGGTCATCATTAAAAATAAACGACCGTCTTCAGATGTAATAAACGAAACCTATGTTAGATAATAATGTAAAATGTAATTCAAAAAAATAATTATAAGTGTAAGGAAGCAATGGCAGCTAGCTTTGAAAGGTGATTGTATGAAACGATGTTTCTTTAAACAAAAATCAAATATATTGTTTGATTCTGGGTGATTTGCATTGTTGTGTGTGAAAAGCTGAATCTGAGTTTATAATAAAAAAATATTTTTAATATTAAAATATTGAATTTTTGCTTTGGTTTCTGATGCACTTTTGTGTGTGTAGTGACATAGTGTTCAGGTATTTGATCACAAATAAACGAAAATCACACCGAAAGAAAAAGGGAAGTTTGACTTGAGCTGTAAAGAAGCTTGGTTACAAAGCCAACTTTAAATCAAGAATATTCTCTAACAAACAAGGAAGACCTCTTATGCTCATATTGGAAGAACAAAATTTTTAAATAAAGTGTGCAAAAACGTTTGTTCATTTGTAAAAAGACAAGGAATTCCATCTTGTTTAGAATCTTACTCCACTGACGCGGGTGATATTTTCCCCATAGTTCTGAAGAATTATACTTTCACTCCGATAAAAGAGAAAATAAGTTCGATGTTTCCAAGGAAGAATTCGAAAGAATTTGGCACCAGGCTGTCTTATCGAACATGCAGGCATTTGGTATTGACGAACCTCTTCTTTCGGCTTTTTCATTTTCCCTTTATTCCATTATCAGACTACCCTTGATCCCAATTTGCGACGGACTGTTAAGTAAAGGCTGAACTATAATGGACGGAAACAAACGGAAGCTGGTGTTTAAACCGAACGAAACGTTGCCGTCCAACCTGTGTAATGAACACACAATCCATAATGGACGGATGTCCGCGGAGGCAAAACATGTATTTTCCTCTGAGCAATAAGATGACTGTAACCTCACACACAAAGTAAACATACCTCTCCCTCTCACTCTCATATCCATTCACAGCCACATATCAAATTTTCGTCTGTAAAATGCGATAGCGAGTGCAGTATGCTTTCGTAAACTAAACTGATCAAAATTTGACGAAACGGAGCAATCCGCAATTTCGGGCGTGAGATACGAATTGCTTGTTCTCGCACAACTAAGGACGGGCCCTTCCATGCCGTTCCGACTATTATAGTTCAGCCTTAAGACTTTTTCTTGAATCTATACATCATACAAAAATTCAATTATAGATTCAACATTAACGGTTGGCGTATATTGTTGCAGACTTATAGGCGCCAACTGTCTTTATTTATCATCTCAAAATTATGCGAGTGACGTCATTTCTTGCGCTGCTTACATAACTTTGTGACCCATGCAACTTTTCATTTCACTCCTCTCTTTAAGCTCCTAGTGCAGTATTTAATACATGTTTATGGTAATCGATCTTCTTTTTCGTCCTTTACCTTTTCAATAAAAAAGAGACTTGAACATTTTAAGATAGCCTGACTCACTGCTGACAAGTGAGCAAATTTTGTCAAAAAATACAATTTCGGCCAAATAATTTGGAAAAATGTTTGAAAGCTGTCAGTGGTGTAATCGGGACACTATCAGAAAAATTCGCCAGTGTAAATTGGACATGATTTTGATTGTCGGCAGATTATCGTTGCTTTCACTAAATTATCCATCAACAACTTCAGCAACATATGGCCCATTTACAAAACCGGCAACTACAACGTTTGCTCACAAACAAATCAGTCAGTCGTGTAAACGGAAAACCATCACTATGTCTAAAACACCATTTCGAATATTAAATGAATCATATTTTGTTTTTGCAGAGTTAACTCGGATACATTGCGATTGTCCATTAAATTGTCACTATATTATATTTAAGAAACAAAAACATATAATAACTTATTTTTTCGAATCTCTGTTTTATTTATAAAATAGTTAAAACTTTGCTTAATCTTAACTTAAGTGCTAACTTTATTTTAGATTATTGATAAACGTTTTGATTGAATAATTCAATTGATAAAACAACAAAATAGGAAGCATACAAAACACATTCCCCATAGAGTAAACTTAACATGACTAATGTTAAGGAATTGAATGTGTAAAAAAAGAAAACAGGAAATAATTTTGATAATAATAAACAAAAATAAAGAAAACTTGAAAAATGGACATTTATATAAAAAATTATATTGAAACAGATTGCTGCAAGTTATCACAGGGACTACATTTGATGCTAAAATTAACTCATAAATTAAATCATCAATTGCAAATGTCGTCAAAAGCTATCCCAAAGCTATATAAGAACTCGCCAGATAGAGAAGTCTTGAGTGTCGTTTTTTTTTTACCAAAAGAGAACAATGCATATTAAAATACAACTAACTTTTTACCTTAACCCTAAATGCAGTACATGTACATAACTTTGTTTTTCTTAATTATTAATTTAAATCTAAGTTATATAGGTAACTTATTGGATAGGTATCTAGGAAGAATATTGTTAAACAAGATTTTAAAACATTTTTGCAGTTCCATTTTAGGTCATGAGATTTTTTGTTAGCCGCCGTGGCGAGCCTTAGTCCTTACTTTTTGCTACTTAGAGTGTCAAGCTTTCTGGGTTTTGTGAATCAACATCTTCTATTTGATTGCGTCTAGGAGCATGGGTGCGCAAATAGTGATTATTGCGTCCAGCATTTGTGTAAAATGAATGCGGGCAGTAATCACACTTGAAGGGCTTAATTTTTTTATGCACCATTATATGAATTTTGAGATTATACTTCTTATTGAAACCATGTCCACAAATGGGACAGACAAATGGTTTTTCGTTGGTGTGGCACCTCATGTGTTCCTTTAGAACCCAATTGTTGGTAAACTCTGCAATGATAAAAAAAAAAGATTTAAGAAACTTTTAAAGAACTCGGCTCCATTTAATGAAAAAAAAAAAAACATACCTCTTTTACAAATATGACAGTGGGGAACGTCCTCCGAATAGTATTCAGCTTGATTATTTGGATCATGGTTGTGTTTTTTATTAAGCCTATTGCGATGCATTGCTCCACTCATCTGTTGACGGTAATCGTCGGTATGAGTCAAAAGATGTTTGTTCAATCCTGTGCTAGTTCTAAATTTTCGCATGCACTGGTCACATTGGAAATTCTTCGATTTATTATGCTTTAGTAAAAGATGGGCGGAGAGGTCACCATCACTATTGAAACCCTTGCCGCAAAGAGAACAAATAAATGGTTGATCACTGGTGTGGACCTTCATGTGTTCCATGAGATGTGAAATGGTTTTAAATACTAATAAGCATGGAAAAGATTGCAAAATGTGGAAATGAATGTGCACAAAAAATGAAGAGTTAAACAAAATTTAAATAACCATGCATTTTAAAATGTTAATATTTACAACTGTACTTATGAAAAAATTGGTCTTGATTAGACATCGAACTAGAATTTTAACATGATTTAAGCCATTTGATGTAAGAGCCAAGCTCAACATCGTCAATCAATGGAAATTGAAATTTGAAATGTAATTTGATCTTTAACACAAATGCCGTCAGTGCTAAGGCCGTGGATGTTTTGAGAGACCTCTTCATCTTATCAGGTAACCAAACAGACATCTCCAGTTTCATTATTGCGGATTCAAGGGGCTATTCATAGCCTTAGCATGAATTAACGCATTTTTGGAAAGTTGGATAGAAGATACTGATGGAACATGTAAATGTTGAGCAGGGTTGTGAATATGAAAACGTATATGAAACAAATAGTGGATTAGTCTTAGGAACACCAGTCTTGGACGTATATTGTCAACAGACTGAAAACCGTCTAAAACAACGCGAATGGAACGGTCCGAAAATTGATCAGTGTTTCCATGGCATTGGAAATAGGGGATATAAGTGCGATCGGAACATAATTAAAGTAAGAAGAAGAATTAATTGAAGAAGATTCTCCTTTTTTTGGGGACTGGCTGGACAAATTCTGTTTTCTATCCAATCGGAAACTCACCTGTCCACATGATAAAGTTAAGGCAGCGTGAAAAAAACCTCCCCACAACAATGGCAGGGATACAATTCCAGCCCACGGATTCATGGATGCGCATTAGAAGTTACCGATTTTGTTTTATACCAACCAACTTGAAATGCAAACTGAATATAGCGAGCTGATTAAAGAAGACTTGTTGGTTGAAACCCTAGTCTACCGCGAATATAGAGCGACCTCCTTAAAATTCTGCGCCGAGTATAACCATTATACCAACTATTTTAATTGTTTTTTTTTTTTTTTTTTTTTTTTTGCTATGCATTACCTGTGGGACAAAGGGAACACTGGTGCGCCACGTCAGCTGTATTTTCTGCTGCGATTTCTTCGTTTATACTGCATTGCGGCACATCATTCGGAAGTGGTTCTATGTTGTTTTCGTTTTGTAAACTGGTTTCAACAGGCAGAACCGTAGGAAGCTCTTCGCTTATGTGTGATTGTAAATGCACGTTCAGGTTTAAGCTACTTGAAAACGTTCTTGGACACTCCTTGCATTTAAAGGGCTTACTTTTTCTGTGACACATCGCAATGTGTGTCATAAGGTGTGCATGTCGTTTGAAGGTCTTTCCACAGACCAAGCATATGAATGGTCTTTCATCGCTGTGGGATCGCATGTGTTCATTAAGCCGCGAGAGGTGCGCAAAATCTGAAAGAGAAAACATTTAAATATTCTGTTCACAATTTTATATATCAATGACCTTTGTCGCATGTGGGACACTGGAGACGGCTAGGTGAATTCGACTGTACTGTTTCGGTGTGATTAGGCATTGTCTCAAAAGAACGATGTCCGAATGATTCTGATGCCTCAGAATGTTCTTTCTTATCAGAAGGTTCTATCTTAACTCTAACGAGCGTTGCTTCAGGTAGATTATGCAACTCTTGCATATGTTTTGTTAAATTGTTTGGGTGCACTGAAACAAAGCACAAGGAGCACCTTATTTTTTCCTCATTTCCACCAAATGCAATGTTGTTTTCTTTTGGATTTTGAAGCGTATCGCTTTCGTTTCCTGTTTCGTTTTCATTTCTCTTGTTCTCTCTAATAGTGGTTTTAATTGCATTTCCGACATTAATTGGCTTGGCATGATAAGGTGGATCTTTGTAATAACTCTTTTTAACAACAACCCGTCGTTTAGAACTTGATTTTTTGCGGCTGCCTTTTATTGTGTGCGTAGTCTCATGTACTCTGCGATTATACCTGCTAGAAAAAACGCGAGGACATTCATTACACTTGTGAGGTAATATTTTTTGATGAACTATCATAAAGTGAGACTTGAGATGCCCACTCTGCTTGAAACCTTTGCCACAGGCTGTACAAATGAATGGCCTTTCTTCGCTATGAGTTCGCATATGTTCAGCTAAGCGCGAAACACTAGAAAAATCTGAAAAAGACACAAGTTTTTTTAGTGAAATATTAAAATACCAAAATGATGTTTATCAAAATTAAGAACTGAATCATTTGGAAGCAATTCAAGTAGAGGTTAGGAGTTCCATGAATACGGTCTGCATGAAAGTACGAACTGTAGGCTTTAACAAGCGAATTTTCGAATAAATACAGATGTGGAAGGAGAGGACATTTTTTTCTTTATGTGTATATGTCTTGAGAAATGTGGTCTCAAGAACTGCTATAACTGGCGTAGTATCACTATTTTTTCGAGGTTAATGGCAACTACTACTATTTGTTAGAAGATGAAGTCCAGAATCGTGTCTTCGCTCAAGATTACTAAATGATTTTTCGTAATGGTTGAAAGGGAAACTATGCTTGGAGGATTTGTGCTGCGAATTTAAAGAGGTGCAAAGAACTTTTTGCCGGGCTATGCTCCAGGAGTAGTTGAAGTTTAGCTTCCGAAAACGAAAAGAGAGAGAAAACGAAATTGTGCGCCTCATAATATAGATTCTATTTTAAGTAATGTAAGTCTATAAATATTTAAACTGCCGCGCCGCAGCTATTCATGGAAACCGCCTGTCGGAAAGTAAATTTTGGAACATATAACCAACTGTGCATTATTTCAAACATTCCTTACATCGACAGAGATGGAGGGAAATAGTTTGCCACTTAAATTCTGATCCGTGACTTATTGGTCAGTGTGTCGCTCTAACCCGCTAAAGATCTCTAAGAGTTATTTTTAAAATTGTTCACGAAGAACTGTATTTATGGTCTCTCTTTCACTCTTGCAGAATCACATCACACACAGGAATTGTTAAGATAGCAAGTCGGCCGGCTATTTTCACAAAGAGACATTTTATCCTTACCTTTTTTGCATTGCAAACAGTGCTTCGAATTAATTGTTTGTTGCTCGTCCTTATTTAAAAGTGTTTCGAACAGTGGATGTTGTGGGTTCTCTACAGGCTCTGACTTAAATTGAGATGAGCTTAGACAAATTTTCATGTGGTCAGTTAAGTCTTTCGAAAAAACTGAAACCGAGCACAATGCACAAGTAATTTGTAAATCATTTCTCCCAGCAAGTAGCTCTTGCTGAACTTGTTCTTGCGAAGCGCTGATAGTTGCAGTAATCTCATTTGTGTTCCTGTCTTCGCTTTCATCTTCCTTTACACTGGCGTCATCGTATAGCTGCTCAGTTTGGTAAGTTTGTTTAAGATTATTCAATCTTTTTTTCAGATCAAGCTTAGATTTAGCTTTAGCTTTACACATTCCTTTGTGTGATCTCATATGCTTGTTGAGAATGTAGAATGTAAGGAACACCCGATCACACTCATTACACTTGTAGTCCTTTGTTTTTGTATGTTTCATCTGGGTGTGATTCTTAAGATGAGATTCCATTTTAAACGTCTTGTAACAGATTGAACAAGTAATTGGGCTCGTTCCTGTGTTGTGAGTTTGGACGTGTTCATTGAATTCCGAACGGAAAAGAAAAGCTGGAAGAAAAAATTAAAAAATTGATTTTTTTTTCAATGAAAAACATAATTATTATTTGTCACTCACTTTTCTCGCAATGAGTACACTCAAAGTAATTATTAGGTTCGTTGGTTGTATTTTCATCTTGATTTGACATCGATCCAAAAAGTGGGTGGAGCTCGAGCTTTTCAAAATCTTGAATAACTTGTTCTTGAATTTTGTCTTGTGGATTTGTGCCTATATTTTGGGTTGTTCCGATAGTACCGCGTTCATTTCCTTGTTCTGGAATACTACGTTTTTTTTTACTAACTTTTTCTTTCTTGCGTTTTAAGTTGGTATGTGTTTTCATATGTGCTCTCATATTGAATCCACTGGCAAAACCACGTAAGCAATAACTGCACTGGAAGGGCATTATTTTTTTATGATATATCAATATGTGATTTTTGAGATGGCCTCTTTGTGTGAAGGTCTTTTCACACGATGGACAGCTAAAAGGTCTTTCCCCAGTGTGAGTTCGCATGTGTGTTTCAAGCTGCGAAGCGAATAGAAATTCTGTAAAAAAAAAAAACGTTTTTGGTTACACGGAAAACACAAATATTTTTAAGGGCAGTTACGCTTTAAATCTTAAAACAACAATAAATAACCGCTGTGAAGATCCAACCCAAAATGAATCTGTACACGTCATGCACCGACCCAAAAGCCGGTCCTATCAAGAGATGGCAGAGTAACCTTGATATCACAGTTAAAACTCTCTAACTTGTCCAGACACTGCTGAGAATGTAATGGACGATTTAACGGCTTTGATAGCAGCTTTACTATCTGTGAGTAAAGTGGTGTAGAGTTGGTATTTGATCGACAGCAGTCCCTTGGAAAACGCTTACAAAGCTGAGAAATATAACAAAAGACACTCTAAGTGCTTCAGAGAAGTCGGCACCGTTCCATAATTTCATCTTTGATTCTGTGTTTTTGGCTGTGTCGAAATTATTCTACGTCTGCCATTATATTTATACATTTTTCAGATGGCTCTAGGAAAAGCTACCCCAGTGGTCGTAGGCTGGAAGAAGTAGCACTCCCTCCAGATATAGAGAATGGGTAATCCTTACGCACCAGGGGGGTTAGATAATTCAAAGGGCTGATGTTGTCTGTCGAACTCTTGGCTATAGTGTTTAATTAATTAAGCGTCTTAACAAGAATAAATAAAAGTAACCATACTATTGCGGATCCTTCTATGGCTCTGGCTATAGTCAACTGAACAGCCGATTTGGGGGTGCTGTAAATTGCGTGTAATAGTGAACATCGAGAGGTCACCAATATTTTTCATCATCAACTAGATCAAGATATTCTGAGGATTCAACAAAACGATAGAACTTTTAATACTTCCGCATTACATCAGCATTTTGAAAGTATGTAAAACCAAATGGAAAGGAAGAGCTGAACATACTACAGAAGGGGGCCTTATGAGAAGGCTGTACACTGGCGAAGTAAAGGTAGACACATGTCTAAGATTTAATAGTATGGGGCATCATGTGGATAAAGGAAGATAACAAAAGTATTAACTAAAGGGGGTGTGCTTATGAAGGCTCTTTTTTGAAGTAAGCAATGTCGATGTACAACACTGTTGCAGGTGGCACTGGTGCAGTGATGTTGTGCTTGGTTGACTTAACTGGATGACACCCGTGGGTTTTTGGTCAGATAAATACGAGTATCACCTTATTCTCAACTGTACCAACAAAAATTTCTTTCATCGTTATTATGCCTCAAAAAACGTAACCTTCGAAAATATATAAGTGGCTATCGGTTTTTCCGCCCACTACTTCGATTGCTTGAGTCTTATTGAGCACGTATTATATAATAAAATCGGGTGTTAGAGTTGCAAAAAAAGATCAGTGGGACAGGAATGCAGTGCCTCTTCACATATAACGGTTTTTTTTTTACCGGCATCACAAAAATAAGGAAATATATGTTAATAAACAAAAGTTTCATAGCTCACCTTTTTTACATAGGCTACACTGAGGTTTTGGAACAGTACTAACGCTTGGCTTTTCTTCCTCCTTCGCTATCGATTTGATTTGTGAATTTGATTGATCTGATGTCTCAATGTTTATTTCAGCACATTTGGTCTCTTGCAATTTATCCTTTTTATTGCAATGTTCTTGTGAATAATTCAAGATTTTATTCGATTCTTCAAATTTTGCATTGTGATTCCGTTCATCTGCCTGATCAATAGTTCTGCCTAATGGTTTCTCGCGGCTATGATTCATTTTCTTTTTTTTCTGGCTATATTTTTTGGAAGTTGAAGTATGTTTTTCCTTGATGTGAGATCTAAGCCTCCAATGATCTTTAAAAGCTTTGCCACAATTTGAACAGACGTGTGGTCTTTCGTCGTTGTGACATCTCATGTGCTTTTTGAGATACGAAGCGAACAAAAACACTGAAAAACAAAATTTATAAATAATTAGAAACTTTTTTTTTTAGTTATCTATTATAGCTAATATACCTTTGCCGCATTGAGGACATTTAAGCTGATTGATTGGATCTGTACTTAAAGTTTCTGTCTGATTAGGTTGATTAGTAGGATCAAAAACTGCACTTGTTGATATGGGTGTACTATGATACTGTTGCATGTGTTCTGTTAGCTTTACCGATTGAATTGAACTCGAACATATTGAACAGGTTGAGTATTCATTTTTTATACCAACATCATATTTTCTTTTATCAACAGTGTCAGCATCATTGGGTTTTGGAATAGCAAGGCGACGCTTAGCCTTGGTTTTCTTAACGGTCGCGGCCTTTTTATTGTGTGAATTCCGATGCACTCTATAATTATATTCGTTTACGAAATCTTGAGGGCACTTATCACATTTGTAAGGCTTGTATTTTGCATGAGTTATCGCATTGTGATGTTTCAAGCTCACTTTATATTTGAAATTCTTGTCACAAATTGAACAACAGAAGGGTCTTTCGCTGCTGTGACTTTGCAAGTGTTTTTTCAGGTAAGAAAGATATACGAATACTGAAAAGGAAAACAAAATGTTTAATAAATTATTTACTTATGTTTTATGAATGTTTGTTACTCACTCTTTTTGCATACAGGACATTCCAGTTTCTTTTTTGATTTCAGCTCAACACGTGTGTTTTCCGTCTGGTTCAACATTGAATCAAAAAGTGGATGAGGAAGTTCTTCTGGATCGGGGAGATCCGGACTAACCTCGACAGACTCTGATTCGGCTGGAATATTACTTTCTTGGTGCAGCCCAGCTTCATCTTGTTCTTGGACATTTATTGATGAAGTCTCCAGATTTTCACTAGATTCTTCAATTTGCTCTTTGTCTTTTTGCTGTTCTTTGTAGTCATTTACAATTGAGTCTTTGTTGTTTTCAAGTTTGACCTTCGTTTCAGCTAAACTTTTGTTATCTTTAACTTTCTTTTTTTTATTTTGTCGGCCAGTGAAGCCTTCAATGCAACTATTTGTCCAAATGCGTGTTGATAAATGTTTATTAAGATTTGACTTACATGAAAATGCACGTTGGCAATCATTGCACTTGAATGGTTTTAATTTTTTATGGCTGATTATAATGTGACTATTGAGGTTTGAATATGTTTTGAAACCCTTGCCACATAATGAACAGATGAAAGGCCTGTCAATGCCATGACCTTGCATATGCTCATAAAATCGGGAAACGCTGTGAAATGCTGGAAGAAAAAAAAATTTAAAAAAAAACAAATAAATTAACGCTGGCTTTTCAAAAAATTAAGGAACTTACGTTCATCGCATTGATCGCAGTGATAAATTCGTGGAGGTTCGATAAAAGTTTCTTTCTCCATTTCGCTTGTTGTTGGAAGAATATCTGATTTATCCAACTGATTTGAGCATGCAGAAACAAGCGTTTCCGATTGATTTTTTTCTTCGTCTTTATCGGTTTGATTCGACATGTCGATCTTTGAAGAATTACCTTTATTAATTATATCTTTATTTAAAACAGCCTGTTTCGGTTCGTTTTCTGGTAAATCAATGCTTGAATCTTTTATCTGTTCATTTGTATTTTCTTTTTCAGTTAATTGTTCATTTTGTTGATCATTGTTGGTTCCATTATTCGCCTGATCATCTCTATTTTCAGTTCTTTGCTCATCAACTTGGTTGCTAGTGGGGTCTGATTTTGTACGAACTAGGCCCTTGTTAAGATTTCTTCGTTTGAAACCGCGTCGTCTGGAAAATGCTTTCCTACGACTTAAGGAAGAAATTTTATGGCTTGTTTTGAGATGTCGGGTAAGTTGGCCTGGTGTTTTGAAAAATTTTCCACAGTTTGTGCAATCGAATGGCCTGGCATCGCTGTGACATACTACGTGTTCATTAAGACGCGATATGTACTTAAACACTGCAAAATAAAATACGGATGTTTAGTATCTTATAGTAGGAAATTGAGCCGGGAGGGAACAACAGCATTCTATAGTCTCTATTAGGACGAGAAATGCTTGATCAGGAGAAAAAGAGTGTGAGAGAGAGAGAGAGAGAGAGAGAGAGAGAAAGAGAGAGAGAGAAAGAGAGCTTTAGCATAGAAGAGGTTAGTATAGTAACTTCGTACAACTTGGCCCAGAGCAGTTAGGGAAGATAGCCTTATCCAGAAGAAACAAGGTTGCGCTGTACAGAACACTCATTATTTTGGTAATACCATAGTGTATGGCGCAGTACGATATTTAACCTCTCTCAGTCGGATTAAATGTCCCTTGAACTATTCTAGAGAAATCTACAAATAATATAGAACGATGAACAATACGTGCAGTATAGCGGCTTAGGCTTAGTTAAAAAAGATCGAATTCATTTTAAAGGAAAGGAACGGACCCATCAATCAAGACCTCATCTCTAAAAGAGGGACAGCAGACTAGAGATTTAGCAGGCTAAAGGGACATAGTAAGTGAGGCCCAGGAGCTGCAGGCCTTGTAATGCCATCGAAAGTAATGTTAAATATAACTAGCTCTTCACATATCTAACCATACACATTTATATGTTTATTATTTGTCACTTACCTTTAGTGCAATGAGGACAATTATACTGACGTGTTCCCTCAGTGATATTATTTTCTTCTGGATTTTGATCCTGACTATCGTATGAATAATCAATATGTGTTGACTTCTCAGATTGCCTCGTCTTTACTTTATTACTTGGAGACTCGGTTGTGGTGGAGTTAGCAAGTATTTGACTTGCTGAAAAATCTGGACTGTTCATTCCTTCCCTCCTATTTCGAGCTGACAGTCTTGTTAAACGCTGATGTGCATTCATCCAAATGGTAGATTTATCTTCAAAAGTGTCTTCTAAATTGCTGCTAATGTCTTTAATATTTGCATCGTATTTCGGTTCTTGTTTCTGTTCATATTGATTTTGTCCTGTGTAATCAAAGCTCTTGATTTGTTTCTCAATCTGAGTTGGTTGTTCTTCTTTTTCTTTTTTGGCCACTGAAGTTTGAGGCAAAGAATTAATATTAATATTTCTAGGATATTTGTTCCCCTTATTATGTGATCGAAGGTGCTCTTTAAGTTTTGAAGGAAAAGAAAAGGTTCTAGGACACTCTTCACACTTAAAAGGCTTTATGTGTTTATGATTTATATCAATGTGGCGCCTTAATTGTCCAGATAGTTTGAAGGTTCTGCAGCAGACTGAGCAGACGTAAGGTCTGGTGTTGTGCGATCGCATGTGTTTTTTTAGACGCGAAGTATACAGAAATTCTAAAATGAAAATTTTGTTAAGTTTTGAAAATATTATTTGGAAATTAAAATTTTTTTCAGGAAATATGGTGTATTTCGTAAGCGGTAACGGATGATTTTAATTTTTGAATAACTTGTTTTTTTTTTGTAATGATAGCAAGCTTAATGAAGATGAATGAAGACTTATACAAAACTATTGTTACGGGTGGATCGCTGGAGTTTTTCAGAGACGCTAAATTAAAACCGCAATATTCTTAAACTCGTTGATAGACAGGATGCTGTCACAGGATAGGTCTACTACTGCCTGCTACTCATTGTATTTGTCATTCTTTTCTCACTGCAAATAGCTGGTTTTCTAACTAGCTGCATCCGATCTGGGAAGATTTTGCCTACCTTAAATTAATTCCAAGCCAAGATAGTTGAACTCCGTACAGAATACTGGTCTATAAATATGAAGGATCGATCATATGGGATAGGAATAATAGTCAATTTTACAAATATGAGGGAGAAGGGGAGGTGTCCTTTGGACGATATAATGCCCTAACTTTTCTAGATTACTGCACATCCAATGGTAAGGTGTTTTATGACGACCCAGAGAATTATTTTTGGAGTTATACAAACAAATTATAATGTGAAACAGCGTGGTAGCACTATTACGAACCTTTCCGGGCTGGATTTATAATCAAAATTTTAGTGACGAAGGAAAGTTAGCTGCAAAGATGGATTTTGAGATGAAGTAACTGAAAGTATGCCTTCAAAATTCCCGAAAAAAATCAGATCCTTAAGCAGCTTATAGTAATAAATTAAAATAAGTCAAGACGACCTGGAAAAGTGAACCACGTAAAGTAACCACAACTATAATAATTGGCGTGGTATCACAGCATTTTCTCGAGAGTATGAAGGTTGAGATTAATGTTGCCATCGAGAGGCAGCAAGCGGGACTGGAAAGTGACAGTGGTCTTAGGGCTTGAGATTGAGAAAAATAAATTTTTCGAAATTTTAAACTAAATATGTACTTAAACTGATTTGAGCTGAAAAAACCTGTTTGATTGGTATCTCACAACTTTTTTTCGACGAATGCATGACTTGCCTTGTGTAGTACTTATAATCTCAGAGGAAAAGCCTTCAGTAAGCACGATTTTAATTCTGAACACAGCTTTTTAGCTTACATTACAAACTATCATGCGTTTATTAAGAGTATAGGACTGAACTGGGGAGACTTTAACAGACACGACGATACCCTAAGCGAATTTTTCTGAACGATAGCAAGGTTGCAACCTTTTTCAACACTATATCAGACAAGACTTACGGATAAAATTCATCTTGCAGGTTTTCTACCGTGGCACATTAACGTGTAGAAAACAATTTTGTACCGTAAATACCGCCACCACTTAGAAAGCACACAAACAAAATTACTGAATTATACAAACAGCACTCTAATAATGACCGTTTCTTTCCCTTGCGGATACATAAATCAAAATGTAGGTGCGCGCTATACACCATGCCGAGCCAAATTATGGCCCTCGAGAGGCCTTTTCTCATATGACAGATCGAATTCTACTTGTTGCCGCTTCAGTTGTGACCGATGGAAAGTTTTTTTTTAATCTAAATATTAAACTTCTCAAACTCAAATTTGTTTGCTTAATAATTTTTAAAAAGTGATAACCATTAAAATATGTTTATTTGATTGTTTGGTTTATGATTGGATGCTGGTTTATTATCAACAAATTCAACAAAAAAAAATTCTTGGCTTTTTCTTTTTGTCTTAGTTTTATAAAAAAAAAAAAACTCTGACTTTTAACATGTTCAATGAATATCATTTAATAAGGCTTATAGGAGCTAAAACCGCATCAAATAATTTCTATCCATCTCTCTTTGATGAAGACTATAAATGCACTTGTTTGTTTACAACAAAGTCATGAATCTAAACTTATAAACCATGAATAGTTTAGAATACAAGCATCGGATACTACCTGTAAAGCCAATTGCTAAACTTTAAGAGTACTCAACATTCTTCGATTCATCGGCTTTCAAATTAATTTAAAAGTAGGAACTTTGACTTAATCCGTGATAATTACCAGAATTAAATAATTAAGCTTACCCCTTCCACATATCGGACATTGAATATTGGGTTTTAACGGTGTATTTATACTGAGAGTTTCTGATTCGAATGGCTCATCCGGTTCCAGCTTCACTTGAAGATAGTTTGTTTCTTGGGGATAGTTATCAAAATGAAGTGACTGGTTACTTAGACCCACATCACTATGAGTTAAATTTTTTGTTGAGGACGTATTGTAGTAATCAATGTCATAATCAATCTCTTCTTTGATATATCTTTGTGGGGTTTGGAAGTTTTCAAATGTTTGTCCGTCCTCAGCTCCGCAAACTGAAGTTATTACAAAATAACCGAAAGCATCACAATCTTTTTCAGTTTTAATTTTGATTGGCGGTGGCTCCTGTTCCGGCTCAACTTGATCAGAACCATGAAGCGTCATTAGGTTCTGAATAATTGGCTTACATTCTTTCTCCTCTTCTTCTACTAGCACCTGTTGTTGTTGTTGTCCTGCAAGCTCCTCTTCAGTGACGAAGAGTTTTCTCAAGGTACTATCGGAATTAAGGCATTTTACCTTAAATGTATAACATCTATTGATTTCATTGAAACACGTTTGACAAACGAGCTCAGGAAGTCCATCTGATTTCTTGGGCTAGATTAGAAAGATCAGACATCCAAAATGCCAATTAAGAAATTTTCTTCTTCTTTTTTTTTTTGTTTTAAGAATACATTTTTTTTCTGTATCTCTTCTACTCACCGTGATTTTGGTGATGTCTTTAATCACATCGATAACATGTCCCTTTCCATCGTAGCTTAGTGCATCGTATATTGAAATAAGTGTTCCATCCAGCGTTAAACATGTTCGACATGCCTTAGAGAATCCCACAGGCATCTTTGGCACTTATTTTAATACTTTGAAATTAAATATTTTGGAAGCGTTGTTTATTTTAAAACATATTTTTTTTCTAACAAAATTGTTTAGCTTTGGAATGATGTTTCCCGTTTTGTATAAGTACAAAGGTGTGACAGTTGATTGACAGCTAAAGAAAAGTCATTTTTCATGATCCGGTTTGAAGCATTGCCAGACCACGGAAATAAAAACATTTTTTGCGATAATTTTGCATTCGCTTCTGATTCCCCAGACGACGAATCTCATTCTTGCGAAATTATTAAATAATATCTTTGATATATTTTTTTATAGTAATGGAATCACAAAAATACAATAGGGGTATTCACGATCTGGTGCAAACAAGTATTCTAAAAGTGCGAATTTTTTTGCATTTCTTACAGATCGTGAACTCACTTCTTCCAATCTGTAGCAAAACTCTTTGTATATAAAAGATTTTATATACAAAGTTTATAAAAATTAAAATACCTTGGTTTTTTTTTTTTTATAATGCACTCGCACTCAAGGGGATATGAATACCCTTATATTGATTTAATTTGTGCGAGCAAGGAGAGAAGGAATAGAAAGATAGGAAAGAAAGGTGGTACAGGTACAGTGGTAATTTTATTGTTCAATTCTCTCAACGGAGTTGTGCTCTGCCTTATCATGATTCATGAGTAGTTCTAGTTCCAATCTGGCCACCAGGTGCTGAAGCTAGATTCTGAAATCTCTGAATGGTTTATATATTGGAAGTTGGAAGACTGACTGTTTGTGGTCTGGTTGTCTCTGTCTCACTATTCACTTTCGGAATTTTTATTTTTGTCATTTCTTCCGTCGTTCTTCTTTTGATTTGATTAGCAATTTGTGATGAACAAATAGAGATGGAGATCATAATAAACAAATTAAACTAAACAATATAGTAAACAATTCCCTTGTAAACTGCTACTTAGTTTCGCTTTAAAAATGCTACCAGAAATGATTAAATTATGTAGAACATGCATGGCACCAAGCAAGGTATTAATATCCATATACGATGTAGAGGATTCTTCAAACAATGGTATGGCATCTATCGCAGAAATGATAGGAAACATTACAAACAACTTTGTAAGTTAATAGCTACTTGCGTTATTAAGATCAAAATAATTACCTTGCAAATGTTGTTTTTGTTTGTTACACAGCCTGAGAAGTCTGATGGCTTGCCCAATCTGGTCTGCCTTCCTTGCTCCAGTGAAATCAATAAATTCCATTCCTTCAAAATAAAATGCATTCAATCTGAAGGCACTCTTAGAAGAATCTTAAGACAAACCGAGGGTGAGATGAAGTTTGAGAACGATACAAACACGACTGGTTTTAATAAGCTCAATGCGCCGGTTGTGATTTTGCCCAAAGAGGAAGATTTACATCACAATTCTGTGGAAGAATCAAATGTATTAAACATTAAATCTGAGGAGCCTAGTTGTTCTTTTTATGAAGAAAACACGACAATTGATCAAGAAGACCAAACAAACCAGGAATTTGATCAAACTCAATCTTTTGAAGTGACTGTGAAAGATGAGCCAACATCCGAAGACTCATACCAAAGCTATGATCCTGAGATGGAAGTAGAACCAAGTGAAGCAAATGAATCAGTAAGCGAAGCAAGTGAAAACAACCAATCATTAAAAGTGCAAGTTGTTAAAAAAAAGGATAAGGAGATTCCCAAAATTAAGTGTCCAAATTGCAATAAATGTAAGTCGTTTTTAATAATATTTATTAATTATTTTTATTTTTTATTGACTTTTTAAATAAATACATAAACGGCATCTTATCAGGCTAATTAGAAATATATTTGTCGACACATATTCTTAAAAAAAACCTATAAACTATTAATTTGAAATGATAATCTCCCTCCTGCATAAATGCATCTTGTTACAGCAACTCGAATCTACCGGTTAAATTTAGGCCTCTTCTATTCCTGCAGAGTAATATCTGGGCAAACACAAAAATATAATTTATTGATTTTATGTTATCTACAGACAAATTAAATTTATATTGCATGATACCTCAGACTGTGCCCACAATTCCGAATTCTTCGACCTAGCTTCCTTCCAAACATTTGACCTCCAGGTTTTTTTGGACTTCCAACCGATCTTTCGTTCAAAGCACTGCTTTGTTATGTTGTCATCGAGCTTCCTCGGCGCTAGCTACTTTTTTGCTTGATGTCAACATCCTTGGCGCAGTTCAAAGCCACGGTTCATTATTTAAAACGGTTTGTGGTCACCGGATTTGAAGGATGTAACGCAGACAACGGTTATCAAAAGCTTGAACCTTCTCGATATGTTAACAAAGTATTTTCACTGTACAGACTCAACTTAGTACGAAGATATATTTTTCTGGAATCTTAAACTGGAGAAATGATTCCAAATGCACTACTATGCATTCGTTTGATGACGTTCATCGTCAATAGATAATTACCTTAGTTAAACAGGGTCACCTCCTTCATTTCCTCATGAATAACTATAACCTGCTGTTGTTGGTTCCGACTGGCATTTGTCTGTTACATCTCTATTTTATTGAAGTGAGTGACATAAATTTAACTAAGGGCTACAGTGCTATTAAACACATGTCATCAGCATAGCCCAATTGGCTTAACTTTTGAAATAGGACTATTTTCCCTGCAAACTTTTTTCAAAATCTCAAGCCCCAATCACACATTACAGCAAGTTAATGCTACCCTACCCAGTTGTGCGCTTTGTTTTTCCGGGGTACTGGCTCTTCAGAGGATCCTTGAAGATAAAAATTTGTCAAGGAAGTGCATATCATTCCTGCAGAGTGTCAAAGCCAACAATATTTTTAAATATTTGCGGCTGGTCTTTTATACATATTTACCTTGAATTCAGTTGAACCTCATGGCTGCTATATGCTGCTCAAGTTTTTATTTAGCTGAATCTCGGTTTTATGATTATCGGAAACTCTTTTATAAGTGTGATGACTGATGATATTTTGTTGTTGTTCTAATTTTTAAATCCTTGCTTTCAGTATACACGCATTTAGCACGCCTCAAAAGACATTTAAAAAGCCACGTGAATGAAGAATTGGTTTTCAATTGTTCCATATGCAGCAAAAGTTACACGCGTCAATATAGTCTGCAGCGTCATATGGCAACCCATAAATCAAATAAGAAGGAAGACACATCTACAAATGAGGACAACGCTGAAAAAAGTGAAATAACCAAAGAAAAAGAAACTATTGCAGACGAATCAAATCCAAAGGACACAGAACTGACTAATAAACCAATAAATAATGAGTTCAAAAACATTGAAGCCATGCGCCAGTGCAATCGTTGCAAAAAGGGTAAATCGTTAAATGAGAAATTTAGTTTTGTTTCAAGTATTGCTTCCTTTTTTAGTATTATTGAATGAAGAATCACTAGCAGAACACAAAAAAACACATTCAAAAGAAAAACCACACTCTTGTGACCTCTGCGATAAGAAGTTCAAATTCAGCCATCATCTCAAAATACATCTTATGAAGCACAAGGAAATAAGACCCTTTAAGTGTGAACAATGTGGTCAAACATTTGTAAGGAACTCATGTCTGACAAGACATTTAAAGACCCACAGCGATGATCGGCCATTTACTTGTGAATTCTGCAATAAAGGGTTCCCTTATCTTTATGCGCTGAAAATTCACAAGCTAGTCCACTCGGAAGAACGCCCCTACGCTTGTACTATTTGTTGGATGCGATTTAAATTTCCCGGAACTCTTAGAGATCACAAGAGGACACATACCGGCGAGAAACCCTACGCATGCAAGATATGTCCACGAAAACTTTCGAGTAAGGCTAATTTTGAAATTCACATGAGGACCCATGGACCGCAAATTGTGTAAGTTTTTTTTTTTCTTTTTCAGTTATTGAAATCGCTTATAATTTTAAATTTTAGAACTCCTGTCGAACCAGAAAAATCTCATCCTGAGGAAATATCAATTAAAGTTGAAAGCTAATACAAATCTTGAAATGGCTATTATTTTTGTATTCTAGAATTTAAAAAAAAAAAACCATATCATGCTCCAATAATGGAAATTGATTTGGAATAGCTAAAGTAAACTAGTCCTTTAATTTTGGTGACAGATTTTTTTGCATCCATAATGTTATGTTCTTCAATTTAACCCAGAGTTAATAGAAAGATAAATTTTAAGACTGCTCCATTTAAGTTGAAATAAAACCAGTGTGTTAAATTAAAAAAAAAAAAAAAGATTTCCATAATTATATGAAGGAAGTTTTGAAAATCATATGGTAGCGACAAATTAAACAAAACGGTAAGTACATTTAAAGATTTCAAGGAATTAACATACATTATATTTAATTATTAAGCAGAGACTGTTTTTGTGTTTAGATGATAGTAGGTAAACAGAAATGTTGTTGCTTACCATCTTAACCATAAAAGCTGTATGTGTAATATATAAGCCTGAATCTTGACAATAATACGACTTCTTACGTGTTCGATTTGATGACTGACCCCATTCAAAGCATTGTTTCCTATTATCTCCACACTGAAATCGTTGATCACAACTAAAAACTCGATATTACTTTAGTTTCTATATACAATTGGTGCGTTCTTTTCTTAACGATAGTCGACATTTAAATTGTTTAAAAATTCCAAAAAAGGTTATATGTACAACATAGAACCTTTAAGTACTGAAGAGACTATATGGAAGGAGATTGCGTTTGATTGATATTTTAATATTTCAAAATAAAAAACATCAATCAAAATATATTTTTCTCAAATAAAATAGTTCATAAATCATTGACTTGATGTAGAAATCATTAATTCCCAAAGTTGATGGCGTTTTATCTTAACTTATTTCAAGAACTATAATTTTAATTTTTTCTAAAACCCAAAAACGGATTGCTGGAAAAATAAGATGATAATATTTCATCCAAAAATTATTCACAGCTAAATTCGTCCTCTTCTGAAGTAAACTCCGTCATGTTTTATTCTGAAAATAAGTTTTTATTTAATGAAAGGTAAATAATAATATACCTACTCAAAAAAATTACCTCCAATCCAATTAAACTCTGCCTGATACGAACAGCAACGGAAATTGTATACATGAAATCATTACAACAGAAAGTTCTATCTCTTTTGTTTGCAAAACCAAACGGATTTGAAATTATGAAAAATGGTTAAAATAGTTCTTTGTGATCGAAAACGAAGGACTTTTTGCTTTAATCAAAAAGTTCTATGTGGATTAATTTTGAGCAAAAAAGTTCTATGTAACTTAAACACGTTTGTTTTTTGTGTGACAAAAAGTACGTTAAAGGTTCTATGTTGAACATAGAACCCTATACTACTGAATAATAGTGTGAATTCGATGAAGTTCTATGTTTGTTTTGGCTGTAGTGTTGCCAGCAATTTTAAATTTTTTTTTCTTTTTTGTTCTATATGAAAGCCGCTAAAATTACGAACATTTTGGTATATAAAACTCATTTTTGGTGTTTTGGTCGACACACAACCTTATAGTTCTCAGCCAGCCAATTTGTTAACAAAAGTCAACAAAAAGGCGTTCTTTTAATCCAATATGGACGGAGAACTAAGCAGTTGATTTTAGAGGTTTTTGTCTAAGTTACCATGGGAAGCAACAACAACAATTATATACGTTCCACAATTTTAATTGTTGTTGTTGCTTCCTAGGTGATTTTTATATTTCATGCCAGCAGTTTTTCCTCCTTTGTATACCAATCTTTTAACTTTCATCTTGAAAATTGAAAAATTCATTTGATTTAATTGCTTAAAAGTGTAATGGCGCATTTCCGTTTCGCTGAGTTTCAAATCACCCCGTTACTAAAGAAGTTTCACTTAAAAAATTAGAATATCAGTATACTGAAGACACCTGCGAAGGTCGTTGACGGTATAACAAAACAGTATTGCCAAGTGAAAAATTCTGATTTGGTACGGAAATATTTTTAAATTTTATTAGCACTGTTCAAAGGTACCGTGTTTAAAGGTGCCCTATCAAGAAAGTTCGTACGTTTTTAAGGCTGACAAAGAATGCACTTGTATTTTTTAAGACAAACTTTATGCGGTAGGGAGATTTTAAAACCAAATTTAAAACATTAATCTTAATATTTTAATACTCACCAGTTAAGAAAAATACTCAAAACCTATATGTAATACATTTTATTATTTTAAATGAAATATTAATATCTTCAAATTAAAAAAAAAAAAAGATTGTTTGAATTCCATATTCTCCAAAGTTTTAAATGAATTGTAAGCTATTTGTACATAGGTACCCGTTCATATACGCATCGTACGTAAGGCTGTTTTTGTATCCAAATGTATAGTTTTTAACTATGAATCTATGTACACATTATGTACAATTGTATAGTTTTTAACTACTGTGTTGTGCAATGTGTCTTGTTAAAGAACCTCTGAATGCGAATCGCTGTTGGCATACATTGCATCCATATGGCATTTCTCCTGTATGCAAACGTTTGTGTTCTCGAATACCTTTTGGACAGGAAAACGTTTTATCGCAGAGCTCGCAAGCAAAAGAACGTCCATCACTGTGGTATTGTTTAGTATGAGCATTGAGTTCTGATCTATTGCAAAATGTTCGTGTGCATGATTGGCACTTGTACCGCTTGCTGGTGTGGCGTAATAAATGACACTTTAAATATTTCATTTGATGAAATCCTTTGTCACATTTCAAACAGAAGAAAGACGGCTTTTTATTGTGAGTATCCATGTGTTCACTCAATGTTTTAGATTTAAGAAATGCTGCAAATACAATCGAAATAAAAAGTAATTTATAATTTTAATAATTTTAGTTTTCTTAAGCTTTACAATTTTAGGAGTCATATCAAAACAAAAACACTAGAACGCCCTACCAGAAGAACTTGTTTTTTTTTTTTTTTTTTGTCCAATTCAGCTTGTACCTCAGCGGCAGAATAGTTCCAATTAAGTGAAACAACGGCGACGCTAGCAGTGATCATGGTAGGCACCCCAATGTGCTACTTTGACATATTTAGAGCATGGTTCATTGGTTCACTTAATTAATAGTCACTAGTACTAGGTAGTGAAATAGAGAAGGTAGCGGATGAGCCCAAAAAAGGCCAATAGTAGATCTCGCAACCCCCATAATGGGTTACTGACTCTGGAATATTTCCGAATATTTCAAGACGCATGCATTGCAAAGCGAATATATTATGTGAGCTTATCGCCGTGTGCGACGTGATAACAGAGGTAAGACGGTAGGAAACCGCAAATAAAAAATCAGATACATATCTGCAAAAACGGTTTGTATTCTCTTCCTGCAATAATGTTGGTTTTATTGGAACAGGAAGGACGGGGTAATTTAAAACCTGCTAAAGAAAAGAACAATTCAGAACCAATTACTAATCATTCTCGAGCAGGAAAAGCTTACAACTGGTTGAGACAGTCGATCATACGTCAATCCAATTACTACACTGCAAATCAAAAGTTGTGTTTTTTTTTTAAGAAGGTCTACAAGATTGTTGTTCGAAGGTTTTCTCAAACTTCTTAGAGCAAACACTCATACAAAATATTTTCTATTTTCTATTTTGGGTATCCTAACACTAATTAGGTCTGTTTGATGTTCCCTGCATAGTTGCTCGGGTTTTGATTTAACATCGAATAGCCCAGTGCAACATATTCAATTTGTTTCACATTTTTGTTTGATACATTTATTTCTTCTCCGAAATTGAACTGATTTAAATTTTGACAGCTCTGATTTCTTACCCCGAGTAAAAACATGAGGCGCGTGAGAGTACATTCAGTGAGTGTTGAGGGCGCACCAATGCGCCCCAGTGTCGACATCAAACAGACCTATTGTGCACGGTACGGAACGATGAAGCCTCAAGTGGTCAACCACAAAAAACTCAGAGTTGAAATAAAAAATTAATTTTCAGACTGTCAAGGCTTCGCTATTAATTTGCACTTTAAAGGCAATTATCCCTCCATGGGATGGAAAGCACAGTCCATCCTCTTTTGAGACAAGAAATTTGCTTCTAGGTTTTTGCTATACGCACGCAGTAGCCAGTTTCGCTAGTGCCAAAACAGGTGATATATTTTTGAACCTCTTAAACTTCTTAATCAAAGTCGAAGTCAATCAAAGGATATGACTTTCAAATCACCAGTGTGACATTATCGAGACTGGCGCATGCGAATAGACACTGCATTAAAACTGAACAGAAGCAATTTCAAATTCAAAATTTAAATAGAAAGGAAACATTTAATGTTAAAAGTTGCATACACAAAATGGACACACTGCAAAACAAGCTCATTTCCTTGGACAGAAAGGATAGGATATGTAAACTCGCAAAAGCCTTGGTTCACATGATACAAAATTGTTGTTTTTTTTCCAAGCACTTAAATTAATTTCGTCTTAACTTACACTTGGTACAATTTGGTTCAGTACATGGAAATCGGTCTAAGTCGTTGTCTTCATAATGTTTCTGAACGTGCAACCTTAAATTTCTTGCCGAATTGAAAACTTTCTTGCATAGGCTACAAGTATGGAACTTCTGAGAGCACATATCCCTTCTAATATGCATTTTTAAAGCCATATTGTTTGGCATAGTGCGTCCGCAATGCGGACAACATTTTCTGTTATTTTCCATTTCGGGAAGACGTTTTTGTTGAACAGATTCATTTCCAATGTCGGATGGCAAAATATTGGAGTCTTTTTTTGTTGTTGTTGATTGTCTCCTAATTGCATTTGTTTTTGTTTGCATTTCATCATTTGCCTTTTCCTTTGGATGTGTATTTCGTTGGAGATTTGTTTGCTCTTCAAGATAATTGCGCATACGCGTTGTTTGGATTATTTTTCGTCTTGAATGTCTTAAGGGTGTATTTTCAATGGATTGGATGTTATTTTTGTCAACAGATGTTTGACTCTGTGGGCTTTCATCTTCTTTAGTTTTTTCTAACCCCTTCGGAACATTCTCTTCAGAATGCGATGGCAGTGGTTGTTGCAGGTCTCTGTGAATTGTGGTGGCAGGATTTTTCTTCTTAGGCAAAAATGAATGAGATTTCATGTGTTTTCGCATATAAAATAAAAGTTGATACTTTTTACCGCAAATCGAACAGCTTTTGCTATCACCGTTACTTTGATAACTCTTCCCCGAGGTATTTTTAATGCTGGAAACTTTTGCATCAACTTGATTGGTTGATCCGTTTGGTATTTTATTACAATCATGAGTGCCAAGTTCCTTTTGGGAAGGGAAATCTCTTTGACATTTTGAACAGGTGTGTCTGTGTAGACCGTTGTCATTCGATCCACCAGAACCATGTTTGTCAATTAATAGCTCATTATTAATGTCATCATTTTCCAAATTCTGTGGCAAATTTTGTGGTTCAAAGTTCTTATCATATATTATGGTTTTAGCTCTATCCATTTCTATGGTTTGGTCTATCAACTGTTTTTGTCTAGCATTTGATAGGGATTTATGAATTTTCATATGTTTTTTAAGATAATATAAAAGTTGATAGTTTTTGCCGCAAACCAAACAAATGTATCTTAAAGAACTGTTTTCCGCTTTGCTTTCAGGTTTTTCTAAGTTTTTTTCAGGATTTGAAGGACTTGGACCAGATTGTTTAACTGATTCATTGTTTGATTGATTGCAGTCATGAATACAAAGTTGACTAATCGAAGAGAAAGTTCTTTTGCATTTGGAGCAGGTACATAGATTTTCATGAGCTTGAACATCTTTACGACTTTTTTTTCGGATAGGTTCAGCAAGCGTTTGACTGTTTTCATCTACTTCCGAAAAGGATTGCACATGCTGTTCTAAGCCTCCCTGAGGTTCCCTATCCGAACCCGATTGTACGCCTCCGCAAAGCATTGTGACATCAATCTTCTGTGAACAATTATGAGTTTTCATGTGTTTTTGCAGGTAATACATAATGAGATACTTCTTTCCACAAGTTGGACAGCAAAGTTCAGAGCTTTGCTTGGGTTTAGCTGAGGGATCTTTCAAGTTGCTTTCATTGCTAGCGTTTATGCTTGTATTTGATGGATTCAATGATTGATTGACGATTTTATTACAAAAGTGAAGTCTAAGGTGTTCGGGGGATGGATAAGCTTTTTGACATTTTGAGCACTTGTAAGGATTTGCGTTTGGTAAGCTTTTTCGAATTTCTCGTCGCTCTTGTTGACTTACATTATTTATTGTTGCATTAAGCATTTCCATTTCCATCACAAGCTGTGGTTCTTCAATAGAAATGCTATCTTTAAGATCTACCCTGAATTCGAAATCAGTACGGAAACCTTTTTCTTCGATAGTTTTGTCGATAATCCTGCCCCCAGACTCATCCATAGCAGCTGGTTGTTGACAGACTTGCATACTATGCGATATGAACTGCCTTTGGAGTTGTTCCTGGTCGGCGGCATCGGTGTCTATCTTAACCACTGCCTGTTCATGACCCGCATCGTCTGGTATGTGAAAAAGCTCTCTGTAAAGTTTATTCGAATTTTCGCACTTTATTTTGAACGAATAAGACCGATTAATTTCTTTATTACAATCCTCACAAACGACTTGAGAAAGGTTATCTGTCTTCGAGGTCTGTTGAAAAGATTTTGTTTTGTTTTCATATCATTTATATTTGCAAAAGAATTACATACATTAATGTTTAAAGTATACCAAAGCATATCCGCAACACATCCGTTGGGATGTTCACAGGGTTGTTTTTCGTAAATTGGTAAAAATGGTCCATCTAGTCCTAAGCAGGTCCTGCAGATGTTTGTTACATGAACTTGGTTGAACATTTTGTTTATAAATAAGAACTTCAAAAATTCGCAAAGAAGAATTGTTTTGTTAATAACATAAACAAAAACATGATAAACAATTAAGCCGTGTGAGCTACGAAACGAACGTCGAGCAAAGGCAAAACAAACAAAGTTTTTCTTTTTACCACATGAAAGAACTCCATGTTTTGTAATTGGAAAATGGGAATTACAAAATTTTGTTCGAACTTCGAAAAAGCCAGGGCTCGGAATAAAATGAAATGGATTGTGGTACGTTGCGGATAGACAAACAAAACAAACCGCACACAAATGTAGTGACCGGTGTCACTGCTGTAGAAAGTACTCCTATAGGAGCATTTTGCTCCTCTGCCGTTAATGCTCCCCATGTAAACAAAATACTCCTCAAAATTTTCTTATAGTCAAATAAAATATTGTTTGTATGGTGTGAGAGAGGGAATTCTCTCAATTGAGATAACAATCAAATCGATTAGATAAGAATATAAAACTTTAGAAATAATATCTGTCATTCCCGAAATAAATATTTCTAATAGAGGTGAGGCTTAATATTCTATTGTAAAAATACACTACACTTTTGTTAAATGTCAAAAAAAAAACATTTTTTTGTTGTTGTAATATCATGGTTGATTTGATTGATATCTCAATTGAGAGAATTCCCTCTCTCACACCATACAAACAATATTTTCCCTCTAACTTTGACCAGTGCCTTGGCCAAAGTCCGAATCTCATAATTTCGTTTCGGACTTTGACCGACCATCAGTTTAGTCAAACCTAGCTTTGACTAAAAACTCATCGGTCAAAGCCCGAAACTAAAGTATCCATCCGGCTTTGACCAACGCTGCTGGTCAATGTTGAGCATTGACTAGTCAATCCTAGGTTTGACTAGATATCGGGCTTTGACCGTAACATATCAAAGAGGATAATATATATAAGGAGTCCAATCTTTCCTACGTTCCATCCTCCACTAGCCTGGATTTTCGTGGTTTTTGTATTGTATTCATTGTCCGTTCGTTGCCCGTCGTGCCTAAAAGTGGCTTTACATGGAGCTGCAAGAAATTATAATGCAGACGAAAAAGCAACAACAACAATGGGGATCCGGAGAGGAACGTCAAACGAAATGACGTGGAAGACAAACAAGAAAATTCAACTTCGTTTGCGCCTATCTTAATTCATTAAAGAAGCACCAAATATAAAACATTTTCCTGTGTAATAAATAAAAAGTATTTATTTACTTAATTATAGTTTCAGAGTGTTGTGAGTGTTGAAATTGCAGGCAAATTAGCTTTTGTTATTTGTTTGGCCTCCACGTTCCATAAATGATACTCGAGATTTGGCAGCTGTCAAAAGGTATGGTATGGGACCTCATCAGGTGGGAAAAGGCGCTGCTGAAAACTGAGAGGTGGTTAATGCAGCAGGAGAGAGAAATGAATTACCAACTACGACTATTAGATGCAACGAGGACACCCACACCAACCCCGCGATGCAAAGGCCAAGAAGTTATTATAGCATCAGGGAGATGGCAGATGCCTTGCCAGGCTTCTATCCACGAGTGGGTGAGCCAAGTGGAAATACTGACCAAAACTTGCGATTGGGACGAGAAAGCGCGCTGTTGCTGGCTGTAGCTTCCAAAATGCAAGGTCCTGCGATACTTGTGGGATACCAACCGCGAAGCTTCAGAATCCTGGGATAAATATTAGCAACAGGTTTGAAAGTCAACTTCCCGCATCAATAGAGCGAGATATATGTTCACCAGCAGCTGATGAGGAAGACCAGGAAGCCCACCAAAACAATCGAAAGCTTTTGCTTCGAGATGAATATGATCGGAAAGAGAATCCAACTCGCGGATAAAACTATTATCCAGTACATCCTGAGTGGTCTAAACGACCGGAGCTTGAGCTCAAGTGTAGCCGCAGGAAACTTCACTAATATAGCCGAGTTAATCGAGAAAATCAAATGGTGTGAAGACATTCGTGGGGACAATCGAGCTACACTAACATCTACCAGTGCAACCCTAAGACCAGCAAGTGTAAGTCGACCGGTAATCAGTCAAAGTGGCCACAAACAAATGAACGGTCAGGGTGGCAAAATCGATCATCATTACCACAACGGAACCCACTTGTCTACTATAACTACAATCGAGCCGGTCATATTTCTCGACATTGTGCGCAAAGCCGGAAAAGACCATGGGCGACTAGCAAAGAGAATGACCACCGGAGCTCGGGTGAAGTCGGAAAACCAAATGAGAATGTGCGAATAAACATCATTAGACCTGAGAGCCCAGATTGCCATTATAAGGAAGTAACAATCAATGGTAGAGAATACGCCGCAATACTGGATTCTGGAAGTCAACAAACCGTAGTAGTACAGCGAGTAGCCAAGGAAACTGGAGCACCAATTGAGCCGTGCAGCATAACATTACTTGGATTTGGAGGTGGAAGATGTATGGGACTGGGAAAAATTAATTGCGTTATGGTTATCGACGATGCTATCTTTTCAGTCAAAGCAGTAGTGGTTTCGGATAAAACCATGACCAAACCGGTTCTAATTGGCAAGGATATACTGAATGATCCAATCTGTATGGTAACAAAGAAAGGAAACGTTTTGACTGTTACAAAGGGTGATACGAAAACAATACCGGAAGGTACGACCGTTCGGAAATTACTGTGGCCGACCTCTGTGTGAACAAAGAACTTGATTCAAAGAAACTAGTCTCGCTCCTTGCCGAATTTCGGCAGTGTATAGCAATGAACCCAAAGTAATTGGGACGGACGACCATGGTGGAAATGGAAATTGAACTTAATAAACCCGAACCTGTATTCCAACACCCTTATAAGGTTCCATACGCAAAAAGAGAAGTCCTATCATCAATGGTAACAACATTGTTGTGTAGTGTGTACCCACATATGCACCGCCACTGCTCTCAAACCAAACACAAAACGAGTGACAAAACATGTTAAGTACAATCGAGTGTGTCATCACACAACATTAATAAATTTTGAATAGCAATACACTCGATTGCACTGAATGTCACTCAATAGAAATAAGATCCTATTTTATGTTACAACCAATAGGAGCTAAGAATAACATTGTTAGTAATTATGAAAATGTAGAAGTAAGATAGAAGATAAGTATAACAGTTATGAATTATGTATTTAAGGAACATTAAACTGAAAATAAAAACAGACTTAAATTAATACTCGAAATAGCAGCACTGCTTAGATTATTTATTTTTGTTTCAAGGAACATTACGGCGAGACATCGCCTTACCATTAAAGCGTAGTACGCTCCCAATATACTAGCGTGGTACGCTCTTATACCAAACAACTAGGACCATATAGATACACCACATGGCGATCCTGCAAAATACCAAATGTCACAGCTAGAATTCGATAGCATTGTAGAGAAGTGGGAAAAGTATCTGGCAGAGCTGAAGAACAAGAAAATACATTCCCGAAGGTTCAACCCCGCCAATAAAATATACACCAACACCAAAGAATGCTGGACCGAAGCCGATTACCATCTTTCAATATCAGGAAAGACAAAAAAAAGCAAAAACAAGCTCTGAAGGAAAAAAGAGAACAACAGGAGACAGAACAATCTAAACCAAAACGAAATCGAATCCGTGGAGGAAGACTAGTGAGGACGAGGAGAGAAATTGCCGACCTACACCGTATAATAGCAATAACTACGGACCAGAAGACTAAAAAGGAGCTGATAAGAAAAATAAAAGAACATAAAAAAAAATATTATAAAAAAAAAACCCAAAGCAAGCCATCATGTTCAATTAAATAAATATACAAAAATGAGTTATGACTTTTGTAGAATTATATTTTTTTTTATAGTAAAAGTTTAAAGTTAATTCTTCACATAAAATAGGAATACTTTTATAAATGGAAAAGATTAAAGAAGACATTGATACCATTTTAATTAACCTTAAAAAGAGCTCAAACAGGCCATGTAAACCTGAGACACTAAAATCTAAACTAGAAACGATCGAAAAATTAAAAGGAGAATTTGAAGATTTAGTAGATAGCGAAGATGATAGTAAAAATGAAGCATTAAAGTTAGAATTCAAAACAATATACAGTACTACAAAGAAATTATTAGAAGAACAGCTAAATCTTAACTTATCTAAAAAGGACCAAAACCTAACAACCAGCAGCATGTCAGATTTCGATTTAACAATGGCTATGAAAGCCATACCCTTATTTACAGGTAATTATAAGGAATTAGATAGCTTCTTAAAAATAGTCGAAATAATAAACAAGGGATTGAAAACCACTTGTACAGCCCAACTCATTGAATTTGTTTTTCACGTCAAATTAGGATCAAATATTAAAACAGCTTTAGGTAGCATAGAACCGAGTAGTTTTGATGAATTAAAAAAACTACTTCAAGAAAGATATAAGAGTAGTTTAACAATACCCCAAGTTCAAAATACCTTATCTAATTTTAATCAAAAGAATCTTTCAGTGACTTCATTTAAGGATAAACTACTAAACAATATAACGGAGCTAAACAGGCTACAGATCAAAGAACTGGGACCCGAGGCTACAAAAGAACAAAAAGACGTGATAATAAAAATGAATGATATATATGCACTGAACATCTTCAAAAATGGTCTTAACGACAACATCAAACAAACGATATTCGCATCTCAACCAAAAACACTTACTGAAGCTTCAAATCTGGCCGCAGAACTAGAAAAAACTAATACAAATGTAATTATGCAATTTAGGCGAAACTCCCAAAGTTCAAGCATGCAAAACTTCAATCGATATCAAGAAAATGACCGCAACACATTTAAAAGAAACATGAACCAACAACATTACAACAACAATAACCGAATCCGATACAATAACCAAAATAATAATTTCAACCGACAAAACTGGAACAATAACCGAAACCAAAACTATCAAAGAAATAACAACACAGGTCATCAACAAAACTCATTCAGAGACACAAGACACCGAATACGATTAGTAAACGATGAACAAGAGGGAAACGAAAGCGGCTTGGAATACGAGAACACGAATATTCCAGACAGCCAAAATTAAAAGTATACAGAATATCGGATATAGATACAAACTTTATAGTCGCAAAATATAAACATGGAACATTGACCTTCCTTATTGACACAGGTGCCGATATTTCAATTTGCAAAAAATCAAACAAACTCACAAACAAAGAATATTTTCCCGAAGAAAGATGCAAATTGACGGGTATAACAAATGAAGAAATATACTCCTTAGGTACTATATATTTAAATCTTCAACTATGTGAATCAATATATTCTCACAAATTTCAACTAGTAGAAGAAAAATTTCCAATTGAAACAGAAGCCTTCCTATACGTTGATGACATAATAATCTACGGTTGCAGTCTAAAACACCACAACGAAAACCTAATCCGTGTTCTTGAACGACTGAAACGCTACAATCTAAAACTTAACCCCGAAAAATGCAATTTTCTGTGCCCTGAAGTCATCTACCTTGGACATCTTATTACAAACAAAGGTGTCAAAACTGACCCTGCTAAACATAAAACGATTAAAGAGTATCCAATACCAAAAAATGCAGATGAAGTTAGACGATTCATAGCCTTTTGCAATTATTACAGAAGATTTATACCAAATTTTGCTGATATTGCACAAAACCTTAACGCTCTTTTAAAGAAAAACACGAAATTCAAATGGGATACAAACTGTCAAGTAGCTTTTGATACTTTAAAAAATAAACTAATTGAACCTCCCATATTACAGTACCCAGATTTCGACGAACCATTTATCCTAACAACTGACGCATCAAATTATGCACTAGGAGCAATCCTTTCCCAAGGCAAAATTGGCGAAGACCTTCCCATATCATACGCAAGTAAATCATTGCAAAAACATGACCTAAATAAACCCGTAATAGAAAAAGAACTACTCGCAATCCATTGGGGTATACAATTTTTTCGATCATATCTATACGGACGAAAATTTACTGTTGTCACCGACCACAGACCTTTAGTATCTCTATTCTCACACAAAAATCCATCGTCAAAAATGACCAGAATACGAGTAGACTTAAGTGATTATGATTTTGACATTATATACAAAAAAGGAAAAATGAATACTAACGCAGATGCTCTATCTAGAATAAAAATCGACTCAGACTTATTAAAACAAATGATACCGACAGAAATCAATGAAACCGTCAAAAGAACATTAGTCATCACAAGGGGAATGTCTAGGGATGCCAGATTTGAAAAATTAGTTTGCGGGACAAATGTTTTTTCTTACATACAAGCTAAAATATAAAGCCTTTAAAATTCATGTTATTGTTAGTAAGAAACCTGTTTCATTTTTAAACCAGTCTCTTATTATTTAGGAACATTTATTTGTGACATAGATAAAGGGTGATTCATCGTGAGGTTTGATTTTCAATAGGCTTTTCTTGGCAGATCACTCGGGAATCCTATCAAACTGCTTTGTTATTTTTTTAAGTATCGTTTTGCAAGTCGTCATGGAAATACTCACACCACAACAGCGTCTCTATTTTCAGTGAATGGGGTCTGGAAAAACTCAATGAAAATCCTATGTCTTATCGTGAAATTTTGTTCAGTGATGAAGCCCATTTCGGGCTCAATGGATACGATAATAAACAAAATATAAGTACATATTTGGGCTGATTAGCAACCCGAAGAGTACAAAAAGCAACCATTACATCCATTAAAAATAGTGGCATGGTATGGTTTATGGGCTGGTGGAATCAATGGTCCATATTTCTTCAAAAATGAGGCAAATCAGAATGTTACCGTCAGTGGTAACCGTTATCGCGCCACCAAAAAGACGGCCCTACGAGCCACACAGCGCGTGAAACAATGGAGTTATTGTTGAGAAATCATTGAGCACTTATTTTTACATATTGCTACTGTAAATTGGCCGACTAGATCGGTATCACACTTTTTGGCTATTTTCTCTGGGGATATGTAAAATCTCAGATCTTCGGGAATAAGCCAGCTAGGATTGACGCTTCGGAAGCCAACATTACTCGCGTTATTCGCGAGATACCAGTCGCTATGCTCGAACGAGTCGCCCGCGGAAAATGGACCACCTCAGACGTAATCGTGCCCACCATTTAAATGATATCATATACAAATATCAATATCTTGAAAATTCCAACAAAAGTAAAGCGGGAGAGAGCTAAATATCATTATACAGAAGAGTGAAAAGAAATAACACATATACGTATTCGTCAAGACGAACATGTTTGTCTTGATCTTGATTATTTGCGGGTTTAGCGGGACATAATTTTCCAGCGGGACACTTGCGGGACAACAGTCATTTTGCGGGACAGTCCCGCTTGTGGCGGGACGTCTGGCATCCCTAGGAATGTCCAACAAAATAAATGTGGACAACAACAAGGAGAAATGCAATTCTCAAGAGAAGCCTGTACAACTTCAAATCTGGGAATGCATATCCATTAATGACGTCAAAAATATAAAGAAATTAAAATTTAATATTGATAAAAATGCTAGGAATTCAAAAATAAATATTGATGAAAATTTTGTGCACGTGCGATGCAGTGATAAATCGGCAAATCCAGATTCGACCCCGAGGAAGCTTGCATCAGAAATAAACAAAGATAATAATATGTATACGTATACGGGACCTAATGATAATTCAGCGACACTAGAGTCGACTCTGAAGAAATTAGTATCCAGAATGAATAAAGAAAATATAAACGAGCTAGCCCTTATGAGCAATGATGAAATATTTAAGCATTTTGAAAAAGATAAATTCAAAGAAACATATGCAAAGATAAAAATAAATGGCCAGAATCCTAAGCTAAAAATAATAATTTATAATGCCCCAAAACAAATATTTGATGATTTAACTAAATACAAACTAATTGACGAATTCCATAACTCTGCACACGGAGGACATCTAGGTATACGGAAAACACTAATAAAATTAAAACAAAGATACGTATGGCGAAAAATGAGTCAAATGGTAAAGCAATTCATAACAAATTGTGATTCATGTGCAAGAAATAAACAAACAAAACACACAATAGAACCACAAACGATTACAGACACTCCAGGCAACAGTTTTGAAGTGGTGTCAATTGACACAGTCGGACCTTTACGAATATCAAATAATAAAAGATATATTTTAACCATGCAATGCGAACTTACCAAATTTGTCGTCGCATATCCGATGACATCAAAAGACGCAACAACAACAGCAAAGACTTTAGTAGAAGAATTTATTCTTAGATATGGACACTTTAAGATTCTAAAATCAGATAAAGGTACAGAATTCAATAACGAACTTATGAACAACGTATGTTCACTTTTAAAGATAAAACAAACATTCTCCATACCACCATCAAACTATAGGTGCCCTTGAAAGAAACCATCGGACACTCAATGAATTCTTATTATCAAATGTCAATGATAATGAATGGGACGAATGGGTTCCATATTTTACGTTTGCATACAATACAACACCACATATAGACACTGGGTATTCACCTTACGAACTCATTTATGGCAAAGTACCCTGCTTACCGACAGATACGCTAAATAATAAAACAAAAATTTATCACTACGATAATTATGCCAATGAGTTGAAAACCAGGTTACATCATGCACTAAGTAAGGCCAGAGAAATGACAATAACAATAAAAGAAAAAAGAACAGCAACAGAAAATAAGAAATACAATAATAGGTTAGATCTAGGAGTAGGTGATTTAGTATTGCTAAAAGTAGAAAATAGAAAGAAAAGTCAAGCACCTTATATTGGTCCATTCAAAATAATAGAAAGAAAAGGAGTAAATTCAGTAATTGATAAAAATGGAATAAATAAAGAAATACATAACAATCTTCTTAAGCCCTATAAACTAAGAAACCAATAGAAAACAATACAAAACGTTAAAACAAAAAAATTTTTCTTCATTATAATTTATTAATAAATATCAAAATTTTAGCTCATAAACTCATATTATATAAACTTTGTAAAAAAAAAAAAAAAAAAAAAAAAAAAAAATATATATATATGATATTAGATTTTAGATTTTTAGATTAATAATGATTTTATTTTGCATAATTTCTTAATTCTATGTTGTAACAAATCATAAATAAGCATGGCATATGCCGTCTGCCAGAGTGACAATTGTATGTTTTTATAAGTAAATTATGTACATATATGTAATTGAAATAAAACATTTAAATTGTATAAAATATATTTTCTTTGTGTGTACTTTTTTCGATATTATTAAAATAGCTCATCGATTATATTTCTCCTGTATCTTAAACCCCATTCGATATATTTAGCCAGCTGTTTCCAATTTTCACCATTTAAAGAGTTTTTCATCTCAACATTGCTCAGAGCACTTTTTCCAAACACCGATATTCGAATTTCCGCCAGAATAGGACACCTTCCCAGAAAGTGGTATACATCTTCCCTCGCCCTCATGTTGCACAGCCCACATGTATCTGCAAGGTCATTTCTGTTCGGAATGAAATTTAATGGGATAACCTCTGCATTTGCTCTAATGATGAAAGATATTTCTTCCGTTGAGTAGTTGCAATTGACGTAGTTCCTGTCCATTAAGTTGTGATTGAGTTGGGCATAGATAGTTCGTTGCACAGATGACCTCGCCTTTAATTCAAAATCCTGCCTTTTTCTCAGATCTACTGCCTTAATTAACTCGTACGCCACGGATTTCCAAGTCTCCATATTATTATTATCTAGGTCTATGGAATAGCTACAATATTCTGCCAATCTCTTCCACTGTGCATACCATGATATTTCTTTTCTAACTACCAGCATACTTATCTTTTTTGGCAATCTTCTGTCATCCATTTTAAAAGTTTTTATGGCATAGTCAACTTGCATTTTTAACGTTGACATGTACAAAGGAGATAACCCAGTTTCAAGAAGAAGAATATGATTCGGTGTTGACTGTGGCAACTTGAAAATTCTTTTTAAGAAGTATCGCAAGAGTTGCTCCACTTCTTCGAACTCTATATGGCCCCAACTTTGCGCAGCATAACACATAATAGCTTTTGCTGTTGCCTCGAAAACTCGATACTTTGATGGTGAATCCACATCTTTACTGGACATGACACTTCTCCAGGTTGCATTTATAGCACTCTTTGCTTTTGCTAGTTTTCCTGTCATATGTCTATTCAAGTTAAGATTTCTTGTAATGAGAACACCTAAGTAGTTATACTCATTTACTACCTCTACGTCATGGCTAGCAAATTTCCATTTCTCATTTTGGCAGTTTCTTCCTCCAGCATTACGAAAAATCATGATTTTTGATTTATCTAGATTTACTTGCAGTCTCCATGTATCGCAATATTCAGCCAGCCTGTTTAACATAAACTGAAGACCATGCGGTGTTTCAGCTAGTGCAACAATGTCATCAGCAAACATTAGATGACTTATCACAAGTGTTTCAGACAGCTTTACTCCTCCGGTCCAAATCTCATTTATATCGTCAATAAACAGGGCAAACAGAAGTGGACTTAAATTGCATCCTTGTCTAAGACCAATTTCGACTTCAAATTCCTCCGATATTTCGCTTCCATTCACTATTGCTGAAGTTGTGCGTGCATACAGACTTTCTATGATTCTTCCGAATTTGAAAGACATTCCTTTATTATACAACTTCATCATCAGTGCCTTTCTGTCAATTGTATCGAAAGCTGCTTTAAAATCGATATAGAATGCATACAGTTTTTTCTTCTTATGCATAAACATTTCGGCAATATTGGTGAGAACATAGATTTGGTCTACAGTGGAGTAATCTCTACGAAAACCAGCCTGGTTTTCACTAAGGAGATTATTTTCCTGGATCCATAAGTATAACCTTTTGCTCAAAATTTTGGTGAGGATCTTCATTGATGCGTTAAGTAGTGAAATGCCTCTGTAGTTTGCTGGGTTACTGCATTCACCTTTTTTAAGAATAGGATTAAGTAGGGCTTTATTAAAATATTCAGGAACTGAACCGTCAGCAAGCAAACAGTTAAGCGCAGCTGTTAGTTTTAGTGTGAGATCTGTAGTGCCGAATTTAAAGAACTCCATTGGAACACCGTCCGATCCAGGCGCCTTGTCCTTTTTTGACTCTTTAAGAGCAGCTTCAACTTCAGCTACCGTAAAAGGGGCATCAAGAGTGTCACTTTGAAGGCTGGGAATTGCAAATTGAAATGTATTACTGTAGTTGTCTCTTGTCATTTTTCTGAAAAAGTCTACAAGTATTGGAAGTTCAATTGGTATTGATCCGTTCCTTGTTACTTTTCCGTTTATCTCCCTTACTGTTTTCCAAAAATCAGATGCACTGCTACATTGCGAGATTTTTCGAGCGACTTCCATGGCATGATTTCGTCTTTTAACATTGCACATGTTCTTATATTCCTTGTTTGCCTGTACATATTTTAGTCTGAAGAAATTATTATGGGGATTTTCCCTTAGTACTTTTAGCCAAACGAAGGATTTCTTCCGTGCCTCAAACAACTCGCTATCAAACCATTTCTCTCTAAAGACAAATCCAGGTTTTTTTCTACACTTACATGCACTGGGAATTGACTCCAATACGATTTGGTTTATCTCTTCTACTGTTAAAACTTCGTTGCTGGTGGCATGACTCGTGAGGTTTTCAGACAATGACGTTTTGTATCTGTTGGCAAAAGCAGATTTCCATTTGTATTTGGTTGGGAATGTAGCTTCATATGTCCCTTGAGAGCTCGACGACTGAATAGAGATTTCGATTGGGAGATGATCAGAGAATATCTGGGATTTAACAACAAAATTGTTTACAAGTTCGCACCAGTCACCTCCCACAAGCCCATAATCTATAACCGAACTTCCTTGATGACTAACAAACGTGAAGTCTCCATCCTCGTCCCCATTAGAACACCCATTAGAAATTCCAAGTCCAAAAGAATTACAAAGATCAATCAGCTTTCTCCCCTCTCCGTTGATGACGGTATCCCTAGATTTACGGTCTCTTCCCCAAAGTTTATTTTCACTGGTTTCAGAGCCTGTCCTAGCGTTGAAGTCTCCGATTAATAGTGTATTTGCAAATGCGTTGTTGTTAAGTTTATCTACAAGTTGGTTGTATTGGTATTGCCATATATGCCATATATATATGATATTATACTACCTATGTTAACCAACTTTATTCCCTAAAATTTTTCTTAAGGGTGAGGGTGTAGTGTGTACCCACATATGCACCGCCACTGCTCTCAAACCAAACACAAAACGAGTGACAAAACATGTTAAGTACAATCGAGTGTGTCATCACACAACATTAATAAATTTTGAATAGCAATACACTCGATTGCACTGAATGTCACTCAATAGAAATAAGATCCTATTTTATGTTACAACCAATAGGAGCTAAGAATAACATTGTTAGTAATTATGAAAATGTAGAAGTAAGATAGAAGATAAGTATAACAGTTATGAATTATGTATTTAAGGAACATTAAACTGAAAATAAAAACAGACTTAAATTAATACTCGAAATAGCAGCACTGCTTAGATTATTTATTTTTGTTTCAAGGAACATTACGGCGAGACATCGCCTTACCATTAAAGCGTAGTACGCTCCCAATATACTAGCGTGGTACGCTCTTATACCAAACAACTAGGACCATATAGATACACCACAGTTGAATTGCGATGTCATACAGGAGTCTAAGTCCGAGTTCGCTGCCCCAGTCGTACTTGTTAAGAAGAAAAATGGTGAAGACAGGATGTGCGTGGATTATAAGCGACTCAATACCGTCACGAAGAAAGTGAAAGCACCCGCACCATTGGTGGAAGAGGAATTCAATAACTTAGTAGGGTATGACTACTTATTATTGTATTGGATTTGGCATCGGGGTATTAACAAATACCCATAAAAACGGAACATATTCCTCTCACAGCTTTTATTACTCCGGGTGGGCTGTTCGAGTTTAAAGTCATGCCCTTTGGGCTTGTAAAAGCCCCAGCTTACTTCAAGAAACTGATGAGAATAATAAAGCAAGGCATGTTGCCGGAACACATCGTGAGCTACATGGATGACTTTGTCATACCCGCAAGGTCATTTGATGATGGAATGAAAAAGTTGAGAAAACTCTTGGGGTAACTCGATAAGGCAAAACCTGACACTAAATTTGAAGTAGTGTGAGTTCTTCAAAACAGAAATAGAGTTCCTGGGACATGTCGTCAAAGACTGTACCATCCAGCCAGGTAGAGCAAAGACAATTGCAGTAGACGAGTTTGTGACACCCACCACTTATCATCAGGTTCGACAGTTTGTTGGACTCAGAAGTTATTTCAGGAAATTCATAAAAGAGTATGCGTTAATTGCAGCACCACTAACTGAACTAACTAAGAAAACCATGAGTTCAAGTGGGGAGCCAAAGAACAAGCTGCATTTGACCAACTGAAAGAGTGTCTGATAAAGAAACCAGTGCTTGCTTTATACGACCCAAAATCCTCACACGAAATGCATACAGACGCCAGCTGCAAGGGAATTTCCGGGATACTGTTTCAGACGGGAAATGGAGGGCAACACCATGTCGCATATTATAGTCGACAAACCACGAAGGAAAAGTCCAAGAAAAGCAAACGCATCACGATTACACTCTCCTACAAGGACGAGTCTACAGAAAAGTAGACGGAGAGCTCAGACTTTTCATTCCAAAGGGAGTAAGAAACAGAGTCCTACGCAACAGCCATGATTTGATGGGCCACTTCTCTGAAAAGAAAACGTTAATGCATCTGCGAGCTCGCTGGTTCCCGAGAATGACCCAGTTTGTCAAAAAATACTTGAAGGCATGTGTGGAATGCACGTACAACAAGAAGGAAACTCAACCCAGAGGTGAATTGTTCCCCTTTGAGAAGGGAACCGTACCATTCGACACTCTACACATTGACCATTTGGGACCATTCGTGAAGTCTACAAAGGGAAATGTATACCTCATTGTACTTGTAGACGCGTTTACTAAGTATATCAATATAAAAGCTCTACCCAGCACTCAAACCAAGGCGGTGCTCAGTTTCCTTGCAGATGTGTTCTTCACTTTTGGTCCGCCCCGACGAATAATATCGGACAAGGGAACTGCGTTTACCTCACACGCGTTTGAAGACTTCATGAAACATTACTCTATACAGCACATACAAAATGCCACAAGAACACCTAGAGCAAATGGACAGGTGGAGCGCTAAAATCGAACTATTCTACACGCACTCCTAGCCACTGTGAAAGAGGAGACGAAATGGGACCAAAAACGAAAATTATCCAGTGGGGTATCAACAACACTTATAACAACGAGACCACGGGAAAAACTGCTCATCAATTACTGATGGGATACCTCCCTCGCGACCTTAACCAAGGGATGCATCGATCAGATGCGAAAGAAAGCGGCTGAAGCAACAACGGCAAAACAGGATTATCAACAACGACACCATAACCAAAAACACCGGAAAGCAAAACTGTATAAAGTGGGCAATTTAGTGATGTTGCTCAATGACGGAGTCACAGCTACTGGAACGTCACGGAAATTGGAGGCTAGATACCGAGGACCCTATTGTGTAACAGTGGTCCTGCCACACGATATCAAGTGGCCGATATGCCATTCGCACCCAGGATCCAAAAACCTTACTCAGAGGTATGGTCGGCGGATAGAATGAAGAAGTGGATCGAGATAGAGTTGGACTTCGCCGAGGACGACGACAAACGTCAGGATGGTCGAGCTTTAGCGGCAAACACGGCAGAGCGAGACGACGACAGTAGTAGTTAAACAAAAATACCAAGACCAACTGATCATCGATATATTATTATGTAGTTCAGTGGAATGTGGAATCACGAAGCGAGTAGACGTAACTAGATATTATTAAATAAAGAAGAGTTCAAATTAGTGACATTATTTATAATTAAATAAAAGAAAGAATAAAGATATATAATAGTTATACTTTATAAAACAAAACATTTGGCAGAACTGACAAATGTTTTTCATTATTTATTTTTGACATTTAAAAATCAGTTTGTTTTTGGTCGCCTGCAAAGTTAGCTGTGTGTAAAGTTAAATCCGATTGTTGATATATTTTAAGAAAAAAAAAAAGAAAAAAAGCGGTAAGTATTTTGTTTAAATGTTGTTTAATATGATCACGTATTCAGTTTTGCTGATTTACTTTTATAGATACTTTTTTGGCCATAGTGTGCACTTGCCCCATTAAATAACTGTGAAGGGGGAAGTGCATAACTGAAGCCCAGTATTTTTAAATCTGATTAGCTTTGATTTAATGTATTATTTATTTTAATTCTTATAGAATAAAATGAGGAATTATACTCGTAAACAAGTATACCTGGAAGAGAGGAACATAACGGTTCTAATGGCATGCATTGCAAACGTCAAAAGCCTCCATTAATAATATTTCGTAGAAAAACTATATTGGATGGCGATTATATAATATCTTTATTATTTTTATTTTATTAAGGGTACGTCTACCGAGACCTTTTAGTGAATACAACTTGTAACTGTGAATTTGAGACTGTTTTTTTTTTTACTAATTTTATTTTTAAGGGCTTGGAGCCGCGTGAAAAAGTTTGTAACTAGAATTTATAAAGATATCTTAAGACTTAAAACTGTTTTAAATAGACAAAATACTCCTTATTTATTACTTTTTACAACAAACAATTCATGCAACAAACGAAAAAGTTTTCCTGTATGGTATGCACCTACCCCAAATCAGGGGGAAAATGCATACCATGGGATTTTTTTTTGTTTTTTATTTATAAAAAATGTATACGTTTTTGAATAAACAACAAAATAGCTTTTAAACTAACCGTAAGAAATAAAGCTTTAAAGCAACACCATCGGGAAGTATCGATTTTAAAAACTCAGTTTTTCACAAGGGTCTATAGCTAAACTTTTGATTTTATTTTAGCCGATTCTTCCAAAATGTTATATAGTTACATTTATGAACAGTTAATCTTAAATGTTATGTGTAAATGTTGATTACTTAAAAATTTGCGAAAAATATCTCACAATAGATACCTACCTATTTTCCTAGAGAATAGGTACATTAAAAAGCAGTTTACATAATTCCATGTTTTCAGCTTACCTATACCTACTTGATTCGACTTCTCTTTCGTATTCCTAGGGTTATTCTTTAGACAGTGATTTTTTAAGCTAGAGCGGGTTCGTGCAACCCAGTCAGTAATTTACATTTAATATCACAAAAGATGATAGATTTACCACCTTTCCGGCAACGAACATTATAATTTTACTAGAATTCAAATTGCTTCAAAATGCAAAATTACATTTTTTGTGACTTCTTATAAAGATGACAACTGGGATTCAAATTAAAATTTTTTTTATCTATTTTGCTTCAAAAAAGATTAAGAGACATTTTTGCGTAAAAAATGTCATTCGAAGATACACCTGCAAAACGGTTAAGATATTAATAAGAAAAAATAGCAACAGATTTCTTTAAAATTACTACAAAATCGCACTAAACTAAACCGTATCTCTACAGTATTTATCTCTACACACCTTTGCTAAAAAGGCGCTTTAAATTTTGAAGTTGGAGAGATTAAAGATACTATAAGGCAAGTTATGGATTCATGCAAAAAAAAAAAAAATTCAGATAAAAATCAAACATAACATTACCATGATAGCGAAGACGAAAAAAGATGGAAACAATTCTGTCCGTCTGTCTGTATGTATGTATAGACACCTACAGCCCAAACGGGTGAGCCGAATTGCTTCAAACTTGGTATATATAAAGTTTTTAAGGTATTGTACAGAGGGGAAATTGAATTTTTTTTTATCTAAAAAAATTACGGTACCTGATAAATAACCGTTACGCTTATTTTTCTAGAAAATATGGCTGAAAAAAAGTCCAAGAACCGTACTTTCTTTAGGACCATTTTTTCACTTTCGACTATCTCAAAAACGGCTGAGCCGATAGCTTCGGAATTTCACACATAAAATAGGTTCAGGTAGCTCAATTTATACTGCATATCAATATTTTTAAAAGTGAGTACTACTCAGCTAAAAACCCAAGCTAAAATTTATCTTGGGTGGAAATTTGTATGGAAGATAAATTTTAGCGCGATCTGAGTACTAGGCTTAAATGTGTGAAAATGTGTGACAGTGGTCTTGGGGCTTGAGATTTTAATAAAAACTAATTTTTTAAAATTCTTAAATAAATACTTGACCAATTTGAGCTGAAAAATAAGTACGCCATTTTTTTTCTTGGAAAAATTTGAATTTATGACAATGAATTAATAAAAATCTGTGAAACGGATTTTGAGAAAAAAAGTTTTTGGAAAAAAATGTCTGAAAACAGTTTTCAAAAAAAATCAAAAATGCCAGTTCATAGGTATTCAGCAAATACATTTACATATATTTATAATTTAAAAAAAAGTTGAATGAGCAGTTTTTAAAGTATTAATTTTTTTTTAATATACAGAGAACAATTTTTTAAAAATATTGGTATGCAGTATAAATTGAGCTACCTGCATTTATAAGTAATAATTTTTTTTTAGTTTAATCTTTTTTAAATACGGAGAATTTTTTTTTAAATGTTGGTATGCACTATAAATTGAGCTACCTACACCTATATATGTGTGAAATTCCGAAAGTATCGGTTGAGCCGTTTTTGAGATAGCCGAAAGCAAGAAAAACGGTCCTATAGAAAGTTTCGTTTTTAGATTTTTTAAATTTTTTTTTCAGCCATATTTATTCTAGAAAAAAAGCTTTAGCGTAACGGTTACTTGGAAGGTACCGTTATTTTTTGAGCTAAAAAAATTCAATTTCCCCTCTGTACAATACCTTAAAAACTCTCTATACCAAGTTTGAAGCAATTCGGCCCACCCATTCCGGCTGTAGGTGTCTATACAAACATACAGACGGATAGACAGACAGACAGACGGACAGAATTTTTAGACCATCTTTTTTCGTCTTCGCTATCATCATAATGTTATGTTTGATTGTTATTTCAAACATATTTTTTGCATGAATCCATAACTCTCCTTATAGTGTATTTAATCTCTTCAACTTCAATATTTAGCGCGACTTTTTAGCAAAGCTGTGTAGAGATAAATATTGTAGAGATACAATTTAGTTTGGCGCGATCTGAGTACTAGGCTTTACGCGGTAATAAGATTTTTTTCTTCGACCCTTTCTACATGTTCAAGCTTATTTGTCACAATTAACGCAGATTACCGATTTAATTAAACTACAAATTGAATAATAATATATAAAACATTTTTACATTTTGTCAAAAATCTTTTAGCTAGTTGGCAAGCCTGGCTCCCAGCCTTAAACAAATATTCGAATATCCAAAAAAATGTTCATAACAAAAATTCTTCAAAGCAAACAAAATATCGTCTTGAAACTCATATCCAATACAAACACATATTTGTCAATTCATACAAAGATTGTTTATTTCATTATATTGTATATATTTACCCCCACCATTGTATATGAAATCTATAGTAGTCTCTCACGGTGTCATCTCAGTCGATCCTGCTATCCATATTACTATAGATTTCATATACAATGCCCCCACTTAAATTTATATTAATTTTTATCTTTGCTTCCCATAGGATTCTAAACAAAAATCATTTTGCCTTGTCTCCTTCGAACCCCCAAGGAAATTTTATACATCCTTCTTGTTTATCGCAGCTGTCAATAAAGCTTTTGGAGAGCTCTCCAATCGCAGGGTTCTGGCGGAGTGTAGTAGACGGCGCCTCTTGCGTTTCGGTTTTGAATTGTACTATACGGATATATAATGTCCCATTCCAGTTTCACTGTTTGAGAAGTGCTGGAATTGGAACTGGAAAGCTTGAGGTCTTGTCATTTGAAAATAAAAATTATTTACTAATTGTCAAAAATATACAACAAATCGGAATGAAAATTTAGAAAATAAATAGGTACAAAATATAATTAAAGCCTATACAAATTTAAATAACATTTATAGAAAAACAGTAAGGTGAACCAAACGTTCGCACAATAATCATAATTGAAAATGTTTCGACATTTTTTGCACCAAAAGACGTAGCTGTATAACTTAAGCAGATTGCTGCTCAAATAATCGGACAGAACACGATTTATGAAAGAAAAAGTTTTGTATACTCAGAATGTTAAAACATTTTAAACAATAAAACCACAATAACTGCTGCTCAGAGTCAAAGATGTTTTCGAGTAAGAAATCTGTAAATAAAATCAAGTAACAAAGACACCTAAAACTACCAAGAGCCAAGTAAAACGTTTACATCATGGCAACGCAAATAAAGACCGAAAATGAACTTCAAATACAAACTGCTTTAGTAAAGGAATCTACTGCACCAACTGGTGAAGTTAACATCACTGGTCCTTATAATGTTGGCAATTCTACTGAAACCAGATTTCAATTAAACGACCAACAAGAGTCGGGTTGTGATGTCGGAACTGAACACATTGTTCCCGATGGCACAGGCGTGCAATACTTTTCAATTATGGAAATTGAAGATACAAATGTTAAAAAAGAACCCATAGAAACACAAGCCCTGCAAAAGAATCAGTGCTATGTTTGCCGTAAGAGTAAGTATGCCTATAAAACAAAAATATGAGCTAGCTCGTTGGCTCATTATCATTTTATCAAAATATATCTTGGATACCGGGAGAAAGCTGTTGGTAGCAGTACTGCAACTTCTTCTGTAGAATAGTGCGGCAAACCAAATCCTTTTATTGTTCACGATTACAAAGCCTTGACTCAGCTTCCTTCGTAACAGTGGCTCTCCATATTTTCTTTGTTCTCCCAATCCCAACTACCCTTTTACCTCGAGGATTCCATTCAAAAGACTGGTTCCTAAGTGTATGGCCAGTCCATCCTAGTAGTTCGTTGTGCAGGATATGGTTTGTGGTCACCGGATTTTTTAGATTGACGCAGACAACGGTTAAGAACAGCTAGTTTTGCAGAGATGTTGTACGTTTGACATGCATGCAGCACTCACTGATTTCACGTTGGAAGTGCGTTCTATTACCGAATGGCTAACTTCTTATATATTTAAACTGAATAACCTCTGTTGTCTCCTATTGGTGTGCATTATTTATTATTGTCTTTCCATTTCCCCCCCCGCCCCCCCCCCCCCCCATTGTGTTGAAGTTAGAAACACATTCAGTTGAGTCATCAGTATAGTCCAAAAAGCTGTGCATTGGATACCAACTTCCGCATTTTTACAGGCCGTGGTTATTTCTGTACACTTCATTTTACCCCGTATCGCTTCAATGTCTTTGTTAACAAAACCACGAGAAACATTTCGATCGTTATCTTAAGGCAAAACGCTCTCCAAGTCTCAAACCGAATAGCCAAGAGCTGACAATAAGAAGACAAATACCTCACAGAAGCTAGAAATGATGTGCATGAGGGCCACTGCAACGTTTGCGCTTGTCATTTCGGACATTTTTTTAACTTTTCAGCCAACCATGGTTATCACTCTTCCATACTCCATGCAGATTTCTTCGCTGTAAGCCAGTGCACATGGATGTGTGGATGTCACTCGAACATCAAAAATAAAACAGTCTTCATATTCTTAGATAACCAAGCTGCCTTAAAAGCTTTGGTTTCTCCTGACATAACTATTCATGAGACTGAACGTACTCTGTTCTTTTTGCTGTCATTCTTTTGAATTGTTTTGCAAAACCGAATTGGAGCCTCCCCACCTGTATTTTAAACTCTCAGAGTTTTTTTTTAAATATTTTAAAAGAAATTTATTTTACTGTTTTTATTTTTAGTTTTCCGTGGGAAATGCCTCCTTGAAATACACATGCGTGTCCACACCGGAGAGAAACCATTTAACTGTACAATTTGCGGAAAGGACTTTCGACAGAAAGCTGCTCTCAAAACACATTTAATAAATCACACCAAAATCAAGCCATTTAAATGCGATCAATGTGAACGAGCATTTGTTACGGAAAAGGATCTAACATCTCATGTCCTGATTCATTCCTGTGAAAGAGCCTTTAACTGTGACGTCTGCAATAGGTCGTTTATATCGGAAAAAACTTTGAAATATCATAGAGCCCGACACACTAGGGGATACCCCTTTGGCTGTGATATCTGTGAAATGAGATTCTGTTACATGCACCTCCTCCGGCGGCACATGCTTACACACACTGGCGAAAAACCATACAAATGTAAGTATTGTGAGAAAAGTTTTCGACAAAGGCACGAATCTGTTGTCCATATGCAAACGCATCCAGAAGCCAACACAGACAAGGATAAGCCATCACTGCAAGAAGTACTTGAATTGATAAGCTCTTTGCCAAGAGAAGGAGAGATTGGTGAATCAAAAGAACAGGCGTTACAACAAACAATTAATGACACCAATTGGATCCAATCAACTGAATCTTCATCTAGTTTTAACATCACAGCAACACCATTACCTTATATTGGTCAGCAGCCGCAAGTCTCTACAAACAAAATTGAAATTGTACAAAACGGAAATAACATTTCCCCGACAACAGAATCAGCTGATTTTCTAGAGGTCCAAATTAAAGAAGAACCCATAGAGATGTCAGCTAAGAAATTTATTTGCAAATGCTGTGGAGCTCGTTTTGCATTGCAAAATACCCTAAGTCATCATGTCAGACAGAATATGTGTTCACAAAAACATTTTACATGTTCTAAATGCCAAAGAGTGTTTGCCTCACAAGATAAACTCGATGCTCATATCCTTTCTCACACATATTGTGATATGTGCGGAAAGGCCTTTAGTAGTAGTGAAGAAATAGAGACACATAAGGCAGAACAACATAATTTGAAGGTAAAACACCCGTGTCCGCATGCAAATTGCAACAAAGGTAAGTGTGCCAGGTTTAAGAGAACCTTTTGGTTCTAATTATTTAATTTGCTGATTCTAATTGTCTATTTATTGTCGGCGGTTTATTTGTTTGTGATTTGTCGCTTTTTCTACTTATCGACTTTTCTTAAGCAATATGGTGTTGTCAGGGATAGCAGGATCAAGAAGTTTCAGAAGCTTTTTCAGTATGGAAGATGTGATATTTTAACCAATGCGATGGTGATATAAAGGAAAACGATTCCTCAGTAGTTATAACTAGAGGAGTGGGCACACGATACTGAATTTCTTTTCATCGGGAATATAACATTCTGACCACATTTGCAGATAAGTTGGTGCATGGTCCCTATCAGGTCATCTCCCGCGGAAACAACTTGGCAGTGCCAGCGTCCATCATCTCAATTGTTTTCAAGTTTTGTTTTTATAACTTTTCTCAACATTGATTTTGATATTTCTAAAGCATATGGTATCACCTAACCTTTTCTTTGGTGGATTAAAAATCTTCGGATATGGAACAACAACGGCAGCAAATGATAGATTCCGATCTTAAAAGCATTGCACAATGAACATTTATCGAACGTGTCGAATTTAATGCTTGGAATGCAATTGAAATGCGTCTTAATGTTTCTTTTTTCTATAAAAAATGACTCCATGCTGCACCTTCACGATGGGAGGGCTTTCATAGTGCAAAAGGAAACCCCTTATGTTATTCTATGGCTCCTTTATAATAGCATTTCTTTTTTATAAACACATGTACCTACAGTAGAAGATTTACTATCGAAGTTCTACTCGAATTCTACGATGACAAGAACGACACCCGATCTGCTTGACTACTTTCGAGTTAAAATTCGTTTCTAACCATTACGGAAAAACTTTTCCCACGGAAAAATAATAAAATAGACAAAAAAAATTAAAAAAAAAATTGAGCAAGACAGCAGGCAATCCTCATCACAGGTGCATAAAGCCACTTGCTTTGCTTCTCTAGGGATTTTTGTAGGTCTCGTTAACTCAAAAACTAGGCCTCTGGGCATACTGGAGTTGGTTGTTGTGCTCTTATGAGTAGGCCTAGATTGAAAGCTCCATTGACCAAGAATCAAATTCTTTTTCGTTTATGATCGTTGGCTTTCTAAACGAGTGGAGCTTTATTGTAGATTGTAGTTTTCATCCCCTCGCCTTGGTTATGTTTTTATTATTTTCAACATAACAAATAGAAATTAATACATATTTCTTTTCAGCATTCTACAAAGGAGGTCAACTGGAAAAACACATTGAAAGCCACAATATAAAAAAAGAATTCCAGTGCACGCTGTGTGACAAAAGTTTCAATCGCCAATTTTATCTCACACAACACATGAATCGTCACACCAAAACACGGCCTTTCCAGTGTGAACAATGCTCTAAAGCTTTCTACAGTTCTGGAGAACTTCAGAGACACATTATGCGACACACCGGCGATCGACCGTTTGCTTGTGATAAGTGCGACAAGACATATCCCTTACCAAGCGAATTGAGAGTACACAAGCAATCTCATACGGGTGAACGGCCTTTTGCTTGTGAATTTTGTCCGATGCGATTCGGATTTGCAAATGTTCTAAGAAAACATTTGATAACGCACACTGGCGAAAGGTCATTCAAATGTACAATCTGCGGTCGAGGATTTGTCCACAAACAAAATTGCGAAGATCACATTAAAACGCATTCGGGTGAGAAAGAGTATGGTTGTGAGATTTGTGGAATCAGATACTACACGAAAGATTCTCTGCGAAAACATATGAGAAATCACAAAAAGCTTCCTGTTGTTGAGGAGAATATCGAAGCCGAAAGTATGTTTTAAAATTATTTAAAATGATTTTGGTATTAATTACCTATTGCTTTTATTTAAAGTATTATAGGCGCAGATTGGATTTTAAGAGATAGACAATTGGAGAGAGGCAATTCAATTATAAAACTTAATTAGTAACTAGATTCAATTTCAAAGGCAACGCTGCTTAATGTAAGTTTTATTCCTGTAACACTGCACTAAAGCATAAATTAATAAATTAAATTAAATTAATTATTTAAATGTGCTTATTTTTATTCTTTACGCGTCCAGAAGCGACCGGAAAAATTCTTAGTGATTCGTTTGGTACTTAATCACAGCTCTTCTTGTTGATAAGAACAAATTATTTCCGAACTTAAGTTCAAAATCAAAATAAAAAACTGCATTGAATTTCATAAAGCAATTCTAATGAAGATATAAACTTTTGAAATAGTTGTTTGAGAAAACCTTAGTCAATGCAAAGCTAACGGCTTTCTAAAGCCTTCTTGAAAATTAATCAAATGTTTTTTTACTTTTTGCGGTTTGAATTTCTTTTCCATTATCTGACATTAAAACTTTGACTCTTCGTTCACATTGATTTTCAATTGTTTTAAAAACACTTAACTTGTCTATTGCTTCTGACTTTGGCTGCAAGAAGTAGCACCAACAGGAGATCGAACATTCATTTCATTTGAATAGACTCCCCTGAAACAATTTCCCCGGAATACCCGCATCGCTATAGGAATGCCCATCAATTTACCCTTGATCCTTACTTCGGACGTATTGTAATGTATAGATTCTTTTTTTTACCCGCACTATGAGAATGTGGAACGCTTTTACACGGCTCGATTTTTCCATCCCATTGTGATTTACAGACATTCAAAACCAATGTGAATCGGTATCTCCTTTCATCTCCTATCCAACTTTCCTAAACGCTCGCACTGTGTTGATTCATGTTACGAAAAACATGATAAATATCAATTGGATGAGCCACGTTATGATGTTTAACATACACACATCCCTTGCAGACATTACTTTTTCAGTCATCAATAAATTGAATCCTATTACGCTTCAATATTTCTTTCGCATTTTCATGTGCCAGTTCTTTGCCAAATTTTGAAACTAACGGCAGACGAATTATAATTATATTCCTAAGTCCGCATCTTTTGTTATCAATACAACCTCACCTTCTAACTTGTTCAGTATAGCCTGTCAAGAATGTTAGTGACATCGAAAGTTATTTAGGGTGCAAACAATACATCAAAATACAATTCGATATCATGCGAACGCGGTGTTTTTGTCACTACTTGGCATGCCTGTTAAAGTCGTTAGATTGTGCATGACTATGAAGAGCTCGCGCTGCTTCGTTGGCAAGGTTAGGAAGAACACCCCCGCCTTTTTTTATGTTGAGAGAGGCTTAAGACAAGTTGCAGCACTATCAAGTAACCTCTTAAACATCCTTCTACAGGAAATCCTACTCAACTCCGTTGAATCACTTTGGGAATAACGATGCGCGCTGCCAGTGACGCATTCGAAAGTATTGAAGTGGTAATAATGGATAAGATAAATTGTATGCTGTCCTCAATTGCAGAGCATCATTATCGTTGTCTTGGATAAATCGTCACGATAGACAGATATAACTTTGAAGCAATCAAGGATTCTATCGATTTGATTTTCTTCCACTACAACCTCAGAAGAATCACTTTTGCCAATCGCTGTGTTTTCGATATAAGAAGCCACCTAAGCAGCAAAGCCCGCTCTAAAAAGACAAATTCGACACTTTACAAGACCCTTATCATCCCAGTCCTCCTGTATGAGGCAGAAACTTGGGCACTGGCACAAACAGATGAAATTAGGCTTTGGTGCTTTGATAGACAAATTCTTGGGTTGATATATATGTGGTAATATATGTATCAATGGAGTGTGGAGGAAAAGATTCAACCACAAACTGTAAGAGCGATACAGTGACATTGACTGGAAGCCAAACCTTAGCTAGGTAAGTATTTTTAATTGAGGCTGTGTTTTTTGACTAAAACGGTATTTTGTATGGCTTCTTTTCTGCTGCTCCTTGAATCTGTCATGCTAGCCAATGAAGGCATTGTTTTAAACTTCTGTCTTATCACCTTGCAGTTTTATTTCTTGTTGAAGACGATCAAGTAATTTTAAACTGATAAAAATAATCAAACTGCTGGGAGTTGATTTCTAATTCTTGGCATTCTTGGTTAATGTCATTAACTTCTTCATCGTTTTCATATTCATACAAGTAGCTAAAAAAATGTTATTGTTGTAATACTGTTCGTAAATTTCTTATTTTGCTGATCATTTGTTATCTGGGAAGTAGAGTTATATGTTGCAAATAATTTGAGCGATCTTCTCATCAAATTATGGTTTGAGCTGTTCTTTCTGGCCCAAACTCTCATTTATGTTCGGAATACATCTTTCACACGCAAAAACCAGCTCAGTTTCAATCTTTTCGACTTTTATTCCCTTCTGTGGATTCATCTAACTTTTGCAGACTTAGTTTTACATCAATTATTATCAATAAAAATTTCTATTTTTTAAGCCAAAATAAATTATATGTTAATCTTTATTTTATGCTTACCGGGCCAGTAACAAAAAAAAAAAAAAAAACCTAAATTACAGCTTACTTAATCCATTTCCAACAGGGACTATGATTCGTAAGCCCAGTTACAGAAATGAAAAGTTTTGAGCAGAACTTGCATCGGAAAATTGGATAATTCAGGCATTCTTTTAAGTGGAGATCATATTTTGATTGAGAGCTAAATGTAAGTGGACAAAATTTACATTTAACCGAATTTTTTCCGTTGAGAAACTTGGTCATGGTCTGTGTATTAGGATGTTGTACCACCTTGCTACAAAGTGAAAAATCTGAGAAACTGCTGCAGGCTTGCTTCGAACGTTCGGTTTCTTTTTTATATTTTGCTCTAGGTTTTCGGTCATTCTGTAGATTGGGAATGTTTCCTTCGTGTATTCTGGTGTCTATGGGATTTTCAACAAATTTTTCACTTTCGTCATTTTGTTGAGGTCTTGAAAATAAAATAGTTGGTAGTTTTTGTTCATCCAATTCGTTTTCTTTCACGCACGAAATGACAAAGCATTGACCTTCTTTTTGTACTTGAATTGTAGGATTATGTGAAGTCAGATGATGTTCATCTTCTTGGGAGGAATATTCATTATTTGTGTATTTATTTTTCTGCTTTTTGAGAAGACTTTTATTAGCATTGTGATCGACGGGCGACTCTTCAGATTCAGAGCTAGATTTGTGCTCACGACATTTGCCAAAGAGTTGAATGATTGTGCTATGAGAGTTTATGCATTTTAGTTTAAATCTTTGACATCGCATGAGTTCGAAAAAACAATCTGTACAAATTTGGGCTGATATCCATTCGTCTTTCTTTTTTAAACAATTCATTTAATTTATAATAAAGCCAGTTTTATTACTTTCATATACTTACAGAAGTTTTTGTTAAATCACAGAGCATATTTACAAGATCTTCCCCGCTATCATCGGGGAAGATATTGATGTCCTCTATGGACTTAAGCTTTGCTTCCATTGATAGACATGTCCTACATATATTAAGCATTTCACATGGCATTATAAATTAGTTTAATAAGTTGTTTTTTGTAAAGAAATAAGAAAATTAAAAACTTCGGCTTGAAATCATTCTGTCAAAGTAAAAATGTTGCCCGAAGCCCCAAAGGAATTTGTTTGAACTTGCATTGATAAGGATATTCCAGTTATCAACAAATCCTTCCAGTAATGTTTGGTGCGTTCGGAAAAGTAAAGGATGGAAAAAAGATTTCAAACTTTGTGGGTTAGTAAGCGCGACGAGCGGCTAGATTGGAACTAATATTACATATTAGCTCAAAAATCCAATCTACTTTGAGTACAGGCAGAAGACTGCAAACCAACTATGCCATACAACCATGTAGCGGCTCTTAACGCCATAGTTGGAAATAGATCCGAGTATCAAAAAAATTTTTAAACACTTCTGTCTCTCACTCCGAGACGTCAAACGAAATCTTTTCTAGGAATACTCTATTGCGCCAGAATATGTCCGAATTTGTTTATATGTTTTGGCACCACAAAATTCACAAAACTCTTTTATTCTGCTGCAAATTAACTTATTATGTTTATTCAATAAATATCACGACAAATTTTTAGTTATAAAAAGCTTTCGAAATTCTCGGGAAAGCTCTAGCTTCACTCATAAAATTAACCACAGTGAATTGAGTACTTACATTGTATATAGAACATATTATAGTAATATCACTTCGGAGTTTTTAGTAATGTGTTGTTTAGCCGTTAAGATCGCTGCGGATGCAGGAAATGCTTAGAAACAAAGTTCATTTTATTTTTTTCCTCCCTTGAATACTTGTCACTTTTTGAAATCGTATAATGTACAGCTCTCGATTCATTATTATTTTCAATGATGACAATATTCTCAGCATGTTCTTTTTCAATTCCACCTCTTCCTTCTTCATCATCAATCTGAAATGAGTTAATGCCTTGTTTTGCCGAAAACACTTTTCTGTGGCTAGTGGCGTTGATCAGCTATTAACTTTGCATTTTTTAATTCCGAATTAATGATGATACTTTCTGCTTGAGGCCTCATTTTTCTGAACACACTTATCTACTTCATGTCATATGTCATCTTGGCCTTTGCTTTTGAGGTCTTCTATTTACCTTTTCTTACCCACCTTCCTCACAATTTGTTAAATTCGGTCAGGAGTCAGGTTATAGATGATTTTAATTGTTTGAACATCAAATTTGTTTTCTTTCGATATAAATTTCAAAAATGTCTATCCACAAAGATATAAAAGTTAAGCTGGAAACTGGTGAAGAATCCGAAATGCCTATTCACGACGTGATTAAAGTGAAGCAAGAACCATTGGAAGATAACGAAATGTCCAATCTCGAAGAGATAAAAATAAAGCTGGAATCATTTGAAGAAAGTGAAGTTCAACCTATATCTATCATAGAAGTAGAAGAGACCAATGTTAAGAAAGAACTCATTGATTTCATAGAAGAGCCATTAGTAAATAGTATCACACTAGATACAAAAAGCAAGGCAAACTTGGAAATCAAGTTTAAAGAACTCAGCACTACACAAAGTCGTGTTAAACATTCATTGCAAAGAAATGGCTTGGTACCCCAAACCAAATCAGCTTCGCAACATCAGAATGATAGAAGAGATTTGGTCGAACAACAAAAGACACTGCAACTTGTCCCCAAGAGCCCCCAGCATCACTGCGTGCATTGCGGATCTGGATTCATTCGTAAAAGTAACCTGACGATTCATTTGCGCCGAGAAATCTGCACCAAAAAACATCAAACTTGTTCGACTTGCCATAAGGTATTTACGTCCCAAGAGAGTCTAGACACACATATGCTAGCTCACACTAACTGTGATATATGTGGCCAGAAGTTTGGCGACAACAACGCTCTTCAAATGCACAAAAAGGACCAACATACCAAGCTACAGCACCAATGTTTACATCCTGATTGTAAAAAAGGTAAGTGAAGTTTTAATCTTAACAGGGAGCTGGTTACAATTTGTGTACAAATATTACAAGACGTTTTCCAAAAATCAAATTTGGCATCTATGCCAAAATAGTAGCTGTAACTGGCCTTTTAATTCTCCTTACCAGTCAGTGTGTTCAAAAGCAGTTCCTTCCTTAACTCGACATCACTAATTGGTAGAAACTATAAGGAAAACGTGCTTATTCACAGCTACTATTCTTTTCTGATTCGATTAACTTTGGAACTCTTTACATACAAGCCTTTCCTTTCTGTTAAACTCTGGCAGCTTTTAAATTCCCAGTGGTCTCACCTTTTGGCACTTTCCATTGTTTCTATTCGGGAAACCACTAATTCTGAAAACCCATAAATCAAGTTTAGTAACTGATTCTCAATTAAGAGTCGATACTAACCAAACTACCTATGTATATTAAAATTAAGCAAACAGTTCTGCTGTACTGGACGTTTAGTACGGTGTCAACCCACATCGACCCAAGACACTTGGGACCAACTCACTTCAACCCGCATGATTCGTCCCCAGGCTAATCTCATCCCGAGACACGGAAAATAAAAAACACTCCGAAATTTAATGGTTGGTTTCGATATTTTAAAAAATCGTTCGTGAATTTGATTGAGAGGAAGCAGGAGGTAAGTATAGCATAAAAAGTATAAACAGATTGTTTGAATATATTTACAAAGGTATAGTTGTGCGTATAAAGCTTTTGCAAGGAGTCTTCTCCGATCCGTTCTGCCTCACGCTAATTGGGTGGAAAAAACATTTGTGCAACGGATGTTTTGTGAAAAGGAGGAACCACGAATCTTTGTTGTTGTTTTTAGTTAATTGTGGACCCCATGTTGTTAAACAATAGAAATATAGATAGGTATAACAATATAGATTTGATAAGAAGCATTTTAATTGAAGTTCTAAAAGTGTGAAAACAAATAGATACCTACATATATATTATGTTAATGTACCTATGTATATTACCGAGGTAGGTCGTAACCAAATAGTTGAAATGATTGATTATTGATATGTGGGTAAGTGGTGGGTGGTAGAGTAGAATTTAATATTTAATCTAAGTTGTGTAAATATAGAGACGCTTTTATCATTTTTTTCTAAAATAAAGTGAGTTCAGCGTGCGTCTCACTCTTAGCGTGCGTGATTATAGTGAGTTTCCCGTGCCTCTCAACTTTAGGGTGCTTGATTATAGTGAGTTCCCCGTGCGTCTCTCATTACCGAACTACGTCTAATCTCCAACAAAGTTGGAGCATGCGGTTAGGTATTCATCGGGTGTCTTTTGGTCGTATTGGCCAATTACATTGAGGAGCCTTTTATGTGCCCTCCTATACCCAACTCAAGAGAAAAGGGGTATAATTACCCCTGAGTTGATCTTTTCGTACAGAGCAGTAGTCCGTACATGCTCTAATAGTAGGGTATTCAATAATTAAAAAATATTTGGGTGGTGACAGCCAATCGATACCTGGAACGCTCTGTGCCACGACTCTACGCTATTGTTTGTTCGAGGTAGTTTCTCTAGAGTTGTGGCCATGCAGTTCCACATATGCCGAAATCGTGGATTTCGGCGATTGCGTCCCACCCAAGTATTTTCAAAATATTGAAGAAAACTTTGGTGTTGCTCTGTATCACCAAAGTATTCTAGAAAGTCAGCCGCCAGTGCTTCTTCGTATCTAACCAATACGTCCTCTGTGGTACAAACACAAGGCCACATGGTACTCCCGATCAGTCCCGTATATGCTCTGCATGCCTATATCTTGCACCTTCCTTCATATTGCCTGCGCAAAGTGGAAAGCCTTGAATCCTAAATTCCGGGAAGAGAGAACGAAGAGCATTCTCTTCTCCCTTCGCGAAATCAATTATAAAGACTTCAGGCTGCATATTTTCCATACCTTGCGCATCGCGAATAAGCCTGCTTGTTTAATGAGCCATGAACTAACCAGAGCTGGTAAAACATCTCTGGGCACATCTTGAATATCCCATCTAACAACCAAGTCCTACTACGGGATAACATTTCCCGATCCGATACAGAACCGAATATAATTATTCGGTTCTCATCCCCCTGCCCGTGTCAGCCAACAAAAATTTTCTGGCCCTTCCGTCTTGGTGACTAACAAGTCATCAATATATCAATATCGGACCGAGTGTGCGGAATAGCCAATGTTTGATGCCGACGCTTTCGTTCCCTTGACATTGCTTTTCGCAAAGACTCAAAGTCCGGAACCCGGGCCAAAGAGGATGCGGAAACACCTCCCATAGTCCGTATACTTATCGTCCTTGGAGTCTCTTGAGAACGAGTGGCTTGGGTCTTCACCGTCTGCATCAGTGCGGCTATTTCGCACACGACCGAGGAAGGACCATTATTGTGCTCGGTAGTCATAATGGTCTCTGAACCCATTACAACTGCCCTTCCACGACACCCTTGACTCTCATATTTCTCGCACCTCCAACTTTATGCATGTGGCATATATGTGCATATCATGAAGAACGTGACTCCTTCAAGTTTTAAAATCACGATATCCGAAATGGTTATTCTTACAAAAAATGATTTTAACAAGATTTGTAGATAATTTCATGGTCTACAACGTTGTCTCATGTATTTTTATGATAAAACCTATTGTGAAAACCGTTTATTTGACCTTTTGACCTTGAATAACTTCTAACGCACCAGTCGGATCGATGGGGATGTTGCTTAGTTTATTTGAAGTGGTGTTCAAAACGTCTGTACCAATTTTCAGCTTTATGCGAATTTTTGCAAACCGAAATGTCTATTTTGACCGGACTATTAAGAATACAGCAATTCACTTGTAACAAAATATTAAAATAAAAATGTAACACCGCATCGAAAATTAACACAGAAAAGATGAAAAATGTAAATGGTATCATCATTTATGCTGTTGACTGTATATAAATTTGCGTTATAGTGTTCTATTGTTCCCTGCTTCTATGAACTGTTATATTTTAAATATGCATCATAGTCTGAATAATGATTTATTTGCTTTTATTTACAAATTGTGTCGGTGGTTAATAAGGCCTTAAAAATTCACCTTAGGCCTTATTACCCTCTTTTTTTTTTGTATGAACATTGTGTCCCGTCTTACAGTTTACTTCATGTGTTTTTGAAAATTTTAGATATGTAAACAAGTAATTACAAGTGTTTGCTAATTGATTTATTAATATTTTTAAGTGATGCAAACAACGATGCCTTCAAAACGAGCACTATGGTCTGAAAATGATTTGTTTTTGGCTATCCGAGCAGTGGAAAGAGGAACGCTTAGCACATATAAAGCTGCTGAGAGGTATAAAGTTCCCAGAAGAACTATAAGAAATCATCTTCACACTGGGAGTTTGAAAAAAGCACTGGGTCGAAAACCCTTACTCAGCGCCGAACAGGAAACTAACCTGGTAAGCAGAATTATAAGATTCGCTGAAGTTGGAATGCCTTTAACACCACGGATTCTCAAACGTTTAGTTTATAAATATTGCGAGCTTAATAACATCAAGCATTGCTTCAATCAAAATGCCAAAGTAGCTGGTAAAGACTGGTTTACAGCGTTTATGAGAAAAAATCCAGAAATATCGAAAATAAAAGCTCAGTTTATGAACCCAGCCCGGGCACTGAAGCTGAATAAGTTCATTGTTGATGACCACTTCAAAAGACTGGATGAAGTCTATGATAAACTCGATTTGAAAAGTAATTTGTAATTTTATTTATAAACATAAGTATTGTAAAACATTGGTTTTTTTGATTAATACTTAGTAGTTACATTGGTTGAATTTGGTGGTAAGAAAATTTAATATAATGTAAAATAAGGAAACAATGGAAAGAAAATTAGGAAAAAGAAATATTATTAAAATTTAATTGATAGATTTATGAGCATAGAGAAAAGTGCAAAATGAAATTAGCGTGTAAAATAATTTTCGAGAGCCTTTTTAAACAAGACACAGTTGTTGATTCTCCTCAAGTCGACAGGTAAGGAGTTACACAGACTAACACAAAATTGTCGCTGTGTTATAAGGATGTTGCTTCTATGCGATTGGGGAAAAATAATCTTTTCGTTTAGGTACTCTGGTGTCCCCGTCTGCATCAAATTAAACAAAAACATTAATACTTTACTGTTTAGATAGCGTTGCAGCGGCATGTTATATATTATATTACTTGCGTATTGAGAGACATAGTCAAACCGGTGGAGACTGTAAATAAACCGTATTGACTTATACTATCAATTTTGCAAAAAATTAGACTTCCGTACAGTAGTATCAGCAAAACGAATGTTTTAGCCAGAGTAATTTTGATTTTGAAGTGAAACTTCTTTATCGGCGTTGGAAAAAAATTTATCGTCACATTTTTCGGTTACGCGTCACATTTTTTCGTTACGCGCAATCTTTTTCTTGTTTTGATTCCATCACTGCACATAGCCATGGAGCGAGAGTAGGGAGCAAGCGAGTCAGATAGACCGAGAGAGAGAGTGATATAGAGCTAACGTCGCATCACGCACAGTGCCATGGGGAGAGAACTATAGGTTAGGTTAGGTTAGGTTTGTTTTATAAAAGCACAAACTGGTTCTGCATATCAACTGTAGGAAGGTCGGCGGCTGATGGTTAAAAATAAAACGGTGGGTAGCAGAGACGGTATGCATTATTTAAATTTAAGATATTTAAGGTTAACCTCAGTTTCTGATTGTAACTATCGGTCAATGTATATGATTTCATTAAAATGGTATTTATTAATTAATACGACTGCTAATTTAATGAACATCAATTAATTGGCATAAAGTATAAATTCTGAAATATGTTATATAATTTTTGTAAATCAATTAACTAATTTTTGTAGATTCAATGATGGAAGAATCCACAAATCCTGAGGAATCTTCGAATGCAATTACTATACAAGTTGATGTCCATCATCGGCATTATTCACAACTCAGTGCATCAATCGCTACCACAAGCCATGACTGTGTGAATGAACCTGAAACAACGAGTGATCTTCCTTCAATCCACCGTGATTATCCAAAAACAGCTGCACAGCGAATGGCAGAGTATAGAGCTCGGAAAAAAAAGGAAACTCCAATAGTGAATCATCGAAAACATAAAAAATCAGACGCAGAGCGTGCAAAAGAGTATAGAGCCCGAAAAAAAGCGAAGATCCAATCAGCAGGTAAAAGTTTTTCAGTTATCTACGATCAAAATTATGATTTATTTCGTAAATTGATTAATTAATTCTTTTTAGATTCAATAATGGAAGAATCCACAAATCCTGAAGAATCTTCAAATGCAATTACTGTACAAGTTGATGTCCATCATCATCATTGTTCACAACTCAGTGCATCAATCGCTACCACAAGCCATGACTGTGTGAACGAACCTGAAACAACGAGTGATCTTTCTTCAATCCACCGTGATTATCCAAAAACAGCTGCACAGCGAATGGCAGAGTATAGAGCTCGGAAAAAGAAGCAAACTCCAATAGTGAATCATCGAAAACATAAAAAATCAGACGCAGAGCGTGCACAAGAGTATAGAACCCGAAACAAGGCTCAAATCCAAGAACACACAAGCCAAAGTCAGAACTTTGTTGAGTCAACAGCAATTCAACAATCAGAGCATGAAACTAATCATCTGGCTTACACGGATTTTCATCGTCATCATCTGGCTCATGATGAATTTCAAAAGAAATTTGTTCGAAATTCATTTGGTTATGTGTGCTCAGTTTGTGAAAGACTGTGGTTTAAAGATGACTTACGATCTGCATCCCTTCAACATGATGCAATCTTGAAAACAATAGTTCCTCATCTTGATATAAAGGACGTTGCTCTCTGTAATACCTGTGTAGCATCTTTAAATAATAATAGTATTCCTGTGATGGCTTCTTATAATGGATTCAAATTTCCGAAGAAGCCCGATTATTATTGAGAGGCAGCTGCCAGGTTGTCGTCGTCTTCTTCCTCTGAGCTATCATCCAATATATTTGTTGCGGTTTCCCCTTAATTGCTGTAATTGGAATTATATTATAAGGTTTGTTTCTTATCTCCCGAAAACAGCCAATTTCTACCAAATCCAGCGCTGCAGAAACAGGCACTTTAGTGCCAAACTGGCACTATCAAATGAGTTTGGCACTGTGGCACCCATTGGCACTCAAAAATTTAAAATTTGGCACTTCTTTTTATTTAAATTAAATATCATACATTTAAGTAACAAATTCATAACAAATATTAAAAATTGAACCATTTTTTTCACATTTGTTACTTCTTTTTGTAAACCCCTAAAAAATCTACTACAATGATTGCTTACAACACTGGCACTTGTACATTCGAAGAAATGTCAGAAGTGTGAAGTGTCCAATAATGATTTTTTTAACAAGCTGTGTATATAGGGTGATTTTTACTTGCTATTATAGGTACTATAAGTCGAAAAAAGTGAGTCTGGAAATTCCGTCCGTCTGTCTGTCCGTCTGTTCGCACCTCTAGAGCCTGAAGCTATGGGCCGATTTGCTTCAAATTTGGTATTTAGTATTTATTTGAAATTCTCTAGCGAGGTCTTTTTTTATTTTTGCTATAACTCCAAAAATAACGGTACCTGCCATGCAATCCTAAGCAAAAAGTTTGATTTGATCAAAAACCGCTCTAACGATTTTGATAAAACTTTCAGAATGCTATTTTTTTAGAATAGTCTATTTTTTTGGCTGGAAAATATTTTCAGAATTTGCCTTATAATGGTACCTCTTATGGAACTAGAATTTTTAAATCAAGTAACTATAAATCCGATTTCAATAAAATCTTGAAAACAATAAGTCATTTATAACTTATAATTTATATGGCATTTCAAAATTCTCAAATTGATTTTTTTTTTCATTTTTAATAATTTTTTTTTATAAAAAAATTTTTCCTTTTGAAATAGGTATGTTGGAAACGGGTATTTTGAATTTTTTAAACATTATTTTTCAGATGCAAACTACAAATTCCCATAAATGTACATACTCGAACATCTGCCAGGACAGCTTGTTATTAATAAGAAATATTAATAGTTCTTGTTTGAACATAAGATTTTTATACCCTATTCCATAGAATGGGTATATTGTATTTGGTATGGAGTTTGTAACATAGAGAAATAAAACGGTAGGTATAGAAAAGTATATATATTCTGACTCAGAATCAAAAGCCTAGTCGATTTAGCCATGTCCTTCCGTCCGTCCGTCCGTATGTATGCTCTCTAGAGGTCGCAATTTTTGAGCTAGAAAGCTGAAATTTGGTACATAATCTTTGGTTCAAGAGTAAGGCTAAGTTCTTTAACCAGCAAAATCCACAATAGCCATTTTTGATGAACAACCTCAATTTGGTAAAATTAAATTATGTTTTTTGTACAGTTACGATAAAAGCATAACGCTAAAATTTTGCACACGTAAGCTTTAGGTAAACCTTCTTCCAATTAAATAAAAATATTTTAGTTTGGGAGTGGCTGACGCCCATTTTTCATACCAAACCATCAATATTGTTTTTATAAAATAACAATTGTTATATTAAAGCGAAAAACATTACATTTTGTGGTTATTACTTGCACATTAACATCTTGTGTATGAAATCAATAAATTTGATTTTGGGCGTCAGCCACTTTCAATAGTTTATTAAAAAATTGTTTTTGTAAATAAACGGTATTTATAATGATTCCGCAAGCCAAAATTTTGCGTTTCTAATAGGAACTAAACATTTTGTGTATGAAAAGAAATTTTTGAATTTTGGGTGTGGCTTACGCCCACTTTTCATGAGAGAACGAAAAACGTAGTCTCAAAAATTTAAGGTACTTCCAATATTCAATTTAAACCTTTTTTCTTCCGTTCGTTATTTGATAAATATATCTCTACATTTTTGTGTGTACATTTTTTCAATACGACCACTTCTAAGGCGTGATTTTGATAAAATACCTTTGTTCAGCTAAGATCGTTTAAAAACTACTCGATTCCGCTGAAGTTTTACACATATGCCTAAATACTGACTAATGATCAAAGCTCAGTTAGTGCTTCAAATTTTTAGGACACGCCCACTTTTAAGGGGCGTTTTCGTCAAAAGTCGTATATATGCATTATTTTTTTAACGTTTCTTAACTATCGGTCGCAGTTTTAAAGTAAAAAGATGAACGCTTAGATTTATATTCCTTGGCTACTTAGCAGAGTGTGGTCCAAGAATTGTTAAAAACACCCATAATCACTATTTCCATTCAAAATCTAATTTTTAAAAATTGTGTCTTGTTTTGTTCAAATCGATCTGCATGAATAAAATTGAATGTCACTGAGCTCATAACAATTGCCTTGGCAATAAAACGTTTTAACTTTGGGCGTGGCGCACTCCTTTTTTATTGCGCCAGCACTAATTGAACATCACACCGCATAAAATTATTGTTATTGAATTTTTTTCTGTCTGCTAAAGAAGAATTTTGTTTCTGAAACATCGGCTGTTTGCGGGAGGCAGACGCATGCACATACAAAAATATGGGGAATAGGGTATCCAACAGTTCGTTGCAAACGTACTGTAGCTCTCGTTTATGTTTTTACTTGGATTTAATAGCTTGGCACTCTGTGGCACCCAACTGAATAAAAGTTGGCACACCGATTTTTTTTTCAGCTGCAGCGCTGACCAAATCTTGTTTAATTACACACAAATTCGGTAGTTTTCGGCAGAAGAGAGAGCTCACGAGAGAGTAAAACATTTCCCCTTCCTGCCGATTTTAGCCCAAGAAATTTCTTTGGACAGCGAAATTGTGAGATATGTCAAAAGTCAAATTTGACAGCTAAGAAAAAAAAAAATAGATTTATCAAATTAGTTTCAAAGTTCTTGTATTGTGTGAAAAAGTTCTAATAAATTCAACTAATTTTGACGGAAAAATACTGGTCTCTTCATAACATAATGAAGAAAAATAAATTGTTAAAAAAAGCAGAAGAACAAAATGTACATATGTAAGATGTACGTGACCTTAAATTGAAAAAGAAAATAACCATCCAAATGTTTTCCAGGAAAATTGACATTCCCTTCGACTCTGAAGATAAATCCCAAATGGTCTTGGACGTTCTCAAAGTAGATTCAATGGATTCAGAATCAGATCACCACTCAAGGGACCATATCTATGAACATAACAAAACCTTGTATGCCAAACGTACCGCCGATACGATAAGGAATCTGCGTTCATGTGATTGAATCTGCGTTCATGTGCTTCCTCATTTTACGACAATCACCAAGAAAAACCAATTACCTCTGTTCGCGTACCCAAATGAAACAGTTTGCATTCGATTTCATACGTTTACATTAACACAAAAAGCGGTCGCGTACTGAGAGATGAACGAAAGATGAACGAAAGAAAATAACAGCTGTTTTATTCTTTCGTTCATTTATTTGCAAGTTTTTACCCACTGAAATTTCATCTGGTAAAAACTTGAACTCTGTCAAAAGCGAATGACGTAAACAATTGTTGTTGCAGATGACCCTTACCGCGAAGAGCTAACCAATCAAAAAATTCGAATTTGACGTTTTTCAAGTTTTTACACAAAAAGCGTTCGTGTACTTTTCGGTAAGTGAGAGAGATTTTTCTCTCATTTGAGAAATTTTGACAGTTTTCATTTTTTGGCACAAAATGTACGCGAACAGAGGTATTGTTTTTGGTTCACAATCAAAGAATCGTTGTAAGAGTATTCTTCCCAATGAACATTCAAGAGTACGATAAATTCCGAAAGAGGGTTGCATTGAAGCTGTGTAATCTAAATTGAAGGTGTTCAAAAATAAAAAAAAAAGTGTTATTGCATTTATAAACAAAATTACAATAAAGATATAATGGATATTCAATTACAATGTTTACCCAGAAAACCCAATACCATCCGACGTCTGCAAACGGATGAGTACAATTTTTGTTATTGGTTGACGCAAAGGGGCAACTCTGCCGATGGTGATGGTAGCATTGGTGTTGAAGATGGTGATGGTAGCATTGGTGTTGAAGCCAACGTGGCTTCAACCTCTGGTCTTGTGTCCAAGAGGCGCCAAAGAAAGAGACGTCGGTCGCAAACAAAAATCTTTAAAAACTTGATAGTATTGAAAAGATGAAGTCAAGTCCCTAAAAGGACAAACTTCGTGACCTGCAAACCACAAAAACATTGCAATACATTTTGCTGCACTCATCTTATCTTTACGATAAAACACTTGTTTCGGTCACAGAGGACCTAAATGAGAGTGAAATCTTTCGTACGTATCACCCTCCGACACCCATTTCCGGTTTTTTTTTTTTTATTATTTGAAATCGTGTCTGTGAATAAATGCAAAAACAACAACACCAAATCATATCATAATAGCTGAGAGTGTATGCGAGTTTTTACGCACACTTGCAGCTAATCTGAATTTTCTGTCAAATCAGCTTGTAGGCAAAGTTCCATTTTCGGCCTACATTAAACTCTCTTCATATATTCTCTCTGGTTTCGGTGGAATTGAGTTCTCTCAAAATTCAAATTTCACATTTAAAAAAAAATTATGCATCAACTCATTCGGGAATTTCTGTTCTGTGTAATTTAAATTGACGGTGTTCAAAATTTAAAAAAAAAGTGTTATTGCATTTATATATAAAATTACAATAAAGATATAATGGATATTCAATTACAATGTTCACCCAATACCATCCGACGTCTTCAAACGGGTGAGTACAATTTTTGTTATTGGTTGTAGTTGATGCTAAGTAATTTATTAAATTATTATTCGTCAGGGAACAATTGACGGAAGATTTGGTAATGAGATACAGGGCGAAAATCCTGATTTCGTTCCCAATATATTCGTGTCGCAGGTTCCAGGTGCAGAGGAGGCTGGTGATGGATGTAATGCCACACCTGCTCCAGAAATTTCAGGAATTCTCAGCGAGCCAATAAGTGCCAATGACAAGGAAATATGGTTGGAAGCACCAACAAAGTTGCTTTTGTCACTTTATGCCAATCTACGGCCAAAAGTTGGCAAAACTTGTCTTTAGCGTTACAGAAGTGCAAGGAAAATACCGCACTCTTGAACGAAGGTTCAAGCAGACAAAACTCAACAATTCCCAAACTGGACGGGGTAGACAAAAATGTCCTTATGAAAGGTAAGAAACTAAATTAACCAAGTACCTAATAAGAGATATACAATTTTTTTTATTTTTGATATAGCGAGCTCGAAAAAATTAGGGAACAACAGAGCCTTGCAACCGGAGTTTTTGTTGGACAGCGATAGCCCAATGACGCAAAGGGACAACTCTGCCGATAGTGATGGTAGCATTGGTGTTGAAGCCAACGTGGCTTCAACACCTGGTCTTGTGTCCAAGAGGCCAAAGAAAGAGACGTCACAAACAAAAATCTTTAAAAAACTTGATAGTATTGAAAAGATGAAGAGCGAATATCAAGCGTACAAAATCGATTTTCATACTCAGTTACTTAAAATATTGGAAGCTAAAACTGAGACTACAAAATTTTAGAAAAATTAGATAAGTAGCTACATTTAAACTGCATACCAATATTTTTAATCATTGTTTTTTGTATTATTAAAAGCATTTAAAAAAAATTAGAATTAATATTTTGAAAACTGCTGATTAAATTCTTTTTAAAAATTATAATTACCAACATAATACATGTACATATTTGCTGAATACCCTATGAATTGGGTTTTTTAAATTCTTTTTAAAATGTTTTCGAAAAAACGTTTCATCTAAAAAACCGCTCCCCAGGTGTTTATAATTTTAATCTAATAATTTCAAATTTATCCAAGAAATAAAATGGCGTATTTTTTTCAGCTCAAATTAAGTATTTATTTAAAAATGTCGAAAAATGCATTTTATTCAATAATTAGTTCCTTAACCTGATTTCTGCGCAAATAGCGCCGCGAAATACATTGCCCTATAGTCCGGGAGGCAGCGACAGAAATTTCCGTCTCATTTTCGCAAGCTTTATATTTTTTGTATGATTCATTCAAGTGGTAAGTAATAGTTACATGGACGTCTTCCACCGCACCCTTACAACGTGGGGTTACAGAGTGTTTCAAACCCCGCAAAAAAATCATGAAAAAAATTCATAGCCGCAAACGTGAAACTTTTTCGACGCATTATCTGACACTTAAGAAGTTTGAAAAATATAGTCTTCCACCTGTATCCCACAACAAAAAACGTCTTCCATCCACGCAAAAACCGCAAAACTTTTTTGAAAAAAATTCATTCCCGCGAAAATGAAATTTCTATATATGCTAACTCTTAATGTAATAAACATAAAATAAATAGTCTTCCACCTATAACATACAACAAAAGTCGTCTTCCAAAGCTTTAAAGTTGCACACCGCACTTTGGTCTTTTTGCTCATTTTCAAATTCAAAACTGAAAGACTCGTTATTTAATTCGTTAAAAGACTATAACAAAGTTGTTATTTTACTTTATACTCGTATGTAGATTCTTTCAATGAATTGATTTAATCTTTTGTCATGAAAATCGAGCATAAAGTGTATACCTATTGTTCAGTGTGTTCTCTTATTAAAACAATCTCAATTTAAAGTGAAAAAATTATTTATTGATTTTTATAAAAAATTTTTTGTATTATTTATTTTTAAAATTTTCAGCATTTTCCAAGTATACATAACATTATGATTAATTGCATCATCATTCATCCAAATCATCCATATAATCCATATCTCACGTTGATCAAATGAATCATACGTTTCATCAAACGTAGAATTAAAACTTACATTTTCAGCATCCTCTTCTTCGTCTGACAGATCTGATGCATTATTTGGTTCATTATCTGTAAATACAAACTTTATAGGTATGATAATTAAATAATGGCAGTTCTTTATAACACCTTGATTTTCTCCTGAGTTAATATAGCTATGTCGTCAATAGATCTCGACAGTTGATCTCCTTCAAACCATTGAAAAACAAGTTTATTGTCTTGTATTTCCCAACCATAGTCAGTGGGGGAAAATTGTTTTGGTTGTGGGAGATTTGCATGTCTCCAAATATGTGCAAAGTATGCGCTATGCGGTTCGATTTAATTGTTTCTGCAACTCCGCCTGGTAGAATTATTGCTCCATCAAAATTTTTTGCCTTGGTGCGGAAGATCTCGTCACACTCGTTTATTTTATAGGTTTTCATAAATAAAGCTACACGAGCCTCATTCACATCAACTGTCTTTTTCAACCCATACATGCGACAAACAAATTCTTCCAGTACTGTGAAAGCATGTGACAAGTCACCGGTATTAATTTTGCTTATGCTTTCAAATGCAGTAACGTCCATATCGCAGTTCTTCAATATATTAAATGGACGATTTTTGCCTTTTCGATAGAAAGATGGATTGTAGTCGCAGCCCGTTAAGGCGTGGAAAGCTGGTAACGCATTACATAATTTCGTTCTTAACTTTTTGTACAGCTCTGTTACATTAAAAAATCTTGGTGCATTCCCAACTCCGACATGAGTTTATACATTAACGTGCTCCCTAATGTGAGCCATATTACCCAGCAACACAACTAGGATGTCAGTATCAGAGCACCTGACGACAACATTTGATTCACAATCGATATTGCATATGTGATAAGTAATTTTAGTGTCGGCTTCTTCATGCTGCGGACATGTTAATTTGTCACCAAGTGTTCTAATGACTTTTTCATGGACTACTTCTACGGTGCATAGTGGTTCGATTCCCAGTCAGATATAAAAAATTAACTAATGACTTTTTGAAATTAACGTTCTTTAATTCTGAGGAAAAGTCTGCTGGGCGCCTCAGATCTGGTCCGTGGATATGAAAAGAGCGATCTTCTTTTGAACCTCGCAATAAACGGTCATTGTCTTTAATAGATGGTGAAATGTACTGATCGAATGTTATAATAATATTTTCTGCTTTTTCAGTTAAACACATCTTCAGGAATTTCTGTGAAATACTAGCAAAAGTAAGAGGAATATCTTTCATTAAATACAATAAAAAAAAGTCATCATGAACAAAAGTGTCAACACAATGTGGTTGATCCTTATCGATATGTTTTTCCAACAACTTAATTAAGGCTGATTTGTCAGTTAGCGGATACTTTAACACTTTATCAATGTCTAATGTCTTTTCAAGAGATATTCAAAAAGATTGCCGAATAAATCTCTCTGTATTCGCATCTCGACAATTTTTCCATAGACAGATACTTTTTTTTTCTCAATACCACTGGAAAAATTGAATATTTTAATTTTCTTTATACTCTTTTCAAATCTTTCAGGGTCTGTAGAACATTGTTCTTTAAAATCTACTCTTTGTTTATTGCCATTTTCTTCAATATTTAGCACAAAATCTGCGATTTCATCCTTAGCTGCCTGTCCGGTGGATATATTAAATAAACTGTTTTTGTCTAAATCCTCAGCAAAAGGATTAACATTTTGTTTTATGTTTGAAATAAATTTTTGTATTTGAGATGCATTCATTTTAATTCGATTTTTTTCTAAGTCAACGGTTATATCTTGGCGTCTTCTTAATCCCACTTCATCCATAACGTGACTTATCATAGAGGACCTTATGCTATGGCTTTTGCACCAACGCTGTCGCGCAGACAATGAATTTGTGGTATGAACGATCCCCGTTAATCTATTAGCCGCGTCTGCATTAATGGTTTGCTCTAGTGTCAAATCCACTGGTTGCCGAGAGAAGTTTTGTTCTGTCCTTTTGACGCCAAAACAGCCTTTCTCAAGTTGAACTTGCAACCCTGAATGCTTAACATTAATTTTTACCAAATGATCATGATATTTAAATAGATAACGAGAATAGTTTGGCTGGTTAAATATAAAAAAAAATGTCGTTATTTTAGGTAACAAATACTTAAACAAATGTAAGTCTGATGTGCGGATTGCGTTAATAATAATGGTAAATTCAATTTGAAAGTTCAAAGACTTTTATATCAATTTCAGACCAAAAATAATTTTCAAAAGATTACATAGGTTACGAGTGTACATAGAAGCTTCTATTTACTTTCTATTGGTATGCAAAACAAAATCAGCCTTATACTAACTGTATCGAAGCTCAAATGGACTGTATAATATCATCTCAATCAATAAGTATGAGGAAAGAAATAAAACACGATAATTTATAGTGGAAAAAATGTTATAAAAAAACCACTTAGCAAATTTTATTCATCTCACTTAAAAATCCTGCTTAAGACTAACTCTCACTCGTGCTTGTTCGCAGAACAAGCACTCTTTCGTTAAGTTCTTACGTTAAGTTTTATTTACGTTTAATTTTATCTTCTTATACTTGAGTGACCATCGAATGCAGAGTTACCAGGACTCATGCGATTCGATACAGTCCCGGCGAAAACCTACGGTTTTCCATCCCTTTCGCTTTTATTTTACATACATATATCTCTGCTCAATACAAATTTATTCTAATATATTAATCATTCCAGTTCCTTGATTAGTAAGATGCGGATCTTTTGTACCGGTCTCGTAAGTTGATTGCTCGCTGTCTGCAGAACCACGCTCCTTATTAGTCCATCCCTGATTGGTATTAGTTTTAGTATCCGCGCCCTCGCCCACGCCGATGATGGGAAATTTTCTTTCCTGATTATGCACAGTTGTCCTTCTCTGAAGCTATATTTCTGCTTTCGCCATTTCTTCCTCTCGTGTAGAGTAGACAAGTACTCTTCCTTCCATCTGCTCCAGAAGTGTGCAAGCATTCACTTGCGCTCCTTCCACAATTGTATGCCCTTGGTATTTGGCATCTCATTGGTTATAAATGTTAACGGTAAAACAAGCGGTTCACCAACCAAAATGTCCCGGCGTTGACGCCTGCCAATCATCAGGATCATTGCTTAATGGATGTAGCGGTCTCAAATTCAAGATGGCTTCTATCCCAGTAATTAATGTCAAAACCTGCTCATATGCCAAAACCTTCGCTCCAACAATTCTCGTCAAATGATATTTCATCGACTTTACCGCTGCTTCGTATATCCCACCTTGATGTGGTGCCGCAGGAGTTATAAACTTCCATTCCGTCTCTTTCAAACTTAAGTGTTCAAATGTATCCTTCACTAACCAACGCTCTTTGGCTTTCTGCAATTCCTTCGCTGCACCGACAAATGCTGTACCATTGTCCTTCCACACCTGCCCCTTCTTGCTATGAATCTTTCGAAACAAGCAATGAACCCCACTGACGTCAGATTTGTTACCAAATCTATATGCACTGCACTAGTTTTAAGGCTAACAAAGACGGAAACCCAACATTTCTGTCTTATTATTTGCTCACCTGCTCTGTCGATCATCTTTATTTCGAATGGACCTGCATATAGTCTACCCCTGTGTGTAGAAAAGCCTTCCCTGCTGATACTCTCTCTGATGGCAAATCAGCCATCAATTGCATCTCAAAAAGTTGATTATAACGCACGCAAACCAAACACTTATGTAAGAAATTCCTCAGCTGACTTCGGAGCTTCGGAATTCAGAATCTCTGACGAATGTCCTGCATCATGACCTGCACTGCTCCATGATTCGTTGCTGTATGCGCATTATACATGATCAACCAAGCCAATCGAGAACCATTTGGCACGATAGCTGGATGCCTTCTCTCGTATCTTATCTCTGCTCTTTCCAATCTCCCTGCTACTCTCAGAATCTTTTCACCATCTGAGATTGGCTTTAAGGATTCTATCCTGCTCTTTTCAGGCAAACACCTGTCCTTCTCTATACAAATGATTTCCTTCGCAAAATACTTTTCCTGCTCTTTTGTCAACAGGTGACCGATTGATTTCATCCTCTCTTCAAATAGTTGCCCAAGTACTGCTGTAGCTCCTGCACTCTCACCTGCTCTATTCCTTCTTTTCACTTGACGTGCAGAACGTCTCCATTTCTTTCCATCTATCTCTTCATCTTCTTTTCGTTGCTTTATTTTTGCTTTTTATTACATAGCTGATTACATTAATCGCCTTCTCTTATGTAGACGTATATTCAATCAATGGAATACTCCTTCTCCAGCACTTCAAATAAATAGATAAAGGCTCTGTAAATTTTGTTTTCACAGAAACTTTCATCTCATCCCTCCCCCCATCTGAAACATTTGGCACAAACTTTTCAGATGACCAGCTCGACCGAGGTTTTGTCAACCATTCCGGCCCAAGTAACCACAACTTGCTATCAACCAATGCTGATGGCTTTATTCCTCTTCTTAGAATATCAGCCGGGTAGTCCTTCGTTCCAACATGTCTCCACCTTTTGACTTCGGTATTTGTTTGTATAGACGAGACTCTATTCGCTTCAAACGTTTTTAAATTGCATGGTAATTTACTTATCCAATGCCGCGCTACGAGTGTATCTGCCCAAAGATCATACTCAATACCTTCCCATTTCATTGTTTTAATGACGTTTACAACTAGCCGTCCCAATAGCTCCGCTGCTGCTTGCTCTAAGCGCTGTATTGCCACCGTTGTAAGTGGTGCAACCCGTGTTCTAGCTGTGATGAGATCTGCTGTAATCCTGCCGTACGTATCGGTCTCAGATAAATCGCTGCCCCATATGCCCTCTCAGAAGCATCCAAACATCCATGTAGCTCTTTTCGTACTTCTTCTGAAGTACCTATCCATCTCCAAATTTTCACGTTCTCTAAGTATGTTATTTCCTGCCAGAAATCTCTCCATCTCTCATTTATCTCTCTAGGGAGTCAACACAGCTCACTACGCTTCTCTTGGTTATTGCCTGCTGAGTCTCCGGTGTTTTTACCACAAACGTGAATTGATCCTTCACAAGCAGCCACTTCAAGCCCAAAACTGACATTTTCTCATCATCCTGGAACATTATTGACTCCTGCTCTTCATAGTTCATGTCCTTCACAAGAGCTTTGGAATTGGATTTCCATTTTCTAAGCTCAAAACCTGCCCCTTTTAAAACATGATCGAAATCTTTTGATGACTTGATCTCCTTCTCTTCAGAATCACCACCTGTGGTGCAGTCATCCATATAAAATTCCTGCTTAATTGTCTTTGCAGCTTCTGGAAACTCCTGCCTCCCTTGCACATTGTACAGTATTATAAGCTGATGAGGTCATACCATAGGTGACTACTGTCAGCCAATATTCTCTCAAATTGTCCTGCCAATATTCTCTCAAATTGTCCTGCGGGTTTTCTCTCCAGAATATACCCTGCAAATCCCATTGTTCCTTCGCTACTTTCAATATTCTGAACATCATTTTAATGTCCGCAGTAATGGCGACACGGTGCGCATCGAAATTTCGTGCAGATCCTTCTGTTAGTTTTCTCCAAGCAATTGCACTTCATTTAATGAAGTAACTTTATTTGTCCTGCAGCTCGCATCAAATACGACCCTTAACTTTTTGGTGACGCAATGATGTGGTATATGGTTTTGCCATGCACTGTGCCAGTCACTGGTGTCATATGTCCTGCTTCTTCATGTTCTCTCATAAGCTCCTGGTACTTTTGTTTCAACTCAGGATCTCCTGCCAACCTTCTCTCCAAAACAAAGAAACTTACGCTTAGCTGTAAGGTCTGAACTTCCAAGCTCTTTCACTGCTTCCTTCAAAGGAATCGTCACAAAAAAACCTGCCAAAATCATCACGTAAATTTGTTTTGATGAAATTTTGCTCCACCTGCTCCTGCTCTTTTGACCTGCTAAACGACATTTCTATGTCATTTAAACCATTTATGCCAAAAACGCTTAAACAATTCATGAAGTTGATTACTATCCATGCGCACTGCCTGCGATACCTGCTCATTGTTCATGCTATCCTTCTCATTACCATACTCTCCCAATATTATTCTGCCGAAAACAGTTTCCATCTCAAGGACATCACCTCGTCGATGCTCTAAGACAGAAGTAAATGCTTCTGCTATGAACCTGCAATAAATCTACAGTACCTGCTTTCCAATAATGTGGATCAGCAAGAGATGCTGTAGCAATGCTCATCCGTGGCAATTTCAAGTTGTGTGTTGGCACATCTGGCTGCGATTTAACCTGCTCAGGAAGAATCCAAAAGTCCTGCTCTATTAAAACCAGATTGGGCTGTGCGCCCGTCTCTAAAAGTGCTCTTACCGGCCCATACTTTCTGTTATCCATCTTAATTCTTACTTGTGCCGTAGGCATCAAAGTAACTCTCTCCTGCTCTTGCTCATTATAATTAAAAGACATAAGAAGACGAAATAAATTTTAATCATATTTTTATTTTTGATTTTAGAAGGCAAACGCCTAGCTCTCTTAAAATCCCCCAGGACATCACCTCTTCCAATCACTTCCTGCTTTCTCTCTTCCTGCTGTTCCTGCTACTTCTTCCGTCCTGCCCTTCTCCAACCGACGGCGTTTCCTGGGAGGCATAATTAGTCAATCTGCCTTTTGCTTATTTTCGCTTGTCTGGCTCCTTCTCTTCTTTCATTTTTCCTGCGCATATAGAACAGTTTCTGCACCCTTCCCAATCTCTTTCGTAGCACTATTTTGCATTTGCTTCCCGGGGCATCGACAACACGGCCCTTGGAAGCAGTACTTTGGGGCATGTCACGTCTTAAGACAATGGGGGCAAAGTGCCTTTTCCTTCACGAGATCCTGCTTAGCACGAATGCTCAGTACTGCAAACTCTGGACTGTCTGGAGAACGCCACATTGGATAAATCAGAAATTTGCACGAGTGGCAAGGCAACAGCCTCTTGTCACCTGGTGCCCCTGCTCTTCGGGCATTACTGCCAGCTGCTCGCATGTCCTCATACCGGCTCAAATTAGAATGCGCCTGAAGTTGTGACAACGGCTGCTTAAATTTCCTGCCATCGCTTCACTCAATGCCTGTTCTGCTCTACCTGGTATGCCTGCTATGCATGTTCTTGGAGATTTTTTTAGCTTTTCCTGCAACACTGCGTGGGCAGCAAAGTAATTTTCTTCCGCTCCAGCAATCCTGCATTGTATCTCCACGTTGACCAACATATCGTCAGCCAACGCAATCCTTCTCTCGCTGATTTTGACCTGCGACCAGGCGTCTTGCAAGGCCTCAAACCAGACCTGCACTGCTGCCATCGTGCAAATTCCAAAATCTGGAGATTTCACGAAGGCAAGCATCCTGCTCAATGAAAATACACCGGCATCCAATGCGTATTGGTGATTTTTCTCCTGCTGGTTGTCCATTTTCTATGTATTCGCTGCTGTTTTCTGTAATTATATAAAATCGTATTGCATTAAAAACGATGATTCAAAAATGTCCTACCCTGAAAATGAAAGAGATACTCGTTTGCAGTAGGTACTTCAATTTCCCAATATGCAGATACATAAATAAATAATAGTTTGCAGTAGGTACTAAAATTCCCAGTATGCAAAAATAAAATAAAATAAATAGTAGGTATAATAAAAAAAAAAGGTCGGCTAGTTGTTGCTGCTTTTGTCGTTGCCAATAAAGTTTATTTATTATAAGGTATATTGCATCGAGAAACGAAGTTTTTGTGGCTCATTTTCCTGCTTTAAAAATATTTATTCTTTTTGAATTTAAAATATTTTATTCCTGCCGCTTGCAAGCTTTCCTTCTCTAAAAACTAGCACCGTCGTGCTTTGAGTTTTTTCCTGCCCAGCTATGTGTCCTTTTTTTTTTAAATAATAATTTGTTCATGGCAACGGTGCAATTGCACTCAAGTTCCTTCTTCATACCTGCTCTCTCATGTTTGGTAACTCGCACACATGTGCTTTGAGTTGCCCCTCCCCCTGCTATATTTCGAGTCCACAATTTCTCTCTCAAATTTGGTAACTCGCACAAATGTGCTTTGAGTCCCACTCGCCCCTGCTATCTCGAGCAACAAAGTCTTCAAGAGAAAAAAAAGTGACACACAAAAAAAAAACTTAACACCTATAAAAGAAATTAATTTTTGATCCCTACCAAACAACAAAGCAGCAACATCACCGCAATATATCTATACTCTATTCAAGTAATTTGTTCAGCACATGCCTTATGAGGGAGCTTTTTATCTACCAATGATGCCTGCAGGTAATCCCAATGGCAAACTAAAACAGAAACTGCCTCTGAAATTAAACCCAAACCACTGAACACACAAGAATTGTTGTTGTGATTTTCGATAAATTTGGCCGCACCCATAACCTTTCAGTTTGACTGCAAAAAGCAGACTAATTTTTGTTTCTTTTTGTTCAGTATAACAAAAACAACCCTCATCGTCATCGCACAAAGCACATCTAAAAGGTGTTGCCATGATTTTAAAAAAGGGATCTCGCTACTGCATTTCTATGTTGAGATTTGGATTTTGTAGCTTTTTCAGCTTTTGATTGATAGGGAGGTGTTGTCATTTGTTTTTGTTTTTGTATCCTTTCTGAATAACCGCTTGGTGGTGTGGAAGAAGATAAATAATTTTTGATTTTTTGTTTTAAATCATAAGATGGTAACCCTAATGTATAATTTACTCGATTTGCGGCAATTTACTATGCAAAGTATGGAAACCCTGTGAGAGCTTTAACTTGAGACCGATGTATGCAAGCCAATATAGCCAGACTGAGAGGCAAACGTCCTATCTTCCTTGTACTGAACAAATTACTCGAATAGAGTATAGGTAATATTGAAAAAATATCTTATTCATAAAAAAAAAGAAATTAAAAGGGTATGTAAATCACACACGCACCAAAAGAGGAAAAAAAACATCCTGCGCACTTCACTCAATTCAAAAATTCTCATTCTCCATAAGAAAACAAATAAACTCAGATCGCCCCTTCATTGCTCATTCACACTTCACCGAAAACAAAACAAAATCGCTCATAGACACTGCACACATACATCGGGACACATTCAATGCAACGGGAAAAGATAAAGAAGGGAAAAAAAAGAAACCTGCTCCGTTGCAAAATACTCCAAAAAACTACCACCATTCACACAATCAAATATTTGCACTTCTTAACAATAAAAAATACTTTGTCCTGTTTTAGGACTATATTTCAGCTCATCCTTTTTTGCTTTCAATAAATGTTATTTAAAATGTAAATATGTATGTTAATATTATTATTGTATAGATATTGTTGTTGTTGTTTGTTGTTTTTTTTTAAATTGGTTTTCTGTCGAAAGACCGCTTTTTTTCGAATGACGAAATTTGTCATTCTTCTCCTTCTCTTTGTCACAGTTGCGCATATACATAATGTGTTTTGTGTATGCGTAACTCGTAAGTGTGTATTCTTGCTCGAGAGAATACGTACATTCTTACCTGCTCTTGTTCTCTTGAGTCTTGACGAAGAATTTTCATCGGTCAACGCCGTTTGAAAAAGGGGAAAAACAACAACAATTTATATTGATCTACTTACATGCTGGTTGGTACATATTGATCATTATTATATAATGAAGTACCGTTTTGCACATCGCCTGCTGGTGATACACAGTTTCCTGCCCATACTCCTGTCGCGTGTCGCGACAAACTGCTGCTGCTGCGCACACTTTAATTTTTTGTGACACAATTGAGCACATTTTTACTATTCACAATATTTTGTGCGTTTTAAAACGAACCACAATCAATCACTGCACTTATTTTTTTTGTAATATTTTTTTTTTTTGTAAAGGAAGCCTGCATCATACCGTCACTGGCACAATATCCGACGCTCGACATGGACCAATGTATCGAAGCTCAAATGGACTGTATAATATCATCTCAATCAATAAGTATGAGGAAAGAAATAAAACACGATAATTTATAGTGGAAAAAATGTTATAAAAAAACCACTTAGCAAATTTTATTCATCTCACTTCAAAATCCTGCTTAAGACTAACTCTCACTCGTGCTTGTTCGCAGAACAAGCACTCTTTCGTTAAGTTCTTACGTTAAGTTTTATTTACGTTTAATTTTATCTTCTTATACTTGAGTGACCATCGAATGCAGAGTTACCAGGACTCATGCGATTCGATACACTAACCTTAAAGTTGATTCTGATGGCTTATCTTTTGCTGGAACAACTTTATATTTTTGCGGCACTGCTGTAAGCTTTGAGTAACAGGCCGAGTTACCTTCTTCAGGCAATATTATATTATAAACAAAATAAATTATGCAAGCTACCTGTATCTATTGTTATTGAACAATAAAAGCATAAAATAAATAAAAAAATGCAACAATAAATCCATACAAGGACGAAAAATATCGCACTCAAACGCAAACAATGTCTTCCCCCTCTCATATAATCGAATATTAGTACCTACGTACTTAACCTACCTAGATTCCAATAAAACTTATTTTTGTCCTTTTTTTCATATACATAGGTACTTTTTATTTAGCCGTCTTGGCACCTGTTACCTATGTGAAGCAATCCAAATGAAAAAAAAAATAGGCATTCGTATGCGCATGGCAAAACAATTCTTTTTTCATTATTACTCAATTAGAAAAAAAACAAATTCTAACAGATCCTTTAATATGACTTTTTTACAGAAAAGGAAAACAAATTAAATTATATTAATGTATGTATTTAGGTACATACCTAAATATCTACCTACCCTCGAAAGTTATAAGAAAAAAATAAACTTGTTAACCCGCACCCACTTACAAAATTCGATTTTCTTCTTTTTTCTCATCCATTTTTCAAACTAGCCATCCCGTTTCCCGTCGCGTCGCCCTGCTGGTATGAAGCAATCCAGTTGTGCAAAAAAATCTATACTGACATGACAAAACAATCTTTTTTGTTTTCATTCCGCACTTAAGAAATGTATTAAAAATAACTCTCTTTCCCACTCATTATAAGAACGTTTTTAAATGTTGCGAAGCATCTCTGCGTTACAATGTTTTGAACCAATTGATAATTTGAGTGTTGAAATTAATTTTCACACAATTTTGCTCTTATACTTGTCACATATAAAAAATAAAATAATTATTGTTTCTATTTAAATTATTATTTTAAGCTATATGTATATGATGTGTCGTTATCAGTTTCTGTGAATAAGTTCAGAAAAAAAAACTTAAAACTCTACCTACCTTCTCTCAGAGAAATTTTTTTTCTCTTACTTGTTGGTATCAACATTTAAATAATTATCTCGCTCTCTCCCCTATAATAACGGGTGATTTTTTAGCTGGTTTGGTTTTGGCAACACTGGTTTTGACAGCTGACGTGTGTTTAGTACCTTGTGTCACTGTCAAACAGCTTCAGTTTGGTTTGCAATTTAACCATGGATCGTCTTACAAATGAACAACGCTTGCAAATTATTGAATTTTACTATCAAAATTCGAAATGTTCATTTCCGCTTTTTTATCGAAAAATTGTGTTCAGCGATGAGGCTCATTTTTGGTTGAATGGGTACGTAAATAAGCAAAATTGCCGCATTTGGAGTGAAGATCAGCCAGAAGCATTGCAACAGCTACCAATGCATCCCGAAAAAGCCACTGTTTGGTGCGGTTTATGGGCCGGCGGCATTATTGGGCCATATTTCTTCAAAGATGATGCGAATCGCAGCGTTACTGTCAATGGTGAACGCTACCGAGCGATGATAACAAACTTTTTTTTGCCCGAAATGGAAGTTCTTGACTTGCATGATATGTGGTTTCAACAAGACGGTGCCACATGCCACACAGCACGCGAAACAATGGCGCAATTGCGAGGCGAGTTTGGTGAACAGTTAATTTCACGTTTCGGGCCGGTCAATTGGCCGCCTAGATCGTGCGATTTGACACCATTAGACTATTTTTTGTGGGGGTATGTCAAGGCTAATGTCTATAGGGACAAGCCCGCTTCGATTGACGCACTGGAAGCCAACATCCATGCATTCATTCGTGAGATACCGGCCGATATGTGTGAAAGAGTATGCCAAAATTGGACTCAGCGGATGGGCTACCTGAGACGCAGCCGCGGTCAACATTTGCATGAAATTATCTTTAAACATTAAATTGCAAGGTTCAAACTATCGATTCAAATTCATTTTTCATTCATTTTTTCGAATTTTTTGTGTTTTTTTTTTTTTAAAGTTCTAAACCTCTTAAAAAATCACCCTTTATATTCATCTATTAAAATCAACCCTCTCTTTTCTTCTACATTCGTCGAAGAATTTTAAAATGTTGCTAAACAATTTAATTCTTGGACACATGTTAGGACCTATGGCTAAAATCTGGTGGTTGAAATTTTCAGGCACAGAAATTTGTTCTACGTGCGACATCTTTACTTGTTATATTATCTTTGGTTCAACTCTATTACGAGAAACACTGTCGTAGGCGGCTTTAAAATCGACGAACAGGTGGTGGGTGTCGATGTTATATTCTTGGATTTTCTCCAGGATGTGAATATTTGGTCGGTGGTGGATTTTCCAGGTCTGAAGCCGCATTGGTAAAGACCTATCAGATCATCAGCAAACGGCTTGAGACGTTCACATAAAACGCTGGACAGGATCTTATAGGCGATGTTTAAAAGGCTTATGCCTCTATAGTTGAAGCAGAGTAGGCGGTCTCCTTTTTTGTGAATCGGGCAGATGGTACTGAGATTCCACTCATCGGGCATACTTTCCTCCGACCATATTTTGCAGATGAGTTGGTGTATGCTCCTGACCAGGTCATCTCCAGCGTGTTTAAAAAGCTCCGCTTGAGGGCCATCACATCCAGCTGTTTTATTCATCTTTAGTCTGGGGATGGCTACTTTGATTTCATTTTGGTCGGGCGGGTGTAGTTCGTGCCGTGGCCATCATCTAGATTAACTGGAACAAGTTGATCTTGGGCGGGATCTTGGCTGTCATCGCCATTTAGCAACCGGTTAAAGTAGTCTCTCCAGATGGCTAACATCGCCTGCGTTTCCACTATGGTGTTTCCATCCTGATCTTTGAAGGGCCCAGGGCGGCTTGTGAAACCGGAAGTAGACTGTTTCACCCTTTTATAGAAGTTTCGTCTGCATCTCCTCGACTTCGCGTTGCTGGTGTTCTTTTTTCTTCCTCCTGAGCAGACGTTTCTCATCTTTCCTTCGCTCAACATAGAGATTTCTAGATGCTCTAGTATCTCTCTGGAGCCACGATTTGTATGCCTACGTTTTGGCTTTGTTTGCCTGAGCACATTCGGAGTCGAACCAGGGGTTTCTGGGGGGAGGATGTGAGAAACCCAATCTCTCTGACGCAGCACTTCTTATGGCTTGTTGACATAGCTGCCATTGGTCTTCCGGGTTCATGTCATCAGTTGAAGGATTTTTGGCAAGCTCAAGGGATACGGGGTCGGCATAGGCAGCGGCGGTCTCTTCCGATTGAAGACGTCCAACACTGAATTTCCTCGGTGTAGTCGGTGTTCGCCTAAGAGCTTTCATGGAGATCCGTACCCTAAGTTTTGCACCGACTAGGTAGTGGTCCGAATCGATGTTTCCTCCTCGAAATGTACGGACATTCATAATGCGGGAGGAGTGTCTTCCATCAATCACAACATGGTCGATTTGGTTGCAGGTTCGACCATTTGGGGATCGCCATGTGCCCTTGTGGATGTCGGGACGTGGGAATCGTGTGCTGCTCAGCACCATGTTTTTTCCCGCTGCAAAATTGATGAGCCTGAGTCCGTTATCGGAAGTGGTGTCGTGCAGGCTGTGTTTTCCGATCGTCATACCAAATATGTCCTCCCTCCCAATGTTGGCATTAAAGTCTCCCAAGAGAATTTTAATGTCATTCTTTGGGCACTGCTCATATGTTTTGGCGAGGAGCTCGTAGAAACATTCTTTGGTAGCGTCGTCTTTCTCTTCTGTAGGGGCATGGGCGCTTATTAGGCTTATGTGGTGGAATTTGGCCTTAATGCGGATCGTTGTCACTCTCTCGCTGACTTCGCAAAAGCTCAAGACCTTTTGCCTGAGTCTTCCTCTGACAGCGAATCCGCAACCAAACAAGCGCGATCTCCCATCAAGTTGGCATTTCCCATAATAGAAATTACAGTCCTCTGTAATTCTCAGGCCAGGTCCATCCCATCGCATCTCCTGCAGGGCTGTTATATCAGCGTTGAGACTGGCGAGGGTCTCGGCTAGCTGCTCGGCTTTACGCGGCCTGTTTAGCGTACGCACATTCCACGTGCATATGCGTAAATCGTTGTCCGTTTTTCGTTTGCGTGGTGGGGGAGGGGGGGGGGGGGTCGTTAACATTTTTGGTTCGTTCATCCGAGGCATTTTTTGCGGTTCTCATCACAATAAAATGTCCCTTTCATGACCGGCTTGTGAGGCCTGTGCATGACATATAGATCTTTGTGGTGGTTGGATCTTCAGAGCGTATCTTTCCTCCTGCTCCTAGTTCCTGAGAAGATAACTCAGGTATCTACAACCTATGGATCCGATGGATCCAACGTTCGTCGTTAGTTCACCTTTCGGCTATCCAGCAGGCACCGCTTAGAGGTGACGATGCGATTTTGTCCACCACGAAAATCATTATAAGAATAATATAAAAGATGTATGTATGTATGTATAATATAAAGTCCATTTTATTAAAGAATTAAATAATAAAATAACCGTCTCTGGAAAAAATAGATGGCACCGCGTCTATTCTTAAATTCTTATATTTCATGTTTGGGATTTCCTGAAAGCTGGATTCCTTGTCTGGGACATTGCAGTCATAAATTATTTTTTTAATTTCAGGTCTTTCCAAAGGAAACCTGCAACAACTTAGTAAATGTAGTAAGCTAATTAAATTGATTGAATTCGAAGAGAAAGTCCTGGTTTTGCATCCCTAGTTGTATTACAAACAACACGAATCTTTCCTTCTTTGAAAGAGAGTAGGGATGCAACCGCTTACTAAAAAAGTCTTCGATTTTGTTTTTTCGAAGCACCTTTCCTCAAAATGGTCTGAACATAGTTTTGTATATTTTGAAGGAACAAATGATGCCTCGAATTTTGAATTCACCATCCAGATTTCCATTTCCAAGAGGGCAGGGTCTAATGGGAATCTGCAAAACATTGTATTATATATTTCATTTATTTTCTATGCTATGGAAACAACTCAAAAGAAGTAAATACTTATCCATGAAGTGTTCTGCCTTCTTTCCCACCTTCTTTTTTGCTATATCTGCATTTATTAACTATGTTTTAATTTTTAATTTGTCACTAAAAGTGAAATATAATTAGGTTAATTATTTTCACTTTCGGATTTTAAGATTCATTTAAACATGAACTAAAAATGTTAAACTTTATTTTTTTATAACTTTGGCATAAAGGGATAGTGTTCTTTTTGTCTGTGGCAGAATAGTGCAGTCCACGAAGCTAGCTCTTTCTAATTCAACCATCTCTTTCGCTAAACGTCAAATGACACTTTGAGGGAAAACATGGAAATATTTGGCAAAGGTGATACGTTGTGTTTAATTTGATTTGTTAATTGCTCAAACAAATCTTTTAATATTTTTAATTTTTCCTTGTGCTGGTTAGTTCGTTGTGTTTAAAAAATTGTTCAAATGTCTTTAAATAAACATGTGTGCCTTTTAATAGCTCTAGATTGCTTTTAAAATGGAATTGTCGGCTTATGCAGTCATTAGATGCCTTAAGCAAGTATCGTTACAGGACTAAAATCGAGAAGCTAGGAAAAGATCCTTATTTAATGGGTCATTCCAAAAAACTACCCACGAACTGGAACAAGTTGATCTTATTTATATATATATATTTTTAATTTTTCCTTGTGCTGGTTAGTTCGTTGTGTTTAAAAAATTGTTCAAATGTCTTTAAATAAACATGTGTGCCTTTTAATAGTTCTAGATTGCTTTTAAAATGGAATTGTCGGCTTATGCAGTCATTAGATGCCTTAAGCAAGTATCGTTACAGGACTAAAATCGAGAAGCTAGGAAAAGATCCTTATTTAATGGGTCATTCCAAAAAACTACCCACGAACGTTAAATTTGCATCTATTTTTAATTATTTAATAAAAACGAAGTCGGCATACACTGGGAATGAATGTAACAATAGCCAGAGCATTAGCAAAGCTCAAGATCTTTTCGAGGCAGGGTGGCTAAGAGACATTGGTGGTACTCGCTTGTCACAAGTGTATGTAGTGTTGGGAAAAGTATGTATAGATATATTTGTACCACGTAAACTCAAGTTAAATTATTTTCAACTTTTTGGAACGTTAAGGTACATCATTCCCAACGCCTCAATGAAAAACTAATTGAAACTTGGATGTTAGGTAATCTGGATGGAGAGATAGAGTGCGCTCACTGCCAATGCAAAGCTTGACTTTACGAAACATGTTCTCATGTTGGAATTGTGCTTTTTGCTCTGGAAAGTGTTTACAGAGGATTTATTTCAAACCCCGTGAGCATTTAAGACAATTATGAGTAGAACACATTTACACAAAAACACATGTATAATTTCACACATTCATATGAAATATTTGAGCCTTTCAATTTAGTATATTATGTTACTTTATTCAAATAAATTAATGTTTTAGATTTCGGTTACCGATGTAACCTGTTACTGGCGTAGAGCTTCAATCAAAAACCAGATGCATTCAAAAATTAATGACATTGATTTTAAGAAAAGTCCTTCATCAAGCTCAAGCATTGGTATCGTTCGCAAGATTGACGACAGAAAGAAAGAGAAATGAAATTCTTAACATACTCAAGAAAGATGTTTTCCCTGCAGCGATTACGCTGGTAAAAGATTTTATAGTTGATGAAACTCCCAACTATCAGTTTCTCAAAGATTTTTACTTAGAAAATTTATTTAGGGAGGAATATAACAGCTATTCAAGAGAAGATTTGGAAATAGTGGGAAGACAGCTAAATTTTTCGATGCAATCAGATATTGCAAACAAAATTGAGTTATATACAAGATTACAGTCTTTGTCACCCGAAAACATATGGCAAAAACTTCGAATCGGGCGCATCACTGCTTCTAATTTCAAGGAAGTGGCGTGCACTAAAGTAGACAAGCCTTCAATGAGTTTGTTAAAAAAAAATCTGTAAGCCTACAGTTTTTTCAACTGCTGCCACTGTTCACGGCCAAAAAAATGAAAAACAAGCAGTAAAGTATGTTGAAACAGTTTTAGGCAGTGAACACTTGAATAGCAAAATGAGAACTTGCGGAATTTTTTTTAACGAAGACCATTGTTATTATGCTGCTACGCCGGTTGCAATTTTCGAATGTGAATGTTGTGGCCTTGCGCCTGTCGAAGTTAAATGTCCATTTAATTTAAGAAATGGTGAAGATGTTGATGCGGCACTTTCTGATAAGAATTGTTGCATCATAAAACTGAGCGAAAACCAATACAAAATGAACGAAAGACACTCATACTATTTTCAAGTTCAACTTCAAATATTTATAACAAAGTCAAGTTTCGGATATTTTTGTATCTACTCCCCGTTTCGCAAAATTGTTGTTAAAGTACCTCTCAATCTAATTTTTATTGAAGAAAATATTAGCAAATGTGATACTTACTTTTATAGAATAATAATTCCTCAAGTATTAGGTTGTCATTTCATAAAAAATTAAATTAAATTTTTTTTTAATTTCTTAAAACACATTTGTTCCATTATTTAAAACTATAAAAATAAAACATTTAATTTGCAAGAACTTAAATGTTTTTTCTTTATTGTATCAGTTAATCTGATGTGCTGATTAGGGTGCTGGTTACAACAGACGGACTTAAATTTAGTAAAGCGCAACAGGTACAAACTATTGCGTCCATATACATTTCTTTGCTATCCGTTTTCTTAGAAATAGCAGTCAAAGGTTGAGTGTTTGTTAAAATTAAATACTTTTGCCGCAACGTCCCAATTACTCTCTCTATATGGATCCTGAGATGAGCCAAATTTTTTGAGTCCTCTACAGCAAACGGATCTAGTTGTAGTCTTCCTACAAAGTAAATATATTTTATGGGAGCTATAATTTGTTGACAAAATGTAGTTCTAACTTACCTTCCATAAACGCAGGCGTTTTTAATTCAGCTCCCTTGGAACGTACTGCTTCGTGTATCAGGAAACCTCTATCTGATAGTACAATATCTTGGGGTTGTAAAAAGTTCAAAAAATCTAAATTTTCAGCAATGAACTTGTCACTACTTCTTCCACCATATCCCTTGGAGGTATATATTACAGCTCCACTCAGAGCTATGCCTATCATGTATTTAACTGTCTCCGAACTTTTGTATGAAGAATATGTAGCCGCTCTTGCAACAGGTTGACCTGATAGAAAATGTATTAGTAAATATTGGGTAGCTAAAATTTGTTTATTCCTGGTAATTCCCTCAATAATTTTTATCGATTTTTATTGTACGCCATTTCTTGTTTTTTGTAAAAGGACCCAGGAAACCTTAAGGGGATTGATTTATCGACGTGTCTGACGAGCCGAATCTGATTTCCCACTTCCTGTTCTTATATTTGAGTAACATCTAGTCGAACTAGCCTTTGAGCTAGAGTTAGGGGGTAACTGAGCGCTCCATAGGTAGTAGAAAAGGACCGTATTGGTCGAAAATAGTGTTCCTTAGAGGGAGAGGCTGGGATGCGCCTTTTTACTGTCGTCGGTTACTCGTCCACCTCATTTCACAACTTCATTTTTAGGGTTGGCCTGCAAGTTCTTATTGTAGTAATTCCATTTTTAATTGTTTATTTTGTTTGTATCATTACCAGTTTTTTTTTTATAGATTTTAAGTTTTGAGGTGAGGTAGGTCCGGCGAGCTTAGCCGCGCGTTGCCAGCATGCCATGGCCCCGTCTTCTCCACATTCCATCCCTTTCCGTTGTTTTTCTCTCCCTTCTCTTCAGGCTACCTTACCCCTCTCTCTTTCCATAGGTACCCTCTCCAACCCTTTGACCTCCTTTCCTTTCCCTCTTTCCTAAGCCCCTCGTCTTAAAGTTCCTCCCGTTTTGAATCCTTCCACCAGTTCACTCATTCCCGTTTTCCATTCCGAATTATTTTTTGGTACCATACCTAACTCCTTCCATAACATTTCTACACCCTACCTCCTATTGCCCCATTACAATTTCTGTCATATGGAAATGTTTGCAATGTTTGATGACCATTTAAATATCGTAAAAACAACCAATCAAGAGCAAAGCAATGAAATAAAATACAAATGTTACAAGTATATGTATGTATTTGCATGCGTTTTGTGTAGAAATAAACTTCTAAATTCTATAATTAGTAAAAATGCGTACGACTCCATTGTGGGCACTTCTAATCAGGTACGTACGTTTTCTTTTGGCATGCGATATCTACGTCTCCATCTGCGATTTTCTATTGTGTTCCATGTGCATTACATATATTTGAAACTTCCCATTGAAATTCGAAGGGTGTGCGCAAAACGATTTAGTTAGTTATTCGATCCTACTTTTTTTGGGGGGGGGGGGGGTACTCCTGCATATTTTATTTTCCTGACATAGCAGATTTTTGGTCTTGGTAGATTTCCCAGTCCGTTACGTCAACTGACAGCTCGATTAAAAAACACGTGCTCTTACGGGAAGCAGTCCTTTCTGAAATGATAGATATTTCAATGTTCCTGTGTGTGCACATTTCCCTCCCATGATCAGATTTGGGAAATGTAGGGGAGGATAGGGATGGTTCAGACATCGAACAAAAGTGGGATTCTGGGGGGATTTTACTGTACCAAACTTTGCAAATAAAATTGACTATTTGTAAATAAATCAAAAATATATTAACCGAGTGTACAACTTAACTATAACCAGCTCTAATTATTGCAAACTCATTTTCACCATTATAACAAAATTTATATTTTCAGCTTTCAAGACTGCAGTCACTCTTCATCAGCACATAAAAAATTCTCACAATAAAAACTCAAACTACATCTGCTCCATATGCAACAAGTGCTTCAGGTTAAAGTCATATTTCAATCAACACATGCTGCGCCACAATAACATAAGATCCTTTAAGTGTGAAGAGTGTGATCAAAGATGTGTCACCTCCTCTGACCTAACCAAACATATACGGCTACATAATGGAGATCAGCGATATTCTTGTGAAACTTGTATGAAAACTTATCGTTCACTCTACGATCTTTCAGCTCACTTAAGAACTCATACTGGTGAACGGCCATATGCCTGTGAGGTATGTCCGATGCGATTTGTGCACTCAAGTGTTCTTAAAAAACACAGCCTCTCGCACAAGTTTGAAAGCCATATAAATTTGCACAGCGAGATTTCGCCCGAAGTTATTGTTTGACAGCACACATTAAAACGCATTCATCTAAAGAAGATATGGAAGAAGGCGAGGAGGTTAACTTATAGTAAATCAAGCTGGATCGGAGTTTCCATCGATTGCTTAAGAATGAATTTATTTTAAATTCTATCACTGCACACCTTGCCTTAAAGTGTAGCAAGAAACTACAAAAGGCGTACCTGAAAAATTTCGCTGACAAAATAAGTAAAGTAAGGGGTGAATTTTAAAAAGCATTTAATAAAACTTTCAAATTTTCTATGTCTTGTCTAACAGATAACAGTACAAAAGAAGGTTTGTTGGGATAATATATGTTATGTAGCTTATAAAATAAAAATAACCATCATTGGTGGATATGTCAAAACAATACTAACTCCACAATAACCGAACTTCAACACAAAATCGCCCGCTATTACACGAACTCCAAATAAATTTACAGCATGAACTCATCCAAACGAAATTATTTAAATGAAAAACAAAGATTAAACCTACAACAACAGTGCGTGGTCTTATGAAACCACGATGCAAGTGAAACAATTTTGGGATCGTAGGCATTTCGGACTATTCTTGGGTTTTCCTTTGTTGACCGGTATATTTGTCTCATTAGCTCGACGGCAGGCTAGAGATCAAGCCGGCTGGAGGGGCATACTAAGCAAAGGTCACAACACTCTAGTGGCGCCATCATAAGTAAGTATAGGTAAGCTGTATAGTTATCCATCAAGATCAATAGAACAACACAAGTACCGAGAAGTACAAAATTAATGAGTGAGGATGTAAATACTACACGGTAGGTCGATGTGAGCCATCGGCGCCGGAAAAAAGATTCAATTTAAAAAAAGGTAATAACTTAAAGTTCTCGCCTGTACTTAGAGTTCACATTTGCACTTAAAGGCCCCGACCCATAGAATCCGTTGCGTCCGTGCGTCTAGGAGAACAACACTCTAGTGGCGCCATCATAAGTAAGTATAGGTAAGCTGTATAGTTATCCATCAAGATCAATAGAACAACACAAGTACCGAGAAGTACAAAATTAATGAGTGAGGATGTAAATACTACACGGTAGGTCGATGTGAGCCATCGGCGCCGGAAAAAAGATTCAATTTAAAAAAAGGTAATAACTTAAAGTTCTCGCCTGTACTTAGAGTTCACATTTGCACTTAAAGGCCCCGACCCATAGAATCCGTTGCGTCCGTGCGTCCGGAAAATCAACTGACAGCTCGATTAAATACGCGTTCTTAAGAAAAGGTCCATAGACAACGCATGCGCCAACGCAACGGACAGAAGTAGCCGAACTTTTAAGGGCTAACCATAATTGAAGAATGGTACGTACCTACATCCATTGAAGTAGGTGCATCCCCAGAAGTATACTTTGGATGTGCTTTGGAACTACTTTCCATATGACCGTTTCTTATGCTATCGATTATCTCGAAAACGGCTCCACCGATACTTAAGAAATTTCAGACATATAAAGGTCCAGGTAGCTCAATTTATACTGCATACCAATATTTTCAATAAAATAGTATTCTGTATTGAAAAAAAAAAATAATATTTTAAAAACTGCTCAATAATTTTTTTAAATTATAAATAAATGTATTTTCTGAATACCCAGTTCATAGTAGGTACTTAGATTTTTTTTGAAAAATGTTTCCAAGTTTTTCAAAAAAAACTTTTCTTTTCAAAACCGCTCCACAGATTTGTATAAATTTAATCTCATAAATTCAAATTTTTCCAAGAAATAAAATGGCATAGCTACTTATTTTTCAGCTCAAATTAGTTCAAGTAGGTATTTATTTAAGAATTTTGAAAAATTCATTTTTATCAAAATCTCAAGCCCCATTCATGCAATTTTATTTAACATACCTACATTATGCAGGCACTTCGCATTTATCGAAAATATGAGAGCAAGTTTATGTGACCTTTGCAAGACCTTTTTTTGAACTTCCATTTTTATTTTTCAATAACGCGCTTAAAAAGACAACTGTCAGAATTTATCTTGTGAAATAATGTGTTTTCCATTCTTTTGCTATTTGAATTTTGTGGAGACCTTTTTTTCTTAGCCGTTAGCCTAACAGTTGGACTTTAGCTTGAAGTGAGTACTGCTCAGCTAAAATGTATCCTGGGGGGATATTTGTACAAGGCTTTAAAGGGCTAACCATAATTGAAGAATGGTACGTACGTTGACTTACGAAACAGTAGAAATACATGTGTATACCCAACCCGAAATGACTTTTTGTTCAGTTTCGGCAAGTTTCGTTCACTTACATTTTTGTACGTAAGCCTACCCTGCAAACCAAACCGCAGTAGTTTTCTAGAAAACACTACTACAACTAAAAATATATCCTTCGAATGTGTGGGTTTTTTTTATTTACTACTTCCCCTGCGCCGAAGAGTATACACCTGCAAGCAAGAAAGTACGGTAACAATCGATGAAATATGTACATCAAAGGAAGTAGTTTGGTTTCTCCTGAAAAAACAATTTACGTTTCCTTTTTGAACTGTGCGAAGGAGAAATCCAGGATGTAATGCACTGGCGGACTAAGGTAGGGGCGGGGGGTGGTCCGCCCCGGGCCTCCGGTGTCCGGGGGCCTCCAAATCAACCTTTTTCATATTTTTGAATTTTTTTAATAATAACACTAAATAGGTATGGGTACAACGGATGAAGGTTTATTATAAGAAAACTATGTACCTTTACCTACTCATAATAATTTGTCTCATAATGTTTTATGTTTCTACCTAGTCCTCCATCACGCACGAAGCAAAATGTTACGGGGCCTCCAGCCCCAAACCAAAACAAGACTGTACCTATACAAAGGTTCGAAAAACAACGGCAGCATCAACAAAGTCATGCTGCTATTAAGTTCTTAAGGAACTCAAGTAAAAAGAAAAAAAAATCAATCCAGAATTTAGTTACCCATTTGTTGTTTTTTGTTTTTATAGTAAATAGCTTGGTGACGTGAAATAAGGGCCAACGAAATGAAGCCACAAATCAAAAATTTTGCCTTGATTCGTTTCAAATCTGGAAATAACTCCAAAATTTTGATTTGGCTTAATTTCGATTAAGAAAACGATATAAGGCCAATTTGGCTTTTTTTTTAGTAGTGAAAACACTTAAACTGGTGATGACGTTACTCATTTTGTCGAATTAAGGGCCTCAAAGCTTATCATCATGAAGGAATTGAAGTAGAAAATATATATATATATATATATAAAATATATATAAGTACGGAAATGTGAAACAATAGAATTTCCACTCCATGGTCGGCGTGGAGGGAAAATAGATTTGAGATAAAATGATAATTGATAGAAGAAAAGAAGATTTCGTTGGGGGAAAACATAATAGTTTATTCAATTAACAACACAAGAAATCAAATATATTTTCTTGAATCTTTGCAAGAAACAAATGAATGAAACTTATCTAAATGAATAAAACAAATTTATCGAAACACTTGATAAAAACACAAAGGCTAAAAATTCGACGCGCATTTTAAGCTTTTATTTTTGTTATCAAGTGTTTCGATAAATTTGTTTTATTTATTTAGATAAGTTTCATTCATTTGTTTCTTGCATATATTGAAGAAAATATATTTGATTTGTTATTTTGTAAAATAAATCAACTATTATTTTTTTCCACAACGAAATCTTCATTCTATCAATAAATTATCATTTTATCTCAAATCTATTTTCGCTCCACGCCGACCATGGAGTGGAAATTCTATTGTTTCACATTGGCCTTATTTCCATTAATAAACTGGAATAGATCCAAATTTGAAATTTGGTCTTATTTCCAATGTAAATTTGCCCTTATTTTGGTTTGAAAATAGAAATACAACAAATGCGGCCTTATTTACACGTTAAAAGCGAAATAACGCCAAATTTAAAATTTGTCCTTTTTTTGTTGGTCCTTTTTTTCCATTACCCATTCTTGAACTCAAAAACTATCTTTCCCCAACAAAATTTTTTAATATTTAATACTGTATTCAATTTTATATTGTGCTTAAACCCAGATACTTTAAGTCTTTCAGTTTTTCTAAAAATCAAAAATATTAAAAACTACTTCTGCTCGTTTTTAGTTTTATAAACCTCAATGTACTTGTGCAACCATGTTGAAACTGTGACACTTATACATGTACACTGTAACGTAAATTATATTAAGAAAATTAAGAAATAATAAATATGAATGAAAAATTAAATATGTATATGTAATGAAAGAACTCGAAAAGAAAAATATCTTCTGACATTCAAACATTCAAATATTCCCTCATTCTGGTCCAACTGCCAACAGTCACTGGCCTTCCCTCTTCGATATCCTATGGATGACAAAAAAAGAAGACAATGCCTTCCAACAGCTGCACCTACCGGGGAGGAAGTAGAAAGAGACAAGCATCCCAAATATCCTTGACTCCTATATCAAGGATCAGCAACTCCAGAGTCCATCATCCATATATCGGTGTACCTAGTAAATCGCAAAAGAAAACCAAAAAGTACTTACACGACGATAGCAATGCCTCCTGCTCCTTCTAATCCTCTCCCCGTTTCTTAAATTTCCTAATCATCCCGTTCACAGAAGCGTGAACCATCTATCGGCCTACCATAGGTCCTGACCACAAAACCCCGTGGAACAGCCTAGAGGGTACCCGATACCATGTCCACGCCTATCCGCTACAAGTGCTAGATGTTCCGCTTGTAGCTGTATCACAATGTAGCCTACACCTGGAAACCATAAACCTTAACTATACTCCCATAACTATACCTAGACCACGAATGCTACCTCATACTGTATTATCTTCATATCCAGAGACTTCACTCCGGTTCGCATCTAAATGTCTGGTTATGGCTATCTGTTTTTCGTGAATTGGGATGAAAGTAACCTCTTGTCGGCAACGCCCCCTTTCTAACTAACCACTCGTGAAGAATGACCAACCAGAACGGCATGCGACAACGCAAGGTTATGGCCGAGATCGACCGTCGCGGTGGCCGGCAGTACCCTAGCCTCAACTAGCTCAGCCCGGCCGTGGGCACTTGCTCCGGGATCTATACGACCGGTGTTACCTCTTTTTTTCTTACACTGCCGACCGGTGAACTTTGGTGGTCAAGTTCGAATAATAAATGTTTTAAAGCTTATTGGCCCTCATAACCTTTGAAGAGTAGACTGAGTTGAATTGATTTGTAAAGGACAAGTGATTCGATGGTGCACCTCCTAAAAACATGAGTGCACGTAGACGAGAGGAAAGAATTCGGATGTATTATTACATCAACCCACAGAACGTGAACCGTATATTATATGATATCAAGCTAATCATAGATGGTCGTGGTTGCTATGGCTGATTACTACTGTCTACGCGTTCGGTTGCCACGAAGATATGCCGAGCGCGGACGTAGAGGTGACTGACTAAAAGGGGAGGGAGGATCTAAGATGGTTATCGATCCCCCTGGTCTCTTAACCCACCCTGCTCGATGCCAAAAACCAACTCTCTTGGCATCGACCGTGGTTGTCCGTAGACCTTTGTGTCCCCAAGACTCAATGACTTTTATCGGGCAACCCCAAAACAGAAAAGCAAGCAAAAATCTGCTTGCCTAAACTCTCATCCCAACGAAGACATAGAAACCTAGCAAGAGACTATTCTCCTATACCTTAACCGAAAAATCTAAACTAGGTATATCATCAAAAGCACACACGTCAAATTATCATTCCAAGAAGTGAGGGGTACCACCCTCCCTTGAATAAACTTACTCCATTACCGAAAACATAACTATAGTTTTCCAAGAGACAAATCTAAAAATCTTCAAAGCAAAGAAAAGATTCAACGGGAATTTTTTTTATAAACTTTATAAAAATTCTTAATGATTTATTCAAAAAAAAAGGAATTTATATCTTAAGAATATACTTAAAGCTACCTTAACGAAATAATTGAATTTTGGAAGTATTATAACTGACAATTGAATTGAAGTTAAATATCATTATCTCAAATTGTTTGGATCTATAAAATGATCCGTATATTAATTGATTGGATTTCATACAAGATAGATCAATTATCTGAACCTTCTTAAAGGTATTATAAAAGAAATCAATTATGAACATACAAGTGTTCAGAATACCTAAAGTCTAAGTTAGTATCTATGAACTTGAGACGTGTTCCTCTACAGGGTACAATAATATTTTCTTAGACTAATATGATTAGTTTGGGGAAATCCAAGTGTAATTAAAAACAAAAAAAAAATAAAATTGAAAGTAAAAAGTGATACATGAAACAAAAATGGAACTAAAACAGAGTGAGTTAGATGAACTTGAACCGAAAGTAAAAATACCATGAACGAAGTGGCATTAGTGCTTGACGCGGCGGTAAGATATCAGCGATAGTTTGATTGGCTGATCTCCACGAATGTATAATTTCAAAAAAAAACTTCACTGTATGTTACGCCAAAGATGCTTGGTAATCATAACAGCAGTGCGCGATCATTTGAGGATAAAAGTAAATGGTTCGAAGATAATTCAATCTTCTAAGATTATACCGCGGTTTATAAATAGAAATTCTACTCACGAAAATGAGGCGACAACAACAAAAGAAAGTCAAATGGATGTTCAAAAACTATATAACTACAAGTACCATATATACGAGATCCCAGTTCGATCACTCGCATATACTCGATAAATTCAAAATCAATAGCAATATAGTGGAATGTAAAAGTAAATCAATAATTAGTGATAATGTAAAATATAATACTGCCAACAGGGCAGTAAGGAATTTCCGTAGCTCCGGAAGTGCACTTCAGAACGCTGTAAAAGAAAGATTAGACTACTCTACTAGCTATTGCTTATCACCAAAAAAAAAAGATTTCTATTCAATCTTGAATTTTGAGTGAATATTGCTGAGGTTGATTCTCGATATACTTTATATTTAATAGTAGTGAATTTTAGAGTACCATTCTTACATGAACACGATGACGACGACAATGATCAAAGGAAGAAAAAAGTAGCATGTAACGCGGACAAAAAGGTAGCGTAGGATGGCGTGTCTTATTATAACACCTCTGATGTATATCAGTGAAAGGTTAATAAGCGTTGACGCGTATAGATATTGAAAAGTAACTTCGAATTATGAATTCAAAAAAAATAATATGCACGCGACGTTAATATATGAACGCGGCTGGTCGCTACCGACACTAAACATACAAAAAAAAAGGAAATTATAAGTCTATTAAGACCGAGTGAAAACTATAAAAAAAAATTTTAGTGATTAAGTATAGAGGATATTCAAGTATATGTTCTTCGCGGAAACGTATTTAAAAATGTCGTTAATCTATAAAAAAGATTACGAAGTAGTAAGAGCTCGGGCTCCGCAAGTATTTTATCTTATTAAAAGAAATCGATTCGAAAACGGAATGTACTCGGACGAGTTTTCATATTTCAAATTCACTGCACTCTTAGATAAAAATCAAGGGTAGTTTTCAAAAGTAAATTTACACAAATAGGTAAGTAATATATTCATAACTTTAAATTAAATGTAATATTGATAATATTCACTAAGATAAGTCATAAAAATTTTGCATAGCAATTGGCACATAGTCTTTAGGTGACTCTTCTGTATTTACAGGTAAGTAACTTCATATAAATGTTACCACCGTCCGTGGTAATCGACGTCGTACGTCGGCGTTGAACGCTGGATATATGGTACTGTGCGTTCGCCGGTAATAAATTTCAGGATGGCAATGAGCTTCAATGCTCGAAGCAATCACAATTATAATTTAATGCAAAAGGGTTACCTGAGTTTTAGATGATCTTATACCACAAAACTTGTTGTTTAAAAATACGTATAATGTACAGGATCTGATGATGCTGGTTGTAGAAAATATTCTGCTTCGTCCCTCGGTGATTTAATGTGTATTAACTGGAACTGCTGGGGGACCGGCATCTGTGACTAATGCACACGCCTGGCGTCCTGTTGGGATGCTCCCACGTTGATAAACTAATTTTCACAATCCCTCGATGTGGCCTTCAGCCTATCGTGACTGGGTACCTCCTGTGCAACCACTGATTCGGTGTGCACGTTGCTCGCCTGAGTCGGTAGGACACAAAAAGGTCCTCTATGTTGCGCCGGCAGGGCGTTAAACGTTGAAATAAATGGGTGTTCCTTGGCAAGGAGCACCAGGATGGCAGGATGTTAGACGTGGTCGTGGTAACGAGCGAGCCGGAATACGGATCAACGTTTCGCCGCCACGTGCGCGTCTTCGTTGCTTCCACAAGGTGGCGGTCTACAACCGTAGCCGAGTGTATATTTCAGTCAACAGGCAAAGAAAAAGCGTAGCCTAGTTTTTATTACCATGCGTGGAATTGCACAACTGCTTGTATTTGCAAGTAATATGAATAATGTGTCCTCAGGGCACGAGGAGTATTTTAGCACATTAAAAAAAAAGAGTTCAAGTTTGAGTTTCTCTTCATCAGGAATAAAGAACGTGGAAAAAAAAAGGAATAGGAACAATCCTTGCAGCCTCGCCTGCACGTCTTATAGTGTGCGGTGGTGGTTTCTCATCCTCCAGAGGTGTAGACAGGAATCCTATGGCAAATGGTAACACAAAATTAGTATGTCTGCCAAGTGACGCTACCCGATTTTTCGTAATTGGGACAACGCAAATTAAATTTGGTTGCACCAACCACTAATATAATGATTTACTCACCTTGGTTAATGTATAAATCCTATTCTAAATGACGATTCTCCTAATTACTAAGGCAATTAGAAGAATTCTCATTAGAGAAAACTAATGCTGCGACAAAATGGGGGCGCGGCTGCTATTTTCTTTTTTTTTGTGTTGCGCGTTCTGCGGTGGAGGTGCTTACTTCTTGATGTCTGGCTTCTAAATGAAGTCCACAGACAACTGCCTGAGATATACTTCCCCGCTTTCCAGGTAGCCGCACACCATATTGCTTTTCTCATTTCCTCTTTTCCATTACTCGTTCCAATGAAAGTGTCGAGTTAGATGGAGCAGAGTAACGAGTTTTTAAGGGTAGTGTTCACTGTCCTGAATTGATAAGTGTGACTTTTTGTCATGCATTAGGTATGTTGAGATGTTTCGGTATGTAGGAATTTTTCATAAATAGAACGGTAAGTATTTTGAATAACAGGTATTCTGACATCGTGTAAACAGGATTTTTGGCTAACAGATAATAATTTTCTGATACTTTCATATCATAATGACAGTACTTTAGTCAAAATGTGATTGTCGTTAAGACTACTAATCATCTGACGTTTCTCGAACCGCACTCACGGTTTCGACTTTTGAAGTTGTCGATTTGTGATGGTATTGCAGAACGGATATTTCCCATGCTACAATTTTGCACTACCTTTGTCACACATGTGTGACGATATTAGAAAAGATTTTTGACAGATTCTATATAAGTGAGTTAGCATGTCATGATCCACTTGTCGATCAATTGTTCAATCTGATCCAAGGTTGGAACTGTTTCTAACGTGGATTGTTATGGAACTTGTTTACAGACTGGATCAAGAGTGGATAAGTTATTAACCCTACAGTGTCGTCTGTCTTTGTTCCCCTTTAGCGTATACTGAACCATAATTCTATCATACAACTGCCTATGGAAGTGTATGACATCTGTCATAGGTCCGAATGCATGATTACTCAATATCAATATATCAATGATTGTGCATGGGACTTGTGACAACTTTCCTGACTTGCTCGAATTCTTCGTTCTTTCGAACGTCAGCACAAATATTTGACATCCGCTTATCGACATTTTTTGTTGGTGTGTCAAATCTCGCACAATCAAAATTCTACCTTGCGTCTCCATTTTCAACAATGTGGCTGTCATGCATTTCGCTTCCGTGTGAACGAGGCTCAAATAGTGAAATAGCGAATAGCCGCGTACTCGCCAGTTTCTTGTGTTTCCAAAAAAAAAATGGAACATACACGGAATGGAAAGCAGACAGAAAATGGAAACGTAATGGAAGGCCATTCTGGAAATGACATTTCGTCTGGGTGGATTCTATTTGTGGAATTTATGTAGGAGTGGGGTAAAATGAATGTGTTCAGAACAGATTGAGCTTGTGAATGGTTTCGCTGATAGATGGCATTGGCAGGAATATGATTTGCGTGCCAATCTGCAAAAAGTTTTCCCTACAACACATTTAAATAATGTTTCGAAGTTTTTAACTTCAGTTTCTAACGATATAGTAAGCCATGCCTATCCAGCTTATTTGGCTCACACAGCCTGTTTACTTATAACGGCCCGGTCGATACAGACAACAATAAAAAGTTACCTACCTTCGATGTTTGATCTACTTGGAAGATAAATTTTAGCGCGATCTGAGTACTAGGCTGTAATGTACGCTTTGAGTCGTACATTACGTACGAAAATCTGACATTCCTTTTTTCTATAGGGTATTCTTCTTCTTTCTTTCTACTTATTTTTAAAGGCTATTATGGGCAACTGATGTACTTTACAAATCGGAAGGAAACTTTTCGTTCGTGTAAACACTTGCTTACTTTTTCTTTCGCGTATTATGGATTTGTATTGTATTGTATTTTATTGAGTCTTTAAGAAATTTTACAGAGTGTGGAGATACTTATACAATTTGTCAATTATATTTTGAAAACGGCGGCTGTAATGTATGGCCTGCACTGGAATTATAATGTTTGCCTCATGGATGTCAATTAATAATGTTTGTCTGCTCTTGCTCATGGAGCTATATACTGTTGCGCGTGACGTGTTGTCACTTTTGAATATTTACATATATACAAATAAATACTTAATCTAGCCTACGATAAACCTAAAATAAATAACCAGAAAATATAAACTTTATAGACTATATAGATTTGTTTCGTTTGAGTGAAATTTTAAGAGCGAGTACGCTCTATATCTTGTTGTATGTAAAAAAAAAAAACACATTGAAAATACATGAAATAAAAGAATTATCAAGTTAACAAAAAGTATTTTTTAGAGCAGGAACACTCTATTGAGTTACGGGAATTGAATAAATCACATTTTTAAAATGAAATCACGAATTACGTTCACATAAAATATTTCCTTTAAGACGATTACTTTACTTTATAAATTAACAATTACCGGTTAGAGTATAAAGAAAATTTGCAAACGTTTTCTATGTGAATAGAATATTTTATACACCAGGTTGCTGCATAATGACGTTGCTGCTGTTTGCGGTTGTGGTGCTCGTTGCTCTCACACCGATGTTAAATGTAGTGCCTCTTTTTTCTTACAGTTGGTGGGCTTTGGTTAACTCCAGACATATGTTCCTTGTAGATTTTTGTAGCCGATTAAAGATGATTTACAGTTGCTGCTACAGAATACGTTGTTCGAATTCGCCACCAAGATTGCGGTGGATGTTAAATCCGAAAGCTTACCGCTCAGCCTGTTACTTTAACTGTACGCTCTCCCCAAAGTTACAGTTAATAACCGTGAAGTGACTTCTAGCGGTGCTGAAGGTTGCGGGACTTTCGATGACCGATGACTTTAGTAAATTAAATTTACTGCGTTGCTTTTTTATTCACGATAAAAATGAAAATAGTTGCCAATAAAACGTTTACTTTTTTGCTTTAATAGATTAATGGACGGCAGTGCTTGGCACAGCACAACCGTCCTCTCGCGTATTATGGTTGGGCCTTAAGTGGGATAGTGTGGTATTACCCTTATGTGTGAATAATTCTTTTCCAAAAAAATTGTAGACTTCCACTGTTCAGGAACGGAACTGAGGCAACCGCCTCAAACTTCACTCCTATCAATTCAAAAAAAAAAAAAAAAAAAAACTTGGCAAGAAAACCGAACCGCCACTTGAATCGCAAGAAATGTGGAAAAATCCTAAACGGTGACGGAGCTTTTCTAAACGAAAATAAAATCTATTTTACGCCAATCGTTGTAAAAAAAACTACTTAATATAGATAATATTTGTTTAAATAAGCTCATCAATATCGGTATAAAATATATACTTTTGTTTCACAAATCGTGTTGTAATAAAATAACTAAAAAGATTTCATAAGAACTGAAAAAAATGTTTAAAACAAAGAAGGAAGTAGATCTTCATGTGCGCGCTGCATTGGGAAAATTACGTACGGAAAGTGAGGTAAATACAATCATATAAATTCTAAATTAGATTTCAAAAAAAAATCTTGCAAATGGCTACAAAATAATAAACAAAATGAAATTGTACGCAATTTTTTTTTTCTTGGCCAACGCCGATGCGATGCCAGAAAAGAACAGTTAATCGTTGTCGTTGCTTGTTGGGCTTGGTGTTGGTGTTGCGAAAAAAAATGCCGATGCCGACACTTGACAGACAGACGACTCCGTTTAGCAATGGCGGGTATAGTATAGCTGTAATTTCTGGTGCGAATTTCCAATCAGGGAAATTCGCACTGGGTTTCAAAAGTTTAGAAATTAGATGTGGACAAATATAAATGCTGAAGTTAGACAATTCACATTCCTAACCATAACCAAAAACGTGACAAAGATTACAAAAAATCTTCGAACTGAGAAGAATAGGAAAACTCATCGATTTCTTGAAAACGCAGCACAGAATTGTTAAATGGGTATTTTCAAGTGTAAACATCGATAAAAAGATTAATTTTTACAAAATGCATTATTATTATTATTTGTTGTTGGGAGAGCTTATACAGCTCAGCAATTGCGGTATCTCGAAGATTCCTATTGTGCTAGCCCATAAGAGATTCTAGAGCAGTTCTGTTGCTCCAGACAGAGACCAGAACTTTAAGATACTCTGTAGATGGAAGGTTTTGAGTTTTTCCAAGGGAACGATCTCGACACCAAGTGTCTGCTTTCTGAGGCGGAGGAGTGCTGGGCATTCTGTGAGGATATGCAGAGATGTTTCTTCACTTCCGAGGCATAGAAGGCAAACGGAGTCTGTTGCTAGTCTCATGTTGTGAAGGTGTTTTTTCAGAGGACAATGTCCAGTTATGATTCCATTCACTGTTTTGAGGTTTTCCTATCTAGGTTGAGTAGGAATTTTGAGGTTTTGTATGAATATTCTGGTACGAATTGTTAAAAACAGTTTTGACCAGGAGTTGTTTGCCAAGCTGCATTGGATTCCATGAGTAGGATGTTTTTGGCAGTGTTTTTGAAGTAATTTTTATTTACTCTGCAGAAGGGTTCAGGGCCGACCAATGGCAATGAGGTGCCCTCTTTTTATTTATTTACTTATTCATCTATAAGTACATACCTACTACTTGTCGGCCAGGGTGTCTGCCCCTTTCATTACCATCGTATCCCTTATGTGCCGGGATCCAATGGAGAATCACAAACTAGAGAAACTTTGTGTAAAGTTATATGTAGGTATGTGGGGATTGTGACATCCAGGCGCATGCTAAATTCCTTAAGATTTTCCAAGCTGCAGAGGAGCGATAGGGTGGCCCCTTGAGTTTGGGTTAGAGGTTACATATTCTTGGTGGAAAAGACTATGTAAGCTCAGTCTTGCTTCCATTTTTATGAATAGGTGGATTGGAGGTTATCCCAAAATTACATTAAGTGCAAAGTTAGGGGTGGTCCGCATACATCCCCCTATGCATGTCGTATTTTTTCTATCTTCTTAATTGCAGTAATTTCATTAGTTTTCGGCCACCATACCAACGCTGCATATCGACGGTTAAGTATGAATACCTCCTATGTCACATTTAGTAAAATGTTCAGGAGACACAAAAAACTGAATATTTTCTCAAAAAAAAGGCAATTAATAATGAAATTTGACACAGTATTTTCTATTTTGAATCTCTATGATGTGAAATAGTTAAAACAGCAAAAAAATGCTATTTTCATAGCTAAACAGAACTTAGGAGATATTATTTTTGAAAAAAAAAACTTTTTATGCTGATAGGAGTAATTCAATTATTGATTTTATAAACAAATCTGTTGATATGACGTATTATTCTGTTGATAGGAGATATTATGGCAATAGTAATATGAAAAAGAATACCTCCTAACATACTGTCACTAGTTTTTTGATTTTTTTTGTGATAATAGGAGCTTTTAATGTGATGATAGGAGATATTTTTGGCGCCAATATGATAGGAGGTATTAAAACATGACGAAAGAAAGATTTTGACTGCTCCTGGCGATATAATGATTGCATTCAGCGATGCGGATGAAAATTCTATTCAAAACTGCATCAAAAAGTTATTTTCACAAAAACTGTTTGTTAGGAGGTATTCATACTTAACCATCGATTTGTTATTGCGCGTCTCACTACAAGAGTGTAGAGGCTATGCATCATTTTGGGTTTGAGCCCCAGTTTTTTCCGCAAATACTACGGAATGTCCAGAGAGATTTTGATGCTCTGTTAGAAATGCGTTCTAGTTGGGGGTTCCATGACAATTTACTGTCTAGAACGATCCCTAGATATTTTGCTTCTTTCGAAAATGGGATTGTGTCACCATATAGAGAAGGGGATGTGAGAGGATCTGGTTTTCGTCTTTTAGTAAAAGGAACAATAACTGTCTTTTTGGGGTTAACGGAGAGACCTTTACAGGTACACCAGTCTTGTACAATGTCCAAGGCCGATTGAAGTCTATCCGATATCAATATTTCTGAGGATCCCTTTATGACAATGGCTTAATCATCTGCGAAGCCCACCGCATAAATGCCATGGGTTTCGAGTGATCTTAATAGGCTGTCTACAACGATAGACCAGATAATTGGCGAGAGGACTCTCGTTGTTAGTGCAGACATTTCTATGTCTTCGATTTTACTCTGTATAACTCTGCAACTAAGCATAACATGATCCAATTGCATACTACTACTTGTAGTGTTGTTGAAGGCTCCCTCAATGTCAAGGAAAGCGACTACACAGATTTCTTTGTTATGAATGGAGGATTCAATTTTTGTAACCAAATCATTCAGCGCTGTTTCAGTCGATTTTCCCGGTTGGTATGTATATTGTGTTTTCGATAGAGGGGAGAGCGTTAGAGAGGTGTCACGAATGTGTATGTCAATAACTTTCTCCATGCATTTGAGAATAAACGACGTGAGGCTGATTGGGCGGAAGGATTTAGGACTTAGTTCCAGATCCCTTCCCGCCTTTGGTAGATAAATTACTGTAACCTTACGCCAACTATCGGGCAGGTGCCCGAAAGCGAGGCTACAGCTAAATAATTTTGAGAGAATATGTGTTAGTACATCTATTCCCTTTTGTAACAAAGCCGGAAATATACCATCTTCTCCTGATGCCTTGAATGGTTTCAGTGAGGAGATTGCCCATTTGATGGCATTGGTGTTACAGATGTGTCTAGCTGTTTTCCAGTCTCCAGTTGTTGGAATCCTTCACGGTTCCTGTTGTAGAGGTAGGTTTATGGCTGGGGGCCAGAACAATTGATTCTGAAAATTGGGTTTTTACAAGAAGCTCTAGAGTTTCCTTCTTGCTTTTTGTCTGAGTTCCGTTCTCATTGGTAAGAGTAGCTATGGTGATGGGTTTGTCAGACGCTATGACTTTATGTCCACGACAGCTGGAGGGAACGTCAGATATTCCCTCCACAAATCGCCTAAAAGACTCCTTTTTGGCTCTTTTTATTTCACAGTTATATCTAAGAGAGTAGAGTAGGTTTACCAGTCTTCATTGCGTTTGGCTTTATTGAAGAGTTTCCTTTCATTTTTTCACTGTCAGTGTGATATAGCCTTTACTCTTGATCTTAGTTTCTTTAGATCATTGTTCCACCAGTTCGTTTGTCTCTTGACTGTTTTTATTTTCAGGGGACAGTAAGTTGTTCTCAAAAGCAGAGATAATTGAGTTTTTTGCGTATTCGGCAAAATACTCGAGTTTATCTTTGGTGTTGATGAGAGGGATTTTGTCTTTAAGAGAATTATTCAGGTCTGAACTATAAGAAGTCCAGTCTGTGTTTCTCTTAGGACGGTAGGTTAGACGGATTGGAGTTTCAACATCCAGCTTAAATCGAATGTGTCTATGATCTGCGCATGATGATTCCGATTAGACATGCCAGTCATAGATTAAATCATTTGCATGGTGATGATGTACTTCAAGCAATCGGGATAGTTCTTTGGTGACTTTTCAAGTAGTCTAAGTCACTCCCAAATACTTTGTAACCTTGTGTTTTCCAATATTTGCTCATCATCAGTATTATGTACTTGACCATTTTAAGTTAAGTTTTGAAACGCCATCAAAAGAACTGAATAGTATACATTTATAAACTCCTCTTGGAACAAAGGGCAGCAACAATATTTATCAACCCGTCCTGTTTTACCGGAACTGGCCTTTGCTTTGAACTAACCCTTCTTTAAATAAAATAAAAGGTACCCAAAAACTTTTTTTTGGAATGCTTCAAGGGACTTTTCATCCAGTTGGGAGAGGGTCCATGCTTCTGCACCATATAAAAGGGCCCCGGTATGTTGAGTGTTCTGTACAACGTCTCCTTGGTCCTCTATAGGGCTTTAATAGGGATACGTAAGTTATTCTACGTTTGTTTTTCGCGCTGATGTAGTTTTCCGTGTTTACAGTACCTAAAAACTCACTGAATAAATCGAAGTTATACTTAGACCTAACTGTCTATGGGCACGTTTTCACTTAGTCGGAGGTGAGATGCGCCATTTGTTGAGAAGAGCATAGGTAAACTTTGTCCTCGTTATAAACCAGTCCCATTCTTTTTGCTGCTGACTGCAAATGTGCATGGTAATGGAGGCAACGGTTATAGCTCATTTTTGCTTTCAAAACGTCAATGACATCACCAACTAAGGCCTAAGTATTATTGCACACTAATGTTTCAAGCATAATGTTTAAACAGATAAAGAAGGTTTCAATAGAATCCTTTCCAATTTTAACGCAACAACGAGCATTCTCCAACTTCATCCTAATTAGACTTATCAATTTCGCAGGACTAATGTCTCTAGTTGGTGCAAATTAGGCGGTCTCCTTTTTGTGGATGGGGCAAATTGTACTGAGATTCTAATGGTCGGGCATACTTTCTTCCGACTATATGTTGCAGGTGAGTTGGTGTATGCTCATGGCCATCTCCGACATTTTTAACCAATTCTGCTTACATTCCTTCGCCTCCAGCTTCTTTGTTTGTTTTTAGTCTAGCGATATCTGATTTGATCTTATTTTGGTCGAATGAATGTAATTCTTAATTGTTATTTAGATTGACGGGATCTTGGCTGTCAAATTAGTTCCTCCAAGTGGTGATTCAAACACTTGTTTGGACCACTATCTTTGAAGGGTCCAGTGCGGCTAATAAATCCTCATGTTGATTGTTTCACTCTTCTATAGAACTTCTATGGAAGTGTTGAAACTCTTTTCTTCCCCTCGACTTCACGTGGATGTTGATCTATCTTCTTTCTCCTGAGAAAATGTGTCTCATCCTTCCTCGTTCATTGTAGAGCATATAAAAAAGCTCTAGTTTTTCTCTGTTTGCTTAAGCATTGAAAGTCGATTTCTCGTAGTTTTTTTGTGAGAAGTCTGGCACTTCTGACGGTGCATTTCTGATGGCTTGGTGTGATAGTAAGTTCTCATTAATCCACCGGGTTAATATCAACAACAGCTGTGGGGTTTCTTTCAAGCTTAAGAAATAAGTAGCATCATAGGTTATTAAGGTCTTTTCTGATTGAATTTGTCTAACATTGAGTTTCCTCGGTAAAGTTGTTGTTCGCATAAGAACTCGAAGTTTGACAACGGCTAGGTAGATAGTTTCACTCCCAAAAAGTAGTTATCTGAGTCGATAGTGGTTCCTCTGAATGTACGCAACATGATTGATTGGTTGCATGTTTGACCATCTGGTTGTTGATTTAGAATTGATACCAATCAAAGGAACGTCTTACCAATTTCAATGTTTAAGTCTCCCAAGGTAACTATACCAGGTTTAGGCACTGCGCGTATAACGGCGCGCTCATATAAAACTTTCCTTGGTAGCGTCGTCTCTCTGAGATAACGAAATTTGCCCTTGATACAGGTCGTCACCATCATTATTACGCTCTCAATGACCTTGCTAAAGGTCAAGACTCTACCATAGTCTTCGTCTGACAGCGGAACCGCACCCAAATAAGTGGACTTCTATTACAGTTTTCTGATTTTCTCATTCCCGTTCATTTCCATCAATGTTTGCTGTGAAACTGGAAAGGATCTTCGATTGCAGGGCGTGTGTATGAGTGTATGACGTTCTTAGGTTGAATCTTCAACTCGTTTATTTTCCTGTGCTCCTTGCCCTTGATAACATAACTCAGGCATCTGCAACACATGGATCCGATGCTCATTGTTAAGTTCACGTTTCACCAATATTTCTTAACTTAGTGTCAGGCTCTTCGGATAGTTTTGGTGCTTTCGAGAACAGAAACTTTTATAAAGCTTATATTTAGCTTAGAAACACCAACAATTATTTATAATTTCCTTCCACTTTGTTTTTAGAAAAACCTTCGAAGCCTCACCATAGCTAAGTTATATTTCAAAATCAATGAATACTCAGTTGCCGAACAATACTTATCATCGTATTTGTCCATCAAGGATGACAACGACCAAGCTCACAAGCTTCTTGGTCAGTGCTATCAACATCAAAAGAAGCCCGATAAAGCTCTTGCAGCATTCCAACGTTCATTGCAAATCAACCCCAAGCAACCAGATCTGCTTGGTGAAGTCTGTCAATTACTGGTCAATGACAAATCGTTGAACACCAACAAAGCAAAGTACTGGTGTGATTTGGCTGAGAGTGAAAAGGTTCAACATGATGCCGTGTTTAGTTTGCGCCTCAAACTCATGAACAAAGATAATCTTGAAACTAGCCAAGTGGAAAAAATGATCCAGAAGGAGATTTCATCACGGCCACTAGATGTCAATTTGCGTATACGTCTGGTTCGTCATTTCGTCGAACAAAATAAAATTCTTGAAGCCTTCCAGAATACTTATCAATTGGAAATGGATAACCATAATATGTTGGCCCAGAGCGCGGAATGGTATAATGTGGTATGGCTTGTACTTAGCAAATACGAGCAAATACCAAATGCTAAAAAAGACTGGCAGTTTTGGCTATTGCTCATTACATGCCTAGAACGGCAGGTAAACATAAGTTTCACTTCCAACAATAACTTACCCAATGGCGGAACCACTGAGACGGCCAATTTGCTCTTTAACTTCGACCAGTATTTGTATAAGGTGTCTCAGATAATTGGCACGTTGAATCAGCAAAAAGAGTTTATGACGAGTTTCATGGAACATTATCAGGGTCAGTTGTGCTTGCATGCTGCTTCATTGATATTCAAGAGAGAGTTGATTCAAAACAAAAATAAATGGAAAGAAACTATAAAATCTTCGCTGCCCCTGTTACTTTTAGCTTATCAAAGCGAACTACCAGACACTAAGGGACAATGGATGAAGCACTGTGACGAGAATAGTAAACTTCTTGTTCAGCAATGGAACAAGGAAGGGGCTTTCCGTTGTGCTCAGGTAAGGATATTTATCAGTTTTACGAAATATTTGTCCCTCAGAATACAATTTCTTTTTCTTTATTTTCTTTTTTATTAAGGCTGGACGTACTCTTGTATCTTGTATTGAAGAAAACAATGAAAACAACAATCAAATGAACAATATAATGGGAAACCCAACACCCTGGACAACATCTGAGGCATTGATTAGTCAAATTCGTCAGTGTTGCACCGATAAAAACTGGAGACGTGGCATATTTGGCCAACTATTCTGTAACAGTGACCAAAAAGTCAAAGAGAATACATCACAACTTATCAAGTGCTCAAAACTATCAGAACCCATTTATGAACTTCCCGCTTATTCCGAATTGGAACAACACGAAGAGATATCCCAGTACTTAAATCCACAATCTTTACAACACATGGTGTACATTTGTTTGGGAAATGATAATTTGGATCATGTTAGAGCAAACTTCTTTAGTGGATTGAATTTCTCCACACATAATCTGTCATTCTGTGGATCGGAAACTCTCAACCAACTGGATGTCGAGACTTTTCTCTATGCTGCTACATTACAGGCAAAACGTCTTATTGATGTGGATCGTAAGGCTTTTGAGAGCTATCACTCTGGAACCGTTCCTAAACCAAAAATATTGCCATTTGTAAACATCCAATATAATTTGTGCACCGAAGATCAAAATAATTGGTGGAAGGCCGCCTATCAAGTTTATAAAAATCTAGCCAACGATAACTTGGCTGAAATTCGAGCAACTCTACAATATGGCATCGAAGCAATTCGGGGAATAAATGGGCCGAAAATTGATATGTTCATCGTATTTAAGTTGGGTAAGATATTTGAAAATCGAGCTGCGGATGTAAACAAGCCTGTTGAGAAGGGAATGCTAGAGGCAAGAGCAGAGAATTTGTATAAGTATGGCCTAAATATGCTTAAAATGAATAACCGAGGTGTTTTGGAGCCTTACAAAAGGTACTTTAACTATGCCAATGCAAATAGTTCGCAAGTAGAACGAGAAGTTTCCGCTCTGGCAGAAGAAGCAGTAAATTTTTTGGCAACGAGATATTTCAAAAAATCCGAATATGAAGAGTTGATTGATGAATTATCAGGTATTCAGTTGCCATTTGCAACCTACCTCCAATCGGAAGCCTACCGCAAGCTGGATGAAGCCATGAAGACACCAAAAAAGACCAGACGTGTGTATTTAGATAAGGCAAGTGAATGTCTCAACCAAACGCTCCAACTTCTTAAGGGCACCCATATTGATCCCAATCATCCACTTAATGCGGTCATTCCATTCGAGATGAAAAGGCTGCAACAAAGTACGAATAAATTCATGAATGAGCAAAGTAATAACAGCAGCTCCTACGAAGATGCAGAGACAGAGTTTGGAATTGGTGATTCTACGCCACAATACAATGGCAACAATCGATCACGTCGCGAAGTCTCAATTGTTTCGCCCCGAACAGTTGAGCTTGAGAATTTGGTTAAGCAAATTGCAAACATGATGACTTGCGTTAAAACAGAGGTTGTGGATAATATCAAACCTGAAGTTGCAGATATCCATACTCAATTGAAAGACATTAAAGAGCGACTAACTTTTATTGAAGATAATATGCCTAAAAAATCGCCACCACCAAGTCGTGATGAAGACGCATCAAATGTGTTGGATGACTTGTACATCATAGAGGATGAGTTGCAAAATCAAATGTATTCAAATCAGCAACAGCAACAGCAGCAGCAACAGCTGAATATGTATGGATCTACCTATCCACAACAACAATCTATGGGTCAAAGATTGAATACACCTACAGCAGTAGGTTCGGGTGGAGTTGTAGGTGTTCCAGGGGCACCGATGAATCCATACAATAATTCATTATATGGAAACTACCATATGAATTACTATGCCCAGCAGCTTATGATGCCACCACAGCAGCCTGCAGCGCCAGTTATGGGAACACATCCATCACAACTATGTAAGTCATATAATTTAAATCCATCCATCCTTAAACTTAGTTTTTAATATACCTGCAAATTGTGTAATGTTTCATATTCTTGGTAACACTTAGTTCCTCGTAGGTAGAACGATTCCATTGGTTTGTCCTTTACCACTTATTTCTTTCAAATTGTAAAGCGAATGTTCTTCCCGCTTAGACAATTTCACACACACCACCGTCCCTTTTTTCAGGATCATGAAAGACGTGATATAAAACCTTTATTTATTGCCCGCACGTCAATATAATTGTGCTTTAAATAACAATTTCCAGCACCAGCAGACAATTTTATTTTGGGTCGTTTTCAGTTTCGTACATTAAATTTTTTGAGATCCTTTTGTGCGTATTCACCAACTCACGGCCTTCTTCTCCAGCAAACTCATACAGTGACTTCGAAGATCATACATGTCGAAGCGTTGTCGTCCATTCACACAGAGGTTTTAAACAAAGTTTTAGTCTCGGTCGAAGCAAGCGTACAGTTCCTCATCCGATCTGTGTAATGCCCACTAAAGAAGGAGTACGATATAATCAGGGTTCCATTCAGCAATGATAGTGTTTTTCTTCGATCGAGGTCTTTTGTATAATTGCTTTTTCAAAAGTGATTAAAAGCAACAAGAAATCTAGTCATAACATTTATAATAATAATTATAATAATTTTAACTATATGCCTGTAAGACCCACGGTCTTTTGAATGCAAACTGCACGGCAATAGTTAGAAGGAATAGAAAGATAGGAAAGATTTTTTGTTGGTACAATGGATTGAGAAATAGTTGATATTTATCTCATGAAAATCCCACGGGTGGCGTCCAGTTGAAGCTGGGGATTATTGAAAAGTTGCTGCCCAGGCTGGGGCTCGAACCCACAACTCTTAGGTTAGCGACCAAGCACCACTGTACTATTGCCACCCGCAACATTTGCAGGTAGGTTTCGCTGAAGTGTATCGATCCTTGATGACAATATGTGCCTTGTTTTACACTCATTATTCACTAGACGCACTGAAATGTTTAACATTGTTCTTTCAAAGCTGCCAATGCTATCGGCATATCCCAAAACACTACCATTTCGGATAATACCTAATAAAATGATGCCAAATAAATCGCATGACATACCTTGCCTGAATCCCTCGTTGACATCAAATGTTTCAGTGAGAATATAATAGAAAAGATAATACGCTGTAATATCTTGTGCACAACAAGGTAATTTTCAATGTTTTCTTTAATTAAAGTTCGGACGCCAAAAATGTTGTTCGAATGCCTAACATCGGGGTTAATCTGGTTAATGGTTGATGTATCCGGCAGCGGCGGCATACACATTTGCCGCCCCTACTGACCTCTACAATCATATTATTATACATGTTTTTAATTTTCTGCTTTGAAAATCAGAGAGGATCTCGACGTTTTAAGGGTCCAGAAAATCGTCCCGACTATTTTCAATAAGACGTCCGTACATGTATGTGTGTAACTAATATTTGTTGTACGATATCTCAAGAACATACCAAGCTATTGAAACACGACAATTGAAAGGATCTATTCATATTTAGAGCTGATAAGATATTGAAGTCAATCGATCGAGATGTTTCAGAGATAGTCAAAAAATAAAAATAAAAAAAAGGTAAGTTAGTAACATATACAAAATCCATTTTTGTGGACATGAAGAGCTCACAAACGAGCAAGCTTTGAACCGTGAAAAGTTTCAGGATCGTCCTGCAGGATCAACCGCTTTTCTAATATTTATTAAGATTTTTTAAGATAACTAAGAATTTGCATTCAAACTATTTTTTTCCTAATATAAAACAAATGTTTACTTGAAAAACTACATTGGATGCCAACAACCGAGTACAATCGAATTCAAAGAGCTCAAAATTCTCAAGTGGTATATTTTCCAACGCACCGAGCCTGAAAATAGCGGGAAGTTAGTTCGTGTTAGTTCCAAGAGTTTGTTTATATCTCACCAAAGAAAAGCTTATAATTATCTACTATTTACTTATGAGGTGGGATAAGGTATAAGGTATTTATGCCTTAAAACTACTTATACAATTTGAACACAGCTTACACATAATAATGTACATTCGGTTAACATTGTTAAAGTTTGAAAACAATGCGAAGTTATTTTTTAACAATCAATAATTTTTTGATTGCGACAATGCAATCCATTAATTTAGAAAAATCTATACATTGCCTTTTAGAGCGATTTTATATCCGCAAAATCATCAAATTATTACAACCTCGTATGAAAGCGTTTTCACTTATTTTGATTCTATGCTCAAAAGAGCTAATGCGTTTAGTTTCTCTTTACTTAAAGAAGATCGTAGATAGTTTTATCCCGCTTTAAGCAGGAAAAGTTTCTTACACCTGGTGTACATAAAGCCATGCAAAGCGCAATATTCAAATTTGGAAACAAATGCTCTCCAAATTTTATTTTTAATGATCCAGAATATGGCTTTATCAAACAAATTTCACGAGAAAGATAATTATACGAATTCCTAATCTTGGAATAATTTTTATCCCAAGAAAATAGCTTTTTCATTCAAATTTGATGGCAATAACTCACTCATTTTTGACATCCGCTGTATGCCTTCTGTCGGTTTTTCTAACTCGTACACGAATCTATGAACACGTTCGTCGTGTTAACCCTGCATTTTTTACTCCCAGTCTTGTTATTTCTTCATAAGGTGATGAAACCATCAAATCTTTTTTTTTTTTTTTCGGTTGTCTTTTTTTGATATCATTCATAATATTGCTTCGTTATACTAAACTCCATCGCCTTTTCTTGAGATAAAGAAGTAAAAATACATTTTGTTTGAAAATAGAAAATGCTTGAATGGAGAATTTCCACTCTCCATACAAGACTAATTTAATGATTTAAGAATGAATTGTTTTTAAATTAATACAAAAATAAATTGTTGACACAACAGCTCCAAGCGGAGTCTGTGACTTAGGGGCCAGTTATAGCGATACGGAAAACCAAACCGAAAAAAATTTCAAATGGAAAATTTAGTATAGTATAATCAGATTTAAAACACAAATGCTACACTGATCGATGGGAACCAACTCAGAGAATTTATTTTGCAAATAAAAATTTGAACTGAACTTGTACTTTTTGTTAAAAATGTATTTAATCATTTTTCTGTAGGTAATACGTATAAAAGAAAAATAAAAAAATACATTTTTAACAAAAAGTATTTGTTCAATTAAAATTATTATGAACAAAAAAAAATTATCTGCATTGATTGCCATCGATCAATGTAGCATTTGTCTTAAAAATCGAATCAGAACATACAAAATTTTCCATTTGAAAATTTTTTCGGTTTGGTTTTCCGTATCGCTATAACTGGCCCCTTACACTCTCAACCATTCCTGTGTGTGCGTTGATATTCTATTTACCGCCGATTCCGAAATGCTAACAGAGAAGCACTTCCCATGACATTATTTACTCTTGGAGAATTTGTCACTTCCTCGCAAGAGGCAGTTCTCTGGAAAAGAACTTAAGTGGAGTCAGGGATCAAACCCAGAAATTACGACATGGCAGTCCGTCACACTGACCACTACGCTACGGGGTAGGTACTACTAAAATTAAAAATGTTTAATTATTTGAAACAAGAGTGGTTTTAAAACAAAAGAAATTACTGGAGCCATTGCATTTTTCTATTCAGTGCTAACATATACAGTTCTCCGCGTATATATATATTTTTTAAATGTTCTATAAGGCAAAATAAATTTTTTTCAACCAAATTCGCCGCCCTTGAAATCTGGCGCCCTAGGCTCCAGCCTACTGGTAAACCCACCACTGGTATCGTATCCGGGGAACGACACGTTCTCTTATGAGTTCTAAAAGATTCCTTACCAACGAAAATCCTAGCACAGATGTTGTCTTTACCAAGTTTAGTCTTGAAGCCTTAACCCATCTGTTTTGTAATATTGTTATTCTCACTTTTCAATTAATTCAAATTTACTTTCATAAACTTCATTTTTAATTAATCAAGTTGAATATTGCCTTTTTTATTGGTCGTTATGTAAATCAATCTATTCTAATATTAACCTTTATTGTAAATCAATTTTCAACCCGACTGTACTTGCAGTTTCAGTTTTGAGTGGTTTTTAAATTTGTTATGTAACGTTATCATTTCTTGCAATCTAATCTCATGCGTGTGGTAATTTATTGAATTTAAGAGAATTCACTGGAAAACCAAAGGTGCAGTGGGTTGAGTTTCAATTCTTTGGCTGTCGCATTTGATAAAGGTTATTTTTTCTCTGCCACTTGGAATTTATATGATAAGCTTGGTGAGGAATATCAAATAAAAAATCAATTGCATTTATGATGTCATTTTTTTGCTTTTAATGTTATTTCGCTTCAACGTTGGTTAATAAATATATTTTGTAGCAATCTAAGACTCGTTACCAATTAATCGAAGTTACATCTACGTACACGTACAACCCCCAAGCTTGAAGAACAATGTAACTATGAAACCCCCGGTTACCAGGGACGACACAGTACGCCAATTGTTGGTATTAGCTGTGCCAGGTTGTTGACGTACCATCTCCGCCTTACTTGAGCTGTCCTCTGGTGCAGTCCCTATTAAATGGAATATAGTTAAGTGGACACCCTCTCCCTCGCTCGATTGTAAGCAGCAAAAGCAATCTAAACGGTTCTATACTGCACAAACCTTGAACTTAGGTGCTAAGCTTGCAGTTTTAAGAAATTTTTGCCGTAATAGTTGCTCCATCAGTTCTCCCTTAAACCTATTTTGTGTCGAAATATTAAGTTGAGGGATTCTATACTGACATGGCGGTCGCCAATGCCAAATGGTTAAAAAAATTACTGATCGACCTGGGTTTCATTCCGAAATACAGCTCGACGAATTAATTCCAAACAGGCATATTTTGAGGCCACTTTCCGCAAACGTTCGATGCAGCTTTTCTTGTCTTTTGTTTGATTGGTTCCCTTACAACGTTAAGTCATTGCTGTCACCCTTGAACTCTCATACAACTTTTCCAAACGTTTGCATAAGTTTATTCTAAGAATAAGACATTTGTAGAATAGAGTTTTACAATTTTGTATTCAACTTAAGTAGGCTATTTAAAATTTGACATTGACGTTTTCTTTGTAGCCAATCGCAATCCGTTGGGTCTCTCTTATATGGACACTGCTATGAATTTCAATATGCCGGGACTAAATCAACCTTTGATAATGCCACCAGCATCTGACACAAGAACTTCTAATCTGTTTGGTTTGCTGACCCAAAATCCAACACAACCGCAGCAACTTGGGCCGTCTATTCAACAGCAACCACTACCATTACAACCGGCACTACCAGCGCCTCCGCTGCAATCTATCAACATACAACCAAAAATTCAACAACCAGCTCCAATCGTCACAGCTCCACCATCAGTTCCAATGACATTCAACAAATCTTTAAACAATATGCCAGTGGAAAAAGGACCACCGGTAAATGTTGTAATAACATCGTCCGATCCATTGCCCACAACGAGTGCTAACATGCAGCCACAACCAACTTTGAGTGTTACCATTCCTTCGCATCACATCAAGTCAAGTTTGGTGTCTACAAACGATCAAACAAATGTACCTATGGCAAACACAAACTTCCCCATGATGGGACCAGCTGCAACAGTAACATCTTCTACATCCACATCATCACCATTCACCATGAAGTTCCCTGCTCCACTATCAACAACAACAACTACTACAGCAACCACCGGCAGCACTTTAGCATTCAGCTTTAAACCACCCCCACCGACCAGCACTGACAACTTAAACAAAACCAACGATAGCAACACATCGGATTTGCATAAGAGCGACCACGAAGTAGAATACGATCCAAGACCAGATTTTCAACCCATCATTCCACTTCCGGACGAAATTGAAGTAAAAACTGGCGAAGAAAATGAAGAGGTTATGTTCTGCTCACGTTCCAAACTATTCCGGTTCGCGGACAAAGAATGGAAAGAGCGTGGTGTTGGAGACATGAAGATTCTTAAAAACAAGGAGAATGGAACGTCAAGAATTCTCATGCGACGTGATCAAACTCATAAAATATGTGCTAATCATCGCATAACAAGCGAACTGAACTTAACAAAGCCCAAAAACTCCGACAAAGGTTTCATTTGGGCTGCCAATGATTTTGCCGATGAAGAACTCAAACTAGAAAAGTTCCTAGTTCGTTTTAAGCATGCGGAAACAGCTATAAAGTTTGAAGAAGCCTTCAATGTTGCTCGGAATGAATCAACCGAGTTACTGAAGACAGTAAATGGACATCAGGAACCCAAGCCTAAGTCTTTCGGCTTTGATTTGCCAAAGACGTTTGCCGATAACAAAACAAGCACTCCAGCTCAAAAAATTGGCTTAACTCTATCGAGCAATATTCCAAAAACCGTACCTTCCGCCCTTCCCAAGACATTGTTCGAAGGTATGTCGTCATCTTCAAAGAAACCCGAAGAAACAAAATCACAAACATCGTCCCCATTTGCAAACTTTTCTTTTGATAAAGCTTCTGCAGCCACCACTGGAGAGCCAAAACCATTTGCAAATTTGTTTGCTGGTATCAATGCCTCCCAAGCTGAACCATCTCCAATAAACTTTTCTGAACCAAAAGCAACCGAATCAAAGCAAGAAAACCATAATAAATCTGATAACGAAGATGAATACGTACCAACGGCCCAATTCCAACCAGTTATTCCATTGCCAGATCTTGTTGAGGTGACCACTGGTGAAGAAAACGAAATTGTGCTCTTTGAACATCGAGCAAAGTTACTGCGCTTCGATAAGACCACAAGCGAATGGAAAGAAAGAGGCCTTGGTAACATCAAAGTTTTGCAAGACAAAAACGATGTTAACAAGGTGAGACTGGTGATGCGTCGAGAAGTCATTCATAAACTTTGTTGCAACCAGCGCTTGTACAAAGACACCAGCTTTAAGTACATGAAAAACTCTAAGACAGCTCTTATGTGGGCTGGACAAGATTACTCGGAAAATGAACTACAAGTTGAAACCCTTACTATTCGCTTTAAGACAGCCGAGAGTTGCAAGCAGTTCTTTGATGTTATAACCGAGGCTCAATCTAAAATGACCATAGACGCAAATGAAGAGAACGCAAAGAACGAGGAACCTCCGGCAGCATCAGCGGCAGTTGCTGTAGATAAGGGTTTTGGAGATAAATTCAAGCCAAAAGCTGGCTCATGGTCTTGCCAGCAATGCTACACTTCGAATACTTCAGATAAGTTATACTGTGCTTCTTGTGAGGCACCCAAGGATGGTACTGTCCCAGAAAAAAATGTTTTAGGAACTGCAAAATCAAATCTAACACCAAAGGCAACATTTAGTTTTGGATTTGGAAATTCTACCGGAGCAGCTGCAACTAAATCATTTGTAGCAACTGAAGCAACTGAATCGGCCAAACAACAAGCTACTACAAAGGCACCCGCTGTTGGATTTGGTGATAAATTCAAGCCTAAAGAAGGATCATGGTCGTGTGAGCAGTGTTATACATCTAATACCAGTGACAAGTTGTATTGTGCTTCTTGCGAAGCTCCAAAAGACAAAACATTGCCAAAGAAAGACTCAATTTCATTGCTTCAGAGCAGTGGTGGCGCTAAAACCGAGTTTTCATTCGGCTTTGGTACAACAGCTCAAAAACCAGCTACAGTTACAGCTTCGGTTCAAGAGAACACTAAGAATGCACCAGGATTTGGCGACAAATTTAAACCGAAAGAAGGCTCATGGTCATGCTCAGAATGCTATTTGTCAAATTCCGGCAGTGAATTGTATTGCAAGGCTTGTGATTGTCCAAAAGACTCAACTGTACCCAAAAAAGAACCCGCTAACATTTTAGCTCCATCAAATCCTTCAGCAAAGTTTAGTTTTGGATTCCCGGCTGCTGGAACTACAGTACCTGCAAAAACAGACACACCGACATTTAGTTTTGGAAAGGCTGCGCCCGCCCTTGACGCCGGTGCCGGTGTCGGTGTTGGTGGAGGTGGTTTCAAATTTGGAATTCCAAAAGAAGATGACACTAGCAACAAAATGACGAATATTTTCGGCGGTGGTGGAGGCAACAATGATTGTCTTAATTTAACATCATCAAAACTTGGTGAAACGAAATCTTTCTCATTCTCGTCTGCAGTGAGTGCATCGGCTGAGTCGTCAACGTCAACGCCAACACCAACGATGACAACAACAACGGGCACTATTTCAAAGACAACATTTTCATTTTCTTTGCCGTCGAAAACAATCGAATCCCCTGCAGATAAGGGTGCTCTCGGAAGTGGGTTCTCTTTGGATAAAAAAGATTTCAATTTTGTTTTGAAACCCAAGAGCCCTGGCAAGGCAAAGAGTCCCCAAAAGGCCATTAATTCCCCCGGAGTTGCTCCCGATGAAGAGGACGATGAAGGAGCTGATGAGGAGGAGAACAATACATACTTCACTCCTGTTATTCCATTACCAGACAAGGTTAATAATTGTTTTGTATTAACTTTTCCCCATATAATATTTTTTTTTGATTTATTGCAGATTGAAGTTAAAACCGGTGAGGAAGACGAAGAGATCATGTATTCTCATCGTGCTAAATTATTCCGCTATACCGATGGCGAATGGAAGGAACGCGGTCTAGGCGATGTAAAAATCTTGCAACATAAGGAAACTAAGAAACTACGAGTTGTGATGCGTCGTGAACAGCTTTTGAAGATTTGTCTAAATCACGCCCTAAATAAAGATGTTATGTATAAGAATAAGGATGATAAGTCTTGGTTGTTTGTTGTAAATGATTACAGCGAGGGAGAAGTGGAACTGAATAAGTTCTGTTTGAGATTTAAGACTAAAGAAATCGCTGATGCATTTATGACGGCAGTTAATGATTGCCTTGAGGGCAAAGCAGAGGCAATAGTCGAAACAACTACAACGACTAACGAAGTTGAAAAAGTACAGCTAAGTGGTAAGTGAAATTAATGCATATTTCTATACTTGATATTCTTGCGCATTTATATATACTTTTTGATTTAAAGATGATTACTATACACCTTGTAGGGGGTGGAAGTTACCGGAATGACATCTCCCTAAGCATCGGCAAGCCTAATTTTGGACTTATTTGTCTGTCTGAGTCCATCTTAATACTGGTATCGATGCATTTGTGTTAAATTCGATTCGATCGTATCGTATCGGAACTTAACATGATAAACATTTTTCAGTCATGCTCTCTTGACTTGAGACTTCCTTAGATCTTCGTAAACAATTCTGATCCTATCACGCTTTATTTTTTGCTGCCACAATACTAAGAAATTTTATCTTAGTTGTCTTAGAACAATGCCGCAAAGGCTGTAAAATATATCGACTTTTTGTACAGATGCATGCATTTGAATTAAATCGCTTTACTATAGAGAGTAGTCAAATTTTTATTCACTCTTTGCAAACTGTTCAAATGTGCAGACAAATGTGGACTACCTGTAAACCGCATAATACAAAACTCCACAACTAAAAACTCTATCAATTAATAAACTGGAACGTCGGTTGTCATCAGACCGATAATTACTTACGGTGACATACTGGTGGATCACTACCACCATACCATGGCAATCTAAGCAAAGTCCAGCTGATACTCCTCAACCTTCATCTACGTTCCGTTTATTTTCAATAAACATATGATCGCGAGTACATCATTCTGATTCGGATCAATTCCAAGTCACTCCAATTAAACTAACCTAGCTGGTTCCGACAACAACTTTAAAGTCACTATACCATCAAAATCCACTTGGGACTATGAATAAATAATTTCTATACTATCCCATCGTATTATCGAAAGCTCCATTTTCCTTGGTCATTTGTAAGAACATACGAAATTCCACTTCTTCGTTTCCGACCGAAGTTTGTTAACAACAATGACAGCTTCAAGTTGAAAGTGTTTCAGCACAGTTGCTGCCGCTGAGTGTTATGGCTCCTCCTTACTTAAAATATAAGTAAGGAGGATTTTATTTGAATCATTTTAATTTTCTCTAGTATAGTTGCAAAACAACCTAAAAAAAAAATTTGTTTCACTTGAACACCGTCATAATGCTTTATGTCTCAACTTTTTTATCGTTTCTTCTATATGAAATGCTCCAGCGAAATAATCAGATGCATTCCTCCCCTGAAACAAATATTCGCCCCGCTAGGAGTGCTCATCAGTTAACTCTTGAGTATAATTATGTCGGACGTACTTACTGTTTAGTAAAGAGACTCTTTCTTTATCCGCACCACACGAATTTGGAATGCTTTACCGGGCTTAATTTGTCTCTCCCATTACGATGCACAGACATTCAAAACCAATTTGCATCGGTGCCTCCTTTTATCACCTATCAAACGCTCGGACTGTTTAAATTCATGATATTGATAAGTGTGTTACGACGAACCCCTTTAGTGCGCGCATTAAATTTTCTAAATTAATTGATTTGTTTTGTTTTTTTTTTTTTTTTATTCAGATATAAGCTCATCCAATAGTCAAACAAACAAGGAAGTAAACATTTCCGATGAAAGCAAAAGGATCGCCGATAAGCTTCTACTACCATATAGTTTCTTTGATGTAGCATCTATGGTAGTTTGTCCTGGATGTCGTGGCTGTGATCCGGATAGATTTACTTTCCCAACTTATACAACATTTTTACCAGATATGGGCGATCCACTTCCTCTAGATCTGTCAAATGTTTCAATATCAAAACCCAACCGTTCTTTTCTAAACCCAAGCAAGCTGGCTAAAGAAATTTCCCCCATTAAAAGTGAAACCTTTGCATCTGGCCAGAACAATATTTTCGGAAGCAACATCTTTGGAACAACTGAAACTGATAAATCCACAGCAACAAATTTCTCCTTTACACAAGCTTTAACCAACACTAAACAGGATGAAAAGCCCGTACCGAGTGAGTTCATGTTTGGTGGAGGAACCACAACAGGCTCGAACCTATTTGGTGGTAAGTTTGAAAAATAAAAATCCATTATGTTGCGTTTTTTTTTTTTATTTGGGTATTTTTAGATAAAACTATGTTTGGACAACCTTCAATATTTGCTGAATCTACCACTCAATCAAACGGAACAGGGGTCTCATTATTTGGCAACAGAACAAATTTATTATCCAAACCGGTTTTTGAAAACTCAATATTTGGTGGTCAACCACAAATGGGTGGAGATAGCACGCAAAACAATACAACTAAGGCCACTCCCGAAGATTCAAGTACGTCCAAGCCAACATTTGGTGCCCCAGGGACTTCATTGTTTGGCTCAAAACCTCTGTTCGGCTTTGGTGGTCAACAACAACAACAACCACCACCACTTCTACAACAATCTGTCGGCGATTCATCGTCAAAGTTTATCTTTGGTGAAACTGGTGGAAATTCCTTTGCAGATATCAGTAATGTATTGTCATTTGAAGCGTTAGCTAAGCAAACTCCAGCTAAACCAGCAGCAGCACCACCAGCAAGTGGTTTTATTGGTTTAACACATACAAATGCATTTAGCAATTTTAAAGATCAATCCGATAATGCTGAACATGATCCACATTTTGAGCCAATTATTCCATTGCCTGATGAAATAACTGTGTCAACTGGCGAGGAAGATGAAGTGAAAATATTTGGCGACAGAGCAACACTTTATAGATACGATCAGGACAAAAAAGAATGGAAGGAGAGGGGTAAGCAATATTTATTTTAATTTTATTTAAATATTATTATTTTTCCTTACTACTTTCCTTATAAATCGAATGCATTATTTTGTCCGGCTGCATGTAAACTCCTGGAATATGAGGTAGCAACAAGATCCTTCTGCCTGACCTGATTCGCCGAGACTGGTCTTAGCAAAACATTTTAATAACAGTCAGTTTCTCGATAGAGTTGTACTTCTTTCCATCCTAGACTTGCGAACCATACACATTTTCGGATATTGCCGTTGCCGATATCCTGAAGCATACGACCAAATGTTTTTGACAATTCCAATGCTTTTCCGTCGAAAGTGTCGGAGGCATCCTTCAAATCAACAAACAAAACATACAGCATTTGACTCTGCTCAAAAAAATAATCAAAATCAATTTTTGATTAAACCAGCTCTTTTTTGTTAACCTTCCTTCTCTTCACCGCTTACAGAAGCGGACACAAATTTGAGTACCATGAGTTTCCGTACATGTATCATTCATTCATTATTGTTTTCTTTACAGGAGCCCAAATCTTGACAGCATGTCTAATTGTAATGAGTAAGATGCTTTGTCAGATTCAATTTTCCGAATTGTTTCCCATTGTCCTCACATTGAAGTCGTGATTACGGCGACTTCAATGTACACAATTCAAGTTGGCTCCGCTATTCTGGCTAGACAAGACTCGAAGGACGGTATACCGAGATCTTTGCTGAGTATAACCATCTTACCCAGTTTGTCGATGAGCCTACTCGTATAGCGGATGTTGATGGGCATTCCGGCTATACTCTTGATTTGTTCCTTACTTCCCATTCTAATAAATACACTATTAAAGTAACTCCTCCATTTGGCACCTCGGACCATTGTGTCAATTCAGCAAATTTCTCGTGCTCCAACCATCCAGTTAAAGAAAAAAATTCACACTAGGACCGTTTGGCAATGAACTGGGACGGTCTGAATAATTTATTTCGCAACTTTAACTGGTCAATATGCTTCCTCGATAATGACATTGATGCCAGTACTGAAATGATTACAGAAGTGATTTTTCTTGGAATGAGAATCTTTGTCTCTCACAGAACAAAATGTATCAAACCAAAAGAAAAGTCTTGGTTTACCGAAGAATGTAAAGAAGCTATCAGGTTGAAAGAAGTAAGCTTCCGATCCTATAAAGCCAACCCAACTGAGGAAAATCGGAAGAAACACAAACAAGTTAGGAACTCGTGCAACTCCGTTATCCATAAAACGAAATTTTTACATTACCAGAAGTTACGGCAAAAAATTCTGCAATGTCCCAAAGGCAGTAAAAACTTCTGGTCATTTGTAAAAAACGTCAAGAACTCAACGTCATCATCAGTTCCAACGCTCATCGTCGACGATAAACCTATTGTCAGCTCTTCAGAGAAGGCGAATATACTCGCAGCTCATTTTGCTGCAAGTTCTACGTTGCCTGCAAGCAACAATGCCCCTCATGTACTTGAGAACGCTAATTTTTCTATGGGACTGGCATTTTTCCGCACTCGTACAGTAGCAAGAGTTCTTCAAGATCTTGATATACACAAATCCGCTGGCCCGGATGGTATACACCCTATTCTTCTGAAGAGGTGTTCTTCATCGCTGGCAAAACCACTGCGTAAGCTTTTCCATCGCTCCTATCGTTCAGGAATCTTTCCTATTAGATGGAAAACAGCATTTGTCCAGCCCGTCCCAAAAAAAGGTGACTCCTCCCCCACCTCCTCCTACCGACCAATTGCACTTACGTCCCTTTTTTCTAAGGTCACGGAAACGCTAATAAATCGTCAGCTCAAGAAATATCTCGAAGATCGGGAGCTTTTAAATGACACAGTACGGCTTTCGCAGCAATCGTTCCACTGGTGATCTGATGTCATATCTCACCGAACAGTGGAACAAATCTTTGCATCGCTTTGGCGAAAGCAAGATTATTGCGCTTGATATTTCAAAGGCATTTAATAGAGTTTGGCATGAAGCTCTTTTATCGAAAATGCGTGCATTTGGTATCGATGATACTCTTATTCGTTGGATTAGAAGCTATCTTCTGGACCGTTCAAGTTGTATAAGACGGTTTCAAGTCTGATCTCCAAAAAATAAATGCTGGTGTGCCTCAGGGCACCGTTCTGTCTCCGACTCTCTTTCTCATTTTTATAAATGATCTCTTGTCTTTTTTTAACGACACCGTATGATAAGCTCATTAAACGCCGATTTAAAGAGAATTGTGAATTGGGGTATAAGAAATCGTAAGGAGTTTAATGCGTCGAAAACTAAACATAACTCTATGCCATTATCCATGAATGGTACTTGCATCGAATGGTACTCGGTGCATAAGTGACAACCTTCGTTGGAATGACGACTTACTTGAGATTGCCAAGAATACTGCAAGATGCTTAGGCTTCCTTAATAGATGCAAGAAGTTTTTCACCCCTTCTGATCTGGCTACAATTTACAAAGCTTTTATACGCCCTAAACTCTAGTATAACTCCCATCTCTGGGCAGGTGCTTCTCAAACTATTCTTCACCTGCTCGACAGAGTTCAGAAAAAAGCGTTAAAATTGATAGGGGAGAGAAACAATGGAAACATTTCCATCACTCAAACATCGTCGAAATGTTTCATGTCTTTCCTTATTTTACAGGTTCTTAAAAATTTCGGACGTACCGTGAAATATAGGGATTCGTTCTTTAGCCGTACAACACGAATGTGGAATGAATCGCTTTCACAATTTACCCTTGCCATTTTGATCTTCAAACATTCAAGACCGATGTCCATCGATACCTCCTTTCCCTTCCTCCCTAATTTCCTATCACTCGCGCTGTGACTAATCATTAAAAGGGCTATACAAACCCCTTGAGCGCGTGTGCCGTATAAAAAAAAAAAACATAAAATTGGGTACCACGACTTTCTGCTCATGGGAGCATTCACTGTACATGTTGACTCTTATCGCAATTCAGTTTTATGTTGTTTAACAAGCATACGAATACGAAATTTTTAAAACTTGTTGAAAATGGTTTTTTTTAAATACTAAATGTTTAAAAATATTTTTTTTTCTAAATAAAGGTGTTGGCGAATTGAAAATCCTGCAGCACAAGACAAAAGGCACCTATCGTTTGGTGATGCGTCGTGAACAAATTTTCAAACTCGTACTAAACCATGCTGTCGGAGCTGATTTCTTTTTCGATCAAATGGGTAGCAATCAACGAGCCTACATCTGGGCAACAATGAATTATGCCGAAGAAGCTGACGGAACTCTAGAAAAACTATCATGCCGTTTTCGTAATGCCGAAGCTGCTAACAGATTCAAGGAAACCCTTACGAAATGCATAGAAACGGCAAAAAACCGGGCAGAATTGGAACCAGAAGAAGACTAAACAATTTAAGATGTTATTTATAAATTAAAATAATAAATACAAAATATAAAATATATATATAACTATGTTAAAAACAAAACGACAACTAAAAAAAAATTACTACACGTTTATGGCAATTAAAAAAGAATCTTATTCGGTCAAAGCCTAAATTACATACTTTGTTTCCCAGAATTCGTCCTTGCTTTAAATCAATTTTTGTAAAAAAAAAAACGCGAGCTCTAAGAATATGTTTTTGTTTAATAATTTGACAGACAAAACATCTATGCAATTCGTTTGTTTGTCACATTTTTTTCCCTGTTTGTTAATATTCTTTATATTTTTTTAAAAATTCGAATCGTAATAATTATAGTTTCCATAAAAACCAAATAATTTAGTCAAAGGATTAGTTTTTATAAGGTAACTAAAATTTACTTTCCAGGTGGAGCCTTAAAAGATAGTGCATGGAATCAAAACACGTCGCCATCGAATGAAAGTTGTAGGTTAGTGTGGTATTTTGAATAGATGGTGACTCAAATGTAGAGTTTGAGTTATTGGTGACTAAGGTTTTAAAGTTCGATGATACGCGGATCACTTTCCCATTGAATTGTAAATTGAAATAGAATGTTCCAATGCAACGACTGTTTTCTAGCAAGAAGACAGCGGTTATTCGGGTGCAGTTTTGTGATAAGAGGGAGACTTAGGCAATGTCTCTTCGGGTTTATTGGCATAAGCGAACGCAATGAATACCAATCTCGCTGATATGCGTCCACGCCCCCTTCGTATAAGGAATGATGACAATACACATCCAAAGAAGAGTACCAAGATCTTCTGGGAAATTAATGCAAAAATTGGAAAGAATGGTAATTTTGATTCGACAGTTGGAAAGCACATCCTCAACTAGCCCGACAAGACTTCCGATAATGGACTCGGGCTTATTGATTTTGCTGAGGGACGGGAGAGGTGTCATCATAGCTAGCACTATTCTCCACCTCAATATACATAGGGGGACTTGGCGTTTTCGATAGCCATCAAATTAATTGAAAAATAAAATCTTTCATTAGGTGCATGCAAACACCTAATGTATCGTTCCACAATGCTCCGCTCTCACATTTTAAACAACTGTATAGGTATGCATAACCCTTAAGATATTTTTGGCTTTGTTATATCAAGAAGTCTTATGATGTTCTGCACAGTAATTGAGATTTCATTTTTCTCTTTTTGAGCTCCATCTAAATGAAGCAACATTCTAATGCAATTACATTGGATTTGGAAGATCCAACATAATATTTAACTTCTTTTACTGGCAAGCAATTTACTACATGTATTAATTGTCAGATACCTATCTGTGTTCCAGTTGGCTGGAAGTTTGTATGTGTGAGTGGAAAATGTGAGTGTATTGCAACTGTCTTGCCAGTAGCTGGCATATGTGGCGTACGGGTAAGAGTCTGAATATCACAAATCACCTTAACCGATTTCACCCCCATTTCTCTAAAATATTTACAATGGACATAGACCTATTATATGTACTAGAATCGACCAGTGGCCAAAATTCGGCCATTAAAATGCCTATCTGAAAAAAAATTTCACAGCGAATTTATACGAAAAAAATGGTAAAAAACACCAAGACATTTTCACCTGCATTTCCAAAAAAAAAATTACAAAACAAAATATTCCCAGCACACCTACTCAGTAATACATTTCCAACGATATATATATCATCTCAATCGGTTCTGTAACCACCCCGCAATTGGTACCACAAAAAAACTGCTTTTCTAATGTCAGCTTCATACAATCATTGTCAAACAAATGTCGCCAGAATAAGAGAACGCGTTGATATCTTTAAAATTTCATCCATAGAAAATTGCCGATATCTATGATATTTTATAAATGTCATCTTTGAATTATGCGATGTCTATGATATTTTGCCTTAGACAATCCCAGCTAACCCGGACGCTTTGCAACGAAGAGCTCAAAGCAATATTTCCCACTTTAGAGATTTCTTTTTAGTTTTCTTAATACTCACAGGGTTGTATGTAAACAATAACAATTATATGAATACAGACTAGACACCGGTACCCCTCTTTCTAATAAATCCTTAAAATATTTGTTTCATATCAATGCATGAGCGAGCATTAACAGACTCATATTAAAATGCAAATCAGCTGGTTTTAAGCTTGTTGACAAAAAGGAGAACCAAACTTCAGTAGCTGGGTTTTGTCATTGTATTTATGATCTATAGTACTCCCAATAAGGAACGTTTGGTGCGCCATCTATGGACAAAGTTCACAAACACTGGATTGGTGAGTTAGGAGTGGTTTTTGTCTAGATTGCCATAGGATGCAAAAACAACAATAGAAGACATTTCATGCAAAGTAGATAAGACAACTAGCGCCACCACTGACAAAGTTCAGAACTAAGATAAAATGTTCCTTGAAATTACTATGAATATTTATATACAATGGGTTTTGTATGTTCGTTCTGTTCCCTCATGAATATAAATACTAAAAAATGAACATTTTATGCTCCCGTTCACTTCCTTATATAATATATATATTATGTATTATGAGAATCCACCATTAGCTGCAAAAGTGTGCGTAAAACTTGAATAAACTCTTATCACGCACGCGAAGTAAAATCCCATAAAAAAAGCCGGAAAGGTTTTTTCAGGGTGAGGGTGATACGCACAGACCATACACAGACCGCCAACTCGTACTCCTCTTGCCTGAAACACCCTCGAAATATTTTTTCCAGTCTGTGAATACGTGTACATCTCTCTCTGTGCGTTTTGTAATGGCAACTATACCTGCGTATGCCATTTATTTTTTAGGTGTGTTTGCTAAATGGGTTTTAAAGCAAGGGAGAGCGTCACACTCTCAAAATAAATGGCATATCAGCTGATTTTAAGCTTGATGGCAAAAAGAGAGACCATATGGTGAGTTGGCGGTCTGTATCTTCTTGGTCCGTGGTGATACGTACGAATGATTTCCCTCTCTCTATGTTCTCTCTGGATACAACGCAACCGTTTCGTTCGGTTCTAATGGTTGTCTACCTCCACCATGTCTCCTTGAACTGAGACCTTAATTTTCGAAACACACCAAATGGCGCACCCATCATTCAATTCATACTCATCTAAACGCTATGTTAAAAGACTTTTCTTTTTACACATAGACCATAGACATAACAAATAGACTCGCAAGTCGCAACAGGACAACAGGAGTGAAATACTAAAATTAAAATTTAATAGTTTCTTTAAACAAAATAAACTTAACCATTTAATATTTTCGCTTGTTTGCAGTTGTATTTTTAGCTTTAATTGTAAATATATAATGTATATAATTTTGATTGGAACATACTAAAAAAAATAGAACTAGATCGGCTTCAATAACTTCAAAAAAAAAAACCATACAAGCAGAATCAAACCAACCCCAACAACAACAAAAAACCACTCAAAACACGTTCAATTCGCCGCAAATTCGGTTTTGACATTTTCTCTTCTGCTCAAATTTTTTGACAGTGAAATGACAGCAACGAAAAGGGATGTAAGAAATTAGAAAAAAATATTCAAAGCGAATCGGACCGTCATTTTACGATTTTGGATTTGTATTTGTGATTGTGATTATTTCTGGCGAGTCGAGTGTTTAGAGTTGAGTTTCAATTTGAGGAGGCCGAAATCGGAAAAAAAAAAATACAACGAAAGGCAACCAGAGCCAAAAAGCAAAGCAAAAGCACGGTGTAGTGAATAATGAATAAAGTTGTGGAAGCAGGCACGCAATCAAAGAATTTTCAATAAAATTAAGTATCAATCAGATATATCCAAAAATATACAAGAAAACTGAACTATACTCAGCTAAACTGAAGAAATTTTCAATTCATTAACAAAATTGACCAATTTCTGCCAAGTGAAAACTGCAAATAGATGAATAAAAATACTAAAAGTCTACAAAAGCCTCCAGAAGGAAGAGAAGTATAATAATTATCATCATCATAACTTCATCACAGCCGAAGCAAGGTAATATTCTATTTCGCTTATTTTTCTTTAATTTTGTTTGATTAATTTTGTAAAATAGAGTATTATGTATATTAAAACTAAATTGACGAAAAGAAAATAAGTTAAATACAAGTAAAAAATGGCAGCAAAGAAGAACACAGTGCCTGCCGCTGCCACTGCACTGAGGAATGGTTGTGGAAACTAGACGACAGAGAACTTAAAATGGAACCTTCTGAATAATATTTTTTCCATCGCAATTGCATTAAGTTCATTTTCTTTTGCTTGGACCGAATGGCGCTCCCCTCGATTCCAAATCTTTCGAGGTCCTTCTAAGGAAGAACTTTGCGCCTCAGCAAATTTGCGCCTATTTAATTCAAGGTTGTCGAGAAGCACCACCTACCTATTTAACTCGCCGGTGCGGTGTCGTTCTTTTCATTAATTATTTAGCTAAGCCCCTTTGATGGAATGTTCTTAACTTAATTCCATTTATTTTTAACGAAGCATAGGTACCTAGTTTCGAAATGTTTATTGTAGGATCTTTTCTAAAATATCGTAATATGTCTTTCAAAAAAGTTGAGCAATTGTAGCACGTTGGCAGATTAATAATATTTATGTGCGCAATTTTCTTAACATATAAAGTAAAGACTGCAAAAATCAAAGTACAGACTGTCTTACAAATATCATACGTAGGTACTTACATTCTCGTACATCGTTCATTCATAGTGGAACATGAGAAGAGTATGCCGTAGTTCCGATTCAGACGAACAGCTTCATATATTCTTTTTTTATATATATATATATATTCAGAAAGAAACGAGACAAATATACAATGTAACATGTATCTACTACTCGAACTTTCGAACCAGCTTATCAAAGGCATCGACAACAACAACATAGAATCAAAAAAATAGCTCAAATTCACTTGTGCTCATTCCCTCCTCACTGTTCCCTTCCCTGCATATGCATTACATGCTAAGAGAGTATAATTTCTTCTGCAAGAAATTTGTGTATTGAAATTTGACCTTTCTCTTGACTTGGCTAAAAGTAATTCATGTTTGGTGTTTCGTTGCAATTGCAAGGGCATTAGGAATTTCATTGAACAGGCTTTAAGAGCCCGAAAGGCGTTCGTTTTTGGCCTTAATTTCAGAATAGCAGCTGTTGCTTTACCGGATCGGATATGGTGGGTTGATGAATTTTGTTGATTTGCATTTTGTTTAATATTATGAGTCATATAAAGCAGAGAAGTTAAAAAGTAGGCTGAAAAAGCATTCACGTCTTGGATAACAAAAAACATAACCTATTTGTTGTGATGACAATGACAAATACGAATACCTATAGCCTATACTTAGGTTTACTCTCTTTTCCACCTTCTCTCAAGAGGAATAATTGCGAATGGAACACGGATAGGTATATGCTTTGAAGGTAGAACAATTATTATCATTTAAGGTGATCAAATAAGTCACTTCATTCCCCAAAAACTGAATGTCATTTAAAAAAGACTATTTTGTCATGCACATACCAATTTTTAGGTTATGGAGGAATGAGCGCGTACTCAAGGACTTATAAAAGTACCTAGTCTTATAACGAATTAGAGCAAGGCGGAAGTTAAGAAAATTTGGATAGGAAATAATCCACATACTGATGCAAATTGATTTTCAATTATAAGGAAATATTCGTGCAGTGCGGCTAAAGATTTATTCTGTATACAGCGTGTTCGAAATTAGGCTCGAATGTGAATCGATCAGTACCTATTCCTTGAGAATATTTAGAGGAAATCATTTTAGGGCATTGTTTATAAATGAACCTTTAAAACAAGGTAAGACAAGAAGCATTACGACGGTGTTTAAGAGCAACAATAATTGTTTCTCTAATTGTTCTTTCACCTATCAACTTAAGTGTTGTTCCTGGAACACTGAGCAGTGATATTAGAACTATACCGAAGCTTTGAGCGAATGTATGCCTTGTTAATCGTCGCAAAGAGCTAAACGTTCTTAACGCGTAGAAAAGCATAAGCCTCTGTTATGTTACTGACCACAGTGGTTTGCTAGCAAAAAAACAAAGAGTTGATGAGCTGGCAATACGGGGATCATCCCTAAAACTATACTAGGCAGTAACAACGTTAAAGTTTCCAACCCGTAACATGAGAAATAAAATCGCTCGACCCCTGCATTATAACCATTAAACTGGGGCATTACTTTAACAAACAAAGAACCGACAAGATTCTACAGTTCAACAAGCCCTTGTTAGCATACTGACCGTACACAACATGATGGGATACTACAAAAAGAAAATGAAGTTCAGTAGGTACGGATGACTTGTGCAGAAGTTGTGGCACATAAATTTGCAAGAGGAGACTCCGCATTTTAACTGCCCACTTGCCCAACACTTAAGAAATAAAGTTATAGGAATTCACTTCTTCCAGGACTTAGATAAACTATCTATACAAACGAATACCTCCTGTTTAAATTTATTAACAACATTCACCATCAGCCCACAAACCTTACCTTACCTAACCTATGCTTTGTCCACAAGCCAGATTAGACGGACCTCTGAACTTAAACATTTCACAGCATTTTTATCGACGCCAAATAGTGTTCTTTGCGCAGAAGATGCCTTGTAATACTCTTGTAATACTCAAACCTAGAACCCAAGTCTGGTGGTGCATGGTAAGAAGTTGCGCTTGAAAACATTGAGTTTTTTTTGAAGCTTTGTTTATTGTCTAGTTTGGAATTTGATGTGTTTTTTCCCAACAAATTAAAAGAACTGTCAATTAATATAATTAAAAAAAATTAAATTAAAAATATAAATAAATGTTGGGTTGTTTTATATACGCCATCGGCAGCCCTAACGTTTTTTTTTTTTTGAGAAACGAAAACCTAAAGTTCAAACAAAGTTTTTTAGAATCATCTATAATTATAACCGTCTAGGCCACGGACCAAGAAGATACAGACCGCCAACTCACCATATGGTCTCTCTTTTTGCCACCAAGCTAAAAATCAGCTGATATGCCATTTATTTTGAGAGTGTGACGCTCTCCCTTGCTTTAAAACCCATTTAGCAAACACACCTAAAAAATAAATGGCATACGCAGGTATAGTTGCCCTTACAAAATGCACAGAGAGAGATTTACACCAGGGAACTGCGACGAGTAGCTCAAATTGTGAGCCACTCGAAATATTCGCTGCCTAATGCAGTATTCCAGCACATTCCATTTCACCCAAGGCAATGCAAGCAATGTATTCGCTTAAATGGAATGAGCCGAACCCGAGCAAATATTTGTTTAAGCGAATGAGATTCAGGCAGTGATTCGTTTTCTGTATACTGGAATGTGCCTGAATACTGCATAAGGGGCCAGTTATAGCTATCATTGAAATGCATCATTGAGACATAATCAGTGGAACGTTTTATATTTTCACTGACAAGTCGGTTATAGCAATCATTGAAAAACTACTTTCAGTGGAAAGCCCTGTCATTCAAATGAAATGACAATTTCAAAATTTGACTCTAAGAACCAAGTAGGTATGTACATTACATGGAATTTCACAAGTTCGGTGTGTTGTTCTTGTGAGTCAAATTTTGAAAATATCCTCAGAATCAAAAACTTTAAATGCAACTTTCAAGAGCATAAACAATCAAACTAGAATATGTAACATTTATTTCCGTAGGCCTTGTGGTTTGGAAGAAAGACGCAAATCCATCAAATTTTTCTTTCAAAATCGGACCTCTTCATGAAAAAGTCATGAAATTGCGAAATGTATATAACCTTATCTTCCAAACCACAAGGCCTACAAAGATGAATGGTATATATTCTGATTTGGTTGCTTATGCTCTTGAAAGTTGCATTTAAAGTTTTTTATTCTGAGGATATTTTCAAAATTTGACTCACAAGAACAACACACCGAACTTGTGAAATTCCATGTAATGTACATACCTACTTGGTTCTTGGAGTCAAATTATAAAATTGTCATTTGAATTCAAAACTTGGAATGCAACTTTTTAGTGCATGACAAACGAAATAAGAATATATAATATTCATATCCGTAGGCCTTGTGGTTTGGAAGAGAGAGGCATATACATTTCGCACTTTGGTGACTTTTTTATTATAGGTCAACTTTGGAAGAAAAACATTTGGCCAAAACACAAATTAGCACCAACTACACACACAATAAAACTAAACAATTCACTATAGGCACCGCAATTGAGTTTTATTTGGACAATCACAAATATATACTACGATTGCTTCTTATTTTTATTAAAAAAAATAATTAAATATTTGAGTAGGTACCTAAATTTACACAAAATAAACAAGAAATGCCGGCAAGAGCTAACGAAACATGAACAAAATGACAACCAAAACAATTTTGAGGTTAAAGTTGATCATTGGAAAAAAAATTGACAGATGAGAGACTCGAACAGCGTCATTGGAACGATTATGTTCCAAATACTCGAAACGAAGATCAGCTGTTCATTGAAATCGATTTCCGTCATTTAAATAATAAAATTGGATTTTAAGAGAAGTGTGAATAAATATAAAGTATATTTTTCATTAAAAAAATTCTAAAATTCAGTATCCTTATTTTGATACCAATAAAACACAGTTCTGTTTGTTTAATCGTCTTAAAATAACAAATTAAAATTTTCAATGACGAATTCCAATGATAGCTATAACTGGCCCCTAAGGCAGCGAATATTTCGAGTGGCTCACAAATTTTAGAGTGGCTCACAAATCGTGATTCTCTACAATGCTGTGTGTGTGTATATTCTATACTCTTTAAAACTAAAAAGGGTGTATGTAAATTGTTGCTAAAAAAATAAGTCATAAAACCATTGTCACTAATCGTTGGCGTTGCTTTTTTACTTTTTTTTGGCTCGGAAAAATTGAGAGTGCACTCTCAATTTATTCGAGCTATATGAATCTATGAGCCTTTGGTGTGAGAGTCTATAAAACACTCTCAATTCATATAGGCAAGCAGTAAAACACACTAAGGCTCGCGAAAGTTGTGTTCATGTCCTACACGATTCAAACTCGTTTCTTTTCTTTGAGTGCGAGCTTGTGTGCGGCTCGTAAAAAAGGGGATGATTCACAAGTGCAAATGAATGTATTCATGCAGTTCTCTGATGTACACGTATTCATAGACTGAAAAAAATTTTTCGAGGGTGTTTCAGGCAAGAGGAGTACGAATTGGCGGTCTGTATATGGTCTGTGGTCTAGGCATTGTAAAATTGTTCGTTTGCCTATACAAAACTGCCAGATCAAGTTTTCGTTTGATAATCTGGAATAGCTCTCTAGAACTTCGATCCGGTTTACATCCTGCAACAAACAAGCAATTACACTTTATTTGATTTTGAAGCTGTCGTTTTTCTCGGTCTTTCTGAAATATGATGGAAAGGATTTTTGTAAATAAATTATTATAAGCTATTTAGCTTGGTTTTGCATTTGACAAATGCGCCATTTCAAAACTGTGAATGTGCAAGTACTTCTGGCTTCGACTCCTTAATGAGATCCGTTGTGGGATCTCATTAAGAAAATTGAAACCTGTTGTTGTTTGAATAGATCGGAAGTGATACCTGTTCAAAAGTATTTTACTGCATGAACTCAAGCTGTTTCCTCAAGAAAAAAAAAAAAAAAACGCATTCCACAGGGTTCTATTATGGGACCTAATGTTTTCTATTTCTACAAGTCATCTCCCATCTATCTTTAAATGTTGTGAAGTAAAAGCATATGCTGATGATGTTCACATAAATATATATCAGCTAGCCAATTGGTATGGTTGATAACGCTACAGATCGATTAGAGTTGGCTCTGATGAGAATATTTCGATAGGCCGAAGAAAATGGATAACAACTATCGTTATAGACCGCTAAGAACTTGGCTAAAAATTATGCACTCGGATAAACTTATAGCGGCTTTTCTCGTCTTCGTGGCGAACGCTGCTTGCCAAGTTTCCACTCTCACAAACATCATCATGATAAACAGATAATAAAAGCCGCTTCATCGATATCTTGTTACGAAAGAATGTTCAAAGCCCCAGAACCTGGCGGTATTCCATCCAGTCCAGTAGCATTATAGTTTGTTTGTTTTGAAGTAGTGTCGTGTATACTATTTTGGCAATAATTGTTTAAGGTCGTATGTCATTTTCCTGCACCTGAGGGTGAGCAACATTTGTACTCTTGGTATAAGTGTGTTGTGAACAAAATGACACTATAAGCTTAGCATTTTTGCATAAGATAGTGCTGTTAGTGGTACTATTGCGCGCTGTGCAAAGTTGCCAAAGGGGCCAAATCTGTATCTTGAGCTTATGTACACTCGGTATGTAAACCAATTTCTAATGAGTATAATCTTCACTGTTGTTTCTAATTCTTCGAATCGATTCGCCTTGGATCTGAAATCGAGCTTCTTATCATTCTATGCTTTGTCCCACAACGCCATATCATTACATAGTTTACTTTAAAGCGATAAACCTATAAATAAAACGCAACATATTTTCCATTTAATAATTTTATTAAGGTGCCTTCACTATTTTTAATAATAATAATTTTAATTATATGCTATAAAACCTGCACTAAAAAAAAAAAAAACTGCAAATTAAAATGTCAATACCAACTGCGAAATAGAAGGTGGTATTTAGTGACAATTGTTTTTTAAACTTATTCTGCAGAATCTAACCTCAAAAATGTCATCCTCCCAGGATTCAATAGAAGACGAAGATTCAATTCCACCACCAGAGTATGAGGCACTTAAAGGCGGTATGGTCGATGATGAAGATATAGATGAAGACGAAGAGTTTTGGCATGAGTCATATAAATTCAAAGCGATTGAAGAGAGCAATAGACAGAAAGCAGAAACCAACCAACAAGCCCCGCGGCCGCAAGTAGAATCTACTACAAGTGCAACCACAAGTGCAACTGCAAGTGCAGCTACAAGTGCAACTGCAAGTCCAACTATAATTGCTACTGCAAGTTCAACTATAATTGCAACTGCAAGTCCAACTATAATTGCAACTGCAAGTGCAACTACAAGTGCAACTACAAGTGCAACTGCAAGTCCAACTATAATTGCAACTGCAAGTGCAATTACAAGTGCAATAGCAAAAGCAACTACAAGTGCAACTGCAAGTCCAACTATAATTGCTACTGCAAGTCCAACTATAATTGCAACTGCAAGTCCAACTATAATTGCAACTGCAAGTGCAATTACAAGTGCAATAGCAAAAGCAACGGCGAGTGTAACCAGCGACCACTCTTACTTGCTAAAAAATACTCCTACGCCAATGGAAGATGACAATGATGAAATAAGTTACGATGAAGCTGATGAAAATTTTGAAAACGATTATGAAAATGAAGGAGAACAAAGTAATTCCACGGCAACCCACATTACAGCAGATAGTGGTATTGGAAGTGAACCTTTAAAAGTCTTAACAGAAATAAAACCTGTATCACCACCTACTGTTGAATCTGCCATTGTAAGTAATAGTTCTGCAACAGCTCACCCCACGACCATTGCTAGCAGTATGGTGTATGTATTTGAAAATGGTAAAGTAACCGTACCCCTTTCGTCGTTGCCAACTGTTGTAAGCTCACAATCATCCCCAGGAAAACAACCCGCTCTAGTTTTAACTACCAAGCAGGAACGTCCTAGGAGTATTACTCCATCTGGTGGCAAAGCAACTCGAGAGTTTTTAGCTCTACAAAAATCATTCACACAATCCAAGGTTCTATCGCAGTTTGTCAGCGAAAAGGATCGGTCGAGAAAATCCCGCAAAGTTCCACTAAAATCGTCAGATTCAAATGGGGGCGAGGAGAGTGAGAAATTCCGGGTATGTCGGGCACGAAGTAAAAGTTGTACTAAAACCTTAGTACGACCGTCAGCAATGTTGAATAATAGCATTCCGTTAAGATGGCCATCAGATGAAAAGTTAAATAGCAAGCGGGAAAACATGCGCTCCCAGAATACGGAATTTGTTCAGAAACAAATAAAATTCTTGAGTCGTGTTAATCAGGAGCAAGTAAATGAAGAAGTTATGTCTGAGGCTTCCGATGGTGAGCAATCCCTAAACGAGAGTAACAAAACGACAGGTTCGTTGGAGATCAAGGATGACTGCTGGCAGCCACCACCTAAAGTAATTTTTTAATTTTTTATTAAAAGTATATATGCATTGTTGTATTTTGCTGTGTTCATATATTTTAGGGAGGAGCTGACAGTTACTGTTGGAAATGCAGAAAATGTGCGGACCTTGTTGCCTGTTCAAAATGTCCCAGATCGTATCATCCGAAATGTGTGAAAATAAATCCAAACTCACCATTATTGGACAAATCATGGGTGTGTCCTGAGTGCGTTACTCTGGAGGGTTGTATTAATGGAAGCAAAAAGTACATACTATACAAGTTTTAACTTTTATAATTATTATATTTTTTTTTTTTTAAGAAAGTAACTAATTTTATGTTTCACATTATTTACAGAACTAAAAGAGAAACTCTGCCAATTGATTTGCTGAATCAATTGCTGCTGTTTGCGCTGAAACGAATGAAGGAAGTAAGGGGGGTAAGTGAAAATAAATAAATTTTATTTAGATATATTCAATTCTCAAAAAGGCTGTTGTGTAATCTTTTCTATACGATCGACGCAAGGTGGTAGCACACTTAGACTGTTGTTGTTTCATTTCGAGCCCCAGGCTGGGCAACATTTTTTCTATATTTCCCCAGTTTCAACTGGATGCGACCCTTGGGATTTTGTGAGATAAAAACACCTTAATCTTAATCTACTACCAAAAACTCTTTCCTATCTGTTATTTAATCTCTCCTAACCGGTCGCATAGTGTTTATTCACAATAAGGGTATTAATAACAAGAGTGCTAGTACATTATTCGGCAGGACCGAAACTGGCTTCCGTTCCGTTGCGCACACCAAGTTGGTTGAGGTCGTTCTCCACTTGATCGCGCCACCTTAGAGGGGGTCTTCCAGAACTGCGTCAGCCATAAAACAGAACTTGCCTTCTTCACAAGGAAATACATAATTTCACAACTAAAAAACTCTCCGTTCGATACCTTCAACTGCCTTAGATATACTTCCCACCCTTTAAATAACAAACGGTCGAGTGTATAGCCATTTGTCTCAAAGCCATCTCCAAATGGACTTTTGCCCATCATCTTTCTCAATTCATACAGAAATCACTCAAAGTTAACCACACCAGCTGGTTTTCGATAGTAACTTCCACCTTCCAAGTCACCATTCCATTAAGAACCACTTGAAAAAACGAGGAATTCAGTTCGTTTCTATACTCATGGCTCAAATCCAGAAGTTGGGCCGTAGTGGTGGCGTGAACTAGGACGGACTTCGCCTTACTCTCTTATTCCGTCTTTCCCATCGTTATGTTAGCTCATGCTTAAACAATCGGCCAAGAGCATAACAAGTTGAACGCAGTAAATGTTTGTTACGTCTTAGTAAATCGCATCTTAGTTCCGTAACTAGTTTCTTAAATGGACATTGCCTTATGAGGAGACTCGCTACAACACTTGACATTTCTCAAGCGACTTCTACAGAAGGTTCTTCTCTGTTCATGCCCTGGCGTCTCCCAATATCGCAAATTAATTTAGGAAAATTCTTCTTCAATAATCCCCGCGATCTGAACATACATCATTCAAAACCTCCATCGCTTTTTTAATACCTCCAAAAGTGTCTCACTCTTTTTCCTGATAGCCTAACCTGACATAACCCCATTCCCATTCTTTGTAGTATACCAATTTTTTCTTTTAAATTTCTTTTCCCGAAAGATCTTTATTATGTTCTATTCGTACTATGTTAAAGGCCCTCTCCAAATCTTTCAGTGACTGTAACTCAGTTTATTACTTGAGATTTGTGAATGATGCGCAGGGAGCGACAATTTTATCATCTAAATATCCACACCCTGCTGTCAAATTATGTAAATAAAAATTCTTTCATAAAACATGTAAGACTTTTAAAAACGGCCATGCAGATGTTAAAAACTGTACTAAATAAAATTAGGAATACAAATCCTAAAGATATGTTTTAAATGGCCAAGTCATCCAAATTTAATTTTAGCATAGTTTTCCTTATTTTTCTTTTGCTATTTATTATTCACAAATGAATATAAAACGCAAATTTTATTTGTTCATCGTCTACCAGTATGTTATGAAGCAGTTGGCGGGGAATGATGAGGGGGTAAGAGTTTTTTTGTGTTCTGTCACTTGAAGAAGAAGAAGTGTGTGCCAGAAGGAGATGAAAACTTGTTAATTTCTTCTTTTTGTGTTTTCTTTCTCATTTCTCTTCTCATTGCTCTTTTCAAATATGTACATATATTATTATAATGTAAGTGTGTGTTTGTAATGCGGCGAATTCAAATTCCGCACTCTCATTTTGTTTTTGGTATTTGAACGATAAAATTGAAAACGTGTTATAGGTTAGGTACGTGTCCATCTCAGGTCACAGCTCACAGCACTGCCATCATGACGAACATGAAAATTCAACGGCTACGACTGCACGACTGTATCCGTTGAGTATAGATAGCTATACCTACTCGTACTAATGATAATGTAGACTTATAGATACTTGTGTTCTCTGTTTGAACTTTTAATAAGTCTGTTTCTGTTGGGTGTTTCTGTTTACACTGTTTTCAATCGGTGTGTTAGATTTTTACATAAAACCTTTATCGAGGAATACGTAAGGAAAAGAAATTTATGAATTTATTTAATTTCAGGGGTCCATTTTGTAGCGATTTATATTGATTTTGTATATGATATGAAAATTGTAGGTATATCCCACCTGTTATAATACATAGGTGTCGCTGCTGGTTGTATTGAAGATTCTTTTACTTGCGATTCGTGAAAAAAAATTTAAGTACACTACTGGGTCCCACGAACTTGCTCTAGAGCATTTTTAGACGAATTTATAGACTGCTATAAATCAAGTCGCCCATTGTGGGATATAACTTGCCGAGAGTATTTGTTACGTCTTACGTGACAAAAAAGAAGGGAGCTACAAAGAGCTTCTTGAAATCATCAAAAAGTATAAAAAAGCAGATATTACGGACGTAAAAAGAAAAATAAATAAGTTTTAGAAAGTACAAATGATAATGGATCATATTCAAAAACTAAAAATATGTAAACAAAATAAAAACAAGCTTCGTTCGCTTACGTGCCGATTTCTATAAAAATCTGAGTCTGATTGACATTATAGTGCAATAGACATAAAGATTCGTACACAATTGCAGAAAGGGAACGGGGCTGCTGTGAATGACAAGAAACTCGTTTGATAGTGTGTACACGACACCTATCCTTCCAAAATGACATCATTCCTTATCCGTCCCTCATGATCGATAGTGTGTACCCTGCATAAAGTGTATACCAGCATTTTTATTATTCACAATTTTCGCAATAATTGTATTATACATTTTTAATTTTATAAAAAAGTACAAATGAGTTAAAATCGTTCATATTTTTGAAGTGAAACCCTCGTGCGCCTTAACACGAGGGTAAATTTTTTACGGATGAAGCGGAAATTAGCGCGACGGAAATGTGGGATGTTTCCGTCCCAGAAGAGGGAGAGAGGGATTGAGACCGATTGACAGAGAGGGAGAAAGGGCGAACTAAGCATGAAGCACATAGTTATGGAGCGAGAGTAGGGAGCAAGCGAATGAGAAAGATCAAGAGAGAGAGAGTGAGATAGAGCGAACGTCGCATCACGCACAGTGCCATGGGGACAGAGAGCTGTAGGTTAGGTTAGGTTTGTTTTATAATAGCACAAACGGCTGATGGTTAAAAAAAGAACGGTGGGTAGCTGAGACGGTAGGCATTATGTGTGTCTAAGCAGACAAAAGTGTTTCGTATATCAACTGTAGACATTCAGGCGGCTTGATGGTTTTAAATAGATTGGCGGGTAGCAGGGATGTGACTGTGTTGTTAAATGAGCGCTGTAAGGTTGATATGAAAAATGTGATGTGTATAATATTAAATGTGTTAAATGGGTAAGCGGCCTTAAGAAGCTGCACTGGCTTGTAATGCTTCATTACAGAGCTAGTGACGAAGACTGAGAGAGGGAGTAAAGCAGAAAAAATACACGGTGTATTCGTTTAGTAGTTAAATATTAGAACTTTAGATGGCAATTCTGTCGGATAACGTCTTGTGCAGTAAACGCAGACTTTTTCCCTCCCTCTAAGTCTCGGAAATCTAAGGCTTTAGATTAGTATAAATATAAACTAGACTTAAATTATTAAATTAGTTTGCCAAAGAAGTTTCACTTCTGACATGTGTACTTTGTACGCACGCACTTTTTTTTTGTTTAACTAAGCTCAGCCATGCTTTCGTCTTGGCAATACAAATTTTAAACATTGGGCGTGACACACGCCTTTTTTCAGGAATCCGGCAGGTATGCTAGCCAGTAGATATTTTTTTTATAAGGATCACATTTGTCCTGACGGGAATCAATAATAATGCCTGTAAGATTTACGTATGTGTCAGCAGATGATAATTTGCATTTTCACTCTGTTTATTATTAAGAAGTTCACAAAAATGTTCCTTGAACCTTCACAATTTGTCTTCTATTGAAAACAAAAGACTACCGTCTGTGTCAAGAACAGGGTGGTTGGTACTACTCGTTTGACCTACATGGTCCTTAGTTTTTTTTATATAGTACCGTGGTGTTTCCTCTTCCTGCAGCGACTTATCTGGCCTTTCTTTCTCGTTTCATACACCTCTGCACTACCTCCCGAAATGCTTTGGACTCGTTTTGTAAATCCAATTTCCGATAAGAGTAGGTTTCATTGTTTAAAATTATTTTGAGTGCTCTGGACTGTACTTTTTTACTTGCGATTATAGGTACTAGTATTATTATGACGTCCTACAGAATGTTTTTGGAATTAGCATTCGAGCTCCAAAGCTAACGGTACCTGCCATACGATTTTTTGTGAAAAATTAATTTTTCTCAAAAACGGCTCTTACGATTTTGATAAAACTTTCTGAAATGTGTTTTCTGTGCAAACTTAATGTTTTGGTTGGGACAGATTTTTCAGGAAAAGTCTTATAACGGTACTTCCCATAGGACCGGTTTTTTGAAATCCGATTTTCTTGTAAGCCACTTGACGGATTTCGATAAAATTTTTAATGTAGAAGCCCTTTTATAAAAAAAATAATATAATTTCTTAAATTTTTCAAAAAAAGTTTTTTTGAGTTTAATATAATTTCTAAAATTTTTCAAAAAAGTTTCAAAAAAGTTTCAAAATTTTTTTTAAATTTTTGTTTTTTCCAAAAACAGTTTAATCTATATTTTTTTAATTTTATTTTTCTGATAAAAACTACAAAGTGCTAGAAGTTGGCGTACTCAAAAAAAAAAATTGGAATATATTTTCAAAAAGTTTTTCAAAAAAAACTTTTTTTTGAAAAAACTGGTCGAACGATTTTGAAATTTTTTTTTGTAAAAATTCAAAAAAAGTAAAAGAAACCTGATGGCTTACTTCATTTTCTCCAAAAAACGTTTTAGCGATTTTTAAGCGATTTATAAAATTTCATATGATTTTTTGAACGCTTTTTTCCCAAAATCTCAAACACCCAAGACCATTTTAACACATTTTGCTCTGGTTCGTATGACCCAGTCCTGCACTTTATTACCAGGTGTCTTGGGATATCCAAAGTTCTAAATATATCTTTAAAACATTAAAATTTGAAATCACATTTTACGCCTTATCGGTAGCGGTGTTTGCAAGGCCCACTATGGGTACAGACGCTACTGCTAGCGTTGGCATAGGCTCCTTCGTCATCAGACTTACATAATATATACCGCCGCAGTGATTTGCCTTTCAGGGAGCATTATGTACTACCAACGGAGAAGTTCGTGCGCCGTGCACTGACCAGCTTGTGCCGGCAGCTCTTCTGTCCCTTTTGGAATAAAAAAATAAAGTATCATCTTCCACTACCTTAAATTGAGACTAATAGATAATTTTAATCTAAAAAAATTCATCAAAACATTTAAAGAGCAACATTATTGCTTGATTTTCAACCGTTGACCTACTTCCACAACAACAATTAACTCAAACATTTCAATTTCAAATATATTTACAGCACGAAAGATTACTGGATGTGCCTGATCCAAACGAATGTCCCACATACAAACTATATGTTGTGAACCCAGTAACGCTTAATTCCATTCAGGAAAAAATTGAAAGGAAGGAATTCCGTTGCACTGAAGAGTTTGTTCTTGAAACAAAATGGATTCAGCACAATGTTTCAACAGCTTATTCCGGTAAGTAGAAACGAAAATATTATCAATGATTCCATTCCAGACAGCTAATTTCATTTATTTTTATAGCTTTCACAAATAGAGATATTTTGACTGCTAAAACCCTGCTCAAAGTATGTCGACAGGAAGCAACAGAAATTGAAACTTGTTCGGAATGCTACCTGAACGCCAATACGCGTAAAGATTGGTTTTTAGATGTTTGCATGAAGCCCCATATTTTGCTTTGGGCTAAACTTAAAGGTTTTCCCTATTGGCCGGCGAAAGGCATGGGTCTGGGTCCGAATTCCCTTCTAAATGTGCGATTTTTTGGAGATCATGATAGAGCATTTGTTCCTGTTAAAGATTGCTATTTATATTCAGCCATAGATCCGAATCCATATACGGGGAAACGATCATTTCGACCAGGTATTGCCGATTGCATCAAAGAAGTTGATGTTCATATTCAAAAGATCCGTGCTGTTGTGGGGGCATTTAACTTTGCCCAACCTAAGACACCATACGATCCAAATAATGAAGCGAAGCAATTGGAAGAAATGATGCCTGGAGTAAGTGAATATATGAAACGACAACAGACCATTCAAAAACCCCCACTCACCTTAAAGATTATAAAGACTGCTGGAAATAATTTGTCAATAATTAAAAAAATAGATTCGGGCACTGATTCGGATCATTCCAGCCAGAGCCAGGAAAGGAGTCGAAAAATGTTACGGAAATCCACGGATATTTCTGGTAAACAGGAAGACGAAAAATCCAATGACGGATCAACGGCGATGTTTTCAAAATCTACAGCGCCGCCTAAATCTATAGTGCTTTCAAAGACTACAACAACATCACCCAAAACATACTCTAGCAAGTTAAATTATGAAGTCGTTGCAAAGCCTCAAAATAAAGATGAAAACAATTCGTCAAAGATCAACTCAGTAATTTTGAAACGAAAGTCTGAAGCTGTCTGCCCATTGCCAAGTGCTAAAAAGTCTAAGAGCTCCGAAGAAGATTCAGGAACAGAGATATTTTCTGACAACACTTCGCAAATGGGATTGCCTCCACCAATGCTGGAGAATAAACCTGAAAAATCAAAACAGCCCGAAGATGTAAATTTGCTTAAGCGAAAGCGCTCTTCGCGATCGGTCGAAAAACATTCAGCGGCACCTGCTTCAAAAGAAGCTGAGAAACCAGCCCAAATATCTAATTCGGAACAATTGCAACAGCAACAGTTAAAGCCACAGCAACAACAGCAACAAGTAAAGCCCAAGCAAACACAGCAACAGACAAAGCCCCAGCAACAAGAGCAACAAACAAAGCCCCAGCAACCACAGCAACAAACAATGCCCCAAGAACAACAGCAACAAACAAAGCCCCAGCAACCACATCAACAAACAAAGCCCCAGCAGCAACACCAACAAACAAAGCCCCAGCAACCGCAGCAAAAAACAAAGCAACAGCAACAAACAAAGCCGCAACAACCCCAGCAACAACAGCAGCCACAACAAAAACAGCAACCACCACAGAAAATACGATTACATCCACCACAGAATCAACAAAGTCTACAAAAAGATCAACAACTACAGCAACAACAGTCACAAGAAAAACAACAACAAAAAACACAGCAGCTACCACAGCAACAACAACAACCAAATTTACAGCAACAACAAATTACATTTCAACAAAAACTACAGCAACAACACCCACCACATAAACAACTACCACCCCAACAACAAGCCCCTCAACAACAACCACAACAACATCAACCACACCAGCAACAACCGCTTAAACAAAAAACACCTCAACAACAACAACACCAACAACAACCATACAAACAACAAACACATCAACAAAAACCAAATCAACACCCACAACAACAGAAGCCTCAACAAACAAACAAACAAAAACCATACATGCAACAACAACAACAACAACAACAACAACAACAACAACAACAAAACCAACAACAACAACCACAACAACAACAACAACAACAACAACAACAAAACCAACAACAACAACCACAACAACAACAACAACAACAACAACAACAACAACAACACCAACAACAACAACAACAGCAACCACAACAACAACAACAACAACAACAACAACAGCAACCACAACAACAAGAACAACAACAACAGCAACAACAACAACAATCTGAAGCAAATACGTCGAGAAGCGCTTCCCCCACAGACTCCATGTCCAAATTGGTACAGAATCGTCAAGGTGTCACAATCAAGAAAATAGGGAAAAGTCAAGGTGTCATATCAGCATACTTTGCAAATGAGGAACGAAGCCCATTGAACACCTCTGACGAACAGGTGCTGCCTCCCACTCAAAAAACACCACCGCAGCAAAAAACTGTTTCATCGTCTCCTCCCGCAAAGCCTACGGCATCGCTCCCAAAACCCGACCAATCGATTTCGAGTTCTGTTTCAACGACAAAACCGAAAACGCCCATTCCGATCAAGCCAAAGCCTGTGGAAAGGCTTGTGCCACCCAAAGGATTGATTCCATTTGATGACATAAAGCTAGAAAATTCTGTTGATGATCTTATAAATACTTCATCGAAGCAATTGCCATGCAAATCTTTTGAATCAGTAACTTCTTTAAGTATAAGTACAAGTACAAGCTCAAGTCCAGCACCATCTTCGTCTTCCACTCCCACAGGCATAGTTAAAGCACCACCACCCGGCAGTTCTGACCCACTTTTGATTTCTCTGGATCCTGATTCAGTTAAAACCGAAGTCCTTTCCGATGACGAATCTTCTATACATTCTTTGTCGTTAGATCGAACTTCATCCCAACCCTTGCAACCTTTGGTCACAGTTTTGGTTAATCAACAATCGACAGCAAATAAAAATAACCACCAGCGTGAAGAAACACCGCGCCTCGTGGGAGAGACAATGATCAAACGCATAGTTGTACGGAGTCTGGAGTCCTTAACAATGCAACCACCTCAAATGAAAACTTCACCAACATCAATTAGTCCAACAAGTGTAAACAATTCAGCGGCATCAGCAGCATCTGCAGCCCAGTGTGCCTATTCCAAAAAACAACAAACAGCCAGAGCACGAAAATCTTTTCCCAACAAAGGTCCCAATCAATGCACTGCCATGTTGCCACCAGACGTCAGGCGCTCATTGACTAAAAACAGTATGGTCTACATACCTGTCGATAGCCAGATGAATTCTATATCCATGAAAACGGCCGTCTCCAAAACATACCCCCAGCCAATGGCAAAGGTTATAAGTGCGACAACGCAAAATAACACAATGATTTCTGTTAATGCCACCACTACAACTACTACGTCCTCCATTCTGACATTGCCGACATCTGTTGCAATACCATTACCAGCACCTCCACCCGCTTCCATAAACTCCACTACAGTATCCCCGTCTATAGTTTCAACTACGAATCCTGCCAGTTTAACGACTACAACAGTAGTCACAAGCTCAATGGCCTATCGAACGAATAGTGCGGCAACGCTTACAACAATGTCTCCTACGCATCAATCGACTATGCAAAACACGTCTGAATCAATAGAATCGGAAGATATGGATAAACAGCGAGAAGCAGAGGGTCATATTTTGTCTGGAATTGTCACACCCAGTTTAGCAGCGGCTATTACAGACACAATAGTATGTGGTCCGCCGAGATTGTCACATAAACCAAACGGAGCGTTACGATCAGATGGCAATTATGCCTTCAACTCAGATGCTGGGCCAGTGTGTAGGAAGCTGGTTCAAAGTGCACACAAGGTAAGCTAAACACTCATTTAAATTTGTATAATAAATAATTAGTCGTAAAGTCGGCAGGTCTTAAAATTAAGATTCAGGAAAAAAAGACAAAAAAAAAAAAAACAGACTTATTTAGACAATTTTTGGTCTATGGTATGGGTTGTCTTCCCGAATTGTTTTTGTTTTAGAACCGTTCATGTTACACGGTCATCGAAATGGGACATCGCAATAACATTCTGACGTCATAATAACGTAGTTATCTGTCATATAGTCGTCATATCGGGTGATCGCCATTGTAGAACGCTGTCATTGCACTGACGGCCAGAATGACGAGCACAATGACATATTTTTGGGTCATAGCAATGATTATTTTCGATTTTCCGTCTCAAGGTATTCAAATGGTCGCACCTAAGGCCATTATTTTGATCGAGGAACTTCACAAACTCAATTCAATAAATATTCAGGCAATGTTTTCAGTCACGATGACTCAATATATGTATGAATGTCGTGTGGTCGCCATCGTGAAAATTGACTTCTGTCAGCCCGGTTTCACCAACACCTAGTGTCATTAATCACGATGACACGCTAGTGATCGCATTTTGGCACCTATGACAGACGTGCGCCATTTGTTCGATAGTCACTGTAGCTAGCATGACACTCTAAAATATGACAGTTCACTGACGGTGCAATGACATATTTTCTTGTGACGTCAGAATGCCATTGCAATGACCCATTTCGATGGCCGTGTGATACAAGATTAAGTAATTTAGAGAAACAACTGATTTTAAGGGTGGCGCAATTATGGAAAATGTATTTTTTTAGGTTTTTTTTTCATAATTAACTTTAAAAACTTTGGGAAATTAAAGATGGAAAGATTCAGCTCAGGCCAAGGAACCAAAGTACATATGTATGTAGTTAAATTTTTTTTAAGGGTTGGCATTCGATTTCACCCTTCCAATTAGCAATTAGAAACATTATGGAAACATTTCCGTCACTCGAACATCGTCGAAATGTCTCATGTCTTTCCTTATTTTACAGGTTCTTTTACAAAAAATGCTCTAGCCAGCTGCGTTCCACCCCTTAAACATTTCCCCCGTAATACTCGTCTTGCTAGGAACGCTCATCAGTTTACACTTGAGCCCAATTTCGGACGTACCGTGAAATATAGAGATTCTTTCTTTAGCCGTACAACACGAATGTGGAATGGATTGCCTGGCACAATTTTTCCTTGCCATTTTGATCTTCAAACATTCAAGATCAATGTTCATCGACACCTCCTTTCCCTTCCTTCCTAACTTCCAATCGCTCGCGCTGTGACTCATCATTAAAAGGGCTATAACAAACCCCTTGAGCGCGTGTGCATTATAAAAAAAAAAAAAAAAAGCACTTGATAAGCTAACTAAGTGGGTAAGACGATGTGGACTTGATGAACCCCAAACAAAACTGAACTTGGTCTCTTTACAAGGAAAAACTAAATTCTGTAGGTTAATCCTCACAATCTATTTATTAATTATACCATTAGTCTTAAATTCTCTGACGAAGCACGAAATTAAGCTGGAAATCTAACATACAAGAATAACTAAGGAAAGCTCCAGTAGCATTCTTTTCTTGCAAATAAGCCATTGGCAATAAATTGGGTCTAGAGTCCGTAGTCCATTCGCTTGACACAGCGGTTATGGAGCGGTCGTAAGCTGGGGAAGGTCCAACGCATAAATGGTAGGGTGCGCACTACTTCTTCTGCGGCGCTTGACATAATATTTAATCTTGTCCTCGATAAATGTTCAAAAATACTGTATTCTATTTGAGTACAGTGGCAGTTTAATATTCCTATGGATTAAACAAGTGGCGTAGCTAGGGGGGGGGGGGCAAGGGGGCACAGACCCCGGGCGGCACTTTGCTAGGGGCGGCAATTCGGAGCGGTTAATTTTTTTTAAATATAAAATTTACAAAACGGATTCTTTTTCAGTGTAACGAATTTATTTAAAAAGTTAACCAGCACACTGCTTCACAGTAAGTAATCTGATTTGCCTTGAGTTGCTTGACAACAAAATCCTATGAACGCTGCTCCCTAGTATGCAAATTTAAATTTTAAATTTTATCAGAAGTGAAAACCACACAACACACAAATTAGAACGCAGTACCAGTGCTGACCTGGCACCCTTAAGAATAGAGTATAGATGATTGAGAGCAGTATATTTGAGAAAAAGAAGCAGCAGATTGCAAATTGCGATACACCGGAGTAGATCTTACAATAACGTCCGTCGCATGAACTTGCTCTTATATATGTAATAGTGGTCTCGAAGATTTTGAAAACAAATTAGCAGGAAAAAATCATTGTTTTGAATTTTTAGAAATTTTTTTTTAATTTGTTCTGTTCACACCATTTTTTTTCAAAAAAGTTTTTTTTTGAAAACTTTTCGAAAACATATTCAATTTTCGTTTAGTCCTTATTTCTAGAACTTTTTGTTTTTATCAGGAAAATAAAATTTTAAGAATGTATCTTTAAGTTTTCGAAAAAACCCAAAATTAAAAAAAAACAACACTTTTTTTAAACTTAAAAAATATTTGTTTGACAATATTAAGAAGCAACATTATTTTGCTTAGAAAAATAAATTTATAAAAATTGCATCGAAATCCGTCAAGGGGCTTGCGAAAATATCTAATTAAAAAAAAATTGGTCCTATGGGAGTGGCAGGTTCCATAATAAGACTTTTCCTGAAAAATCTATTTCAACCAAAACATAAATGTAAAGCTTACCCAAAAAATTTTAAAAGGCTTTGATACAATCGTAGGAACCTTTTGTGAGGAAAATGTGATTTGTAGTAAAAATCATGTGGCAGGTACAGTTAGTTATAGAGCTAGAATGCTGAGAAGTAGATTATATAATATTTGATGGAGCGACTAAATTGGTTTTAGCTTTTAGGAACAAATTTAAATTTGTGGCTTGATTTTTGCTTCACTTGCTAGAAAGTACCTAGTAAGGAACAACAGTTTACAGAATTTTGAAGAGAAATTTTTTATTTTTTTTAAAGTTTATTGACACAACGTGTACATAGGTATAACTGGGGTATGGTTTGTTTAGTTTTTTTTACCTCGATTTTTATTGTTTCGCCAAAGTGGTTTTGTTTTTTCGCTATTTTGAATTTTAGTTGTCTAATTTCTCGTTTGTTTTGTTTGTGTTTATTTCGAATAAAAAATCATTAGTCTTCTGCTTATATCGTTTTAAGTTCATTTCGCCTTTTATTATTTCGTTTTTTGATTATTTCGGTTTCAGTTCATTTCGATTTCGATTACTTCGCCACCGTTTGTTTCGTCACTGTTTTGTTTGTAAAGAGACCAAGAGCATTAAAATCGCGAATTGAAAAAAAAACGAGACAATAGGCACCCGTATAACTGGTTGGAACCGTAGACAATTTTTTTTTATATTTTTTGTCCACACTAAAAGTATGAACAAATTACTAGGGGCGCCAAAAAATAGGTCTCCCGCGGGCGGCCTTAACCCACGCTACGCCACTGTGTTCAACTGATGTTTTTGGACATCAATTGTCTTGTGCTCTTCGAAAGAAGTTCTAATTCGTCCTGAATTTGTAAGTTCGGAGGCATATCCGAACCCCTTTTTTCAAAATCCCGTTTTCTAAAATCCCGAAAAAAATGTTTAAAATGCTTATTATAAAATACGGTTTTTTTAAATCCCACTTTTAATAATCCCGATCAAATAAAATCCCGTCTCTTGTAAGCCCGCTTTTTTAAAATCCTGGTTAATCCCGCTTAGCCCGTTTCGTATTTTGATAAATAGTACTTAATATTGTTCACCTAAATATTACATAGCAGTTCCCCAATTTGAAAAGCTGGGCTGAACAATAAAGTTGTTTGTGGTTTGTCTGAAAAATGTGTACTTGCGATTATAGGTACATATTTACTATAAGGCAAGTTATGCATTCGTCGAAAAAAAAAGTTTTGAGATAACAATCAAACATGACATTACGATGATAGCAAGGACGAAAAAAGGTGGTCTGTATGTATAGACACCTACAACACCTACAACAGCCCAAACGGGTGAGTCGAATTGCTTCAAACTTGGTATATAGAGTTTTTTAGGTATTGTACAGAGGGGAAATTGCAATTTTTTTTAGCTCAAAAATAATGGTACTACCTGCCATATAATCGTTACGTTAAAGCTAATTTTTCTCGAAAATGGCTCTAACGATTTTGATTTAAAAAAATCAATGAAGCTTCTTAGGTACGACCAATCATATGGCTGAAAAAAGTTTTAAAAAATATCTAAGAACGGTACTTTCCATAGGACCGTTTTTTTGCTTTTGACTATCTCGAAAACGACTCAACCGATTCTTTCGAAATTGTACACATATATAGGCAGCTCAATTTGTACTGCATACCAATATTCTTAAAAAAAAATTTTTTTGTATTTAAAAAAAAAATTTTAAATTAATATTTTGAAAACTGCTTATTAAATTTTTTCTAAAAATTATAAATGAATGCATTTGCTGAATACCTATAAACTGGCGTTTTTGAATTTTTTTTGAAAATTTGTTTCAAAAAGTTTTTCAAAAAAACTTCTTTTCACAAAAACCGCTCCACAGATTTTTATGAATTTATTCTCATAAATTCAAATGTATCCAAGAAATAAAATGGTGTACTTTTTTTCAGCTCAAATTAGTTTAAGTATTTATTTTAGAATTTTAAAAAATTTATTTTTATCAAAATCTCAAGCCCCTAGACCACTGTCACACATTAGAGCAAGTTCGGGCGACCCAGTCGTGCATTTTATTTATTAATACAAACTTCAACAGATAACGGCTAGCTGTTTTTCTAGTTGCATTTTCTGCAAAAACTTGGTGGTTAAGCAAGAGAAATATTTAGTGTTTGATAAAGCGGCAAACGTACATATCCAATTTATATATTTACTAGCTGTCCCGGCAGACGTTGTTCTGCCCTTCCGAGCAAATAGCACTATGATACATATACTATTCAAAACAAAATAGAGCCCACAAGGTTTTTAGGTAAATACCTAATATGGTTATTTTATAGTTTTCTGGAAATATATTTAAGCTAAGAATAAAGAAATCGAATTCACATCTTTTATTGAAAAATGTTTATCATTATATTATCTTTTTGAAAAATGAACTTTTAAATTAAGCTCTCTGTGAAAATGAGATCACAACAGGCCATACAAATTTAAAATAAATCTTGGATGGGCCTTGTTTATTTTCAAGTATAGTTTATGTATGATGTACAAAGCTTTTTATTTGAACTAATTTTCGCTTCGTTCTTCAACTTCCTTTATAACCACAACTGCAACTTCTTATCAATTTTGTTAAGTCAATATTATGTGGGATATTGTTGTTATTATGAACTAATGCTAAATGCGACTTGAATTTTATTTACCATGCAGTTTTTTTTTCAAAATTAGAGGCTTGATTAGATGACGTTGAAAAAGCATTTTAATAGCTTTTTCTATCGGCGAAAATAAAAAAAAAATCAATAAGATACCTGCTATATTGTTTTGATGATAGATTAGATAAACATTTTGAACATTAAGCGATAAGTTTGACTTCTTAAATAAAAAAAAAACTCGGAAAAGTACGCATATACGCCTGAGTGTAGCTACTATACTGTTTTCTCGTTGGTATTTGGTTGAAAAATGGGCAATTGCAGTAAATTTTCTTTTAAGTTCAATCCCCCCTTCCTCAGACTTTGTAGCTGCTTTGGTTTTTCTAATATTTGGTATTTTTTGTATCTTACTGTTGTTAAAGTATTTTAAAATGTAAATTCTATCAACAAAATAGATGGTAAATAAAATAGCATTTGCAGTTGCATTTTAAAATTAAATGATGTTAATATGAACTTACTTTTCGAACTTTTTTTCTTATCTTTTACTGCCATTTCATCTTCAACCGCATTAAGAACCTCAATCTGAAATTTTATTTACAATGCATTTTTTCAAAGTTAGCGACTCGATTAGATGGCGTGAAAAAAGCACTTTAATAGCTGTATCTGTGGTAAATTAAGGAAATTCAATAGGATACCTACTTTTTTTAAACCCCATGTCACCAAGCTTTTTAAAATAATCCTTTAAGTACGTGTAACCTATCAAACAACAGGTAGTACCCCGTGGCGTAGTGGTTAGTGTGTCAGACTGCTACGCCGAAGGTTCAGGGTTCAATTCCTGACGTTGCCACCTCTCTTGTTAGGAAGTGACAAATCTTCCAACAGTAATTAATGTCATGGAAAGTGCTTCTCTGTTGTTAGCCGTTCGGATTCGGCGGTAAATTGTAGGTCCCTTCCATTCCTGCAGAATATCAACGCACACACAGGAATTGTTGAGAGTGTAAGTCACAGGCCCCGGCTCAGCTTGGAGCTGTTGTGCGAACAATTTATTTTTATTTATTTTTTAACCTATCAAACAGAGTAAGAATTTTAAAAATCGGATGCCATTTTTTTTTTACTTTTAACTCATTTCACCCTATAAACAGCTAATTCTTGTAAAACATAACTAGCCCTCAAGCCACCCGCAAACTAAATATAACATTTCAGAACAAAAAAAACGTAGTTGTCTGTAAAGTCGGTTTACGGACGATAATTTTACGTGATAACCAGTTCACAAAACACTTCATCTGTATAGGTATCACTCCAATCACCAACCACCCAACCTACCTACAACCACCCACTATTTTTTAATGTTTTTCACCCCTTGAACACCAACCTCCCACCCCCACATACAACCACAAACCAACAGCCCACCATTTTTGAACACTTTTTCCTCCTCCAGTAAATCCCCCCTTCCTAACCACTACCAATCACCCACACCACCTACAACCAACCACCCACTATTTTTGACAATTCCAACCCCCCCCCCCCCTACACCAAATTCAACCACCTACTCCACTTACAACCACCTGCTACTCACCCACCATTTTTGACAATTTTTTCTCAAACCCACCCCGTCCCCAGTACAACTATTTTTGACGATTCCCTTCACTACACCCACAACCCAAATCCAACCACCTATAACAACTTGCCTGCCACTCACCCAACACCGCAAACCACCCATCACACCTACAGCCACCAACCAACCACCAACCATTTTTGACAATTATTTTTCCCTCACCCCCTCCCAACACCAAATCCGCCAAATCCAACCACCTACCCCACCTGCCACCACCTTCCACTGACCCACCTTTTTTGGCAACTTTTTCATCGCATCCCATCAAATCAACCATCCCCACCACCAAAACTGCCAACCAATCAACCCACCTACAACCGCCAACCAACAACCCACCATATTTGACAATTCACCCCCCCCCCCCATCAAATCATACCAAATCACCCCAACACCAAACACCCATCCCACCTACAGCCACCAAGGAACCATCCATTAGTTTTGACAATTTTTGTCTCACCACCCAAACCAGCTACAACCACCCACCATTTTGACAATTGTTCCTCTTCCCGACACTACCCCCCCCCCACCTGCCCCACAAACACTCCCACCACCACTTACCAACCACCCAACACCCTCCCCTCCCACTTTATCGACTTTCTAGGCTATCAAAGCAGCTAGGTAACGTGACTGTGACTGTGACTGTGACTGTGACTGTGACTGTGACTGTGACTGTGACTGTGACTGTGACTGTGACTGTGACTGTGACTGTGACTGTGACTGTGACTGTGACTGTGACTGTGACTGTGACTGTGACTGTGACTGTGACTGTGACTGTGACTGTGACTGTGACTGTGACTGTGACTGTGACTTTGACTTTGACTTTGACTTTGACCTTGACTGTAACTGTGACTGTGACTGTGACTGGGACTGTGACATTTTTTTGTGCGTGCTGCCCATATATTCCAAACCGATTTATTAGACGTTATCACGTCAAAAAAAAAAAAAGGTTTCTGAGTTTAGTCTTAGCAAAAAAACTAAGGTTTTTCAAGGGCCCGGCGTGTATTTCTTCTCCTTGTGGCCAAACTACCCAATTAATTTTAACCAAACTTTACAGGAACACTCTCGAAACAATACCAAAAATTTTCTGAAAGTTTAAGTTCAATTGGATGATGGACAGTTTCGGAGTCCATAACATATTTACAAACAAACAAACATACATTCATTTTTATATATATAGAAGATTTATTGTTTGGAAAAAATATGTTCGGTTTTGAAACCTCATTTTTGTTATGTTTTATGTTCTTTATTTGTTATGTTAAAAGATCAGTTAAAAAAGCTTCTCCAAATATTTGCTTGCTTTCTTTCGCCTTTCATACGACATATCGACCATGAACATTATGTAACGGCAACCACACGATCCAGAGCTTTGGGCTTATAAAACTTTTATAAGCCCGCTTTTGGAATTAACACAAGGCGTTTTATTTTAAAAATCGCGGGAATTTTATATAAAGATTAAAAAATAATTTTTAAAGCGGGATTTTAAGAAACAATTTAAAATAAAAACGGAATTTTAAAGGCGGAATTAAAAAAAAACACGATTATGAAAAACGGTCTTCCGAACCCAACCCTGTAAGTTCTTAGGGGATAACATTCCAAACTCTGTGGTATAAAAAAGGTTCTCTTTTGGACTAAGTGTGTCAGCTATACCTTTCTACCTGACAGTCACCTTTAACCTAACCATACTTGGCATTCAACTCAGCGAGTTTATTCATGCCGTTTTTGAGGAAAGTAAGTTATTCATTAAAAATCATATGACAGGTACCGTTTTAGTTTAACTCCAAAAGCCCCTCTATACCTGCTAAGTTTGAAGCAAATCGGTCCATCTGTTAAGGTTGTAGGTACAGACACACAGAATTGTCCAACACACTTTTATGGATTTCCCTGTCATCGTAATGTCATGTTTGATTGTTAGATTTTTTTTAAAGTATAAAGTGATACCTAATATTTGCAAGTAAAAATGGGAAACATTGTTGCAATCTGATTTTTTTTTTTTTGAAAATGGAAGATCAAAATACACTTGACGATAGGTCCAAAATTTTACCACAAAATTAAATTGTACCCTGAACTCTGTCCAACCGTCAACCGTCTCGTCTATCATGTTTTCAACTCGAAATTTGCTTAGAAATCTAGAAAAAATATTTTTGAAATATCTTTCGAAAAATTGGGTTTCCAAGCCGACGGCTTTTTGGAATCGACATTTTTATTGTGTTTAAGCCCGACTCAAGGTAGTACCTTGCGAGCAACGATTTTTTGTTTTTCTCAGAAACGGCTCGAATGATTTTGATACAATTTTAAGTATTACATATTAAGAGTGCGCATATAGTTTAATGTTATGGCCAAGAATTTAGCTTTATTATAAAGGTAAGGGTATGCCATAATGTTTTAAAAATGATTTCGGGCAAGTGACCGCCGCGGCTGGCTCAAATAAATTCCTGGGCGATTATGTCGACCGAATATTGGACGCAGTGCGCGATGCGGTTTTCGCTTTTTTGGTTTTTTAAAATTTAGTCGAAAACGGTTCTAAAGATTTTCATTAAACTTTCTATATAATATAAGAATTTCGATGAACGACTTTGTTTGGCTGCAAATGCAAATTTCGTTATTTACGGTTTTTTTTAACGGCAAATGCCACGAAGAAAACATATATGTCTTTACAAATTTTCTGAAAACTGGATCAAAAGATTTTGTCTGTGTTATACAAAATTTATTTATTTAATTTCGTTAAATACTAACGTGAACAAACTTATACCAATAACATAATACTTATAAACTAAGACAACTGTTCTAAGCTGAATATATTGGTATGTATTTATAGGTGTTGTTTTTTAGTTTTTTTTGGTTTCGTGCAGAAATAAAATGGAGATTTTAATCAAACATGACATCACGATGACAGAGAAGCATAAAAATGTGGTTTTCGCCATGCTGCCCGTGAATATTATGTGTGATTTTTTTTTTTACCAGGCTACAAGCCTAAACGTCTGTACGGATTCTCTTTAAACTTCATATTTATAGCAGTTCAAAAAGAAAGCGTTGTCGAGGTGTTTTTTTTTTCTAATAATTTTTTTTTCTTGTTTTGAATTTGCTCGAAAATGGATCTAGCGATTTTGATGAAACTTATAATTCAATAAACGTATAGCACGAAAATGATATTGACATAAAAAAAAAAACGATTAAATTTACTATCGCTAAAAACCACAACGAAATTGCAATAGGAAATGAATTTTTATGTATGTATATCGGGTCGAAAACGAACCAAACTGAAAACACTCAAATTAAAAAAAATCGTATCCAACAAAGGTTTCAAACCTTAAACAGATTGAATTTGATGTAATGAAGTACATAGAACAAAGTCAAGAAAAACAGCCAAATATATAAAATACTAGCTTTCACCCGCGGCTTCGCTCGCGGCAAATACAGGGTTGGCCTTCGCCATAGTAATTTTTAAAAATAAAGTCCACTACTGGATCGCACCAACTTGCTCTAATAAGACATTGGTCTTTTTATTTTTTGAAACTCTTATTCTTTGAATGAATTTCAATGTATGGTAGTAAAATTATCAAAATTTGTGGATTGGTTTCTTAGAATAAAAACATTTTTGGAGAACATTTTTCAAAAAGACATTAAATTCCCCCAATACATATGTAGGTATTCTGCATTTATCATATACATAACTACTTATTATTTTTGAAAAAAGTTAATGATCTGTTTTCAAAATATTAAATTATGAAGAGAAATGTTTTTGAAAAAACAAAAAAAATATTTATTAAAAATATAGGAATGTAGTACTTAGGTATTAATTAAGCTACTTCAACCTATAAGTATGTATGTGTAAATTTCATACAGAATCGGTAAAACCGTCTTCGAAAAAGCCGAAAGCAAAAAAAAAAAAAAACCCGTCCTATGGAAGGTACCGTTCTTAGCAATTCTTGGTAACTTATTGTTTCCAGCCATTTGATAGGTCATACGGTCATTCATAAAAAGCTAAACTAATCAAAATCGTTTGAGTCATTTTCGAGAAAAAATGAGCTTCAACATAACTATATAGTTGCAGGTACCGTTAGTTTTCGAGCTGCAAAAAAAAAAATCAATTTCCCTTCTGTACAATACCTTAAAAACTCGATATACCTAGTTTGAAAGAATTAAGCAGACCCGTTTGGGCTTTTGTAGGTGTCTTTAGGTACATACATATAGTCAGACGGAAAGGCAAACAAATAAGACAGACAGACGGACAGATTTTTTTGACCAACTTTTTTTGGTCCTCGCTATCATCGTTCAAACTTTTTTTTTCCGACGAACTTGCAGTTTATGTATATTCGCATGTAAAAATTCCAGCGCATTTCAATTATTGACTTCTAAAGGAATACCTACTTTTGATACCTTGGGTTTCATTATTTCAATTTTCATAAGGATCTCTAGTTGAGAGTTGAGACTAAAGAAATGTAAAGCCTCTGTAACTCACAAATAATGTATAGCTTTCTTTTAATTTAAGAATGTTAAAACCGGTTAAGTAGCTAAGGAGCGCAAGCCTTACAAATAAATGCACATTCTGAATAATGTTTTCTGTGCAAACTTTATGTTTTGTTCGGAATAGATTTTTCAGGAAAAGTCTTATAACGGTACGTCCCATTTAAAATTTAGATGTCATCTTTTGGGTGCTATAAATGATATAAATGTCCGTTTATGGCCGAATTAATAAAATTGTTTAAAAAAATTTCCAGTATTATCATTTGTAGCCAAAAACTTAATTGCAGTTTTCATCAAAACATTTTATGTATCTATATTACATACAAAGTTTAATAAAAGTCGGCGGAATTTTTTTTTGATTAAATTAGAAAAAGCTATATAATTTGGCCAAAACCTAGTGGCTTTTTGTATGGGAGCCACCATTTAAAAAAGAGTAACTGACAAAAATGCAATGCCATCTGATAGAGAGTTTTAAGGAACTATACCAAACAAAGTTTGTTTGAATTCGATACAACCGTTGACAACTTATGGCCATTTGAAAAAAAAAGACGTTAAGACCAGATCTGCGTTATTAACATTTTTTGCAAAAACTAAAAACGCAGTTCTACTAAGAACACTAAAAGAATATAACACACAAAGTTTAATCAAAATCGTTAAAGCCGTTTTTGAGGAAATTAGAATAAAACCAAAAAAAATTGGCTAAGACTGAACGGCTCGTTGTATGGGAGCTACCATTTAGAAAGGCTTCACTAAAAAATTTACAAAGCCATCATATAGAACACTATAAAGAACGAAAACAAACAAAGTTTGAGTCAATTCAATCAAGCCGTTGCGAACTTATGACCATTTGAAAAAAGCCATTTAAACCTGATTTTCGTTACGACCATTTGAGCCAAAAACAAAAAAAAACGCATTTTTGTTAGAATTGCTTAAAGTTATCTAAATTTTGAGTTTAATCTAAAATCGTTTGAGCCGTTTTCGAGAAAATTCAAAAAACCGTTACTTGAAAGATACCAGTTAGAAACGGGCTAAAACGAAATAAAAAATTTTTTTATACGAATGCATAACTTGCCTTATAATACCTATAATCGCAAGTAAAAGCCTCAGCAACCGTTTTTCTTCAAACTGCTATATACCAAGTTTGAAGAAAATCCGTCAAGTCGTTTAGGCTGTGGCTGGACGTGAAAAAGCGCACAGGCGCACACCCGCACAGACAGAGCGACGTACGGTATGGCGAAAACCACTTTTTTGGGCTTCTTTTTCATCTTAATGTTTGATTAAAACCTCGATTCTTTTTTTCTGCACGAAACCAATACTTGCCATAAAAAAAGACAATGCCCTATTATTAAAGATAATTTACTTACTGTATGTATGTATGTACGTTATGTTCAAATCGATCTGCAAGCTTAACGTTAAATGTCACTGAGCTCATAGTAATTGCCCTGGTAGTAAAAAGTCTCAAATTTAGGGGTGGCACACGCCTTTTTTATTGAAGATGGGCCACACAAAATTAATGTTATTAAATTTTTTTCTTGTCTGCTAAAGAAGAATTGTGTTTCTGAAACTGGAACAGCTGCTGGCTGCGGGAGGCGCACGCATAAACATACAAAAATATAGGGAATAGGGTATCCAACAGTTCGTTGAAAACGTACTCTAGCTCTCCCTTATGTTTTATTTTTCTTTATTTTGAAATATTAAAAATCAAATAAATTTTATTGAAATAAATTCCAATAAATACTACGAATAAATATTACTTTACAGTGGAACAAATCTTATAAATGGGCTACAAAAAATTCAGCTTGATGGTTTTAACATTTTTTTTCTTCTAAACCATCTACATTATGGTCCCTTTCATTTAAAAGAATATATATAAAAATCCACCCATCCTAGCTCTAGAAATAAGGTCACACACAAAAATTAAATTGATTTTTATATATATAGATATAATATTTTCGAAAAATCATAAGTAAATGGCTAAGGTTAAAAAAAATTCTAGAATTCATTGGTTTAATTTTGACACCAATCCCAGTTCTGTTTGCTTAATCGTCTTAAAACAAACAACCAACATTTTTCACGGATGCATTTCTATGATAGCTATAATTGTCCCCAAACCTATACTATTCTCACTAATAGTTTTACTAGCCACTTGTGAAAATTTCATATTTGCGAACGTTCTCCTGTCAACCTTTTTTCAAAAATTAAACAGCGTGGCCATTTCGTCTGTCTCCCGTTATTTTAATCGCTGTTTTACTAGAACAGTGCGCTATGCCGCCATAATTCTTGCACCAGTAGGAATGTATGTTTACTGCTATGTATAGAGATTAATACTTAAGTAGCACTACACGAATGTGTCTTAATTTGTCCTCCTCCTAATACTTTGATCATACGAGTATGTGTGAGCAATAGTTTTTCTTGCTTGGTTTTGCATGAGTAGTTTTAAAGCCTTCCCCGTCTAATAATTTTTTATAAAATATGTTGTAATTTTTTTTTTATTTTACGCTCTTTACAGATAACAGACTTTTTTATTTCGGTAATGCAAGACACTGTTAGCGATATGGCAAACGCAGATGTGCTGCCTGCTAAAATTGCAGAGCTTCAAATGGAGCTTGAAACAAAAACGTCCGAATACGAAAAACGTCTTTTTGAACTCAAACAAAATACAGATACCATGTTGTGTGAAATGAAGAAAAGCATGGAAACTGAACGGCTGCGCATTATTGCTGAAACCCGAAAACAGTGTGAAATTGAAAGAATACACGCCGTTGAACAAACTAAAAAGAAACAATGGTGCGTAAATTGTGGTCGTGAAGCTAATTCTTATTGCTGTTGGAACACTTCTTACTGTGATGCCAATTGTCAAAGTATTGACTGGAGCAGACACAAGCCAAATTGCTGTCAGGTTAATCCTCAACTAAGTACTGACACGCAAGGCCCCGGAGTTTTGTTCTCGTCGGCTTCAGTGTCCGCATTTGGCTCTACAATAACAACGCCAAGCATTCAGACAATAAATTGTTCAACACCATCAGTGAGTAGCAAAACCGTGAATATCTGTTCCACACAAAATTCAATGGCACTTTCATCCAATTCCAGGGCTTTATGCCAATCCAGCCAATCCATATATACCAGACCTTTCAATCCACATCTTCAATACCCAATGCATCAACATATGCCCAGAGTTCAAATCCGACCACAATCTTCGCAAAAACGTTTGGCGCCAGTCCAAATAATGCCAGCTTCGCCTGTGCATCAGCCACCACTGACATGGCATATAAAAGCCAAGAAGTGCTAAACCTTCCTCCCACTACATTTCTCAGAGCGATACAGCCAAATCATCTTCGAATGTCAAGTCCACCTGTACATCGATTTAATATACCTGTAAGACTTGTTTTAATATTTCTTTTATTCCTTTTCTTACAGCTAAGATACTAACTATGTACATACATGTTTTTTAATGCACTTTAGCTTCCAATTAATACTTCGGCGACAACTGGAGGGCCACCATACACGCTGGTAAATCGTGAAGGAAACTGGGAGCTCTTGGGTACCCAACCAACGTCGAACGTTGTTGGATTGCCAGCATTGCAGCACCTCCAGTGCCAACATGTCACGGTTACTGCGAACCTATCGCCTACAACTGGAGCTCTCAGCTCACTCATAGTGCGGCAGAATCCATCGTGATTGGGCTCTTTGTCAAACGTAAAGATTAGGATACCCGGATACCTGGATATCCTAATCATGTGCATAAAGTTATTGAAAACTTCCACACCGTCTCACTGCATCAAGATTCTAAAAGTTATAAACTTGGAGTTTATATATATACTCGTATATATATATGTATATATGCACGTGGTGTTATTATCAAAAAAAAAAAACCTATTTTCTAAGTTGTAAATAAACAAATAAAATGCATGCCTCATATGTTAAAATGCAGCACTATTTTCAGTTAGAAATTTACACTTAATAATGTATATATAAAAAAATTCTTAAATTATAAAATGCGTTTGTGTTGTATTCGAACACATGGGGTTTTGTATTTGACAAGAAAAAAAAAAACAATCTTACGGTTATTATAGAATATTATATTGAAATTAGCTTAAAAAGAACTTCTTACATTGAATAAGAATCAACCTAACTATTATCATTATCTTTTCAATTTAAGGTATTTAAAACCGGACTATATTTTTTTTTTGCTGTTAAAAACAAATACAAAAAAACATGAAAAACTTTAATAATAATATCTACGTCTGATACAAAATATAGTATATTTAATAAATTTATAATGTAAGATTAGGGAAATTTAAATCATTGAAACACCGAACTCAAGAAAAATAAAGATTTCCCATTTTAAGAATTACATCGAAAGAGATTTGTATTCTTTGTTCATGCTGAGTATCGGTCGTCTGGAATCCTTTCGGTTTAAAAAAAAAACAATGTTTCGGGGCTCTTTACTTTTGGTGGCGCTACAAAGCGTGGGTGCTTCTGGGCTCCACTTAATAAGCCCCTTCAGTCTGCTTAATCTCTACCTTGGCTTATGGCATCGTTTCGCGATTTTATGCTTTTAATTAAATGTTTTTTTTTTGTGAATAGAAAAGCTTTCTTAATCGTGGATTGAATTGAAAATTATTAATAAAAAAATTAAATTAATCTTAATAAATTATCCCCCGAAATAGAAAATCCTTTCTTTTCACAGCGCACAGTTTTCTCTGTTTGACAAAAACCTCTAAAACTAGCTTAATATAACTTACTGGTCCTATTCGGGCGCTCTTGATTATCCCATAAACATCGTATATAATACAAATAATACCTTTCGGCTTGAAACTAGCTTATTACTAGGAATTCATTAATTTATTTATTACTAGCTGACCCGACAAACTTCGTTCCGCTCAAATTCATTAATGTATTGAAAATAATAATTCCAAGCATGCAATTGCACATGCTCGCCTTTTGGCGATGAAAATCAAGTGACAGCTATTTCGTTGGTTGATTTCTGAGAATAAGTAGAATAAATGTTAAAAGTGAAAACATTACTTTAGTGTTAAATGGTTTCAATTTTAAATATATTCAAATAAAATAAAGTGTACTTGCTCTAATGTATGACAGTGGTCTTGGGGCTGTAAATTTTGGAAAAAAAGCAGGGAAAAAATCATGAAATTTTATTAATCACTTAAAAATTACTTGCTGAAGCGTTTTTAGGAAAAAATAAAGTAAACCATCTATTTTCTCTTACTGTTTTGAATTTTAAGGGAAAAAAAATTCAAAATAGTCGGACCAGTTTTTTTTTTTTGAAAAACTTTTCGAATACACATTCTAATTTTTTTTTTTTTTTTTTTTTTTTTGAGTATATGCCAAATTTTGGCACTTTGTAATTTTTATGAGGAAAATAAACCAAAAATTAAAAAAAATTTATAACTTTTAACTTTTAAAAAATCAAAAAAAAAAAAAAACTGAAAAATTTAAAAAGTCATGTTTTTTCGTTTATAAAAAGGCTCCTACATTAAATATTTCATCAAAATCCGTCAAGCGTTTTAAGAGAAAATTTGATTTAAAAAACCCTGTCCTTTGGGAGGTACCGTTATAAGACCTTTCCTGAAAAATCTGTTCCAACCGAAACATAAAGTTTGCATAAAAAACACCATTCAGGAAGCCCAGTGCAACATATTCAATTTTTTGACTTTTCTGTCATGAATTTAGTTTCTACAAGCAGTGGAAAATAAATAAAAGTTTATTAAATGACGAACGAAAACAACAACAAAGTTATTTTAGCAGTACATACGTTATTGGAAACGAGCTACTGCAGGGATGAATCTGAAGATAATAGCTTTGTTTGTTGAACTTTACCCAGGGTCGCCGTGGGTTTTCTTGACAACTCCAAGAGTTGTCAAAAAACCTGGGTTTTTCGGTTCTCAAAAAACGCATGACGGCTGCTGATTGTATATTTTTCACAACGCACAAAATCAAAAGTTTCCATTTTGCTTTATTTGTTCGATTTGTATTTACTTTCATCAAAATAAATGCATTCACTTGCATTTCATTTAGTTTTATCGAAAAAAAAAGACATGAAAAATCAAATACAGAAAAAAAATACACAAGAAATGCTTGACATCAAAAGTCACTTCAACAGCTGATTCGTTACCTCAACTCGCCCAGCTTAATAGCAAGATCGACTTCAGGGTGACTTCAGGGCGACCCCAGGTTTCAAAAAACAGAGAATTTTGTATTGAGGGTGAGTTGAGGTATTTCAAAAAACGCGCTGTGGCGACCCCAGGGTGACTTCAGGGCGCCACAGCGCGTTTTTTGAATTACCTCAACTCGCCCTCAATGGTGGGCAAAATCGTATCGTCACCTCCAAGTGGTGCCTGCTGGATAGCCGAAAGGTGAACTAACGACGAACGTTGGATCCATCGGATCCATAGGTTGTAGATACCTGAGTTATCTTCTCAGGAACTAGGAGCAGGAAGAAAGAGATACGCTCTGAAGATCCAACCACCACAAAGATCTATGTCATGCACAGGCCTCACAAGCCGGTCATGAAAGGGAAACTCGATTGTGATGAAAACCGCAGAAAATGCCTCGGATGAAAGAACCAAAAATGTTGACGACCCCCCCGCAAACGAAAAACGGACAACGATTTACGCATATGCACATGGAATGTGCGTACGCTAAACAGGCCGCGTAAGGCCGAGCAGCTAGCCGAGACCCTCGCCAGTCTCAACGCTGATATAACAGCCCTGCAGGAGATGCGATGGGATGGACCGGGCCTGAGAATTACGGAGGACTGTAATTTCTATTATGGGAAATGCCACCTTGACGGGAGATCGCGCTTGTTTGGGTGCGGATTCGCTGTCAGAGGAAGACTTAGGCAAAAGGTCTTGAGCTTTCGCGAAGTCAGCGAGAGAGTGACAACGATCCGCATTAAGGCCAAATTCCACCACATAAGCCTAATTAGTGCCCATGCCCCTACAGAAGAGAAAGACGACGCTACCAAAGAATGTTTCTACGAGCTCCTCGCCAAAACATATGAGCAGTGCCCAAAACATGACATTAAAATTCTTTTGGGAGACTTCAATGCCAAAATTGGGAGAGAGGACATCTTTGGTATGACGATCGGAAAACACAGCCTGCACGACACCACCTCCGACAACGGACTCAGGCTCATCGATTTTGCAGCGCGAAAAAACATGGTGCTGAGCAGCACGCGATTCCCACGTCCCGACATCCACAAGGGCACATGGCGATCCCCAGATGGTCGAACCTGCAACCAAATCGACCATGTTGTGATTGATGGAAGACACTCCTCCAGCATTATGAATGTCCGTACTTTCCGAGGAGCAAACATCGATTCGGACCACTACCTAGTCGGTGCAAAACTTAGGGTACGGATCTCCATGGAAGTTCTTAGGCGAACACCGACTACACCTAGGAAATTCAATGTTGGACGTCTTCAATCGGAAGAGACCGCCGCTGCCTATGCCGACCGCGTATCCCTTGAGCTTGCGAGAAATCCTTCGACTGATGACATGAACCCGGAAGACCAATGGCAGCTATGTCAACAAGCCATAAGAAGTGCTGCGTCAGAGGTATTGGGCTTCTCACATCCACCCCCCAGAAACCCCTGGTTCGACTCCGAATGTGCTCAGGCAAACAAAGCCAAAACGGAGGCATACAAGTCGTGGCTCCAGAGAGATACTAGAGCATCCAGAAATCTCTATGTTGAGCGAAGGAAAGTTGAGAAACGTCTACTCAGGAGAAAGAAAAAAGAACACCAGCAACGCGAAGTCGAAGAGATGCAGAGATGTTTTTGCAGAAAAGAGGTACGAAACTTCTATAAAAAGGTGAAACAGTCTACATCCGGTTTCACAAGCCGCCCTGGGCCCTGCAAAGATCAGGATGGAAATACCATAGTGGAAACGCAGGCGATGTTAGCCATCTGGAGAGACTACTTTAACCGGTTGCTAAATGGCGATGACAGCCAAGATCCCGCCCAAGATCAACTTGTTCCAGTTAATCTAGATGACGACCACGAACTACACCCGCCCGACCAAAATGAAATCAAAGTAGCCATCACCAGACTAAAGATGAATAAGGCAGCTGGATGTGATGGCCTTCAAGCGGAGCTTTTTAAACACGCTGGAGATGACCTGGTCAGGAGCATACACCAACTCATCTGCAAAATATGGTCGGAGGAAAGTATGCCCGATGAGTGGAATCTCAGTACCATCTGCCCGATTCACAAAAAAGGAGACCGCCTCCTCTGCGCCAACTATAGAGGCATAAGCCTTTTAAACATCGCCTATAAGATCCTGTCCAGCGTTTTATGTGAACGTCTCAAGCCGTTTGCTGACGACCTGATAGGTCCTTACCAATGCGGCTTCAGACCTGGAAAATCTACCACCGACCAAATATTCACATTACGCCAGATCCTGGAGAAAACCCAAGAGTATAACATCGACACCCACCACCTGTTCGTCGATTTTAAAGCCGCCTACGACAGTGTTAATAGAGTCGAACTGTATCGTGCCATGTCTAACTTTAGAATCCCTGCTAAACTGATACGCCTTATCAGGATGACGTTGGAGAATGCTCGCTGTTCCGTCCAAGTTGGTAGAGACTCTACTGAAACCTTCGAAACCACCAGAGGGCTAAGACAAGGTGACGCACTGTCATGCAGCTGTTTTAATATTGTGCTTGAAAATGTAATACGGAGCACCCAAGCCAGTACATCAGGCACCATTTTCAATAGATCGACACAATTACTTGGGTTTGCTGACGACATAGACGTGATAGGAAGAACAAAGCGAGCAGTAACCGGTGCTTTTACTACTATGGAGTCAGCAGCAAGCAGAATGGGGCTGAATATAAACGAGGACAAGACGAAGTATATGCTTTCATCAACAAAAGTCCAATCCCACCACCGACTTGGTCAGAACGTAACCATTGATAGGTATAACTTCGAGGTAGTCAGTGAATTTGTCTACCTGGGCACTGCTGTAAACACAGGCAACAACATCAGCGCTGAAATCAAACGCAGACTAACTCTTGCTAATCGCTGTTTCTTTGGGCTGAGTAAGCAATTGAGGAGTAAAGCCCTATCGAGAAGAACCAAGGTGACACTGTATAAAACACTCATCATCCCGGTCCTGCTATATGGTGCGGAAGCATGGACCCTCTCCCAATCGGATGAAAATTCACTTGGAGTCTTCGAGAGAAAAGTTCTGCGTACGATCTATGGTCCTGTCTGCGTAAATCGCGAAAACAACGTTTGGAGAAGAAGATATAACAATGAACTGTACGAGCTGTACAGCGACATAAGCCTAGCCAGAAAAATTCGAATCCAAAGACTGAGATGGCTGGGCCATGTAGAGCGAATGGACATCGACGCTCCAGCTCGTAAAGTCTTCAACGCCAAACCCGAGGGAGTCAGAAGCCAAGGTAGACCTCATCTTCGATGGAGTGACCAGGTAGAGGGAGACATCCGTCAACTTGGAGTACGAAATTGGAGACAGCAGGCTAGAGATCGAGCCGGCTGGAGGGGCATTCTCAGCAAGGCCTTGGAGTACCACGCTCCAGTGGCGCCAACATAAGTAAGTAAAGTAAGTAACTCGCCCTCAATACGAAATTCTCTGTTTTTTGAAACCTGGGTCACCCTGAAGTCGATCTTGCTATTTAGCTGGGGCGAGTTGAGGTAACGAATCAGCTGTTGAAGTGACTTTTGCTGTCAAGCATTTCTTGTGTATTTTTCTTCTGTATTTGATCTTTCATGTCTTTTTTTCGATAAAACTAAATGAAATGCAAGTAAATGCATTTATTTTGATGAAAGTAAATATAACTCGAACAAATAAAGCAAAATGGAAACTTTTGATTTTGTGCGTTGTGAAAAATATACAATCAACAGCCGTCATGCGTTTTTTGAGAACCGAAAAACCCAGGTTTTTTTGACAACTCTTGGAGTTGTCAAGAAAACCCAGGGCGGCCCTGGGTAAAGTTCAACAAACAAAGCTAAAGCTATTCTTCCGAAAAAAATTGAAACATGCGTTTAAATGTCAAAATCACAGCGACGCACTTTGAATTCATGCGATCCAACGCGTGTGGAACTTTGTCGGATGGTAATAAAAAAAAACATATTTTCATATAAAAGGGAAAGACAAACTATTTTTAGCCGTATATTAGTATGCGATATACGCCATACTGGTATTGAAACCCGCGAATTGATAATAAAACATTTTTCCAGGTGGAACAAGTCAAAGGAACATTGGTAGGTATCCGAAATGGTAAAAATAAGTTCTTCCACAGTTCAACGCATTATTGAACGATATGAGCGTGAAAATCGCGTTGTGAGTGAAGGAAGGACAGCTCCGAATAAAATATTTTTCGATAGCGTCTGCCGATGGATAAGTAATAGCACTTTCCAATGGTTTCACTCGGGGAACCACTCATTCTGAAAACCAATGGAACAAGCAAAATCGCTTCCGTTCAATTTCAACACAATGTAGTATTCGCAGGCATCAAATTCACAAGTTATGCTAATGTCAAAGTGGTGTGTGTCGCCCGATTCGTGGTGTAAATATATTTTTAATGGTTCTCCGTATTAAATACCACTCACTCAACTTCGTTGCTGACCTTCGAAACCTTTGTCATCAGATTTGGATTCAAAAATATGTCACATTTATTGACATTACCAACACTTTCGGCATTGCTGCATGCGAATAGACATTTCCCCAATGAATATTCTATGGGTGACATTTGAGTTATATTTGTATTTGTGCTTCTTGAGTAGATTCTGACTTCAAATCCAGAAGCAAAATTCTCTTCTCAGAATCGTCAGAAGTGTCATTTTCTTACCAATGGAACGGTTTCAGAAGACTTCCGGATGCTTCTGGACGCTTCTTTTCCTCCAATGGAAAGTGCTATAAGAAAGGTCAAAGAAGATCTCACTTTAAGTACCTACACCAAAATTGGCAGAGGATGCGGAGAGGTGTTTGGGTAAAAAATGTAGCGCTGAAAACATTCGCCGGATACTTAAAGATGCTGATTTTAATGGAAGGAGTACCCGAAAAAAGCCCTTCGTCAGCAGAAAAAACAAAATAGGTATCTAGAGTTAAATGTTTTATGCTCGCATATAACGTTTTGGGACACCGTCATTTTTACGTATGAGAGCAAATTTAACCTTCACGGGTTGGATGGCAAAGCGTACGTTTGGAGGCAGCCAAATGCTGAGCTCCACCCCAAGATTTTGCGTAAATAAAACACGGTTGAGGTCACGTTATAGTTTGGGGCAGTATGTCTTCTGCTGGCGTAGGTAACCTTGTTTTTATCGATGGTAACATTTACAAGAATATGTAGGTACTTGGATATTTAAAAGACAAATTTGAAGCAAAGTGCAGAAAAGCTCAATGTAAAAGAGAATTTTCGACTGTACCAAGACAACGATCCTAAACACAAATCAGGATGTATTGTGGAATCTTGGCTCATTTGGAATTGGCCTCATGCCATGTAACCGCCTGCACAGTCACCAGACTTGAATGCCAATGAAAACTTATGGTCTAAACTTGAGCGCGAAAATCTAAAGCACCATATAAAGTTAAAGCTCTTTGGGAAGAATGGGGACTAATTTCTTCAGAGTACACCAAAAAGCTCTAGGGATCAAGTCCGAAGAGACTGAGATCGGTGCTTATGCAAACAGGATAGGTACCCGACAAAATATTAATAAGATAACATTTTTGTTTTCTGCTGTTGAAATGCTATTTTATAGTGATTTAACATTTCGATTCATACCTTTACATTAAGACAAAAAGCGTTCGTGTACTGGGAGATGAACAAAAGACAATAACAGTATGGTTTTATTTTTTTTAGGTTAAGGGGGAGGTGGTCGAATGGCGGTCACTTGATGGGAAAATATGAAAACTCACTATAAAAATAATTTTTAATAGGTATTTTATATTTTAAACGGAAAACATATGTACCCACTAACTACATTATAATTCAATTCTTCAAGATTTTTAAGCAACAAATCTTCTGTCATATATAGTTCATTAAAACAAAATTTTTAAAAAAGATCCAGTTTGACCGTCGTCATTGCTCATCATAGGGGGTAATGACGGGCATGAACATGGGTTATCACAGTCAGATAAAAATCGGAAACCTCAACTTTGTTGAACGCAGAAACACGATGCAGACTTGTTGATTCAGCCTTACGAGTGGCTACCCTTGGGTTGCGACTCAAAAAATTCCGCATCCATTCAATTACATACAGCTAATTTTTTTTCACTGCAAAAATTGTTTTATAGCGATCAGTAAAACGCTTCAGTACAAATTTTCTTTTGCAATATTAATATGTTTGAATGCGTTTTGAAACAAAAAATATATGCAAACCGGGACGAATAGCATAAATTAATTTATTTTTAAAGAAAATATCGATTCAGAAATGTATTTTTTGCGGAAAATTAATAATTAGATTTTACTGAAGAAAACTCATTTTACTCATCAGCTTATTGTCATGTCACTCAAAATGAAACAATACGTTCCGCCTGTTTGTGTTCTATTATTTACCGTTCCAGCTCATACAAAAAAAAATAAAGGTGCATTCGTCGAAAAAAAAGTTTTGAGATAACAATCAAACATGACATGACGATGATAGCGAAGACGAAAAAAAAAGGTCTAAAAATTCTGTCCGTCTGTAGCTTTGTTTGTTGAACTTTACCCAGGGTCGCCCTGGGTTTTCTTGAAATCTCCAAGAGTTGTCAAAAAAACCTGGGTTTTTCGGGTCTCAAAAAACGCATTACGGCTGCTGATTGTATATTTTTCACAACGCACAAAATCAAAAGTTTCCATTTTGCTTTATTTGTTCGATTTGTATTTACTTTCATCAAAATAAATGCATTCACTTGCATTTCATTTAGTTTTATAGAAAAAAAGACATGAAAAATCAAATACAGAAGAAAAATACACAAGAAATGCTTGACAGCAAAAGTCACTTCAACAGCTGATTCGTTACCTCAACTCGCCCCAGCTAAATAGCAAGATCGACTTCAGGGTGACTTCAGGGCGACCCCAGGTTTAAAAAAACAGAGAATTTTGTATTGAGCGCGAGTTGAGGTAATTCAAAAAACACGCTGTGGCGACCCCAGGGTGACTTCAGGGCTCAACAAACAAAGCGACTATAATTTCATTTAAAATCTTTTTTCTTGCTCACTCTCACTCATCCGACTTCGTTTCACCCCGAAATAATTTTTTAGTAGTTTTTTTTTTCATCTTTATTGGTTAATTTTGGTTTTTCGCCACAGCTGATTGACAATTCCACCAAAATGGAACAAATAGTCTTTGCTGTTTCAATCCAATTGTTTTCGCTTTCCACTGGAAGGTGAGCTGTCAAAACATTGTTTTCGTTGTAAATTGGGCCATGAAAAGTTTTTCGTTGCAATTTTTGAACAAAATATCATAAGTCAGACTGAGACAGAGGCACTAACCACTGACTTCTGTTTGACATTTATCAAGAAAGTTGTTTATTCACACGCACCGAGCCACCAGTGTCGCCAGCAACGCAGTGTCGTAATGATTTGTAATGTGATTTTTTTGGTAAATGCAGATTTGTGGAAAGAGAATTCTTTTAAAATTAATTTTGGATTCATAAATATTTTATTTTTATTTTTTTAGGAGAAACATACAAACATAATTTAATTAATTTAATTTAATTAATGAATTGATTAATGTATTTTTCCGCAAGTGAACAAATAAATGTTAATTAAAATCATTATTTTTCTTATATTTTTAAAGTTTAGATATTAAGAACGTCAAAAGAACACAAACAAAGCAATAAAAACAGATCAAATCAATTGTATGTGGTTTTTTCTTGGAAATGTAGATTTGATCTGATTTCCCGTCCAAAAGAAATTGAAATAGATTTGGTCTGTTTTTGTAATTGTGTTAATTGTGTTTCTTTTGACGTTCTTATTATATATAAACTATTCAAATATAAGAAAACTAATGATTTTAATTCACATTTATTTGTTCACTTGCGGAAAAATACATTAATCAATTCATAACACTCCTTTATTTATTTAAAAACTTTAATCACTTTTCTACAAAAAAAATTTTCCACAATGAATTTCACAGAGTTTAAAAAAAAAACAGATTTGAAGCTTGAGAAATGTCAAATTATTTAAGTATATGTGCAAATGTGTGTTAAATTTGATCTGAGATCAAGAAAAAATTGATCCGACGCACCAACAAAAATCACATAAGAATCGATTCACACTATAATTTCATTTAAAATCCTTTATCTTGCTCACTCTCACTCATCCGACTTCATTTCACCCCGAAATAATTTTTTAGTAGTTTTTTTTTCATCTTTATTGAAAATTTCATTTTTACACAGTGCAGAAAATTAATACACTGCGTGCGTGTAGATAAACGCCTGTTTTGTGAAATGTCAGAGTAAAATATTTTTTCTGGCATCGTTTTCTTGACCGCTATAAACGCTAAAACCGAAAAAAATATTATTTTCATCTCGTTCCACCCTTTTCGGTTTGGTTTTCTGAATCGCTATAACTGGCCCCTTACCGTTCCAGCTCATACAAAAAAAAATAAAGGTGCATTCGTCGAAAAAAAAGTTTTGAGATAACAATCAAACATGACATGACGATGATAGCGAAGACAAAAAAAGATGGTCTAAAAATTCTGTCCGTCTGTAGCTTTGTTTGTTGAACTTTACCCAGGGTCCCCTGGGTTTTCTTGAAATCTCCAAGAGTTGTCAAAAAAACCTGGGTTTTTCGGGTCTCAAAAAACGCATTACGGGTGCTGATTGTATATTTTTCACAATGCACAAAATCAAAAGTTTCCATTTTGCTTTATTTGTTCGATTTGTATTTACTTCCATCAAAATAAATGCATTCACTTGCATTTCATTTAGTTTTATCGAAAAAAAAGACATGAAAAATCAAATACAGAAGAAAAATACACAAGAAATGCTTGACAGCAAAAGTCACTTCAGCAGCTGATTCGTTACCTCAACTCACCCCAGCTAAATAGCAAGATCGACTTCAGGGTGACTTCAGGGCGACCCCAGGTTTAAAAAAACAGAGAATTTTCTTTTGAGGGCGAGTTGAGGTAATTCAAAAAACGAGCTGTGGCGACCCCAGGGTGACTTCAGGGCTCAACAAACAAAGCTTGTATGTCTGTCTGTCAGTATGTATGTATAGACACATACGGCCGAATGTCTTCAAACTTGGTATATATAAATTGAAATTTTTTCTTAGCTCAAAAAATAACGGCACCTATTTGCCATATAACCATTACTTTAAAGCTTATTTTTATTAATTTAAAAAAAATCAGCTTTGCTTTTTACGAGCGACCAATCATATGGCTGAAAAAAAAAGTTTTAAGAAATGTCTAAGAACGGTACATCATAGGACCGATTTTTTTTGCGTTCAACTATCTCTTAAACGACTCAACCGATTCTTTCGAAATTTCACTCATATATAGTGGTAGGTAGCTCAATTTTTACTGCATACCAATATTTTTAAAAAATTATTGTTTTTGTATTTGTAAAAGCATTTAAAAAAAAATTAAATTTACTTTGAAAACTGTTTATTAATTTTTTTTTCTAAAAACTATAAATAAATGTATTTTCGAAAATTTTTTTCAAAAAAAACTTTTTTCTCAAAAACCGCTCCACAGATTTTTATAAATTATTCTCATAAATTCAAATTTATCCAAGAAATAAAATGGCGTACTTTTCAACAGAGAGAAGATACCCCAGTCGTGCATTTTATTTCTTTTCGCTGCAAAATAAGACCACTATCACTGATTTTTGTTTTGATAAATTAACTTCTAAAGAGGGCGAAATACAAAATTAATGCTAAACCTAGATAGAACCCAAAAAACACTAATAATTGGAATAATAACAGAGCCCGTCTCAAGACTATCTTAAAGTTTTGATCAGTCAGGAGCAACAGATATAAATACACTCTAGAAACTAATAAGGAATTCCACAATAGAGACCATCTAGGTACCAGATATATTCCTAGAGCTGTATAAGATTTTCCAAACCCACCAATCCATAAATCTATACATATCAATAATAAACATAGCAAATTTCAGTCTTCGTTGCCAGGACTCCTGGGCAGTTTATATGTTATTAATCGACTGCGCTTAAGTAAGAACATATTTATACTTACGGAGAAAAGAAAGTTCCCAAAAATATTTTTTGGAGCTTATACCCTCCACCCGATTGGTTTTTTTTTTAAGTGCTAAGTTCTTATGTACGAGAGCGAGGTGTGAACCTTTTCATGCTTCATCAAATCGTATTAATAATTCATTCACACAGGAACCCCATTTCAGAGGATCTTTGTACTGTTGATCATAGTATAAACCAAAAAAAAAAAAAAAAAAAAAGAAACTAGGAACAACGACCTCAAACAGTCTCCGGGAAGCAACCAAAACTCAATTGTGTACCGAGGATAAAAAAAATTAACAATAAAAAAGAAACAAAGAAAGCAAAAGATCCAAGAAAAACTAAAAAAAAAGTTCAGTTCCAGGAGAGGTGAATAACCCAAAAGTGTGTGGCGATTAGAAATCCTAGACATGTAACCAATTTATGGGAAGCCTTACCACAGGCAACGAAATGTGGAGTTTCGGACACAACACAAGTGACTCTGTGGCATGTTGGACTACCTGATGATAGATTCATATTATGGGGATGGAGAGGATGAAACCTGTTGTTTTGTTTTGTCTATTTTGTGCCTACTACCTACCTGGGCTATTTATGATATCTATGGAAATGGATGTGGATACATATTTAAAAAAAAAATTTGGGGATTGAGTTTTTTCCCGCGCTTTTTTTATTATTTGTACGTAGATTGGAGGGGAAGAAAAATAAACAAGATCATGCTAGGGACCATGTTTGATAGTAATTGAAAGGATAAATATCTGTGAGGGTGTTGACCCTAGAAAAGGGAGCATTGTCCTCTGATCTTTAATGTGTGTGTGATGGCTCCTTTTCGAAATGTTACTTTTTTGTAGATTTTGAACTCAATTTTTTTGGGGGGTGAATATGAATAAGTTTGATTTTTAGTTATCTTAAATAGTCTTTTTTTTTTTAATGTATATGTACCTACTTATCTTTTGGAAAGCAATTGATGTTGGTTTCATAATGAAAAAAAATATAAATAATTAAAGTTTTATGGCGGTTTGACACAAGCATACATTCACTTGCGCCAGTTAACATTCTAGCACACCAGTGTAGAATCCTGCAGTCTTGATGCTGGCGAAAATTTTAGTATTAATTGGAACTACTTTATTCGTACATGACGTAAAAATTATGTACTAGATTTTTAATTTACATGCTTAACCTAAAGTTCAAACCGCTACTTCATATCATCAACTGTGAATCATCGACTGCCATGTGGAACAAACTATGTTCAATTTATGAACAAAAATCAGAAACAAGTATCCACATGCTCTTACAACAATGGTACAGCTACAAGAAGAATCGCGATGATGATATTGCTACACATCTAGCACGACTAGAGGATCTTTCACATCGTTTGCAAATTCTTGGTGAGAAGATTTCTGATCAAATGGTCATAACTAAGCTACTTATGACATTGCCATCGTCGTTCAAACATTTCATCAGTGCATGGGAGTCAACAACTGCAACCGAAAGAACTCTTACGAATTTAGTCTCTCGGCTAACAGTCGAAGAAACCAGAATCAGCATTAGTGAAAGTACGGACAACACAGCATTTACAGCTGGAAAGCTGGAAACCAGACACTTGTCACTTCTGCCACAAGCCAGGTCACTGGATTAGGGACTGCAGAAAACGTAAAACTGCAAAGTCTTAACGTTCCTTGGATAAAAGCGATGCTTTTGTGGGAGAGGCCTTGTCTGTAGCGCAAAATATGGAATCCATCAGCGAAGAATGGTATTTGGACTCAGGTGCAACCGATCACATGTCACATCGAAGAGAATGGTTCACCACGTTTAAAAAATTTAAAGAGCCCAAACTAGTTCGTATAGGGGATGGAAACAATATTCCAGCAGTTGGCGAAGGTGAAATTAAAATATTGGCGTTTGATGGAAAAGATTGGAAGCCTAAGCACCTGACTGACGTCTTATTCGTTCCGGATATCAACTATTTTCTCTCGGTGCAGCACTGGACAAAGGAATAACACATGAATCGAATAACAAAGTGTGCAAATTCTTCAAAAATGGTAGTATTGTTGCAGTGGGAGAAAGGGAAAATAAACTCTTCAAAATGAAGTTCAGAGTCAAGAGGAATGAAGTGGCATCTGCAAATGTTGCCACCCGTTGTTTACTTATTGATTGGCACAAACGAATGGCTCATCAAAACATCGTTCACGTCAAAAATATGTTAAAAGTATCAGCTATTGGATTCGATGATGTTGAAAATTTTTGCTGCAAAGGTAAAATGCACAGACTCCCATTTCCAAACAGCATTTCAAAATCAGAACGAATTGGCGACCTGATTTATGTGGACCAATGCAAGAAAATTCCCTGGGTGGAGCACGTTATTTTCTACTTTTGAAAGATGACTACAGCCGTTGGATAAGCTTTTAAGTTGAATGAAGTAGATTCAACTTCAAAGCGAAAAAACTCGTTGTCTTGAAGATTTTTTTAAGAAAACATCTAAGAACTTAGAAAAGGGTATTAAAATTCTTAGGACAGACAATGGATTGGAGTTTGTCAACCGTGAAGTCAGTGAAATCACTCATCGGTATGGAATCATTCACCAAAAGACTGTTCCATATACTCCTGAACAGAATGGTGCGATTGAGCGTGAAAATAGGACGGTTGTTGAGCTTGCACGAACATCGCTTCAAGCAAGTAGAGTCCCAATTAAAATGTGGGCTGAAGCAACAAATTATAAAACCTTCACACTCAACCGAACAGGAAAAAGCAGTCTTAAAGGATCAACACCGATAGAACTTTGGCTTCGCAAGAAATTTTGTCTTACGGGTTTAAAAATCTTTGGCGAAGAAGTCTACGTTCACATTCCAAAAGAAAAGAGACAAAAATGGGATTCAAAAGTAAAACGAGGATATTTTGTTGGCCATGACGAAAACACTAAAGGCTACCGTGTTTCGTTTCCAGCAAGAAACGAGGATAAAATATACAGAGACGCTGTTTTCACTGGTAAAATGCTCAAAACTAGTCCAAAGGAGATTAATCCAGTATCACCTGTCGAAGTTTTCTTTGATTTACCAACAAATAAAGGTTATCAGCAAATTCAAGACCAGATACCACATTGCTCAAACAAGGTTCCAGTTATCATAGATGGTTTAAATAACACGCATCTGTCGATTTGGAGGAAACTGTTAACCAACTACAAAGTGTCGAAAATGCGGAAAACAGCCAAAATTACAAACTTAGGAATGGAAACACAATTAAACCACCACGCAGGTACTTGGATGCAAATGTTGCCTTTATGGATCAAGCTGAGCCGGAAACTTTCGAAGAAGCAGTCCCTTGCAGAGAAGCAATTAAATGGAAAGACGCAATGGACGATGAAATATGAAGTCTTTAAAAAAGAACGAAACTTGGACATTGGTTAGTCCACCTAATAATCAACCAATCATAGATAATCGAGCGTAATAACGACGGCAGTGTACAGCGGTTTAAGGCTAGGTTGGTAGCTAGGGGCTTTAAACAAACAGCAGGAATTGGCTATCATGAAACGTTCAGCCCTGTCAGATTTGATTCTATTCCGATTATTTTATCCATTGCCGCATCGAGAAAGATGATTCTTCGTCAGTTCGATGTAAAAACGGCTTTTCTTCATGGAAAAATAGAAGAATTAATCTACATGCAACAACCCAAAGGCTATGAAGACGGATCTGATCAAGTATGCAAGCTAAATAAAAGTCTGTATGGTCTGAAACAGGCATCAAGATGTTGGAATCAAAGATTTACTGCAGTAATCAAACAAACTAGGACTCCAACCAACTAGTGCAGATGCTTGTGTTTTTACAAATGGACACAAAGACGATTCCATTTTATTAACAATTCATATTGACGATGAATTAATTGCGACGTCAAATCTAACGACAGCAGAAACATTTATTTCAAAATTAAATTCAGGATTTGAAATAACGCCAGGACAGCTGAAAACTTATCTTGGTTTACAAATTGAAGAAATTAGTGATGGTTCTATTCATCAGGAGGCATACGCAAAAAATGTTCTCAAGAGATTTAGAATGGAGGATGTCAATTCAGTTGCCATACCAGCGGATCCTCATCAACAAATGTGTGCAGATATTCATGCTACTCGTCCGGACATCACATTTGCAGTCAATAATGCCAGTCAGCAGATGGAACATCCAAACAAAATACATTGGAACGCTGTCAAGCGTATTTTAAAGTATTTAAAAGGAACAACAAACCACAGACTATACTTCCCATCCAAACATGAAGTTCATCTTCAAGCTTTTAGTGACTCTGACTACGCCGCGCCGGCCGGGGATGTTGAATCGAGAAAATCTACAATTGGCATCTTACTGAAGCTTGGTGATTCTACGATTGCTTGGAAGTCAACAAAGCAAAAAGTTGTTACACTGTCAACAACTGAGGCGGAGTACGTTGCAGCAAGTGAAGCAGTAAAAGAAACCATATGGGTTAAGAGCTTACTAAATGACCTTACATTTTTCAATGAATTGAAAATTAGTTTAAACGTTGACAACATTAGTGCTATTAAGTTAATCAAAAACCCGGAATTTCATCAAAGAAGCAAGCATATAGATGTTCGTTACCACTTTATTAGAGACAACTACAACAACAAAGAATTTATCTTGCAACATGTTTCTTCAAAAGATCAACAAGCGGATTTCTTAACCAAGCCACTTCCAAGATCTACGTTTGAAAAACAGAAAAGCATGATAAATATTAAATCAAAGAACGAAATTACACAGGACGAAAAAGAAACCCCAAGAAAGGATACCATAAGTTTTTCGACTTAGTATACTTTTAGTGGGAGTGTTAAAAAAAGAAAAGTAAACTAGGTACCTGTCGTTTATTAATCTAGTAACTTAGGATTTGTTTTGTTCTAAAATATTTGTTTTTCTCGAATAATTTTTCATTTTCTTCAATTTCTCGTTTTAATAAACATTCAATTATTTAGTTACGTCCGTTGTTGTCTTTATTTGGTATATTCAAAACTTTTTAACACAAAACATTATGGCTGCTTCACAACGACGCTTTGAGCTTCGCTTTGACAGATCGCAAAAGTACAGAAATATGAATTCGTGTATAATACTCACAATGAGACCTTGAGCTTTAATGCGGGCCTTACACCACGCAATATTATTGCGCAGTACTCGGTATTGCACAGTTATATTGACCGTATAAGGTCCTTATTGCGCAGTAGTTTCGGTTTGCCCAATATATTGTGGAATGTTAAGAAAATTTAATATTTTTTGGAACTTCTTCAATATATTGCGCAGCATACTGCGTGTAAGGCAAATTAAAGGCAAATCTCAATATTTGCTTCACATACATACTTGAATTGTTTTTACTTGCGATTATAGGTACTATAAGGCAAGTTATGCATTCGTCGAAAAAAAAAGTTTTGAGATAACAATCAAACATGACATTACGATGATAGCGAAGACGAAAAAAGATGGTCTAAAAATTCTGTCCGTCTGTATGTCTGTCTGTCTGTCTGTCTGTCTGTCTGTCTGTCTGTCTGTATGTATAGAGACCTACAGCCCAAACGGGTGGGCCGAATTGCTTCAAACTTGGTATATAGACTTTTTTAGGTATTGCTCAGAGGGGAAATTGAAATTTTTATTTTAGCTCAAAAAATAACGGTACCTACCATACAACCGTTACGTTAAAGCTTATTTTTCTCAAAAACGGCTCTAACGATTTCGATTTAAAAAAATCAGTGTTGGTTTTTAGGTACGACCAATCATATGGCTGAAAATTTTTTTTTAAAAAATGGCTAAGAACGGTACTTTCCATAGGACCGTTTTTTTTGCTTTCGACTAACTCGAAAACGACTCAACCGATTCTTTCGAGATTTCACACACATATAGCTGTAGGTAGCTCAATTTGTATTGCATACCAATATTTTTGAAAAATATTTTTTTTGTATTTTTAAAAGCATTTTTTAAAAAAAAATTTAAAAAATTAATATTTTGAAAACTACTTATTAAATTTTTTTCTAAAAATTTTAAATAAATGTATTTGCTGAATACCTATAAACTGGCGTTTTTGAATTTTTTTTAAAAAAATTTTTCAAAAAGTTTTTCAAAAAAAACTTTTTTTCTCAAAAACCGCTCCACAGATTTTTATAAATTTATTCTCATAAATTTAAATTTATCGAAGAAATAAAATGGCGTACTTTTTTTTCAGCTCATTTTAGTTTAAGTATTTATTTAAGAATTTTGAAAATTTTATTTTTATCAAAATCTCAAGCCCCTAAACCACTGTCACTCATTAGAGCAAGTTCGTGCGACCCAGTCGTGCATTTTATTTTATTATTAAATACAAACATCGCCTACGCAAAAATAAAAAAGTTGAAGATTGAAGTACATTCAGGTAGTAGGTAGCTAAAAATTCGATCCCTATGTAAACAAAAAAATCTTTTTCACACAGCTTGTGTGAAGGAAGGCAATAATATTTTGCAATTATATTGCATCGTGTAAGGACAACGCATTTTGACGCAATATTTTTGGCCAATATCTTGAGTAATAATATTGCGTGGTGTAAGGCCCGCATAACGTTACGTTTTTGCTTAAAAAAGGAAGTACACAAACCTCGTAGCATGAAGCAAAAGTCGAAATATTTGAACATTTGCGCGCGTTTGACGTTTCAAATAATTATTATTACTTTTTCTGTGTTTCAATTTGAGTTTTCAGTTCAAAAATGGGTTGATATGCCTCCCTCACTATATTATTGCCTTGTTATATCAAAGTTTTATACCTTCCAACCGAGTATGAACGAGTTTGAACAAAACGAATAAAGTGCTCATGATCAAAATGTTCACGATCAATATGCTCATGACCAAAATGTTCACGATCAGTGCGATCGATCGCGATCGTTCGACTACTCGCTGTGTAAAATGTGTATTCGGGGTTGGTATTTTAAGGATTCTGTTTCTTGTGTTATTGGGGTTGGTTTTTGAATTTAAGCTACTTTTACCATTAGGGGCAGATCGGTGTTGGTTGAATTTGCTTCATGATTCAATATACTTAGTTTGCGTATGCAAATAAGGCATTATTATTAGGAAAAAGTGCAGTAAATAATGTTATTATACTCTATTCAAGTAATTTGTTCAGCACATGCCTTATGAGGGAGCTTTTTATCTACCAATGATGCCTGCAGGTAATCCTAATGGCAAACTAAAACAGAAACTGCCTCTGAAATTAAACCCAAACCACTGAACACACAAGAATTGTTGTTGTGATTTTCGATAAATTTGGCCGCACCCATAACCTTTCAGTTTGACTGCAAAAAGCAAACTGATCTCTACTGACTACTGCATTTCTATGTTGAGATTTGGATTTTGTAGCTTTTTCAGCTTTTGATTGATAGGGAGGTGTTGTCATTTGTTTTTGTTTTTGTATCCTTTCTGAATAACCGCTTGGTGGTGTGGAAGAAGATAAATAATTTTTGATTTTTTGTTTTAAATCATAAGATGGTAACCCTAATGTATAATTTACTCGATTTGCGGCAAATTTACTATGCAAAGTATGGAAACCCTGTGAGAGCTTTAACTTGAGACCGATGTATGCAAGCCAATATAGCCAGACTGAGAGGCAAACGTCCTATCTTCCTTGTACTGAACAAATTACTCGAATAGAGTATAGTCACAATGATTTTTATTTTTATTAACTTGAAAAAAAAGAGTAAATTAAATAAGTAATTAAAACCACTGACCTACTAAAATTACTAACAAAGAAAAGAGTACCTGTTTCGGGGAATTTTAACCTGCGCCTTCAATAAAAGAAAAAATTGACTTCACTTAAATACATACACCAACCGCGAATGTTGACCATCTTTTGTTTTATAATTACATCATTTGCCTACCTAGCCACCTACCTATTCATAAATCTTTCCAAAATAAGAAACCCTTTTTCTTCTGCTCTATTTTCTGCGAATACAAAACATTACCCTTAAAATACAACGGATATAGATAATAAATCAGGTAGCGCCAGCAGTTTCCTTTGTTCACGCATTGCTTGTGAGTACTCGCTTTGTTCACGATCAGAACGATCAAAACGATCAAAACGATCAGTAGGCCTTTTTTCGAGTACCCGAAACTGGTTACAACTGTTTGCGAATAATTTTGTTCTTGGGTATGAAAGTCAGAAGATACTCATGAGTTCGATCAGTTCGTTTGTTTTTATTCGTGATTCTTTTTATTCATGACCAAAATGACTTATGAGCATGGAAGCAAAACGATCGGGTATGAGCGATCAAATAGAAAAAATCGCAGTGTTCGAACTTATTCGAACATACTCATTTTAATCTCTGGTAGACACGACTAAGGTTTAGAACTATATTCGATCACAGAACTTAGCGTAGTTTTTCGCTCAGGAGTTAGGACGCTTCTTTGGTGTACATCTAGTGTGATTTGGAAGGCTTCGGTGACTCCAGCTGGAAATCTTACTGTTGTCACTGCTCCCTCGTACATGTCCATGAGCATCCGCACATATAAACCACCTGTATCCATTCTGAATTTCAAGACAAATAAAAATAAGATACTTCAAAAAAATATTTTTCTCAATAGAATTATTATTTTCGATTAGTTGATTTAATCAAATGTCACAAAATTAGAACTGTCGAAATTTCTCAAATTACTGACTTATAACTTCAAACACATAATGGCTTTCTAGCTTCTAATTTGCTATTTTTGCAATGTCCTCGAAGCTTTTTCAAAAACAATAGATTGAATTTTAAAATTTTCCACTGCAAAGTAACATTTTGTTTTTGGGTCAACAACGCGCTGCTATGCTACTGCCTACATCATCTGCAAAGGCAAACTGCAACTACAGCCCCATATCGATAACCAAAGCCACACTTTACTTCTGAGCACTCAAATCCTTGACTCATTTGGATTTCCCTCTCATATCCAATGTGTTCGCTCGCATAAATTAATGCATTGTGCTTGGAATAATAAAAAATAATTGCGGTGTGCTGCAAACTAACCCACACAATTGCAAGGCCTGAAGGAGCACCCAGCCCCATACATCTCTCCCTTTTAGCACACTTCCCAGAATAAAATTACAATCAGATTGAGAGGAAGCAAGTCGCAAGAGGTCCCTCCGTAATAGGCTGATTGGCGATCGTTGTACCCATAAGTGGGCCAGACGAAGCGTCGTCATAGCGGCGCGACGCGTCGGTGTCGGTGGTGGTGGTTGGGACTGTCTTTTGAGTTCATATATCTTTATTTTTTTTTCCTTTTTCGCATTAAGCCAATGCTGGTTTTGGATTTTGGTGAAGTGATGGAAACAAGGATCTATCACCAGCGCCATATTAAGGAGATGCATGCACGTACAAATGGGTAAATCAGGTTAAACACGATAAAACGTAGCGTCGTCGTTCGTTCCCTCGAGTGCCAAAGTCCACAAACAGAAAGGAAATTTTCTGCTTAAGCACGAAGAGCGTTGCAAGTCGCAACAGGATTTTATTGGGAAAGGAGTCAGCTTTAATGTGTGGTAATGTATTTCTTCGATCGAACGGTTTTTGGGTCAAGTTATAAGGAAAATATATAGGAACGCATAAGATAAAGGTATTTTAATCGCATTGCCAGTATAGAAAGCAAATCCGGGAGTGATTACATATTGCGAGAGTGCAAATAAAGTTGTATTGTCTCCTATGTGGTCACTGTGGTGTTGTTGATGGCCCTGGTGTCTGGAGAATATGATGTCAGCAGACATTTTACCTTGAATAACTTTAATTATCATAATACTCATCGTCATCACACTCCTTCAGGAATAGAAGTCATGCTTATTTGTAACTAGCCTTACCCGGCGGCGGCGTACGTTGTTACGCCCAAGAAAGAATGAATAAAGTATTTTATTTCTGATTTTTGTATTAGGTTGTTAGGCTCTGAATCCATTGTCGATAATGGCTGGGGGTTAACTATACCCTCTTAAGTGTTTGAACACTTAGCCAAGGCTACAAATATAGATCGCGATACTCCTTCTGTTCGGCAGATCCTTGGAGCGTAGAGGCCGCGGCACCTCTTCGTGTTTAGGGTCCCTGCCGGGCTTAGCATCGACGGTGTTTTGTAAGCTGGCTTCAATCCAATCATGAATGTGGTTGAGATTGGAGTTTGGATTTTAAGAGGGATAGACGTGCCTATCCTCCGCCTCCACGCGGCAACCCGGGAACAATATGAATGGCAGGGAAATTGTTGTAACTGAAATAGGAGTGAGTATCTACAGCTATATTTCTTTTCCTTGAAGTATTGATTCCTTACTGGAAACGTATGCAAGGTAAAACTTGTATGCGGCTAAGAGAGGAAGGCTTGGTATGCGTATTTGGCTGTTTGCTTCTGCCTTGGCAGATGGTTGAGTGCGCTTATCTAAGGCTGCCAGGCCTTGGGTATTGAAGGTGCTCATCTGGAAGTGACCTCACGGTTGCGAAGCTCCACCGGAAGCTTTATTCTGGTACAACGGGAGATAGTGCCCACCCAGGTGGCCGAGTCACCTGGGAGACTATCTATGAGGTAGGCCCCCTTGTGGGAGTATCGTGGTGGTTGTGGTTTATTCCATAGCGGAAACATATGGCATTGGGTAATATTGTCTACGGATGATATTATCGGATGCAAGAGGTGTTAGATAGACCTCGCCCCTCACCAAGGAGTGTGGACATGCCTCAACATGTTCCATAAAATTGGTACTATGAGTCTACCTTGGGGTAGAACTTGATTTTACCATGGGGTGGAACTTGATTCTGCCTTGGGGTAGATCTTAGGGCTCTGGTCTAAGCCTAATTGGACTCTGCATGCGAGTAAGCTCGCCGTGAAATTAAGACTTAATTGTCAGGTGTTCACGTAAAGCTTATTTTCATCTTGTCGATAATGGCTTGAATATTGAGCTACATTTGCCAGAAGTTCGGCTGAGATAAAATCTCATTATTGTTGATCACGCCAACTCGAATTTTGCCATTCCCGAATCCCGATATCCAAAAGTGGTTTTGAGAATGTTTGTGTTGACTTGTCTTACAGCGAATGAACACGCATGTTCGTCGATACCGTTATTTTATCGACTGAAGTCCAATGGCTGACAACTTCTTAGATTTGTTAGTAATTTGCAAAGTAAACAAAAAATTATTTTCTTGCAAACTGCTTCGCAGAATTTTGAGCACATTCAATTACATTTATTATGGGTTAAGACTTTACAGTCCAATGGCTGACAATTTTTGAAATTTATTATAGTAAATTTGACAAAGTGCACTAAAAATGCATTTGTTGCAAACCATTTCAAACCTTCGTAGGCGTACTCAGAAGATCCTTAAAGTTTCATCACAATCTGATCAATCGTTTAAATCGGAGAAAATATAAGATTTTTATTTTTGTGGACTTAAACTTTGCAGTCCAATTTTTTGCAACCCTGTTAGCCGATTTTTTACCAAGTGTCCTCAGAAAACTTTACCAAAGAAGATATTAAAACCAAACTCACCGAATTTTGACCAAATTTCATACGAATTTTATTTTGTCGGATGGTGTCGCATAGGTATAGATGAAACCTTTCTATTTGAGATACGTTCACAGTGAATTTTTGTCTGCTTTATCCGTTTAGCGTTATTTTTAGTCTATATAAAAAGAGAGTTTTCCAAGTCGGCAATGTAGATGACACTACTCTATCGATCTTTTCTGTCAAAAGCATCCAATTTCCCATCGCCACATATTTGTGGCCCACTGGCATTAAAATAAAGTCCAGTGAATCGAGTACGGTTTTGTTGTCAGGAGAAAAGATTTTCGCAAAAAGTTCGGTAGGTATACTCAGTCAAAAAATGTTCTATTGATTCAGTATATTTGTTTAACAATCTGGCAACCCAGCCTATTCAAACTGTTTGATTTTGTTGAAAAACCAAGTTGATTCTTTACAAATTTACCTAGACTTTCAATAATTGTTCTTCTTTGCCAATATGTTAAAACAGCTTAACAGCTCATTTTTCACTATGATGAAATGAAGTTTTGCGAACTGGTTTTTGAAAACTTTTTTGGTGATTCTGATTACTAAGTAAGTTTTGGTGTTAGACTAGTGCCAAGAAATAAACGCAAATTTAATAAAAAGTTTTTTTTTTTGTGAACAGAAAGTTTTTTTTAAAAAAGGGGTTTTTCTTCAGAATCAATTTTTTTTACAACGTCTTATGTCGATATAACCATAGTCAAATGATTCGATATTGCGTAGGTTTAAATTAACTAAAGTTTACGTTAGCGATCATTTAATTTGGTTTCCACAAATAATATGAGCTGATCTCACGACTTATGAAATTAAAAAATATATTTTTGTTTTCATTGCTTTGGGCTCAGACATAAGCCGTTTAGCAAATGCATTTTTTTGTGCATATAACATTAATCAATTTACTTTCAAAATAAAGGATGCCTCAAAAAGAGCACCGGATTCTATTCTAAACAAAAACGCATTTATTTTTTGAACTAAGCAAATATTTTTTTCATAAAGAAAACTGGTATGGATTAAACTTGAAATACAACATCAGACAAATGTCCACCATGGAACCTTTGGCACAGTGTTATTCTTTTGTTAACATTTCTTTTTTGCGCATAAATGTGACTGTATTTAACCAATAACGCGCCGTAGTTTTTCTTCAATAATATGCCCAACTGTTTCCAGCTTAATCGCATTGGTTGTCTGAGTAATGCAAGAGGATTTTCAGCACCCCGAATGCGACAGTTTTGCTTATTTATCTATCCGTCAAGTTGAAAATGTGCCTCATCTGAAAAAATGATTTTCTTCGAAAAATTTGCATCAATTTGATGATATTCCAACACCCAATCAGAAAATCCAATGCATTGCGCGTGGTCCCTATCCCTACCCCTAGGCTTGATTTCTTGCACCAATTGAACCTTGTAGTTGGTGGTCGAATGGCGGTCACTTAAGGGAAAAGTATGAAAACTCACTTAAATTGTTTTTAAATATTTTTTATTTAAAACGCAAAACATAAACTAATTAATTCTTTAAGTTTCTTAGAAGCAACGAATCTTCTATCACATATACTTAAAAAAAAAAAAGTTTTAAGAAAAGTCTAACTTGAGCGCCATTACCCATCATATTGGGTAATGACGTTCATGAACACGGGCAATCACGTTGAAATAATTGTCTTCAAATATCAGAAACAAATTAAAATAGGTATACCTACTTCAATTTTCAACTAAATAATGAATAAAAACACTTGGAAAAATACTAGAAGGTACGAGAGTACATATACATATAAGTATCGCATTTTATACCCTTCGGAGACTCCCATTCTGAGTACTCTGCATGTGCCAACCTACCACACAATGTGGCAGCGAAACCATAACTCATTGTTTTCTCCAATATCATCACAGACCGAACACTCATTTTGGCCTGTCTCACTTTTGACATCATCATTGTTATTTTGAGCCATACTATATATTTGTCAGAAATTTTTGTACCTAAATATTTGAAGTTTATAATTTTCGACTTTTATCTCTTTTTTAGGTTTAACTAGCATTATGGTTTTTGAAATTAGTATCTCTTTTCTCTTTTCTTTTTCAATTAAAATGTCTCCTGTATCCGACCAGAGGGCCTTTTTTGAAGTTCTTTTGCTGCCTAGCCATCCTAGAATCGAAAAAGTAAAAATAAAACAAAAAATTTAATGACGGTCATCTGACCGTGATTACCCAATTTGAGCACCCATTAAAATAATTTTTTATAAAAAAATACAAGATTTTTCTTTTTTGAAAAAAATTAGTGAACTATAAACGGAAGTGTATATAGGTAGACCACATAATTTAACAAACAAAAAATCAAACAAATAAAAACATAATACTTACACTGATTTTTGCTCGGCGGAAAATAAGAATAGAAGCACTAAATTTCGTTTTGATGGCTTAACTTCAAAATTAGGCATATCTTTGAACTTGACAAACGTTAAAATGTTGTTTTTAGTTCTTCTCTCTCATAATATGTAATAAAAACCGAAACTAACTTCACATTGGTTAGTCTGAAACTACACTGACCGTCATTTCCTACTGACCGTGAATTGACCACCTTCCCTCTACGCCTGCAAATGCATTCTACTGCAATTCGTGCTGAGTGCTGCTGGAAATGCTTAATTCTTGACCAGGATGCCGGATGGAAGTTTCTGGATTCCTGGTCACAGGTTCCCTTAGTTACCGACAAGGACGACGACGGACTGTCGGTCGATGTATTTGTTTTTAAATCGCACGGTCTGTATCTGTACGTAACAACTGTAAAAAAAAAATGCCGTAGGTACAACGCGTACTAACAAAATGATTCAAATCCAGCGCTTTACAAATTTTTTTCACTAAATTTTAAATATGTTATTGTTTGCTGAAAATTCATTTCCTCCTGAAAACCTAAATATATGAAGCTATTGTTCCATTGAGCATTCCACCAAAACTAGGTTTCGTTAACTTTTTACCTTTAAAAGTTTGAAACAAGCAAAGCATTTAATAGCAAGAGAAGTGCTTTTTAGCTTTTTTAAAGCTGTTTTTTTTTCTCTGGTTTTAAGCGCCTTAAAGGAGCTTTATCTGACCTACTTTTGACAGGAAAGAGTGCAACTCTAATGCATTCACTTTCCTAATTTTGTTTTCGACGATCGAATGTTGTTTCCTCCTCAGCCACTTTCGCCCTTGGGCCACTATGTTGGATATTATTTTCAATTTATACCAACTGGGCAAGCTCCAGCGATTCGCTTAAGATACCTCATATACCCACCTATTCTCTTATCGTTGGCAATAAATTGGCGGGAACAAGGGTTTTTTCTCTGAATAATTTTATCCTCATACACAAAGAAACAAAAAAAATAAAGAAAACAACAATTCCCTATCATGACGCCCACCAGATACCAACCATAGTATCTAGATACGAGTCAAAGCCAAAGCTCCAAACGCATTTCAAATTATCATTTGAATGACGGAATAAGAAACTCACTTCGCAATCCAAACAGATCATCATCACTCTCGACTCGACTCGAACCCTGAAAAGAAGAATAATAATGTGGACACAAATTTATTTAGTTTTTGTAGATATCTCCGGTAATTTTGTCATCGGTTTTTTGGGAAATCACCAAAAGAAGAGGATGAGGAGAAGCCACAGAAGACAGGTAACAGGTTAACCCCACACATTGGCCAAACAAGTAAAAATCAAGGTGATTTCCGCCCGCAGCCGCCACTGCCCGCACTCAATCATTCGGATTGATTCTGTATCTGTAGCAATAGCTACATAAACCGTTATTTTTGTTAATATGCCATAGAAGGTATTTTTGTTTACTTCGTTTCTTGGGGAAATGAAAGGACTGCGATCTGCGAGCTGCGACTGTCGGCCTGAGAGTTCAGAGATTTAGAGGCTGAGATTGAGTTGAGTTTTGAGTATTATTACATATATATTTCAAGCCCTCTTTCTCTTTTAATTATCACACTTTTCAGTTAAAAAATTGACCTCTCTTTTACTTGTGATTTTTCGTGAATACCTTTCGATTTTTACTGTTCTGTTGTAACGGTTTTTTTATTCTTTTTTTCAAATTTGTATTTCTAAGATAATAAAAACAATAAACCAGTTCAATTCAAATCGATGACGGCAGTGATACAGCTTTTCTTAATGGCTATTCCAAGAGCGAAAAGCCCTCCAAATAAAATTATTTTAAGAAAACAGGTTGCAATTTATATCGGCCGATGCCTGCCTCTGGAATCTGGAGGAACGTACATAAGTGAGCTTCAAGCTTATAAGAGATTCGTAAAATATACTAATCTATAGCTAACCTAGTACATACCTACAGTAAATAGGCAGGGTGTTTTAATGATATTAAAGATAGAAAGTTTTGTCAAAGCTATAGAACTTATAGTTGGCAGCACTGTTTTCATTGACATCCACTTTTTTATCTGTCATATGATTTATCTCTTCTTTGGCTTGCCATTTCATGATAAAACCACTGACGCCTGAGCAAAAAATGCAAATTGAATTTGGTGATGTGAGCACCTATACAGCGTCGTAGCCTCACTTATTCCACAAAATGTGAAAAAACCGAGATCATGATGTTTTATATATGTCTTTTAGTCCAAAGTTTGTGTGCGTAAGCAATGTTTGAATTTCGGGCGTGGCTCACGCCCACTTTTCATAAAAGAACAAAAAACAAAGTTTTTAAAATGTCAGACATTTTGAATTGGTTTGATTAGTTCAAATCCAAGGCTTCAAACTGTGCATCTATAATGTTTGGAATATAAAAGAAATAAAAATCGTTCAAGGCAACATATTTGTTCAAATAACATTTTCCTTCGTGTTGACTCAAATTTATTGTCCAACAGATCATCAAGTATTCCAACCAAGAACTAACTACCCTTTTTTGCTTCAGTACACGCAAAATGAAACAGAAGACCATCAAGGTAATCGCTCTGAGCAATTGCACGATTGGCTTCAACGTTGATCCACTTCGATTCCACATAGCATCGCACCGTCAACATCGTTGTCGCATAGAAAAGAAAATATAGAAAAATATGAAACCTCCTATTCACAAGAGCGATAACGAATCGACAGCAAAAAGATCGTTTGTATGGCTTGGCTTTGTGTGTGACGCGACTGTTACTATCACTATGATGACAGCGTCAACATTGGAGTTAGAGACCACGACAGAGAGGAGGAACAAAAATATATGATGACGGAGTTGAACAACCCCAAATGGGAGCACGGACTATTAGACACACCAAAACGTGCCAAAGAAAACACAGCAGCTTCACGCAGTGTAGAATATCAGTTTGCTAGAAGAATAAGAAAAAAAAACTAAAAAGAAGGGAGAAGGAATAAACTAGCGCAACACGAAGGTATGCCAGGAAAGCTTCATTCAGATAATTAGAAGTTCGGAACACAGAGTAAAACACTGCCTAAGTTAAATGATAGGAAAATAATTTGTGGTGTTGGCCCAATTTTTTGACAGAGGGCTACACGATGTTGTTTGGTTTAAAGAAAGTGAAGAAATGGAATAGAAGTCAACAGAGCCTTCTTTGCCTTTTAGATCCTATCGAACGGAATGAAAAAGATTCAGTTCCTTGAAATAGTTGCAGGAAAGTTTCTCATTCACCGTTTGCCAAACCTTACCAAACGAAACCGTCATTACACTCCATATACACAATAAAGCCCGAAACACACTTTCAACTTCTTGTTTATGAACCGGAAATGTACTTATAATTTTTACGTATACAGGGTGATTCACGAGCGTTGTGCCAAAAAGCTAGAGCGTGTAGGTTGAGTTGAGACAAGAAAAAAATCGTAAGGGAGGGGGGGTCTTTTCCCCCCCGTTTAGCCGGGAGGGGCAATTTTCTGAAAAATTGACTTATTTTGTAAAAAAAATTATTAAAAATCAACGGCTTCGTTTACAACACCGTGTTATACCTTTTTAGAAAGCCAAAAACTTCTTCTTTCATTTTGTTTTTAAATTAAATTGTATAATACCTGTGAACTGGAGTTATGTAACTGATCTAACCAAATTCCAAAGTACTTTACTACACTTGTACTCAACAGCGGATGTATAATATGACCCCGCAATAGATTTCTCCAGTTCTTTCTCGTATCCCTAAGAGCCCAGGAAAAATAGGGTTCCAGTCAAGTTCCAGTTATGGCAATATTGTTGAAAATTGTTGTAAGAAGATTTCTGATAACCCCGTCCTCTACGCTAGTAGGTCGTTGATAATCGCAATGAGTTAGACTAAAGGGCTAACCATAATTGAAGAATGGCACGTACGAAACAGTAGAAATACATGTGATTTGTATACCCAACCCGAAATGACTTTTTGTTCAGTTTCGGCAAGTTTCGTTCACTTGCGTTTTCGTACGTAATGTACGCTCTCAGTCGTACATTTCGCACGAAAATCTGACATTTCTTTTTTTTTTTTTCTTTTTTTCGATGTTCGTAACAAAATTAAAGTGCAGAAATTTAAAAAAATGTCGAGCTGGGACGAAAATTCAATTTCTGATTTAGTTACTTTAGCCCAACAAAAGAAATTACTGTACGATAAGCGAGATGCGAACTATTTCAACCGATTAATAAAAGAAAGAGCATGGGAAGAAATAGAGCAGCAAATGCATAAACAGGTAAATTCACTAAATTTTTTTTACATAATATAATAATATTTTTTTCATATAATTTTAAAAAAGCATCCGAGTGCAAGTCAAAATGGACTCATTTACAGGAGCGATATGGGCGGGAACTTAAAAAGGAGCAAAAGCCTTCTGGGAGCGGAGGTGCAGAGGAATTGGAGTGGACGTACTTCAGCGAAATGAATTTCTTAAGGGATTCCATGCAGCCACGCAAGTAATGAAGCATTCATAGAAAAGCTTTGAAAGCAAAATATATATTATAATTAATTGTTTTTGTTCTTGATTTCAGAACCAGGTGCAATGAGTTAGACGAAACCATCACACCTTTCTCTTCGTCGTCAGATTTGGATATAAGTCCAGTATTCGAAGTGGAAGGTATGATTCTGATGCATCATATTCCAGCACTTCGTCTGCGTCGTCTTCAACTCCTGGTCTCTGCGACCGGTTTGGAAACGCCATTGGAGCTTTGGAGGACCGATTCCGATCCACAAATGCGAACCAAACCGACGAAAATGACGAGCTTTTTCTGCGTAGCGCACTTTCAATGATAAAAGCCTTTTTACGAAAAGGATCAACTAAAGATCCAATTTCTTTCACAAATTTCTGAAGCAAAGCTTCAACATCTAAATCAGTTAATGTATTCATTGTTTTTTTTTTCATAAATAAAAGTTATAATGTTTTTGAAGTTCAACTTTAGTTTTTTAATTGCGATTATAAAGTGATATTGCCAATAAGGCTATGAAGGTTTTCAAAACAATTCAGTTTTCTTAGATTTCAATTTGTATTCTTCCATCCAGCTATGGTATATTGTCTATGGTCAAGGTACTTATTTGCGTGAAGAACATCATTGTATATTATAAGAATAAAGTAAGGAGACATAAAATGAGTGAAAAACTTCATACTTTATTGAAGAAGTAAGTATACATGCACAAATTCGATTATTTTTAATTGTGTTCTAAAAATTCACAAATTTTATTTCTCATGGAGAGTGCGAATTTGATTGAAGGAATATTGTTTCCAACTTCACTTCGCCATAATCCATCGTGATGTTGTCCATCAGAATCTTCCCAATCCACATAATTACGAGGACAATATGGAACACCATTGCTTTTATTTAACATTATAAAGTTGTGTAGAGCCACGCATGCCAGACAATTTTTTCTACGTTTTCTGGCAACATATGTAAAGTAGTTAGAAGTATGCGCCATCGAGCTACTAAGATTCCAAAAATGTTTTCGATTGTGCGTCGGGCTCTAGACAATCTCTTATTAAAATTTTCTTTTTCCAATGGCAATAGAACACCTGAATACGGTCTCATCAGATTTTTTCCCAAAGGAAAGGCTGCATCACCAACGAAAAAATGAGGCAGTATCGTGTCCGTGTTTGGTAACCTTCTTGGTGAAGGAATTGCCAGCTCATTGCCCAAAAGTCGTATTCCGAACCGACTTGGAGAATCCCTGTATTTATGCAAAAATTAAGAACAATTACAAAATAGCCTTTGGAATTTATTACACATTTTACCTCCATCGCTTTGGCTCCCATAAGCACCGACATCAACATAAGTAAACCGATACCTTGCGTCACAAACAGCCAGCATTACAATGCTGAATTCCTTCTTGTAGCTATAATACTGGCTACCACTATTGGGTGGACATCTAATTGGTATGTGTTTGCCATCAATGGCTCCTACACAATTTGGCATGTTCCATAAGTTCCAAAAATCCAAACATATTTCATTATAATCGGTGGTGTTTGGTTCGCTCGCGTACACAGGAAAAAGGGCTTTCCAAAGCATTTCTGCTGTCTCCAACACGATTGGCCTGACCGTCTGGCTCGGAAGGATGGATGGACTCATCCGGGACTTCTTCGATACTTTGCTCTACAGCAGCAATAGCGTCTTCGTACACTAGAGTAAACGTGGTTCGAAACCGATAAATGGTTGCTCGAATTATCGACTCTGCTTGACCAAATATTGGACGCAGCGCGCGATACGCGAACGGAACCATTATTTTGGTAATAAATTTGCACGATTTGCAACGTTGTTCATTATGAAATAGCAAACCAAACTGAGCATAAATCAAGTGACAGCTGTCAAAAAGACCAACTCCGAAAAAAGTACTGCCAGATTGAAAACCACACATCTAAAAAAACACCCTTTAAAATGACAAAAAAGAAAGCGGGTAAAATCTGCTTCTTCGAATATACTCAATTTTGCCCGCTTATCGCTAAAAGACAACTTAACACCTTGTTATTTATTATGAATGACACTTGCATCAAAGAAACTGAGCAGTTTGCGCGATCCTCAGATAGTTCTTTTCTAGAGATCTTTAATGGAACGCTCACATATTTGATGTGGCGAAAAATACGGCAAAGCGTTTGGGTTTCTCCAGTGGAAGGCGTTTATTTTAAAAAGTTATATCAGTTCAAAGCTTTGAATATAACTTCCATATCTGGGTTGAAGCTTTTGCAACTCATTCACTGGAACGTTTGGAAGTAGTATACAGTATTTTGTGTTTTTTGAATAAGCAGATTCCTGTTTTAAAAATAGCCAGTTGCATTCTTCATAAGTTTTCCCTTGAGCCAAACCTAGATGAACTGCTAAATGTTTTTTAGCCGTACAACACGAATGTGAAATGCTTTATACATACATACATGTATATATACATACATATATATATTTAATTTTAATATTCAAAGTTCGAAACTATTGTGCATTAGTATCTTCCCCTAAATGGCCATACCAACATTTTCACTAGAGTACCTACTATATGGACTAGAGTAGGTACGAACGACTTTGGGCTTAAAAAAGCCAAAAACATTTATTTTTGTGGCTAAAGTCTCATCTATGATTCTATTTAAAAAGACAAGTAACCATCCTTTTTCAAAATAAAGGTTCCAATTGTCTCAGAGCTTATGATACAAAGGATGGAATCATTCAAAATACCTTTCTCTTCAAAACATAACTTGCTGAATTTTTTGAACCCAGAATCTTTCCTTGAGCTACTAATATTCTTAAAATAAAACAAAAGTAGGTACAAGAAAACCCAAACTAAATACATTTTTTTTAGAAGTCTGAAGTTTTTTTTTTTTACTATTCAAAAAGATCTTCCCACACTGTCACGCTAGATCTACCAACAAAACAACTGCACACGGTCATTAAGGAATCAATGTACACCAAATGACCGCGTGGTTGTGCCAGTTCGATTTATTCACAACTCAAAGCCTAAGTCCATTTGATATAACATTTGGCCTAACTTCAAGGCAGCAGGCCAAGCTCTACATGAGTATATTTTGCAATAGCTAACCCCACACCAAACCAAAACTCCTTGCTCCCAATAAATGCTAAAGTATCTCAACTAAAACAGAAGTTGAAATCTAATAAAAAAAAAATAATTATAAATAAAAAAAGAGAAAAACAAAACTAGTTGCGCACAAGCATGGTTTATTTAAAAAAAATTGTTTTTCTTTTTACCTGCTGCTTGATCCAAGATCTTGATGTGGAACATTAGTTTCAGTTCAAGGTCAAAAGCTCTCTTAGAGCTCACTTACCAGCTCCAATCAAACCAGCATGCGGTGGCCGCAGCTGAGCGGCAGCGAGGACAACATTAGCATCCAACCATCAACAAAAATAAAAAACAGCCAGAAAAATATGTCTTAAAGTGGCCAAAACGAACTAACCTACCGAGTACCGAGAAATTCCGACAGAAGAAGTGAGCGTAGTTATCTCGCGAAGTTGCGCAAATCGTCATAAGACGCAGAAAAGCGATATACATAGAAAGAGATGTGAAGTGGGTTTCAAAGAACCGATCCCCACGACTTGTCTATACAGTCTACAGCTTAACAGTCTACACCACATCTATGTACCTACATCAGCTCCAACATCATGGTGTGATTCAATGACCATCGATCATGCTCCTGAGTGCGACTTTTATTTTGAATTGAAAGCTTTTTTCGCCTTCGTGGTATTGCGTCGATGACGACCAAAAACCGACGATGCTGAGCGTCCGCTCCTCACAGATACAAAAGTATCTACCTATGTACTTAAAGTACAGGTTAATGTGCGCCTGCGCGTTCATTTCGCAGTTAACTCACAGATTGCATAACTTGGAATGTTTTTTTTTTTTAGTTTTTATTATTTGTGCTGGCTGGGAATGAGGCACCTCGCCATCACCATCAACCGCCATGATGCAGTCGCTGCAGCAGGTTTGGCGTTTGGCTTACCCTCTGTAAGTTCATTATACACTCTGTCATGAGGTTTGGAAACAGAAAAAAAAAATAGAAGAGGTGTGCTGTTTGAACTAGCTAGAGCTGCTGCTGGTGGAACTACAACTTTGTTGTTGTTTGTCAATGCAAATGGCAAGTGGATGGCAAAAATGAAAACAAAATGAAAATGTCGATGTATTGACCTAGAAAGCGAGTGGAGCAGCGGGACGTTACAAACAAGATCCCAAGACTGCCTACAGTTTTGTTTCTTATTTTTAGTGGCTTAGAAGGTGTCATAGACTTGCGGGTTTGTTTCAGTCACTATTAAGTTTAGTTGGTATGTATTTAGGCTTTGTTTTCAATGGGCGCCATTCGGAATGTATATACCTATAATGACAATTCTGAAGATTGTGTGGAAAGTCAGGGAAAATATCGTTGTAAGTCGTTATACCAACGCCCGGCCCTAAAGCTGGTCAAACGATATTTAAATGCTCATATTGGTATCCAATATCTTTGTAGATTTATGTTTATTATTGAAATCCACCAGTAAGTGCACCCAAAAAAGGACCTGCGCCCATTGTTTATAAAATCTATAGTAGTCTGGAAATGGTGTTTGACTGTGCCGCCATCTTGTGCCTCAATACTTCGTTTCTAAAATCTTTATACAATACAATCTGAAGAAAGCAGTGCCAGCGTCGCCTAGCACCCACTGATTGCAATAGTAATTACTTCATATTCGTATAACTATAGTTTGTATAGCAAAGTTGCGGCTCGAAGATGAATGAAACAAACACATCTCGCGGAACTGTCATTATTGGTATGTGTGCAATTTGACACTGCGAAACATAACAGGCTGACGTTTTGCTGTCTTGATATTTTAAAAACCTTTGTTTCAAATTTTTTTCAACAGGCAAGCAGTAATTTCTTGAGTATCTTTTCAAATAAAACAATTTCGAACGCCCTTATCTTACACAGTCTTCATTTAATTTCAAGATTTAATCTTGAGATAGCGCATCCGGGGGAAAAATATGGAATCTGGGATTAAGGTGCTCCGTTGCGCTATCAAAGTGAAAAGTACGTAATTCCTAGCACGGCGTATGTAGAGGTTTTCCTTGTACTACAAAAAGATTTTGAAGTTCAAGTAAACTCAACTTCAGCTACAGCTTCAGCTACACTATCGTGCCAAGGAAGTTAGTGAGTTTTCAAAAAATATCAAGTAGTTCAGTGCGGTTCCGCCTAGACCCTAAAACGGCCTTACTTTTATTTTAAAATATAATTAAATGCATAGGTGTACAACAGTACAACAGTAGTTTAGCATCAGCACAGAATCACAGTTTTGAATTCTTGATCCGCAGATAAACTTTATTTAATCCTAAGAAATCAATGATCTAAAAAAAATCTTAAAACCTCCTTGAACCACACTCTCGCGAACCGAGGTCAACCGTTTTCAAATTTTGATTCGAGGCTGAACCGTTATTATACAACTGGCGCTTAATATGAAATATATTATATAAAATATGAGGTAAAGTGACAGACCCCAAAGTGCATCAATTAATCTTTGCTGAAAATGACGCCATGATAAGCGATGATCCTTTTCATCCCTTCAACGAGCACATGAGCTATGGTCGGACGTTTTGGAGGAAAATAGGTGTCGTACAGGTCCAAATACTGAATACTTATGAAGCACGTTTTCTGATCCACTCCACACATTCCTATTGTACTCACAAACGGGTCACAGTCACAATGATTAGCCCAGTCGCGAATTGTACATTTAAATGTAAAAAATTAGATAGGGGTTTTTTTTTCTTTTGATCGTTAGATGGGTTCATTAGGAGCATATGTATCGGTTTTCGACCTCGTAACTCTATTGCGTTGGCCGCCATCTTGAATTTAAGGATAACTTGTTTTTCTTAAATAACTCGCTTATTTTCAATTTTTCACTAAAAATGCTTATAACAAAAGTTGTTTAGAATTGTATTTCCTACAACTTTGTTCATGACAATTGTTTGCCTACGACTGATATTTTTCGATTTAATTGGAAAAAACAAAAAATTAAAAATACATTTAATTTTTTTTTTTAAACTCAAAAAAACTTTTTTTGAAAAATTTAAGAATTAATATTATTTCTTCTATAAAAAGGCTTCTATATTAAAAATTTCACCGAAATCCGTCAAGTGGTTTACGAGAAAATCTGATTTCAAAAAACCGATCCTATGGAAGGTACCGTTATGACTTTCTGAAAAATCTATTCCAACCAAAACATAAAGTTTGCACAGAAAACACAATTCAGAAAGTTTTATCAAAATCGTGGGAGCCGTTTTTGAAGAAAATTAATTTTTCACAAAATATCGTATGGCAGGTAACGTTAGTTTTAAAGCTCCAAAACCCCTCTGTAGGACGTCATAATAATATTACCTACCAAGTTTGATGCAAATCGGTCCAGCCGTTTGGGCTGTAGGTGCCGATACAGACAGACAGAATTGTCGGACCCACTTTTTTAGGCTGCTCTTTCATCGTAATTTTATGTTTTATTGTGAAAAAAAATTTTTTTTTTACAAATGCATAACTTGCCTTATACTTAGTACCTGTAAACGCAAGTAAAAACGCGCCTCTACCCCCAATATTTTGAACCTTAATAATTAGTTTTAACCCCTTTTAACGGAGGCTTTACCGTAATGTACCCCTGCGGTAGTGAGGAAGAATTTTATCTGTAGTAAAAACATTTATATATTTTATATACATGCTTAATGTGGTGTTAGCTACCCTTAAGGTTATTCGTAAATATTGGTACGCCTGCATACCCTCTTCCTTTTTTATGTTTTTGCCAGGTTGGCTTTACGCTTTTTTAACTTACACTCAGAATGCTTTGTTTTGCGCTTGGTGTAAGAAGTAAAGAAAATTTATATTAAGGAAATAAAAAGAATTTGAATTATATTAAAAGGAAACAAACAAACGCGTGCTTTTTATTTAAAACTAGAAGTCTAGCGAAGACATAACACTTAACTTGCGTTTAATGCATTTTTTGTCAAAAGTTGGAAATTACAGTTATTAAAAAAAAACAGTGTTATGCGCTAGTAACTTTTTTTGCATCTTTCACGATTGAATTGAAAAATATCAGTCGTAGACAAAAAATTGTCATACCTGCCAACGATTTTTAGTGAAAATATAATTTTTCTCAAAAGCGGCTTCTACGATTTTGATAAAACTTTCTGAATAGTGTTTTCTGTGCAAACCTTTTGTTTTGGTTGGAATAGATTGATCAGGTAACGGTACCTTCCATAGGATCGGTTTTTTGAAATCAGATTTTCTCGTAAACCACTTGACGGATTTCGATGAAATTTTTAATATAGGAGCCTTTTTATAGAAGAAATAATATTAATTCTTAAATTTTTCAAAAAAAGTTTTTTTTGAGTTTAAAAAAAAAATTAAATGTATTTTTAATTTTTGTTTTTTCCAATTAAATCGAAAAATATCAGTCGTAGGCAAAAAATTGTCATGAACAAAGTTGTAGGAAATACAATTCTAAACAACTTTTGTCATAAGCATTTTTAGTGAAAAATTGAAAATAAGCGAGTTATTTAAGAAAAACAAGTTATCCTTAAATTCAAGATGGCGGCCAACGCAATAGAGTTACGAGGTCGAAAACCGATACATATGCTCCTAATGAACCCCTCTAACGATCAAAAGAAAAAAACCCCTATCTAATTTTTTCCATTTCAGCCCTTTTTTTTGTATAATTCGACTGGGCTAGATGTAAAATGTACAAAACGTATGGGAGTTATAGGGTTTTCATAACGAGCTAAAACGCGGTTTTCGCGAAAAATCCCCAAAACCTAAGCGAAAACACAAGTTTTACCATACGTTTTTCCTCGTCACAAGTTTTATAAAACGACTGGTTTTATATAAAACCTGTCGAAAACTTGTTGGAATACAAAGCAAACACACCTGAGTTTGTTGTGATTCTTTCAGAACACACCTAAGTTTGTTGCGATTCTTTCAGAACACACCTAAGTTTCTTGTGAATCTTTCCAAACACACCTAAAAAGCGCATAAACGTCAAACAAAAAAAATCAATCATAGCAGGCGAAAAAAATTTCATTTCAAAATTTGATAGTCAGTTGTTGTAAAAATGAAGTGAAATGTCAAACGAAAACTTGAAAAGTCCGGTGCGAATGATTTTCAGGTTTTCGTAAACTTTTAGCCGAAAACCGGGTTTTCGGCTCGGTGTGAAAACCCTATAAGTTAAAAGCAGCTGAGATGAATATGCTGATAATACCATGAAAAAAGCAATATCATACAACATTTCAATTATAAATAGTTTGAAGCAGACAATTAGGAGAGTTAAGATTAATATAGAAACAATAATTGTTATGGTTATAGTACCGAAATCATTTGAGAATTTACCAAGCTCCGAGCTTATCATGAAAAAGAAAATAACAAGCTTTTAGTTCCTATACCCTGTCCAATATACATTGGCAGTACACGTCTTATGGGGAAGCTTTTTCAAATTCGTTACAAAAAGTTTGCGTAGCGATAAAAACATTCTTTTGTTATACACTGCAAATTAGGGTATGTTTTGGTCGCAGTACTTTGTTGTTTGTTCGCGTGTGACAACAAATGAATTAATTGATTGTTTTTTGAATTTCGCAAAATTAAAACAAGACAAGTTTCGAAAAAAAGAGTAAGTGAAAGGGAGTTAATAATTAATCTTTCAAAGAACGTCTACGGCGAAATTTCAAAACAAACTTCCAGAAGTCGATCGACGATTCAGAGAGCCATAGATCGTTTTAGGAACCCAGGGCAGGTTGAAGCTCTCAGTTAGAGATAAGCGAATGATTAAGCGTATGGAGGATCAAAATCACTTTACTACAGCTAGGATGATCAGATCTGAACTCGTAACCAATCATAACACTAAAGTGCACCCAGAAACAGTTCGAAGAACCATAGTTCGAAATGGGTTTAAGTCGTGCACATCCAGAAAAAAGCAACTAGTGAACAAAATCAACAGACAAAAGCGGCTTGCGTTCGCCAAGTTCGCCACGTTAACAAGCCTCCCGAATTTGGACGCAAGGTTATTTTCTCGGTCTGACGGCCCGGTCGCCTTGGGGCTTGGGGTGTGGAGAAGACCGAATAATGCCCTTAATCCGAAATGTACAGTGAAGATTGTGAAGCATTGTGGTGAAGGTCTTATTATTTGTTGGGTTGAATAGTCTTTAAGAGTAGGTGAGCTTGAAATTGTCTAAGGAATTATGAATCAATTTGTGTACATTGATGTCCTCAAAAGAAATTTAAAGGTAAGTGCCGAAATGCTGGGTATTTCAAACGACTGCTACTTACATATAGCAAGAAAATGACCCCAAACATATCGCATATAACACGCGTATGTGGCTCTTCCTCACACGTCACACCTAATACGAACTCCACCTGAAATCCCCGAAATTGACCCAAACAAACACGTGTGGAAAGCACTGGAAAGAAAAATCCGCACCAGTGTCCGTTTAGCATAGCAACTCGTTCAGTTTATTTCCTTGAGTTTTTGTTGACGAGCTTTCGGTCTAAGAGCTTTGAAAAAAGAGCTTCATGATGAGAGTTGCATTTTTTCTGATGTGTGGAAAATACGTTAAAATTGAGTTAAAAAATTTTACAAAATTGTGAGCTATTTTCTTTAAGGAAACAGTTTTGTTTAATTTGAGTTGTAAGACTTAGATTTTTAAGTATTGTTTGCAAATTGTTTCTTGAAGAAGTGTATTTTTTATAAATAACTCAAATTAAAAATAAAATTTCCATCTCAAATAAAGGACGGTAACCCTACACACTATTACTACGGAAACCCTGAAAGAAATTTTGTTGGAATAGCACCTTACGGGAAACAAAAGAGTGCTAATGAGAGACACATCCCAATCTTCCCAGTAGATACTGCCAATTTATGTTGGACAGAGTAGAGTGACGGAAGTAAGTAAGCATTTAATGGAGACAATATTTGTTCCGTATGTCTTAAAGTTGAAGAAATAAGTTCATATACCTATGTGTATATGTATATCGCTTTCGTCCATTGGAGCTGTCCAGTGTCCAGTCAGCACCGTTTCTTTTGGTGGCTTGCTGCTATCCAACCCAAGGCAAAATGGTGTTGCTGCATCTGTACCTAGTTAATAGCGCTGTTTGAGTTAAAAGTATGTAGTTCTTTTAGCACGGCTATAATTGAAGTTGCTGCTGTAGTGCAAAAACTAGTCGCACTTGAAGTAGATTCAAAATAATTTTTTTTGTCAATTTCATTTTGTCGCAAAAGGGTTGAAGTGTAAAACACGATGTGGGCCATCTCAGAGCAAAAAAAGCTATTTATTACTTTCATTGTGGGACAGGCCGTCCTATTTTTTCTTATAATTATTATTGTCTATAGCTTTTTTCTGCATCAGTTCAAATGTTTTTCAAATATTCCCATCAATATCGGAACTCAAAATTTTAACAACTTTTATTTTTAATGATTGCCACATGTGACAATTTTCAATTCGCTTCATTTGTTATTTGCTCTCTGAATAAAACCACCACTTGGACTGCTATTTATTCCAAATTCCAATGTAAGTCTCTTTTCTTCAATTCTGGCTGGCAAGCTCGTGCTTTGGAAGCAAACAACATTGTAAGGAAGGCAGTGCAATGGCAACGGCAACCAAACCATACGATAAAACATATGATCGGAATTGGGTTATTTGCTATACCTACATTTATACCTTACATTCAGCTTACACTTTAAATATCTTGGCTATAACACATGAAGCTATAAATAATCACTTAATTGAAAACCAGTCTTGGAGCGTGGTTGTCGTCGTCATCGTCACTGCTTCTCTTCTCCACATTGTTCTGCCTTCTTCCATTTGCTATAAAGTGGCACCGAACTAACAACAATTCGCGGGATGTCCACGGGGTATTTACGTTCTTATTTTAGTGACGTAGTTGATTGTCGGTGTTTTAAGATTTTTTTATTGCATTTCTTGTTATTGTTCGTTTGGTTTATTGGTTAAATTAACTCTTCTTTCTTGATAATATGACTCAGCGACATCATGTGTTTTGAAATAGTTTCTAGGTTACTCATGCATCATGACAGAGTTCCTCATATACGTTTTTAGAACGGCCGGCGTGGTGTTTTGATCAATGGAGATGTTAAGTTGACTTATAGAGACATGCATTTTTGTTAGATAAGTTTGACAGCTGTAGATGAGTTGACCCTTCATCGTTAAAGTCGGGAACAACTTAAGACCCAGCAAGTAGGTATGTAAAGGATTTTTCACTAATTGCGGGAAGATAATGAAATGAACACTCAGTTCTATAATAAAGTTTTATCATTTAAATGTGTTGTTGTTGTTCAATCGTACTACTTGTCATGGTAATTTAGCATATAGCTAGTTACTGAAAATAAACAACAGATGTCAGATTTGACAGATGTCACCGAAACAAGATGGCCGCCATAGGCAGCATAAATCTACCTGCGCCAGTTGAAAAATTTGCTGTCGCATCTGAAGCAATATTTTTAGCTTAAAAATATTTCAATAATGTCGAAACTGGTGTGTGTGAACAGCCATTGCTTAGGTGTTTCTTGAAGATAGCCTCAACTCTGGCTACTTTATAGAGATTTTGGTACCTACTTGGTTTATGAACAGGAAATTTTTAGTTGTTAGTCGTTCACAATGCTTTGAATGAATAAGTTTAAGGTATGAGTTTAAAAGACTTAAAATCCACATGAACTGTAATGTTCCAAAAATTTTGTCGGAAACTAAAAATCGCATCTTACTTCCCCGTGTTGCCCAAAGGAAAACCGAAAGGTGAACTAACAAGGAGGTTTTGCAACGTCATGCACAGGGATCACAAACCTGTCATGTAAAGGGAAACCATTTTGTGGCGAGGGCGACACTTTCAATAAATGCCCATAATGAACAAACCAAAACATTTGACGAAACCCCTCCCCCCGTGAAACGAACAAACTCTGAACAAGGTTCACAAAGCTCAGCAGCTACAGCTAGCCGAGACTACAGGCTCAAAGGTGATGTAACAACTCTCCAGGAGACACGATGAGGGAGGCCGGGCCGGAAAAAAATTTAAAAAAAATTCAAATTCTGTTATGTGTCACCTCGTGGGATATTGCGCTTGTTTTTATGCGGTTTAGCTGTCTGAGGAGGACTAAGCCAAAGTGTATTAAGCTTTCACAATGTCACCGAGAGAATGATGACTGATGATAGTGCCCATCAAGTCCCCTACAGAAGCGGAAGACGACACTACCAAAGAAAGTTTCTATGAGGTTTTTGGCAAAACATATGATCATGATTCATGACAAAGAGCGAGCAATGCCCCAAACATATGAGATATGATATAAGAATTCTCCTGGGAGATTTTTCTTAGAACTCGTATGCTGGCATTTCCGAAATGAACTATTCTGTCTTGCTTTATTGCAATCCAGCTTTCAGCGGTATTGAAATCACGCTCGTTAGCAACGTTCACTATTTAAGCCTGTTATTATGTCGTAAGGCTTTGGAACTTGAGCCAAAACAATGGACATATTTTCAAAACTAAAATGAAGAAAGTCTATTATCAGAGCAAGTACGTGCGACCCTGTAAGGGACGTTATTTATATTTACTACGTCACTGCACTTTGTATAAATCAATCTGCCAGGTATCTTCATCAAAAAGCTGTCTGCCAATGCCAAGGAACCCAACAGCAACCCATGATGTCGAAGATGATAGTCCATCGAACTTTATGTCCCAACTCTCCACACACTAGGTTCTAATATGTTAATAGATATTGTTCCAGGTCTAGGAAAGAATAGGAGGAAGCATATAGGAAGGTAAGGTAACCTATAGGCTCCAGTGTTGGCATTAGGATATCTAATCCAGTAAAAACGTATTCGTTGGCTGGCTTTCCACTTTAATTACTTCACCACTCACCGGTCTTTAGACGTTAGTATAGGAACATAAATAAAAGGGACTACACCGTTTTCCTAGACTGCGAAGAAATGAGGATAAAATGTGGTACGTTTACGTTCATACATATGAGGTGTTTCCTAAAAGGTAGTCAGTGCCAGTGGGAAAATTAAGTTTGTGATTATTTGAAGTCATAACTGAATTGTTAAGAGTACGAATAAGGTCCAAAGGCTGGTCGTCATAGTAGGCACACTGATTCCATACAGTTCGTTTCCTTTTTGCTTGGAATTGGAGCTACAGTTAAGGTAGACCTGCCCAACAAATCTTGATGCCAATGGTGTGTTTCATGACGGACTGGTTATCATGTGCACAGAGGGTCAGAGACAGAGAGCCTTAGTTGGCAAAATCTGCTTACATTGTAATGTTTTTTTTTTGCTCAAACGGACAATCGGACATAAAGAAACCTGAATAAAAAAATTATAAAAAAGGTGTGTTGTAGGTATTAGTTACGAAGAAAAAAATTTCATCATATCGCCATCATGCGCACGTATTCCCCAATAAAAATGCAAAAAGGAAATGCTTAGTACGAAGACGCCAATAAACAGTTATTTTAGCTTACGAAATGGGTCTCCACGTGACTTAAGTGAACATGGATTTGGATGAGAAAGAAGACGTTTTATGCCATAGCGAGTTGTATACGGCTTGTCACTTTGTATTTGTGGAGAAGGACACGAAGTGATGGAAATTGGGACATGGAAAGTCATTGATGTGACGGGTCATTGTACCAAGTGGTTTTAAGAAATGTCAAAGCCTTTATTGTCCCTGGGCAGGGTCGGATATATGAATACATTCGACTGCATCGCCGAGTAATTTAGAGGTTGTGGAGAAATGTTCGCTATAGATCTTTTCAGCTTAGTTTGGATGCAACAGATTTCATAGGAAAGCTGAAAATTGCTGAACTACGAACTTGAAGTTGAGTTGAGTTGTTTACAATAAAATAGAGTGGATGGGTGGGTAGGTATAGGCAAAAGCTAACAATATGTTATCGGAAGATGATTATTATACCCTACACAGCTCTTCTAGAATTCTTAATCTCGAAAATCCAAAATCTAGAAAAAGAAATCTAGAATGGACATAATCTAGAATTAATATTACATAATACTAGATTTAGAATTCTTCTAAATAAAAAAAAATGTTGAATACTTTTTTTTCTAGATACTGGATTTCCATCTTTCTAGATTTTTTCATATTCTAGATTTTTCTACTTCTAGATTTTATCTTTCTTAATTTTTTTTTGTATAGATTTTGTCTTTTCTAAATTCTGTCACTTTGGATAACGTAGTGATCCCACCCAAAAAGTACATACAAATTGCTTAAGCCATATTTTTAAGAAATTTGGTAAACATTTAAATTTTTGTTCTTAAAACTGAAAGGTTCGATATGTGGTAGCTACAATTAAGCAAGATTTAATCTTTAAAACATAGGTGCAATCTTGTGGGTGCTATGAAAGATTTATACTTTAGGAAGTGCGAACCATTTCATTAATGTGGTTGTCCACTTTTGTCCAGTTTAATAAAACCTTTATAACCTGATTTTCGTTCATATCATTGGTAGCCGAAAACTAACAAAATGAAGTTTTTTTTACCTTATGTAACAAAGTTGAATAAAAATCGTTCAAGCGTTTTTTGAGCAAATTAGAAATAAAATGCACGACTGGGTCGCACGAACTTGCTCTAATGTGTGACAGTGGTCTATAGGCTCTAGGGGATTGAGATTTTGATAAAAATAAATGTTTCGAAATTCTTAAATAAACACATACCTACCTATACATAATATAAATATTTTAAGTAATTTGAGCTGAAAAAAAGTACGCCTTTTCATTTCTCGGAAAATTTCAATTTATGAGACTAAATTTATGATCTGTGGAGCGGTTTTTGAGGAAAAAAAGTTATTTTTGAAAAATGTTTGAAAATATTATTCAAAAAAAAAAAATTCAAAAACGCCAGTTAATAAACATTTAGTAAATACATTTATTTCCAATTTTTGAAAAAAATTTAATGAGCAGTTTTCAAAATATTAATTTTTAGAATTTAAAAAAATGCTTTTTAAAATATTTACAAAAAATATTTTTTAAAAATGTATAGGTATGCGTTCTTGCAGTATAAAATAAGCTGTTGACACCATATACATATATACATATGTATGAAATTTTGAAAGTATTGGTTGAGTCGGTTTTGAGATATCCAAAACAAAAACTTTTTTTTCAGCCATTATGATTATTCGTACCTGAAAAGCAACAGTGATTTTTTTTTAAATTAAAACCGTTAGAGCCGTTTTTGTGAAAACTAAGCTAAGATCGCGGCATTAAACATTTTTAAAAGATTGAGCGAAGGATTGATTTTATGTTCAAATATAGTATAAAAGTTTTTCATACGAATGAAAAAAAAAAAATAATAAATTCGTTTTTAAACGTATAAATTTGTTTCTTTTTGCCTTGCTTTTGGATCTTTGGTGTAGCCAACCTAATATTGGAGACCAGAAATCACCACTGTCTCAGAATACTTAGAGTACAAAAGTACAAAGTACAGTTTTAATGCTTTGCCACAATGGTGTAGCTGCAGCTGTAGTCTATAGAACTTTCAAAGTTAAAAGTACGTAATTCTTCATGCACGGCTACAATTTAAGTACAAAAAATAGTTAAAGTTCAAGTTAACTCAACTTTAGCTGCAACTGCAGCTTCACCATTAAACAAGATAATAATTTACAAAAAGTTAACACTGTTGAGCTCTAAATTTTATACTTTTTTTGTATCTGTTTAAAATGCTCTCTTTTTTGTCATCTGCCAAAAAAAATCAGTTTTGATTCAAACTTTTGCTACAGATTGAAGCGCTAATGGTTTTGCCTATAATGCTCATTAACAGTCACTGCAAAACATATAAGATTGTGTGTTCAATTCGGCTTCAATAAAATTTAAAACCGTTGCTTTCCCCTCACTCCCAATTACAAAAATTAACGAACAATTTTCTGCATCGATTGACCCATAATTTGGGGCAAATTTATTAATATGCATTGGCTATTTTGTTGAAAACGTTTCCAAGGACCGAAAAACTATTATACTTTCCCAAACTAAAGATCAAACAATTTCTATTTGAAACAGAATACGAAACTAACATTATTATAAGTATAACTGTTGCTCCAGACGTTTACCCCTGTGGCTGTGGGCTGTGGCATAACAAAGGTTGTAGATACAAGGAACAACTTAAATAGTTTTTTCAAGTTGACTGCGTTACAGGTGTGCCTTTTGCCTGGGTTTCCTCTTTATATGCCAGTTGAATTGTATTATTCCCCTTCACAGACAATGATTTTTATTTAGGATTCAACCTGTTGAGTGAGGATTCCTATTGCACATGCACACCCTTATTGCTTGAACGAACTGTCAGCTAACAACCCTTGTGGCTTCAAGACCTTTTTGTTATACTTAGTACCTGCACTGTGAATATTAATGGAAGAAGATGCCTTTTTATGTGACTTCTTCGCCCCTCTTTTATAGTGTTCTGGTGTAAGTTTCCGAGCTGCATTGAATGATGAACTCGCTTTACATAATGTTCGTTACATTTTCGTTATTTCCAGTCATCTTTTTTAAGGTTTTTGTATTTTCACCCTCAGTTGCATTGTTTAAGTACCTATTTTTGTCTTTCTTCTTTTTTTTTAAGGACTCAGGTGTCAGGAAGATTTTCAAAGAAAAGGAGCAGTTAAATTGTTGTCACGACTGAGCTGGCAATCAAAAGAAGAATACAATAATGGCGAGAACTAAAGTGAAGTCAGGAATCACGATATCAACCCTAAAATAATATTATTGGTCTTGGCTATCTGAATCGTCGCGTCGCCTTCGCCGTTGTCATCGTCTGAGTGGAGTAACAGAACAGCATTCTATTTTTATGTTTTTGGGTTTTCCCTTCTCCCTTTGATTTTATTGGTCTGGTGCACTACAGGTGAACAATTGTCGATATGCGCGCATCCTGTTGATTACTGTTCCATGAACAGGATGCGATACATTGATAGGGTTCATTATTACCTACTTAAGGTTGAGGGGAATAAAAGTTCAATCAAAATGCATGTTAGTAGACTTTGTTTTTTTTTGGTGCAACAAGTTGAATGAACTCGGGGTTTCCCTGCAAGCCACCGTGCTAAGTAGGAATAATGTACATAGGTAGTCTTTGAATTTTCTTTGATTGGGAGTTGCGTTTCCCTGTTTCCTGACTTATTAATTTTCCACATGGACACGTACCATAAATAATAATGTTCTCAGCATTTTCGTTTCATATGGTTAGCGAATTCGATTAAATACCTTAGTTTTATTGTGAGAAAATTCAAAGTGGAAAGGGCCTTGGACGTGGAACAGGTGAATAATTTGGTCAATAATTTATTTGACTAAATTATCTTCATAAATCCTTAATAAATGGGCAATACCTGGTGCGTTAAATTAAAGAAAATTATTGTCATAGACAGTCGGTTCTGACAATTTCGAAAGGGAGAAGTTAGGGAATAGCGATATCTACCCTCAAGGAAAACCAAGATGCTGGATCGGATAGTACAACGGGCAAAGTCTTCAAAGCAACGGGATATGATTTAAAAATCTGTATAAATACCACCAACTCATCTTTAACTATTTGATGGGCGAATTAAAGTGTGCCTCCCGAATGTACCGCAGTATCATCCACATGAATTGAAATAATCTGATCTGCGCCGAGTGAAGATCTTCTACTTCTAGTATAAAACCTTTCTACTTTTCTGTGTGAATGAACATCTGAACTCTGCTGGGTGAGACGTGATTGACTTCTATCAGTAAAGGTAGTTTCAGGCCAGTCAAGTCAACCACGAACGTTATGGCCTTAACAGCGCATTGACAGCCCCAGCCTTCCGATTCTTCAGTATTAACTCTGAAAGACAACCCAGCAGTGGAGGAGCCCATGCAAGGAGGTACGCTCAAGTGGATGTTAATCTAGACTCTAGAGCAGCTTGGGGATTTACTGGCGGGGTATGTTGGCTGAGAATGAGATGTGAAACTTTACTGTACATGAACAGCACAATAGTGAAATATATTAAATGGTTTAGAGTTTGTTTTTATCAAAAGCGGGGAGTGTAAGACTTTAAAGTAGAAGTTAAAACTTTCAGCAAGGCATACACTAAAAAGTAGAGTCAGAACAGTTGTCAGTAAAAATAGGCTGATCCCAGCATTTAAAAAAGAAAACAGCAAATTTGCATTGATATGACGAAAGATGCGCATTTTGCTGGTACAATCTTTATTGACCCCACTGTACAAGTTGAGCAGGCATGTCATGTCAGGCATGTCACTCTAACTTATTCTATAGATACAATCAAAAGCGGAACAAAAAATAAAGACTTCCGTTATGCCTTTTAAAATAGCCGAAAAGTTTGAAAATAAGCGTCCTCAAGCACCTGAAACTAGGTGGAATTTGGTAAAAATTTCGTTCTTCAAAAGCGGTGACACCTACGGGAAAAATTTTTGATTAAAAGACATCGCGAAAACGCAGAGGCAAACTAGGCTGGTTTTGGTTGATGGCACATTTGCTTTTCTGCCTCATGTGCTTACTGCACAACCAAAGCGTGTGAAGAATTTCGATGGCAACTTTTTAAATGTGATATTGACTTCAATATTATTTTGAGTCCAATTTCCAATATGCTTGACTTTAAGAATAAGCTTGACGTTGAACAATAACCTTGATTTTAGCAAAATTATAGGGAAGCCCCATACAATTGGGAGACCGGATCTAGAGCAACGGAACAACATTTTCTCCATACTTACACAAAAAAGTCTGGAAGATAGCCAACCGCTTTTGAAGTTTTTGGATTTTTAGGCGCATGCGGCCCTTTAAAGAATGACTTCGCGGAAGAGCTGGTCCTAGCCAAAACAGCTGTAATGAAGAATGAAGAGAAGAGCCAACGATAACAATGTTAACATTTTACCACTAACAAAATGTTGCGACCGTGATGAAACTCAACCATCATTATTAATATATTATATTTTATTTCGCAATCATTTTTAAAAAAATCTTGTGACTGCACGGTTTACATTCAGAGATTTGACAATAATTATTTTCTTGCTACTGAGACTGTATCTTATATTTCAAGAGATCTATTAAGAATTCAATAGTTTTAGTTGACGGAAAATTGAAAAAAACCTACATATGAGATTTGAGAACTCAACCCATTCACTTAAACCCGTGTATTTCAGGATCACGGTAGCTTCTTTAAGAGTTATAACTATCTATCTCAATATCTTTCTTTCTCTCTCTCGTTCTCTCTCTCTCTCTCTCTCGCTCTCTCTCTCTCCCTCTCCCTCTCTCTCTCTCTCTCTCTCTCTCCCTCTCCCTCTCTCTCTCTCTCCCTCTCTCTCTCTTCATCAAACGAAACTCTAAGAAAAAACAGCAATCTGGTAGCAAGTACCTAACTGCCTTGTGAAAAAGTACAACTGACGAATGACGTTTCTAATATTGTCGGAAAAGTTTCCTACGTGATAAGCGAGCTGTCAAAATTTATAGAAAAATTTTTACGACACTTTGATATTGAAGTTGTGTTCTGATAGACCTGGGCAACTGGCACGATAGTGTTAAGTGGTTGCTTTTTCAGGATTTCCTAAAAGTTGCAAATTTTCAATTCAATTTCAATTCAATAGGCTGATCCTCCGGGGACGCAAAAGATGAAGAAAGACAAGAAAGAATATTGAAAGTGAAGAGCAAAAAAAGTCTTGAAAACTGCTATGGTAATGAAATTATGAAATGGTGCTAGGCGCCAAATTCAACTTTTGCCCCCCTTTTCACAAATCCTAGATCCACCGCTGTTAGACTTTAGGTCTTCCTACCTTTTTTTTGAAATTCTTCGAAAATTTTTAAAGAGTCAGAATATTTTATAACACTTTCTTGTTTCTTCCCTTACATGTATGTACCACCAACATATAATTCAAATGTTCATTCAAAGAATTTCGTCTAAAAGTAGCCATGAACAATGAGCGTACATGCAACCCAGTCATGATACACACAACAACCCAAGGATACATCATAATTACACGTGGTACCTAGTTATCTAGATAAATATCTTTAAAACCAACAGTATTCCAAAAAATCCTTCATATCCAAAGATGTATTATAGTTTTCCTAGAAAAAAATTCATAGGTCCCTAACTATTATTAATGTTGTTTCCAGTTCGAGTTTAACATTGTATCATAAGATTCTATCGGCCAGGAGTCTACATCACTGATTGGATTCCGCTAAATCTTAAGTCTTAAGTGCCTGCTGGCTCTGGCTCCCTGCTTTTGATTTAATTTTGATCGTTTGTGGATTCAGTGTCAATGTATTATATGGAGGTATAGTATACGTGTGTCAGTATATGTAGCCTCTCTTTTTATACACTACCCATACTTATCTGTAAAAAAAAAAAAAAAAAAATAGCTGGCCTAGCTGTCTGGTCTGGTCTGGCCAGCCATCCATAATAGACAAATCTAATCCTAACCCGAACCCCCAATTGGTATGATGCAAGCAGCAAGGGTTCAACGAACTGCAAATTGCGTCCACGCGTGTGGACTGGAATGAGTTGAGAAATAGAGATCGTTCGTTGCGTCTAGGAGAGGCTACATTCGTTACACACTCAAAAGGGCTGCGGAAGAAATCATCATCGCATCGTCGTCATAGTCATGTTCGTAGAGTCGTCTTCGTCTTCATAGTCATGTTCGTTGGAGCCGCCTCATGATGCATGCAATGGGGTTATTTACACATAGGCGTGTATCTATGTGTACGTATATCTTAGTTTTTGTTGGCATACCGACACGCCACATGGGCAACAAGGAAGCGTCTTGTAATTGTAATGATATTCTCGGGAAAAGTTGAAACAACGAGCAACGAGGCAAAAAAATCAACCTCTCTGTAAATGGAAAAAAGTCAGTTGTTGATTATTTCTTCCAAGTCCGTTAACAAGTGGAGGATCGTGGGGTTCTGACACTCCTATTGCGTTGATAGCAATAGATACAGATATAGGTTGGTACCTGCGTAGTTCTAATTTTACATTTGGGAAGAACTTAGGTACCCGATTTATATAATTGTCTGGAAACAGTTGGATAATAATGAGAATAAAAGTGCATTTCAGTTATTTTGGTAACTAATTCTTCTTGCAATAAAATCGACAATTGAAACTAAAGGGAAACATTTGTTCAATTCTGAAACTAGATTCTGTTTGCTTCCACCTTTTATACGTAGTATGTCCTTAACATCTGCTCCGAACACTTGCTTACCTTTAGAAAGTGAACGAAACTTATGAAAATGAAACGGATCATTTTTAGATGGTTGTTTTGACCTCCGCCATTTGTTATTTTCCGAGAACAATCCCTACTTACCTACTTCCTTATTCTTTCCTGCAGCTAGCCACCGTCAAGAAAATTACTGTTTCTTATTTTGAGCCCCTTCCCAAACACTTTCTAACTACGGCCCAGTTGGCCTCCCTTTATATAAGGGAAAATGAAGGATTCAACTTCAACCACAAGCAAAGGAGAGGAGAGTTGTTTTAAAACTGGGGACAATAATAAATAAGTGTTTGTGTGTGTGTGTGTGTGTGCGTGCAAGTCTCCACTTTAAAGGAAGACAAAAAGAAAACCATACAAACAATGTAAAAAGTTTCCCCTTTCTTTTGATTTTTTGAGGTTTTTTTATCAGGGCTTACTTTACTTACTACAGATTACAGTTTCGCTATGTAGTTTGTAATATTTTTTGTATTACATTATTATTTCTGTTATCTTTGGCTCTTCTCCTTCATTCTGTTTTCTGTTAGCTTCTTAAGATCATCGTTGGTTTTCGTCCATGTTGGATGATGGTGCATTCGCATTGCATGGTGATGGTGATGGTGGTGGTTTGTTGACTTGGAAATTGATTTTCCTTTTGGCGTTCCCTTCGTTTTAAAAAGGATTACAATAAAACGAAATGGATTCGTTGTCGTCGTCGTCGTCGTCGTCGCCATCCGTGCGTCCGTCTCACTATACTATCTACTTGTGGTGTTGTTGCTGTGTCGTATTCGTTTTGTCATGGAGCGATTAAAATGGGGACATTGATCTTCTTATTTGTACGACGACGACGACCACCACGTGAGACCGTGCGAGAGCGAGGGATATTAGCGGGGACAATGTAAACGAACGATAACTTGCATACGAAAACGAATACGAATTACAGTGAATTTATAACGGTTTTTTGAATGGTTTTAGAAAGTCGTACACACTAGGCGATATGGTGATGTGATGATGATGATTTTCTTAGACGAATATTGATGACGAAGGGAAATCAAAAATGTTGGAGTTTCTTTTCTTTGATGCGTTTCCATTCGGTGGCCGCCTAGGTAGGTATAGGTAGTACCTTTATTCTTTTGGAGGCGATAGATGGAAAGTGATTGACTGACAATGACAATTGGTAAATTACTTATTCATAGCTTCCCTTAGGCCTGCTGACCTTTTGAATTTTTCTACAACCTTTAAAAGAAGTGGAAACCCCAATGCAGGGTGTTGTTTTCCGTTCTGACAGGAGGTTAGGTTTAGGTACCTATGTACCTATATAAGAATTACGCGAACAATGCTTTCAACTATAGAACCTAGAGCTTCAGTCAGGAAGTTCCGACCATTGACTTTAAAGATTACAAAGCAGTATGGTCAGAGAAAATTTGAAGTTTTGACAGGAAAGAAGATACCTATCTAAGGTGGCTCATGAGACTAAAGCAGCGTTCACACGCAGACAAGACTATGGGTCAATTCTCAATTGTCTTGTCCGAGCTTCTTGAACGGGGTTGGACAAGACATTGCCAGCCAGTCGATATAGCGATATTGTCCTCAGAGATAGCTCGGCAGGCTAGCTCGGAAGGCAATGTAATGACAATTATGATTGTGATTGTCTTGTCTCATTGTCTTGGCCTCTGCATTGTCCCATGTGAACCCCGCTAAACAGCAGTGCGAATGTCATTGTACAGTTTGACACTTTTAAAAGAAACTTGTCACACGAGTGCTACCTATTTTTGTTGTTTAAAGATATTGTTTGAAACATTCATCTTGATCAAACAATGTAATCGAATCGTAAACATTTGCTTGCAGTGATTTTCTATGATTTTCGACGGAGTAAAACCAACATTAATACCTATGCCGATCAACTCGATTCGACTTTTGTTTAATGAAGCACAATCTTGGCAACCACAGTGTTTCTCTGATTTTCCGAGTTCTATAATGGTCGCTCTTCGTTACAGGACAAATTTCGTGTTGTTTCGGTTGTTATTTTAGTAAAAATCGATGCTGTTCGTAAACTGATGTTACATATCACCTTGTCAAATCCAGTAAGGTTTGAGGCAAGCTCACAAACATCCGCTGTAACAAGTGCAACCCTTGTACCTACTAGCACACAGAAGTGTCATATTTTCGGTTATTTCGGCTTCCCTGAAAACTGTAGACTTGACAACTGTATGTACCATAGGTTGAGCAATGAAATCGGGTGAGCGGATGTGACAACAAGAAGGGAGATATAAAATAATTTTATTCCGCGTAAAGGGTCAGACCAAAAGCCCCATAATATCAGATATGTCAACAGTATTTACACTGTAGCGTGTGAATGAACACTGCTATTTGACAGCCCATTTGTATAAGACTAGATCCGTTTTCAAATACAGTAGAGCGTTCACACCGAACATTTATGTACATTGAAAGCACCCCATCAGGTGTTTTTTTTTTTGAGCGTCTATTTGCAAGCAGCAATTGCCATTTGATCGCAAACGAGACGTTTACCATAATAGCTTTGTTAACGTACCAAAATCAAAGTCATTAAAACGAAAAGCGTTAGTGTACTGAGAGATGAACGAAAGAATATAACGCTATATATTATTCTTTCGTTAATTTATTTTCAAGTTTTGACCCAGTGAAATTTCATCTTGTGAAATCTTGAATTCTGTAAAAAGTGAATGACGTTTACAAATTCAAAAAAAAAAAAAAAATGAGAATGATTCTGGGGAATTGGTAATTGCCAAAAACTTTCCAAAGGCTTTAAACTGCTAAGTTCTGTGAAATAATAACGGAGTCCTCAAATGATTCGAATATGTCCGTCGATGATACACCTGATCTGGAAGGATTAAGTCATTCTCTCACAGGTTATATTAATGGTCCCATTTTCATTCGTTAATTCATTTAATACAGGCACAATTCTAAAAAGCATAAACATAATACATATGTCCACAAAACTTAGAAGAGAATGTTCCTGAGAATCAAGAGCTTGAGTCAATAGCTCACGAAAATTTTGCTGGCTATAGATAGGTAGGTATCTGTCACAAATTGAAGGAAAAAGTTTCCGATATTGCAGTTAACCCTCTCAACGACAACACCTTTACGTGGGTAAATCACCAGTCCAAAGAAGGCCTGCCAAAACCAACGACTTAATTAATGGTGTACATACTTTAGTGCTTTAAAAAAAAAAATTATAATTCTTTGAACGGTGCTGATTTTCTTATCTCTAAGGATTTTCTCAAAACGCACTTGGAACTAGAAGATCAAAAAACAGTTTTTTAGAGCAGTTACTTTTTTTGGAATAAACAAATCAAACACAGAAATAATTGAAAACACAAACAAAAGAAAAAGGAAATTTAAGAAAGTAGGTATAGTAAGGGGCCAGTTATAGCGATACGGAAAACCAAACCGAAAAAAATTTCAAATTGAAAATTTAATATGTTATGGTTCGATTTAAAACACAAATGCTACACTGATCGATGGCAACCAACTCAGAGAATTTATTTTGCAAATAAAAATTTTAATTCAACTTGTTATACGTATAAAAGCAAAATAAAAAATTACATTTTTAACAAAAAGTAGGTATTTGTTCAATTATAATTATTATGAACAAAAAACATTCTCTGTATTGATTGGCATCGATCAGTGTAGCAGTCTTAAAAATCGAATCAGAACGTATACCTATATACCAAATTTTCCAATTGAAAATTTTTTCGGTTTGGTTTTCCGTATCGCTATAACTGGCCCCTAACTAAATAAAATAAAACAAATATACCTACAATGTATATAAACCTATTTTACTAGAAATAAGAACAAATACATCTCTGTTTGATTAAAGAATATGTATCTTTTCGTTTAATATTAAGGAAAAGAAAACATTTCAACGCCATTTTTTATTCTATCATTCTTGAGATATACCTACCATCATATCGTCAGTTGACCTATTGCTATGAACACCGTTTCATGACCTTGGCAAGAAGGAAACTGAATCATTTAAGTTTTGTGGATGCTGTTTGCCTTTTGAATTCGAAAAGATTTATATATTGGTTCTACGGTCACCGTAGATTCCAGATTTTTCAGACAGAGACCATTAAATGTAGCTCTAGATCTACATATTAGATCATAACTAACTGCGGGAGTCCTTATCTGTCGAACTCCTCTTATCACTTCTTAGCTTGTCAAGTGCCAGAAATAGCAATATATTTAGTTATTAAAAAGTATATTCTTGAACCATGTTCTTCTCTTTCTTTATAAATGTAATCTTTCTCAGAGAAGTAAAATGATGAAGTCAACCTTTTCAGGAGCCCTTTGACAAAACTTAAAAATTTCTTTAAAATTGGACAACCATTTCAAACCATTTCTATCAAGTCTTCTCACCCATACTGCAATAGCTACCTATATAACCTGAACGCTATGGTAATTGAGTGCCTAACCTGTGAATCATTTGCGTCTACCTTCACATAGAACTCCCCCAATCCTTTTTATATCGTCCGTTCACCATGTGAACGGTGGAAAAGTCACTAAACCACGAAGTGATTTTCATTTCAATTTCCATTCTACAGCAACAGGCACAAGCACAAGCGCAGGGTTGACAACCCTCACCCAATTTTCATTTCCCACAGATTTTCATTTATATTTTGTACGATACGAGTTTACTCCGTGTAAGAGATCTACAACCGGAAAATATACCTTGGCCACGCTTCAGCAATTCGCCAACAATCACCACCACCACTACCACCACGATGATCATCATCATTCCGGTGAATGGAGTTAAGCAGCGATCCAGCCAGCAGGCAAGGGTACTAAACTTGTATATAAAATATACTCGTAAAGTATCTATACAACAGCAAAAGCACTATCTATCTATCTATTTGCAACCATTTGTGTGTGGGGCATATTTTTCCTTGCTAGGTAGGTACATACATTTATATATAGTTACACGCCCGTTTCTAAAGCTCGTCCCGTTCCGATGATGATTTTTTTTTTTTGTGTGGGCTTCGTCTATAATAACCTACTGTTGCACAAAGATATAACAAAAAATGCGAGGGTGCTGCTATTTAGATAAAAAAAAAAAAAAGATCGAGAAAATCGTGTGGGTACCAGCATTTCCAATCCCATCGCTCTTTATAGTCGTTGTTGTCGGTCGTTTGGTTTCCTTTTTTGGGGTGATTCCATTTCCAATTTATTTTAAGTTGTATTCCAAGATTCAAGTTTGATAGGCGGGCGGCGCGGTGGATGAAGCGAATTATATTTTCAATCCCTTTAAGGGCGCAGCACCCTCGCATTGAAGAAACAAAAAATAAAAAAATAGATCTCTGTGCTTTGTAGCTAGCTTCACATATATCTTTTTATCTAATTTACTTGTAAGAGGATGCATAAGAATAGAAAAAACAATTTTTGAAGTGATTTCGGGGGAAAATAGAAAATAAAATTAAATGTCTTAAGTTCATCCCTAAAAAAAAAAGAAACAAAAATGTGTTCCCTCTTCCTGAACGATCCTACTTATGCAGTTTAGCTGACCCTACCTTCAGCCCTCACCCTTAGATTCCTTTGAGTTTTCTACTTCCTGTGCATGTACCTACTACCTACCTATAGGGTGTGACGGACATCGGCAAACGCACGGAAGGCAAAACTGAAAGATATACAGAAAAGATAGAAACCGGAAATTAGATGCAAATTTAATGTGGGATTCCAAAACTGAAAATATTATGCTTTCCATTCATTAACCTTCTGAATTATTCAGAAAATGCTCATAATTATTCACATTAAAGGGACAGGACAAAGGAGTTTTCCTTCAATTTAAATCAAATAATGAGGGCAAAGGATGCGTTAATGTCAAATGGTATAGCGATGACCGTTGGATGTTCGGAATAAATGTCATGAATTTTTATGAATGGCGATCATGATCATGTTTAATTGAGGTTCATCACTATACTTACGTTTTAAGGTTGGGATGGAAACGATTTTTTCTACAACTTTTTGTCCTTTCCGAAGCAAAAAATTGTTAAGTTTTTTTTATACGAGGCCTAGTTAAAAAATTTAAAAATTATTTAGATTTCAAAATAATTAAGGTTTTTTCTAAGGCTGAACTGGCTCATGAAATCAGGACCTTGGTTTATATAAGGCTAAGTTGGCTTTCAGGAAACGTCTGGCACATTAAGACCAATACTAGTCCATTGTGATGAATGAAAAGCTAGGAGCTACCTCACCACAAGAAACTGCCAATAAAGCGATGGAGACGGTTAATGTATGAACAGAGAAGGTGTGGTATAATGTCTTCTTCCTACTCGTCCAAACAACTTCTGCAGAAGTCGCTTGAGAAAAAGCTCAGTCTAGTAGCATGTCCACGTAAGGTAGTGTCCAAGTTATGACACCGATAACCGATTACGGAGCTAAGATGAGTTTTGCTTAGAGATAACAAACGTGGAATAATTGTTCCAGTTCCAGCTCATTGGCTTTGTAGTTTTCCGTAATGTCTATGTGTCAAGGCACCCAAAAAAAGTGAATGTTTAACTGTTAACTGCCATCGCCATGATGAGATATTAGCGACAGTAGCGGGGAGTCGCTAAGTTTTTGGAAACCGCACCGAGTGGATATGAAAAATACTTTTCTGATTTACTACCAACCTCATTGCGAATACATGAAATATTTATATGTAATCAGAGCCGATGAGTTTACGGACCCTATTGAATAGGACAGAAAATTCATTGTTCGATCTGCTTTAATTTACCTGAAAATGTGGAGGGCTCTTTTGTTTAATCTTAACGAACGACGATATCTTGCAGAACATCACCGCGGTCCACGAACGTGTACAAATAAAACCCGGGACACTTCGCGATGCACAATAATTCCGCCTTTTGCAAAATTCTATTTGGCGAATTATTCGTCGGTCCAACACCCGAACAAAATACAGCTGACCCGGGAGCTCAAAGTTCATGGCCCTAAGAAACACTGCATGTTTGCTGACTGGGCTTTAAAGCATTTGGTAGAGGTCCCCTAAAATTTTGGTTGAAAAATCATCTTTAGCGATGATGTGCATGTTTGGAAGAATGGCTGTTTTAACAAGCAAAACTGCCATATTTGGCACAAAACCAACCCAGACGCTGTTCGCCAGGTGACAACGCAACCTCAAAAAGCACCCGTTTGGTGTGGATTTTGAGTCGGTGGTGTCATTTGTCCGTAGATTTACAGAACGATGATAGATGATAATGAAAAAGCACAATAACGTCATCGAGGTGACGGTTATCAAGGGAAAGTAGAAAAGATGGGATGTTTATTGACTCCGCGGAACCTTATGATTATGATTCCAACGGACTTGTCATTCGATTTCAAACGGCTTCCATTCCCCAACAAATAACAAGGCGAACCATAGGAAGTAATGTTGTCATCAGCTTGCCTCAGTGTCTCGCCAATCGAGCGCCTCTTTCTTTCCCTGATGTCATCATACACTTATATTGGTCCAGTCCTAATCCCGAACCACAGTTCATTGTTGGATATAGTTTGTGGTAACCGGATGTACCTAAAACAGGCAATGGTTGACAAGGGCTTTGAATATACTGAAGATGTTGGTAGATAATATCCATGTTTCACAAGCATAAAGCATGACTGGGTAGTCTAGTTCAGCAATATTTTTGTATACTCTTATGCGTCAAAACCGTAGGAGCGCTTATAATATCGAAGTTAAAAGTAAGAAATATAAGATCCTATTCAAATCTGCTTGTGCGTTAGTTGGATCATTAAAATAACGTTAAATTTCGAACAAAAAAGTGTGTTGAGTTGATGTACTTTTAGCGTTAACCACTCTACTTCCTACTGCTGGAGCTTAAAAAAATAAATTGTTGGCATAACAGCTTCAAGCGGAGCCGGGGCCTGTGACTTACTCTCTCAAACATATTCCTATGTGTGCATTGATTTCCTGCAGGAACTGAAGGGCCCTACAATTTACCGACGAATCCGAATGGCTAACAGAAAAGCACTTCTCATGACATTAATAACTCTTGAAAGATTCGTCACTTCCTCACAAGAGGCAGTACCGCACGGAAAAGAACTTAGGTGGAGTAAGGGATCGAACCCAGAACCTCCGACATACTAACCATACTACGCCACGGGGGCTTGAACTTCACTATTGTGTTCATATGCTGCTAAAGAAGTTGCGCTATGACTTTCCACTTGTATTTCAACTAATTTAGAACTACATTGGTAACTTCAGTGCAGTATTTGGTATATACAATCCATTAAACTTATTTTATCTTTATATACAAAATTCCGGAATGCTTGTGTCTGTAATTCTTCTGCTCCTAAACAACTTGATCAATTTTGATAACAAAAATATGTATGTGCTCATGGGTCCATCTGGTTTGTTTATAGCTCTAATTGCATCCGTCAGGTGGCTCTGAAGCCAAGTTATTATAAGAAATCATACAAAATTTGCATATTTATATTAATCCACCTTTTTGCACCTTTTCAATAGCATTTTATAACTTAAAAAAAAAAAGCATTTACTGAAATTAGGTCAAAAAATATCTGTCGGAGCAGCCAGTTTTGTATAATAAAAATATAATACGGATCCAGTCAATACCTACAAGAATTTCTGTAAATCATATCCGCAAAATAGAAACCTCTAAATTCTCAAACATACCTCATTAACTTAAAAACTTTTCAAGCTGAATTTAAGGTTGTTGTCCAAAAATAAACATGGCCCTCTAATGTCAGTGACTTTTTCTATCTTTCATCCTGTTTTCGATTCCAAAAAAAAAACACTACCTACCTACACCTAGCCCACAAATGAATTTCATTCAAATGTATCCCAAACAGAAACAAGTTTCTATCCATATACTATGTAGGTACATATGCCTCCAAACCTATTATTTGTTATTCAAAGTGGCTCTTACAAAATAGGTGAACCACACTTCCTTGCCTAAAGCACACAATAAATACCTCACATCACGATGACGGCACCGAGCACCGACTTCTGCGCGACCACTTGTTGCTCTAAAGTTTATAGTGCTGCTAGCTGTGGTGTCGTGGTGTGGCAATGGATATAGCCTCAACCCTAGGTGATGTTGTAAAAGCTTATAAAAAAGACAGATACTACAAATAAATCGTGTAAGCTTTGAATCTTTGAGTTACGAAGCAAAGAACAAGGTGCAAGTATATACTGAATATTGAAAATTGATGGCCTTAAGAAGAACCAAGGAAGCCAGACAAAGACCAAAATACTTGCGTAACATCTTTCGTAGAGCTCGAAGAGCTCGACGAGTTCCACTAGACAAGTAACGACTAACTATAAACTAAAGTTTCTTTGGTTGTGTGTAGATATCTGTATCTTTGGCAAAGTTTTACTTTTTCTTCATGAGAAAAAATTGAGATTGCCTTATGGTTTATCTATGTATATCTTTGAGTACCACATAGCCTAAAAAACAATGTCTCTCGGTTCAGCTATTACCTATTAACTGCACGAGGTGTGCATCCGCCTGCGGATGTAGTCAGGCTTTAGCCATAAATGGGACTATGACCATGAGGAGTTTTATTTTATTATTATTTTTTTTTCATGCGGAGGATGTTACATTGTTTGATGGGAATTTTTAAATGAAAACATTAGAAATAGTCATGAAGAGGAGCGAGTTATAAGCAAAATGATGATGACGATAATAAATTGTCAAGCCTTTTAAGACTGTATTTGAGAAAATGGTCTGTTGGGTTGGGTTTTTTCCATGGTTTAACAAGATTTATTTATGTCATTACATTTGAACAGACTCCTTTTTATAATGACCAGAACTATTCTGTGTGCACTGAACGAAATATTAGCTGTCATATTGAAAAACGCTGTTTTTTGACATTCAGCTAAAGTTGTCCAATTCTTAATATTTTCTGGATAATTTAAAAACAATATTAAATCTAGTTTAAAATAAAGATCGAAAACCTGTTCAACGGAAATGTAATTGGCAACAGGTGGCCATACGACCAGAAATGCTTTACTAACCGAAATATGAAATCGTTCACGCCAGGAAATTATGAATGAGTGTGGGTCGATTGTTCGAGGAGTGAATACAAAGAAACCATGAGGAATCGCCAGTTTGCCAGGTACATTAGGGTTGGAGTGAGCTGAAAATTAGAACTTACTTCAGTGACTCATTAGGTTATTGGAAGTTTTCATACTGAACTTAAACCTGTCTCGTCTTTCAGCGTAGACATCAAGTGTTTTTTTCCTAAGTTTTGGGAAGATGAGTTAGTTTTTTTTTAATGGGAAAATACGCTTGCAAATTTTCTCATTTAAAATCCAAATTCAACTGAATATTGATAAAATTAATTTCTTAATTATAAGTGAAGCCGTTCAACGCCAGAAATAAATCTATTACAATTACAAACTGTATAGCAATTAGTTGGTCCATTCGTTCATTTTTTCTCTCAAATGAAATTGTAGTAGGTAAGTAGATTTAAGTTTGATGTTTGAGGCGGTTTCGATAAATTTAAAAATTTAGTTTCGTTGAAAAAAATTTTCCACGTGTAATGTTTTCGAAATTTTGTGTGTGTGTGGGGAAATGAGACAGTTTGCAATAAAGTTTGTTCGAATTTGGAACATGTAAGAATCATTCCGTATCAGTTTGATTTCAGAAATATTTTCCCTAAAGAAAATTTTAGTAGAGTTTTTTGTAGAGTTTGCACCGAAATTAACTCATTTCGATATTAAGAGAAAAAGTATTTTCATTTCAGTTTGTTAATTTCGTTTGACAACTCGATATATTCTTCTTCATTCAGTTGAAATTGTACCAGAATAAAATTTGGTGTTAAAAGATTTCACCTTATTTGGAACACAATTTCTCCGAAATTGAGTTGAAAGGAGATATGTAATTTTTAAATTATGTAACTTGGGATCGAATTTGGAAATTTGCTAAATTTTTCCAATGAAAACACAGTATTAGATTGAAAATGTGTTTGCTCTATAGTTATAACATAAAAGGTCAAATTTTCAAATAAACAAATTTTTATTAAATAAGCCATATATAGTGGAAGGCAGCTCCGGTTCCAAGTGTCGTCCACATCCGCAAACACGTTCAAGAGCGAAAGACGGGCATTTGACAGTTGTGCTTTTTGTATACCTACGTTGTACCTATTGGTATGAACTATAGTGTTGTCAGTTCCGTCATTATCGACACTGGTGACATTTTATTTGATTTAAAAAGGCAACTGGACAGGACATACCCACAGTGGCTTGAGCGTGACTTACTATACAAAAATTGAAACTTAGCTAATGAGCACAGGGTTCTTTGCAAATATTTCATTGAGGTTTGACGTTTGAGTACTCAAACTTACATCTATGTATAATGAGCACTCTTTTTTTAGTGTTTGCAAAAGTGTATACTACAGTAAATTTTTGAACGCGTATACATTCCCAAGCTTAAGGTTATAGCTAAGTACATATATAGCTTTTATGTTTTGACGGTCAAAAATACTGTTTTTTTCAGAGATACCTTCCTGCCAACACTGAACAGATGGAAATAAAATGCACGACTGGGTCGCACGTACTTGCTCTGTGGGTGCAATAGTACGATGAAAACAAACTTTTCGATCAATGAGAACAACTCATTTCTGAAAAATTTGGTCAAACCTAAAAAATGTTGACTAAAACTGGAAAAACCGATATACGAAAGATAACGTTAAGAAACCTTTAATATTTAAAATTATGATGTCATCTTTTGGGTGTTGTAAATGATACAAATGTCCACTTATGGCCAAATTAATAATATTGTTAAATCAAATTTCCGCTATTATCATTTGTAGCCAAAAACTAAAAATGCAGTTTTCTTTGAAGTATTCTATATATGTTACATACAAAGTTTCATAAAAATCGTGGGGAGCTTTTTTTCAGTAAATTAGAAAAAACGAAAAAATTGGTGGCTCTTTGTATAGGAGCCACCATTTAAAAAAGAGAAACTGAAAAAAAAATCAATGCCATCTGATAGGAAGCTGAAAGAAACTATACCAAACAAAGTTTAAGTGAATTTGATGCAACCGTTGACAACTTATGGCCATTTAAAAAAAACCGTTAAGAGCAGATCTCCGTTATTTGCATTTTTAGCCAAAAACTGAAAACGCAGTTCTCTTAAAAACACTAAAAGAATATAACACACAAAGTTTATTCAAAATCGTTAGAGCCATTTTTGAGCAAATTAGAAAAAACCAAAAAAAAGTTGGCTAAAACTCAACGGCTCGTTGTATGGGAGCTACCATTTAGAAAGGCTTCAGTGAAAAATTTACTAAACCATCCTATAGAAAACTATGGAAAACTATGTCAAACAAAGTTTGAGTCGATTCAATCAAGCCGTTGTGAACTTATGGCTATTTGAAAAAAAAAAAACCCGTTAAAACCTGATTTTCGTTACTTCCATTTGAGCCAAAAACAAAAAACGCAGTTTTGTTTGAAATACATAAAGTTAGCTAAATTTTGAGTTTAATCAAAATCGTTAGAGCCGTTTTCGAGAAAATCCAAATTGAAAAAAACCGTTACTTTAAAGGTACCAGTTTGAGCCGGGCTAAAACGAAATAAAAAAAACCTCGACAATGGTTTTTCTTCAAACTGCTATATATGAAGTTTGAAGAAAATCCGTCAAGCCGCTTAGGCTGTAGCATGACGTGAAAAAGCGCACATCCGCACATCCGCACAGACAGACCGACGGAAGGTATGGCGAAAACCACTTTTTTGGGCTTCTCTATCATCGTAATGTCATGTTTGATTAAAACCTCGATTTTTTTTTCTGCACGAAACCATAATACTTGCCCTATAGAGCAAGTAAAAATAGATATTCGATAATATCTTATTGATCTTTTTTTAAAAATGGCCGCTATGAAAATAATTTTTGAATTTCAACGAATTGTTCTTCTTCTTTCTAATAACCTTGATTTTTCGTCTACGGATATAGGATAAAGTATTACTTTTTACTTGCTCTATAGGGCAAGTATTGGTTTCGCGCAGAAAAAAAAATCGAGGTTTTAATCAAACATGACATTACGATGATAGAGAAGCCCAAAAAAGTGGTTTTCGCCATACCTTCCGTCGGTCTGTCTGTGGGTCTGTGCGGATGTGCGCTTTTTCAAGTCATGCTACAGCCTAAACGGCTTGACGGATTTTCTTCAAACTTGGTATGTAGCGCAGTTTCAAGAAAAACGGTTGTCGAGATTTTTTGTATTTTGTTTTAGCCAGGCTCAAACTGGTACCTTTCAAGTAACGGTTTTTTTCAATTTGGATTTTCTCGAAAACGGCTCTAACGATTTTGATTAAACTTAAAATTTAGCTAACTTTAAGCATTTCTGACAAAACTGCGTTTTTTGTTTTTGCCTCAAATGGTCGTAACGAAAATCAGGTTTTAAAGGCTTTTTTTCAAATAGCCATAAGTTCACAACGGCTTGATTGAATCAACTCAAACTTTGTTTGACATAGTTTTTCATAGTGTTCTATAGGATGGTTTAGTAAATTTTTCACTGAAGCCTTTCTAAACGGTGGCTTCCATACAACGAGTCGTTGAGTTTTAGCCAACTTTTTTTGGGTTTTTCTAATTTTCTCGAAAATGGCTCTAACGATTTTGATTAAACTTTGTGTGTTATATTCTTTTAGTGTTTTGAAGAGAACTGCGTTTTTAGTTTTTGGCTAAAAATGCAAATAACGGAGATCTGCTCTTAACGGCTTTTTTCAAATGGCCATAAGTTGTCAACGGTTGCATCGAATTCACTCAAACTTTGTTGGGTATACTTCCTTACAGCTTCCTATCAGGTGGCATTGATTTTTTTTTATTTTCTCTTTTTTAAATGGTGGCTCCAATACAAAGAGCCACTAGATTTTGGCCAATTTTTTCATTTTTTCTAATTTACTCAAAAAAGGCTCCCCCGATTTTTATGAAACTTATTATGTAACATACATAGAATACTTCAAACAAAACTGCATTTTTAGTTTTTGGCTATACATGATACTAGCGGAAATTGCTTTTAACAGTATTATTAATTTGGCCATAAGTGGACATTTGTATCATTTATAACACCCAAAAGATAACGTCTTATTTTAAATATTAAAGGTTTCTTAACGTAAGCTCCCGTATATCGAGTTTTCCAGTTTTAGCCAAATTTTTTTGGTTTTTACCAAATTTTTCAAAAATGAATTCTTCTTATTTTTTTTTTTTTTTTTTTTTTATAATGCACACGCGCTCAAGGGGTTTGTTATAGCCCTTTTAATGATAAGTCACAGCGCGAGCGATAGGAAGTTAGGAAGGAAGGGAAAGGAGGTGTCGATGAACATTGATCTTGAATGTTTGAAGATCAAAATGGCAAAGAAAAATTGTGCCAGGCAATCCATTCCACATTCGTGTTGTACGGCTAATGAAAGAATCCTTATATTTCACGGTACGTCCGAAATTGGGCTCAAGTGTAAACTGATGAGCGTTCCTAGCAAGACGAGTGTTACGGGGGAAATGTTTAAGGGGTGGAACGCAGCTGGCTACCTCGAGTGAGCATTTTTTATAAAAGAACCTGTAAAATAAAGAAAGACATGAAACATTTCGACGATGTTCGAGTGATGGAAATGTTTCCATAATGTTTCTCTCTCCTATCAATTTTAACGCTTTTTTCTGAACTCTGTCGAGCAGGTGAAGAAAAGTTTGAGAAGCACCTGCCCAGAGATGGGAATTATACTCGAGTTTAGGGCGTATAAACGCCTTGTAAATTGTAGCCAGATCAGAAGGGGTGAAAAACTTCTTGCATCTATTAAGAAAGCCTAAGCATCTTGCAGCATTCTTAGCAATCTCAAGTATATGATCATTCCAACGAATGTTGTCACTGATACACATACCGAGTACTGATAGCTTTTCGGCCTCTTTGATGCAAGTACCATTCATAGATAATGGCATAGGGGGTATGTTTAGCTTCAACGACAAAAGACAGCATTGAGTTTTCGACGCATTAAACTCCACACGATTTCTAGTACCCCAATTTACAATGCTGTTTAAATCGGAGTTTAACGAGCTTATCATACGATTTCGCTGTAATAACACGTCCGAAGGCGAAGGCCGTGAATTATCAAACGTATACGAAAAGCTGAGGGTTGAGTCGTCAGCAAAACAATTTAATGAATTATTGATCGAAAAGTTTGTTTTCATCGTACTATTGCACCAACAGAGCAAGTACGTGCGACCCAGTCGTGCATTTTATTTTTTCTTACAACACAAATGTTTCAATGTTAAAACAGCATGTCATTTAAAAAATCGACGACGTCACTAAATCTTTAGTAAATTTCCTTTTTTATTTTTGCTATCCCCCAAAAGAAGATATTGTCAAATCATAGTGACTTTATAGAACCCTTTAAGCAATTTATTTTCAAGCAAATATAAAATTCCCTAAGAAAGATGAAACTTTCGTGAGAAAGGAGGTACAAACAAACAAAACTACAAAATACAAAAAAAATCTACCAAAGGTTAAACACCTCCCGAAGCCCTTCAAACATTCTTCAACACACACACTTTTGTATAGTCAACTCTCTAAGCCAGGAATAGACGAACAAAAGAAATAAAAATTGAAAAAAAAATTGAAATTCTAACCTTAGATGGGAGAGAGTTTGAGGTGAGCCTTTTGCCTTAGCTGCTGCATGTGGCACAGCACAACTCACGTGTAACGCGCGTTCATCACTACAACTTTTAACTTCCTGCAGAAGTCCATCATAGATATCTACACATACAACTGGCATGGAAGCATGGAGTTAGGTTATTCTTGCCGTCCCGAATGTATATCTATGGCATAGGAGCGAGGAACACGTCTTTAGTTGCCCTAATCCTTATACTTTAAAGCATGAGCTGATTTTGATGGACGTTTGTGTTTACTTCCGCAACTAAGGTGTCTGCAGTGGCATTGGCCAGTTATGAGTGCTGACGATAAAAAATGTTGGTACGAGTATATTACATTGTTTGTTAAATACGAGTTTGTTTTATTTCTGTATGATTAACAAAGTTAATTTATCTTTGAGAGTGAATCACAGAATTGGAAATAGGTCAACAAGGTCCGAATACGAATAGAAACATAATGTAAGAATCGTTCATATTCATAGACGTTGGTTTACTTTACAGGAATCAGGAATGGTATTTTCTTAGTGGTATCAGCTGGAATGTCACTGTTTTTCGATTCTACATACGGAAATATAGCTTAATAAGCCGTTTCGTGCTAGAGTGGCTTATTTGGGCAAGAATATCAAAGAAGCTTTCCTTTGTTTTTTTTTCATCTAGCGTTAGGAAAACTGCCCTTTTTGCAGTTCTTTGTCAATTTCTCTTTGAGAGCTCTCAACTTTTTTTTTAATAAAAAAAACACACTCAAGCAGATTACAAGTTTCTAACGAGTTCAGTTTTCGTACAAAGAATTCTAGTCGTTCTTTCTCAGGCCCGTTCCATATTGTGGTATCTCTAAAAGAGCTTTGAGTCGGCTTTAAGTCTAGCTGCTTGGAGGTCTTCTTTTGAGATCTGTGAGCGAGCAGGGTGTAGATCATATGTTATGAGGGAAGCGTACGAATAGTTGACAAAACAAATGTCGACTGGATAAATACAAATTTCATCGACTGTCAAAATGTCAACTAAAGGTTGATCGCCAAAAGAAATTTGACAGTTTAAAATCCACACTATGAAAATTTTGGTAAATCCTGATAAAAATGTAATTCTTTTGATTTCATTGACAGTTTAACTTCTTAAATTATTTTTGAATCATAGTATATTTATGTAGTAGGGGCGCAATACTGATCAGGATAAAAAATCGACACTTTTTCAATAGACAATTTGACAGTCGATGAAATTTGTATTTATCCAGTCCATATTTTTTTGTCCACCAATTGTACTCTTCCCTCATATGGGTTGGCTACGATTTGCCGATTTTTAAAATGTCGATTTAAAAAAAAATCGATCGTGATAATGTCGACTTTCGGAGAGTCGATTGGTAAAAATACCGACTGATTAAAGTGTCGACTCTCTTAAAGTCGATTTTGAAAATATCGACTCGGAAAAGGTTGACAGTGACAAAGTGAATGATACTCACATACATGCGGCTTCACATTCTTATGACATTATGACGATCGATTTTTTTAAATCAACAATTTTAAAGATCGGCATAAATGTGCCAACGTCAGAAAAGCTTTATTGGACAATTGGGAACCACGCAAGGCAAACAGCTGTGGTCAAAAAGAACAATAGAGCGGACAAGACAATCCGGACATACAATAACTTTTTCATGTGAAAAAGTAACTACATTCTTTGCCAAACCCCTTCCAGTTTGTATCAATTATATAATATGATTAGCTTTGGTCGTTTAAGCCTTAGTTCGTCCTGGGATCGATCACGAAAAATTGGTAAAACCTGACCTCGCCCTGGCGAGAAAATTCCCTGCTCTCTTAGACCCGGGGTCGCCCTAAAGATCTAGGCCTTTCGCTGAGCCAATTTGAAGTAATAGCTTTGTTTGTTGAACTTTACCCAGGGTCGCCCGTTTTCAAAAAACGCAGTAGGGCTGCTGATTGTACATATATTTTTCACAACGCACGAATCAAAAATGTTGCTTTATTTGCATTCACTTGCATTTCTTTTAGTTTTATTCGAAAAAAATGAAAAATCAAATACAGAAGAAAAATACACAAGAAATGCTTGACAGCAAAAGTCACTTCAGCAGCTGATTCGTTACCTCAACTCACCCCAGCTAAATAGCAAGATCGACTTCAGGGTGACTTCAGGGCGACCCCAGGTTTCGAAAAACAGAGATTTTCTCTTGAGGGCGAGTTGAGGTATTTCAAAAAACGAGTTGTATGGCGACCAAAGGAAGGCTTCAGGGCTCAACAAGCAAAGCTAATGATTCAGCTGTTGAAGTGACGTTCGTTGTCAAAAATTTGTGAGTTTCTGAGAACTAAAGACCAAATTTCTTTTTTTAGAATTTTTGGGTTTGTCATGAAAACCTGAATCAATCTCGAGTAAAGTTTAGAAAGCAAAGTTCTAATTATATATTTTAATAATTTTGAACAGCAATGGCGAACGGTGTATTTGTGCATTGAGTCCGGAAAACTTAACCCCTTCACCAACTATGTGGATACAGTGAAATATGGGTATCATACAAACTCCAATTTTTCTAGGAATCCTAAGAAAAGCAAAAATTTCAATAAACAGATGACCCATTAATTTGAAATTGTGAATTCTCAAAAAACACTTGTTCGAGCCAGTGTGAGATAGCTTGCATTACCGTGAAGGAAAATGATTCGTCTTCTGCCACTATTTTCCCAAATAGCAGACATTCAAATCGGAATTCAGCGTTCTACTTCGACATGGGGGCGGTAGTAGTGACATGTTCAATTATTCCGAAAAAACTGGCAACGCTTTGCTTCGTAATGCAACGTGAACAAATCTTTTTGACAGACAAATGTTCATGTATTAATTAATGTCATACGGCAAGTGGAACATATGACAAAGCACGCCCCCACGGTATGTCTAATCTCGATCTTGCAACATCAGTTCACGCAACATCGATTTTTACTATCACAAAAAAAAAAAATTTGGACGACCTTCACGAAGGTCGTAGGAAAACCAGCAAAACACTTTCCAGTTTTATAATCATAGAAAATCATTAAACGCATTATGTTCATGATGCAGTTCCATTATTCGACCAAGATGAGTACTTCAAACAACTGAAAACAACTAAAATACATTCTTATATGACAAAATTTTCTGAGTACAAGTATACCATTCAAAATTTCAAATCTTAAAGTGACAATGCGAAATTTGACATATTTGCCCTTGTGTTAAAATATCTCAAGCCTTACGTAAACTTTAATATCTTCTGCTATGCCAAAAAAAAAAAAACTATTAAATAGAGTATACAAATAAAATACAAAATCCGTGGCCTGTGCGTTTCGCCCAAGTATGAACGGTGGGCTCATCAGTTAGATGCCGTTCATACTCTTCTAAGACGCACTTTGTTCGATAAAATCGAAATTTAAAAGCAACAACTTTTGTTGTTGCTTTTTCTTTTAACTTTTCAATTGAATATTTTTTCGTTGAATTTTAATCATTAAATAGAGATTGCGTTCTGTTGAACTAAGGACCATCAGAACTGGCTGGCTTTTTATATAGCCTTCTTCGGGTACCAGAAAATCTGACAGATTTTTACATTATGACTGATAAAGTTGTTTGAAAATAAGAAACCGTCAGGATAACAAAGGTGGTGACTGTTTTTTTTTTTTTTTTTGTGTTTCCAAATGTTAAGCATGCGCTATGCTTGCAAATGATCTGTCACGACAGAAATGTCTCCACCCTTCAAAATGACAGAAAAACTGGAAGACTGTAACTGGCAAAATTGTCTGTCTAATGGATATCAATGCTATTGTCAAACTTTATATGCCATGATATTGTTAAGTGAGAAGGAGAACAATAATAATTGTCGCTTCATAGTACCTACCCACTAAAATACGTTCATATACCGTTATGCTGGCAAAATAAGAAATATTCATTTGCCAATAACGTCAGCACTTCTACGAGTAAGTCGTGAATACATATCGGGCTCTTAATTCCTGCAGCACCTGTTAACCTTATGTTTCTCCTTCTCTGTCTTTTCTTTGACCAAACAATAATGACCACTAAAACCAACATTCAAATTCATACACACATTTACCGTTAAAAGATGCTTCCATACAGCGAGCATTTGAATATAGAGCCTCTCCAAAGATAGGATTTAAATTTATAGCATTTTACGTTTCAGATTTTCTATCCACTCTTTTCTAGCTAGCTAATCACTTAACTGTCCTTCATTAGCATGAATATTTCTATTCAAAAAAAAAAAAAATTATCCAACCATGAGATTTCATACCCTACATTCTGGTTTCCTTCTTTGGAACCCCAAACAAAACATATAGATACTTTAATAGAGAAAGAAGAAGACCTCTCTAATGGATCAGATACACAAGGTTTCCCAAAAAACTTTGAAAAGTTTTCTTGGTTTTTATTTGTTTTCATCGATCATTTGTCGTTTGAGTTGCGTGTGTATAGCTTTGTATCGTGTGTCGTTCATCATTGTCGTCGGCGTCGGTCGGTGTTAAATTGTATCTCATATTTGCTTTACTGGACTGGCTCTCTTCATGGCCTCGGATTCCCACTTCACGACGACCGACGACGGACGACGCGACGAGGATGAGATGGAAAAGCCACGTACCTACGTAACCATCACAGCGACGAGGAATAGATATTTTATAAACATTGCGACGAAATCGCCTGCCATGATGCCTCATGTGTCTAGTGTGTGCAAGATGGGTAAAAAGGGTTCTTGAACTTTAAAGGGGTCAACTCACCTCACACTCAAGACGCAGAGATACCTGTCCAACAAACCGAACCGCCTGCCTATCATTGAGAGTGCCTTGCCTAGTGCCTATAGCAGCTAGCAGCTATGCGGTCGGCCGATCAGTTGGCTTTGGTTACCAGCTGGCTGGCTCTGGCTCTGGATCTGGCTTGCCTTGTACTCCATCTATCCTCCAATGGAGTTTGTGTTGTCTATTCAGTTTCTAATTTTTGTGTTTTTTTTTCTTCTTCTTCTTTCAGTCTATCTTTTCGTTATTTTCTCTATAATAAACAATCTTTCCGTAACTACTATTGTATCTAGGTTTTGTTTAAATTTTAAAGGAGGGCTTAGGCTTGGGCTAGCAATACAATTCTGGGACCAAAATTTGTAAGGCCAAGCTTGTCTGTGAGGAGGAACCTTATAACCTCGCAGGCTTTTGTAAAATGATTAAAACCGAATAAGAGAAATTTTAAGAAGTAGCTCGCCCGCCCTATTCACTTTGGGATTATTTTTTTTTTTTTTCTAGCTTTCAAAATAATAACTTTGAGTATAAATGAGATCCAAAATTCTAGGCGATTGGTGGCGTGTTAAATAACCACGTCTGTGTAACGGTCACATTGGTTTTTACTTTAAAGATATTCACTGTTGTAAAGTTGCTAGATACGCACTTTCACTGCAGTAACAAAGTTGATTTGGAAACAATAATTCCTGCGGGAATTCACTTCATTTACTAAAATTATATAAACAAGAATAAGGTTAGATACTCAACTCGAAATGTGAATAGATATCAGAAAATGCCGAAAATTGTGCAAGAAGTCGAGATGTTAGACAAATAACACCGAATTCAAAGAAGTTTTCTCTAATTAGAATCTCGATGGATCCATTGTGCTCCCCATTGTAAGATAAGTTAGGGATAATAGAAAGGTGGGTGAAGAGGATTTAATGGGATTTAGGATGTGTTTCTACGTATATATATGGACCTCACCTGAACCAACCTCATATAGTTCTGGATGAACTCGATAAGGATGTCCTTTAGTGGCTTGTGCGAGATATCGCACAAATATCTCCAGAGGGCTGCCTTTCTAGTCCGTGCTAAGCTGAGCCGTTTTCATAGGAACTGACACCTGACGTCTTGCAAAAGTCAGATGTGCTCATGTTCCCATTGTATTGTGTCTCGTTAGGACTCCAATTAACTGAGACAGTTAAATTCTGCGCAGATTGAGCAAGTAACCTTTTTTTGAGAGAGGTTTGGCAGATATAAATTAATTCCTCGATGATCGACAAGCGCTTATTAAGGCCCAACCATACTTAAATTTCGTTGCCTTACGAAACAGTTAAGACCCATGTGATTGTATTCCCAACCCGAAGAGACTTTTTGATAACTTTCCGCATGTTTCGTTCACTTTTGTTTCCATACGCTTTCAGTCGTACATTTCGCATGAAAATCTGACACTTCATTTTTTTCATTGTTTTTTTTAAGAGAATGATATATTGGCGCGCCAGTATAATTTCTTAGATATACCCGAAATATGATGAGTAAATAAAATTACGTTATTTTTTCTTTTCTTTCTTTTTTTTTCTTTTATAACGAATATAATAAAATTATAAACTTAATTCATTATTTGCATTTTAGATATTCGACCATTACAAACTTAAATCAGTTTTAAACTTTTAAACTTAGCTACGCAGTAGCACATTTTGTCACCCCAATTTTCCAAGACCTTGTTGATAGATTCGGACTGCTCGTGGATTGCCTCGATGACATTAACCTTAAGTGCTTGAATCGTTCTCGGATCAATCTATCAAAAAAGTCCAAAGGGGTCAAATCGCAGCTCCAATTCTGTCAATTATCATCACCAAGACCAAAAAATGCACTGTTTGGGCTACAAACACTCACTTTGGAAATAAATTTTCATATTTCCCAACGTTGTTCAAGGGAACAGCTACTCATTTCGTTCCGAGCAGATATGATACTTACATTCTGTTAAAATTTTTTGCGGGAAACAACTTTCAGTGTCAAAATAATCTATGATTGAAAAAGAAACTACTAGATGGCCCACCCTGTATATTTTCAGTAGGTACACATAGATACAGAAATGTCAGCAATGACAACGGCTGCATTTGGAAATTACATTTTTGGGATTTTGGTTTTGGGGATTTCGGTTTCGGGGATTTTGTAATTTATTTTGATACCAATAAAGGCCCAGTTCTGTTTGCTAAATTGTCTTAAAATCAGCAATCAATATTTTCACGGATGCATTTCAATGATAGCTATAACTGGCCCCTAAGTTGGGGCACATAGATACACACGACTTCGCACTGGTTTGAAACGTATCAATGTGCCCCACAAAAGAGAAAGGTAGGTAGGTGGAGTACACAGGTACTCCAGAAAAGACAAGAATAGAAGAACTACAACAGAGGTCTAATCATGAAGAAAACATAAAAAAGAACAAAGAAAACGCGTGAAAGATCTTAAAAGTGCTCAAAAATTGCTGGACATATAGTTACAAATCTCATAATAAAGTTAAACAGAAATTCTCATATGACTATGCCAATGGAATTAGATTCTCCATGTTGTTCCGGAGAAAGTAAGCTACGAGAATTTTTCGACTCAGAAAAATCATTCGATTCCGAGCAACTTTATATGGAACTAGCTGTCCCGATAGACGTTGCTCTGCCCTTTCAAGCAGTATCTGAGCTTAGTCCTTGCAAACAAACTAATATAGAAGCTTTTTAAGGACCCGGCGTGTCTTTGTTCATCTTGTGGCCAAACCACATGTTCTAGTTTGGCTAAGCCTTACAAAAACTTGTGTTTTTTTATGTGATCGATATTAGTAGCCGAAGGAAGCCTGTATTTTTTTATTTATTGTTATTTATTTCTTGTTAAAACTAGGTTAAAGCAATGCTGACATGAATTACTAAATACTTTACCAATGGTTGTATTAATATATATGTTAAAAAAATAATTAAAACTCGTTTTATTAACAGAAGGTTTTAAATAAACACTAATTATTTGGTTATAAATAAAGGAGCCTGTCATGTACCAATGTGCCCCGTGAATGGGGTAGTTTGATACAAAATTCACGACTCAGTAAAGAGTTCCTTAATTCGTTTTGAGTGGATGTAAGATTAAATCCGTTTAATATGAGTTAGATAAAAAGATAATGTTCCCATAAAATATGTTACTTTGTTATTACACTCAATATGGTGCAATTTTTTTGAGTTTAAATGTAAAGTGTATCAAGGTGCCCCAACTCCCCCTAATGATTCTTCCAACAGGTTGTTGACTTAGCTTGACAAATTATGACAGACCAAACGATCATTAATTTTTGAGAGATTTTTGATTTTCAACACGTCAAAATTTGACATTGTGCGATTATAATGTTGTTATCTACGTTAATTTTATTGTCAGAATCTTATGCTCCTTCAGTTCATTTGGCATCACTGCTATCTTTTAAGGAAAGATTTAGAATTCCCTCTAAAAAATTATAAAATTATACCTATAACCTAATAATTTGATTTATTATCAAATTAAAAAAAAATCTCTACTACCTTTAAATATAACAAAACAAAATAAAATCACACCTTAAGTAACATTGTATTCGTAGCCGTCGATTACCTACCAACTTAGTTCAAAGTCAAAGATTTCACATTCACAAAGAATTAGCCTCAAGTGAACTGCCTATACTCTTTCTAATCCTTGCTCTGGCATTATAAACAATTTATTTCTAAATGACTCCAATTCTGATGTGTGTTCCGAAAACAAAGTTCACATACGATATACGAAGCAGGTGTTGGTAGCGAGCTCTGATTTAATATGAACAAAAAAAAAACACAGAGAAACTTATGAAATAGGAATACAAGATACAAACAAACGATCACAGAAAGATAGATATAGAGAGCAAAGAAGAAATACAGAAAAAAAAAAACCATCTTTGTGTTGTCTAATTCCAAAAATGTGGAAGCAACAGGTACAAAAACGTCAGGTAAGCTACTTTACCGCTGTTGTCGTCCATCGCGTCGCTTCGTCAGTCGTCATAGTCAGTTCTGTTGCGGTCTATCATATCAGCCTGATTTGGAAACCTCCAAAGATTCACACTCTTCAAAGATGGATGGATGATTCTGCTTTGAGTCAAGTTTTATTTTTCTAACGCTTCTTCTGGCATTTGATGGTGACTGGCTGTGCCTTGTGCCCTGTTCCTTCCATTCTCCCTTCCCCCGATTTGTTCATTGTTTTGAAGAGTAATAGTAAACCTACATGACAGCCTTACATGGACGAACCCTATACAACAAATACTTTTTCATCTATTGCCAACGCCATTTGTATCTTTTTTCCAACATGGCTATTTCAAAAGCAATAAAGAAACGCAAACTAACGTGTTAGCCTTCTTCGGTGGACTCAGATGGACCCCGGCCCGTACCTTTAGTATTCTATATACCCTCTGTTCGCATACTTAGTCAAGTCATCCCCTCTTAACTATGGATATTTTGTGCTTGCCATGCAATCACAAGCCGCGCTTTGAAAAAGCTTTCCATTTTACCACCGCAATAGGATGGCAACGGAGAGTTAGATAAAAAAATAAAAAAAAACTTAGCTCTATATCGAGGTTAAGTAATGGAAAAGGAATTCCATAGACACAAATAGATACGGTCATAAAAAATAAATTAAGCTAGGGGCCTGAGGGGTTTTACGGTGGTCTTCGTTTGTGGTGCTCGAGAAAAAGATGCCCGGTTAAAAAAAAAAATTACTTTAGATGGGTATTTCCACACACGACAAACCCTTCACGTACAACGTTATGAAGGTAGGTATATCTCAGGCTTTTAAATAAATAAAAGATATTTTAACGAAATGACTTATGGCCAAGATGCTAACAAACTTTTTAAACTCCTGTTGTTTAGGTATTCGGTAAAAAATACAAAAAAGGCAGCCTGCTTTTATATTTTAACGTGGGTTGGGGAGGCTGTTTGATTGGACATCACACGATAGATACCAGAGAAACTTAATTTATGTAAATTAATGTTAGTATGTATTTTTTTTTTATTATTATCTTAGCTTTTACTTTGGGCAGCCATGCAAGCTCCATGCTCCGCGAGATGAAATGTAAAAAGTATCTGTGATCGTATACAGGCGAATGTATAGGTACATTGTAGAAACACTTCAAGGGTAATGCCAAGAGTTTTGCATTGCAGAATATTTTACAATGAAATAGAGTTAAAGGATACATTTTAATAATAATCATAGCTTTTCTGAAAGGGTGCAGCAAAGCCGACTGACGAGTTTAAAGAAGCTATAAATATTTAATTGTTAATAATCTTGACGAAAAGTGGTTTGCTCTATTACAAAGAAATCTTAACAAATTTTCAATAGGTACAAGGCTTTGAAATTTAAATCTCAAAGATGGCAGCCGTCAGCAACTACAGGTTTTGGTAGCCTGTCGCGGCCATTTTTTTTTTTTTTTTTTGTGACATTTATGTCAAATAAGTTGTTAATTTTTCAGTAACTGTGGTTCCAAAATGATAAAACCTTACTATAAAAATTAGTTTTCGCTGGTGCAAACGCTGTGCGCGTTGCGCCCATTTTACGGTAGACGTGATGTGATGGCCGTTTACAGTCAACTCATTTAAATTTGGTAGGTAAATTTGAGACGACCGGTTCGGTAACAAATCAGCTTACATTCGTACTTCAAAGGAACGCAAAATTGGCAAAGAACATTGCAGCGATCCGTTAAAGTGTACAGCATAGCCCAAGGCAGTAGATTCCTCGCCGGGCACGGGCACGGGCACAAGATTCGCAGATTTCAACTTGCAAATTTTTGGGTCGCGTTTTGGGCCTACACCCGTAGATACATGATCCAGTTAATGACCATAGGCAACGTCGTTTGTTCGCTGACTAGGTTTCTAAGCACTTGGAAGAGGGAAGCCGGAAAATCATTCAGAGGCGCATTTTTGCAAACAAGCAAAACGGGAAGACACCAACCCACACGAGGTGACAATGCATTCTTAAAAACAACCGCTTGGCTTGGATTTTCGCCGGCGGAGTCTTGAGTCCGTACTTTTTCGAAAACGACGTTGGTGGGGCAGTCACCAGCAATGGCGAGCGCTATAATTTCCTATAGCCCGTTCAAAGACATACAATACAGACCACCAACTCGTACCTCTCTTTCCTAAAATAGTTTATTTTCCACTGTATATGTACATGTACATTGTACATCCCTGACTGCGCATTTCATTAAAATCGTGTAACTGGTCTCCATTTAAAATGCACGGGATAACGCACGGGAGAGCTTTGACAAACTCATATCATAATAAAATGCACATCAAGCTTAAGGGGCCAGTTATAGCGATACGGAAAACGAAACCGAAAAAATTTTGTAATGGAAAATTTAGTATGTTATGGTTCGATTTAAAACACAATTGCTACACTGATCGATGTGAACCAACGCAGATAATTTATTTTGGAAATAAAAACTTGAATTGAACTTGTACTTTTTGTTAAAAACGAAATTTATTATTTTTCTTTTATATGTATAACAGAAAAATAAATAAATACATTTTTAACAAAAAGTATTTGTTCAATTAAAATTATTATGAACAAAAAACATTCTCTGAATTTATTGCCATCGATCGGTGTAGCATTTGTAGTAAGAATCGAATCAGAATATACAAAATTTTCTATCTGAAATTTTTTTCCGTTCGGTTTTCCGTATTGCTATAACTGGCCCCTAATACTCAATGACACTCTTTTCCGAATACAGAAACGTTGATGGTTGAAAATAGTTTGTACAAGAGGAAATATTACAGTAAATGACGCTTATAAGAAACTTCAAAATGCCACAAGTTTTGCTTTTTATGAGCATGTGTTTCTTCTATCGGAACCACGGTTATAAGAAACAAGTTTCTTTTTTCTTATTAAAAGCACTGATATAAGAAACAGAAGTTTCTTAAAAAAATGTTCTTCCAGAAAAAAAAACCATTACATAACATGGAAATTGGAAATGCATGTGCATGTTTTTCCTAAGGGTGTGTTCACTTTTAAACAACATTTAGATGGGCATTTTCGTGTGTCATACAAAATTTCTTATACGCATTCAATTTTACAGGCAAATCAAGAATCGGTGTTGTTAAAACGTTCATTATAACAGTGTGTTTCTTTTCTTATAAGCGTGTTTTAATGCATGTTTTTTACATTGGTATATAAATAGGCTCGTACGCCACTGTGCTTTTGTTCAGGTTTTTTTTATGAGAGTGGGTTTCTTATAAGCTTATTTCTTACTGTATACCTATCATTTTTACTTGCGATTATAGGTACTATAAGGCAAGTTACCTATGCATTCGTAAAAACCAAACATAACATGTTGATGTTAGAGAAGCCTAAAAAAGTTGGTCCGACAATTCTGTCTGTCTGTCTGTCTGTCCGTCTGTCTGTATCGGCACCTACAGCCTAAACGGCTATACCGATTCGCTTCAAACTTGGTACATACTATTATTATGAAGTCCCACAGAGGGGTTTTTGGAATTAGAATTCTAGCTCCAAAACTAACGGAACCTGCCATCTGTTTTTTTAAGAAAAACTCATTTATCTCAAAAACTGCTCCTACGGTTTTGATAAAACTTTCTGAATGATGTTTTTTGAGTAAATCTTATGTTTTGGTTGGAACAGATTTTTCAGGAAAAGTCTTATAACGGTACCTACCTCCCATAGGACCTGTTTTTTAAAATCCGATTTTCTCGTAAGCCACTTGACGAATTTTGATGAAATTTTTAATGTAGAAGCCCTTTTATATACAAAATAATATAAATTCTTAAATTTTTCAAAATAGTTTTTTTTTTGAGTTTTTTTTTAAAAGTTTTAAAATTTTTTTTTATATTTTGTTTTTTCCTAAAACGGTTTAACCTATTTTTTTTTTTAAGTTTTATTTTTCTGATAAAAACTACAAAGTACAAGAAATTGGTATACTCAAAAAAAACTTGGAATATATTTTCAAAAGTTTTTCAAAAAAACTGGTTAAAATTCTAAACAGTAAACGAAATCAGAGGGCTTACTTCATTTTTTTCCTAAAAACGTTTAACTAGTGATTTTTAAGTGATCAATAAAATTTCCTATAATTTTTTCCCTGCATTTTTTATCCAAAATCTCAAACACAAGACCAATGTCACACATTAGAGCAAGTTCGTCCGACCCAGTTGTGCACTTTATTTTTTATAATTTGATCGCTCTCAAAGGGTTATTAACACCCTTAACATGAATTAACACAGTGCGTGCGTTTAGGAAAGTAGGATAGGAGATGAAAGGAGATACAGATGTACATTGGTTTTGAATGTCTGTAAATCACCATGTTACGGTAAATTTTACCGCAACAAAAACTTCCCTTCGGTCGTTCTTTTTCCTATTCTTTTTTTTTTCTCGTTGTGGCTGCAAAATATTGGCGAAGTTGAGGGCAACCATGGTCTCATCAACCAGTGGTGTACCTAGCCTTATTTTGCAAAAGCAACAAAAGCAGGTGTTCGAGTGCGACGTTCTAAACGAGAAGAAAGAGCCGGCGGATGAGCCGAAGAAGTAACGAGTCAGGTGGACTCTTACTTACCTACATACAATGAACAACAACAAATATACACCGTCTTATAATTATCTTTTAAGTTTAATATATTTTCATTTTAACGTAAAGTAATTTTAACATTGACTTAAAATAACGTAAATTTGATTAATGTACAAAATGGGTTTTTAACGCGAGATTAGTTTTGTAGAATTTTGAAAATGTCTTTAAAGAAACGCTCCTCTCCGTATCTTCGAAAATAGTTTGTTGAATAATTCACGCTTCGAATCCGGCGCGATAGTTGTAGAGTAGGTAACAGGAAAAAGCCTAGTTCAGACTTCTCCTCAATTTTATTTCTTTTCAATTTTTCTCGAAATTAATTTTAGTAGGAAAATAGTCTGAACTCGTCCATTATGTTTCGGCAAGCTTTGGAAATACATCCAACAGCTTGTCGAAACTGTGTTGGTGTGCGTGAGAGTAAGTTTTGGCAAGTTGTGGAAACACATCCAACAACTTGTTGAAACCGTGTTTGTGTGCGTATGAGTATGTTTCGTTAGATCCCACGACGGTTGTTTTCTAGGAGAGCGTCATGCTTCCAGAAAGCCGTGACCGATGATCTCGAAACGAATGGTTGTGTTGTAGCGTTGTATGTATGAGTGAATGATTGGAATGGACGAGGGAAGAAAGTTGTTGATGAAAATGAGCTTGGAAGGCACTCTTGAGAGAGCCTTACAAGCGCATACAAGTAGTGAAAAAGAAAAAAATCGAGGAATTTTGGAGGAGAAAAAAAATCTAGGAGGAGAGATATCTATTTATTTTGATATTAAATTTTGGGATCGAGGATTTTTAAAAGTGGAATTAGGATTCGAGACGTGATAGAGATTAAAAAGTTGAAAAGGAGATACGAGAAAGGAGCTGTAACAAAAAGAAGATAAGTAGTTTGAGTAATTTTTGAATATAAATATATATTTACCATTTCAAAATATATATATTTATATTCAACCGATTCGTGTTCGAGTTTCCCCCCATAACTTTCGGGACGCGCCTTAGTTTTCTCAAAAACCCATTTTTCTGGTTTGTTTTATTTGCTTTTACCTTTTATGTAATTTCAATTTTAATTGCTTGTTAATTTTGCCTTTGAGCCAAACGGCCATATTTAAATTGTTTAACATATTTATTCGAAAAGACTTTTGGGTTTTAGTCCAGGGATCTTCTGTCCCACGGTTTCCCAAAACAATAAAATAATCATTTACACTTAACTCTCTTTCTTTTTATTCAAAACATCGCTTCCTTAAATTTTATAATTAGTTTTGGAATTTTCTAATTCGGTTTTAGAAAAAAAAATTCCTGGCGCCTAACTTCTTTTGCACCCTACTGTGCAATCATATACTTTCTTCTTTTGATAAACTGTTTTGATTACGAAATCAATCAAGCTTATCAAAAGAAATACAAAATTCTTCCACCGAACCCACCCCAGCTGAGCAGCCGTGGTGACAGCTTCTTTGATCAAGCTGTATATTGCACTTTTTTTTTTGCATCCTCTTTTCGCGTTATTCGTGTGTGGCCTATTGATAATAGGTACCAGTAAATTCGTGTCGTGTGTCGCCGTCGGTTCGCGTTGAAATCTTTTCTGTTGTTTTCTTTTTTTTTCCTAATAATTAAATTGATCGCGTTTTGGAAAAGATCGAGTAGATTAATAAACATTAACTTAAATTTAATAAATTCCCCTACCCCTATCGTGATCGTGTACCGCGAAAAAAAAAGTGTAATAACCATAGGAGGGAAAAACTGAGCCGGCTAAAGCATTCAACATTCTTGTAGTGTGTCTGAAAAAAGAGGTTCTAATACGTCCGAAGTTAGGTCCGAGGGTAAATTGATGGGCATTCCTAGCGATTCTAGTGTTACAGGGAAATTGTTTTAGGGAGGAATGCATCTGGCTTTTTCGCTGGAGCACTGTTTATGGAAGTAGCGATAAAACAAGGTTAGACAAGAAACATTAAGGCCATGTTCAAGTGAAACAAATGTTTCGGTAATGGTTCTTTCTCCTATAAGTTTTAAGGCAGTTTTTTGGATCCTATCCAGGAGACGCAAGTGAGTGACAGGCCCAGATATGAGAATTATACTCAAGCTTCGGGCGAATTTATGCCTTGTAGATTGTAGCCAGATCAGAGGCGGAAACATATTTCTTACATCGATTTATGAAACCTAAGCATTTTGCGGCATTTTTAGCGACGTCAAATATGTGATCGTTCCACAAAAGGTGGTTTGTAATACACATACCTAGAACGCAAAGCTGTTTGGTTTCCTCAATGCAAGTGCCACTCATGGATATTGGCATAGGGGTAGTTTATATGCTTTAACGACAGAAGACAGCATTGAATTTTTGAAGCTTTAAATTCCACGCGGTTGATAATTCCCCATTGGACAATGAAAACAGGGCTATTAGTCTGGAAATGAATACAAAAAGCTGAGGGTACCTACTGTCGTCAGCAAAAAAATTAAGTGAACTAGAAGTCCTAGACAAGAGATCATTTATAAAGATAAGGAAGACAGTCGGAAACAGAACGGAGCCTTGCGGCACACCAGCATTTATTTTCTACATAACAGACTCCTTTCTACTTGCTATGATTTTTTTTTTTTTGTCTTAAACTCAGAATATGAATACAAGACTGATCAAATTAATACCTTATTCATCTTCAAAACTAAAAGATCCCAATGTTCCCGAGCTAGGTTATACATTAAGAGGTATAGTTTTCAAGACATCAAGATAGACCATTTCCAAATATATTTATCGGTAACATTCTTGTCTTGCAAAGGTTAACATTTCCTGTCACCCAAACTTTTAAATGCCTGCTCCAAATAATAGAACAAAGAAACTCGTATCCATATAAGATACATTTATAAAAAACGCCTTGACTTTTTGTTATTGTGAAATTAATAAACACAAGAAACGTTAATCCTAACGTTTCTCCTCTGATTAAGAATGCATTTTTTTCCCGCATAGTTGTTTCTAAATTTGAATTTAATTAAATCGGTAATTAATAATAACGACTATCCGATCGACCTAAATATGCAAAGTGATCCTCAACTACCTAATAGTGCAAACAGAGGTGCTAGTGCTAGGTGAAGGTAGGTATAGATACAAGTCAACAGATAGATAATGTGTAAACTTGTTTCTAGAATGTGAAGTAACCAATTTGTGTTAAACGAGAAAGGTAGGAAGCTGGGCCCTTTGGGTTAGACACACAACAATAACGGTCTTGCATTGGGAAATTTGTTGGGAATTGGAAATTGGATTCATGAAAAGAAAACCTATAAAAATGGAAAAAAAAATAATAAACTGCTGGGGATTTCTGTACACACCACACCTACCTAACTAGGTATACCAATGCATGATTTTCTGATGAACTTTTACTTGTTTGTTGGGTTTCTCGGTTATGCTGTTAAGCCTTTCATTTGAATTTTTTTTCCAGATGTTTTATGACAGTTAAATATATATTAATTAAGACTATATTTGACCGAAGAAGCGACAGATCCCTTAAATCAAAAATAGACCAATGATGATCACCAGAGGCTCGAACATATAATAGACAAAAGCAACATAATCTTATGTAAAAACTCAACGAAATATTGACAATAGCAAGAGTGCGTATTTGAACTTGTTAACGATACATTGAGCACTGAGGTGGTTGCTGATTTTAGGGGACAAATTGATTTCAACGACTTCGTTAAATCAGTTTTGCTCATGAAACCTCTATGTTTCGCTTTGTGAAGGTACGAGTATGTCCAGTAGTATTTCAGGATAGGCGTCTCTGTCAAAATATCTAATTTAAAAAGAGATGTCATAAGAGATGACACTGGCGAAATGGACTGCACTAATGCATTGCGAATAAACACTACCTAGGCCTGGGGAATCAAAATCATAAATCTCAATTGTCGAGTTTTCGTTTGCGTGGACTGCTCTTGTGCGTACTTACGAAAAAGAACGAAATGGAGTAACTAATAAAACTTAACAGCTTCGGTGAATGCAATGTTTTTATAAATGAATGGCGGCCAACGAATAACGAATGAACGAAAATTCATTTGGATGAAATTTCTTTTATTGGTTGGGAAGAACAAACATTTTGTCCCAATATCGCAGTTAAACACTAAGATTTTGAGGTTTGTCACGCGATGACGATTTATTCGTTAGATTTAGGATGTAGGAGAAAGATCCATTACCGAAACATTTGTTTCACTCGAACATCGCAGTAATGTTTCTTGTCTTATCGCTATTTTCATAAACAGTGCTTCAGCGAAATAGCCAGATGCATTCCTCGCCTGAAACAATTTCCCCGTAACACCCGCACCGCTAGGAATGCCCATCAATTTAACCTTGAGCCTAACTTCAGACGTACTGTAAAGTATATAGACTCTTTTTTCAGCCGTACTACAAGAATGTTGAATGCTTTAGCTGGCTCAGTTTTCCCTCCTATGGTGATTTACAGACATTCAAAACTAATGTTCATCGGTACAACCTTTTATCTCCTATCCAACCTTCGTAAACGCTCTCACTGTGTTAATTCATGTTAAGGGTATTAATAACCCCTTGAGTGCACGTAAATATAAACAAACAAAATTTAGACTTCGTCCAGTTTTAGCTGCTTGAATGCTGTAAATTTCATCTGTTCGTCAATTTTTTTATTCGTTCTTTGCTATTTTGTGAAATGTACTTGAGGCGTAACCACCACGACACTATCGGCATTCTTTTAGGATGCACATTTTCTAGTTTTCTTACAAGAATTTTGAGAAATCAATTGGGAACTATTGCAAAAGATGGCGGATACCAACGAGTGGACAAATTAAAACACAAACGTTCTTTCTATTTAAAACATATTCTTACCACTTTAGCACCACATGTTTTGCCTACATCCAAAATATATGGGAGCTTGGAGACCTTTGTCCTCAACATCCCAATAAATGCATTCACTTAGCCTGGACAAATGATAAAAATCTTTTTGGATGGGGGCAGCAATACACTTGTCCTGAGCTAAGCTATGCTTAGTTGGCTATGCAGTTCCCTGGAATTTATCTATATTCTGGCACCCAACCACAGGGGGAAGTCGAAAGTTGTTTTGTAGATTGCGGGGATTTCAGCGTAGCCTGGCTGTCAGGAAAAATAATGATGTCCTAGAAAGATATTACATTTTGTTTAAGTCAGGATATTCACCATTATTTCCGAGCGGAAAACGCTACAATGGTTTGGACGACACGGAAGGAGATTACTTTGATTAAGTCTGTTGCAGTCAACACCACTTCACGGACCAAGAAGATACAGACCGCCAACTCACCATATGGTCTCTCTTTTTGCCTACAAGCTAAAAATCAGCTGATATGCCATTTATTTTGAGAGTGTGATGCTCTCTCTTGCTTTTAAAACCCATTTAGCAAACACACCTACAAAATAAATGGCATACGCAGGTATAGTTGCCATTACAAAATGCACAGAGAGAGATGTACACGTATTCACAGACAGGAAAAAATATTTCGAGGGTGTTTCAGGCAAGGGGAGTACGAGTTGGCGGTCTGTGTATGGTCTGTGCACCACTTCAACCCCATCATTTGCTTCGATCCAGCAGTAGACAATTTTTTTTGCTCATCTTGCAAGAACAAGAAGGCATTTTCCTCCGAGAGTGCTCTAAACTCTAGACGTTATGCTCTTCCGCTCGTGGAAGTTTTTTACCGTCGTGGTATTCTTGATAACAGCTTCGAAGATTATAATTAAATTATTGTTTCGCTTATATTTTTTGATGTGAAACATCTGTTGGCGCACCTAGGCAGCAAAATCGATCGTAATCGTCATGAAAAATGGTATGACGCTCTATAAAATTTTTCAAAGTGTGACTGGAGCGGGATGGGTGGTCGTTGGTGGTGGTGGGGTGGTATTGATGGAGGGGGTGGGTTGGTAGTGGATGATGGGGTATGGGGTGTTATGGGGGGGGTGAACAATGGTATGGCGGTGGTGGGTGGATTTGATGGGTGGTTTGAGGAAAATTCTGTTCCTATTTATAAATGAATATAATCATACTAATATTATAAATGTGAAAGTAAGGGTGTTTGTTTGTAAGTTAATAACGCCTACACCCACTGAACCGATTTTAAAAATTCTTTCATTTATAGAAAGCTACATTATCTGTGAGTAACATAGGCTTAAATTTTTTTTAAATTTCAATAAAATATCGCTACGAAAATTGCAATAATGTAACGCAATGTATCAAATATTTTCTTTTAAAAGTAATAATTTGACGTGCGCTACCATTTTGGTTTGACGTATTTGAGCCACGGGTAATAATTGTTATTATAATAAAATAATACCACAAATATATTGATTTTATTAACGAAACACTAAATTATTAAAAATTATTTCATTCCATATTTGATGGTTTTTAAAACTTATGAATTTTAATGTAAACTTGAATGTTTCACATCTGCCGGGCGTACCATGACGGCTAATTTTTTTTTAATGTTTTAATCAATTTTCTTAAAACTTTTTGAGTTTCCTTAATATTTTGGAAATTGATGAATTTTTGTTTAAAAACCGATTGTCGGGTTAAATTCTCAATGGCTTTTAAAACTTGATACTCTAAGAATATAATTTTTTTTACATATTTCCAAAGAGTATAAAAACAGTTTAATTAATCGGCACGATCTTCATGGGTTTTTTTTCAATAAAGCTACTAATTCATTCTAGCGCAATGAATCTGAGTAATTTTTTCGTCCTGTTGTTTTAGCGAGGAACCATTAACCCACCGTCTTCTCATTATATCTATTATATTATTATTGGTGATATTTACCCACCGCATCGTCCTGTCGATAAATTAGAGTGGCGCATTTCAAATTATGACTTGGTTGAAACTTTGTCGTCACTTTATTATTCTCCACTGAATTGCCCATCATGAAATAATTTTGGAATAAAACAGGTAAATTAAACAAAAAATGCTGCCAAACTTTCAGCAAACCGCCTTCCTACATCTCCTAGCACGCTACGTTATACCATAATATAAAAATGGCTGTGCCAACAAAAGTCGCGTCCCCATAATTCGGGAGTATCCTGTTCCTTGTTGAGAAATAAATCATAAAATTCTGGTCAAAAAAAAAAAAAAAAAAAACACCATCGAATCCTGTTCATGGGAAGGTGGTTTAAGAATTAAGATCCTTTTTATTCAAGGATATTTTCAGGTGTACGCGCACACACACATTTGTATACCAAACTTGATTAACCAGTTAGTCCTGCGTCGATTTGTCGATATCATACATAGGCTGGAAGGTAGGGTTAGGGTATATGAAAATAAAAACAAATCAAACCACCACCGGAACGAGTTATGTCCATGTCCATGGTTGTGTCTTGTGAGTAGATATTAATTTATTTATTTATCAAGGATACACGTTACACGTCCCGCAATCCAAAACAAGGTATAGCCAACAAAACTGTGGGAAACTTTTGTTGAAAAATCAAATGGAAAAATAAAAAAACAAAAACCTGTTGAACCGAGAGAAAGTCGGAAAGATTGGTATGCACAGGTGTTCGTGTGGACGATAAAGGATACGAAATTGAATTTGTAATTGGATTGAGATTGTTAGAGTCGCAATAATTGCCGTGTAAATTGATGTGGTAAGGAAAAGGGGTGCATACTTTGTTTTCCTGTTGGAACAACATACTCTAGTGGATAGTTTATATTTCTGTCAACTAGTACCTACCTATGTGTTTTGATTACTATACAATACAGGTTGACTTATGATGCTGTGTTATACTCATACTCATACTTGTAGTAAAAGCATTAGTTACGTGGGAATTGTTTCGCGAACATAATATATGTATGTATAAGATCAGGTGCTATGCCCACACGGACGCAGTAGGTATGTCTTCTCTTAATGAGAAGAAAACCCAATATTTAAGATTTCCAGTCCCATTTATATAGGTTTTTTTTTAGGGAGCTACGCATTTCTCCGAATTGATTTCAAAACTTATGAAGCATTGAAAAGGATTCAAGGATCGTGTTTGTAGTGCTTGTCTGTGTCTGGTTATTTTTTAGAAGCGTGTTTCTGATATTCATCAAACGCGGTAGGCAGGCATTGTTATAAAGTCATTAGTTTCGAAACTTAAAAAAAAATCGATGAAAAGGGCAAAAGCTCTAAATGGATCCAAAACTTGACTGTATTTTATTGCTATGTAGGTATATTGTGTAGATGCACAATACATAAGCAGTAAAGTAAAGCGTTGACACTTTTCTTATGTTTATTTTTATGCAGCAACCGACTAGGTATATACTTTTTATCTTCAAGGTAGGTAGGTATTCATTTCTGCAAAGTCTTTTGCCCCCTCAAGTAAAGGATGGGGATTGAAAATTCGCTCAAATAAAAGTTTGCTAGTCCAGAATTGTTCTCAGATCACTTACAAACACATACAAAAATACACAATACAGACATTTTTAGAAAGGGAAAGAGTTATAATGAGCAAATGGAAGTAAGTGTCAAAACTTTTCGAAAACGTTTCCTTCCGTTCTGTCAAATGAACATGTCTAGAAGAAAAACATATTATGTATCAATCTTAAAAACTGAAAACATTTTAGTTCCCATTTCTTCCTGTTCTCTTTATGATTTCTGTCGTGTAGGTAGGTACAATTAAAACCGGACAATTCGGGAAAAGTGTTTATTGGCATGCACCGTGTCACCAGTAAGGCATCAGTGTAACAATCAGAATTTTAGTACCTATGTAATGTATGGATTGTTGCAGCATATGTAAATGGACCCTTTTTATTGGTCTGTTTTGCTCATATTGCTCCGTTGTCCCACTTATTGTTTGTTCAATTTCAATTTTATAAATTCGTCAAAGTCGAATTTTAAGATACTGCTGCATGTGGATAAACGCATATTTTGTGGATATGTTGTTTCCACACCGAGCTAAAACGCGGTTTTCACGAAAAAACCCCAAAACCTGAAACAAAACACTGGTTTTACCATACATTTTTGCTCATCGCAAGTTTTATAAAACGATTGGTTTTATATAAAACCTGTCGAAAACTTGTTGGGATACAAAAGTCAAAAAAATCAAACACAGCTGCCAGCATTTTGTGAAAATATTTTCACATTGAAAATCCATTACCAGTTCTAAGCACAAGGAAAAGTAAAGATGCCGACAACGAAGAGAACCGGAGTTATGTAAAATTGGAACAGGTAAGTCTGCAAAGGACCACAGTCACCCAACTCCCCTTACATTGAAATATTCCATCCTCTTGTTTCAGTTTTCAGCGATGAAGATTTCCAGACACATGCCGAGTTCTTTAAGCAGCGTGTAATCAAAACATGAATTATTGTTCGACGCTGTTCAAGTGTGGGAAACAAAGTGTGCCGATCTGTCTCTCAGTCCAGCCCACAAAGCGGCCATAGGGATTGTCGACCCGGAGAAAGGTATTTCACTGCGATATCCCCGTTTTATTCGAATACAAGATGACAAAACACCTGAAGATGCCACCTCCGCCCAGCAAGTAGCGGACGTGTATTCCAATCAAGACCAAATTAAGAATCAACAACACTCAGCCAAAGATCCCGAGGATGATTTTTATTGAAACTGAGGTTCAAAGTCAATTTATTTATGTATGTAAGTCTTTTAAGCGTACATTATATTTAGAAATAAACTAATAAATCGTCCGCCGGATTATGTGTCAAATGTAGCAGCCAAGTTTGGTGTCATAGTCCATTGAATCTGGTAGTGTGAAGGGTGTCGTGTTGTCGTGGTAGTAATTGCTGGGTGCATGCATTACAAACCTTATAGACAGAATAGCTTTCGTATGATTGTTCTTCGTCGGGACCTAAGGAAACACCGTCATTTAAGGCTTACCACCAAACTTTGTTTTTCAATCAGGTATGTGCTTGTAGCTTGGATCGAAGGAGTCATTGGGATTGGCCAATTGGGACATGTCCTTCACAAAATGCACAAATAATACGACTATATTTTCAAGTTGACAAAATGTTATATACATAATACAAAATTTGAAGTCGGCTGTCAAAAATATGTGAAATGTCAATCTAAAACTTGAAATGTTCGGTGTGAAGGATTTTCAGGTTTTCGTAAACTTTTTGCTGAAAACCGGGTTTTCGGCTCGATGTGAAAAGGAAAACCCTTAAAACAGAAATGGCAACTGACGTACTTTTCTTGGTCGCTATAAACCCTGTGGACAAATTATTCATAAATAAGGCCATTGAATTCCCATTTCCGTCCGAGATAGCCCGATCGATTTTTCTTTGGGAAAAATAAATAATTTTGACACTTTAATAGGTACGAGTACTTGTCGCACGACGAAAAATCTACGCTAATATTATAGGTATAATTATATAGCGTCATCCAGACCAACTGAAGCAACTTAAACTGGGCAATTTCAAAAATGGTCTTTAAAGACAGGGTCTCGAAATTTTTGCCTGAGATCTCATCAACAAACCTTCTTTTATATCTTTTTTTCAAAACTACATATAAATGTATAATATTTCACATTTAAAAGAAAAATAAACAAGTTTTAAAGGAAAGTCAACGGAATCAAACGTCAAATGTCGAATGACAGGTCATTGGCGACAGAAATTAAAATTACTGTCTCGTGATAATACTGTAGTTATTGTATTTTTTTACAACAATGGTTCTACTCAATTCCATCAACTGTGGTTAGTAGACCTTAACTATTACATATTATATGGGTATATGTATGTGCATACATATAAGTATTTTCATGCAAGGAGTCATCATGTGACATAACTGTACCTACTTTCGAAAAGTCGACCCTATAATTCTTTGTTAACCAATATTAACCATAATCTTTGCTTTAATAAAAAATGTCCTCTTTTTGTCACTCAAAATATGGCCCCCATAATAATTACAACAGATATAGGTACACAGAATTATGCAAATCATGAAGAACTCGCATATTTACATTTTTAAATTTAATAAAAAAACAAGTCAGCTCACCTTACCCTTAAGGGGACAAACCGAAAAAGAATCAAACACAAAAATTAACTATCGCCTTTGCCTTAAAGAATTGTTCGAGGTAGGTACATACTCTATTCAACAATGTGCTTCATTTTTTCGTTATTTGTTCGGCCTGAGAATGTCCCCATAAAAACTAAAGTCCCGACTACGACGACGTAATGTATATCCACTCAAAGTATCGCACACAAAATGCAAATTGTTTTCTGCTGACATAAAAAAAATATATTTAACCACCTATCACTGCAATCACAATCTCAACGCGCTTTGGGTGTGTTGTCAATCTTGCATAAAGAAACAACAATAACAAAAAATCCTCTTTTCTTCAACCCTCACCGATCCTCCATGCTCCAATGCGATGATTCTATTCCCCCATCAAGATCAAGCATTCCCATTCCCAGTCCGTGTTCCCTTCCAAGTGGTCCGGTCGTTCGAAAAGGAACTCACGTCCACCAAGTCCAAGTCGCCAATGCAACGCTATTGCCACCCTAATCAAAAAACGGAGAGTATCAAAACGCTTCACTAAAGGGTGGTGAAGTGGAGCGTGGGGCTGTCGTTATTGGCGACCGCGACGGGTAGCTATACTCTATTCGAGTGATTTGTTCAGCACAAGGAAGATAGGACGTTTGCCTCTCAGTCTGGCTATATTGGCTTGCATACATCGGTCTCAAGTTAAAGCTCTCACAGGGTTTCCATACTTTGCATAGTAAATTGCCGCAAATCGAGTAAATTATACATTAGGGTTACCATCTTATGATTTAAAACAAAAAATCAAAAATTATTTATCTTCTTCCACACCACCAAGCGGTTATTCAGAAAGGATACAAAAACAAAAACAAATGACAACACCTCCCTATCAATCAAAAGCTGAAAAAGCTACAAAATCCAAATCTCAACATAGAAATGCAGTAGCGAGATCCCTTTTTTAAAATCATGGCAACACCTTTGAGATGTGCTTTGTGCGATGACGATGAGGGTTGTTTTTGTTATACTGAACAAAAAGAAACAAAAATTAGTCTGCTTTTTGCAGTCAAACTGAAAGGTTATGGGTGCTGCCAAATTTATCGAAAATCACAACAACAATTCTTGTGTGTTCAGTGGTTTGGGTTTAATTTCAGAGGCAGTTTCTGTTTTAGTTTGCCATTAGGATTATCTGCAGGCATCATTGGTAGATAAAAAGCTCCCTCATAAGGCATATGCTGAACAAATCACTCGAATAGAGTATAGTACCTCTAAACCTCTTTCCGCTGCGTGATGATATTCAGCAAAAAGTTTGCCCTCCGTTTTGCGCCGTCCCCTAAGTATAATGCTTCTTGATACAATTTTGCTACACCATGACCATGACCATTATATTATTATGAGTGTGTGAGAGCTTATTTATGTAGCAAACTCGGGATAGCAAATATCCTGTCCCTGAATAACTCCCCGCCACGTCCGGCTTGAACCATGAAATTCATGTTTGGGGAATGCAATACCAAAAAAAGCAAAAATAAGAAAAGGGGGAGAAGATTAATTGTATTTTTAGCACCGACCGAAGAGGATAACTTGAATTTAAACGAGGATCGCACCGGACGACGACGAGGATGTGAAGTAGATGTTAAAGTCAACAATACATTTTTGGATATTAATATAAACCTCCACTCTACCACACAGAAAGAGAAACTTTTAGTTTGGGCCTGGGCTTTGGGTTATTTTTTCGAAACTTGTTGCTTTTATTGCTTCGTCCTTGTGTGAGATATTAAACAAGAAACATTTTTGTGGTTTTTTCGGGGATCGTCAAATTAAGAACAAAAAAAAAACGAAAAAGATGTATGTATATACACTAGGTAGATATGTGTGTACATATGTATATACATATGTACATTAATGTAAACGTAAAAAAAAAGATTAAACAAAATTCTGATAAATTGTGACAGAAGATTTAAATTTTTAACAGTCATCATCGCGTTCGTTGAGAATTGCCAGAATGGTTTTGTATAAATGAAGCCTTTGAATTTTAATTGTATGAATAGTTTTGTTTTTGTGAATTCGAATTAATAAATTTAAACACTGTGAAGGTGTTCAAATTCTTTTGTAAACTTTTAAGGATTGATATTTAGGTCAATACTTTATGAATTTTCATTAACTATGTATGTATGTAGGTACTTACATACATACATAGTTTTTTGCTTGTGCTTGGACAGTTGCTGTTCGAAATTTGAAGCTCTCATGGAAGTGTGATTCATCAATAAATTAGATCAACGTTGAATGGCTTTTTTTTAAATACAGTAGGCACCTTCCTACATATTTCCTTGCCTTGAAACGGTGCCGTTACATATGGCCATGTGTCATATGGCCATATTTTTAAATATGGCAATATGACACTTTCAAAATGTGTCATGTGGCCATATTTCAAAATAGGCCATCTGTCGCTTTGGCAAAGGGTCATTTGGCCATATTTTTCTGCAACTTTTAGCCATATATGTTCCAATGACACTTTTCTAAAAGTGTCAAAAGGCCAAACATTTTTCCCAATAGAGAACCAATTTGCAGTGTGAAAAAAAAAAATTCGATGCTAAATTCTATGAAGTTTGCTATTTAAACCAATAAATGGAATTTATAGATATGTAAGTTTTCTTGCTGTGAAATTAAAGTTGAACTTTTAGGAAGCATTGTCAATTTGCAAGAATATATTTTCATCTATATGCTTAAGTTAATATTTAACATCGAAAAAAATCCTAATTCGCGCAAAGCGTAACGAGAGGAAAAAAAATTTTGGCCCAAGAGAGAGTCAATTTGGGGTGTGAAAAAAAAATTCGCGCGAAATTTTTTTTCTATATCCTTACTATTTTATATACCTACAATGAAACAAAATTAATTAATAAGGCAAAATAAGATTCTAATATACATTTATAATGTATTTTTACTTTTATTTTTCTTAGTTCTCAGAAACAAAATCTTTTTCTGCTTTCGTTTCTTTTTCTCAAATTTTATTTCTCACTATTTTGTTGGACATTTATTTCATAGTTCAATTTGGGGAGTTATTTCATCAGGAAATAACTCCCCAAATTAAAAATGAAATAAGCCCCCAAAAAACATTTAATAAATCCCCAAAAATGGGGAGTTATTTCATATGGAATAAGTCCCCAACCTCATACAAATTTTTGGGGAGTTATTTCATTTGTTTTTATTTATTTCACGGAGCCTTCACTTGCACAGTCCATTTTATATTTTATAAGCCATCCTAGCAAATACAAAAATTTCAACTCAGAGCACAGCCGCAAAAAGTAACGTCAAATTATGTTCCCACCACTGTTCTAGTCCATGCTTATACATTTTTAATGTCACCACAACCGTTTCCGTTGAACGTTTTTGATCCTTCATAAAAGATTTTCCCTACAAATTTTTACAGTTCATTTATAGAGTCTTAAACTTGTCAATGGTTTTATGACATATCATATTGTACCTACATTGCTTTTGTTTTGCAAGCTTAATTCAGAAACCTACTACCTTCAGCGTCCCCTACCCGAATGAGCAATATCGACTTCTTACAGGATGTGTGGAATTCCATCAAATCGGCGTGGACACGGGTTCCTATTTATTGGAAATTACTCTGATATAACATTTGCGGGAAGGTATACAATTTATCTTCAACAAAATTATTTTTACTTGAATTTATCTACATTTTTTGAGGGTGTCCGTGTCCGTAAACTCTTATAACTTTTCGAATGAATTATTTATTTCGCTTAAACGTCTCAATGAATACCAAATATTCATTCTTCATCTATGTTGTCTCCCATCTTCAGAAGAAATAGTATATTGTACGAGTACCTAGTTCGTTTCAGTGTAAACTTGTTGAAGGAACAAGGAAATGATCCACACGATAGAATACACCAAGAAAAGGGAATAATGCTGCAACAGAGAGTTGAACGAACTTTATTCTCGCCTTACAACACTATCGTGGACGCGGATAGGGTTTTTGCCCTTATCTTTCAAAAAAGATCACTACTCTGCACTTAACCTCACAATTTTTACGAGTACCTATACATAATTATTTTGTTAGTTTTAAGTTGTTGTATTTTGTTTTTGTGTGTTTGGTCTCGGTGGTCTGATTCCTTTGAAATCAGAAATTCAAGGTAAGGGTTCTCACCTAGCCCTTTGCTTTTGGCGCACCACTTTGTGTAGGGTTATGATATGTATGTAGATATATGTGAGTGCTTCTCATTTTTGCCCATTAAACATCACAATGTTTATATAATAAATGCTACATTATTCTGGGCACAGTCCACGGTGGAATCATTAAATTCAAGTTTTAATCAGACGGAGCAGAGAAAAGGACAAAATGCATCTTCCCTTTGTGGGGCCAAAAGGTTAATTATGTAACTTCCACTGAGAACAACATGCATTTTGAGGACTGATTTAGCGCATTCGCATTGTTGCTATAGTGTGGATGAGTTCTTTTCTATATTCATTTCATGCGTTAACTTTAGAGTGTGATTGTAGTTTTAAAGCGCATATTGGGCAACATACTACGCATGCGTACGTGTGGAATAAGGCAATTTTTTATCGTAGCCTTGGGATCATTTGAAACAATATGGAAAGCTTCTATCTGATGATTCATCTACCTTATTCCTGATTTTCCTTGTCATGGACATGCACTTACATACGTTTTCGTAAGTATGTATACCTATATTAAATTGTATTTCTTAGAGAAATTTGAGTAGGTAGGTATAGGTACCTATGTGTGCTAAATAGTCTGGCCATTTTTAGGAATGTGTAACAATGTGGCAAATTGTTTTAGTTTTCCATTTTTATCTGACAAATTTTACCTAATGGTACCACTCCACTTGCTGCCTAAAATTACGAATTTCAAAGAAATTTCGTTTATTGAAAATTGCAAAATTCGATTCAGAACTCTCCATTCGAGGACAAATTAAAACGTTTAAATCATCTCATAATTCAAGCACAATAATTTGGGCGAACCAAAAATAAAAATTGCTATTGCCAAACTAAAATTTCAATTGCATAAATACTTAAATCATTCCTTTCGTTAAGTTACATTATCTTTTTTAAATACGAGCACGAGCGCTTGCCTCATATGTCAGTTAATTTTTTTTTTAAGTTAGGCAGTGTCTCTCTAGATTTTACTGTGTCAGCACTGATCAAATCTTTCTGAAAGAAGTACCTGCGAGTCAAGTCAACACTTTATTGAAAACGCATGTCAATGATCAATGAAGAACAAAGAGCAACTATAAGGGAATAACCAAGCTTGCTATACTGCAATGGTGTCAAAACTTAACGAACTGTTACGTCATGTTTCTAAAAACACAATGATAAACATAATGAGCATGAATATCTGGAGTAAATGTTCTTATTGTGATTCAATTTAATTAAAAACTAATAAGGTAAGGTGGGGTAAGTGCTTAAGTACAAGACGTATCCTAGCTTAATAAAAAAAATAAAAAATAAAAATATTATATAATCGCCATCCAATATAGTTTTTCCACGAAATATTATTAATGCAGGCTTTTGAACGTTTGCAATGCATGCCATTAGAACCTTTATGTTCATCTCTTCCAGGTCTACTTGTTTACTAGCATAATTCCTCATTTTATTCTGTAAGAATTAAAATAAATAATACATTAAGTCAAAGCTACTCAGATTTAAAAATACTGGGTTAAATGCATATTCAAAAATGCACTTACCCCGGGCTTCAGTTATGCACTTCCCCCTTTGCAGTAATTTAATGGGGCAAGTGCATACCATGGCCAAAAACGTATCTATAAAAGTAAATCAGCAAAACTGAATACGTGGTCATATTAAACAACATTTAAACAAAATACTTACCGCTTTTTTTTTATTTTTTTTTTTTTCTTAAAATATATCAACAATCGGATTTAACTTTACACACAGCTAACTTTGCAGGCGACCAAAAACAAACTGATTTTTAAATGTCAAAAATAAAAAATGCAAAACATTTGTCTGTTCTGCCAAATATTTTGTTTTATAAAAATATAACATATTTATCGTCCGTTTTCATAAATAAAACTTTTTTTTTAAATTTAACTGTAGCTTTGTCGGGCCGGGTATGCACTTACCCCGGATATGCACTCACCCACCTTACCTTACTTAAATCTTTTTACTGCTAACTGCAACATCTGTCAAATTTTACATTTTTTGATAGAACACAGAACGATTTAAAATTAATTTTGTTCATGCAAACGAAATTAAAAAAAAAATTATAACCAAATGAGTTTTTGTACTCTATTCGTCTACATATTTATACACTAGATTTTGACAGAATGGCATCCTTGATCATGTCCATTATATATGACCCTTAACTTAACATTATATATGACCCTTAACTATATTTGAAACTGTCAAACAGCTACATTTTATTATTTTTAATTAAACTAGATACTAAGGAAAATAGAAGTATACTGTCAAAAACCAAATTTATTTTACTGGTAATATTTTAAATAATTTTCAAGTATGTATTTGTAATACCTATTTGCAAATGCGCTCAAACTTAAAACTTATAACTTAGAAATATCTTTCAATACATTAGAAATTGAAGAAAAATGGATGGATTGACAACGAATTGCCTAAAGGTGAAAATCTATATTCGTTGAACAGCTACGAAATGAATGGCATTAAAATTGCTGAGAGGTAGTAATTAATAATACCTCTGTTCGCGTACCCAAATAAAACAGTTTGCATTCGATTTCATACGTTTACATTAACACAAAAAGCTGAAAGATGACCGAAAGAAAATAACAGCTGTTTTATTCTTTCGTTCATTTATTTGCAAGTTCTTACCCACTGAAATTTCATCTGGTAAAATCTTGAACTCTGTCAAAAGCGAATGACGTTAACAATTGTTGTTGTAGATGACCCTTACCGTGAAGAGCTAACCAATAAAAAAATTCGAATTTGACGTTTTTCAAGTTTTAACACAAAAAGTGTTCGTGTACTTTTCGGTAAGTGAGAGAGATTTTTCTCTCATTTGAGAAATTTTGACATTTTTCATTTTTTGGCACAAAAAGTACGCGAACAAACATAATGAGTATGACATTGTATTTAGAACCTATAGTAATATCACTTAGGAGTTTTTAGAATTGTCTTGTTGGGCCGCTTAAGAGCGCTGCTGAGGTGGCAAATATGTCACCAACAACAATACCGATTAAATACAACATGTTCTTTACTCACTTTCATCTCTTCCTTCTTCACCAATAATCTTAAATGAGTTAATGCTTTGTTTTGCCGTACAGCATAACCAGCGAAAACCCTTGATGATGGTACTATGTATATAGGTTCTATATTACAGTGTTAATGAGCGCAAGGGTGTGCTATTCAGTGTACCCAGGTTAAATTTTGACATAGGTAGGTACTCTGATATTTGCGAATGTCTAAAGGTACCTTTTAACTCCTTGTGCGCAAACCCCAAATTGAATTAAGTTTCTTTACATTCTGTTCAGTTTTGGAGAAACGAACAAGGAATTGGCACGGATGTAAAGTTGAAAGTTGTGATTTCTTACCTAAACAGTGTCATTGTATTTATAATCTATAGTAGGTATTCCCAATGAGAGGAACGTTTGGTGCGCCATCTATAGACGAACTTCACAGACATTTGATTGGTCAGTTAGGAAAGGTTTTTATCTAAATTGCCATGGGAAGCAAAAACAACAATAGAAGACATTTAATGTAAAGTAGATAAGCCAACTGGCGCCGCCATTTACGAAGTTCAGAACTAAAGAAAATGTTCCATGAAATTACTAAAAAAATGTAGGTATATAAAATGACAGTGTCTATTCGCACATACCTTACCTACCTACCAGTTTCACTTGTTGCATCAGTGTCCACAATGATACTTAACATTATGTTGGCTGATAAAAAGTTAAAAGCGCCTGCCAGACATTTTTTTTTATAATGCACTCGAACTCAAGGGGATATGAATGCCCTTATAATGATTTAACATGTGCGAGCAAGGAGAGAAGGAATAGAAAGATAGGAAAGAAAGGTGGTACAGTGGTTTGAGATTTTAAGTTATAATTATCTCAAGGAAATTCCACGCTCTACATCCACTGTACCAATGCGACCCGCTAACATGGTGCATGATGGACTAGGAAAAGGTAATGAAATAGCTTTACCCCCGCGAAGCTGGCCTACCGCCTACCAGTGCTAGACTTGGCGAATCTGGTAGGAAGGGCATTGTGGTATGTATTATGTACCTAACCTACCTACCATCAATCCTTGTTTACATAATTGCTAAACCAAAAAGTTTAAAAACCTCCTTACCAGTTTAAAGATGGCTAAATGCCTATCTAGGTACAGTCTACACACTTATCTATACAGAAAACTTCCCACTTATTGTGTTAAATAATTTAGTCCTCGCCAGGATAATGTACCTATGCGTCTTTATTTTGTATTTAGGTACCTATGTATATGAAATAGTTGTATACACAGAAAACAAAGTGAATCTTATAATTTCATTCATACACATAAACATACAATACATGTATTTGTGTATGAAGGTACTAAAATAACAAAATCTAGGCATATCCTATATGGTAACTTTTTTTTTATTGTTTATGTTATGTAGGTAAATACTTTTTGAATGCTCAAAAAAGGACATCATGGGCATGGGGGAAAGGCAGCTAAAAAACATTGCCTCAATACTTAAACAGGTTCCATAAAAAACAATCTCAACCTCCAACTCCTTGTTCGGACCTGTGTAACCAGTTCTTAACCACGTCCACGTTCACGTACTCACTCAACTACCTGTGCGCACAGGGATATGGATGGCATACAAACATTTTTATTTACTTTGTATCTCTCCTTCTTTTTCTTGATGGTGATGCGATGATGCCACACAATCCTTTTTCAGTTGAAATTTTGTATATTTATTTCTGGACTCATATCGAAATAAAAAATTTAAATGTTGAGTCATATCCAAAGCATTCTTTACCCCCGCTATCCTTCCCCACCCCGACAATCCAGCAGCATTATGATATCCTCTTGAACGTTGAAATTTTGGTTTCCTTTGATACTACAACAGCCAACCTGGGCGACTCCCTTCATTCCTGTATCCTCATCCTCGTCCTCATTCTCATCCTCGTCCAACTGAGCTAAAACTGAATGTATAAATAAACAAATAAACTGTCCGCGCAACGATATGAGGTGCTTCAGAAGCAACAAAATCCTCCTGCACATAAACGTTACCGTGCGTCGTCGTCATCGTGGTCGTTGTTGGGTATGCCATTGAGGACGAAGAGATTTCACATGCCCGGATGGAGTGCGTCAATGCCTCGCCCGAACGATTATAAAGCAAATAAAAGAGGGTACACAAAAAAAGATACAAAATACAAAGCAACCCACGCCACGTTTATTATAATTCAAAGCATTTGTTACTTCTATCAGGACAGTGGAGGGTCTTAAAGGATTGGATTGGATTCCTAAAAATAGAAAAAGGATGTATCCTTTTTATGTGCCTGTGACTCCGACTCCGACTGAGACTGTGACTGAAACGTAATGAAATTTTCTTGTCCTTTCTCCCCACGATTTCACAAAAGATTGAAGGGGGTTAAACGCGAGCAATCCTCTTTACTCGATTCAACATAGAATACAGCGAAGATCTCCTCCATCTGATCGTTGGAAGATACTCCGTAGCAAAAGTCTATATTTAGACTCCATTCGTAGGATATTGAGAATGTACCTAAAGCTATCCTGCTTTGTTCCTGCGCGTCGCGTCGTCATCGTTCTCCGGCCGAAGTGCCTCCTTCTAATTTTATATTGTTGACTTTGACTTTGCAGTTTCACAGCCTTTCCAAGGGGAGGATGAATGAATTGAATATAGTGAATGCCTGTACTAACCTAACCGAGCGAGCATCCTCCTTGAAAGAAGCGTCGTCTTTTATCCTCTGCGCCGCATTGCTATTGTTGCCTTCGCCTTCGCCTTCGAATTGGTCTCAGACTGAGGGATTCGAAATGCGCGCATGTCGCACATTTAACGTTTACGTGCGCTCCGAGAGACATAAAACTCCTTGCAGTAACATTTTGTTGGGGCTGACTTTGATATTGTCAGTGTGTGTTATTGGTTCGATGAACTTTGTGTTTGTTCAGTTTTAACACACAGAACCATATTATCAAGTCTTATTATTAGTAAATAGGGTAGTGGGGAGTAGGAGCGGAAAGAGGAGAAGGACATGGACGGGGATGGGACAAACAAAAATCATTTTGTGTGCTGTTGAGCCTGATGTTTGTTTCGTTGGAATGTCTCGCTCCTCAAAATCAAATCGACAAAGAATAGAAAGAAAATTATTTTAACTATTTATTTGGCCAAGCCCTTCTAGTAGTTTGGAGAAAATTTGGACACTCTGTTTTTAAATACAAAAAAAAACTAAATCATGATGCAACTCTTTCCGAAAATATTTTTCCATAGAATAGGGTTTTGTTGCTTTGTATTCTTTGCTTTGCATCTTTGATCTGTACCTGATCTGTTTGTCTATTGTTGAACTTATTGCTCCAAGCGGGGCAGGGAGTAAGGGCTGTGACTTATACTCTCAACCATTTCTGTGTGTCCGTTGATATTTTGAAGGAATGGAAGGGACCTACAATTTACCGCCGAATCCGAACGTCTAACAGAGAAGCACTTTCAATGACATGACAATACTCTTGGAGGATTTGTCAATTCGTCGAAAAAGGCAGTACCCCGGAAATTAACTAAGGTGGAGTCAGGGATCGAACCCAGAACCTTCGGCGTGGCAGTCCGACACACTAACCACTACACCACGGAGTACTACAATTGTTCAGTATGTATTACATACGAAATAGAGGTCTCAAACTGAAGGTACGCTGCTGGGGTGGGGATACCAGAAATCTCAGCAAGTGTTTGAAGTTGAAGCTTTTGTCAGCTTTTCACTTCGCTATTCGTCGAAGAGGATTGCGGACCTACATAAGGCTATAACCGTTTAAGAGAAAATTCCACACAGACCAAAAAATAAGGATTACTGTTTATTGTAGAGAACATTCTCCTCTAAGGGCAGGATTGTCAGATGTCGATTTATCTCCAAACGGGCGATTTTAAATTTATTTTGGCAACACAAACACCGCGCTTTGGCGCTGTACTTTAAAAAAGGCGATATTTTTCGTTTTTGGCGACTGTAATTTTTTGAATCGAGGTCCTAATACTTTCTTCATTTTTCTTATTAGCATTTGAACATTAAATTTTTTCCATTCCTGTATACTGAATGGAGTTATCGAAATAGTAGGGGTATTCATGCAATAAGATAAATTTGTAGATTATGTATTTGCGTAAATTTACGCTTCATTTTGCATGAACGCACTCGTAAAGCAAGCTGTGTAAAGTAAACTACATAAATCTTGAAACGAAACGTCAGAAAAAAAAAACTTCAAAATATCAGTTCTTAATATTTGTGAAAAAAGTGTCTTAAATATTTTAATCGGTCAAAATGCCAAAAATAAGCAATAAAAGAAAAACAATGAAGCTCTGTGAAGATATTGCAGTCAATAATTTGCTAATGTTGGAAGTTTTTGGAGAAAATAAAGGTTTTTTTTGGTTTCGTTGTTATTTATTTTTATATATATGTACATACAATAAATGTCATCTTCTTTTGTTTAATAGAAAATCAGAGAAATGAAACCGAAGAAATTTTAGAAGAGTTATCTCTGGTTCTGATTGTTGCTGAAAACAGTCGATATTGCGTTCCATTTGTGCATAATTCTGTTCCGAAATCGCATCAATTTGTAACAGATGTATTGCCAAATTTAGATGAGGATAGATTCAAGAGAATTGTGCGAGTCAATTGGGAAAACTTTAAAATCATATTTGACCTAATTAAAAACCACAAAGTGTTCAATAGCCGCCGTTCATGCCAACAACTCCCCTTGGAAACGCAGTTGATGATCGTTTTATATCGTTTGGGTTCGAGTGGAGAAGGAGCGACGGTTGGAAAAATTGCAAGTTTGTTTGGTGTTGGAGACGGTGGAACTGTTCAGGTAATATATTTCATGTATTTCTTCCTTTTTAATACATGCAACAAGATATTTCAAAAGGTTATAACTGATCGAATTTTTACGGCCATCCTCACATTAAAAAAACAATTCATCAACTGGCCAGATGCTCCAGAACGGAAGTCGCTTGTAGCAGACACATTTGAGGAACTACCACACTGTATTGGATATGTAGATGGATCTGAAATAAAATTAGCTGAAACACCTATAGAAGATCCTGAAGCATATTTTTCTCGGAAGCATATTTACTCGATGAAAGTACAAGCTGTCTGCGACTACAAATTACAAATTCGTCATATGGTGCTGGGGTATCCGGGCAGTGTACATGACGCACGAGTTTACAACAACTGTGAACTAACGACAAAAAAACAAAACTTTTTTAATGGTGCAGAATGGCTAGCCGGTGACACTGCATATAAAATTTCAACTTCAGTGATAACTCCGTTCAGACAAAATTCTGCTGAAGGTTCCTTGCAACAGAGAAAAATGTTCAACAAAAGATTTTGTGGATATAGAATAAGAATTGAGCACTGTTTCGGACTTCTAAAAGAAAGATTCAACAGTTTAAGTGTAGATGGATCTTAGTTTGTGCAATTTTGCACAACATAATCATGTCGAATACAGAAACTGAAGATGTTCTTGAAATGTTAAAAGAAATAACAATTGAAAGTGACACTGAAACTGAAGAAGAAGAACTTGAAAATATTAACCATGACGATGACGATTATACTTCCATTGAGGGTAAAACTAAAAGACGTGCTTTGTTAGAAATCTTACAAGAAGAATATACATAAATAAATGTAGGTACACACAAAAAATGTTTGTCCTTATTTTTAATTTAACTTATTGCATAAAAATCAAATAAATACAAATTAAATTGATAAAATTTGTTTTTTAGTTTTTTAATTTTATTTAAACATTATTAAACTTATTGCAGGTGGTCATTTTTGTATTTAAGTTCTATCTCATACATTTTCACTCTTTCGTCTTTCTCTATTTCAAGCTTCTTGATTTCGAAGTCCTGTTGCATCTGAATTTTTTTTAACTCCAAATTTCCTATTTCTGTCTCTCTATCCAACTCAAATTTCTTAACTTCCAGCTCAAGCTTTTTTTTTTGTAAAGAGAGTAGCATTACAAAATTATTTGAATTGCTTTGTCTGGCCTTTTTTGGGTTGTGGCTTTTCAAATTGTTTTTAAATTTGTTGAAAACTGATTGGCTTGGCTGCGAGTTTGCACACGGTCCTGGGGAAGTAACTAAAGGTGCAACAATAGACCCGCCATCTGTTCCGGTTATGGTTTCGTTATTTATTTCGTCGATGCATATTTCTTCTTGGTCACCTTCCCAATCTTCTATTATAATGTCATTATCAAAACTGGTTTCATAAATAACAAGCGGGTTGACATTTTTTCGTTGCCCAAAAATTTGTTCAAGTATATCAAAATTTGGACAAATTTTATTAATATATTCCTCCACACTCTTTCCGTCTCCGTTTTCTAAAAGGCCAGCTCCTGTATTTCCCTTCCATGTGACAGCAGATATAAAAGTGTTTTTTAAATGTCTCATTTTGCTTTTCATTGTACTCCAATTAATGTCCTTGAGAATGAAGGAGTTTGAAGCAACTTTTTTGAAAAATGCTTGTGCCGTTGGCTTCTATAAAAGTCAAAATCTCAACAAAAGAAAAAACGAAAGGCTTTAATTTTAACTAACTTACCTCAAATGATTCTGGGTTGTACTTGACTGCATCGAGAACATTTTGCAACAGCTCAATAGTCTCCAACTCCGTCCAACGATGACTGGCATTAAGTCTGCGGCGCTTAGAACTCTGTATTTCTTCTGTTATCTAAACCAAATTATAAAATTGATTATTTTTCGTTTAAAATACAAATTATGTTTATTATGTACTTACTTCCATAATAAATGTTTCCAAAAAAGAAAATCCTCCCTTTGAATTATTTTTTATTTTTTATTTATTTAAAATTTAGTCTGACCTTTTGACACAGCAAAACATAAAATACAATGACTACTTGATTTCAAATTTGAAATTTGATTCCCACATTAAAATAACATAAAATAAAATGACAACTTGATTTGAAATTTGAATTTGTGTAAGTTTACGACCCCGTTTGCGCGACAAAATCATCGCGGAAATTTATCAGCCCTGTGTATAAAAATTTCTATACAAATTTTGACATTTGAAATACGAGGTTGTAAACTTACTCCATATACGAAGTTTGCGAGGGATATACGACGTTGCATGAATACCCCTAGTAATTTTGAACGCAGGCACTCCATATCGATTTCTTTCTCCTCAATAAAATAAATGACGTACGTCAAACCGAATTCGTGAGGTCGTTTTCTAACCATTAACCATAGTCAACAATAGTTAGAAAAAACGCGTTCCTTTATTCCAAATTAGTTAGGATTTCTGAGTATATGACGTCATAACAGCGTTCCTAAACTCACGTTGAAGTGTCAAATAGTTACGATTTGTTGCTATTTCCAACTCACCTCCATGATGTGAGTTGAGATTGTTGATTTGTCAAATTTGACGTTTTTTATTCAACAATTCAAAGTCTTCAATAAAAATCAAGAACGTCTTTATTTCCTTTGAGTGATCAACAAAAAGAACAAAATGGATTTGGAGCGATGAAGGATAATAATTTCATTAGTTCCTCCATTACAAAAAAAATGTTAAACGTGGTTGTTTGAAAGTTTAAAAAATTCTAATAAAGTGTTGTCCCTTAATGGTTTGTAAAAAACCCACAAATCCTAACAATGCCACTTCAACCAATATTTTTACATAAGAACTATGGTTAGAAAAAGAAGACCCAAATGATTCCATAGTTGAGGTCAGAATTGAAACAACAAGCACTGAAACTTTATTTTTACTTGCGATTATAGGTACTATAAGGCATGTTATGCATTCGTAAAAAAAAAAAAATTTTTTTTGGACAATCAAACATAACATTACGATGATAGAGAAGTCGAAAAAAGTGGGTCCGACAATTCTGTCTGTCTGTCTGTCTGTCTGTCTGTCTGTCTGGTCTGTCTGTCCGTCTGTCTGTATCGGCACCTACAGCCTAAACGGCTGGACCGATTTGCTTCAAACTTGGTAGATAGTATTATTATGACGTCCTACAGAGGGGTTTTTGGAGTTAGCATTCTAGCTTTAAAACTAACGGTACCTGCCATACGATTTTTAGTGAAAATTCAATTTTTCTCGAAAACGGCTCCTACGATTTTGATAAAACTTTCTGAATGATGTTTTCTGCGCAAACTTAATGTTTTGGTTGGAATAGATTTTTCAGGAAAAGTCTTATAACGGTACCTCCCATAGGAACGGTTTTTTGAAATCCGATTTTCTCGTAAGCCACTGGACGAATTTCGATCAAATTTTTAATGTAGAAGCCCTATTACAAACGAAATAATAAAAATTCTTTAATTTTTCAAAAAAAGTTTTTTTGAGTTTTTTAAAAAAGTTTTAAAATTTTTTTTTATTTTTTGTTTTTTTAAAAAACGGTTTAATCCATTTTTTTTAAATTTTATTTTTCTGATAAAAACTACAAAAAAAATTTGGAATATGTTTTCGAAAAGTTTTTCAAAAAAAAAAACCGTTTTTTGAAAAAACTGGTCGAACGATTTTGAAAAAAAATTTCCTTCAATTTTGAAAAAGCAAAAGAAATCTAATGGCTTACTTCATTTTCTCCAAAAACCGTTTTAACTATTGATTTTTAAGTGATTAATAAAATTTCATATGATTTTTTCAAATCTTTTTTCCGAAAATCTCAAGCGCCAAGACCATTTTAACACATTAGAGCAAGTTCGTTCGACCCGTCGTGCACTTTATTTTAATTCAACAATCATCAAATGCCTTTTTTGGCGTGATTGTTTGCAAATAAACCAAATCATCACAGTAAGCTTTGTTCTTTGCACTTTACCCACGGTCGACCCACGAGAGGTGTCAAAAACACTTGTGGTTTTTGGTTCTCGAAAAACGCGTCAAGCCGACTGATTTTGTATTTATCACAACTTAAAACGTCAAAAGTTTCCATTTTATTTTACCTATTCGCTTGATTTTTCTCTTATTAAACTAAATTGATTTGCATTTCTTTTAGTTTCTTTCGAAACCGAATTTTTTTTTCGTCATATTTCTTTTCATCCTTATTGCAAGAGAACAGTAGAAGACAAACTTGAACTTCTGAATGAATTTGACAGCTGACGGATTGACGATTTATAATAAATTTATAAAAAAAAAATCGTTTGTGAAATATTATGAAATTACTTTACTAGAAAGATCAAAAAAATTTGTGGTCACAATTCTCACAAATAAAATTAAATCCCTCATTGTCGTGAAAACCTTACAACAGGTAAAATAAGTAGGTAGGTACCTTGAATTATTTGATAAGTCTACAAGTTACACAAATTACGTATTCTTTGTGTCGAAATTAGCTCATTTCAAAATTAGTAGAAGTGCTGTTTTGAGTATGTGTACGCTAATTTCGTTTGACAACTTGCTAAATTTGCTTCTTCTTCTATTATATTGCCCAAATGAAAATAAAGTACCTACAACACTTTGATATACCTTTTTATTCTGACTTACCGAAAACCAAAGGACCTTATTGTTCATAAACTAGGTACCTATAATGCGGATGCGAGAAAACAGAAATTAATTTTTCTCTTTGCTATTTCTACTGCCTCTGCTAGTAACAATCAGAATTTTAAATTAAAGTCCTTCACCCTCGCAACTTGCCCTCATGCATCATATGTATAATGTGTTGGTCTGTCTGACTTATTTTTAAACTTAAAGAAATCCCAGCATAGAGCATAATAATTCTTCTTTATTAACAGTCCATGGGGGTTGAATGACAAATCGCATTAAGGGATCAAGAATACAAATTATCTTAGGGGATGGTAGCATAAATAAACCCTCAACTCAAAAGAAGGAAATCCTTCAATTGATTCGATCCTGTATTTCGTTTTGTTTTCTCATTTAAATTAAGCGGGGGTAACAAACTCTCCCGGATTTCAAAACATATGCTATGTTAAATAAATATGCTGGTTGTCGTAGTCCTCCTAAACGGGATCGAAATATCTACTTGTATGTAGTATCGTAGGTACTCGTGCATTGTACCCACACGATTTTTTATTTTATGATGACGAAGTAGTTATAATTTTCTTTAGGTTTACTGCGCAAAGTCAATTGAGGATACAGATATACATATGTAGGTACACTATGGCACTATGCGCATCCGTCAGATTGATATTCCCTTTGTACGATGATGGTCTGTACAAAATTCCACAAAAGCATTATAATATAAATGTGTTACATTGATGTGTATGTGTGCGAGTGTAGATCTTCATTCCTTCCTCGTCGAACCTATCTCCTGGGTGTCTGTATATAATATGTAGCTATTATGTTGGCTTTTAAAGTCATCTCAGGGTGATGGGTTCAATGCCCGATTTTCTTCGGAAATTAAATGAAAGACTCCTTTCAATTCTTTTTAACAGCTCCTTTTTCCTCCTTTCATTCGTTTGTTGTTATATGTTTTAAAGTATTCTAGGGAGCACTTCATTTGCTTTGTCTCCACATTTCAGCGTGTAGAGTGGAGAGTTATAGGTACTTCCTTCACTCTTGACACACCTAGATGTGATGTAACATGTAATCATGCAACATGCAAACATGTATATTAACAGCCGCGAAGACGTGACATTTGACGTCGCGTCGAGTCGGCCATATATGTATTTATTTTGAAAGCTTTTCACTGATCCATGCTGGTGCGAGTTTGAACTTCCCTTGCAGCACCCCACGTCGAAATTGAGAATTCAACAGAAAGACAAAAGTCAAAGTAGGTGATAAAATAGAAAACAACTGTCAAAATACATAGTTTACAACTTACTATTTTAAGCTTTTGACATTATATGCCAGCTCTGCAGTCTGGTAATGAATCTACGTATGTATGCATGTTTTATATATTTTGAAGGTAATTAAAAGTTTAAGACATTTTCTGACGTGTGGCTGCAATGAGGAAAACAAACTGTCAAGTCATCAACGTCAATGGTGGAGTACAAGTATGTATGTAGGTATATGGCATAAAAAGAGATCACAACGAGTGACCACACTGTAGTATTATATGAATCACCTTTGACCTTTCCTTGATAATTATGTCCGCACAAAAGCAGTATATCTTGTTCATATGAAAAGTCTTCAGTGATAGTAGCGTAGGTAATTGAAATGTCACACGAGGAAGTGGAATTGTTCTGAGCAACAGCAAAATGTGTGTCATCATGTTTTCTTGTGTAAATTGTGTTTGCTTGCTGTTTGCTTTGAAAGTGGACTGAAGTACTCAGATCTGTAAGGTCGGCACTTTTTCCTACTATATTTGCGTTTTTATTCGCGTTTGATTCCTACATTTTATATATTATAGGTATAGGTAGGCACTGTAGTCACGATTCTTGAGTTCCTTGATATTTAAAACATTTTTGATTTTGTTTATACTTAGGTAGGTAGGTATATACCTATATCTTATGTAAACTGGACAAATCTAATAATTAAGATCAAAGAAGTATTCGTAAGAAATGTTTAGAAAGTGATTTAGGAGTTGAATTACCTAATTAAAATGTAGTAGGTTGTTCAACAAAAATACATGTACCTATTCTTATATTATTTAAATTATAAATAGTGTACCTACCTACCTATAGATACAAACATAATGTAGTATAACCTACCCAGATTGATTATCCATTCATAATCTAGAAATTGGTTCAAAGTCCCTGAACAAACAAAACATTTGGTTAAAAAAAAAAAACAAATGGAAATGATGGTGTCCTTTTGTTAAAATTGTTAAAACTTAATATTTACAAAAGTGGGTTTTGGAACAACAGGCAGTAAACACCAATTTTGCAAACAACATTTTCTTTAGCGGGGCACATTTCTGAGATGCTGGGTATGTTAATTGTAAACAAACAAAATAAATTGCTGCATATGGGGCACAGAATACCCACAAGTGATCGAAGATATGCCGTTGCAAAGTGACTGTTTGACAGTGAGCTGTCAAAATAGTGCAGTTTGAGCCTATTTAGCAATATAGAGTTACTAGATATGGATTTAAAGGATGAACAAACGTTTTTCTGAAGGTCAATCGTAATTGCTTTCTCTAACAAACGATAACTATCAATACGTTCTTTCAGATCATGATATTTTCACCTTATCCATTTCATCAAGTTCTCAGTTTTTGAGGAATTGAAATACCTATTTGGCGCAAGAGTTCTTCCCAAAGGCATTTTTATTTTACCTTATTAATTAAACCCCTGACCCAATATCCTAAGCGCTGTGACCGCAAAACTAGTCGCATAAGCGGTGTCTATGTTCATAGACAATTTTGTTCACGATCACACTGACATTTCAAACAATTTTACAGAAAGGACTCTTTCGCGTAAATTGGGCAGAGTCTCTGACGCTGATGACAGCTCGGATTTCTAACCCCTAGAAAAAAAAATAGGGGACGTGCATGAGGGAGCATTCAGCGAAAAATCAATCTCGCATTTGAACGCATTCAGGGTGCATCATGGTGCCGTGATATTTACCTCAAACATATCTACCCAATGTCGGTCAAACATTTTAATAACATAAATAAGTATCTATAGTTATCACACGGAGATTTTTATTGTTGTAAGACCAGTCCAGGTATTTGGAGACACGAGCTATTGCATATATATTAACTATAGTATTACCACTTTAGGTGCGCCATCTATCGACGAAAAACTAAGCTCTAGAATACCATGGGAAGAAACAACAACAATTTTTTTACGTTCCACAATTTTAATTGTTGTTGTTGCTTCCCATGGTATTCTAGAGCTTAGTTTTACGTCGAAAGATGGCGCACCTCAAGTGGTACCTACTACTATAGTTTTTATATACAACGCAAAAGACTAACTTTGCTTCGAGGAATTACATTTTTCACGTGGTTGGGCAGTAAAAACCAATCTCACAGGCTGATTATAGCAATCATTAAAATAGTCATCATTGAAAGCAATATTTAGTTCACACAAAAAGCAACATATTGAGGTTAGAGTTGATCATTGAAAGTAAAACTAATGTAAGAAAACACAATGAGAATTGAACACATTCAGTGGAGCGATTGTGTTCCATATGCCAGGAACGAAAATCAGCTGTAGGTGCATTGAAATCGATTTCTGCCAGTTAAATAATAAAATTGGATTTTAAGAGAAATGTTAATAAATATAAAATATTTTTTGCATTAAAAAAACTCTTAAATTCACTATCTTTAGTTTGGTAAATCTGTTTGGTAAAATCACAATTAAAAATTTGAACGGATGCATTTCAATGATAGCTATAACTGGTCCCTTACCTAAATTGTTGTATGCTCCAAACAATAATAGCCATGCAATGCAGCTTACCTACATACTCAGGATTCAGTAGCAAAAAAAAAGGAAGGAACTCAGGTCCTGTTTTGCAAAGTTCATTCAATTTCTTAACCACTAAATGACTCCACGGTTTTCCAGGGTGCAGAGCTGATAACACAAACTAAAAATAATTTCGTCCTTTACCAACTCCCTCTCGAAAACCTTGATTACTTCTTCGTTCAAATACTGTTATCGGTTATCACATCACTATCACCAAATCAAACATTCGGCGGGATATTTTGTTCCTTTTTCTTATCATTTAACTCCTGCGATACTATATTAATCGCCTTTATGTGTTTTTATTGTAAAAAAAAAAATAATAATAACTGTGCCCGTTTGAATGTATTTTGTCCTGTGTATAGAAAAACAGTGCACAAACAACAGCAAAATAAACCTGATAAGATGACTCACAGATAACACTTGGCTCAATAGTGTCACACGAATCTCAAGGAGATACGATAAGCGTGCAGTTGCCTTTCAAGCCAGTAAGTTTCCATTTCAACATTTGACATTCTGACATTTTACTTATAATGCCTAAGCGATGGATCTACGAGTATATAGGTAACCTAGCCGTTTTTGTTTTTTCAAAGCCAATGTATAACAAGGACTACTACTTCATTTATGTAAATCACCCATTATTATGGTATGAAGGAGATTAGTTTATGATAGGAACGCCCCTTGCATCCTTTCATTGTGCGCGCTAACACTGAATATCGTCAAGTTATTTGTACCTATATAATATAGTGTGCCTATTTGTGCCTTGTTAGAGATAACATCGGTGATAAGGGATATGAATATGAATCAATATTGTTATTTAATGCCGTTGATGTCCTGTTTGGTGCTGCCTCTATAGTGGTTAATGCCTCTTTGCTTATCTAGATTATAGTATCATTTCACGTATTGTATGACGCACTCTTCGCGCATTTATGGTAGTAAATCTGAGTTCCTTGACAAGAAATAGATGTAGGTATCGAAAGTATTTTTCTATGACTGCATATTCACATATATGTATTGTAGATACTTTAGCAACATAAAAAAAAATAATCTAATAAAAAAAATATCGAAAGAAGAACATCAAAGAATAATCTTCATTGATTTTTTTCTTTCTGCATGTCGAATTGTTTGTGGAGCTTGGCTCTGTCCCTGATACCGTTGTGCGGGTACCAATTTATAGCCAAATTCAATTTATTTTGTATGGACAGGTAGGTATAGGTACGTAGGTAATGATGAAATTAACAGAACTGTGAAGGTTTTAAAACCTTGTATTTCTGTCGTCGATATCTAGTTCCTTGCAAGGTTTATATATGGTAACTCAAACTTTCCTCATTATGTCTTGGTTTAGAAATATAGTTTTTACCCTTTTCTGTAGTCTTTAAAATAAGTTTTGTATACCTAGATTGATATGGGATAGTTTTTATCTCGGTCGAGTTGTAATTTTTGACAAAAATCGTGGGTTGTGTGTGGTATAAACACATATTATTTCTTTTACCAAGAACTTGGTGAGTGTTTCAAAGCATTTCCAACTCCGCCATACGTTACTTTTCTCTCAACTTGCTAAAATATTTCGACATCGAAATTTTGACTCGACTCTCTTACTCGATCTCATATTCCTGTATGTAACCATGATAGTCGTTTGCAGCTCTATTGCAACAGTGATTTACCTACACTTATCAATAGCTGGGGTGGAATCGGCTAAGGTGATTTGCGATAAGTGATAGTCACATGTGACAATCATCTAGCCAGACGAAATTAGTTGATTGTGACTATCACTTATCACAAATCACCTTAGCCGATTCCACCCCCTGGATTCGTGTGACATCACGAACTTGAGTAATGAACTAAATACCTACCTACACAAACACAACCAAGTTGGCACTATAGTGAAAGGACCCAAAGACCTGAGCTCCGAATATGTCGAAGTAGCTCAATGGGGTGCCTACCATATTGTCTGTAAGCGTCGCCGTTGGTTCACTTAATCGGAAGCTCATCCGCCGCTCGCTTGCTTTCTGAGGGGTTCGTACAGAATAAACTGCTACCCAACAAGAGAAACAGAGGAGCTTTATGGCAGGGCAATTATAGTGTTGCTATTTTTCTGTGATCAACACTCGCGCTTATAAGTTCAGCAAGTCAAGTCCGGGTGGACAAGACCAGTACCCGATGGCTACCACTTGGAGGTAAAATAAGCACAATTGATGCGTACGAGACAGTTGCAACGCTGGACATCGCCATGTTGATACCAATCAGGGTCTACCCTATTCATACAGCACCCAGCCATCACTAATGAACGTTTTTGTCAGCGTTTGGCTTCTTTTCAGATAGGTACTTATTTTATGTTACAATATTCGTCCTTTATTTGGCTCATTGTGTCGTGAAACACCACAAAATTGATTAAGTCGATGCGTTCCTTAAGCAACAGTATTTACTTGGATGAAATGTTTTGTTGCATTTAAAAAAAAGGCAAAAGAAATAGGTATCTAACAAATGCTTTTAAAAGAGTGCACTTACTAGGAAAAAATAGATCATCATAGTAATATCTAGTCATCAGCAACTTAACTGTTGCTGTTGTATTTAGCGGACGTTTGGCCTTTACGAGATCAGGAAACTTTAAGAAAACATTAAAACAAATGAAAACAATTTCATGATGTAAAACTACAAAGCCATCCTCCCAACAAATCGTGCAGCTCTGAACCAAATTCATACAATGACAGATAATAAATGAAAACTGAGAAATATCTAATGGCCGATGAAAAATGACAGATGACAAACGACAGATGAAAGATGATAAATATTTCTTTAGGACAAATAGGTACCTTTTTTTAAAACGAAGAGCTATTTCTTGAAAATTATGTCAAAATTGAGTCATTATTTAAAAAAAAAATGTTTGACATAATTTTCAAAAAAATATGTAGCTCTCTGTTTAAGCTTTTCTTGTCCTAAGAAATGTTCATCATAGGTTAGGTTAGGTTAAGGTGGCTGTCAGTCAACGACTGACACACTTAGACCAGATACTAGGTCCATTGTGATACCACATATGAAAGTAAGGCACTACCTCACTAATTTTAAAACCAATTGGAACTTTTAACAAAGCGATGGAGACAGTGTATGTCTGTCTGAGTTAGGTCATTTATATCGTTGAGGAAGAAATCTCCCAAATGTAATTTTCGTCTTTGTGAGAGAGCAGGGCATGAACAAAGAAGATGTGTTATAGTCTCTTCTTCTTCCTCGTCCATGCAACTTCTGCAGAAGTCGTTCGAGAAGACACCGAGTCTAGTAGCATGTCTGCCTATAAGACAGTGTCCAGTTATGACACCGATTAAGGAGCTAAGGTGTGATCTACCAAGAGATAACAAACATATGGAGCGTTTTGGATCTAGTTTTGGCCAGATCTGTTTTGTCGCCTGACAGGTAGTCAAATTTGACCACCTTAGATTTGTTTCGTTCATGGCATCGTGTTTTAGCATGAGTTTACATGTAGCGATAGGTATACCAATATTCCTCCTGTCGGGTGAAAGTGGTTCAGTAGTTCCATTTCTAGCGAGTTCATCGGCCTTGCAGTTTCCTGGGATATCTCTATGTCCCGGCACCCAAAAAAGGTGAATGTTAAACTGTTCTGCCATCTCCGCGAGAGATGTGCGACAGTTGCGGGCTGTTGCTGAGTTCGTGGAAACCGCCTCGAATGATTTAAGGGCTGCTTGGCTGTCTGAAAAGATACGGATATTCGACGTGGATATCACGTTTTCCTTGAGCCAGGATAGAACCTCTTTTATCGCCAGAAGTTCCGCTTGGAACACGCTACAGTAGTTAGGGAGTCGGAAAGATAGACTAAGATTTAGTCCTTCTGAGTACACTCCGCCCCCAACCCCATCTTCGGTTTTTGAACCATCAGTGTAGAAATGAATCGAATCATCTCTCGAGAAATGTCCTTCGTCCCAGTCAGACCGTGATGGAATGGAGACTCGAAAGTTGTTTTCAAAAACCAGTTGGGGTATGGTGTAGTCAGAGTGACTTGGAATCGTTCTGAATTAATTCAGAATAATAGTGTGGCCAATTGAGTTATTGGTCCATTGAAACGTGGCTCTGAGACGGATTGCTGTACTCGCGGCCATTTGTTTACTAAAAATGTCGAGGGGTGTAAGATTAAGAAGAATGTCTAAGGCAGCTGAAGGTGTCGTACGCAGTGCTCCAGTGATACATAGACATGCTGATCTTTGGACTTTGCTTAGGTGGTCCCGGTAGGACACTTTATCCAAAGCAGTCCACCATACTGTTATCCCATAAGTTAGTATCGGTCTTATGACCGCTGTATATAGCCAGTGGGTAATTTGTGGGGATAAACCCCACTTATTCCCTATTGCTTTTTTGCAAGAGAAGAGAGCCACCGTGGCCTTTTTTACTCTTTCCTGAATGTTGGGTTTCCATGTGAGCTTCTTATCTAGAACAAGGCCTAGATATTTAGCTTCATTTGAGAAAGTTAGTGGAGTTCCATTAATGGACGGAGCATTTAGGTGTGGAATTTTATATTTCCTTGTGAAGAGGACCAGTTCAGTTTTGTGGGGGTTTACTCCTAGCCCACATTTACCAGTCCACTTAAGAAGCTTGTTAAGAGCTGTTTGCATTAGCTCAATAAGAATTTGAGCATGTTTTCCTGATATCGCAATGGCGACGTCATCAGCGTATGCAATCACTTTGAATCCCTCTGCTTCCAGGTCAACTAGAAGTTCATTGACAACTAAGTTCCATAGAAGAGGGGATAGGACTCCACCTTGTGGAGTACCTCTGCTGACTGATCTTCTTAGGGAGACGTCTCCTAGGGTTGAGTTGATTAGCCTACTTTTTAGCATAAGATTTATAAGCTCACTCAGGGATCTGTCTACTTTAAGATTGTCTAGTGCCGTTGTGATTGCTTGGTTGCTGACGTTGTTAAAGGCACCCTCGATATCAAGGAATGCTACCAGAGTATACTCTTTGTGATGTAGGGAATATTCGATAGCGCTTACTAAGGTATGCAAGGCAGTGTCTACCGATTTTCCTTTGCAGTAAGCGTGTTGTGCTGTAGACACTACTAGAGTTGTGTCTATGGCATTTCGCAAATGGATATCAATCAGACGTTCTAAAGTTTTAAGAAGGAATGATGATAGACTTATAGGTCTGAGGTCTTTTGGATACACTTGGGAACATTTTCCCGCTTTGGGAATGAACACAACTTTTACTTCCCTCCATAACGATGGAATGTATTTCAACTCTAAACATCCGTTTAGTACTACTTCCAGGATAGGGATAATAATATCCATAGACTGTTGAAGTTCTGCTGGTATTATGCCGTCAGGTCCAGCAGATTTATATGGATTGAAGCTGTTGATGGCCCATTTTAGTTTTTCCCTAGTGACTAGACCAAGTTTACTAGTATTATTATTGATTGATCCAATTGGACTACAATCAAGGTTTACTATGTTAAGGGAGCTACCTGGGAAATGGGTGTCAAGTAGCAAGTTAAGCGATTCTTCGCAGGTATTGGTCCATGAGCCGTCTGCTTTTTTAAAGAAGCTAGGCATTGTAGGATTGGTAGAGAGGATTTTCCTTAATCTGGAAGCCTCTGAAGTGTCTTCTATTTTACCACAGAAGTTCCTCCAGGAGGCTCTTTTACTTTTCCTCAGCTCTTTTTTATATAATTTCAGGGATTCTTTGTAGTCTGCGATTTCTTTGGAGTATTTAGCTCGGTTGAAGGACTTTCTACAAGTCTTCCTGAGCGGTTCAAGCCCCGAGTTCCACCAAGGTGGCTTCCGTTTTCCTCTTATACGAGTAAGAGGGCAGGAGGCTGACAATGATTTGTTAAGGGCTGCTGTTAGATCGTTGACTTTTTTGTCAAGTTCGTTTATATTAGAAGGGATTTTCAAAAGATCAGGTTTAATTAAACTTTTTAGAGTATCCCTGTATTTTTGCCAATCAGTCTTTCGATAATTACGGAAGGCTGGTTGTTTATTAGTGTCATCAATAAGTTTGAATTGGATGTATCTGTGATCAGAGAATGAGTGCTCTGCAGACACCTTCCAATTCGTGATCCTATGATGAATCGAATCGGAGACAATTGTTATGTCTAAGACTTCTTGTCTGTTTCTGGTTATGAATGTTGGTTCATTCCCAGTGTTAGTTACAATTAGGTTAGTACTGAGAATATAATCAAAAAGAGACTCACCTCTATCATTTATATCTGTACTCCCCCAGACTGTATGGTGTGCGTTGGCGTCACAACCAATTAGGAGGCACGTATTTAGCCGCTCTGATTCCTCTATAATTCTCCTCAGCATGTCGCTGGGGAGGGGGCCGAGATGGTCGTGGCCAAGGTAAGCTGAGGCAAGCCAGTATATGCCTTTTTTGGTCTGCAATCTGACCGTGGTAACGTCTCGATCGCTGTAGTCAGGGAGTATAAATACATTAATATTACTTCTCACTAATATGCAGGATCGTGGCTCACCTTTGTCCAATGCATACAGCAAGTAGTACCCAGGAGTCCTGAGTCCATGAACAATAGATTTGACAATCCATGGTTCCTGGATCAGGACAATATCTTCCCCTTTTGTTTGCAGTCGGAGAAGAAGGGAGGCCGAAGCCAGTTTGGAATGTTGGAGGTTAATCTGTAGTAGCTGAACCATCTCGGTTGCAGTTTTCCAGACCACCTCTTACAGTGCTATTGAGGTCCTCCTCTGAGTCAGACTCCGAGGATGACCGTAAAAGAAAATCTTCATTAATGTAGTCTTCAGTCTCCATGTCGGAAGGACTGTCGACAGTGTGAGCATCCAAGTCGGATGCGGTATCTGGTTTGGAGGAGGGCATACCTATAGAAGGAGTGCTGGGTGCATCTATTTCCATTTCTGGAAGGTTGATAACACCAGCAGGTTCCTCCACTGCGGGTATATCCTCCGATGTTGTGAGTGCTAGTCTGGCACTTTTGTTCATCATACCTATACGAGTATGTATGTTATCTCTGATTAATTTCTTTTTAAATCAGCCCAATGGATCTCTCCCAATTTACTGATATCTATTGAATAAGGAAACACCCTGTTTATTGTCAGCCGAAATAAAGACAAACTTCAGTATTGTAAGAAAAATGAATTAAAACGAATACAAAATATCAGATTGTTATTAAAAAAAGGATTCTGTACGTCTACCAAACACGGATGACAAGTATTTTATATCTGTTTTCCAAGACGAAAATAAGAAGATGTCTAACAAAGGAAAAACCTTCTTAGCCTACCTTACCTACCTACCTTTAACATTGACATTTAGCAATATGTAGATACATAGGTATGTCTATGTATTAACAAATCAGATTGCATAAATTGTGTACATCCAGATCATTGCTAAGGAATTGAAATTCTGATTAAAGTAGGTACCTATCAGCCTAAATATTATTTTACTCACTCCAATCAACTTGACAATTGAAAAAAGAAACATACCTACCTGCCTTCTCCCCTTTTTCACTATCAAAACAAGCACCTACCTGTTAGGTATATCTATTATCTGCACCTCAACTTGAACTTTTCATTCATAAAATTCAAAATATATTCGCGCCAATCGTTTGTAGAAATACCTAACCAACAAATAAACAAACAACAACAATATAAAAAGCACCGTGCCTACCCACTAACGCCATTCACTATCAATTTTATAAACAATACAAAAAAAAAACCAAGCACTACTTTAAAAAGATACAAAAAAAGAAGCAATGTCAGATACAGTAATCAAGATCACAAAATAAAAATACAAAAAAAAAATAATAATAAAGATTGATATGAAAGCAAAATCTGTTTGCAACCTGTGCCATACCAAAGAAACGAGTATAATATGCGATGTATCTATACATCTACATCCACTTGACTTCACCTACCTGTGTCATATTTATTTGTCGGAATATCGGCTGAGAAAACAATAACAAAAAGATACAAATAATGAAAAAAAAAACAAAATTTTCAAAACAGAGAGGTGTTAAGAGAAATAAAAACGATTGATCAAGCTTCAAGCTCCAAAACAAAATTGAATTGTTTTTTTTATTTATTTTATCTTATTTTCTCTCATTTGAGAGAAGTATCTTTGCGATACAAATACATTTGAAGTTTCTATGAACATATGCATACTACGATCTACGAGTATCTGCAACTACAATGTATTATCTGCATACATCGTATTTTACCGTATGAAGAGCTGAAGCCTCGTAGTTGGCAAATGTTTGTATTTTCTCTTTCTTGCCTCCCTCAAGAAAACAATTTAAATACTCCACTTTTCACTACATTACAAATTACCTATATCTGTTTGAAGCTTCGAAACTTTGGTGGCTCTTTTCTTCTATCTAAAGGGTGTCTTTGTTTCGTTCCAATAAATAATTATAATTACAATGGAAGAAGTCACTGAAGAATCAAGGTTAGGAAAAATCTTCTCAACCAATCCGAGTTTTCTGAAATAGGTAACCCAATTTCTTTTGGACGACATTGAGCCAAGAATCGCTAAATCTGCTACTACACGCCCACATTCAGAGTAGTTCCTTAAAAATGTGTAATCACTGCAGAAATAGACGGAGTGTAAAAATAGGTACGCCACAAGGTACCCATTTCTTTAAAACTTAGTGGTTAATGGTTAAAAATGCCAATACTGTAGGAGGAGAGAATCAGTAGTTCTTTTCATTTGTAATGCAAGAAAGCCACTGGCAATTGGCAATTAATGAGGTAGGTATAGAGCCTTACATTACATAGTTTATTGGCTGTACAACACATCAGATATCAGACGGGTACTCAATGCATTAACCATAGCGATAAATAGAGATTATATTTATGTACGTATATGTTCAGTTAAGTTCAGTGCACTGAGCACAGCTCCCTCTGCAGCGCTAGATACCTTTCTCCCTGTTACTTTCACCCTCAAAAACTCATGTGTGTGCGTTGATACCCTGCAGGAATGGTAGGAACCTACAAGTGATCGGCTAGTAGAGATGCATTTTTTTCAGCAAACTAAACGTCATGGATTGGTCACTTTTCGGGGAAGAAAATGCAGAAACTTTGGTGTAGCAGTCTGATACAATAGCACTACGCTACAAGGCACTACATTTCTTCCCTCTTAGCTTCCCCAAAATCAAGGATTGCTATTTGCAACGGCACTTTTTTCTTCTTCTTCGAATGGAGGCGAATTTCAATAAGTTGTGTATTAAGTTGATTTTTCAAATCGACACTACGCAGAGATCGTTTTCAATTTTGTTTGAAGTCAATTAAAATTCAACCTAAAAGTGTGTCCATATTAAGTCTGGAAGTTCTAGTCACATTTGTTTTCATGACCCAAATCTAGCCCGAATCAAATGGAATTGGAATCAGATCGCCTAATTCTCTTGGGATAGCCATCTGTACAGGCCGATCAGCATCATTTTTTTTTTTCAATTTTCAATAAGTTTTTATTCAATTCATTTCTTAAAACTATCTTAACGCTACATAAAAACCTTTTAAACTAGCTTAAATATCGACTTAATATAACTTACTGGCCCTAACCAACATAAACTACACCTTTCGGCTTAAATCAAACTTATTTAACAGTAATTTAATATATTCAATATCTTATATCTAAGTTTTGAGAAAATTTATTATTAAAAACTCAAATTCATATCGGATTTTTCAATTTTATATAAAACTTAAACTCTATCTTATACCTATACTAAAACTTATTAAGATTCATTTTAAACTACTTATAACTATGTAGAACAGCCACAGCAAAGTGTTTTTTTTTGAGATTTTGTAATTTTTTGTTTGTATTTTGTGTTTTTTTTTTTGGCGCCACCGTGCATGCTCTACCTTATACTACCTTAAACCTTTGTAAGTTGACCAAGGCGATTAACGTCGACCAACTTTCCTTATCCAACTCCATCACTTAACCATCAGAAGAGTGGTGAGTTTGTCCCGATTGGACATAGTCCTACTGAACCGAAGGCACTCTGCTCCTTTTCCTGCGCCGACGTCTCGGTCGTACAGGAGTCGGCGATCTACAGTCTTGCGGCCGACGTGGTAGATTAACGGAACCAGCAATCTATCCTGTATCAGCCCTCGACTGTCTAAATAGGGGAAGCCTTGGGTGGAATGAAGGCACTTAAAGTTGCCCTTTCGAAGTATTCATTATTGGGGTAGTAAGCCTCAACGATGGGTCTATTAGAAGAGTTCATAGATCTCGCAACGTGACCGCGAATAAGCTTCAACAAGAAGTTATCTATCCTGTTTATGTAGGCCCCACTGATGTACATATAGGACCTCGTTGGAATAGTATCGTTTGTACTCCGGCTCTGGTGTTCTGTGTAATCCATGGTAGGTCCTAAGACACTGCCTCTCAAACACCCGAATCTTTTCCATTTGAGATGGGGTAAAGTTGAACAACCAGGACACCCATAGGCAATCATCGGCCGGATGAGGGCTATGTAGCAAATCACGTTCACCCTGCTGTCAAGACGGCTGCTATAGAACAGCCGTTTTGTCAGGGCAATTCTGCTCCTCTTGCTCTGGACAGTGCAGCATCTATATGTCGGTTGAAATACAGATTACTGATCCAGACAGATACCAAGGTACTTTACTACACTTTTACTCGCCAATGGGTGTCCACTTGGTCCAACAATCACTAGATTTCTCCAGTTCTTTCTCGTATCCCTAGGCTAGAAGCCCTAGACAATGGGGTTATAAACAGGATAGTTTCGCATTTCTGGATTCTAATACGATCCCTGGTCTAACACCGTAAAGTTTATATCGTTGATGACGAGATTGATTAATTGCTTGTAGATTAATTATTGTACTTTTTTTTTGCTGACAATTTGCGTAGGTACATGTAGTGCCATTTTTGTAAAATTTACAATATTGACTTGTAAGAATTCGCAACAAGAGAACGGACCTTAGACATTGTTCATCAAGTTGAGGTTTTCATAACCAGGGGTGGAATCGGCTAAGGTGATTTGTAATATGTGATAGTCACAATATACAAATTTCGTCTGGCTAAGGTGATTGTCACATGTGACAATCACATTTTTGTGACTTTTTCTTGTGACAGCTATTTAGGTGTCACTTGCATACAAAAATAATAATAAATAAAAAATAAACCTCTTACGCTGACTTATAAAACAAAATTATTTGCTTTTGTTGTCAAAGATTTGTCAAAGATCTATACTAATGTTGTTTTCGATTGGGAGAAATAAGTTTCTCCTCATGATTAAAGTAAAAATAAAAACAATAAAAAAAAAAAAAAAACAGAAATGAACATTTTTTTAATTGAGATATTTTTCTGAAACGGGTATATGTTGTAAGCAATCACGTGAAGTGACAACTAAATTAATCTTTTCTAAATAAATACATAATTGTCACGTCCCTTAATGTAAATTATATATTAAAATTGTTCGAATTGTTTAATTTGAAATACAAAATATATAGAAACTGTGACGTTCGTATATATGCGCCTTCAGACCGCATATTTCACAAAAAGCAGAAGAAGTAAGACTCGCAAAACACAACTCCGAAGAGAAACGATTTGTCTTCGGAGTTCTCTCCAATTGCCCAACGGAAAATGACATAATGGAAATAAACAAAATTCCGGTGATCACATTATGCAGATGCACAAAATTATTTTATCACATGTGATTGTCAGAAATGTGACAATCACAAATCACATTAGCCGATTCCACCCCAGATTTCATCTTTATGTATAATAATTTGATTCAGAGTTATCACTTTTCTAGTCGGACTTAAGAAACACCCTGTAGATGCCTAGAGTTGCCTTGTTGCACCTTTCTTTTCTCTTTGAACTTTATTTGTTTTCTCACTAAGGTTACTGGTACTGCGCTTAGCAGTAATTTTTTTATTCGTATAGGTAGCTAGGTACACAAAATCGCAAATCAACAATCAACAATCTTAATCGGAATTTGTCGTATTAAGTTGCAGATTGTTTGGAATTTTCTCGCCTGCCTCTGCCTCTGCCTCACAATCTTTTCATCTGTCTGCATCTCTGTCTGGATTAATGTAATCGCACAATGTTATTTTCTCTTTGCTTTACTGGTGATAGCGTGGAGTTGTGCGGGGGTGACACGGGAAGCTTTTCTTTTGGCATTGCTCATTCAATGGGTGTCTTGTATCCATAATGTCAGAGTGATCCTGATCAACATTTAACTGGAAATGGTTAAAGATACAAACATAAAATATAATCAAGCTTGGCATGGTCTCAATGGTGTGTTTAGTTTGGATGTACCTTCTTTTTTGTATAGAAAGATAGATACTCGTATATGTATGTAGATACCTAAGCACTGTGTGTGTAGTGTGTACCTATGTATGTATGCGTTGCTATAAAAAATTGTTGGGAAACACTTGTTTTGTTGTTACCACTGACTGCTATGTTGCAAGCTGGATGACCTTGAATTTTTTTTTAGATAAGATGGTTTACAAAAAAGTTGAAGAAAGTGCCAATTCAAATAAACCATTGACATCGTCCTATTCAATGACAGCACCCAAAATGTCAGATTTGACTTTTCAATATGGTTGAGGAAAATAGGCACTTCGAGGTCGAATGGCTATATTTATTTGGAAGATGAAACACTGGATGCGACGCTTTTCGTCGGTCGTTTCGATTGTAAGTTTGTGATTCAACATGGCATTGTCTTATTTCCTCGCGGCAATTTGAATATCAAAATATTTTGACCATCAAAACGAACTGTCCATTCAATGATGCGATGGCCGCACTTTTGGACATTAGATTAAAATACACCTGGAAGAAGGAATAACAAATTGATGTCCTTCTTTATTAGAACTAAAATGCCTTTATGGCTGTTACCACGATTTATGATCGCATCTACAAATCCCTGTTGACAAATAACCAATTTTTGTATTTCGCGATTTTAATAACATTTTTTAAATATACATATTATGTAGGTACAACTAATGATCATGAACACACCCTGTCTAAGAAATTGAAACTTTTTGCCGGCAATAAAAGGTACGCATGTCCTCATTGTTACCTGCATGGTGATGTAATTGTGGTCGAAACTTTAAGATTTTAATCGAAACACCGGCGACACTGATGCGTGTGAATATCAGTTTAAAAATCACCATACTCTCAAACTTTTATATGCTTTGCTCTCTTTAATTCAAGTTCACCAATTCCCAAAGTGGCCAAAACTATAAAATCTCAAATTGTGCACACTTGTGCAAGTTGCAACCCTATGAATGGGGCATCCGCAGACGAATGCGTTTTATTATTGGGACTAAAGAACATTGACGCCGCCTTATCTCTTCTCTGAAACATTTTTTGATTATTTTCACCTCATTTTTGTAATCAAAATTTGCTGCAAAGGTTATAAGGTTATAACAATAACATTTCTTCAAATTGACTGAATCTAGGGAATTGTTTGAAGTTGAGTCCGTAAGAAATTAAATGTTAAAATGCAAACAAATCAAATAAAATTCTTCGAAAGGCTTTGGGAATTCTTAGACCTCAAAACTTTAAGCATGACTTATGAGCGAATCGGGGTTTTCAAAATACAAAGCAGCTTTAATTGATATGCCATTTATGGTGCACACATTTCGAATTCCTTAAAACAGACCCCGACTTGCCAGCCTGTATCACTGTATCAATATTAAAATCGATTTTGACATCAAGCATATGAAGTGGCGCTTAAAGAGAACTAAAGATAATCCCCCCATTTTATGGTATCCGTCCGGAGAATCCTCCGATCGGAGAAAAGTTCAGATCGGAGCTTCAATTGTGTTCATGGTATCCGAATCGAAAGAGAAATAAAAATATACATGACAAGACAAACAAAAAATAATATCTTAATATCGTAATGAATTAACTTATATTTTATAAGTGCTGTTATTTCGATTTTCGCTTTGCATCTAGAATTTACATTAAAAAAAATTTACTCGGTAATTGCAACAACCTCGGTCATTGCAACCACCCTTGTTTTAATAAGTTGCGATAATCGAGAATGCACTGTAATACCTCAACTCGTAGCTTCGTCTGTAAGACAGTGCAGTGTGTCCAGAGTTCCTAAGGAGTTTTTGCCGATAAACGAAGCAAAAAAGAACTTTTCACTTTATTTTTACACATAATCTGTTTTGTAATGGTAAACATTATTTCAGATAAAAATTGTTCATTTCCTATCCTCAGAAGTATAGGTATATAGGTATAAAGAACAACTTTTATCGATCCTACCCTTATCCAAGCACACATCCACCCCGCAAACGACATAACATCATACATTTATACCTACGTCCTCCATCAAATAATGGAAGCAATGCGTTGGGTCTTGGGTGTAGAGAGTAGAGTAGACTGGGTAGACGCATTAATCGTATTCCTTGTCCTTTTTATTCTAATTAAAGATGCATTTGGGCCTATCAACCCGCAGGATTGCAAACAACCAAAGCGTCAATCGTCATCCAGTCATTCAAGGGAAAAATTAAAATCAATTTAAGGAATCGACAACTACTACTACAGCCATAGCGCATTTATAAATTAATTAATTGGGTTTTAACGTCGTGCCTCGTGTCGGTTGGGCTATACTAACTCATTTTGTCCTTAACTTTTTCTCGTCCCCTTATTCGTTTCTAATTCGAATTCGATATCCGTGACAACTAGGTAGGTATACCCTGTACTGTACCAGGCTTGCCAGATTGTGCGATATATCGCAAAACGTGCGATATTTTTTTTTATTTGCGGCGTAAAATAAGATTTTGCGATATTGCATATTTTGTGCGATATTTGCGGTATATTTTTTCCCTACAATAAAATTGAATTTTAAGATAAAATAATATCACAAAAAATTAAAATTACTTAGAACACATACATTTTTCTTTAAACACAAAAAGTCCTGCATTGATAATTTCCACTTCAGACTCAGACTCGAATACGCCTGCTGTTATTGTATTAGGTATGAACTAAGAACTAAGTAGCCCATGACAAAACAAAACTTCATCTGTCATTAGTCATTGTCTCATTGTTTTTCTTTGTGAAATACTGTGTTCAAGTAAGCATTTTTTGTTAAAACTTATTAAAACTATACAAAATATGAGTTCGAACGCAAATAAAAAACAATAACTTTTAAATATCAAAAGGAATGGAAGGATCTCCATGTTTTTAAAGGGTGACTGCAAAAATCCAAAAATGTTCCTAAGGCGTTTTGCAAATTGTGCCAATGCGATTTAAGAGCCCACAAAAAAGATTTGGAAAGACATGCACAAGGAAAATCACACCAATTAAAAGCCAACAAAATCAAAAAAAAAATCGAATGGAAAATTTTGGCAATTTGCGGTTTTTGCGAAATTTTTTTTAAAATTTTGCGGTATTTTGCGAAAAATTATTTTGAAATTGCGATATTCGTTCATAAAAGTCTGGCAAGCCTGTACTGTACGTGTAGTTAAAGGAAAAAAATCAAAACTACATTAGCGAATAACAATGTCAATTTAAATCATATTCGACTGGCTTATGAATCATATAACTTGTAGTAGGTATACGATTCCTTAGTTAATGCGATGCTTAAAAACCACCTATGTACATACCTGAAGGCTTCTTGCAAAATACCTATATTAATGTTTCATAATGAGGTTCTTATGACAATGACAGTCACGTTATGAGGGACACACTCAACGGATCCCGGACACGCGACGTCATCATAATCGACAAGAACCATCATCACTTCTCAAGTGCATTTAAAGTATTTTTTTCGGAAGAAAACAAAATTTACAGACTACCGAATGTCTGTCGGTCCGTCCGTCGTCATCGTCGTCGCACTTTATGATGTTTTGATGTTTTTTCTGTCTACCAAAATATTTTCTGCCTTTTTTAAAATTCTTTGCTGTTTTGACAGTTTTCACTTGCAACTGTTGGCTTTGTATAATTTAATATAATATTTAGGTCAGATTTCCCTTCCGACCTGTCCATTACAGAATATGACATTTCAGCTGATGTGACATCTTTTTCTTGGTTGAATTTTGTTTATTTGTTTGACCCTTTCAGGTGAGCTGAATAAATTGGAGTGCATAATTATAAAAAAAACAGACAATGCACATAAGAAACATAAAATAATAATAAAAAAAAATATGAAATGGAATTAAAATTATGACAAACAAATTATTCGAATGACTGAGTAGTGTAGGATGATGGAACTTGCATAGTGAGCAACATGCTCCTAGGCTAACAATGGATTTTTGTGTTTTATTGTTTAAATTTTTGTTTTCTTATTTCCCGCTTTTTTTTTTTTTTTTTTTTTTTTTGTTGCACATGGGTTAGAAGGTCATAACTCTAAAGTTAAGTAAGAGTTGAAATGTTTTGTTTTTGATTTATTAATAATGAAGGACGAGTGCTAGATACTAAATATAAATAAATATATGCACATGGCTTTAATCATCAGGTGTCACTTCCCTATTAAGCGCGTGATTTCGCCAACTCAGCATTTGTAAATGTCATTTAGACAAAAATTGCTCCTACTATACTGGAATAGCTTAGAAATCTAAAGCTTTGTGAAGATTTTATTTTTAGTCTTTTTTCTGCGTTTTCATTCAGAAATAAATGATCGGTAAATAGTATATAATTCTGAAACTCAATGTTATTCAAGATCGATGCATCTCACAAGCTACCACGAACAATATTTATACTTATCACATATAGGGAGCCCAGTGAGCCACGCAGCACTATTCTCCGCCAGCTTATAGCCCTTTTCAACCTAATACACTTGGTTGATATGAAATGAGCACGATCTCCTAACTCGACTCAAAGTCTTACTGGTATACCTACCTACTAGAGTTGAAGAGTTATAAATGACAGATTGTGCTATTTAATTATTCAAGCAATATTTTCTTAGATGAGTTTGGTTATCCCTTGTCTTACAAAACTCAAGTTCTAAAAAACTAGGGTAGAAGTTTTAAACTCAAACCTATATCGATCTTTCGAACCTGGGGTGGAATCGGCTAAGGTGATTTGTGATAAGTGATAGTCACAATCAACAAATTTCGTCTGGCTAGATGACTGTCACATGTGACAATCACATGTGACAATCACCTTAGCCAGATGAAATTTGTTGATTGTGACTATCACTTATCACAAATCACCTTAGCCGATTCCACCCCTGGATTGCATATAAATGGGGCTGATGGAGAACTCTTAATATATAGCACTCAATTTTTTTTTCCTCCCATTTGAAGTTTTCAAACGTCAAGCGTTAACGCACAGATTCGGCATCACACAAAAGAACTACAATTACCTTAAATGAATACAAAGCCAGCGTCAGATTCCAACTTAAAAAGATTGACTTTAAGATCCAACGTTTCCATGTTTGATGAACTTCCTTCACTAAGGGTTTTTTATTTTTTGCGAATAAATTTTGGCGGCCATGTTGTTTTGATGATATATTTCAAATTTGTTGGTTGTTATTCAATTGCCGATTTTTGGAATCACTATGGCTAGCAACACGATTAAACAGCACGTCCAACCCAAGGCAGTCCACTCCTCGCCGTGGTGCACCAGAGCTCGACCTTTTGCAGAATTAATTTTGGGGAATTTCGCTTCGGGAGTTTTGTCCAACTGACCCAGGAGCACGGACCAAGAAGATACAGACCGCCAACTCACCATATGGTCTCTCTTTTTGCCACCAAGCTAAAAATCAGCTGATATGCCATTTATTTTGAGAGTGTGACGCTCTCCCTTGCCTTAAAAACCCATTTATCAAACACACCTAAAAAATAAATGGCATACGCAGGTATAGTTGCCATTAAAAAATGCACAGAGAGAGATGTACACGTATTCACAGACTGGAAAAAATATTTCGAGGGTGTTTCAGGCAAGAGGAGTACGAGTTGGCGGTCTGTATATTGGTCTGTGCCCAGGAGCTCAAAGTTCATGACCATAGACAACACCACTACCGTTTATTCGTCGACTGCACTTCGGAACGTTTGGAAGTGGACCCCAAATTTGACCGACACATTATTTAGCGACGAGGCACATTATTGAAATGAATGGCTGTTAGCAGAATACATATTATCCTTTATGGAACGACACCAAACCGCACAAGTTTCATCAGGTGACAAATGCATCCTCGAAAAGTTAGGGTTTGGTGTGGATTTTGAGCCGGTCATTTGTCTGCACTTTTTTTTCGAAATTACGTTGATGAATAGTCAGAAGCGTGAACTCTGAAACAATCGGATGAAATGACGAACTGTACGGGCTATTCAGCGATATTGACTCAACCAACTTGATGTTTGAAACTGGTGGCAACTAGCTAGCGACCGAACTGGCTGGTGGGGTATGTTAGTTAAGGCCGTGTTCCACAATGGACTGTCTGCGCTACCTTAAGTAAGTACCTAAGTAAAAACGTAAAACAGGCCATCGATTAAATTAAATCGGATCTTGCGGAAAAGTCATTGGAAATTGGACCACTCGGATCCGTGCTAGGTGCCACCGTAAGAATCGGAGGCGGAAATTTGAACGATGTCATATTTCAAATCAAACATAATGGAATACATAGCTTTTCAAAAATAAAGTGTAGGTAAGTTCTGTAGCTATGTAAGTATGAAACAAGGTTCGCTTTTTTTTTTTTTTTTTTTTTTTTTTGCTATAGAAATCCTATACTTCAGGACACCGAACTGTATTACCGACACGTTGACTGTGACAAATGGTGTGGTTTAAGCGAGTGGTCAGTGCAAGAAAGCCTATTAACAAAATATAAATAAAAATATAGTTTATGGAATTATCATGAGTCATTAATATCTATCACAACTGTAGTCACCGCTTATATTAGTAATTGGAAACTCATTTTGAGGCACCAGAGGGCACCGCAGTCAAAAGCCACCATAAGAGTACTTTTAAATCTATACCTAACCTATACCATACTAGGACGATTACTCCAATAAAAAAACAACATCAACTAGGTACCTAGGTACATACAATTCACTGCGAAGATGTTTCCTAATTCGCATAGGTATAGGTACCTATACATAATGCATAAAACAAACTTTACTTCGCAGCAGTTTCATTTTGGGTTCGTTAGGGTGACCATTGTCCACTTTCCTAAAAAGCTAACACAAAACTATATACCTACATTTGCGTAGGCATAGGTACATACTTAGCCTGTTTTAAGTTATGGGCACCTACCTATACCAACGTGCGTAGGAAGGTGCCTCATAAATTATTTCGAAAGCTTATTTTCTAAAAAAAAAAAAAAAACCTGTCAAACACACAAGATGCAACATAGCAGTTTATATAGGTACCTACGTATTTATGTGGGTTAAGGTATTTTCCAAAAACTTGAACAAACCCAAAATTTCGATTTCCCTTTGTTCCATAACCTCAAATAGTAAAATAAAAATACCTTTTTTACCCCCATTCTCTGTAGACTGTAGATCATAGCCTTTGTGTTTGGTATTTCACTATGATCGCATCGCATCATCAACATCAGCTTTTGGAAATCGAAATAGAAAATCCGTTCCTACCTTTAAAAAAAAAAACTCAATTCCCGTTAACTTAATGCCCATGGTCGTAGGCTCTTAGGTACCTTTTTGTTGCACTGAACTAAAATAGCTGAAAAAAAGGCAGAGAAAACACATTTTTCTGTTACATACCTTAACGCAGAGAGAGGCCATCCGAGGAGCTTCATATCGAAAAAGATGTAACCACACCAACGAACAAGACGAAGAAGAGGTTAGAAAAGCAAAATAATAATTATAATAGCTGAATACAGCTATACAAACCAACCTACCAAGTTAGAAGAGCCCCTTGAAAAATCTAACCTAAAAAAAAAATATACATATATCTATACCTACCTACCTTACCTACCTACCAACTTCGTGTGTTATATTTGTTGATGCTATAGAGTTGCTAAAGGCCCACGACAGCAAGCTTAGCCAACACCATCCGACCAAGTCAAGTCAAGCACAGCAAAGCCAGCCAACCCATCAACGAGGCGAAAAACTAGGAAACCATCAAGGAAAACCCCATTCCAATTTCAGAGCGTTGTATATCTCGTAGTCGCCGTTTTCGTTGTGGTTGTTGTTATTGTTGTAGTTGCTAGTTCATTTCGAAATCAACTGATTGTAGTATTAGTTTCTAATTTTTTTCCTTCTACTACTTGGTCTTCCAAGTTCCAACTTCCACACATAAATTCTCTCTTCGGCTTCCTCGTTGCACCCCTCTCGACAATGGTCTATGGCCATAGGAACTCAATACTCTACTCTACTCCATGTCTGCTGGTCTGGTGATGTTTGTCTCCATCTCCACCTCAATTCCACCTCCCTGTCCCTAGTCCCTACATAAACTTAAGTTCTCTTCTCATTTGTCGTATATTTTTGTATCTATTGTTCTTCTAAGTACACATCTAGCATCTAGCTAGACAGATACACTTTGTTAGATATACTTGTTGTTTCCTTTAGGAGATTCTATTAAAAAAAAAATACCCACCGACTTGAGGTTAGATAGATACTTTTGTATCCTCTCAGTTAAATATTTTATGTACAATTCTTCTAGAAGATACTTATTTTTTTTTCTGTCTAAAGTAGCTTTTTGCGTTTTAGGATTTTTACAACAATATGTACAACAACACAAAAAGTGATAGATGGGTGTGTTGATGTTATTTTGTGCGGTTAGATGGAGCAGGGATGATGATGTGGAAAGACGCACAAACGTGACATCATTTTTTCTTCTACTCGAAATAATGATTTCCAATGCTTCTAGGAGCGGATACACCACTCTGATCTGGTGATGTTGGCTGATGATGATGTGGATGTTACCAATGTGATCGTCTCCCCATAGATCGTATTTTATGTGGAGGCCGATCATAGGCAACGATGACTCTATTATTACGAAATTTATCCGTGATATTTTTTAATTGAATAAGACCTACATTATGTAGGTACATAATGTGGGAGCTTTATTTTCTTACGGACAAGTTGTAGATTTTCAACTACATAGGTGGGTACATTAGGTAAATATTTTATTTTATTTCATTCCTTTGAATATGCTGATGATAACAATAAAGAAATCCTTCAAGATATTCTCGTGTTTCCCGATGTGTGGTTTAATTCTACCAAAATAACTGCATGCCAGTGCATTCCATTTGAAGTGTTAAAGTAATACAAATATAGGTACCTACAGTGCAACCTTGCTTTAAAAATCATGCCAGCTATGGAACTAACTGCAATTGGATCGCAAAGAATAGGAAAAAAACTTACTTAAATTGGCGGAGAATGGTAGTGTTGCCAATTTGGAAATGAAGCTCAAAAATTGAAAGACATTTTACACATTTTGACACAATATTAAGCGAGATTCAAAACTTGACTTAGGGAAAGGTTAGACATAATTTGTGGGAGGGTACCTTTTGATTCGCTAGGCTATGATGGGAAGTGTTCATTTATACGAAAAATCATATAGGTGCCTACAATAAAGATAAACAAAACTGACAGTTACTGTATATTATCCATTATAACGAAGTTTTGAGGCACTAGAGGGCCACCTCCAGAGTCCCTACTACTAATGTTTAGTCTTTGGGGCCAACTATAGGTGTTGATCGAAAGCCAGCAGAAGCTAGTGTCTGAACGGATCAAGACGGTCCCTTCCGTTCTGTCAAATTCACACGTTTCTTAAAATGACACTTAGTTCAAGAAAGTATCTGTCAAAACGAAACAAGAAATTTACGCATTTGAAGTCAGCTGTCAAAAGAATGGGGACGAGACCTTACGTCCATGACAAAAACTCATCGGAAACTTAAAAAAATAGGTACTTAGAGCAATCGGGTTTGATTGAAATGAAAAGTATTTTATGCTGACAGAAAAGAAAAAGCCTGGCAAAATTTGATGCCTGACGGAGCCGTTATAAGTTTGACACTCAAAATCAAAACAAATTATTCTTTTGGATACAATACAAACAAGACCTTAACAGTTATTTTTTTTTTTTTTGTCAGGTATACTTCGAAACAGCACGGTTATGTGTATTTTATTGATTCGAGTAACGTCAGATCGTACCTAACTCAACTTATTAATTCGCAGGCTTGGAACCAGTCCAATTTATTATCAAAATAAGGAAACCCTTAAGAAGAAGTTAATCGAAAACAGAGCCTTGAACATACTTGTATTTATTGTCGCAGGAGAAACATAAATAGTTCAGGGTAGGTACATAACTCAATTTATTCTTCATTGACATTCTTGCCTGCTTCATTCAGTCAGCTCCTTTTTTTTTAAATTTGGCACTGCAGCTTCCTTCTAAGCCTCGCGATTTTCCCATGCAGTCTGTGTAGGAACTCCACTCTGTTGAAATCTTCAAAAAATGTTCGACTTTCCAAAAATGCTGTTTTAAAAACAATCAGCGTAGGTACCTATAAGACTAAATTTTAGCTTCAGCAGCGTAGGTATTATTTATGGTTGTGCACGCTTCATTTAGTTTACTGCTGCAAGGGACTTTATCGCTTATTTGACTCGTTCTTGTTGAAGTAAGTTTTTTTATACGGAACATGCGCTCAAGGGGTTTGTTTAGCCGTTTTAATGATAAATCACAGCCCGACCGATAGGAAATTAGGGAGGAAAGGAAAGGAGGTGTCGATGAACATTGGTCTTGAATGTTTGGAGATTAAAATGGCAACGGAAAATTGTACCAGGCAATTCAATCCACATTCGTGTTGTACGGCTAAAGAAAGAATCCCTATATTTTACGGTACGTCCGAAATTGGGCCCAAGTGTAAATTGATGAGCGTTCCTAGCAAGCCGAGTGTTACGAGGGAAATGGGTGGAACGCAGCTGGCTACAAAAAGTAGTAGAAGATTGAAGTGTTCATGTAAACTAAACTTCAGCTATAACTATACACCATTGTACCTACCTATACCTACCTACCAAGGCAGTAAACTACACAAATTCGGACGGTGAATCTCTATTGTACAAACTCTTGCCTTAGTGCTCACTGTGTGAGGTGTGACCAATCTATAATCCTGGATTTCTTCTCGAGAACTGCTGCTCTATTTCCCAATCAAGCCATTTTTGTTCTTTTAATCGGTACAACAAATGCCAGCCTGGCAATGTCGACTTAACACTTAACTTTTATTCTATCTCCCTAAAGGGTGGCTGTTGCTTCTTGTCTTATTGCCATGCCATCGCCTTCGTCATCGTCATCATCATCGGTGACCGAACATCAAAGGCAACAATAACAACAACCAAAAATCCCCTATTAAATTTACCCTCCATTCCGCTACTGTTCTCCACCGCAACCCCACATTAACACAACCCACTTACAAGGGAGAATGTTTCATCATATTTTGTGAGTTTCTCAACATCAAAAACATCAACGAAAAAAGAGCAACAAATAAAGAAAATATAAAAAAGAATGAAATGAATAGGAGAGAGAAAAAAACTGACTTTTCCTACCCGATCGTGTGGCAGCAGTGGCACTCTCCAAAAAAGAAGTCACACACAAACACCATAGCATAATGAAACGAAACCACCATCACCGCCATCGCTTGGCTATAGGGAGCGGCGAAAACGAACGACTCCAACATCAACAAATACTATCAAACAATCCGCTAACTGTACATGACTTGTAAGTGTATGTTTTTGATCGTGGTGTCGTATACATGTAGATGATATGAATGCAATACCACCCCATATAGGTACGATGATGAGGACACGAATCGGCAACAATGAACAATAAAATATAAGAGAATATATAATATATCATACAAATTAACCCGAAGGGTAGGCGTCTCGCAAGTGTGCATCTCAAAAGCAACTTTTCGCCTAAGTAGCACTTTTTCCTTCAGACAGGGTTGCCGCCAGGATTTCTGAGCTCCTATGTGGCAATAAATTTTAAGCCGAGACATCAAGGAGGGAAGGAAAAATAATAGAATTTGCAAACGGAAACGAAGATCGCGATTATATAGGAGGATTAATTTTTATTAGAATGGATGCTGTCAATAATACATAATGGCAATACTGGATGAACGAGGAATTCACAAAAGGCCGATATATTCGTAAAAATCAAATTTCAAGGAGCAAGTAGTTTTGGATGGCATCCCTACCCCTACGTATCCCCGTGGTGATAGTGGTGGGTTTCAAAATATATACCTATTCAAATCTACATACACAATCAAATATATCCACGACGACGGACGACCTGAAAAAGGCTACCAAGTACCAAGAACCAAAACCAAAAGGCCAAAAGCAAAGCAAAAACAAATAATAATTCTCCTTTTTCTCATACCTCCTCTCCACGTAGTGGTAGCGGGTCGGGTTCGGGTAGCATACTCATACTCATACACCACGACCACACTCATACATATTATATGTGCATCATAATATCATATCATCATTCAGCCAACACAAGCAACAGTTATACAAGGGCGCGAGGGTGGGAATGTGAATGGGAAACGAATGCGCCGCGCGAGACACAACGATAGGCAAAGGCAACATCAACTCAGCCAGCCAGTCAGCCAGAGATACATAGTCCAACATTACACTAGTCCAACCGCAGCGCGCACCGATAGATAGTTATACTTCGTATCCCTACGAATCACTTAGTTCAGTTCAGTTTCGAGGTTGTCCGCCGCTGGTGCGGTGGTTTATTTTTATTTGGTTTTATTTTCTTCGTAGTTATTTTGGGTTTGCTTTCCCTTAAATAGTTTAAATTTATAAATGTTATACTAACATTTTTTTATACACGAAAAAATATTTATTTTCTTCTCAAATTTTGTACAAAAAAAATAAATCTCAAACTTAAAACCACCCTTGTGTGCTTTGCTTAAAATAGGAAGAAGAAGAATAAATCGCTGAAAAATCTTCCCCCATATACCTATCTTATCAAAAATTTAAGAAAAAGATACAAAAATGCCTTTATCACAAAAGAAGTGAAGTGCGGAGAGAGAAGAAATTCTGTTTTTTTTTTTAAATCAACCAAAAATTAAGAAAAGATAACATAAAAGAAAAATTCGAAATTTCGAAAGTGTTCAAGTGAAACATACCCATAATATAAAAAAAAAAGAAACAACCTTATAACAACAACCCCTTGTGGGACCGTGATCTCAAGATAAACAATTTCTTTCGGACCATTTTTTTTTTTCATAAATAAGTTTATTTTTTGTTTAATAAGAACAACCTCAAGGATTACACTGCCTTCAAGCTCCAACCCACCCCCTACCAACGGAACTTATCAACGTGCCGATAAAAAATGAATATAACGGATTACACTCAAGAAAAATGCATTTGAATCTAACAGGTAAGAAGTGTAAAAAAAAAAGAAGGAAGGGTTTTTTGCGTTTGTGTTTTTAGTTACATTTTAGGAACGAAGGAAGAAGGAATGTGTGCAAAATCATAATAGCATTATTGCTGGTGGTGAGGAAAGGGGGTGAATTTATGAAATTATGTAAACCAAAGAAGAACTATGTCGATGAAACAAATTAAATTAGAAGCACAAAATATCCTTCAACCACTTTCTTGTGTAGTTAGTGATTTTTTTTCTTTAAACACACTAGCCAAGCCTTTTCTACTCATCCATCCCCTTGCCTCAAGAGCCTCGTTTCCCTTTTGGTCTTCGGTTTTATTGGATTGCAGCGAGCAGCGGAGTCAGTGTGTAGTTGTAACTGTCCTCTGAATTGGGGTTAAATCACCGTTGTTGGGAGGAGGGCCTTACACAACAACAAAAAGAACAATATTATAATTTATGCCACGGGCGCAGCAGGCAGTAAAAGCCTGTCATCAGTCATAGCCACCAAACCAATTCGCCTTTCAGTTTATTTATTAACAATGTTTTTTTTTTCTGTCTTTTATAATGAGTTTCCTTGTACCGTTGTTAAAAAAAATATAATAGACTATCTTCCGTTATATTTGTTGAAAGTTTTTCTTTTTCCCTTCTCCTCTACACAACTCAAAATTTACTCATGATCATCAATCCCATTCATAGAGCTGACACAGTGACAAAAGTTAGTACGAGATAGTAATAGTGTGGTGGCATCTTTCTTTTATTTGTATTTATCGTAATATTAGTTTCTACATACCTAAACATAATTTATGGGGATAGGGGAGAGAAAGCTTTGGTAATATCATCGGCATCGGCTGCTAGTGGAGATGGCGATGGTGATGGTTGGATAGGGAGAGTGCAAATGCCAAAGCTTTTCATTCAAACGAAATATCATAACAGTGTTGCCAGTGTGGCATTTTTTTGCGTTTGAATGCAACAGGTGGCTTAGAGAATTTTGTACACATGCGTTATAATTAATGTTAATTTTACAGTGACTACGTTACGTAGGTAGTCCATCTCAGTTCCTAGATAGATTTTCAAACAAAACAAATGAAGTTTCGAGACTTTTTCATCGGAACTGAATGTTTGTGAAAGTGTAGACAGACGCTTAAAATTGTTTCTCTTAAAAAGAGTGGAATGCTTCTAATAGGTACCTATAAAATGTTTGTGTTGAAAACCAAGTTATTTGACAGATTTATCGAGTTTTTGACAGTCGAAATATTTATGTTTGTTAGCTAAAAATGTTAAAAAAAATTATGATTTACATTGTAATCAACCAAAAATTTATATGAGAGATTGAAATACAGTCGAACTTCGATAACTCGGATTTTGTTTAACTGTGTGATAAACTTTAATTTTGATTAAAAATTTGGATACCTAGTTACCTATACTTGAAGTCTTGATACCTAAGTCGAATTATTTCTGTAGCTAAAAGTAGTTCGAGTTATCGATAATAATAAAAAATATGTAAAATATAAAATACTTATACAGTATACCTACGCCCTCGGTGAAAGCAACCCTCGATTAACCTACCTCGGTTAACAAAACACCCAAATTTTGACCATTACTCAGTAATCGCAACTTTCAAATGAAATGTGACTTTCCATCCATGCTCTTATAAGATTTTATCTTTTTATTATTATGTATTATTTTATTTGCATTTTAAAGGAATAAGAAAAAAAGAAGAGGAAAATGTTTGGTGATAAAATTGTGAAAACCAAAAACTTTTATTGTATCTGAAAGGGTATGCGTGTGTTTTACGCACACTCTCACACCTAATCCGAATTTCAGCTCCTTTTTGTTCCTCAATGATTTGTGTCCAGGAAATTTTCTGATTTCGACTTTAAGTTCTAATTTAAGGCAAAACTTTTTTGTGACTCGGTTATTGCAACAACCTCAATTAACGCAACTACTCGAATTTTCATTGGTTGTTTTTACCGAGGACGTACTGTATATACAAATCAGCAGTTGAATCTTTTTGTAGTTTGTCATAAATTATTGCACACTTGTGTTTTCATGCAATAGGTACAATAAAACAGCCACTAAAATTTTAGCAACAATATTGATTTTGTTAGGTATTAGACAGAACACACAATTTTATGTACCTACCTATAATAAGTAAAAACTTTTTTGTTTCGTCATCCGGTAGCTTCCGAAAGCGAGTTATTCTGAAAATGTTTTTTGGTTTTGACGGCAGTTTTGGATCTGAATAGGAGACACAAATTGACTAGGTATGGAGTTGAGGGCAGAATCAAAACCAGAAACAAAAATGTCACATTTTTTGTTAAATATCACTTTGTTTTTGTTATTTGCATAACAAACATTTAATGATTTTGTAATTATTGTACGTGATTTGCTTGAAAATAAACTAGGTAGATATACCTACCTACCTATTTACCAAAAAGTGAAATTTTGTTTAAACCACATTTTCAACCACATTTAATTATAAATTTTTATTTCTTTGAAAGAGTTTGAAAGAATCGTTGACAGTTTAGTAGCCATTTTTCGAATTACCTACATTTTTATTTTAAAGTTTGACACTGAACCTTTGTGATTCCATGCAACTTAAAACTTGTAAGCTAATCCTATCATTCTCGATCCCATTTTTATTCATTTGTGTACCTACATTTGTCACATGTCTTTAATGGTTGTTGTGGTCTTATAAGAACCAACAACAGTTTTTATGAAAACGGGTCTCCGGCAAAGCCAATTTTGAAAAATTTTTACACCAGATTTTGAAAACAGGCTTAATTATTACAGTTCAATATAAATTTGTTTGTTTTAAAACAACTTAAACAACAGTATGTTTAGAACTCGAAGATAAAGAGAGAAAACAGCTATAGGTACTTGCATATTGTATGAATCAAACAGCAGGTACCTTAGGTACACAGAGAACAGAACAATAATTCTTACTTTTATGGCTAAAGTAGCCCACTTAAAACGTATAGGTAGGTACTTTTTGTTTTGAAATATGTTTAGTTTGATTTTTATGACAATCTCACATAACCTCTGTTCGCGTACATTTTGTGCCAAAAAATGAAAACTGTCAAAATTTCTCAAATGAGAGAAAAATCTCTCTCACTTACCGAAAAGTACACGAACGCTTTTTGTGTAAAAACTTGAAAAACGTCAAATTCGAATTTTTTGATTGGTTAGCTCTTCGCGGTAAGGGTCATCTGCAACAACAATTGTTTACGTCATTCGCTTTTGACAGAGTTCAAGTTTTTACCAGATGAAATTTCAGTGGGTAAAAACTTGCAAATAAATGAACGAAAGAATAAAACAGCTGTTATTTTCTTTCGTTCATCTTTCGTTCATCTCTCAGTACGCGAACGCTTTTTGTGTTAATGTAAACGTATGAAATCGAATGCAAACTGTTTCATTTGGGTACGCGAACAGAGGTATAATCTCCTCCAACCTAACAGTTTCTTAACAAAAAATCATCGAGTACCTACCTACCTTAGTGCCTGGCCTTGCAGACAATTAATTCCTGGCATCTGCAAAGTTACAACACCAAGCTGCAACTAAAATTAACTTCTACTGATTTCTAGTTTTCTACCAAAGAAGGTAGGTAGGTACCTAATCAGTCAGGGACAAATTGGGATTACATACTCAGCGATGGCAATGCTGTCAAAGCTTTTTTAATGAGATCAAGACTCAAGAGTCAAGTCAAGACACATGTGACATATTTAATGGAAAGGAAAGGAGCGGAAAGATCGGCCTTTTTCTTCTTAATGCAATTATTGTTATGAGATACATAACTGTTAAAACTAACTTAATGTTACTTTCGTATTCCACAATCCACAATCTACCTGTCCCCAAACCAAACGACGATGACTTTAGCTCCAAAAAAGAAAAAAAAATTAACATCTCTTGAGAAACTGTGTCGTGTTAATATCGAAAATGAAAAAAAGAAGGAAAAAAAAACGTTCAAAATGAAATGATATATAAAAAAGAGAAGTGACATCTTTCGTTCTTCCCTACGTACCTATCTCTCTTCTCTTCACTTCCTATCCCTATGTATCCACCTTCATCAAATCTTTCGGTGCTGTGCTGGATGAAAATGTGAAACAACACACACCAAAAAAATAAAACATAACTTTGTTGTAAAAGTGGAACAATATATTAAAAGGTCACTGACCAAATTATGTTAAAATAAAAAAAAAATTTCTCAAGAGCTGAAAGAGAAAGAAGAAAAAATAATAAGATGGACATTGGCCAAGCCACACATGTGAGCGAAATGAACTTTTGCCCTTTTTACGTAGGGTTTTTATTTTTTTGTTTTGTTGTTGTTATTGTTTTTTTTTTTTTTGTGTGTGAAAAAAACAACCCAGTAGGAAATTTGCTCCTCAATGAAAAAGTCCTTGGTGAAATCATTTATGCCACTTTCATTTATGAGAAGGAGTTCACTGATTTCACACATGAATAGTCATGCAACCGCTCAGCGGTTCGCCATTTAAGATTCATCTTCTGCTTTGCTCGCCAAAACAGGTAGAGAAAACACAAAACACATCAATATCTTAATTTGGCACCTAAACCTCTAAGGAATTCAATTATGAAAGCAATACATTTTTCCTGCACCTTTTCACCGGTTTTGGAATTCTTTTTCTAGTCTTTACTCACAAAACAACCCTTATCTTAACTTTGGCAAAACAGTGCTGATATCGCTTATGAAAAGGAATGTATCTTTTCATGCACTCTGTTCGCTTGGCAAAATATTCTACCTGAGCTGAGAGGAAAGAAATTGAAATTTTTTTGGGTTACTTTTTTCTGCCTGTTGAATAGATTTTGACCTCCGAGTAAAAATGTTCTGATGCAAAAGTAGATGAACCCTTTTTTTGTTTTTCCCTCGACCGGTCGGCAACGTTAATTAGGTCCTTTTTTGTCGGGAGTCATTTATTTTGTTCTAGAATATTTAGTTTTGATTTGGTAATTAACTACAGCAGTCGTGCCTGAAAGTATCTCAGTTTTTAAAAAGTGTTCATAAAGTGTAAATACATAATTTAAACAAACATAAGACCAATCAAAAGATGAAAAAGGAGAACAATTCACCAACGGTAATTTTAATAAATTGTTTTACATGACTTGGAAGTTCATTACAGTGTTTCTTTATTCTTTAGCTCTCTTATGAACGCCAAGATGACACACATGAAGTGATCAGCTCTTCTCCGAACAGCAGCAAGCGTTTTTTTTCTTTGGCATTGTTTTAAATAAATAATTAAAAATAAACAAACCAACAAAAACTATTTATGATTTTATTCATTTTCTTTCTTTAAGAAACTAGGTATTCCGTAGTTTTACTGCCTTTCATAACTGAAAAAAGAAGTTCTAGATAAGCAGACATTTCAGCAGTGAAAAATTCATATTTTCAACGGTTCTTTCACTGAGGAAGTTCACTAAAAAATTATGCATTTTTCATGAATTAATATTCTGTCATGAAAGCATCACATCCCAAGAACCAATTTTTCACCCAAAAAAAGAACTCATGAATTCGAAGATTCCATGGGTGCAGTGATTTCATCGCAAAATGTTCATCGAGAATGGGTGCAGGTACTTACCCCCAATGACAAGCCCATGTTAAATTCATCATATGATTCAGTAGAAAAATCATTGATGATACTTCTTTTCCTCGAGGAAAAAGCAGCTTCTTCAGTAGTGAATATTTGGAAATTTCCTACTGGGAAAAAGGATTTATTTCTGGACACACTCATACACAAAGAACTCCTCAGTTTTAAGTTCTTCCTCTTCGTCCATAATTTAATTAACACACGAGTTTGTTTCCTGAATAGATGCATAAATAGTTAGGTAGGTAGGTACTGGTACCTATACCTACCTATCCGTCTAAATGAATTTGATGGCAAGGAAACCGTTGAAGGAGGCTCTTTTCCATACAACCCCTTTCTTCTGCTGCATTTAGGTATCTATATTTGTGCTGTTTGCTGTTATATAGGTAGGTACACATAATGCATTTAATATATGGGCGCCTTAAGCTTATTTTCCATTCTTGTTGTTGTTGGACTTTTTAATCCTATAAAAGAGGATTTTACACCCGACACCAAGGAGACAACGGACCTGCCTATCAGGCCAGGCCAGGAAAAATAAAAGGCAAACCCCATCCTATCGTTTTTTTTTTTATAAAAATGTATCCCCAGAGATAGAGAAAGCCTAAGCTAAGGAGAACATAAGAGTCCGTTGTATGTATATGTGCTTTCTGCTGCAATTGCCTTTTATTGTTTCACAACTTTGTCAGTGTGAGTGTAGTTATAGCCTGCATTGATGATGGTTGCCTTGAGACTTGGGTCTCGACTCTCGAGAGGGGTGTAGGATATTACATCTCCTCTAGAACAATACCAAAGCGAACGAAAGGCTTTTCGTTTTTGATCGTCCCTCGCTGCGGTAAAAATGTATGTTCGTAGCAGTGACACGCCAGAAAGAAGAAAATGCTTCGAAATTATATAAAACGTGGCGGATAACGGCAACTGTAAAAAAAACAAAAAAAAAGTCGAAGGGAAGGAAGAGCAATAGAAAATTAATGAACAAAAAAGAAGAGAAGAGAAAAGCTCACGATCGTTCATTTTGTTTGTTAGTATGGTGGGAGTAAGCGGGTGGCAAGATAAGAGCTTTGGGGATTGTTGTGGTTCTTGACTCTTGAGTTTTGTTTTTGTAATTTTGTTTTCCTTTTTAATTTTAGCGATCTTAATTCGTAAGTAGGTTCCTAGATGTTATCGCGTCAGCTATAAGCTGAGAAATCGATGAATAAGCAAGAAGGATAGAAATTAATTTTTGCTATCCGTAGGAGGGTGTCTATGAGTAGGGAGTTAACTACCTGCGTACATAGCGAGAACCTACTGCACAATTATATGCAATAATTACATATTCGTAATATGTATAGGTCATATACATACATAGGTACATATGTACATATGTACCGACATGTTTTAGTTTGATCCCAAAGATTTTTCTGCAACAAAGAAGGACGTAGGTAATTAATACTTCTTATAGGTATCTTCCTTTTATAATTTTTTTTTTTACAGCATAAAAAAGGGTTATTTTTGCACATTAATGGGCAGAACCAATCATGCGCTACTGTCTTTACCAAACAAACTGTTAAGCCATGTTCAAAAAAAAAAAAACGCAATCATAACACTATGAACATGGCTATCCGTCAAAATTTTTTTTTAATTTTCATTCATTCGAGTTCAAAATTTAATCACCAGTTGGAAGAAGGGAATACCTAGGTAAATCCCAAAATTTCCAAAAATGACGTTTCGATGCAAATGTCATCTCTATATCTACGTATAGGTTGGTACGCATTTGTTAGGTCGAAGAAAGAAAACAAAAATATTTTGATAACAGAAATACCTATACATAGCTGATATATTGAAAAGCATAAGTTGGAGTTTTCAGTAGGTCCCTATGTACATATATTTTCAGATTTTGAGTTCCAGTTTTTTGCTCTTTTCCAAAATCCAAAACAGACATCTTAACTAAGTCACTGTCCCTGGTTGTTGCTTGCTTAGGGTTGCATAATTCTCCGTTTTTGTAAAATTTACTATTTATTATTCTTTTAAGTTAGGTTCACACAGGCCAGTACAAAGAGTACACCATTGGGACAAGGCGTTAACATTGCTTTATGAAAATCCCAATTCAGTTTGTCCTCCACTGTCCTCTAATAAAACCGGTGTTAATACTGTCTCAACAATCAGATCCCTTCAATCGGAAGAGTGAAACCCTGCCATACTGGTCCGTATCCATCAAAAAAGGCCTTGACTGTAACCATTTGATTACCATAACTTCGTGCTTCGTAAAGGATCCCTGACATCGTTATCTTCGGAAAATTTCTGACATCCGAAAAGAACTTTCAAAATTTCATTGTATACATTTGTATAGTATTCCCAAGAAGCGGAACGTTTTGTGCGGCATCTATGGACGACGTTCACAAGCTTTGATTGGAGAGTTATTTGAGTGGTTGTTGTCTAAACTCCATGGGAAGCAAAAACAACAATATATGTAAAGTAGATAATACAACTAGCGCCGCCATTGACGACGTTCAGAACTAAAATATAATGTTCCATGAAATTACTATAAAAATGTATATACCTACAATGGAAATTTGTTTGCCAAGTTTCGAACGACTTTCCCACACTGATTTGTGTCGTAAACGGCTATGGATTTGAATTTGTTTTTGTATCCGAGCGCAGCTGAAGGGGCGTTCATGAAAATTGTGTTAATTAAAAGACGTCGTGTGCATGGTACAACTACTAGAGATACCTAACGCCTTCCAATTTTCATTTTTGATTTGTTCTGCGCAACTCGTCATAAGAACACCTGCCTTCTCGTTTTTGCCTTCCCGTCTAACTTTTTTGTTTCGCTCTACCCTATGCGCTCTACGTCATAAGAACACCCGGGAGTTTGACAATAGTTTGACGTTTTGTTTGGCACCATGCGTAATGCCATATCTTTATTAGTTGTATCATGCGTCGTGTGTTTCCACATTATGACAACTTGTTTTCAATAGTATTTATTGTCCTCATATTTTAGCCTCTCAATCTTATTTTAAGGACAATATTTATGTATCTAGGTAGGTATACCTACCTATAAATAATTTTGAGATTTCGATTCTTGTTAATATTTTAAGAGTATACCTACCTACATGCATGCGATATAAATTATGTACCTATTAACCTCCTAAAAGTGACACCGCTATTCTGGATCTGAAAGTGTGGTGGCGCTTGCTTTGTCGCGATGTAAGCGCCAGCGCCACGATTTTTTCACTTTTTTGATTTGTTTCAAATTTGACTTTAAGTGCAGAATCAAAGTTATCTAGGTACATATATATCTTCTTTTCAAACCAAGAACAGTTAGTTTTCGTATCAAACAAAAACGAACGCTTTCGGTTCGGAATCAGTCGCAATGATTTTGTGCCGGGACGACCAAACAAACATACCTACGCTATACCGAAAAAGTAGCCAATTCAATTCCTTAGGAACAAATATACCTAGTAGGGATGCAACACATGATGCATGAAAAAACGCCTTGGATAATTGTTTTTTTTTTATCATGTGTGCGACGATGTCCAGTACAATCCGCCCATAGTTTTTCAATCCCTATACACACAACGGACGACGACGAAAACAACAACAACAATACCTCTTCTAATTTTATCTATATACATTTTTTTTCTAATTCAACGTTTTCCATTACAAATTCCTCTTTGCATCCCCTTCACCACCACCACACCCTTTCCCACATGATTGCCAGCAGCCTCCCCTATCCTGTTCGCTCTATCAGTCAAGCATAAAAGTCAATTCGAAAAGAGGATGCGAATTATATTTATCAAACAACACACATGCACACAATTATTATAAAACAACAAATACACACATACACACACACAAAGGAAAAAGATTAGGTACACACTAACTGTGTGCTGCTGGCTGCGGCTGATGCCATCACCACAGGGAGAAAGCAGTGATTTTTCCTGTGCCCATATAATAATTATAATACACAATCCCCTTGTGCGCAGTAGTTTTGTACTTGGACATGGATACTTGGACTTGGATACTACTGCTACTGCCTGCCAGCCACCAGCCACCATCATCAGAGAAAAAGAGACGCCCTGTTTATTATATTTCCTCTTTTAAGCTAGAAAAAAGGGGTCGTATAATTCCGATCCGATCGAAATGTTCGTCTCGTCCGTCGTTGTCGTACGGTCGTACGTCGGGTGAAAAGGAAAATTTAAAAAAAAAAAATGTATCCACTCACTTTAGTGTCATCCATCAAAGACCAAAAGATGGTGGTTGTGTGGCCCACACCCTTTTTATAGTGTAGAGTTGGTTTGTTTATGTGGCATGCATATCAACCTGTTGATTCAAGCACGGTGATCTATTCAATCAACCACAGTCACCACACCACCCTCTGTTGCAGTTACTTGTTGGAGAAAAAATATTGATAGCCAATTTCAAACTAATACATATAGGTACCTACAAAGTTCATTTTTTAGGAAAATTATATTTGAACTCAATAGAAGAGGGACATATACCTAACTGTCGTGAGTTATCCACTTCACTAAGGCTACCTTACCTAGCTGTCAGATGCCTACCTAGGTATATAATATTCATCATAATCATACCAAAGCTGCTATGGTAATTACTTTTTGTTGAAAACATTGTTTTATTTATCCAAGCACAAAACTAAATCACAAACACCTGACAGTTAATAATTCAAAACATTGTAGAAAAAAGGTCAATTTGACGTATTGGGAAGCAACAGTCGCATGTTGCAACAGTTCTTAAAAATGTACAGGTATGGGTAGGTGCCTTAATATAAATGGAAATTCATTTAACGGCATCAGGGGGTAAGGAAGAAGAGAGAAAAAGAGTTACACGCGGAAAAAGGCAGGGAAACCTCAATGCAGAAGCAATTTCACAGTTTTCCCTTTGTAAGGTATTCACAGCATGCATATCCCCACACTGCACTCACTGGTGGCCCCACCTCAGTTAGTGAGCCTCAATTTTTTATTTTTTTATTTTGTATGCCTTTTCTATGTCATTTCAGTTAGTAGTTGTCTTTGATGATGGAAAAAAAAATCTCCACTCCATAATCCATTGGTTTTTATTTTATTTTTGGTGTACCTAATCGCCTTTGCCTTTTTTCTTCTCTTCTGACGCCGCCGACGCTCCACTTGCCTTCGTTGCCATCACTTTCGGTCGTCGTATTGTCGTCCACGCGATTCATCCATCCATTCCTCCCTCCTTCGTCGGGCTCATGTCATGATCACTTTTCCACACATACACGATTTCACACACACGAACACATCCATCCGCTGAGTGTGCCCATTTTCCATGCCATATAGGAGTGTGTTCGTAGATACCCCCATCCATTTATGCATGTCCCGTGATGAGAAGAAAAATAAAATTCCTTTACCACGTAGGCACAGCACAGCACAACCAAATTGTCCGTCCAACAACAACAAAATTGTAGAGAAGGTGAACGTGCAAAGGAGGAGAAACAGCGACAAAATGAAACACAAAAAAATGATCATCGATTCGGTTGGATTGGAGTAGTAAGTGTGGTTTGGTGTCTCGGTGGTGAAGTGGAGAATGAGGGGAAAATTCTATGCAATAACAAAAAGAAACAACACGCAATAGGGCAAGGCAAACAGGCAAGGCACGACTCACTTCAGTGAATCTCTACAAAAACATTTCATCGTCTTCGTCGTCGTCGTCGTCGTCGTCGTCGTGTCGTCGGTCGTCGTAGTAGGTACCTGTACAAATGTAGGTATGATGTGCCTGTGCCACCCAAAGTCTTTACAACATGGATTGGAGCCTTAAAATTTCGAAATGAACATAACCAAAGCAAAATAAAATACAGGTGCCAAAGGGGGAGAAAACACCATACATATAAAATATAAAACCAAAGTAGTATAAGTATGCTACATTGTATGGTATATTTGGTATGGGTAGGTTACTCGTGGAGAGAAGATATTTTGACAAGAAAAAAATCCAGAAATATTCTCAATCTCCGTGGTTCATGTTTGGATATGTTGATCAGGGATGCCGAGCTGAGTTAAAAAAACCGAGTTTTACAAATTTGACCTGATTTCAGTCAAAGCAAAAGGGCCACTTGAAGCTTTCATTGATTTCTATAAATCTAAGATCTTATGAACCCATTTAGCTTTGGTGAAGTGATTGACTAAAATATGTCGCGAACTCAAAATTTAATTTTTTTTTTAAATTTTTTTTCAAAATCAAATGTAGGTAGGTATATATATCTATTTGTTGTGTGAAGCACTATCAAGAGGCTCGTTATAGTCATCCTAATACCTAAATTCAGCATTCGCAGTTGAGTAATTTGAGCGACGGCCCTGATTGTACCGAGAAAGAATTACTGAGAGAGAGAGAGAGAGAGAGAGAGAAAGAGCTGTACCCTGCATGGGCTTAGCATTGCCAGACGAACGTTAACTGTCTTATCCTTAGTGTTCTTAGACATACATTATTAGCCTTAGGGTTAAGTTGAAATCAGGTGATACCATATGCTTTTCGAAAGGTTTTTCCTCAAATATGTATAAAGATACAACTTTATAAGCCGAATGTTAGGTTTAAACTGTCATTCTTTTTAGATCTTGTTCAACAACAGTTCTTTTCAAAGAAGATTCAAAATCTTTTTGAATATAACTACAAATTAAAATAAGCTTCTCTCAAGTATCTTTACATTATTAAATTTATAGTTTTCTTCTTACTCCATTTTCGTGTTCCCTATTAAATTCAAACATTCTAAAGCTTTTAAGTTTAATATGTACCTACTCGCATCATAAATTTTATCTCTATTCTATTAAGTATCTACCTATTAAATTCTTTTACAAGTTCAACTACGTAACACTTTTGTAACCCTCTTGATTGCTATGTTTCCCGGAATTAAAGTCTGTCCCTGCCTTACCGGGGACATTTTCTAATTGTGTTATGACAGCTCCATTCAGGTTAGTGTGTTAGTTCTTTTTAAGAATGGAATGGACCTACATTTTACCGGCGAACCTGAACAACAGGCAGAGATTCACTTCTTCATAAACAAATTACCTATCTCTTGGAATTAGATGCTTAACCGTGACTGCATTTTTTGGAACATTTTGTGCGAACAAATAAGTGCTATACTTTAAATAAATTTTATCACAAAACATATTCAAACTTTATTTTAAGACCAGACTTGAAAAAAAAAATTTATAATACTAAAACCACTCGTGTGGCAACACCAAGAGCGCTCGTCCTATTTTACCTTGAAGCTTTACTCTCTTCTCTGGCTCCCTCTCTCTCTCTTCTTCTCTCTCTCCCTCTCTCTTACTCTGTCTCTTTATCCATATCCATACACATTCAGTCTTCTTCCTTTCCGCCCCCCAAAAAGAGCTTACTTTCTCCACGCTCGCAATACATTCAGAAATCACAACGACATATCGCCGGATTGTCATAGTGTGCATTTGTTGGAGAACTATTTCGAATCCGGTTTTGCTGAAGTATTCGTTTTGGGGATATTCTACCCGAATAGAGAAGAACTGTTATGTCTTTGCGATAGAAGAGGGGAGCCATCCCATGTCCCATCCATTATCATTTATCACAGATACAACAAACAAACCAAAACCACGATCAGGGGCTGAAAAATATAGACAAGTATTAGTTAGGTTAGTAAAGAGTGGAGAGTGTAGCTTTTGTGTTATGAACGTTGGCAGCAGGCAGCAGGCAGCAGCCATCAGCGCTCCAAAGCCCATTAGGTTTGGGGAGTTAGATTCCTTATTTCAATTTCCATTTTTTTTTTTCAACTGTACATACCTTCCTACATAAATTCTGGTTGCTTCTATTTTCTCCCCCCTTTTATAGTTTCTTGGAGCCGTGCGCGTCCGTCTCGCGTCTCGCTTCTCCACTCCGTTCATAGTCGCTCTATAAACCCCGTGTAGTGTAGAATTTTGTTCTACGAAGTTTTTGCGATCACAAGTGATCTATACTTTGGCCTTACTAGGACGTGTCGTGTCGTGTGTGTAGATGGACGACGAACGACGATGGAAGTGTAAAATAAAAAAAACAAAATGGAGTAGAATTTTTTAATATATTTTTTTCTCAAATAGGGGAGCAATAAGAAAATAAATGGTGAATATTATTATTTTTTTTTTCTGTCTATTAACTGTTTCGTATAAGTTCAACTATCAGTGACCTCCTAAACAAGGGATGCAAGTGTTTTTTTTTACAAACCAACAAAAAGGGCGTATCCTATTGAAATAAAAGTCCCCAAGAGGAGATACCTACCTTGTTAAAATTGATGATCTGGCAATTGTAAAAAAAAATTCCTTCCCACTGGGGGATTTTCGTCTTCTATTTTTTTTTTTTTACTTCTAATTATCGTTTCCAATTCAATCCAAGTGATCATGCAATGTAGTGCGGAACAAAAAATTCTCAAGAACTTATAATTTTATCAGTCATAGGTTCCTCTTCCAAGGAATATTGTGTAATTGTTTTTTTTTTTTTCTGCCTTAAATCCTATCAGGCACGTCCGTCGTCTTCTTCGTTTCGTTTCGTGTAGTGTATACGGTATACCCCCTACTCAAAAAAAAAAAAAAAAAAAACGTTTGTTTGTGTTTCTTTTTTTTTGTGTCGTGCAAAGTGGATTTTATTTTTCTTCTCCGTATTTTGTTGTAGCTGTACGAGTGTGTGGGTAAAATGTCCCCGATAAGAGGGCATTAAAAAAAAAAAAAAAAAAAAACAACATCGCACCGCATAAAAGTATACTTTTAAAAAAAGCAACAACAATTTTGTGTCTATAAGGGAGAGGGAGCAAAAATAAATGATTTAACAAACAAAAAGTCCATTTTACGCTTTTTTCGGGGGGAGGGTAATATGTAGGTAGGTAGGTAGGTATACGTAGTTGTCTACATAGATGGAGCACGCTCAGCTCTGATCTCTTGCTGCTGCTATATTGTTTTCTCGTTACTATATAGAAACACTGTATCTCTACATGGGGAGGAATTTTGTTGGCACGAAGCACGATCACCAAGGATCGTCAGTCGCTGTTCATTTCGTCGTTTCAATTCTCTGTCCTTGTCTGATTTATTTTTTCTTATCTCTTTCTCGGTTGGGGTGCGCGATGTATAGGAATTAAAAAAAAAACTCACTGACTAAATTGTTGTTTTTGTCGTTTCCGTTTTCCTTTAAGCATACCCTTCTCGTCGTAGTCCGTTCCGTATAGTGATCGTCATCGCCTTCGTCTTCGTCGTCGTGGCTTTCTTCTCCTTTCTTTGTTTTTTTTTTTAATACCTACTTTGTTTTGTCATTCTCATTTAGCTCTTATCTTATACTTTCGTCTAAAAAGGAATTTCGTGTCATGAAAGTCCTAAAATAAATAATTATTTTTTTCCTCTTCCTAAACTTATAAGGAAACAAAAATGCATGCAAGTCGAATTTCCCGTTTATGTGGAGAAATTTCTTATCCATAGAATATTCTATTTAAATTGCTTGTCATTTGATCCCCAAAGCACGCATCAGAAGTCACAACTCACAAGTGACAAATTTAAATAAAAATCCACGAGAGGAGGCTTTTTTATAGCGAATTACAAAAATAATAATAATAAATAAAACGTGTGGGTATTTCTATGACTGGATATAGAAGTTTCCCTCCTTCCAGGAACACGTTTCAGGTTATTATTATTTGTTGCTGGATACCTATTTAACTTTTCAATGTGGGAAGCTTGTTTTCTGAAGAAACCCATCTCGAGCGAGGGTGGTTGTTCAGTGTTTACAAGTTTCTCTTTCGTAATCTTATGTCAGTAATGTGTCGTGTCGTCGGTCGGTGTCTTTTGTGTGGGTGTCAAGAGCTTATGTTGTATCGCTCTTGTTTTTATCAGTTTTTCAAATACTTATTCATGGTTATCAAGCACCTTTAAACAAGCATACACTACACAACATAGGTGTTCCTTTTTTTTTGCAAAAAAAAAAAAAAGAATACAATAGTTTACAATATTGTCTTTATTGTGAGCTTTTGGTTCTCTTAATTTTCTTTATTTGATTTAAAGTAAGTGCTCTTTCTCCTGAATAAATGATGATCAAAGATAATAAGGGTTGCCATGTTGAACATGGTATTTGTTGATATTAAAGTTGTTAACAACTTTAAGTTTTCATTCCGTATGCATACAAGTTTTCAAACTTAGTAAATAAGAATAAGCATTGTAGGTATATACATTTTTATAGTAATTTCATGGAACATATTTTTTTATTTGGCTAGTTGGCTTATCTACTTTACACTAAATGTCTTCTAATTTTGTTTTTGCTTCCCATGGTAATCTAGACAAAAATTACTCCTAACTCACCAATCAAGAGTGCTTGTGAACTTCGCCCATAGATGGCGCATCAAACGTTCCTCTTATTGAAAGTACTGTAGATTATAAATACAATGGAATAAGCAAGCTACCATCAGAAAGACATTATTGTAAACCAGGATGCCAGATATCGGCTTGTGATACCTTTTGAATTAGACCAGGTTGTAGAGCCGACGAAATGTTTCGATTTACTTCTTGAAAAGCTGTACCTATGTAAGAAGAAAAACGGTTAAGAAACTTGTATTTTTCAAAGCCGACCCTTGAAATAAAAATAAATCTATTACTGCTTTTTCAAAAATTGTAATGCAAGGGAACAGGGAAGATTATTGTTTTTTCGCCTGTAGAATCGTCCAAAAGCTTCATTTTGTAGGTACTAGGCCGGTTATTCCCAAATGCACGGCGGATTGTATTAAAAGCGATACCTCTTTTTCAACCGTATGAGCATATAATGCGAACAGGGCCGTACATATATTGTTTTTCCCTTGTCTCAAAAGTTTTCAATTCTCACTTTCATAGTTTGTTCCAAATTTTCATTTATTTCTCCAAAAATTGTCCTTCACAATTATTTGATTAAAATATGAATGTTTGTTTCTTATGCAGTGTTTATTCGCATGCACCTACTTTTCCAGTGTCAACGCATTGTGTATAGCCAGAGTCGATGCCGAATTGTCTGGCAACCATCTAATCAACATTTTTCATTTCAAAAAGATATCTCCAGTGTCTACTCTGGCTAAATTGGGCACAATAGTGCATGTTAATAAACACTTACACAATAAACCGAAGTGTCAAACTTTTGTCTGCGTCGGACGCTCGGATTCCTGTTTGCCCTGATTTTGAGAATTTGAGAGAATCAAATGTAAGGTGCATTTTTCTTTAGAGGTATGAATTATTGCTACATTGTACTTTTTGAACTTCTATTTCGACACATTAAACAAAATGTTTTCCTATTTGGCATTTCGAGATCATTCAGAGAAATAAATGCTGGCAACCCTAAATAACCATAGCAGGTTGATATTTGACTTGTGTGACTCTCTTTTTGTCTGCTCCCCTACAAAGATCGACACGACACAGAACATGAAATTGAAATACATTTATATCTAGAATTTCATTTTCCGATGAATTAATGCTCTCCACCTATACCTAATATTGTTTTACATGCAATGTAGGTACCTATCTATTTTTCCTATGAGAAACAAAACTACTACAATTAAACTCAAGACTGCAATGCAACTAGAGTTTGATTTTTGTAAAATACAGTCATGCAATGGATTTATGATATTCATTCTATACCACCTGTTGGTATTTTTGCAATTATGGTTTTTTGTTTTTATTTTGTAGAGGTGTAGGGATAGAAAGATGAATAGTGGGAGGGGTAAAATAGCTAATTAATTATTAAATAATTGTTTTTGTTAAAAATGCTATCATGTTAAGGGGGAAATTCTAGTTTTGTTGTGTTTTTTCCGTTCTTGTTGTCTTTATCACTTTTAAAACCATGCAAACTTGTTTTATATTTTTGTTGACATGGGATTTCTTTTTTGACAAGAAGAACAGTGTAGAAATTTGTGGAGACATTTTGACTAATATTAAGAAGTAAGATACTGATTGGAGAATTCGTTTGATTAATAACAATATGACTGTCTAGAAGATTGTAAGTTAATGATTAATAGAAAAAACGGAAGTTACCGATTGATTATGAAGACGACCGGCTGAAGGGGTGGCCTGGACATGGACATACATTTTTGTATGTATCGAAGGTCTTTAGGGTGGAAGTAGTTGAGATTATTTTAGAACCTTATCAATCTATAAAATTCATTTAATTATTGTCTAAGCCAAAATTAGGTAATGTGACTATTTTTTTTTTATTTCAATGAAGGAGGTCAAGAGGGATATACATATTTCTTAGCTTCGTTTCAATAGCACAATTTTATTTTACGATCGACGCCTTATAGCTTATTTCCAATAAAAAAAATAATACTTACAGCCTGTGTATACGTAAGCTTGTCATACCTAATAGAATGTGTAGTATGTGCTGATGGAAGTGAAATTCGAACTTGTTTCGCCGATAGGCGGATATTGATGACTTCCATACATGGGATACCATTCGAGGGTCGTCATTTACGACATACCTAACCTATACGACAAGCACGTAATCACGATAGGATAGGTAGCTTATTTAAAACACGAGTTAACTTTTAGAACCTTAATACACACAAAATTGACAGTTGTAGAGAGCTTTGTAATAGAAGTTTCATAATGCCAAACAATTATTTAGACAGGAAGGGTAGTTGGGAAATAAAATGCATGACTGGGTCCAATGTTACTTGCTTTCATGACTCAGTGCTCCTTTTATCTATAGCGCAGACTGTTTATTCTAATACTTTCCCACTTTTAACATTGCAGGTAGCCTTTACGGTATGTTCTTTCTTTTTTTTCACAGAACCCAGTGGTCTTGTCTTCTTTTCCCCTTGAATGGTAAAGGCCCAAGTTTTTTTTTTGCGATTACGTATTACGAGTACCTTAAATTTCTTTAAGGGCGTACTTTACTTTACTCCTCTTGCCTAAAACACCCTCGAAATGTTGTTTCGTGTCTGTGAATTCGTGTACATCTCTGTCTGTGCATTTTGTGATGGCAACCATCCCTGCGTATGCCATTTATTTTGTTGGTTTGTTTACTGCTCCCATTTAGAAAGCAAGGGAGAGCATCACACTCTTAAAATAAATGGCATATCAGCTGATTTTCAGCTTGTGACAAAAAGAGAGACGATACAGTGAGTTGGTGGACTATATCTTATTGGTCTGTGGCTCTCACAGGATAATACAGAAGACAAGACAGTAATTACTGTCCTTTGCGATCACATGCTATTTAGACAAAACCGTTGGCTTTCAATCGTCTTCCGAATCATCCTCTCGATCTATCTCGGGCGAAAATTAATAATTTCGAAAGTTTAATTCTTTGCGCCCGTCCCTGAAAATGGACAACAGTGCTTAAAACTATCAAAACTTATCTGTCAGCATTCGTTCAGATTTCAACGGCTCTGTAGAAACTGTTCTTTCCATTATAATATATATTGCACTGCCTTTACAAGAAAAGAAATCTTGAGGGATGATAAAAGTTAAAAAGAAAATAATATAAAAGTTACCTAGTTGAAGTTACTAATTAAGGGTTCATTTAAATTTTTGTTCGTCAGATTTAAATCTTAAAAAAAAATCTAATCTATTTTTATTTTTGTATTTTTTTTTTCAGAAACCATAAAACAAAACAATAAAATTTTCATAATTTTGTAACGTGAAAGCAATCAGTTGAAATATAATCATTTTTACAAAAAAAAGAAGAATTTATAATATATTTTTTAAATATTATAAAGAAAAAGTATATTTTTATACACTTGAGAAAAGTTGAGTTATTAAAAATAAGTGAAAGAATTTAGTTAAAATAAACTAAATTATTAAAATAAAATCATCATACCGACCGAAAAGTAAAGGCACTTTACAATGGCATCCCAAAGATTCTGCTTAAGATGGAACAACCATCAGAGTAACCTTCTATCAGTTTTTGATCAACTGCTACACGCTGAAACCTTCACCGATGTCACGCTGGCCGTGGAAGGGCAATACCTGAAGGCTCACAAGGTAAACAAAAACACTTTTTTCTTTAGTAAATTGTGTTTAACTTTTTGTTTTTTTGTTTGGTATCCTTTAGATGGTCTTATCAGCTTGTAGTCCATATTTTAATGCACTCTTCGTCAATCATCCAGAGAAACATCCGATTGTCATATTAAAAGATGTTCCCTACTCAGATATGAAGAGCCTACTTGACTTCATGTATCGCGGTGAAGTGTCAGTTGATCAGGAGCGTCTAACGGCGTTTCTACGCGTTGCCGAGAGTCTACGAATCAAAGGTCTGACAGAAGTTAATGACGATAAACCAAGTGGGGCTGCGCCTACACCTCCACCACCACAATTGCATCGAATTCAACCATATTTGGTGCAACAAAGGACTAAAGCACAGAATATATTAAATATGAATGACAACAATCAGCAATCATTACTGGGCACAGCGTTATCATCGATGCCAAAGAGAAAACGTGGCCGGCCTCGAAAATTATCGGGCAGTTCGAATGGCACTGGTAATGATTTTGATGAGTACGACAGGGATGGTATGATGCACGTAAGTTAACATATTTTTTTTTTAACTTTGAGATATTGAAATATATGTATTTGAGTAATCGAAAAAACAATTTGGCGCTTCTCTCTTTCAAGATGTTTGAACTCATCTTGAGCTTGAGCATATCACATTACGATTTGTACCTCATTTGAATCAAGCGTGAGCTTCCTGAATGGTTTTTCAAACCCAATTAAGCATTTATCCGTCAACTATTTCTCGTCTGTCATTTCCGACGTTTAATCATTGTTTGAATAGACACTATTTGTCAGAGTGGGTTTTTAAAAGAAGTTAAAAAAAACCTCAAATCTTCGTTTATAATTGCTTATATAAGATACAATCTTAAGATTGCAGCGGGTGGCGCCTAGTAGCCACTGATTGTAACAGCAATTACTTTTAATTCATAGTTCTCTAGTTAATATAGCAATAGTGACATGTAAGTTCTGCCCTCAGAAAAAAAGCGCCCTCTATAGACCAAGGTATAATGCGGTACTGGCAACACTTAACGGACTGTTTCGTTTTTAATCTTCATAGCTACAATGTATAATGTTTTCTTAATTTTCATTCATCGGGCCTTAACTTGCCTCGGCGGGCCTAAAAAGCAGACGCCGTGGAAGATACATCTTCCATCTTCCTACATGCGCTCTTCAAATTCTCTCTTTGCTTCTCTTATACATATATATGCTAATTGTAATACAGAAAACAAAAAAATTAACATAAACACATTATTAATCTTTAAGGATTCGCCAAAACATGAAGTAAAAATTTCCGGCGACGCTTATTCCGGCAATGAAGGCTCCGACGAGAATCAACGTGAATCCTGTGATAATGATCAGGATGCGAATGTAAGTGAGATTTTAAATATTTTTGTCTTCTTCGCATTAAGGTTTTTTTTCTATTTAAAATGGACTCCAAGAAATTATAACTATTTTTTTTTTGTTTTCTCTTTTAATAGGACTGCACAGATTCCCGAGATGGCAGAACAAAAAAACGCAAATCACAGTCCAAAGACCGAATAAATAATGACAATGACAATAGTACTTCCGGTAAGCTTATATTCTTTTTAATTATTTTGTATTAATTTCTGCAATAGAATATGTAAATTCTAATATAAAAACTTAAAGAAAACCCGAGAAAAAATACAAAAAAAAAAATCAAAAGTAACAACTAACAGTTTTTAAAGTAAAAAAAAGTAAAAAAAAAAAGATTAAAAGACAAAATTACAATCACAAAATCGTTACCTTCATTGCAAAGTTATTTTTTTCATTACACCCCCTTTCACCTGCTAAAAAGAAGAAAAAAAAATTAATTTAATTTCGTGGCGAATAAGAAATACAAATTTATATTTTCATGCAATTTTTAACATACACTTCATAAATTATGTGCACCAAAAATTTAAAAAATAAAAAAAAAAACTCATCAGAAAATAACACAAAGTATTACTTTATAGGTTATTTTTTTAGAAGATTTTTGAAAAATACCAAAAAAAAACCATCTATCGGAAAAGCTAAAAGGGATTTTGTGCGTTTACTCTTTATCTCTCTCTCTGTCTCTCTTTCTTAAAAAGTATATTGTATATTTATAAAGAAAGAAACAAAAAATTAAGTACAATCTTGAAAAGTGCTGTGAAAAACTTTGAAAATAAGTTCATAAGTGTGGCCTGCGTCGTCGTGTTTATTTTATTTTTTATTTTTTTATAAAACCGCGTGTTATAACTTTTTCCGTCGGCAGGTGAGTGTTCCCCCAATTATATTCAGCAATTCAGCAAATTCAAAGGTCTTGCGTTTTTTTTTCTTTTGTTTTCTTTCTTTTCTTCTTATTAATTTTAAATTAAAAAAAAAAAAAAAACAATATTTTTATAAAACATGAAAGAAAATAGAAACTTAAAAAAAACGTTATTCTTTTTTATTTAATCGGGACGAGCATAGGGATTTTTGGCCGACGTGAAAAATGTGTGCTTCAAAACCAAACTCCAATTTTAGTTATACATAGGTTCCACCAAAAAATTCAAATATTTTATTTTCTCAGTTCAAAAATTACTATGCAATCTCAAAAAAAAAGCAAGAAATCATTTTTTGTATCGAAAGAGAAGAATTTCTGTGTTGTATGTTTAAAAACAAAAACAAAACAATAAAATGGCTTTAAAATCCCTATAGCTTTTCCGATAAATTGCTTAATATAATTTATAATAATTATAAATGCTACATAAATTGGGAATAATAAATTAAATTCAATTGTCTGCCCTCTTTTTCCCCCATTCCCTCCTAATTGCTTTTTTTACAGATCCCAACGATAGTGACTGCGATGATCAAATGGATGCATCATTTATGGAACCACAGTTAATGCTTGATGAATATGATGAGCCTGTTGAGTTCAAATATGATCCATCAAGCTCACCTAACTCTCAAGAAGCCACCTCCGCCGAATCTGTTGCTCAACATAATCAGCAACAACAGCAACATGCATTGTTGCTGGCACAGCAAAAACACCAGCAACAGATGGCCGTGGCGGCAGCAGCAGCTGTAGCTAAAGGTGCAGCTTTAATAGGTCCTGGAGCAGTGCCTGGCACTGTGACAATACTTAATACAATGGGCGCTATACCCAAGTTAACGCCGATTGTCAAGTCAAAACCAAAGTTGTCGAAACGTCCAAAACTAAAACAGAACGGTTTAAGCCAACAGGATGTTAAGGTATGTTCGGACGCAGAGCGTCACTTGTGTGAAAAGTAGATCAAGGTCTTCTATATTTATATGGTTTAGTTTTAAAATTTGTATGATTCCGCTAAAAGATGATACAAATTATAAATTAAGTGACATAGTTCAGCACCAAACTTTAATCTACTACAATTTGAACTCAAAGAAGAAGTAGAAGTAGAGTAGTTGTAAAATTAAATTTGAAAACTCAAGCGAAAACCCTTCTTCAAATTTAAAAATGCGTTCATTTCGGGCATAGTTAAAACGTACCACATTCGATTTCACAGGGAAAAGATTAAATTAAAAAAGATTGATATTTATCAACACGCTTAGCCGTGACCAGACATTAAGACGATAACTCTTTTATTCAAGCTGCGTGAAAGTTCTGGACAACCAGATAATAATAATAATATGTAATAGTATTTTTCATGTACTTTTTGTACCAAAAAATGAAAACTATCAAAATTCCTCAAATAAGAGAAAAATCTCTCACTTACCGAAAAGTAGGCGAACACTTTTTATTTTTATTTTATTCTTGAGAAAGGTTAGGTTAATCTTCAACAAAAACTGTTTACGTCATTCGCTTTTGACACAGTTTAAGTTTTTACGAGATGACATTTTACTGGGTCAAAACTTGAAAATAAATGAACGAAAGAATAGGTACAGCTATTATTTTCATTCGTTCATCTCTGTGTTAATGTAAACGTATGAAATCCAATGCAAACTGTTTGATTTCTGTACGCGAACAAAGCTAATATATTAATGAGAAGAACCAAACTGTTAAAGTAAACTCGGAGAATAATTGTTCCTGAAATGCAAGTTATTGTCTTGTCCTCTGTATTGTCATTGTCACCTGTTCTGGCTTGTGTGAAAACAATATAAGGGGTATTCACGCAGCGTCGAAAAACCATCGCAACCATTCTAATATTGAATTCCATAAAACCAAAAAACCACTCTCGATTTGATCTCGGGCACTTTTCATTTTCCATGAAGCCAAAAAAACAATCTATATTCGATCTCAGATTGAATCTAGATCGCTTTTTGCGAATTTCGATTCAGAGCCAGATTTACACATACTTTCACACACACACAAATTGACATTTCCTAACGTCATCAGACGGAAATTTGTTTTTCTCATTGTGGTTTTGTGTTTTATTATCAAAATAATATTTTATTATTTTTTAAAAGTGGAGCAGCAATTATTAATTATATTTCCATATCATCCAATGATGGGGAATTTTTCAAAACTGCAAATTAAGAAAAACGATAGGCATTCCGTCAAAGATGTTGTTGCATATCTATCAAACGAAGATGTGGGCTATCATTTCAACTGTTCATGACACACACATTAACAAAAACAAAATCAATCTCATTTCATTTTCCATGCAACCAAACAAATCATGAAATCTAGATCCAATCTGAGGGCAAATCCGAAAATGTTGTGGAATTCACCATAAGTCGTTGCTGAGTTTCCTACGGACTTCGTAAACGAACTGTCAAAATGTGTAAAGGAAATCTATTACAAAAAATCCTAAACTTTCACGAACGTATTTTGCTTCAAAAGTATGTTCGCTTAGTTTTGTGGGCTAAAATATTAGGCTGTCAAATTTTGAAGAGTGGGATGAAACCCTTAGAGGGAGAAAACTATCAAAAAGTAAACGAACGCGTTGAACAATAAAATGTTTAACACAACTTAAACGTCAATCAATTAAAAACTTGAAAAAATGTTTTTCGCAGTTTTTTGTTATGATTTTCTTGATTTCGATAAAGGGTTACTTCGAAGACGTAGATCCTTCCCTTTCAGAAAGTGGGTTTGTTTTAGAATTTAAGAGTCATATTTTTGAGGGCATCTCTGATAACTACGAGTCTTCTGACACTGACATCATCTAAAAACTCCGCCATGTTTAAAGGGTGAGTGCAGCAAAATGCGTTGCAATATGTTTGTGGTTAGCAGCTCACGGAGCTTGCCCTGGCTCACCGATTGGATCAGTAACTCTTTATCCCGAATAATTAGACATGTTTCGATGTTCCTGAAAGGATGAATCAGTAGGTTTTTTTTTTGTAACTGTCAAGTTTGAATTTTTAGTGAACTCACAATTCTGCCCGAAAAAGTGTCTTGGTCTAAATTCGGAAGGAAAAATGTTTTATTCTTTCGTAAGCTCTCCCTTCTGTACAAAACTACCCAATTTATTTGTTATCGAAGAGGATTTTGGTAATTATAGTTGATATTCATAGAAGTTTGTTGTTTTGGGAAGTAAACGAACACAACTATCAAGAAACGAAACGAACAGTTGGAAGTCGCAGAAGTATAGGTACTTTATTTCTCCTGATTGGAAATACTGAAGGGATTTGTATTTAGAATGCCATAATTATAAGCTTTGTTTGTTAAACTTTAACAACAGTCGCCCCAGGTTTTTTTGACAACTCCAAGAGTTTTCAAAAAAACCTTGGTTTTACCGTTCTCAAAAAACGCATTAGGGCTGCTGATTGTAGGTATATTATTCACAATGCACAAAATCAAAAGCTTCCATTTTGATTTATTTGTTCAATTTGTATTTACTTTCATCAAAATAAATGCATTCTTGCATTTCTTTTACTGTTTTTCCGCAAAAAAAGATATAAAAAATCAAATACACAAGAAATGCTTGGCAGCAAAAGTCACTTTAACAGCTGATTCGTTACCTCAACTCACCCCAGCTCAATACCAAGATCGACTTCAGGGTGACTTCAGGGCGACCCCAGGTTTCAAAAAAAACAGAATTTTCTTTTGGGGGCGAGTTGAAGTATTTCAAAAAACGAGTTGTGGCGACCCCATGGCAGGGTTCAACAAACAAAGCTATAGACATCATTCCATGTCATTACTATAGAAAAATAATATATAAAATGGGAGAGTATAAAGTTGGGTTCACACAGGCTAGGACAGTTTGTATGGGTGCTTTTCCCGGCTGTCCTCGAAATTAAACATGCACCGTGCATACCGTTGCAAAGTGCGTAGTGAGCTTAACTAAATAATAAGTGGCGTTTAGTTGGAAGTCTAAGTAAACACAAAAACTATTTTAGAAAAATAATAATTCATCCTCTTGGTCTACTTTTTGAATCATACAAGCAAAAAACAAAAATGAAAATTTAATTAACTCGGTTTCCTTATTTTAGCCCCTTAACAACAGTGACTTTATCGACATGTTCCCCAGCAATTTCATGACTGGCAACACAACTCCTGGAAAGCTTAAGGCAACCCTTACCATTGCCGCTAACACACAAGCGTCAGGGACAACGCCAGGTGGCGGTAACAACTCTAGCAACCTAAGTGTGAAGTCATCCCCAGGCGCTGGCAGTGGTGGACACTCAATCAGTCTTACAAAGATGAAAGGATCTGGCAGCGTTGGAGGGGGCGGCAGTTTAATTGATTCAATGGGATCGGGAAATAATAGTAATGATAGCATTAAAGTTGAATCCCAAATAACTAGTAATCGAACTGCTAAATATGTTATAGATGACTCGGAAGGATCTGTCAGGGATTTTTGTACCAAAGAGGGTGAACACACCTACCGATGCAAAGTATGCTCCCGTGTCTACACTCACATTAGTAATTTCTGTCGGCATTATGTGACGTCGCACAAGCGAAATGTCAAAGTTTATCCGTGTCCGTTTTGTTTCAAAGAGTTCACGCGAAAAGACAATATGACAGCGCACGTTAAGATTATTCATAAAATTGAAAATCCAACGTCAGCTCTTGTGGCGTCGCCAGCAACACCAGGCGGCACTCCAATGAACAATTCCTCCTCATACTCATCGTCTGCATCACCATCAGCTGTGACATGTACACCAGAGCCCGCAACGCAGACAGATTTACTAAGCCAAACATCTGTAACAACAAAAACAACAGCTGTAACCGTACCACCAACACATTAAAAAAAAAAAAAAAAAAAAAAATTTTAAATTTTATTTAAAACAACCACAAAAACAAGGTTTAATTATTTTGTTTTATTTTTTTGTTTGAGGTAATGAAATGCTTATTTTATTTTATTTTTTTTTTAAATATATAGTTCGTGTCTATCGCATCAACAATCGTCGTCACACATGAGAAACGATTAAAAAAGGCAATTTAATTATCTCTTAACCTTATAAAGGCTTCCAAAATATTCCAAAATTGTTTTAAGTAAATTAATTTACGAACAACAAAAAATTAACAATTTGTTTAAGTTATAGTTTAATAGTAGTTATAAAAAATATCATTATAATATAAAAACTTTATTTCGTAGAATTTATTCTAAAAAAAAACTTACTCTTTTTTGAAATAAAAATTGTAAAAAAAAACAAAAGCTCCGATTAAATCGGCCTTAAATTTCTTTTTCTTTTTTTAATATATAAATTATATTTAATGTTGTTACCTGTTTATTTTTATTTTAAAAAAATCTTATCTCTATGATTTTTATTTTTTTTTTCTTACATTTAATTGCAAAGCATAATTAATTAAAAAAAAAATAAGTTTGGAATTAAAATTAAAAAAAAAATTAAAATTTTTTGGTAATCTTTTGTACTGTTACTAAGAAAATGTCTGTTGTGCAATTTTTTTTTTTTAGTTTTTCTTATCTTTTGGGTTTTTACTCAGAAGTGTATTTATGTTTTGCTTACAATACAAATAAAAATGAACAAAATACAAAATGTATTTTGTGCAATTGTAAAAAAATATATATAGTTTATTTTAGGTCTTATGTTGTTAATTATTAATTTATTATTTCATTATTTTTTGTTTCTTCTTTAAAAAAAATCTAGTAATAAAAATTAATAAAACAATAAACAATTTAAATATTTAATAATTTTTTTTAAATAAAAAATTTAAGAAAACTCGTTAAGTGTTATTAAAAAAAAAACATAAAAATATATAATATAATACGAATATATTTTATATATGGATATATATGTTTAGTATATATATCGGAGGCTTAAAATTTCGCCAAAGAAAAAATTACAGTAATTAATAAAAACAAAAAGAAATAAAATAATAATTTAAACCAAGTTAAACATAAAATATATACATAAATTCAAAATAATTATAAATATCAAAATTGAAATGAAACACTCAAGTGAGCTTATTTACAATCAAAAGTTTAAATTTAATTGAACAAAGTGCACTTAAATAATTATATTATACAAAAAAATTAAATCAATATTCAACAACTATATGTATTTTCTTGATAAATGAAACGTAATATGTATTCACAAAGAGGCCTTACAAAAATAGTTGTTTAATGGGTAATATTCTACTAAAAAAAAAATTCGTTTTTGATATCACTTCACAATAAAAGTGTTTATATTGTTATTTAATTTCTTTTACAGTTAGAATGAACACAGTTTTTGTTAAATTGTTAAATATGCATTTTTGTTGGTAAATTTTTAATTATATTATTCTTTTTGCGATAGGGAATACGAAAAAATTAATGTTTTTTTTAATTTATCAATCAATTGTGCTGTTTAGAATTTTACATTCGACTCGAAATTAATGTTTTCTTACATCCAATGTACCTACTTGTTGTGGCTTAGTTGGTAGAGGATTTTTAATGGTCCATCCCGAAAGCTTGTGAAATTTACTTTCATCCAAAACACAGCTTAACACTAAGAAAAAAGCTGTAAGTCCGATATGATGAGATCCTAATACAGGGTATATAAATTATTTCTTTCTTGTGACCAATATTTCTTTTACAAAAAATAATCAATGTTTGGTACCTGCTCCTACTTCTCTAGCTATCAATGAAGCTGATTTCCATCTGCTCCGTTGGCTGTTGTGACAGTGATTGAATGTTGCTTCTTGCTTCAACTTACGCCAATTAAAAAGGCAAGTGCTGATTTAGGCAAACTATACGCGAGATGAAGACAAAGAATAGAGCTTTTATTTTGTGTAAAATTACCGTTTGTTGGTGAAGGTATATTTGCGTAGACTTATGGTGATATATTTTTGAATCAAAAAACTTTTAATATACACGCTGATCAACCACCCTAAGCGGCGCAGTTAAGTGCGATTAATGGGTTCTGTATACAAAATGTGTCAAAATAGGTTCTATAGGTTCTATGAACGCCCTTGTGTTCGAGCTGCTTTAGGGAATAAAAACTGTTAAATTCCAATAACAGTCGGAATATGTTAGAATCCATAAATATCTGTCCTGGCGTCTTCGGCGATTAAGATTTTCTATACAAATTTCAATAGTTCTTATACGACGGCGACGCCGAAATCTTTACTACGGTTACGGCGGTTTTTCATGGTTGCACAATAAACGCACACCACGGTTCTCTTCTAAGCTAATGGTCTTCGAGGGTGAATTGAAAGTTATCACTCAAAGACTAAGCAATCAAAAGCCTAACAAATAGTCTCGCCCTCCGGCAATGAAAATCCTTTCGCGATACAGGATTTTTAGGGATTTTCATTTGGGTTTATCAAGAAAACGAAAAAAGAAGTCAAATTTTAAAAAACTCGTTAGTCCTCTTCTCAAAATGCCGAAAACTATTTCTTAAAGCAAAATTTCAATTTCTTAGCCAAATTTTGTAGAAAATACAGTAGGTGTGAACAAACAGCAAACAATATCCTAAAAAATCGAAACATTAGGAGCATGTGCACAGTTTTTATTTTTTTTGATATGAAAGTGTTTCTTTCATTCAATTTTAATAAATTTATCCGAACTAGAAATCATTCTAAAAAATACTTGTGCTTTAACAAAACGTTTTTAAATTGAGAAAAAGTTGTAATATTGTAACACCTTATCGCAAAAAAAAAAATAGTAAGTTAATATTTATCCAAAAAACTTCAATAGAAATCGGGAAAACAATTTCTTTTTATTTATATAAACTGACAAATTGTCATACTATTTTTTGTATAGTGGTAGATAGTGCAATTTTAGCTTTTAGTTATTTTCATTTCTCCCATAAGATACCTATTTATCCTTCTATTTTCTAATTTCCATCCTTTTTACACTCGAAATTATAAAAACGTATCCTTCAAACAATTTTGGCTACCAATATTAGTTAACAAAAATATATACTAAATATTTTTTTCCATCAAAAACTCGTAAAAATAAACAAATACATTTTTCATTGCAACTTTTAAAAAAATAATAATAATAATAATAATAATAAAATTGTAAATTAAAAAAAAAATTATAAATGTGTTATTAGCATTTTAAAAGAAAAACAAACAAACAAAAGAATACAAACAAAAAATAAATAATATCGAGAGGAAACTATTTTCTTATATCTAAGGGATTTATATTGTTAAGTTATTATATACATACATAAATATTTACCTAGAATTATTTCATAATTTAGCTAGAAATTTAAACATAAACACAACTTTTAATTTAATTAAATCAATAAACTAATTTAATATATTCTATATACATTATATATGGTATACATATACATACAATTAAATAAATAAATCAAATGATTATACATATTGAATATTAAATTCCTAATAGAAGCACCCACACATAATAATTATTATATTAAATTTTGTTTATTTTTTTTTTTATTTCTTTTTCTTATTTTTTATTGTTCTTGTTTTGATTGTTTTAATTGGTTTTTTTTTTATTAACTGTATTGCAATATTTCAATTTGTATATGTATATTTAATAATAATAATTTTAATAATATTTTTCTTTGTGTTGGATAGTTTTTAACTGTAAGAAACAAAAACAAAAAACTTTAAAGTGCAAAATATAAACACCGACTCACTTTTGTTTTGTTTTTTTTTTAACAAATTGTAGATATCTTTTTTTATTATTTAATAAATTTTAGATTGGAGAACAACAAACAAATTGAAACTCGTTTAGGTTTAGAAACAAATTTTTTGAAGAAAATTGTTTTATTGCACGCATTTAATGTGTACACGTACAAAAGTATATTCGGAATTAAACAAAAAAATTTATTAATATTATTTAACTAAATTTGTTTTGTCTTTATGTTATAAAAAAAAAAAAACAGTAATTAATTAGTGTGGAATTTAAAGGTGTTTTCTTTTGGAATCTATTCCTTTTTCTTATTTTCTATTATCACACAATATAAAAAAAAAACAATAAACAAAAAATTAAAAAAACAATACATGTTTTGTTTTTCTATTAATTCTTATTATTTAAAAATGATACGCGCTTTTTCCGGGATCAAAAAGACTCACTATAGTTTTTGGCATTCCTAGTTGCTCTTAGATTTTAAGCGCGAGTCGAAGTCGTTACTATTTTCTATACCCACAGTAAAAAGTAAGTGAACCCGGCATGCATCTTGCAAATTCAAAACTGTTTGTGAGCAAGCTAAGTATGTACATACATACTTGCATTCCAAACATCGCCGCCGTCCCTCCGAAGTGTATTTATATTTCTTTTGCAACTATTCGAAAGACAACGCTTAAGCTTATATATAAAAGTTCTTTAAAATGCTTTATTTCTCTTTATTATTCAAAAACATGATGTTCTAATCAAAATACTTTTATTTTTCTTCCTTAGTTCACCTCAACAACTCACCAGAGTTATCACAAAGACTGTTTGGTGTCAACAATAAGCCACAATCATCCCCATTGATACCCCCAACATCCGCTTCATCATCGTCAATGTCAGCACCACAAACCATTCAGTCAACAGTTGTTGCAACCACTAAATCATCAAGTCCACAAGTCTCAAATTCTACTCAAATTATACAAATATCTTCAGCAACAGCTAATAATCATCAGCAACAACATAAACAAACTCCATTAGGATCGACATTAACACAAATTCCAGAAATTCTCGATCCTGCCACTCATTTGCCAACAGCACTAGGATTGAAAATTCGTGTACATCCAGTTGCTCAGCAACAGCAACAACAACAACATCAGCAGCAGTCTAATCAACAGCAAAGCCACAAATCAGCAGCAACATCAATGCTTCAGAAACAATTGCGAAATGATTCCGTCTCGAACAACAACAATAACAACAAAACTAATAATTCATCTCTAGCCGCTGAGACAAAAAGCAATAATCATACCCCCTCAGAGAGAAGACATTCAAGCAACGATTCCAATATAATTCAACCACCTTCGTCGAACAATCTACACCATCAATTCCTATTGCACATGGCCACTAATCCAATCGTAAAAACCGAATACTTGGTGAACAACGAGGCAAACAACGATGAGAATGAAATGCCAATTGAGGTATCATCATCGCCAAACTCCAACTCTAATGCTCAAAACGATAAGTCTGAAGAAACTGAAGGTGCTACACCAACGAAAATTGAAATTGTACCCTCGCCTACAAATCCTTACGACAATGGCACGTACCAGCAGCCAAAACTCGAAGAATCTCCCCCGGTAACACCACGCAATCAGCGTCCTGTTCAGCGACGTCGAATTCGCCGAAAGGCACAATCCTCATTAGACGATCAAGCTGAACATTTGACAGAGATGTCTGTTCGAGGCTTAGATCTGTTTCGTTATGCTAGCATAAATGAAGGTGTCTACCAATGTACTGAATGTGCCAAGGAGAACGTGCAGAAGACTTTCAAAAATAAGTACAGTTTCCAGAGGCATGCTTTCCTCTATCATGAAGGAAAGCATCGCAAAGTCTTTCCGTGTCCTGTCTGCGGCAAGGAGTTCTCTCGCCCTGACAAAATGAAAAACCACATGAAGATGACCCACGAGGGATTCGTACCAAAAGATGTCGGCTATCATCCACTTAATTATTTAATCACTGCTGCCGCAGCTGGAGAAATTCAGCATTTATTCCATCAAATTGATCAAAATAATCCAGAGGTTAACTCAGGGGAGTCTTCAACGACACAAAATCCACCTACAACGCAGCCGATAATTAAGTTCAAAAACGAAATTCATCCCATTCATGAAACATCACCCTCACCACCCCCGCCTCTTTTGGCCACACATGAGGGAAGTATTATCGCCGCTCAGGAGGAAGTCAAGTAAGCATCTTCAGGTGTCCTTTTAAACATTTTTTTTTTAAATTAATATAATATAACATAAATATTCTCAATCCGTCCTGGCAGCAAAAAAACGTTTGAACAGTATTTAATAAAAACAAAAAAAAAACGTTAATTAAAAATGTATATTACATTTTTTTGCATTTATTGCAACGACTGCCTTTAGCTTTACATACATACATAAAAAAAAAAAAAAAAAAAACTTAAAAAAATCACGTACCTACATTTGGACGTAAAAATTCCAAACTCCCAATGAAAACTCAATTTTTGAGCTTATAAATAGTTTTCTTTTTTACAATAATGCCTTTTATATATCTTTAAAAATAAGGTTAATAGTTTTTTTGTAGTTATAAGTTTTGTACATGTATTATCCTATTTTTCTAAAAATTATTTATCTCATTTAGCTATTATAAAATATTATTATACAACTCAGTGGTGCTATGCCTTTGTAAAAAAAAAAAATACCGTTAATGGTGGTTACTTATAACGAAAATGTATTAAAACTCCACCTAATGCCGCAAGTAATGGTTGTTAACATTAAATGCACAAGAAACAAACAAATTAATTCAGTAAAAATTATAAATACAACAATACAATAATTTATAATCTTCAAGATAAATAACAACGCACAAAAGTTTAAAACAATACCGTTACAACTACTAATGCCTTCAATCGATATACGGTATAAGCCGCATCACTGTTATTTTATATAAAGTTTTGCATTATATCTACTTAACTTTATTTTCATAAACAAAAAAATAATTTTTTGAATTTATCTTAGTAATTATTATTTATTTGCATTTAACGAAATGATATTTTCGCACAAAAAAAATAGTAATAATATAATTTATAAAAATATTTATCAATTTGGACTTAAAGAGCAATATTATGTTGAATAAGAAAGAAGCAAATAAGCTTTTATTTGTTTTCAAATAAAATCTACTACAATAGTTTACAAACAGTCTGTCAAATAATTTTAACACATATAAATAGTACATACTTAGCCAAAGTAGCTTCTTCTTTACTTAGGGTATTTATGCTACGTCGTAAATGTTAATCCAGTGGTAAAAAGCAACCACAAAACACTGTCACCGTAACCTTTAACATAATTTTCGTAACCTTTTTTTTGTGGGTAAGCTTGCGATCTGTCTTTTAACAATTTCACACAAATGTTGATAGTTCGTATACGACATACGACATCGAACATTTTAAGACGATTACGACTTTTAGGATGATTTGATCCGCTCATGTCATTTTTTAAATTTATTTAACTTCCCTTCTTATTTTAACTTTTCCGAAACGTCAATTTTTATGTCAAACGAGATAATTCTGAATCGAATTTGAAAATTTTAAACTAAGTTAGCTTATTGCCTCGTGAATACGTAGTGTGACTTGATTTCAATAATTGATAACATAAGAGGTAGATATTCATTAAAATTTAAAAGTGAAAATATTGTGCTTTAAAAAAACTAAATAAATAAAGTAAAAACTTTTGAACTGACATCAAACCGAAAATTAAGCATCGAATTTTATACGAACACACCTTGATGAAACAAATTTCTGCTTTCACTTAAAAGAGGGTTACGATTTTGATGAGGAAGGGGGGTGGTTAGGAGTTAGACATTGTTCCCAGCTTGTATAAATAGTATGACATTTTTAAACTTAAATTGGCAAAAAGGATGTTTTTTTACAGATGGAACAGGATTCGCGCTAAACAACTGATGTCAACTAATTGCTTACGACATCTTTTTGTTCTGTTTCATAACACAAGTAAGGCTTTGTTTTTTTAAAAAGCAAAGACCAATTTATTGTTTTTTGCTCTACAAAAAAAAAAACTATAAAATCCTTTTAAAACAAATTTATTGTCCAATCTTTTTTCTAATTCTAAATAACATACATACTTTCAAAGCAATTTGCAAGTTTTAAAAAAAAATCTATTTGTCAATATTTTTGATCGAAAAATAGTTTTTATAATTTGCTCAACAAAAGCATTTGCTTAACATTTCATTGATAATCAGCTTTAAGGTCTTAAAACTACTCGTTTTAATCCATTGCATTATGGAAGGCTAAATTTGTATGCATAAATTCACCAGCGACAGTGATGTGAAACTGAGAAGCAACTTACAGTCGTAAAATTACACTTACACTTGGGAAAATTAACAAGAGTTGGGTAAGGTTTCACAATGTACTGTCACTGTCGTCTTTTCTATTCACACTCTTGGCAAGTGGATTTTTACTGTGGATTACTTGCTCCTGTAAATTCATGCCTGTTAATAATAATAGCGTTCACAAATTATAAAAACTTAAATGTCTTTTTGAATGTCATTCGGCTTTTTAATTTTTAAATAACTTTTTCTTTTGTGTTTCTGTATTAAGCTTGGATTTGATTGTAAACCTGACGCGACGGTTAGGGAAGGTAGAATTTTCACTATTTCTTCACTTGATTTTACACTGTTTTATTGTTTTTAAATACATATATGTATATTTCTCTCGCCCCATATAAGTGTCCCCGTATTACCCACAACCCCCCATTTAGCCATTAAAACAATAAAAAAAAACTACACAAAGGGTAGGTAACCTAACATCTCGAAAACTTTTCTTATTTTTATAAAATTGAAAAACAAACTTACTATTTTGATATCGTTGTAATAATTTTTGCATAAAAAAACATATAACTATAACTGAAGGAAATACATTAAATAATATTTTCTCTGACGATAAGTAATACAAAAATAAACTGCAACGTGCCTTACAATATAACCATACAATTAAAACTCTTTTCCATTCAGTATTCAATACACGAGCAATATATTATATTATATTATATTATATTATACATTTGTAGATGTATACAGTTTTGTCCATGTTGTATCAATAACAATTGATTTTTTTAATTACAATACCTTTATGAAAACAAAATTAATACATTTAAAAGCCAGTGATTGAAATGAATTTACTTAACTATTTTTTAAGATTATAAATTTAATTTTTGTATTTTCCTCATAACAAAAAAAAAAAACAATTTTAAGTTTGATTTAACAGCAAAACAAATTCTCTTTAAAATTTTGTGATTTTATTTATTTTAATTTTCTAGTTTTACAAAAATGTATACAAAAATACTAAAACATAAAAAAAAAATATTTAAAAAAAATTGGCTTACAATTTAAGTTAAACTTAAATAAAATTGTATTAGAAGAATAAAAATAAAAAAAAAAAAACGAAAATTGGAGCAATACACATTTAATAAAAACTTTTAAAGTTGCTGTTTAACTTAGAAACAATAAATAATATTTGTTGTTAAAACTATTATTATTTACAAAATACAATACCAATTATTTTAATATTTCTCCAATACTCATGTATATTTCTTCCTTTCTTTATAAATTGAAATCAAAAATTAAATTCACTATCAGAATTTTTATTGTGCAATTATTTTTTTTTTTTTTGTTATATTGTCTAAATGATTGGAAATTGTAAACATTTTATAAAAGTTGCTATTACACATACATATAAATTACGTTTTAACAAACAATAACAAAATAAGACTTATTTTATAAATTATTATTTATGTAGCTATTTTATATTTTACAAACCTACGTACTTTAAACGATTGAATATAATATAATACAATCGTCCTAGATATGTTAAAAAAAAAAACTACAAATATCCTCAAAAATATAGTACATAACAACAAAATGCAAATGGACTTCCAGTGAAAGTAGTTTAAATATATTTAAAAATATATTATATATTTAACAAAGTAACAAGTCAATTTGATTTAATTTATTATCATACAAAACTATATTTAGATAATACATAAAATTAAATTTTGTTAATAAACTTTGAGATTTTAACGATAGAACTAAAAAAAATACCTATTCAAGGTAACTCTATTGAGAAAATTTATATTTTTAATTTGCAAAAAATTAAAAAAATAACTTAAAAGTGTAATGTAAAAAATTAAACATACTTAAATCTTCGAAGTTTTTATTTTTACTATATTATCTACTATGTATAATTAATTTTAATTGTTAATTTATGGCAAACATGACTTTGTTTTAAGTTAGAACAATGAAGATTTATAAGTTTTCGTTTTTTTTTATAAATATGTAATAATTTGTAACGTATTAAATTGAGTTTTTTATTGAAGAATTCTGTTTTTTTTACTTGCAATTATGTATAGGTAATATATGGCAAGTTATGGATTCGAAAATTTTGAGATAACAATCACACATGACATTAGGATGATGGAAAAGTCGAAAAAAGTGGGCCTGGAAATTCCATCCGTCTGTCGGTCTGTCTGTCTGTTCGCGCCTCTAGAGTCTGAACAGATGGGCCGATTTGCTTCAAATTTGGTATTTAAGATTTATTTGGCCGTCCCTCGGAACATAATTTTAATTTTTGCTCTAGGCCCAAAAATAACGGCACCTGCCATACAATTGTGAATACAAAAATTGATTTTCTCAAAAACGGCTCTAACGATTTTGATAAAACTTTCAGAATGTTATTTTTTTATTTTTTTAAGACAGTCTATCTTTTGGTTAGAAAAGATTTTTCAAAATGTGTTATAACGGTACCTCTCATAGAACCAGTATTTTCAAATCAAATTTTCTCGTAAACTATGCATCCGATTTCAATAAAATTTTGGATACAGGAAATCATTCATAAATCCCCCTATCATGGTATCCGTTCGGAGAATCCTCTGATCGTAGAAATGTTCCGATTTTCGGGATTTTCTTGTTCATGGTATCCGAATCGGAATGAAAATGAAAACGTGTACCATCGCAAAGTAATTCACATAAATCATAAGACTGAAATGACAAATCTTTTTCAAAGTGAATGTTTGTTTTATTTCACAGCTCATTGAAATCAATCTCATTTAAAGATTAAAAAAAAAATATATTAACAGCGCAGTGCTATTTTTAGACGCAGAAAGGTATGAAGAGAAAGAAGTAAAGAAAAAAGAAAATCCTTAAGAAATACACCAGCGATCGGCTTGTGAAGTTCCCGGCAATGTCTGGCTTGGCCTTCATCATTTCAACCAGCCGTTTGCATTTCTTTTGATGTTTTTTTTTTTTTAACAAAACACCATATATAAATATAACTAAGATAAATGAATATTAAATTCAACTTACAGTTCAAACGTCATATTCACAAACATTTTTTGTTTATTTTGCTTTCTCTTTGATGTTCTCCGACAAACTACCGTATGCAAATGTCTGCCGGAGAAAATTCGGAGAAACAAACCTATGAGACGCCATGCATCGCAAGAATTCTGTGTGCGTCGCTTTGATTTTGACACTTAAGCGTCAGGCATCGCACGAATTCGCAACACGTTGATTTGATTTTGGCAATTTCAACGCATACTCCATTTTGTTTCGGAAGGATCCCTGATAAGTCAATCGGAACGGTTACCATGATACAAAATTCGTCCGAATCTGAGGAGATCTCTCTCCGATCGGTTACCATGATAGAGGGGAGTCTTATTAATATGGCATTTCAAAATTCTCAAAAACTTTTTATTTGATTTTTAATAATTTATTCAAAAAATGTTTGGTTTTCGAAATATGTTGAAAACGGGTGTATTGATTTTTTTAACATTATTTTTTCAGATGTAAGCTACGGACCGCCATGTATTTACATACTCAAACAAATTTGAAAATATTTTTTGGAAAAGTTTTCCAAAAATAACATTTAAAAAAAAAAACGGGTCGAACGATTTTCAATATTTTTTTTCCTAGATAGAAATATAGTTTTGAATTTTATTGCAAAGGTGCTTAGTTTTTCCGAGAGAACTCTTAAACTAATTAAAAAATTATTTTTAATTTTTTTTAATATAGGTAGGTATATATGCAGCCACACAGAAATTGTTTATCATAAGAGCAAGTTTGTGCGACCCAGTCTTGCATTTTATTTTGTTTTAGGATGCAAACCATTGTTTTTCTATTATAAAACACGGAACACTGGTTTCAAGCTAAAGTTGTCTCTTACAACAAGTGCTGATGTGTTTTCGGTCCTTCTGTAATAAATTATAATATTTCTGGGGTAGAATTATGTAATGTGATAGTATGTTAGGTGATAATCAACTTGACTATCGTTTTTTTGCGATCAAATATTCTTTTACTTTTTTTTTACTTTTGAAAAAATTTGTTCGTAATGTATATACCAAAATGATTTTCACCTTAATTTGTTTGCTTTGATCTTGTTGTAAACTTAGTTTTATTCAATTAATGCAATAGTATATCATACTGAAGCTTGCGCTACCTCAAAAGATATTGTATCTTACTGTGTAAGTCCGTAAACCGACTTTACAGACAACCATTTTTTTTTCTTTTAGCCCATTTCACTATATACAGCTATGTATGTCTTGCAAAAAATATTTAGCTTCCGGACGCTGTGCCTGTAAGGTTTGGAAAAAATCACCTGCAAAAAGAATAAGAGCTCCTCCCATCTACCATCTACGATCTAAAATTACTAAGTAATTGCAACGACATTTTAACTTTAATTATCTAAAAAGAATAGTGGTTAAACTTGAGAGTTAAAATCTGCAGGATCACTTCTTCTTCAAAATTACCGCATCTATAAAATCTATGTGCATATATCATTGGCACATTTTCAAACAATTCTTTTACTTTGAAAACTTAAAAAATACCATATTTGTTTATTTAAAAAAAAAGTGCTCATACGCCATACACCCAAAAAGCGAAAGAAATTTTTTTTAGTAGATTTACTGATGAAGTCGAATACTAACCGGCGAACTTCAACCCGCCTCCCACCTAAAATTGAATTTTCCGTTCAAAATTAGTTTACCCTGGTTTAATACGAATCAAAAAAATAAAACCATACAAATCGGATGATATTCAGCCGAGCTATGCTGTACTCTATATGCGTTTCAATACCATATACAAAAAGCATGAACTTGCAGTCCTGGGAAATCCAATGAGTTTAAAAATTCTGGTGGATAGTTGACGACATCATCTTTACTAGTCTTTACAAATTAACTGATTTGTTTGTCTTTAATTCACCGGCAATTTCATTTTGAATTTTGAAGTTTATTTCATCTACATCTACCATCTACCGTCTTCTACCATTTATTCCCATCTACCATTATTTACAATGAACCATCTACCATCTACCGTCTTCTAACATCTGCTACCATTTACCACCTTCTTGTTGTAATTCGTTATGATTAAAGTGTGGTTCTACGTAAAATCAAAAGAACCAATTATAGAAATCTAATATATTTATTATAAGAAACTTATTTAATGAACAACAGTTTTGAGATTGAAGAAAAACTTATTTTCTATAAACTTCTGAAACAAAAAACTACATAACTATTTTACTAAAAACGTAAAGTGCTGAAACACAAAGTGTGTAAATGTAAATCCAACACTTCTTCCATCAACCATAAATAACAAATATATGTCCTTACTACTAGAGGGCAACACCGTCGTGTTTGCCTACACAAACATCTAAAGTAAAGCCGTTTTCGAGCAAATCTAAAATGAATAAAACAGTTATTTGAAGGTACCAGGTCGGAGTAAAACGAAGTAAAAATCATCGGCAAACTTTTTTTAACTTCTATACCTATATGGAGTTTGAAGAAAATCTGTCCTGCCGTTTTGGGTGCACGAGCGTACATAACCTAACAATAGTTTGGTTATTTCGTCTCCATTCTGATAGATATGTATGTATGCTAGAATTCAATTTTAGAAGGAACTTTATGAAAGCCTTAATTAATCTTGCCAAATCCAAAGATGCAATTATAAAATTCCATGATAAAAAAAAATTATTTCATAGTAAAATGCAAAGTATTTCATCGATTAAAGTGAATAATACATTATATAATTATTTATTAAATGGTTATATCTCTTATTGATTCGAAGTTCTTTTATACCAAAATCTTGCTCTGAAATCATCAGAGCATGTCAAAAATGCTGGCGAGTTAGGCGAATGAGTAATAAAGCGCACAGGTCCATTATGTCCTAATGACATTAGATTCAAACGACACGAATTTCTAGAGTTCCATGAGCACAAGGATGTAGTGGCTTCGTCTGGGAACATAACATAGTCTTCTGTGTGATTAAATACCCCCTGGGTGTTGTGTTCCTGCTTGCCAGTTGTTCCAGCGCCAGTATAAGTTTGGATACTTCGACTGGTACACAACTCCCAGAGATGGACAATTGAATCTTTTCCCGATGACAAGAGATACTAAAAGAAGACGAGTGTCAAGAATGAATCCAGAGAAACATAAAACTTACCTTTCCATTTCGTGTGAATTGGAGAGAACAAATCTCAGCTCCAGAATGTGCATCAGCAATGGTGTTAATACATCGTCCACTTACACCATCCCAAAGTTTAATGCTTCCATCCACACTGCCACTGGCATAAAACTTGGCTGTTGGAGCGTATTTGACGCATGAAATTCCCGCCTTATGCTGTTGTGATGGAATAGCGCTCACAAAACACTGAGCAGTTTGCACATCGAAGACTCTCAAGACACGGTGTTCCGTTCCAACTACAATATAGTCGCCAGTTGGATGAAACGACAAACATGTTACTGGCTCACAATCGGTAAAAACTTTGTGAGCTTTCTTTACTGAAGGTTTGGCAATATCAAATAGTTTTACAGTGCAATCACGAGAACCAGACGCCAATATGTGTTCTTTGGGATGGAATTCGAGAAAAGATACCTCATCGGTGTGATCATAAAGGGTTCGAATAACTGGATGTCCTTGTTGCTCACGTCCGGGTTCCAAATCTTCCGGCGCGGATTTTGCTAGCATACGATCGACATCAAGTATCTTAATACTAGCATCCACACTGCCAGTTGCTACTAATTGCCCGTCATGGCTGAATGCCCCGGCACGACAAGACTGCTTGTGTGAGGTAACATAAGCTGTTTCATATGAAGCCGGTTCGGGTGCGAGTGATGAACCCTCAGGTTCAAATTCAAGATCGATCCCAGGCAAAACATCGTCATAGATGTTGGTCTCTTTAGTTTTTGACGTCGCTTGCATTCCGGCTATCATAATGTGAAGAAGCTGCTCAGTGGGTGAACATTCATCAGCTTTGACCAGCAGCGAGAGTTCCTTTGCGAACTTCTCCAAGCCATCGTACATAAGTTGCCTGCAAAGAATTGGCATTGAAGAAGCATTTTTCAGAGCCATTTATTTATTCGTGGTCTTCAAACTTACCCTATAATAAGGCGATAGAGTACTTCTCTGTTTTTAACAAAATTCCTTGGATCTAAAATTTCTGTATCCCTCATGTTTTATGTTTATATTTTGCACTTAAAATATTATGTTTCCTTGGTGTAATATTTTCAGTTTTTTCTACCTAATAAACAAATAATGGCGACGACTGTCATCTGTCGCGATTTAAGGGTATGTACTTACTCATTAAGCATTTATGGTGTATTTATGAACGCGCTTCAGTGCACCACACGACATCTTTTCGAAATAAAATAGGGGTATTCACGATCTGGTGTAACTTGTCTTGCATCATTGTAAAAGTGTAGAAGTGCTACGTTTTCTTGCAATACAACAACAAAATATACTGCCTGTCATTTTGTTACACTTTTGCACTTTATCTATACCTCAACCCCATTGCAACAGGAAAATAAAACGGTGCAAAATTTGTACTTTTGATTTTGACATTTGTGTCAACCTAATTTTGACATTTGTGTGAGTACAAAAAATTTCGCACTTTTACAATACTAAGGCACCATGCGGAACTGCACTTCAGCGACAGTAAACGGCATTGTTCGTAGTCTACCCAACTATGGTGTTTGCTGCAGAGGGAAGTACAATTGAACCGCAGCGTTGTGAGATTAAACTAATACAATTTCATACAAGGAATGCGTGCAGTTCAAGCATAGTGCAGTTCCGCCTAGTGCGGCCTTGTTTAGTCGTCTAAAATGGATTCAAAATTATCTAGTCGATCGAGTTAAGATCATGATACAACTACTACTATACTCTATTCAAGTAATTTGTTCAGCACATGCCTTATGAGGGAGCTTTTTATCTACCAATGATGCCTGCAGGTAATCCCAATGGCAAACTAAAACAGAAACTGCCTCTGAAATTAAACCCAAACCACTGAACACACAAGAATTGTTGTTGTGATTTTCGATAAATTTGGCCGCACCCATAACCTTTCAGTTTGACTGCAAAAAGCAGACTAATTTTTGTTTCTTTTTGTTCAGTATAACAAAAACAACCCTCATCGTCATCGCACAAAGCACATCTAAAAGGTGTTGCCATGATTTTAAAAAAGGGATCTCGCTACTGCATTTCTATGTTGAGATTTGGATTTTGTAGCTTTTTCAGCTTTTGATTGATAGGGAGGTGTTGTCATTTGTTTTTGTTTTTGTATCCTTTCTGAATAACCGCTTGGTGGTGTAGAAGAAGATAAATAATTTTTGATTTTTTGTTTTAAATCATAAGATGGTAACCCTAATGTATAATTTACTCGATTTACGGCAATTTACTATGCAAAGTATGGAAACCCTGTGAGAGCTTTAACTTGAGACCGATGTATGCAAGCCAATATAGCCAGACTGAGAGGCAAACGTCCTATCTTCCTTGTACTGAACAAATTACTCGAATAGAGTATAGAGATAACAGATAACGCCTTCCAATTTTCATTTTTGATTTGTTCTGCGCACCTCGTCATAAGAACACCTGCCTTCCCGTTTAACTTTTGTTTCGTTCTATTCTGTGTGCTCTACGTCATAAAAACACACGTAAGAACACACTGAGTTTGACAATGGTTTGGCGTTTTGTATAGCACCACAGTGCTCTTAAAACTGTAGAGGAGTAAGGACTTTTTCGTTATTCCATAATGCTGTGCATTTTGCTGAAGCTTGAGTGGATCAAACCTAATTTTATCCCATTTCGGTTTAATGTCAAATTTTCAAGAGTCTTTTGTCAGTGTCACTCACTGTCATCTGTCACTGGTCTATCTTTTTCTTTTGTCAACAAAAACACGTGCCGCAAAGAAATTTTGCAAGCACATACTTTTATTGAGTTTATAAAACATTTAAGAAAAACCTAACAAAAAAATGAAAATTCGCAAGAACCACATTGGAAAACATTATCGCTATAGTGTTAACAGGAAGAGTTTAAACAAAAGTCGCTCAAACACAGGCAAAATTAAATGGTAACTAAAGTTTGAATCCTTTTCACAATTGTATCTTCATGGAAAAAATGTCTTGCAGCCCCGAAGTAAAAGAACATTGGAATGACAAAAGACTGCCAAACAAAAACTACTTTGACATGGGTCTGGCCACAGATCCCAACAAAAGTATTCCTTTACCGAATTTCAAACAGAATCGTTTGAAGATTGTAAAGATGATCAACAATTTCGTTGAAGAAGATATCGAAGAAGAAGCACCTGCGAAAAAACCACGTCGAAAAGAGTTTGTAGCAGATATTTTAGAAAAAGAAGCCAACGAATTGAGGGAACTAAAATTAAGGTAAGAAAACAAAAAATATGAATCACTGTGCTCATAGTAATTTCATTTCGTCAGATTACCAAAAGGATTAATAACACAATTATCATATTTCCTGGACAAATATCAATTGAATTATAAAGCTATGGTGAACGATCGCAAGAATTTCGACCAATGGACTTGGAAGCAGTTTCGTATGAAAATCCGTAAGTTTATGTCAATCCCAGAACAATTCAATTTGTACTTGAAGGAGAGAGAACTCCATCGAGAAAGCTTAGGAGATGAATATGATTCCGAAAGCGAATGGAAATAAAATTAAGGTTTTAGTTAGTTACTCTAGATAAGAATTGAATGTTTATATTTCTTCCTTACTTATTTTTTTTTTGTAATAAAATAATATTGTCAAGAACCACATAATCTATTTACTGCAAATATATACTCGTATGTTCAGAAAACCAAAAACATATATTTATTTAGGGCGGAAGTTAAAAATTGCAAAGCTATAGGTATGTAGGCTCTAAAAAGTAAAATATGTAAACACAAAATCCCTCCTAACTTCGGTCGGTATCATGAAATCAGTAACTGCCGCCTGCAATAGAAAAGCTAGCTAGCTGAAGTCGGAATAGGTACATGCTGTTAACACATCAGAGACTGGAACTGGAAAACCACATTAACTGAGGAAATGATGCGAACCAATATGCAGTAGCTAAAAATAACCAAATTTCATAAAAGTATGGCCTAAACAAATTGGGGAAGTAGTTAGTTAACACTAAAATAAACTAAATTATTTGAAGGTCTTTCATAGATTGTTTCTGGTCTTTTCGCGTTTTTTGTGGTTTAAATCTGTTTGAATACCAATGTTACTTCTTTCTTATTATTAGAAAATTTGTATAAAAGTATTGGTAGTCATATAAAAGATGTTATAGAGCAGGCCATCAAATTGATTAGAAATAAAGCGTGCAACTATATGCATATTATAATAATACTAAGCAGAATAGACGTCCTGCAGATTTCGTCTGTTGATTGATAAACAATTATAATTTACTTGGCTCGTTCTCGAGACTAATGTTTTTGTCTTTTTATAAAACCAACAAATAAATTGGATGTTTTGAAATTTTGTACGGGATTGTTTTATGATCAACAAAGTGAAGAAATAGTATTTGATAAATATGAAGACTATGTATTTCAAAACCTAATGTAAACCCCTTCAACGTGATTCAGTATGACAATGTCATAGGTATATCGAAACGAAAACTACTTAGTTAATATAGTGTGGAATTTTTTTTCATTTGGCATCATGGCATACCGGATAGGAGAGTTTTGGAGTGAGATTTAGGTTAATCAATCATAATCTATTAATGGTTCGTACTGTAAATAATATTAATATACAAACTGTATATTTTATGAATATTTTTTCAAATTAAAAGTTTACAAAGGAAAAAATTTACGAAAATCAAAGTCAATCATATTAAAAAAAAAAAATGCGTTACTCATTTTGAGCAGTGACATTTGAAACGAATTTGAAGTTTACAACTAGATACAATTTTAGATTTTTGAAAGAAATAACCCTAAAAATATAAAACATTAACTGAGCTTTGTTTATAAACCAATGTAAACTACATACATACCTATATGTGTAAAATTACAGCTACATACATAGTCTTTTTTAGGCAATTTCAAATCAATATAGGTTTTTTTTTTTAAATTCACGCCCTAAAAGTAGGCGTAGGTATTGGAAAATTTTACAGAAAAACCATTTTTAGAAATATTTTTCATATTACGTACAAACAAAATTTGCTGAAATTGATTATATTATTATATCGTCAATGTTTAAAAACGATTTTGTGTACTTTTATGAAAAAACTTTTCTTTTGCACACACGAGAGTTTTAGTTTCGACTAAAAGAAACCAAATGTTTAGATTGTGTTTATATACTCTCCATTAATTCGCAAAAATAAGTTTCTATAGTATCTTATGAAGTGGTTCTTCAGCCACGCTCAAAATCAAAATGTATACTTCCGATTATAGGTACATACTCTAAGGTAAGTTATGGATTCGTGCAAGAAAAAATGTTGAGAAAGCAATCAAACAAGACATTACGATGATGAAGAAGTCGAAATAAGTGGGTGTGTCTGTTTGCACCTCTACAGCCTAAACGGATGGGCCGATTTGCTTCAAACTTGGTACTCAGTACCTAATAATTTGGAATTCCCTTAATTTTTTTATTTTTTCTCTAGGTCAAAAAATAACGGTACCTGCCACTGCCATACAATAAACAAAAAGTTTAATTTCCTCATAAACCGTGCTTACGATTTCGAAATAAACTTTCAGCGTACTATTTTTTTAGGACGTCTATCTTCCAGTCATGTTTTCTCGAAAACTGTTCTTCTGATTTTAATGAAAATTGTAACACAGGAAGCCATTTTATAATTGAATTTATATTGCATTTCAAAATTTTCAAAAAAAAATGTTTTGCATTTTTTTATAATTTTTCAAAAAAGTATTTTAATTTTCGAAGTGTGTATTTTGAAAATAGGTGGATTATTTTTTTTTAAATAGTTTTTCCTGATGAAGACTAAAGATTATCTTATAATGGCATATAATCAAAAAAAATTCAAAATATTTGTTCGAAAAGTTTTTTCAAAAAATATCTAAGTATGTAGGTACATATTTGAAAAAAAAACTGGTCGCACGATTTTTAATATTTGTCTGTCCTGGGTAGATATTAAGCAAGAAATATTATTGCATTTCTAGTTTTTCAAGGAAAACTTATAAACTCTTAAAAAAAATTAAAGATTTTCTTAAATATTTTTTTTTTTTAAATAAATTGTCCCCTAGCCAATATCTGGGATAAGAACAACCAGTCATGCATTTTCTTTTTTCATGGGGTTAGTGACATTCAATTTTAAGCTTGCAGCTCGATTTGAACAAAGCAAGATATAACTTGAAATTTTAAAAATTAGATTTTGAATGGAATTAGCGACTATGGGTTATTTATTCTACCATTCTTGAACCACAAACTGTTACGTAACCAAGGAATACAAACCGACCGATAGTTACAAAACATTAAGACTTTTCATGGAAACACCCTTTAAAAGTGGGCGTGTTCTAAAAATCAAAAAAAAATTAAAGCACGAATTGAATCTTGATCGTTAGTAAATTTTTAGGCATATGTGTAGAACTACAGCTGAATCGAGTAGTTTTTTCACGATCTCATCCAAAAAGAGGTATTTTATAAAAAACCCGCCCTTACAAGTGGGCGTATTGAAAAATGTATACACAAAAAAATTAAAAGATATATTTTTCATATAACGAAGGAAAAAAATGGTCAAAATTGAATATTGGTTGGTATTTTAAATTTTTAAAACTATGTTTTTTGTTCTTTCATAAAAAGTGGGCGTAAGCCAAACCCGAAATTCAAACATTTCTTTTTATACACAAGCTTCTTAGTTTCGACTTAGAGACACAAAGTTTTGGGCTCGTGGATTTATTAAAGGTACTGTTCATTTGCAAAAATATCTTTTTATAGTTTCTACTGAAAAGTGGGCGTCAGCCACACCCAAACTGAAATATTTTCATTTAATTTAAAGAAGATTTAGCTATCGCTTGCGTTTGCAAAACTTAAGCGTTGTGCTTTGATCATAATTCATTACATTTTGAACATTAAGCGATAAGTTTGACTTCTTAATTATACAAAAATATAGAATTGTATTGGTCAAGTCGAGAAGATAATATCGGCCAAATGGGCGCCGTCACAATTGATTGCTCGTTTTATGGCATTTTTCATCACTTCAGAGAGAACTTCGGGCGAAAGATTCCCCAGAAACCCCACAAACAAAGTCTGAAACGGTTTAATCGGGCAATCTTGCGGGCCAGTGCAAATCGTCAAAACGAGAGATGAGGTGACCCGGGAACGCCACCTTCAGAATATCGGTTCATGTCGGTTCATGCATCGCTCCATGGCTTGTTCACTTGTATTCTGCGTCAGCCTAGTCCATAAATGTCAAAACAGATTTGACATTGGTGGCCATTTGCAAAAATGAGAGCATCTTCCAATAGGGTGATTTCTTTTTGCCCACCTTGTATATTCTATTTTATCCAATTTCACCCTATAAACAGATTAAAAAAAAAACACAGTAAGAATTTTTACTTTTGATTATAGGTTCTATAAGGCAAGTTATGCATTCGTAAAAAAAAAAATTTCGGACAACCAAACATAACATTACGATGATGGAGAAGCCTAAGAAAGTGGGTCCGACAATTCTGTCTGTCTGTCTGTCAATCTGTCTGTATCGGCACCTACAACCTAAACGGCTAGACTGATTCGCTTCAAACTTGGTATATAGTATTATTATGATGTCCTACAGAGGGGTTTTTGGAATTAGCATTCTAGCTCCAAAACTAACGGTACCTACCATATGAATTTTTATGAAAAACTCATTTATCTCAAAAACGGCTTCTACGATTTTGATAAAACTTTCTGAATGGTGTTTTTTGAGTAAACTTTATGTTTTGGTTGGAACAGATTTTTCAGGAAAAGTTTTATAACGGTACCTCCCATAGGATGGGTTTTTTAAAATCGGATTTTCTCGTAAACCACTTCATGGATTTCTATGAAATTTTTAATATAAAAGCTATTTTATAAACGAAATAATAAAAATTCTTTAATTTTTCAAAAAAAATATATTTTGAGTATGTATTTTAAAAAAAAAGTAAAAATTGTTTTTTAACTTTTGTTTTTTTTCAAAAACGGTTTGTTCAAAATTTTTAATATTTTTGTTTTTTGTGATAGGAACTTTGAGCCGCTAGATGTTGACATACTAAAAAAAAATTTGGAATATGTTTTCGACAAGTTAAAAAAAAACAGTTTTTTGAAAAAAACTAGTCCAAAGATTTTGAAAAAATTCCTTAAAATCCAAAAAACGTTTTGGCTATTGATTTTTAAATGATTAATAAAATTTCATATGATTTTTTCCTTGCTTCTTTTTCCAAAATCTCAAGCCCCAAGACCACTGTAACACATTAGAGCAAGTTCGTACGACCCAGTCGTGCACTTTATTTTAAATTGGATACCAATTTTTTGATTTTAACCCATTTCATCCTACAAACAGCTAAGTCTTGTCTTGACAAAATACTTAACCCTCAAGCCACCCGAAAACTACAACCTTCCACAAATTTTTTTTTTTAAATTAGAGGTGTGGTTACTGAATTTAGTCGTTTCATGGACCCGCGCGCGTGTCTTACTTCGCTTTGTGGCCAAACTACATTATCGACTTTGACCACAAAGGGAAGAAAAACACGCCGGACAGAAACACTTTCGGCAGAATATCAAAGGAAATATAAATACTATGGCCGTTGTATATATAATATATAGTACTCTCATTGTATATAAAATATTCACCGACAACCGGACCTGAACAATAACACGAGGAATTTGAATCATCATGTAGATTACAAGATTAATAAATAAGACAAACACTGTATTTTTTTTAAACATTAAGCAACAAACAATGTAAATCGTTAGGCCCCTTCTGTGCCAACAAATGTAAAAACCAACCATTTCCATTATTATATAAGATTAACTGTAACGTAAAAATTATTTAATTAGAGAGAGAAATAAAAAAAGTTATTATTAAATAAGAAATATTACTATTACCATATATTGAAGCAACATCTGAAATAAAAGAGTAAAAAAAGGTAAATCAAATATTCTTCTTTTCAAATATTCCTTCAACCCAGTCCGACTGCCAATACGCACTGCCTTACCCTCTTTGATACCCTATGGATGACAAACGAAAGCAAACACTGCCCATCAACAGCCACACCTACCAGAGAGGAAGTAGAAAGAGACGAGTAACCCGAAAATCCTTGACTCCTAGATCAAGGAACTGCCACTCCGAGGTACTACATCCGAGTATCAGCGTACCTAGTAATCCGAGTAATGGAATACTTACATGCCATTAACGTTGCCTCCCGCCCCTTCTACCTTCCTCCTATTTCCTAACTCTCTAATCCATCCCGTTCACAGAAGCGTGAACCATCCATCAGCATACCCTAGGTACTGACCACAAAGCCCCGCAGAACAGCCTAGTGAGCACCTGATGCCATGTTCACGCCTATCCGCTACAAGTGCTAGGTGGTCCGCTTGTAGCTGTATCTCAATGTAGCCTACACCTGGAAACCATAAACCTTAACTAAATCCCACATAACTATACCTAGACCACGAATGCTACCTTAAACCAAACTAACTTCATATCCAGAGATCTCACTCCGGTTCGCATCTAAACGTCTAACTACGGCTATCCGATTTGCGTGAATAGGGATGAAAGTAACCTTTTGTCGGCAACGCCCCCTTTCTAGTCAACTGTTCACGAAGAATGGTCAATTAGAACGGCATGCGACAACGCAAGGTTATGGCCGAGATCGACCGTCGCGGTGGCCGGCAGTACCCTAGCCACAGCTAGCACAGTCTGGCCATGGGTACTTGCTCCGGGATCTATACGACCGGTGTTACCTCTTTTTTTCTTACACTGCCGACCGATGAACTCTGGTGGTCGAGTTCGAATAATGATGTTCAAAAGCTTATTGGCCCTCATAACCGTTGAAGAGTAGTACATATTGAATTGATTGTTTATAGTAGATGATTCGGTTGTGCACCTCATGATACTATGAGTGAACGTAGACGTTATCGAAAGTATAGAATCGGGATGTATTATCACATCACCCACAGAACGTACACCGTAAATTGTGCGACGACAAACTAACCATAGGTTGTAGTGGTAGCCGTGGCTGATTACTATAGTCTACGTGTTCGGCTGCCACGATGAAGTGCCGAGCACGGACTCAGAGGTGTCTAACCGATAGGGGAGGGAGGATCTAGGATGGTTGTCGATCCCCCTGGCCTCATAACCCTCCCAATACAATGTCAAAAATCATCTCTTCTGACACCGTCCTTTGGTTGACCGCAGGCCTTTGAGTCCCCAAGACTCAATGAAATTTCTATGGGCAACCCCGGAACTGAAGAAGCAAGCAGAAGCTTGCTCGCTTAACTATTTAAAACCAAAAAAAAACACATAGAATCTGAATGGATACTGTATTTTCAAACTCTAACTCTACATTCTAAACTCTATCCGAGAATGTACCGCGTTATTCCACCAAAGAAAAGTGAGGGACACCACCCTCCCTAAGAAAGTTCTTAAATCTTCATGATCGATTGGCTATAACTCTTCATAAAAAAAAATTCAAATTATTCCAAAAGAAAAGGAAACGAAATATTTCTTTAAACGTTATAAACAGAAACTGAATTATTTATTTAATAAATTCTTAATAGCTAACAGTGTTTTGGTTATCTTAACTAGATTGTTTCGTTTGAACCAAACAATATGGAAAATTTACTGAGCAATACTCATATCTGTTCTTATTCAATAAGTCTATGAGACGACATTTAATAAGTCGTGATTTGAATCACGTTCAGTAAGTTAAGCTTCATCTAAAACTAGCGCTAAACAGAGACAATTGTTGTCCTTTACTCTATACTGGCAAACTGTATGTATATATTTCAAGATATGTATATACCTACATACGATTCTCAAAAGAAAGGAATTTTACAATGATTGCTAAAGAGTGATAATAAGAAATTAAAAATAATTAAATCTAGGAATAATACTTAGTGAAGGACGCGGACTATGAATGTCTAATAACAATAAAAAGGAATAATCCATAAACGAATTAACGCGGCGGTAATACTTTAACGCCAACTACGTTCATCAATATTATATCGAACAAGCGCGAAAAGGGTTTCAAAATCTCGCCGACATAGGATCGATCTTATTATGCTAGTACCGAATTAAGGGTGCTATATCATTCTACCAAAGTTATATACTCAAAACGGAAACGAAGGTTGTTTAATAAGCAGGGTGTTTACCACAAACAAAAGCAGGATCTGCTTAGGACAATTCGCCCCAGAGCATCAAAGCAAAAGTCAAATGCGATTAAGATACCACATATGTATGAATACTGTTTGTACTCATGCATATGATCGAGTGTTACATCAAAATATAGTTATAAAAATAATCAATATAGGTAAATCAAAATATATAAAAAAAGATAAAAATATCCACTTTCTGATGTTTCGGAAGTGCACTCCAGAACCTGTAGAAAGAAAGTTAGCTGAAAATCTTTTAATTAAAAGTGACTCTATGATTGACTTAGTATCTGGAACCATCTACCCTATATAGGTAGTTGCTCTGCGCTTTGTTTCTTGAGGTACTCAAGCTTAAGTTGATACCTTGTTTATTATAGTGATGCTTTTATACGTGCTATCATATTCATGCACGAAGGTAAGTATTTTAGATACCGAATGGAATGAAAATTCGCGTAAGGAAAGGTAAAGAAAAATATAATGTCGTGATAGGTTATATTTAACGCGACGATTTAAGACAGGACGAAAGCAAAAACAAAAAAAAATAAAACAAATTAAAATAATCGAGTGAGTGAGTGTAATTTTAGTGAAGTCAATGATTAATGACGGAAAGAGTATCTAAACGCGACGTTCATTAAACGCGTTAGGATGTGGTCGCTACCGACGCTAAACTGAATCTTGATCTCTGACCGAGAATATAAATTTAAAGGATCTTTTCTCAGTAATCAAATATGGATCTCTTTCAGGAAAAATATCCGAGGATTGCTTTAAGTTACGCGATAATAAAGTGACGTACTACGAGCTCGGGCTCTAATAGAGTAATGTACTTATTAAAGGAAATAGATCTGAACACTTTAATAGACTACTAGACTCGCGATGATAGAAACTTTAATTTATTAACCACGTATGGAACGGTGTAGCTTCACTATTCAATAAGCTTGATTATATTTCAATCCACTTTCATGTAGATAAACTTAAAACTAGGGATATGGATAAATTCTTCAATATGTTTGTAAATGTAAGGAGGAGTGGCAGCTTGCCGTTAAGTAACTCTCCTTAGGATGTGCACACAAAAAAAATTATTATTACCACCGTCCGTGGTACTCGACGCTCTACGCCGGCGTCAACGTGATGTATGATAGATATTATACATGCACTATCGTATTTTTGGATGCAATTCGGTCGAGCTTCTCGCTCTCAAAGGATTATACACAGAATAAAGTTAAAGGATTACCTGGTGATATGATGCTCATATAATATTCTTAGGATAATGTTACAAATATAAATTCAGGAACAACTGCATCAGGAACAACTGCTTCAGGCTGTGGTGATGAAATTCTTTCTGCTTCATCCCTCGTTGCTCGGTATACTATGTGTTAAAGGAGTGTCTGCGATGGGGGACCGGCATCTGTGACATATCACACGCCAGACGTCCTGTTGTGGTATATATTTTCCCACGTTGATCAAGATCTAAGGTCTGTCCCTCGACGTGGCCTTCAGCCTGTCGTGGCTGGGTACCTGATGTGTGGTGATTGTGTATTCTCAAAAATACACCGATGATATTGTAGATAAAATCTACGGATATGCGCCGAGAGGGCGTGGAAACATCCAAATAGTACCTATGTGTCTCGGTACTAGGAGAAATCTTCTCTATGAGTGGCACCAGAAACGTGGATGTGAATTGGACGTAATCGTAGTAGCAGACGAGCCGTCGATCGGATCAACGTCTGAACTACGTGGATATCCAGAAGAATTCACCGGGAGGAAATTGCACAACTATATGTGCGTCGCAGCGTGTCGCCACCGACGTTGCGCAAGAGAATGGCTTGCGTCTGTGCTTGTCTCCAAAAATAAAATGAATGAGCCGAAACGAGGATTTGTTGCGCTGAGCGATATTGCATAGCCACATAGATTTTTAATAATCATCTACATTTATCTTGGGCGCCGTGTGCACTCAAAAAAAAAGGTAAAAAAAAGAAATCACATGTCTGATGAACACCAGAATCTCAAGTGTAGATGGATTCGGTGCATGCTTTTTTTTTTTTTCAGGAACCTCCAAAAATGATGTGCAGCCTCGCCTGCGCCTTCTTGGGATAAGTTTGAGGGTTTCACCTTCCTCCAGGGATTGGATTTTTGATCCTATAACAAAGGATGATGAAAAATTATCTAGTGTGTCGGCCAAGCGACGCCATCAAATCTCCTTTCATTGTAGTAAGATAAATCTCCATTATCTTGCTTCAATGAACATTAAAATGATAAACTTACCTTATTTATAAAATACTTCAATGGTGAAAGATAAATTTTTCCAATTGCTTAGCGCAATTGGATGGATTCTCATAGAGAAACCAAGAAAATCAATTCCCAAATCAAAATGGGGGCGCGGATCGGCTGCTTAAAAAAAGAACTCGTTCTGTGGCGGAGATGTTATACGGTAGACGTCTGGCTTCTAAATGAAATCCACAGACAACCTTCTCGCTTATACTTCCTCGCTTTCCAGGTAGCCGTACGCCATGTTGATTTTGCTACTTCCTTTTTACTATTACTCGTTCCACTACAAGTAGCGAGTTAGGAGGAGGAAAGTAGCGAATCTTTTGTGGGTAGTGCGCACTGTGCTACGTTGTAGAGTGTAACTTTGCTCAGGGCCTTATGCGCATCTAGCTGTTCTAGTATGTGAGAACTTTCACATAAATTACATGTTAGGTGTACCGAGGGATAAAACTACTAATTCTGCCCTCGTGTAAATCTACGATGGTTGATATAAAACAGTCTTCTCACACTAAATCTAGTGTGACTAAAAATGATTCCGTCAACTGTGTTGTAAAGAAAATTGTCGCTTAGACTTCGGAATGCTTTGTGCTTCTCGGTTGATAGTTTCTTCGCAAGTTTAGACATGATAAGTCCAGTATTTGTCACCCAAACTGCATATTGCAATTTCTCAATGTTCTGCAGATTGTCATCTTGTAGAAATGGTGAAATTAGCGAAATTAGATTTTGACAGGCTCTGTACAATACGTACACAGATAATTGCCTGTTTACTGAATACATAACAGAATCCAATTTATTAAGTAGTTAGAACTTCTCCAACGAAAAAATCTGACCCGCGCTATGTTTACAGAGTGGATTCAGAATAAATGAGTTAAGGTCTTCGTCAGTCATCAGTACAGATTTGCTTTGACTTTTACTGAGTAATAGCTTATCTAGACGTTGCCTATGAGAGCGCTTGACTTTCGTAATGAATTTCGGCGTCTTACCAAATTTGGACCATCTGTCACGTAGTGTGAACTTCAGATAGTGATGAGTACTTTAAGGTTCTCTATTCTATCCTCCTTCAATTTCTACTCAGATTATCTGACATTCGCTTGCCTGTATTCCCCTACTAGGTCACGTCACATATATTGTCAATCTACCTTTTTCTAACTTTCTCAACAATGCGGCTGTCCTGCATTTTCGTTCCGTGTGAACGTAGCTTCAATACTGAAATGGCGAGTAGCCGCTTACTCGTCATTTCATTGTATTTCTAGAAAATTGTGGAACATCTGCCAAATGGAAGGCAGACAGAATTTGGAAATGCATTGGAAGGCCATTCTGGAAATGACATTTTTGTCTGGGTGGATTCTATTTGTGGACACCTTTTAGGAGTGGGGTAAAATGACTGCGTTCAAGGTAGAGTGAGTCTACAAATAATTTCGCTGGTAGATGGCATTGGCAGGAAATTTATTTGCATGCCATTCTGCAAAAAGTTTTCCCTACAAAGCTTGGAATTTCGACTAAGCCTGCTTCGTCGAACTTCCAAGAAAAAGGAGAACTTCTCACAAAAACTTACGTCAGGAGCTTCTTACTTTTCGTATCATACCGACACTGCAACTCTTTACCGTCTAGTTGGTGGAAGACAAAAAAAAAATTTTGGCACGAAAGGTGCAATGAAACAGTACATCCGTATCTAATGTGTTTGGTTATACCAATGTTAATGCAGAAAGAATTTTACAGGAAGTAAGTTCCTATAGTACGTCAGGGTTTTATATTTTATAGGTCATTACTCAACATAAAGAGATTATCGCATAAACAGACCAAGAGTCTCATGCACAGCTGAGAGCCGGGTATCTAAATGCTAAGAACAATTACGGAGATCTTCTATCTCTTTTAGTGTCTTAATACGATAACCGCCTACTGCAATAAAAAAAAATTTAGCTCTGATGTTGATTATGCTAATGGAAAATTTTAAAGGAAAGTCAGGTTATTTGGGTCTAAATCAGGAGTATAATTAAAGCTCAATTAATTTATCTTTTTAAATCCTTGGTGTGACACGTCCACTTGTGTCCTCGCCTATCTTCGACTTCGTATAAGTTTTCACCAATTACATTCGTAACGCGAACTTTAATAAATTTCGGACACAACTTCGCACTCAGATGCTTAGTTGCGTCACTTAGAACATGATTTCTTCGATATATCTCATCACCTATTTTAAATGTTATATTCCTAGAACGGAGATTATAGGTTTTCTCGTATGCTTCATGAGTCTTAATCAATGCCTGCTTCAAGTACGAATGAATGATGTTCATTCTGCCAACTTTGGGAAGCCAATCTATCTCCGAACAGTTCAGTCCACCCAACTCTCTCAGAAGACGATAGTCTGCCCCATGCTCTATCATACGTTGTCCGTAAAGGGCTTCGTATGGAGACATCGTGAGAGTTGAATGCACCGTCGTGCGTAAAGCACTGCTGATCGAAGACAGATGGGCATCCCAATCCGTTTGTCGCGGATTGACATACGATCGAATAGCTGCCAAGATTGAACGGTTCACTCGTTCACTTGCGTTCGACTGGGGAGCATACACTGCCGTTCGGTAGTGTTTGACCCCGAAAATATTCAAAAACTTTTGGAACTCCTTCCCAACAAATTGCGTACCGTTGTCAGAGAGAATACTCTCAGGTACTCCGTAAATCAGAAACACATCATCTTTCAGAAATTTGACCACGCTCGCGGCTGTTGCCTTGCGTAGTGGTTTGATAAAGACAAATTTGGTCAATTGGTCCAACACGATTACTATATAGACATTACCAGCTTTTGATCTTGGGTATGGTCCAAGAAAATCAACATACAAATGTTGAAACGGCCTGTCTACTTCAAAACTGTTTCCCATTTCTGCTCGTAACGTCATATTAGCTGCCTTACTGGTCTTGCATGTCTCACACCGGTCAACATAAAGTTTGACCTGAGTGTACATACCGGGCCAGTAGAATCTGTCTTTCAACCTATAAACCGTCTTCACCACCCCACCATGCGAAGCACGCGGCGGATTGTGAGCCAGAGAGATAAGAGATTCAGTCATCTCTGAGGGAACCCACAACTTCCAAGTTAGATCGTCCGCCAAGGGATTACCACCCGCATGTTTGGTGCGTTTGTATGTATATCCTTCCGATACTTTGAGGTCCGGTAACCGCTCCTGTTCCTTCCTGATATGACTGATGATGTCCAGATAACCTTCGGATTTAAAGGATGGATCCTCAAGGTCGATGTGAAGTACCTCCGAGGCATCGATCTGCGGTAGACATGAAAGGAAAGCTGACACTGTCAACTCATCGTCTTCATAAGCTCTGGATAGGGCGTCTGGCACGACATTTAGTGTTCCCTTTCTATGTTCCACCACAAAATCGAATCCCTGGAGTCGCATACTCCACCTCGCTAATCTTCCGGTTGGATCTTTCATGGTCATCAGCCACTTCAGGCTGGAATGGTCCGTAATAACGCGAAAATGGTATCCCTCAACGTACGATCTGAACTTTTGGGTACCTTCAAAAGCTGCTAAGCACTCGCGTTCAATCACCGAATAGTTTCTCTGTGCAGCGTTCAGTTTCCGGGAGAAGTAGTATATAGGCTGCTCCGCTCCGGATTCGTCTCGCTGACAGAGTACACATCCGATGCCAGTCGCGGATGCGTCGCAGAGAATAATGAATTCCTTGGAGAAGTCTGGATTGACCAATACAGGTGCTGAAGTCAAAGCTTGTTTGATTTGCACGAATGCTTCTGTAGCTTCTGGTCCTAACTTGAAGGCTTTTCCCTTTTTCAAAGTCTCGGTCAACGGTGCGGCTAGGGTGCTGAAGTCCTTAACAAATCGCCGATACCAACCTGCCATACCGAGAAATCGGCGAACTTGGCGAGTTGTGGTTGGTAAAGGGAAACTCGTAATTGCTGCGATCTTGTCCGGATCAGCTTTCAAGCATCCCTGACCGACCTTATAACCGAGATAATGAAGCTCATCAAAACAGAACTTCGACTTCTCGACGTTTATCGTCAGTCCTGCATTCGTCAAACACTTTCCGACTATCTCCAGAGTCTCCAGATGTTCGTCGAAATCCTTCGACACAACCAACAAATCATCTAAGTACACGAATACTTGATCTCGTAACCCCGACGGAATTACGCGACTCATGAGGTAACTCAAACTTTGTGCCGCATTACATAGACCGAAAGGCATGACCTTAAATTGGTACAGTGGTCTACCTGGTACCGTAAAAGCGGTCTTCTCCCTCGAACTTTGCTCCAGTGGTATCTGCCAAAACGCATCTTTCAGATCCACGCTAGAAATATAACGTGTTTCTGTCAGACGTGCTAGCAGCCCCTCTATGTGCGCGATTGGACGAGCATCCTTCTTCGTTACGGAGTTCACCTTTCGAAAGTCCAGGCACAATCGGTTCTTGCCAGGCTTGCGAACAAGCACCACTGGAGAACTCCATGCGCTGGAACTTTCTTCAATGACTCCTAAAGATAGCATACGGTCCAATTCAGCGTACATTAGGGTTTGTATCGCTGGAGAAACGGGATAGTACCTCTGCTTTATAGGTACGGCATCACCCGTGTCTATGTAATGTTGCACTAGGTTCGTTTTCCCGAGTCCATTGACTGCGAAGGAAGGAAATCCACGAACAACTGCATTTAGTCGTTTAGACTCTTCACTATTTAACTTAATCTGGTTGGTGGGTCTCTCATCTGGCCCGCCGGTCGTCATTCCCGAAAGACCTGCAATTATATGAGGTGCGATCTGGAATTTCTGCCAAAAGTCAACGCCTAAGTACAGACGTTGGCTTAACGTTGGCACAATATACAGATCGATATCTCTTGTTACCCCCTTATACTGGATCGCTGTTGTGATCACCCCGACTATGGATTGCTTGTGTCCATCGGCCGTGGACACGGTAGTCTCTACCTTCCTTACCGCAACGTTTTTGTCATTCAAATAGGGGAGTACATTGGTGCCTAAGCAACTGATACTCGCTCCTGAATCGAGGAGACCTAGAAAGCTGTCACCGAATAGACCAACCGTCACATAGGGACGTGGGTCATTCGATTCTCGGCCTATTGTTGCTGACGCTACGTTGCGATAAGTAGTCCGCTTCCGATGGAAGCGCTCCCTTATTCGTCGTATCCGTTTGGATAATTCTGGAAAGGTAACAATTCTCTTACGTACCTCATTATAGTTGCGAAGCCTTTCATGGAAAGGTTTACGGTATAATGGTTCTGTAACGTTCATATCTAAACTTAAATCTGTATTGGGTTTTGGATCTTTATCTATCATAGGGATTGTTCTACAATCATGTGTATTGGGTTCTAATAATTCATTATCGTTCTTGTCTGGTTTTAAAATCGTAATTTTTGGAAGTTCAAGAGGCTTTGTCGGCTTGGACACTTGAACTCCGGGTGAATCTAATCGGAGCGAACCCCCCCGGTTGATGGGTTGTTCCTCCTCTCGTTTCCCGCTAGGCACTTAGGGCACGTTGGACTATATGCGTCTGCTAGTCCACAGCGGAAGCAAAATATCTTATCAATGGGTTTAGGACAATCACGGAAGCTGTGACCAAGTACTAAACAATTCCAGCATTTCAATAAACTTCGATCCCTCTGAATCGCTTCAAGATGTGATGTGGGCAACGCCACAGTTAAATCTTGGCAAGGTTCCTCCTCGATTTCGTTCACAAATCGTCGGGCAGGAGGGCGTTGTGCTGATGGCACAAAACTAGGTCGAGTTGTGTCGTAGTGGGATTGAGACTTCTCAATCGCACGACATAAATACGCTAAATCTCTGAGGCTTGAGGTGCTGTATGTTATGAGTAACTCACTCATCCTCCTTCTGACATTGGTTTTAATTATTTCAATTAATTCTTTCTCAGTGCGCGGAACTCGCATCTTAGAATTAATATTCATGATGGCATCGTAGAAGTCCGTAAATGACTCGCCATTTTGCATCTTTCTATCAGATAGTTTTCGGAATAGCTCGGTATCTGTTTCTAAACTACGGTACTGCTCAACTAGGGCAGTCCTCAAATCAGTCCAATTAGAATGTCGGTTCCGTTTCAAATATACCCAGTACCATGCTTCAACTGAACCGGAGACGAAGTGATAAAAGTTCATCACTATCTCGTCCCATGGTACGTTGTTGCTGTACCGAATACATTCGAGACGGAACAAAAAGTCGTCGACAGACATATTTTTCCCATCAAACTTTAAACCCCACTTATGATACTGAGGTGTTCGGCTGATTGTAGTGGTGTTCGAACCGGTACGCCTGCGCGGAGACGGCGGTGAATCATCGAAATTAAACGTATTCATCTGTCGTAGAAAGTCATCTACGTTTGCACCTCGGTTCATTTGTGCTGGGTTGACGCCTTGCAGACACAAATTTGCCCCGGTTGGATAGGTTGGGGTTTGCATTGCTGCTAACTCATCTTCAGTTGGCATATGATCTGTAAGATTTCTTCGAGCACTCTTACTGCCAGCGGGAGCGTTAATGGTAACTACGCGTGCAGCGTCCGTACCATTAGTTTGCTTACTAGGTAATTTATGTGAAGTTGACGTTTGAAGTTGTGATACAGGTTGAGTAGGTGGTCGGATTGGTGGCTGTACTGGAGGTTGGGCTGATGCTTGAGTGAGAGGTTGTGTGGCAGTAGGTGGAGGTTGGCTTTGAAAACTGCCTCGAATTATATTAGTGACTTGCTCTAGTAGATAATTCTGACTTTGAGCTAATTGCTCCTGAATAAATCTTCTTTCGTCACAACGATGCGCTTCAATAGAAGCTGACACAATGTCCTGGATGTATGCTGAATGGTCGGCAGCATCCTTGCGACGTTGTGCTTCCTCTGCACTCACATCTTCTGTATCCGCAGGGTTGATCCCTGTGTCATTCCCCGTTTGGTCGAAACCACCCTCCGATTGATCATCTTCCGGATCAACAGGTAAAGGTATCGGACCTACGCCTTGACCTGGTCTCAAAGGCATAATGATGACGTCACGCAAATTAGGATTGTATGAACTTTGTTTTTCAATTTTCCGATTTTCACCACTCATTGATGTAGTGTGAAAATTGGATGAACTATTTTGGAAGGTCCGGTAATTAAAGATAGAAATGTGAGTAGTCCGTGAGCTATTTCCTCTAACGGATGCTACTCAAGTGTCAACAAAAAAAAGTGTCAGTAAAAAAAAATTAATAATGGTTTAAAGTTATATATACCGTGAGTATTTCCTCCAACGGATATATTTCAAAAATTGGTAATTCAAAATAAAAAGTTACATCGGTATAAATTGGAAGCTTAAACTAAGTGTGAAAACGTATATATTTTATTCAAAAAAAAAACTTATATGATACTATTATCGAGAATATCTGTAAGGTATTCCAGATGGGTATTTGGATAGATGCTTAACTATATACTTAATTGGTTCAATAAATTCCAAATCTTTTTATTAGCCTATATATAATAAATGATTATACTATATACTTAATAGTCTGAAAACAAAATTATGCTTGAAGGTGGGCACTATCCCAAAAATTCTCAAAACTGCAATGTCTCAGAAACTCAAAAATCAAAAAAAAAACTCAAAATCTAAATATCTCAAAAAAACTCAAAACTCGAAACTATATCAAAAATCTCAAGAATGCTCAAAATCTATACTTAAATATATCTTAAAAATCAAAATTTAATAAATTGTTTTTTCATAAAGGGTTCGGGAGGTGGTGACCCTCCCTTCTTTGGAAATTGGCGTGTACATTTCGGTTCGGTTTCTGTACCGATCAAAAAAAACTAAAAAAAAACTTAGTGTGTGTGGACTTATTAAACTTTACGGCGTTCTAGATATCAAAGAAAAGACAATTCTTCATAAGCAAAAAGTTGATCGGGTAACCAATGGTAACATTACGCTACTGCTGACGTACATCGGGTATGAAAACACCAATTACCGGTTAGCGCTTCATGTCCCATTGATTACCGTCACTTCTTAACGAAAATCAAAACTGACTAAAATCTTCAAATACAAATTGGGTAATATAATAATTACAAGTGGAAAGTTGATTTTTAGCTGCAATAAATTGGGGTCGTAATTGAACGAATGACCAGCTTCTGCAGCTGACGTGCGTCGGGCAAAAGCTCCAACCACCGGTCAGAAGACCTGCTCATACTATTCTCCTACGACCGGGATCTCAGACATCACTTACAGGATATATCGACACCTCAGCAACTGACAATCGGGCAAAATCACTGCCTAACCCGGACAGAGATTGAAGACAAACCTATGTGACAAGAGGTAAAGGAAAATGGATAGACCTAATGCAACAGACTGATTCGGGACATATCACCAAACCACTGGACAAAATAGTGCCTATACCACGAACCTCGATGACGTTCCTCCATCTAAGATACCTGATCATCACAAAAACAAAAACTTCAATCAAAAACTGAAAAATTCTCAAAAATTTTCAAAAATTCTTAACTCCCCTCTACGTCACTCTGAATCGACCTATCTTTAATCAATTCACATCTAAACTTCTCAAGCTAATTCGGGCCCCACGTTGGGCGCCATCTGTAACGTAAAAATTATTTAATTAGAGAGAGAAATAAAAAAAGTTATTATTAAATAAGAAATATTACTATTACCATATATTGAAGCAACATCTGAAATAAAAGAGTAAAAAAAGGTAAATCAAATATTCTTCTTTTCAAATATTCCTTCAACCCAGTCCGACTGCCAATACGCACTGCCTTACCCTCTTTGATACCCTATGGATGACAAACGAAAGCAAACACTGCCCATCAACAGCCACACCTACCAGAGAGGAAGTAGAAAGAGACGAGTAACCCGAAAATCCTTGACTCCTAGATCAAGGAACTGCCACTCCGAGGTACTACATCCGAGTATCAGCGTACCTAGTAATCCGAGTAATGGAATACTTACATGCCATTAACGTTGCCTCCCGCCCCTTCTACCTTCCTCCTATTTCCTAACTCTCTAATCCATCCCGTTCACAGAAGCGTGAACCATCCATCAGCATACCCTAGGTACTGACCACAAAGCCCCGCAGAACAGCCTAGTGAGCACCTGATGCCATGTTCACGCCTATCCGCTACAAGTGCTAGGTGGTCCGCTTGTAGCTGTATCTCAATGTAGCCTACACCTGGAAACCATAAACCTTAACTAAATCCCACATAACTATACCTAGACCACGAATGCTACCTTAAACCAAACTAACTTCATATCCAGAGATCTCACTCCGGTTCGCATCTAAACGTCTAACTACGGCTATCCGATTTGCGTGAATAGGGATGAAAGTAACCTTTTGTCGGCAACGCCCCCTTTCTAGTCAACTGTTCACGAAGAATGGTCAATTAGAACGGCATGCGACAACGCAAGGTTATGGCCGAGATCGACCGTCGCGGTGGCCGGCAGTACCCTAGCCACAGCTAGCACAGTCTGGCCATGGGTACTTGCTCCGGGATCTATACGACCGGTGTTACCTCTTTTTTTCTTACACTGCCGACCGATGAACTCTGGTGGTCGAGTTCGAATAATGATGTTCAAAAGCTTATTGGCCCTCATAACCGTTGAAGAGTAGTACATATTGAATTGATTGTTTATAGTAGATGATTCGGTTGTGCACCTCATGATACTATGAGTGAACGTAGACGTTATCGAAAGTATAGAATCGGGATGTATTATCACATCACCCACAGAACGTACACCGTAAATTGTGCGACGAAAAACTAACCATAGGTTGTAGTGGTAGCCGTGGCTGATTACTATAGTCTACGTGTTCGGCTGCCACGATGAAGTGCCGAGCACGGACTCAGAGGTGTCTAACCGATAGGGGAGGGAGGATCTAGGATGGTTGTCGATCCCCCTGGCCTCATAACCCTCCCAATACAATGTCAAAAATCATCTCTTCTGACACCGTCCTTTGGTTGACCGCAGGCCTTTGAGTCCCCAAGACTCAATGAAATTTCTATGGGCAACCCCGGAACTGAAGAAGCAAGCAGAAGCTTGCTCGCTTAACTATTTAAAACCAAAAAAAAACACATAGAATCTGAATGGATACTGTATTTTCAAACTCTAACTCTACATTCTAAACTCTATCCGAGAATGTACCGCGTTATTCCACCAAAGAAAAGTGAGGGACACCACCCTCCCTAAGAAAGTTCTTAAATCTTCATGATCGATTGGCTATAACTCTTCATAAAAAAAAATTCAAATTATTCCAAAAGAAAAGGAAACGAAATATTTCTTTAAACGTTATAAACAGAAACTGAATTATTTATTTAATAAATTCTTAATAGCTAACAGTGTTTTGGTTATCTTAACTAGATTGTTTCGTTTGAACCAAACAATATGGAAAATTTACTGAGCAATACTCATATCTGTTCTTATTCAATAAGTCTATGAGACGACATTTAATAAGTCGTGATTTGAATCACGTTCAGTAAGTTAAGCTTCATCTAAAACTAGCGCTAAACAGAGACAATTGTTGTCCTTTACTCTATACTGGCAAACTGTATGTATATATTTCAAGATATGTATATACCTACATACGATTCTCAAAAGAAAGGAATTTTACAATGATTGCTAAAGAGTGATAATAAGAAATTAAAAATAATTAAATCTAGGAATAATACTTAGTGAAGGACGCGGACTATGAATGTCTAATAACAATAAAAAGGAATAATCCATAAACGAATTAACGCGGCGGTAATACTTTAACGCCAACTACGTTCATCAATATTATATCGAACAAGCGCGAAAAGGGTTTCAAAATCTCGCCGACATAGGATCGATCTTATTATGCTAGTACCGAATTAAGGGTGCTATATCATTCTACCAAAGTTATATACTCAAAACGGAAACGAAGGTTGTTTAATAAGCAGGGTGTTTACCACAAACAAAAGCAGGATCTGCTTAGGACAATTCGCCCCAGAGCATCAAAGCAAAAGTCAAATGCGATTAAGATACCACATATGTATGAATACTGTTTGTACTCATGCATATGATCGAGTGTTACATCAAAATATAGTTATAAAAATAATCAATATAGGTAAATCAAAATATATAAAAAAAGATAAAAATATCCACTTTCTGATGTTTCGGAAGTGCACTCCAGAACCTGTAGAAAGAAAGTTAGCTGAAAATCTTTTAATTAAAAGTGACTCTATGATTGACTTAGTATCTGGAACCATCTACCCTATATAGGTAGTTGCTCTGCGCTTTGTTTCTTGAGGTACTCAAGCTTAAGTTGATACCTTGTTTATTATAGTGATGCTTTTATACGTGCTATCATATTCATGCACGAAGGTAAGTATTTTAGATACCGAATGGAATGAAAATTCGCGTAAGGAAAGGTAAAGAAAAATATAATGTCGTGATAGGTTATATTTAACGCGACGATTTAAGACAGGACGAAAGCAAAAACAAAAAAAAATAAAACAAATTAAAATAATCGAGTGAGTGAGTGTAATTTTAGTGAAGTCAATGATTAATGACGGAAAGAGTATCTAAACGCGACGTTCATTAAACGCGTTAGGATGTGGTCGCTACCGACGCTAAACTGAATCTTGATCTCTGACCGAGAATATAAATTTAAAGGATCTTTTCTCAGTAATCAAATATGGATCTCTTTCAGGAAAAATATCCGAGGATTGCTTTAAGTTACGCGATAATAAAGTGACGTACTACGAGCTCGGGCTCTAATAGAGTAATGTACTTATTAAAGGAAATAGATCTGAACACTTTAATAGACTACTAGACTCGCGATGATAGAAACTTTAATTTATTAACCACGTATGGAACGGTGTAGCTTCACTATTCAATAAGCTTGATTATATTTCAATCCACTTTCATGTAGATAAACTTAAAACTAGGGATATGGATAAATTCTTCAATATGTTTGTAAATGTAAGGAGGAGTGGCAGCTTGCCGTTAAGTAACTCTCCTTAGGATGTGCACACAAAAAAAATTATTATTACCACCGTCCGTGGTACTCGACGCTCTACGCCGGCGTCAACGTGATGTATGATAGATATTATACATGCACTATCGTATTTTTGGATGCAATTCGGTCGAGCTTCTCGCTCTCAAAGGATTATACACAGAATAAAGTTAAAGGATTACCTGGTGATATGATGCTCATATAATATTCTTAGGATAATGTTACAAATATAAATTCAGGAACAACTGCATCAGGAACAACTGCTTCAGGCTGTGGTGATGAAATTCTTTCTGCTTCATCCCTCGTTGCTCGGTATACTATGTGTTAAAGGAGTGTCTGCGATGGGGGACCGGCATCTGTGACATATCACACGCCAGACGTCCTGTTGTGGTATATATTTTCCCACGTTGATCAAGATCTAAGGTCTGTCCCTCGACGTGGCCTTCAGCCTGTCGTGGCTGGGTACCTGATGTGTGGTGATTGTGTATTCTCAAAAATACACCGATGATATTGTAGATAAAATCTACGGATATGCGCCGAGAGGGCGTGGAAACATCCAAATAGTACCTATGTGTCTCGGTACTAGGAGAAATCTTCTCTATGAGTGGCACCAGAAACGTGGATGTGAATTGGACGTAATCGTAGTAGCAGACGAGCCGTCGATCGGATCAACGTCTGAACTACGTGGATATCCAGAAGAATTCACCGGGAGGAAATTGCACAACTATATGTGCGTCGCAGCGTGTCGCCACCGACGTTGCGCAAGAGAATGGCTTGCGTCTGTGCTTGTCTCCAAAAATAAAATGAATGAGCCGAAACGAGGATTTGTTGCGCTGAGCGATATTGCATAGCCACATAGATTTTTAATAATCATCTACATTTATCTTGGGCGCCGTGTGCACTCAAAAAAAAAGGTAAAAAAAAGAAATCACATGTCTGATGAACACCAGAATCTCAAGTGTAGATGGATTCGGTGCATGCTTTTTTTTTTTTCAGGAACCTCCAAAAATGATGTGCAGCCTCGCCTGCGCCTTCTTGGGATAAGTTTGAGGGTTTCACCTTCCTCCAGGGATTGGATTTTTGATCCTATAACAAAGGATGATGAAAAATTATCTAGTGTGTCGGCCAAGCGACGCCATCAAATCTCCTTTCATTGTAGTAAGATAAATCTCCATTATCTTGCTTCAATGAACATTAAAATGATAAACTTACCTTATTTATAAAATACTTCAATGGTGAAAGATAAATTTTTCCAATTGCTTAGCGCAATTGGATGGATTCTCATAGAGAAACCAAGAAAATCAATTCCCAAATCAAAATGGGGGCGCGGATCGGCTGCTTAAAAAAAGAACTCGTTCTGTGGCGGAGATGTTATACGGTAGACGTCTGGCTTCTAAATGAAATCCACAGACAACCTTCTCGCTTATACTTCCTCGCTTTCCAGGTAGCCGTACGCCATGTTGATTTTGCTACTTCCTTTTTACTATTACTCGTTCCACTACAAGTAGCGAGTTAGGAGGAGGAAAGTAGCGAATCTTTTGTGGGTAGTGCGCACTGTGCTACGTTGTAGAGTGTAACTTTGCTCAGGGCCTTATGCGCATCTAGCTGTTCTAGTATGTGAGAACTTTCACATAAATTACATGTTAGGTGTACCGAGGGATAAAACTACTAATTCTGCCCTCGTGTAAATCTACGATGGTTGATATAAAACAGTCTTCTCACACTAAATCTAGTGTGACTAAAAATGATTCCGTCAACTGTGTTGTAAAGAAAATTGTCGCTTAGACTTCGGAATGCTTTGTGCTTCTCGGTTGATAGTTTCTTCGCAAGTTTAGACATGATAAGTCCAGTATTTGTCACCCAAACTGCATATTGCAATTTCTCAATGTTCTGCAGATTGTCATCTTGTAGAAATGGTGAAATTAGCGAAATTAGATTTTGACAGGCTCTGTACAATACGTACACAGATAATTGCCTGTTTACTGAATACATAACAGAATCCAATTTATTAAGTAGTTAGAACTTCTCCAACGAAAAAATCTGACCCGCGCTATGTTTACAGAGTGGATTCAGAATAAATGAGTTAAGGTCTTCGTCAGTCATCAGTACAGATTTGCTTTGACTTTTACTGAGTAATAGCTTATCTAGACGTTGCCTATGAGAGCGCTTGACTTTCGTAATGAATTTCGGCGTCTTACCAAATTTGGACCATCTGTCACGTAGTGTGAACTTCAGATAGTGATGAGTACTTTAAGGTTCTCTATTCTATCCTCCTTCAATTTCTACTCAGATTATCTGACATTCGCTTGCCTGTATTCCCCTACTAGGTCACGTCACATATATTGTCAATCTACCTTTTTCTAACTTTCTCAACAATGCGGCTGTCCTGCATTTTCGTTCCGTGTGAACGTAGCTTCAATACTGAAATGGCGAGTAGCCGCTTACTCGTCATTTCATTGTATTTCTAGAAAATTGTGGAACATCTGCCAAATGGAAGGCAGACAGAATTTGGAAATGCATTGGAAGGCCATTCTGGAAATGACATTTTTGTCTGGGTGGATTCTATTTGTGGACACCTTTTAGGAGTGGGGTAAAATGACTGCGTTCAAGGTAGAGTGAGTCTACAAATAATTTCGCTGGTAGATGGCATTGGCAGGAAATTTATTTGCATGCCATTCTGCAAAAAGTTTTCCCTACATAACATTAAGTAAAAAGAATTGTATATATATATATATTGTTCAATAAATAATCGTTAAATCGTGTATATAAAATCTATAGTAGTCTGGAGAACGAATAAAAAATAACGCGATTGTTGGGCAATGGATGTCGCTGGTAATCATCACATATTTTAAACTTTCCAACTATATTTTCTTATAAAACGAGAAGTTGGAGAGATTGTCTGGAAAGTCTAATGTGTCGCCACAGTCAATCCTTCTAAATTTTAACTTGTTCTGCTCAAATCAATCGGGGTAAGTATAAAATATGACATGATGATGATTCGAAATATTTAGGAAATAGTAACAAATAAAATAAAAACAAAAATGAATTGAAAATTTTTTTTAATTTTAAATATTTATTATTTATAAGAAAAAACTTAATTTACAACATTTTTGTATTATTAAAAAGCGACGCGTTTCGGACATTCGACCATCTTCGGGCTTTGGCGATTACTCGAAATATGTTGGAAACGGGTATATTGAATTTTTTAAACATTATTTTCCCAGATGCAAATTACGAATTGCCATATATTTACATATGTATGTACATACTCGAACAAATTTCAAAATGTTTTTCGAAAATAATCTTTTTGAAAAAAAAAAAAAAAAAAATGGTCGAACGATTTTCAATATATTTTTTCTTAGATAGATATTAAGCAATGAAATATTATTGCATGCTTAGTTTTTAATAAAACTCTTAAAACAAATAAAGATTTTACATAATTTTTTTTTCAAAATACCTAAATTTATTACGATTATCCAGCAAAGGAGCAAGTTCGTGCGACCCAGTAATTCATTTTATTTCGGTAAAGCAAGCTCGAACTGGTACATTCCAAGTAACAGTTTTTTTTTAGTTTTGGACTTGCTCGAAAATGGCGTAACGATTTTAATTAAACTTCATATATGTATGTACCTATATGTAGACACAATATGACTTTTAATAAATTAATTCAATTAAATGTCTTATTTTAAGGAAATATCGGAAAAAAGAGAGGAAAATAAAATGGTAATAACTATAATAACACAAAACATTTGAACTTCTTTGCATGTTTTACAGAACTTAGAATACTAGCAGTAAATATCATCATAATATATGGTCAGCATGAAGTTTTAGGTGTCGATATTTTTTTTTTAATCTACGCCATTTATGGAAAATTGCTCATCCTGTCTTAACGAGCGTAAACAGACCCATTCTTTATGCTCTAGAAATATCTGACACGCCTCCAAAAAGAAAATTTTATGACATAGAGTTTAAAGGAATTCGGTCTTTACGGCTACACAACAAATAAATATCTTCTTTTTTACTTCTTTTAATAATTTTAAGCTCGAACAAAATCCTTACGGCTTAAATCCACTCCACGGAACAATGACTGTACTCGGGTTCAATTCTTAAGAAGGAGAAGCCTTGCAGGAATCAATCGTATACTCACCTAGTAGCCAATGGTAGTTTGTATTAAAAGCCACTCATTGTTGATTTTGGCGCTGTATTTCCTTGGAATTCCCTGCCATATTATATATAAATATATTCGTAAATAGTTTTGTTGAAACCTTAATTTTTTCTCTGTTTCAAAAAGAGGATCTATGTATGTCTATGTGTATGCGTTCTCCAAATTTAAAGTTCAGTACGGTTTTGAATCTAATCTTCCCCAATTTTATGTTTCTTAATTTTTTTTATGAAAGGTACATACTGTGGCGTATGTGGAACATTCAAACAATTGTTTTTTTTTTTGACTGTGGACCCATTCTTACTTGTTACTTGCGATTATAGGTACTACTCGTATATAGCAAGTCATGCATAAAATAACAATCAACCATTACCTACGATGAAATAGGTCAAAGAAAGTGGTTCCAAAAACTGTGTCTGTTTACGCAGCGTCAACCTTAGCGAGTACGCGGGTTTATTTGGTATAGTCCGGAGCGTGATTGAAATTTTCTAAAAAATTATTAAAAAATAACAGCAACTATAACAATACCATGCCATACCTTTTTGTAAAGCCAGAAACCTCTTCTTTTATTGTGTCTATAAATAAGTTACTTTAGTGAAATTTTGAAAAAAAAAGTTTAAAAAAAATTTGTCGAACTAATTTTTCTCAAAATGGTACAAAAAGAAGTGTTATTTTCGTTGTCAAAATTCAATGCTCCTATTAGTTTTAAGTCCAACACTGAAAACCGTATGGCTCTAGGACTTTTTGTTGCCAAGCTATTCAAAAATAACCGAATCAACTTCTTCATAAAGGAAGGTGAAGGTCGCCACAAAATCGGTTATTGTGCCAGTAAAATAAAAAAAAAAAAAAACTTCTATAAAAATCGTGATAGGTGACAAATCAAAGATCTATGCATATGACTCGAAACTTAATAACAATCGACTGTATGGGCCTTACAAGACGATCCGAATCGAATACAAGTTGTTCCCGGCAAATGGTCGCCTATTTTTCGGAATTATTTGACATATATTACAACAGGGTCGTAAGAGTAACGTAACGGTCAGTTTTAAACACAATCATTTATTGGATAGCATTATTCAGAAAAATAAGGAAGACCAATCACAGAGACGAATCATTCTCCACCACTTAATACAGGCTCTCACACATTTTCTCGAACAAGTGCATTTTTAGGCCATTCTATGTCAATTCGAAACACCATAGAATGTCACGTCAAAAACGTTTTTAGATGCCTGGAGAAGCGGAAGCGGATAAATTAAAATGCATTTTTTGGAGGTACTTCAATCGGGGTGAAGAAAGTTCTTCGAAAATTGGTTCAAACGCATTCATGGAGAATATTTTGAAATACTTCGATTTTGAATATTTATATTTTCTATCTCAAACCATAAGTAGCAACATGTATGTATCAACATTAAAGAATACAGATGAAGGTGTACTCATATGCTAATTATTTGTAAAGACACATTTTTGACAGTATCAATCATATTATCTTAGATTTAAAATAATAAATAAAATGTGAACCTCATAAGATCATAATTTTAAGTGGAATATTCAGCAATCTAAAAACTGATGCATTTGCACGATTATTTTCAGCTCATCTATAGTGAAAAGCAACTCGCATCATTCCATAGACAACTACAAAAAACTCTTTTTTTATCTTCAAAATCCAGTTGCTTAGGGATCGCTAAAAATTAAAATAGATTTGTGGTTTCTGCTGTCTGTTTTCTTGTTTTTTTTTATATGTTTTAGTACACATCACTATTACGGCATATTTGAAACAAAAATGCACCCTGTAAACCTACAAGAACATTGACTGCATTATAAACGGAAATCGCATGCAATTCGCAAGTTTTTCTATCTCTATGGACTTGCTTACAAAAAAAGATGAACAAAACCACAGAAAAGGGTGAGGACAATTCCGAATACAACAGTGTTTTTGTGAAAATGCGCGCATTTCTTCGCTCACCAATGCAAGGGGTAAAAAATAAAGAAGAACTATACCGATGATACCGAGAGCCGAGACCGAGACCAACAGTGTTGTATAGTGCTCCCATGCTCTATCTTCTCGGCATTTTGAGGACACATATGGCCCACAATGACAACTACTGATGGCTGTAATACTTGCACCATAATGGTAGGTAATGATACACATCAGAGGTGCACTCTCTCGAGTACTTGCGCTGCGCTGTTTTGCTGACAATTAAATCCAGCGCATGTGCATCTGCCAAGTTCTGAAAATCGGCCTTTCCGTCTTTTGTGCTCGAGGTAAGTGGAAGAAAATTTTATTACTTACGTGAAAATCCTTAAATTATTTTACCAAAAATTTATCATCCAGTTTTAAATTGTATAGAAATTTATTTGAAATAATTCGTTACATTCCAACGGTTGGTTATTTTTAGAAAATCTCCAAAAAGTCATGTGAAAAGTTTCAAATTTGAACTTAAAGACTAATCCAGGAAAATCAATTTTTTCCCTTTGAAAGCCGGCCGGCAGTGCATTTAGTGCTTGTCCTCAATTTAGACATTCGTTTAGTGCAAGGTGCTTGAATTTTTTAAGGGTTTATTTCAAAATCTATTGGGATAGGTAAATATATATAAAAATAAAAAAAAAATATTAGTCATTGAACATTAATTAAAAATGCATGAACTTAAAGTTGAGTGTGCCATTCATTGCATTTCCTCGCTAATTAGTGCCTACTATGTGCTTGTGCTCGTGCACTTATCTAATAATTTTTCTCGAAGAAAAAGATTCATTGCACATAATATTACCGCAGTGAGAGGTTATGAAACTAAATGCACGCAAATGTGCATTTTTTTTAATTAAGAAATTTTGTGTTTATAGCAACTAAATTTAATGTAATTGTTAAATTGTTGTTATTTCTTAATCGTAGACATATTTGGTTTGTTTTCTTATCCTTTATCGATTTTCCATTTAACAAGGATATGCTCTGGTATCCATTTTTAGTTCTCCTTTTGAAATTCCATTAATCCATACCTTTGGTTTTAGTGTTAAGGCTATATACACCTACAACCTACATAATATACAACGTGTGGTGAAATGATGGCAAACTTCGTCTTCGTCGTCGACGTCGTCTGCTTGGATTGATTTTTGTCATAAAAATAATTCAGTTTTCTCTTGCCGACTTCGGAGTAATAAGAACATTTTTGGTCATATTCTATTTAAAGTTGAACTAGAATTGCATCTTAAAATTAAAACAAGTACTGTAATTTTTTGAAGGAACTTTTGAAAAGTTGATCTGAAATTTAAAAATTGCATTCATTTGCATTTGCTTTGGGATTTTTGTTTAAAGTTTTCTATTTTTCATGGGTTAATTTGGGGTTTATGGATGCGTAGTAGTTTTTCCGTAATTTTTAAATTCGGTAAAAAAAATGGAGAGCGAAATATTTTCAAAGAAAAAAAAAATTAGTGAAAGTTACATATAGGTACTTAGGTGTTTGGTGATATACGATATTCTTTCTCATCCAACTTCAAGAAAATTATTGCACTAAAACTTTTGTTAAACTTGCATTATATACTTTATAGGTTCCTGTTTTGTATTTATAATGCATGCATGCAAATATTGATTATCCTATAATATGTCTCTTTTAATATTGTACTGAGCAAGTGTATTTTTATAAATCTTTCAAAACAGGAATATTCTATATATGATGAAGTGGATGAGATTGATGGGTGCACAAGAGTGTTGTGATAAATGAATATGGGAATTTTCACCGGAATAGATGCACATAATTGATTTTTGTATTTTACCAAAAAAGTCATATTTAACTAGGAATTTGAAGTGCTTTTTGCACTTTAGAAAACATTTAAAAATATAGTTAAATTAGTTGAAGTTACTTGCGGTGCCGGTGGTGGGAAATTAAAATCACGGGTTTAAAAAACAAAAACGACGAAAAACTTGGAAAATGACTTTAAATTTGGTGGGGGCAACACCCCCATTTATTCAGCTTAATTCAAGCTACAAAAAAAACATGCAATTGGTTGTGAACAAATATTTTCTTTTATGTCTCTTAAGAAATATTGTGTAATTTAGGTATTCCTCTAAAATAATACCTTTGATCCTGAATTGGTCACTTAAAATAAAATAATTTAATTTTGTTTCCACTTTTTTCACGATACTTTTTTTCTTATTTACTTAAAAAATACTTTTAAAAACTATCATATAGGTACCCTGTTATACCCATATAGAATCTTGTGAATTATATGCTCTTTCTGAATAAGAAACATAAATAATGATAATCTGGGATCATTTTCACTTTCGATTAATCGCTGTGTGCGAAAGTTATTTAATTTAACTATATGAAAAAACCTTTAATTTGAGATGTTAGTCAGTCATTTGTTAAATTTAATATTTACTTGATTATATAAATCGCACACGACTGGTTCGCACTTATTTGCTCTAATATCTGACTGTGGTCTTGGATGAAGTTGACTATTCATTTTTTTTTTTTTTTGGAAAAAGGTATGTTGTTGTTGTGCTTAAAGTATGAGAGCTTATAAGTTTAAGAAAATACAAAATCGGTCCCTTTACATTTTACATGCGTCATATGGCCGTATTTCGAGATATTGCCGTATTACAACATAAATGGCCATTGTTCGCTTTGCCAAAGTGTCATGGGCATTATGGAATAATGTCCCTTCTTAATGATTGTTCGGTTTAGTGGCTCATAAACTGAATAAAAGTAAACACCTGAAATTTAAACATCAGGTTTTATTGAAGAATTATACTGACTTTATAGATAAGTTTTCTTGTTGTGAAATTTAAGTTGAGCTTTTACAAAACATTATCAATTTGACAAGAATTGATTTTCATTACTCAGCTTGAGCTATATTTAAAAATAAAAGCGTAAGCAAATACCACCAAAAAGAGTATATGTTTGGAGTGTGAGAATAAAAAATTCGGTCCATTTTTTTATTTGTACACCCCAAATTTTCTCTCACTTGGGCGGAAACAGTTTGAAAAATCACTCCAAAATATACTGAGTTAGGGAACAAAATTTACAGCAGTGCCCAGTTTATACCTATTAATGGTCACATTCTTACCAAGTCGGTGGTGGAATTAGACTGTTTTGATGAAAGCATATATACTTCGTCTTGTTCTCGTTTATTTGCAGCCCCATTATGCATGCTGCTGACTCCATAGTAGTTACTGCTCCCTTTGTTCTTCCTATCACGTGAATGTTGTCCGCAACCCCAAGTAATTGTGTCGATTCATTAAAGATGGTGCCCGATGTGCTGTGGCATGGGTGTTCCGTATGACATTTTCCAGCACAATGTTAAAACAGCTGCATGACAGTGAGTCGCCCTGTCTTTGTCCTCTGGTGGTTTCGAAAGTTTCAGGAGCGTCCTTACAAACTTTGACGGAACAGCGAGCATTTGCCAACGGCATTCTGATAAGGCGTATCAGTTTAGCAAGGATTCTAAAGTTGGACATTAGCGCAATATAGTTTAACTCTATTAAAACTGTCGTATAGGCTGCTTTAAAATCGAGGAACAGGTGGTGGGTATCGACGTTATATTCATGGGTTTTCTCCAGAATCTGGCGTAATGTGAAGATTTGGTCAGTCATACGTCCAAAGACGCATTGGTAAGGACCTATTAGATCATCAGCAAACGGCTTGAGAAGTTCACATAAAACGCTGGATGATCATCGGATTCAGCTGCTTCGTTCTTCTTTAGTCTGGTGATGGCTACTTTGATTTCATTTTGGTCGGACTGATATAGCCATGGTAGTCATCTAGATTAACTGGTACAAGTCAATCTTGGGTAGGATCTCGGATGTCATCACCATTTAACAAATGGTTAAAGTAGTCTCTCCAGATGGCTACCATCGCCTGCAGAAAGCAATTTGCAGTATTCTAATTGTTTCTTGAAAGTCTTTTATTTCTCAAAAACAGTTGGGTTTTGTCAGCTTTAAACGAAATATCTATGTAATGTCTTAACTTAATACAATTTGTTATCTTTTTATTAGTAACGGTTTTATGTTTTCACTTCGAGTTTAGCAGGTTTGAATGTGTACCAAAATGTTGTTTCCTGTACTACATAATTCAAAATAATTTTTTAGTTTTTATGATGAAAATTAAATTTTTGTAAAAACTATAAAACTTAAAAAAAGAAGTACAATAAATCTTATTTTTCAGAGTTCGTTTGAGAGTGCCTTCGAAGAGGATTCCAATAAAACAAGCCAGTAGCAGCAAAAGAAAACAGTGCTCTAGAATTTCCGACTCAACAAATATTATCTTACCTAAAAGTTTTTAGTTAATTTTCTTTTGATTTTTGAGTGTTCTTCGTTGTACAAAAAGAACCATGGGCAAAGAGAAGGTTCATATTAATATTGTGGTAATTGGCCATGTAGATTCTGGTAAGTCCACGACCACTGGACACTTGATCTATAAATGTGGTGGCATCGATAAAAGAACGATCGAGAAATTCGAGAAAGAAGCCCAAGAAATGGGAAAGGGCTCCTTTAAGTATGCCTGGGTCTTGGACAAACTTAAGGCCGAGCGAGAACGTGGTATCACGATTGATATTGCCCTGTGGAAATTTGAAACAGCTAAGTACTATGTGACTATTATTGATGCACCTGGACATCGTGATTTCATTAAAAACATGATTACTGGCACTTCACAAGCTGATTGTGCTGTGCTTATTGTCGCCGCTGGTACTGGTGAGTTTGAGGCTGGTATCTCGAAGAATGGACAGACCAGGGAGCATGCTCTTTTGGCGTTTACATTGGGTGTGAAGCAATTGATTGTTGGAGTTAATAAGATGGACTCTACTGAGCCTGGCTATAGTGAGTCGCGTTACGAGGAAATCAAGAAAGAAGTCTCGTCTTATATTAAGAAAATCGGCTATAATCCTGCTTCAGTTGCATTTGTGCCAATCTCTGGCTGGCATGGTGATAATATGTTAGAACCATCCGAAAAAATGCCATGGTTCAAGGGATGGACAGTCGAACGCAAAGAGGGTAAGGTGGAAGGAAAATGCTTGATCGATGCTTTGGATGCTATTTTGCCCCCACAGCGACCAACCGACAAGCCATTGCGCTTACCACTTCAGGATGTCTACAAAATCGGTGGTATTGGAACTGTACCGGTCGGTCGTGTAGAAACTGGACTTTTGAAACCAGGTATGTACATTTTTGTTTGTATAGTAATTTTGTTTTATTCGTCTGCTTACATATTAATTTTTTTTTGTTAGGAATGGTTGTCAATTTTGCTCCAGTCAACCTTGTTACTGAAGTCAAGTCAGTTGAAATGCATCATGAGGCTCTGTCCGAAGCATTGCCCGGTGACAATGTTGGATTTAACGTCAAGAACGTGTCTGTTAAGGAATTGCGTCGTGGATATGTGGCTGGTGATTCTAAGAACTGCCCACCCAGAGGAGCCGCTGACTTTACTGCTCAGGTAATTGAATCCAAAACTCTATTGTTTTAAACTCCTGTATCCGTATTAGTTCTCAAATTACGTACGGAGATAAGTTATTACAATAAATGAATATCTTGTTCCTAAAATATGTAGCTCTTTTTCGTCATGTTTTTGAAAATGTATAGGCATTTATGGGTATTAAGTGTGCTTACGTCCGCATTTTCGGAAGTAAATTTTACATCTGACTAAAGGCAAGGCCGCACTCGGCGGAACTACACTGCACTAGTTGGGTTACATAATCAACTGCACTGCAGTGAAGTGTGTTTTACTCATACAATTTCATACAAAAAAGACGTGCAATACAGTTGCAATGCAGTTCCGCTGAAGAACAGCTCAACTTAGTGTGGTTTCTTGGCTTATGCAGAACAAATGGTTTGCTTTGACAGAAACTTCGGCAAATTGTTTGTTGGACAGAATGAAGGGGGACGTTTCGTTCTACAGTCTTAAAGCAACTTGTTTATATTCCTATCGCGTTATGAGGGCTGGGTTCTGAGCACTAGCAAATATGAACTCACTGTTTGTAATTCGGGCAATATAATTTGTTAAACAAAAATTGTGTATGTTTGTATTTAAAGCTTTATAGCGAGTTTCATTCAAGAAAATATTTGCTCTTTCTGTCAAAAGATTTGATCTTTTTCAGTTCTGCAAGTTTCATTGCAAAAAAAGAGCAAATCTATTTCAATTCTCAACACGAAAGATTTGACATCTAATGTGTCGGGAGATTTGACATGAATACCCATATATGTATTACATGTACATACATACTGGAACTGGTACATTACCTTTTCTGTCAAACGAGAAATAATTTGGTATTTTTTGTCATTTGTTGTAAAATTGTGCCAGTCTGAAATTTATAAACTTGGTGGATTTTTTGTTTGCTTCGTGGTCGCCCTCCTCATCCATGAAAGAAGACAAAAAACCAAATGACAAATAGTAAAATTGCCATGGATACACAGACATGAAAGATAATGCTGACTTTGCGTGTGACGTCATAATAACCTAATTTTGTTCGAAATATATAAATTTACTAATCTGGCAGTTTTTAATGTTTTTGATAAAACCTTCGAATACGTTTCGGTATTATAAATCTGAACTTCTCATAAGCTACTCTACCGATTTTTTTATTCATTTAATTCGTTAAAATCTAACGTTAACAATACTATACTTAATCTAGTTCTTATAATCTAATATATCTAAATTGTTGTAACATAAGTTTCAATTTTTACTTTTCAAATTATCGTTTACAGATTCTAAACAAGAATAAAATTCGTTATAAATTGTTATTAATTGATAGAAAGGGCTACATACACCATAGTTTGATCTGCTAAATATTTGATTAATAGGTTGCTGTCGTCTTAAACTTGAACGACTGAAACAGAAATTTAATTTACTTAGAACTAATGGTGATGATATTGAACCATTAATAATCCTAAAAATAAAACAAAATTGTATATATTAGGTTATATATTGTGGTTAGTCAAAGATTGAAGGCTGATCAAAGCTAGTCTTTGAGAAAAAGGGGGAAGTAGATTTCCTCTAGACCATGGAAGAGACCAAAGACAGAAACGCAGGAACCTTTTTTTGGATTTTGATAATACTGAATTCGAATAAATACGGCAGTTAATCTTATTTAGGAGATTTTTCATTTATATATATATAATTATGTTTATATTTTATGTATTTTCCATCCGCAGGTAATTGTCCTCAACCATCCAGGACAAATTGCAAACGGCTATACACCCGTTCTCGACTGTCACACTGCTCATATTGCTTGCAAATTTGCTGAAATCAAAGAGAAATGCGATCGTCGTACCGGTAAAACCACTGAAACCGATCCGAAATCGATTAAATCTGGCGATGCAGCCATCATTGTTTTGGTTCCAACCAAACCATTGTGCGTTGAAAGTTTCCAAGAATTTCCGCCGTTGGGACGTTTTGCTGTGCGTGACATGCGACAAACTGTCGCTGTTGGTGTCATCAAATCGGTCAACTTTAAAGAGACCACTTCGGGCAAAGTAACAAAAGCCGCCGAGAAGGCACAAAAGAAGAAATAACTAGAGTGCCATCAGAATAACGACAACATTGAACTTATTAATTATATTAATAATAATACAATTATTCTTCATATTGATAATAATAATAAAAAAGTAAACGATTTCCAATTTCACCAGCAGCTACAGCTCATTAAAGTCGGTATCATAATCGACCGTGCTGGAATGCTCTCCATCCCGAAAATCCCCAATAATTCATTATTCAATAATTCATTATTGTTGACACAAAAACCGCAAAACATATTAGCACGACGTCGTTTTGTTGAGGTTCCAATTAAAGCAGCACCAACGAAAACCATCAATGACCATCTTTTAAATAAGTTGCCTAAGAACGTAGACTTTATTGGGATTACCAACAGACGCGGTGGTAGAAGCAAAACATCATCAAACACCCATTCAGCAATTATAATTAATACAATTATACTCTTAGACATAATAATGTGCTTGAACTTCATTATATACTACATATATCTATATCTGTACCGCCATCGCAAGTCATTTCGTAGGAAATCAAACATAGAAACCATTAATAATCGTCATCATTACATAAACAATTCCCATTATCAATTACCATCCCAAAACCATCTTAAAAATCAAAAAATGGCAGTTTCTGTTCTAATCTAAAAAAAAGTCTGTCCATCGATCCATTGGATTTCATTAGTTATCTTAACCTTAAAGTATATTATTATAATGTTAATCTTATCACCACATCATCAATATAATAATGTTTTGTTTTATGTTACTCATTTTATCATTGTTATCAAAATCTTTATCCTTATTCAAATCGCATCACTAGACATGGCCCTAAAAGCAATTAAGTGCAATTTGTACGTTTTGTTAACTTTTAAGTACTGATTACGGAACTTTGTTTTTATTTATATGTATACAAAAAAAAATTGATAAACAAAATAATCAAGTGTATTACATTTAGTTCCACGCAAGGAAGTAAAATATTTGTAAAAGCTATTCTCATATAAAATATGTATCTATCTTTAGATTGTAAACAAGAATATAATTCTTCACTCAGTAAAAAATAGCAAAAAAAAAAAAAAAAAAAAAAACTGCAATATTTTTGACTTAAAGTTATTCATGTTGCAGAAAATGGGAAAAAAACACAGAGTTGCTTTTGAAATAAAAGAAATTTTTAATTCAGCAATTCAAAGATTATTAAGAACAAAGTTTACCAATAAAAACAAAAGGCTTAAAAATAAAAAAAAACTTCTTTCATTTTAGTTCTTTGTAAGTTACGTGGAAAGTTCTTGCATCCGTTGACGGATATAGGAAAGTTCAATTTGAAATATAACAAATAAATTCTACAGATCCAAGCAAGGCCATACAAAATTAAAAGAACTTATCTAGAAAAACTTCTTCTTTATTTTGATATTTCAAAAGTATTTGATAGAGTTTGGCATCAAGACCTCTTATTGAAAATGCGTGTATTATGCATTTTTGGTATCGATAAGCCCCTTATTTAATGGATTCGAAATAACCTTTCAGATCATTCCTTTCGAGTTATGTTTTGGACGGTTTTAAGTCTGATATTCATAAAATAAATGATGGTGTGACCGTGATGATGCCCCCGACTATATCTCTCTGTCTTTCTCTCTCTCTCTCTGTATCTCTCTCGGGTTTTCCAATGTGAACCAAAATTTTTTAGTTTTTACCAAATGTTTAAAAAATGACTTGATTTATTTTGTGGGTTTTTTTTTGAAAATATTTCATTGATAACTGCGTTCTTAAGTTTTAACTTAAAATACAAATAACGGACATCTGCATACAATCAACTTAATTCCATTGGAGGTCTTAGTTTGACGAAATAACTGGAAAAATGTAAGTATCTGACACTGTCAATATGCTCAAAATGCGAGACATAAGCGGTGTTCACATGGGACAATGCAGAGGCCAAGACAATGAGACAAGACAATCATTGTTCCATGTGAACAACTATTTCCAGGACAAGACAATTGTCATACTTACCATACTTGTACGGAGCTTGACGAATTGAGTTGTTGGAATCGGCTTGGTGAGAATATCGGCTAGTTGATTTTTCGTGTTTATATAGATGACTCTAATCAACTTCTTCTCGTGCAGATCCCGAACAAAATTATATTTAATGTATTCATAGATCGTAGGTGGGATGTTGCTGTTGATGTTGAGGTCGACCAGAAGATTTTTTAGCCATGTAACTTCTGCTGCTGCTGTTGCCAGGGCAATGTACTCAGCTTCTGTGCTTGAAAGGGAAACTGAAGTCTGCCTCTTCGTTGCCCAGCAAACAGAATTGCCAAAGACTTGTAGTAAAAATCCTGAAGTCGATTTCCTGTCGATCAAGTAAACCGCAGTTTGGACCGCTTCAGACCAAAAGCTTTTTCCAAGTTTGCAGTTTAGCAGCATGCACCTGGCTTTGTTCATAATAGTGCGGTTCATCCTTTCGGCGACTCCATTTTGTTCTGGGGTATATCTTATTGTAAATTCGAACTGTATTCCCAAGTCCTCGAAAAGTTCCTTGATTTCTTTCGAAATGTATTCTCTGCCATTGTCACACCTGAACCGGCTCATTTTCATGTTGAAATGAGCAGTCGCCATTGCTTGGAAAATTTTAAAAAAATGCAAAACCTCTGTTTTCGAACTCTAGTTGTAACTCGCGGTGAAGTGTGTGTAGTCGTCTATGAAGGTGAGTACGTATTTCTTTGAGTCGTGAGATGTGGGACTGATGGGTCCTATGAGGTCGCTGTGGACCAGCTGCAGTGGTCTTGTCGCTCGTTGTCTCTCTTGATTGTGTGGCTGCGCGGATTGTTTTCCCTCGATGCATACCGCGCACAGCTTTTTCGTTTCATTGACCAAGTCGATCTTCATTCCACTGGTTTGACTCTGCATCCTCTTGACGTCCTCAAAGTTCAAATGTCCCATCCTCTTGTGCCAAAGTTCAAGATCTTCATTCTTCATACTGACATTTGCAACTGCTGTTTTACTGAGGTTAAGTTCATAGAGTTGTATTTCATTTCTGTCAGCGATTGCAATAATTTCGTCTTGTTTCATTATTAAACCACGTCCATTTTCAAAAATTACTCGGAACCCTTTCATTTCGAGCTTTCTCACTGACAGTAAATTATAATGGAGTTTTGGCACAGACAACACATCTTTTACAGTTATTGTATTTTCTTTTCCGTTCACTATACTTGTGAGTTGAATTTCCCTAGTAAAGCTGGCCTCCAAAAATGCCCCGGATTTCGCGACCTTGATTTTCACTGGTGATTCGAGTTTCTTTGTTTTCGATAGTTCAACGTTGTCGCTGATCAGATGTTCCGTGGCTCCAGAATCCAGAAACCATTTCACTTTGGCGCCTGTGTGTGTGCCAGTCAAGGCTGAAAAACAATAATTATCTGAGTTGTTGTCTTTTTCTGGTGCTCTTGCAGCGCCTGCGCTCTGAGGATTTTTGTTTTTCATATCGTATGCTCTCTTCCTGCATTAGTTCCAGCGATGACCTCGTTTTTTGCAGTAATTACAGTTGAAAGGAAACCTCTGTGATGAACCGCCGCCTTGTCCTTGCCGTTGTCCAGGTTTCGGAAAGGGTTTGTGTTGCGTAGCGAAGGCCGTCGAAGAAGAGAGTTCTGCGCCGCTGGATTTGGTAGTGTCATTCTTTTTGCTTTCTTCGTCAAGCAATCTATTTTTTACGAAAGCGACAGTTAAATTTTCAGTTGCCAAAATTTCTATAGCAGTTACCACATTGTCATACTCGGGAGGCATTGTCAGCAAAAGATGGCAGACCGTATCGATTTCTTCCAACTTTCCACGCGTTGAGCGTAAATTTCTGACCAGTTTATCAAATTTCAGGAAGTGATTTGCGAGCGTATCATTTTTTGAGTCAAATTTCATACTTAAAAGCGACTTACGTGTGAGCAATTGACTTGCAATACCTTTACGTTGGAATGTACTTTCGAGCGTGGTCCACAAATCGCATGCCGAGGTTTTATCCTTAGCATACTCCAGGTGACTATCGGCAATCCGCTGGATGATGTAGGACTTGCATTTCCTATCCTTCTTCTCATGTTCGGCCAGTTGTTATAATTTCGACGTTTTTTGTTCCCTTGTGTCCGTATCGAGGAATTCAACTTCTTCCGTGTACGCCTCGGTTGTATATGTAAGTAAATCTTTCTCGTCCAGAAGGGTTTCAACTCGAAACTTCCAATTGTCGAAATTCGTGCCGTCAAACAATGGGATTCTGTATTTTTCTGCCTCGTCTGCCATTGTTCTATTTTGAGGTTATGTTTAAGATTTTTATTTTCGTGAATACTCTCGACCGATTTCGTTTATTTCAATCACGAACTGTTTTTTTTTTACTTTCTGCGTATCTCTGGGCCCATAACCTGTTCAGATGTATGAGGCTTGTGAAAGTAAAAAGAGCTAGAAATCCGACATTATATTTTATTATAAAAGATTTATTAAGCGTGTTACAAGTACTACATAAAAACATGAACTAAAAAGTATGATAGAGTTAGAGTGAGAAAATAAACTATTATTTTCAAAACTAAAAGCACTGCCAACTACAGTGAAGTTAAAGAACATAATTCAAAGTTCAAATATTAAAGTAAAAAGTAATTGTTAATTGTCAAACTCCAACAATTCTGCAAGAGGTAGCCAATCTTTGGTTAATCCTTCGTAGTACTAGCAACTGTAGTTAATTGCACATACATATATAACAATGGATTCTATTGATAGTCCGTCGACCGGAAAAAAAATGGAAATATCCCAAATACTGCAGATAATTTGTAGGTACCTTGTATGGAGACGAAATGTTTAAGGAAAATTTCTACATTCAGATGACAGCTGTCAGTTCACCGCCCTGTCCTGTCATTGTACTATCCTGTCCTGTCATTGTACTATCCCGTCGTGTCATTTTGTAGTCCAGCCCTTTCAAATGGCTCAGTCGAACATGTCGTGATAACGTACAAATATCATCACCTAAATAATATCCTCTTCACAAACCAGAAGAGAAATAAGAGCAAAGTTCTGCTCTCTCCAAAAAGAAAATTAAAGTTCAAAGCAGCAATCGAAAAAAATATCCAAAGAAGCCATCCATGAAAATGTGTTTCAAGAACACGTCAAGAAATATGTAAATGGTAAAATAATAGTACTGTACCGCAAGTTCTTGTTAATTATTTGAAAAGAAACACACCCTGTAAGCAAATTCGCAAAACTCAGAGAATTTATCTTAGTATACTGTACTAAAATTCTCCAAATTTGCATACGTGGCACCCTCCACTAATATTCAGCCATCTTTTTTTTTTTTTTTTTTAGAGTGGAGAAAACCAGCTCTCCATTAATCTCCTCCATAACTAGTCGGTCTTTCAAAAATCACACACCGTGTCGAAAGGATCATCGAGGAGCAGTAGAAGTAAATTTTTAATTCTCGTATACTAGAAAGAAAAAAATAGAAAGAAGTCCTTAATGGGAACAAATTAGAAATAATTCGGTAAGGAAAATATTCAATAAATGAAATAAAATTTTTTATAGAGATGATTGGTATTGGAAAATATACCATTGTCTTTTAAATATTAGTCTTGGTAACTAAGTGTTCCTTTCTTTTAATTAGATGGGAAGAAAAGGACATAGTAAGGCTGTTCCGTGGCGGCAGTAATCACAAACCCGACAAATGTTGCCACACGCAAAAAGAAGTGTAATCGGCAAACAAACCAGATAGGAATTATTAATCTCATCGCTGCACGGCGCAGCCACGATTTTGCATCGCCTTACATCATTTGACTTCATTTTTTGCATTATAATTTTGCACATTCTGCATCGTCTTCCTCAGTTTAGTTTTGGTGTCAAACTTTTTTTGGATTTTACCAGATTCCTGGTAGTGTCGAGGCACGTGAACACCGCACACCACCGTGCGGATCTCAATACATCCACCATAAAAAGGTGCCCAGCAATTCAACACATAGTCGATGTTCGAAGTCAGGGAAAACCCGGTGATTCAAGGTTATGGTTTGGCAAGCATGGTCAGCATCTGAAGTACGACCAACCTCTAATCCAACTATGAGCTATGCACACCAATTACTACTGTACACATTTCAACAAACAACCACCATTCTTACACCCCAATTGGTGCATTTTTTCTTTGTCGGTGTATGGACAATTTTCTTTGACTAAATAAAATTAATTATATAACCAGTGTAGGAAACTGGTATCGCCAATTCAGTGTATAAATTATATTTATTTTTGGAGGAATCGGATTGTCTGAAGGACCGCACAAAGGGTTCTACTGTGAGTCCCAACGTGTCGTTTAACGCCGACCAGCACGGCTGTCGTTGATACATTTTTCTTTCGCTGCAGCAACCTTCTAGGCGCTGCGCTGTTGGGTTCTTTGATTTGAATCGTCATACTCATCGATCTACAAACTGGAAAAGCGGAAGGATATTACGTATAATAAAATAGCTGTAGATTATTTCTAGTATTGAAGTATTAGTAGCTAGTCATCTTTATTTTGGGTTATACTTACTCGCAACACAAACTAAATGCCTTTTCAATCCATACAGCTAAACCTAAATTAAAATATATGAGATGAAGATATACCTCCTGATAAAACTCTCTACGAGATAACGTACGAGAAAGATCAATACCTAGATTTGCATCCTTTTTACTTGCGATTATAGGTACTATAAGGCAAGTTATGCATTCGTAAAAAAAAAAAAAAATTCTAACAATCAAACATGACATTACGATGATAGAGGAGTCGAAAAAAGTGGGTCTGACAATTCTGTCTGTCTGTCCGTATGTCTGTCTGTATAGTTACCTACAGCCTAAACGGCAGGACCAATTTGCTTCAAACTTGGTACATAGTATTATTATGACGTCCTACAGAGGGGTTTTTGGAATTAGCATCCTAGCTCCAAAACTAACGGTACCTGCCATACGATTTTTTGTGAAAAATTAAATTTTCTCAAAATCGGCTCCTACGATTTTGATAAAACTTTCTGAATGATGTGCAAACTTTATGTTTTGGTTGGAATAGATTTTTCAGGAAAAGTCTTATAACGGTACCTCCCATAGGACCGGTTTTTTGAAATCCGATTTTCTCATAAGCCACTTGACGGATTTCGATGAAATTTTTAATGTAGAAGCCTTTTATAAACAAAATAATATAAATTGTTAATTTTTCCAAAACAAAATTTTTTGAGTTTTTAAAAAAAGTTTCAAAATTTTTTTTTAACTTTTGTTTTTTCCAAAAACGGTTTAATCTATATTTTTTTAATTTTATTTTTCTGATAAAAACTACAAAGTGCTAGAAGTTGGCATACTCAAAAAAAATTTGGAATATATTTTCGAAAAGTTTTAAAAAAAAAACTGTTTTTTGAAAAAACTGGTCCAACGATTTTGAAAAGAATTTCGTCAAAATTCAAAAACGTAAAAGAAACCTGATGGCTTACTTCATTTTTTCCAAAAAACGTTTAAGGTATTGATTTTAAAGTGATTTATAAAATTTCATATGATTTTTTCAACGCTTTTTTCCCAAAATCTCAAGCACCCAAAACCATTTGAACACATTAGAGCAAGTTTGTACGACCCAGTCGTGCACTTTATTTTTTTTGTGTTTACAAGTTAGAATCAGTGCGATAACCATTTAACCGCGTGTGATAACAAGTCATAGTATTTTATGTATTTCATATTCTTTTTTTTTTTTTTTACCAAAGTCCATCGACACACCAAACAAATTTCGGAGAAAACATAAATATATAGTACATATGTATGTATATTCCCATCAACAGCAAGACATATAATGGGTGCTTGAATTTTCACCCCACCGAGTGTAACCAGAATGCGCATTCTTCGTACTACTCCGGTAAGTCCTTCGGAAACTTTTCTTTTAATTCATATAAATATATATATTGGTAGTTTTATGAAATTCTTTTGGTGATTTTTTTTTTGAGCCAAGTTAATTTAAATGATTAAAGTATTTTCAACTAGAGCTCTTTGAATGTAAAAAAATAACTTAATTTTACTCAGGTGTAAGCATAATACGGGTTTATTTACATATTTTTTTTTGAAGAACCCAAAACATAAGAACATACACTTACGAGTTTTTAAATTTGCGAGATTGTATCGATAACGGAAAAGACGCTTTTCGTATCGACAATCGATTAATTTTTTTTTTTTTTGAAGTTACTTTTTTTTTGTTGAAGCCTATGAACATAAATGCACACTGAAGGTGCGACCAATAAGAGAAGGGTCTACGGACCTCATCCAGTGTTGATCAAAGATTTATAGTTCATACATGTTTCGAGAATACGAAATTTCAAAAATATTATTTTTTTTATGAGTATTAGTTTGTGTGAGACAGTACAACCTCTAAGTTAAGTTTCATATATACATGCATATATGTTTTTTAATTTGATTTAGTAATTAAGCTAGGAGTTAAAAAAAGTATTTCTTTATTCATCTTGACTTATTAAGACAATTTTTTTTGTAGCTCTAAGATAGTTTCTTTAAGACTCAGATGTTAGTTTTAAGAGATATTTTTGAAAATTATATGGGTCATGGCAAAACGCCTTATGAATATTTCCTTTGTTTCAATTGATCTATTTAGTGTTTATCTCTTCTGAGAAGTAAGTTTCATTTCCTTTTCAGAAAACATATGTAGATAATTTCCATCATCAAGATGGTAAGGATTCATTAGAGTAAGTTTTGGCGAGAGAGAGCGTTCGAGGCGAACTTCATCCCGAAGTGAGGATGAATAATATGGAGATAGTATAAAGTAGAAAGTCGGACGGACTTCCGTCTTCATAGTGGGGACTTACTAATAATTTGTTTGTGGCAGCTACAGTGAGTCCAATGGAAGCTAGTGGAGTATGAGACCACTAAGCTTAAAGGAAGGGGATTGACAGCTACGAGGGGAATACACCATCTCTCTCCCCTCACCCCATCACTATTTCTAAGTGGTTTGGAACATCGAGGTCACAGCCAGTTCGGTTAGGAAGCAGTGATAAGAACCTTTCTTCTTTTTTGAAGTGTCTAAATTTACTACTGATAATAGTTCTGAAGAGAGTTGCCGGTAGTAGAAAGACACCCCGACGATTTTTAATTTCATCTACGTTACAGATGGCGCTCTATGTGAGGCATACTTTGGTGTAGAGATGCCCCGAATGTCCGGCCATTATTCGGCATTCGGCCTATTTTTTCAATATTCGGTATTCGGCCGAATAGTTCAAAACATTCGGCCGAATACCGAATTTTAAATCTGAAATAAAAAACAAATATTATGTTTAAAAAAATCTATCCGTTTTTTTCAAAAATATTTTTTTAGTATTTAAAACGAACTAACGGTAGTTTATGGTGAATAAAAATAAGTTTTTCAGCATTCGTTGGTAGCAAACGATTGCTTTTATCTTCATAAACAATACCGGCTTCTGAAAATAGCCTCTCACTATATACGCTTGTACCAGGAGACGAGAGGTAGACTTGTGCAAAATTTGTCAAATTTGGATATTTTGTTGAGTTTACTGACCACCACTTGTAAGGGTCTGCCGTCCGATTTTGGCGAGCAGTTCTTAAACAAAATTCGATTTCGCTTGCAATCGCAGTTTTTTCAACATCTTCATAGTTTTTAATATTGTCAGTAGCAACTTCCTCAAAACACTTCCAAAAACTGTCGTGTGTTTTTCTGGTGTAATCATTTTCATTATGTTTGTTTCTTTTCTTACGAATTGGAGAAGAACTCGCCTCGGAACTGCTTGAATTAGAAATAGACTCATCACAACTGATTTTTAGGGATTCTAAGACAATTTTTTGTTTTGCTCTCGTTTTGGACTAATCCCAAGAAGCTTGTTTTAAAACGAGGGTCAAGAAAAGTGGCAATCAAATATTTTGTCGTTTTCGCATCAAAGTTGAATCGATTTTTAAGTTCAAACTGAAGTGAAGATCTCATTGTAAATAAATTTGGCGTTCTATCTGCTGTATCTTCTTTCCCCAGGTATTTCAACAATGTGAAAACATGTGGAATCACTTCAGAGATGCAGGAAATTCCTTAGCTGGTTATTTTAGTATTCTCTTCGAAAGGTTTAAGGAGTTTTGTGCATTGTTCCATTAACTCCCACTGAGAAGGTGATAAATTGGATATATAGAAGATATAGATTTATAGATGCACATCGTTGGCCGAATGTTCGGCTGCCGAATATTCTGCGCTTCGGCCGAGAGTGTGACCGAATATTCGGTATTCGGTATTCGGCCCAATCACTATTCGCGGCATCACTACTTTGGTGTGTTACAGATGTTGTGCGTAAAAGATCTATATCCTATTCATTCTACGTTACAGATGGCGCCCAACGTGGGGCCCGAAGTTGCGTAAGATTTAGTAGATTTTAGTAAGATTTTGTTAGTAAGATTTTCTTGTCATAAGAGACAAAAAATTTTTTTGTACAAATTTTCAAAAAAAAATTTGTTCTTGGTAGACGAAAAACGGTACGGCAAACAGTGATAGGTGTTTAGAAGGAAGATTATAAGTCCTTTTGACCGGTGGTTGAGTTCCTTGATTCGACGCAGAAATTTTCCAAAGTTTTCTTTTATAACATCTTGAATGAGATTTTTTTTTCGGTGAGGTTTTGATTGTGGAAGTGGATGGATCACTCAGGCATTCTATCCGGTGATTGGTGTTGTTTTTTTTTTTTAACCCGATGCACGACTGTTGTAGAGTGGTGAGCTTCTTTCAACTTTAGCAATCTTAATCGTTTCACTATGAGGTTTGTTCGTTTATTTTTAAAGCAAAACACAAAATTTTTTTTTGACATTTGATTGCAGTCCCTGGTGGGGAGTTTTCGAATGGTCTAAGCTTCGGGGAAGTTCGTTTCAAGCTCTCTCGAACCTATTGATGTATGAAGTTTTTTTTTTTGAAGTTAAGTATGTCAAGTTTATGATTATATTTTTTTCTATGAGTATTAAGGATTTTTGAAGATTATTGAGATTATGGAAAGGTCTACGAAATTGTTTGTTCCGTAGAGGTTTTCTGGATTTAGTTTTTTTTTAGATTTTCGAAGCTGTGTGGTTCGCAAATTCTTCAAGGAGGCTGTGAAGTTGTGAGTTTCACAGATTCCTTTAGCAGTGTTGCCGCCTTTTTCTTAATATTTCAGTTTATGACAGCGTCGCATTATTTGAATATTTACAAAAAAAATTTTGAGATTAAGATATAAGTATATGGTTTTTTTTTCTTGGAAGTTTAAAGTTTCCTAAAAATTTGAAGTATTCAAGTATATTTAGTATATTAAATTTATTAAGTTGTGTAAGTTATGAAGTTTAGGTAATTTAAGTATCAAGTTGAGTATTTTTGAAGCATTTCAGAAACACTATCATATTTTTTTTTAAACAAGTCAAATTTAAAGTATTGAATTTATATTTTTTTTATATATATTTAGAACCAATAAAAGTTTTATTTTATTTACATAAGTTTCGAAATATCGTTGCCAAAATTTATCAACGACAGTTCAATCAATTTTCATTAAGTAAGTTCTCTCGTGAGGAAAGAAACATGTCTGATGACGAAGATATGTCAGGGCATGGGGGAAGTAGACAACTTACTACAGAGAGAATGGGAATAAACTAACGAACGTTAGCAAATGCACCTGTTAGGCCGAACAAAGATTCGCGTAACACGCGCAAAGTTGATAACACCTTTCAACAAAATGACGGGGATGAAGGTAACAATTCGATTCCGCCTGCAGATCCTATGGCCCCATGACGCTCTACCTAAACCAAAAATTATCCAATCTACACAACCAGTTGGAGTTAAAGTAAGTATCAATTCACCACCTACTCTTAGAGCGAATAGCCCAACCAATGCCAATTTTCGAAACCAGCCAAGAGTGCCGCCAGAAGAAATGAATCGAGCTGCTGATGTAGATGATTATCTCACCAGCATTGGGGTTTTGAATCTTGCAGATTCACCCCTGAGGCCTTCTTCACGGCTATCCAATAATCCGAGCTCTAATTCGGTAATACGAAATCCCGTATACCACAAATGGGGTATCCTTTTCGATGGCAAGAATATGAGTGTAGATGATTTTGTCTTTAGGCTTGATCGAACCAGGCGAAGTTTCGCAGTATCATGGGACGACGTAGTGAACATTTTCAATACTTTGTGGCAGGCCAAGCCGAAACCTGGTACTGGGTTTATGTCAAAGCAAACCAGGATGCGCCTTGGGAAACCTTACATCAAGCGCTCACGGAACAGTTCTGTACCATGGAGACAGATATAGAGTTAGGACGGAAAATGTAAGATCGCAAGCAACAACCTAACGAATCGTTTAACGATTTTTACAACGCCTTTTTCGTAATGAATTCCCGCCTTAAAGTGCCTAAGTCTACTCGTGAAGTCATAGACTTAATCAAGCTGAACGTTCATCGTCGTATGGGCGAACTGCTAATAACATTTAACACCACTAGTTTACCACAGATGGCTTATGTGTGTAAAAAGATTGAATGACATTTAAATAGAACAGAGAGTAGCAAACCTAAATACGTCCCACAGTTTTCAAACCCGCCAGCTAAGCGCTATGTTAGCGAAATGGATGAAAATCCAGAACCATTAGCGTTAGCTATCCCATCGGGAACGTTACATACATTAGGCGGCAAAACGAAATCCCGCGTAACGTTTGCCCGCCGATTTTGATTCGATTTCAAACACTTAGTGCAAAAAATAAATGTCCTCGTAACGTTTTCCCGCGGTAATCCCGCATAAGAAACCTACTACTATATGGCGGAATTAGCACTACTTTTCAAAAAATAGTGTGCGTACTATTTTTTTAGTACTTTTGGTCAAATTTCGGAAAAAATCTGAAAAATTATTTTTTTTTTATACATTTTATTAGGTAAATTTTGAATCTTTTTCAGTGATTTTTCATGAAAAATTCGAATGTTTTTACCTCTTAGAGATTTTTTTAAAGTTCTGAGAAGAACCGGCTTAGTAAAACGTATAAGTTATACTAAGAAAAAATCATTTTTTTTTTTTTTTTCATTTTAGTTTTATTGAACGAAAAAATAATATTTACAATTGACTTAAATTAACTAAAATACTTAAATTGCTATGACATTAAAAGGATTTGTTGGCACATAAGGGGCCTAACTTAATACATTGTTTTGTTTACATAAAATTGTATAATACATTTGTAATGAGAAAACTTAATATCAAAGTCGGTTGACTTTTTCCGTCCTCGGGTTGTTCATGCCCGGTTGTCCAGTTGAAAGATGGGGGTAGGTTGGCTTCAGCCACGGTGATGCGCTGACCCTGGGTCAGCATAGAAGAGTATTTCTTCTTCGGTGATGGCTGGTATGACACCCTCTTCCAGAATTTCCAAAGCACTAAGGTACCTTGGCTCAGGGAGTCGTTGTTGGCTGGTCATCCTTCTAATCAGTTGATTGGGGTGGTTGGCGATGTTTCCTAGGATCCTTTTGGCTGCCTGTAGAAGGTATCTTTCAAGTGGGATGATTTTCGCTTGAGAATAGAGTTTCTCATTCCTGTGGTGTTTGTTGCGCAGCGGGTCGAAGTGAAGTCCGGTGCAGATACGGAGAATCTTTCTTTCAAAAATGGCCAGTTTCTTCATCGCAGTCTTCGAAATAGTGTACCACACTGGAAAGCTGTAGCAAATGACGGGTCTTAACAGCTGCTTGTAAATAAGCAGCTTCGTCTTTTGGCTTAGTCCATTCCTTTTCCTCAACAGTGGGTGAAGTCGATGAAATGCGAAGTTGGCTTTTTTGATCACTGCACGTGAGTGTGGGTTGAACCTGAGTAGCTCATTGAAGTTGATTCCCAGATATTTCACACTTCTCTTGGCGGCTATGGATGTTCCGTCAGGAAGTCTCAACACCAGGCTTCTACATCTTCCAGCTGAGCGACTGTTGTTCCCATAACTTGGTCTCCTGAAGCAGACGAGTTCCGACTTGTCCGTGTTAATCTTGATGCCCCATTTCTTGTAGAAATCGTATAGCTTACAAAGGTGAGCCTCAACCTTTTGGAGTGCTATCAGTGGGGACATCGATGAAGCATACGTCAGAGAGTCGTCCGCATAGAGGAGGTTCTCACATCCAATTGGGGTGGGTTGATCAGACGTCAGGATGCTGTACAAGAATGGTCCAAGTTTTGATCCTTGGGCGACTCCAGCCCTGATGTTCTTCACTGTCGATTTGGCATTCTCAATTTGCACAAAGAATTTCCTAGAAGAAAGAAAAGAAAAAATAATTTTTATTAGTGGCTGTGGAAAGTTAAGAAGGTTTAGTTTGTGAATTAGCGCTTCGACCCAAACGCTATCAAATGCTTTTTCGACATCCAGGAAGCATCCAACCGTACAACGATGGCTGTTGAGGGCAATGGTGACGTCATGCTGAAATTTAAGAAGAGGATGCAGTGTAGAGTGGTTTTCTCTGAAGCCGAACTGCATGTCTGGGATTAGCTGATGTTCTCTACAAAAGTCCTTTAGTTTCCTCAGAGTGAGTTCTTCCAGGATCTTGCTGATGTTGCTGAGAAGTGATATGGGCCTGTAGTTGGTTACCAAGTTCCTGGAGCCTTTTTTTGGGATTGCAACGATCTTTGCAGTTTTCCAGTTTTGCGGGAAGTAGCCGGTGTTGATACAGTTGTTCATAATTATCGCCAAGAAGATCATTATGGTGTTTGGGAGCCTTTTCAGAACAAAATTGGAGATTCCATCCAGACCAGCGGACTTTTTCGGCTTCGATTGGTGGATGATCTCGCTAATCTCCTCCGGGGTGCATAACTGTGGACAGTTGACTGGGTCGCTAGCTGGATTTGCATCACTGAATGTTGTTTGGTGCTGGTTTGGCAGGAGAACCTGTTGTATGGTTGCATCAACTTCCAGCAGAAAACCTGGGTCTTCTGACGGATTTGGCGTGAAATTTCCTTCGAAGTGTTCAGCAAATGCCTCGGCTTTGTCCTGAGCTGATGTAACTTCTCCGTTACTGCAGATAATCCTTTCTGGCAGTGGTGCGTTTTTTCCGATGAGGCGGTTTATATTTTTAAAGGCATCAGGTCCAGGTTTTATTGTCTGCAATCGCTTTTGGTACTGGATGTTGTTGAAGTGTTGTACGGAATTCCGGAACATGGTGTTGACGCATCGAAGCTCACTTTGTACCACCTGGTAGTCGTTGCTGGCTGTGTTGTAGTCTCTTTGGTGAATCCTTTGAAGCCGTTTCCTCAACCTTTGTCTGTGAGAATATAAATTCTGCACATACTCAGGGAGGTGCTGATACCTATCTCGGGACGTCTTAGGTACTTTTTGGATCTCCAGAGCATTTGATATTGTTGATTCCAGGCAGTCGATGGCGCTGTCAATTTCCTCGTTGCGGAGATTTCGGTTTGTGGGTGGTAGGATGAGGTTGTCTTCAATGTCCATATGCAGCCTCTCAATATCCAGCCTTTTGTAATTGATAAATTTCTCAGGTGGTACTGGTGTAAGTAGAGCTGGCTGGCTTAGATTGATTGCTGGGTACAATCGTACAGGTGTAGTTGCTGATCTCTGGAAGAATATAAACAAAATTGGATGTTATTAAAAAGAAATCTAATGTCGATGGAGTTCTGGGGAAGGTTGGTTTCGGTTGCGATACAACAACCAGTGAATGTTCGTTGCTGTTTTGTTCCAACCAGTCAACGATATATCTTCCTTCTATGGAGATGGTATTGTCCAGCCATTGATGATACCTTGCATTGAAGTCTGTTTGTTTGAGGATGTTGTTTAGAATGGCGAAGTCACAGTGGATATTTGCAGCGGTGGAGTTAAACTTAAAATATACACTGATTATTGTTAGGCTCTCACTTCCCAACTGTATCCTGATGGCGGTGGCCTCACTTGTTTTAAGTCCCTGGATGATAACTTCGCTGGTGTTGGACGCTATTTTCTCCTTGACGTATAAGGCTGTTCCAACTTTGTTCTCGGCTTTGTCCTGCCGGTAAGTTCTGTATTTATAGACATCAATGTTGGTTTCACTCACGAGGGCAATGTCCGGATTGTGCTGCTTCATGAACAGATGGAATGACGTCCTTCTTTCAAGGCTGTACAATGAATTTGCATTGTACGTCAGGATGTGGAGCTTCTTCAGTTACATATTTGCAATATGAAAGTGGCCAATGCCACGGACTTCTCTGCCTTCCTCATCTTCGAGTAATCTGTCGTTATAGCACTCTGGGCTTTCTCGATGACGGACAACAGACTGCTACCGAAAATTTCCTGGACTCCGCTCTGTTTAGGTCTATTTGTTTGTTTGGTGTTGTTGGCTTCTTTAACTTAGCTGGAATCAACCTGGCTGCAACAGTTGGAGCTGTTGCTTTCGGTGGCTGCTGTCCTGGGGTTTTGGGGGCAACTGCTTTGTTAGCCGAGTTCTTCTAGGTCATTGCAGCGTAACTCGTTGAAGGGCGGGTGACCACACATGCTGACTAGCTGCAAAGTTTTGTTGGGCCTTCTTCTCAGCTATCTTCTTGTTTCTTTCGGTTTGCTGAAGTTTCAGTGTTGGGTAACCTTTGTAATTGACTGGGTGTCCTTCCTTCTTGCAGTTGGCGCACCAAACATCACTTCCTGTGGTCGATGTCCTCTTGCATTGACCTGGTGCATGGTCATCCTTGCACTTGACACACACGAATTTTTTCCCACAATTCTTGGAGACGTGTCCTTTCTCCTGGCAATTGTGGCATTGTGGTATTTCGTTGTTGCGGAATTTCTGCCAATGAACTCTTTGGTTCATTATTAGGGTCTTTGTGTAGGGGAAGTCTACAAGTCAAGTCGCAAGATTTATTGAGTTCCACAACGAAGCTGTTGAATTCTTTTCCTTTTGTCCTCTTTGACTTGTATTTTGAGACTCCAATAACGGGTAGTCCCTCGCAGCGAAGCTCTTCTTCGACCTCGATGGCGTCGTATGAATAATGGATTCCTTTGAGGGTGACCAAGTTCTTCCGTTCTTCACGGGGTGTGAAGGTGGTGAACTCAATTTTCCTCGTCTTCAGAAAATCGTTCATTTTCCTATGAGTCCTTGTTTCCTGCGCTTAGGGTGGTTTGGCTGGTGTTTTTATTTTTGAAAACAATGGCCAGATTATTCGCCTTTACGAATCTTCCAATCTCCGCAACGTTTGCAGAGAAACAGAAGATCGGTGGCATTCCTGTTGACTTCGTTGGTTTGTTGGCTGCAGCAGTTGACGTTGAATCTCCTGATGTTGCAGATGTTGTTGCTACTGTGGCGGCCTTTGTTGGCTTGTTGGTTGTAGCGTCTTTGGGTGGAGTAGTTGAAGCTCCTGGTGTTGTTGATGACGTTTCATTTGTCCTTGATGGGTTGTCCTCTGGCGCTGGTGTTGTGGTTGTTGTTGCTGGAGTTTCATTCAGCTCCTTCTTCTTCTTGTTGGCAGCCTTCCTTGATTTCCGCGTCCTCTTTTCTCCTGGTTTAGGAGATGGTCCTCTGTCCTCAGATGAAGTTGAGGTATCGCACACATTAATTCGGAGAAAAGGGTTTCCGTCTGTCTACCTGAGTAGTTATAAAATAACTCACTTTTACGTTTCACTGTTTAGTTTTATCCACGCACAACCGTGCTGCTTCACTGACGAACTAAGAAAAAGAATGATAAGGAAGTTATACTATCGCTCAGCACTCCTACTTATATACTCTCAATTCGACGAAGAATTTGATCTAATTGGACGGAACATTTCTATTGTATTTTGTTAGCATTTAGGTTGGTTCTTGGTGATTCTCATAATCTGGCTACCCTTTTTGAATGAATTTTTTGATTTTTGCCTTGACAAAATCTACAAATCAAGAAATTTGCATTTGTTTTGCAAGTAAAAAAAAAAACAAATATCGTTGGAAAGGGGCATTCATTACCCATCAGAAAATGCATAAATTATCATAATAGCTCCTATATTGCAAAAGTTATTGACAAAAAACGGAGTAAAAATCGACCCTCTAGGTTCTAGGACGTCTATTAACAAAGTTACAGCCAAAAAACAAAATGACTAAATTATGAGAATTTTCATCGTTTTTAATCGTTTTAAAACCAATATATATTGCATAATTTGCGTTATTGTCTTAAAAGAAAAGAGCACAAACTTTTAGCTCATACAAATGTAACTTTATTACTTTACTAATTACAAAAACTTATTAATTGTTATTCATTTATACATTCGGATACATTCGGCTTAAATTTTAGTTCCTTTTTCTTGCCCTCGTGGATCGCTCAAAAGTTAATTCCAAAGTAATTCTGCTCTGACAAAAGAAAAGAAGTTTCTAGAAACTTATCGAAAATGAAGTAAAATGGCTGCGAATTGAACTACTACTTCCGCAAAAAGAGTATGCAAAAAAATGGTTTCGTTCAATTCGAGCGCAGCCAAGCAAATAAACTGACAAGTGGTTGAATTCAATGCACCGAGAAATTTCAGTGCATTTTTTATTCTTGACATTCTCCCCCTCGGTATATTTGACGACTAGACTACGTCCAAATCTACCCTCTTCTCTCTGATATCTAGCTTCGCCAACTTTACAGCAGGTCTCTCGTAGATTCCAGTCTCAGTTTGTACTGTTGCACTTCGAACTTGCCCGTCCTTGGCCTTATTTACTTTAACGATCCTTCCTTTCTGCCACTGGTTCCGACGATTCCTTTCGTCAATCACCAGGACGATATCTCCAACTGTTAGAGGTTCTGCTGGGGTGTTCCATTTCTCTCTTCTAGCAAGTGTTGGCAGGTACTCGGCTACCCAGCGTCTCCAGAAATGTCTTGCATATAGTTGTGACATCAGTGCATTTGTTTTAAGTAACTTGGCGTTATCACTAAACTCGCCAAGTGGTGTGGCTCCTCCAGGTGATTGACGAAGGAAGTGGTTTGGCGTTATTGCTTCAGACTGTTCGCTATCTAATGGCAAATACGTTAACGGTCGGGAATTGATCATGTCCTCAACTTCCATTAGGTAACTGCGAAGTAGTTCGTCGTTTGGTTTGTAGGTTGTTACGTTGCTCACTGCGTATAGGGCTGTTTTGACGGATTTAATGAGCCTTTCAACACATCCATTCATGTGAGGTGATCCAGGGGGGTTGAAGTGCCATTCCAGTTCTGAGCTTACAAACTGATTTGCAATGACTTGATGGTCGATTAGCTTCAAGTTGGCTTTAAGAAGTTTCTCGGCTCCAATGAAATTTGTACCTCGATCACTATACATCTTCTTCACTTTTCCCCTTCGACACAAAAAGTTTCTGTAGCATAGTATAAAGGAGTCGGCGCTGCAGCTGTAGGCGATCTCTATATGTATGGCTCTGGTTATAAGACACGTAAACAAGCATATCCATCTTTTTTCCACTTTTCGACCATTAACAACTTCGAAAGGCCCACCGTAGTCGACAGCAGTGTAAGTAAAGGGCGATGTAAAAGCTGTGACTCTGGCCTCTGGTAATACTGCCATTTCAGGAGGTGTCGCTTTTGCCGTTAGGATTTTACATCTGTTACAGCTACTCCTTATCCGTTTTAAAACCTGACGTAGTCTTGGAATGTGGTACCTTTTTCTTAGCTCATTAACTACCGTCTCATGGTTGATATGCTGGAACCTTTCGTGGTATTGTCGAACAAGTAGAGTCGTTCCATGATGTGTATGTGGAAGAATTATTGGGCGCCTTGTCTCGATACTCAAAAAATTGGCGTTGTCCACTCGGCTAAGAGATCGTAAAAGTCCATTTTCATCCAAGTATGGCTTTAGAGCGAGGATACCGCTGGAAAAGTGGGAAGGTTGCTTTTTTGAAATGAAGAAGTTTCCTTTTTGGGTAAGGTACTTGATTTCCGACGAAAACCCTTCAGCCTGAATTAGTTTATATACCAGGCGTTCTGCACGTTCAAGCTCCTGTGACGATAAAAATCGATTTGTACTCTTTTTGCCGAGTAAAGAATCCATATATCTATACACATATCCCGTGACCTTTATTAGTTTGTCCCACTTCGCGAACCTTTCTATTTGAATCACTGCAACTTCTTTTTCTTGTTGATGTACAGTTTCAAAGGCTTCGTGAGAACTTTCTCTTGGCAGAGATATGTCTTCAGGCCACTCGTCTTCCGAAGAGAACAAAATTTGCGGAGCTTGCATCCAACGATCATCCATATTCAATGATGGTCCTCGTTTCCACTTCGTTGCGTCATCAGCAGGATTCATTGCTGACGGCACGTATCTCCAATCGGCGATTTTTGTTATTTCCTGGATTTCTGCTATTCTGAACGCGATGAACTGTCCTTTTATTGTTCTTGCATCTGACCTCAACCAACTCAGAACTGTAACGGAATCTGACCAGAGAACTATCCGATGAAGACGAACCGACAAAGATTGTCGTATACTGTTGGCAAATCTTGCTCCTATCAACGCTGCCACTAGCTCCAATCGTGGAATCGATAATAGTTTGATAGGAGCCACTTTAGTCTTAGATCCAAGTAATGAGCACTTTATATTGCCGTTTACGTATACTCGTAGGTATGCAGTTGCAGCACTACAATCTTTGCTTGCATCGACGAAGATGTGGAGTTGTGTCTTGGCCAAGTCCCAAGATGATTCGGTTATATAACACCTTGGGATAAAAACACTTTCCACCTTTGACAGCTCGTTCAACCACCTCAGCCATTTTTCGTGATGATCATCATTAATCTCGTCGTCCCAGTTCACTCTAGATCGCCATACCTCTTGCATAAGAACTTTTAAGTAGCTTGTGAAATGACCTATAAGACCAAGCGGGTCGAATATTGACATCAGCACTTTGAGTATTTCACGCTTCGTTGGTCTTCTTTGGCCGTTAAGGACTTCTTGGTTGCCTTTGTTGAACTTCAAAGAGTATGTGAGTGAATCAGACTTGGTATCCCACCACATACCCAACACTTTCTCTGTAGTCTGTACGGCTTCCTTATCGAGGTGGATACTGTCGTTGACGTACGGTTGTTCTTCTTCTAGAGCGGCCATCACTTCCATAGAGTTTGATTTCCACTTCCTTATGTGGAATCCTCCGGCTGCATGAATCTTTTTGACTTCCTTGGCCAAGGTGATCGCTTCTCTCGCTGTGCTGACGCTGTCGAGCAAGTCATCGACGTAGTGATTCTTAACGATTGCTTCCACCGCTCTAGGAAAGTCCTTTTCGAATCTTCGCGCATTTATATTTTTAATGAATTGAGCGCTACTCGGTGAACAGGTTGCTCCGAATGTCATCACTTGTGTAACATATACCGCTTCGCCGCTTCCATCATCCCATAGGAACCTGCATGCATGTTGATCCTCACGCCGAATTTTGATCTGATGGAACATTTCAGAGATATCACCACTGATAGCCACTGCATTTTCCCTGAATCTCAAGAGAATACCAAGTAGCGATGGAAGCTGGTCAGGGCCTTTGAGCAAGAATGAGTTGAGTGATGTTCCATTGACCTTGGCCGCTGCATCCCAAACCACTCTTATTTTCCCAGGTTTATTTGGATTTACCACAGGAAACAGTGGAAGGTACCAAACGCGTTCATGATTTTCTTTTAATTCAGCCGGTGACAGTTTACGAACATAACCTTTCTTAATATAATTTTCGATTTGGTTGTTCATGTCATTCTTCAGCTGGGAATTCTTTTGCATTCTTCGGTTCAACGTTGCGAGTCTGTTTTTAGCCATGAACAGACTATCTGGCAGTATCGGATCATCATATCTCCAAAGCAACCCTGTTTCATAACGCTGTCCGTTGAATTCAGAAGTCTTCTCCATGAATGTTTGCTGTCCATTTCAGATGCAGGATAACTTTTGGTCCAGTTAATCCTAGCTGTTCTGCAACTTCTTCTTCAACTCTCGTTCCACTTGAGCCTCCATCCAGAAATGCTAACACATCTATCTTCTTATTGCCATGGCATGTTTTGAGACGTGAAAACTATTGGTGGTTCGGCCTTCTCCTCTTGGTGCATTAGTGGGTGATGCTTCCTTGTGCAACCAACGAAGTTACATTTGACTGCCTTCTTACACACAAATGGATACTTCATTGTGTGGGCAGTTAAACATTGACGGCAAAGCTTCAACTCCTTCATTTTCTCCCATTTTGCAGAAGAAGTCATTTGATTGAAGACTTCACAAACCTCAAGGCTCTTACACAACTTACCACAAACTACACATGCCGGAACACCTTTACCTTGGACGTGGACGTTAACTCTGCTTTGATTTAATTTTTCACCACGAACGACCTTCCTCTTGCTGCCACCCAATTCTGTACTTGAAAGTACCTCGTACACTTTTCTTGACTCTGCTTGAAGCCAGGAACCAAACGCTAAAACCCCTCTAACTCCTTTATCGAATGAATAAGTAGCCCATTTCATTTCCATCTCATTCGTAAGTTTCTTTAAAAGTTCCTTGAGAAGCAACGGATTATCATATTGGCTCTCAAGTCCCGAAGCTTTCATGACTGCGTTTAGATTTGTTACCGCAGTTGAGAACTCTAAAATGGAATCTAACTTTTCTGCTTTCACTATAGGAAGCCTATTTATTTTTTCTAATTGGCAATCTAAAATAATACTTGGCTGTCCAAAAGCAGTACTTAGACATTCTAATATTTGGGGTACACATGAAGGTTCAACTAATTGACTGCTAACTAAATTCCGAGCCCTCCCTTTAAGCGCCTGTTGCAACCGCATTAAATTTTCATCAAGGGTATATCCACATGCTTGAGTAGACTGCTCAAACATTCGTTTGAAAAGTGGCCATTCTTCAGCGTTGCCTGTGAAAACCGGTAGATCTCTATAAATTTTCCTTGCAGATAGTTCCCTCTGGGTGAGCGGCGGTGGAACTTCGAAATCCATGCGTGGCGTTGGTACAGCTTGTGTAAATTCAGGAGCTAACGGGTCCATTGCTTGTTTCTTCGTATTGGGGTACAAATCCACAGCAGTCCTCTCGTAATCTTCTTCGCTTTCTGATGACATCTCGTTCACAATTTGTTCCTGCTGGCGGAGAAGTTCTTGATCCTTTTGTAAATTTTCTCGTTGTTGTTTAAGGATATCCCTCTGCTGTTGGATGAGATTTAAGCGCATACTTTTCTGTGTGGACGAGCTGCCTTTTGACAAAATGGAGCACCTGTCACCCACAAACTCTGTTCCCCGTATATTTTCTAAGCTTAACCGAGGCTCAGGAAGCTGATTGCCCTCAATGTCGGTAAATGAACCTTTTAATTTGACGTATTCGATTTTTAACTTTTGCCACTTTTTGTATGACGCGTCCAAAACTGTCTGGCGCTTGTGTTCTAGAATGTTTTGTTCTACGACTTTCATTTGGGCAATCAAACTTCCTGTGCAGTGCATCAACTTTTCTTAAATTAGCTACAGAACATTCCTCGCAAAACCACTTGTCTAGTCTACCTGCCTGACTACCACTCAAACCAACACAAATTAAATGAAACCATTTTTTACATACCCCGTCACAGAACACCATCTCCTGGTTGTATTCTTCACCACATGTGCGACATTTTCCATGAAGTCGTCTTGGCTTGGTGGATTTCTCAGCCTGGTGTTCCTGCTGCTGATGTTGCAATTGCTGCTGCTGTTGCAATTGTTGCTGCTGGCGTTGCGATTGCTGCTGCTCTTGCAATCGTTGCTGCTGCCGTTGCGATTGCTGCTGCTCTTGCAATCGTTGCTGCTGTTGTTGCAATTGCTGCTGCTGTTGCAATTGCTGCTGCTGTTGTTGCAATTGCTGCTGTTGTTGCAATTGCTGCTGCTGTTGTTGCAATTGCTGCTGTTGTTGCAATTGCTGCTGTTGTTGCAATTGCTGCTGCTCATCTTCAAGCACATCAATCTCAATTAAGTTTGGATCCTCCAAGATTTGGATCTGCTGAGCACCTATGCTTGATTGTGCATCCGGAGGTGCAAGTGGTGGCGTATGTTCCACGGGCATTTTTAACACACGCGTATAAGTTAAAATTTAAGAATTTGTCTTAAAAGAAAAGAGCACAAACTTTTAGCTCATACAAATGTAACTTTATTACATTACTAATTACAAAAACTTATTAATTGTTATTCATTTATACATTCGGATACATTCGGCTTAAATTTTAGTTCCTTTTTCTTGCCCTCGTGGATCGCTCAAAAGTTAATTCCAAAGTAATTCTGCTCTGACAAAAGAAAAGAAGTTTCTAGAAACTTATCGAAAATGAAGTAAAATGGCTGCGAATTGAACTACTACTTCCGCAAAAAGAGTATGCAAAAAAATGGTTTCGTTCAATTCGAGCGCAGCCAAGCAAATAAACTGACAAGTGGTTGAATTCAATGCACCGAGAAATTTCAGTGCATTTTTTATTCTTGACAGTTATAATAATAAAACATTATATATCATTGGAAAGGTACCTTTAATATTATGTGTAAAATATTACGAAAGCTCACATATTTCAAAAGTTATTGACGAAAACATGAGGGAGAAGACCAAAATCCAAAAAAATATTGAAACACAAAAAATTTATTTTTTCTTCTTTTGTTTAATTTATATCCTTCGGGACTTCCAGGCACTATTGATTACGAAAACTGTTTGACATAGGCTCCTGCCTGACAAATTTACATACCCTTAGCGGAGCAGCGAAGCTGCGTGAGCGTGGTGTGCCCCCGAAAAAGGAGGAGAAAATCAAAAGATCCCGCGAAGCGGGCCATCCTCCCAATTGATTACGAAAACAGGTTTGAAATATAGAAAGAAATGAGCGAGATATTAAATTATTAAAAGCAATCTTTAGTTTTTGATCATAAGAGTAGGTAAATGTAAGAAATTCGCGAAAATTTCTTGCTTTTACCTACTCTTATGCTGAAAAACTAAAGATGGATTTTAATAATTTGATAACTCGCACATTTTTTACAATTTCATTATTTTATGCAAGCGCAATATCATAAATGGAAAATAGATTCAATTTTGTTTACATAATTTTAAAATAATACCTCTGTTCGCGTACCCAAATGTAACAGTTTGCATTCGATTTCATACGTTTACATTAACACAAAAAGCGTTCGCGTACTGAGAGATGAACGAAAGATGAACGAAAGAAAACAACAGCTGTTTTATTCTTTCGTTCATTTATTTGCAAGTTTTTGCCCACTGAAATTTCATCTGGTAAAAACTTGAACTCTGTCAAAATCGAATGACGTTAACATTTGTTTGTTGCAGATGACCCTTACCGCGAAGAGCTAACCAATCAAAAAATTCGAATTTGACGTTTTTCAAGTTTTTACACCAAAAGCGTTCGTGTACTTTTCGGTAAGTGAGAGAAATTTTTCTCTCATTTGAGAAATTTTGACAGTTTTCATTTTTTGGCACAAAATCAACACACTTCCTTAAATACCTACCTAACGATTAAGGACATGATTCTTATTCTATTTTACTTATGATACTAAAAAAATATTTGTTGGCACATTAGGGGCCTAACTATATACATTGATAATTTTATAATACATTTAAAAAAAAAAAAAAATTGTCATTAATTATACTTATATTAATAGTCAAGTGGGGGTGTCCATCTCGGGTTGTTCAAATCCGGTTGTCCTTGATGTGTTGGTGAATTGGCTACTAGCCACGGTGGTACGTTGACGCTGCTTCCTCGTGGATAGCCTCGTCGTCGTTGATTCTGATAATTCCTTCGTCCATTAGCGCAGTTATGTCCAGGTATCGTGGTTCAGGATGCCGTTCTTCACTGTTGATTGTGCTCACTAGAGGATTCGGATGGTTGACTAAATTTGTCGCCAACCTTCTAGCCGATTCCGTCATATACTTGTCCAAGGGTGTTATCGCTGCTGCCTCGTAGAGTCGTTTGTTGCTTGGGTACTTCTTCCGTCGTTGATCGAAGTGAAGATCCGTGCAAATCCTTAGCATTTTCCTTTCAAATACTCCGATCTTCTTCATACTTGTCTTTGATGTTGTGAACCAAACCGGGAAACCGTATGTAACTATGGACCTTATTAGTTGCTTATATAGAAGCAACTTTGTCTTTTGATTAAGGCCATTTCTTTTTCGCATTAGTGGATAAATGCGATGAAAGGCGTAATTGGCTTTTTTGAGGAGTGCTGATACGTGTGGGTTGAAGCGTAACCTTTCCTCAAAGTTGATTCCCAAGTACTTCACAATTGGCTTGGGTGTCAATTTTAAATACCTACCTCTTGTATTGGTACATATTTATACTAATTCATAATAGTAGTGGAAAAATTGAAAAATAGTACCAAATTTCGTTCTTGGTGATTCTCATCATTTGACCCCCTCAATCATATGAAAAGAATATTTTCATTTAGTATGAAAAAAAAATAGTACAATCGTACTAGTCGGCGGGAAAACGTTACGCGGGATATCGTTTTGCGGGAAATCGTTTTGCGACAAAACGTTACGCCTGAAAACGTTACGCGCGAAATCGATTTGCGGGAAAACGTACCCAACCCAGATTGATAGATGCACGTATTGTTAAAAAAAAAAATACAAAACAAAAATAAAACATTCATGTAGTCTTAAAACGTTTGTTTACAGAATTACTTCTTCGAAAATGAAGAAGCCCCTCCCGAAACAAAATCCTGGCCATGGACCTGCCATTAAATAATGGCGTTCTGACTGTGTTAGGGGCCAGTTATAGCGATACGGAAAACCAAACCGAAAAAAATTTCAAATGGAAAATTTTGTATGTTCTGATTCGATTTTTAAGGCAAATGCTACAATGATCGATGGCAATCAATGCAGAGAATGTTTTTTGTTCATAATAATTTTAATTGAACAAATACATTTTGTTAAAAATGTAATTTTTTATTTTTCTTTTATACGTATAACAGAAAAATGAATAAATACATTTTTAACAAAAAGTTTAAGTTCAATTCAAATTTGTATTTGCAAAATAAATTCTCTGATTTGGTTGCCATCGATCAGTGTAGCACTTGTGTTTTAAATCTGATTATAAAATACCAAATTTTCCATCTGAAAATTTTTTCGGTTTGGTTTTCCGTATCGCTATAACTGGCCCCTTACTCTATATGGTACAGTTTTAAAGAACAGCACTTAACAAAATATATAAAGTGGGTCAGCCCAGAAGTTGTTTTTATGGACTTATGTCTTATAACAGTGGTACATAATGTTCATAACAACGGTTTTTTTTAAATTAAATATTTGGGTTTTCCCCAGGATCTCGAGTAATGGAAAGATTTGCTCGGTCGTTGATTTTCTGAAAGCCGCATTGGTAAGGACCTATTAGATTATCATCAAATGGCTTGAGGCATTCACATTAAAAGCTGGACAGGATTTTATAAGCAAGGTTTAAAAGGCTAATGCCTCTATAGTTGGCGCAGTGGATCCACTCATCCGACATACCATATTTTGCATATTGGTGTATGCTCCTAGCCAGGTCATCTCCAGCGCGTTTAAAAAGTTCCGTGTGTGTATCATCGTCTTTAGTCTGGTGATGTCTGCTTTGATTTCATTTTGGTCGGGTGGATGTAGCTCATGATTTTCATTTAGATTAACTGGTACAGGCCGATCTTGGCTGTCATCGCCATTCAACAACTAGTTTAAGAAGTCTCCAGATAGTAAACATCTCCTGCGTATCTACTAAAATGTTTTCATCCAAATCTTTGCAGGGCCCAAGGCAGCTTGTGAATCATGATGTTGATTGTTTGACTTTTCTATATAAGTAAATGTCGCACCTCTTTTATACTAAAGCGTCTCTGCATCTCCTCGACTTCACGTTGTCAGTGATATTTGTTTATTTCTCCTGAGTAAGCGTTTCTCATCCTTCCTTCGCTCAATGTAGAGATTTATAGTCGCTCTAGTATCTCTCTAGAGTCTAGGGCCAGGGCGTGTATGCATCCATTTTGGTTTTGTTAGCCTGAGTGCATTCGGATTCGAACCAGGGGTTGCTGTGAGAAGCCCAATACATCAGCGCTTCTTATGGCTTGTTGAAATAGCTGCCATTGGTCTTTCAGGTTCATATCAACAGTCGAATGATCGCAAGCTCAAATGATACGCAGTCGTTAGGTATAGGCTGCAGCGGTCTCTTGTAATTGAAGTCGTCCAACATTGAATTTCCTCGGCGTAGTTGATGTTCGCCTAAGAGCTTCCAGGGATATCCGACACAAAACAAACTAAAGACTTTCTTATTTATTTTCGAGTGACTACAAAACTATTTATTTTCTTAATTGCTAACATGAATATTTTAGTTTAAATTTAATTGTGTTAGTTGAAGATATTGTTTCCATTCTAATCTAGCATCTTCTTTAGGACATACCCAACCCACTGGAATACTTGAACCAATTGAACTGTCCAGATAAGAATCCCAAATGCAACTAAAATAAAATAATATTTAGATATACAATTATACCACAATGTTGCTTCTATGTACCGTCTTTCTACAAAATCGCCAAGACCAGGAACTACCTCGATTTCTGATTTTTCGCCAAACAAAACTTTTTCCCAACTTTTTGACAATGAACTGTTCATCTCTTCGGTGATTACATGTTCAGTAGACTGCCATATAGACTTGATAGGATTAAGAGATTCTGTAAGTTTGCAAGAGCCTTCTCCGCCCCTTAGCTGATGTAATGTTTCCAAACAATCTATAGAAGCAAGATATCTTTTGGCACTGCGTAGTTCTCGTTTTTTGGAAGAACTTAAATTTGTTTGTTTTAAAACAAAGGAAGTATTCACTGGAAGCTCATACTGATGCTTGCTACTATTACATGTTTTTTGACCATATTTTTCCTTTGTTTTAAGTTTTTTTCTGTGGCGTTTTGTTCTTCTATTTTTTATTTGGGCTGCTATTTTGTCCAGTGGTTCTGATTCTATATTTTCAAGCGCTTTTTCAAGGCCTTTTTTACTTTTGGCTATATCAAGGACTTTGCTGGTGGTCAAAGTGTTGGTACTTGCAAGATTATCACGATGCTTTTGAAGTTCCTCGAGAGAGGTGATGATTGATTTCAAATTCCGTTTTATTAGTGAGATCTTCATTTTGGAAATGTGTGTTGTTAATATAGTTACTTAATAAAATTAATTTTTATTGCGCGCGAACAATAAATTAAAGGTTGGTCAAACGAAAAATTGTTTTACTAGTCTTTCCCTAGTTGAAGTTTAGCTTCTTCTATAATTTGTGAAGCTGTTTCGTATTCTTTTGTCTCTTTGAGTTCGTCTTCGCTCTTAAGAAACTCTGATAGTTCCTCAAAGGCCTTAGCTAACCTTATAATTTAAAATAAATATACAAGAATGCAAACTGCTTTAAAAAAAAATTACTCAAAAACTATGACGCATTTAATTTACCTTCTCTGACAATCTGGAATAATCATCAATGCTTCTTGGAGAACTTCTTCTTGTTTCCTCAGCACATATTCATCTTCGCCTTCTTTTTTCAATCTTTCAATGCGATCCTTCTGTTGGACGGCTTCCTTCTCATAGACCACCTTTTCCTTTGTCAACCTTTTAACAACACCTGTTTTGATTGTTAACTGTCTGAGACGTGGATCGGCCATTTAGTCTTAATAAAATTATTCACTTATATTGAGATGTTTATGAATATTAATATTTTGAAAAAAAAAATAACACTTACATTGAAGGAGTAATGTGAATAATCAATAGAAATATGCAACTTAACAAGGCCAAGGGAGTTTAAATCTTCCACAGCTAAATATTCAATTGCTTCTGTTTAGTTTAGTAGTATGAAACTGTTTTGTTCTGGAAGTGAACTGAACAAGTGAGTCACGTCACCTTTGAATTTTGAAAGCCGGCTTATATCTTACAGCGGATATTTTCTGTCAATAGGTGACGTACATTTTCAGAGATGTCGTATTCGGAAAGGCGAACACAATAGGTCTGTTTGTTTACCTCCGAAAACAGCCAATTTCTGCCAATTTCTGCCGAATCCTGTTCGATGTCTCACAAATTCGGTAGTTTTAGGCAGAAGAGAGCGCTCACGAGAGAGAAAAACATTTCCCCTTCCTGCCGATTTTAGCCCAAGAAATTTCTTCGGGTAGAAATGTGAGTTCTGTCAAAACTAGAATTTGACAATTAAAAAAAAAAAAAAAAATTTATCATTTGCGGTTTTGCGTTTCATCGCGTGGTTTTTGCGTCCTGTGTGTATTTAATTGAAATTTATATTGTTTTATTCATTTTTAAAATTCGGAAAATCACGACAAAAAACCAAGTTAAATATTTATTTTTTCTTGACGTTTTAATTTTTTGACGTTGAACACAATTTTTGTGTTCAACCCGTTCGTTTACTTTTTCACAAATTTTCTCTCATTGAGAGAATTTGAGAGAATTTCATCCCCACTCTTCAATATTTGACAGATTTCCCATTTTAGCTCACAACAGTAAACAAACGAACCTAATTTATTAATTAATAATAATAATAAATAGTTGGTCATCATTATATTTAAGCGGCATATACACGCGTCAAAATCTCATCAAGCATGTGAGAGTGTGTTTGTAAATTCTTTTTCGTGTTGAATATACACACATCAAGCATGAGTCATCAACCAAGCATCATTTTTTCGTAGATTTTGGATGTGAACGGATGTGCGGATTCTTTGATTTTGCATCTCAAAATTATTAGTACTTGCGATTATATAGGTACTATAAGGCAAGTTATGCATTCGTCGAAAAAAAAAGTTTTGAGATAACAATCAAACATGACATTACGATGATAGCGAAGACGAAAAAAGATGGTCTAAAAATTCTGTCCGTCTGTATGTCTGTCTGTCTGTCTGTATGTATAGAGACCTACAGCCCAAACGGGTTTGCCCAATTGCTTCAAACTTGGTATATAGACCTTTTTAGGTATTGTACAGAGGGGAAATTGAAATTTTTTTTAGTTCAAAAAATAACGGTACCTGCCATACAACCGTTACGTAAAAGCTTATTTTTCTCAAAAACGGCTCTAACGATTTCTATTTAAAAAAATCAGTGTTGCTTTTTAGGTACGACCAATCATATGGCTGAAAAAAAAGTTCTAAAAAATGGCTAAGAACGGTACTTTCCATAGGACCGTTTTTTTGCTTTCGACTAACTCGAAAACGACTCAACCGATTCTTTCGAAATTTCACACACATATAACTGTAAGTAGCTCAATTTGTATTGCATACCAATATTTTTGAAAAATATTTTTTTGTATTTTTAAAAGCATTTTAAAAAAAAAAATTTAATTTTAATTAAAATTTTTTGTTAAATTTTTAAATAAATGTATTTGCTGAATACCTATAAACTATCGTTTTTGAATTTTTTTTAAATTTTTTTTCAAAAAAACTTTTTTTCTAAAAAACCGCTCCACAGATTTTTATGAATTTATTCTCATAAATTCAAATTTATCCGAGAAATAAAATGGCGTACTTTTTTTCAGCTCAAATTAATTTAGGTATTTATTTAAGAATTTTGAAAATTTTATTTTTATCAAAATCTCATGCACATTAAAAAAAATCCTTCCGAATGCTGTCTTGACACTAGCAACGCAAAAACAAGAATGATGCTTGATCAAGCAAATAATCACGAATACACACTTTTCAAGCACTTGTCAAGCATAGACCCCTGATTGAAGAAAAATCAAAACATTTTGATTTCGCGTCAAGCATACACACATTCTATACGTGTTTCAATTTCACAAACACACTCTTACATGCTTGATGAGATTTTGAGCGTGTATATGCCGCTTTAAAGGCGCACTAAGCAAAACAGCACTACAATTAAGTTGGGTGGACTGCCAGCTATGCCGTTGTCTCTGAAGTTCAGTTCCACTACAGCGTAGTTGGAGTTGAGGTAACTTGAAATTCAACTACTTTTTATACTACAGAGCTAACTTCAATTATTGTAGCCGTAGCTGGCATGTGTGGCGCCCGGGTTATGGAGACCGTGTTAAGAGCCAAAACCATGCTGCACTTTTTATGGTGCATTACTAAATCACGCAGAGCGAGTTATGCCGAAATTTTTTAATATTCAAGATGTTTGCAAATAATCTTTCATAATGCAGGGTACACACTATCGATCATGAGGGACGGATAAAGGTGGCTTTACATGAAGCTGCAAGCAATGATCTGCAAAAAAAGAAGATGCAAAATATATAAATCATATTTGTGTGATAGAGAGGGAAGGCAAAAATGCAGACGTCTTCATGGATGCAGATTATAGGTGCCTTTACATGGAGTTGCAAGCCCTGAGTTGCAAAAAAAGAGGATGCAAAATCAATAAATCATACTTGTGTGATAGAGAGGGAAGGCAAAAATGCAGACGGTCTTCATGGATGCAGATTATAGGAAAATTATAGATGCAGCTTGAAAATTATAGTGAAGATGAACATGTTCGTTTTCATCGTCTGCACTATGATTGTTGTTGTTGCGTTTTCGTCTGCATTTGCAACTCCATGTAAAGCCACCTTATAGGAAATTTATAGATGCAGCTTGAAAATTATAGTGAAGACGAACATGTTCGTTTTCATCGTCTGCACCACGGACCAAGAAGATACAGACCGCCAACTCACCATATCGTCGTCGTTCTATTAAAACTCCCTAAGTCCATTATTTGTGTTTTGAGATATTTGCATTTAAAGCTAGTAATCAATATAAAAAATCGAAGAATTTTTTGGATTTCGGGAGTTTTAATACTATATAGTTTGATAATAGAGGAACGTAGAGCTTAGGGTGTTTCGATAGAACATGATCTTGTCATTTGAATAAACTTGGCGTATTTCTCATTTTTACTAAAAATGGACAGGGAGTTTTAATAGAACGACGACGATATGGTCTCTCTTTTTGCCACCAAGCTAAAAATCAGCTGATATGCCATTTATTTTGAGAGTGTGACGCTCTCCCTTGCTTTAAAACCCATTTAGCAAACACAACTAAAAAATAAATGGCATACGCAGGTATAGTTGCCATTACAAAATGCACAGAGAGAGATGTACACGTATTCACAGACTGAAAAAAATATTTCGAGGATGTTTCAGGCAAGAGGAGTACGAGTTGGCGGTCTGTATATGGTCTGTGGTCTGCACTATGATTGTTGTTGTTGCGTTTTCGTCTGCATTTGCAACTCCATGTAAAGCCACCTTAAAAAGAGGACTGTCCATAAAATCACAAATTATTGTTATCCTTCATTTTATAGTATCGAACCAATGACTCAACTTAAAAAAACAAAACTGCTGACGTTGTTTTGAATCAAAGAACTATTGTAAAATTTGTCCGCAAAGTAAAAACACAACTTATTTTCAGAAACAAAGGCCAACAAGAGACCGGAATTATATTTATCAAGTAATGACAATGAATTAGTTCAGCTGACAAAGTTGACATGAAATAATAGGGTGATGTTACAATTATAGTGATACATTCCATTTCAACACCCCCACTGAATGTATATATTTCAATTTTTAAATTTAAGCCCGATGGCTGTTGAACAGAACAGATATTTCAACAAGAACACAACACGAAAAAACGAGACAACATTTTGGAATTCGTCCTGGGGTGGAATCGGCTAAGGTGATTTGTGATATGTGATAGTCACAATATACAAATTTCGTCTGGCTAAGGTGATTGTCACATGTGACAATCACATTTTTGTGACTTTTTCTTGTGACAGCTATTTAGGTGTCACTTGCATACAAAAATAATAATAAATAAAAAATAAACCTCTGACGCTGACTTATGGTGGATTTACATTATTCTTCAACGTCTTCATCTTCAAATTTCAAGAAAAGTAAAGCGGGGGAGATATACGTGATTATACAGAAGAGTGAAAGAATACACAATATACGTACTCCTTTTTGATTGCTATAATTTTTTATAGCTAGGTGACAGAAGTCAAAATCACTAAAACTTGCTGTCAAAAAATATTACAGATTTCAATTGAAAAGACAACAAGACATAGGATTAATAATAATACAAAAATTTGCGTTAATTCAAGATAAATAAAAGGAAGTTAATTTCATATACCTCATTGCACCACCAATTACAAAGTAATTTTTTCTTTTTCCCTATATACGCCCTCTTTTCACTGACGCGCACCTAGGCAACCACAGATCAAACGTGAAACTTTTGTCCGTTTCTGTTTTTCGTGTCTAATATTTGTGTACAAAAAAATGTTTTGTTGAATAAATTCTGGAATAGGAAAATATAGTTTTGTGTATTCCAGTAAATCGCGATCGCAGAAAAATGGGTGTCAAGAAATTTCTCTACTCCAAAATTATTCTTTCGTTCGTCGTGTGGTGTTCGGTGGTGATGATGAATTCATGAATCTCAATCTGAATCTGAATCCTTTGTGGTTGTCGTCGTTATCGTCGTCATCGTCGTCATCGTCGTCGTCGTCGTCGTCGCCTAGCCAGCATCCCAGGAGCTGTGACAAGTTTTTCAGTAAAAGTACTTCATCGTACCTACATAAATCTATCTACCACACCTTTATGATCACATTCAGACAAATCGTCATCAGATAAGACCTTGACCTTGGTATCCGGCGCAGAAATCCCATCTCTGATTATGCCCTGACATTGGATTGGCTGCTCAGGGCTACAAGTGTGCTGAATGTATTCAATGTTTTGCATTAAGTGATGGATTCATTGCTTGTGGAGAACAAAATGACATAGATGAATATAATCCTCTATTTAGATGCCCAATTAACGCCAGCTTGCCGCTTACAGAACTAATTGTTCAAAGTTCTGTGTGTCTTCACAATTGGTTGCGAAACCATAATGGAGCACGATTCATAGACCATGGCTTAGTTGATATTGACGAGGAAGGCCAAATAACAAGAGGAAGCTGGAGAGCGCTCGAAAATAATATGCTTCCACTTCGCTCGAATACTGGGAATTCATCCAATGCTGCTAAGTCTGTGCGAAATGATTTCGCAAAGTACTTTGTTGGATCTGGAGCAGTCAGCTGGCAGAATAGCAAAGCTTAACTCTGCTATATTTCAATTTTACTGTCGGCAAGAAAAAAACGTCCTTTTCAGGACGACCAATCATTTAAATAAAGAGTTCTGGGTTACACTCAATGATTCCGGAGGAATGGAACGCTATCTACCAGTGTAAGTTGTATTTTAAGCATCCACATTTTATATTCCTTTACATTTACCATATATTTACTTCTATGAATTCTTTTTCTAGAGTGAATTCAACATCAACCAGTCAAGAGTCTTTTGATTATATTATTCCTCAATCGAGCAAACTTGTATGGCTACATCAAATGCAACTACGGTGCGAACCAAAACCTCAACACAGCAGCAACAGATTTTGTCAGAACTGAACTTTTTAAAAATCCTGTTGAAATCATGACTAAGTCAAGTGCTCAGCCCACAACTGCTAAACCAACGGGTATTGTCTAATCCATTCCGTATTCTGTATTGTAATAATTTAAATGATAAAATTAAGTAAATAAATAGTTATCTAATATTAATAGTATATTTCTCTCTTAATTATGACACTTTAAATTTGGTTCGGAAAAAAATATAGAATGCATTAACAAATAAAATGTATGTGGAATATGGATTAAAATCAAAGGACAAGGAAAAGAAAACAAAAACAGAATAGATAATGAGTGTTTACAAAATACAACAATTTTAGTGTTCTCTGTGCATTAAAAAACACTTGATAAGGCAACTCAGACCATTAACCATTTAAACTTTAAAAACGCAAATAAAAATCCTTCTAAAAACGACAACTCTATGACGGACGAGTTTATGCTGTTTTGTTTGCGATAGACCACTGTTACGTTGTAGCAACAACTCATCGATGTTGTGCTCTTTGACATCCTGCAGATCCAGTTCAAGTTCCTGCGCCTGTTCAACCTTTTCACCATACTTCTGCAGCAGGGCATCATACTGGCACTGTAATTCAGCAAAAATGTTGTTCTATGTCCTCATGTAGTTGGACTTTTTCTTTGATCTGAAGGAAGGGAAGTGTTTTAGAATAACATATACTTTTGTGTTTATAGAACAACTTACATTTTCTAAGTCCATGGACAGGTTGGAAATTTCTGAATTCAAGACATCCCTTCCGACTTGAAGACGGGAGAGTTCCCATTGCAGTTGATTGACTTCACCATCCCGCTGTTTAATAAGCGATTGCAAGTGTTCTATTGTGCTTGCACTGTCGCTCATGGGTGGCAGGTTAATGTGCATGCCATAAACTGACGCAGCTTGTCGGCCAGAACTTGATATGCAATCTAGATTGTCCTAAGAAATAGAAAAAATTGTATAAATGCTGTAAATTCAGGTGTGCTCAGGTATATAAGGAAATCGCAGCGCCGGCCAAAAAATTTTATGTACTAAAGATGAAGCACTTCTTAGATAAACAATCTGCAGTGCCAACGTGGCTGGGACTAAAAAATGTATAGCTTCAATGCACCCATTTGAAATCGATGATAGCTTTATAAGATCTCCTTCACTTACCACATGCCAATGTAAAGATCCCAATGCGTCATCGATTAGACTTAGAGTCGGTGATGAATTATTTGGGCGTAAAGTGTGATGTGTTTCATCAGAGTTACTTGCTTCACTCATCGAAATTTCACTCTTGCGATAATTCGCTGAATTATCATGGTGTATCTCAACTGGCCTTTCCTCCTTCTTATGTGCCTTGATTGTTTTATACTTCTTTTCCAAAATTATATATTTTTTCAGGTCCTCAAAACTTTCTGTTAGTGTTGTCAATTGTCTAAAAAAAAAAAATAATAAAATAAAATCAAAATACCACACAGCCAAAAAGCCAAAACAAACCTTATGATGATGATGATGATGATGATGATGCCATGATGATGATGATGATGATGATGATGGGTTTACCATCTTTTGTTTCGTGTTCCCTCCCAGAATACACTTGACACTCAACCCAGTGGATTTGGTTAGTTTTTGTGCAACATCTGCAATTTGTAGGGCCAGTTCCCTTCCCGGGGTGAGAATCAGCACAAGCGGACTGTTTAGTTGTCTCTCTTCAAATCGATAATTTCTTTCAAGGATTTGTTGGACAATTGGCAACAGATAGGCGAGTGTCTTGCCGCAGCCAGTCTCAGCGGCAATGAGTGCATGATTGCAGTCACGAATGATCGGAATAGCATCGGATTGGATTTTTGTTAGTTGAGTTATTTCCAACTCGGAACTCAAGTTATTTATTAAATCCTCAGATAGTTGAAGAGATCCTTGAAGTGTTTTTATATCTTGCATCTGGCTCAGGATATCATCTTCATTCACTGAAGGATGAACTATGAAATAATCACCTTTTGATCTGCGGTGCATCCAGCCTTTTGAAGCCAGTGGGATTGTTCCAAATTTGGCTTCAACTAAGGGCCTTCCGAAAGGGACATTTAGCTCGCGTTTTTTGCACTCTATCAGAGGGATTTTCTTTGGTTTGGGTGATTTTGTGAGCTTGGCAGCTGGAGCTACGACAGTGTATGCTCGGGTTGAAGAGTTTTGGATAAAATTTGATAAATTTCGTAACATTTTATTTTACTTTTATCTAATAAATAACTTAACAACTTCAGAGTGATACAAAATGCGGCATCAGACGTTTATTATTTTCTGAAATAAAAAAAAAGGTTGTGAATATTGAATAATAGTTAATAATTATAATTTATTATTACTTACATTTTAACATTTTCGTATTTTTTTTTTGTTTGCTTTTTGCAGCTGGCTATTTCCTTGTTGTTTGGCAAATGACATTTAATAAAAAAAAAAAATGACAGAAGAATTTTTGACTTCTGTTGCGTTCAGGTAATTAGGATTCAGAGGCGAAGTTTTCAATTTGGAACAAAAAAATTCAAAAATTGGTGTCAAAACGAGAAAAACTGTTGGCCTGAACTATAGAAATTATAGGAACCTCGATATGCAGAAGAACATGCTATAATGAAGATGAACATGTTTGTCTTCACCATAATCTTCATCTTCATTTCTCCTATTTCCTATAATCTTGATTTATGAAGATGTTCTTCATTTTTATCTCCCCTCTCTATCACACGCGTATGACTTTTATATGTTGTATCCTTCTTTTTTGAAGAAGTAAGGATGCAGATTAGTGTAAATCCACCATTATAAAACAAAATTATTTGCTTTTGCTGTCAAAGATTTGTCAAAGATCTACACTAATGTTGTTTTCGATTGGGAGAAATTAGTTTCTCCTCATGATTAAAGTAAAAATAAAAACAATAAAAAAAAAAAAAACAGAAATGAACATTTTTTTAATTGGGATATTTTTCTGAAACGCGTATATGTTGTGAGCAATCACGTGAAGTGACAACTAAATTAATCTTTTCTAAATAAATACATAATTGTCACGTCCCTTAATGTAAATTGTATATTAAAATTGTTCGAAATGTTTAATTTGAAATACAAAATATATAGAAACTGTGACGTTCGTATATATGCGTCTTCAGACCGCATATTTCATAAAAAGCAGAAGAAGTAAGACTCGCAAAACACAACTCCGAAGAGAAACGATTTGTCTTCGGAGTTCTCTCCAATTGCCCAACGGAAAATGACATAATGAAAATAAACAAAATTCCGGTGATCACATTATGCAGACGCACAAAATTATTTTATCACATGTGATTGTCAGAAATGTGACAATCACAAATCACATTAGCCGATTCCACCCCTGGATTTCTTCTTCGCACAATTCAAAAAGGAATCGTTAATTGCATTTTCAGGGGAAACCAAACTACTTCCTCTGTAGTACATATTTCATCACTTATTACCGTACTTTTTTGTTTGTAGGTGTACATTCTATATTCGCAGGGGAGGTAGTAAATAAAAAACGCACACGTTCGAAGGATATGTTTTTAGTTGTAGTAGTGTTTTCTAGAAAACTACTGCGGTTTGGTTTGTAGGGATTATCATTCTTATCCGCATTCACTCCAAATTCGTCATTCATGATCGATAATGTGTACCCCACATAACAGAAACGTACCCACCTTTAAATTATTTAACAGACTTGAAAACAGAAAGTTTTCTGTCCATCGGAGAACCCGAAATATAGGATCGGTATCTCTTTCGATAACTACGTGAGCACAATGAGAAAATCGCTGAATCGAAGAAAGTAGTTGTAGTAAAAAATGTCAAAAAAAAGCTCACAGGAGCAGCATACACAAATACTATGGTGTAGCACTTACCCTGACGCCACGCATGCCAGCTCCTGGCAGGCAAGTTACTACATGTATTTATTGTCAAATACCTACGTTCCAATTGGCTGGAAGTTTGTCTGTGTGAGTGGAAAATGTGAGTGTATTGCAGCTGTTTTGGCAGTGGCTGGCATGTGTGGCTTCGAAGTAAACGTTCGTGAAGTTGGAATTGAGTCGACTTGGACTTCAGCTTATTTCTGTCATGCAGTTGCAGCTTCACATTGTAGCCGTGCAATACGAATTACGCACATTTAATTTTAACAGTACTACAGTTGCAGCTTTACTATTGTGCTCAGGCAGTATTGGTAGTTAAAGTTAGAGTCGACATGTACATGCTGAGTTCGGATAGACACTTGCTAGAAATTTCGCGAACTACGGAGTGTCATGTCAAACGTTACGTTACGACAAATATATTAAAAGCAAAAACATCCAGCTGATTAGAAAAAAAACTTGACCAATTTTTTTCTGGTCTTTTTCTTGTTTCTTTTATTGCGAATCGTATACCACTTTATGTCCCACTTTTGCTTACATCGTGTGGTTTTTTTTAACTTCAGAAACAACTGCCTTAGTAATAAAGCATAATATTTTAAAATCGTAAAAAAGTTGAATCGTCTCAAAACCAATCTTCTTCCACTTCCAGATTTTTACACTAAAAAAGCCAAACATATTTTTCAAACGATGACCAATTACAAGAACACAGATTTGACCAATTCAAATTCACGAACAATAACCAACAATACGGTAGATGCAAAATTAAGTGAAGCATTTGTGGTAAGCATTAATGATTTGAAGACAATTAGAAAATCTCTAATCTTGTATGACGTAATGTATGATCTTGTTTGGGGATAGCTTTTTAACAAACTATTCCAAAATTACTCGCCAGACGAAGTATTTGTTTCGTTTAACGGTGGCAAAGATTGCACAGTTGTTCTTGATATACTTAGCCAGTACTTTAAAAAGAGAGATGATCTACGCGATTGTGTGATTCCAGTTTTGTACATCCGGCCAAATAATCCGTTTCAAGAAGTTGAAGATTTCGTTGCACAATGTAAGCAAACATATCAAGTCGATATGATTCAAGTGCAGGGAAGAATCATGCCAGTTCTACAGACTATCTGCACAGAGAGACCCAAACTTAAAGCAGTCGTGATGGGTCTTCGAAGAACAGATCCTCATGGTCGTGACATGAAACCCATGCAAGTATGATAGACATGAACATTTTGGATTTGCCTTATACATACCTACATATCTCATTTAAAAATCAACAAAGCAAACGGATCCCGGCTGGCCGCCTCTGTTACGAGTGAATCCGATCCTGGATTGGACTTGTCGGGATATCTGGTCGTATATCCGGGAGAAACAAGTTCCATATTGTTCGCTGTACGACAATGGATACACATCACTTGGTGAGACGACGAACACCAAACAAAACAAACACCTGCGAAGAGAGGATGCTACCACAGGCGAAGTGACTTACCGACCAGCGTATGAGCTGTTGGATGATGAGCTCGAGAGGGATGGACGTTGTTGATGACTTCGAACAACCAAATAAACTTAGAGCCGCAAGTGTATTTGAGGATTCCTCTTTAATTAATTATACAAAATAAAAATTAACATAACTGGGAATACTTATGTTGTGAACTGCTTTTTTTGTTTTTGTTTGTTTTCTGTTTACGATATACATATCTACGCCAAGACTCTAAAACACGAGCCCTTCTAATAAGTATGATTTGCATGAGCACTATGTTAGGTGCTTTCTTTCTTTTTATGATTATGCTGGTTGGATAAGAAAGCCAGGTGACCCTTGGGACACTTGTTGGCGTAGTGTCCTTTGTGACCACACTTGTAACAAGTAATCTCCTCAAGAGGTCTTGGGGCTGGTTTCTGTGGGGATTCTAGCTTAATACCACCACCTTCAGCGGAGTTCTCGTCTGGCAACGAAGTATTCATGGCATTGGGATTATTTTGCTGTTGCTGCTGGTGGTGCGACTGATGATGATAGTGATGGTGGTTTTGTACTTGTTGTTTGTAGTAAGAGATTGAACGGAATCGTTGTTCCTCTTGTCGAATGGTCATTTCCCTTTGTTCGGGGGGCATTTTTGGGCAGCCGGATGCCTTATGACCAAGTTCTCCGCAATAGTGGCATGTAGGCAAGCGTTTTTGCAACTGATCCTTGGGAATCTCCGGCGGCGCCGGTAGTTCAAATCTCGGATGCATGTATTTACAAGCAGAACCATCGGGACAGAAACCAGCCAAGTAGTTCATGCAAAGCACGCGTCGCACATGCCTGTGGCGACAATGGGGACCATGTCGACAAAAACCTCTATCGTACCAAGGACAGTCTTTCAGTTTACTCTCGGGGTCGATATGAAGAAAAGGACATTCTTTGTTGTGGCACGCATTGAAACGCGAGTAGAAATAGCATTCGGGCATTTTAGTCATATCGTACTCGTGCAAAAACTCGCATTGATCGCCCTTTTTGCACAAACCACGTAGCCAATGTTTGCAGACAACTGTTCTGTCTCCGCGTACATGTCTGAATGGGCAGGAGGCTCCTTTGTCGCACATGGATCCATCGGCGCAGTTGAAAAATTGACAAACGGCTGCCGTCGATTCTAGAATATTTTTAATTTCAAATTAATATCTGCGGTATATAATGAATATAAATGTACAAAACATACTGTCCATTCCCGGGAAGGGTAGTGGAAGCGCACCAAATTGTCCATTTAAATCTTTTTCAATTTTAAACTCTATGTGAGTTACATTTGCAATTATAATATCCATTGTTTTATTTTATTTTAAATGTAGTTTTATGTGTTTAGAAGTTTGTTTTTCAAATTTTATTCTTGAAAACGCATTGGAAAAATGCCCGGCCTAACCAGCTCAACTATAGCACAAAAAAACATATACAGTCAGAAACTCTGAAAATGGCAGAACTGAAAAGAATTTTGTACGTAAGAGGGAACGTCAAAAATAAATCAATAGAGTGACCTCTGGCGGAGTTTTCAGTTGTCATCTTGCTTGTGTTTATTTAAGGCTAGGACACAATGTATGTAACCTCTAAATAGCCTAGCGTCTGCGTTCGATTGGCGATAATACATGGTGAAAACAATACTGGAATAAGGCCACATCATTATTTGTTACTACATTGCACGAATTCTTTGAGTGAAACCGCACTACGCTGTGGTGGAACTTTAATTCAGCTTTAACTGAATTTTAATAAACGACAAAGTTGTAATCCTTAATACTACGTTTTCATTAGGGCAAAAAAGGTGATTTCGTAGAAAATTTCCAAATTTGACTCCACTTCCCATACAAAATAAAATTAAAATTTTGTTTGATTTGGACGAAATCAAGGTGGCAAATTATGTGAAAACAAATCAAACGCAACTAAATTGAAAACAATTGAATAGAATACTTTCTAAAATGTCAATTTGAAACAAAATTCAAGGCAACGGAAAAAGTAAACAAACCAACACGCAAAGCAACGGCAGAAGTAAACAATACAAAATAACAATTTTGAAATAAAATTCAGGGCAACGGCAGAAGTAAACAAATCAAAACAAGAACAAAAAATGAAAAGGTTGTACAAAAGAACAAGAAAGAAGATAGTCTGTTGTCAAATCAAATGTGGAAACCTAGATGAAAACACTTTTTTAGCAAATTTTCAAATATCCTAATTTCGGCCCTAATGAAAACGTAGTATAAAACTATTTCACTTTGTTTGACGTAAGTGCAGTTACACTGCTGTTTAGAAAAGGTGAGTCGAAGCACATTTTCGTATATATGTTTGTTGTTTTGGTGGCTTTAAAAGAAGCTGTAAGCCATGATTGTTGTTGTTGCTTTTTCGTCTGTACTATAATTTGTTGCAGCTCCATGTAAAGCCACATTAAAGGTGGATTTACAGTGTTCTGCATCTGAATGCAGAACATCATGATAAATCAAGATTACAGGAAGTGGGAGAAATCAACATCAAGACAAACATTTTCATATCTTGACGAGTGTATGTATTTATTTTTTCACTCTTCTGCATAGTGACGTATAGCTCTCACTCGCTTTACTTTTCTTGAAATTTGCAGATCAAGATGTCGCAGAACAATGTAAATAAATCCACCATTACATCATTTGTTACAACCATTATTTGTAAATTTGTAGCCATTATATTTAATTTAAAAAACTAATTTGCCCCAATTATGTATCAAATATAGTTCTCTGAAGGTGGTGTTTGAGCGTTTTGCTGTCTTTTGCCTCAAAACTCCGTTCCTAATCATATACAATACAATCTGACTGAAGATAGCAGCGGTGCTTAGTAGCCAATGATGGAAACAGTAATTAATTCCTATTCATACTGATAGTGATAGTACCATATTTTATAGCAAAATTGCCAGTACTTGCTCACCCTGCCGTGCTAAAAAAAAAACAATCTTGGCAGTTCTGGCGGATATGCTATGCAATGCTGCTGTCATGTGTTGCTCTTGCTGTTTTCCCCGTGCCCCCTCGGCAACCAACAAACTTCAAACGTTTCAAACATTTTTACAGCAAATAGCAAAGCTTAACCGCACGATTTTATTTTAATTTTTTGTTAAATGTAAAAGGCGCAAATCTATACACAATAAATTTATACTTTTAATATTTATAGTTTTAGTTTCTACATCGTTTTGAACTAAAACCTTATACATTTTTTTTAAGTCAAACAATGGTTATTATTAGAGCAATTAACCTCCCTGAAGCCGGTCTGGTGTACAGCTCCACCAACACTCAATTGAAGATTGGCGAGCGTATAATTGGAACAGGAACTCTTTATGTAAATCAAGAGTAAATACATCAGCCCTTTTATGACAAAAATATTGAAATTAAAAGTTATATGTAGTTCCTTAGAATGGATGCCCACCGATAGACCCGAAGGTCTGTCCATACTCTGGAAACAGATTAGTGTTCATGGAATTGCATCGAATCCAGTGAAATGCATTTACTTCATGTTAGACCATAAGTTAATTTGGGAAGGTGTTTATGGAGATATTTTAATGCCAAATGGAAATGGTGTGAATGGTGATGAAAGTGATGACGAAGAGGAGTCTGAGAGCGAAGGGGTGACTGAAATATGGTTGATTCCCAGTGACCCCAATACTGTCGACTCTATATACCAAGCGATGACTGACTGCCAAGCTCTCCATCCAGATTCAGCCGAAAGCATTTCTGGTTCCGAGAGTGATTATATGGATTTTGAATCTGTTGGCCATGATCGCGTTGACGACGGTGACGATGATAGCAATGTGGGAGAAAATATGCAAGATTTGAATATCAATGATGAGAGGTTTGCCGATGCAGAAGAGTGAAGAAAAATCAAGTTTATTGAATATTAAAAATTAAATTTTGTCATTTTTTACCCAAATTTGTCATTTTTTATTTAACCCAGTGTTGGCATGAAGCTTGACGAAAATGGGGCTTAATAAGGTATCTAGCGATTGCCAGGCTGATAAGTTTGTTAAACAACAAAAAGACCGACATAGCAAACATAGCTGGATGGTTGGTTTTGACCTTGTACGCTTTGGACTGTAGCACCACCTAAAGTAAGCTATAGTAAAAAATTTGTTTTGCAAGCCGGTAATACTTTCCCGATTAATAGGAGTAGAAGATGTTGCCCTTCACAACCTTGATAATTGTTGTTTAGGCCAGCTTAGAGAATAATTTAGCCTAATAGATTGCTAATAGATTTAGTTTGCAAGTCAAAAAGAATTTCACCAAAACCCCTCGCTATGAACCATCAGCAAAAATGGTTTTGTCAAGATTATTCGTCGCGCTCTATTATAGTAAATATCTGACCTAAAATGTTTGTGTATTGAGAATGGTGTAGTTATCAGTAAGTGAAAGATCCAATTAGACAAGAGTAAATTCACTATAGCCAGTGTGCCTTTCCGACATCCATAGTCCTTGAGCCAAAATAATCTTTTTATATGTAATTAAGTAACTTATAAGCAGATCTATTCAAAAAATCAAAAAAAAATTGAAATAAACATAGAAAGGCTTAACATTTGAACTTGATTTTGTTGTATTATCAATTTCCGTACAAAAAAACACAAAAATACATCAGGTTGACTCTACTTCTGGCTATTAACTAATCCATCTGCGTATTGAAACTCTGGACTGTTCTCATACTCGCACATGTCCAAAGCAATAATACAACTCTCCTTTACCACCCGTTTGTCATCGTTCACATAATTGTTAAGAATTGTCATGCACTCTTCTGTTGCAATCGCTCCCAATGCTTCGGCACACTCATGCCTTACCATTTCGTTTTCATTGGCATCCTCGAGATTTTCTTTCAAATATGGAATACTGCACGGCTCTTGCAGTTGTCCCAAAACGAATGCAACTTCGTGGCGAAAAAGTGCACTGTGATCCTTCAAGCCCTCCGTCAGAGCTAGTACGCTTTTTTCAGTTCTCAAGTTTCGTAAGCTAAACATAGCTCGATACCTATCGAATAATGATTCATTACGATCGAGGTATATTTTTTTGAGATCATCGACATCCAGTTGATTTTTTACTGGAGGTGAAGGATCCACAGAATGATAAGGATTGGTGTCATCTACTGTGTTTCCATTCTTTAGCCAATTTACTCGATCTAGTGCAATTTTACAGGTTTCTGCAACCTCTATACATGAGTCACTTTTGTATTTTTCAAGAATCGGTATGACTTCAGGAACACCAATTGCCCCAAGAGCCTCAGCTGTAATGTGGAAAATTCAGGAAATTTTGTTTTTTTTTTTGAGTCTAACGCACCTGCTTCGTGGCGAACCATGGGTTCTTGTTTGACATTTTTTAGCACATTAGTAAGAACTGGTATTGCGGATGTATCTTGCATTTGTCCTAAGCAATAAGCAAGCTCGTGCTTAAGTAAAGCTGAATCATCTTCAAAGCACCTGCTTATTTCTTCGACTGATTCCTTTCCACCGAGATTTTTCAACGTGAACAAAGCTCGGAATCTTTCCTTAAGCGGGCGTTCACTGTTATTCAGAACTTTTCCTATGGATTGGATCTGTTCTGAAGATATTTTCGTCATCTTTGGGATATAATTTACAGTACAGCACGCAATCCTCTTCGGATTCGGGAGAAAAGTTATGAAATGTGTTTTGAAGAAATTGACTTATTTTTTTTATTTTGACAGTTGATTTTTTGTCAAAATCGTTAATGGGGCTGATTACGTAAACGTTACGTAAACGTGATTACGTTTGCAGGTGAGTTCAGGAAATAAATAAGTCATTGACAGAGTTGGCCGAACTGTCAGTTTTTAGAAAAAACTACATTTGTTACGTCTGCTACGTAGTTTATGTAGTTTATGTAATTAAATGTGGTTTATGTAGCAGACGTAGTTTGAACTGTCAAATTATCTGTCAGCAGTCAGTTTTACAGTTTTTTTTTACGATCTTACAGTTTCCAAATCGGTTGTTCTTGGAAGACTATCAAAACTAAACTTGATTTCAATTTTTCTTTTTAGATTTTTTTAGGTAATTTGTAATGTGCAAATATACAATAAGGAACAACAAATGTTCACACATAATAAAATACATACAAATAAAAATTCTTAAATCTCGTTGTTCGTTATTCTGGAATCAAGACTCTTGGTTCTGGAATCTTGAATTTGATACTTGATAAATTTATATTAATTATTCCAATTTTTCTATATTTACTATACGTGCATGTAGCAAACGTAACAAATTGTAGTAAATAAGGCGTGTAGTTTATTAAATTAACTACGCGTATTAAATGATGTAGTAAATGTAGTGTAGTTAATTCGGCCAACCCTGGTCATTGACCACCGACCGTGCTGTCAAAATCAGGACGTTTGCAAATTTTCTTTATACTCTAACCGGTAATTGTTAATTTATAAAGTAAAGTAATCGTCTTAAAGGAAATATTTTATGTGAACGTAATCCGTGATTTCATTTTACAAATGTGATTTATCCAATTCCCGTAACTCAATAGAGTGCTCCTGCTCTAAAAAATACTTTTTGTTAACTTGATAATTCTTTTATTTCATGTATTTTCTATGTAATTTCTTTTTACATACAACAAGATATAGAGCGTACTCGCTCTTAAAATTCCACTCAAACGAAACAAATCTATATAATCTATATATAGTTTATATTATCTGGTTATTTATTTTAGTTTTTAAGTTAGTATAGGTACCGATTGTATATAAATATGACAATTGTCTCAAGCGACTCTCACAATGCTTATGAGCAAAAGCAGTCTAACTATATAATATTATATAAAAATTGTCCGCCATGAGGCTCACCATTAAAAATAACAGAGAAAGAAGGCCATACATTATAGCCACTTTTGTACAATATCATTAACGCTAGAATAAGACAAATATTGTAATCGATCTAAAGACTCAATAAAATTCAATTCAAATTCAATTCAATAAAAACATAAGTTGCACAGAAAAATAAAGAAAAGCACAGAATTAACCACGCTTCAGCGTAAAGGGTAGACACTAGACAGACTAGTTAGCAGTCTACTTAACGCTACCCTGCACCAAATCTAACGATAACGAAACCTCAGTAGTTTTCTTAAAAACTCTACTACCTACAACCAAACATTTAATCTTTGAAGTACTGAGTTTTGTTATTAGCTTTGTTTGTTGAACTTTACCCAGGGTCGCCCTGGGTTTTCTTGACAACTCCAAGAGTTGTCAAAAAAACCTGGGTTTTTCGGTTCTCAAAAAACGCATGACGGCTGCTGATTGTATATTTTTCACAACACACAAAATCAATAGTTTCCATTTTGCTTTATTTGTTCGATTTGTATTTACTTTCATCAAAATAAATGCATTCACTTTCATTTCATTTAGTTTTATCGAAAAAAAAGAAATGAAAAATGAAATACAGAAGAAAAATACACAAGAAATGCTTGACAGCAAAAGTCACTTCAACAGCTGATTCGTTACCTCAACTCGCCCCAGCTAAAAAGCAAGATCGACTTCAGGGTGACTTCAGGGCGACCCCAGGTTTCAAAAAACAGAGAATTTTGTATTGAGGGCGAGTTGAGGTAATTCAAAAAACGCGCTGTGGCGACCCCAGGGTGACTTCAGGGCTCAACAAACAAAGCTATTATCTTTCCATCACTGCTGTCGAAAGTACTCCTTTAGGAGCATTTTGCTCCTCTGCCGTAGTTAATGCTCCCCAAGTAAACAAAATACTCCTCAAAATTTTCTTATAAAGTAGTCAAATAAGAAACAACAATTATTCTAAATGTCCGCACCTTAAAAAATCGGCAATTTCTGTTTCCATACAAAATCGCCCGTCGATTTTCCGATATAACAAAAACCATCCCTTATACTACGTTTTCATTAGGACAAAAAAAATGACCAACCCATTTTGAAAATTGTGCATGGTTTTCTTGCCAAACAATAAACCACAACTGTTAAGGCATCAGGATTCAAAACAACATAAGAAACAAATTCAAATACTAAAAAAACAACCAAAGATCAACAATACCCAACATTATGCGAACATTACAATTAAAAACCAATAAAATTAAAATCTGAGCCTGAGATTGAAAAATATTAAGCATTTTTGCGATTAGTACTAAGTACTCCTCAACAATAAGAAATACTCCCCAAAATATACGGAAAACACTCCTCTTGAAAGTTTTCAAACGACAGCGCTACCCAAAGTGCATTTGAAATGCAAATAACATACTCATAACAAAATACAATACAATACAGACACAAAGACCGAAGTTTGTTTCTCTTTTTTTTCCTACAATATTAAAATCTGCTGATGTGTATTTTATTAATTATTATAATTATATTATATAAAGAAATCACCCTATTGGAAAATGCTCTCAATGGCCGCCAATGTCAAATCTGTTTTGACATTTGTGGACTAGACAGATGCAGAATACAAGTGAACAAGCCCTGGAGCGATGCATGAACCGATATTCTGAAGGCGGCGTTCCCGGGTCGCCTCATCTCTCTTTTTTTGGCGATTTGCACTGGCCCGCAAGATCGCCCGATTTAACCGTTTCAGACTTTTTTTGTGGGGTTTTCTGAAGTCCCATGTTTACGTGAACAAGCCTATATATAGTATTTCCACCGGCGTGATTTAGCTAAATCTCTTAATTTAGCTAAATCATTTAATAAATTATGTGATTTACCATACCTTTTCATGATTTAGATTTACGTGATTTATGCTAGATTTATTTTAAATTACGTATCTGTCATCTCAAATCTACACAAAATAAAATCAAACATACTCTTTCTCTTCTCTCTCTTGATTCAGCACTTCATTCAGCCACAAAAAAAAATGATTATTTTAAAACTGTCAAATTTTTTATTTAAATTGCTTGTGGTCGGTGAGTTTTTCGGTTATTTTATTGTTTATTTATACGTAAAAATGAATTCATCCCTGTTAGAAATGCTAAACAAACTCAGACAGATAAAAAACAGAATGAAATGGGCCGATTTGGACGAGCTATATTCCGGAAGCTTTGTCAGTAGAAGTTTGTGAAATTGAAATCGAGAAATGTAATGTCAAAGTTGACATACATGTCATGCTAAATCGGGTAATTGTTCGGTGTGACCGCCTTTCGTGATTTATAAATCATTTAGCTAAATCAGGCCGGTGGAGACATAGTATGAGACTCTGGAATCCCTCAAGGATAACATTCGACACGAGTGCGAGAATCTATCGCCCGAAGTTCTCCCTGAAGTGATGAAAAATGCCATAAACCCATTTGACCGATATCATATTCTCGACTTGACCAATACAATACAAAGGTTTTCATTTAGAAAAAAAAGCCAAACAACATCGGATGGATGACTTATTTTGGCCCACCCTGTACAAGCAAAATAAAATTCACACGCATACATGTATCCTCTTGAAAGCAACGGCTATTTTTTTGAAAATGCTAATTATAGTCAATCAGAACACTATTGACTCAATAGCACTTTTCAAAATTAAGTTAAGAGGCTCATAATAACTTTAACTGTTCTGTTACCCTAAGGGTGTTTTAATAGTGTTCCGTGAATACCACCCTATGTTAATTAATGTTGATTTTCATGATCGAAGTTTCCTAAATTTTTAATTTGTCCAACTTTGTTCGTCAAGAAAAAGTAGCAGCTGTTGTTGTTTAAAATAAGTCGACTTGTAAACTAACCAACCTGCACAGGTGGCATAATCTAGACCCTAGAGTCTGGCCACAATGATCGTCTAGGAGATTGTTCGGCAGATTGATTGCCTTAACCGGACCATCCCCGAACAAACAGATTTTTTTTAAATCATAATAAAATAACGACTGATTCCAAAACCGCCATTCCGACCTGTTTTTATATCAGACTAATCTCAGTCTAAGAGACTAAGTTAGACCATTTACTTGGCTAACATTTAAAAAAACACAATATTCACCTAGACCTATTACTGAGGTGCATTCCTGAATCTAATATTGACATACTGAGCCATTGGGTTACATACGTGAGACGAAAAATTTGCACACACCTACCTTTTACCTCGCCTAGTACAACATATGCTGTTCGATTCAACACATGATTCAACGGAATGGTGGGTTTGGCTTCCATTAATTGAGGACAGCTGCCAATTCCTCAGTATATTGAACTGAGTTTTCCTACTTAGCAATTACGGACAACACCTACAACCAAAGATTAGTTGTAATCTCATAAGAACTTGGCGAGATTACAAACTAATAATGATTTTAGTTACCTTTAGGAAAAGATTAATTTAAAGCAGTATGCAAATCCACCCACCATAAAGCTCATAAGCCTTGAAACTTTCAGAATTCTGGAGATAATGAAGAAAAGTAAATTAAAAGATCATAATGATTTCGTAAGTGAAAATATTTATTGCGCCGCGACATGAGCATCATACAAGATTCTCTTCTCGACCACAGATCGGGGACGTTTTGGTGGATTAACCAATTCACTCTCATCCATCGGCCGAATGATGTGTCCCTTTCTAGTTATAACAGCAGGCTTAGTCAACACCCGAAAAGCAGTTTCTGGAACAAAATTCCTTCCAACTGGAGCTCTTATGCTCGCTTCGTAATCTTTAACCGATGTAAATGGGAATGGAATATCCGAAACCAAATGTTCCCTTAACTTTTTGTTATTAACATTATCATTTATACGAACCCGACTCTTATTACCATTATCGGCTATGGTTGGATTGTCCTTTGCAAAGTCCAACATCAGTTTCTTTTTATTTTGATTTGATTTTGGTGAAATGCCCGTACCAGCCCATGAACCCCAACCAGGCATCGAAAGAGTTATTTGATCAGCTACCTCTTTCTTATCTGCATTTTTATCTTTTCCAAAATCAGCCACAATATCGTCGTCTTCAAAAGCGTCATTGATTGTTGCCTGTCGATCAATTGCAACTCCTTCGTCCTCATCATCAAAGTCTACATCTTCGTCACAGTTGGTTAAACCAGCCAGGGAAGTCTTCAGTTCCTTGGGCTTAACATCGGCATAGTCGTCATGCTTAATAACATCATTACTCGAACTACCCTTTAAAGGTACTACACTATCGGTTGGTTTAGATGGTAGTATAGTTTTTGCTCCAGGTGCTGTTTCTAGCAGTTGTTCATCCATGTCTATGTATGTTGTTTGCTTTTTAAATTTCAAATCTTCCAAGTTCTTTAACTCGTTTTTTTCTCGCCTTGGACGTTCCTCCCATTGTTTCCTTTTTGCCGCTTGTTTCTCAACTTGCTTTTGAAGCCTGTTCTGTGTCTTTGTGAGTTTTTTGTTGATTTTATCTTCAGCCTTATCAAACAACTTATCGATGGTATGATTATCTGCATCGGGATCTTCATCTTTTACATCTTCTACTATCCAACCATTTTCTATAACTGGGTTGGAGTTGGGTTTCTTTTTGTTTTTCTTCTTATTAATTGTCAGGGTTGTTTTCGTTTTGGATTCATTTTCTGCTTTTATACTGATGCCTGAATCTTGACTTAATTTCTTATTAACTTTTTTTACTACTACTTTTTTGGACTTCTCTTCTGCTACTTTTCCATTGCTTGATTCTGACTTTTCCTTCTTTTTGGTTATTTTAGGAGCTTCTATTTCTGATATCTCTGCATTTCCTTCAATACCTGAATCGTCTGCTAATTGGGCGCGGTAATTTTCAAGCTTTTCCTCATTTTCCCTGCGTTCCATCCAATACTTCCTGTATCCAATCTCCAGCTTTTCAACAGGCCCTGCATTTTGTTTCCTTCCGTTTGCATGCATCCATGGATTCGATTCATCTCCCAGATCAATATCCACTTCATCATCTATCTTCTCGTCGTCCTCGTCTTCCGATACCTCTTTTTTTTCTGTTAACTGACGACTTAATGCCAACTGTTCAGACAAGTCCTTTTGTACATCTCTGTTGTACTTGGCCTTAACAAGATTATTTTTCGCCCAAGTGCCCGTGTTTTTGTGCCTTAAATTGGCACGTTCCAATATGCGGTTCTTTTCTAAACTTTGTAGTTTTTCCAAAGCCGCTTCCGGATCATGTTTCTGTAATGTTTCGAAATCCTTGAGCTGTTCTTTGAGTTTTTGTTGCTTCTGCAACCGATGGTACGTTTTTGATTTGATCTTATTTTGTAATCGAAGCTTGGCAGATTTCTGAGACTGTTGCATTTTCAAGTAGAGCAACTCCTGGCGTCGTTTCTTGATTTCATTCTTAGTTGCCATCATTTTCTCTTTGAGTAAGTCTGCATCAGTTATCTCATCCCTCTTCTCGCCCTTCAGTGCTCGCAATTTGTCTTCTGCCTCTTCGACTGCGATTTGGAGCTCTGATTTCAAGGACAATTGTAGAGGTTTTTTCAACTTGGCAGTATTTATGTAAACTGTCTCCGAATCGAGAGGAAATGTTTGAGATTCAGCCGATTGAAATTGTGCCACAACGGCATCCCAACGTTGTAAATCTTTTTTAGTTTTCTCATAGTTTATGGAACGCGTCAAACGATCGGCTTCAGGTTTCTCCAGCGGTTTGGGCAATACCTTACCCGTCTTTGATACGTTCCTCAATTCCGTACCAATTTTCTCATGTTTGTTATTTCCTTTTAGAGTGTGCACAAGATCCAGAACACTTACTGGAGTTTTTGTTGGGAGTATCCGCCTGGGTAGCGCGACATGGGGCTTAATCAAATCGAATTCATTCAGATTCGCAGATGGTTCTTTGCGGGCAACTTTTCTGATGTGTTGGACTTTGCTGAGACTGCCAACAGCTTGCAAGAGTTTTTTATGATTTTTAGATACCGGTTCATCATCGGAGGAGTAGTTGCAGTCGGATTCGGACATTTTAATTTTAATATAACTAGCGATAGGAAGGCACAACTAATATAAATTTATGTTTATGGAATTTATGTGATTTTGGCTGACGTTTTGCCTGCTTTTTGCCTTCACATGTGCTACAGAGTAGCTGCTGTCAGCCTGTCAGTTTCAAAAAAGTAAGTGTCTAATCACTCGCACCAATGTGCACAGTTTTTATATTGTGGCACTATAGCGACACCTTTTTACATTAGGCGTTTTTCTTTTTTTATTAAGAAAAGAGCTCTGACAACGCCTACTGGACAAGTATTTATTTCTTTAGTGAAGCGATAAAGTTATATGATTCGGGACGTTTAATTTTAAATTTAAAACGTTTTTAAATATCTAAATTCTATGAAGAGGCATTGTATGTATAAACTATAGTACTACCACTTGAGGTGCGCCATCTATCGACGAAAAACTAAGCTCTAGAATACAATGTGAAGCAACAACAACAATTAAAATGGTGGAAATTGTAGTTGTTGCTTCCCATGGTATTCTAGAGCTTAGTTTTTCGTCGATAGATGGCGCACCTCAAGTGGGAATACTATAGTTTTATGCAATGGCAGAGGGCAACTCAAAACAATTGCATTAAGGTGGCCTTACATGGAGTTGCAAATGCAGACGAAAACGCAACACCAACAATCATAAAGGTGCCTTTACATGGAGTTGCAAGCCTTGAGTTGCAACAAAAGAGGATGCAAAATCAATAAATCATACTTGTGTGATAGAGAGGGAAGGCAAAAATGCAGACGGTCTTCATGGATGCAGATTATAGGAAAATTATAGATGCAGCTTGAAAATTATAGTGAAGATGAACATGTTCGTTTTCATCGTCTGCACTATGATTGTTGTTGTTGCGTTTTCGTCTGCATTTGCAACTCCATGTAAAGCCACCTTAAAGCAGACGATGAAGATGAACATGTTCGTCTTCACTATAATTTTCAAGCTGCATCTATAATTTTTCTATAATCTGCATCCATGAAGACGTCTGCATTTTCGACTTCCCTCTCTATCATACAAGTATGATTTATTGATTTTGCATCCTCTTTTTTTGCAGATCAGGGCTCGCAGTTCCATGTAAAGGCACCTTCATTCAGATTTTCTCATTAAGGTGGCTTTACATGAAGCTGCAAGCCATGATCTGCAAAAAAAAAGATGCAAAATATATAAATCATATTTGTGTGATAGAGAGGGAAGGCCAAAATGCAGACGTCTTCATGGATGTAGATTATAGGAAAATTATGGATGAAGCTTGAAAATTATAGTGAAGACGAACATGTTCATCTTCATCGTCTCCGCCATGATTGTTGTTGTTTTCCGTCTGCACTATAATTTGTTCAAGCTCCATGTAAAGCCACTTTTATCATTCTTATCTGCATTCACTCCAAATTCTTCATTCATGATCAATTAATGTGTACCACACATTATCCGGAAAAAATGAAGAAACACACTCACGGAGTTAAGATCTTTGATCAATCGAACTTATCTCTTTCGTACCAAGAAGTGGCGCCATCTACTTTCTCACAGCAAAACCCGTTTTGCGTGGTGCACTCCTACCAACCACCCAAATCTAAAAAAAAGGAAAAAAACAATAGACAAAAATGCCCGCCATTTGAAAATTTTCCATTCTCAAAACTCAAACTCAAAGCAGAGAAGAAAAATTGAACAAACTCGTCCCGCACGAAGAATAGAAGTTGACAAACACCACGACACGACACGACCACGGCGAAGATAGCATACCAAAACGTGCATGCGAGTTTTTATAGCAACTTCAGTATAGGCAACAGCAAGCGAAACGTTCGAAAAACAAAAAGTATCTCATCATCATCGAAATTATATTCAGCGACAGAAACAGAAGTGGCAACTGGCAAAAGGCAAAGCAAGACCAAGTACAGTGAAATCTAAATTTTTGTGTGTGCCAGCGGCAGTGTGTGAGCGCGAAAAAGAAATAAAAATAATTACAAAATTGAATCTAATTCTCAAGTTTAAAACGAGGAATTGCTCAAGTAAACTTCGCAAAAGAAAAAAGATCATTTGAAATAAAAAAAAAATAATACATAGTTACTCTTATTGCAGCGCGCAATTTTGATTCCAATTGAATAACACTTATCTTTGTGTAATCCAAATCCAAACATATACGTCGTCGTGTGAAAATGTCGGACACTGGGAGCAATTGTGATAATAAACCACAACAAGAAGACGTAAACCTTGAGGAGGCTCAATCCGAGGCCGTCACAGTCCCCGAAATTGAAAATAAACTAGATACACCCGTAAGCATTTTGAAAATTGATAAATATTAGTTCGGTAATTGAAAGTTTTCACCGAAAATGCATTTTTTTGTGTGTGATATCCACCATTGCGCCGTTTTTTTCCCTCGTCTATGTTCAGCGGGAAAAAAAAAAATAAAGCGAGGCAATTGGAAATTAGAAAAAAGTTGCGTTTTGCTGCGAGGGTTTATGCAATGGAAGCGCCATAAAAAAAATTATAGATAGTGGTAACAGGCAGAGGCATAGTCAGAGTTGGTGTAGTTTGAGTCGAACAAAATATGCATGAAAATGTCGGTTCCTTTCCTCGTTTGCCGCTTTTTATTTTACCTATCGTGAAGCGACGGCTGACACAGGGGCATATGAAATGAACGGCGAGTCACCAAGACAAGAGGGCAAGTCAAAGAAAAAGCTATTTTTCCCGTGTATGCTCTTGTTGCTTGCTGGTCGTGTATCGTGTTTATTTTGAAGTGCTTGTACTTGTGCTATAGCTATACGAATAACGAATGTGATGTGTGACTGAGAGTTGTGAGAGCTGAGAGGGGACGTTTAGTCTAGAGCTCGTGTTGTGACTTGACTTTAAAAAAAAAATTGCAGCTCTGCTGCTTTACATTTGCCCCCGCAGTTTTCTTCTTATCATCAGTAATCACGTCACTCACAGGTCATGTCGTAGTCGTTGTAGAGATGATTCGTCTCAGAAGCAATAGGGGTGTGTGTTGTATTTTGTACCTTGTTACAAATATATATACATACCTACTTCTTGTTTATTCCAAAGACAAAAATCACATCTACTTGGTAATTTGTTGCAGCGTGGCTAAATGTAAATTAGGATCCGAGATTAGTTTTCCTCTTTTCTTTTTACCTGGAAGCTGAATATCTGAAAAATAATTTTTTGTTTCACTCATCCAATTTGTACATAAATGTTGTAACGTGTTGAGACTTGAGTGTTGGTGTTTTTTTTTTTTTTAATAATTTTTAGGTTAGAATTGTTGTTTTATTATTTGTGTGGGTTTTTGTAATTAAATGACAGTTGAAATCCGATATGACGTCACAAAGATGGAGGTTATAAAATGTCTGTTTGTTTTTTTTTTTCATGTTCCTTTTAACATGTACATGTACAGTCTAATCTGGTTTCACAGGGTGGTGCATAAATTTAGGCAAAGTTGAAAATCAATTACGTATGTAGGTACTTTTGTAAAAATGAAATAACAAAGGAGCTACTTGTGTGAGTTTGAAATTAACCCCATGCCATCGTAATAAGATTCACATTTCAAAATTATTTTATCGACTAGGTAGACCTTAATTGTTTGTGTACTTTTTGGGCAGCTATAGGCAGGAAGTATATATTTGAGGAGTGAGCGACAACCAAATTTGAAACTGCGGCAGTGTAAAGGGTTTTTTTTTTTTTTTGGTAATCTCATATTTTTTTGATACCAGATTTTGAATTTGTTTATGTTTTTGTATGAGTGCTTTGTTATAATAAACCATTTTCTGTACCTACTTTAATCAAAATGAAAGAAGACGAGTTTTGTTCGGTAACTTCAGAAAACAGCGAATTTCAACCAAATCCAGTTCTATTATAACACAAATTGGGTAGTTTTTGCACATAATGTACGAAAGAGCTCATGAGAGTTTTGTAAAAATTCAAATTTGACAGTTAAAACAAAATTTACTTGCAAATTTTACCAACTCATGCGTGTTTTTAATGTTGGTTTTTATTAAAAGTGGAATACTTAGTCCACTTATAAACAAAAAAACAAGTTTTCTTAAAAGGGATACGTTAATTAGCTTAACGCATCAAATTGCTCAGCCAACCACAAAAATATTGCAACACATTTCGCTACACTTATTTTTTTATTTAAATGGTAGTTTTTTAAAGATGTCAGAAAAATCATCTTTTTCAAAGATCTGAAATGTGTTACAAGCTCTTTTTCCAAAGAGGAAGGAACTAATAGCGAGTTTCATTCAAATTTGGAAGAATTGTTTTCAAAATCGAGAATTGCTCTTTTCAATGAAACTTGTTTTGGGTATACATGGCATTTTGAATTTTACTTTTTGTCATTTGATTTGTCTTTAAAATAAAAAATAAAAAAATAAAAAAATTATTTCTCATCTGACGTTTGACAGAAAAGAATTTAGATCGCATCTCCCAACCCATCAGAGATGCAATCTTTCGTGTTGAGAATTGATCAAAACTGAAAAAGATCGAATCTTTTGACAGAAAGAACAAATCTTTTCTTGAATGAAACTCGCTATAAGTCTTTGAAGTATGTAGTTCCTTCCTATGGTACAAGAAAACCAAAATTATTTTGTACACTTCATCAGAATTTTCAAGTCTGCAAAAGTTAGGAATGTGACTCCATTATATAAAAAGCTGCGAACAAAATTTATTTTCTTGACTATTTTAAGTTTTAAGTACAAAAATGATGTTCTTCAACGCGATTGTTCTCTTTTTTCACAGCTTTTCTCTCTGAGAGAATTTCATCCCCGCGCTTCAAAATTTGACAGTCTGTAAACGAACACAACTACATACATAATGTACTCTTAAAAGGAAATATCAAATGTGGTGTGATAAATCTCGATCGAAAATGAGTTTTGAGATTTTGATGAGATCACAATAAAAAAAAAAGGTGAATCTCTAGAGCATAGACAAAATAACAATAAAATGTAAATGTTTCGTATGGTAAAAGAAGGCACATGATTTCCAAAAAAGAATAATATTCAATGTTTGACCTGAGCTGTAAAGAGGCCATCTAGGTGAGAGAAATTAGTTTTCGATGTAACAAAGTCAACCCTTCTGCTGAGGAAAACAGGGCAAAGTTCAAACAAGCTTTAAAGACCTTAATGATCACATTCAAAAAAAAAAAAAAAAAATTTAACATGAGCAAAAATTATGAAAAAAAAATTCAAGTCCCAAAAGTAGTAAAAATTGTTTCTCATTTGTAAAAAAACGTATGAAACTCCACTAAGTCTTCGGTTCCGACGCTTGTTGACAATATCACTCTTGTGGTAAGCTCTCAAGCGAAAGTTGAATTATTTGCAGCACAGTTTGCTGCCAATTCGACACTATGACAGAGTGACATGACTCCTTCTGTCCTTGTGAGCGTAAATGGAAATCTTCTTTCGGACTCATTTAGTTGCAAGAGTACTTAAAGATCTCGATATACTCAAATCTGCTGGCCTGGATAGTATCTGTTTCTTTTTACAGACTTTTTCAAAAAAGGCGTATCTTTACCCTCCCCAAACTTCCGAACAATTGCACTTACGTCCCTTCTTTTCAACATCATGGAATCTCTGATAAACTATCAGATTAAGCAATATCTTGAAAAATGGATATTCTTAATGAACGGCAGAACGGCTTTCGGAGCAATAGGTCCGCTGGTGATACGATGGTATACCTATATCACCGAACTACTATCCGCAAAAGGAATGCTGGTGTGCCACAAGGCTCCGTTCTGCCTCCGACTCTCTTCCTAATGTTTATTAATTATCTATTGCCTAAGACTTCTAATTCACTTAATTGTTTTGATTGTATGATAAGCTAATTAAATTCCAATTAAGAGAGCTATGTCCACTGGGGAATCATCAACCATGCGAAATTTAATGCTTCAAAAACTCAATTTTGTTTTGTTCACATGATATTGTTTTATTCATCGCGAACAACGAACGCCAAGAGGTTGAAATTCATTCGTATTGTAAATTCCAATGAAGTATTTCTTGTGACATTTTTTCACCAGTGTTTTTGCACTTTGTGGAATCTGATGATGCCCAGAGTTGTTCGGTCTGAAAAGAAGTTTGGAGCTCTACAGTTTTTTGCACAGGAACACAAAAAAAAAAAAAAAAAACTGCTGAAGTTTAGACTTGATTGGAATGTGTAAGTTGCATTCCATTGAAGAAATAATGGACAACAGAAAGTATATCAAAATCTTGGATACAATTTTTTAATATAGTGCACAATAAATTGGCTTTCCATTTGTCTAACCTTTTTTTTTTTGCTGTGCTTTTCTAGGTTAAAAAACGGTTATCAGCTGTTGAGCGTGCTCAACGTGAAAGTGTGGCACTTGTTAAAACTCTTGGCGGTAGTCTGGACATCGAAGGCGGCCGCAAGACACGATCCAGTACAAGAGGTACTCCATCAAGGTCAAATGTTGTTCACACTCCACCGCCAAGCAAGAAGGCGCGAGGCACAGGAACACCAAAACGTGGTCGAGGCAGAAAACTAGAAACCGCCATCGAAGATGAAATAAAAGTAAGATACATACATAAACGCGATATGAGATTTATAATTCTTACTGATTTTTTTTTTAGATAAGCCCAGAGAAGGTTCCGTCAGAGCCAGAATCAAATCAAGAAGAAATTGATAGCTCTAAGTTAGAAACTGCAAAAACAGATGACAAATCTGAAGTTGCTATATCCGAAGTAACTGAAACTCCATCTGCTGTTGCCGAAGAAAATGCATCGTCAGCGAAACAAGATGACAAACCTGAACCCATGGAAGTTGATGGTGTTAGCAAAGTAACAGCAAAAGAAACAGAACTTTCAGATGAGAGTACGCAAAATGAAGCCGACTTATCGGCAAAACCAATTGAAGATGAAGCAGAAAAGTCAGACAAAGTTGCTGCTGAGCCTATCGAGAGTTCTTCAAGTGCCCCTGAAGAAGCGGCTGATCTACCGGTTTTATCAACGGAGGAAGAAAATAAAACAGCCGTCGATGCCCATGTAAACAATGTTATCGCAAATGATATCAAAGTGAATTCGAACTCTCTTCCGGTTGAAGCGTCACTGCCGAACCCACTAGCTACTCCAGCTGTTCCAGCTACAACAGCTAAACCAGCTACACTAGCTACTCCAGATACAACAGCTACACCAGTGTCTGTTGCGGAAAATGAACACAAAACTGAAAGTAATGATTTATGTAAGTAAATATTTTAAAAGTGTGTTTGTGTTTTGTAAAAATGGTCTTTTGGCTAAGTACATGTACAAATGTTCCTAGTTACGTGTTTCAGTTTAAAAAAAGGCTTTTTTTTTATGCATAGTAAACGTATTACACAAATTGTCATTTCGATTGATCTTCAGAGGATCTAAATAAGTATTGTGTTATAAAACAGGGCATATATAGATAAAGATTTGTATCTGAGAGTGAAAGTCACAGGCCCCGGCCCCGCTTGGAGCTGTTGTGTCAACAATTTATTTATTTATTTATCTGAGAGTGAAACCTCTTGGAGGGATGATTCTCTGGAGGACCCCTTGTCCAGAGTTTGCTTTAGCAGTGTTACTTATCTATCTTGTTTTTTTGATGGGAAACTCTCTTACAAGAGCCTTGCTTAAAGTTTATTTGGAGGTGTTATTGATTGCTCTACACTTTCTGTAAAGCTATCATCAGGATAACGAAACGAAGCGCTAGAGAAGTTACTGCTTTCTCTTATGCTGTTAGCCTTATACATTTATTTCTCTATTGTATTAAGTAAACTCATATTTATAGGAATAAATTAATAGTGCCAAATACTATACCTTGAATTTACTAGTCCTTATTAAAAAACAATGTTGTCTTTATATAGGTGAACCAAAAATTGCATCACCGCCAATATCCGCCAACAATGAAGGAGCGACGCCGCAATATTGTAATTAAAAACAATTTATAATTAATATTTCATTTATGTATTTTTTTTTAAATATACAGTGACTTCTTTTTTTTTATGAATGCATATACATATATAAAATATATTAATATTATTTTCAAAAATGTGAAAAAAGAAAAATATACAAAAAACTTCTTTGAATATAAGCAATATCTGGAGATCAAAAATCTAAAAGTAATGAAATATTAGAAATGGCTTGACTTAAAATAAATAATTATACAAATAAAATGTAACCTGAAGAAAACACAACAAAAACAAAAACAATCAATCAACAAAAACACCACCTTGTTCTGTTATAAATCACTCAATGAATACATGATTATCGCATAATCCTGAATTTTATTTTTTGTTTATTCAAATAAAGTTAAAAACTAAAATTGTTATTAAAAAAAAAAAATTAAAAAAAAAAAGAATTTAAAAAAAAAAACTAAAAAATAGCAACTATCTACTATAAAAAAATTTAAAATTCTAAGAATAAGCTACTTTTGTGGTTTGTATGTTGGAAAAAATTTCAATTCGAAAAAAAAAACATATCTCTCCCTTGAGAACCTAAATTAATGTCAAGCTCAGGATAGATTAAAAATCTTTGAAATCTGATGTTGTCTTTGGCTTTAAGAAAGTTGTTACGACGCTCGCTTTTCAAAAGTTTCTAAATACCAATCTTTTTATATGAAAATCAGTTAAAGATTAGTTAGGTCATGGCTGACGCACAATATTGTTGGCCAATCAATTGACTTAACACATCCAAATTCCAAGCAGAAGGGTAAAACATGTTGAAAGGGTTTCCAGAGAAGTGCCGGTGAAAAATAATTGAATTTATTTTTCTTTCTTAACCCTTACATTTCAGTTTAATCATTCAAAATACATTTATATATTATACTTAACAAAAAAAAAAAAAAAAAAAAAAAAAATCTAGCCAGCCCACTTCACAAAAAAGAAAACTTTATAAAACAAAGCAAAAAACTTTAAGCAGTACTAGTTTCTTTGAATATAAATAAAAAAAAAGATGACAGAAAAGCGCAAATGTATTTCATAGAATTACTTTGGAAATAAGAATAACATAAATTCTTTTATTGTAACAAAACTTGTTAAAAGAAACATAATGAAATAAAAACAAACAAAAAATTATCACATCTTTTTGCTTGCCAGTCTTAAACTTAAAAAGTCTCATCACAAACAATCTCATATTGTATCAATCAAACTCTTGTTCAAAATCGTAAGTATAAAATAGAACTTAAAAACTGCAACAATTTAGTAACAATCATTATTTGATACTAAATTTGGTTCTAACGAATATTTGTCATTAATGAAAGAATTCAATATGCACAAAAAATTATATTAAAAAAAAAAATTAAAAATTTTAGTACAACTTCTTAATTATTGTTAAAATTAAAATTAAAAGAAAAAAATATAAATTTATATAGTAAAGAAAATATTACATAAAAATATATATATACATATATACTAGTATATATTTTTACATTATCACAAAGGGAGAACATTTAAAACAGCGCCATATTTTTTTTATTTCAACGACAAAACCATTTTCTTTGTTGTATATAAAAAATATATCTATTTATATAAATATATGAATATACGATTAATTTTTTTTAATAAAATAAAAGTTAAAATTATGAGCTTTTCTTTAAATAGGGAAATTAGTGTGATCTCGAAAATAATCTGTCTCAGTGTGCAAGGTTCTGATTTCGCTCCATCAAAAGGATGTACAATGGTTATCACTTGTATCACTTATCAGTTATGGCGTGGAATTCGCAGAAGCATCGTATATACTTTGAAGGCAAGTTCTTAACCGGCGAATATATGACATTTGGTACGCGTAACCATTGTATGTAGAACCTTAGTAATATCACTTGGGAGTTTTTAGTAATGTTTTGTTTTGCCGTTTAGACCGCTGCGGATGCAGCAAATATGTAGAAACGAAATTCATTTTATGTTTTCCTCTCCCTTGAATACTTGTCACTTTTTCAAATCGTATAATGTAGAGCTCTCGTTATTTTCAATGATGAAAATATTCTCAGCGTGTACTTTTCTCCCTTCCATCTCTTCCTTCTTCACCAACAATCTGAAATGAGTTAATGCCTCGTTTTGCCGTCCGCGGCCAAGCAGCAAAACTCCCAAGTTATACTACTATAGGTTCTATATACAATGGCGTAACCAACAGCCACCCGCAAACTACAACCTTTCAAAATTTAAAAAGACTTAAATAGGAGGTTTGTAGTCTTAGCAAACAAGCTTTGTGGCCAATTTTTCTATGGGACAGGTATTTTTCCGCACTCGTATTGTAGCAAGAGTTCTCCAAGATATTGATATGCAATGCACAAATCAGCTGGCTCGGATGGTATACCCCCTATACCCCCCTATACTTCTGAAGCATTGCGTAAGCTTTTCCATCGCTCCTATCGTGCAGGAATCTTTCCTAGTAGATTGAAAACACCTACAAAAGGTGACTCCTCCTACCGACCAATTGTACTTACGTCCCTTCTTTCCAAGGTCATGGAAACACTGATAAATCGTCAGCTCAAGAAATATCTCGAAGATCAGTAGGAAGAAATGCTTCCTGTAAGTTGTAAACTTATCACTGCCGGATGTGTAAGCACAGACAATAAAATTATACAGATGTCCCATCGCCATAAAAGAAAAATGGATCAAATATTCCTTTCAGCAGTCAGACCACAGACATACCTACACATACAGATCGCCAATTTTTATATTTTCTCTCTGCCTACACTTTGGTGTGCATATTTTGAGTATGTTTGAGCTCTCTCTTAAAATGGCTTTACATGGAGCTGCAACAAATTATTATAGTGCAGACGAAAAAGCAACAACAACAATCATGGCGCAGACGATGAAAATTAACATGCTCGTCTTCACTATAGTTTTCAAGCTGCATCCATAATTTTCCTATAATCTGCACCCATGAAGACGTCTGCATTTTGGCCTTCCCTCTCTATCACACAAATATGATTTATATATTTTGCATTTCCTTTTTTTGCAGATCATGGCTTGCAGCTTCATGTAAAGCCACCTTTAAGCTCACCCATGCATTTTAATGGGAAACCAATACACGAAAAAAATAAAATGCACAGGCAGAGATGTATAGCTCGTTACAAATCACTTGGACATTTAACTGCGCAACTCTCTTTAAATTTCTCTTTCCGTCATTTGAATTTTTGAAAGATACAGAAAAAAATACGAAAAAAGAAAAAAAGTTGTACATTCCGGCGACGTCCTGAGTTCCGCTGTTGCAAAACCACTGAGACCAAAACTAACGATTTAACGATTATTTATTGAACAGTATAGTATTTACAATTGATTCTTATTCTATTTTACTTATGATACTTAAAATTATTTGTTGGCACATTAGGGGCCTAACTATATATGTATACATTGATGTTTTATAATTTAAAAAAAAATTGTCATTACCTATTGGGTACGTCATTGTTACCTCTGTTCGCGTACCCAAATGAAACAGTTTGCATTCGATTTCATACGTTTACATTAGCTTTGTTTGTTGAGCCCTGAAGTCGCCACAATCGAACAAATAAAGCAAAATGGAAACTTTTGATTTTGTGCGTTGTGAAAAATATACAATCAGCAGCCGTCATGCGTTTTTTGAGAACCGAAAAACCCAGGTTTTTTTGACAACTATTGGAGTTGTCAAGAAAACCCAGGGCGACCCTGGGTAAAGTTCAACAAACAAAGCTATTAACACAAAAAGCGTTCGCGTACTGAGAGATGAACGAAAGATGAACGAAAGAAAATAACAGCTGTTTTATTCTTTCGTTCATTTACTTTCAAGTTTTTGCCCACCGAAATTTCATCTGGTAAAAACTTGAACTCTGTCAAAATCGAATGACGTAAACATTTGTTGTTGCAGATGACCCTTACCGCGAAGAGCTAACCAATCAAAAAATTCGAATTTGACGTTTTTCAAGTTTTTACACAAAAAGCGTTCGTGTACTTTTCGGTAAGTGAGAGAGATTTTTCTCTCATTTGAGTAGTTTTGACAGTTTTCATTTTTTGGCACAAAATGTACGCGAACAGAGGTATTATTGGGTACTTATATATTAATAGTCAAGTGGGGGTGTTCATCTCGGGTTGTTCAAATCCGGTTGTCCTTGATGTGTTGGTGAATTGGCTACTAGCCACGGTGGTAAATTGACGCTGCTTCCTCGTAAAACTGGATTTCCTCGTCGTCGTTGATCGAAGTGAAGATCCGAGCAAATCCTTAACATTTTCCTTTCAAATACTCCGATCTTCTTCATACTAACTTGTCTTTGATGTTGTAAACTAAACCGGGAAACCGTATGTAACTATGGGCCTTATTAGTTGCTTGTATAGAAGCAACTTCGTCTTTTGATTAAGGCCATTTATTTTCCGCATTAGTGGATAATAAATGCGATGAAAGGCATAATTGGCTTTTATGAGAGTGCTGATACGTGTGGGTTGAAGCGTAACCTCTCCTCAAAGTTGATTCCCAAGTACTTCACAATTGGCTTGGGTGTCAATTGGGTTCCATCTGGTAGATTCACAATGATACTGCGGCAAGTAGTGGCTGAACGTGTGTTTTAGCGTCGCACGGGTCTTCTGAAGCAAGCTAAATCCGACTTAGCAGAATTAACTCTGATGCCCCATTTCACGTAGTAGTCCCTGAGACCAAAACTAGGGCAAAGAGGATATATATAAAGATAAAGAGTCCAATTTTTTACGTTCCATCCTCCACCAGAGAGAAGAAACTAATAGAGAGAGGCAACTTCGACGAACCTACAACCTACAAGCTGCGAATTCGGACAGCAACTTGCATCTGTATTAAATTCCATATAAAACAAATGTGGGGACAACACAGATGCAAGTTGCTGTACATATTCACCAATGTCGGAAAAATGTCAGATCAATCAATCAATAGACCTTTAAATAAGAGAGAAAGAGACACACATTTTTTTTGTTCTGTATGAGGGGAAAACATGTATAGACCGATAGGAATTATTCAACTCGTTATAAAAAGTGTAAACAACAAGCTTTCCCCGCAAAGCGGCGAGGAAAGTTGTCTCTCTCTATTAGTTCTTTCTCTCTGTCCTCCACTAGCCACGATTTTCGTGGTCTCTTGTATTGTATTCATTGTCCGTGTGAAACAAGAATGCAATAGAAGGCGATTAATCTCAATGGAAAAGTGATCGCTGTTTATTCTTTAGATTGCTATTTCACAGCTCATCTGTTTCAAAATTAAGGATGAATTTTTAAAATTGGTTAGAATATAAACTTTTTTTTTTTTTTTTTTTTTTATAATGCACACGCGCTCAAGGGGTTTGTTATAGCCCTTTTAATGATAAGTCACAGCGCGAGCGATAGGAAGTTAAGGCGCGTCCATATTATGCCGAAAGATGCAGATCGGCAAATGCCGAATGATGCCGATCGGCCGTGCCGAACGAGTATCCATTTGATTCGGTTTGAGTTCGGTTCGGTTCGGGACGGTTTTCGGCACATCCATACTTATTCGGCTTGGCCGGTCGGCACTGGCAGATCGGTATCATTCGGCATAATGTGGATCATTCGGCACGAGTGGAGGAAGGGAAAGGAGGTGTCGATGAACATTGATCTTGAATGTTTGAAGATCAAAATGGCAAGGGAAAATTGTGCCAGGCAATTCATTCCACATTCGTGTTGTACGGCTCGAAATTCAGTCTACTTCAGCCTGCAGCCCGTTGTTAGGTTTTCATGATAAATTTTCAGTAGTTTCAAAAACAATGATTGAATTCTCATGTTTATATAATTTGTAAACAAAAAGAAAATATGTACCTTAAAACAAAAAAAAGTTGTGTCTTCGAAGTGATCTTGACTTTTTAAATTCGAGTAGTGTGTGCAATCTTGTAGGGGAAATTGGTGTGGAGGAGTGGTATGCTCATAGTAGGTGCATATGTGTGCGTTTTTTACGCATACATGCTCACCTACTATGAGATGAGCAGCAGCGTGTAGGCAAAAGCAAAAGAAGGCACAAGATTTGGCCTCTTTATAGTATTTTCTCTATGGCTTCGCTCACATTAAAATATAGATGAATTTCCAGCGATGGGCTTTCTTTTAATGAGGTATGATAATGGATTATTTTTCTTTCATGGCTTGATGTCTTAAAAAGTATTTCATCTCTGGTGGGTTTAAAAAGAAAGATTTTTAGGTATAAATTTTACTTCTGTTGGGATTAAAAAGAAAGATTTTTAGGTATACATTTTACTTCTGTAACATCAACTTTAAAGAAAATTCATTACTGAACGCATCCATAAAAGAAGAATGGAAAAGACGACGATAGATGGCAGCTGGGTGGTAGATCGAGATTATTCGCGTGGTTGGCGCGTAATGATAAACATTGAATAAAGAATTAAATTAGTAATTTCTCGGTTTTTATTTATTTTAAAGTTTGTTTTAAAGAAGTGGGATAATCCTTAATTTATAATTTAAGCAAACTAAAGCTCGGTGAGCTAAAAGAACGGTGCTAGGAACTAAATATCGCTAGCAATGGCACCAAAGCCAAATTGGTAGTCAAAATAAGACACCATCTTGAAGAGGACAAAAATTTGAAAGTGCAAGAATTATCAAATAAAGTAATTGCGTTGGAACAGGCACTTGTGAATTTGTCAGTGAAGGATATGTATATGATATGTTTCAATCGATCGATGGACAAGAATCATCGCAGTTCAGGTCGTCGTCTACCAAAACAAATGCAGTGATGCCATATATATATATATATATATATATATATATATATAAAGGACGTACTAGCTGATATGTTTCAATCGATCAATGGACAAAAATCATCGCAGCTCAGGTCGTCGTCTCCCAAAACAAATGCAGTGATGCCAAGCCAACTGGGCGACCATTTTGTGCCGATTTTCACAACGGCGCCGTCTGGTTATTCAGCTGCAACTGTTGCAAATTCTGTACGGAATCAGAGGACACTACATTACTCTGGCCGTATTGTTGCAATGCTGTCTGCATCTGCACCGAGGTACCAACCGAGAGTTCTATGCAATGCTGCACCGATGGAACATCAAAGTGTCCCATACAGTACTGCACCGAGGTACCAACCGAGTGTCCTATGCAATGCTGCACCGAGGGAACATCAAAGTGTCCCATACATAACTGCACCGAGGTACCAACCTATGCAATGTTGCACCGATGGAACATCAAAGTGTCCCATACCTGCAGTACTGCACCGAGGTACCAACCGGGTGTTCTATGCAATGCTGCGCCGATGGAACATCAAAGTGTCCCATACAGTCAGGCTCCGAGAGAATATTGTAGGATTCCGAACAATTCTGCACCGAGGGATCAATTAAATGGACCACATACTACGGCACCGTTGGTATATACAAATGCCGAAAGATTTGAACTTCCAAGACCATCTTCGTACTACTCACCGTATGTCATACCGCCAATGCCGAACGTTCGTGATCTGATAGATGTTCTACCAGATTTTAATCCACTGGACCGAACTTCACTGAGCTCCGATCAGTTTGTAAAGCGTACGAACATGCTTATTGAAGCATACCAGTGGCCGGACAAGATTTTACTTTAAGCTCTTCCTGCCAAAATGAAGGGTGCTGCTAAGCTTTGGTTCGACGGGTTGCAGATGATCTTTACGCACTGGAATCAATTTGCTTACCATCTACTGAAAGATTTTCCAAATGAATGTAACGATGCCGACGTACATCTTGATATGGCAAACTCGTTCCGAAATTCGAACCAAAGTCCAGAGCATTTTTACTACGAAATGGTAGGAATTGGAAGAAGAGCTGGACTGAAGGACAATGCGATAGTAACATATATCATTATCAGAGAGCTAATAGACAACAAAATACAACATGCTCTGTCCGGACATCACTTTTCATCGTTGTTGGATTTGCTCAAATCTATTAGAGCATACGATTTTAAATGCTCTACTCCAACAGTAAAAGTTTTTATTTATTTATTTATTTATTTCATCAAACAGAGTAACAGAGACCCTTATAGACTACTTAATACCTAACGAATTTTAAATACATAAAAATTATAAATTAATACAAGCTAATTTAAAAAGTACATTAGCAAATTATTTTTTAAAGTTAATCTGCTCATATGAAAATTAAAATCAACATGATTCGAAATGAGATTAGTCTCTCTGACACATCGAGTTATTGGTTCGTTAACTGCGTAGTTTACCCTATGTTCATTCTCACGAAACAAACAACGTTCTCTTAACTGACGCGATGGAGCATACAAATCAATCAAAGATAAAAGAAAGGGGCATTTGATATGATGTGACAATATATCACTTATGAACATTACTGATACCATTTTTCTTCTATTTTCAAGTGACTGAATTCCTAGAAGTTTGCATCTAGTAGAATACGATGGTATTTCGATGTCCCAACCTATTTTCCAAATAGTGTACCTTGTAAATTTTTTTTGGATCATTTCGATTCTGTTTATATGAATGTTGTAGTAAGGGTTCCAGATCACACAACAGTATTCTAAGATTGACCTAACAAAAGAGCTGTATAAGGATTTAAGGGCAAAAGGGTCATTGAAATCTTTGGAGTTGCGTTTAATAAATCCTAGCATGGAGTTTGCTTTAGCTACAATATATTCAATATGTTTGATAAAGTTTAGTTTTGAATCAAAAAAGACACCAAGATCTTTTTTTTCCAACACTCTTTCAAGAACATGGTTACCAACTTTGTATTCGAAGATAATTTGTGAAAAATTGCGACAAAAAGAAAAACATTGACACTTGGTGACGTTCAAGAATAAATGATTAGTTTTACACCAATCTGTTAACTTTTTAAGATCCTCTCGTAAAAGAAGACAATCATCCGTAGATTTAATGGTTCTGAAAAATTTTAGATCGTCAGCAAATAAAAGTCGATTAGAATTCGAGAAAATGTCAGGTATATCGTTTATAAAAATAAGAAAAAGAAGGGGGCCAAGATGGCTTCCTTGAGGGACACCCGAGGTAACCTTGACTGGCCTTGAAACCACTTGGTCAATGCAAACAAATTGAATACGACCATTAAGGTAAGATTGCAACCAATTTAGCATGTTAGAGTGAAAACCAAATAATCTTAATTTTTCAATCAAATTAGAGTGGCTAACTCTATCGAAGGCTTTCGCAAAATCAGTATAAATGACATCTATTTGGTATCCTTCCTCGAGTTTATTCAAAACAAAATTAGAAAAGATAGAAAGATTGGTGGTTGTGGATCTTCCTGCAACAAAACCATGTTGAAACTGTGAAATATGTTCTTTTAGCAAAAAAGTCAGCTTATCGTATATAATTTTTTCGAACAATTTAGGTATGCTCGACAGTTTACAAATCGGACGATAGTTGGAAATTTCCTGCTTTGAACCAGTTTTATGAATCGGAGATAAAAAAGAATTTTTCCAAACAGGAAGGAATTCACCAGTCGTAAGAGAGTTATTAAAAATATAAAAAAGGGGCTCAGAAACAGCGGATGCACATTTTTTAAGAACAATAGGTGGAATTTCATCGGGACCTGAGTTGCTATCACAATTCAAACTCAATAGACCTTCTTCAATTTCTGACAAATCTAACTCTAATTGACCAATGTCAACCTTACAATCCTGAGAAAGTAGTTCGGCTCTTGTCAGATCCTCATTGCATTTAGTATAGTTGGATTCAAAATAATGAGCAAATGAATTACAAATAGTTGAAAGATCGGAAAGAGTTGAACCAAGGTAATTCATACATCTAGGAATACCATTAGACATTTTTTTACTTTTGATAAATGACCAAAAACACTTGCTATTTACCTTTAAATTGCTTTGAATTGAGAAAATATAATTTTTATAAAGAAATTTGTTGAGAACAACAAATTCACGCTCTAATCGAATGTTATTATTTCTTAACACAGCATTATTTTCAGACAAACATGACCGTTTGTAAGCCTTGTTTTTTTTATTACTTAAATTACAAAGCCTCTTGTTGAACCAAGGAGGCTTCGAATTATTATTCATTTTGACTTTAGGCACATGCATATCAATTGCCACTTTCAGATTATCAAGGAAAAAATTATAAAATTGTAATAAATTTAAAGAACTATAATTTAAGCGCCATGGAATACCCGACAAATAACTCGTGATGCCATCGAAATTAGCTTTCTTGTAATTGAACTTAAATTTAATACAATTAGATGATCTGAAGTAATCATAAAATGAAAAATTAACATCTAGAGCAGAATGGTGAACAGAGTTAGGGAAAATTGGAAAAATTGATTTATTAACCTTAATATTTAATTCTCTGTCAACAAACACAAGATCAAGTATTCGATTAAATCATCCAATTCGCAGAGTATCTTCCGAAAGATCGCCAGACAACAACACCCGACCGATAAAGTTGAATCTGCGATGTCACAATGTGCAACGAATTAGCATCGTTCGATTGAGTGCTCCAAGCCGCAGAAGAAAGATCGCTGCGCTAAGTGTCATCGTTTTGGGCATACCGCTGCTGTCTGCGACCAGTCAACGAAAGGACACGTCAACAAAATTAAACTCGTTGGATCATAATCACCTCAAATTGTCACCAAGATGATTATGCTTAACGACACTCATGAGTATTATATTTTTAGATTTAAATAAGATTCCTTAAAGAAATAAAACTAACGTTTATTCTCTTAGAAAGATTTGGAAGGAATAAATTTATTAATTCTATTATTTGATAGCAATATCAAAATCAATTATTAATCAAAAAACAAGTTAATAGTATTCAAAGTTGATTTCAAATTAACAACTTCAACACTTTCCCTTGTTAATATTGAAACAACAAAATATACATTCAAATATAAATTAACATCACAGAACAAACAAAACATTTAAAACAATCCCATCTTATTGCAGAGAATGTTTAATCGCATCCTAGGCAATGGTTTCGTCATTATATCAGCAATTTGGTTTTCAGTTGACGTTTGTACTATACCCAGTTGACCTTCGTTTACTTTTTCTCTGATAAAGAAATGTTTCAAAGATATATGTTTGGTCCTTCTATGGAATTCAGGATTTGGGGCTAGCTTTACTGCTGCTGTATTGTCAACTTTAAGAATTGGTGTTCTTGTTATATTGACAATGCCTTTAAAAAGTCTGGTTATCCAAATTATTTCTTTGGATGCCTCGTTTGCTGCTACTATTTCAGCTTCTGTTATTGAAGTGGCAACCATGGGTTGACGTTGGCTTTTCCATGATATAGCACCATTTCCATACATAATTACCAACCCGGTAGTCGATCTTCCAGTTTTTGAACATCCTCCAAAGTCTGCATCGCTGTAGCACTCAAATACTCCTTTTTGTGCATTTGAAAGATATATTATTCCTGTATCTTGTGTGCCTTTAATATATCGGAAGACTCGCTTGACTCTTCCCACATCTTCCAGAGTTGGATTTTCTAACGACCTTGATAAAAATCCTACACTGTAGGCTAGGTCTGGTCTCGTTCCGAGCATGAGATACATAAGTGCTCCAACTGCTTGCTATATGGGAAATTCTGTTCTTTTGGCTTTTCTTTCCCTGTTGCAGAAATCTCTGAGGCTTTCAACATCGGCGTCTAAACTGGTTTGCAATCTGTAAAATTGAATCTTTCTAAAATTTTACTTACGTGCGCTTTTTGACTGATTCGAATGTCATTGCATGTATATTTTATTTCAAGTCCTAAGAAATATTCAGCCTTTTTGGAAACTATTTTGAATTCTTGTCTTAAATTTTCTATAAATGATTCCAACTCTCCTGGGTCTGTGGATGCGACCAGTCCATCATCCACGTAAAGAACAAGAAGAAGTTTCTTTCCATCATTTTCTTTTGTATAGAGACATGGATCTGCATCGCTTGCTTTGAATCCCAGTTTCATTAGAAATCCACCAAAACGATCGTTCCAACATCTTGGCGCTTGCTTGAGACCGTATAAGCATCTGTTAAGCTTACATACATTTCCCGTTCCATCTGCGTACCCTTCAGGTTGTTGCATGTATATAACCTCTTGCAGTTCTCCATACAAAAAGGCTGTGGATACATCAAATTGTGACAGAAGCATCAGTTGCTGCTATGCTTAGTATTGACCTTATTGTTCCTAGCTTGGCTACTGGACTGTATGTTTGATTATAGTCAATACCCTTTTGCTGCTTGAATCCTTTGACAACGAGTCTAGCCTTGTACCTTTCAACACTGCCATTAGCTTTTTTCTTTACACGGAATACCCACTTACATGGTAGTGCCTTCTTCTCTTTTGGTAGTACAGTTAAGTCCCATGTATTTTTTTCTTTAAGGGAGTTCATTTCCTTATCCATAGCGATTTTCCAATATGCTTTCTCCTTGCTCTTCAAAGCTTCTTCGAAACTTTCTGGTTCTTCTGCTTGAAAAAGATCTTCCATGTGGAGAACATAGTCTTCTAAGTTCTTTGGTTTTTGAAGTGAAGTCCGGTCCCTTAGCTGTCTTGTACATAATATTGGGTTTTCTACATCTTCTTCATTTAAATTTCCATCTTGTAGGTCACAATGTACTTCTTCATTTTGAGTATCCTCAAACTCTTCATTGTCTTGACTAATAGTTCTTTCCCCTTCTTCTTCTTCTTCTTCTTCTTCTTCTTGAGTTCGTTCTTCGTGTTCTTCATTTTCGGTTTCTTCTTGATAACATTTTATTGGAAGTTGAACTGTATTAGAAACATCGGGAAATTCTTGATTTATCTTGCAGTTATTATATACTTCTTTGAATTTGACATCTCTAGACAGAATAACCTTATGTTTTTCCTTGATGTAAACTCTGTACCTCTCATCTCCATCGTATCCAACAAGATATCCTTTTTGTGCTTTGGCATCCATTTTCTTTCGTTTTTGGTCTGGTACATGCACATAGCACGGAGATCCTATTACTCGCAAGTGCTTTATTCTTGGCTTTTGTCCTAACCAAATTTCTGAAGGAGCAACATTTTCAAGTGAAGACTTGCCAGTCCTATTTAAAATGTAAATTGCTGTGTTTACTAGTTCAGACCACATCGCTTCTGAAAATTCTACTTCTTTACTAGAATATTTTAAGGTCCCCGCCATTTCAACCACTGTCCTATTTTCACGCTCGCTTAAGCCATTCTGCTGAGGCGTATATGGTGCTGTCATTCTTCGTGTTATTCCAAATGAGCTTAATATTTTTCTCACATCTTCATTATCAAATTCACCACCGTTGTCACTTAGGAACTGCTTAACTGGATGTCCTAAAGCATCTCTTTGAGAACATCTTTTACTTCGGACTTCTGTCGAATAAAATATCCATAGCGAAACTTAGAAAAAGAATCTTTAAAGATAACTAAATATCTTTTCTTCGAAAAAGATTCGCCAAAAGGACCGCAGACATCGGCTGATAATAATTGTCCAGGTTCAGAAGTTTTCTCTCTCATTCCAAAAGGCAGGCGGTGAGCTTTCCCGAAAACACAGGACTCACATATTTCCGTATCAGGTTTAACTTTTAAACCTAATTGTGTTTCCATAATTTTTCTTATGTGGCGTTTATCCTGATGACCCCATCTCTCGTGGTATAATTGAAGCAATGGTTGGGATATAACTGCTACACTAGCTTCCTCTGATTTAATAGCAACTACTGACTCTATATTTGCTTTGTAAAGTGATCCACCTACTTGTCGTGTTCCTTGCAGTACTACTTTACCATTTACTTTTAACCAGCATCTACATGGTGTAGAAGTAAATTCGCTGTCCGGATTTTTATCTTGTGCTGCTAAAACTGAAAACAAGTTTCTAAAAATTTGAGGAACATACCAAACATCGTTTAACGTCATCTTCTTTCTTTCCTTTCCAACAGTTGAGACGATCTGTATGGTACCTTTTCCCAACGCAGCTAAACTTTCTTTTCCAGCAGATTGTATGCTAACACCACTGTGAAATTCTTGAAAATTCACAAAAAGATCTCGACGGTTTGTGACATGTTTTGTGGCACCGTTGTCAATCCACCAATCTTCTGTATTTGGCTCAGCTCTATTTGCTTTATTTTCTTCATTTGCAATGGTCTCCAGGGCTACATTTGTATTAACTTGAGTGCTTTGGAAATTGCTTGATGACTTTTTCTTCGGTTTTTCATCAGCGATCCACTTGTAACAAGTCTTAATCCAATGTCCCTTTTTCTTGCAATAGTTGCAAATGTCGTTTTCTTTACTTGAATGATTAGTGGTCCTAGCATGCTCTCTTCTTTTAACTTTTAGAAGTAACGCTTCTTGAGAATCTCCCTCGCAAGACTTTCGTGTGTTTCTTTCAAACAAACACAACTGCATTGTAAGATCGTCAAAAGTCTTATTTGTGTCACTGGTTAAAAGCATCCAACTCGATCGGAACGTTTCAAAAGATCTAGGAAGAATCTGAAGTGTCTTGCAAACCAACAATAAATCTGGAAGAGCATTTTCCTTTTTCTCTTTGAGCCCGTTGTTGAGTTCACTCCAGAGACTTCTCAGCTTGGCGATATGGGTTGAAACATCTTCACCTTGCGTCCAACTAAACTCAAACAGGTCAGTACACTTCTTGAAAAGTTGGTCTTTTGATGTTGCTTTTTGAGCGCTTCCCATGTATCTTTTGCTGTTTTACTATCCATCACTTTTTGGTAAACCTCATCAGTTATTGAACTTGTAATCATAGTCTTTGCATAACTGTTTGCTTTTCGATATAAATTGGTTTTTATCGTGTGCTTCTTGATGTTTTCTTCTGAGGCACCAACTTCCAATGGACTAGGATTCTCTAACTTCGAATCAATAACGTCCAGAGCTCCTTCGTGATAGTCCAAAAGATCACGGATCTTGCGTTTTCAAACTGGCCAATCTTTTTCTCCAGATAAGGGCTTGATATGCTTAGCTAGATCCATTTCAATATATTGTTTCTCTTTTTAAATTCTTTTTAAATAAATATTTTGAAATCGTCTTCTCAAAAATTTCCTTGCTTATTTAATTATTCTTTTGGAGTCGTGGCTGGTCCCATAAGCCATAACCTATTATATTTTTAGATTTAAATAAGATTCCTTAAAGAAATAAAACTAACGTTTATTCTCTTAGAAAGATTTGGAAGGAATAAATTTATTAATTCTATTATTTGATAGCAATATCAAAATCAATTATTAATCAAAAAACAAGTTAATAGTATTCAAAGTTGATTTCAAATTAACAACTTCAACAATGACGTGGAGGCTCTCATCGACCCTGGCAACGTTTGTTCGTTAATCGCCAAGACAAAAGCAGAAGAGATTTCTAGTATTCAACCAGGCGCTGATAAAATCCTTCAGGGATTCGCTGGAGGTGAGTTTACCTGTTGAAATAAAATAAGTTGCAAAATGAAATTAGATGCTCACCAGTTTGAAGCGGTGTTGTATGTGGTCGATGGATGTTCTTCTTGGCACCGTTATTCTTTGCCATAAGAACAACAAAATAATAATTGAGAGAGGGAAATGCCGAATTGAACAATCCGAAGTAAACATTTGTTCTGAGCTTAGCGAAAATCAATACGAAAATCTAAATAATATTTTGACGTCTTTCGCAATGTGTTTTGCTAATTCGATTGCTGAGTTAGGAAGATGTAATTTTATGAAAATGAAAATTCAGTTGACATCGGATATACCCTTCCAGCTACGCCCGTATCGAATTCCGTTTGCAAAAAGAGAGACAGTCACGAAAATCATTGAGGAGCTACTGAAGTATAATATTATCCGGCACAGTGATTTTCCTTATTTGTCACCAGTAGTTCTAGTGCCGAAAAAAAATGGAGAGGATCGTCTTTGCGTCGATTTTCGAAAGCTGAATTCCATAACAGTCAAGCATAGCTTCCCGATGCCGGTGGTTGAAGAAATATTATCACGACTAGCAGATAGTAAATATTTTACCACCATTGATTTACTGTCTGGCTACCATCAGATAGAGATCGAAGAGGAATGTAAGAAATAAACGGCATTTAGCACTTCTGATGCAATTTACGAATATAATTGCATGCCGTACGGTGTTGTAGATGGACCGTCCGTTTTTCAAAGCATGTTAAATAAAATTCTTACAAAGATGAAACCAAATGATGCGGTGGGCTATATCGATGATATCATAGTTCCTAGCAAGACGATCGAGGAAGGACTCGATAGGTTGACCAAATTGCTAGAAATCATTCGTGACAGTTTCCTAACAATCAGGATTGACAAGTGCAAGTTTTTTGCAACGGAGATCGTGTTTTTGGGCCATCGAGTGACTGATAATTGTATTCGCCCTGGAAAAGAAAAAGTTTCATCGATAGTTGATATTCGAAAGCCTGAAAATGTACATGAAGTACGAAGATTCCTTGGCCTAACTGGGTATTTTCGAAAGTTTGTTCAGGACTATGCCGCTTTATTTCCTCCACTGATGCATCTTCTCTGTAAGACACTGATTTTAAATGGGAAGAAGAACAGAACAGAGCATTTGAGGAGCTGAAATCTATTCTTAGTTCTGATGTTGTGCTAGACATTTACAATCCAGAACGTATCCATGAAGTTCATACGGATGCGAGTAGCATTGGTCTAGCAGGGATTCTGATGCAGTCGAATGATGGAAAGTCTTTCCGGCCCATATTTAATTATAGCCGACATTGCACAGAGTCTGAACAGAAATTCCATAGCCATGAACTGGAGGTTTTGGCAATAGTTGAGACACTGGAACGATTTCGAATCTACTTGCTTGGGAAACCATTCACCGTGGTAAGCCTTTCTCGACATTAAATGAGTCGGTGGTGTTCTTACCAACCTTGACGGAGCAGCGCGAGTCATCCTGCACAATCCAACGAGTTTAGCAGGGATGCCAAGAAGTGAATTGAATTTAATTGAAATGTATTTATTTAGCGTATTTCTGCTATTAAAATATTTACAAGATTTTTGTGTATATATACTAAAACTAATAATAATTTGTTATTTAATATTGGCATTGGCATTTAATATAATTATATAGGTACGTGTGTTTAAACATTTTGTTTTACAAACTCGATTATTGCTCTCTTAAATTCATATACATTACTTAGTTGTTTGACATTATTTGGTAAATCATTATAAAGTTTAAAGCCTTTGTATACTAAATTATTTTGAGATCTTGCGTTTCTAAATCTTTGCAGTCTTAAATCATCTCTATTTCTTAATAAATACATCTCTTACATAATGAACATATTTTGATAAGTATTTAGGTAGAAGATTATTTTTTATTTTATAAACAAACAATAAAACATTCACATAAATACGTTGTTTAACATTCATCCACATTAAAATATTTAACATCAAATTTATTGGAGTATAAATACTACATCGAAGAATTGCACGCATCGCCTTATTTTGTAACTTTTGTAGACCGTTCATAGACCCTTCATTAATTAAAAATAAAATTGTTGAGCAATATTCAAAGTGTGGTTTTATTATTACATTATAAATATTTATTGCAGTTATAGTGTTTATTTTATTTCGTATTCGTTTCAAAAAACCCACTTTTTTTGCTACTTTTTTAGATATATATTGCACATGAGATTCAAAGCTAAGTTTATAGTCAATAATGATAGTACCTAAATACTTTATTTCCAGAACTTGTTCTACAATTTCTTGATCTATTATAACATTTAAATTCATATTATCATTCAAGAGCATACATTTAGTTTTTGAGACATTAAGTTTTAACTTATTTGCTTTGAGCCATACATTTAAATTATTCAAGTCTTCTTGAATCAAGCGTTGACATTCTTGAGTTGTTTCGGCTTCTACAAACAAAAGTGAATCGTCTGCAAACAAAGCTAGTTTGCTGTTCCTCACTACTTTGTTCATATCGTTGATATAAATGTTGAAAAGAAGTGGACCAAGTATATTGAGCCTTGAGGTACTCCAAGATTAATTGCCTCAGGATCAGATATGGTGTCATTAGGCGTTTTTCTTTTTTCATTCAGAAACGAGCTCTGAACAGAGTTCGACCATATCGAGCTCGCTCTGAACGTCCTCTGAACAAATTGTGTTCAGAGCGCTCTAAACTATTAATGAAACGAATTTAATTATCCATTAATTTCCTCTTCTCATGCCACTTGAAAAACCTGAAAACAATTTTTTTTTAACATATAAAATACCTTCGGCGGCCATTTTAATTGTTTTTAATTTCAGCCGCCGCGCCGCTAAAAAGTTCTTTTTATCAATTGAATTGGTTTGGAAGCGTCTCACTTGTAACGTTTATATTTTTGTTCAGCTTTTGCTCAGTCTGCCCCATCTATTTATTTGGAGCTTGTAGAGCGCACTCTGAACGCAATCTGAAGGAAAAAAGAAATACGAATTCTTAGCTCTGAACCCCCTGAAGCAAAAAAGAAACACTAATTTTTTTTCGACAACTCAGGCTCTGCTGTGAACTAAAAAAGAAAAACGCCTATTGATTCTAGTCTGTTGTGTTCGTCCGAATAGAAAACTTTTGAACCAATCAAGAGCAACACCATTGATCCCGTACATGGACAATTTGTCCAACAGAATATCAGGATCGATTGTCTCAAAAGCTCGTTTAAGATCAAGAAAAACACAAATAACTACTTTACCTTGTGAAATAGCTTCTTTCCAACCTATTAATACCATATTTGCTGCTGATTCACATGAGTGTGTTTGGCGAAAACCCGATTGATTTTCAATAATAATGTTGAAATCGTTTAAATATTTTAATACAGGCAAAGCTCGAAAATTAGAATAAAAAAGTTTTGGCGAATTCTAATTTTCAAATGTTTCTAATTTCCAAGTTTTTTTTTTAACAAGAGATCAATACTTATCTGGTACATTAGTCTTAAATCTAAATATACGTATCGTTAAAATTAAAAAAAGTAGGTTCAAGACTGAGTTATCTTTTACACCTATTAAAAAAAAAGCATAACATAATCGTAGGATCCATGCATAAAGTTTGCATTCCATTGTTGGGAATTCAGTTGAATTCAATATGAAGGGTTTTTGTTTTTAATGGCAAGAAAGAATTTAATACCGATAGTTGTAAAGGGAAAGTCTTTTTATTTTTACACGCCTACATAGTGTTTTCGAAACAAAACATGAGTTTTTCTGAGCTTCTATTCTAAAGCTTGAAAATTAGAATATTATATTCTAATTTTCAAGCTGTTAACGTTATATAAAATATTGTTCTAATTTCCAAGCGATTCTAATTTCTGCGAGTTCTAATTTCCGAGCTTTACCTGTAGCTGTTTTTGGGCAATTTTTTCTAGGACTTTTTCATAGATCGGAAGGGAATTAATAGGTCTGAATTCTTCGCTCTTTATAGTTTTTTTCACTTTTTCAATAGGAGATACGATTGCGTTTTTCCATGTACTAGGAAATTTTCCTTCTTTAAGGGATAGGTTTATTACATTTAATAATGAAGGACCGATAACTCCAAATACATCCAACAATACTTTTGGACTTAACAAGTCACTGTCCCGTTTATTGTTCAATCTTTTATTGCATTTTTCAATTCACTCATAGATACTTCTTTAAACTTGAAGGGATTTACAATAATAAAATCGATTTGATTTGAATAAGAAACTTTCTCAATTGCGTCGTTAATTTGTTTCACACTGTTTATAAAAAACACATTAAACTTATGAGCTATTTCTTTTTCGTCTGTAACCGCTACTCCATCAAATACAACTTTATTTATTTCACTATTTTTTTCACGAAGAACCAAAGATTTAAGGGTTCTCCACATTCCTTTTTGGTCGCTACAGTTGGATAGAGCTCGTTTTGTAAAATTATTTTTTGAGCGCGTAAGTTCTTTACTATACATATTATTACGAATGCCTCTAAAATTATTCCAATCCTCAATACTATTAGTAAAAATTGCTCTCTTCTTAGCGAAATATTTTTGCTTCTTAAGTTCATTTAGATGAGGAGTATACCACGAATTTTCGATTTTTTTCATTGATTTCTGGATTATAAATTGATTTAATACTGAGTATTTTAATTTGAAGATTTTCTGCGCACTGATGAAAATCTGATATGCCAGATACACTTATACCACTATGTTCAAATGCTGAACATAAATTAGTTTTCGTATACCTTAACAACTTTACTTTTTTAATGCTTGTTTTTTCAATTTTTCTGTCTCTAATTAGTAATTTAAGGCAAATAGCTTCATGGTCTGCTATATTAAAATCATTATTAACATTAGCCTCTAAATTAGTGCAATTCGAAACAACATAATCGATTAAGGTTCTAGAGATAGGTACTCGTAATTCTCGTTGGCTTATTTATCAACTGCTTACATCATACATATTGTTTTTATCAAACCAATCAATTTTGAAGTCTCCAATAAGAATTAAATTGCAGTTTTCTTTAGCCAGACTTTCCATCAATTCACTGAAACACTCACAAAACAGTCTGTTGGATGAAAAAGGAGATCTATACAAGCCAGCAAGGACAAAAGAACAAAAACCACAACTTACTTTAATACTAAGCCACCAAATATCCATGTTCAACTTAAAAGTCATTAATGTTTCAAATTGTAAATTTTCTTTTACATAAATGACAACTCCACCAGTATGCCTTGAAGTACTATCACATTTTATTATATTATAGTTGTTCACATTAATTTCATTGTTTGAAATATTTTCAGTTACACATGTTTCGCTAAGTACAATTATATCAAATTCTTCTTTACTTAAAACTTCTTCTAGTTCATCAAAATTTGCTGTTAAACTTTGTATATTAAAGTACACAAACGATAATTTATTTGGTTGCTAATATTTTATTTTATTCTTTTCAATTTGGATTTTCTTTTTAAAAACCGGGCATTCACTACTACGACTATCATGGTCAATATCAAGACTGAGCTTTAAATTTTTTTATACTGCACACAATTATTGCATTTTTCCGATTTACCACAGAGACGTTCCTCATGGGGGTCACCGCACCGGGGGCAGATCGCATCCGATTTACATGTTTTGGCTTCATGATTGTAGCCCCAGCATTTATAGCATCTCTTTATCCAATTATACTCGTACACCGAACATTGGTCCTATCCGACATTGACCTTTTGCAGAGCTAGCAATTTTTTAAAAAGATCGCCATTAACTTGAAGGATTGCATTAAAACTATTTTTACCATGGCCTTTATAAATTCGAACACATTTAAAATTGTCTGTAATATCATTTTGTGACTTTAAAGCTTCACAAAGTGCTCCGGTCTCCCAATCTTCGTTTAAACCACAAATTATAACATTCGGATCTTTTAATTTGGGAGTGATTACATTGTAATCATCACCCATTTTGGCCGACACTTCACGTTCAATTGTTTCTCGAGAACACGTATCCACACAATTAATTGCTATAGCACCGTCTTTACGATTTATTTATTTATTTATTTATTTATTTATTTATTTAGCTACAAATTTATATATTCTTAGCTTTTTAACTTAAAATATTGTACAATTGTGTTCTTAACATATTTTTACTTATATTGAAATCAACTACATAATAAAATTTATTGAAGTCTATACAAGCTGCAAAAAGTGGCTCGTGGAGGCCGTAATTAGTTCTATTAAATCGCAAGTTCAAAAAATCGTAGGATCTGAAAGATCTAGTACAGATATTTATATTAATTTTTGATAAAAGATATGCAGAATTAATATTGCCCACTAATATATCATAAATAAAAATCACTTTCGCAATAGTTCTACGCTCAGTTAAGGCCGGGAGATTAATTAGCTTAAGTCGGTCTTTATAAGATGGTAGGTGTAAGTTAGAATTCCATGGGAGATATCGAAGAGCGTATACAAGAAATTGCTTTTGCACGGATTCAATGCGGTTAATATTCACTTGATAGCTTGGGCACCATACGCAACTGCAATATTCGAGAACTGATCGCACCAGAGAACAATAAAGAGTCTTTAGAATATATGGATCTCGAAATTCTTTCGCGAAACGACAGATGAATCCAAGTCTGCATTTTGCTTTATTTACCATGTGATCTATATGTCTATTGAAATCAAGTTTTGGATCCATTATAACACCAAGATCACAGAACGTATCTACTCTCTGTAGTTCAGAATCACACAAGAAATAAACCTTAAGAAACGGAAATCTTTTACGCGAAAAAGTCATTAATTTACACTTTGATACATTAAGTTCCATATCATTTGCAATACACCAGTTTGATACTGTAGTCAAGTCATCTTGCAACAGTATATATTCGTCACTATTTTTATAAGACAAACGAAGCTTAGCATCATCAGCAAACAGAAGGAGTTCAGAATTTAACTTAACAGAACACAGGTCGTTCACAAACAGCAAAAATATAAATGGGCCGATATGGCTGCCCTGAGGAACACCAGAATACACACAAATTTGTTTTGACAGTTTGTTTTTAACGCAGACATATTGAATTCTTTTACATAGATAAGAATCAAGCCAAACAGTAAACCAGTGTGGAAGACCTATGGCACTTAGTTTATTTAAAAGGAGATCATGATTTACACGGTCAAATGCTTTTGCAAAGTCTAAGTATGCTACATCCGTTTGAAAACCGTCTTGGCTTTTTGTAATAACATCTGAACAGAATTCCATTAAGTTAGTAGCTGTTGATTTTCCCTTCATGAAACCGTGTTGATTGGGAGCAATTAAAATTTTAAATCTGTTCTCAATTACGTCACAAATTATTTTTTCAAATAACTTAGGTATTCATGAAAGTTTTGCGATGCCTCTATAGTTAGAAACCTCACATTTGTTTCCATTTTTATGAAAAGGTATAATGTATGAAGATTTCCAAATTTTTGGGAACTTTCCGGTTTTTAAAGACAGGTTAAACAAGTGACATAATGGACGGGCCAATACAGATATATAACGTTTCACAATAAATGCTGGTATATTATCCGGTCCACAGGAAGTTGTATTTTTAAGCTTGGAAACATATATCCTTAAGAGATTTTCGTCAATCATTGGTACGGCTACGTCAAGTTGAGGAAAAACAGGAATATTGTCGTTGTAGTTATCACAGATGTTGTTGCAGGTACTATCACAGATGTTATCACAGCTTCTATCATTATCGCAAGTTTTATCACAGCTATTCGGTTTTTTGTAGACGCTTTGGAAGAAGTTCGAAAACATATCACAGATAGTTTCATTCTCATTAGAAGATATTCCCTTGTAGGTCATCACAGCTTGAAAAGAATCTGTCTTTCTTTTTATCCAAACGAAATTCCAAAATTTTCTGGGGTTAGTTAAGATTTCAGATTTTGTATTATTAACGTAGTTTTGATAAGAAATGTTTATTTTATTTTGAAGGAGCCGTCTGGCTCGAGAGTAATTAGTGTAGTTAACAGATAACATTAAATTTGACAAATATATTTTACTAGCTTTCACCCGCGGCTTCGCTCGCGGCAAATACAGGGTTGGTCTTCGCCATAGTAATTTTTAAAAATAAAGTCCACTACTGGATCGCACCAACTTGCTCTAATAAGACATTGGTCTTGGCTTGAGATTTTGAAAAAAAAATTTATTTTTCGAAACTCTTATTCTTTGGATGAATTTCAATGTATGGTAGTAAAATTATCAAAATTTGTGGATTGGTTTCTTAGAATAAAAACATTTTTTGGAGAACATTTTTCAAAAAGAAATTAAATTCCCCCAATACATAGGTATTCTGCATTTATCATATAATTTAATTTTTTTTTAATTTTAAAAATATAGGAATGTAGTACTTAGGTATTAATTAAGCTACTTTAACCTATATATATGTATGTGTAAATTTCCGACAGAATCGGTAAAACCGTCTTCGAAAAAGCCGAAAGCAAAAAAAAACCCGTCCTATGGAAGGTACCGTTCTTAGCAATTCTTGGTAACTTTGTTTCCAGCCATTTGATAGGTCATACGGTCATACATAAAAAGCTAAACTAATCAAAATCGTTTAAGTCATTTTCGAGAAAAAATGAGCTTCAACATAACTAAAGTTGCAGGTACCGTTAGTTTTCGAGCTGCACAAAAAATCAATTTCCCTTCTGTACTATACCTTAAAAACTCGATATACTTAGTTTGAAAGAATTAAGCACACCCGTTTGGGCTTTTGTAGGTGTCTTTAGGTACATACATATAGTCAGACGGAAAGGCAAACAAATAAGACAGACAGACGGACGGATTTTTTTGACCAACTTTTTTGGTCCTCGCTATCATCGTTCAAACTTTTTTTTTCCGACGAACTTGCAGTTTATGTATATTCGCATGTAAAAATTCCAGCGCATTTCAATTACTGACTTCTAAAGGAATACTTTTGATACCTTGGGTTTCATTATTTCAATTTTCATAAGGATCTCTAGTTGAGAGTTGAGACTAAAGAAATGTATAGCCTATGTAACTCACAGATAATGTATAGCTTTCTTTTAGTTAAAGAATTTTAAAAACGGTTAAGTAGTTTAGGAGCGCAAGCCTTACAAATAAACGCACTTTTTTCACATTTTTACTATAAGGCAAGTCATGCATTCGTAAAAAAAATAATCTAACAATCAAACATGACATTACTATGATAGAGAAGTCGAAAAAAGTGGGACCGACAATTCTGTCTGTCTGTCCATCCGTCTGTATCGGCACCTACAGCCTTAACGGCTGGACCGATTTGCTTCAAACTTAGTACATAGTATTATTATGATGTCCCACAGACGGGTTTTTGGAATTAGCATTCTAGCTCTAAAACTAACGGTACCTGCCATACGATTTTTAGGGGAAAATTGATTTTTATCAAAATCGGCTCCTATGATTTTGATAAAACATTCTGAATAATGTTTTCTGTGCAAACTGTATGTTTTGTTCGGAATAGATTTTTCAGGAAAAGTCTTATAACGGTATGTCCCATTTAAATTTAGATGTCATCTTTTGGGTGCTATAAATGATATAAATGTCCGTTTATGGCCGAATTAATAAAATTGCTTAAAAAAATTTCCGTTATTATCATTTGTAGCCAAAAACTTAATTGCAGTTTTCATCAAAACATTTTGTGTATCTATATTACATACAAAGTTTAATAAAAATCGGCGGAATGTTTTTTTGATTAAATTAGAAAAAACTATATAATTTGGCCAAAACGTAGTGGCTTTTTGTATGGGAGCCACCATTTAAAAAAGAATAACTGACAAAAATGCAATGTCATCTACCAAACAAAGTTTGTTTGAATTCGATACAACCGTTGACAACTTATGGCCATTTGAAAAAAAAAGACGTTAAGACCAGATCTGCGTTATAAGCATTTTTTGCGAAAACTAAAAACGCAGTTTTATTAAGAACACTAAAAGAATATAACACACAAAGTTTAATCAAAATCGTTAAAACCGTTTTTGAGCAAATTAGAAAAAACATAAAAAAAGTTGGCTGAGACTGAACGGCTCGTTGTATGGGAGCATTTAGAAAGGCTTCACTAAAAAATTTACAAAACCATCCTATAGAACACTATAAAGAACGATAACAAACAAAGTTTGAGTCAATTCAATCAAGCCGTTGCGAACTTATGGCCATTTGAAAAAATGCCATTTAAACCTGATTTTCGTTACGACTATTTGAGCCAAAAACAAACAAAAACGCAGTTTTGTTAGAATTGCTTAAAGTTATCTAAATGTTGAGTTTAATCTAAAATCGATGGAGCCGTTTTCGAGAATATTCAAAAAACCGTTACTTGAAAGATCTTAATCTAAATCGTTTGAGCCGTTTTTGAGAAAATTCAAAATTAGAGACGGGCTAAAACGAAATAAAATTTTTTTTTTATACGAATCCATACCTTATAGTAACTATAATCGCAAGTAAAATCCTCAGCAACCGTTTTTCTTCAAACTGCTATATACCAAGTTTGAAGAAAATCCGTCAAGCCGTTTAGGCTGTGGCTGGACGTGGCAGACGCACAGACGCACACCCGCACAGACAGACCGACGTACGGTATGCGAAAACCACTTTTTTGGGCGTCTTTTTCATCGTAATGTCATGTTTGATTAAAACCTCGATTCTTTTTTTCTGCACGAAACCAATACTTGCCCTAAAAAAAGACAATACACTATTATTAAAGATAATTTACTTACTGTATGTATGTATGCATGTATGTACGTTATGTTCAAATCGATCTGCAAGCTTAAAGTTGAATGTCACTGAGCTCATAGTAATTGCCCTGGCAGTAAAAAGTCTCAAATTTAGGCGATGCCTTTTTTTATCGCACCAGCAGTTATTAAACTTGGGCCACACAAAATTAATGTTATTGAACTTTTTCCTGTCTGCTAAAGAAGAATTGTATTTCTGAAACTGGAACAGCTGCTGGCTGCGGGAGGCGCACGCATACACATACAAAAATATAGGGAATAGGGTATCCAACAATTCGTTGAAAACGTACTCTAGCTCTCCCTTATGTTTTATTTTTTTTTAATTTTGAAATATTAAAAATCAAATAAATTTTATTGAAATGAATTCCAATAAATACTACGAATAAATATTACTTTACAGTGGAACAAATCTTATAAATGGGCTACAAAAAATTCAGCTTAACGGTTTTAACATTTTTTTTCTTCTAAACCATCTACATTATGGTCCCTTTCATTTAAAAGAATATATTTAAAAATCCACCCGTCCTAACTCTAGAAATAAGGTCACACACAAAAATTAAATTGATTTTTATATATATAGATATAGTTTAGTTTTTAAATTTCTTAGTTTTTTTATTTCTTTTGTAAACCATGGCGGGCATCTTGGTCCAATAAAAATTTTGTTTGAAGGTACACATGATGATAGAAAATTGTTCACGACAGAATGGAATTTATTACAGCAAAGATCAACATCAGGTTCATCATAAATATTGTTCCAATTGTAGTTCTCCAAAAGACTCCTAAAGCAACTATCGTTTATCTTTTTGAAATCCAGCTTACGTTCCACTTCCCTAGGCATGTTGGCATTTTCCTCGCGAATATCGATATAGTGTCTAATATAAATAGCCTTATGATGAATGGAATTATTGAATACAAAATCATCAGCTTCAGCTACTGTTGTATATTCAGGGGAATCAGTGAAGACGAGATCAAGGAAATTTCCTTTGGAATTAGCTACATGGTTTATTTGAAAGAGGCCAGAATGTGAGCATTCATCAATAAGTAGGAAATTTGTTTCCGAAACCCTTTCACTGAAGCCATGAGGAAACAACGGTGTTAGAAATGAACTGTCTTCAGGGTTAGGTAACCACGATACACTTGATGTATTAAAATCTCCAGTAATAAAAGTTCTTGCGGTAGGAAATTTATTTGTAACATAAGTAACAGCGTCGGCATGTTGTTTATAGATGTCCTTGACAGAAAGAGGAGGAACATATGAACAGGTAAACAGGAACTGCTTGTTACGAATATATGCTTCGACACAAATGAACTCTAAATTGTTAAACTCATTATAAAGTAAGCGTTTTGAGTGATAGTTGGAGCGAATTGCAATAAGAACACCACCTCCAATTGAAAAAACACTGTTTAATACACTTCGATCGGTACGATAAACATTATAGTCATTACATAAAATTTCACAGTCACATACAGAGTCATTTAGCCAAGTTTCGGATAAAATTATAACATCATAGTCTGAAGAGAAGGATTTCGAGTAAAGGTCAGAGAGCTTTGATTTCATGCCGCTTGTATTGTGGTAGAAGATGTTAAGAACAGCTTTAGACTCTAATCGTTTTTTGCATGCACTGCTTCCACGGGCGCGGATCGATTTAATTGAGTAACAAAACGATTCTTGCGAACACGGTGCTCAAATTCACGAATAAAAATTTTATCAGGCCAAAATTTCGGATTCACAACCAAATCAAATAAGTTATAAGGAACTGTTATTTTAAAAGAGGAGATTTCTCGTTCATTTTGGAATTTAAATTTATTGATCATTAATCCATCAATTTTATCCATACGAAGTGTTTTTTTGATGTAAGTAATGATGTCTTCTTCAGATGTTGAGTTTTCCAATCGGGAAAGAAATATTGCTTTAGGCGAAGGAATTACTTTCAACAAAGGAGCTAACTCATTTAAACTAGGATCTTGCGAGTTTCCAGAAAGTCCCGAAGAGTTTTCTAGATTCCGTTCCGTATCCTCAATAATGTTTGAAGGACGTGTATTCACTGAGGGTGAGGAAGAAATGGATGAAGGACCAGCAACCGAAAAAGTAGGTGGGGTAACAGAACAATCCATACTCTCGGCAGAGATTGTTGCCAATGGTTTTTGAAGCTCAGCAATAGCAGAGTGAGTTTTCTGATGAGTGCTTTGGATTTTCATGTCCAGACCTCCCTTTGTTAGCGAGGTTCGGTTTCTTGCTCGAAGATTCTGCATGAATTTCAGCTTTTCTTTTAGAACTACGAGTAAGAGGGGGTTCTTTTATTAAGCGAGAGAGCAGTGATTTAATACACTTTTAACTTTCAAAGATAAAGTTTGAGGGTTAATATTATCTTTAATCGCTTTTTTTGTTATATCACTGTTTTGTGTACCTTTAGGTGCAATAATAACAGGTGGTTCATTAGCCAAAACAATTGAGGGGGGTACATTTTTTGTTTGAGCTTGAGACACAGAAGAACATGGGATAAAATCATCAATTTTTTTATCGATATTTTTCACTATATCATTATTATTTATCAAAAGATTTTTAATATCATTAATGCTTTTTAAGAAATCACTGCTAAATTTTTGACATTCAGGACATTGAAAAAGAATGCAATCATGTTCCAGTGTTATGCGTTTGTCGTATTCACTCAATGAAAAACGAGACAGGAGGAACACTCCATTGCACACACCACTGCACGGAATGCCGTCCTTTTCTTTCTTTATGTGCTTAGTACACAGCTTGCATATAAGGGAACTCATTATATACCTATTAACTTAAACTTTTGTCCTTTGTTTTATTTTCCACTCAAGTTCAGTTCAATTTTTTTTATTTTAATTTTCTTTAATTCACTTAATAAAATAGTTTTTTTTCAAAATTAATTGATAAATTTCACTACTAGATTACTTTGATTTTAGTTTCCACTTTATTTAATTGTTGCCAATGCCTTATAAATAACAACTCGAAAATAAATATTAAAGTAGAGCACTTAATCAGAACAACCGTCGCGATCAAAACTCACTATACTGTTGTGTAGTGACATGGCTCTGTATAGCTCGTTCCTGTTCACGCTGTCATAGGCGACTTTTAAATCGATAAAAAGGTGATGAGTATCGATATGGAATTCTTGGGTCTTTTCCAAAATCTGCCGAAGTGTGAAAATTTGGTCGAGGGTTGACTTACCGGGCCTGAAACCACACTGATAGGGGCCAATCAGTTCACGTGCGAAAGGGTTCAGACGTTCACACAGAATGGCCGACAAGATTTTATAGGCGACATTTAGGAGACTTATACCTCTGTAGTTGGCTCAGCTTAGAGTATCTCCTTTCTTGTGGAAATTATACGAAAATACCTCATAAAGGTAGGTATTATAGATATTTAGATTATTTATAATGACTTTTTTGATTCCGTACAAGAGACTCAAATGAGTTACAAGAGTCTTCGGTTTCCATTATTCTCAAATACGAAACGAATCTTTCCCATTTTCTTTGTTTTTCATTCTCTATGTAAGGCAATCTCAAAAAATAGTTGGGTTCTTGGCAGCGCTTAAAATTCTGCTTTATATAGTCATGTAGGTACAATTTAGTTATTATGTATCTCCAGGAATTTTGTATACTTTTCATACTATTCTTTTATTGATTCCATGGGCTGAAATTTATTCATCATTATAGACATTAATATGAAGATTATGACTGACATAGAACTGAGTGAATTTTCCTAAATGACAAGAAGTGATTACAGCTACAATACTTTGACCCATTGGCGCAGTCCGAATCACTAATAAGCTTCAACTAGTCTTTGGCTGGCAGTCACAAACTCCAACAAGATTTAATGTTGCGGCCAGTTCAAGGATAGATGAAATATTTTTTGTTGTCCTTATTTCGGTTGGAAAGTCGAGTAATAGCAATGCATGAACTGGTCAGAACACCTACAGAAGTATTAAATTCCTAAATGTTTTAGGCATCCTTGTCATCAATTTGATGACATATGACTTAATGTTGGAGTTGCCAAGAACCTAGGGCGACCCTGGCTGGGTTCAGTTCAAAAAACAAACGCACTTACTTTTGTTTTGTTTATTAAAAAAAAAAACAGTTTTAGGTACCTACCTACTTTTATATGCCTAATATGATCTAATTTTGTACATTAGATTTTTTCATAGGGTACTCTTCAGTCTTAACACTATCATACTTAACAAAATTTCTTATAACTGGCGAGAGTAAATTATGATCAAGCTTTTTATCATCAGGAATAATATAACTTAAGGGAATTGCAATTATCCAAACAAAAAATATACCTAAAATAGTATACCATTGAAAAGAAATGTCAAAAATTGAAAATTCCCCATCGTTTTGGACGGAATGAAGTACATTCTTTGTTTCATTGATTCTGAAACTAAAGAAAAATGTTTAATTAAATAGTTATTTATTAAAATATGTATTTAAAATTATACTTGCCTTGAACCATCATGTAAGGTATAATTAAAACGATCGCATCCATCATCCCTACTAGGCAAAGGCAGGTATGCTAGTTTTCCTGCTTCCATCCTCCGTTGGGCGCCAGTTACAAGAATGAAAATGGCAACCATACTCGACAAAAGTCCAATCAACGCACCCTTTAAATACGTATATACATTATGTTTAGAAAATATATTTGAAAACTTAGTTCATTTAAAGTATCTGACATGAGCTTTTACCTTCCCATTGGCTTTTGGTACTAAAAATCCTAACAGAAAAACACCAACCATAGCTCCCTGGACAACTCCACCAATTGTCATAATTGTTTGAAGAAGAGATGAAGATTTTTCAACTAAAAACCCACCAGCAATACAATAGGCTCCAGTAAAGAAAACAAAGCCCTTCATTGTGAGATTAGCTTTGCGTTCGGTATGTCGAACAAAGGGCTTAACGTAGTCGAAGTAGAAGATGCCTGCTAAAGCGTTCATACTTGCTGACATAGCACTACGAAATTAAAAAAATATTTCAAAACGATAACAATATTTTTGATGTATAAATTTATCTATGTATGTATAACTACCTCAAGGCTGCACTGAAGACGCAAGAAATAAAAAGTCCTGGCATGCCCTTTAAATGTCCCACAACGTCTTGCACGAAGAAGGGCATCATTTTGTCAGGTTTGTCTACAATCTTTCGCGAAAAAAATTCAAAATCTTTACAAAAATGGAAAAAAAAACCCAACAAAAAAATACTTACCTTGATCTTAAGTGGATCACAATCGTGGTACATCGAAAACATGATTATCCCGGTAAAGCAGTTAAAAAACATGACAAACGTAAATCCAACAGCGAAAATGATTAAAGATCTTTGACAGAAAATGTGTTAAGAAATAGTTCAAAAATCTAAAATAGTCTTACTTTTTGGCATGTCTAAGAGATGGCAATGCAACAATTCTTTGTACACAAACTTGACTAAGTCCAATGTGACCCACCCACAGGCATAGTCCTCCAGCAAAGGTGTTCCAAAGGGTGGAGCGAGTTGTCGCATCAAAGTTCATGCTTTAGTATTTGATAAGAAATAATTTTTTTGCTTCATTTTATGCAGTAAAATTTGACATACTTCACATTTAGTCGTCCACCATCAATAGCATTTTCAATAACTTTGTCGAGACCTCCAACGCCTATTACTCCCATTACACCAACTACAGTAACAGATACAACCATTACAACAGCCTGAACAACATCCGTCCAAACCACAGCTTTGATTCCACCCTATGAGCAATGAAGACATTTTGATAAGCTTTTTTTAAACCCAAAAGGTTAACTTGATGTTTTCAAGAAAATACAGAATTTTGATACATAAAATACAGCAAACGACCGTCTTAAAAAGCTAAATCTCAATTTTTTGCTTTTCGATTATGCGACCTAGGCAGGTTGCTGGTTGGTATAGTTACGCGTATAGGTACATTGGACCTTCAAAGGGGTTGTCCAAGTAAGCCAGTTCAGCCTGAAACTTAAAAAAATCATGTACATGTGATACATCTAAGCTTCTGTCGCCGAACCCCATCACAATAACCTTCTGAATTCTACTATAGATAGATAGAGGCGACCAACGATTGAAACTCTGGTTCCCGTCATTGAAATTAAAATCTAATCTTATAAGTGATCATTGCTAAAATTACTATACATAAACACCTTTCAATACATACCAGCATGGTGTAGAAGACACAAATGGAACACACAATAATATTAATGAGATGAATGTTGGCACCTGTAACTGTAAGACACAAAAGAATATATTTACTTAATTTTTAAAATTATGTATGTATGTGATACATAGTTGGGAACGTACCTTGTGCAAATGCTAAGGCTGGTATGAAAATAAAAACTGGCATCAGCAAGTATCCCGTCGAAACAAAAGAAATCGTAACGATTTGGCGAGTAATTTTATTGAACCTCAGTTCCAAATACTGAAACAATAAATGTTAATATAATATAAGTTTTAAAAACAGGCATAGGATTGTTTAAATGCCTATAGCCTTACAAAGCGCAGAGCCCTCAAAATAAGTATACAAAACAATTAAATTGATTCTCAACGGAAATTGGTTCTGCAAAAGAGCAGCTTACAAGGTAGAACGAACAGAATTCCAACAAAGTAGGTAGTACCATACCAACCTTCTATTCCCAACATAACCGGCAGTCTCTTAGTTACGAAGGTGGAAGGAGCATTTCCAGAACTGTTAAACAACCATCAATAAAAGGAAACAATAAAGCCACTGGACTTGATGGCGTACCTGCCGAATGATTGAAAGCAGACCCCGACTTGGCAGCTTGAATTTTGTTACCACTCGTTAATTATGTTTGGGAAACCGAAATTTTCAACACCTTGGGAATTGATTACCTAATGTTCGTCGATTTCGAATAGACCTTTGACATTGTATATATAAACTATAGTACTACCACTTGAGCTGCGCCATCTATCGACGAAAATCTAAGCTCTAGAATACCATGGGAAGCAACAACAACAATTAAAATGGTGGAAATTGTTGTTGTTGCTTCCCATGGTATTCTAGAGCTTAGCTTTTCGTCGATAGAAGGCGCACCTCAAGTGGGAATACTATAGTTTATATAAATGCAATGCCTTTGATCGCCTAAATTGTGATGACAAGATAGTATCTGAATATCTCTGGTTACTTGATGCATCCCTAATCAAATCTTTGCTATTATAAGGCTAAGATTACACATGTAAATTTTACGCTATAAATGAATTTACAGTAAGATTTCCGTAAGTGTCAAAAAACGCGTTTACACTTGTCAGTTTTTCTTTCGACTTACAGCTTACTTAAACAGATAATTTGATACTGTAAGTCACTTACAGAGCCTTTTACAATAGTAGTTTTTTCAAAAGTTGCTAACGTAAGTAACTTCGTAAGTAAAACTTACGAGTTCATGTGAAAGCCCTAGGAGACGATCGCATTTCATTTGAGTTCTATAAGAACTGTACGAGTGAATTCCTTTCAGCGCTTGTTTCGGAACTCAATCGAATTTTCGAAAATGCTGATATACCAGGAAGCTTTCTGAAATCAATTATAATACACTTAACTATAGTAAAATATTCAATCAAACTATTTAAATTCGTTGAAACCATATAAACTGTTTTGAACTGGACAAACAAAAGTGGATGTTGACATAAAGCAGAGAAAGTGCCACTAGATTGGCCATTCACTGAAGAAGCACGATGACAACACAGCAAAGCAATGCTTTGAATGAAATCATGTATGTGTTCCCAGCATTTATTGCCACCCCATGCTCCATTAGGAGTTATAGTGTTGCTGCTGTTTTAGCCTTGCCTGGGTAACCCCTGGACGTCTTGAGCAAAAATTAAGACGTCAATTTAAATGTTTGAATTTGAAAGCGATTTTTTTACATCTACATAAAAGAGTTTATAAATATTATGTTATGTGTATTTACTTTTCTTAAATGTACCTGTGATATTAAAAACTAATGTTATATCAAGAGCGTTTGCATTCAAATGATGCTTTTGAGCCCGTAACAAAAGCAAAACCAATTATTCCGATAATAAATGTAGTTAAAACTTTGTTTTGAACATTTGGGGATCAGCCACAAAGATGGAGCAAAACATTTCTACAATCCATAGTAAAGATTCTGGTATAGGCATTGGAATCGATGTTGATCGTAGCACCACCACAGCAAAGAAATAGGAGCGCAACACATTGGGTTGCAAACGCAGTTTTTAAGACGAAAAATGTCAATAAAGACCAAGCAATCTTATCTAATATCAAAGTTAGTAAAATATTAGGAACGCAAAATACAAGATGATTTGATAAATATTGGCAATGACCTATTATTGGTCAAACATGAGTCAGCGAATTTAAAATCAAATTTCAGGACACAATTTAGAAGGCTTGACATAATGCAGAAAATGGATAAGATAAAGCGAATTTGACGTGGTCGGTAGATGTTTAATGTGTGGAGACTGCAGATCTGTTGCAGTGTAAAATGTTTGTAGTTATTAATAACCGCAATAAACGACATATATTTAGTAGTATGTATTGTAAAATTTTGTAAATAATAAAGAAGGGTATATATTTTTATTTGATAAACAAAAAATAAACGAACCTCATAGCAATTTGAGATGTTGTTGTTATAAAATACTGGAACAATGACATACAACAAGATAGGAAGAGCTCCGAACATTGCAACCATTGTTAAGGAAAACGTTATTCCAAAACTGTACATTTCTGATGGTATTGTCATAATTGATATTGCTGACAGTTGACTGAAATAAACCATAATATAATATTGACAATATTTCGATATCCTTCCAGCAGTTTTTTTGTTATCACCTCGAAACTAAAGAAATAGCAACTGGCCAAGCTTGCATATTTCTACCGCCAAGTAAATATTCATCAGCAGTGTCATTTTCACCCGAAAAGAATCCAAAATATACTCCGATTCCGGCCGATACAACTAACATCAAAACGAAAACAGCATAATCTTCGAAACCGAATGTAAACACTTTAGTAAAGGTTTCCACTGCCGCCACCGCCGCCGCCGTGTCAGTTATGTTAACTGACATATTGAATAAATTAATTTTTTCTTTATGAAAATTAAATAAATGCTTGTGCTGAGGAAGAGCCAAAATTCGATATGTTGTGCCCAAAGGAGAAAGAAAAACTAAATGAACTACTGAACACATGAAATAGTAACTTCTATAAATCCATGATAAAATATAATTGTTTCATCAAGATCATAGATGGTAGCTCAAGATACCTTTACTCCAAATCAGAAAAAATATGGGTGGTGATTATCTTTGATATAACAAGGAAATAATCTTTTATTGTTAAGAAACCAATCCAAATTTGCGATAAGCTGATTGGAGATTATGGTATTGGAAAACTTAGGTAAGTGAGCCGGGTTGCCAGAACGCAGTTCAATGCCCAGACGAGTGCGAAGCAGGAGAATTAGTATTTAAAGATTTGCTGTTAGATTTTCCTTTAAACCGATTTAAATAGTATAAACGGGAATTTTTGTAAAGGGTGATTTTTTAGCTGCTTGAGATGTTTCGATGATTGTTGTCTATGTTTTGACAGTTGAGAATGTCAAAATTTGTTAACATTTCTTTTTGTAAAGTTTGGTAATTCATCTTGAATCGTTTAATACCGGTACAACGCTTCCAATTTGTGGAAATTAACATACATTGAAAAAAAAAAAGTTCATAGAACACTTCTTCCACTTTACGTTCAACTTAAAACTACTTAAATGGCTTCGTCAATAAGCAAAATTGCCGTATATAAAACATTTACGTAGGTTTTACACTCTGGCGGCATCATCGGCGATTATTTCTTTCGAAATGAGGAATGAGCTGCTGTTATGGTGAATGGCGATTGCTTTTGAGCCATGCTACCTGAAGTTTTGTTTCCAAAAATTGATCACCTAGACATCCACGAAATTTGGTTTCAACTTGCCATACAGCGGCCTTAACCATCAATTTATTGCAAAAATCATTTTGGTGACAATATTTCCAAAAGTGGTCCTGTTAACTGGATCTCTCGTTCGTGCGACTAAATGCCTCTCGATTAATTTTATGGTTCATTTTTAGTCTTTATTTTATTCCGACGAACGGGACTCTTGAAGAATCAATATTCAACCATTGACGCCATACGCCCAGATTTATTGAGAAAAGTAGTGAAAAATTCAAATTGGACTGATCGAATGTACTATGTATATGTAAGTCGTAGCCGAGGTGGACATATACCGGAAATAGTATTTAAGAAAACTGCAATGAAATTATCTACCAGTTTATATAGTAATAAAAAATTAATTCTAATAATATTTCTGTCTTGTTTTATTATTTATAGTTCTCAAGCTCTTAAAAAAACACCTTTCATACATATTATAAGTAAAGTAATGTCATGAAACAAAGTTTTGTATTTGTAAGGCATCTCGTTCGCGGGGCTAGAAAATTGATTTGAGTTCTAAGTACGAAAATCTCTAACATCTCAAATCAGAAGAGATAAAGTGGCTCTGCGACTTTTTACTAGATGACTCAACGTTTGTTCCGCCTCTCAAAATTAATGTAGAAATATACAGTAGACGCTCGGTATAGTGATCCTATGTACGTCAATCAAACTCATATTCGTACAGTAGATAACATGCAATTTTTGTTTGATTTATTCAAAAACCAAAAAGATTACTAGTTTGATTTTGTTATAAAATCAAAATTCTGGTAAATATTTAATGTCAACATACAAAAAAATACAATTCTTCAACCAAACTAGTAGTTTTATTAACAAATATAAAAAAAAAACAGTTAAGAGACAACAAATTCATATTCGAACATCAGAGCATTTCTTAACAATCAAAAGAAAAATAACACCATTTCAATACTTTGTAGCATATCCCTTATTTTTTATGACATGCTTAAGTCTGTTTGGCAAGGATTGGACTAGTTTTTTAGTTGTTTCAGCTGGAATCTTCTCCCATTCTTCCATTATCTTCTCTTTGAAATCTCTTGCATTTCTAATGGTCAATTTTCTAAGTTGCTGGTCTAAATGGTCCCATAAATTTTCGATTGGGTTAATATCTGGTGACTGGGGTGGAGTTTCCATAACTTTGGGGCAGTTATAAAGCAGCCACATTCGTGTGTTGTAAGCTTTATGCTTGGGGTCATTGTCCTGGTAAAACGTGAACTGGTTTTGTAGACCCAATTTTCGTGCGCTGTCTTTCAAATTTTGTTTTAAAATGTCAATATATTTTTTGTGGTCCATTATCCCATCAATAATATGAAGCTTTCCTACTCCAGCTGCTGAAAAACAACCCCAAACCATAACCGATCCGCCTCCATGCTTCACTGTGGCAACTGTATTTTCTGGACGGAGCTCGATATTTGGTTTCCGCCATACCATTTGGCGTCCATCTGAACCACAGATATTGAACTTCGATTCAACTGTAAAGATTACCTTTTTCCAAAATTCAAAATCCTTGGCTAGATTCTCTTTGGCAAATTTAAGGCGTTTAACTCTTTTAACTGCACTTATGAATGGTTTTTTCCGCGCAACTCTTCCGTTAAAACCATGCTCCCGTATGCAGTTTCTAAGCGTTTCTGTGCAAAACTCCTTATTCAGCTCGTGGGGCAAATTTTCTGCAAGCTTTGGTGCACTAGTGCGGGGATTTTTCTTGATTTCCCGAATTATGACACGCTTATCATGGTTGTTGAGAATTTCGCGTGTGGTGTTTCTTGGCTTGTTTTCAATTCTTTGTTCATTTTTAAACCTGTTCACAACTGATTGGATAGTTGACCGTGGTCTGCCAACCAGGTCAGATATTTGTTTTAGGGACTTACCATCGTTATGGTACTTAACAATCATTTTTCGAAGCTCAACTGACGTTTCGCACTGCTTTCTTCCCATTTTTTTACTTTCGTCCTTTTTTTTAAATGCAAACACACTACAGGAATAAGAATTAGTTTTAATCCCAAAAATTTATTTGTCATTTTGGGTAAAGGTTCCTTTTCTTTGATTTTGCGAATTAAAAAACACTGTACGAATATGAATTTGATCTGATATTGTAGAACATTTTTGTCGGATGCCCCATAATGTTGGTTAGACATTTTATATCAGATTTTGAATAATTTGATAACATCCAGTTAATATTTAAAAATAATATGTGATTCCAATATAACTGCAAAATACCACAGTTTTGGCGAAGAAGAGTGTTAATATAGTTTCAAACCTACTGTACGAATATGAATTTGATTGACTATACGAGTATAGTGAACTATCCAAATACAGAAAACCACCAAAACTTAACTTGAAATTATCAACAATAAAAATAAAATCATAGCAAAGGGAGACTTCAACTGCTTTTTGACTGTACATTCAGGAGTAGTTCCAAGTTGAAAAAAGGTATACAATAATTTTTTTAAATTGACCACAATCTTTCGCTTTATCCTTCCACGCTTAGAGAAAATAAATGATAGCCAATTTGACAGATGAAGGTATATCCAAAATCTCTTTTGGAAAACCTTACTCCTCATCAGTGACGAACTGAGGTGGCGGGCCCACTTTTTCGTAGTTGGCTCAACTCGCTTTAATTTGTTGCTCCACAATGGGTGTGTCCACTGTCCAGTTGTCTTGCAGGTGCGTTAGTGTAGGCACTAGTGAGTGCGAATAGATATTACCCCATAATAATATAGATTTCAAGTTTTTTAATCGTACTACTCGAATGTGGAACATTTTAAGAAATAAAAAAATAAAAGTTCAATCAAATAAAACAAATTAATAATTTTTTTAACTTTGACTTAGCCATTTATTAAAAATTCAACTAAATTTTTGTCACCAGTGTTTTTTTTTTTTTTTGAGTACTTCCACGAAAACTTTTATGCCGACTTTAAACAATAAATATGATATTAATTAATATTGAAGATTTGTTTGTTCAACTTTGTTGATAAAACCCAGCCACCAGATTGATTAAAATCTGATTGTATACAACTTTTCAATGTCTTATTATTTTTGGGGGCACATTTTTACCATTGGCATCTAATTACTGTGATAAGCAAATACGATTTATCTTTCGGACATTTTATAATCTTGTTATCAATTATTGTTTCACCCGGTTAAGGCTTCTTAACATTTTTCAGACTAAGTTGTACCTTTGTTCATTAATGGCGTTTGATCAAGTCTCTACTAATTAGTTCCTTACATTCTCATATAAAAAGATCAAGTAATATGACGTTCAGCATAACTAATGCTACTGACACTGCTAGTTTTGTAAAAGGCTTTACTTTTGGAGTTGCAGATTATACTGTCTTCGTGTTATTGTTGATTATTTCGACTGCAATTGGGGTATATTTTGGGTTCTTTTCGGGTAAAAATGACACCGCAGATGAATATTTACTTGGCGGCAAACGGATGAAACCATGGCCAATTGCTATTTCGCTAGTTGCAAGGTGAGCAAAAAAAAAAGACGAAGGATTTAAGGAATGTATTTGATGTTAATAATAATTTTTTACAGTCAATTATCAGCAGTATCGATTATGACGTTACCGGCAGAAATTTATGCTTATGGTGTGACATTTGCATTTATGATAGCTCCGATAGTTATTGTGATACCAACATTGTGCTATGTTGTGACGCCTGTGTTTTATAACAATAATATATCGAATTGCTATGAGGTGAGAACGGTTCTTAACAATATTGTAGAATAAGTTCAATTATTGTTTTTTATTGGGCTATAAGCTCTTTTTGCGAATTCTGCAATCAAGATTTATTGGAACATTAAAATTTGGGCACTTGTAATTCGCAATTTTTTTTAACTTTTTATTCGATACATTTATTTTACTTTTAATGGGAATGACATCATCAAGTTATTTAGCCCACTTTCTATTAATTTATCAATAGATTTATACCAGCTTCAAAATTGTTCTTGACTAAAAGAATTAGCAAAATATTTGTTTTAATATTTTTAACATTGAAATCATTAAAAGAATTCAATTGGCATTTTCTAAAGATCTATCTGAAAGTAAGGGAAAGTGGCCTTAAACTTTGGTTTTAAATTTTAACTATTACTTTATAAGCTATATCTTTTCAAAGTTGTATCAATAACGTTTGTTTTAAGCCTGCCAAGGCAAAATAGTTTCAAGACGTTTTTTAAAATTTTATTTTTCAAAACGTTCTTAAATTCTAGTCACAAAAATTGCTTGGGTAAAGCATACCCTGGGTGTGATATTTTACCCTTCTTAACTAAAAACCTTTTTCAATTGAACATTAATTTAATATAAATTAAAATAAACATAAAAACTCAAAGAAAAAAAAATTAAATCGACAATTTATTCATTTCAAATAAGGTCAATAAAAAAGGGACAAAGTTAGTAATTTTAGCCCTTTTCTTTTTTTTAACTACTCCGAGTGCTTTTGACATTGACTCCTCCATCCAGGACTGTCTGCTAGTCGACTGTTGATACTTTCCAACCATTTCTGCTAAAAAGAAAATTTAAAAATGAGCACTTGTCTAGAATTCTAGTGTCGTACTGAGGAGGTTATTTTGCCCGTTCAGTGTTTTTTTTTTTTTTTAAATTAAACATTTAACACTAAACAAACAAGTTTTTGTTTGTTCAGTGTTAAAGGCAATTGATTTCGCTAAAATAATAACAAATACTTTATACTTACATACATTTACTTCCTTCTACAAAATTAAATGTTTCTTAGGAGTTTCAGTTTTATAAATTTCACAAAAATAATTTTGTCATCATTTAGTGAAGACAAGGCACAGTTTAGATAACAGCTTGAAGTTGGTAACATTTCGTTTGTGTCAGTGATGTTTGACAAACTAAAGAATTGTTTTCTAGGAAGTGTGCCATTTTACCCTAGGGGGTCATAAGCCACCATACGCGCTATACAGTACAGTACCGATTTCAATGAAAGTGGATGATACAAAATTCAAAAAAATTGAAACTGGCCATTAAACCATTAAAATAAAATGCTTTTCAATTAACTAAAGTTAATTTTTTCTTAATAAATTACAATGTTTAAAAAGAAACTGTTTCTTGGTTGTTTAATATGATGAATATGAATCTAAAAAAAAGTAATAAGAAAAAATAAGTCATATTAGTGTGACAAATATTAGAGCTGTGAAATCCGACTGAATATTCAAGAGCATTTTCTGATTGTTGTTGTTTCTTTTTCTCTTCTAAAAGCCTTAAGTATCGATCGTGTGATAATTTATCCGTAATTGAATTTGGTGTTATTACTACATTTGACACTTTCCCAGCCTCTTTTACAACATCTAAGACTTGCCGTTGAGCAACAAGAAACTCTTCAAGGAAGTTTTAAACCAAAAACGTCTTTTTCATCAAAAAACCATTCTCAATTTAAGTATTAAAATCATTTTAATTATTTTTCACAAATCCTTGTAGTTTTCTTTCTTGCTTAAATTATATCAAAAAATCTGATCTGGTCGAATCATAGAGATTTTGAAGCAGGTTTTGAAATTTCTTTGCGTAAAGTTTATTGCTTTTCAAAATATTTCTGGGGTTTGAACTCGATAAGTTCACTACGAGATCATTTAATTGGACTCATTATTCCTTTCCTATCATCCTTTCGTGCTATAGAACTTTTTTGTATCAATATGAGAAAATCTTCAGATAAGTAGGTAAGCTTAAAATTTTGTTTAAAAAAAAATGCGGAAGGGAGCGTTCTTTGTCAGCAAAACTTATTAAAAACTTGGCGAAACAGAGCAAACGATTTGTAATGTATAGGCACAAAATGTAAATTTTTGTTTGCATATTCACATTTAATTAAGACTTTGGCACCAATGGCCTTGTAAAGGATCGATCAAATAAAGCATCGCATTGCGTCAGTACGACACCAACCACGTGCTGTTGACATGTGTTCTCTGTTATTCATTCTTCTGTTCTGTCTATCTCTTTGTCGTCTATCAAGTATTGAGTATCTTGTGTTGGACCGATGGCCTCAGTTGCGAGTACTCATGAGTGTTTACATCGTAGATTTAACAACGGAGTAGATTAATTGCTATGTGATGCAATGTTTAGATGCTTTTAACATTTCTTTTCCAAACTTTTTCAAAATATGCTGTTTATGGTTCAATAGTATTTTATTGCTTGAATCGTATTGATCTGCCTGCCAATATAAAGTCATCTATAAATCTTCAGAATCTAAACATTATGATCGAATCTTTCGGCTTTTCTCAATGAAGCCATATTTGTACTCTAGCATTTAAACAATATCAAACGACGCTGTTTCGAAGGCTTGAACTTCGAAAACATTCCCTATGCCATGCATCAACTTAAACTTAATCAAAATTTTAAAGGAAAAAGATTTTCTAAATCTATATAGTGTTTCACCACCGAAAATATTTACAGATATATTACTTTTAACCGTCCCGTGCTAAAATTGATGCACTAAAATAATATACAGTGTGTGGTACCTACTTAATTTGCGAGTGACGTGACAATAATCATCTTATTTTATTTGGAGGGAAAATAAAATAAGTCCCTGTGTAAAAATTCTACTAGTTTGGCAATCGTTGTGTACAATCTGTATTCATATGAAGTTAATTATAGGTACCTACGAGCAGGGTTGGCCGAATTGCCTACACTACATTTACTACATCATTAACTACGTGTACTTAATTCAATAAACTACACGCTATATTTACTACAATTTGTTACGTTTACTACATACACGTCAATTCAACTTGGTTGATTCAAGAATCAATCAACGAACAACGAGATTTAAGAATTTTTAATTTAAAATAATGTATGTATAGGTACATTAGTTTTGTGCCTTGTACATTTGCACATTACAAATTACCTACAAAATAAAAAAACCTAAAAAGAAAATGAAATCAAGTAGGCATCCAGTGCGCCTGAAGCCTTGACATTGTGGTATTTTTCAGTACGACAGAACACGTGTCACAAAAAGCACCAATCCTTTGGTTGTCCATTTTAAATGGGGTAAATCCACCTTCTTCCCAATAGTTGTGCAGTTTTCGACCAGCCATTATTTTTATTTTTAATTTTAAACTTCTTTTTATTTTTTTTGCAAACACTTAAGCAGACCAAACAAGAATCAAGATTCAAGAACAAATGATTTGCATTGCAAACTGTAAGATCGTAGACAGTTCAGACAACTCTGATCGTAATAAAACTGACAGCTGACACATAATTTGACAGTTCAATCTACATCTGCTACATAAACTACATTTAACTACATTTTACTACATAAACTACGTAGCAGACGTAAAAAATGTAGTTTCTTCTAAAAAGTGACAGTTCAGGTAACTCTGCCTACGAGTACTATAAGGCAAGTTATGCATTCGTAAAAAAAAATTCTAACAATCATTACGATGATAGAGAAGTCGAAAAAAAGGGTCCGACAATTCTGTCTGTCTGTCTGTCCGTGTGGCTGTCTGTCTGTATAGTTACCTACAGCCTAACCGGCTGGACCGATTTGCTTCAAACTTGGTACATACATAGTATTATTATGACGTCCTCAGAGGGGTTTTTGGAATTAGCATTCTAGCTCTAAAACTAACGGTACCTGCCATACGATTTTTAGTGAAAAATTAATTTTCCTCAAAAATGCCGCCTACGATTTCGATAAAACTTTCTGAATAGTATTTTCTGTGCAAATTTTATGTTTTGGTTGGAATAGATTTTTCAGGAAAAGTCTTATCACGGTACCTCCCATAGGACCGGATTTTTAAAATCAGATTTTCTCGTAAGCCACTTGAGGAATTCCGATGAAATTTTTAATGTAGAAGCTCTTTTATAAAAGAAATAGGTTATATAAATTCTTACATTTAAAAAAAAATTTTTTTGAGTTTTTTAAAAAGTTTCAAATTTTTTTTTTAATTTTTGTTTTTTTCCAAAAACGGTTTAATCTATTTTTTTTAATTTTATTTTTCTGATAAAAACTACAAAGTGCTAGAAGTTGGCATACTCAAAAACAATTTGGAATATATTTTCGAAAAGTTTAAAAAAAAAAACTGTTTTTTGAAAAAACTGGTCGAACGGTTTTGAACATATTTTTCGTTAAAATTCAAAAAAGTATGATGGCTTACTTCATTTTCCCAAAAAAAAAACGTTTTAAGTGTTGGTTTTTAAGTGATTAATAAAATTTCGTATGATTTTTTCAATTTTTTTTTCTCCAAAATCTCGAGCCCCAAGACCCTTTCAACACATTAGAGCAAGTTCGTACGACGACGACGACCCAGTCGTGCACTTTGTGTTTCCTCCTCTTCCAATATACATAGCCATTCGAAACCAATAAACACCGGTATCTCCTTTTATTTCCTCTCCAATTTAGGTACCTAGACACAGATAAGGGAGTTATTAACCATTTGAGGGCGAGTTCTATTGACAAAATAAAAACAACCATTTTTTTTCTTTTACAGTATCTACAACTACGATTCAATAAAGCGACACGGCAAATTGTGACCTTAGCGTTTGTTCTAACAGGATTCCTTTTGCTGCCAGTTTTTGTATTTGTACCGTCTTTGGCATTTTCTCAAGGTATCTATGTAAATAACATAAACCATTGTAAAATTTAATAACCAATGTTATTTTTAGTAACCGGCACCAATATTCACCTCATAAATGCAATAGTATGTTCCATTTGCGTTTTCTACACAATGTTTGTAAGTTCAGATCTAACTTTGTAATTTAAAATGCAAGGCAATCTAACCCAACATTTATTTAAAGCACACATTTTTATTTTGACTAAAAAGGGAAAATTATTAGAAAAATATACATAGTACATAGGTACATATCCGTGCGTCCAGCAATCTAGTAAATGTAGAACTTTATTTTTTTATGTTCTCCATTAAATCAAAATTGTTTGAATTTTGGCATAGGTATTTCTTTTCTAACCAGAGATCTTTTCTTTCTAGTCGAAATTTCATAGGTAAATCCATTGTATATATATTTTTATAGTTATTTCATGGAACATGTTATTCTGTTTCTGTATCTCGTCAATGGCGGCGCTAGTTATCTTAACTACTTAACATCAAATGTCTTCCATTTTTATACCCTATTCCATAGAATGGGTATATTGTATTTGGTATGGAGTTTGTAACATAGAGAAATAATACCGTTAGGTATAGAAAAGTATATATATTCTGACTCAGAATCAAAAGCCTAGTCGATTTAGCCATGTCCGTCCGTCCGTCCGTCCGTCCGTCCGTCCGTCCGTATGTATACTCTCTAGAGGTCGCAATTTTTGAGCTAGAAAGCTGAAATTTGGTATATATAATCTTTGGTTCAAGAGTAAGGCTAAGTTCTTGAACCGGTAAAATCCGCCCACAAACACGCCCACAATCGGCATTTTTGTTGAACAACCTCAATTTAATAAAATTAAATTATGTTTTTTTGTACAGTTACGATAAAAGCATAACGATAAAATTTTGCACACTTAAGCTTTAGCTAAACTTTCTTCCAATCAAATAAAAATATTTCAGTTTGGGCGTGGCTTACGCCTATATTTCATACAAAACCATCAATATGGTTTTTATAAAATAACAATTGTTATATTAAAGCGAAAAACATTAAATTTTGTGGGTCTTACTGGCACATAAACATCTTGTGTATGAAATCAAAAAAATTGATTTTGGGCGTGGCTGACGCCCACTTTTCATTAGAAACTGTACAAAAATTGTTTTTGTAAATAAACGGTATTTATAATTAATCCGCAAGCCAAAATTTTGCGTCTCTTAATAGAAACGAAAAGGTTTGTGTATGAAAAGAAATTTTTGAATTTTGGGCGTGGCTTACGCCTACTTTTCATGAAAGAACGGAAAACGTAGCCTTAAGAATTTAAGGAATTTCCAATGATTAATTTTAACCTTTTTCCTTCCGTTCGTTATTTGAGAAATATATCTCTACATTTTCTTTTGTAAATTTTTTCAATACGCCCACTTTTAAAGGCGTGATTTTGGTAAAATAACTTTGTTCAGGTAAGATTGCTTAAAAACTACTCGATTCAGCTGTAGTCTCACACATATGCCGAAATACTGACAAAAGTGCAGTTAGTGCTTCAAATTTTTAAGACACGCCCACTTTTAAGGGGCGTTTCCGTCAAAAGTCGTATAATGCATTAATTTTTTTAACGTTTTTTAACTATCGGTCGCAGTTTTGAAGTAAACAGATGAAGACTTGGATTTATATTCCTTGGTTACGTAGCAGAGTGTGGTCCAATAATTGTTAAAAACACCCATAACCGCTATTTCCATTCCAAATCTAATTTTTAAAAATTAGTTAAGTTAAGTTTTGTCTTGTTTTGTTGATCTGCAAGAATAAAATTGAATGTCACTGAGCTCATAACAATTGCCTTGGCAATAAAACGTTTCAACTTTCGGCGTGGCGCACTCCTTTTTTTATTGCGCCAGCACTAATTGAACATCACTTCGCATAAAATTAATGTTATTGAATTTTTTTCCGTCTGCTAAAGAAGGATTTTGTTTCTGAAACATCGGCTGTTTGCGGGAGGCAGACTCATGCACATACAAAAATATGGGGAATAGGGTATCCAACAGTTCGTTGCAAGCGTACTGTAGCTCTCGCTTATGTTTGTTTTTGCTTTCCATGGAAATCTAGACATAAAGCCCTCCAATCGTCGTCCATAGATGAAGCACCTAACGTTCCGGTTATTAAAAGTACTAAAGATTATTTACAATGGGTAAATCTGAGTGTTTTGAATATGGAACAAGCTGAGAAAATCAGTTTTCTCGTTTTGGTTAAGATTATTGAATTTATTGGAAAGGTTAGTTAGTATCATGGTCTATGTTTCTATTTATTAATGCAAAATTCAGCGTTTTCGTCATCATTTGTGTCAATTTAAAGAGTTTCTTGGTAACTTGATAACTTGTATACTATTATATTTAACAAATTCTGCGAAGACTAGTCTGAAGAATTGGGAATGTCAGAAATTGTACAAACATTTATTGGGAATTATTTTGAAAAATAATATCACAAACACTTTTTATTATAAAAAAATACTCCACTCCACACGAATAACTTTCTAAATTAACTGTTTTACTCACAAACTAACGGTTTAACCGGGTCTAAATAAATTTACCCTAATCATATTTTTAAGGTTGGCAGAAATATACGTGCATTAAAGTGGCGTATTAAGGAGGGGCCCAGGGGCCCGGGTCCCCCGCAAGCCTCCAAGATCGTGTTATTATTTAGTTGATTTAATCATAATGTACAATGATGACTACATTCAATTTGAATTTAGTAAAAACTCTAAATTTATCTTCCATTTTAGTTAAAGTTATTGTAACAAAAATTGCAATATTAAAAACATTCAAATTTTGAAAATAAAAACTTTTAATTTTCCGACACGGTGTCACACACCGAATATCCAGCCCATACACACCACACATTTCAGTGCACCGATACAAGTTGCGCACACTGTGTTGTGGTAATCAATGAAAAACTTGTCATTTTGATACAATTAAAAAAAAAGATCAGTCTGGTTTTGATTTCCATTACTTAAGGTGGCGCAGACAGTCCATTGTGGACCACGGCCTCAACCAACATTCCTCGCCAGCTAGGCCGGTCCCTAGCCAGTGGCCTCCAGTTGCGCACACCAAGTTGGTTGAGGTCGTTTACCACTTGATCGCGCCACCTTAGATGGGGTCTTCCAGAACTGCGTCGGCCCTCCGGGTTGGAATTGAAGACTCGTCGGGCAGGAGCGTTTTCGTCCATACGCTCCACATGACCCAGCCATCTAAGCCGCTGAATTTTCAGCTTCTTAACCAAGTCAATGTCGCTGTATAGCCCGTACAGTTCGTCATTGAATCTTCTCCTCCATACTCCATTGATACATACAGGCCCGAATATCACCCGAAGAATCTTTCTCTCAAAGCACCCCAGCCTGTATTCATCCGATTGTGTCAGTGTCCACGCTTCTGCCCCATACAGCAGGACTGGGATGATAAGGGTCTTGTATAGTGTCTCCTTGGTCCTTTGAGAGAGGGCTTTACTACTAAGATGCCTTCTTAGCCCGAAGAAACAGCGATTGGCAAGAGTGATTCTTCGACTGATCTCTTCACTGATGTTGTTCTGAGAGGTTATAGTGGAACCCAAATAGACAAAGTCCTTGACAACCTCAAAGTTATATCTGTCCATTGTGACGTTTTGTCCGAGCCTACGATGATGATCTACTACACCCGAGGACAGCATATACTTTGTTTTATCTTCATTTACAGCCAAACCCATTCGAGCCGCTTCCACTTCAATACTGGCGAATGCTCCACTGACAGCGCGCTTCGTTCTTCCAATAATGTCAATATCATCAGCATAGCCAAGTAATTGAACGGATCTAAAAAAAATCGTACCGCTGGTGTTGACATGCGAGTTGCGTACGATTGCCTCAAGAATGATGTTGAAGAGGTTACATGACAGCGCGTCACCCTGTCGTAAGCCTTTCTCGACATTAAATGAGTCGGTGGTGTTCTTACCAATCTTGACGGAGCAGCGCGAGTTCTCCATAGTCATCCTGCACAATCGAACGAGTTTGGCAGGGATGCCAAGAAGCGACATGGCTCTGTATAGCTCGTTCCTGTTTACGCTGTCATAGGCGACTTTAAAATCGATAAAGAGGTGGTGAGTATCGATTTGGAATTCTTGGGTCTTTTCCAAAATCTGCCGAAGTGTGAAAATTTGGTCGACGGTTGACTTACCGGGCCTGAAACCACACTGATAGGGGCCAATCAGTTCACGTGCGAAAGGGTTCAGACGTTCACACAGAATGGCCGACAAGATTTTATAGGCGACATTTAGGAGACTTATACCTCTGTAGTTGGCGCAGTTTAGAGTATCTCCTTTCTTGTGGATAGGGCACACAATGCTGAGGTTCCATTCGTCAGGCATACTTTCATCCGACCAGATTGTACAGATGAGTTGGTGTATGCTCCTCACCAAGTCATCTCCCGCTGCTTTGAAGAGTTCAGCCGTAAGGCCATCAGCTCCAGCAGCCTTGTTGGACTTTAGTTTAGATATTGCTATCCGAGCTTCTTCTTGGTCGGGAGGACGGAAATTTTGTTCATCATCATCCAAATCGAATGGATCATTCTGCCTGACAGCGATTAGTTGGCTGTCTTCACCGTTTAACAGTCTGCAGAAGTGTTCTTTCCAAATTCTCAGCACCGACTGTGTATCTACAACGACATTCCCACCCTCGTCTCTACATGCTTCCGCTCGGGCTTTGTAACCCTTGGACGAATGCTTTACCCTTTGGTAGAACTTTCGAACATTGCTTCTGCCGTAGCACTCCTCAATAGATTCAACCATTCGTTTTTCCAGTTCTCTTTTTTTTCTTCTGAAAAGCCGATGTTCCTCTTTCCTCTTTTGCTGGTATACCGCACGGAAAGCGCTCTTGGCAGCTCTAGTTCTGGCATTCAGAACTGCATGATAGGCTTCGTCTTTGGCCAAGTGTGCGAGCCTGCACTCATCATCGAACCAGGTGTTTCGTTGTGGTCGCCTAATGAAACCCAAAACATCCGTGGCAGCGGTTTTGATGGCCATTTTGCAATGTTGCCACTGGGCCTCTGGGTTTGGCGCAGGCGCCGGGCTTGTCAAGAGATAAGAGGAGACATGATTGGCAAAGGTTGTGGCGGTCTCTTGCGATTGCAACTTCGCAACATCAAACTTTCTCACAGTGGATGTTCGATTCTGCGGTCTGGTGGAGATCCGGATTCGCACTTTAGCTACAACAAGGTAGTGGTCCGAGTCTATGTTGGCCCCTCGGAAAGTGCGGACATCCATGACATTGGAGGCATGTCTGCTATCAATCGCAATGTGATCAATTTGGTTGACGGTATTTTGATCAGGAGACCGCCAGGTCCCCTTGTGTATATTGAGGTGTGGGAAGTATGTGCTAGCTAAGATGACACTTCGCCCCGCAGCAAAGTCGATTAGCCTGTGTCCGTTACCGGAAGTGTTGTCGTGCAGGCTATGCTTTCCGACTGTCGAGCCAAAGTTACCCTCCTTTCCGATTTTGGCGTTGAAGTCACCAAGAATAAACTTAGTGTCGTACTTCGGGCATTCATCATACGTCTTCTCGAGAAGATCGTAGAATTCTTCTTTGGTCGTGTCATCTTTTTCCTCTGTGGGGGCGTGGACGCAGATCAGCGAGATGTTGCTGAATTTGGATTTAATGCGGATTGTGACAATGCGTTCGCTTATGCCACGAAACCCCAAGACTTCTTGCCTAAGCCTTCCTCTTATCACAAATCCGCATCCAAATAGCCGCTGGTTTCTTGTCCTGTAGCACTTGCCGTAGTAGATGTCACAGTTTTTCATCCTCCTTGTGCCTTCACCATCCCATCGCACTTCTTGGATGGCTGTGATGTCGGCTTTGACACCATCTAGGGCTTCCACTAATTGTTCGGCTGCACGTGGTCTGTTAAGGGTCCGGACATTCCACGTGCAGAACCGAAATTCGTTGTCCTTGTTTCGGATGCTAGGGTCGTCATCAGTAGGGTCATCCATATCCGAGGCAGTTGGTTGTTTCGGAACTATTATTTTTTTACGTGGTAGGGAAGTTACCCCGACGCACAACCCCCAACCTGGGGGACCAGGCCCTATGCTGTTCTCCTTGGACAAAAGGAGCTGGAGAAATCCAGAGTCAGTAACCCACTACGGGGATGTGAGAGCTGCCGTTGGTCCTATATGGGCTCATCCGCCACCTTCTCTATTTCACTACCCTGACTAATAGTAGTGAAAGGACCCAAAGACCTGAGCTCCGAATATGTCGAAGTAGCTCAATGGGGTGCCTACCATATTGTCTGTAAGCGTCGCCGTTGGTTCACTTGGAAGCTCATCCGCCGCTCGCTTGCTTTCTGAGGGGTTCGTACAGAATAAACTGCTACCCAACAAGAGAAACAGGGGAGTTTTATGGCAGGGCAATTATAGTGTTGCTATTTTTCTGTGATCAACACTCGCGCTTATAAGTTCAGCAAGTCAAGTCCGGGTGGACAAGACCAGTACCCGATGGCTACCACTTGGAGGTAAAATAAGCACAATTGATGCGTATGAGACAGTTGCAACGCTGGGCATCGCCATGTTGATACCAATCAGGGCCTACCCTATTCATACAGCACCCAGCCATTGATTTCCATTGGGCGAGCAAAATCTGTGATTACCAAAAAAAACCGCAATGTGTTTGCGGCTTATATTACGTTTTCATAAGGGCGAATGCTGTAATTTCGTAATGAATTTCCAAATTAGATTCCAAATTACTTCATTGTCCATACAAATTCTTGTTTCTAAATTATCTCATTTGGATGAATTTAGGTTGCAATAATGTGAAAACAAATCGAACGCAACTAAATTGAAAAGAATTCAACTTCAATTGAACACATATTTTATATGTCTTAATATGGAAAGAAAATCCAAGGCAACGGCAGTAGTTTTTTCTTCTTTTGATTTGTTTACGAAAGAGAATTAAGAAAGGGAAAGAAGGAAAATAGCCTGGTGTCAACGAAATTAGCAAACTCAAATGAAAACACTTTTCCTTCCAATTTATCTTTATTTGTTTGAATTCGAGCTATGTATATATATAAGATATATACAAAACTAAATAATGTTTCTAATAAACAAATTTGAGTTTTTTTTATTATGTTAAAAAAAAGAACTTAATTTAATAAAGAAATATTTAAAAAAAACCGCCCTGTACATAAATAATGAGATTTTTTTTTTTTTTTTTTTTTTTTTTTTTTTTGAGGGAAATAAAAAGGGATAAATGAAATAATTTCTAGGGAAAAAGGGATTTTGAGGACTGGCAAAAGGGAAATCTCTCAAAAAACCAAAGCACTACTCCAAAACGCGTTTTCTATAAATTTTTTTTTGAATTCGTGAACGTGAATCTGAATAGCAAATTAGCAATTGACAAAACCAAAAACAAAAGAAAGGTGAGCATTGAGATAAGGTGAGAAGCTTTGCGTGTGTTTTGTGGAGTAATAAGGAGTGTAATGTAGGCGCAAAAATTAATTTTGCAAGCTGGTGCGAAAGTATGCATAAAATACAGGTACATTAAATGCGAGCTCCCCCCAATTTTTTTTTCTGGATTCGCCACTTGTGCTTAAAGATTCTTCTTCTACTACCAAATTAAATTGAACTTACGTACTTTAGTGACTTTTGAAGCATTTTTTACTTTAAAAAAGCCTTTTTACACATTTAGCCGACGCATAGCCATAATAGAGGAACAACACTTATTATACAAAAATTACTGCTCCATGGTAAAAATAATTTGGGTTAGATTGTACATTATTGTTTGCACCGTTTAATTATGTATTACCACAAAATCTTTTAAGGGTGGTATTAAAGCCGTAGTTTGGACAGATGTTATACAAGCAATTGTGATGGTTATTTCCGTTTTCGTGGTTGGGATAATGGGAATCAATTCAGTTGGAGGACTGGACAAAGTTATTGAGAAATCAACAAATGGTGGCCAACTTGAAGTCAAGTATTATATTTATAAATTTCTTGAAATGGGTTGAAATTGTTGAAATCTAACGAAATATTTTAGCTGGACCTTAGACCCTAGAGCACGTACTTCATTTTTAAGTTGTTTTGTCGGTGGATTCTGCTTATGGATTAAAAATATCGGACTAAACCAGAGTTGTGTACAGAGGCTTTCTGCGTTGCCATCTCTTAGGGACACCAGAAAGTAAGCACATCCTTTTGCAAAGAAATTTAATGTTGATTAGTTTTTATTGAATCCTTTTCCCGTCCTTTTTTAGAGCATTGGTTATATTTGGAATTGCATTTGCAGTTGTGATGTCCTGCAATTGTTTCACTGGAGTTATTATGTTTTCAAAGTATTACGACTGTGATCCAGTGGCTATTGGTGTAAGTGTTTTTGTTTATCAATTAAAAATATTAAATTACATTTTTCTCATTTTCGTTTAAGATTGTTGCCAAACCTGACAAAATGATGCCATTCTTCGTTCAGGACGTTGTCGGACATTTAAAGGGAATGCCTGGCGTTTTCATTTCATGCGTTTTTAGTGCAGCTTTGGGGTAGGAACTTATTTATAAATCAGAAACAAGAACAAATACATATATAAAATTTCTACATTTTCTAGTTCTATGTCTGGAGTCCTGAACTCTCTATCTGGAGTCGTATACTTTGACTACATCAAACCATATATAAACCACACCGAACGAAAAGGAAACCTCATTATGAAATTATTTGTCTTTTGTACTGGAGTTTATTGTGTGCTCGCTGGATTTGTTGTTGAAAAGTCAAATTCAATTCTTCAAACTATTCTAACCATAAGCGGAGTCACTTATGGGGGATCACTAGGAGTTTTTTTATTGGGGCTTTTGGTGCCAAAAGCCCATGGAAAGGTACATAAGTACTTAAATAATTAAACGCTTAAATATGAAACTCCTGAATGACCCTGTTTTCTTCTTTTCTTCCAGGCAGCATTGATCGCACTTATTTCGTCCATGATTCTACTAGTCAGTCTTATAATTGGCTCCCAGCGAAGAATTCAAATGGGAAAGCTCTCATACAAACCTTTGCCACCAAGATATGGTGGATGTGATCGTTTCAACTCTACTTCACATAGTTCTATGTAAGGGATCTTATTATTTTCGTTCTGTAAAAAAATGTTCTAACTTTGCATTAACTTTTTAGATTTACAGATTACAGGAATGTGGCGTCGTCGGATGTTCCAGAATTCGATGAAGAATTTTCAATATTTGATATTTCTTTCAATTGGTATAAATTTATTGGAACATTTTTAGTCTGGGTGATTGCAATACCATTAAGTTATTTGATTCCAAATGATAAGAAAATTGATCCAAAATATTTGTCCCCTATAATTTCATCGTTTGTGAAGTATGATGCCGTTAAGACTGACGAAGTTTTAACCGAAAAACAAATGAAAAATGTGATTTCGATGAATTAATACGATAATAATAAATTGTACCTAATATTAGTTTGTAATTAAATTTGATACCCATGTAGGTTTGCCAAAAAAAATAGGATTTATATGAGTGATTTGAGGGGGAAATAGATACAAATAAATTTTTTTTCAATTCAATTCATTTATTAATAGCACTTTCCATTGGACGAAAAGAAGCGTCCAGAAGCATCCGGAAAATCTTCTGAAACTGTTCCATTGGTAAGAAAATGACACTTCTGACGATTCTGAGAAGAGAATTTTGCTTCTGGATTTGAAGTCAGAATCCACTCAAGAAGCACAAATACATGCATAAATCAAATGTCAAAACAAAATGTCAATTTGACACATTTTAATTTGTTTTTTTGGTTTTAGAATTGTTGAAAGGATTTTGTGTTTCAAAGGAATTATTTAATTAAAACTAAAGTGAAAAAGAAATTAAAATAGTGAAAACCAAATTTCATATGTACATTAATAAGTGACAAAATAAAATATGGATATAGTTATGGCTGTAGATGGTTTCTTTTCATCATCTTCATCATCGTCTTCATCAGATGATGAATTCATAGTGGAATATTTGTTGACGAAAAAGAATCGCGTGCAGAACTTTGCTGAAGTAATTCATAAATATTCAAAAGGAGAAGTAAATTCATTACATCATACATATGTATATTTAATAAACATCTTTTTAAACAAAACCTTAGTCATAGTTCCGCGAACATTTCCGTGTGCTAAGACCAACTGCTCAAAGTTTAGTGGATAGGTATTTTGTTGTGTACTGCACAATATGTGCAGTGCATTGATAGAGGCGACTTATGGGAGCATGAGAATGAAGATGTAACTGCAAATCCTATCCCTTACGAAGAAATACCGCCTAACTACGCATTGCAGCCATTGGGAGAAATCAAGCGCACCTCAATAGCAGAGACTTTGTGATGCAAAAATACTTGATAGCATAGAATTCAATGCAAAAATAAATAATAACAAATAAATGTAAATACTATCAATATAATTTTTTTATTTCAATAAATACTCTACTTCAAACAAAAATAACAAAACTTCATAACATAACATAAAATATCTTTTAATTCATAAAAAAAATAGTTTTTCCTTAAAAATACATTCATCTGAGATGAATTTAATATTTGAATGGAATATTTGTTGACGAAAAAGAATCGCGTGCAGAACTTTGCTGAAGTAAATTATAAATATTCAAAAGGAGAAGTAAATTCATTACATCATACATATGTATATTTAATAAACATCTTTTTAAACAAAACCTTAGTCATAGTTCCGCGAACATTTCCGTGTGCTAAGACCAACTGCTCAAAGTTTAGTGGATAGGTATTTTGTTGTGTACTGCACAATATGTGCAGTGCATTGATAGAGGCGACTTATGGGAGCATGAGAATGAAGATGTAACTGCAAATCCTATCCCTTACGAAGAAATACCGCCTAACTACGCATTGCAGCCATTGGGAGAAATCAAGCGCACCTCAATAGCAGAGACTTTGAGATGCAAAAATACTTGATAGCATAGAATTCAATGCAAAAATAAATAATAACAAATAAATGTAAATACTATCAATATAATTTTTTTATTTCAATAAATACTCTACTTCAAACAAAAATAACAAAACTTCATAACATAACATAAAATATCTTTTAATTCATAAAAAAAATAGTTTTTCCTTAAAAATACATTCATCTGAGATGAATTTAAAACCAAAAAAGACTAGCTTTTCCTTAAAAAGAAAACATTAACCATAGATTAATTTAAAAGTAAAAAAAGACTAGTTTTCCATTAAAAACTACACATTCATAACAGATAGATTAAAAAGTAAAAAAAAAAAACCATTCACTTCTCATTTGGTCTCAACTGTGCCAAAGCCTCAATTTTTTCTTGATGGCGTCTTTGTTTAGCCTCTTCCTTCGCCAAAGACCGCTCCTGCTTATCTCTTATTAAGCGGTCAACCATTTTTTTCTGAAAGGCATTTTTGCTTCTTTCGAGGAGTTGGACCATTGCTCTCAGTGAGAGATTCTTCCATTCTATTGGCGACGACATCGACATTACCTACTGATGAAGACGGTGACTGAGGTCGCACTTCCTCGATATCCAAGTAGCTGGACGATAATGCCTGACTATTTTGTGTTGTGGAAGATGAGGTAGACGGAAGATTTGGCGCCGGCACACCATTTTCCTTCCTTAGAATCTTATTCGGCCCAATGAACACCTCCGGGAAAAGTAGTCATAATTTTTTATGATTTTGCCCAAAAAACTTCAGTAGGGTATATCTTTCCTAACTGCTCCACTTGTTCTATTGTTTTTAATGGTGGCTTTGGTTTTTTTTATAACCGTTTTGAACCGGCCTTTTACTTGGTCAGGTGTCACTTTAAGTCCAAACTCTTCAGAGCACGCCACGGCAATAAAATTCCACATATGTTTTTTGGTTCGAAATTTTTTCATTGGGCCGATCCTTTTAAAATTTTCCTCGTACAGCATAAGGAGCATTTTAGTTTGGTCGTCTGACCATTTGAATATTTCTAATAGTATAAAATAATATGTTAATAATGCAATACATTTATTGTACTTAACCACTTTTCCACACCGTTGTCGTCCGGGAACTGAAGTCCTAAAGCTACCATTAGACGGTCCTTGTAAATGGTCCTTGCAAGAACAGTCTGACGTCACAGAAAATGTATCCTTGTGCTGTCAGTAAATGGACATTCTTCACCGTGTCTTTGCTAGTAAGAATGTCCATTACACGAATGAAACAAATTTGGCATTCTTGTCCCAAAGTAAAATGTCCACCAAAGTGGACATTGTTACTTTTGCAATTCGGTGTCCTTGCAAGGACAAGCATAACAATGTCCATTACACGACATGACCATTTTGACAGTTGGTAGTGAATGAAACCGCGCTGAAGAATGCAATTTTTTGCAATGACCATTACACGACATTTATAAATTGGTCCTTGTTAAAAGTAAATTTGACGTTTTGGGGCCATTTATAAATTGAGTGACAATCGTATTTTTTTTTCTCTAGAAAATATTCACGAGAGGTATGTGTGTGAAGTTTTTCGATAAAATAATTCCAATTAAATATAATATAATAAAATTATAGTTATAACAGGTAGGTATGTCGTACTACAATCGAAAGTTGCAGATGGCGATTCTCGCAGCACATATATTGGAGAGCAGCGACGACGACAACAACCAAGGGCCAACACGAAGAGTTCGTTCTGTGTGGTCCAAAAGAAAGTTCAGAGTGGGAACAGAGCAAATGCACGCAAGGTTGTAAGAATCTGATGTCACTTTTTGAATTGAATTGAATTTGGCAGCTCATTGAAATTTAACAACAACAAATCCACCCTGAAAAGTGGACATTCCAAGCAACAATGTCCCGGCAGAAATTCGTGCTGTTGCATTGTTGGGACATGGTCTTTGCAAGGACCAGATGTCAAAAAAATGTGTCCTTGTGTCCCATCAACAATGGAAGGACCATTACACGGTCCTTGTAATTTGTCTTTGCAAGGACACATGACATTGTGACATTGTGGTGAACATTGTGGTTGTCCTTGCAAGGACAGCATTTTACAATGTCCATTACACGACATGTCGATTTTAGGACAGATAAATACGTCATAATGACGTCAGGCTGTCCTTGCAAGGACCATTACAAGGACCGTCTAATGGTAGCTTAAATTATAATATACTGCAACGTCTTCATAAGGCACGGAAATCATAAGTTGCGCTGAAATGATTTTTTATTAAAAATATTTCTAGGAAATGAAACGAAGTTTATAATATATCATTACTTGAATTGTGTTTTAACACAATAGGGGTATTCACGATCTGGTGTAACTTGTCTTGCATCATTGTAAAAGTGGAGAAGTGCTACGTTTTCTTGCAATACAACAACAAATATACTTTGTTTCATTTTGTTACACTTTTGCACTTTATCTATGCCTCAACCCCATTGCAACAGGAAAATACAAGGGTGCAAAATTTGTACTTTTGATTTTGACATTTGTGTCAACCTGATTTTGACATTTGTGTGAGTTTTGCTACAGATTGGAAGAAGTGAGTTCACGATCTACAAGAAATACAAACAATTTCGCACTTTTACAATACTTGGTTGCACCAGATCGTGAATACCCCTAATATTTCCTCCCAGTTGCTCTACTTCTTCTCCACTTTCCTCATCCACCACCAAAGAGTATTCTGCAAGATCAATATGCTGTGCCATTTCTACTTTTCTTCTGCTGGAAATGTTTTCTTTTCAGAATAAATAAATTTTGTGCCTTCAATCTTCATCGCATCCTAAACTCCAACTTTAATCACACGAAGACGTCACTTTGACACATTGTATTTTTTGGCGAGTGTCAATTAGCACGCACCAGTGCAGCCATTTTCACCTGTGGCAACGCTGATAAAATCTTTTTATCATAATATTTTGATGTAGGTCCCTGCAAGACAATTGGATATACCCAAAACAGAGCAACAAAGTTTCGTGAGGGAAAGCGTAGAAACGATGTTAACATCCATTTATTCCGTAAAAATTCATGTATTCCAATATAACACTGGCGAAAGTTGTGCCAAAGATGAGTGCAAAAATACACAGCTTATTTTACATGCCACAGGATGTTTTTCTTACACAAACACAAAACGTCATTATTGAGTAGAAGCAGTTTTGCTTGTTCCATTGGTTTTCAGAATGAGTGGTTCCCCAAGTGAAACCAATGGAAAGTGCCATAAGTCTTTTCTTTTCGTTTACAGTTTGTACATTTGTCTTCCTTACACTAATAGCACTTTCCATTGGTTTCACTCGGGGAACCACTCATTCTGAAAACCAATGGAACAAGCAAAACTTCTTCTGTTCAATTTTAACACAATGTAGTATTCGCAGGCATCAGTTTCAAAAGTTTTGTCAATGTCAAAGTGGTGTGCGTAGCCCGATTCGCGGTATAAAGGGATTTTTACTGGTTCCTCGTATTAAATACTACTCACTAAACTTCGTTGCTAACCTTCGACGTCTTCATTATCAGATTTGAATTCAACAAAATGTCACATTTGTCGACACTACCAAAACTTTCGGCATTGCTGTATGCGAATAGACATTTCCCCAATGAATATTCTATGAGTGACATTTGAGTTATATTTGTATTTGTGCTTCTTGAGTGGATTCTGACTTCAAATCCAGAAGCAAAATTACCTTCTCAGAATCTTCAGCAGTGTCATTAGATACCAATGGAACGGTTTCAGAAGGCTTCCGGATGCTTCTGGACGCTTCTTTTCCTCCAATGGAAAGTGCTATAAGTTATATAGAGAACTTTCAAGTATGGCTCTCTTGTTTTAATGACATTTGCTCTAGTTGCTAATAGAGAAGTATCCGAATACGTCAAAGAGAAATGTCAAAAATGTTTCCGTATGAAAACAAATAAATATTTGTGATTTTTGTATGCAAAAGCGATCGGACTTCCAAGAAAATAAACGAAAAAAATCTTCCTTTATAATTTAAAACAATTTTTTGTGAATAAACAATAGGTTAAATAGTGCCAAAGTGTATTAAACAATTATTCTATAAAAAAAACTTGTATTGTGCGTTTAAACACGGAATAAAAGTGCGACTGGTTTTGGCGCGATTTATTCACTTTCGGTTGATTGATTAATAATTAAAAAATATATTTCAATAATATTTACTGTGTTTTTATTTATCGGGATAGTTGTTAATAAACACAATAAGTTGATTTCAATAAAATAATATAGTTTTATTGATTTCGTGCTGCCAAAATATACAAACAAAGTTGGACATTATTTTGCCGCAATATTTTTTTTCTTTGCTTGGCGGGATTTCACTCGCATCTTAGAAATGCGTTTCCATTTTGAAGAGGCCCATACGATTGGAAAAGTAAAGAAATGCTCTTCTTTGCTTGCAATCGAATTGCTACTACAACCGTGTACACAGCAATTTGTCCGCATATTGAAAATGCACTTCTTTATTGTAATTTAAAGAAAAATAAAATTCTTTGGAGAATCCCGCCAACGAAAGAAAAAAAAATATTGCGGTAAAATATGTCCAACTTTGTTTGTATATTTTGGCAGCACGAAATCAATAAAACTACATTTGTTGAAATAAACTTATTGTTTTTATTCAACAACTATCACGATAAATTAAAACACAGTAAATATTATTAAAATATATTTTTTTAATTATTAATCAATCCACCGAAAGTGAATAAATCGCGCCAAAACAAGTCGCACTTTTATTCCGTGTTTAAACGCACAATACAAGTTTTTTTTTATAGAATAATTGTTTACAACACTTTGGCACTATTTAAGCTATTGTTTATTCTCAAAAAATTGTTTAAAATTATAAGGCCAGATATTTTTTCGTTTATTTTCTTGGAAGTCCGATCGCTTTTGCATACAAAAATCACAAATTTTGATTTGTTTTCATACGGAAAGTTTCATTTGACATTTCTGAGCGAGTGAGAGGGAAGTATATTGCCGTTTGCTTAAAAGCCCTATCAGTTTTATGTTGTGAGAGCTATTGCTTATGTATAGCTATTTCACATTTGTTTTGACGTTTGAGTCATGAAATCTTAAAACTAACTAAACATATGGTGTCGCTCTAGGAACTCAAGGCTGAAATATTCATCAGAATGCTTACATTTTTTTTGACTATCTATCAGTAGGTGTTATATTAATATCATTTTCTTGATATTATGTTTACATTTTGGGGTTAATATATTAAGTTGTTTAATTGTTTTATTATATTACAATACTTTATATCTCAGTCAGCAAATTCAGAGAATGTTACTCACAGGAGATATTTCTTTGAACATTGTAAATGTCCTCAATTAGGCTGTTGTCAGACTTACTCATTCTGTGTACAAATTTTACTTGCAATTATAGGTACCTACTATGTATAAGGCAAGTTATGCATTCGAAAAAAAAATTCTAACAATCAAACATGACATTACGATGATAGAGAAATCGAAAAAAATGGGTCCTAAAATTCTGTCTGTCTGTCCGTGTGTCTGTCTGTCTGTATAGTTACCTACAGCCTAAACGGCTAGACCGATTTGCTTCAAACTTGGTACATAGTATTATTATGACGTCCTACATAGGGGTTTTTGGAATTAGTATACTAGCTCTAAAACTAACGGTACCTGCCATACGATTTTAAGTGAAAAATTAATTTTTCTCAAAAACGGCTCCTACGATTTTGATAAAACTTTATGAAAAGTGTTTTATGTGCAAAATTTATGTTTTGGTTGGAATATATTTTTCAGGAAAAGTCTTATAACGGTACCTCCCATAGGACCGGTTTTTTTAAAATCAGATTTTCTCGTAAACCACCTGACGGATTTCGATGAAATTTTTAATGTAGAAGCCCTTTTAAAGACGAAATAATATAAATTTTTGAAAAAGTGTTTTTGAGTTTAAAAAAAAAAAAAAAAATTTTATTTTTTGTTTTTTTCCAAAAACAGTTCAAGCTATTTTTTTTTTTAATTTTATTTTTCTGATAAAAACTACAAAGTGATAGAAGTTGGCATACTCAAAAAAAAATTTGGTATATATTTTGGAAAAGTTTTTCAAAAAAAATATTTTTTGAAAAAACTGGTCGAACGATTCTTAAAATTCTTAACAATAAACAAAATCATATGCCTTACTTCATTTTTCCAAAAAAACTTTTTAACTATTGATTTGTAAGTGATCAATAAAATTTCATATGTGTACTTAGTTTTTTCCCTGCTTTTTACTTGCGATTAAAGGTAGGTAGGTACTATAAGGCAACTTATGCATTCGTAAATTTTTCAAAAAAAGTTTTTTTGATTTTTTTAAAAAAGTTTCAATTTTTTTTTTTAATTTTTTTTTTCCAAAAACGATTTAATCTACATTTTTTAAATTTTATTTTTCTGATAAAAATTACAAAGTGCTAGAAGTTGGCATACTCAAAAAAATTTGGGATATATTTTCGAAAAGTTTTTCAAAAAAAACAGTTTTTTGAAAAAACTGGTTGAACGATTTTGAATAAAAATTTCGTAAAAACTCAAAAACGTAAAAGAAACCTGATGGCTTACTTCATTTTCTCCAAAAAACGTTTTAGGTATTGATTTTTAAGTGATTTATAAATTTTCATATGATTTTTTCAACGCTTTTTTCCCAAAATCTCAAGCACCCAAGACCATTTTAACACATTAGAGCAAGTCCGTACGACCCAGTCGTGCACTTTATTTTTTAAGCTTCTGACTAAACATGTACATAAGTTGGAAAATTTGTTTGTTCTTGCCTTGAATTTTTTATTTATGCAGTGTCTCAAAATGTTTCTTTCAAGAATTTCTAATTCTTTAGCTATCGTTGCGTTGGTGAGATGGAAAACCAACATGGAAAGGCATACTATGACAGGTCGAATAAGAGTTTTGTAGAACAGAAGTTTCGTGTCCTTTCTCATGTGTTTGTGCCTTAGATAGGGAGTTAGCATATTTGATATCTTTAATGCTTTTTGATTAACTTTTCTTGCATGACTGTTAAATTTTAGTAGATTCGAGAAAAGTATTCCTCGATATCTTTTTTCGTTACGGAATGGAATGTTAATATTATCTATTTTTAGCGCAAGGTTTTTACTTTCCGCTACAATACAACCCCTACTAAACCCTTGAGACAATAATTACGAAAACTGATTGCTTCCGATTTGGCAATGTTAAGTTTGATTCCCCATTTAGTATAGAAATTCACAATCATTTCGATATGCTTTTAAGTGCTACCAGAGCAACATACGGGTAATCGGCATGTGCCAATTTTACAGTGTCATCCGCAAATAAAATTCCTTTTTTAGGTGAAGGTTACCGTGTGCCATCACATGAGGAAAGTCATACATACAAATGTTGCATAATTTCGGGCCCAAAACCAAGCCTTGGGGAACTCCACGTTGAGTTCTGATAAAATCTGATTTACTCGTCAGTAGCATTACAAAGAACGCTCTATCTGAAAGGAAGCTAAAAAGTATTTTTAATATTTCACTGGGAAATCCAAGCTCCAACATTTTAAACATATCTAAGTCCGTCCGACCACGCTGTCGAATGCTTTTTCAACATCCAAGCATCAGGCGACATGACAGTGCATTTTTTTCCTAAGGCCAACAGTTATGTCATTATGGGTTTTTACTAAAGCATAGGTGATGAAGTGTCCTTTTTTGAACCCAAACTGATAGTCAGATATAAAATCAAAGGAATTTCCAAGGTGATTGTCAATTGGCCTTCTTCAGTTATTATTTTATTATCAATATGTTCTTATAGGCTTGAGGTCCTGGTTTAATATTCTTTATTGGTTTTTTTAGTTGGTCATTGATCCAAATGGCGACTTTTTCTTTGATAATTTTTTTGAGTAAACTGATTCGACCTGATAGTTCCTTATACTCACCAGAGATCCTGATATAGTTGTTATGGTAGATTTTTTTAAGTCATTTTTGCCATTTGTGCTTGTGTTCAAATAGGGTGTTTATATTATCCTGCAACAGACATATTTTTGAACTGATGGTGAGATCTTGTTCGAATTCGATTCGATTTCTACAAGCAAAGCCTGATTGAAGTTGGCTATGGTAGAGTCTATCTCTGAGTTGGACAAGATAGAAAAGGGTCAGGATTTTACTTCTTTTAGTTCAAGATCCAGAGCATTTCTAAAATTGTTCCAATTCTTTTTTTTTTTTTTTTATAATTTTAATTATATGCCTGTAAGACCAAAGGTCTTTTGAATGCAAATGCAAACTGCACGGCAATAGTTAGAAGGAATAGATCTAATAACTAAAGGTTGGCTCAATGGAATATTCGCTTCGGATATTTTGATGTCAAGCAGATTTGGAAGATGGTCGGAAAAGGATGGCAATGCTTTAATGCCTGTATTTGGATTAACGACATCGGTTAATCCGTTATCAAAAATTGGTCCAAGTAAGTAGGACAGTCAGAAGTTAAATTTGTAAAATTGCATTCAGACTTGGAGAGCCATGTTTCCAAACCTCTACAATTCATGTTAATGACACCATCGCCCCATAGCGGACTTCTTCCATTAAGATCTCCCCCAGCATGCATCCATTGTAAGATTCAGCCAATTCGTTTAGTTTGTTGAGTTTTTCACATAGTACATAGTAAAGAGCAAGACACTACACGCATTTATATGAATGTACAAGAGCAATTTTTAGCGAGGTGACCGAAAAACTGACATCGCCTGCATTGTAAATCTCCCGTATTTCCCCTTGGTTTTTCCCAGGTGACCCTCGAGTAGCAAAGGTATGGGATCTTAGATATCTCCCGGACTTCAATGTTTGGTAAGAGTTTTACCAGGAATATATTAAATTGTAACTTTTCCTCCCTAAACCGGATGGTTTGGAATTTGGAAACACTCTCCACAACGTTGGGTACTTGTTGCTCTAATTCGTCTTTTATCTCCTTATCGCTATAATGGTAATTTAATCCTCTTAATACCAAATTTACTCGTTTCAGTTCCTTTGGAGTAAATGAGTGCGCCTCAACATCATCGGATTCTTGAATTTTCTCCATTATTTTGGAGTGTGCCCTAACATCATTTACGAACAGCATAGTTTTAAATATGTTTACATTTATAATTTTAATTTCAATTTCTGGCATTTTTTCTTTTAAGTCATTTACTAGTTGTTTTATAGTAGCCCGATATATAATTACAGGTGGTTTTCTTGCTATCTACAATACCCTCAGTAGGAGCATTACAATTATTAGCTTGATTCATTAATACTCTTATCTCTAATATTAAAAGACTCACCTCACCACTAATTAAGATGGCCAAGTCATCTAACATGTGGAAACGGTTTTCATTTCTCCATGGGGAAATACTGTCTAGGGCTGGTCCGCCCGGATTCATTCTCCTTCTTTTTAGATACACTTTTGTCCAGGTTGAATCATTCCTTGGATTCTCTTTCTCATTTGTATTTGCAGATGATTGGGTTTGTTTGGAAGTACTTGCTCTAAAAATTCAACAATATTGTTGAGCAGCCTCCATCCTCATTGGGGTTGTGCTTTCAGTATTTGGTATATTAGCTCAGGGGCTATTAAGTCCGGTGATGATTATTTTATACGTCCGGTATTAATTCAACCTACATTCCATCGTCAATTGAACGGGGTGGAAGCTGATTAGTATTTCAAATTGTTTTAAGTCCGAGTTTTCCATTGCATTCTCTTGCAACGCTAACGGCGTCTGCTGTTGCTGGATGACTGCATGCTCCGTTATTAGTTGGCGTTGTAACGGTAAACTATGCTTTTCGTTCCCATTTATCGTGGGAATCTTAACAACTATTTGACTGGTTATTGGAGGTTATTGGTTATTGCCTTCAATAAATCAATGATATATTTCAGCAATTTATATAACTAAGGGTCTTAAGAACAAATCTAAGGCTTAAACTTGTAGATTAAGAAATTTAAATCAAAATTCTTTAAATATGGCTTCTGCGCACGTCTGTTTACTTCAAGATTCACCTTTTTTCAAGGATAAAAATAAAAGATTGATAGTAATATGATTCGTGGAAGACTAAGTTTGTGAGATGAAATGTCACTGCACTTAATTTAAAGCAATTTATTTTGACTTAATAATATTGAACCTTAATACGGTAATGTCGTCATTTGTTCTGAGAAAGGCTGAGTATTTAATATGGAAAACAGTGTTACCGCAGCGTAAAATTCTTATGATTCCCAGAGGCTAAAAAATTAGTCATTTTGAAATTATTTCATAAACCAACAATAAATGCGCTTTTGCATATATATGTAGTTGTTTGTGTTTGAGCCTTTCAATTTCTTAAATGAAATCGTCAAAGAAAGTAAATAAAAGCGTAGTTCACACTATATCATCAATGTTGGAAAAGTATTTTTATACCCTATTCCATAGAATGGGTATATTGTATTTGGTGTGAAGTTTGTAACATAGAGAAATAATACCGTTAGGTATAGAAAAGTACCTAATATATTCTGACTCAGAAAGCCTAGTCGATTTAGTCATGTCCGTCCGTATGTATACTCTCTAGAAGTCGCAATTTTTGAGCTAGAAAGCTGAAATTTGGTATATATAATCTGGTTCAAGAGTAAAGCTAAGTTCTTGAACCAATAAAATCCGCCCACAAACACGCCCAAAATCGCCATTTTTGTTGAACAACCTCAATTTGGTAAAATTAAATTTTTTTTTTGTACAGTTACGATAAAACATAACGCTAAAATTTTGCACACGTAAGCTTTAGGGAAACTTTCTTCAAATTAAATAAAAATATTTCAGTTTGGGCGTGGCTGACGCCCATTTTTCATACAAAACCATCTATGTTGTTTTTATAAAATAACAATTGTTATATTAAAGCGAAAAACATTAAATTTTGTGGGTATTACTGGCACATAAACATCTGGATATAAAATCAAAAAAATTGGTTTTGGGTGTGGCTGACGCCAACTTTTCACTAGAAACTCTAAAAAAATTGTTTTCGCAAATAAACGGTATTTAAAACGAATCCGCAAGCCGAAATTTTGAGTCTCTCAGTAGAAACTAAAAGGTTTGTGTATGAAAAGAAATTTTTGAATTTTGGGCGTGGCTTTCTCCCACTTTTCATGAGAGAACGAAAATCGTAGTTTTAAAAATTTAAGGCACTACCAATATTCAATTTAAACCTTTTTCCCTTCCGTTCGTTTTATGAAAAATATATCTCTACATTTTTTTGTGTACATTTTTTCAATACACCCACTTTTAAAGGCGTGATTTTGATAAAATACCTACCTTTGTTCAGGTAAGATCGTTTAAAAACTACTCGATTCAGCTGTAGTTTTACACATAGGCCGAAATACTGACTAATGATAAAAGCTCATTTAGTGCTTCAAATTTTTAAGACACGCTCACTTTTAAGGGGCGTTATCGTCAAAAGTCGTATAATGAATTAATTTTTGAACGTTTTTTAACTATCGATCTCAGTTTTGAAGTAAAAAGTTGAACTTAGATTTAAATTCCTTGGTAACGTAGCAGAGTGTGTTTCAGGAATTGTTAAAAACATCCATGATTGGTATTTCCATTCAAAATCTAATTTTTAAAAATTTAAGTTTTGTCTTGTTTTGTTCAAATCGATCTGCGAGGATAAAGTTGTATGTCACTGAGCTGATACTTATTGCCTTTGCAATAAAAAGTCTTAACTTTTGGCGTGGCACACATTCCTTTTTTTTTACTGTGCCAGCACTAATTGAACATCACAACACACAAAATTAATGTTATTGAATGTTTTTCTGTCTGCTAAAGAAGAATAATTTTGTTTCTGAAACTGAAACATCGGCTGGCTGCGGGAGGCGAACGCATACACAAACAAAAATATGGGGAATAGGGTATCCAACAGTTCGTTGCAAACGTACTGTAGCTCTCGCTTATGTTTTTTTTTTTGTGAAAATTGATATAAAAGACTTTGAACTTGCAAATGGACCATATTTAACTGTTTTTTTATACTTAAATAAAGTGCACGACTGGGTTGCACGAACTTGCTCTAATGTGTTACAGTGGTCTTGGGGCTTGAGATTTTGGAAAAAAAGCAATAAAAAAAATCATATGAAATTTTATTAATCATTTAAAAATCAACCTTAAATCGTTTTTTTGAAAAAATGAAGTAAGCCATTAGATTTTTTTTACTTTTTTGAATTTTAAGGAATTTTTTTTTCAAAATCGTTGGAGCCGTTTTTTTAAAAAACGGTTTCTTTTTTAAAACTTTTCGGAAGCATATTCCAAATTTATTTTGAGTATGTCAATATCTAGCGGTTTAAAGTTCTTATTAGAAAACAAAAATTTTAAAAATTTTGAACAAACTGTTTTCGAAAAAACCAAAAGTCAAAAAAAAAAATTTAACTTTTTTTTAAAAAACTCAAAAAATTTTTTTTTTGAAAATTAAAGTATTTATATTATTTCGTTTATAACAGAGCTTTTATATTAAAATTTTCATCGAAATCCGTGGAGTAGTTTACGAGAAAATCTGATTTAAGAAAACCGGTCCTATGGGAGGTACCGTTATAAGACTTTTCCTGAAAAATCTGTTCCAGCCAAAACATAAAGTTTACTTAAAAAACACTATTCAGAACGTTTTATCAAAATCTTAGGAGCCGTTTTCGAGAAAAATCAATTTTTCACTAAAAATCGTATGGCAGGTACCGTTAGTTTTGGAGCTAGAATGCTAATTCCAAAAATCCCTCTGTAGGACGCCATAATAATACTGTGTACCAAGTTTGAAGCAAATCGGTCCAGCCGTTTAGGCTGTAGGTGCCGATACAGACAGACGGACAGACAGACAGACAGACAGACAGAATTGCCGGACCCACTTTTTTAGGCTTCTCTATCATCGCAATGTTATGTTTGTCCAAAAAAATTTTTTTTTTTTACGAATGCATAACTTGCCTTATAGTACCTATAATGGCAAGTAAATAAAGTGCACGACTGGGTCGTACGAACTTGCTCTAATGTGTTAAAATGGTCTTGGGTGCTTGAGATTTTTGGAAAAAAGCGTTGAAAAAATCATATGAAATTTTATAAATCACCTAAAAATCAATACCTACACGGTTTTTTGGAGAAAATGAAGTAAGCCATCAGGTTTCTTTTACGTTTTTGAATTTTTACGAAAAATTTTTTCAAAATCGTTGGACCAGTTTTTTCAAAAAACAGTTTTTTTTGAAAAACTTTTCGAAAATATATTCCAAATTTTTTTTGAGTATGCCAACTTCTAGCACTTTGTAGTTTTTATCAGAAAAATAAAATTAAAAAAATATAGATTAAACCGTTTTTGGAAAAAACTAAAATTAAAAAAAAATTTTGAAACTTTTTTAAAAAACTCAACAAAACTTTTTTTGAAAAATTTACGAATTTATATTATTTCTTTTATAAGAGGGCTTCTACATTAAAAAATTTATTGAAATCCGTCAAGTGGCTTACGAGAAAATCGGATTTCAAAAAAACGGTCCTATGGGAGGTACCGTTATAAGACTTTTCCCGAAAAATCTATTCCAACCAAAACATAAAGTTTGCACAGAAAACACAATTCAGAAAGTTTTATCAAAATCGTAGGAGCCGTTTTTGAGAAAAATTAATTTTTCACAAGAAATCGTATGGCAGGTACCGTTAGTTTTGGAGCTAGAATGCTAATTCCAAAAACCCCTCTGTAGGACGTCATAATAATACTATGTACCAAGTTTGAAGCAAATCGGTCCAGCCGTTTAGGCTGTAGGTAACTATACAGACAGACAGACACACGGACAGACAGACAGACAGACAGACAGAATTGTCGGACCCACTTTTTTCGACTTCTCTATCATCGTAATGTCATGTTTGATTGTTAGAATTTTTTTTTTTTTTTACGAATGCATAACTTGCCTTATAGTACCTATAATCGCAAGTAAAAATGAGACAAATCTTAAAAAGATGAGCCCCTGAGTCAACCTAAAAAAAATTAGTCCTTTTGTCTCATATGAGCTAACGTGGAAACTCTGTATGGAATAGTAAAAAGTAGAATTTACGCCCAGAGGATCAATCGGAGATTGTTCTACGGATGAAGGCTAAGGTATTTTAGAGTTTAGACAATTACTCTGACTATCGCACTCATATTTTTTACGTCAGAAGAAGTCGCCAAGTCGCAACTCGCCAGTGCAGTAGCTTTAGTTGAGTGTGAGGTATGCCACTCTCTTTATAAAAAAAAACTAGAATCAACAGTCAGAAAAGCCATTCAAAAGTTCACTGCGTCAAGATTCAGGTTGGCCGAGAGCGCAGCTCCTGCGAGATATGACCGATAATTGCTACTTCAAACTTCTTGAAATGGGCATCAAATAGCGTTTGAATAGTCTCTCAGCCTCAGAACGGTAATAGACCAAGAGCTAGCGACCTATTTTATCACCTCATTTTGCAAGGCTAAAACTTTGGTCATAGAAATATTGAGGCCCGACAGTTATAAAAATGCCCGTCTTACACTCCGGTACCCTCCATGAGGCCTTAAGTTTAAGGCTTGAAGTTGTAAAAAAAAAGTGCCCATTCACCTCATTTCAGCAAGGCTCATCTTTTAATGTATCGTTCATTGATTCAATATATACACGAAAATAACAATGTAAGACGTTTTAGCCCCCCATGAAATGCTGTAAGACGCTCGTGTATATGTAAAAAAAATGAAACCATTCACCTCATTTCAGCAAGGCTGGTATTCACACATAATTAAGAGGACATAAAAACAAACACACATTTCAAGTGTAAGACGTTTATTCGGCCAATAACCCTCCAAGACGCTGAAAATTAAGTTAAGATAGAAACAATTACATCCATTTTAGAAAGAAATAAATCGCTTATATTTTTGTTTTTACTTTAATGTTTTGAAGTACATTTATGTAAATATTTAAATAAATTTTTTTAAAAAAAAGGTATCTATGCATTAATTCTTATTGAATTTCGCAATTCCAATCAGATTCATCAGAATCGGTGTCTAATGAAGAAACTTCTTGATTATCGTCTGAAAACAACAAATAATTGGTTAAAAGCATTATTATTTTTTCGAAATAATTTGAATTTTAAAATGTTTACCAGGGTCATGATTAGTGTTTGGGTTAAATGAAGCCTCTTCAATAACATCACATACGGTTTGTGGAAGTTTGTATATGAATATTTATCCATAAAGATGTTATATATTTCGTTCTCAATAAATGCTGATACAATTCGGCCTCACAAGGAGGTATGCTAGTAGCATCAAATCCTTTTATTTGTTTGTGAAAAGCTTCATTTGAATTTTTTACAATGAAATTCTTCATAAACATTTCAAATCTAGCATCATTAACTTGACTTACGTTTTTTACTTTGTACATATTACAAGTGTTTGAGTCAGTTAAATCACATATTTTAGCAAAGGCTTCTTGGTACTGCTCGTTTTTTTGCATAATTTTAAATGGTCCTACTTTTCCTTTCCGATAAAAGGCTGGATTAAAATCACACCCTGTGAAAGCATGTAAAGCAGGTAAGCTTTCGGAAAATGAATTGCCTAGTTTATTACGTTGTTTTGAAATATCAACATATTGTTGATTGTTGCTCACACCAATGTCCATCCAAATTTTCAGTTTTTCACATTTTAAGTTGTTCATATTACCTAGCAGTATTATTAAGACATCTGCATCAGAGCATCTTTTAATAACGTTAGCGCTGTATTCGATGCTGCAAACATGGAAAACGATTTTAGTATCGGCTTCTTCGTGATTTTCGCACGTCAGTTCTTCATTTTCAGTTCTGACTACCCTGCCACGGTCGGTTTTAAAGGTGTGACACTTTTTAAAACTCAGATTAATGACTTTTTTGTCAATGAAGGGGACCATGTCGTCATTTGTCCAATCTGTTATCAAAAAATTTACGAGAGCTACTTTAAAATTAATGTTACGAAGTTCTTTTATAAAATTGGAGGGTCTTTTTTGTTCGGGTCCACATATATCATATCCCATTCCTTGAGTTTCATGTCTGATTCCACGTTCATAGTTTTTTATCGATGGGGATAAATATTGATCAAACACAAAATCAATTCTTTTTGCATCATATTTCGTTATTATTGACATATTTTTTTTGGAAATTTTACCAAATGTAACCAAATGTCTTTCAATGTGTGTAGTAAAAAGAAACCATCAATTATAATAACGTCAGCATGATTTGGCGGTTGACTATCTATCTGCTTCTCTAAGAATCTTGTAAAAGCAGATTTGTCTGTTTTACATATCGATCCATCCAGATGACATAATGATAATGGCACAGGTGTTACAGAAAATGATAAGACTTTTGAAATATCAACATTATGTTTCGTTGAAATTCCTAGCATTCTGCCAAAAAGATCACGCTGCATTCGAATTTCTTGTACTTTGTTCCCTACTTTTACCTTTTTTTTCTTAAGCTCAGATGAGAAATTATGAATGGGTATTTTTTTTATTGGTTTTTCAAATCTTTCAACTAATTCTGCGCATTTGGATATAAATTTTTTTCGTAAGCCTTCACCATTCTCTTCAAAATTTAATAAAAAGTTTTCTACATCACTCGATACAGCTTTTCCAGTATTGATATTATATTAAAATTCTCTATTAATTGCGGAACTGAAAGGGTTTTCTATTCTTCTTAACAAATTGTTGAGATTAGAAGCATTTCGCTTAACTCTGCTTGGTTCCAAATCGGTTGTGATATCTTGTGGTGAATTTAAACCAATGTCTGCAAATACTTGACTTATTATGGACGATCTTATGGAATGGCTCTTTGCCCAACGCTGACGAGAGGATATCGAATTAGTGAAATGAAGAATGCTAGTAAGTCTTTTCGCAGCATCTGCATTTATAGTCTGCTCTAGGGTTAAATCTATTTACTGTCTAGAAAACGGTTTGTTGGTCCTTTTACTCCGAAGTATCCTAGCTTAAATTCTTGTTGCAGCCCTGGATGAGTCAGCTCAACTTTTAATAGGTTTTCTTGATATTTAACTAGCCACCTTGTTTTGATGGTTTGTAACAAAAAAAGTATTAGCAATTTTAGATCTCTACTATATATAAAAGAGTAATTTTGTTTGTGTTTGTGTCAGTTTGTCTGTATATGGCAGATAAACTGACGACACACCACTTACCTCGCAATGCAGTTTATCCAAAGATCTTCCCCCATTCACTGGCCAGGTTATAGGCCAAATTAAAAAATAAATTATTTTAAATAGGTTTAATTTAATAATATTTGAACTTACCTCTTAGATTTATCATGAGAAATTTTATATTTCTCAAATATTTTTGACGTGTCTCCTTTTCCTTTTTTTCTTATTCGCTGTTTGTTTAGTGTGTTTTTGTTTACTTCTGCCGTTGCCTTGGATTTATTTCCAAATTGTTTTTTTGGTTTTTTTTTTTTTTCTGCAGTTGCCTTTTGTTTAGTTTTGTTTACTTCTGCAGTTGCCTTTTGCTTAGTTTTGCTTACTTCTGCCGTTGCCTTGGATTTATTTCCAAATTGTTGTTTTGGTTTGTTTACTTCTGCAGTTGCCTTTTGTTTAGTTTTGTTTACTTCTGCCTTTGCCTTGGATTTATTTCCAAATTGTTGCTTTGTTTACTTCTGCAGTTGCCTTTTGCTTAGTTTTGCTTACTTCTGCCGTTGCCTTGGATTTATTTCCAAATTGTTGTTTTGTTTACTTCTGCAGTTGCCTTTTGCTTAGTTTTGTTTACTTCTGCCTTTGCCTTGGATTTAATTCCAAATTGTTGTTTTGTTTACTTCTGCAGTTGCCTTTTGCTTAGTTTTGCTTACTTCTGCCGTTGCCTTGGATTTATTTCCAAATTGTTTTTGCTTAGTTTTGCTTACTTCTGCCTTTGCCTTGGATTTATTTCCAAATTGTTGCTTTGTTTACTTCTGCAGTTGCCTTTTGCTTAGTTTTGCTTACTTCTGCCGTTGCCTTGGATTTATTTCCAAATTGTTGTTTTGTTTACTTCTGCAGTTGCCTTTTGTTTAGTTTTGTTTACTTCTGCCTTTGCCTTGGATTTAATTCCAAATTGTTGTTTTGTTTACTTCTGCAGTTGCCTTTTGCTTAGTTTTGCTTACTTCTGCCGTGTTCCTTTTGGGTTGGGTTCGATATCCCGCTTTTTATAATGCCGTTTCTTAAAATCCCGACCTTGAAATCCCGCTTTTTATAATCCCGCTTTTTATTATCCCGCTTTTTTAAAATCCCGCTTTTTAAAATCCCGTCTGTTATAATCCCGTTTTTTACTATCCCGTTTCTTATTATCCCGCTTTAGCAATCAAAAGTAGTTGTTTTATTTTAAAAAATCGCGCGATTTTTTAAAATAAAACAACTACTTTTGATTGCAAAAGCGGGATAATAAGAAAATTTAAATAAATTAAGCAATGAGTAATTTTTTTAAATGCATTTTATTTTAACAATGAATATGACAATCTTCAATAAATTACAAGAAAAAAGTATAAAGTAATGCTATACGATATTATTCAAAAGGGGAAAAAAAACTTTAAACCATTAACAAATTTTTTTATTTTATTAGTTTTGTATATTATAAGCAATGCGACGCAAAAAACCTGTTTTACTCATATTTTTTTCTATTTCCCATTTTTTTTTTACGGCGCGTGACTTTATAACATTAGCTTATTTTATAAAAAAACGGGATTAGCGGGATTTGTCGGGATTTTAAAAAGCGGGATTATAATAGATCGGGATTTTGAACAAGCGGGATTTTAGAAGACGGGATTTTAAAAAAGCTTTATTTTAGCAGACGGGATTTTAATACTTTTTTTCGGGATTTTTTAAAAGCGGGATTTTAAAAAGCGGGATTCCGATACGCTCCCGTTCCTTTTCTATGATTTGTGCGGTTTACACAAGAATGAATAATTTATGAAAGCAAAATGCAAAAAGCATGTGTAAACATACGCTTACGCGTTGGTTGGGAACATGCATGAAAGTATAATAAGAGTCTGTTGCTCACCAACTTTTCATGCGCCGGTAACAGTAGTTTCTAAGGTTTCGCATGTATTTAAGAAGTACTAGCCTTCGCTCGCGTTTCAGCTGATCAAGAAGTAGACTGTAGCTTGAGGAGTATAGTCTATCGTCATCTAGCTTCTTCTTCTTTTATAGCTTTATAATTTAATACCCACATTTAACCGTGATAAAAAGAAACCTATGTGCTATTCCAGATTATAATCTAAATCTAGCTATGTGCTAAATTTCATCCAGCTCCGATCAGCAATTCTGGTTTAATTTCGAAAATTAAAACAAATCTATCCCACGGGAACCATACATTTAACCGGGATAAAAAGTAGCTAATATGCTATTCCAAACTATAATCTAGCTCTGTGCTAAATTTCATCCAGATCCGTGAAGCCATTCTGGCGTGAATTAAAACAAATCTATCCCAAGGGAACCATACATTTCACCGGGATAAAAAGTAATCAATATTCTATTTCAGACTATATTCTATCTCTGTGCTAAATTTCATTCAGATCTGTTCAGCCATTCTGGTGTAATTTCAAAAATTAAAACAAATCTATCCCACGGGAACCATATATTTTATCGGGATAAAAAGTAGCAAATATGCTATTCCAGACTATAATCTATATCTCTGCTAAATTTCATACAGATCCGTTTAGCCGTTCTGGTGTGATTTCAAAAATTAAAGCAACATTTAATTTATTGGGTTAGGTGAATTTGCTGTGATTGAGGTTAAAATTTTGAGACCGAATGCGCTTTTAATGCTTTTCACTTTATACCTCCGATGATATGAATCAATTCATTCTTTTGAAACATCGCACAAACCAGTGCGATGGCGTTGATGTTTGCGATAGCGAAACCCGAAAACCAACAAATGATGGAGTTGACTAACAAAAGTGACTCAAAACATTTTACAAAAACTAGGCCTATTGATAGTCAATTGTCAAGCTTCATCCAAATCCATCAGTTGTCGGCAGCAATGAACGGATTTTCTATAAATCGTTCGTAGTGTTCTTATGTAAATAGTCCTTAGGAGCAAAACCTTTGCTATACAAATTTTAGTATTATCAAGAGGAAGTAATGTAGTACCCCGTGGCGTAGTAGTTAGTGTGTCGGACTGCTACGCCGAAGGTTCAGGGTTCGATCCCTGACGTTGCCACCTTAAGTTTCTTTCCGGGGTACTGCCTCTTGCGAGGAAGTGACAAATCCTCCAAGAGTAATTAATGTCATGGAAAGTGCTTCTCTGTTAGCCGTTCGGATTCGGCGGTAAATTGTAGGTCCCTTCCATTCCTGCAGAATATCAACGCACACACAGGAGTGGTTGAGAGTGTAAGTCACAGGCCCCGGCGCCGCTTGGAGCTGTTGTGCCAACAATTTATTTTTTTTTTTTTTTAAGAGGAAGTAATTTCTATCACAAACGCTACATGCTAGCTGTTACAAATGCTGTGAACCAGAGGGCAACTTAGAGGAAAGACACCATCAGATAACCATAGATTTTGTATACAATGAATGTACTCATTAGTGCGATATGTAAATTTTAAATACCTGCAACCCCTGGTTCAACCATGGTGTCCAAATCCGAATAAAGAAACGGAATCGATAACCTTTGTCCAAAATATCATCTGCGTCAAATAATTAAAAGCTTGGGCCATACCGAAGACATTGTAAAATTTTAACTCTTCTGTTCTGGCCTATTTCATAAGCTCAGCCATCTTGGATATTTCGGAAATGTTATATCAACCTCGGTGCAAGTGAGTGTTACCATGCGTTAATTTTTTTCTGCAAATTTTGAGGTTCAAAATTTGCACTCCAGGATATTCTGATGCCATCGCAATTTGAATTTCTGAATTTCTCTTCACTAAGATATTAAGAACAGCTGAAAGTCATTTTGAAATTAGGGATGTTCGATTTCGGTTGTAACCCAATTTCATCCAAATTTGGTGGAAATGAGAAAATTTCGAAATGTGTTTTGTATAGGAAATGATGTAATTTCGAATCTTATTCGGGAATGTGCTAGGAAATTACATCATTTACCCCAACGAAATTACAGTATAAGATTTGAAGGTACCCGAAATTAAAAAACAATAGCATCTCTGTTTGTTTTATTTACTCAACGAACATAATTTGGCAAAATAAAAATAAAAAACCCTTTTTCTTACAAAAATTATGTCTTGGTTTTTAATTTCATTTAAAAGATATTGCATGAAAAGATTTTCCTCGGGTGCCCGGGCAACGCCGGGTACTTTTTGCTAGTAATATATATTTGTAATGTTCCAAATCACCCTGTCGAATACTTCTGCTGAGTATTAAAAAGTTTTGTACAAGATTGACATATATCAATATATCATATAGAACTGATCTGTTTTCCCCAAATTTCCACGCAATGTTTTTTCTTTAAATGCATTGTATTTTTCTAACAAGTTGATGATTGATTCATTCCATATAATGGGAGTTTCTTAGGATGATTTTTGAAATTCCTCGATTTGTTGGAAAATCACATTTTTGTCATCAATACCCTCAGATAGTTCAAATTCACGGAAATGTAAAATTTGCTATTAATTCGCTTTCAACCATAGTATTTGTAAGGCCATAATCTTGAATAAATTTTCCAATAGCCTTGAAATAGGACATCATTACGTGAAAGGATCCTAAATGAATGAATACATTATTGAAAGTTGGTTTCTCTACTTCTTGAATTTGCAATGCAATTTTAGCTATGGCTAAATCATTACTTGAATGAAGTCTTGACTTAATTCAACAGCAATTTTTTGACTCCGTTGCAATGTCTCGTAAACAACTGCTACGTTTGTAGGTGAAACATTTATAGGTGTTAGTGTTAAGTAACATATATTTTGTTTGTGACTTTTATCATCTGAAATTTTACTATTAAAACCTACCCAACCTGGTGTATTTGGAATAGTTAGCGTTAGCGCATTACTAATCATCCATATTAAGTCAATGTATTTAACAGTTTCAAGATTTGTGGGACAAAAATATCGTAATTCGTGTTCATTTGGTAATAAAAAAGAAACCATTTTCGGTTTTATAATACGGAACAAGTTCTTGTGTAATGGCTTCAAACGTACGTCTTCTTTTAACCTGAGGTTCATATGAAATGTCTTGTTCAGTTATTTCTAAGCTATTATCAAACTGCTGGCTTATTCCATTCCCGTTGTAGTTATGATTTTGATATATAATGCCCACAGTATCGTGGAGAGTATCCTTACCAGTGCTGGTTTCAACATAGCGATCAAAATTATCAAATGCAACTCCTGTATACAAATTAGGTGACCGAATTATATCTTTTGGGCTGCAATCTGATTCTTGTAGCGAAGAAAAAGTTGCTTCAGTTTCTAATTCTTCAACAACATTGTAACTGCAGCAATGACCAAATCGATTGACTATGTCAATAATTTTTCTGCTGCTGGTAAGACTTTTAAGGGTAATTCCTAGAGAAACATGTTTGGAAGGCTTAATTTTACCATTTGATACATTAAATATAAGGTCTTGTGTCAGAGACGATATTTTCCTTTTACAATTGAAGCTTTTGGAACGTCGACTATTTGAACCAGCTAATAGCCATGCATACAAATTTTGAATTTCTAGTGGGACTGAGCATTCTCCTTCAATTAGCTTCTGAGTGGTAAATGGATGAGACAATGGTTTTTTTCTATTTTGAATATTGAATTTCTCAAAATAAATGCTGCTTTTTGTAAGATGTCTTCTTTTTCTAATTGCTGATGTATTAAGTCTTCGGATAAACTACAATTTCTGAGCATTACTACTAATTTGTTATGAACAGTTGATATTTTAATTTTTTTTGAAAGGTTTTATTGATCTTATTTTGTAAATGCTGTGGTTTAAAATCTGTGTTTTAATTGGGAAGTCCTTCGCTTTTCTTACCTAACGCATCCATATAGTATGTGTGCAATAAACACACATAATTCTTCAAAAGCAAGATCATGAAGCTGTCTATTCAGATGCCAATCAGAGGAAGTACAGTGATCTTCAAAAGATTTCACTTTTTTGCAAATCTCTTTTTTACATAAATTGTGATAGAAAAATGTACTTGATTCTAAACTATTTAATCTTGTCAAAATGTCTGAATTAAGCATTTTCTCGATGTATTTTTCAATTATTGGAAGGAATTGAATTTTGTTACCTGAGTGAACAAGTTGGTGTCTTCCTCGATGCCGCTTAAACTGCTTTCCACAAAAAACACATACCCGATGATTATTATCTTCAGCATTCGGTACAGTTGCGGCCTCAACAGAAGAAATGGTATCCGCATCCGGTGTAATTAATGCCTCCTGAGGGATAGTGCTATCCGAATCCGATAGGGGTAGAATAGGGATGGATTGGTTGGAACTCTTTTCTTGGTCATTTTCACAATCAGCTTTCACAAAATATTTTTTAGGTACCGCTGTTAAATTTCTGTATCACTTGGAATGATAAACATGTGCATGTGCATCATCAAATGTTTTAGGAAGTATGAGATCTTTAAAATGAAGGTTATTCTCCTTTCTAATGAATACAAATCGACAACACTTTTGAAGTATATTATCACTTAGCAAATTTAATTTTCCATCACCTTGACCACATATAATACACTTTCTCTCAGATGAAGACATTTTAAACTAACAAAAAATTAAAAATTATTCAACAAGTCTTAGGATTAAATTACTGAAAAGCTCTTTATAGACTTATCGTCGAACGCAAAAGATCGCAGAACTTAAATCTAATGTTAAATTTGATTCAAAGAAATTGTTAGAAGCATCACCGTTAGGTACTTGTTTCGAATCAAGTTTAATTTTGCATTCCTTTTCTGCTCGCATTCTTAGCATTTTTTACTTGCGATTAAAGGTACTATAAGACAAGTTATGGATTAGTGAAAAAAATTCTAACAATCAAACATGACATTACGATGACAGAGAAGTCGAAAAAAGTGGGTCTGAAATTCCGTCTTTCTGTCTGTCTGTCTATTTGCACCTCTAGTGCCTGAACGGATGGGCCGATTGGCTTCAAATTTGGTATTTAGTATTAATTTGGAATTTTCTAGGGGGTTTTTTTTTGCATTTTTGCTCTAGGTCCAAAAATAACTATACCTGCCATACAATCCTAAACAAAAAGTTTGATTTTCTCAAAAAATCGCTTCAACGATTTTGACAAAACTTTCAACATGCTATTTTTATATAACAATTTGTCTTTTAGTTGAAAAATATTTTTCAGAATTTGTCTTAACGGTACGTCTCATAGAACCGGAATTTTCAAATCAAGATTTCTCGTATACTAAAAATCCGATTTCAGTGAAATTTTGAACACAGGATGTCATTAATAAACCTATTGAAATGGCATTTCAAAATTCTGCATTAATTTTTTTTTTATTTTTAATAATTCTTTTAAAAAAAATTTTGTTTTCAAAATACATATGTGTATGTTGAATTTCTTAAACATTATTTTTTCAGATGCAAGCTACAAGTTGCCATAAATTTACATACTCGAACAAATTTCAAAATATTTTTTCAAAAAGTTTTTCAAAAATAACCTTAAAAAAAAAACTGGTCGAAAGATTTTCAATATTTTTTTTCCAAGATAGATATTAAGCAAGTAAATATTATTGCATACATACTTAGTTTTTCCAAGAAAACTCGAAAACTCTTAAATAAAAATTAAAGGTTTTCCAAAAAAACCTTTTTTTTTTTAATACAAACGCGATTAGCCAGCATAAGAGCAAGTTCGTGCGACCCAGTCGTGCATTTTTTTTTTTGTAAACATGAGTTTATGCAACTACCGATCTCTAGGAATTCTATCGCCATGCGCTACACAGCGGGTAACAAAATTGTTTCCTATTAAAACGGATGTAATTTTTTCTATCTTGACTTAAACGAAATTTAGTTTTCAGCGTCTTACGGAGGGTTATTGACCGAATAAACGTCTTACACTTGAAATGTGTGTTTGTTTTTATGTCCTCTTAATTATGTGTGAATACCAGCCTTGCTGAAATGAGGTGAATGGGTTCATTTTTTTTTTTACATATACACGAGCGTCTTACATCATGTCATGGAGGGCTAAAACGTCTTACATTGTTATTTTCGTGTATATATTGCTGAAATGAGGTGAATGGGCACTTTTTTTTACAACTTCAAGCCTTAAACTTAAGGCCTCATGGAGGGTACCGGAGTGTAAGACGGGCATTTTTATAACTGTCGGGCCTCAATCTTTCTATGACCAAAGTTTTAGCCTTGCCAAAATGAGGTGAGAAAATCGGTCGCTAGCTCTACGTCTATAAGGGGAACAACTGTGATTGTCCAAACGGTTAGGCGACGGTTAGTGGAAGGTGCTCTCAGACTACAAAGACCCGCTATGGAGTACCGTGTTTGGGACATACTTGGAAGAAGGATTAGAAGTTGGTTGTCTTTACCAGAGATACTCAGTGCAATGAAATTTGCAATGCTGGAGCAGTGGGATAATTTGGACAAAATGGTGGTAAGAAGCCTTATCCAAGGTATGCCGTATACCCCGTCGAATTAAAGCTTTGATTGATGTTCGTGGAGGCAATACTATTAAAGGAACTAGAACTTGAAAGAAATATAATAATAAAAGTGTTGAATGTTTATTTATGAAGCACTGTACATTTTCTTTAATTTTTGTTTTATTTCTGAATTATGTATGTATGTATGCCATTTTTGTTAATTTTTTTAGATTAATAACTATTTTATATTGATTAGTATACATTATGTATCTGTATTTTTGTTAATCACTTAAAAATATTGTAAAATTTCAAGGTGCGCCACTTTTTTTTGTAAACTTAGTGTATAAAATTGACGCATCAAAGGTTCCACCAGCCCATAAAGCACACCAAACAGTCAGTCTCTCTGGATGTACCGGCAGCGGCGCGGCGTCTTAACAATGTCTTTAGGATTATGTACATTCCAAATGCGGCAGTTTTGCTTATTGAAATAGTAATTCAAACAAAAATGAGCTTCATCGCTGACCAAAATTGTCTTTGATTTTGTAAGCCAGTAAACCTAGATCTTTCCACAAAATGTTCCATAAAGTGGATTGACATAGATCCAATTGTTGTGTACCATGGCGGATAGACTCGGTTTTTCGGCATGCACTGTACGACGCGACGTCTAAAATGGTGAGTATTATCATTAAAAGTACATGAAATATGTTTTTTGACATAAATCTGCACAATTCGCATGCGTTGTTTAGGAGTGATTCAATTCATGATGAAATGCAAACCAAACCCAAAGTAAATAAATCACATGTCAGATGACAAAATGACTGTGAATAAAAACAGTGCTGACAACTTAAAGTTCTATACCTCTAAAGAAACACCCTTTATTATGATGAATTTTCTTCAGACATCAAGGAAATATCTCGAAATAAAAAAATTTCCGTAGTGTTTCTGCGCCTCATTCAAGATGTTTTTCACACAATCTCCAAACTCGCTCCTTTTAAGAGACTTAAAAGCAAAGCACGCTATAAAACAAATCGATGAGAACGGGGACAACATGGCTGAGAAGATAAATCGATTACCAAAAGATTAAGCGACTACCGCATACCTACGATATCACGCTGAGATCTGTATAAAGAAATCCGTAGTTTTTACTGGAGGGCGTTATATCGACATGATGTAAATTGAAATGGTGAAAAATTACCATAAGCATCTAGAGAACACATACTTAATTTACTGGATGGCGGGACTTTGTAAACTCCGTTTCGGAAAAGAATCTTAACAATATTTGTGAGAAAATCTTAAATTTCACTGAACAAGTTGTCCAACTGGACAAGCCAACAACGTGAGTGTGTTAGCTCCCCAAAACTGAACTTATTCTCTTTAAAAGGACGAAAATTCCGTATCACTATAAAAGATATAATTTTTCATTATATATTTTTTTTTGGACAGGAAAGCAATCCTGTATTTCCTTACAAGAAAACCATTTTCAATGAATGGTCTAAGAGGCTCAAATAGTCCATTGAATATTCCGTACTTATTTGTCTGTATAGTTTTCAAAGTATTTTTCAGCGAGGAAACTGCAGCTCGTTCAGCAACTCTCCTGAAATACAAGCAACCTCACAGTAGGAAAATAGCTATTAGAGCCACGCCAACATATTAAACAATTCCAGCATTCAAAAGGTAACTTAAAAAACTACTCAATAACTCCACTCATTTTGATACAAGCTTCAAAGTAATTATAAACATCTAGACCACTCTTGGAGAAAAGTGCCTTCTTGAAAGACGAACAAAATCAGATTTTCATCGATAGTTCAAATGGAAATGATCAGGTGGAGGGAAGAGTTTACTCTAACAGACTTAATCTCAGTATCTCGGGGAACTATTAAGCTGACGAACTTCCCAAACAATGAACCACACTATCCATTTCAACTGATTTGCATATTCCTGTAGCTACATGCTACATCTTAATTTTAGCTTGGACTTCTACTGGAAGTAAAAATCTTAGGTGGACAAGTGTTGACACTTCGAAGGTAGATGCGCTGCATTGAATTTAATCCACAAAATTTGCATTTTCTGTTGATTACAGCTTAGAAATAAAATTCAGAAAATGGACTCATTATGTTCATTTATATTTGAGCAAAGTTCACGAGTTTAGTTCTAGCTCCTGCCTCGATATTAATTTACGTTCCACATAAGTTCCCATAAACGGTGACAGTAAATTCGGATCGGGCTTTTTGCTTTCAGGAATCCAATAGCTCAAAGGTATAGCAACGACCCATACTAATACTGCTCCAGTAAACTTGTACCAATGAAATGATATGTCAAAAATTGATAATTCAGTATTCTGTCGAAGCGGCATTTCTCTTATGTTTTCCTTTGATCTGTAACTGACAACATGAATAATGTTTTTCGATTTTTTTTTTAAATTAAAGAACTTACATTGAATTCTGGGAAGTATAGTTAAAACGATCGCAATCGTCAGATCTTGTAGCCAAAGGAGAATACGATAGTTTTCCATCTTTAATTTTGCTTTGGGCTCCGACGATGATAAATAGAATGGCAATCATACTTGATATAAGTCCTGTCAATGCTGCCTAAGAAAAGTTGTTTTGAATTAAAAGCATCATCAAGAATTCTCTTTTACCTTTCCATGAGCTTTTGGCACCAATAGTCCTAAGAAAAAGACCCCAACTATGCTTCCTTGGGTCATACCTCCAATAGTCAAAACGGTTTGTAGAATAGATTTAGATTGTTCCACAATGAATCCACCGAGAATACAATAGAATCCACAAAAGAACACAAAAGCCTTCATAGTGAAATTAGCTTTTTGTTCAGTGTGATTTATAAATGGTTTCACATAGTCTAAGTAAAAGATTCCAGAAAGGGAATTCAAGTTCGCTGAAATTGTACTGTATGCTTATATGCAATAGGTTGAAGTCAATGTGTATTTTCGGTTTGTAATAAAAACCCTATTTACCTTAAGGCAGCACTGAAAACACACGAAATGAAAACACCAGGCATTCCTTTCAAATGTCCAGCAATGTCTTGAACGAAGAATGGCATCATTTTGTCTGATTTATCAACAATCTATGTTGAAAATAAATATAGAAAATTCTCGGAATTCAAACACCATAATGCTCTTACTTTAAGCTGAAGTGGATCACAATTGTGATACATCGCGTACATTATAATACCAGTTAGGCAGTTGAATAGCATGATAAAGAAAAATCCGATTCCAGAAATGACCAGTGATCTGAAAAAACTTTATGGTTGATTATGTTGAATTATGGTTCTCATAAAAACACTGCACTATACCACACACACACATTTTGTTGCACTAATTATACACAATTGGCACCTCTTTGCCTGATCTGACCGATGATTATCGACTTTCTTGCTATACAAACCTTGGTTTTATCATGAAGCACTTATTTCTGAAGAAGTTGCTACATTCTAGGTGCCGCTACTATCTTCTCAATGTATTATAAATTTGCTATGAGCAAAGAATTCTAGTGCACTGGGGGGCATCACCGTCAAACACCAGCCACGATATAATTAAAGATTAATAATAAAATGTGTATTTTATGAGGAAAAGCTCCACCATCCACCAAGTATATAATTGCGCGTGTATATTGCAATGTTTTCATCGAAACTCCAATATTAAATGTTTATCAACTATTGATCAAACCTTCTGGCCACACCAATTGACGGCAAGGCAACAATTCTCTGTACACAAGTTTGGTTCAGTCCTATATTTCCAAGCCATAGACATAATCCCCCAAAGAAGCAGTTCCAAACCGTAGCACGAGTTCTGAGATCAAGGTCAAAACTGAAAAATGAGATTTTTTTTAAATCTTGACCAAAATCGAAAACAAAAGTTTGACAACATACTTGACATGCAAACGACCGCCATCAATTGCATTTGACACCACTTTATCGATTCCTCCAACCTTCATTACTCCAATTGCTCCAACAAGAATAATCGAACCAACCATTATACCACCTTGAATAACATCTGTCCAAACGACTGCTTTAATGCCACCCTGAAAGCAATTGAGTTCAAAATTGACACAATGTCGAACAAATACTGATTTTTAAATGTTTATGACCATTACGTCACGTACAGTGGATTGTGACAAAATGACCCCTGGTGCGCAACATTTTTTAAAGAAGCTAAAATTTGGGGGAAATACTCAAACCAGTGTTCTTGTGTATCTCTGGGACAAGGCCGCCGCATTGAAAGTACTACCACCATTTTTTTTGTCAGGATTAACCCTATGTTATCACACCAAAAACATAAATGTAAACAAAAGCCAAGTCAGCCGTGAAAAGTTATGAGATCTAAAAGTACGCCAAGTTTCTAAGACTACTTAGTATACTTATTATTAAATATTTTAAGTGCAGCAATATGGAATCAACTCTTGGTTATGAAAGCAATTTTTTATTTAATACATACCTACTGATTAAAATGTTGTTGTTTTACTTGGAAAGTTTTTGAAACGTAATTAATTTTCAATATCTTAATAAAACCTGCAACAAAATTTTAATAAGTATGTCCCAAAATTCAAGATTTTTAGATGAGAATAAGTGCTCCATAAATTTGATACCATTTTCTACTAAATGGGGTGTTACCACGCCCCCTGAATAGAAAATCCAATTTTTTTTAATTTTCCCTTTGCATATTTCAAAAGGGCTACCACTCTGCCAAGTTTCAAGATTCTATGACGATTAGAATTTGATAACATTTCCGAATAAATGGACGGATACCACGCCCCCTGAATTGAAAATCTCAAATTTTCGATTTTATCCTTTGTATGTATCGCAAGAGCAACCGCTGTGCAAAATTTCAAGGTTTCAACTTTCAAGGTTCTGCGGTGACGGATAATTTTAATGATCTGTCAGTGAGTGAGTGAGTGAGTCAGTTACTATTTTTGCGATTTTTGAAGCCCTGTATCTCAGAAACTAATCATGCTAAGCATCAGGTTTGCTTTTTCTTGCCATGATAAATAAGTGTAGCGAATTTGAAGTTCCTGGGTTTGTTGGTTCAGAAGTTAGAGGGGGGTCGAAAATGGCCTGAGTTGGTTCCTGTTAATAAGGGTGTAGTGCCAAAGTTGCTAGAACTTGGCTGGGCACTACCCGTGCCCCTTGATAATGGCACCTGTGAACTAAAATGACTTTGGCTGCAAAAATCGCTTAGTTTGACACTTGAACTACTTCATCAAATTTTAATCTACTCTGTCGATGAATCAACGATGTAGACACACTTACAAGCACTGGCAACTGAGGCCATCAGCTCAGGACAATAACACAACAGAGTGAGACAAACAGAACAGAAGCGAGAAGAACACACAACACATGCCAACAGCATGCAGTTATTAGTTTTGGCGGTCCTCCATCTAACTACTCACCACGCGCAACGATGCTTGATTTTGCTGATCTATTGGGAAGCGATGCTTTATCAGAGCCAATGCCGTTGACTTGAATTACTTCTTAAGGACAATATGAATCCATGATATATATATAGCCAAAACATGAAATATCCAAATGGGCCAAATATCAAATATTTTCGCCTTCTTTATCAATGAGCTCGTTAAAAATATGTTCTTAAAAATGTGTCTTAAGTGTACTTCACTAATAAATACTAAATACTTACTCACCAACATTGTGTAGAAAACGCAAATAGAACACACTATCCCATTGATAACATGGACGTTGTTGCCGGTTACTAAAATTAAAATAAACAATATAATAATAAAATGATGACAAAGAATATTATTGTACATACCTTGTGCGAAAGCAAGTGATGGAATAAAAATAAAGACCGGCAAATAAAGGAATACTGTCAATATATAGGCAAGAGTAACAATTTTACGTGTTTCTTTATTAAACCTCAACTGTAAGTACTGTAAAAAAAAATGTTTAGATACATAAGTCCTTAAATTTGATCTCCAAACAAAAAAATTAAAAGAATTGCTTACCTCATAACAATTAGATATATTATTTTTATAAAATACTGGAAAAACAATGTAGCAAAGTATTGGCACCACAAAAATCATTGAAGATACAATAAATGCATATGTAACACCATAACTATACATTTCTGCTGGTATGGCAATGACTGATATCCCAGACAATTGACTATAATAAGAACACATAACTGTATTTAATTTATTTCAATTCACTCTTTAGTGCAACACTTCACCTTGCAACCAACGATATAGCGATAGGCCATGTTTTCATTCGCTTCCCACCCAACAAATATTCATCCACAGTATTATTTTGCTCCGAAAAAAATCCGAAATATATTCCGATACCCACCGAAATCGCTAACATTAAACCGAAAACTACATAATCTTCGATTGCGAAAGTGAAATTTTTTGAATAATTAACCGTGTTTGTGAAATTAACCATCATTTTCAAATTAATATAATAGGTAATTAAGTAATTAATAACGCATTAACCCAAGTTATTAATTAGAATATTAAATCAAAAGTTTTTGTCAGCCAATGTTTTTTATACCGCCTTCAAAACTACATTGTCTCAGGCCAAGCAGTAATTTGTTAATTCTGTGGTGTTTGAGTGGGTTTCTAAAAGTATAGTATGAGTAAAAGTATATTCAACTGGGAATTGTGATAAGATGATGTCTGATGTCAAAGGCTACTGTATACAAAGCAGATTAATTTATTTAGCTGATCGGAGGAGGGCCCCCCACCCAATGATCAAAAACACTATGGAACATTTGATCTATTTTTGAGAGTCAACAGGGTGGAAAAAGTGGGTTTAAATGGAAAAAGGTCAGAAGTTAATGGAACTTGGGGATTTTGTTCAGGGATATTTAACTAACATTTTGCGAAGTTTTTGACCCCGAGGGCCCTGTGCTAAAAGATGATGGGGGGAGGGGGAATGCAAATTGTTCGACCTAGCTCTGGTTTTTCCTCAATGACTTTTCTCTCTTACGCCCTACGACGACAAAAACGAAATGGTTTTTTTTGTAGAGCGGTAAATTTCCACAATTTTGATACTGCAATCATTTTGTCTTTATGCAGTGTTTTTCCTATAAATCTAGACAATATTAAAATTAATAATTTTATGTGATAGGGTGGAAATTAATGTTTTCCTTCAGCTTTTTATGGTCACATTAGATTTTTCAAAGAAACAAAAAACAGTAACTTTAGCTTTTCCGGACGCGACGTTTGCCTTCTTCAGGGGAACTTTATGCACAATAAATAGCAGACATGCCTCCAGTGTCATGGATGTCCGCACTTTCCGAGGGGCCAACATAGACTCGGACCACTACCTTGTTGTAGCTAAAATGCGAATGCGGATATTCATCAGACCGCAGAATCGAACATCCACTGTGAGAAAGTTTGATGTTGCGAAGTTACAATCGCAAGAGACTGCCACAACCTTTGGCAATCATGTCTCCTCTTATCTCTTGACAAGCCCGGCGCCTGCGCCAAACCCAGAGGCCCAGTGGCAACATTGCAAAATGGCCATCAAAACCGCTGCCTCGGATGTTTTGGGTTTCATCAGGCGACCACAACGAAACACCTGGTTCGATGATGAGTGCAGGCTCACACACTTGGCCAAAGACGAAGCCTATCATGCAGTTCTGAATGCCAGAACTAGAGCTGCCAAGAGCGCTGCCCGTGCGGAATATCAGCAAAAGAGGAAAGAGGAACATCGGCTTTTCAGTAGAAAAAAAAGAGAACTGGAAAAACGAATGGTTGAATCTATTGAGGCGTGCTACGGCAGAAGCAATGTTCGAAAATTCTACCAAAGGGTAAAGCATTCGTCCAAGGGTTAGGTACAAAGCCCGAGCGGAAGCATGTAGAGACGAGGGTGGGAATGTCGTTGTAGATACACAGTCGGTACTGAGAATTTGGAAACAACACTTCTGCAGACTGTTAAACGGCGAAAACAACCAACTAATCGCTGTCAGGCAGAATGATCCATTCGATTTGGATGATGATGAACAAAATTTCCGTCCTCCCGACCAAGAAGTTCGGATAGCAATATCTAAACTAAAGTCCAACAAGGCTGCTGGAGCTGATGGCCTTACGGCTGAACTCTTCAAAGCAGCGGGAGATGACTTGGTGAGGAGCATACGACAACTCATCTGTACAATCTGGTCGGATGAAAGTATGCCTGACGAATGGAACCTCAGCATTGTGTGCCCTATTCACAAGAAAGGAGATACTCTAAGCTGCGCCAACTACAGAGTTATAAGTCTCCTTAATGTCGCCTATAAAATCTTGTCGGTCATTCTGTGTGAACGTCTGAACCCTTTCGCACTTGAACTGATTGGCCCCTATCAGTGTGGTTTCAGGTCCGGTAAGTCAACCGTCGACCAAATTTTCACACTTCGGCAGATTTTGGAAAAGACCCAAGAATTCCAGATCGATACTCACCACCTCTTTATCGATTTTAAAGTCGCCTATGACAGCGTAAACAGGAACGAGCTATACAGAGCCATGTCACTTCTTGGCATCCCTGCCAAACTCGTTCGATTGTGCAGGATGACTATGGAGAACTCGCGCTGCTCCTTCAAGGTTGGTAAGAACACCACCGACTCATTTAATGTCGAGAAAGGCTTACGACAGGGTGACGCGCTGTCATGTAACCTCTTCAACATCATTCTTGAGGCAATCGTACGCAACTCGCATGTCAACACCAGCGGTACGTTTTTTTTTAGATCCGTTCAATTACTTGGCTATGCTGATGATATTGACATTATTGGAAGAACGAAGCGCGCTGTCAGTGGAGCATTCGCAAGTATTGAAGTGGAAGCGGCTCGAATGGGTCTGGCTGTAAATGAAGATAAAACAAAGTATATGCTGTCCTCGGGTGAAGTAGATCATCACCGTAGGCTCGGACAAAACGTCGCAAGGGACAGATATAACTTTGAGGTTGTCAAGGACTTTGTCTATTTGGGTTCCACTATAACCTCTCAGAACAACATCAGTAAAGAGATCAGTCGAAGAATCACTCTTGCCAATCGCTGTTTCTTCGGGCTAAGAAGGCATCTTAGTAGTAAAGCCCTCTCTCAAAGGACCAAGGAGACACTATACAAGACCCTTATCATCCCAGTCCTGCTGTATGGGGCAGAAGCGTGGACACTGACACAATCGGATGAATACAGGCTGGGGTGCTTTGAGAGAAAGATTCTTCGGGTGATATTCGGGCCTGTATGTATCAATGGAGTATGGAGGAGAAGATTCAATGACGAACTGTACGGGCTATACAGCGACATTGACTTGGTTAAGAAGCTGAAAATTCAGCGGCTTAGATGGCTGGGTCATGTGGAGCGTATGAACGAAAACGCTCCTGCCCGACGAGTCTTCAATTCCAACCCGGAGGGCCGACCCAGTTCTGGAAGACCCCATCTAAGGTGGCGCGATTACCTCAACCAACTTGGTGTGCGCAACTGGAGGCCACTGGCTAGGGACCGGCCTAGCTGGCGAGGATTGTTGGTTGAGGCCGTGGTCTACAATGGACTGTCTGCGCCACCTTAAGTAAGTAAGTAAGTAACTAACAATCAGGATAAACTTACATTTTAAAAACGAAAATTTAAAATTTTCAACACAGTCATGACAATGACTTATTAATTAAAAAATTAAAAACACCAATTTTGAATTTTTAAATTAAAAAAGTTAAAAACAGCACTCTTGCTAAAGAAGTTTAGTCTTCAATTAAAAGAAAAGTGAAAAAGAGACATTTTATGCAGAAACAAGAGAACAGAATACTGAAGATATACTCTGTGTGTCCTTTTGTTGCCTGGGTCTTTTGTACCTATGCTTTAAAATCAAACTGCTTATGACTGCAGTAGGGTGGGTAGCCGTTGTCGCTTATTATTTTTAAGATTCTATTCTCATTTTCGCAGTGAAACTTCTCATCACTCAACGTGAAAACTTTTTTAACGAGGTTAGAGGCCGTATTCATTATAATATGCTTGGCATGGTTGGAACGAAAGTTAATGAGTCGTTGACTTCCAAAAAGCAACCTATCAGATGGCTGTGGCGTAAATACAAGAAAGGATCGAATAGTTAACCGCTCCTTATTGAAGACCATTTTTAACGTAATATTGGCTTTTGACAACAAACTTTTTATCATAAAGAATTATATATAAGAAAGGGATTACTACGCCAGGTCAGGTTATTGTTATTGTTGGGACAACATCTCTATGCCAATCTATACGGCAAAATTTGTTCTTGTAGGATTTTTCACTTCCTCGCAAGAGGCATCACCAAACAAAAATAATCTTAGGTGTAGTCAGGTCAGGGATCGAACCCAGATCCAGAACCTTTGGCGTGACAGTCTGACGCAATAATCACATAGCCAAGGGCTATAACCAAGGTTGGTTATAGCTTTAATTAATGGTTTCTAACCAGACTGTGTGAAAAACCTTCTCCAAATCAACAAAAACTACTACCGAACTCTGATTCTTATAGTGAATTCCACATCCGTGCAACCATAACAATACTCTCTATTTGATTTCGACAAAAAACGCAATCTTGATTTGATCTAGAGTAATTTGTGCGAACATCGATTCAGAGATAGATTTACACATACTTTCACACACACTAACGAAATTGACATTCCTGAACGTCAGTTCAGAAAGAAGCACATTTATTTGCAAAATACTATTTTATAAATACATATATTTGTAGTTTAAAATATAGTTCAATAATAAATTAATTTTTATAAATAACGTTCATCATCCTTTTCAATATCATTTGATGGAAGCAGTTCTGAAATATGTATAGAATATTTCAAAATTAAAAGTTTGTAAAAGGCAAAACATTAGATACGATAATAGTCGGAACGGCGCGGACGGGCCCGTCCGTAAATGTGCGAGTATAAGCAATTCGTATCTCACACCCGAAATAGCGGATTGCTCAGTTTCATCAAGTTTCGGTCAGTTTAATTTACGGACGCTATCGCACTTTACGGACGTAAATTTGCATCTGACTGTGAAGGAATATGAGAGTGAGTGTGAGAGTGAGCGTGAGAGAGGGATGCTGACTTTGTGTGTGACCTCACAGCAGAGTGAATATATGATTTTTTTGTATTTATGTCCTCTCTGCTTCACAGTCATCTTATTGTTCAGAGAAAAATACATGTTTTGCTTCCGCAGCAATCCGTTCCATTATGGGTAGCGTGTTGATTTCACAGGTTGGACGGCAACGTTTCGTTCGGTTTTGACACTAGCTTCCGTTTGTTTCCGACTATTAAGGCTGAACTATAATAGTCGGAAACAAACGGAAGCTAGTGTCAAAATCGAACGAAACGTTGCCGTCCAACCTGTGAAATGAACACTACCCATAATAGAACGGATTGCCGGGGAAGCAAAACATGTATTTTCCTCTGAACAATAAGATGACTGTGAAGCAGAGAGGACATACATACAAAAAATTCATATATTCATATAATAGGGTTGTCCTTTGCCCACTTGGTCAGAACTTTATTTCGAACCTTTTTAAATACCTTGCTGACATTCGGAACAATACGATCGATAAGATTTGACGGATTGGAGTTTGGAGTTGCCCTTTGTCCTTTTTGGGAGAGGTACCACGGCTTTTTTCAAAAGCATCGGGTAATATTCATTGTTCATTTATACCATAATTGGATCTTGCCAAATTCTGTTGTTTTAGTGATTCGAAGATGAGCTGAAGCTCTGCCTTTTGAATAAGAAAAGAGCTCGCAAAATGGAAACCAGAATAGTCTGCTTTTTGACTGTTAACTCTTAAAAAAAAAACCTTCAAGCAACGACTAAACAAATTGATCTTTGTTTTAACGGAAATTAGATTTTGAAATCAGAACGAAAAATTAAAATCGCATAAAAGAAGTTATTTTAACTTTGACACTCATGTCGCCTCCTCTCAACAATCTACTTAGGTACCATGTTTGTAAACATTATAACATTTTTGTTTGATAACTCTTTGATAGGAATAAGATGGTTGTGTTAATACAGATTTAGTTTTATGGCTTTATTAGTCGAGTCAATAAAGCTTTTAACCCGGAAGTCCGCTGGAACAGCTCCGATTTTGATGATTTTTTTTTTTAAATTTTGTTTTTTTATATTATTCAAAATCAGAAACCTCTGGGAGGGGGGAAATAATTTTTTATATTGTTTAAACAATTTGTATGCTATTTTTGCAAAAAAAAATTTTTTTCGTAAGATATTAATTGCGAACTCGGAAAAAAAATATATTTATGTTATTGTTTTGATATTGTTATCATAAATAGTTTTAATTAATACGTCATTATACCAAAAACTTTTAAAAACAATGAATTATAACTTCTTTTATTTGATATATTGACATGACGCAACTATACATGACAAAGATGCAATATATTTTATTAAGTATGAAAAATCAATTGTTTTATTATTAACATAAATAAAAAAAATAATATTTATAAAAAAAATTTTTTTTAATAATTATACTTACAAGTAATTATATGTGGAAATAGGCTCGAATAGGTTTAAATTAATGTATACAACAACACAAAAAATATATTATAAAATATATATAAAATTTTTTGTCACATATTTACATGAAATAGAAAAACTTAATTTTCATTATTATCATCTTCTTCGGGTGGTGGGTGGTTATCGCAGTCGCTTCCACTGCAAACGATGCAGGCAGGTGAGCAATGTAAGCCACTTTTTCTGCAGCCACACGCTGTGCCACATCCTGTTTTACAAGAGCAAAATATTATTTTTAAGACGTTGTCGGGTGCTGCGGGTTGCGTCATTTTAATCGGAGATAAATAATTATCTTTTTGCCAACCCCATTTTTCGGGAAGTATTGGTAAATTATTTTTCCATTGCTGGATTTGCAAATACACTCTTTTGATGTGTTGTTTTGCTGCATCCTCTGTAGGAGGCAGCGAATTAAGTTGAACGCTTTTATCTTTAGTAGCTAATGCTATGAAACGTTTATAGCGAAGTTCATTTAAATTTTTGGCAGTTTTAGCACCGTACAATGTGAGGATACAAGAAATACCATCAATAAAAAGGACATCTTCACTTTGGTCTTCAACCATAAAAGTTTCAGCTGCTGCACGTAACTTCAGATCCTCATTAAAGATCTTAATAAATTTATTTTTACCTTTATTATAGAAAGCGGATGTAGTGTCACATCCTGTGAATGAGTGAAGAAACAAAAGATGCTCTTTTTTAACATTTCCATATTGATTCAAACTTGTTTTTGGTGAATAAACTCTTTGTAAGGCATTATTTTTGAGCGGTTTCAGAAAGAACAATTCTTTATCATCAGTTGCTAGAGCCATTAATAACACCAATACATCAATATCTTCTGCTACAACAACCACATGAAGAGAAGAACAATCTAAAGCTGATTGTACTATTAAACGGTCAGCATCACTTTCTGCTTGACTCCATTGAAAATTATTTTCGGCCAATTTCTTGCAAAGAAGATTGATAAATCGATTTTTATTTTTGCTATTTCCTAAAAATTTGTCCTTGGTTGTATTTAGAGACATGTCTTCTTCAAATAAGTAATCAATTGATTTATTACCTACATATCTACGATTTCTTTCCGCTGCTTTAGTTCCATCATCATCATACCCATCAAAAACAACTTTAACATTAGTACCGTAATTATTACGTAAATATCGAATATATTGTTGACAAATATGAGAAAATTTTTGATTTTGTTCCCATCTCAATCGATGCAGTAGCATACCACCATCAATAATGTAGAAAAATTTATTGACATCATTAACATCCGTTTCACACTGTACAAAAATATCATAAAGAGTTGATTTAGTCGTTTTCCTCATTCCAGCGTTATCAAAAAGAGAAAGGGGATATGGGGCCAACTCGTAGTCAAAGTATTGTCGTAGTTCGTCATTACTTTTTCTCAAAAAGCATATACGTTGAAAAATTAAATTTGGATCCACAGCAATTTCTGTATTATTTACTTTAATTTTGCTGTTCATGCTTAATAAAGATTTAGCGGTATCTTTTACAGTCATTTTTATATCTTTAAAGTTTAAACTATTCATTCTGTTTCTCAAATCAATTCCAATATCAAATGCTTTATAACAATTGATAGTTTCGTTGCCTACAATTCCAGTAGAAATTGCCATGACTTCCTGCACATCCGGAAAAGGGTTGTGAACTTTAAAAAATTGTACAATTTTATCAACTGCCTTAGAATCTTCATTTATTCTGCTATCACTAGCATCAATATGCTGATGTGATGATTGAAAGGAAACTTCACAAAATTCTTCCATTCCATCAACCACGTCTGTGGTATATAACGCTGCTTTTATCCATTTAAAAACTACACTTGGAGTTGCTCCACGTCGAAAAGGACCACCTTCTATTTTCATAGACTTCATTAATGTTTGTTCTATTGTCTGATCAGTCGAAATTTTTGAAAAATAAATATCAGACCTTCTGGCACTATGGTTTTGTTTGAATGCTTCAAAATCGCTGTCATCTAGTTTTTCATTCAATTTACGCATATTTTGCAAATAAATTTCACTTGCTTTAGCATAAGGAAAGTGCCTAGCTGCGTGGAAAAATGGAATCATTAACTCGACACCTCTCAAATGTAAGTCCCAGTTTCCCATTCTCTCTGCAGCTATGAAATCTTTCAGAAGAGATACCATACAAAAGTACGTGATCCACAGTTTACATGTCTTGCCTCTTTCTTCAATTTCAAGCATTTTATTTTCAAAAAAAGTTATCAATTCAATGAATGTTTCATTATTTTCTAATTCAGTGTAATTAAAAGAATAAAATAAAGAAGAATCCTTAAAACTTTCTCGAAATGCAGCAAATTTTTCATCATTTTCAAGATCTTCAAAGATGATTTTAGCAAGAGCTAGTTGTACTAAACTGTGAGCACGTACAGCTCTTGAATAATTATGTCCTGACAATATTTGGTCACATGTTTTGTCAGCATATACAGTTGAAAGCACTTCTTTCAATCCACTTCCTGCCATAATATTACCAATACATCCCAAAAAAGATAATATCATGTGAAACGCTCCTATTTTTATGATAACTATAATATCATCGGCCAACTTTAAAGCTGAAACTATATCTTGCGCTTTAATAAAAAGCGGTTGATCAAAAGTTATAGCACAAACTTTCATAGCAGCAGATCGGGCTTTGTGAATAGCAAATCTGATTGCAGTAAATAAAGTATTATAATCACTTGGATTTGAATTAATGAATGGTAACAACACGACTTTTGACTGTTCAAACTCAAATCCAGCAGTCAGGTGTTGCATAAAAGCATTCCATCCGAGATATTTATTGGATTCAATATGCTTCATAAACATCCAAAGTGTATTCAAATTAGTGGTATAGATAGGCTTTAATTCTACATTTTCGTTTGGTATTTCAGCGATTATTTTTCTTAATCCTTCACCACTAGGTTTTGTATATGGTTCAATTTTTATTTCTCCTAGCTCAGCAACATCTTGTTCTGATGGTATAGTTTGTAATCGCGGAAAGGATTTCCGAGGTTCAATTGAACTTGCTGGAGTCACAACACTAATTCCTCCTAAATTGTGGAAAGTTCCTGCACCTGTCAAAGTTCCTGTATTAAAATCCGCATTGTCAAAAACGAATTGGACAAATGGATGATCAATCAATACAGCAGAATCTTGGTATAGTGCTGAAGCTTCATATAACTGTGCTTCATGATAAGATGCACAGAAACCTAGAGCATTGCATAGATCGATGACTTTTCTGGAACCAAATTTCCGGTGTAGTGTCACACTTAATCCAATTTGCAGTGGTGATAAAAAAGAACGTGGTCTCACAGCGGACATAATTGCGTGAGCAATTGACGTCGTTTTTTTGTCGAGTTTATTTATACTTTCTTTTCTTTTATTCTTTCCAATAATTTGATTAAACAAGAGTTGTAGTGATTGAGGAACCACACCTAGCAGTTTTGTTTTAGAAAACATTTCATCACTAGCAGGATACTGATCATTATTCAAGATTTTTTTACATATATCTGCATGGATTAAATCAGCAACTTCCTTGATTTTTTTAAGATTTTCATCCTCAACCTCTACATTCGACTCTCCAAAAGACTTGTTTAAAATGTCATGTTGTTTTTTTTTTAAACATAACAGAGTAGACATTCCTTCATTCTTTGAGACCACAAGATCGTCTCCATAATATTCTTCTAAGCGATATCTAATTGTTTTGAGAGCAGGTGGATTATCGGACACAACATTCTTCAATTCATTCAAAGAAAACTGGCAATCTGCATGGTTCTCAATGTATTCAATTATTTGGTCCATAGCATCGTTGGTGTTCATAACAAGCACGATGATATTTTGCCCTCGCAGACCTCAAATCACTTACTGAATTTATTCTTAATAAAAGAGATCGCGAAAATGCATCTCTTTTAACTTTAATGACGTCTACTATTTTTTGTTTCGTCTGATATGACGTCACAACAGATAAATTTTGGTCTTTTTTGACTTTTTTTAGAGACAATAATGATTTTGTACATATAAAACATTTTTTATCCCAATCGAAAGAGGAGTTTGAAGATTTTCTCAACTTCAATTTAGGAGGGCTGAGAGAAAATTTTTCCAAAATTTCATTTTTTTTCATTTCAGACAAAACACTTTTACGTGTAAATCGTTTTCGACAACTAGAATGTACAAACACTTTTTCTCCACTATCAAGTAACTTAAAAAGATCGTTATTTTTTAAATTTATAGCAATTGTTTTTAATGTTGGCAGTCCACGAGTCACTAATGTCAATTTTTCCCTAACTTGAGTACTTGGAGCATTTATATTTTCACCTTGTTCACAAATACAACACAAATCTTCTGTTGAATCTACAGCACCTTGTTCTTGCTGCTGAAAACATACAAAGATTGTAGTAATAAAAAATTACGTACTAAAGTAATTATAAATAAAAAAATTTTTAATGACTAACAATGCATCAATTAAAAAATGTTTTAATATATGTTAAAAATACTTTGTTAAAATAAATGATCCATAAATACCTTCTGCATTATGATGATCTTTGGCCCTACACTATTTATTTCAATAAAAATGAATGTGTTTATAAATAATTTTCACTATTTTTTTCAGCAAAAATAAAAAATGTTTTTATAAATAATTTTCACTGCAAAAATCACGCTAAATAACAAAATTTAGCACAACGAACTTAATAAAACGTGTATTAGCTTCAAAAAACCGATGAATACTGAGAGATGGAAGTAGTAGAAATATAAAAGTAGTTGAACACCTGGCGTGTTCGTTAGTCCTCAACGCATTCGTATTGTTGACCAACACATCGTATGTTTAGGGTTTGAATATTGAATTATTATTAAAAGCCTTATTTAACAACTATTTTTTATACTAACATTAACATAAAAACAATTTTTCCCGGAAAAATAGCGATAAAACTGATTTTTTAATGAAAATGTTGTAAATATTGTTTAAAAAATATAAAAATTCATTTCCCCCCTCCCAGAGGTTTCTGATTTTAAATAATATAAAAAAACAAAATTTTTAAAAAAAAAATTATCAAAATCGAAGCTGTTCCAGCGGACTTCCGGGTTTTGCCTATTTTATGTCTTTATTGACTCGACTATATGATTTCAAGTGGAACGAGCCAAGTCTCTGAAAATAGAATGAAATTCAAAAGCCAGTCATGATAGGGGCGTTAAAAACAAACAAACATTTATTTGATATGCAAATCATATTTTACTTGTGATTTTGGTAGAATGCATAAGGCATGCTACGCATTTATAAAAAAATAGACTAGAGAAAGCAATCAAACATCACATTTTAAATTTGTACTTATACCTATAATACTTTCCATTGGAGGAAAAGAAGCGCCCAAAAGAATCTGGAAGTCACAAATGACACATTCTGATGATTATGAGAACAGAATTTTGTTTGTTACAACAACAACATAATTCAAATTACTTTGTTTAACAGGTTATACCGATTTGCTTCAAACTTATTGTGACGTGCTACAAACAGAATTTCTGAATTGGCATTCTAGCTCGAAAACAAACGGTACCTGTCATATGATTTTAAATGAAAAACCCATTTTTATCAAAAATGGCTATTACGATTTTTATAAAACTTTCTGAATGGTGTTTCTTCTGTAAACTTTGTTTTGATTTTAATAGGTTTTTATGGGAAAAGTCATAACGATACCCCCCATAGGACCAATTTTTTTAAGCCAGATTTTCTCAAAAGCCACTTAAGGATTTCGATGAAATTTTTAATGGGGAAGCTCTTTTATAAACGAAATAATATTAATTATTTAAATTTTCAAAAACAGTTTTCCTTTAGTTTTTTAAAAAAAAGTTAAAATTTGTTTGCTAATTTTCGTAACTTTAATTTTTCTGATAAAAACTACAAAGTTTTAAAAATTGGCGCAACTACTCAAGTAAAAATTAAAATACGAGTATGTTTTCGCAAAATGCTCGAGTCACCAGGAATGCCACCACACACATATTAGCATTGAAAGTTGAATCGGCGGGGTGCTCATTAGAAATGTGTAACAGAACTAGACTAAAGGTCCAAATATTGACACCAAATTAGATCGAGGCAACGATCATCTTTGGCAAATTCAAAGGGGTGAAGTGCTGATTCCACGCATATCGATGATTCGATGTTTCCTTTATGTCTTGCCTTAGCGATTACCATCAAAAAATCATAAGGGCAATCTTTAGATATTGCTAACTTACACTTGGAAAATTCATGTTTTTCACATGGCCAATTGTATGTTGTTTGCTCTCGAGCTGGAAATTCAAAAAAAAGATTACATTTATACACCAATCAAAACGACCGAAAATATTGTTTATCCATTTAGCATTAAGATAAATAAAGTCACATTAAATACATGTTTTTTCTTGGGCGTAGCAACGCGCGACGAGTACGTCTTCATAAAAATACGAAAAAAAAATTGGCTAAATGATCAACTGTGCCATCTCGTGAGGATAGATCTTCTTGTTTTTGAGAAGATGTAGGTTCGGTTATTTTTGTATAGCTTTGCAACAAAAACTCCTAGTGCCATACGGTTTTCACTGTTGAACTCAAAGCTAATAAAAGCATTGAATATTAATATCAAAAATAATACCTAATGACGTAAAATTTTGAAAAAAGCTTATTTTTAAATTTTTTTTTAACTTTTTGATGTGAAATATCTATTGGCGCACCTAGGCAGTAAAATCGATCGTAATCGTCACGAAAAATGGCATGACGCTCGACGGCTGGAGCGTGTTGGGTGGTTGGTGGTTGTAGGTTGAGTGGTCGTTGGTGAGGGCTGGGGTAGTAGTGGTAAAGCGGGTGGGGAAGGGTAGTGGTGGTGAGGGTATGGGGGATTATGGGGAGGGGGGGGGGGGGGGGGAATTGTCAAACATTTTGGATGGTTGGTTGGTGGTGTTAGGTGGGCCCAATGGTTGGTGAGATTGGGGAAAGGCGGGGTTTGGAAAAAATTGAAAAAATGGTGAGTTGGTTGGTGGTTCTAGGTGGGGTTGGTGGTTACTGGTGGTTGCTTTAGTGTTGGTGGGGGGGGGGGGGGAAGAAAAAATTGTCAAATATGGTGGTGGAAAATTGCAGGTGGATTGGATGTTTATTGGTGGTGGGGATTTGGTGTAGAGGGTGTGAGGAAAATTTGGTGGATGATTGGTTGGTAGTTGTAGGTGGGCTGGGTGTATAGCGATGGTGGGGGGATTTGATGGGTGGGTTGAGGAAACTTTTGTTCCTATATATAAATGAATGTAATCTGTAATAATTGTTATTTCAATATTTATTTATTTATTTATTTATTAAGTCAATCAGAATACGCTCTTATAGACTAGAATAACAATTTTAAATAAAGTTAAAAAAAAGGGAAATACAATATCAAAAATACAAAATGATAAGGTATTAAGAATTCACTAATATAATTATTAGTTTATTTTTAAAAGTTTCTCTAGATTTTCAAACATATCAATGGAATTACAAACTGAATTAACCTCTTTGATGCATCGTGATATTGGTTCATTGCAAGCATAATTTGTTCGATGAAAGCGCACATAAAAAAGAACTGTCAAACGGGTATTTCTTGAGGGGATATGAAAGCTTAATTGTTCTTAAAGAAATGAACACTTAACACGGAAAGTAATAATGTCACGAACAAACATAATTGAAAAGTATTTTCTGCGAAGTGCGAGTGTGTTAATGCCCATTAATAAACACCTTGCATTGTAGGAAGGAATCTCACAGTTCCAATTTAGTTTTAAGATAGCATACCTTGAAAACCTTCGTTGCACTCTTTCAATTCTATCAGATGCAGTAATGTTATAAGGGTTCCAAACCACAGAACAATACTCCAGGACAGATCGAACTAAAGAGAAATAAAGCGTTTTAAGAGTGAAAATATCTGAGAGCTCACGAGCATTTCTTTTAATAAAGCCTAGCATAGAATTTGCTTTGCTTATAATAAGAACCATTTGAGGATTAAACGATAATTTTTCATCTAGAATAAGGCCTAAGTCTTTTTTTCGAAAAACTCTTTCTTAGGTGATATCTTTCAAATTATATCTGTAGTTAATCAAAACCTTTTTTCTAGAACATGTGAGAACTTGGCATTTAGCTATATTAAGATCAAGAAAATTTGATTCACACCATTGAGAAAGCCTTAATAGATCGTCCTGTAGAAGTAAGCAATCACGAATTGAACTAATTTTCCTATAAAGTTTTAAATCATCTGCATAAAGAAGACATTGTGATTTAATGAACATTTCCGATATATCATTGATGAATAAAAGGAATAACAGTGGTCCAATATGGCTACCCTGAGGAACTCCAGATGGCACGTGAATAGGATCAGACAAAATTCTATCAATTTTTACTATTTGCACACGGTCAGACAAATAGGATTCAATCCACTTGAGTAAACTAGAATGAAAACCTAGGCAGGCCAGTTTATGGAGTAAAATCTTATGGTTGACCCTATCAAACGCTATAGCAAAGTCGGTAAAAATTATATCAGTTTGAAGACCATTTTCAAAATTCGATACTACATAATTAACAAAGATTGATAAATTTGTTGCCGTTGATCTGCCAGGTATAGAGCAATGATGAAAGACCGATATGTGCTCACGAACCACAAATAGAATTTTATCACAAATAATGTTTTCAAAAATCTTAGGGATAGTTGAGATTTTGCAAATTGGTCTATAATTTGATATAAGTTGTCTTGAACCCGCTTTAAATATAGGGGTAATGAATGAAACTTTCCATTTACTTAAAAATACACAGCGAAAAATTAACTGTAAGCGGCTCGGCTAGCGAATCAGCTGCATTTTTTAGGAAAAATGGGGATAATCCATCTGATCCAGTAGATTTTGACTCATCAATTTGCTTTAATGCAACTAAAACTTCCGCTGTATTAATCCGAAGGGAACCTAAGCTAAATTTTTCTTGCACATTAGGGAGATTATAAGATAACGATTCATGAGTATAAACAGATTCGAAATATTTAGCAGAAAGATTACAAATCTTTGAAATATCGCTTGTTGTTGAACCTGAGTGGCTCATACAACTGGGAAAGCCTGTAGTTTTTCGCTTTGAATTTATAAATTTCCAAAATTGCCTACTATCATTCTTGATTTTTCTTTCTGTTGAAGATATGTAATCTTTGTATAGTGATCGATTAAGATACTCGAATTCGCGTTGCAAAGTTAAATACGTATTACGAAGTTCGTGATCATTTATACTACATTTGTGTCTTTTATATGCTTTATTTTTCTGATTCTTAAGTCGAGAAAGCCTTTTATAACCATATAGGATTTGAATTGCATGAAATTTTTTTTCTAGGAATGAACTGTTCTATTGTTCTATTAATAACACAAGTAAGAGTATCATATGCTACATTTAAATCTGGCTGATTCTTAATATCACCCCAAGATAACGAGAACAGATGCAATATATTGATTTTATTAACGAAACACTAAATTATTAAAAATATTTCACTCCATATTTTCTTTGATGGTTTTCAAAAATTCTGAATTTCAATGTAAATTTTTATGTTTCACATCTGCCGGGCGTCCCGTGACAGCTATTTTTTTTTTTAAATTTTGAGTTTGAAAGTTGATATTTTAAGAACCGTTCACTAAAAGAACTTTATTTAAAAACACTATAAAAGAAGAGGTTTCTGGCTTTACAAAATAGCATGGCTTTGAAGGAGTTACCGTTTTTTTGTAATAATTTGTTTCCAATTTCAGTATTTTTTTTATAAAACTGCCCCTCCCGGCTATACGGAGGGGAATAGACCTCCCCCCAATACAATTTTTTTCTTGTCTCGACCCAACATACATGCTCTAGCTTTTTGTAACACCTTATACCAATCAACCTGTATAAAGCGGTTCAGTGTTAGCCAACATTCAAGTTCTTAATAAATTTCGCAAATAAGGCTTCAACATTTTAATTAACTTTGTTGTTATTTGGGAGTATTTAAAAAGTAACTGTGTTCTTAATTTTTGGCTAAAACTTCTTTGCTCATTTTATACAACTAAGAGCATTTGTTATTGCTCATAAATTTTGTAATCATTGTGATGTCCCCAGAGCAAGTACGTACGACCTTGTCGTGAATTTTATTTATTAAGATTTCAAATTTTCCCAACGCTAGACGAGTTGCTTAATAATTTATTCATCTTTCTGCTGCGCTCATTGTTTTCCTTTTATGATTGAGTGTTATTAAATTTGTGGTTTCCTAATCACATGATGCCGGAGTATAGTTAATTATCTTTCTTATCAACGTGCCTATATTTACCTTATTTGTTCAGAAGAAAATCCAAGGTGCCGTTAAAATAAGTAGGTACACCAATAAATCTTCCAAATGTTGAAAATTTTGGGAAAAACATTTTTAAAGTATATTTGATATTTATGTTTGCTGGGTGACTTGCCTAATCATTGTCATTTTTGAAAGTCATTGTCCCAATTTGTGTTAATTAGTCAAAACTCAAAATCTGTGATGGCAGTACCTACATATAATTATTTGTCCGCTGCTACTGCTTATCTGTCCATGAATAATATTGACAATGGGTCTTGTAAAAAAGCAATAAAGATAACATATGACAATCGTATCTTTTTGCATACTTCCAGTTGAACTTGATAGTGGTTGGCTTCGCTGCCTTATGGACAGATCGCCTCCTTTTTTGGAAATTAATTTAGGGATAGGTCCTATTGGTGTTCGTTTTCAATAATATTTTCTTAAATTTTAATAAAGTCATGTCTAACATCACTGAAGAAGTCGGTAGTGCAATTATTGTCAAAGCATTTACATTCGGCTTGGCGGATTATGCAGTTTTTGTTGCAATGCTAGTAGTATCAGCTGGAATTGGAGTATATTTTGGATTCTTTTCGAAAGCAAGCGAAACGACAGACGAATATCTACATGGAGGAAAACAAATGAAAACACTTCCCATTGCTATTTCTTTAGTGGCAAGGTTTGGAAAAACAAAATTGAAAATGACTAAACAAAGGGTCAACAAATGTTTTTAGCCAACTTTCAGGAATTGCGATTATGACAATACCATCAGAAATTTACAGTTATGGAATAAACTATCTTTTTAATGTCTGTTCCATATTCCTGGTGGTGCCTTTTTTGTGTTGGATAGCAATTCCAGTTTTTTATGAAAACAATGTCTCAAACTGCTACGAGGTAAGTTTTATTTTTAAAGACTTAAAACATAATTTAAAGGGGAGGTTTTGGAAGAAGAGGTCCAGGACCTCTAACATGTGCCTTCTTATACTTTTCAATTTGACACTAGGAAAAACCTATAAAGTTTTTGTTATTCTCAATTTAACTTTAAATCGTTAAACTTTCTCATAAAGCAATGTTTTTCAGTTGAAATCGGTAGTCAAAATTCAAACAAAAAGGTATATTTTTGACTATACATTGTCACTTGGTGAACTTTTTGTGTTGTGGTGATAATTTTTCGGCCTAAATGGGGGTCCTCTTAATCAGTTTTATCATTTGAACGTGTAGTTCAATGGTAAAGCTTACCATGGGAATTTGTCATTAGTCATTGAATAATAAACAACATATTTGACAGACAGATGTCACCGAAATATCATGGCCACCAAAAGCCACCATAATTTACCCGAGCCAATCACGAAGCCTTTTATTTACCAATATTTAAGTTAAAAATTCATTGTTTCAATTTATGGTATACAAAAATTATGTATTTTCAGTACTTGCAAAGAAGATACAACAAAACGGTTCGTCAAATTGTTACTGTGTTGTTTATTGTGACAACATTTTTGTACATCCCGGTTTTTATATTTATTCCGTCACTGGCATTTTCACAAGGTATTATAAATATATTTTTTAAATATTTAAGAAATTATTTCCTTTAAGATTTCTTTTTCAACAGTTACCGGCACCAATATTCATTTCATTAATGCAATAGTTTGCTCAATTTGTGTTTTTTATACCATGCTTGTAAGTACATAATCTTGATAGGCCAAATCTAATTATTTGGTTTAAAAAATTCCTTGCCTATATTTCACCAGGGTGGTATTAAAGCCGTCGTTTGGACTGATGTTGTGCAAGCTGTTGTTATGATCGGGTCTTCACTATTGGTTGCTGTGATGGGTGTTATTGGAGCAGGTGGATTAAGCAAAGTCATTGAAAAAGCAGTTGAAGGCGGTCGTCTCCACGTAAAGTAAGTTTCAATGAAAAATAGTAATACACGCCACAGTCACAGTGAAGTTTTTACTATCGTTGACATAATTTCTCAAATCATCCGGTTTAAGTGTCTTGGAAACGACTCTTACAATTTTGTTAAAACATTCTGGATGTTATTTTGAAATATCATTCTATCTGTTTGTCGAAATGAATCTTTCCGGATTTGTTATATAATGGTGCCTTTCAAGGAACCGGTTTGATTTAACTCAGTCTTTTTCATACATCACACAATGAATTTCGGTAAAATATTGAGTAAAGGAAGTCTTCTATGATACAATTAGATATTGCACTGAAAAAAAGTGGATTAGATCAAACAGTGCGAAAGCCGGAGAATGTCAGTTTGGCTGTCCTCCAAAGCCCCAATCGTTTCGTAAATTTCGAAAGTGGACCTGCGATTTTGTCCATACAAGTTATTAATATGTCAGCAATTTTTGACCTGGAATCACAACCAGTGTAAGGTTTTTTTGTGAGAGGAGTTCATTCCAAACCTTTTCTGACCAAACTATGTTAAAATTCATGTAAATTATCAGAAATTCATTGTCTTATATTTGAGAACGAAGTGTGACTTCCGGTGCGAGAACAGTAGCGCACTCTTTTTTTTCAAAATAACCGGGCCTTGAACATTTGGTACGTAGATAACCCACCGTTTTTATAAGTTTTACCATGGTTTAAAAGTTTTTACATTAGCGTGTAGCTTTCTTTTCATGAATTGAATGTTTCTTCTTCCAGCCTAGAGCTTGACACGAAAACACGATCTACAATGTGGAACGCTTTTGCTGGAGGATTTTGCATGTGGGGCAGTTACGTGGGATTCAATCAAAGCTGCGTTCAAAGGATTGTTGCATTGCCATCTTTGTCTCATGCAAAGAGGTATTTCTTTGATTTAGCTATTGTGTCGGTGTTGAAATTAATAGATTCAAACATTTTTTTATAGGTCCCTTTACATGTTCGGAGTTGGCTTTTTGGCTATAATGCTGCTTAATATTTTTACTGGAATTATCATGTTTGCCAAGTATTATGATTGCGACCCAGTTATTTTGAAAGTAAGTTTTAACAAAATTTACTTGCACCCAAAAATGTTCAACTATAAAATTTTAGGCTGTGGAAAAACCTGACAAAATGGTGCCTTATTTTGTTCAAGATGTCGTAGGACATTTGTACGGTATTCCTGGAGTTTTTATTTCTTGTGTTTTCAGTGCTTCATTAAGGTAGATTTTTTATAGTTTACCTTGACGTTTGTTGAATATGGTAAAAAAAATTCTTAAATTAGTACTATTTCAGCAAATTTGAACTCACTCGCTGGAATAATTTACTTCGATTATGTTAAGCCGCATGTAAAGCACTCCGAATGGAAGGCAAATCTTTTTATGAAAATATGTGTAGTGGCTATTGGAGCTTATTGCGTTTTTGGTGGGTTCGTTGTGGAGCGCTTCAAATCAATTTTACAAGTTGTCTATACCATCAGTGGAGTCTCGCATGGAACTGTATTTGGCATATTTACTGTTGGATTGTTAGTACCACGAGTACATGGAAAGGTTTCTATGATAATTTCATATCCAAAAAGCTTCTTTATTTAAACAAAATTTTATTTAGGCAGCTCTAATAGCTCTTATTACAAGCTTTATTGCAATGTTGGTTATTGCTTTCGGAGCTCAAAGGAGAATAAATACAGGAAAGCTGTCCTATGATCCTTTGGCATTGCGTACGGATGGATGTGAAGATCTTAACACAACTTCGTCAAGTTCAGTGTAATGTTTAAAGCAAATTTTAACCAAACACATTGAATAAAAATATAAGATTGTTTTTCAGATCTCCGGCGGAAATGTACGTTTCAAAAAATATCGAAGATGAAAGTTTTTCTATTTTTGAAATTTCCTTTTACTGGTACGCAGTGTTAGGAACTTGTATCGTTTGGCTAACAGCTGTACCATTAAGCTTTATTATTTCAACTGATCAGAAACTCCACTATAAACTAGTATCACCAATAGTTAGGTCGTTTGTGGAAGAAGACATATCCGAAGCAGAGGAAGTTCCACTTAAGGTACAGTTGAAGGAGTAAAAGTAGATAGTAAATGAAGATGTTCCAAAGATATTCCTTTTGTGTTCCTTAATAAATGTTTTAAATTTAAAGTAAAATCTTAAGTTTTTGTTTAATATACCAATGTAGTAAAAGGTAAGTCTTGAATAATTAGTTGGTACGTACGGCCTAGCCTGAATATTGTATGGTAGTAAACTACCCATGCATCAAATATTCCGGGCCTTCTCTTTTAACTTCAATGGTCTATTTCATTCGATCATCTCATTCGATTTATTATCCCTAGGTTCTCATCTAGTTGCCTTGTTAGAAATGGCACCCAACGTGGGGTCCACGAGGATAAGTATGATTACCGAAATAATGTTTTTTTTTTTTGATGCGGAAAAATGTGTGAAAGCTTATACAAAATGTTTCTATAGCAAGCCGTAGACAGCCTTAATATTCCAGAGTCCATACTGCAATCTGCACTAATCTCCAAAACTTGGAAAACCAAACTTCCCGGATTTGCTTGTTAAACCCTATTTTGTATCTGAAGATGATTGATTGTCTGTTTGTCAGCCGACTTGCTTCAAGTCAATCAAGGTACGCTGAATTCTTAGGACGACCTACAGATGGAATGAATTGGCATTCTAAAAAAACTTCAATTGAACAAATACTTTTTCTTAAAAATAGGTGTGTTTTTTTACTGTTGTGGGGTAAAATGGGAAGACTGTCAAATATCGAAGAGTGGGGATGAAATTCTCTCAGAGAGGGAACATTTGTGAAAAAGTAAATAAACGCGTTGAACACAAAAATTGCGTTAAACGTCAAAAAATTAAAACGTCATTATTTTTATTTGAGTTTCTTTTCAAAAAAAAACTATTATGGACCTAAATAAAAAAGTTATAGTGCTCACTCCAAATGGAAGACGGCAGAACATTAAAATAACTCCCAGCACCACCCTTCTTCAGGTAATTTCCAGTCCAACAATACAATACAAATTTATCTTAAAGTGATGACAACATTTTTCTTCACAAAAGATTATCGAAGAAGCAAGTGCGAAACATGGATTTTCCAGCGATGAATATGGCTTAAAAAGCCACAACAAAGAGCTGGATCTCTTGCAAATGTTTTGCTTTACTGGATTGCCTAAGAATTGCATCCTAGAGATGTTTGAATGTTCAAAGAAAAGAGTTGAATCGACTGCTGATATTTGTGTCCAATTGGAGGATGGAACCGGTGTCAGGGACAATTTAGTCCCAGCTCATGCCTATGGGATGTCCTAAGCAAAGTATGTCCGGGATACATCTCACCGGACATAAACCCGATTTTTATTTATATACGCAAGGAGATATTTGGCAAGGAACTGAAGCAAACGACTCTGAAGACTTTGAGTATAACCGGAGGCAGAACCATGATACGACTGGTTAACAAAAATCCCGACGATTTCAAAACGTAAAAATTATTTTTTTTAATACAAGTTCAAAAGATTAATTTGCGTTCCAGTCAAGCAGGTGTATACGTTCCACCGGAAGTGAAGGAAGAACCAAAAGTATCCAATAGTGAAGATGTCAGTCCCACCAGTAAGCAGCCAAGTAAGGGCGGATTTTCCATTACATCTGAGTTGGTTCAATCCCTGAAAAAGAAAGAACCACTGGAAGAAGTAACGCCGACAGAGTCCAAAGACAAAGCCATGGATACTACAGAATCTGAAAGCAATATCGAGAAACCAAAATTTCAATATGGTTGGGGATCTGGCTCCGGCAGAAGCATGAATTCAAGCCAAGCTGTATATAAAACTTGGATATATGCATCAAAAGGAAATGAAGGTGGAACCACAAGTCAATGTGGTATGTGCTTCTTTTTAATTACAAAGGTTCTCTCGTTACAAATACAATTTTTAGATAGGTGAACGAAATGCAGTCATCTACTCCCTAGACTCCACACAAAAGCAAATAGAAGACCTTCCAAATTCGTTCTTTGATTTAACTGTAAACGACTTGAAGTAAGTCTTGAAGAAGCTCCCCTCCTCACATATTGAAATTAAAAGATATGGACACAGAAGCAGCGAAAAAAACAAAAAACCGAAGTTCTTTTGTTCTAGGATTTTTTTATATTTTGCTTAAAATTGAAAACTAATAATGCCATCAGTAGCCCTATTGAATGTAGAATACAAAAATATATTATATTATATTACAGAAAAATGAATAAATACATTTTTAACAAAAAGTGCAAGTTCAATTAAAATTTTTATTTGCAAAATATCAAATTCACTCAGTTGGTTGCCATCGATCAGTGTAGCATTTGTGTTTCAATTCTGATTATATTATTTTCCGTATCGCAATAACTGGCCTCTTACTCGGTTTTTTCTCGTGTTTCTAATTTTCGTAATTTTAAATTTCAAAAATGAATACAATAAGTGCGGAAGAGTTTAATTTTGTTGTGGAATTGTTCAGTGAAGCAGAACTTATTCAAATTCTTGAAGATTCCGATGAAGAGGAAGAAGATGATGATGTTTTGGTGGCATTAGTGAAGGAAACTCTCAAAAAAAAGAGAACTGCATAAAGGGGTACTCCGAAGACGTTATCCCTTCTTATTCCGACAAAGAGTTTTTAACTCATTTTAGAATTAAAAAGTCTTTGTTCGCGGACATAAGTTCAAAATATGAGTGTTCTAAAATGTTCAAACAACTTCGGGAAGATAAGAGGATGACTGCAGAGAAAAGCATTGCTATATTCCTATGGTTCGCCGGTCACGAAGCTTGCGCTTTTAGAGATTTAGCTGACCGTTTTGATGCGTCGATTGGTGCAGTCTCTCAAATAATTAGACGTGTTTCGTTGTTTTTGAGTGGACTAAGTCCAAGCACGATAGTTTGGCCCAATGAAGATGAAAAGATTAAAAGCAGTCAATTTTTCAGTCCAAGAGGTGGATTTTCGAAGGCGTTTGGTAAGATAAGAGCCAATCAATAAATTTAGTGTTTATTTCATTTTTTTTATTAGGTTGCATTGACGGAACCCATATTGAGATCGAACCCACCTTCTACATGTAAGGACGAGTATATCGACCGTGAAGGGAATACCAGCCTTATACTGCAGGGTGTGTGCAATGAACACATAAATGTGTTCATTGGATTCCCAGGATCATGCCATGACAGTTGGGTTTACCAAAACTCTGGTGTGATACGCACACTAAATACTTCATGTGGAGGTAAGTTATAACTCATTTATTTTTATTTATCAAACTTTGCATCTTTTAGATTATTACCTACATACATACTTCGTGACTCGGCATATCTATGCACTAGGAACTTGTTGACGCCATATAGGGATAACGGTCATCTGACAAGGGACCACAAAAGGTTTAATGTTAAATTAAGTTCGTGCCGCGTGAAAATAGAGCACACATTTGGCATTTTAAAGCAACGCTTCCGTCAATTATATTATTGTAAACTGAGGGGGATCAAAAATCTATGCCATTTTATAAATGCGTGTTGTGTTCTTCACAATATAGCAGGTAAGATAAATCTTTCACTTTTCCCATACTTTAACAAATTAATATATGTACATATCCATTTCCATTGCAGACGAAGATGATTTCGATTTCAATTTTGAAGCAGTTCAAAACCCTCATCCTCGAAATGAACTAGTGCCGTTCGGAGAGAGAACTAGGGGCAATGTATTTCGAGACGCTTTTTGCGCAGAAATCAGTTTAAGGAACTAATTATTGAATAAAATACATTTTTCGACATTTTTAAATAAATACTTAATTTGAGCGGAAAAAAATACGCCATTTTATTTCTTGGATAAAACGTTTTTTTGAAAAACTTTTTGAAAACATTTAAAAAAAAAAAATTAAAAAACCCAATTCATAGGGTATTCAGCAAATACATGTTTTATGTAGGTTATAATTTTTGAAAAGAATTTAATCAGCAGTTTTCAAAATGTAGCTACTTATCTAATTTTTCAAAAATTTTGTTAAGAGTCTCATTTTTAGCTTCCAATATTTTAAGTATCTTAGTATGAAAATCGATTTTGTGCGCTTGATATTCGCTCTTCATCTTTTCAATAGCATCAAGTTTTTTAAAGATTTTTGTTTGTGACGTCTCTTTCTTTGGCCTCTTGGACACAAGACCGGAGGTTGAAGCCACGTTGGCTTCAACACCAATGCTACCATCACCATCGGCAGAGTTGTCCCTTTGCGTCATTGGGCTATCGCTGTCCAACAAAAACTCCGGTTGCAAGGCTCTGTTGTTCCCTAAAATGTTTTCGAGCTCGCTATATCAAAAATAAAAAAAACTGTATATCTCTTATTAGGTACTTGGTTAATTTAGTTTCCTACCTTTCATAAGGACATTTTTGTCTACCCCGTCCAGTTTGGGAATTGTTGAGTTTTGTCTGCTTGAACCTTCGTTCAAGAGTGCGGTATTTTCCTTGCACTTGTGTAACGCTAAAGTACCCTGCTTCAGCCAGTTTTTTTGTTATGTGCTGCCACATTTTATTTTTATTTTTTAAATCAAAAGTTTTGCCAACTTTTGGCTGGCCGTAGATTGGCATAAAGTGACAAAAGCAACTTTGTTGGTGCTTCCAACCACATTTCCTTGTAATTGGCACTTATTGGCTCGCTGAGAATTAATGAAATTTCTTGAGCAGGTGTGGCATTAGCACTTATTGGCTCGCTGAGAATTTCTGGAGCAGGTGCGGCATGACATCCATCACCATCCTCCTCTGCACCTGGAACCTGCGACACGAATATATTGGGAACGAAATCAGAATTTTCGCCCCTGTATCTCATCACCAAATCTTCCTTCAATTGTTCCCTGTATTCCGTATCTGAAAAATAATTTAATAATTTACTTAGCATCAATTACAACCAATAACAAAAATTGTACTCACCCGTTTGCAGACGTCGGATGGTATTCGGTGAACATTGTAATTGTATAACCATCTTTATTGAAATTTTGTTTATAAATGCAATAACTTTTTTTTTTTTTAATTTTGAACACCTTCAATTTAAATTACACAGAACAGAAGAAAATCGCGAATGAGTTGATGCATAATTTTTTTTTTTAATGTCAAATTTGAATTTTGAGAGAACTCAATTCCACCGAAACAAGTGTTTTATCGTAAAGATAAGTTGAGTGCAGCAAAATGTATTGCAATGTTTTTGTGGTTTGCAGGTCACGAAGTTTGTGCTTTTAGGGACTTGACTGACCGTCAAGCTAGGAAAAAAGAGCACTGGAGATTGCTTACTTCAGCTTAACTTATCATACTGTGAAAGGACTCGGATATGTTTTCCCCGTTAAACCCATTGTTTTGTCCCCATTTCGAGAAGAGATCAGTAAAGAAATAATAAACAACATATTTTAAAACAACATTATGTATGTATTTAATTTTCAATAACAGCTGTGTGCCATATTGATAAACTATGTACAATTACAATTTGAAGTCGTTTTTCGGCATCATTAACATCACCATTTACCATCATCATCATAATTAACCAAATTTCTTAGATTGTATTTGGTAAAGGACGAAGGACCCTGAGTAGCTATATAACTTTTCTGTTCATAATATGGTCCCTAATGAAAAAAAAAGGAAAATAAAAACATTTAACACAAAAATAACAATCAGTTACCTTTATTATAATTAGCATTAATATAGGGAGCTTCAATCCAACCCTCTTCCGGAATTTATTGTACTCTTGAATGTTCATTGGGAAAAATACTCTTACAACGATTCTTTGATTGTGAACCAAAAACAATTGGTTTTTCTTGGTGATTGGAGCACATGAGGGCAGATTCAAGCATATGAACGCAGATTCGGCATACAAAGTTTTGTTATCTTCATGGATATGGTCCCTTGAGTGGTGATCTGATTCTGAATCCATTGAATCTATTTTAAGAACGTCCAAGACCAATTGGGATTTATCTTCAGAGTCGAAGGGAATGTCAATTTTCCTGGAAAACATTTGGATGGTTATTTTCTTTTTCATTGTTGTTAAGGTCACGGACGTCTTACATACATTTTCTTCTTCTGCTTTTGTAAACAATTTATTTTTCTTCATTTATGTTTTGAAAACAATTGTTGAGACCAATATTTTTCTGGCAAAATTATTTGAATTTATTAGAACTTTTTAACACAACACAAGAACTTCGAAACTAATTTGATAAATATATATTTTTTTTCTTAGCTGTCAAATTGGACTTTTGACATATCTCACAATTTCTGCCCAAAGAAATTTCTTGGGCTAAAATCGGCAGGAAGGGGAAATGTTTTACTCTCTCGTGAGCTCTCTCTTCTGCCGAAAACTCCCGAATTTGTGTGTAAAAAAACAAGATTTGGTAGAAATTGGCAGAAATTCGTAGAAATTGGCTGTTTTCGGGAGATAAAAAATAGACCTAATGTGTTTATTTGTTTTCCTTTTGGGACTCCATTTTTCATATCAACTGATTTTTATTTCGATTGTAATGAAACAAAGCGTTCTAACTGTTTGACAGATTTCCGTCAGAAAAAAAAAATTCGTGTGCAGTTTAACTTGGGCATTGTATATGTATATAATCTATAGTAATTTTTAATGAGCGGGACCTTATAGGTGCGTCATCTAACGTCATCGACTACGAACCAAGGCACCGGATTGAAGAGGTTTTTGTCTAGATTGCCATGGAAAAAGCAACAATAGAAGAAATTTGATGTAAAGTAGATAAGACAACTAGCACCGCCATTGAAGGGATACACAAACAGAACAACATGTTCCATAAAATTACTATACAAATATATGTAGGTAGGTATATACAATGGATAGGGGTAACTGCCGAAGTGTAAAACCGCATCCATCCATGTAAGGTAAAAGGGTGTGATAATATTTTGTGTGGATCGATTCGCATTTTTTTGGTCAGTCTCGCTCATGAAACTTCGTCGCTTAATTTAACCTTTGCATCAGTGCGTCATCTGGTTGGCGTCTGTCGATGTTCATTAATTTGACAACGCCGAAAGTTTATTAAATTCTGGGTGTGGATAAACGCTTGTTTTGTGAAATGTCAAATCGTGGTATTTTTCCCGATGTCTTTTTCCTGATTGCCAAAAACTCGTATCAGGAACAAATTCCATTTTGTATCTGTTTCAACTTTTCTTGATCGTTATAACTGGCTATAGTAGGAACCAAACCTAACAACAAACTTTATTTGATGGATTAATGAAGAAAGAAAATAATAGCCAGCTGCCAAAAGAAATTAGCAAACTTAAATGAAAATACTTTTTCCGCACAAATGAAAAAAAAATTAATTGTCTGTAAAATCGGTTTACGGACGATAATTTTACGTGATAACCAGTTCACAAAACAGTTCACGTGTAAGTTGTAATCTCCCCCCACCAACAACCACCCACCCCACCTACAACCACCACCAACAACTCACCATTTTTTAATTTCATACATAGATGGTGTTATCTGTTATAAGATACATAAGAATATGCTTAGGATACATTACTCGCGCCTTAAAACCCAATAATATTATGTAATTTTGACGTCTAACAGATGACTTCACAGCAAGAATACAGATACTTTAGTTAAAATCACATGATTACGAACTTGATTATAATTTTTTAAACATGTCGTTCAGTGGTAGAATAAGACCCACAGAAAAGGGATGAATTAATTTGTTCATCCCCTCCCCACTTATACATTGCGCCATTTATGATTTTTTTCTTTTGACAGTTGACACTAGAACAATCAAGAACAATCAACTAGAACAATCAATGTTGGTCAAAAACCAAAACAATAAGATAGCCCAAATTCAAAAAATATTCCATTTCTAATTTGTCCATTATTCATAATGTTCCGAAAAGTTTTAAATCTCCATCTTCCATTTGCTTTCTGCTCTCGCTTACAATCTGTTAAAAAATGACAGCTCAACAAACCTACATATATACATACATATAAAAACCTTACCTATATACCGTTAGAAAATGGTTGAAATGATTGAATTAACAATAAATAATGCATTATGAACCTACCTACAGTCAAGCATGCAACTATGCATCACAATGATTACAGCGGCGCGCGGCGTGCACCTTCTTACCACAGTGATTTGTGCCAAACTCTGGAAAATAAGGCAAACATTCAATTTGCAATGTTAAATGTGTCGTATGATTGTTATGGAGCAGAGAGTAGATTAATGTTACAAACGTTATTTGTGGAGCATAACAATGAAGTAAGGAGATGCCAAAATCAGATTAAGTTCCACAGTGCAAGGAAGCATAACTTTAAGCAACGTCAATGATTACAGAAAATCAAATATTTTATTTGAATATACATTTGCACAACAAACAGTAAATATAACTTAAAAACATTGTTGCAATGATGTAAGAAAGTGCAACTCTTCTTGCTACAAATAACCTTATTAACGTTCAAATGCATGCACAAGGTGTTGATCACGATCTAAGCTCATCGTCATTAACCACGGCGCGGCGCGGCGGCATACATGGGCAACGCATCTTTTCCCAAGCTACTCGCAACTCGACACTCGATGATGATGACATGGCGCTAACAAGCCGCTCATTAAAGTCAGATAATAAATTTCTTTGAAACTACATTCAACGTGCGGTGGTGGCCGGCGCGGCGGCGGCGGTGAGGTGGATGGTGTAGCGGCGCGGCCGGCGTGGGAAGAAGTTTCCACCAAATAATTTCTATTGGCTAATAAGGAAAGTCAAGTTAACAAGGAAATACTCATCAATTTAAGGATACCACTTCGAAAATGTTAAAAAGATAGATATCTTTTCACTTTTGGTTTACCTTGAATAAAAACCGCGATGTGAACTTGAGTCGTGACTCTGCACCAACTCTGCATCGACAGTTTGAATCCAAAACATCTCTTACCTACTCGACTTACATTGCAATTGCAATCTAATTTATTCGTACTGCATTTTGATGAGCCACTAAATAAAATCCTAGCTACTAGCTCACGAAATGATAATAAATATCAATCGGAACAACTTTTCAAAAATAGCATTTTAATGGCCAAAATAAACACGAAAAACACATTGAAAACCAAATGAACACACATGGCATTGTGGATAGGTACAGTTGGCTTCAATGATTGAAACAATCGTGGGTAATCTTTGATTGACGGAGAACAGTGTGTGAATGAATAAATCGGATGATTTCATACTGATATGATGAGTTTGAGCATGGGACTTCAACAATGCTTAGGATTTTGTATTTTGGATTCTCTGGATTGTTTGCGAAATAAGAAGATCTTCGAGTATTTGGGAAGGTTTATGAATTGACCTTTTTTTTAATCGTTCTTATGTTGACATTTAATCAAATTCCACTAACAAAAAAATGTACAATGTTTCACGATAATGTTTTTTTGACATCCCACTTTACTTAGCCCTGCGTAAGAGGCGTTAGTACCAGTTGTACAATCGTGGTTTAGCACTGAACCTCGTTTTTAAATTCTTGATCCGTGGGGTCAACTTTATTTAATTCACCGAAATCGGTGGGTTAACTCTTGATCCACTCTTAAACCACCGCACCGTCTAAACTCTAATTATGCACACAGGAACCGAGATAAATTGATTTTAAATTGTGATCCGGGGATGAACCACGATTGTACAACTGGTTCTTAGAATTTAAATCATGATGGAAAATGTGTCTCTTCGTTCAGTTATTTCTGTACTAGACCTTAATAAAAAAAGTAATAAACCAATCTGCTAGACGATCGATGTGACCAGACTCTGGAAATGGATCTCAAACTGCCAAACAAATCCTAAGACGATGCAGTGTAACCACCTTAGTGTTGCTAGTTGTTAAGGGTATTCTGGATCCGTTACCTAAATGAGATGTATGGTTCACAGACGGGTATTCTGTCAACCCTTTTATTGTTATTAGGTCAAAAATGGGAGTTGTTATAAAGGTGAATTGGTGTGGATAATCGAATCTTCTGAAAAGCTATTTATTCGGAGCCACTTTTGTTCCATCAAGAAAAGTGATCAAGTCTTTGATCTCTTTATTAGATATTTACCTAAGATCTGCATAAAAAGACACAATAAATCTACATTTCTCTCTCTCATCTCTACAAGATCGGCAGTAGTCATCGTGAGCGTGAGGAGTACCTAGCCTCGGTTGTATACCTTTCTGCCAGGGGGTTTGCTGTGTAATTTGTTTGTCGGGATTTATTGTAGGCAAACCACATTTTCTTAGATCTGATGCAGTTATTTAAATTGTTCAACCTGCTATTAGATCCGGATATAAAGTGAGAAAAAACAATGCCCTTCACACTTCCTAGGGGAATGTTGACAGCTGCAGAAAGTGAACTTTGAAGGGCTGATCCTTGACTAGTTATTCGACACGTTGATTACCCTGAATGCCACTTTTTTCTTGATTCCAGAGGAGAGTAACCTTCAAGTTAGTTCAAAGACTTTCCAACTTATCTTGGAATTATTCAACTTTTTTGGAGGACGTGGTAGACGAATTGAAAGCCTTGATAGAACCCTGAGTGTCAATCAATATAGAAATATAATGAATTCGATGAGAGGGAAGTAATTTACATGCTTCTCTGATTGCAAAAACACTATCAGAAAAATTGGGGAGCCGAAGGGATCAAGGTTATTTAAGCGTTTTTGAAAAACACCCCAGCACTGACTCCGCTTTTTATCTTCGAGACATCCTCAAATCTTCAATTTCCTTCTTTAAGACCCTTGAAGAGAAGGCACCCTCAAATGTTTGCAAATTTCATCATAAATGTAAAGGTAGTTATGTATTTCGAAACCTCTCCTCAAATCTTCAATTTCCTTCTTTAAGACCCTTGAAGAGAAGGCACTCTCAAATGTTTGCAAATTTCATCATAAATCAAGACGTACCGAATCACTTGCCTTTCGGAGTATCTTTATACTGCCAATTACAAATTTTTCAACATGGTGAACCGATTCTGGCCGCTGGCTGATTGCATATTTCGAGGAATACGGTCTATTAAGGGCTAAGGGAGCAAAAGCTAGCAATGTTTCCTCATCTATTAAAGGTTGATCAGAAGCTTAAATGTGCATTGTTTGTATAAATTTAACACCAAAACGAGGATTAGCAAGTTCATTTTCGAAAGAAGACTCATACGGATATACAAAAAATTGCAGTTGCGGTTTATTTTTGAACAACACTGTAAGCTTCTTTTGAATCCGATGAAGCTCTCTTCTTTCAACAATCTTTGTCTTCGCTGCTACTGTAGAAGCGATTTTGTAAGCATGATTTAAGCCATACGCACTTTGAAGATGAAGAGAAGACGATGGGATCTAAAAAAAAAGTGAAAGGAATTTCTCATGAACACTCTCGGTTTTTTATTTTATGTGTTGTTAATTTCTATACCAAAGTATAGACGCAGACGGACTGAAATAGCGTCGCGTCGTCGTTGGCGTGTCGTCAGTCGAAGTTATTTAATGGGAAAGTGGGAACGCATTTTCTGAGAGAGTATGACGATTCGAATGAATGGGGAATTGGAAATGGAACTTACGTAACACTATTTTTATGCACATCCCGCAGATACTTTATTTGGCCAATTTGAATGATTTACTGTTATTTTGAAGTTAATTATTTTGATGGGTTTATAGGTGCTTGGAGATAATAGGTATACAAATGTGAAAGAGAAGAAAAGGAAGATTATGTTAAATAATGCCATTAAGGTTTGCTTTTTGCATGAAGACATTAAATGATTTGATATTTCTTTTGGTGTGACGAATATTTTTTTTTCTTTTTAAGTGAAAACATAAAACTATCCGAGCTCAAAGGATTAAATAAATACCTGAATCAAAATACGAATTTCTTTGATGCTTTGATTTTGTGATCCTTCGAGAAATGCTGTTATTCAGGAATTGTAACGCACTTGAGAAGGTATATATAAATATTTTAATATGTGCTTTGATTAAATTCCATGATCTCAGCGAAGTTAGGTGTTAGATTTATGTGATATCCTCTTCCTTGGGTCATTAAATCATATCGAACAATAAATAATTATTGTCTATCAAGTGAACAAAATAAAAATGTTCTTTGTTATTTTAAATAATGATATATTTTTCACTTTATATAATCGAACCTCCAACAAAGCTTTTTTCCTCATCCCAGCGGACATATTTTAAAATGAATTCGAGAACTATGACATTGTATATATATTTTTAGTAACTTTATAGAACAAGTTTTTTTAGTTGTGAACTTCGTCAATGGCGGCGCTAGTTGTCTCATCTACTTTACATCGAATGTCTTCTGTTGTTGTTTTTGTTTCCCATGGCAGTCTAGACATAAACCACTCCAAGCTCTCCAATCAAGTGTTTGTGAACTTCGGCCATAGATGGCGCACCTAACGTTCCGCTTATTAGGAGTATATTATACAATGGTTTTACGCACCAGTGTGTACATTGAACAAACCTATTAGTTTGATCCAGTATATAATGTCGGCCATATTACGGTGTCTGCAGTTTTCGAACTAAATTTGTAAGATGGAAACACTCGTCTTTAAAATTTAGGGAATGAGGTTACGCATCTTTTGAAAGGAATACTCTTCAAAATGTCTGCGCTTTTGAAATCACAGTTGTCATTTTATAAAATTTTGAGTGAGTCAATCTTAATATTTGTTGAAAATGGGAAAAATCCAGTGCACAACCCCTGCACAAATAAAAAATGAGTTGGATACTATGTACGTAACGTAGACTGTATTGAAATTTACCACAGCTGAATTTAAACATGGTCGTTAACGCTTGGGAGGTCCGGAAAAGTTACCAAATGTTGGTGAGAAACCGTCGCATTAAACTCAGAAAGATTTTCTAAGCTATGAATATGAATCAAGATTAAGCCATGATTAAAGCTGTGAGCGATGAGTTCGGCGATATTAATCTCATGAAAATCCCGCCTTTGCTCACGTTAAACGAAAATTGTGTTCGAATGATCATTTTCAACAAAAAGCTATCAAAACAGTGGATCTTGATCGATCATCTATTAAAAGAAACAAAATATACACGAGCATACTACGCATCATAACTTGAAAAAGCTGAAAGTATTGCGGCAGCTGCAAATGAAATTCTGTTTCGCCCCGACTTTATGTTTGAACTGATTCACTCCCTTACCCCTCCCTTTACCGAAATTGTAAGGAAAAAGTGTGTAGACTAACAAGGTGACTAGACTTTCAAGTCACTTGTATGTATAGAAACATTTTGAAAACCGTATTGTTGCGTAGGTTAGACACTTTTTTACATTTCAAATCTTCGACAGAAGGCAACTTTGCTAAATTAACCATTGTACTATTAATAGGAAGTACATAACTACTGTTGCAATCAATGGCTTCTATAAGGAGCCGCTATTATCTTCAGATTGTATTGTATACATATAAGCTATTAAAAAGGAAGTTTTGAGGCACTAGATTTTATAAACAAAGAAGGCATACTTTTACCAAAAAACTACTTCACTTACATAATGAGTTTCATGTTATTTATAGTCAAAGATTTTCTGCAAGATTTAAAAGTTTTGATTATAAAACTGCTTTCAGCAATAATGGCGAGCATTTAATTAATTTTGTAAGAAATTGCAATTATGTCTATCAAATAAGAGCTGTAGGTATACAATGACTTAAACTATTCCATTCATCATCTTTTCTCACACCACTGACTTAATCTTCCACTAAATTATACCCATAAGCAACGTATCACGATTCACGAACATCGTCTTTGCTCCCCATGAAGTAATCCCAATTAGATACAATGAAAATTAACTAACTCTCATCTCATAAGTAAACTAGTGGTATTAGAGGCCTACTATTCATCTTTGTCCATTGTGATTCAGTTCAGATGTTGAACACACAGCACCCATTGATTATACAATCGGCCATCACTAGCATCATTATCAAGTTAAGTTAGTTAGTTGGAGCGGACAGAAAGCAGCGTAGCTGCCACCAACACTACACACGAACAGAAAAATTAAATAATCTTGGGATAGGATATACTCCAATAGTGAGGGTGACCTACATTTTTACAATCTTCAAAAGTAAAAGTAATGTTAATCTTTTGAAAGATATACAAGTCACCATTGAAAACGATAATTGAAGTAATAACAACTAATTACAGACGAATTAAAACCCAGATTATTACGGTGACAAAATTTTCGATTTTTTTTTTATTATTTTCTTGTTTTTTTTTTTCTTTTTGTTTCTTTGTTTGTTCATGTACATAAAAACACTTAAAATTATAAAAATAAAAATTAAAAATTAAAACAAAAACTATTTACAAAATCTGAGACATGATCATATAAAAAATTAAGGTAGAGATAGTCTTGGAAAAAAGAGGTATGAAAAAAATCGAATAATGCGATTTAAGATATGAAACATTGAAACATTCATAAATGGGAAAAGGTACCAGTGACACATACTTTACAATAAAAATTATGAGAACTTATCATCATTAATAATAATAATTATATAATATAAAATATAACAATAATATTTATAAAATAAACAACTAGAGGGAATAAAATCGTTACTTGGCATCAGACGCGTGTATCCGTGTGTATAATCTTTGCGTGAGTTCTTCATTCGGTAATCCAACAATATATTTTAGAGAAAAGCGTTTTGTTTTTCGAGATTTTTTTTTCTTCTGATGGTATCATCTCTTTGCAACATTGAGAATGGCCAGAATTCACCAGTGCCCGTTTTTGGGTTGGTGAATTTGGTGAATTTCGAGTTTTTGGCAGTAGTCAAGAGATAAAATCGTGGGTTAAGCTGATCATTATGGATTTGCTCTTAGAAAGGAGCACCATAGCTTCCACTGGGTCTTGATGGAGCACCGTATGATTGTGATGGTCCACTTGGATATCCACCACCACCACCACCACCACCACCTCCAGCTTGAGTGCTGGTTTGGGCAAATTGTGCAACTTGAATAGCCTGTCGTACACCTTCCAAATCAATTCCAACGACACGACCACCACCACCACCACCTCCTGGAGCACCATATTGTTGAGATGGTGGGCCATATGATCCTGATGGGGGACCATATGATCCCGATGGAGCACCACCGCCAAATCCACCACCACCAAATCCACCTCCACCACCACCGCCTCCACCTCCAGATTTACCCTCTTCGTTCAGAAGAATCTGTCTCACTTGTTCTAGCAATTGAGGATCAACGTTTTGTCCTTCTGATGTCTGGAAACCTCCACTCACAGCTTGGTATCCACCTCCACCTCCACTGCTGAATCCACCACCGCCTCCTCCGCTGCTGAATCCACCACCACCTCCACTGCTATATCCACCACCGAATCCACCGCCACCGCCACCACCTCCGCCACCGCCACCGCCACGCGGGTAATTATATCCTGACGGTGGTTCCGCGGCTGCCAGCACTGCCAAGGCAGATGCCAAGAACTGTAACAAATTAAAAAAAAATCGGTTATTCCAACTGTGGTGAGTTTACAAAAGAAAGACAAAGCAAAAACACTACTTCTTGTCAATCACAAACTTACTATAGAAAAGGAATTCATTGTTTGTGTTGGGGAAAAAGAAAAAAATAATTTAAAATTTGGTTGCTATCGGATAGGGAGCCAACGATTGAATGCATTTCAAAAAGCCCGGCTATGGCCTCTTTATAGTCCGCTCTACCCCATTATTTCAAGTCAAGAGGTATTAACAAATTCGAGAGGCGCAACAACAAAATAACTAAAAAGAAGAATACACCAACAACAAAAAATAAAAATAAAAACATGAGATGCCCACCACAAACAAATACCATCATCATCAGCAAAAGCAACAGGAACAACACAAACAACAGCAAAAGAAGAAGCCTAGAAGTGGTAAGAGAAGGTAACGTGCTGCAGTAGCATCATCTTCATGCAGACCTCTTTGAAGGTGGCCAAGAGAAGGAGGAACTAAACAACCACTCTATCTTATTCACTGTGCAGAATGGTAGTAAAGCAAAGACGAGCAACACAACTCCGGCCGCGGCGCGGTCGTGTCGTCTATTGGAATTAAGCTGCAAAAATTCACATTTACAAACAATTGCAACTTCGCGTCACCACAGCGTAGCGTCGCCGCCCGCCGCCGTCGCATCGCATTGGTCGCGTCCACGAAACTCTTCATCATCATTGAGTTTCTTCGTCAAAGCCTATGGACGACCATTTCTAAGTTCGTACCCTGTGTAATTTTTTTTTTTGCCACTACAGGTTTTTTTAAATTTGGATTTAAGTTTTATGCAAACTTTCGTCTTCTTTCCTAAGTCCATGGTTAGTCCTATCTTCTGTGTTGGTAGATGCTGCAAACATACAACTATGATGATGACGGTGATTACATCAAACCCGTTTAACAATTACAGATAATAAAGAAGAAGACAACGAGGAATCCAAATGACATCTGTCGTTGTGGTGCATAATAATCCTACACTCTCAGTTGGAGGCGACTCACCATATAGTTAAATTAATTTAACCGACTAAAATTTGGCAAAAAGTCCCTGAAGTTTTGAGAATTGAAAGCACACAGATACAGGTGGCTCAAAATGAATGGTCCTTTTGTCTGATTTTTCAACACATTCACATTGTTCTGTCAAAATGTAACCGTTATTTAAAGCACCCATTTTGAACTTGACTTAAATTTGAATTTCGGACAGTTACTGTACTGCCCCAATTAGACCTCATCATCATCACAACCATCATCATCAAAAAACGTCATGAGCACTTTTCTACACTTTTGGAGATTAAATTAGGCGTAACTGTACGGGGCGGCGAGCGGCAGTGGCAATCGGGCACATCATTGTCCCATTCGTCCATTTCATGGGTTTCATAACCGTCATTGAGATATTTTTGTGTGCTGTTTTGTTTTTGTTTTTTGTTTGGTAATACAAGACCACAGATTGTGTTGTTACATACATATGAAGGTACCTGACTCTACTTGAAGTGCATATAAAGTGTACTTTACCATTAAAGTGTAGCAAAAGTGTTATAAGAGAGATTAATTGAGATTTTGCGCATAGATATCGTGTCGTGATTGCAAGTAGCAATTTTTTTTTTAATTTATTGTTGATGGTGGAGTTAGTTTTGGTCAAAAATGATTATGTATGGGAGGTAATAGATATTTATCTTTCGCAGTGAATACAGGGGCAATTGAAATTTTAGATGTGTATACTAAAATGTTACACTTTGGGATGAGTTAAGGTTGAAAAGAAGAATAAAGCTTTTCATTCATCATATCTTTTAGTAAAGTGATACCTTGATAGAATTGTGTTTTGTAAAAATAAAACTTGAAATGAATACAACATGAGAATTGAACTTTAATGACCTTGAATATAATGAAACCATCGTAAAGATTAATTATACATACTTACCAAGGTTTGGCAATGGTACAGTGGGTGTAGTGCTTGGTGCTAAACCTAGAGTTGTGAGTTCAAACCGAGCCTGTACAGCAACTTTGTATTTATTCCCCCAGTTTAACTTGATGCCACCCGTAAGATTTTCGTGAGATAATTATCAACTTAACCTCAATCCACTGTACCAAGAAACATTCTGTCCTATCATTATGTTTCTTCTGTTCTAAATGCTCGCACCAGGGTTGTGACTTTACTGCAATTGCAGCATCTACTGCACTTTTTATACAAAATTAATCTACTGCCTTTTAATAAAATAAACTGCACTTTTGTTCTTAGGAAAACAAAATATTTTGTATGTAAATTTAATCCACAATTTTTTTTTTAATTGTCAACACCTTATCCATCAAAATGTTAACGGAAATAATTTTGGCAAGTTTTGTATAGGTATCAAGACTCAAGAAAACAATAAAACAAGTCTTGAAAGGCACAGTTTATCAAAAATGCATATTGTTAAAATGCAAAGAACAGGAAGCTCAATTCCAATTGTTTTTGTTTTTGTGACCTGTTTTATTTAAACTTAACTTAGCCTTAACTCAGTTCGAAGCTCAATTCCTATAACAGAAACAACGATGTTTTCGAGCAATAACAACTACTTTTTGTTGTATATAAAAAAAGTAAAGAAGTTCAAACTCTTTGTATAAGAAGTGTTTGATGTGTTTAATTTTGTGTTATCTTTGAAATATTGATAGAATTGTTTATGTAAACAATTTTTGAAAAAATTAGTAAAAACTAAAAAATGTTGACTAAAACAGAAAAGCTCGATGTATGGGAGATACAGTTAAGAAAACTCTAATATTTAAAACGTAGCTGCCATCTGTAGGTGTTATGAAAGATTTATACATTAGGAAGTTTGAACCGTTTTGTTAATGCCGTTGTCCACTTAGGGCCAATTTAATATGAAGAAATTCGTTTTTTTAATAGCTTTTGACAACAAAGAATTCTAGAGCCATGCGGTTTTCCGAGTTGGACTTTGAACTAATAAGAACATTAAATTTTGACAGCAAAAATAGTACTTAAGTAGCATTTAATTTAAAACTAAACTAAATAAAGCCAAATCTGCGATTTGTACAAACTGGAAAAAAGTATTTAACAACAGCCTTATATCACTCAATACAAAGCAAAGGGTGTTTAACGCTACAGCCAAATCAATTTTGTTTTACGCGGCACAGGTTTGGGGAGTGCATAGATACGAGCAGGTGGAATATCTACTTCGTTTTTTTTTTAAAAAAAATCTTTTTTCTACCGATAAATACCCCTAAATATATGCATTATTTGGAAACAGGGCTGCCAACAATGTTTATATCAACACTCAAATTTAATGCGGATTACATTATTAAGGTGCTGCATATGGATGATAATAGACTCCCGAAGAAGATTCTGAAATTTGCAGTTAGACAAAAAACGCTCTTTGTAAATGATTGGAACCGTTTAGCAGCAGAATGTGGCATCGCTTTAAACTTAACAGAGCTTAATGCATCTGATTGTAAAAAGTATCTTTACGAAATAATCACGATCACAGATGAAAATCAAAGGTATGCCTTTATAGAAAAAGCTCGTTCATTTACTGAAAGGCGGTTCTATTCAAAGCGTAACTTGAATTTAAACGAAAGAAACTATTTCAATAGCGTATACAATAGACACTTGATTGGAACAATATTCAAAGTAAGAGGAGAGATGGTAAAGCTCAACTGTAGGCCTCATCAAACAGAAGGATCCGATATTTGCACACTTTGCAATCTACAGGAGAGAGAAGATTTGCAGCATTTTTTTGGAGTTTGTCCAGTTTTGAAGGAAATAAGGCGGTACTTCTTTGGCAAAAACACATTACAAACGGAAGAGGTCTTCAATTATCTGAATGGGTTCGATTGGATGGTCTTATATGAATATTTTAAGGAGGCGCAGTTATATAGAACAAGAATTTAAAATGAAAGCTTTTAACGCAATAGAATTGTTTAATTTTAAAATCATTTTTATTCATATGGCGCATATTATCGTTGTACCCGTAATTTTGTTTTAACTAAACTAAAAGTCCAAATTTTGTTTTAACTAAACTAAAAGTCCACAGAATATATATTTTTTGTTCTAACTAAATTAAAAGGCCACACCTACTCATGCTTTACAAGATTTTAAACAAGATTTAATTTATTAAAAACAAAAATTATTGTATCTTTTTTTTATGGAGAAATCATTATAATTATCATGTAATAATACTTCTTTAAAAAAATCACTTAAAATGTCACTCAGGCAGACGACATTAATATGTCATGTCTTTATTAATTATTCGATAATTTGTTAATAAGTTGTATGTATATTTATAATCCTGAATTTAAGAATAAAAACTATCTATCTATCTATCTATCTATCTAGTACTTAAGTACGTAAACTTTTGAAATTTCAAGGTTTATTTTTTTTTTATATTTTGAATTTGAAAATTAATTTTTGTAAAATGGTTAAATAAAATAAATGTATTTTAAAATATTTACAAGTAAATAAAAGATTTCTGGCTTTACAGAAAGGTATAGCATGGCATTGTAAAAATTACCGTTATTTTTTAATATTAATTTTACAATTTCAGTAAATTTTTTTTTTGAAAATTGCCAATCCTGATTAAACGGAGTGGAATAGACCCCCCCCACTCCGGTATAATTTTGTCTTGTCCTAACCCAACCGGGTTAGGTTCAGGAGCCCGTTTTTCAGAATCCTGTTTCTTAAAATCCTGTCTTTAAAATCCCGTTTTTTAAAATACTGTTTTTAAAAATCCCGTTTTTATAAAATCCCGCTTTTAAAATCCTGTTTTTTACCATCCCGTTTATTAAATTCCCGTTTTTATAAGCCCGCTTTTGGAATCAACACAAGGTGTTTTATTTTAAAAATCGCCGCGATTTTTAAAATAAAACACCTTGTGTTGATTCCAAAAGCGGTTTTGAATTTATTTTACAGCCCAATGCTGATGATGATGAGGTGACATAATGTTCATGGGCGTTATGTCGTATGAAAGGAGACAAAAAGAAAACAAAAAACAAATATTTGGGGAAGTTTTTTTTATTGATTTTGTAACTTAACAAATAAAAAAATAAAGAACATAGAACATAACAAAAATGAGGTTTCAAGATTTTAGATATTTTTTCGAAATATTAAGATTAAAGTTTTATATTGTGAGCTATACGGCGCAAAAAATCTGTTTTAGTCATTGATTTTCTATATTTAATTATTTTAGATATTGCTCTAGATTTCAAAACATTAATTTTTTTGAAAAGCTTTTCAGCTCCATTTTTAATTTTTTCAATTTCTGTTTTAACAACTATGTTTTCTTTAGCTAAATTTTCAATAAGTTTGTATTTATCAAAATACGCAACGGGCTAAGCGGGATTAAACGGGATTTTAAAAAGCGGGCTCAAGAGAAACGGGATTCTGTTTAAACAGGATTATTAAAAGCGGGATTTTAAAAAAGCGGTACTTTAGAATCGGGATTTTAATTTTTTTTTTGCGGGATTATAAAAAACGAGATTTTAAAAAACGGGCTTCCGAACCGCTCCCAACCCAACCTACTGGCTCTATCTTTTTGGTGCACCTTATACCGATCAGCCTGTATATAGAAAATATAAAAATCTACTGCGAAACAGTTGAATCGACTGCACTTTTTTTCGTATCTACTTCAGAATTTTTTTGAAAAAGTGTCATCGCTGGCTCGCACATGTAAACTCATTATAAGGGTATTAATAACCCCTTGAGTTCGAAAGCATTATAACAAAAATTTACTCAATTGAGCAATCCTTTTATAGAGAGGGATCACACAATTATTTGTATTTAACTTGCCCAGGGCCCCTATCGAGTATCGAGACGGGAGCCCCGAAAGGCTAATATATTCAATTACACTATACAACAGGTGTGCTCTCTGGAAAAAACTATAAAACTTCTAGGATAAATCAAATCCACTTTTCAGTTTGCTTATCCATGGATGAAACAACCTTTTTTATTCACTTTCTCTGGTAACAATTCGGTCAAGATCTCAAATGGCGTTGGCTGTTTTAACCTCTGACATTGTGCCACCTTGCTGGAGGGCGGTCGAACTGCACATTCCGCTTTGAACCTGCTTATGAATCTTCTCACTATTGACCCAACGTGCACAATGACCAAGAATTCAGCGGAAGCGAAATTGATACGAGAACGCAAAAACATCATCTGGAATAAATGCACTTTGAACTTCTTCGGGGGGTCTGTTCCTTTTTTATGCCACTGCATTGACTCCTGTTTGCTTTCAGGGTCATAGTGGTGAACCCATGTTTCGTCCCCAGTAACAATTCGATCCATAACACCGTCCGCGTTCTCACTAAACATCTCCAAAAGCTCTCTACAGCATGCGACTCTCACTTTTTTCTGAGGCGCTGTGAGCATTCGTGGCACCCACCTTGCACTGACCTTTGAAAGGTTAAGATGGTCATGAAGAATGGTGTGAATGGTACCAGTTGAAAGCTTGGTGATCTCTGCCATCATTTTCACCTTTATTCGGGCATCCTCAAGAACAAGTTTTTTTGACTTCTTTGATGCTTTCTCCCGTACAAGCAGTAGCCGGGGCGCCGGAGCGGGGGTCGTCTTCAATGCTCTCTCTGCCTCTCTTGAACTCACTTGACCACTTTTGCACAGTTGATAATGAAGGTGCGGAACCCTGGTAGACCAGCCACCATCTCTTCATGAATAGTTTTTTGACTTTTTCCTTGCTTAGTGAGAAATTTAATTACAGCGCGACGCTCAATTTTCACCATCATCGTCTCAGTTGCCATTATGATTCTGTTTAACGAGAGATGAAACGCGAAATAATAATCACATTTATTTGAAATTTTACATGAATGCAATAAAATAATAGTATTACTTGACAAATAAGTCAATTTATATACAGGGTGATTCACGAGCGTTGTGCCAAAAAGCTAGAGCGTGTAGGCTGAGTTGAGACAAGAAAAAAATCGTATGGGAGGAGGGGGTCTATTCTCCCCCGTTTAGCCGGGAGGGGCAATTTTCTGAAAAATTGACTTATTTTGAAAAAAAAATATTAAACATCAACGGCTTCGTTTATAACACCGTGTTATACCATTTTGGAAAGCCAAAAACCTCTTCTTTTATTTTCTTTTTAAATAAAATTGTTTTAACGAATAGTTTAAAAAATATAAATTTTCAAACTCAAAATTTTGAAAAAAAAATTGAAAAAATAACTTTAAAACTAATTTTTTTCAAAATTTTATGTAATTAAGTATAATTTTTGTTCTTAGAATTCAATGCTCCCATTAATCTTTAATCCAACACTGAAAACCGTATGGCTCTACAACTTTTTGTTGCCAAGGTATTCAAAAATAACCGAACCTACTTCTTTACAAAATCAAGAAAATCTAGCCTTACGGGATGGGAAAAGTGATCATTTAGCCAATTTTTTCGTGTTTTTGTGAAGAAGTAGGTTCGGTTATTTTTGAATACCTTGGCAACAAAAAGTCGCAGAGCCATACGGTTTTCAATGTTGGATTAAAGATTAATGGTAGCATTGAATTCTGAGAACAAAAATTATACTTAATTACGTAAAATTTTGAAAAAAATTAGTTTTAAAATTATTTTCTCAAATTTTTTTTCAAAATTTTGAGTTTGAAAATTTATATTTTTTAAACTATTCGTTAAAACAATTTGATTTGAAAATAAAATGAAAGGAGAAGTTTTTGGCTTTCCAAAAAGGTATAATACGGTGTTGTAAACGAAGCCGTTAGTTTTTAATATTTTTTTTACAAAATAAGTCAGTTTTTCAGAAAATTGCCCCTACCGGCTAAACGGGTGGGAATAGACCTCCCCTCCGATACGATTTTTTTCTTGCCATAACTCAACCTATACGGTCTAGCTTTTTGGCACAACGCTCGTGAATCACCCTGTATATAACCACAGCTTCACCCTGATACCGAGAATATATTGAACGCCCTATATGAACGCGAATAGACTTTGACCAAACATTTTGCAGTTCGAGTTGAACATTTTATTTAATGCAATTTTACTTATTTAAACAATAAAACGTACCTATTTTATTATACTAACATATTTTAAAATTCAATCTCTATCGATCGCTGTTCGTTCGCGAATCAAGCCTGGTAGCAAGTGATGGTCACTTAAGATGATTTTGTGGCTGGTCTTGAGAGTAAATAATAATAGATTTCCAATCACAAGCTGACGAGCGTTGTAGAAGTCGACATGCAAGTCATGAGTAAATTTGGAGAGGCTTTTGATGAAAATACTTATCTTCCCTATAAAAACTAAAAAATTATTACTGATTCAGAATGATTTTTCTATGGGCCACTCTGGCGTATGTGAAACATTGATTAATTCCCTCAGACCATAAAAAATCACGTTGCAATATTAGATTTTTTTGAGGACATTGCATTTAAAGAGTCTATCAAGCCTCTACTAGTTAAAACATTGTTCCAAAAAAGGAGCCCACTTCAAAGTCAACCAAATCAAAATTTATTTTATTGCATTCGGACTAAGTGTTTTTGAAGAGATCTTCAATGTGATGGTGAGTGTTGTTACGCTTGACATACATAATCGTGAAATCATTTGCAATCATAATTAGGATTACACTAGAATTTAAAAATATATGCTCTCTGAACCACTTTGTAACCACATTTTTTATATAAGTTAAGACTGAATTTGAAATCGTGATGCCTCATCCCAGCTGCACAGTCCGTGCGGTTGCAAGTTTTCGTTAACACTTCAAATACATATTAATTTATTCAACACGCACAGCAGAGTTCCATGGCCATGATGTAAATAACGCAGCTGGAAGCATTAAGGTTTTCAAGTAACAAAAAAAAAAAAACATTCACAAAATGGAAACTGAAATATGAAGTGTTAACACTGATTAACACCCCTTTTATGAAAACAATGCATTTTGACACGCAAATATAAAACAATTATCATAAATTAATCCAAAAATTTGGCGATGCTCTTATTTGCATCAGCAACTCCTGTATGCTGTGTGTGCTGAAGCATCGCTTGAATATTTCTTCTCTCCGTTATCGAAGAAGAAGATACGATAAGTTTTTGTAGGAGGAAGCCAAAGCGACCACGATGACGAGGCACGTACCACGTAACAACAGTGGTGCTTCCTCCTCAAGGTATTTTCCCAAATATTTCATTGCACAAATAGATACCCTCTGATCGTACTATATAATATACAATTTAATGCCTTTGTCGTGTGCACTTATCTCTTCTTGCACTGCAGTGACCATCTCACGAAGTGGTTTTCTGGTTATAAGTTGTTGCTCCGGCTTCAGTATATTGGAGGTTGTTCCTTATGCTTACTGTTCCTGCTCTGTGTTGGAAGACTTTTACTTTCCCCAATCGTCATTCCATTCACGATGTGCGGTGTCATCTTGAGGCACAACTAAATTAACAAAATAAAATAAAAAGACCGAAGAGATTAACAAATAAAAAGAAGACAACGCGTTCTTCTTCGATTTGCGCCAATACATCCATCTGCCTTTTGGCCATTTGTATCTCTATGCAGAGAGGTAGATATTTTGAAAAGACCCACATAGCCCACAATGATCTGCAAATTATAAAACCAACTGGTAAGGCAGGAGGACCACTATAACATCACTCGCTGATGGGAATTTTTTTTTGCACCATACTTGATGTCACTTTGTATATATTTTTGTTTTTTTTTTTATTACAGTTGGTTGAATGCGCAAGCGCAAGAGCGCGCAGGGAACTTATTTCCCCATGAAGCATGTGATTTCACGATGATGAACGGTTGGAGGAGGCTTTTTTGTTTTGTTTTCATCATTATCTGTTGGTAATAATGTATTGCGGAAAATGTTTATAATCTTCTTCTTTTTTTTATTATCATTATATCATTAAAGATTAATGTAATCAAATGTGAGAAGGGTTCCTCCTTGTCCGCTCTGTATTCTGTCATTACAACCTGTCAGTCAGTTGATTAGTTGTAGATCATCACATTTCACTTCGACATACATACTATAATACAATTTGTGGTGAGTTGACAGTGCAGTCTTTTTAACTTCTTTTTGCACAACACAACACGGTACTATGATTGCTTTGCTATCATTTTAATTATGCAGCACATTTTTATTTTTATTTATTTTTTGGATTGGATAACATTTTCTCACAATTAAAGGATTGTATGTTAATTATGCGTCTGGGTAACCAAAACTTTTATAAGTCGGATGGTTATATGAATTTATGAATACCACAAGGTAACAGAGTGCACTGCCACCGAGGGAGTCTTTTTGTGGAATTTCTATATTTCCGAACTTATGATATATAGGTACATATATAGGTGTTGAAGAAAAAACAAACGAATATCTCTTCCATATAAATATTGCATATTTGATTTCAATCCGCGGACCCTACTATATATAAAAGAGTAATTTTGTTTGTGTGTCAGTTTGTCTGTATATGGCAGATAAACTGACGACACACCACTTACCTCGCAATGCAGTTTATCCAAAGATCTTCCCCCATTCACTGGCCAGGTTTTAGGCTATTTAAATTAAAAAATAAATTATTTTAAATAGGTTTAATTTAATAATATTTGAACTTACCTCTTAGATTTATCATGAGAAATTTTATATTTCTCAAATATTTTTGACGTGTCTCCTTTTCCTTTTTTTCTTATTCGCTGTTTGTTTAGTGTGTTTTTGTTTACTTCTGCCGTTGCCTTGGATTTATTTCCAAATTGGTGTTTCGTTTTGTTTACTTCTGCAGTTGCCTTTTGTTTAGTTTTGCCGTTGCCTTGGATTTATTTCCAAATTGGTGTTTTGGTTTGTTTACTTCTGCAGTTGCCTTTTGCTTAGTTTTGCTTACTTCTGCCGTTGCCTTGGATTTATTTCCAAATTGCTGTTTTGGTTTGTTTACTTCTGTAGTTGCCTTTTGTTTAGTTTTGTTTACTTCTGCCTTTGCCTTGGATTTATTTCCAAATTTTTGTTTTGTTTACTTCTGCAGTTGCCTTTTGCTTAGTTTTGCTTACTTCTGCCGTTGCCTTGGATTTATTTCCAAATTGCTGTTTTGGTGTGTTTACGTCTGCAGTTGCCTTTTGTTTAGTTTTGTTTACTTCTGCCTTTGCCTTGGATTTATTTCCAAATTGTTGCTTTGTTTACTTCTGCAGTTGCCTTTTGCTTAGTTTTGCTTACTTCTGCCGTTGCCTTGGATTTATTTCCAAATTGTTGTTTTGTTTACTTCTGCAGTTGCCTTTTGTTTAGTTTTGTTTACTTCTGCCTTTGCCTTGGATTTATTTTCAAATTGTTGTTTTGTTTACTTCTGCAGTTGCCTTTTGCTTAGTTTTGCTTACTTCTGCCGTTGCCTTGGATTTATTTCCAAATTGTTGTTTTGGTTTGTTTACTTCTGCAGTTGCCTTTTGTTTAGTTTTGTTTACTTCTGCCTTTGCCTTGGATTTATTTCCAAATTGTTGTTTTGTTTACTTCTGTAGTTGCCTTTTGCTTAGTTTTGCTTACTTCTGCCGTTGCCTTGGATTTATTTCCAAATTGTTGTTTTGGTTTGTTTACTTCTGCAGTTGCCTTTTGTTTAGTTTTGCTTACTTCTGCCGTGTTCCTTTTCTATGATTTGTGCGGTTTACACAAGAATGAATAATTTATGAAAGCAAAAAGCATGTGTAAACATACACTTACGCTTTGGTTGGGAACATGCATGAAAGTATAATAAGAGTCTGTTGCTCACCAACTTTTCATGCGCCGGTAACAGTAGTTTCCAAAATTTCGCATGTATTTAAGGAGTACTAGCCTTCGCTCACGTTTCAGCTGATCAAGAAGTAGACTGTAGCTTGAGGAGTATAGTCTATCGTCATCTAGCTTCTTCTTCTTTTATAGCTTTATAATTTAATACCCACATTTAACCGTGATAAAAAGAAACCTATGTGCTATACCAGATTATAATCTAAATCTAGCTATGTGCTAAATTTCATCCAGCTCCGTGCAGCCATTCTGGCGTGATTGGAAAAATTAAAACAAATTTATCCCACGGGAACCATACATTTCACCGGGATAAAAAGTAGTCAATATTCTAATTCAGACTATATTCTATCTCTGTGCTAAATTTCATTCAGATCTGTTCAGCCATTCTGTTGTAATTTCAAAAATTAAAACAAATCTATCCCACGGGAACCATATATTTTATCGGGATAAAAAGTAGTAAATATGCTATTCCAGACTATAATCTATCTCTCTGCTAAATTTCATTCAGATCCGTTTAGCCATTCTGGTGTGATTTCAAAAATTAAAGCAACATTTAATTTATTGGGTTAGGTGAATTTTGAGACCAAATGCGCTTTTAATGCTTTACACTTTATACCTCCGATGATATGAATCAATTCATTCTTTTGAAACATCGCACAAACCAGTGCGATGGCGTTGATGTTTGCGATAGCGAAACCTGAAAACCAACAAATGATGGAGTTGACTAACAAAAGTGACTCAAAACATTTTAAAAAAACTAGGCCTATTGATAGTCAATTGTCAAGCCAAATCCATCAGTTGTCGGCAGCAATGAACGGATTTTCTATAAATCGTTCGTAGTGTTCTTATGTAAATAGCCCTTAGGAGCAAAACCTTTGCTATACAAATTTTAGTATTATCAAGAGGAAGTAATTTCTATCACAAACGCTACATGCTAGCTGTCACAAATGCTGTGAACCAGAGGGCAACTTAGTGGAAAGACAAGATCAGAGAACCATAGATTTTTTATACAATGAATGTACTCATTAGTGCGATATGTAAATTTTAAATACCTGCAACCCCTGGTTCAACCATGGTGTCCAAATCCGAATAAAGAAACGAAATCGATAACCTTTGTCCAAAATATCATCTGCGTCAAATAATTAACAGCCATACCGAAGACATTGTAAAATTTTAACTCTTCTGTTCTGGCCTATTTCATAAGCTCAGCCATCTTGGATATTTCGGAAATGTTATATCAACCTCGGTGCAAGTGAGTGTTACCATGCGTTAATTTTTTTCTGCAAATTTTGAGGTTCAAAATTTGCACTCCAGGATATTCTGATGCCAGCGCAATTTGAATTTCTCTTCACTAAGATATTAAGAACAGCTGAAAGTCGAGAACACAATCATTTTGAAATTAGGGATGTTCGATTTCGGTTGTAACCCAATTTCATCCAAATTTGGTGGAAATGAGAAAATTTCGAAATGTGTTTTTGTATAGGAAATGATGTAATTTCGAATCTTATTCGGAAATGTGCTAGGAAATTACATCATTTACCCCAACAAAATTACAGTATAAGATTTGAAGGTACCCGAAATTAAAAAAACAATAGCAGCTCTGTTTGTTTTATTTACTCAACGAACATAATTTGGCAAAATAAAAATAAAAAACCCTTTTTCTAACAAAAATTATTTCTTGGTTTTTAATTTCATTTAAAAGATATTGCATGAAAAGATTTTCCTCGGGTGCCCAGGCAACGCCGGGTACTTTTTGCTAATCTATAATATAAAAATAAGTCGGGTTTTCCTTCCTGACGCTATAACTCCAGAACGCACGAACCGATTTCCACGGTTTTGCATTCGTTGGAAAGGTCTCGGGCTCCGTGAGGTTTAGAAAAAAAAAATTAAAACCGTCAAGCAGAAGTTTTTGTAGCCCATTTAAAGATTTTTCAACTGTAAAGCAATATTTATTCGTAGTATTTATTGGAATTTATTTCTGAAAAATATATTTGATTTTTAATATTTCAAAATTTCGTTGACATTTATGTATATGCCATTTTCCCTAAATATTAATTAAAATTAGATTTGTTTATATTTTTTTCCGATTTTTGTTAAGTTTTCATATCTTCAATAAAATACGATTCAAGCCATTCATAATATTGTAAAAAGTTTGGTAGGGTCCTCTGAGGACGCCTTCGAAGGTTTATGAGAAGCTTGGTTAAAATTCAGTAAGTTTGGTTTTGGTTGGGCAAAGTTTAAGACCACAAAAAAAAAATCTTAACACAATGAAATAAATTACTTACGAGTATCTTGGTTCTTGGATATATTCATTTGAACTGTTATCTGATGATTGCTCAAATTGCGGTTTGCAACAAATGCATTTTAAGTGCACTTTATCAAATAACTAACAAATGTGAAATATCATCAGGGAGTAGACTGCAAAGTTTAAGCACACGCAACCGCACTATCGGACACTATTCGTCAGCGGAACAGTGCGACACCATCCGACAAAATAAAATTAGCGAAGCGGGTTGTAACAATTTTTAGTTTACTTTGCCAAATTACTTACAAATCTAAGAAATTGTGAGCCATTGGACTTCAGTCGATAAGATAACCGTATCGACGAACATGCGTGTTCATTCGCTGTCAAGACCCGTCAACGCAAACATTCTCGAAACAACTTTTGGATATCGGGATTCGGGAATGGCAAAATTAAAGTTGGAGTGATCAACAAATCATCACCACATGTTTCCTTTCACAACCAATTCAGTTATGGAACAAATACAAAGACGACATATGTGAAGATATGTATCTTGCATCGCTTGCGCATTCGAACGAATAATCCCGACATGCAAATAACCGATGAAATCTACAATGAAGGATTGATTCTGATTGAGGATCAAGCTACTGATTGAAGTAGGAATGATTGCGCCAAATCGATCAATGCACGATGCATTCAACCAAGAATTAAATCGAGAGCTGCAATTCAATGTTGATACATTGCAGGAATTCGTTCGAAATAATGTGCCGTTGCTGAATGAACACCAAAAACAAGTATACGAAACATTAATGCAAGCGGTGGACAATAATACTGGTGGTCTATTCTTCCTGGACGCACCTGGAGGAACAGGGAAAACATTTGTCATTTCATTGATTTTAGCCACTATTCGATCAAGATGTAACATAGCTTTAGCGTTAGCATCATCTGGAATTGCGGCGACTCTTCTAGATGGCGGTCGTACTGCACATTCTGCGCTTAAGTTGCCACTCAATTTAAACACAATTGATACTCCAACATGCAATATTTCCCGATCCAGTGCAATGGGAAAATTGTTGATGCAATGCAAGCTCATTGTTTGGGACAATGGCACATAAGAAATCACTTGAAGCACTTAACTTCACACTGAAGGATCTTCGGCGAAATAACAACATCTTTGGCGGCTTGATGATATTGTTGGCAGGCGATTTCAGGCAGACGTTGCCAGTAATACCCCGTGGAACGCCTGCAGATGAATTGAATGCTTGCCTGAAGGCATCACCTTTGTGGAATAACGTAAAAAAAACCACTAATATGAGAGTTCAACTTTAAAATGATCAAAGTGCTGCACAATTTTCCAAACAATTGTTAGCTGTTGGAAATGGAAAAGTCCCAGTTCATGCGACATCTGGATTAATTACTCTTACCAACGACTTTTGCCGATTTATAGACTCTCAATTAGCTCTTATTGAAAATGTTTTCCCAAACATTAGTGAGAATTATCAGAATTATGCTTGGTTAAGTCAACGAGCAATTCTCGCCGCAAAGAATAATGATGTAAATGCACTGAATTTCACCATTCAATCAAAAATCGATGTCGATTTGGTGACATACAAATCCGTTGATTCAATAACAAATCCCGATGATGTAGTAAATTATCCAACGGAGTTTTTGAACTCTGGAGTTACCAGGATTTCCACCACATAACTTGCAACTCAAAGTTGGTTCAGTTATTATGATAATGCGTAATTTGAATCCACCGCGACTTTGCAACGGTACTCGACTTGCGGTGAAAAGACTTATGCCGAATTTGAAACGGAAAGTACGCAGGTGAAAATGTATATATTCCTCGAATACCAATGATTCCGACTGATCTTCCGTTTGACTTCAAACGATTGCAATTTCCGGTTCGCCTTGCGTTCGCAATGACAATTAACAAGTCGCAAGGCCAATCGCTTAGTGTTTGCGGGATAAATTTAGAAAATCATTGTTTTTCACATGGGCAGCTATACGTTGCGTGTTCACGAGTTGGGAAACCATCCGCTATGTTTGTGTTAACGTCAGACCAAAAAACAAAACTGTGGTTTACCAAAGAGCACTTCAATAAAACGGATAATTTGCGTACACGTATAACGCTTCGATTCAGTATTTACTTTGGATTGACTTTCATTTTTTACTTAGAGAAGTTCAACTAAATTACACTTCATTTTTGTAATCGAAATGAATTCATTACTGTTGTGAAATGAAATAAAATGTTTGCTTTTCAAATATAAAACAAAAAAATCATTTTTCTTCATCTTTTAATCCCCAAACGAAATGTTACAAAAAACGAAGCTATCTGGTGGCGAAACGGAGTTCGCCGGGTTTGCTAGTAGAATTTATAAAACAGTACGCATTTCCATTTTGAAAACAAGCAATCAAACTTAAGTTTTGCTTTATGTTTTTTTAAAGTCTGAATAATATACTCGTAATTGTATTGCTTGCTCACTGGTCCACTAGTTTCGATTAATTGTTCATACTCGTAAGAGCTCCTATGAGTAGAACTTTAAATGTTGTTTAAAATTTTCATCAGTCAAGAACAAATTATCTAGTTCTAGTAGGGGTGTGATTTTGTGAAAATGGATGCGAATAAAAAAATTTTGGATGAATTCAGCCAGTGTTACGAATTAAATCCGTTATTGTGGGATTATGCAATGCATGTGCAGAATGTACTAACAGACAAAAGAAACAAAAGGCGTACAAAATGTTGGTTAAAATAATGAAAAAATTCTAACAAAGATACAAAAACTGTGAACGATGTGGAGGAGAAAATTAATTCGCAGCCTTTACAGAAGGCAATGCAGAAAATTGAAAGAGGCAGAAACAAAAAGTGGTCCAGAATCGATGTATAAGCCAACAATTTGGTGGTTTGTAAAATTAGACTTTTTGAACAATCTTTTTCGACTGAGCACAGAAGAACCAAGGGATGACATTTCTGAAATTGAGGATGCATATAAGTGGAAGCCGATGTCGAAAACGAAGGTGATTGCGAATTTCCCTTGAAGAATTTATATTAAGGAGGAAATAGTAAGTTTAACGCTGTCTCCATTAGATATGATGCACAAATAGAAGGAAGTATAGAAGAAAACCATAAAGTATTCTATATTTTAGGTACTTTAATTGCATATTTTTGTAAATGAACATGTATGCTTACGAAAATTCCTGTGGAGAATAATGTTCAAAAAGAAAGTCGAAGGAAATGAATATAATCCCATTCCTAAATAAAAAAACAATGGATCAATATTAGAACATAGTGTTTTGCTTAAGAAGTCTCTACGACCACATGAGCAAAGCATGAGCTGAGAAATAGTACCTCAATAAAAGATTAATTGCTGTAAGAGCGATAAGTGAGATTATTTTTCATGAACAATTGGGAATTTTAACAATTGATTCTATCCCAAGAATCCTCGACATTGCTTCAACAAACAATCATTCCGAAATAGATTTCCGTTGGAAATGGCGCTAATTATGAGACATGACCTTGAGGTGTCTCACGGACTCCGGTTTGTACGAGGGGTATTAAGGAATAAAGTCTTTTGCTATTTACATACTGTTTAAATTTTAGTTTAAACTAGCGGTACCCGGCACGCGTTGCTACGCCCAAAAAAAAAAACACTTATTTAATGTGAAATTAAATTTAATTATTTAATTCATCTCAACGCTGGCGGATTAACAATATTTTTTGTTAAAGCCTGCATTTTTTTTTTGTCTTCGACACGCTTAAGAAATTTATGAAAAAACCAAAAAAAAAAAATGGACCAAAAAATGTTAAAAGCCTGCATTGTCTTCCAGCCGATCGGAACCAAACCTTCACTGGAACCATCTCTGGACTGAACAATATTTAGCCTGAAAATTCCACTGCGCAGTTTAGGAGTAAATACACGACATACATACATACATACACACATCCAATTTATATGTATAGATTCATGAATTTTATTCATTATTCATTCCTCTAGAGAATTTCTCAGTATAAACTTCTCGAACTTTCAAAACCATCCAGGCATAAGCCAAGAAGATAATGAACAGTTTTTAAGTAAGCACGATTATTTTACAGATCCCAGGGAATTGACTGAGTTCACCAGCCACCATTTTATTTTCGTCGATAGATGGCGCACCTCAAGTGGTAGTACTATAGTTTATATATACCTACAATGCCAGCCACGTTGTTAAACACGTCGCCGGATCCGTGGTGTTTAAAGTGCAAAACATTTTACGGTGTGCAAACTGCAAAAGCGATGTGTAGGGCATTAAACCCCCAAGTTCATCAGTAGCGAATAAATACAAATGAAAAGGATTTTCTGAGAAAAAATCAAAGGATGTGGAAAAAGTATGCCTTATAGCCGAAAAAGAACTCAGAATTCAGTCAAAGCTGATTGACAAAGGGAGCTCAAATTGAAAAGAAATAATTAAAAAAACAAGCACTCAAACTGAATTTATAGGAACAACTATTTTTGAATGGCACATCAAAAACTCTGGTAATTTAAGCATAGTATAGTATCTAAAATGATGATAGAAATATTTTTAAAAACTAGATGTTTTTTTATAGCTTCGAGAAGCAATGTAAAGTTATCTATGAGAACAAAAACTGAACAAATCAGTAGGTACCTACATTTCAGAGGAATGTAGTCACTAGATAATTTATGAATTTAAAATTTGGACGACAACAGGAAGCACTATTTATATTTCAAAAAATATGAACAAACTTTATTACTTTAAAAGACTAGAAAATATGTGATAAAAGATTTTCATTCAATTAAAAAAAAAAGGTGAGTTTTATTAAGACAAGAAATCCAATGTATGGGTTACAATTAATTATTTTTATTGCACGCTTATACTATTTTAGTTGGCTCCCATAGAGTCTTATCCTACTGCACTCCGACCCTGTGTCAATGCACTTGTGTTTGTGACAACTTACACTAGTCAAAAAAGTACCGCATTTCTTTTTCAGGACACGTATTTTTCTTTTTCTTCTTCATTGGTTGATAATTAAAGTTTGGTATGAGACCCAGCGACTACAAAATTATGCTAATCTTAAACTTCACATCATAAAAGTGGAACTAGCTATTTAACCTTAATAATAATTAGCTCCCTTTGCAGAACGAAACCTCACAAGATCAGCATGTTGCATTTGTCCATGTTATTTTTTATGTAATTCATTATAAATTGGAAGAAGGTTCCCCAAAAATTAGTCCAAGTTGAAATCTTCTACTTCTTGTCCGTAGTTGTTTTATAGTAATTTATATATGAATGGAAATAAAATTTAAAAAATATATTGTTTTCTTGAATTATTTTCTTTGCATAATGGCCACCCGAGTCAGAAAAATCGTGACTGAAAAAATTACTACTTTTCTAGACAATTTACTAAGGTAAAACTATAAAAGGTGCTACTACACGGCAGTGGCAGTAGCGCGACGCGTAATTCTATCGGCCAAAACGACAAGGTAAAGACCGACAAAGATCGTGGCACCCAGGGCACAATATCAACATCATGTATCGTTTTTCTTGGCAGCATTTTTTTTTATCTTCGTTTAAGATATCGTGAAAGCAGCAAAAGTACTTCCGAGTTCCGATTCGCGGCTCTCAAGTCCATGAAGAAAAACGGCTTTTTAATAATGGAGAAGATGTTTATATTACTTGCGGGCTGGCATAGTCTTTGGAATAAGAAGTTCGTTGAGGGAGACGTTTTGTTTTCACTTGAATAAACGACTGAGGCGCGAATGCTTGCTGCTTCACATGGTTCCAAAATTGTTGCTAAGTTCAAAAGGTGTAGGTAGGTCTGCAAGGTGTACAAAAAATCAATGCTCCACTGATGATCGTCGGAAATGTCATGAACCTTATTCGTTATAGTGCTGTGGGCTCGTAGAAAAATATGATGCATGTCTGGGTCGCACAAATTGGCTTTAAAGTAGGAATTATTCGCGATCATTTTATCATGGTTGCCTATAGTGTGCATTTATTGAACAACCTAAAGCATTTTGAAATTCAATGTTTTTTCTACTCGATCGATAATTAGAACCGAAACTGCTTTGAATTGTGACTAAGAGATATTTTGAAACCAGTAGCTTAACACCTTTTCCGTCATGTGCCCTTGACAAAATTTTAACATCTATTTTTGAGTATGCAATTATAAAAAACAACAGAGTTGTAAAAATCAGCTTTTGATTCAAATTGCTCAATTGCAAACAGTTCATTAGCCCACGGTCCTTAGGCCATAGCTATGCGAACTTGAAATTTTTTCCGTCGCGAAACAGTTTGGCACGTATTCCCTTAACTCAGTTTGCTTCTGGCCTGGAGCATTGTATTAATAATTGGGAGCGTGATCAGCTGGTAATTTTCCTTCGCCAACAGTTAGCAATATAAATGATTCCCAGTAATTTTTCTCACTTCAAAATTATGTAAAAAAAAAAAACACCAGTTTTGTTCAAGCTGGTCTTGAACTGCAAGGAAGTAGTGTGCTGGTTTGATTTAACCTTATTTCCTCCTATCCATTTTGATCCGGCAGTGAATTGTTGATCACTTCCATTTCTGCAGTCTATCAAAGCAAATACAGAAATGATTGAGAAAGCAAAGCACTAGACCCTCTGATATTGTATTTAGAATCTATAGTACTCCCAATAAGAGGAACGTTTGGTGTGCCATCTATGGACGAAGTTCACAAACACTTGATTGGTGAGTTAAGAGTGCTATTTGTTTAGATTGCCATGGGAAGCAAAATCAACAAAAGAAGATATTTGATGTTAGCTAGATAAGACACACATATAGCAACGCCATTGACGAAGTTCAGAACTAAAAAAAAAAAACATGTTCAATGAAATTAATATAAAAATGTATATACAATGGGTTATCGGAGCTAGTCAGATTATCAAATTCGTCGCAAAGTATTAGACCGTTCAGTTCAACTGTTCCTTGTGGTGTTTAGTTTATAGACTAACCTCTTATTATACTTATAATTTCTCAACAAGAGATTGGTGCTCCAAATCCTTGTTTAAAACGCATATCTCTGGTCGCTCCATCGAAGATGTCGTCTACCTCGGCTTCTGACTTCCTCTGGTTTGGAATCAAAGACTTTACAAGCTGGAGCGCTGATGTCCATTCACTGAATTAAATTCGAATTCTTCTGGCTAGGCTTATGTTTCTGTACAGCACGTATAGTGTAATTCGTCGTTGTATCTTCTTCGCCAAATGTTGTTTTCTCTGTTCACGCAGAAAGGATCATAAATCTTACGCAGCTTTATTCTCTCGAAGACTCCTATAGCAAGTTTCATTCAAATTTGGAAGATTTGTTCTCAAAATCGAGAATTGCTCTTTTCAATGAAACTTGTTTTGGGTATCCATAAGACAATAATTTGACTTTTTGTCATTTGGTTTTGTCTTTTGTCATTAGAATTGCTAACATTGGATAACTGCTAATTAAAAATTAAAGTACATGTTAAGTTCTTTGTTCATTATTTCTTTATTTTAGATTAATTTATCACAGACTGGCACAATTTCACAACAAATGACAGAAAAGTATTCAGATCGATTCTCCCAACCCACCAGAGATGCAATCTTTCGTGTTGAGAATCGATCTAGAATTGCACTTTTGTTTGCAATGAAACTTGCAAAACTGAAAAAAATCAAATCTTTTGACAGAAAGAACAAATCTTTTCTTGAATGAAACTCGCTATAAGTGACGTTTCATTCGATTGGGAGAGGGTACATGCTTCTGCAATCTGCTATCTGCACCATACAGCAGTACAGGGATGATGACTGTTCTGTACGACGATTCCTTGGTTCTTCTCTATAGGGCTTTGTTCCTCAATTGCGTATTCAACCCAAAGAAACAGCGATTAGTAAGAGTTAAGGGCTAACCATAAGCTTTGTTCGCGTACCAAAATCAAACAGTTTGCATTCGATTTCATACGTTTACATTACCTCTGTTCGCGTACCCAAATGAAACAGTTTGCATTCGATTTCATACGTTTACATTAACACAAAAAGCGTTCGCGTACTGAGAGATGAACGAAAGATGAACGAAAGAAAATAACAGCTGTTTTATTCTTTCGTTCATTTATTTGCAAGTTTTTGCCCACTGAAATTTCATCTGGTAAAAACTTAAACTCTGTCAAAATCGAATGACGTAAACATTTGTTGTTGCAGATGACCCTTACCGCGAAGAGCTAACCAATCAAAAAATTCGAATTTGACGTTTTTCAAGTTTTTACACAAAAAGCGTTCGTGTACTTTTCGGTAAGTGAGAGAGATTTTTCTCTCGTTTGAGAAATTTTGACAGTTTTCATTTTTTGGCACAAAATGTACGCGAACAGAGGTATTAACACAAAAAGAGTTTGTGTACTGAGAGATGAACGAAAGAAAATAACAGCTGTTCTAATCTTTCGTTCATTTATTTTCAAGTTTTGACCCAATGAAATTTCATCTGGTAAGAACTTGAACTGAAACAAACAATTCGAATTTGTCGTTTCTCAAGAATTTAAACAAAAAGTGTTCGCTTAAGGCTAAACTATAATAGTCAGAAACAAACGGAAGCTAGTATCAAAGCCCAACGAAACGTTGCCGTCCTGTGAAATGAACACGCTATAGCCATAATGCAACGTACGAAAACGCAAGTGAACGAAACTTGCCGAAACTGAACAAAAAGTCATTTCGGGTTGGGTATACAAATCACATGTATTTCTACTGTTTCGTAAGTCAACGTACGTAGCATTCTTCAATTATGGTTAGCCCTTTATGGTTGGGCTTGGGCCTTTAGTCTACGTTTGATTTCCGCGCTGTTGTTGTTGCCTGTGTTTACAGCAGGGCTCAGGTAAACAAATTCACTAACTACCTCGAAGTTATACCGTTATATGTATTTTTTTATCGTACCCATAGCGTATCTTTAAAGTTAATCTTCTTGTTAAAAAAAACAAGAAATATTTGCACAAAGATGAGGAATGAGGATGCGACTTGCATGCTGATGGGAAATCTTTTGATGCGGGAGGTTTGGAAAACGAAGAAAGATGACTTTCATCGTGTGCAGAGAGATGTAACAAGATAGTTAGCAAATTTTTATTGCAGAGTTTATGCAATTTCAAGTTTAATTAGGTGCCAGTAACTTTCATTTTAGTACAACATTTGTGTGGTCATTGTCGCAGTTGTTGCATTGTTGTGCCTGATATACTATATGTGCTGTAATGTGTAAAAGTCTGAATAAGAAAGGGATTTAAGTGATAATTATACTTAAACACATAAATTATCATTGCTAAACGTAGTCCCACACTATCCCACAGTGTAATACGACATGTCAAAAATGTGTGATGAAACAGATGTATACAGAATATGACAGCGCAGATCTCATACGATTTGACATGTGTTTAGATCTGAAATATTTTTTTAGGATTGAATGTAAAACCATCACACATTCCATCACACTTTTTTTCGACATGTCGTAATACACTGTGGGATAGTGTGGAACTACCTTAAAGAAACCACAATGTTATCATTATTTTCTATCACGAACGCATTTTGGAAGGACCCACTGCTGTCGCAACTGTGTTTTTAAAAAAAATATTTGAAACGCAGTTTTGGCTTTTTACCCTGCTAAGAACATTGCATTATTACAGAATCTATAGTTTTCTCATGTTAGCTTTTGGCTGTGGTGTCTTCAGCAGCGCCAGAGACACGTAGCGTTTTGTATTTGCGATAGAACTTATTCCTGAGTATTGAAAAGCTGAGAAAAGATAATGAAAATCTGAGATTACTGCTGCCTGTAAAACAAAACATAGTATTTGACTGCTGTGAATCTCAGACATAGTTAAACCTATCTCATAGGACTTGAACCCGGAATTATTGGTCATAACTTATGAGCGAACTTTGTTAGGATATTTAAGAGCAGTAATAAGGTTTTCTGAAAATGTTAAATTGTTGCCAACTGTGAGCATTGCAATTGCAACTCCCGCTTTTGATGGAAATCCTTTTAGATGTACAGATCACCAATTTTAAGTATAGTTTCATATGCATGTCCTTTTCAACTTATGTCTATTACAAGCAGATTTTCATTATTTGGATTTTAAGCAAAAACTACAAACGCCGTCTTAGGAAATTAAATACAAAGTTTATTCAAAATCGTTATATCCTTTTTGGGCAAATTGCTAAGCGTGTCATTGTAAGGGAGCCACCGTTTAAAAAGGAGGAACTGAAAAAAACTCAAGTCATCTTAAATAAAATTATGAAGAACCATCCCGAAGTAAGTTTAAGTAAATTTGAGTTAACCGTTACCAATAAATTATGTCCATTTGGAAACATTTTATTAAAACCCGTGGCTTTGTCAAAAATGCTCCATAAATGTAAAATTTTAAGTTCAATCAAAATCGATAAAGCTTTTAAAGAAATTAAAAAACATTGCTTTGAATTCTGTTAATTCAAAAAAAGTCAAAAAAAGTTTTTTTGAGTGTATTAAAAAAGTTAATTTTTTTTTGAATTTTTAGTTTTTTCTTAAACGGTTTGATCAATTTTTTTAAAATTTTATTTTCCTGATAAAAACTACAAAGTGCTTAAAGTTAGCATTACTAAAAAAAATTGGTATATTTGTTTTCGAAAAGTTTTTCAAAAAAACCGTTTTTTGATAAAACTGGTCCGACGATTTTGAAAATGTTGTTCCTTAAAATTCAAAACAGTAAAAGAAAACAGATGGCTTACTTCATTTTTTCCTAATAATGCTTTAGCTATTGATTTTTAAGTGATTAATAAAATTTCATATGATTTTTTCCCTCCTTTTTTCCAAAATTTCCAGCCCCAAGACCGCTGCCACGCATTAAAGCAAGTTCGTGCGGGCCAGTCGTACACTTTATTTAAAATGGAGCAGTAACTATTAAATATATTTCAACATCATCCGATAATGAAGAATTTTTCAAAATTGAAAATTTGTTAAAGAAAAGCGAAAGGCTAAGGCATTCCGTCAAAGATTTTGTGGAACATTTTGTCGTATATCCTGCAGATGAAGAAGTGGGTGACAATTTCAATTATACTATTAGGAACCAGGTGTTAATGACACACACAACACAATCAAAAAAACAAAATCTATTTTTGTTTTTTTCCATGCAACCAGAAAAAACGTGAAATCTAGAGCAAATCTAAAATTGTCATGGAGTTCGCCATTAGAAGGTACCAGTCAATAATCAAGCACTGGGGTCGCCACAAATCGTTTTTTAAAAAACCTCAACTCGTCTTAACGAGGAAATTCTCTGTTTTTTTAAACCTGGGGTCGCTCTGAGGTCACAATGAAGTTGATCTTGGTATTAAGATAGGGCGAGTTGAGGTAAAGAATCAGCTGTTGATGTGAGTTTTGCTGTAAAGCATTTGTTGTGTATGTATTTTTCTTCTGTGGGTATTTGATTTTTCATATATTTTGTTCGAAAAAAACTAGAAGAAATGCAAGTGAATTCATTTATTTTGATAAAACTAGGCCTTTACAAGGTTTTTTTTTGTTGGGATTAGTCGTTTGTTTGATGTAAATTTCTCTTTATGCACCCACACATCAGTACTTACGCAACCAAATTTTTAAATTCATGCATAATATATTCAACTGGAGCGTAAGTGTAGTTAACAGTCGTTGTTATCGCGGAATTGGCGATAACGTTTTTATGTTTTCGAAATTTGTGAACGGAGTCCTTTAGCGAATAAAACACAGATTTTTCGTAAGACTCGTTACAAATTTCCTATTTAAAAGGAATTTTATTAATAATCATCAATATATTAAATTTATATACATACTTTTAGTATTTCTTCAATTTCTTTAACTAACCAATGAATCCTGATTTAAATATGTACATATATAATTATTTTTCTTGATCTCAATCAAATCAAAATGAAAATCTATGTATGTATATACAAATGAAATATTATTAAGAAACTACTTAAAACTAAAATACTCTAAACAAAGTACAAACAAATAAAAATACAAGGTATTTTAAACTATCGTTAGACTAATCTCCGCTAACAGTCGTTATTCACTTTGTACTTCCCGAAAGCCACTGGCGTCAGTAAGGTCATGCATATGTAAACTCTGCATAGTTTTGGAGTTACATGTTTCTGCAAAATCTTCATCTAGCATAATAGCATTTTTAACATTAAAACAAAAAGACGTTGCACTCAATTTTCCATAACTTATTGGACACAGTGGTGTAACTACAGCGGTTGTACGGCGTGGTGCGGCGGTAGCATAGCATTGTCAAAGTTAAAATGTATTCGTATTGTACGACTACAGTTTAAAGTAGCAGCTGTAGCTATATCATAGAAAGAAGCTGGTGTAAAAGTCGACACAACTTCAACTTCACGAATTTGTTGCACTCCATTTTCACACTTTAAATAAAAACAAGCCACAAACGAAATGTCAAACAATATAAGTAAGCTACTTTTTCAATATTTTTTCTTAGCTTCAGCGATTTTCTCATTGTGCCCCAAAAGTAAAATGTTTATATCGAAAGGTGTTTGCCTTAAAGGCAACACCTCACTAGGCGGAACTGCAATTCAGCGGAACTGCATTGTAATTACTGAATTGCACGTATTTGGTGCGTTCTTTTTCTAACCATAGTCAAAATTTGTTGTTATGTCAAAAAAGTAGTGTCTTTGTTAATATTTGTTGAGTTAAGGGACTTTACATGCAGCTGCAACAAATTTTAGTGCAGACAAAAACGCAACAACAACCATGTGTAGCGAGGACGATGAAAATGAACATGTTCATCTTCACTATAATTTTCAAGCTGCTTCCATAATTTTCCTATAATCTGCATCCATGAAGACGTCTGCATTTTGGCCTTCCCTCTCTATCATACAAGTATGATTTATATATTCTGCATCCTCTTTTTTTGCAGATCATGGCCAACAGCTCCATGTAAGTCACCTTTAAGCTGCAGCAGATTCAGTGCAGTGTAGTGCAGTTCCTGCAGTCTTGCCTCAAGGATTTTTTTAATTTTTGCATGAGCTTCATTTATCAAAAACAATAACATCTTAAACTTAATTTTCTATTAGGAGATTGTAGTTTTTTCCATTTATTATAGTCTTTATACTGCTTGATTATGCATTACCAAAACGAAATGCGATGTTTAGTGAAGCAACATGTAACTTTATTGAACAAAAAATAACTTCATACCATCCCTGTTTAACATTTCTCAAATAAAATAATTCCCTCTAGCAGCGACTACCGCCACCATAATAACCAGCGGTAATTGTGCTAACTAAAACTATGAATGGCGTGTGTTGTGTACAAGAACTACTTAAAAGTGAATATCAAAAATTATTGACTATAATATTCTCTAAACAATTGCCAATTTACCTCAAATCTCAACTTAAAACCCCTACCATCAATCTTAATAAATTTTTATCCATCTAACATCTCGTGAATTCCCCCAAAATCAATTGAAAAATCCAAGTGTTTTTATTACAAGCAGTGCCAGTGTGACAATTAAATCGCGACCAGCGACGACTACGACGACGGCAACGAAACAGATATATTTCATTTGACAAATGGTCAATAAAAATACACATGCAAAGAATTAAAAAGAAAAGGAAAGAACATCTTTAAATAAAAAAAAAAGAAAAGAAATATAATAAAGTGGAAAAGTGAAGTGAATTGATAATTCCCCCCTACAAAAGGAAAACTAATCAACGAAAAAATGCACGCAATCGTTTGTGCAATTGTTTGTCCCTAAAAACACATAAATCCCACTTTGAGTTTTTGGTTAAGCGTTAAGGAGCGAGTTGGAAAAACAACCCTTCCTCCTCCTCCTCCATCGGACCGTACCACCACCACCACCGCCGCCACCACCAATAATGTTAAGGTAAAGTGATAAAAAAAAAAGTTGGAATTCCCTGCTGCTTGATTCCTTTATTTTTTTTTTTGTTTTTCTTATTGCGTACGTCGTCCTACTCTGCCAGCCGCGTGCGAGGTTGCGCCATCTCGCATCCTTGTGTGGTTTGTGATATTATTTGTGAATTCCTTTTTCTTAAAATAAATTTTTTTTCTTTTGCTTTTTTTTTGTAATTATTTTCAACATTAAGGATGGATTTGATGAAACGGTTATGTACTGTGTGCTCCCTAAAACTAAAAGCTTTAACTGAGGAAACTGGGACAATTCTGGCTGTGCTCTGACTGATGGCTTGAGATTGAAGGAATAGATTTGGAAAGTGATCCGCCAAGATGCCAAACGCATTTCTTGCCACACCGGCAACGGCAATTCAGGCCGAACTTTTGTTGAATGTTGAAGTAAACTTGTGATTGGGGCAGGTGAACTGACACTTTGTTGGATGAGACCGAATTTTTATGGTTATGAATGTTGGTCCCCACCCGGACAGGTTAAATGAGCCTTGTTCCTTCTCCTTGCAATGTGCAGAAGCCAACTATAAGCGAGAATATATTCTGAAAAATAGAAAAACCATGGCTCCAGCTGTTTTCGTGTTTACAATGTCTACCTTGGCAACTTTTGAGCTTTATGGTCAGCGCCTTTTGATTGCGTTTTAAAGAGTGGTGCTCATAAGCCTCACTTATATGCCATTCCTTTCGGCTTGATCTCAAGCCTGTCTACCTCAAATTTCGTATTCCAAGTAATTGGAGACCTCTAAAGTAATGTCTACCTTGGCTGCTGACTCCCTCCGGCAGGGCAGGGCGTTGAAGACTACGAGCTTCATGGCCAAGCGTTCTTAACCGTTGAATACGAATTGGTCTGACAAGGCTTGCGTCGCTGTACAAGACGTGTAGCGTGTAGGTACTTTATCGTTGTATCCTCCTCGCCAGATGTTTGCTTCTTCCTTAACACGGACCACAAATGTTTTCCAAAAAATTGTCTCTCAAATACTCCAAGGGAATTTTCATGCTAAGTAATAGGAGGGAGTCCATGATTCTGCACAAGAATGTTCTATACAGCCAGCGTCTCCTTGGTTCTATTTGACAAGGCTTCAATCCACAATAAATTGCAACGATAAGCAAGAGTTTTTAAAGGCTTGAGTTTGGTTCCCAGTATTACAGGCTTACAGCAGTGTCTATGTAGACAAATTCACATTGACTGCCTGTCAATGGTCGCTTTCTGCCAAGTCGATGCTGAGATGCTTTTGTTTCGTTCTGTCGATATTGATCCTTACTGCTGACTCCATGGTAGGGAATACACCGGCTACGTCTCGTTTGGTCTTCCTATCACGTCAATATTGATCTGTAAAGATATTACCTGAAGTACATTGATGTTACATTTTAAACACAACATTGTCGAAGATTTCAGTAGGATTCCTACAAGTTTTGACGGAACAGACATCAGTTAAGCAGGAATTCTAAAGCTGATCAATGCACAACATAATTGTTCTCCGTTTGCACTGCCAGAAGCTGCTTTGGGATTGTTAAACAGGTCGTTGGTCTCTGTGTAAAAAATGCTTGGGCTTTCTTCAAGATCTGCCGCAATTAGAGGATCTAGTTTCTAGTTGAATGTAGATTCTCTGGGTCTAAAGTCGCATTTGCTGACGGCAGCAAACGGAATAAACGCTGGACGTGATGTTATAGGCGATGAGGAGACTAATGTTTTATTGGTGGTGCAGAGCAAGCGATCTTCCACCATATTTTGTTTATGGATTGGTGTATACTCCTGTCAAGGCCATTTCCAGCGTGTTTAATAAGGTCCGCTTGTAGCACATTGGCTCCAGCTTCTATGTAAGTTTTTATTCTGGCAATAGCCTCTTTGATCTTATTTTTATCGAGTGGCTGTCATCAACATTAAGCAACTGGCTAACCCCTTTAAATGGCTTCCATCAACTGTCTCAATCACCATCTTTGCCGGGTCCAAAGCGGCTAGTGAATCCTGATGTTGATTGTGTCGCACTTCTTTTCTTCTAAAGCATCTCGGCAACTCCACGACTTGACGTTGATGGTGGTCATCCTTCCTTCGCTCACCAAAGAACTTACGGGGCATTATATTCATCTTCTAGAGCCATGACTTGTAGGCCCCCGTTTTTTGAATTTGTTTGCCTGAGCACATTCAAAGTCAAAGCAGAGATTTTACGGAACTGGTAGTGAGAAGCCCAGCACTGACGCTGCGTTTTATATGACTCCAAGATTCGTTGTCAGTATAGGCTGTAGCCGTCACTTCCGATTGAACTCGCCCAACATTGAATTTCCTCGGAATAATTGCTGTTCGCCTTAATAGTTTCCATGGACCGAACTCGAAGTTTGTTTGTACCGTTTTGCTAAGTAGTGACCAGAGTCGATGTTGGCTCCTCTGAATGTACATATTTACATTATTGTGTATTAAAAAACGTGGGAATCGTGTGTGGTTTGATGCCTATCGTCCCACCGTTGGCCCTTAGAACTCCATTAAGGTGCAATGCCTCGCTGTAGTGTAATTTGGTTTGTTAAGGTTATGCAGTGCTTTACGTCGACAAGAGGATTTTTGGTTCATTTAAAAGCAATTTCAAATCATACGTTGGTCCTATTAAGAAGGGAACATCTTTTTTGATAGTATAGTGGTCTATGAAGACAGCTAAAACCATTTCTATGTATTGAAGTGAGGGAATCTATTGTTTGCTTTAACTGCACTCAACCCATGGCAAGCTTAGTCAGCCTTGCTATGTTACCGGACAGTTTTATCACCTTTTACTCTATTACGTTAAAGTCACCAAGTTTCGTTCATTGTGTGCCTTCTTGAAAAGGCTGTATAAAGGTCGTCCTTCTTTATCTGATGGCGTTTCAACCTTAATATGTGTAGTTAGAAGTTAAGACAAAGAATGAAGTACCAATTTCAAAACAGCCAAACATACGGAAAATAAGACCCTGACAATGGTTTGAAATTATTCAATTAGTCTAGCGTGCAGCTTTGGTTATGTTTGCCGGAAAGTAATGAAAGGAAGCCATCGCGATATCTATCTGATTGATCAAAAATGTCTCATCTTACCATATTCGGTTTTGTCTTCTTTGGGAGTTTTCGGGTTTCCTTCTTACAAACTTGTAAAGATCGTTAATTGGACCCTGTTCCCTGTGAAATTTTTCGATATTCTCGAAATAATGTGTTTCCAGATCTCTTTTTCTGAATTACACTGGCTTGGACACTGAGACAGTATGTGAGTTCTTATGTTATTCCTCTTCATTGCGGGTTCTTAAGACGTCTTCCTCTGTCAGACGTAGTTCTTAGCAAACTGCTTTTCTTTCGTGTTTTGCTCACAGTTTTTTTTTTTTTTTTGCAATTTCACACGTGTCCAGAATGGGTATTTAGTGTCTGCTTCTGATTGGATTGGACTCCTCTCTTTGCTTTGAGATCCTAGTCCTCCCTGCTTAGGAAGAAACGCTTGAAGAGCTTTTCAAAACCCGGATGGGGAACTTTTTCTTGTTCTAAAATAATTTTGTAATATTTTTCAGAGTCCTGTTAAAAATTCCTCTAATAACGAGATTGACTTATTCCTAGAGGACTTTTTGCTAGTACTTTTTTCATGCGGAGATCAATCGGTAGCAGGTTTTGTATTGTTCCAAGATATTCTTTTAGTGTTGTCCTCGATGCACTACTTTCTCTATTGCACCCAAGTCTCTGTAATTTTGTCAATGCTTTAAAATGTGTATTCTTCTGAACTATGCCTCTGTATTTGTTTCATCGTATATTTTTGTGAACCAAATCTCAGTGCACCAGCAAATCAGTTTTCGCTAAGTGGAGCGTGTAGTTTTGAAAAGGTATTCCCTAGTATTCTGAATCATTTTATCACTTTTTATGTTTTTGCATCATATCAGCCTAATTTCTCGTTCTTCAGTTGAAGCAAAAATCCCAAAGAGAAGCGTATTGCTGTACGGGAAAGCTAACAACATTGTTGAAAACTTTAACTTGTCACTATGCTTCCTCATATTTCCGGTATACGATTTTTTGTTCCGAACATGACTTCACTTGGTCTGTAACGAAGCTTTCAGGGTGAAATAATTATGTTTAAAATGTTGAAATAATATCAAACAAGCTTAAAAGACCAGCTTCTACAAACAATGTCCCAAAGGTAGTAAAAATGTTTTGTCATTTGTAAAAGAACGAAGTTGACTCCGCCGTTCTAATTTATTTATTGCAGTTACTATGTTGACACTACCGCGAATTGTTATGATCACCTCTGTGTTTGATATTATGAATGATTTTATGCGACACTTTATTTCGCACTTTTTCAATTTTACAAACAGAATCTCTCAAATAGTTCGGAAAACGTTTGCTTCCATCTTTCCAATTTTGCAGCTCAATGTCTGAGTTGATGAAGAAGAGCATTTTTCCAGCCATTACATAAAATAGCCCAGTGTTCTCCCCCTCAAATTTTCTATCGATTGCACTTGCGGCTGGTAATATGATCGTATATCTCACCGAACAGTAGAACCAATGCTTAGGTACATTGTTTTGGATGAAGTCAGGGGTCGAATCACGTAAAGTGATAGTTGACTGTCGCTCTTGTGATAGTCGATTTTGATTATCACCTATACTTGGTATCATGTAAGATGATCGCCAAATTTTGGTGGGTTCTTGGCAGCACTTACAATTTTGACATTTTGATTAATGCATTTTATTACTATCAGGTCAGTTCAGGAAAATAAGGTCTCATTAAGTCACTTTGGCAGATACTGCAACTGAGATCTCTGAAAACGGACCTAAACCTAAATAAAAGAGTACTAGATTAAGACAATTTGTTTGTTTTCACTCTATTGTGGTGGGTTTGACTAGCTTTGGTGACATATTAGTTAAAGCGAAAGCATTTATTACTTACTTAAGGTGGCGCAGACGCAGACAGTCCATTGTGGACCACGGCCTCAACCAACAATCCTCGCCAGCTAGGCCGGTCCCTAGCCAGTGGCCTCCAGTTGCACACGCCAAGTTGGTTGAGGTCGTTTACCACTTGATCGCGCCACCTTAGATGGGGTCTTCCAGAACTGCGTCGGCCCTCCGGGTTGGAATTGAAGACTCGTCGGGCAGGAGCGTTTTCGTCCATACGCTCCACATGACCCAGCCATCTAAGCCGCTGAATTTTCAGCTTCTTAACCAAGTCAATGTCGCTGTATAGCCCGTACAGTTCGTCATTGAATCTTCTCCTCCATACTCCATTGATACATACAGGCCCGAATATCACCCGAAGAATCTTTCTCTCAAAGCACCCCAGCCTGTATTCATCCGATTGTGTCAGTGTCCACGCTTCTGCCCCATACAGCAGGACTGGGATGATAAGGGTCTTGTATAGTGTCTCCTTGGTCCTTTGAGAGAGGGCTTTACTACTAAGATGCCTTCTTAGCCCGAAGAAACAGCGATTGGCAAGAGTGATTCTTCGACTGATCTCTTCACTGATGTTGTTCTGAGAGGTTATAGTGGAACCCAAATAGACAAAGTCCTTGACAACCTCAAAGTTTTATCTGTCCCTTGCGACGTTTTGTCCGAGCCTACGGTGATGATCTACTTCACCCGAGGACAGCATATACTTTGTTTTATCTTCATTTACAGCCAGACCCATTCGAGCCGCTTCCACTTCAATACTTGCGAATGCTCCACTGACAGCGCGCTTCGTTCTTCCAATAATGTCAATATCATCAGCATAGCCAAGTAATTGAACGGATCTAAAAAAAATCGTACCGCTGGTGTTGACATGCGAGTTGCGTACGATTGCCTCAAGAATGATGTTGAAGAGGTTACATGACAGCGCGTCACCCTGTCGTAAGCCTTTCTCGACGTTAAATAAGTCGGTGGTGTTCTTACCAACCTTGACGGAGCAGCGCGAGTTCTCCATAGTCATCCTGCACAATCGAACGAGTTTGGCAGGGATGCCAAGAAGTGACATGGCTGTGTATAGCTCGTTCCTGTTTACGCTGTCATAGGCGACTTTAAAATCGATAAAGAGGTGGTGGGTATCGATCTGGAATTCTTGGGTCTTTTCCAAAATCTGCCGAAGTGTAAAAATTTGGTCAACGGTTGACTTACCGGGCCTGAAACCACACTGAAGGGGCCAATCAGTTCACGTGCGAAAGGGTTCAGACGTTCACACAGAATGGCCGACAAGGTTTTATAGGCAACATTTAGGAGACTTATACCTCTGTAGTTGGCGCAGCTTAGAGTATCTCCTTTCTTGTGGATAAGGCACACAATGCTGAGGTTCCATTCGTCAGACATACTTTCATCCGACCAGATTGTACAGATGAGTTGGTGTATGCTCCTCACCAAGTCATCTCCCGCTGCTTTGAAGAGTTCAGCCGTAAGACCATCAGCTCCAGCAGCCTTGTTGGACTTTAGTTTAGATATTGCTATCCGAACTTCTTCTTGGTCGGGTGGACGGAAATTTTGTTCATCATCATGAAAATCGAATGGATCATTCTGCCTGACAGCGATTAGTTGGTTGTCTTCGCCGTTTAACAGTCTGCAGAAGTGTTCTTTCCAAATTCTCAGCACCGACTATGCATCTACAACGACATTCCCACCCTCGTCTCTACATGCTTCCGCTCGGGCTTTGTAACCCTTGGACGAATGCTTTACCCTTTGGTAGAACTTTCGAATATTGCTTCTGCCGTAGCACCCCTCAATAGATTCAACCATTCGTTTTTCCAGTTCTCTTTTTTTTTCTGAAAAGCCGATGTTCCTCTTTCCTCTTTTGCTGGTAAACCGCACGGGAAGCGCTCTTGGCAGCTTTAGTTCTGGCATTCAGAACTGCATGATACGCTTCGTCTTTGGCCAAGTGTGCGAGCCTGCACTCATCATCAAACCAGGTGTTTCGTTGTGGTCGACTAATGAAACCCAAAACATCCGTTGCAGCGGTTTTGATGGCCATTTTGCAATGTTGCCACTTTGCCTCTGGGTTTGGCGCAGGCGCCGGGCTTGTCAAGAGATAAGAGGAGACATGATTGGCAAAGGTTGTGGCGGTCTCTTGCGATTGTAACTTCGCAACATCAAACTTTCTCACAGTGGATGTTCGATTCTGCGGTCTGGTGAAGATCCGCATTCGCACTTTAGCTACAACAAGGTAGTGGTCCGAGTCTATGTTGGCCCCTCGGAAAGTGCGGACATCCATGACACTGGACGCATGTCTACTATCAATCGCAATGTGATCAATTTGGTTGACGGTATTTTGATCAGGAGACCGCCAGGTCCCCTTGTGTATATTGAGGTGTGGGAAGGATGTGCTAGCTAAGATGACACTTCGCCCCGCAGCAAATTCGATTAGCCTGTGTCCGTTACCGGAAGTGTTGTCGTGCAGGCTATGCTTTTCGACTGTCGAGCCAAAGTTACCCTCCTTTCCGATTTTGGCGTTGAAGTCACCAAGAATAAACTTAGTGTCGTACTTCGGGCATTCATCATACGTCTTCTCGAGAAGATCGTAGAATTCTTCTTTGGTCGTGTCATCTTTTTCCTCCGTGGGGGCGTGGACGCAGATCAGCGAGATGTTGCTGAATTTGGATTTAATGCGGATTGTGACAATGCGTTCGCTTATGCCACGAAATCCCAAGACTTCTTGCCTAAGCCTTCCTCTTATCACAAATCCGCATCCAAATAGCCGCTGTTTTCTTGTCCTGTAGCACTTGCCGTAGTAGATGTCACAGTTTTTCATCCTCCTTGTGCCTTCACCATCCCATCGCACTTCTTGGATGGCTGTGATGTCGGCTTTGACACCATCTAGGGCTTCCACTATTTGTTCGGTTGCACGTGGTCTGTTAAGGGTCCGGACATTCCACGTGCAGAACCGAAATTCGTTGTCCTTGTTTCGTTTGCTAGGGCCGTCATCCGTAGGGTCATCCATATCCGTGGCAGTTGGTTGTTTCGGAACAAGAGGTTTTTTACGTGGTAGGGAAGTTACCCCGACGCACAACCCCCAACCTGGGGGACCAGGCCCTATGCTGCTCTCCTTGGACGAAAGGAGCTGGAGAAATCCAGAGTCAGTAACCCACTACGGGGATGTGAGAGCTACCGTTGGTCCTATATGGGCTCATCCGCCACCTTCTCTATTTCACTACCCTGACTAATAGTAGTGAAAGGACCCAAAGACCTGAGCTCCGAATATGTCGAAGTAGCTCAATGGGGTGCCTACCATATTGTCCGTAAGCGTCGCCGTTGGTTCACTTAATTGGAAGCTCATCCGCCGCTCGCTTGCTTTCTGAGGGGTTCGTACAGAATAAACTGCTACCCAACAGAGCAGCTTTATGGCAGGGCAATTATAGTGTTGCTATTTTTCTGTGATCAACACTCGCGCTTATAAGTTCAGCAAGTCAAGTCCGGGTGGACAAGACCAGTACCCGATGGCTACCACTTGGAGGTAAAATAAGCACAATTGATGCGTATGTGGCAGTTGCAACGCTGGGCATCGCCATGTTGATACCAATCAGGGTCTACCCTATTCATACAGCACCCAGCCATCAATGTATGTTGACATATGAACTTATAAGTATATGAACATACTAACGGGTGGTTCAGTCTTCATCAGTTAATTTGTTTGTTGTTTATATTTTGAAAGTGTTTATTTAATTTTCTTGCGAACAAAAACAATGTGAGTACTTTTAAAGACACTAACATTTGTTTATAAAACAACTTTTTGTTTCGTTTAAAACAACACCAAAGAACAAATTTCTTTTCTTTCAAGCAGTGGACGGGTTTCTTAAAGGCAGGAATAGGCAGTTTTTTAAATTATGTTATATGTTATAATGTTGATTTTTTATTATTTTTGAATTAATTTGCAAATAAATCATTTCTTATCCTGTGCATTTAAACTGTGCCTTGCTTTCTGATTATATTTTCGGTGTAAAAGAGTTCCAATGAGTTAACATAGCACTTCACTTGTCTCTTTTTATTTGAATATATTTTAATTTGAAATCATATAACACTAAAGTAATATTTTCAATTTTAACTTTTGTATTCTTTGCCGTCAAATAACTTCTCAAAAATCAAAAATGCATGAATGTGACACCTAAATAGGTGTTACTCGAAGAGGCGACAGTCACGGTGATTATCACCTTACATGATACCAATTTCGCGATTCTGACTTACAACTATCACCTTACAAAATTCCACCCAGATTATTCCGCGTGATATTTCAAAAGCATTTGATAGAGTTTGATACGCTCTATTTATCTTCGATGGATTACAAGTTACCTTTCAGACGGTTCTATTAATATTGTTTTTGAAAATGCTGTGCCTCAAAGCTCCGATATGTTTCCGACGCTCCTCCTTATTTGTATCAATGGTCTTGTTTAAAATAACTAATTCATCTAATTTGTTTGGTGATGTCGACCCCTAGATTTTCACATTTGTTTCCAGATTCACACCCCTGTTTAACTTCTTCTTAAGCCACACGACACAAATATGGAATGATTTGCCCGGCTCGAAGTCTCCCTTCCATTGCGATATAAGGGCTTTCAAAGCCAATGTGCACCCGTATCCCTTTTATCTCCTATACAACCTTTCTAAAACAACCTTAAAAAAGATTAGAAGACTTAAGAAGATCGACCATGCTCCTTGTTAACACATTACACATTACAAAATTTAAAAATATAGATTTGATCAAATATTAACAATTTTTCTTCGTTTTTTTTTTCAGCTTGCAGCTGTTAAGGATCTGGTTGTGTGCGGGCCAAATTTCCTTGGCCAGCAAACCAAATCACAATAGATAAGCGGAGCTGCATGTTTTAAAAGTAAAAGAGAACTGATAGAAGGAAGAAAATATAGAAGTCGTAAAAAAGAAACAATCATATAAAATAGTTATCGCCGTCTTACTACTCTAGGTTATTTAATTCAACAACAATTTAATTCAAAACAAAACAAAACAAAAAACTAGCAAAATTTAGATGATATTGGCAAAGCCCACATAAAAGAGCAATAACTGAATCTATAAAGACGATTAAAAAAACAGGAACATCTTTGGAGATTTTCAATTGTTTACGTGTGCGTGAGACCGACAAACACAAAAACAGCCATTATAGAAAATAGTATAAAATAAAGAACTAAGTTTTAAATATAATGACACACAATCTCGGAATGGCTCCATATCGACTGCCGGGGCCAGGTATCTGTCCGCCCGATTTTAAGCCACCGCCCCCAACAGAATCGCTGAACATCATATCAGCACCGAGCAATCCGAAGAAACGGCGGAAAACATCGAACGCGAATGCGGCAAATGCAGCCAACGCAATGCTATCACAACCCCCGCCCACGCCACAGGACCTGTTGCCACCGCCGCCTATGAGCGGTTTCGGCGACACAATAGTAGCATCGAATCCCTTCGACGACAGCCCGCCCATGAATAGTCCATCGGCCATGAGTCACATGGCTATGAATCACTTTAATGCGGCAATGAACCCACACATGCATCCACATCATCCGCATCATCATATGGGCGGGCCGTCGATGCGTGGTATGAGTCCGCTGGGTATGGGTAGTCCCATGGGAGGTATGATGGGTCCCGGTGGTCCAATGGGACCCGGTGGTCCAATGGGTCCCGGAGGTCCGATGGGACCCGGAGGTCCGATGGGGCCCGGTGGTCCTGGAGGAATGCAATGCGGCGGCCCAATGCCACCTCATATGGGCAATCGTGGCGGTGGAATGGGCAGTCCGATGGGCATGCGGGACGGATCAGGAATGCCACCAGGAGCTAACATGGGTGGTATGAGTCCGATGAGCAGTATGGGTCCGAGCATATCACCGATGGGTCCAATGGGAGGCATGTCGCCGATGGGCGGTCCAAATAACTCTCACATGGGAATGAACTCTTCGATGGGACCCAATGGCCCCCGATCGATAGGAAGTCCCATGAGTGTGGGCCCTATTGGCAGTCCAATGAACTCGATACCCATGGGATCGCCCATGGGCAATGCAATGGGCAGCCCGCTAGGAGCAGGCGGCCACAACGGTCCAAATCAACCACCTCATATGAACAATGGTCAAATGGGTCCACCGATGCACAGTCCTCTGGGGAATGGTCCAGCGAATCACAGTCATATGCAAGGAATGAACAGTGGCGGAGGTGGTGTTGGAGGAGGGGGAGGTCCGTCGCCAAACCATCCAGCATCACGCATGAACATCCACAACGGTGCAATGCCTACATCCTCAGCGAGCGGACCAATGCCACCGCACCAAATGAATCAAATGTCAGCGGCGGGATGTCCCACAAGTATGGGAATGCAGCAGTCGGCACCCTTGATGACTCAGGCAAACAGTATGAATGCGGGAGGCCCTGGAAGTGGCGGTGGCGTGGTAAACGTAGGTGGAATGGGCAGTCATGTGCATCGAGCTAGTCCTTTAGGCGGTGGTGGTGGAATGAATCCAATGAATCACCCTAATGTTCCTATGCACCAGTCGGGCGGAATGAGCGGTGGTCCACCGGGCGGGGGTGGTGGACCACCAGGGCCGCCGCCCGGAATGATGAACCCAAATATGCCCAACATGCCGAACATGCCACCTCATATGTCACAGCATATGGGTCCGGGAGGACCCAATCACCATCTGATGCATATGGGTCATATGGGAGGGCCGGGAGGTCATCCTGGCAGTCCAGTTAATGGCCCACCACCGAATGCAATGGGTCCGAATTCAATGTTTGGGCCAAAACCGATGCCAGTGAGTGCGGGAAAAATGTATCCGCCTGGAACGCCGATGGTCTTCAATCCACAAAATCCGAACGCTCCACCTATTTACCCATGTGGCCTGTGTCACAAGGAGGTCAATGACAACGATGAAGCTCTATTCTGTGAATCTGGTTGTAATTTCTTCTTTCATAGGTAAGTTTACTTTTATATATATTAAAATTTTTGTTCGAAGTAAAAAAAAAATAAGGCGTAGATATTCACGAATTTACCATCCGCAATTCATCATTTTAAACCAAGCAAAGATTTTGAAAAATGTCACACTTGTTCACCTCCTTGGAGATTTTGATATATGCGTTTATTGTCGAATTAAAAAGATGGCGGGCAAAAGATCATGGAACGCATTTATACGTATCCTTTTTTACTCAAAAACATTTTGCGAAATGATAACATTTATTTCTTGTGGTGGTTCTACAAAGTGCTCCTGAGCCTAATGTAATGGTTCTATCTTACTTGTTTGATCTCTATCCAGTCTGCACTGCAAGTGTCATTTCTTTAGTCAACTCGAGAAAAATGTCAACGTTGACTTACTACTTCTAGTATGTCGTAGAAGCTGCTACGAGCTGACCTTGTATTGATATCCATTCGATCTTAAGCGTTGAAAGGTTTCTTTTTCAATGGGTTCATGTCGAGTCGCAGGTGATTATACAGGGTGATTCACGAGCGTTGTGCCAAAAAGCTAGAGCGTGTAGGTTGAGTTGAGACAAGAAAAAAATCGTAAGGGAGGGGGTCTATTCCCCCCCGTTTAGCCGGGAGGGACAATTTTCTGAAAAATTGACTTATTTTGTAAAAAAAAATATTAAAAATCAACGGCTTCGTTTACAACACCGTGTTATACCTTTTTGGAAAGTCAAAAACTTCTTCTTTCATTTTGTTTTTAAATTAAATTGTTTTAACGAATAGTTTAAGAAATATAAATTTTCAAACTCAAAATTTTTAAAAAAAATTTGAAAAAATAATTTTAAAACTAATTTTTTTCAAAATTTTACATAATTAAGTATAATTTTTGTTCTCATAATTCAATGCTCCCATCAATCTTTAATCCAACACTGGAAACCGTATGGCTCTACGACTTTTTGTTGCCAAGGTATTCAAAAATAACCGAACCTACTTCTTCACAAGTGATCATTTAGCCAATTTTTTCGTGTTTTTGCGAAGAAGTAGGTTCGGTTATTTTTGAATACCTTGGCAGCAAAAAGTCGTAGAGCCATACGGTTTTCAGTGTTGGATTAAAGATTGATGGGAGCATTGAATTATGAGAACAAAAATTGTACTTGATTACGTAAAATTTTGAAAAAAATTATTTTTAAAATTATTTTTTCAAATTTTTTTAAAAATTTTGAGTTTGAAAATTTATATTTTTTTAACTATTCGTTAAAACAATTTAATTTAAAAACAAAATGAAAGAAGAAGTTTTTGGCTTTCCAAAAAGGTATAACACGGTGTTGTAAACGAAGCCGTTGATTTTTAATATTTTTTTTTACAAAATAAGTCAATTTTTCAGAAAATTGCCCCTCCCGGCTAAACGGGGGGGAATAGACCCCCCCTCCCATACGATTTTTTTCTTGTCTAAACTTAACCTACACGCTCTAGCTTTTTGGCACAACGCTCGTGAATCACCCTGTATAGCAGAAGTTAGACGATGGATGTTTTTCAAGCGTGTCCATTCTTCAATTGAGTGCCAAATTAAAAATCAACTGATTAAAAGAGTCATTTCGATCTTGATCAAACTCATGTTTTTTTCTTGAGCTTACAGCAGTGCCTCAATCTAGATGAACAATCCCGCTCACCAACTCGTAGTTATAGCTACTGATCAATAGCCACTTTCTTACAAAGTCCTTGTTGGGAATCGACCCTTATTGATGGAAGAATACCCTGCTGTATAATCTGTCTGGTATCGTTTACTGCTGACTCAATTACCGAAAAAACCAATTTTTGTCTCTGCTTTCGCACGACTGTATTTAAAATATAAGAGGCTATATGCCACTGTGTGTATTAGTCATAATCTGCCAATACTATTTTATATTATTCGGGTAAGGAATATAATATGAGTGTCCGCTACGGTATGGTCATCATTATCTTCGTAGGTCCTACGACGTCTAGTGGAATGAGGTTGGGATTGTTTCTTGATATCTGCTGAAACATTTTTGGAAATCCTTCACCTCCCACTGTAATGGCTTTCTTATCTCGGAATCGTTTTTCTAACCAGATGGAGTGATGCATTTTTACAGAAAGTAGGGCACGTACAGAGGAGTTGCCAGTTATTTCTTATTACAATTCCTGAAATCAGCTTTAATCAATACCGTGACGATAATGCCGTAATTTTAAAATTTGTATCGCAGTTCTTATTTCTTTACTTTTTGTTGATAATTTGCCTTTGCACTCTAGTCATAATTAAGCAGTGTACGAAAAGACTACCGTTCACGTCAACCACTGGGTTTCTGGTACTAAATGATTGGCCTACAAGAATAATAATTTTATTAATTTTAATAATTTTATACAGCAACTCTTCTAGCAGCGTATTCCGCGCGCTCCATCAATTTGTCTTATCTCGCCTTGCACAATTTTTGATCAGCTCTTTATTCTTTTTGCATTGCTCTGTCTATCTAGATTTTGTTGGTACCGTTTTAGATTTAACTCCATTAAAACTAATTATCTTGTCCCATAGAATCTCATTTGGAGACATTTTCCGCTTCATAATCTTAGAATATTTTTTTCTTATTTCAATCAATTTTTTCTACAAAAAGTGTTTCAAAGAAATTGTCAATTTTATTTCTCCTCTCATACTGAAGCCTTGCATTACACGCCTTTAAAGGAACGCTAATCAGTTTATACTCAAGCCTCATTTCGGACGTACTGACGAAATGTGGAATGCGTTACCCAGCTCTATTTTCCAGACAATCGAAACCAATGTACATTATACATATTCCCTTCAGTATAAGTTATAACTGAAGGTAATATTGAGCGTCTTATTTTGTTGGCTATTGAAATATAATTACTAAGTTATTATGTTAATGTGAATCTAGATAAAGAGCACTCTATATTTTATTTTAAATTTAAGGACAATGTTCGTACATAGCACATTGGGGGCACATGACAATGAAAAACCCTATTCGTTTTTGTTTAATAGTGTTTTTGGTACCCTAATCCAGAATTTTTTTTTCAAGAACTCTCCGATCCGTGTATTTGTGACACTATGATGGTGAACGTACTTTTCATGACACTATGTACTCTTGTAGGATTTGTCACTTCCTCGCGTAGCCCGGAAAAAAAACTTAGGTGTAGTCAGGGATCGATCATCTTTGAATTGTTCATGTTTTAAGACCGTTCATGTTTACGAGATTATACTTTACTACAAAAATAAAAATGAGAAAATTAAAGCCACTACACTTTTGGCTCTCACCTCTATTAATTATGTTTTGTGAAACTTCAAAAACTTATGTAAGTTTTTTTTTTTATAAAAATCACTGAAAATGCTTTTTTGTATTGCTTCCAATTATTTTAAAAACGAAATCTGTTAGAATATAATTTTTACACAGTCAAGATAAGTAGAAGCTTAAGCGAGTCTGATTGCCATTATCATTGATAGAAGACGATCTGGCAGGAGCGTAATAATTGTTTCAAAGAATAACAACAAAAATTCCTCCTGTATGGGTTAGTATATTTTTCAGTGGCACATTTCTTAATTCAGTCACAGATGTACTGACAATTTTTGTTGAACAGTATACATAATACCAAACGAACATTACAGAGGACGATTAATATTTTTTGGATTAAAATTTTATATTACATTTAAACCAATAAATAAATCAAAAATAAATATTGTTTAACCTTTTATTTTTCAGGACATGTAGTGGCATGACGGAAGCTGCATTCCAATTATTAAGTAAGGAAATCTACGCAGAATGGTGCTGTGACAAATGTCTGTCTTCCAAACCAATCCCAATGGTCAAGTTCAAATGTTGAAATAATATCATACTCAACAGGAAATAAAATTGAAAAAAAAAACAACAACAACAACAAAACCACAACACCACCACAACGTTACCACGATAAATAAAACAAATACAAAAAAAACACATATTTGCATTGTGAGATAATCAGATAGAGCTATCAAGAAAAAAAAAAGAAAACATGCAATTGGAGTCAAATGGTAAACCGAGTTTTATTCATTTGTTTGTTTATACATACAAAATAAAAATAAAATTAAAAAAAACACAAAAATTACGAATAAATGTAAAAAAAAAACTAAACAAAACAAAAAATATATAGATTACATATATTTAGAAGTATGTAAATGGTTCACCCGGTTGAAAGTCTCCAATTACATAAGAGTTATATATATATAGGACATTATAATAAAATGTGTGTGTGTATATATAAACCATTGATACCCGTGATTAATTTTACTTAAGACTTCATTAAATAACAAAAACACTACAAATGCTCCCACACCACATCAACAAAAATTCTCCCCCTCTCTCTAAAAAACAAAACAAAAAAATTAAAATAAAAAAAAACTCAAAGATTATTCGTGTACATTTTTTGTGACAGTTTTGATGTGTGTGTGAACATTGGGTGAGAGAAAATAAAATTAAAAAAAAAAACATGCATATAATATACAAAACAAAACTTAGTATAAATAATAAATTACATTTAAATAAAACAAAAAGTAATAATAACAAAGTTGTGTGAATCCGAGAATGGGCAAATAAAAAAAGATAATGAAAAATAAAACACAAATTCAACCAGGACTCTTTTTAAATGTTAACATTAAAAAAAATATTAAAATCAATATAGATTTTAACTAAGTTATAAATAAAAACTAAATATGAAAAAAAAATATATATATATCCTTTGATGATAATAAAACAAGAACAAAAGAAATCACAAAAAAAAAAAGAAACAGGAACGATTCATTTTTTTTTTTTTTTTTAGTATTACATAGTAACCTTTATATTTTTTTTTCGTTTTACACTGATTAGACAGAAAGTAGCGATTATATTATTTCGAAAACAATTTCTTCTGGAAGATGCATATCACAAGCTCCATTTATTTACTACAGGTTATCAAATCGTAGACAGTAGGAAAAGCGTATTTTGGGCTCCTTAGCGTACAAGTCTGCAGGCTCTGACGATCATAATGTCAATGTTCCAAAGCGTTAAAAATATACATTTGTACCCATCTTATTTGGAACATATTTAGGGAATGCCTGAATATTACCTATCTTCCTTATGGTTGGAGGGAAGTCAATGTCATTTTTAATCTGAAGAATCCATTCTTCTAAGGACTTTTTTTAAATTTTAACTATCTATATATATATATATAAGACCCAACTATGTAAGACCTAAAGTCTTTTGAATGCAAATTGCACGGCAATAGTTAGAAGGAATAGAAAGATAGGAAAGATTTTTTTTGGTACAATGGATTGAGAAATAGGCCATATTTATCTCACGAAAATCCCACGGGTGCCGTCCAGTTGAAGCTGGGGGAATATTGAAAAATTGATGCCCAGGCTGGGGCTCGAACCCATAACTCTAAGGTTAGCAACCAAGCACTTTATCCACTGTACCACTGTCACCCGACTTTAGAAAGACTCATGGAAACGCATAACGGTTTTCAGCTAACCAAAATGAGTCTACTTGAATAGCAAATCTGCTGACGCTGCACTCCACGAAGTCGGTACGATTCACAATTCAATGCAAGGAATTCACTTTGGCAGCTTTTCTCGATACAGATGGGGCATTCGACAATGCAAAGAATAATGCAATTCGACAAGCTCTACCTTCTATCAATATTTTCGCTGGCATATTGAATTGACTACATGCTTCAAAATCAATCTTGTAAATGCAGTAGTGACCGGTAGTGCACTAAAAGCCACGGCTTGTGGGTCTAATACCCCCTGCTTTGGCTAATACTTGTTTATCAAATCTTAGTTAAACCAAATATGGGCGATGTCAAAGTCTTAGCTTACGCTGATGACATTTTGCTATTGGCCTTGGAAAAACTTGAAAAACCGCCTATGAAAGTTACCACAACAAACAGTTGACTTTGCTTTTGAATTGTGTACCCAAGTACCTTAGTGAGATCGTTATCTCCACGCTATCCGTCAAAGAAAGGCTAGGTTTGCTGATGTTAAGTCTTCCATTTGTTGTGTCTGCCCCTGCCATCTTAGCCGGCGAAGTTTTATTTTGTTGTCCACGTTAACGTCGCTATATAGTCCATTATTGTGTATATTGAGGCAGAATAGACCGGATATCTATCGAAGAATCTTTTTTCCCCCAAGTATCTAAAAAATCATTCACTCGATTGTATAAAGGCCATACTTCGGCCCTATAAAGCAATAACGAGATGATATGGTCGTTAAGAAGCCTATTTGTTCAATTAGGTACTTAGATTCCTTCTTAGCCCATAGAAACAGCGACTGGCAGCTCGCATCTACTATACTTGCGGATAATCCACAGCTGGCAATCTGATGATTCCATTCGAAATACGAAATACCTCTCTGTTGTTGTTTGCGTTTCTTTTTGTGTGGCCAATCCAGCACTTATTTCGTTTAATAAGGTATGCACTGTTTTTCTGTGGCCAGTCCTGTTCGTAAGGCAAATGTTGGATATAGTAGGACTCCATTAGATCTTTTAAAATAGTTGAATTATGTAATCGCTTCTGTTTTCTGCCTTGATACAATAGCTGCTGTTATGCTTTTAGCTTTGTGCGCATTAATTTTACCTCACTGTTTGCTATAAAATTTTTGATTTTGTATGCCCTTCAGATATTTTTAAATATTCCCTTCGACGTTTGCATCATTGTTTATCTTTTTTTTGGTGTCCAGGAACTAAATACATTTTATTACAACATTTCCAAGGTCGCTACTTTTTGTATAAATCATTGTATATTTATTTTCGTTATCTACGAATTTTTTTAACACACACATGTACATTTGAATTCCAGTTTCAACTTTTGGGCAACTGCTTGGATTCCTCATTGGTTTCCATTCTACAGTTCTTCTACCTTCTTGGATCACTTCTTCCAACGAAGTCATATGTGTTTGGTGTTGGCTATGACAGCATGAAAGAAGGCAGATTTGCCGGCCAATACGAAAACCAGCATATTCCTCGGTGCGACCGCGGTACTCACTCTTCTATGGCGTTTGTCAATTGGTAAACGAAGTGTTCCATTTGAGATTTTCCGTGGTCTCAGTCTCTGTTGACAGCAACGTTGAGACGCTAACATTTCTGAGAATAAGGATATCGCAGAAATCCCAGAAGTATCATAAATATATGAGAAAAACAACTATTCCGTTAAAGCTATCAATGTATCTTTGAATCTGCAAGCAAAAGAAATGGTAAGATTCTCAGAATTTTGACGTGAGGATTCTTTTTTTGTATACATGCCTTTCCAATACCAATGAAGAGTAAACAAATTATCTTGTATTGCTCTATGATTATCAGGATGAGCCGGCGGAGAAATCTGCCTTTTTGTAACGGGCAATTGAGTCCAAGTTGAAAATTTTAATTTCTGTTTTTTTTTTTTTTTTTTTTTTTGAGCTTTTATAATTGACTGTTTTTGAAAGGTTTTATTTGGAATTTACACGATTTATTTGATTTTGACTTTCGATGTAACCAATTTATAAGGAATTTGGGCAAATTAAAAAATGCGTGATAAGGATTAGTTGACATCCAGACGAGTTTTTCAAAGTGTTTCAAAAGAGAAGATCTTGTTCGGCAGATACTGGTTATTAAGAAAATAAACAAGACAGCTTTCCGTTTTATTCTTGCTTACTTGATTTCTGTAAGAGCCCTGAATGGACATTAAACCCGTGTTTTTCGTTTACACTTCTTTTGTGTAGTCTAAGCTTTGAGGTCAGAGTGCAATATTTTGTACGAACACAGAGAATTTTTTTTTGTATTCTTAAGTTTAAAAAAAAAACATTTGAAAAGTATATTCAAATGACGGCCAATTTTCATCACCCATTTATAGGCAAAACATTAATTTCTCTTTTAAGTCCACGCTTATACCCAAAGCTGATTGGCCCTCCTTGACGTGGTGTTCATCTAGTCCCACGGTTTTATTTTAGGGAGCAAAACAGTGTGAAGGAATTTTTGCTGTTGTTTAAACAGGTTTTGTGCCATAAATGTAATATCCAAATGATTCAGGACTGTAGCGAAACGCTTCTTTTATACCTTCTAAGCTAGTCCACATCTAACAACAGCAGGCCAGTATTTACTCGTCTCCAAAGCACTCCTTAGTACTTTAGAAATAAGCCTCAGCGCGTATGGGGCTTCACATAGCAATAGCATATCATTTGTTTGGAATCGCCTGCGTATTATTTATGCTTCCCTATTGCATCTATTTATTCTTGTTCCGTAATTAAGTGTTTTTTACAAATTCTTCTCAAAAATTACGAAAGCTCCACTTTCTCCGTCGTAAGATTTTAAACAGCTTCAAGCCCATTGCATTGTATTTTGTTGTTGTTGTTTTGATTATTTGAAACTTTTTTATATATCCATCCCATAAATTCATTTTGTAGATTTTTTTTTGAAGAAAACGTCTGCTTATTTTATATTCGTACTTCCTGTATTAGCTTTATATTTATATTTTTAAAATAATATAAAAAACTTTGTGTGTTTATATAGGTTTTTTATTGATCAAATCCTGTTTTTTAACAAAAACAAAACAAAAAACATGAAAATAAAATCGAAATAAGAATTAAATACAAAAATTAAAAGATCTTGTAAAAAAATTTAATAGAAATACCTGAAAAATTAAAATGATGAAAAATAAAAAAAAATATATTAAATGAATAAAATGCCTTGTTAAAAAAATCAAAAAAAAAAACTTGTTTGACATAAGTGATTGTTTTGCTGAATGACAAGATCAACTATACTCTTTCCAACATTATTTGGCAGTATACATACGTCTTAGGAAAGCTTTTTTAAAATCAGTAGCGTGTCATATTTTTGCACCATACAAAACTGAAGGGACCACACATAAAAAGTGTTTATCCGCCACTAAATTTCCAATATCATCTCACGTACATCCAACACGTTGCACAACTGAGTGTGCACCAGTGGCGTTCGTTGGCTCCATATACAAGTCGATTCTCATCGACTTATGTACATTTGACATTTCTCACTCTCAACACAAATAAACTTTTTGCAACATGATAATCTAAACAAATCATATACAGCACAACATGCTTTCGGCATTGTTCTTTTCTTCCCATACAAACTTAGTTTTACTAGCTAGCTACATTACATATTTCATGAAACAAAAACTTTAACACGAAATATCCCGACTTACGAAATTCATCGCTGGATAGAACAGATTTGTTTTTTGTCCCTCTTTTGCTTTTACTTCTCGCTGCGGCCTAACCTCTTTGTTCAACGAACAATCTGAATTTATATGTTTCATTTGACTTACCTTTTGAAATTATTCACGCCACGCCCTGGTGTGCACTGCACTGATTGGCTGCTGCTTTTTAACCCCTATTAAATTGATATGCATTCAGAAGTACATACATATATACTCGTAGGAGAGCAGTGTCCGTTTGGTAACTTGTTCAGTTTTTTTCCTTGGGTTTCTGTTGAGGAGCTTTTATTCTTAGAGCTTTGAACAAAGTTGATGATGAGATAAGTGTTGTGGAGATCTTATTTTAATTTTTTTTCATTCAGTTTTAATGCGTGGAAATGCGTTAAAATGCTGTAACAAAATTGTAAGCTGTTCTTTTCATGGAAAAACAAACGTTTACGTAGGTTTTCGTAGCGCGCGTTCAGTTCTTTGATGCTACCTGCATTTTTCTAAATTTTGGTTGTGATATAAGTATGAAGTAAAGTATTTTTATGAAAAATAGAATCGACCAGTGGCCAAAATTCGGCCATTAAAATGCCCAAAACTGTGGGAAACAAAATTTCACAGCGAATTTATACGAAAAAAATGGTAAAAAAAACACCAAGACATTTTCACCTGTATTTTCCCAAAAAAAAAATTACAAAACAAAATATTCCCAACACACCTACTCAGTAATACCGTTCTAACGATATATATTATATACATTTATCATCTCAATCGGTTGGGTAACCACCTCGCAATTGGTACCACAAAAAAACTGCTTGCCTATTTATAGGTATATAGATTATATTTTTTATAGTTGTGTTTTTGTTCTGTGTTCAGTGCAACTATTGTTAGTAAGACGTGTAGTTTTAAGATTTGTTTGCAAACTGTTTCTTAAAGAAGTGTATTTTTTTAAGTTTTGAGCAATTCATATTAAATTTTTAAGTGGCGTATTTCGTGCTTAATAATAGTTAGAAATGGCTTCAACTCATCAAAAAACTTAAGTGCCGAAAAAAAATCATAAAAACTTTAAAAAATAAAACAGAAGCTGTGAAGCAAGTAGCTGATATTTTGTCTGTGGGTGAACGAATAGCTTATAGCACTTTCCATTGGTATCACTCGGGGAACCACTCATTCTGAAAACCAATAGAACAAGCAAAATCGCTTCTGTTCAATTTTAACACAATTATAGCACTTTCCATTGGTTTCACTCGGGGAACCACTCATTCTAAAAACCAATGGAACAAGCAAAGTCGCTTCTGTTCATTTAAAACACAATGTAGTATTCGCAGGCATCAGTTTCACAAGTTTTGCCAATGTCAAAGTGGTGTGCCTAGCCCGATTCGCGGTATAAAGGGATTTTTACTGATTCCTCGTATTAAATACTACTCACTAAACTTCATTCCTGACCTTCGAAGCCTTTATCATCAGATTTGGATTCAAAAATATGTCGCATTTATTGGAATTACCAAAACTTTCGACATTGCTGAATGCGAATAGACATTTCCCCAATGAATATTCTATGGGTGACATTTGAGTTATATTTTTATTTGTGCTTCTTGAGTGGATTCTGACTTCAAAACCAGAAGCAAAATTCTGTTCTCAGAATCGTCAGAAGTGTCAGTTTCTTACCAATGGAACGGTTTCAGAAGACTTCCGGATACTTCTGGACGCTTCTTTTCCTCCAATGGAAAGTGCTATTAGTATTCGCAGGCATCAGTTTCACAAGTTTTGCCAATGTCAAAGTGGTGTGCGTAGCCCGATTCGCGGTATAAAGGGACTTTTACTGGTTCCTCGTATGAAATACCGCTCAATCAATTTCATATACAGGGTGATTCACGAGCGTTGTGCCAAAAAGCTAGAGCGTGTAGGTTGAGTTGAGACAATAAAAAAAATCGTATCGGAGGGGGGGTCTATTCCCCCGTTTAGCCGGGAGGCGCAATTTTCTGAAAAATTGACTTATTTTGTAAAACAAAATATTAAAAATCAACGGCTTCGTTTACAACACCGTGTTATATTTTGGAAAGCCGAAAACTTCTTTCATTTTGTTTTAAAATTATGTTGTTTTAACGAATAGTTTAAAAAATATAAATTTTCAAACTCAAAATGTTGAAAAAAAATTTGAAAAAATAATTTTCAAACTAATTTTTTTCAAAATTTTACGTAATTAAGTATAATTTTTGTTCTCAGAATTCAATGCTTCCATTAATCTTTAATCCAACACTGAAAACCGTATGTCTCGGCGACTTTTTGTTGCCAATATATTCAAAAATAACCGAACCTACTTCTTCACAAAAACAAGAAAATCTAGCCTTACGGGATGGGCCAAGTGATCATGTAGCCAATTTTTTCGTGTTTTTGTGAAGAAGTAGGTTCGGTTATTTTTGAATACCTTGGCAGCAAAAAGTCGTAGAGCCATACGGTTTTTAGTGTTGGATTAAAGATTAATAGGAGCATTGAATTCTGAGAAAAATTATACTTAATTACGTAAAATTTTGAAAAAAATTAATTTTAAAATTATTTTTTCAAAATTTTGAGTTTGAAAATTTATATTTTTTAAACTATTCTCTAAAACAATTTAATTTAGAAACAAAATGAAAAAAGAAGTTTTTGGCTTTCTAAAAAGGTATAACACGATGTTGTAAACGAAGCCGTTGATTTTTAATATTTTTTTTTTACAAAATAAGTCAATTTTTCAGTAAATTGCCCCTCCCGGCTAAACGGTTGGGAATAGACCCCCCCTCCCATACGATTTTTTTCTTGTCTCAACTCAGCCTACACGCTCTAGCTTTTTGGCACAACGCTCATGAATCACCCTGTATATCACATGTGTCGACTTTACCAAAACTCTCGGCGTTGCTGCATGTGAAGAAACCTTAACTAATGAATATTATATGGGTTACATTTGAGTTATATTTGTATTTGTGCTTCTTGGGGTGGATTCTGACTTCAAATCCAGAAGTAAAATTCTCTTCTCAGAATCGTCAGAAGTGTCATTTGCTTACCAATGGAACGGTTTCAGAAGACTTCCGGATACTTCTGGACGCTTCTTTTCCTCCAATGGAAAGTGCTATTAGTATTCGCAGGCATCAGTTTCACAAGTTTTGCCAATGTCAAAGTGGTGTGCCTAGCCCGATTCGCGGTATAAAGGGATTTTTACTGATTCCTCGTATTAAATACTACTCACTAAACTTCATTCCTGACCTTCGAAGCCTTTATCATCAGATTTGGATTCAAAAATATGTCGCATTTATTGGAATTACCAAAACTTTCGACATTGCTGAATGCGAATAGACATTTCCCTAATGAATATTCTATGGGTGACATTTGAGTTATATTTTTATTTGTGCTTCTTGAGTGGATTCTGACTTCAAATCCAGAAGCAAAATTCTGTTCTCAGAATCGTCAGAAGTGTCAGTTTCTTACCAATGGAACGGTTTCAGAAGACTTCCGGATACTTCTGGACGCTTCTTTTCCTCCAATGGAAAGTGCTATTAGTATTCGCAGGCATCAGTTTCACAAGTTTTGCCAATGTCAAAGTGGTGTGCGTAGCCCGATTCGCGGTATAAAGGGACTTTTACTGGTTCCTCGTATGAAATACCGCTCAATCAATTTCATATACAGGGTGATTCACGAGCGTTGTGCCAAAAAGCTAGAGCGTGTAGGTTGAGTTGAGACAATAACAAAAATCGTATCGGAGGGGGGGGTCTATTCCCCCGTTTAGCCGGGAGGCGCAATTTTCTGAAAACAACAACAACAACACTGAAAACCGTATGTCTCGGCGACTTTTTGTTGCCAATATATTCAATAATAACCGAACCTACTTCTTCACAAAAACAAGAAAATCTAGCCTTACGGGATGGGCCAAGTGATCATGTAGCCAATTTTTTCGTGTTTTTGTGAAGAAGTAGGTTCGGTTATTTTTGAATACCTTGGCAGCAAAAAGTCGTAGAGCCATACGGTTTTCAGTGTTGGATTAAAGATTAATAGGAGCATTGAATTCTGAGAAAAATTATACTTAATTACGTAAAATTTTGAAAAAAATTAATTTTAAAATTATTTTTTCAAAATTTTGAGTTTGAAAATTTATATTTTTAAACTATTCTCTAAAACAATTTAATTTAGAAACAAAATGAAAAAAGAAGTTTTTGGCTTTCTAAAAAGGTATAACACGATGTTGTAAACGAAGCCGTTGATTTTTAATATTTTTTTTTTACAAAATAAGTCAATTTTTCAGTAAATTGCCCCTCCCGGCTAAACGGTTGGGAATAGACCCCCCCTCCCGTACGATTTTTTTCTTGTCTCAACTCAGCCTACACGCTCTAGCTTTTTGGCACAACGCTCATGAATCACCCTGTATATCACACGTGTCGACTGAGAGACAAACATCCCTATTTTCCAGAAAGCGTTGTCGCACTTTCTCCATTCACCTAGATATTGTTGGAACGGTCATAATTCGTTCCCTTGCTGCATAATAATCTCGAAGACGATCGTGGAATGTTTTACGCAGCAACTCAATTTTAAATTCATGGTTCTTATTCACTAATACTGGGTTATACTTAATTTATCGTTATTACTATCACGTTTTAAAATAGAGAATGGTGTATTTAATTTGTGACTTTCGGTCACTATTGTTGCAGGTTTGGGGTTCCCGAATGATTCACCCCGGATGGAAGAATGTTCCGTTTGGCGTTTTTCCGTACACCTTGGACATTTGTTTGTCTCTCGGAATTCGTTTGTGCGCAGGGATTTAATTTTTTACGTTACAGAATGGCGCCCAACGTGGGGCACACATTTTTGTGTGTGTCTTTCGGGACCCGTTTGCGCGTGGGGATTTAATACTTTACGTTACAGAATGGTGCCCAACGTGGGGCACACATTTGTATGTTTGTATGTGTCTCTCGGGCCCCGTTTGTGCGTAGGGATTTAATAATTTATGTTACAGAATGGTGCCCAACGTGGGGCACATGTTTGTGTGTCTCTCGGGCCCCGTTTGTGCTGGGATTTAATAATAATAATTAACGTTACAACCGCAGGTTTAAAAACTTAAATTCTCGTTAAAGCTATTTGAGGTGTTTAAAAAAAAAAGATAATTTTTTTGGGGCCAGTTCAACTTTTTCAAAAATGATTAATAACGATTTCAGGAATCAATGAACTAACTTATATTAGGTAAGCTCTAAATATAAAATTATTCTATCAATGTTCATTATCAATATTTATTGAATTTGAATTTAAATATATCGAATAAAGGAATGGTATATGCTACCATTGACAATCAATGTTGATTGACAATAAACCAATCTGACCCCGTCTTGGCTAATTGACCCCGTCCTTCAAACTTTATAAGAAAAAACTCTAATTATGTACACTATGTACATATATATATACTAGTCTCAAAACCGTTAATCAACATTTTATTTAATCAAATTAAAATATTTAAAATTTGTCACTAGATCTTTCATATTTGTACATAATATATTTTGTTTAAATATGAACGTAAAAGAAAATTGTAATCTTAACAAAATTCAGTCCTATAAACAAGCAACACAATTCAGGAACCACCAAGATATCATCATCGGAAAACACCAAGAATCTTCAACAAATAGTGAAAATGATCATCCTAAACCATTTCAAGCAGAACTTCTTCCCATTGAACATTCATTTGGAGATGGCAACGCAATTATAACTTTGAATGATTGTTGTTTTCATTTCAAATGTCCTGGAAATATAAAAAAGCACGAGTATCAATCTTATTTTAAAAAAAGCCCTTCTAAAAGGTAGCTTCCCACAATTATAATTTTGTTTGTATTTTGTAAAGCTTTGATTTTTTTTTAAAGGACAAAGGAGAGTATTTGTGTGACGAATACGAGGTATTCTGTTATACCCAATGTGTCCAAGTCATTGGGATTTAAAATTGTGAAAGATATGAGATTATGGAACATTTTGTGGACAGATTCGATGCCGGGAGTTGAAGTATACAAGAATATGAAACGTTTTCAACAGATCAATCACTTTCCTGGAATGATTGAAATTTGTAGAAAGGATCTTCTCTCAAGAAATTTAAACAGAATGCTCAAATTGTACCCAAGTGAATATGATATTTTCCCAAAAACTTGGGTTTTTCCAGCTGAGTAAGTTTTTTGAAAATTATTCTTTTACCGATAATGCTTCATGTTTTGAAAACACATTTTTTAACAAAAATTTAATATTGCATACACAAATTTCTACATCATCAAAAATGTAGGTTTAACAGCAGAGATAATTCTGATAAATTGTTTTTAATAATAATTGTTCATTTTATCAAGAGGTACCTAGGCTCAGAGAAGCTATATGTAGCTCTTAGCACTCTTATTTAAAAACCAACTTAAGACCTCTACTTCAAATTCGAGGGGCGTTGTATACATCCGCCCTAGTTTCAATGACATTCGTAGGAGCGTCATAAAACCAAGCATTTTGGAAGGGACATACAACGGACAAAGTCAGCATTATTATCACAACAATAGACAACTTCTATTTATGGAAGATGGACATTTTTTGATTTCCGTTTCAGGCGAAGCGGGGTCATATTTACGTATATTTTTGAAGTCACAAAACCTTTGAACTCATTGAAGTAATTTTGAAGTCATTTTGAAGTCACTGCAGTCATTTTTTGACTATTTTAAGTCCAAATGAGTGGATTTGAAATAAGAAAAGTATATTAAATCTTTAAATAAGTTTACTATACGTTATTTAAAAAAATATCATCGTACAGTAAAAGAAAACAATTAAAAACCTTGAGGTAGGTATGAAGGAGCATACTAAAAGAAAACGACTGCAATGACTTTAAAAAGACTTCAATGACTTCACTAAAATCACAGAAGATTGCATTCATTTGAATGCACTCCTTTGATTTACAAAAATGAATTCCCAATCAATGACTTCGAAAGGAAGCGTGACTTCATAATCTTGAAGTAGAAGTCGTTAAGTGAATTCATGTGATACACATTTTTGGAGATAAATCAAATGAGTTAAATTCTAAAATGATTTAATTCTTTTACCACTCTGCTTTAGGGTATGGTACAACTCGCGCAATTTTTCTCGCATTTTGCTATTTCGCTGCAGTCAATGCGCAATTTTTTATTTTACATACCAACAAAATTCGCATTTTGTTACTTCGCAGTTCTTTTTTGGCAAACTTTTACATCATCTAGCATTCATCTCGTTGAAAGGTTAACTCGCATTTATTATTTCGCGTTTCCTTATTTCGCTTTTTTTAATTTTTTGTATATAATTTTATCATACATAATGTCAATAAATTTCGAAATTTCCTAACATGTGATAAAATTAAAGCCAAAAAAAGTAAGAAAAAGAAAAAAAACTCTTTTGCACATGATCTGATTGGCCCCTATCAGTGTGGTTTCAGACCAGCTAATTCAACCTTCGACCAAGTTTTTGCACTCCGACAGATTTTAGAAAAGACCCAAGAATGCCAGGTCGATACTCACCACATGTTTATCGATTTCAAAGTCGCCAGCGTGACAGCGTGAATATGAAAGAGCTGTACAGAGCCATGTCACTTATTATATATACAGTGACATTGACTTGGTCAAAAAGCTGAAAATACAGCATCGTAGATCTAGATGGCTGGGGCATATGTAGTGCATGGACAAATACGCACCAGCGCGCCGAGTTTTCAATGAGGACGGCCACAACCAGTGCACAACTGGAGGCCACTGGTCAGTGATCACTGATTAGGGACCGGCCTAGCTGATGGGGTTTTTTGGTTGAGTCCGAGGTCCATAATGGACTGTCTGCGACACCTTAAGTAAGTAAGTAGGAGAGAGAAACGTTATGGAAACATTTCCATCACTCGAACATCTTCGAAATGTTTCATGTCTTTCCTTATTTTACAGCCAGCTGCGTTCCACTCCCTAAACATTTCCCCCGTAATACTCGGCTTGCTAGGAACGCTCATCAATTTACACTTGAGCCCTATTTCGGACGTACCGTGAAATAAAGGGATTCTTTCTTTAGCCGTACAATACGAATGTGGAATGAATTGCCTGGCACAATTTTTCCGTACCATTTTGATCTGCAGACATTCAAGATCAATGTTCATCAACACCTCCTTTCCATTCCTTCCTAACTTCCTATCGCTCGCGCTGTGACTTATCATTAAAAGGGCTATAACAAACCTCTTGAGCGCGTGTGCATTATATAAAAAAAAGTAACTCCTTACCTTGCACAAAGCCAGCATGAATTCTTAGGCTTACATACTTAAGAGGATATAAGGCCAAAGATCACCCTAAAGGTAGTTCCACACTATCCCACAGTGTAGTACGACATGTCGAAAAAAAGTCTGAAGGAATGTGTGATTGTTTTACATTCAATCCTAAAAAATATTTCAGATCTAAACACATTTCAAATCGTATGAGATCTGTGCTGTCATATTCTGTTTCCACACTATTATACATCTGTTTCATGACACATTTTTGACATATCGTATTACACTGTGGGATAGTGTGGAACTACCTTAAGCAGTATCCGCTCCTATGGCGAAATTTTTTAAGCTACTAAAAGCTCTTAACTCCCTTAGCCATTCCAACTTTACTTATTAGGAGTCAGGTATGGCAAACACTTAATGGAACAACAATATTATCAATGTCAACAATATTTAAATAATACAGTTTCTGACTTCATCTTTTCCAGCTTAGGTGCAGCTTTAGCCTATAGCAAAAAAGGAAAACCAAAAACCTTTATCTTGAAACCAGATAATTGTGCCCAAGGTCGCGGAATTCGCTTGACAAACGATTTAAGTAGCATCAATCCAAACGAAAGAATGATCTGTCAACAATACATACAAAAGGCAAGTAACACACACTAGCTTTGTTTGTTGAACTTTACCCAGGGTCGCCCCAGGTTTTTTGGCTCTCAAAAAACTCGTTAGGGCTGCTGGTTGTATATTTGTCACAACACAAAAAATCTAAAGTTTCCATTTTGCTTTATTTGTTTGATTTTTATCTGCTTTTTTCAAAATAAATTCATTCACTGTAGGGAAAACTTTTTGCAGAATGGCATGCAAATAAATTTCCTACCAATGCCATCTACCAGCGAAATTATTCATAGCCTCACACTACCTTGAACGCAGTCATTTTACCCCACTCCTGAAAGGATTCCACAAATAGAATCCACCCAGACAAAAATGTCATTTCCAGAATGGCCTTCCGATGCACTTCCAAATTCTGTCTGCCTTCCATTTGGCAGATGCTTCCCCACCTTATAGAAATACAACGAAATGACGAGTATGCGGCTACTCGCTATTTCTGTATTGAAGCCATGTTCACACGGAAATGTGAATGCAGGACAGACGCATTGTGGAAAAAGACAGGAAAAGAGATTTTGTCGAACACATTAAAACATGACACGGTGGTGAATGTTCGGCAAGCAAACATCTAAAAATAACGTGAGTAAAGATCAAAAGGTATAAGGGTAGAGAGTATTAGAATGCTTATCACATTCTGTAGTTCACACTACTTGACAATTGAGTCAGAATGAGTGACATATCTGGAAGTTCACCATGACAATCAATCGCTCACGAAGACTACGTCTATGTAAGTGAATGTCCAATAAAAGTCAGATCCAGTAAGAACAAGCAACCGAGCAAAGACATTAACTCATTGGTTCGTGTTCTACTGTAATAATACTTGCCAGACCGGTTTCTATCTTTCAACAGCGGTTTGAATATTAATCGAGTCATATTCAGAGTTATTACGCAAGTAGGCAAAACACTGAGAACGTATTACAAAAAAACATGTTAGAACCAGAATCAACCGACCTTTGTATGATCTGCAAAATGACTAATATGCAGGACCCCGAGAAAGTGTTAGATGACACTGGTGTGGAGCATTGAACTTAGTAGTGCTAAACCCTACAAAGAAACGTCAACCGAGAAGTGTCAAACCATCTTCAGGTCTAGCTGACAACTCTTGGGCAATATCTTCACAGAATTGTTTTTGATAGCGAAAGTAAAAGTTGTCAGAAATTGTGTCACTTCTCAACCGCATCAACTTACACGAAAGCAGAACCATAATTCCGAAGACACTTGACATCTATTCCCATAAATTCGCGTGCACCCAATTAATCGAACCTATATAATACCCAGCGTAATATTACACTTTGTAATGTAGCTTAGTGAACACTACCCATTAGGTTTCGGTACTTTCCTCCTTCTAACTCGGTACTTTGTATTGCAACGAGTAATAATGAAAGGAAGTAGCAAAATCAATATGGCGTGCGGCTACCTGGAAAGAGGGGAAATATAGGCTAGAAAGTTGAATGTGGAATTCATTTCGAAGCCAGACGTCGACACAGCAACATCTCCACCGCCGAACACAGGAGATAAAAACAAAAAAAAAAGCAGCCGCGCCCATTTTGTGGTGGTTTCGGTTTCTCGACTGAGAATCCTTCCAATTGCTACTGCAATTGGTAAAATAATTACTTTTCGTTAGGAACATTCCTGAAATCTAGGTAAGTAAATCAATTATTAATGATTGGAGCAAACAAATATTATTTGCGTGGCTACAATCATGGAAAATTCTTGATAGCGTTACCTGGCAGAGATGCTAATGTAGTGATATCTTTATTATAGGAGTTCCTAATCACATTCCTGGAGGAATATAAACCAGCATCATACATCCCAGGACGAGCAGGCGAGGCTGCAGCGAAATTCTTTTTTTTATGCACATTTTCCTCTTCTTGTGCCATTATCCTTGCAACTCAAGCAACGCTCACTCAATTTTTTTTTGCGTGCAAAAACGACACCTCGTGCCCTGAGGCCACTATATTGATATATACAATTATACAAATATATGCGATTGTGCGTTCTTATGCATTACATTGGAAACCCCTCAATTATTTTATATCTGGGGGCTGCAAAAATACGCTCAACGACAATTGCGTATTGTCGCCAGGTGGATCCTGAGCATATATACACGTGGTAACGGAGCGTTGATCCAAATATTGGCTCGCTCCTAACCACATACATATACCACGCCCAGTACCCTGGTGCTCCTTGCTAAGGAACACCATATTATATATACATTCATCGCCCTGCCGGCGCAACAGGAGATGTATTTGGAGACATAATTACTCCAACTATCTACACTGCCTTACGATCAGTTGTTACACAGGAGGTACCCAGCCACGATAGGCTGAAGGCCCCAGCGAGGGATTATAGAATAGCTTCATCAACGTAGGAGCAACTCAATCGGACGCCAGGCGTGTGCATAGCCACAGATGCCGGTCCCTCAGCAGTTCCAGTCAACTCACATATCACAAATAAAACTATCATCAAGGGACGCAGCAGTATTCTCAACATCTTTCATCAATTGTTCCCGCAAGTTTTCAAGTGTTGCACCAGCTGAACCCTGCAAGTTGTAAATTACACATCAATACCCAGGTAACCCTTTTGAAATTAATTATATTGGTGATCCCGAAGAGAGCACTGAAGCTCGGATCCCCTATGCCAAAAATTTGTTACCGATAAACGCATGGTGACATATACTCGGCGTTCAACGCCAGCGTACGACGGCAATTACCACGGACGGTGGTGATTTTTTTTATTGGCGTATACAGCACTAGTGTATACTGAGATCCATCCAAGGACCAATGGTCATGTGCGTATTACTTTATATATCTATATTATTATACATATTATTATCCTTGATATCTTTATCCTAAGAAAAAAAAATATATAATTACTGTGTTTGATTATTAGTGTGAAATAGTTAAATAGACGAACATATACATTTATCCAAGATAGAGTGCAGTGAAATTGAGTTGTTTTAACTTATTAGAGCATATCGTGTGTTCAGATCGGTATCTTTTAACGAGATTATAGAGCCTAAGGAGCTTGAGCTCTTACTATTTCCGGTACTAGTAGCCAGAAGGCAAATTTTAAACTCAATTATCACTAGGGGCATCCGCCTATGTAAAAAAAAAAAAAATCCTTTAAGCATTAATGCTAAACTTTTCTTTTTATTTTCACACTCAGTCGTTTCTGACTTATACTAATAATTTTTCTTTCTTTTTCGGTGTTTTGTGTCGGTAGCGACCAGCCGCGTTCGCTCATTCACGTCGCGTGCATTTCCTTTATTTTTTTTTTATGAATATTTCGAACTCCTGTGCCTGTATGCACTCGTGTATAAGGGTAATATCTTTAATGATTTACATCAAAAGAGTCTATCGGAAATAGACTCCCTATTTAGCCCACTACTACTGATTCGTGTCTTGAATTTTTACCTTTTATGATCATTGTCGTCATTGTCGCGAATATATCCAAGACGGTAGCTTGATTTCAACTACATTGTTGAATTGCGTTGGGATTCAACTACAGCATTCTACTGGTATGCTCAAGGCTGGATAACAATCAATTTTTAATAAGCAATAGCTAAGAGTAGATACAAATTTATTTTACTTTTCAGCGATCAGGAGTGCACTTCCGAAGCTACGAAATTCCTTACTGCCCTATTGGTAGTATTGTATTTAAACAAATAAATATACCTATAATTTTTACTTTACACTATATTGCTATTGATATTGAATTTTATCGAGTATATGCGAGTGATCGAATTGGGATCTCGCATATATGGTATTAGTAGTTAAATTACAATCATCTATTCCGGGTATCTTTCCTTTCGTTATCGTCTCGTCTTTTTTTTTTGTGATTTTTTTTTTTCTCTTTTTTTGAAATAGACCGCGGTATGATTAACGAAGACTAAGATTGTATTCCGACTATATTTTTTTTTTTAATTATCCATAAACAAACACGTTACGGTGAAGTGTTTGAGTATAGCGTCTTCAGGTTACATGGATATGATCCATGTTAATTTGCGTACATCGTTTGGAGTTAGCTTCCTTTAAATATTTTGGTAATTTTCACCGCCGCGTTAAGTATTGACGCCAAATTTCGTTCTTGGTGTCATTGCTCTCGGTACTAGGCCAGGTAACTCACCTTTTTGGTCATCTTTGGATCTAGTTACTGTTTCTTTTGTCGTGTACATCGTTGTCCATTACTCTTCACTTTTATCATTTATTATTTTCTTTTTATTTTCTTTTACATTCGAATTCACTAAGCCCTACTACACTTACTCTAACTTTAATAAAGTATCTTTTACTGATACTATACAATAAACTGAATATTGTCCTAGAATTTAAATAATTTGAACATTGTTACGTTCCAATTTTAATCTCTTTTAACTCACCTTTAAGAAGGTGCAGATAGTTGAACTGTACTATCATAAATTCAAACAATTGTACTACGAGTCATTTTATGAACTCAAGAAAACTAAGATAGTATTATATAGCTTAATTTCAGTCATTTATTCGGACACTTTGTACGAATCCATTTAGTTCATTAAGGTAAATTTAAGTATATTTCTAAGACATTAGCTTTTAGTATAATTTTTTTTTACTTTTGAATAAAACAAAACAACTTTTTATAACGTTTTCACGAAGATTTTCCGTTTATTCATTTCTTTGAAGAATTGGTAGAATTCTCTTTTAGATGTTTTTAGATAAGTTTTCGATCATGGAGTAAGTTTATCCTAGGGAGGGTGGTATCCTCCTCTTTTCTTCTCGGAATGATATTACGGTGTGTGTACATTTAGTTTCTTTTAGAATAGATCTCTTTTGTAGAATATGAGGGAATAGTTCCTCGTTTGATTACCATGTTATGGATTGAGACGAGTATTTAAGCAGGCAAGTTATTGCTTGCTTTCTTGATTAGGGGTTGCCCATTAAAATTTATTGAGTCTTGGGGACTCAAAGGTCTACGGTCAACCAAGGTTGACGTTAAGAGAGATGATTTTTAACATCAAATGGGAGGGTAAAGAGACCAGGGGGATCGACAACCATCATAGATCCTCCCTCCCCTGTAAGTTAGACACCTCTTCGTCCGCGCTCGGTATAACATCGTGGCAACCGAACGCGTAGACAGTATCATTTAAGCCATGGCTTCCACGAACACCTGTGGTGAGCTTTCCATCGCGCGAAATACGGTTTGAGTTCTGTGGGTTGATGTAATAATGCTTCTCAATTCTTTTCTCGTCGTCTACGTTCACTCATTGTAATATGAGGTGCACGATAAAATCACTTACTTTATCGGTCAATTCAAAACCATCTAATCTTCGTCAGTTATGAGGGCCAATAAGCTTTTTAAAATCAGTATTCGAACTCGACCACCAGAGTTCATCGGTCGGCAGTGTAAGAAAAAAAGAGGTAACACCGGTCGTATAGATCCCGGAGCAAGTACCCATGGCCAGACTGTGCTAGCTGCGGCTAGGGTACTGCCGGCCACCGCGACGGTCGATCTCGGCCATAGCCTTGAGTTGTCGCATGCCGTTCTATCTGGCCATCCTTCGCGGGCGGTCGACTAGAAAGGGGGCGTTGCCGACAAAAGGTTACTTTCATCCCAGTACACGTAAAACAAATAGCCATGTTTAGACATTTAGATGCGAACCGGAGTGAAGTCTCTGGATATGAAAATGAGTTAGTTAGAGGTAGCATTCGTGGTCTAGGTATAGTTATGGGAATGTTTGTGAGGTTTATGGTTTCCAGGTGTAGGCTATAATAAGAGGATGCTGCAAGCAGAACACCTAGAGCTTGTAGTGGATAGGCGTGGACTCGGCATTGGATATCCATTAGGCTGTTCTGCGGGGTTTAGTGGTCAGTACCTAGGATAGGCCGATGGATGGTTCACGCTTCTGTGACCGGGATGGATTAGGGTTAGAAGGGACGAGAAGGAAGTAGAAGGAGCTGGAGGCAGCGTTAGTGACATGTAAGTATTCCGATTCTCAGTTTTCTAGGAACGCCGTTGCTTGGCTACAGGATCTTGGATCAGCTGTCCATTGATATAGGAGTCAAGGACTTAAATATTGCTTGTCTCTTTCTACTTCCTCCCAGATAGGTACGGTTGTTAGTAGACATTGGTTTCCTTATCTTTATTATCCATAGGATATTGAGGAGGGGAGGTCAGAGCCTGTTGGCAGTTGGACCGGATGTAGGGAACATTTGGAAATTTGAATGTGAGGTAATCGGTTATTTTCCTTCGTTCATCCCAGATGTCGCTTCTACGTCATGGTGGGATATTTCTTTTGAAAATCTCTGCCTTTTTAAACATCTAATTATTAAATTTTTACGTTACAGATGGCGCCCAACGTGGGGCCCGAATTAGCTTGAGAAGATTTGATTTGAATTGATTAAAGTTAGGTCGATTCAGAGTGACGTAGAGAGAAGTTAAGAATTTTCGAAAATTTTTGACAATTTTTCAGTTTTTGGTTGAATTTTTTTTTTTTTGTTTTGATGTTCAAGTATCTTAGATGGAGGAACGTCATCGAGATTTGTGGCATAGGCACTATTTTGTCCAGTGGTTTGGTGATACATCCCGAATCAGTCTGTTGCATTAGGTCTATCCACTTTCCTTTACCTCTTGTCCCTTAGATTTGTTTACGATCTCTGTCCGAATTGAGCAGTAATTTTTGCTTGATTGTCAGTTGCTGAGGTGTTGACATATCCTGAAGGTGATGTCTGAGATACAGGTCACGAGAGAATAGCGTGAGCAGGTCTTCTGACCGGTGGTTGGAGCTTTTTGCCCGACGCACGTCAGCTGCAGAAGCTGGTCATCCGTTCAATCACGACCCAAATTCGTTCCATACAAAAATCAACTTTTCACTTTTAATTATTATTTAACCCTATTTGTAATTGAAGATTTGAGTCAGTTTTGATTTCCGTTAGGAAGTGACGGTAAGCAATGGGACATGAAGCGCTAACCGGTAATTGGTGTTTTCATACCCGATGTACGTCAGCAGTAGCGTAATGTTACCATTACTTACCTGATCAACTTTTCGTTTATGAGCAATTGTCTTTTCTTTGATACTCAGAACGCCGTAAAGCTTTAACAAGACCACACACTCTAAGTTTTTTGTTGTTTTTTTTGATCGGTTCAGAAACCGAACCGAAATGTACACGCCAAATTCCGAAGAAGGGAGGGGTACCACCTCCCGAATCCTTTATGAAACCCAGTTTATAAATATTTTTTTTTGAGATACATTTAAGTATAGTTTTGAGATTTTTGCGAGTTTTTTTTGAGATTTTTAAGATTATATAGTTGCGAGTTTTTGGAGTTATTGAGATATATAGATTTTTGAGAATTTTTGGAGTATTACAGTTTTTGAGATTTTTGAGATAAAACCCATTTTTAAGCATAAATTTTTCTTTAAGTATAAAATATTGAGTATTGTAGTAATATTCAAGATTAATTACATAACTTTAATAAATTAGATTTTTGAATTCGCTTACAGATATAAGTACCTAGTTAAGCATTTATCTAACTACCCATTTAGAATATATTACAAGTATTTTTAATAATAGTTTCACTTAAGTTTTCATTGAGTAAGGCATACTTACTTACACTTAGTTTTAAGCACTTTCGAATTGATACTTATACAACCTTTTTATTTTTTTTTTGAATTACCAATCTTCGAAATATATCCGTTGGAGGAATTACTCACGGTATATATATTTTGAAATATTATCAACATTTCCTTTTTTTTGACACTTTTTTTTAAACTCTTGAGTAGCATCCGTTAGAGGAAGTAGCTCACGGACTACTTACTTATACTTTTTAATTACCGGATTTTCCAAAACTGTTCCATAAATTTTCTCTTTAAATCAATGAGTGGTAAAAACCAGAGGGTTGAGAAGCAAAGTTCTTATAACCCAGATATACGTGACGTAATAATTATGCCGTTGAGACCAGGTCAAGGCGTAGGTCCAATACCTCCGTTAGTTGATCCGGATGATGATCAATCGGAGGGTGGTTTCGACCAAACAGGGAATGATACAGGGATTAACCCTGGAGATGTAGAAGATGTGAGTGCAGAGGAAGCACAACGTCGCAAGGATGCTGCTGATCATTCAGCATATATCCAAGACATTGTGTCAGCTTCTATTGAAGCGCATCGTTGCGATGAGAGAAGGTTTATTCAAGAGCAATTGACCCAAAGTCAGAATTACCTACTTGAACAAGTTACTAATATAATTCGAAGTAGCATGCAAAGTCAACCTCCACCTGCTGCGACGCAACCTCCCACTCAAGCACCAGTGCAACCCCCGGTACAACCACCACTACGACCACCTACTCAGCCTATACCGATGCTTCAAACATCAACTTCGCGTAAACCGCCTAGCAAACCTACTAATGGTACGGACGCTGCACGCGTAGTTACCATTAATGCTCCATCTGGCAGTAAGGGTGCCCGAAGAAACCTTACGGACCATATGCCGGCTGAAGACGAGTTAGCAGCAATGGCTACTCCAACGTATCCACCAGGAGCAAATCTATGCTTACAAGGTGTCAATCCATCACAAATGAATAGAGGTGCTAATGTAGATGATTTCTTGCAAAAGATGAATACGTTTAATTTCGATGATGATTCACCACCGTCTCCGCGTAGGCGTACCGGTTCGAACACCACTTCATCTAGCCGAGCTCCTCAATATCATAAGTGGGGGTTAAAATTTGACGGCAAGAACATGTCTGTCGATGATTTCTTGTTCCGTCTAGATTGTATCCGGTACAGCAACAACGTACCATGGGACGAGATAGTGATGAACTTTTATCACTTCGTCTCCGGTTCAGTTGAAGCATGGTACTGGGTATACTTAAAGCGGAACCGACAGTCTAGTTGGACTGATCTGAGGACTGCTCTTGTCGAGCAGTATCGTAGCTTAGAAACGGATACCGAACTTTTCCGTAAGCTGTCGGATAGGAAAATGCAGAATGGCGAGTCGTTTACGGACTTCTACGATGCCATTATGAAGATTAATTCGAAAATGCGAGTTCCGCGCACGGAGAAAGAATTAATCGAAATCATCAAAACCAATGTTAGGAGGAGGATGAGCGAGCTACTCATAACGTACAGTACTTCAAGTCTTCGAGACTTAGCATATTTATGCCGTGCAATTGAGAAGTCACACTCCTACTATGACTCAACACGTCCAAATTTCGTGCCATCCGCACAACGCCCTCCTACCCGGAGATTCGTGAATGAAATAGAGGAAGAACCTTGTCAAGACTTGACAGTGGCATTACCTTCATCACATATTAAAGCGATTCAAAGGGATCGAAGCACATTGAAATGCTGGAATTGCCAAGTCCCTGGTCACAGCTTCCGCGATTGTCCCAAGCCCATAGATAAAATATTTTGCTTCCGCTGCGGACTAGCAGACGCATATAGTCCATCGTGTCCTAAGTGCCTAGCGGGAAACGAGAGGAGGAACAACCCATCAACCGGGGGGGTTCGCTCCGATTAAATACACCCGGAGTTCAAGTGTCCAAGCCGACAAAGCCGCTTGAACTTCCGAAATTCACAATTTTAAAGCCAAACCAGAACAATAATGAATTATTAGAACCAAAAAAAAATGATTGTAGAACAATCCCTATGTTAAATGAAGAACCAAAACCCAATACAGATTTAAGTTTAGATACGAACGTTTCAGAACCATTATACCGTAAACCTTTCCATGAAAGGCTACGCAATTATAATGAAGTGCGTAAGAGATTAGTTACTTTTCCAGAATTATCCAAACGAATACGACGAACAAGGGAGCGCTTCCATCGGAAGCGGACTACTTATCGTAACGTGGCGTCAGCAACAATAGGTCGAGAATCGAATGACCCACGTCCTTATGTGACGGTTGGTCTATTCGGTGACAGTTTTTTAGGTCTCCTCGATTCAGGAGCAAGTATCAGTTGCTTAGGCACTGATATTATCTCCTATTTAAAAGACAAAAACGTTACGATAAGGAAGGTAGAGACTACCGTGTCCACGGCCGATGGACACAAGCAATCCATAGTCGGAGTGATCACAACAGCGATCCAATACAAGGGAGTAACAAGAGATATCGATTTGTACATTGTGCCAACGCTAAGCCAACGTCTGTACTTAGGCGTTGACTTTTGGCAGAAATTCCAAATCGCGCCACATATAATTGCAAGTCTTTCAGGGATGGCGACCGGTGGGCCAGACGAGAGACCCACCAACCAGATTAAGTTAAATAATGAAGAGTCCAAGCGACTAAAAGCAGTTGTTCGTGGATTTCCTTCCTTCGCAGTCAATGGACTCGGGAAAACAAATCTAGTGCAACATTATATAGACACGGGCGATGCTGTACCTATAAAGCAGAGGTACTATCCCGTTTCTCCAGCGATACAAACCCTAATGTACGCGGAATTGGACCGCATGCTATCGTTAGGAGTAATCGAAGAAAGTTCCAGCGCATGGAGTTCTCCAGTGGTGCTTGTTCGCAAGCCTGGCAAGAACCGATTGTGCTTGGACTTTCGAAAGGTGAACTCCGTAACGAAGAAGGATGCGCGTCCAATCGCGCACATAGAGGGGCTGCTAGCACGTCTGACAGAAACACGTTATATTTCTAGCGTGGATCTGAAGGATGCGTTTTGGCAGATACCGCTGGAGCAAAGTTCGAGGGAGAAGACCGCTTTTACAGTACCAGGCAGACCACTGTACCAATTTAAAGTCATGCCTTTCGGTCTATGTAATGCGGCACAAAGTTTGAGTTACCTCATGAGTCGCGTAATTCCGTCGGGGTTACGAGATCAAGTATTCGTATACTTAGATGATTTGTTGGTTGTGTCGAAGGATTTCGACGAACATCTGGAGACTCTGGAGATAGTCGGAAAGTGTTTGACGAATGCAGGACTGACGATAAACGTCGAGAAGTCGAAGTTTTGTTTTGATGAGCTTCACTATCTCGGTTATAAGGTCGGTCAGGGTTGCTTGAAAGCCGATCCAGATAAGATCGCAGCTATCACAAGTTTTCCTTTACCAACCACAACTCGTCAAGTTCGCCGATTTCTCGGTATGGCAGGTTGGTATCGGCGATTCGTTAAGGACTTCAGCACCCTAGCCGCACCGTTGACCGAGACGTTGAAAAAGGGAAAAGTCTTCAAGCTAGGACCAGAAGCTATTGAAGCATTCCTGCAAATCAAGCAAGCTTTAACTTCAGCACCTGTACTGGTCAATCCAGACTTCTCCAAGGAATTCATTATTCTCTGCGACGCATCCGCGACTGGCATCGGATGTGTGCTCTGTCAGCGAGACGAATCCGGAGCGGAGCAGCCTATATACTACTTCTCCCGGAAACTAAACGCTGCACAGAGAAACTATTCGGTGACAGAACGCGAATGCTTAGCAGCTTTTGAAGGTATCCAAAAGTTCAGATCGTACGTTGAGGGATACCATTTTCGCGTTATTACGGACCATTCCAGCCTGAAATGGCTGATGACTATGAAAGATCCAACCGGAAGATTAGCGAGGTGGAGTATGCGACTCCAAGGATTCGATTTTGTGGTGGAGCATAGAACGGGAACACTAAATGTCGTGCCAGACGCTCTATCCAGAGCTTATGAAGACGATGAGTTGACAGTGTCAGCTTTCCTATCATGTCTACCACAGATCGATGCCTCGGAGGTACTTCACATCGATCTTGAGGATCCATCCTTTAAATCCGAAGGTTATCTGGACATCATCAGTCATATCAGGAAGGAACAGGAGCGGTTACCGGATCTTAAAGTGTCGGAAGGGTATATATACAAACGCACCAAACATGCGGGTGGTAATCCCTTGGCTGACGATCTAACTTGGAAGTTGTGGGTTCCCTCAGAGATGACTGAATCTCTTATCTCTCTGGCTCACAATCCGCCGCGCGCTTCGCATGGTGGGGTGGTGAAGACGGTTTATAGGTTGAAAGACAGATTCTACTGGCCCGGTATGTACACTCAGGTCAAACTTTATGTTGATCGGTGTGAGACATGCAAGACCAGTAAGGCAGCCAATATGACATTACGGGCAGAAATGGGAAACAGTTTTATAGTAGACAGGCCGTTTCAACATTTGTATGTTGATTTTCTTGGGCCATACCCAAGATCGAAAGCTGGTAATGTTTATATAGTGATCGTGTTGGACCAACTGACTAAATTTGTCTTCATCAAACCACTACGCAAGGCAACAGCCGCGAGCGTGGTCAAATTTCTGAAGGATGATGTGTTTCTGATGTACGGAGTACCAGAGAGTATTCTCTCTGACAATGGTACGCAATTTGTTGGGAAGGAGTTCCAAAAGTTTTTAAGTGTTTTCGGGGTCAAACACTACCGAACTGCAGTGTATGCTCCCCAGTCGAATGCGAGTGAACGAGTGAACCGTTCAATCTTAGCAGCTGTTCGATCTTATGTCAATCCTCGACAGACGGATTGGGATGCCCATCTGTCTTCGATCAGTAGTGCTTTACGCACGACAGTACATTCAACTCTTACGATGTCTCCATACGAAGCCCTTTACGGACAACGTATGATAGAGCATGGGGCAGACTATCGTCTTTTGAGAGAGTTGGGTGGACTGAACTGTTCGGAGATAGATTGGCTTCCCAAGGTTGCAAGGATGAACATCATTCATTCTTACTTGAAGCAAGCTTTGATTAAAACTCATGAAGCGTATGAGAAAACTTACAATATCCGTAGCAGAATTGTAACATTTAAAATAGGTGATGAGATATATCGAAGAAATCATGTTCTAAGCGACGCAACAAAGCACCTGAGTGCGAAGTTGTGCCCGAAATTTATTAAAGTTCGCGTTACGAATAAAGTTGGTGAAAACCTATATGAAGTTGAAGATAGGCGAGGACACAAGTGGACGTGTCATACTAAGGACTTAAAGAGATAAGATAATCGAACCTTAATTAAACCCCTGATTTAGACCCATACAACCTGACTTACCTTTAAAATTTTCTATTGGCATAATCGACATCAAAGTTAATTTTTTTTTTGCTATAAGCAAATATTGTGTTAAGACACCTGAAAAGGTAGAAGACCTCCAAAAAAATTCTTTTTTTTTGCAATCAGATGCCCGGCTCTCAGCTGTGCATGAGACTCTTGGTCTGTACATGCGAGGATTTCTTTATGTTGAATGAGGACCAATAGAATAGAAAAACCCTGACGTACTATAGGAACATGTTTCCTGTAAAATTTTTTTTTTTGGGATTAACGATGGTATGACAGAACATACATAGTTCAGATGCGAAATTTGAATACACATTCCATGCCAAAAAAAAAAAAAAAAAAAAAAAATTTTTTTTTGTCTTCCACCAACTAGACGGTAAAGAGTTGCAGTATCAGTGTGATACGAAAGGCAAGAAGCACCAGTCGTAAGTAATGGTGAGAAGTTCTCCTTTTTCTTGGAAGTTCGACGAAGCAGGCTTAGTCGAAATTCCAAGCTTTGTAGGGAAAACTTTTTGCAGAATGGCATGCAAATAAATTTCCTACCAATGCCATCTACCAGCGAAATTATTCATAGCCTCACACTACCTTGAACGCAGTCATTTTACCCCACTCCTGAAAGGATTCCACAAATAGAATCCACCCAGACAAAAATGTCATTTCCAGAATGGCCTTCCGATGCACTTCCAAATTCTGTCTGCCTTCCATTTGGCAGATGCTTCCCCACCTTATAGAAATACAACGAAATGACGAGTATGCGGCTACTCGCTATTTCTGTATTGAAGCCATGTTCACACGGAAATGTGAATGCAGGACAGACGCATTGTGGAAAAAGACAGGAAAAGAGATTTTGTCGAACACATTAAAACATGACACGGTGGTGAATGTTCGGCAAGCAAACATCTAAAAATAACGTGAGTAAAGATCAAAAGGTATAAGGGTAGAGAGTATTAGAATGCTTATCACATTCTGTAGTTCACACTACTTGACAATTGAGTCAGAATGAGTGACATATCTGGAAGTTCACCATGACAATCAATCGCTCACGAAGACTACGTCTATGTAAGTGAATGTCCAATAAAAGTCAGATCCAGTAAGAACAAGCAACCGAGCAAAGACATTAACTCATTGGTTCGTGTTCTACTGTAATAATACTTGCCAGACCGGTTTCTATCTTTCAACAGCGGTTTGAATATTAATCGAGTCATATTCAGAGTTATTACGCAAGTAGGCAAAACACTGAGAACGTATTACAAAAAAACATGTTAGAACCAGAATCAACCGACCTTTGTATGATCTGCAAAATGACTAATATGCAGGACCCCGAGAAAGTGTTAGATGACACTGGTGTGGAGCATTGAACTTAGTAGTGCTAAACCCTACAAAGAAACGTCAACCGAGAAGTGTCAAACCATCTTCAGGTCTAGCTGACAACTCTTGGGCAATATCTTCACAGAATTGTTTTTGATAGCGAAAGTAAAAGTTGTCAGAAATTGTGTCACTTCTCAACCGCATCAACTTACACGAAAGCAGAACCATAATTCCGAAGACACTTGACATCTATTCCCATAAATTCGCGTGCACCCAATTAATCGAACCTATATAATACCCAGCGTAATATTACACTTTGTAATGTAGCTTAGTGAACACTACCCATTAGGTTTCGGTACTTTCCTCCTTCTAACTCGGTACTTTGTATTGCAACGAGTAATAATGAAAGGAAGTAGCAAAATCAATATGGCGTGCGGCTACCTGGAAAGAGGGGAAATATAGGCTAGAAAGTTGAATGTGGAATTCATTTCGAAGCCAGACGTCGACACAGCAACATCTCCACCGCCGAACACAGGAGATAAAAACAAAAAAAAAAGCAGCCGCGCCCATTTTGTGGTGGTTTCGGTTTCTCGACTGAGAATCCTTCCAATTGCTACTGCAATTGGTAAAATAATTACTTTTCGTTAGGAACATTCCTGAAATCTAGGTAAGTAAATCAATTATTAATGATTGGAGCAAACAAATATTATTTGCGTGGCTACAATCATGGAAAATTCTTGATAGCGTTACCTGGCAGAGATGCTAATGTAGTGATATCTTTATTATAGGAGTTCCTAATCACATTCCTGGAGGAATATAAACCAGCATCATACATCCCAGGACGAGCAGGCGAGGCTGCAGCGAAATTCTTTTTTTTATGCACATTTTCCTCTTCTTGTGCCATTATCCTTGCAACTCAAGCAACGCTCACTCAATTTTTTTTTGCGTGCAAAAACGACACCTCGTGCCCTGAGGCCACTATATTGATATATACAATTATACAAATATATGCGATTGTGCGTTCTTATGCATTACATTGGAAACCCCTCAATTATTTTATATCTGGGGGCTGCAAAAATACGCTCAACGACAATTGCGTATTGTCGCCAGGTGGATCCTGAGCATATATACACGTGGTAACGGAGCGTTGATCCAAATATTGGCTCGCTCCTAACCACATACATATACCACGCCCAGTACCCTGGTGCTCCTTGCTAAGGAACACCATATTATATATACATTCATCGCCCTGCCGGCGCAACAGGAGATGTATTTGGAGACATAATTACTCCAACTATCTACACTGCCTTACGATCAGTTGTTACACAGGAGGTACCCAGCCACGATAGGCTGAAGGCCCCAGCGAGGGATTATAGAATAGCTTCATCAACGTAGGAGCAACTCAATCGGACGCCAGGCGTGTGCATAGCCACAGATGCCGGTCCCTCAGCAGTTCCAGTCAACTCACATATCACAAATAAAACTATCATCAAGGGACGCAGCAGTATTCTCAACATCTTTCATCAATTGTTCCCGCAAGTTTTCAAGTGTTGCACCAGCTGAACCCTGCAAGTTGTAAATTACACATCAATACCCAGGTAACCCTTTTGAAATTAATTATATTGGTGATCCCGAAGAGAGCACTGAAGCTCGGATCCCCTATGCCAAAAATTTGTTACCGATAAACGCATGGTGACATATACTCGGCGTTCAACGCCAGCGTACGACGGCAATTACCACGGACGGTGGTGATTTTTTTTATTGGCGTATACAGCACTAGTGTATACTGAGATCCATCCAAGGACCAATGGTCATGTGCGTATTACTTTATATATCTATATTATTATACATATTATTATCCTTGATATCTTTATCCTAAGAAAAAAAAATATATAATTACTGTGTTTGATTATTAGTGTGAAATAGTTAAATAGACGAACATATACATTTATCCAAGATAGAGTGCAGTGAAATTGAGTTGTTTTAACTTATTAGAGCATATCGTGTGTTCAGATCGGTATCTTTTAACGAGATTATAGAGCCTAAGGAGCTTGAGCTCTTACTATTTCCGGTACTAGTAGCCAGAAGGCAAATTTTAAACTCAATTATCACTAGGGGCATCCGCCTATGTAAAAAAAAAAAAAATCCTTTAAGCATTAATGCTAAACTTTTCTTTTTATTTTCACACTCAGTCGTTTCTGACTTATACTAATAATTTTTCTTTCTTTTTCGGTGTTTTGTGTCGGTAGCGACCAGCCGCGTTCGCTCATTCACGTCGCGTGCATTTCCTTTATTTTTTTTTTATGAATATTTCGAACTCCTGTGCCTGTATGCACTCGTGTATAAGGGTAATATCTTTAATGATTTACATCAAAAGAGTCTATCGGAAATAGACTCCCTATTTAGCCCACTACTACTGATTCGTGTCTTGAATTTTTACCTTTTATGATCATTGTCGTCATTGTCGCGAATATATCCAAGACGGTAGCTTGATTTCAACTACATTGTTGAATTGCGTTGGGATTCAACTACAGCATTCTACTGGTATGCTCAAGGCTGGATAACAATCAATTTTTAATAAGCAATAGCTAAGAGTAGATACAAATTTATTTTACTTTTCAGCGATCAGGAGTGCACTTCCGAAGCTACGAAATTCCTTACTGCCCTATTGGTAGTATTGTATTTAAACAAATAAATATACCTATAATTTTTACTTTACACTATATTGCTATTGATATTGAATTTTATCGAGTATATGCGAGTGATCGAATTGGGATCTCGCATATATGGTATTAGTAGTTAAATTACAATCATCTATTCCGGGTATCTTTCCTTTCGTTATCGTCTCGTCTTTTTTTTTTGTGATTTTTTTTTTTCTCTTTTTTTGAAATAGACCGCGGTATGATTAACGAAGACTAAGATTGTATTCCGACTATATTTTTTTTTTTAATTATCCATAAACAAACACGTTACGGTGAAGTGTTTGAGTATAGCGTCTTCAGGTTACATGGATATGATCCATGTTAATTTGCGTACATCGTTTGGAGTTAGCTTCCTTTAAATATTTTGGTAATTTTCACCGCCGCGTTAAGTATTGACGCCAAATTTCGTTCTTGGTGTCATTGCTCTCGGTACTAGGCCAGGTAACTCACCTTTTTGGTCATCTTTGGATCTAGTTACTGTTTCTTTTGTCGTGTACATCGTTGTCCATTACTCTTCACTTTTATCATTTATTATTTTCTTTTTATTTTCTTTTACATTCGAATTCACTAAGCCCTACTACACTTACTCTAACTTTAATAAAGTATCTTTTACTGATACTATACAATAAACTGAATATTGTCCTAGAATTTAAATAATTTGAACATTGTTACGTTCCAATTTTAATCTCTTTTAACTCACCTTTAAGAAGGTGCAGATAGTTGAACTGTACTATCATAAATTCAAACAATTGTACTACGAGTCATTTTATGAACTCAAGAAAACTAAGATAGTATTATATAGCTTAATTTCAGTCATTTATTCGGACACTTTGTACGAATCCATTTAGTTCATTAAGGTAAATTTAAGTATATTTCTAAGACATTAGCTTTTAGTATAATTTTTTTTTACTTTTGAATAAAACAAAACAACTTTTTATAACGTTTTCACGAAGATTTTCCGTTTATTCATTTCTTTGAAGAATTGGTAGAATTCTCTTTTAGATGTTTTTAGATAAGTTTTCGATCATGGAGTAAGTTTATCCTAGGGAGGGTGGTATCCTCCTCTTTTCTTCTCGGAATGATATTACGGTGTGTGTACATTTAGTTTCTTTTAGAATAGATCTCTTTTGTAGAATATGAGGGAATAGTTCCTCGTTTGATTACCATGTTATGGATTGAGACGAGTATTTAAGCAGGCAAGTTATTGCTTGCTTTCTTGATTAGGGGTTGCCCATTAAAATTTATTGAGTCTTGGGGACTCAAAGGTCTACGGTCAACCAAGGTTGACGTTAAGAGAGATGATTTTTAACATCAAATGGGAGGGTAAAGAGACCAGGGGGATCGACAACCATCATAGATCCTCCCTCCCCTGTAAGTTAGACACCTCTTCGTCCGCGCTCGGTATAACATCGTGGCAACCGAACGCGTAGACAGTATCATTTAAGCCATGGCTTCCACGAACACCTGTGGTGAGCTTTCCATCGCGCGAAATACGGTTTGAGTTCTGTGGGTTGATGTAATAATGCTTCTCAATTCTTTTCTCGTCGTCTACGTTCACTCATTGTAATATGAGGTGCACGATAAAATCACTTACTTTATCGGTCAATTCAAAACCATCTAATCTTCGTCAGTTATGAGGGCCAATAAGCTTTTTAAAATCAGTATTCGAACTCGACCACCAGAGTTCATCGGTCGGCAGTGTAAGAAAAAAAGAGGTAACACCGGTCGTATAGATCCCGGAGCAAGTACCCATGGCCAGACTGTGCTAGCTGCGGCTAGGGTACTGCCGGCCACCGCGACGGTCGATCTCGGCCATAGCCTTGAGTTGTCGCATGCCGTTCTATCTGGCCATCCTTCGCGGGCGGTCGACTAGAAAGGGGGCGTTGCCGACAAAAGGTTACTTTCATCCCAGTACACGTAAAACAAATAGCCATGTTTAGACATTTAGATGCGAACCGGAGTGAAGTCTCTGGATATGAAAATGAGTTAGTTAGAGGTAGCATTCGTGGTCTAGGTATAGTTATGGGAATGTTTGTGAGGTTTATGGTTTCCAGGTGTAGGCTATAATAAGAGGATGCTGCAAGCAGAACACCTAGAGCTTGTAGTGGATAGGCGTGGACTCGGCATTGGATATCCATTAGGCTGTTCTGCGGGGTTTAGTGGTCAGTACCTAGGATAGGCCGATGGATGGTTCACGCTTCTGTGACCGGGATGGATTAGGGTTAGAAGGGACGAGAAGGAAGTAGAAGGAGCTGGAGGCAGCGTTAGTGACATGTAAGTATTCCGATTCTCAGTTTTCTAGGAACGCCGTTGCTTGGCTACAGGATCTTGGATCAGCTGTCCATTGATATAGGAGTCAAGGACTTAAATATTGCTTGTCTCTTTCTACTTCCTCCCAGATAGGTACGGTTGTTAGTAGACATTGGTTTCCTTATCTTTATTATCCATAGGATATTGAGGAGGGGAGGTCAGAGCCTGTTGGCAGTTGGACCGGATGTAGGGAACATTTGGAAATTTGAATGTGAGGTAATCGGTTATTTTCCTTCGTTCATCCCAGATGTCGCTTCTACGTCATGGTGGGATATTTCTTTTGAAAATCTCTGCCTTTTTAAACATCTAATTATTAAATTTTTACGTTACATCACTTGCAGTTCTTTCAGTTTCATTTGACAAATTTAAATGAAAAATCTAAAGGTTTTCATGTCAAAAAACCTGGGGTGGAATCGGCTAATGTGATTTGTGATTGTCACATTTCTGACAATCACATGTGATTAAATAATTTTGTGCGTCTGCATAATGTGATCACCGGAATTTTGTTTATTTTCATTATGTCATTTTCCGTTGGGCAATTGGAGAGAACTCCGAAGACAAATCGTTTCTCTTCGCAGTTGTGTTTTGCGAGTCTTACTTCTTCTGCTTTTTATGAAATATGCGGTCTGAAGGCGCATATATACGAACGTCACAGTTTCTATATATTTTGTATTTCAAATTAAACAATTCGAACAATTTTAACATATAATTTACATTAAGGGACGTGACAATTATGTATTTATTTAGAAAAGATTAATTTAGTTGTCACTTCACGTGATTGCTCACAACATATACGCGTTTCAGAAAAATATCTCAATTAAAAAAATGTTCATTTCTGTTTTTTTTTTATTGTTTTTATTTTTACTTTAATCATGAGGAGAAACTAATTTCTCCCAATCGAAAACAACATTAGTATAGATCTTTGACAAATCTTTGACAGCAAAAGCAAATAACTTTGTTTTATAAGTCAGCGTCAGAGGTTTATTTTTTATTTATTATTATTTTTGTATGCAAGTGACACCTAAATAGCTGTCACAAAAAAAAGTCACAAAAATGTGATTGTCACATGTGACAATCACCTTAGCCAGACGAAATTTGTATATTGTGACTATAACAAATCACCTTAGCCGATTCCACCCCTGGGTTTCCCCGTTCTCAAAAAACGCATTAGGGCTGCTGATTGTATATTTTTCACAACGCACAAAATCAAAAGTTTCCAATTTGCTTTATTTAATAGATTTGTATTTACTTTCATCAAAATAAATGCATTCACTTCCATTTCCTCCACTTTTTTCGAAAAAAGATATGAAAAATCAAATACAGAAGAAAATTACACAAGAAATGCTTGACAGCAAAAGCCACTTCAACAGCTGACTCGTTACCTCAACTGGTCGCAGCTTAATACCAAGATCGACTTCAGGGTGACTTCAGTGCGACCCCAGGTTTCAAAAAAACAGAGAATTTTCTGTTGAGGGCGAGTTGAGGTATTTCAAAAAACGAGTTGTTGCGACCTTAGGGTGACTTCAGGGCTCAACAAACAAAGCTTTTGTTTATTGAACTTTACCCAGGGTCCCCCCCAGGTTTTTCGGTTCTCAAAAAACACATTAGAGGCTGCTGATTGTATCGATATTTGGCGCAACACACAAAATCTAAAGTTCCCATTTTGCTTTATTCAACAGCTGATTCGTTACCTCAACACACTTCAGCCAAATACAACGATTGTTTTCAGGGTGGCTTCAGAGCGACCCCAGGTTTAAAAAACAGAGAATTTTCTCGTTAGGACGAGATGAGATTTTAAAAAAAAAAGAGTAATGCCGACCCCACGGCTCAACAAACAAAGCTACTAAAAATGCATAAGAAAATTGTTTTAATTTGTTTCCCCATCTCATTACAGCCCCTTCTCATTGATGGATACAAATTTGATCTTAGAGTCTATACGCTTATAACATCAGTTGATCCATTGAGAATATTTGTTTATAATGAAGGTCTGGCTAGATTTGCAACCAACATGTACAGAGATCCAAGTCCAGATAATGCCTCAGACCTCTTTATGCATCTTACAAACTATGCTGTGAATAAACATAGTTCAGAATTTTCAAAATGCGAAGAAATGGGTAGTAAGCGTAATTTCAAGACTATAAATAGACTTCTCACAGAAAAGGGTTGCGATGTCAAAATGCTTTGGCAAAACATCGATGACATGATTATAAAAACAATTTTAAGCGCTTGGCCCATGCTTAAGCACAACTATCATGCCTGTTTTCCAATGCACGATACAATCCAGGCTTGTTTTGAGATTTTAGGCTTTGATGTACTCGTTGATTGCAAGTTGAAGTCATATATTCTGGAAGTTAATCATTCGCCAAGCTTTCACACCAACCAATCCGTTGATCATGAAGTTAAAGAAGCTCTTATACGGGATACTTTGACATTAGTTAGTACAATGTTGGCAGATAAACGTCAAATTATAAAAGAAGACCGCAAGCGGGCTAGGAAAAGATTGTTGAAAAAACAGCAAACTGGAACGGAGACTCAAGCAACGTAAGTGATGATTTTTCGTTAAGAATATTTAAATCCTTTAAATTGTAAGGGAAATCATATTTTCGAAAACGTGGACCTAAAAAAAGTATGGAATGCAAGAATCTAACTTCTCGTATGTTCCAAATTAGCGCCACAAGTTAAAGCAGCGTTCACGCGCAGACAAGACTATTTGACAATACTCAATTGTCTTGTGAGAGCTTCTTGAACGGGATTGGACAAGAAAATGCCAGCCAGTCGATATATCGATATTGTCCTCAGATATAGCTCGGCAGGCTTGCTCGGAAGACAATACCTCTGTTCGCGTACCCAAATGAAACAATTTGCATTCGATTTCATACGTTTACATTAACAAAAAAAGCGTTCGCGTACTGAGATGAACGAAAGATGAACGAATGAAAATAACAGCTGTTTTATTCTTTCGTTCATTTATTTGCAAGTTTTTACCCACTGAAATTTCATCTGGAAATTTCAAACTTGAACTCTGTCAAAAGCGAATGACGTAAACAATTGTTGTTGCAGATGACCCTTACCGTGAAGAGCTAACCAATAAAAAAAATCGAATTTGACGTTTTTCAAGTTTTTACTCAAAAAGTGTTCGTGAACTTTTCGGTAAGTGAGAGAGATTTTTCTCTCATTTGAGAAATTTTGACAGTTTTCATTTTTTGGCACAAAAAGTACGCGAACAAACATAATATAATGACAATTGTCTTGTCCTGGAAACAATTGTTCACGTGGAACAATGATTGTCTTGTCTCATTGTCTTGGCCTCTTCATTGTAGCATGTGAACCCCGCTTAAGTGATTCAAATATTTACACAAAATCATGCAGAAAGAGCCTACATCGGTGGAGGAATTGAGCAACAGAAACTGACCCCTCTCAGCCTTAAACATTCAAAACTGAGCTGTAGTGCGTTCTTTTTTTCAATTTGGAAAACTATATTCATAGACATATATTATATATGGACTGCTAGTCGAATTTAGTTTCCATACAAACGCTGCTTAAAATCGAGACCTACGTATCGCGTCACTCAATTGCGCTGTCATATTCTAGTTGCCAACTTCACGTTGGTTCCAACATAACTCACAGCGCCACTAAATTACAGCGGAGAATATACTTGAACATAATGAGAAATAAAAATATAAATATAAATAAAATAAAATAAATAAATAGTTTTTTGCCATAGACAATAGACAATTGCATAGACACAGTACCTAGTGATTGACATTTGCATTGAAAATGACATCGGCAGTATGAAAAAATATGATGATGATATTAATATTGCTAGTCGCCACTGTAATTGAGTGGCGCGATATGTAGGTCTCGATTTTAAGCAGTGTTTGGAAACTAAATTCGACTAGCAGTCCATATATAATATGCCTATGTATGTCTATGAGTTGACAATAAATAGTTAACATTTATCGTTTCCTGATCCAAAACTTCAACAATGTACACCATTAATGCCGTTCTCGTTCAATTGCTCAGTTACAGTGTACACAAAAATGAAAATGGATGATTTGGATTACGAAAAGTAATTGGCAGTCTATACTTGTTACCCATAGACGTATTATTATATGGAATGCTAGTTGCCAACTTCACGTTGGTTCCAACATAACTCACAGCGCCACTCAATTACAGCGGGGAATATACTTGAACATAATGAGAAATATAAATTTAAATATAAATAAAATAAAATAAATAAATTGATTTTTGCCATAGACAATAGACCATGATACAACTACTAGAGATAACGCATTCCAATTTTCATTTTTGATTTGTTCTGCGCATCTCGTCATAAGAACACCTTAAGAACACCTGCCTTCTCGTTTTCGCCTTCCCGTTTAACTTTTTTGTTTCGCTCTACCCTATGCGCCTACGTCATAAGAACACCCGGGACTTTGACAATAGTTTGACGTTTTTTTTTGGCACCATGCGCAATGCCAAATCTTTATTAGTTGTATCATGACAATAGACATACTATACAGTACCTAGTGATTGACATTTTTGCATTGAAAATGACATCGGCATCATGAAAAATATGATGGATATTAGTATTCCCATTCGCCTCTGTAATTGAGTGGCGCGATACGAAGGTATCGATTTTGAGCAGCATTTGTATGGAAACTAAATTCGACTAGCAGTCCATATATAATATGTCTATGTTGTTACCCTTCAAGCAAATGGATCCGAATTCGATCCACACGTGCCGCGAAGTCAAATTCACATACTAGACTCCAGGCATGGAAAATTCGGTACAATTGTATCGAATTCGATACAATCGAGTTTGATCAAGTACAAAAGTACAATTTGCCTTATTTCAGTACAATTCTCTTTTCTGTGTTAATCGTTCAAATTTTGAAATCCTTTGTAATTTTCTTTTGTAAATCAGAGATCCACTTCTTTTTTTAAGACACATTTAAGCTACATCTAAAACTTAGGATCACTTTTTACAACACAAAATAAAGTATAATTTGGTATTAAAATTTATTTTCAATTTTTTTCCACATGAAAAAAATAACACTGAAAAAATTAACAACGAGTACAGAGAACCGACTGCCCAAATTCAACAGCTAAGACATTATAGTATTTTTGATTTTTGGAATGAGATAAGCTTAATCAACAATGAATGCAATGTATTCATGTTCGGTAATATTTTTAAAATTGCACATGCCGTTCTTTCCGTTTCCCATTCGTCGGCAAATGTGGACCAAATATTTTCCTATCAGAATATTATAAAGTCGAAATGTTGAAACAGAATGCAAGTGCAAACTTGTTCTGCCTTGATAGCCACAAAAAATTTGCTATGATTTTGATCTTAATGGAAATATTTAAAAAAATAATGTGCTAAATGCAAGCATTTTGACAAAAGAACTGTTAGACTGAAAATTATAGAATAATTTTCACTTCTGGCAAAGTACCTATCTACTTGTAAACATATTTTGTACGTTTTTTAATTTTTGTGTGTTTTATGATAAATATTTATGTACATATGTTAATACATGTATATTAATGAACTGTTTTTATGTTTTAAATAATACAATATTTTTGTTACATATAAATTACATAGTTTTTAATTAAAAGAAAAATTCGGTACAATTGACTTCATTTCAGTACAATTTCAAAAGATTTTTCAGTACAAACTTGAAAACAAAAATGTAATAAAAGCAACAGAGTTGGAGTATCGAAAACAACTTCTGTCGTCCAAAACAAAATATAAATAAAATTTGTTGCCATTTTCTTTTATTTTTTATTCTTTATTCAAAAAAGACAATGGGCCGTATTCATAGATAATGTTTAAGTTGTTGCTAAGCTAAACTGGAGTTTTCCTGATGAAGTTTCCATAAGCTAAACTCCAGTTTAGTTAGCAACAACTTAAACATCATCTATGAATACGGCCCAATGTCTTTTAAAGTTACAAATTAAATGAAGTATGAATGGAAAAACATAGTTAAAAATGAATGTAAGCTTATAAAAATAACAAAAATTAACTTATAAAAATAACAATTGACACTCGTTTCATTTAAACTATGTATTTGTATTTATTTTATTTTCTTCCAAAACACTTTTTCACTGCCCGAATTATTTTTTTCCAAATTTTTCTTTGTACTGTCGTCTTCATTCTCCAATTAAAACCAAAAAGTAAACATATAACATATTATGCATATAAATAAAAGGCTCCTGATCTCTTCCTCCCTCTATCTTTCCCTCTCCCTTACTCTCTCTCAATCTTTTAAAAAAGAAAAAAATACTCGATTCTCGAATCTCTTTCTTAATTTTGTTTTTGTATGCCATGCATGCAATTTCGTGAGAGGCCTCGTTAAACGCAGACCGAAAATTCTGAAGTCAGTGATTTTTGCTTGAAGGGTTAGGTCCATGTTCGCAAACTTAAGCTCCGTCCGTTAAGTTCATACACCGCCCCAGGTTCGCCAATTTGTTCCATATCTTGAACTCCGAGTGAGAAACTTCTTTGATTTTGTTTGCTAGCTCACCCCAGAGTCGCGTCTTAGCTCCTAGCTGGTGAGGTTGTCATAAAAGCCTGGGTATATCTTGGGGAGTGTTCAACGAACGGAGCCACAGCCAACAGATATGTCAAATATTTTCTTCTAATCTACAGATCGTATGAACAAGAAACTCCATTCCTAAGTCCGTTGGCCCAGCAGATTGCTTGGGAAGAAAGTCATTTGGGTGACTTCCGTCGTATTATGCCACCCCAGAGTAGTGGCGAATATAATGCATACTGTCAGTTCTTTGATTTACAAAATCAGGCGTCTATTTATTCTGACACAGCAGCTAGTAAGCGCCGTGAAGATGTTTCAAGAAAGATACGCTTATCTCTAAAGCTTAAGGAAGACAAAATACTTCAACAAATTGCATCCAAAAACAAAATGATTAAAGATCACATTTGGACAAAATCGTTTATTGACAGAATACGCACGAAAAGTATGAAACGTCATGAAAATTGGGGCCCATCATTTATATCTAAAACGGAAGACCGAAAACGCCGTGCTGAATTGGAGGATCGTTCAAAGCTTGTTGCCGAAAGTAATCTCTTGGAAATGGTATTTCAGATGTTTTTTAGTTGGAAAAATTTAAGTGAATCGGATATCAATAAATATCCAGATCTGTATGAAAAACTTCAAGATCGAAAGTTTATCTATCGAGCAAGAGATTAAAATAAAGATATGATATTAATTGGCTTTCTTTTTCATAAAATTGTTGTTTCATCAAAAAGTGTGTTTAATAATGAATCTAAGTTGCACAAAAATTTATAAAATATCAAAAGGCCATGCTTTGGTGTTCCCTGAGCGAAATTCTTTAACTGTTCATGTAATGCGCAGCATAATTTTAAAATAATGCTGTTGAAGATTGTCAACACGCACAAAACGGAGCCCGGTAGGTAAGACACGCTTAAAGCCTGCCCCATGTTGGGCGCCATTCTCTAACTTGCAATATAATAACATATTATATAATTCAGGGCATCATTCTGCAACGCTAATAATATACAATTATATTAATGGAGGAGAGAATTCACGGGTTGGGGGGCATCGGTTGCTGATATAGGTGAACAGAACATCGATGTTTGCCGAATTCCGATACGATCTCTTAGTGAACTTTAATCCCTGATGCTTCTGGTGGCCTGAACGTTGGTCAGGGGGCAGAGTAAGATAAGGTCGTATCATTTTTGTAGTGCGATTGATAAGAAGGATTCTATAAGAAATGCCTACGCATTACGGAATGAGAATTCTCTCCTCCATTAATATAATTGTATAATATTAGCGTTGCAGAATGACCCCCTGAATTATATATATAATATTGTGGGTGGGGCAGGCTTTACGCGTGCCCCGTTTCGTGCATGTTGACAATCCTCAACAATAATAATATATGCTGTTATATTGAGCGCGTTACATTCTACATTCTGTTCCATTAAGAGCGTGAGATATGTCCAAATATCAGTAATTTTTAAATTTAACAGCTGATAGAGTGCGTGTCAAAAACTAGCTTCATTTTTCAGTTCTAACTCTAAAACTTGCTATGGTAGTTTTCAGAAAGGAAAGAAGGTAGAAATGTGGGAAGATAGAAGGATAACAAGGTAGGAAGGTAGGAAGGTAGGAAGGTAGGAAGGTAGGAAGGTAGGAAGGTAGGAAGGTAGGAAGGTAGGAAGGTAGGAAGGTAGGAAGGTAGGAAGGTAGGAAGGTAGGAAGGTAGGAAGGTAGGAAGGTAGGAAGGTAGGAAGGTAGGAAGGTAGGAAGGTAGGAAGGTAGGAAGGTAGGAAGGTAGGAAGGTAGGAAGGTAGGAAGGTAGGAAGGTAGGAAGGTAGGAAGGTAGGAAGGTATTAAGGTAGGAAGGTATTAAGGTAGGAAGGTAGGAAGGTAGGAAGGTAGGAAGGTAGGAAGGTAGAAAGGTAGGAAGGTAGGAAGGTAGGAAGGTAGGAAGGTAGGAAGGTAGGAAGGTAGGAAGGTAGGAAGGTAGGAAGGTAGGAAGGTAGGAAGGTAGGAAGGTAGAAAGGTAGGAAGGTAGGAAGGTAGGAAGGTAGGAAGGTAGGAAGGTAGGAAGGTAGGAAGGTAGGAAGGTAGGAAGGTAGGAAGGTAGGATGGTAGGTAGGTAGGAAGGTAGGAAGGTAGGAAGGTAGGAAGGTAGGAAGGTAGGAAGGTAGGAAGGTAGAAAGGTAGGAAGGTAGGAAGGTAGGAAGGTAGGAAGGTAGGAAGGTAGGAAGGTAGGAAGGTAGGAAGGTAGAAAGGTAGGAAGGTAGGAAGGTAGGAAGGTAGGAAGGTAGGAAGGTAGGAAGGTAGGAAGGTTGGAAGGTAGGAAGGTAGGAAGGTAGGAAGGTAGGAAGGTAGGAAGGTAGGAAGGTAGGAAGGTAGGAAGGTAGAAAGGTAGGAAGGTAGGAAGGTAGAGAGGTAGAGAGGTAGGAAGGTAGGAAGGTAGGAAGGTAGGATGGTAGGATGGTAGGAAGGTAGGAAGGTAGGAAGGTAGGAAGGTAGGAAGGTAGGAAGGTAGGAAGCTAGGAAGCCAGGAACTAGGAACCTAGGAATGTAGGGAGAAAAGAAGATAGCAAGGTAGGAAGATCGGAAATCTGTTTTTAAACTTCCTTAAAACTGTAAATGGTAACAAATTAACAATTTGATGAAAGGTCAAATGAAAACAATTCTTTTAACACGTGGTGCCAGTCGCCGTGAATTAAACTTGTAGATCACGATATGTTTTTGTTTAAGAATGCACCTAATGTAAATCCGTTTTAACAGTTTTTAGAAATTTTTAGTTAGTAAAAAGGGGTTTCAAATTCTTTTTAAACTCCGTGTCTGAGTTTTTTTAAGAATCCCTCTAAGGGGAAGACAATTTTATTGTAATAGGAATGCCCTTACGGTTCCTGTCATATAACATTTTTGTTTTTTTAATTTACTCAAAAACGACTTAACCAACGTTTTATTAAATTTAAAAATTTAAGTTATTGCGGTTTTTTTTTTAATTTCGTTAAATATATTTTTAAGGAAGTTCCCACATTATGGCATTGTAATTTTTTACATAAGATTAAATATTTATCCAATACCAAAAAGCATGTAGGTAATATATTTTTTTAAGAAAAACGTAGGCACATTACATATATGCAGATTATTTTTTTTTTTCACTGAAAAGAGGTGGTTAAGAACGTCCTCCTCTGAGTTCCACTCCTGCTTATCAGTACTTTTAGTATGTTGTTAAGGACAATAAGACTGTACGAAATTTGTTTACACATAATTGTTGTCTACTTTTTGCACTTTTTGTCTTCATTGCTTGATGTGTACCACATAATTTTTACAGGCTTCATGAAAAGCATAAAAAGTATATTATAGTAAAAAAAAATGTAAATAGATCTTTATTAGATAAAATATAACAATACATATTTTATAGATATATTTGGGTGCAAAAAATCGCATGATGCGTGGTGTCTTTAGTCTATTCGATTAGGTATAAAATAAGTATACAACTGATTTGATCATGGGTTCTCTAAATGCTGCAGTACCATCACCATTTCTGGCCTGTGTTCAGGTTTTTCTGAAATACATGCTCTTCCAAGATTTATTACATGCGAGCATATTTCTTCCACGTCTGCATTTATCCGCAATGTTTTATCAATCAAATCTTCGATCCGGACATTTGTATTCAAAATTGCTAATATATGTTTTGTCAAAAAGGCATGTGCACGTGCTTTGTCGTAGGCTCGTAAGCCGGTGAACATCTCCAATAACACGACCCCAAAACTGAATGTATCCACTTTTGTACTCAATGATTTATAACCGAGAAACTCTAACGGTAAATATGGCTTTGTTCCAAAAACTCGAGAGACTTCCATTGATGAATTTTGGGAATGACCCTCACGAGCTAGGCCAAAGTCACCAATTCGTGGTTGATTGCAAGGGTCAAGTAAAATATTAGCGGGTTTAATATCACCATGGATGAGTGGTTTCTCGCGGAATGTATGAAGAAATTGTAAACCCCTGAAATGAATTTCATGTTGTGCCAATAAATAAAAAGTATGTTTCTGAGTTCCATTTTAGCTTACCTAGCTGTTCCACAAGCAATATTTAACCTCTGACTCCAAGAAAGCGGTTCGCATCGTTTAGAGTTGAGTCGCTGTTCTAGTGACCCACCTGACATCAGTTGATAAACGAGACATGGATCAGCTCCATTTATACTGTATCCATAGAGAGGTAGAATATTGTCGTGTCGACATGAATTAAGATGCTTCAGCTCGTTGAGACTTTGTTGTATTTGGATTTTCTCTCCACCGTCTGGACCGTGGTAAGTAATTTTTTTAATTGCTACGGCAGTCTGTTTCCAACATCCTCGAAAAACTGTTCCGAACCCACCTTTTCCAAGAATACTTGCTTCGTTCCAATTGTCTGTTGCTTGACACAACTCTTTATAGTCGATTTGTGGTATTGTACTGGCGTACTTATTGAGATTGCGCATATTCAAACTTTTGGAATTATTTGTACTTTCCGCAGCGGACGAAGTGTAATTATCATCAGTTGAACGATTGGATTCGTTATTTGAATCACTAACACCCGACGATGAGTTACGGTTGAGAATCTTTTCAGAGTTTGATTTGTGCATCAAATTACTCAGATCTGGTTGACCGTGCGTAATTAGTTTATGATATTTTGGGTCAACGGATGACTTTATAACATCCATTGCGTTGTACTGTTGCATTCTGATATTAAAATATAAATATATACGAAAGGAAACATGAGATTACTAAACATAAATTGAGAATCTGGTTTATTTTGATTACATTACAGTGTTCTGAATCATTTTTTATTATAGGTATTTGAATACAAAATAGGGAGATGAGTAGCGTCAAAAAATCGGTATTCCTTCATAAAAAAGTATGTTGAACTTAAACAAGTATGCTCGATAAATAGGTTATTTTTAACCTTAGAACCAATCGTTACATCGTTTTTTAGAAGGTAAGATTATTAAGTATGGTATTTCAAAAGCATTTGGTTGAGTTTAATATCAAGCTCTCATCGAAAATGAGTACAATTTATATCGAAAGTTACATAATAGATAAAAGAAGACATGGATTTGGATATCTGTAAATCGAAATGTAAGGGACAATCTGAGACGGTAAGGCATTCGACATAAGTTTATTTTTCGAATGCTTTTTTTTAAGTATTTTGAAGAGTTATCTTCGCCAGATTTCAGGTCTCAAGTTCATTATTTTCCCAGCAGTCCGACTGAACTTTCAGTCTTCCTGTTTATAGTAAGCGCCCCGAAGAGGGCTAAAATCTTAGTCAAAACGGTAGAAAACTAATGAACTTGATTCATAATTTAATAACAAGAGTTAAATACAAAAGAACTCTTTTTCTTAAGAATTGTTATTAACTACGTTGCCTGGTAGGCGGCCAAACTTTAAATTATTTTTTCTGATACCTGACAACTGACGAGTTTCGAGTTTTTGTTTGTAAAAATTCGAATGGCATGTATGCATTTTTTCCTCACTCTATTAAGTGTCTTAACTTCATAGTCATATTATATTATACGGAATCACATCGATGATTCTACGTATGAAATCAATGAACACAGAATAAGGCCACTTAATAGAATAATGCTTAATTGATTTCTGAGAAACGGCAGTATTATGTATTACAAGGCAAAATATCTAACAGCTATAGTGCAAGTGCAACTTACCTGTACAGAAGTATAAACAACTCAGTGACCGTATGGTTTAAATCACCCCACATATTCAGCAACTCATTGGAAGGCGAACTACCTCTTGATTCAGCCCTTTTGATAGTCTAGTTAAATAATGTGATCATTTAACTTTTTAACAACGATGAGCGTTGATAATATTTTTAATTTTGTTCACCTGCAGGTCCGTTTTTGAATAACCCATATGATCCAATGCTAATTTTGACCATAATTCCATTTCGTCGAGAATAGAACAAAGCTCATTACGATCCGTAGAAGGTAGCTGATAAATGTATAATTCCTTAGTAGCATTTGATGAAGAAGACCTCAGATTCGTGGAAATTGATGAACTCATTGCAAGATTCTTTTTTTCGTATGCTTTTTTATTATGGGAAATTACTTTCTACTGAACTTGTTTGTGCGTTAATGCACCGGCTCCTATGGCTAAACGAAAGTTGTCACATTAAGGTGGATAACAAGTTAACATTAACAAACACATCTACACAATGAATAATTTAGCAAAATAAATCGACAAAGACAAAATAAATAAAATTAAGCGCTGATAAGATATACTGCGAAGCAACAACCAGAACCACCTAGCGAAATTGATGATTTTTGATAATTCGATGAAAGTGACAGCTGACAGCTAAATAATAGTACGGACAGTGCTGTCAGTCAAACATTTGTACTACGATATAGTAACCTACTCGAAAAGCACTCCAAATAAAACACTCAATCACAGACCTACAGACCTACAAATCGTACTCCTGTTGCCTGAAACACTCTCGAAATATTTTGTGTGTGTCTGTGAATACGTGTACATCTCTGTCTGTGCTTTTTGTGATGCCATTTATTTATTATAAATGGCATATCAGCTGGTTTTCAGCTTGTGGGCAAAAAGAGAGACCATACAGTGAGTTGGAGGCAATGAAGAAGAAAAAGAGGAATACGTATAATGAAAAAGATATGCGACAATTTTGTAACTAGTGTTAGTTGTCACAAACACAAATACATTAGCACAGAGTCGAAGTCAAAGAGGATATATACATAGAGTCCAATCTTTCCTACGTTCCATCCGCCTCCGCTAAAATTTTCGTGGTCTCTTTCCTATTGTATTCATTGTCCGTGTGAAACAACGACAAGAAACGATGAGGTAAGTAGTAAGGTGTGAACGCACACATGTTTAACAAAAAGAACAATTTGACAGCTGTACCACACACACATGTTTAACGAAAAGAACAATTTGACAGCTGTAGCTTGTAGGCAAAATCAAAACAAGGCACAAGATTGGACTCTATGTATACATCCTCTTTGGTCGAAGTGCAGTAGGATACAATTCTCTTTCTATTCATAGTACATACTACATACACTAGATGGCGACACAAGTCATACGTGATCTCCAGACTACTATAGATTTTATATACAATAATACAAGGAAGGAGTAAAAATTCCTCTCTACCACGAATCTAATAGCGGGTTTCATTCAAGAAAAGATTTGTTCTTTCTGGCAAAAGATTTGATCTTTTTAGTTTTGCAAGTTTCATTGTAAAAAAGAGCAATTCCAAATCAATTCTCAACACGAAAGACTTCATCCCTGATGGGTTGGGAGATTCGATCTGAATACTTTTCTGTCAAACGTCAAATGAGAAATAATTTGGTATTTTTTGTCGTTTGTTCAAAAATAATCAAAAAATCAAAAATAAACAAATAATGAACGAAGATATAAACTTTAATTATCCAATTAATTATCAATTATCCAATGTTAGCAATTTCAATTACGAAAGATAAAAACCAATTGACAAAAAGTCAAATTGCCATGGATACCCAAAAGAAAAAAGCAATTTTGATTTTGAGAAAAAATCTTCAAAATTTTAATGAAACTCGCTTTAGTTTAAAAGCTGATGGGAGCTGTCAAAAACGACATGATAGTTTTTCTGTCCTAACTTGCTCAGAGAGTTTTCACTCACTTTTGCTGTTCAATGCAAATGCAGAAATCGTGCATTGTGTATACGGGGTGTTAAAATGCACATAAGTTATGATAACGATTTGGCCAGACCGAATAGGATAGAATAGAGAAAAAAAACTTTATGTGAAAGTTGGGGGGCCTACCACGATAATTCTTTGTTTATCAACAAAAAATTTGACTAATTAAAAAAAAAACTCATTATTATGCATCATGGTTCATGAATCACGTATGTACTCAAACTTAATTGATATAACTGTGTATGTAGAGCATTTCATATTTTGTTTCTCAACTGTTATTTGACCCGACACCGATGGGAAGTACCAACAGTAAACAAAGGAGATGACTCGCATTTCTTGTTCTGAAAAATAAAAATGTGTTGCTTTAGTTAAGAAAGACGAAACTTTTAAACCAGCGAAGTCAGCTAATGAAACCTTCAAGCAAGTTTTCCTGCCCAACTTCAGGTATGGGTATTTTTCTTTCCTGAGCGTTGTTTTTACTTTCAACTATATAATTTCTAATCTAATCATTAAATCAACATCTTCTCTTCTCCAGCATCACAGAACTTACCTTTTATCTTATCTTTATCTTCGCTATTAATTTCAATTATTGTTGGTGTGCTTCACGAGTTCGCAACTTTTCGAGTTCCTTTTTCTTGTACGTAACCTAGTTTCTTTTGGAGTCAAATGAAATAACAATTTTTTTTTTTTAGTTAAAGGATTATGAATTACTCCAGTGCAGCAAACTACACTGATGGAGGCGCAGGTGATGGCGCCAAAATACTGGCAATGGCTTCTTTGGGATTGGGCAGCTTCCTGAGTGGAATGTTACCTGCAGCTATATCAGAGAGAAACCGAAGACGCTTTCCTTTCGTCACCTCATTGATGCTTTGCTTTGGAGCTGGTATTTTGCTAGCTACAGCTCTGGTTCATATGCTTCCTGATGTGAGTAATGTTGCAGGAGACAAAAACCCCCTAATTTTTTTTTTACCAGGTTCGCAAGGCAATGCCTGACAACTCGGAGGTTTACTTCTGTGGAGGTTTCTTTCTTGTGTATTTCATCGATGAGTTTATTCATTATTTCTTTGGGGAGGCCATACAGCATTCTCATAGTACACTACCAAATGCACCTGGTAACCAGCATCAACATAATCATAGCCATAACAATTATGGTTCCAATAATGAATCGGAGCCACTTATTCGAGCCCAGTAAGCTTTAACAAAAAATCTTTAATTTAGGAGTTGGAGGGCGATAGAGCCTACATCTGCCCTAAAGAATGAGTTTAAATCGTGGCGAATGCTAAGGGAATTTGTGGCTTCTTCCATACATTTGCATTATAATGTTCGCGCACGTGCACGCTATGCCCATTTTGGTTTTTTCCTCAACTAGTAAAAAAGGAGAATGTTTTTGCAGCGAACACTAGGTCCACAGCATTTTGTCTCCATTAGCAATGCTTATGAAAATCTAAATAAAAAACATTGAAAGTTTTAACTTACAAAAGTTATGTTTATAAAGCCCTTAAGAAGCCCAGATCCACAACTCCTTTTTTGAAAAACATCAACTCCCTTAACGATAAAATTATGATTTTTAAAACCTGTGGTCGCCCTGAATTCGATCTTGGTGAAGCGAGTTGAGGTTTTATCAAAATTGTTGGAGCCGCATTGTAAAAATTTAACTTCTTTTTAACGATTGTATGGCAGATACTGTTATGTTTGACCTAGAGTGGAAAATCCATTTAGGCTGTAGAGGTGTGAACAGATAGAAAAACGGACATAATTTTCAGACTTCCCCGTAATCGTAATATATTGCACTTAACAATATCGAGTTTTATCGTTTAAGGTCTTCGGCAAGAGAAGATCAAATGGAAAAAGAATGTGAAACTGTTATAAGACAAGCAAACGAACGTATTTGTCATACGAGTCACCGAGAACCATGCGCTCAAAGCATGACCGGAGTTTTTGGTCTCTTTGTTGCTCTTTCTGTACACTCACTTGTTGAGGGACTTGCTATTGGTATTCAAAATTCTAACTCAAAGGTAAAACCAAATTATGGATTTCCCGCGAAGCCCTTGTTATTAACTAACTTTTTCAGGTTCTTTTTCTACTTGGAGCCGTTGCATGTCACAAGTTCGTTGTGGGTTTTTGTTTGGGACTCGAGGCCCGCTCTAATGCTGGTGCAACTCTACGTTCTCAGTTGTTGGGTATCATGATATTTTCTCTGGGCTCAGTTATAGGGATAGGTGTTGGAATGGCACTTGTTGATTTACCATCAAATTGGTCGAAAAAAGGATTACCACTTATTCAAGCCTTAGCCGGAGGTACTCTATTGTATGTGACTGTTTGCGAAGTAATGCCTCGGGAGAAGGCTGAATGGCATCAGAAACCCGGGAAGAGAACAGCTGGTCTCACTCAGTTCGTTGCAGTTGGATTAGGATTTTCCATAATGACAATAATTAACTTCTATATTGGTAGGTTCAAAAACAATTGCTTTTAAAAATGTTTCTTATTATATTTTAATCTCTTTAATCTTGTTTGTACAGGTGACGATGATTGAAAGACGACTGCCAAAGTGGAAAAGAAACTAAATTTGGCCAAATATATTTTTGATTTAAGTGATATCAAATAGGATAAGTGAACGAAATTTTGTATTTTAAGTTGAAAAGAGGTCAAGTAAAGCAAATGTATATTTTTTTAAGATCATATTTCTGAGCTTTTCTTTTAGTACAACAAAGTTTTATGTAAAATGACTAACTTAGCAAACAACAACTCCATATGATATTAGGCACTTCTTTCGTTTGTTTAAGCACTATACCGTTCCATGTTTTCAGGAATCAAACGATCCAATTAAATGCTTCTTCGAATTCGATACCACTCGCGCAACTAAGCTGATCGGCCGAGTAGTTACTCTAGAGTTCTGTAAGGGGTTTAATATAGCAACTATAATGGAAGGGCATATTTATTTCTTAACAAACAAATTTTGAGGTCGTTCTTCAAACAAAATCAAATAAAATGAAGGTGCAACGGCTCCCAAGACTTCAAACATAAATGCATCTGCGTTGTGAGTCGTATGAAAAACACCTCAAATACCTTTTGCCAGCTTCGACATCATTGTAACAAAATTTTTACTTAAAAATTCAGACTTTTGACACAATAAACCGCTACGCTTTTGGTATGTCGGTTCATGCCAGGTAAAGCTAACTTCGTGAACAACAATTCATCGACAGCTTGCTGCTTCTTCTAGTTTTTGTATCGAAGATTAGTGCTAGGAGAATTGGTTCATCCAATCTAGAATTGACTAAAAATATTTGGCAATTAAACTTTGGGGTTTTCACTTTATTGTTATAAAAAAGTTAACCTTGGTTTAATAAATAAAAACAATTGCACACTTTCATTTTTATTATATCCGTGGGTGTATTTTTGTCGAGTTTTTAAACAATGAATATCCATGAACTTAATTTCTTAAATTATAAATTTTAATGAAACTTCAAACACAGTTTAAATGATTAGCTATTTCTGAAATATTACACTTATGATTAAATGATAATGTATGGAATACATACAATGTATGTTTCTTCCTAAAAAATAGTATCCAGGCGATATATTATAAAGTTTCTTCATAACAACACAGCCTTTCAACCTATAATATATGCAACAATTCAATTTTTTGATTTAATGAAACAATAATTCAAAGCAACGACATCTGGCACATCGCACATGAAAACATTGTTCGTGCATCTTCATAAAATGTCGCTGACGCCGTGTTCAGTTTTGTTTTTGTTTTTTTTTTTTCCAAAAATTTAAAAACTTAAATCTATAAATCATCATCTTCATCAGCCCATTCGTTTATGAGGCTTTTAACTTTGTCTGGTGTTTTCACTGAGTCTTCATCTGTTGTCTTTGTCGATTTGACAGATTCTTCCTCAACATCGTCAGCGGGTTTTAGTTTTAAATCTTTATCTTCTTCTTTAATATCATCTTTTTCATCTGAATCTTCATCTGCTTTTTGTGTCTCCGATGGCGAAGGGACTTTTGCATCTGAGATATCTTTTGTTATTGTCTTCTTTGTTTCGTCTTCTTTGGCAGCTGATGTTCGTCGGGATGTCTTTCCCTCCTTTGTCGCCTTTTCTGAAACCTTTTCTTCTTTCTTTTCATCACTGGCTACAGAAGACTCAATTACCTCCTCCATCTTTGGTTGCTCGGACTTGGAAGAATCTGCAGACGGCTCTAATTTTTCTTCTTGAGTGTCTTCTTTAATTGTTTCGCATTTTGCTTCAACTTTCTCCGATTGCGAAGATTGTGTTAATTCATCTTCGCCTATTAGCGAACCTTCGGGTTCTAATTCAGATTCAAATTCACGTTCAAACTCTTCAGTAGCTTCTTGCTGCAGTTTTCTTGCAGTATCATCGCGTTTTGACTTCTCAGTTTCATCAACAACAGCTTGTACGCTGGATTCGGGTTCTTCCGCCTTTTCCTTGTGATCTTGAACTGATTCGGTATGTTCTTCTTCGTCGTCATCATCGATTTCATCATCGCTCCAGTCGCCAGTTAACATTTTTAATTTAAGATTTATGTCCTCAGCTTTTTTGGGGTCTGCTTTTTCTTGTTTTGGTGGTTTTGCTGACGGAATCTGGAAGCGAAAATATTCGAAAAAAAGTTATAAAACGTATCACAGGATGTTATATGAGCTTGTAAAAAATAGAGTATCCTAGATTGTAGTTAGTATGTAATGTTATAAGAACGACACATTGATCCATTTTACTACGTTCTTTTACAACACCGTTTCTTCAAGAGGTTATTAATGTTTTGCCGAAGCTAAATATTTAATTGTATTTTAATTATACTTAACATAGGCGTTCAAATCGCAGTGACTATTTTTTTTATAAAAAGTCCGTAGGAACCGGAAATTTTGGATATCCTCCCTTTTCATGGTATATTTCTTTTCAGAAACATTCTATTATATTCAACGGCCTATTTTCGAATCATCTAGGACTCATTTTCGAATGTTTATGAGACAGTACATTGATATATTAAAAAAAAGGAAATATTAGAAACATCCTAGACTTAATATTTTTGGATCCTTTGACCATTTTAACTATGTTCATCATAGAGAAATAAATGGATTGAAAATATTAATCATGGAAAGCGATCTGACTTTATTTGTGTTGAAATACAAGGAATGTTTAATGTACGGCCATAGTGCGTTTGTTTTATTTTTAGAAATGCCTGTTCGCACGCACTAGTTCAGGCACTTTTGATACAAATGTCAAACTTTCATTTGTAGTTCTTGCGAAAGTGAGCGAAATCAAAGTTGGCCTTCAGACTGTCATTTCCTACAGCTGTCAAATTTAAATGTGTCAGAGCAATTGAGATTTGAATGATTCATGCTAAATTATGCGTCCAAAAACAAGTAAGAGCCTATGTATCTTATTCAAAGAAACCCTCACTACTACACACTTTCGGAAGATGACCTCAAGCTTTTAAATTTTCTTTGGGTTTGGTTGCACTTTTTGATTAAACTCGTTTATGCATTATTCAGGCTGTAACTTGAAATGATATATCAAATAGTGTATTTTTTCAAGGGGCCAGTTACAGCGATCAGGAAAAACCATCGGGGAAATTTGAAACAAATGTAACCCGGAATTATTTCCTATTTGAAATTTCACAAAACAAGCATTTATCCACACGTACATATGTACATAGCTTTTTTGAGTAATGATACCCGAAGACTTCCGTTTTGTAAACCTAAAAATAATCTTTCAGCTTTTTTACCACTTTACAATGGTAAACTTTACATTCATCTGGACCTTGAAGATTGTTTGGGCTTAAGAGTTTATTATTTGTTATAATTAGGTTTGTTTGAAGCAACCTGCCATAGGCGCAATGAGATATGTCAAAAAACTACAAGCCCGCTCAGAACTTCGTTTCAAATCGAAGACATCATCTTATTCCAATAAATATTTGTGCAGTGCCAACAAAATGAAATGGTAAAATTATGTTCAGGAATGGCTTATTTTCAAGATTTATAACAAATAAACATTAAACACACTGGGTTGAAAAAGTCTCACATAAAATACTCCAGTGCCTGTTGAGGGAGTGTCGCCGACATGAAACAAACCTATTATTATATACAGTGCCATTCGAAAAATGTTGGTCAAACATTTTATTAACCTTTTTCGCAGCAGTTCTTGGAATTTATGAGAGCTACGGGGTTTTCACTAGGTACATATAGGTAAATATCGTTCAAATAGTGCATAAAAGTCGGTCATTATGAAAAATGGGTGCATTTAGATCGTGTAAGCAATGAGAAAAATAAGTTCGGAGTGCAAAGCCAATATTTGTGTCTGTCTCGTCTCAATTTAACAACACGTGAAATTTTCAAAAAATTAACGTGGCATGGAATTTGAAAACAATATCGTGAAACAAGAACTACCAGTAGAAAAAGAAAGGCTCAGGAAGACCAAAAATAGACGACGCCAGTGGATTTTTCGTGCTGTACAGCCGTCGGCACCGGTTCAAGACTTCGGTGGATCTTAAAAACGATCTGTTTCGAGCGACAGAAAAAATAATTTCGTCAAGCTCAGTGAGGAAAAGGCTCGTTAAAGCTGGACTTAGAGCACTCAAGCCAGTACTGAAGCCGGGTTTCCCCAAAAAAGTTAGAGAAAAATGATTTCTCTGGGCTCTTAATTGGACTCAAGAACTGTGAAACAACGTTATCTTTTCTGACGAATCAAAGTTTAAGCTGCATGTTGGAGATGGGAGGATTCTTGCGCGAAGAGAACCAAAGAAAATACTGAGCTCTGAATGCATCTTAAGGATGCCCCCCAAAACTTTAGGTGTGATAGTCTGGGGATGTTTCTCTGGAGATGAAAAGGTAGAATAGTCTTCCTTGAATCGAAAGTAACTGTAGAAGTTTATTAGAAAATGTATAAAAAAGGTATTAGAAAATGTAGCCTCTCTACGCTAGAGCTTTTGGTGACACTTGCAGATTTATTTTTCAATAGGACAATGCTCCTTGCCATACAGCCAAAATTGTATGTACGAACTTGTTTTATTTTTTTATATAAAATGCTAATATTAAGCTTTTCCATATGGTAGAACTTTTGTAACTAAAATTAATATTTTAATTTTATTTTATTTCTTAGCTTAAAAAAAGAAAAAATGTCGATGTATTAATTTGGCCTCCCTCACAATCCAATTGAGAATATCTGGTCAATTATGAAACTTAAGGTTGCGAAGAAGCATCCACAGTCAATTGAAAGTCAATGGAACACCATACCTGTATCCACTTGGAAAAACCTATCTCAGTCAATGTCTCGCCGATATGCAGCTGTAATAAGAGGAAGAGGAGGTCCATCAAAGTACTAATAAGATAGATAATGTTTCTAAGAAGTAATAAAAAACAAAAAGGCATTTTTCCTTTAATCCCTAAAAATGGGACAGGTACCTAAAAACCTCATTCTTCGGTCTAACAACTTTTTGCTCCCGTGATCTGGCGTGGCAAATTTTAACCCTTTGAATGTGTCATGAAACTATTGATACCGCATAAGAAAAAAAAAATCCTCATTAAAAAATATGTAGTTTTTGCAACAAAAATTCGAAAAAAAAAATGTTTGACCAAAATTTTTCGAACGACTCTGTATATATTTTCTATGATCCGTTCGTTTCATCTTGAATTATTTTAGTGAGTGCAAGGAGTTTTGCCTGAAAGACCCAGCCTGAATATGATAAGAAAACTATCTTCTAATACTTATTGATTAAATAAAAAGTAAATCTTATATATGATTAATTCAAAAATTAAATTATTAGTTCTCAAAGTATTGCAAATTAAATATAATACATCAACAAAATTTAGCATTCCGGTTTTCTTGAATGATTATTTTTGAAAAATGTTCTTAAGACCAAAGTGACCAATTCCGTTTTTGATAATATAATAATTGTTTTGTTTCTTTCTTCTACATTGTTTTTCTTCGCTAAAAGTGAAAAATAAGATACAATTATAATCGAACAAAATTGACTTATACAGAGGAAATTACGGGAAACACCAATGTAACAATTCACTATAAACGAATACTGTAAGAAATGAGGGCCACTGTTTTTAAGGGTTATACTTATTTTGTATTGCTAGTTTCATTTTTCGAGATAGAACATTACGTTCCCAATCAAAATACTGCTGTTTGGACTCACAGACAACATTTATTAAACATTTCAAAAGAGAGAAAAGCTGAATGAGTTATTTTATAGACTCAATTTCTTAAACACTAGAAGAGAATGACCAGTTTGATAGTGTTAAACTGAGACATAGAGATATGATTGTGTTCACTTTCTCTTCGTGAATTTCTTCAAAATTGTCATTATTCCTTTTAGGTCAGGAAATAATATTCATAACTAAAAGAGGAAACTAAGAAGTTAAAATATGTATATAGACCATAAGATAATGAACACAGTTTAAAGTCAAATTCAAATTCTGTTTAAGTGTCGGCGTTTTAGTAAGCAGAATGACATTAATAAATAATCATTTTATAAACTTTAAAATTTAAATTACTTTTAACAAGCCGATAATTTTTAAAACATAAATTTAAGTCAAACTTACCTTCTCTTCCTCATCTTTATTTTTCTCAGCATTTTTACTTTCATTTTCTTCTACTCCTTCTTCTGGGTCTTTATCATCATGCATTTCATTATCTTCTTCCTCATCAGCATCATCAGCATCATGAGCATCATGAGCTGAAATCAAATTCTCAGCCCACTCCATGTGATCCTCATCGTCCATCCGTTCCTCATGATCCGACAACTCATGTTGTTCTTGAGCTTCTTGAGCTTCATCGCTCTTATTTTCTTCTTGAGTACTTTCTGCCTCTGTTGTTGTAATTTCAGCTCCCCTTAATGTATCCTCAGCCGTTAGGATTTCATTGTTTGCGTCTTCGAATACATCAGCAGGATCGCTTGTCTCTAATTTCAATTTTATATCATCTGCAATCGCTTCAGGTGCATCTTCTGGTGGAAAGGTACTCTCATTCAAAACCATAACAACTCCACCATCATGATCTTGATCCAACTGTGACATTATTTCTTCTCTCTGTTCGGCTGTAAGAAGCATTTCATTACCTTCAGCATTGACAAATTTCGGTCCGCTCTCATTTGCGTATTCTTCTTCTTCCATCGTTGATGGCTGTTCTTCCAATTTCAACAATGTACTCGGCAAGGCAATATCCGAGAGTATCTTTATCTTTGTATCTCCTGCTATTTCTTTTGTTGTTCGTCCTTCATTCTCATTCTGCTCGTCCATTTCATCGTCCGAAAAATCAATGACACCATCTTCCCGAGCACGCCTCTTGTGGAATGTCTTCATATGAGTGTATAGGTTCATTTCTTTAACAAAGACTTTGTTGCAGTAGATACATTGTTGCTTATGAGCATCAGGATGATATTGTTCTCCATGAATTTGTAAATCACTTTCACTTAAACAAATCTTGTTGCATTCCACACATTCGGGGAATGTATAAAGAAGTGATGCAACTTTGTGTTCGGTCAACATGTGATGGTGGAGAACACGATTATTTTTCGAGCGCCACCCACAATATTCGCACAGTGCTGGATCAATAGTTTCTTTGTGGGTGTTTATCAAATGGCGGCGGAATCCACGATACGACGGAATACTTATTGGGCGACCATTGACTCCACAACGAAGGCAAAGCCAAGGACCTTCGAATAGACAAAGAAGTATATATAGTATAAACATTTAATGAAAACGTAAAGCAAATCAAAATCAGGATTAGGTTGTCAAGTGAGAACAAATACCCAGAGTTGAACCAGATTTGGCAGAAGTAAGATCCAAAATGTAAGAAACTCAACTAGTTTTGAGGGAAAGGAGAATTTTGGTATCACAATGTTCCTTAGCATTTAGTGTGTCGGCTTTTCTATAAACTGAAGGCCACGTTAACCTAAAACAATCGTCTACCAGCCGAGAGCGGTAACATTACAGAGCTAAAAAATAAAATAAATTGTTGGCACAACAGCTCCAAGCGGAACCGGGGCCCGTGACTTACACTCTCAACCGTTCCTGTGTGTGCGTTGATATTCTGCAGGAATGGAAGGGACCTCAATTTACATTTTCCATGACATTAATTACTCTTGGAGGATTTGTCACTTACTTAAGTCACAACATAAGTAGCAACGTCAGGGATCGAACCCAGAACCATTTGGCGTGGCAGTCCGACAAACTAACCACTACGCCACGGGGTAACATTACAGAGCTAAGGTTGGTTAAAAGTACCACTTTTCTAAAATCAGAGCAAATATGAGTGTGACAGACATCTTTTTGGGATGCTTTGAATTTCAAATGCAAATCTTAATGACTTGGATTTTAACAACAGAACTAACGAAGCATAGTTTGGATTTCCAGGAATATGACCCTGTGTATCTGAAACATGGAAATGCTCTGAGGCCAACATTTTGAGCAGTTTCAGACTTCCGTTGGCCATTCCACCTACCAAATCCAACTTTGAACTTTGGAGTAGGGCCAAACAGAAAGAATTTTATGTACAAATAATGCGAAGGAAATGGCGTGGGATACCAAGCCAAGCACTGAAACAGTCCTACTGATGGAAGCCTCAGTGCAGTATACGTGTTGGGAGGCCGAATCACACAGGGAGATGAAGGAAACTCGGTCTCAGGATATTCAATCGGGGTTCCAGCTAGGGCCAACATAAACATACATACAACAAAAAAAAAAAAACAATTACCTGTTGTATTTTCAGCCCCCTGGGCAATCAGGGCATGCATTGTTTTGCTATCAATCCTTCGCTTGGGCGGTGGTGCAGAACTCGGCACAGCACTAGTCTCATCAGTGTTCTTTGAAGCAGCCGTAGCTGCTGGCTGGGGCTCAACTTTAACAATACTACTTGTTGAAGCCGAAGCGTAACCCCTGAGAGGTTTTTTAAGAATTGTTTGTTGGGATATTGGTGTCAACTGCTGTCTGGCTTGTGTTTTATTTGTTTCGCCACTTTGTTCCATTTCCGCTGACATATTATCAAGTGTTTCCTTTTTGACAATTATTTTCTGCGATTGCCCGCCAATGTTTGGCATTATCTTCAATTTAATATTCTTGTTACTCTTTACTAAATGCGGATATTGTCGCAGAACCTCACTGATGATCTTAGCATGATCCATTTTTGAATTGGAACTATCCTTGACAACAATTGTTGGTTTTTCATTGGGCGATTGTTTGATGATAATTGATGCTTGTTGGGTTTGTGGCTGTTGTTTGGCAGCCGTGTTAGACGATGACGGAGATGGAGTAACATTTGCGGCTTCCTCGTCGTCGTCATCATGATGGAATTCATCATCCATGATACTGTCGAACTCAGCGTCATCGTTAAATTCAGCTGCTATCTGTTTCCTCATTCGCTGTTGCTCAGAGAATTCTTTAACATCTTCGATATTTGGCTTCTTGGCTGGTGGTGATGTGAATGTAGCAACTGCTGGCCGTTTATTGTTGTTGAAACCTTTGCGCAATTGTTCGAATGGCGATGAACGCTTTCGTGGTGATGCTTGAACTTCAAAGTAATCTTCTGGTTCTTCTTTCATTGGTTTGCTTTCATATGAAATCGAGTCGAAGGAAGACTCATATGTTTCCGTGTGTGTATTAGGTTCCTCAAAACGTATGGGTCCACGTTGTAATTGTGGAGGCGATCTCAGTATCGTGTTGGCGGAGGGCTTGTAGCCAATCCTATCTTGCATTGGTTTCATAGCAACTCGGCGTGTTGGTATATTCGAAGTAACTTGAATGCGACGTGGAGGTTGTTGTGCAGGAGTGACTGATATTGTCTGAGGTTGTCCCTTTGAGACTGTTGTAATGCGTTTGTTCTTGGGCACGGGATTGTTAACCTATTGGAAACGAAAAATAGAGCATATAATTTAGTTTGATTTTAAATGTCATTTTAAAAATAAACAAATAATGTGACCGCTTCCGAGAAATTGGGGATGCAGTTGGCTATCGAAGTTTGTTTTGATATAGATACAGACGCTAGAACTCACGAAATATTTAGCATAAGACGATGAAGATGACTCACACCCACCCGACCATTAAGGAACTGAGAACATGAGTGTTGTTTAGGACATCGACTAAATACTCGCAAAAACCTCAAGAAAATCAATTTAGTATACACCAATTCTTTCTTGACTTTATCGATAAGCTGCTTGTGTCAATTTTCGAGTTGCTTAAAAGTTACCCAAAACTTCGCTTACGGTTGTAAAGAGTTGTCTAATAATTATTTAGTGTTGTATAACGTCAATATTCCAAAGTTTATGAGAACTATTATGCTAGAGTGAGTAATGTTAAGGATCATGTCAGCAATTAAAAGGAATCAAGTGCGCTATCGCAGTAGACCACAAAGGCAGGTAACAAATCATCAGCTTATTGCACGGCGCTCCTAAAATCTATTGTGCTGCCTTACGGTGATGAAACCACTCATTTACAGCATATTGTCTAAATTGTTTCTTTGAAGAAACTTAAAACTTTGGGATGTTTTAAACTAGAGAAGATTGCTCCCTATCAATTTTAGCACCCCATGCATTTTTTACTTTTGAGAAAAACTTAGAAAATGGTCTGGGGTTGTTCCTTCATGTTCATCATACATACTTGAATATAATTCACCAGTAGTAGTTTGGCTTGCTTAGCTTGGATAGTTGTAGAGGCATCACAGAAAACATAACTGCTATTATCAACATGGCATGATGTGTCCAGATGTCAGTGTCTGTAAGGTAGTCAGATGGTCTTTATGGAACTTAATGCACTTTGAACACACATACCAGATTATGTGTTTCTTTCAATTATTGGCAATAAAGTCGGAAGGAGAAGCTAACGCCGTTGGTCTGAAAATTAAAAACCAAGATATTTTTGGCACATATATATGGTCAGCTTAAAGCCAATACAGCAGCATTAGTGCGTTAAAAGGACATCTTTGCTGAAAAAACCTAGTGAGAGAAACCATATCAAATTGTTGATTACACACACAGACGCCTAGTGTTCCTTTAATTATTCTAATTTATTGATTGTATTCTCTTCTAAAGCAGACCTGGGAAAGTAATTGGAAATAGATTCGCAATAAACTTCGGAGATTAGACAACTGCTTTACAAGCAGAGCCATGTTATTTAACCAATCAACCTATTGCATTACAAACACCCCAAATAACCATGCAACTTTGGATTTGGAATGCATATTGTAATGCTTCTTGAGAACGACAAGGAAGAAAGAACTTCAACATATTTTACACTTAAAAGTAGCTTCTTACCTTATTAATAGTTGACCTGGAAGTCTCCATAGTGCGTTTATGTGCTTCGAGCAACTTTAACAGCACTGTCATGTTCATCTCCTTGGCGGTCTTCAGAAGTTTACCATACATCTTCAACTCGAATTCCAATGTTCCGGTGTACATAAAATTCACGATAGGCACTACAACATCAGCTTGCAATTCTGCCGGCATCACCAGGGCATCCTCCATAAGCTCACATGTCTGTTCGAGGACATTGAAAAAGTCCGTACATGCACTTAACACTAGACGATGGACTTTCAATTGGGAGTTATCCTTGAATTGTAGTGTCAAATCACAGAAATCTGTCTTGTTAAAGAAATTCTGTAACTTCTGCAAAAAGAAAACTCCCCAATTGTCCACTTTGACGGATTTTATTTCCCCCATCGCGAAGCTATCAACGCCAAAAGATTCTCGTTCTTTTTCAATGGCTGCACCTAAAAATGGAATCCAAAGATTAGACGAAGTGTTTAGGACGCACGCTGATTGTTGATAAGGATGAAAGCCTATTTGGCTTTGTTCTGTCGCTGTATGTACTTCGTCCTTAAAAAAAGAACTTACCTTGCTATTTATAATCACCTTATAGCGCCAACAAAACTATAGAAAACAAAAGAAAGAAGAGTTTCTCCAGAAATGGAAGTCGACGACGATGCACTCACTAAAAGCTTTTTTTTTTCTATTTATTATAAAATTTCTACACTGCAACTGACGATTTAATTAAAAAACCCCGTAAGACTTGCACAAAAGAATACAAAATTTATTTAATAATGTTTTTCTTTTTTAGGTTTTGATGTTTTGATATTTCTTCTTCAAAAAAATGAGAAACAATTTGTATTTTTGATCGAAGACACAGGAGTCGCTTTAATTTTCCAATTACTTCAACCCAAAATGGCTTCTTAACGACGATATGTCATTCGTTGGCAATGCAAAAGAATACAATATTGAAAACTGAACGAAGGCAAGCCATTCGGTGTTCAGTTAAGCGAGTGGTGGTTGGATTGAATGTTGGTTTTGTTTGTGCTTGCCGCAACGATGCGATGTATTTTTAGGTTTTGGATTGAATGGTTCCGTTGGTGTAAGAGTGGAGTGGCGGTGTAGTGGGAATGGGATCGGGAAAGCTTTTACTGTTTTTGAATTTATGTAAAGCTTCTGTAGAGGAGAGGAGAGCTTTTTGGTATTTCTGGAATGCATCGGCGCACTTGAATATGAAATAACGTTTTATACAGGGACAATGTTAAAATAGGGGTCAAGGATTAGATACACACCTGATGTTCGAGTTCGAGGATATACATGTTACTTGACGCCAGGTGGCGTGTGCTGAACATGTTGCAGAAGCAAAATGATTTTCAAACTCAAAAATGCTTTGAAATTGTTTTTGGAAAATGGATCGGGTCTCGACTATGATGCTGTGATGCCTAGCAAGAGTAGTAGATTTAATGGTGGATTTTCTTTGTTTCCCCTTTCCAGCAACATATTGATCAGCAAATTTCAAGAAAAGTAAAGGGCTAACCATAATTGAAGAATGGCACGTACGTTAACTTACGAAACAGTAGAAATACATGTGATTTGTATACCCAACCCGAAATGACTTTTTGTTCAGTTTCGGCAAGTTTCGTTCACTTGCGTTTTCGTACGTAATGTACGCTCTCAGTCGTACATTTCGCACGAAAATCTGACGTTTTTTTTTCTTTTTTTCAATTTTCGTAACAAAATTAAAGAGCAGAAATTAAAAAAAATGTCGAGCTGGGAAGAAAATTCAATTTCTGATTTAATTATTTTAGTCCAAAAAAAGAAATTACTTTACGATAAGCGAGATGCGAACTATTTCAACAGATTGAGAAAAGAAAGAGCATGGGAAGAAGTAGGGCAGCAAATGCATAAAACAGGTAAATTCACTAAATTTTTTTTACAAAATACAATAATATTTTTTTCATATAATTTTAAAAAAGGATCCGAGTGCAAGTCAAAATGGACTCATTTATCAAAGAGGATATATACATAGAGTCCAATCTTTCCTACGTTCCATCCTCCTCTGCTAAAATTTTCGTGGTCTCTTTCCTATTGTATTCATTGTCCGTGTGAAACAACGACAAGAAACGATGAGGTAAGTAGTAAGATGTAAACGCACACATGTTTAACAAAAAGATCAATATGACAGCTGTAGCACACACACATGTTTAACAAAAAGAACAATATGACAGCTGTAGCTTGTAGGCAAAATCAAAACAAGGCACAAGATTGGACTCTATGTATATATCCTCTTTGGTATATATCCTCTTTGGTTTCAGGCAAGAGGAGTACGAATTGGTGGTCTGTATTGGTCTGTGGTCCCGTCAAAGAGGATATATACATAGAGTCCAATCTTTCCTACGTTCCATCCTCCTCTGCTAAAATTTTCGTGGTCTCTTTCCTATTGTATTCATTGTCCATGTGAAACAACGACAAGAAACGATGAGGTAAGTAGTAAGGTGTAAACGCACACATGTTTAACAAAAAGAACAATATGATAGCTGTAGCACACACACATGTTTAACAAAAAGAACAATATGACAGCTGTAGCTTGTAGGCAAAATCAAAACAAGGCACAAGATTGGGGATTGGACTCTATGTTTATATCCTCTTTGGGTCCCGTGCACTTGGGGTATATTATCTGGCACAGCTCTTTAATTGTATTAAACATACAAAAATATAGGTATACTACGACTACGACACTAATTCCTATAATAATTTTTAATACATTTTTGTGAAAACGATTTATTCTGTATGTATGTATAACCAATATATCGGTTTGGTGTTAAGTCGGATTGTAGACGATTTTATTTGTGATTTAGGGCCAAAGAGGATATATACATAGAGTCCAATCTTGTGCCTTGTTTTGATTTTGCCTACAAGCTACAGCTGTCATATTGTTCTTTTTGTTAAACATGTGTGTGTGCTACAGCTGTCATATTGTTCTTTTTGTTAAACATGTGTGCGTTCACACCTTACTACTTCCCTCATCGTTTCTTGTCGTTGTTTCACACGGACAATGAATACAATAGGAAAGAGACCACGAAAATTTTAGCAGAGGAGGATGGAACGTAGGAAAGATTGGACTCTATGTATATATCCTCTTTGTTTAGGGCCATGATGTGTCCATCCGTAGGGGTGATTCGATTCGATTATGTTGTATAGATTTGAGTTTGCATCTTTTCGTTTCTTTTGGAACTTCCTTATTTCGGGGACCTACTATTAATATTTAATGCAGTCAAGTAAATCAAAGGTTGGCTATTCACCAGGACGATATGGTGGATAGTCAAAGGGTGGGTTTAAAATAAAATACACATGTCACAACTGCACTTCAGCGGAACTGCACTGCAGTTGGAATATTGTCTGAGTTAAACCACACTGTAGTAGAACTATATACAAATTAAAAAAAAAATGACGTGTTGTTTCGCGAGCTGTAGTTCAAGTGTAGTTAGGCTGTAGTTAAAATTTGTGTTGAAAAAATTCTTTACGGCATTTTTTTTTTATAATCATTCTTGAAATAATATTTTTCATCTAAATTTTTGGTTTATTATATTTGTGTATAACTGACAGAAACAACAGAACAAACGGTTTCCTCAAATGCTGGGACGCGGTGTAGATAGTCAATGTGTTTCACGCATAAACGTAGCATAAGTTTAAAAGTAGAAAGCTTCGTTCACTTTCCACAGAATTTTTTCATTGAGCTTTTATATATATATTTTTTCCTGGATGCAACCAATCTCATTGAATCCGTGCTTTAAGCTTTCATTGTGCTTATACAAATGATTTCTATTGGTAGCACCGAAAACCAACACACTTGCATATATGAATTAAAGAAAATCAAACAAACAGCTGATGCTAAGGAGCGCAACCTATCAGCGTCCTCTTTCCCACTTTCTAATTACAACAACTTTTCTATTGATTTTCTTCGACAAAAATAAAAAGATGAAAACAAAATACAAACATTTTGAACTTTTGCACTATCGCACAAACACAGTACAGTACAGTAATTATTGTTCTTTAAATATGAAATCTAAACTTAAATCAATTCCCCATGATAGATAGCTATCAATGATATCATCATTCATCAATCTAAATTCATGGGGTGATATTGTGCCGATAGTCGATCGACGCATGTGCTATTTTTATCTAATGTAAACAAAACCCATAGTTACTTTACAAAAACCAAATTTTCGTGGTCATAATTTTCAGTTGGTGCTTATATAACGCGAAAAATAGATAACCAAGACTTTCTGGTCTTCGTGTGGTGATTTAAGTTGTATCACTCTTTTAATCGTGAAGATTAATCAATTGGTTATGTTTCCCTCCTCTATTCAAACCGACCAAGATGTCAAACTGCGTCATCGGAATGCTATGACAGTTGCTGCTACAACAACCACAACCAGTCCAGACAAAGTTGAGACAATCATCAGCGGGAGTGGGCACGAACAGCACGAGCACAGTAGTCAGAGTCAGAGTCAAGATACATTTCACTTGGCATCGGAATCTCCGAAAGTATGTAAACATCAATATTTTCTTTTAAATAAACCACATTTTAAATAGCATCTCGATCTCAGCGTCAGCATTGAATCAGCGTCACCACACAATCAGTATCTAGTTGATTAGTGCCATTATCATTGTCGATTAATATATTTATCTTAAAAACTTTATCTTTTTTTTTATATATATAAAAGGAAGCACTTATTGAAGACCATTGTAGTAAAAACCCCAGTGATTTGTGTAGTAACTCATCGTCATCGGTCAAGAACGACGCACAGCGCTACATGTCACTGGCACATCGTAGTCGTAGCCAAACATTAAGTGAAAGTTCCGAAGAGAGTCTATCAAACGAAGATACATTAATTGGCGATTGTAAAGAATACGGAAAGAAATCAGTGAGAAAAATGAGTTCCAACGATATACAGCGCCAGGCGTCTAACAGTGCAACTGGAATCAGCACTCCCCGGTGCGGTAGTAGGTCGCGTTACTTAAATCTGTTCATGGAAGTTGCTATACGGGTATTACTTTGCTATGGTACAGCGTAAGTGTCTATAGAATAAATAATTATATTTTTTCTTTTATTTATACAAAACTGCTTTGCCTATATTTGTATGTATTTAGATAATGTTTGATTTGTTGGCTTAGCTTCGGGCTTATCTTTGTTTAATATGGCGACTAATGTGTCAATGTGGAATCAAAATTTGCGCAATAAACTAGAAGAATTTCGTGAACATCTTAACCGGTTACTTAATTCGAGTCAGAAAAATTTCAATTTTTAATTTGTTCTTTTCTTTATTAGGTTGGTTTCCTTAGTATGTACTTAAATAATCTGACTAGTTGATCTTTATCAAAGATAGGTTCAAATAAATTGAATCAACACGTGCAATGTATGTTAAGATAGATGAACTCAATGCTTTTTGTAATGATAAGTTTAAGGAATATACTTACACGGTTATGTCTGTGTAAAGAGTTGCTATTAACTTTAAAATAATAATACTAGCTTTGTTTGTTGAGTCCTGTGGTCCCCTTAGGGTTGACACAATTCCAAAATCAAAGAACAAAGGGTTTTTGACAACTCTTGGGGTCGTCAAGGAAGCCTGGTAAAGTTCAAAGCTACTTATTATTGTGTGGTTGACCAAGTCATGTAAACGCACTATCAAGATAAGCATTGACATGTATTATTATTGACAGAACCTAGCCCCTATGCCTCCAAGCTTACATATGTTTAATGTCACACAAATCCTAGACAGTACTTTTTCGTGGAATCCACAACTAGAACGTATCTCGAACAGACAATCCGACTCTCTTTCGACATGTCGGTGTTTTATGTGGAAAAGAATTGGATACTGAAATTCAAAATGATGTTGGATTGTTGGCTAAAATCAAAGAAAATAATAGTCAATCAAAAACTACAAATACTTAGTAAACAATGTACAAACGGGGTGCATGTGGAGTATCCCTAAGCCACATAGTTGTAAGTATGAAAGCAATACTGCGTGTCCATCGTCTCTTTCTCAATAACCCTAGCTCAAAAGGCGTTTTAACCTCAGTAGCTTTGAAAACTTCGAGGTATTTTGTATGTGTTTGGATGTCGAAATTCCGACACATCACTTCAAACGGAACTTCTTCCTAGTTTTTCCCTAAAATAATTCTTCAGTGGATCATTAAACTGTTATGGTCTTCCAATTTTTTTGGTTTTGCATTGTTCCATTGGTGGGCCAACTTATTGCTGGTTTTCTCAATTGCTTTTAGTCTGTCTCTTCTCCCCTCGCGATGGTATTAGAACGTTGAATGACGGGGTTTTTAAACGTGATATCTAAGCCGGTCGTGCTCTGCTTTTGACCTGAAAACTTCCTCAGATTTTTGTACTTCTTATTTGGTGAAGCTTTGTTACTACTGCTGTTATGTCATCTCAGCTGATGTTAATCTACTCATATGTTTTGTAAAATGTATACAAATTGTGAATCGAAACTGGGTGCCAGACGCACAACTAAGGTGTAGATTCATCCCTTCAGCTAAGGGGATGATAATTCATGTCGTCACCAGAAGTTTCTTCGCCATTAATCTTAGATGCGGGTGGCAATGGTATAGTGAATCTAGTGCTTGGTTGCTTAACCTAGAGTTATTAGTTCAAACACAGGCTGGGCAGCAATTTTTATTTATTCAGTTTCAACTGGATGCCACCCGTGGGATTTTCATGAGATAATAATTATCACCTAAAATCTCAATCCACTGTACCGCCTTTCTTTCCTATCTTTCTATTCCTTCTCTCCTCGCTTGCATATGTTAAATCATTATAAGGGTATTCATATCCCTTGAGTGCGAGTGCATTATAAAAGAAAAAGATCCCAGATAAACTTGAGAATCACTGCCCCATTCAAATGAATGGATCGGAAAACAGTCAGCCAAGTATATATTCAGTCTTTATTTAAATTATACGGTATCCATTTTCCTCTAAAACGTCCACCCAAACGTCAAGCGCTCGTTGCAGGGATGAATGATCCTCGATTATGATGTCTCCATCGTCAGCAAAGATAACTGATGAATTTTTGGGTCGGTAAATTTACATTTAAGCATATTCGGGAACTGTTCTTTGGAATAATATCTCTACAACATGAGATAAGCATTATATTTAGAGACTCCTTGACAAAAGTGAAGAAACATCTCTGCACACCCTCACTGAATGTCAATTTCAAAAGCATTCGATAGAGTTTGACATCGAAGAACCCCTTTTTCTTTGGATTAGAAATAGACTTTCGGACCTTTTCTTTGGCGTTGCTTTGGACGGATGCCAGTCTGAGATTCAGAAAACAAAAACTCGGTTACCCCAAGGCTCTGTTCTGTGTCCGACGCTCTTCCCCATTTTAATCTGTTGTTCATAGCATTGTCCGATGTTTAAAACTTGTTTTGCTTAAGCACTGCCGTAATAAGGTAACATTTCGTTGCTACTATAAATAAATCTCCATCGAAATAACCAGTTGCATTCCTCCTTTAAAACAATTTTTCGATACCCTGTTCAATTCTTCCATTTCATTACGATTTAAAGACATTCGAAACCAACGTGTATGGGTAACTCCTTTTATCTCTTGTCCAACCTTCCTTAACTCTTGCACTGTGTTAATTCATGATAGAAATATTAATAACCTTTTGAGTGCGCTTTAATTATATAAAATCACTAACCATGTGTTTCTTTTTTTAAACTTAAATGCTTACTAAATAACACTTATTTACTAATTTATTACAAGAATAAATTTAAAATTATTAAGGACACTCAAACTTGAAAAGAACTTAAAATACATTTAAAGCAAGCATCGTAATGTTTTACACTTTAATTTGTTCTAATTAAACCTTTTTACTTTTGTTTATTTTTGATGATTACATACATTCAGCAATAAATTAAGCTCTTTAAAATATCTTGAGTGCAATTAATGTCTTTCCAAAACCCTAGAAAAATGGAGCGCACCAAAGCATTTAAACGAATAATTCAACCAGAAGAAGCTTGGCTCTACAAAAATCCAATGACCAAAGACTATGTCCCTGCGTCTACAGCTCTATTTTGGATTATATTCGCTCCATTTGTACTTATCATAAGCAGTTTCTTGATGTCTCGGAATAAAAAAGACTTCATTCAAGCCACTTCTGCCTTTACCCTTGCCATTGCAATGAATGGCTTCCTGACAAGTCTGCTTAAGATTAGCGTTGGACGTCCCCGGCCTGATTTCTTCTATCGATGTTTTCCAGATGGTGTTATGGGTGAAAGTTTTGATCATTGCTCAGGTGAACCCAGTGTAATTGAAGAGGGCCGAAAAAGCTTTCCAAGTGGGCATTCCTCAAGTGAGAATATTAAATCTGGAACTTCTACCTTCTTAAAAATGAAACCATTTTTATTTGTATTTTGGAATTTTTTGTAGTGTCATTTGCTGGTTTTGGTTTCATGTCATTTTATTTGGCTTCTAAGCTTCATATCTTCAATGATCGTGGCCGAGGACAAGCTTGGCGTTTGTGCGTCGCATTGGTGCCGTTGTTTGTTGCCTTGGAAATAGCTGTAAGTCGAACATGTGATTATCATCATCATTGGCAGGATGTGTTAGCTGGTTCCTTGATTGGAATATGTGTTTCGTATCTCTGCTATCGACAGTATTATCCTTCTGTTTTCGCACGAAACTGTCATCGAGCATATTCTCGTATTGGAAGAATCTCAGCGAATCAGACTAATAATTTCATAGCCACTGCAACAAATATAGCTGCAGAAGACACAGACGAGAATCAGCCGCTGATAAGCAGTGACAAAGACAACAAATGGATATGAATTATGTGTTAACTATTTTTTTTAGGCCAATTTATTATATATTTTTTTTCTTTTACTAGTTATTCTTGTATAAATTATTTGAGGCATTGTTTTTATTTTTGGTCTTCCTTTTATAAAACATTCCTTAGTTTTTTTAAGCCAAAACCTGTGAACAAATGTGTAGTGTAGATAGGCGCATATTATAAAATGATGATAGAAATATCATCAGTATTACGAGTTTGTATTTACTTGGTATGTTAAATTATTATCGATGGCGTTTTATAAAAAAAGAACTTGTTATAATCATTGCTAAAATAGAATTTTAGTTTATATTGAAATAAAGCACATGTGTATTTGTATTTATAAATTTTAAATTTCCTGTGAAATAAGTTCGAAGTCGCATGATGTTTGAGGGTCTTAAAAATCACGAATCTTCAGGTATATAAGTATGTTTCTTCAGTAAAAAGAAAGCGTTATTATATGTTCAGAAACATGTTCAGACATAATTTAAATTCTTCATTTAGTAGAAGTACAGTGTCCACCCATAAACTAGTATTTATTTCAAAAAATCATAACTCGGCAATTTTCAAAGATATACACATATATGGAGAGTTTACGACTTTAGGTCATGTTTATATTTTTTTTTAAATTACATCGAATGATAGCTGATGGCTGAATGCAAGTTTCCAGTCTTTAGGTTAAACTTCTCAGTACTCTCTCCGAAATGTCAGGGGATGCGACTTATTCCGCATTGATGGCCTCCTTCAAATCGGACACGGTATCGGCTTGTCTTTGTAGACTCCTTCTTTGATATAAAGTATCCCCACAAAAAGAAGTCACAGGGAAAAGGTCAGGGACTGTAGTCTCCAGGGGACGTGGCGGGAGTGCTTTGAAAAACGAGGCGATTGTTAAATTTTTGGTGGAGGAATGCAATTCCGACATTTGCATATTGAAAGTCGCTAAATCTTGCTAAAACCAAATATACAGAACTGGAATACGTTTACGTGGGAGACAGCATTCAACAAGGCGATGTTAGGTAAAGTCCACTAAAGACATACAATTTCAGTCAAAAACTTAAAACATTTAACTTTTAAGAGCTCCCAATATATATATATATATGTAGTTTGTGAGAAATCTTTGCAAAAACTACAAAACATTGTTATCTTACCTAACCAAGTTTAATTTTTGATTTCGGAAATGTATTTCTTAAATTATGACCAGTTAAATTTAACCATTAAATCGTTACTATAGTTTTTGATTCGGTTCAAGGCGGATTGCTAGTAGGGATTGATTGGTTATTTCGCGAATTTTAACAGTAATTTGTCGTCTATTCTTCACGAAATTTAAACGATTTTCCATCAAGTTTAATCAATTATTTACCTTATTCGTCAAAAAAGTTTTTTTTTTTAATATTTCTTAAGGCTTAGTACTCAATTCTTAGAAAGACAAAATTAATACATTCCACAATATTACGCAATATTTTTAATTTCGTAATTCAATCACACAACATTTTGAAATGTGACATTAGTAAAAAGATAATAGTTTGAGCTCATTCCAAATAAAACATGTACTAAACCTAGAAAGCACAATCAAAACGTTTGATCAAAATCAAGCAAGTTATTTTCAAGAAGAAAAAATGCTAGTCTAGATCCTCCGTAGACTGCTGGTGAGTATAGGAAGAGGGACGGATTGCAAACAGTATATATTTGCACACGATAAATATATTTTTTTCTAAATGTGTTTTTGTAATAAACTACTGAATAAAACCCGATTAATAGCTTCCTTTTTTCGAGGCAAAAAAAAAAAAAAAAAAAAAAAAAAGCCCTAGAAAAATACTTCTACAAACATGTCTAGAATAAGTCACTAAGGAACATCCTTACTTTTATTCAGAACCTAGGATCTAATGATTATAAGGCAAATAATCCAAAGAAAAAGACAAAACATTACAAGTCCTTTGGATTAACATCCTGTTGCTTTTATTTAATAACATTAGAATAACAAAGAATATTGCTCATGCTGTAGTAATATCAGAAAAAAACACACCTGTTTGACCTTATGCCGGAACCAGTTTCTCTTTGGAAGATTCAGATGAACCGGCCTGTAATTCTTCTACTTTCTCGTCTGTTTTAACTGTTTCTTCACCTTTCTTTGGTTCTTCTTCAACTTCTTCAATCATCCTAAATGTGATGGGTGATGGCTGCCTTGCGGGGAACCAATCAGGAACGATCTTATCATGCATTCGCCATATTCCATATTCATTTGAAATGTGCTTTTCCATAACTACATACTCGAGAACGTCTTTTGTAATTATTTCACTGCCGTGCATGAGTCGGCCAAACCTATCGTAGATTGCTAACTGCTGCTGGGTGTGGAAACGAACTGTCACCTGAGCGAATATATTTTCTTTTGTAATAATGTCTGTGCACCGTGCATGCACAACTCTAGGTGGCTCAAGGGATTTCAAGAATCTCCAGTGAATAGTTTTGTCTCTTGTGTTGTGAATTATTTCGGGATAGCAACGTTCTGTGACGTGCTGGCGAAGCTCATGCTTCTTTTTAGCAGCCATCAGCTGATGAGCGTTAATGTAGATATCTTGAGCTTGAAGTGCAAATGTATCCTTATCAAAGTCTTCTTCGAAGCTCTTTATCTTTCGCACTGCCATTATGCTCTTGCCTTTCATTCCAATGAACTCAAACTTTTGCTTCGCTCCTGTGGTGGAAATAATAGATTTCTTGCCATCGCCTTCTGGTGGCACGTATGGCTCAAACATGCCACCCGTGCAACTGATGTGGAACGGTCTTTCCATCCATGGTCGTGGTGGAAGAACACCCTTTTCTTTCATACGACTGCGGATTTCCTCTTTGGAGAGGTCTTCGAATTTCTCCTGCAAATCAGGAATGTCAAGCTTGATGAACTTTTGCTTGCGGAGGTGCTTGAATTTCGGATTCCAATGCTTAGTTTGCCGATGCCGCACTTGTGTAGCATTCAAGGCACCCTGAATTCCGGGCGATAAGAAACCAGGCTGAAGAACCTAGAAGCGACATGTCATTGTATAGAGGGAAAAGATGAATGAATGATATATCAACTTTTTATTTTTGTTACCTGCAAAAACTTAATGCAGTTCCTTGCTGGACCTATTGCTTCCATGTTTTTCAAATAGTTTTGTTTATGCAACTATAGTAGGTAAATAATTATTTACGAATTGGTTTTCTTATGAAAATTTTATCAACATCAGCGACAGCAATGAGGTAACTTTGACAGTTGTTGTTGTTGCTGTCTTGCGTTCATTCACATGATGATAATAAAGGAAGTCAAGACATTACAAGCATCTGCGGAAAGCCACCAAGACAGTACGATGTATGTGGTGCGTTCTTTTTTTAAAGACGACATTATTTGTTACCAAAAATCAACAAAAAGGCCTTTTAATCCAAATTAGTTACGATTTGTAACTATATGACGTCATAACAGCGCTCCTAAGCTAACGTTAGAGTGTTAAATAGTTACGATTTGTTACTATTTCCAACTCACCTCCATGATATGAGTTGAGATTGTTGATCTATCAAAAGACCATTTAAGCGAATGGCAATTTATACATACTTCTTTTTCTCTCGCTCCGAGACATCAAATGAAATACCAACTTTTCTAAAATTTGTGATTTTTGGAGGCAAAAAAAGACTGTTAAGTAATAAACTTTAAATTTATCGGGAAAGTTGATTAGTTTGTTCTCGACTAAAATAAATCCAAATGAATTGTCAACAATCATAACGTTAAGATGTTTCCCTTGAATTGGCAAAGCGATTTGCTTAAAAGAATACTTTCTGCATCCCTCTTTTATCAGCATCTATCCATGCGATGTTGAAGATTTTAGTGTTTTCTAGTTCTTCTGGATCCCCCGCTGCTTTATGCATCCCCGTTGTCTCGTAAAAAATGTATTTAAGAAAATTGTCATACAATAACTGTTTCGTTGGCCATATGCGTCTCAGGGGTACAAAAACGGCTAGATCTCACAAGTTACTTATGCGATCATCTTGATTTTGGTCATGTCGAATCACTAATGCACTCACCTAACTAAGTACATCAACATAATTTTGATTTAATGCATATTAAGGCATTTGGGTTAAAAAAAGAAGAAAGAAATCCAAAACAAACTTCCTCAGATTCTGACGATGAATTTTCATTTCCAATCACCAAATTATTGTCTTTCATTTTTTGTTCTGCTTGTTTTTCTCTCTGCAAGTTAAATATATTTTAATTAATTTATTTACCTAATTGAAAATGTATTCAAAAACTTACTTCATTAATTTTATTTTAGCATTGCTCCAATAAAAAAAGGCGCACCTAAAATTTATTATTTCTTTATTCATTTTGAGATTTGAGAATAATAAATTGAAAGTAGTCGTTGGACAGTTTAACAAATCGTAACAAATGTATCGTTCCTAAATGGTTTGTAGAAAACCCAACAAATCCTGACAATGACTCTCTAATTTTTTTTTTTTTTGACATTACAACAAATGTTGACTATCGTTAGAAAAAGAACGCACTAATGAATGTGTGTATTTTCGAACAGTGCAGAAACAGTACTTTGGTCGTGTGTCGTCGTCAAAGAGGATATATACATAGAGTCCAATCTTTCCTACGTTCCATCCTCCTCTGCTAAAATTTTCGTGGTCTCTTTCCTATTGTATTCATTGTCCGTGTGAAACAACAACAAAAAACGATGAGGTAAGTAGTAAGGTGTGAACGCACACATGTTTAACAAAAAGAACAATATGACAGCTGTAGCACACACACATGTTTAACAAAAAGAACAATAAGACAGCTGTAGCTTGTAGGCAAAATCAAAACAAGGCAAAAGATTGGACTCTATAGGGGTATTCACGATCTGGTGCAAACAAGTATTGTAAAAGTGCGAAATTTCACTTCTTCCAATCTGTAGCAAAACTCACACAAATGTCAAAATCAGGTTGACACAAATGTCAAAATCAAAAGAATAAATTTTGCACCGTTGTATTTTCCTGTTGCAATGGGCTTGAGGTATAGATAAAGTGCAAAAGTGTAACAAAATGACAGCCAGTATATTTGTTGTTGTATTGTAAGAAAAAGTAGCACTTCTCCACTTTTACAATGATGCAAGACAAGTTACACCAGATCGTGAATACCCCTTATGTATATATCCTCTTTGGTCGTCGTCTTTACTGGACAGTGTGTCGCGTTACTTAAGCCAACACTTACACCCAATCTTCACAGTTTATTTGTTTTTTTTATGTTTAGTACTTCTCTTGTAAAAGAAACACGAAATTGTATGAGAATTCAATGGCACTACACTGCATCTGAATTCAAGTTCAGCCACAGTAAAAGGCATGTTAGTAGTGTACCCGACGTGTGCGTCGTTCCGCTGAAGTGCATAGTTCATCCATTGTAAATTATATAAACTAGTATTACCACTTGAGGTGCGCCATCTATGGACGAAAAATTAAGCTCTAGAATACCGTGGGAAGCAACAACAACAATTTCCACCATTTTAATTGATGTTGCTTCACATGGTATTAAAGAGCTTAGTTTTTTGTCGATAGATGGCGCACCTCAAGTGGTAATACTATAGTTTATGTATACAATGGTTCATCTACTGCTAAAGGTAGTTCCACACTATCCCACAGTGTAATACGACATGTCAAAGATGTCTGATGAAACAGGTGTATAATAGTGTCGAAATAAAATATGACAGCGCAGATCTCATACGATTTGACATGTGTTTAGATCTGAAATACTTTTTTAGGATTGAATGTAAGACCATCACACATTCCTTCACACTTTTTTTTGACATGTCGTGTGGAAATGCCTTAAGAACCCTGCAAACGTAGAAGTACAGAAATATCCAGTGGAATATGTACGTAAAGGAAGTACTTCCTTTCCACTGAAAAAGGATAGGCGATCGGGAAAAAATTCAGTTATATACCTACTGTATATAAGAATATATGAAGGCACTATCTCTTTCTAAAAAAGCAAAATATCAAAAAAGTACTGCACTTCCCCGCCAATAAAAGTACTTCCAAAGCACACCCAAAGTAGGTACTTCTGGGGATGCACCTACTTCAATGGATGTACATCTGAAGTACTTTTTTGAAGCGCATATTCCACCAGTTATATTCGTACTTCCAAAGATGCACGCGCTGTGAATGTAGAACTACGAACCGAAATAGACATGAAGTCAAAAATTAGGAAAAATGCATTTTTATGATAATAATTTTATTATTAAATATATTATATTATTATTTACATTTGTATTATTAAAAATATATTTATTATTAAAAACAAACAAAAATATCACAAAAAAATAAAATAACTTACATAAAAAAAGGATTCGCCACATTCTCAAATTATACACAATAAACTCAACTAAACTTAAAAACTGTTGATGATTATATTTTGAATCGAAGATCACTCTGACAAAAAGTCAAACGACAAAAAAAAAAGAGACAACATTTTGCATTACATCCTGGATTTCTCCTTGGCACAGTTCAAAAGGGAATCGTTAATTGTTTTTTCTGGAGAAACCAAACTACTTCCTTTGATGTACATATTTCATCGATTGTTACCGTACTTTCTTGTTTGCAGGGGTATACTCTACGGCGCAGGGGAAGTAGTAAATAAAAAAACCACACATTCGAAGGATATATTTTTAGTTGTAGTAGTGTTTTCTAGAAAACTACTGCGGTTTGGTTTGCAGGGAAAAGATACGAAGTAGAAAGAGTAGTTTCATTTGAGTTTGCCAGGATTCAAACGGCTACATATATACTTCTGTCTCTCTCACTTCAACAAGTCAAACAAAATTCTTCATCAAAAATGTTTGAAAGAATATGAATTTATTTTCCTATAAGGAATTTTGTTTGACGTCTTTTGACACCTCGGAGTGAAAGAAAAAGAAAGCATATAGCCGTTTGCTTAAAAAATCTTTTGACGTATTCGGATACTCCTCTATTTCTTTTGACAAGTCTATACACACATGATAAACAGAAATAATAGCTTTGTTTGTTGAGCCCTCAAGTCACCTTGGGGTCGCCACAATTCGTTTTTTGAAATACCTCAACTCGTCCTCAAAAGAAAATTCTCTGTTTTTTGAAACCTGGGGGTCGCATTGAAGTCACATTGAAGTCGATCTTGGTATTACGCTGGGGCGAGTTGAGTTAACGAATCAGCTGTTGAAAGTGACTTTTGCTGTCAAGCATTTCTTGTGTACTTTTCTTCTGTATTTGATTTGTCATATCTTTTTTTCGAATAGAGTAAAAGAAATGCAAGTGAATGCATTTATTCTGATGAAAATTAATACAAATCGAAGAAATAAAGCAAAATGGAAACTTTTGATTTTGTGCGTTGTGAAAAATTTACAATCAGCAGCCTTATGCGTTTTTTGAGAATGGAAAACCCCAAGTTTTTCTGATAACTCTTGGAGTTGTCAAGAAAATCTGGGGCGACCCTAGGTAAAGTTCAACAAACAAAGCTGACTGTACGTGTGACGTCACTATCATCTGATTTTTTTCGAAGTGAAGATAAATAAATGTATTGATATTCCGGTTTTTATTCTTATATTATTATGGTTGTTATAATCATAAGACAATTGATTTAAATTTAAATAGTCTTCACCTGAGAAAAACAATAATTATAAAAGATAATAGTGACGTGATACAATACCAAGATGGAGATTTGTATGTGTCTAGTCAGCATACCTGGTATTCTGTGTATCATTTATACATAATTACTTCTTCTTCTATCTTTCCTTATCTTCTCTTCTTCTTCTTCATGCAGTTGAAATTGTATAATAGAATAAAGTTTGGTGTTGAGCGATTTCACCTAATTTGGAAACTAATTTCCACGAAATGAGATAATTTCGAAATAAAGTAATTTGGAATCCATTTACAAATTCTCTACGAAATGAGCGCATTTGGCCCAATGAAAGCATATTATTATTTTGAAGTGATTATAATAAAATAATAGCGAATTGGTTTTATGCAAATTATAAAAAACATGACGTGCTGCAGTATAGTGCAGTTAGTGCCCACCAATGCATAAACACTAATTTGAAAAACTATAATAAAATGCTACAGGGCATGTTGTGGGTTTGAATGTAAAGTCGTGAGTTCTACAGAAACAAAAATATTACCCAAGTAACAATTTAGTTTTCATAAGGGCCAGAAAAGTATTTTTTCATTTTAATTGAGACCTCTGCTTATTCTATGTTTTCATTTAAGCCAAAATTATTTCATTTGGAAATTGACTAAATACCAGTTGTACAATAGTGGTTCAGCACAGAAATTTAAATTCTTAATCCGTGGGTCAACTTTATTCAGTCCTATGAAATCGGTGGGTTAAACTTTTGAACCACTGTTGAACTACCGTCTACACTTTAATTATGTACCCACGAACCGAGGTAAATGGTTTTTAAATTCTGATCCGAGGATGAACCGCTATTGTACAACTGGCCCTTAGGGTTTGAGTTCCCCCACCGATTTCCACAGATTAAATACAGTTGATCGATCGAGTCAAACTAATTGACCTCTGCAAATCTGTAAGAACTTAAAATTGACTAATAATACTAGGTTTTTTTAATCCGCTGTCTTAAAACGGACATTACAGTGGAAGAAGGTAATTAAACTGCCCCGCCTAATTGTGAAAAATAATGCTTTATTAAGAATTGAATATTGGAAGCTGTTTAAGAAATCCTTCAAAATCTATGTTCATCTTCATTAATGTATAATTCTTTTTTTTTTAGATCATTTGAATTTTTCTTCATAAGTTCAGTTTCAAAAATATGGCGCCCTCTGTGAGGCCTCTTTATTAGTTTTCATCTGTTTTGTCCTCAATGCGTTGTAAAATGTGACAAACATTTGTATGTGTACTTCAAATTGGTGGTATGATTAGTTATATAAAAACATATTGTAATAATTTATCTGCATCCACAGGAAATGTGAACAGTCGCAACCATTCAAAAGAAATATTTACTCCGATGAAATATGGCTTTACAAAAATCCGACAACCAAAGACTATGTTTCAGGGAAGGCGTTCCTCATTTGCACTCTTATTACACCGTTCACATTGATAGTATTAAATTTCTTGTATTCGCGAAACAAAAGAGATTTTTGTCAAGCCTTATATTCGTTTACCTTGGCCTTTGCATTATGTGGCTTTTTAACAAGCCTTCTCAAAGTCAGTGTAGGACGACCCAGACCCGATTTCTTGCAACGATGTTTTCCAGATGGAGTCATTGGTGATTTAAATAACTGCACCGGTGATATACTTGTGGTCAATGAAGGCAGAAAAAGTTTTCCAAGTGGACATTCTTCAAGTAAAAATAAATTCTGAACTTTAGAAAAAAAAAAATATAAGATATTAATTATCAATTTTTTTAGTGGCCTTCACAAGCCTGAGTTTCACTTTCTACTATTTGGCTGGCAAGCTGCATATATTTAACGAACGAGGTCGTGCAAATGGTTGGCGGTTATGCCTATCAATCTCCCCCTTGATCGTCGCCCTAGTGATAGCAGTTAGTCGAACTTGTGATTACCATCATCATTGGGAAGACGTTGTTGTTGGTTCGTTGATGGGGATTTGTGTTTCGTTTTTATGTTATCGAAACTATTTTCCTTCCATATTTGATCAACAATGTCAAAAACCTTATCCACGTTATGGTAAAATAATGACAACAGAAAACGGAAATGGCTTTTTTCCTGTTACAAATGGACCAATAAAAGTGAACAAACTTGAAAGTTAACAAAAATCGATAACGTTTATATGTATCTGTATAAAATGAAATAATTACAGCTTGCAATTCAATTAAGATCTGGCCGGAACTTGTGCATCGGTCATTGTTTTTTAAGGTGGGATTTGGTCTGAAATAAATACTTAAAAAATTATACGATGAAAATAATAAAAATACTTGTATTTCATTGTATCACAATTTCGTCAATAATTTTTGGGGAGTAAGTAATTACAACATAGACGAAAGTGTCGCGCATTTTGTGTATGGTGCCTCAGCTAGCTCCAACTTAGCTATCGCTTGCTGCAGTTCCATGACTTCATGGCGTTTGCGCAGTAGGGCCAATTTGTGGTTAAGTTCAGCTTCAGTTTCCCAAGTGGCAGCAGGTTCGGCTTCGGTTTCCTCAGTGGCAGCAGGCTCCTCGACTGGTTCCTTGTTTGTCGGGCATCAGTGTCGTCAGTGGCATTGTTCTCTTGGGTCGGGCGGGCAGCGGCGTCGTCCTGACTCTCGGCAGCGGTTGAAGGGCCAGCAGCTATGGTACCTATGTGTCCATACATCTGTTTAAGCCGAGGTATGGTGATGGTTGCGGACACGTCAATGCCTGCGTCCTTTAGCGCGTCCATCATTTGCTTTCTTGTTGCTTGGTCAGCTATTGGGTAATAAAATTGTTTTTTTTTTTTTATTATTATTTTAAATTAAGTTGGTTGCTCAATAGGTGAATATACCCCACATCTGAGTTGAAAGGAGACACATTTTTAACTTAATTATTCTTTATTATTTGTTACAGATCAAAGTATCTTTTCTATTAATATAAATATTTTCCAGATTATACTTGACAATACGAACTGTCTCGTCTTACAGAATATTTCTTAATGACTCTATTTCGCGCCACAGGCAACATCTGCTTCTTCTTTCATCTCTTTATATTTGTCATCCAAACTAAATAGAACGAGCTTTCCTATTGGACGATAGAACGAGCTCTATCGTTGGCTGATGGCCTATTTCTTGTTTTCTTTATTCTGATAGCCCGATTCGATCGTCCAAGGTATTGAATTAGTAACTATAAGCATCTACATGGGGAAAATGTTATGATAATACAAACTAAGCATCTACATGGGGCAAATGTTATGATATTACACAAGCAAACTTTTGGAACTAAGCTTCTCACATAAAAATGAAATTTCTTTCAAAACGGTAATTTTGAAATAATCATCAAGGCACTTACTGACGCAGAAACAAATAACAAAGCATGAAAACAAGAAGAAACTATAGTAAATTGGTTCGGTAAAGATAGCTTCATATGAAGGCGATCACCTACCATCTTGGGGGAATTCAAAACATTGCCAGGGAATCCTTTATAGCTGGGTGAGAAATGATGTAGGAATGTTTGTACAGTGCACCAATATATTTGCTAAAAAAAAGTCATCCACAGCCACATATTTTATTAATTTATTTTTTGGGTGTAGAAGTGTACGTATATTTATAACAAAAGTATTTAGGAAGCGCTAGTATCAATACTTTTACTGGAGCGAATAAATGCAGTAGTTTTTTGATGTTTTTCTGTATGTATGTATGCATAGATATGTAGGTATAATTGAATTTTTCCCAGCCGATAATCCTCTTTCAGGAAAAGAGTACCTACATTTTTCACTGAAGGTAACATCTGTTTTTCTACTTCTGCAGGCTAGGTGCACAACACTTGCAAAACAACTTACAGTTAACTAATAGCAAAACCTGCTTGTGAGTTGGCCAGCAAGTTGGCAAAGTTTGTGAGTGGGAGTTGAAATTATGCTTATGGAGTGTTGGCCCGCTGCTACCTCGTAAAAATCTTTCCAAAGTACGAATTTTCTTCGAAATTAATTCAAAGATTGGATTTTCTTTCCTAAAATTCAAATGAGCGATTTCAAATAAATGCAAATATAATAATTTTACTTACAATAGGAATAGGTTGACTGGCACAATGGTGAAGCTGCAGCAGTAGCACGTAGCAACGTCAAATTTTAATGTACCTAATACCTAAATCGTATTGCACGCCTACAATGTGAAGTAGCAAGTAGCAACTGCAGCATAGAGAGTAGCTGAAGTACAAGTCGACTCGACTCCAACTTCAACAATCCAAAATGACGGACATGATTTTTTTCAGTTCAGTGCTACCATTGCATATATAAACTATAGTATTCCCACTTGAGGTGCGCCATCTATCAACGAAAAACTAAGCTCTAGAATACCATGGGAAGCAACAACAACAATTTCCACCATTTTAATTGTTGTTGTTGCTTCCCATGGTATTCTAGAGCTTAGTTTTTCGTCGATAGATGGCACACCTCAAGTGGTAGTACTATAGTTTATATATACAATGGTATACACATTTTATTCGTGTATGCTGCCTTAGGTAGTTCCACACTATCCTACAGTGTAGTACGACATGTTCAAAAAAAGTGTGAAGGAATGTGTGATGGTTTTACATTCAATCCTAAAAAAATATTTCAGATCTAAGCACATGTGAAATCCTATGAGATCTGCGCTGTCATATTCTGTTTCCACACTATTATACACCTTTTGACACGTCGTATTACACTGTGTGATAGTGTGGAACTACCTTTAGTGCGCTACTTTTTTTGTCATTAACTTTGACATTGCTACGTGCTAATCTGCTGCAGCCAGTGGTGCGTTCGTTTTCTCCAGATTGTTGTTATGCCAAAAATAAGTGTTGAAGTGTCATGTTAGAGATTGTAAGGATTGTTATAATTTCATTTAAGAACGGCCAATGTTGATTTAGCAAACGAAATGTATGTTAACTTTTATAAAAGGCAAATGAATTCAGTAAACACAATTTCTCTTAAAAAAAACACAAACAATGCAATGAGAATTCACATTAAAACATAAACAAATCACCATTCAACCTATTCAGGCACAAAACTGAACTGTCTTGCACAAACATTTTACCTTTTTCTGATCGAACCGGTATTTATTCCGTTTTAATTTTATTTTATTTGAAATTATGTGAAAAATATATCAAAAGAGATTAAAATCTCTCGCAATCTAAAGAATCAAGTTCAATTTGTAAACAAATTCTAACCTTTGCTACTTTTGACAGATCAACACTCTCAATTCATGACGAGGAGATGAGTTGGATATTGTTACAGAATGTAACTTTATTGTGCATAAAAGAATGACGAGAATGTTACACATTGCCATTGCTGAAATTTTGGAATTTAAAACGACAAAAATTGAATATTGTTGACAATAGTCAATTAAATCCATTCCACGAACTTACTATACAGTCATGGATAGTTTACACGTTTTTAGGCACTAGAGAAAGAAAAGAATCCTAACAAATTTTAGTACTTCGCGTTGTGTAAAAATAATATACGGCAACGACGCTATAGATCAAAGAGGATATATACATAGAGTCCAATCTTGTGCCTTGTTTTGATTTTGCCTACAAGCTACAGCTGTCATATTGTTCTTTTTGTTAAACATGTGTGTGTGCTACAACTGTCATATTGTTCTTTTTGTTAAACATGTGTGCGTTCACACCTTACTACTTACCTCATCGTTTCTTGTTGTTGTTTCACACGGACAATGAATACAATAGGAAAGAGACCACGAAAATTTTAGCAGAGGAGGATGGAACGTAGGAAAGATTGGTCTCTATGTATATATCCTCTTTGCTATAGATAGACAAAATAGCATTTTGCTCACAAGAAGATGGCGCTACATTTTGCCTTGTGTGTCCACCTTGCGTTCATAAACTCTATCTCTCTTTGCTCACAATAATTTTCGTTTACCTTTTTCGTCCTTCTCTCTCGTGTTCGATGTATGACCAAAAAAAATCAAACGAAAAGCAAAAAAAATGACAATTCAGTGCGAGCAGTGGAAAAAATTCTTATAAATTTTGCATTTAGCTTTTTCTCATAGTTATTTAATTCGTATTTACTTGAAAACTCTCACAAATTACTTACGAATTATTTGTTTCAAAGAAAATGAATAAGTTTCTTGTGTTAACTTTGTTTTTCATTAAAAACTTTCGAGGTAAAGATTTGGTTTTTATGTACGAAGAAGAAAATTTTCTTTCCAGTGCTTTTGATTTGTGTCCTGCTTTGCTTTTACCATTTCCACCTTCTCCCCCAACCCCTTCCACCATCCATCTACCTACCTACCTACACACCTACCTCTGTGTTCCTTGGCCCAAATTTGTATCACAATACTGAAATTGATTTCCAAAGAAATCCAGAAAAAAATATGTTCGAACTCATTAATCCAGAACAGATTGCTGGTATGCTTTTTATTTGATCTAAAAGAAAACATTCCAATAAGAATAAAAGAATTATTATTCTGAATTTTGATTCACCTTGCACTTTAATACCCTGAGACCCAATTCCAATTGAAAAAAGCTAAGCAGGGTGCAAAATGTACTGACCTCTTTAAGATTTTTGTTTTTTTTTTTTTTGTTTAATTTTCTAATAGGACACGGTTTAATATGTTGATTTGTTTAATTGTTTTTTATTTTCTTAAGATATCGTAGCAGCTAGTTCGAGCTTAACTGCAGGTGGTAGTTGTCGGGATTACAATGGAAAATTATACGAGAGTGGCATGCACTACATGCCCGGACCAGATTCGTGCCGTTTGTGCATTTGTGATAGTGGTCTGCCAAAGGCATGCAAGATGGTCCTTTGTGAAGCTTTTACTAAATGCAAATCATTTCAAACGGTCGGTAATGGCCACAATTGTTGCGAAGTTATTTGCCTGGATGATCAATTCACAGATGGAAGCACAGATTTTGGGATATGACTTGTGGCCAGTGGCATTACTGCCACTCTATCACTATCTTTGTTATTTTTTTTGGTTAACCGACTTCGTCAAAGGAAGATAAGAGCAAGGGAGAACCGCCAGAATGCGGAAGATCAAAGGAGCATTGTCGGGAGTATTGGGTAAGTTCTTAAACTCACATGTTAAATAAAAGGCTTTAATTATTTAAAATTATGAAAGTCTGGTCTTACTCAAAAGAGGTAAGCACCAGCAGCTTTAAATCACATAGATTTAAAGCTAAGAGATTTTTAAGATCACTTGTTTTCTATTGAACGCATTTTTCCTTCTCATACCTACTTGATTGCAAAATGCGCTGTTTGCTTTTAATTTATACATGAATCAGGTTTTGTTTATAAAAACCTAATTAAGGTAATTAAATTTACTTTTAAATATGCATACAAATAGATACCAATAGAACTGAATAGCTTGTCTTTATTCTTTGTTCGGCTGGGTATATAAAATAACTTTAGATCGAACTCCGCATTGCATTAAATTGCCTTGTAATTATACACTAAGATTACGACTACTTGACCAGGGGTTGGGGACTTAATAGAAGCGCTTCCTCTTGGTTTCCGGTTTTAATTATTTCTAAATCAATTAACAATACCTGCACTGAATATAATTCGGAATGTAGTTGAACATGTAAAGTTTTTCGACGAAGGGGTCTTCACGTCAGCATGTCAGCTGCCCCCCCCCCCCTTCATTAAAAATCTAATACAGGTTCACCAGAGTCACCTTTTGATATAGTGTGATTTTCGCTGTTAACATTTTGCTTACTTTACGTAAATTTCATTTTGTATCTTTACCGGAAACATAACCAGAAAGTAGTCACCAGCTTTAATAGTGATATTTTCTCTTACTAGGTATTTGTTTATCTTGATATAAATTAATTTACAATGAAATGGTAATAAAGGAGAATATATTGAAACGATTATCCAAATCGAGAACAGAACTTAATTTTCTTTATTCAATACAATGAAATAATAGAACAATGCCTCGATACATCGGAGCTTGCGAAAGGAGTCTTGATGGACCAGACTGATTACCATCTACATATTCAGTGATGGCCGGAGGACAAATTTCGAATCCCAATACTGGCTCTTAATGTCGTGATTTGGTTTTAAATCTTTTTGAGCCATTGTGTTGTTAGGATTTGTATTTGGAGTTGCACTTACAGCTGTTTTGTCAAGTTAAGCCAAAATGTAATCTCTATCAAAGGGACTAATTTCAGCCACAGAAAATCCCGACAAGAAGCTTTGTATAACATTATTTTGAATTTTTATTTATGGGCATCTTACCTTCACGGAACTTTGTGATAGTTTCTCCGAGAAAGTTTTTCTTCTTGTGTTTAGAAGGCTTTTCATCGTTTTTTTTTTTTTTTTAATATCTGCTGTAACTGTGCCCTTATTCTTCCAAACCGTCTTGCATCCCTCAATATTCTACTCAAAGGACTGCTAAATGACACTGGATTCTTCAGTGTGACTTATCCAACTTCGCTCGTTTTTACTTGCGATTGTAGGGTACACTCGGGCAAGTGCATTAGAAAGAAAAACTAAAATAACATTCAATTTTGTAATTTAATATTGGTGGGGGCAATACCCCCATTTATTTAGCTTAGTACAAGCTTCAAATATTTTACTCTAAAACTATACACGTAAAACTTAAAACTAATTGGGTGGGTGATTCCGGAGAAGGATTTTAAGGCTTGGAGTGCTGGTTGAAATTTAGTTCGTTGGAGCCATATGAGGTACGGTGTGGAGGAAAATAGAAGAAGGGTTCGTGTTGAAGGAAATAGATTTGTAAAGGTATTTCACAGTCAACGGAACCGGAGAGTTCAAGTTAATTAATTGAAGGCGATATTGATAGGGGCAGGATCAAAGGATCATTCCAAGAGAGACTGCGAAGAGCAAATCTTGGGAAATGACTCTGAATGCTCTCGATTCTAGAGATATGAATTTGTTGGTATGGTGACCATGCTTGACAGGCGTATTCAAGGAGCGGGCGTACAAAGGTTATGTAGAGAGATCGGGTGACGTATGGTGACGTATTGGACCATCGTTTCAGAAAAACCAAGTGTTGAGTTGGCTTTTAAAGTGATATTGTCGATGTGTGCCAAGAAGTTGAGCTCTCGGTCGCATAATATGCCAAGGTGGCGAATCGCCTCCACTGGGGATATGGGTTAGTTGTGGAGAAGATAGGTGCGAGGAGGAGGTTTAATGCGCTTACGTGAAAAAGTTATTGACTGGCATTTGGTAATATTAAGCTCTAAGCAGTTTTCAAGGCACCAGATTGCGAAGCTGTCGAGATCAAGTTCAATAAGAGAAGAGTCATGTGCCGGGGGAACCCCTGAGGTAGCCAAGAAAGGATTGGATATCTATATACCACTAGCTTCGGAAAGGCTAAAATCGGCTAGGCAATTTATAAATAGACGTTCCTTGGTAGAGGTGGGATTTGGAAGCAATTTTTTTTTTATATACGGCACGCGCTCATGGGGCTTGTACAGCCCTTGTAATGATTAGTCACAGCGCGAGCGATAGGAAATTAGGGAGGAAGGGAAAGGTGGTGTCGATGAACATTGGTCTTGAATGGTTGAAGATCAAAATGGCAAGGGAAAATTGTACCAGGCAATTCATTCTACATTCGTGTTTTACGGCTAAAGAAAGAATCCCTATATTTCACGGTACGTCCGAAATCGGGCTCAAGTTTAAACTGATGAGCGTTACTAGCAAGAAGAGAGTTACGGGGAAAATGTTTAAGGGGTAGAAAGCAGCTCGCTACCTCGAGTGATCATTTTTTGTAGAAGAACCGGTAAAATAAGGAAAGACATGAAACATTTCGACAATGTTCGAGTGATGGAAATGTTTCTCTCTCCTATCAGTTTTTACGCTTTTTGAACTCTGTCGAGCAGGTGTAGAAAAGTTTGAGAAGCACCTGCCCAGAGATGGGAGTTATACTTACTTACTTACTTAAGGTGGCGCAGACAGTCCATTGTGGACCACGGCCTCAACCAACAATCCTCGCCAGCTAGGCCGGTCCCTAGCCAGTGGCCTCCAGTTGCGCACACCAAGTTGGTTGAGGTCGCTTACCACTTGATCGCGCCACCTTAGATGGGGTCTTTCAGAACTGCGTCGGCCCTCCGGGTTGGAATTGAAGACTCGTCGGGCAGGAGCGTTTTCGTCCATACGCTCCACATGACCCAGCCATCTAAGCCGCTGAATTTTCAGCTTCTTAACCAAGTCAATGTCGCTGTATAGCCCGTACAGTTCGTCATTGAATCTTCTCCTCCATACTCCATTGATACATACAGGCCCGAATATCACCCGAAGAATCTTTCTCTCAAAGCACCCCAGCCTGTATTCATCCGATTGTGTCAGTGTCGACGCTTCTGCCCCATACAGCAGGACTGGAATGATAAGGGTCTTGTATAGTGTCTCCTTGGTCCTTTGAGAGAGGGCTTTACTACTAACATGCCTTCTTAGCCCGAAGAAACAGCGATTGGCAAGAGTGATTCTTCGACTGATCTCTTCACTGATGTTGTTCTGAGAGGTTATAGTGGAACCCAAATAGACAAAGTCCTTGACAACCTCAAAGTTATATCTGTCCATTGTGACGTTTTGTCCGAGCCTACGGTGATGATCTACTTCACCCGAGGACAGCATATACTTTGTTTTATCTTCATTTACAGCCAGACCCATTCGAGCCGCTTCCACTTCAATACTTGCGAATGCTCCACTGACAGCGCGCTTCGTTCTTCCAATAATGTCAATATCATCAGCATAGCCAAGTAATTGAACGGATCTAAAAAAAATCGTACCGCTGGTGTTGAAATGCGAGTTGCGTACGATTGCCTCAAGAATGATGTTGAAGAGGTTACATGACAGCGCGTCACCCTGTCGTAAGCCTTTCTCGACATTAAATGAGTCGGTGGTGTTCTTACCAACCTTGACGGAGCAGCGAAAGTTCTCCATAGTCATCCTGCACAATCGAACGAGTTTGGCAGGGATGCCAAGAAGCGACATGGCTCTGTATAGCTCGTTCCTGTTTACGCTGTCATAGGCGACTTTAAAATCGATAAAGAGGTGGTGAGTATCGATCTGGAATTCTTGGGTCTTTTCCAAAATCTGCCGAAGTGTGAAAATTTGGTCGACGGTTGACTTACCGGGTCTGAAACCACACTGATAGGGGCCAATCAGTTCACGTGCGAAAGGGTTCAGACGTTCACACAGAATGGCCGACAAGATTTTATAGGCGACATTTAGGAGACTTATACCTCTGTAGTTGGCGCAGCTTAGAGTATCTCCTTTCTTGTGGATAGGGCACACAATGCTGAGGTTCCATTCGTCAGGCATACTTTCATCCGACCAGATTGTACAGATGAGTTGGTGTATGCTCCTCACCAAGTCATCTCCCGCTGCTTTGAAGAGTTCAGCCGTAAGGCCATCAGCTCCAGCAGCCTTGTTGGACTTTAGTTTAGATATTGCTATCCGAACTTCTTCTTGGTCGGGAGGACGGAAATTTTGTTCATCATCATCCAAATCAAATGGATCATTCTGCCTGACAGCGATTAGTTGGTTGTCTTCGCCGCTTAACAGTCTGCAGAAGTGTTCTTTCCAAATTCTCAGCACCGACTGTGTATCTACAACGACATTTGTAACCCTTGGACGAATGCTTTACCCTTTGGTAGAAGCAGTATGTGCTAGCTAAGATGACACTTCGCCCCGCAACAAAGTCGATTAGCCTGTGTCCGTTACCGGAAGTGTTGTCGTGCAGGCTATGCTTTCCGACTGTCGAGCCAAAGTTACCCTCCTTTCCGATTTTGGCGTTGAAGTCACCAAGAATAAACTTAGTGTCGTACTTCGGGCATTCATCATACGTCTTCTCGAGAAGATCGTAGAATTCTTCTTTGGTCGTGTCATCTTTTTCCTCCGTGGGGGCGTGGACGCAGATCAGCGAGATGTTGCTGAATTTGGATTTAATGCGGATTGTGACAATGCGTTCGCTTATGCCACGAAACCCCAAGACTTCTTGCCTAAGCCTTCCTCTTATCACAAATCCGCATCCAAATAACCGCTGTTTCCTTGTCCTGTAGCACTTGCCGTAGTAGATGTCACAGTTTTTCATCCTCCTTGTGCCTTCACCATCCCATCGCACTTCTTGGATGGCTGTGATGTCGGCTTTGACACCATCTAGGGCTTCCACTAATTGTTCGGCTGCACGTGGTCTGTTAAGGGTCCGGACATTCCACGTGCAGAACCGAAATTCGTTGTCCTTGTTTCGTTTGCTAGGGTCGTCATCAGTAGGGTCATCCATATCCGAGGCAGTTGGTTGTTTCGGAACAAGAGGTTTTTTAAGTGGTAGGGAAGTTACCCCGACGCACAACCCCCAACCTGGGGGACCAGGCCCTATGCTGCTCTCCTTGGACAAAAGGAGCTGGAGAAATCCAGAGTCAGTAACCCACTACGGGGATGTGAGAGCTACCGTTGGTCCTATATGGGCTCATCCGCCACCTTCTCTACTTCACTACCCTGACTAATAGTAGTGAAAGGACCCAAAGACCTGAGCTCCGAATATGTCGAAGTAGCTCAATGGGGTGCCTACCATATTGTCTATAAGCGTCGCCGTTGGTTCACTTAATTGGAAGCTCATCCGCCGCTCGCTTGCTTTCTGAGGGTCATAGTCGAGGAAGAAGAGGTTGCGATGTGGAAGGAGTCTAGCGTGTTTTGGATAGCTAGTAGAACACCGCGGCTAGAGCATTTATCAAAAGGATCTTTTAGCTCATCATCGCGGTAAACATTGAATGAAGAAGGAAAAAATTCTTGATTATTATTATTTTATACTATGGGCTAGTTTGTTGCAAAACACCATGAATTTTAGAGCTCGACGATAGTAGTTCTGGTTTCGGCTAACTGCTTTTTTGCGAAGAGTTGTCATGAAAAGGTGTTTCTCTGCTGGATGTTTGGATTCCGAAGCTAACTGAAGGTCCCTTTCCATTACTATAGAATATCAACGCACACACAGGATCACAGGCCCCTTCCCCGCTTGGAGCTGTTTTGCAAACAATTTATTGTTTTACTCAGATCTATATGAAAAGACAGCCGACATATTTCTTAACATTATTTATAGAAATAAGATTGTATGTGGTTGCACAGTTCTTTGCTAGTAAATTAATTCTTAATATGGGTGCTCAAATGGGCGAGCTGAAAAAATAGACAATAAAAACAATATAAAAAGGTGTTTTTTTAGACGTGTGGTTTTCAAGAATTTGGCTTTATTATAAAGATAAGGGCTTGCCATTATGTTTTAAAAATGATTTTGGGCAAGTGGCCCGACTGGCTCGAATAAATTACAGAGGAAAGGCCCAATTTACGACCCTTTTTTGCAGCAATTGGGGACGTATGTCAGCAATAACGCGCCGAATATTCTCTTCCAAGGCGTCAATCGTCTCGGGCTTATCTGCGTAGACAAGCAACTTCACATAACCCCACAAAAAATAGTCCAGCGGTGTTAAATCGGTCATGGAGACCACGCCACAAGCCGCGAGATAATGCGCTCACCAAAAGTTTCCTTCAATAAATTGATTGTTTCGTTGGCTGTATGGCATGTAGCGCCGTCTTGTTGGAACCAAAGGTCGTCCACATCAACATCCTCCAATTCAGGCACATCATTAATCATGGCTCTATAGCGTTCCCCCTTGACTGCCGGCTTCATTTTTAAAGAAATATAGACTAATGATTCCCTCTGCCCATAGAGCACACCAAACAGTCACTTTTTGAGGATTAACGACCCCTTAACAATGGCTTGTGGATTATGATCACTCCAAATACCACAATTTCGCTTATTAATTAATGTACCAATTGTTTATGAAAATAGACGTAGTGCGGGATATGTATTTCGAACAGAACCATGATTTTTAAAATGAATTTGCACAATTTGGAAGCGTTGTCAGGACAAAGTCTATTCATTATGAAATGGCAAACCAAACTGAGCATAAATCAAGTGACAGCTGTCAAAAAGACCAACTCTGAAAAAAGTATTGCTAGATTGAAAACCACACGTCTAAAAAAAACACCCTTTATTTCCAGCTTTACCTTTGAGTGTTCTTATTCTTACAACAACAAAAAAAAAAAAGAAATATATTGGATAGGTTTTCTTAGGAACAATATTTTTTAGTATAGGTATCAAACTCTATTCAATAGCAGACTAGAGGTAAAAATTATAGTGAGTCATAGATCCAAAGAAAAGCGTTTGAATTAGAAAAAGAAAAGCTTAGGATGTTGTCGTAAAAAAAAAAAAATAAGTGGATTAGAAATCCAATTGGTAAGGGTCCCAATGGTAATGTATGTCTAATCCCTTGAAAAAGGAGTCTGCCGATACCAAACGTATGCAAAGGAAACGTTGCAAATATTTGTTTCGATGCTCAGTAAGATGTTATTAAGAAGCTTTTGGCTATCGATAAATTTGTTGATAGGCATATGGGACTTTAATTCCATTTGGTGATATTTTAAAAAGGACAATACAGGAAAAGTCACTCGCTTAGAAGCAGATTACAGGAGTGTCAATATAAACGAGTATGGTATAATCACATACATTCATTCTTTCAATCTTATAAAGCAACAAACACCAATGTATTTTTATTATACTTCTCTACAATGTTTAGAAAAGATTAGCTATTACACTGTCCTCAATTTCAATTAATAAGGACAAATGGATTTATTTGATTTATGTTAAAAAAGCTATCACCCAACGGGAACATCAAAAAAATGAAATAAATAATAAAATAAGCGGCAACACTGTCAATGAAAACTAAGCCAGCATCGCTTTAAACAGCGCGAAACGCTTAACGCTTATGCCTCAGGACTTTTCTTCGAGCCTTAAGTAAAATATTCTTTCAGCAAAACAATTAAATTAAACATAAACACAACAGAGATATACTTTCAAAGATATCGGATCTCGCTATAATCGATCCTTAAGTTATGATGATTATAACGTGTGAATGGGTTTCGAATTTGGAGACTCAGTATGAATACCATGATTATCATTGAGCATGAAGAATAAATGTTTCTTCTATATTCGAGGCTAACCAACAACTGATACCAATAGTGTTTAGTTGCTTTTTCCATATAAGTTTTTTAGATATTTGGTACAAGACAACTATACTCGCCTTTTACACTATTTTCCACATTTTCTGCAATATTGGTACAATCTCGTCCTCTTTCAATATATTACACACCGAAAAACCAGTGCAAAGCGATACTGCCTCCACAATGCGGTCTTCCTTTGACCACCCGTCTTTAACATTTATCTTCTTCTTAATTTTGTTTGCACAGTATTAGACTCAACTGAAAAAAGGAAGGAAGCAAATAAGTTTAACCCAAACGCAAATATATTTAACCCTTTAGCAAATTACTTTAACCCAAAAACAAATATATTAACCCAAACGCAAATGCATTTAACCTTTTAACAAATATATTTAAACTAATAACAAAAGCTTTGAAATCATAGGATATTTTTTTCTGAATATAGCTTGTAATGCTCACGTATATCGGTTTTTCCAGTTTTGGCTTAAATTTTTTAGTTTTCACCAAATTTTTCAAAAATGAGTTGTTGTTCTTATGCTTGAATTTTTAATCATCGTGCTATTGCACCCACAGAGCAAGTACGTGCGACACAGTCGTGCTACGAATTGCATACTCAAATTTTTGCCACCTTACTCCCCAATGCTTAACCCTATAGAAAAATCTTTTTCGAAAATGAAAGGACATGCACGACAACTTTTAAGTGAGCTAAGCAGAGACCAAAACTTGGTTCGGTTGCTGTTATTGAACAAAGCTTGCAGCAAATTACACAGGTGGATTGCGCAAACTATGTAATGGATATGGTTCTCGTCATTCCAAAGGCAGCGAATGAAGAAGTCATTTTCTAAAAAAATATGTGTTTAATTATTTTTTAAAAGGAAAATTACAAGTTTTGATGTACAATAATTATGTTAAATGAAATAAATTTTCTTTTCAAAGCCATCTTCTATTGGTTTAAATATATTTGTTAATTTTTTCAAAATATCTAAGTTTCTTAAAGTGACTTATAGCTAAGCGCATTACAAGCTATTCAGAAAAAAACATCCTATGATTTCAAAGCTTTTGTTATTAGTTTAAATATATTTGTTAAAAGGTTAAATGTATTTGCGTTTAGGGTAAATATATTTGCTTTTGGGTTAAAGTAATTTTTTGGTTAAATTAATTTGTTAAAGGGTTAAATATATTTCCGTTTTGGTTAAACTAATTTGCTTTTGGGTTAAACTTATTTGCTATTGTTTTAATTAAATGTGCGAATGCTATATATTTGGGTGAAACCAGTTTTAACAGGCACCTCATTAATATTGATATTATTTCTGCAAACGAGACCGGTCTTCTTGGTTTTCGAATACTCCAAGATTACAGCTAGTATCTTCAAAATATTTAGGTTCTTGGCGACTTCTTCGATCTTCTGCCTTTTTTTTTTTTTTTTTTTTTATAATTTACGCGCACTCAAGGGGTTATTAATACCCTTAACATGAATTGACACAGTGCGAGCGGTTAGGAAAGAAGGATAGGAGATAAAAGGAGATATCGATGCACATTGGTTTTGAATGTCTTGTATATTACAATGGGAGGGAAAAATTGAGCCGGGTAAAGCATTCCACATTCTTGTAGTGCGGCTAAAAAAAAGAGTCTCTATACTTGACAGTACGTCCGAAGTTAGGCTCAAGGGTAAATTGATGGGCATTCCTAGCGATGCGAGTGTTACGGGGAAATTGTTTAAGGGGAGGAATGCATCTGGCTATTTCGCTGGAGCACTGTTTGTGGAAGTAGCGATAAAACAAGGTTAGACAAGAAACATTACGGCGATGTTTAAGTGAAACAAATGTTTCGGTAATGGTTCTTTCACCTATCAGTTTTAAGGCCCTTCTTTGGATCCTATCCAGGAGACGCAAGTGAGTGACAGGAGCACCTGCCCAGATATGAGAATTATACTCAAGCTTCGGGCGAATGTATGCCTTGTAGATTGTAGCAGGTCAGAGGGGGAAAAATATTTCTTACATCGATTTAGGAAACCTAAGCATTTTGCGGCATTTTTAGCGACGTCAAATATGTGATCGTTCCACAATAGGTGGTTTGTAATACACATACCTAGAACGCAAAGCTGTTCGGTTTCCTCGATGTAAGTGCCACACATGGATAACGGCATAGGGGGCAGGTTGCGCTTTAACGACAGAAGACAACATTGAGTTTTTGAAGCATTAAATTCCACACGGTTGGTAATTCCCCATTGTACAATGTTGTCAAGATCTGCATTTAATGAGCTTATCATACGCTGCCGTTGCATTTCCACGTCCGAAGAACATGGACGTGAATCTGGAAACGAATATGAGAAGCTGAGAGTACTGTCGTCTGCAATACAATTTAGTGGATTAGAAGTATTAGACAAGAGATCATTAATGAAGATTAGAAAGAGTGTTGGAGACAGAACGATCAAATGCTTTTGAAATATCAAGCGCAATTATCTTACTTTCTCCAAAACGATGTAAAGATTGGTTCCACTGTTCGGTGAGATATACCATCATATCACCAGTGGACCTATTGCTACGAAAACCGTACTGCCGGTCATTAAGAAGTTTTCGTTTCTCAAGATATTTCTTGATCTGAAAATTTATCAGGGTTTCCATGACCTTGGAAAGAAGGGAGGTTAGTGCAATTGGTCGGTAGTTGGAAGGGGATGAAGATACGCCTTTTTTTGGTACGGGCTGGACAAATGCAGTTTTCCATCCACTCGGAAAGAGACCTGTAGAGTAGGACAGATGGAAAAGCTTACGCAGTGGTTTTGCCAGCGTGGAAGCACACCTCTTCAGAACTATTGGGGAGATACTATCCGGGCCAGCGGATTTGTGTATATCGAGATCTTTAAGAACTCTTGCAACTGAACGAATGCGAAAGGAGATTTGTCCCATAAAACCATTTACGCTCTCAAGAACAGGAGGAGTCATGTCACTCTGTGGTAGTGTCGAATTGGCAGCGAACTTTGCTGCAAATAAATCAGCCTTTGCTTGAGAACTTACCACAGGAGAGTCGTTATCGACTAGCGTCGGAACCGAGGATGAAGTGGAGTTTCGTACGTTTTTTACAAATGACTTTATCTTTAACTGGACTGTTGGAGTACGAGAAAAAGACTGAAATGATACAATGGTCCGACGTGCCTAGAGGCGATAATACATCAATAATGTATTTATCAGGATGAGATGTCAGAAACAAGTTAAGTGTGTTTGGGGTGTGACCTGCAATGTCAGGGATTCTTGTTGGCTTGTCAATTAGCTGAGTTAAGTTGTTGACCTCAGCGAAGATCTCGGCATACCTTCCTTCGGGTGTTGTCTGGCCAGAATATCGAAGCCACGTAGAATTGTGTACATTGAAATCGCCCGTAACAACGATTTCAGTGCGAGGATAAAGGGAAACAATTCTTTGGATTGAGTCCGACAGCGCATCGAATTCGTTAAAAGTCGAGACACTGTCCAGACCCGGGCTTCTATAAATAAAACATATATGGATGATGTGCTTTTGGACGGTGAATTTAAACCACATGAAATTAAAGTCAGTGTTTGAACACTGACCATATTGTGGTAGAAGCTGGTAAGCAACATCATTTCTTACGTATACAGCTAGACCGTGATAAGCGAAGAATAATGGCACTAAGCTGTACCCGTGTAGATGAAATTCTAACGGATCAGAATTTTCACCTATTTGGGTTTCACTTAATGCCAAAACAGCTGGCCTGTTTTTTGCAGTATGAACGTATGCTGCATAAAAATTCTTCCTTAGCCCACGAATGTTACTATAATCAACACAAAACTTACCTACCATTATAAAAAACAAACATTAAAAAAAAAAACAAAACCAACTATACGAACAAAATTCAATATTTTCTCAAATCCCCAATTTGAACTTTTCAATAACACATTTCCATCAGTGACTGCGCCCTCATGGAAATGTGTCTTGAACCGCTCCTGGATTGAAGTGTAAAATAAAGAACTTTACGTAATACGCTTACTTAGATTAAGCAGTGCATATACCTTGCAAACAAGTTTGACTCAGCATATGCTTTGCCTAAGTTAGATTAGCTGTGAAGATGATGGGATGGGAAGAGAAGGATTTACCGCTCGTTGATGGTGAATTTTATTGTTTCGCATTTAATGTGCACTGAACTAGTTTTGTTGTTGTTGTTTTAGATTTATATTTGATAATATTTTTATTGTGAGGGCTGGTTTGATAATTTAAATTCACTTAATGCACTATTGGTTATGGGCTTTTTATATTTTTTGGGTGTATTTTTGTTTTTTACTATTATTATTTTTTTTTTTTTTAATTTTAAATTGGGGGTGGCGGGCACTATAAAAACGAGCGAGTATTCTTAACTTCCGACGGACGACACAAACAACACAGAGCGCGTGTGTTGCCGATGGGAGGCAGATCGATTGCCTACAATAAATCCTATGCATCGCGTTTCGTTCACAAGCGGTGACTTCTGACTTGTCGGACGATTTTTCGAGGATGATTTCCAGGTCGCTTTCGAAGTGTTTAAGAACTTAACCTGATGACGTGAAGTCACATTTATAAAACTACTCACAAAACATGACCATCTGATCATGGAAAGGATTTCCCCAATTTCGACTTTTGAGGGTTAACTATATTTTTATTTTATGACATTTGATAATTCACAAATTTTGAAGAATTACTGTTACCTTTGTTCTAGTTACATCGCTGGTAACATGGGATACATGGAAGGTAATCTCAGTGGCATGGACTACTCGTATGGGGGTGCATCAACACACTATCCTCTATGGAAACCACCTAGTGGATATTTTCCCCGTGGTGAAGCTCCACCACCTTACGAAGAGGCGGTAGCCATATCACAGGCTGAGGCCCTAAGTGCTCAATGCACGGTTAGCGTTGCCACTACCACACATCGATCACTGCCGGTGGGAATAAATCCAGTTGATATATCAAGTGATGTTGTTCGTCGCGGCCAGATGGCTCAGCCCCAGCAACAGCATCCAACACAAGCAGTCTCAACCCAAATGCAACCACAGCAATCGCAGCATCATCAGCAAAGTATAACCCAAAGTACAACCAATTTGATAAATATCAATATCAACAGCGGCGGTAATTTAACAACTATTGCAACAGGCGAGTCACATCAGCCACCATATAGGTAATATATTAATGATATTTTTAAAGAAATTTGAATGTCATTATTATTTATTCTTTCAGCTGCATTACGTCAGTAAACCAACCGTGTTCAACACAAACTCCTTCGAATTGTTCCCCGGCATTGAATAGCATCGGTGATGTTTCTTTAGCTTCTGCAAACAACAACCGTCTTCATATGCCCAATAATTCGATTTGTGTGCAAACAACAGCTCCTCCACTTCCAAGCAGTGCAGCAATACATAATGCACAGCATCAGCAGCATTATCAGCAAGCGCAACAACACATCCAGTTCCAACAACGTACACAGCAACAACATTTGCATATGCAACAACAACAACAACAGCAGCAGCAACAACAACATCAACAGCAACAACATCAACTTCAGCAGCAGCAGCAGCAGCAACAACAACAACAACAACAACAGCAGCAGCAGCTCCAATCACAATCTTTGCAACAATCGAATTGCATTCAAATAACTGAATGCACCTACAAGAACTGTCATCTCAACAGTTCACATCGCCGCATTCAAAAGCAGCATCCTACACAGGAAATGATTCATTATGTTAGCAATGCCAGCACTGGTGTCACCTATCAAGCGATAACCAGTGAATCTTCAGAGTCCGCACCAAATAAGCCCGATCAATTGACATCACCACAATACTCTACAACGGAGTGTGGTGGTCGAGTTCAAGAAATCAGTACCATAACTAGCAGTGAGACAGTTGCAGCACAAGCTTCAACGCTGAAAACTACCAACAAAACTCCATCATCATCAAGGCGATACCACCGAACTATACCCAGATACTTTGCAGTGGTTGATCCACTGGGACAATCATCTCAGCAAAAGCTGATATCCTCATCTGGATCAAAACAGTCATCCTCCTCCGCTACAAGTGGAGGTACCAACAGTAACAGCAGCAACAATAACAGCAACAACAATAGCAACAACAACAACAATAGCAGCAACAACACAGGAAGCAAGAAACCAACTTGCCAATGTCCTGTGCAACACGTGCCCATGTCCTACATGGGAACCAATCAAATCAATAACTCGCAGACCAATAATGTGTTTCTTTCAGCCCTCAGTACAAAACTGGTCACAAATCGTTCCAATTTCGGAACAAAATGCATGCCACCAGGCACACCTACTGCATCCACAAAATCAACCAGTCAAAGTTTATCAAACGAACTCAATTCGAATGGAGGGGGGAGCAATGCTGGAACCATGAAGAAAGGCATGAATCACCAATCTAATATTTATTGTCAACATGACGCTAAAATAGCAACAATTTCAAAGCAAGTGGGTGATCTAAAAACCGACACACCCAACTCCTTTGAAACGCATGCCATGCTCCAATCATACGGGGACGAAAAGTTACACTCGTCATCCTCGCACAAGGGAAAAATCAGTAGTAGCAGTGGAAAAGTAACCAGCTCACCGAAAGTCCTTCCAGAGAGTACATCATTATACTCTACTGGAAATCTAAACACCGTGCCTCTGAGTTATCCAGAGGCAAATCCAGCATTACCACCGAAAATGTATAAAAGTCAAACGAATCTCAAGTCGCCAAGCGGTGTGACTTCTTCATCAGCTGCACTTCTACTATTGCAGCAAAAATCACCCTACCACGGCGTTGGTAGTGGTAATGATCAAATTCAAACAATTTCCCATCAAAAATCCCAATTCACCAAATCCCTTCCTCGCAAGGAGGACAAAAACACTCCACCCGCGCTAACGCTTCCCATTTCCGGTCAGCTTAGCACAGAAAAATCCCTTAGTATGGGGAAAATCAATTCATCCACCTTTTATCCTCTGCAAAACAATCACGTGACCTACACACTCCCGAAACATACATCGGGAAAGATGTCACTCAATAGTACAATAGCTAGTGTGGTAAGTAAAGTGCCCTCAGTAATAAATATTCCAGCTACTGAGGACATCAATGTACCGCGAATGAAATCCCAACCTCAGAGTCCAAATCATAAAGGAGCAACTGCACAGCTCAATAAATGTACCACTTTGCCGAAAACTTTGCGTTCCGCTGCGAAAAAAATTGAAGCCACAATTTTAACAACTACCACTACTGCTGTTGGTACTTCACCAGCCACATCCACAACCACTCCACCTACCACATCAACATCAATATCGTCGTGTGGAAAACCCAAAACGCTTGACAGCGAGAAACCACTGCCGGTCTGTACGACTTTGAAAAACTGTTTAAATCCAAAAGAGCATTTCTTGCCCAACGATACAAGTCTAGATGATGACTACTTAAGTGAGTGTGAAAATTGCAAAATTGCACATAGTTCAAAATATTATTTGGACGAGGAGCCAGCCGAATCACCACAAGAGACAATGACATTGCAGCGAAAGATGGATGATAAAGAAGAGCAGGAACAAACCTACTATAGGATATCACATACACTGCCTACAAATCCAAAGAAGAATCCGTGAGTATATTTTTGTTTTTACTTTTTTAACGTTTGCATGCAACTAGAGGAATTATTAGGCTCTTATCTCTTTGATCTTACGGATGACCAACTAATGTTATACAGGGTGATTCACGAGCGTTGTGCCAAAAAGCTAGAGCGTGTAGGTTGAGTTGAGACAAGAAAAAAATCATATAGGAGGGGGGGTCTATTCCCCCCCGTTTAGCCAGGAGGGGCAATTTTCTGAAAAATTGACTTATTTTGTTAAAAAAAATATTAAAAATCAACGGCTTCGTTTACAACACCGTGTTATATCTTTTTGGAAAGCCAAAAAGTTTTTCTTTCATTTCATTTTTAAATTAAATTGTTTTAACGAATAGTTCAAAAAACATACATTTTCAAACTCAAAATTCTGAAAAAAAATTTGAAAAAATAATTTTAAAACTAATTTTTTTCAAAATTTTACGTGATTAAGTATAATTTTTGATCTCAGAATTCAACGCTCTTATTAATCTTTAATTTAACACTGAAAACCGTATGGCTCTACGACTTTTTGTTGCCAAGGTATTCAAAAATAACCGAACCTACTTCTTCACAAAAACATGAAAAAATTGGCTAAATGATCACTTGTGCCATCCCGTAAGGTTAGGTTTTCTTGTTTTTGTGAAGAAGTAGGTTCGGTTATTTTTGAATACCTTGGCAACAAAAAGTCGTAAAGCCATACGGTTTTCAGTGTTGGATTAAATATTAATAAGACCGTTGAATTCTGAGATCAAAAATTATACTTAATTACGTAAAATTTTGAAAAAAATTAGTTTTAAAATTGTTTTTTCAAATTTTTTTTCAGAATTTTGAGTTTGAAAATTTATGTTTTTTGAACTATTCGTTAAAACAATTTAATTTAAAAATGAAATGAAAGAAGAACTTTTTGGCTTTCCAAAAAGGTATAACACGGTGTTGTAAACGAAGCCGTTGATTTTTAATATTTTTTTTAACAAAATAAGTCAATTTTTTAAAAAATTGCCCCTCCTGGCTAAACGGGGGGGAATAGACCCCCCTCCCATACGATTTTTTCTTGTCTCAACTAAACCTACACGCTCTAGCTTTTTGGCATAACGCTAGTGAATCACCCTGTATAAGAAAAGTTCCCAAGTTAACCTAACGAATTTTAGTGAGTAGTCTATTCTATTTTCTTGCCATTCAAAAATCGTCAAAGAAAATGCTCCATCAAAGTAAGTAGGAACTAAGAACAGTTTGTTTCGAAACGGGCGGATACCACTCCCCTAAATGAAAAGTCACATTGCCTTCCCATCTTAATGATTCTGCGGTGATTAAAAGTTAGTGTTCCAGGAATTTAATAACATTTTCGACTATATGGGCGGACAAAACACCCCCTGAGTAGATGCAATAGCAAATTGCAAGTTCCTATGATTGTCGAAAATTCATATACAGTGAAAGCTACACCTCCCTTAGGCGGACAATCCCCTTGGGCGGACAAATTCTCCCGACCGTGGATCTTGAATTTAAATTCCGTAAGTTTTATGATATCTTAAGCGGACACTCCCTTACCCGGACGTGGACAGGCACATTAACCACAATTTGGTAAATTCTATTCTCTTAGGCGGACAAAAACTTTATCAGCTACATTTTCCCATAGCTTTTCTTACATGGTATGAGAATGATTAAGACAATTGAACGAACTTAACAAAGAAAACAACAAAATTGCAATGTAGTTGTGTGAGTGTGTGGTCTGTTACAAATAATGTTGCATACCTTTTGAAATAAATTCTTGTTTTTTTGTTAAATTTCCGAAGTCAAGTTGGAATGATTTAATTTTTGTTACTTTTTATCAAAAAATATTATATTAAATTATATGTATGCAAAACAATTTTTAATTGGTTTTTCATTTTTTTTTCCCTTGGACGGACAACTCCCTTAGACGGACAAAAGCGCCTCGGCCGTCGCTGTCCGCCTAAGGGAGCTTTCACTGTAATTGATAGTAATTATTTGAAAATGGGTGATACCATGCCCCACGGCCCACGCTTCACGCCCTCTGAATGGAAAATCAAAGTGTCCGTTATGTAAATGGCAAGGCCTACCGCTATGACTGGAAGTTCTCCATATTTTCGATGGTCTTTCAGTAATTTTGCTATTTTTGCGATTTTTTGAGCCCTACATTCCAGAAACTGCTCACGGAAAGTTTTTAAAGATATTTGTTCTTAATAAGTTGAACAAGTTTAGCGAATTCTCAATTTCTGAGATTTTGATGTTGTTACGGAAGTCAAAGGGGGTCGAAATGGCAGGAGGTTCTGTAAACAAGGGTGGTTTTTTTTTTAATTTTAAACAAACATCATATAAAAAGCAGTGAGGTATATAAACCTTCCTACGGTCTTCGGTTCATTTTTGACCCATTTTGGGAAAAAATGAAGTTTTCTCAAGAACTATATTTTTTAAGGACTTGACGTTTCTTGACTTTTTCTAAAGTATTGAACTGTACATAATAGGTGTAAAATTTTATAAAAATATTTTAGGTTTTGCCGCCCACAAATTTTTATGGATCTGCGGCCATCTGGTTAAATTAGACCCAACGTATGAATCAAACGATATTTGCAGTTTTATTTATTTTCTAATTGCAAAGTATCAGCTGGGTGGTTGCATTGCTTTTAGGTTTTATAGATTTTACAATAAGCATATACTGAAAGACACATGCTTTGTTTGGCAATCTGATTATTTATTTCGCTGTGATGAGTGATAGTAAAAGTGAATTCTCTTTGACCGCGTTTTCGGATGAAGAAGAATCATGGTCAAATAAACTATTCAAAAACACCTCTTCTAAATAGTACCGGAAGAGCCTCGAGGGAAAATGTTATCACATTGTTGCCAGGATTGACACTTTACTAGACTACAATAAATGTAAAGGTGGTGTAGACACATTGGACAAAGCTGTAAGTGGTTACACTTGCAAAAGAATGACAAAACGGTGGCCTCAAGTGGTGTTCAGTAACATAATCGACATTTCAGCTTACAACGCCTTTGTTTTATTCAAATCCGCTAGCCACAACTGGAAAGAGGTCTGTCTTACAAATCGCCGTTTTTACTTGAAAAACCTCGGTATGCAGCTTGTTGCATTCTATATAAAAAAGCGGCAAACATTACCTCGAGCACATTTTTCACTTGAAATTGCCAAAAGAATTCGAAGTGATTCTCAACTCAGTACACAACCATCTTCATCAGCTCAATCGGGAAATACATCGAAAAAAAAAACAACTAAAAGAAGTCAATGTCAATTATGCCCAAAAACTGATAATAAAACAGGATTAGTTTGCGACATTTGTAGCTAATTTATATGTAAACAACATTTTAAAACTATAACTTTGTGTTCAAGTTGTAATAATTAACTTCTTTTTTTTTCTTTCGTTATTGGGTAAACCTTTTTTCAAAATTTTCGTTAAAGCTTGAACAACATAAAAATATTTATAAAAAACATGAAGTTGCAATAAATTTATAATATAATAATATTGTTTTTCGTTTAAGATATTCATAATAATCGAATTAAAAAACCTTACAGCTAAAAATAATCAAAAACTAAAAAATAGCATAAACTCTGAAAATATAGTACTGGGTCAGATTTGACCCGAAGCCCGCCCGCCGTTTATAAATTTGAGGGCCGTAGCAAGGAAAGGCCGGGGTTTCAGTTTCTCTAGACAACAATTTATTATTATAAACCTACACTAATTACATCGAAAAGGGAAGGACTACGTCAATTGTTATTTTATTTTCTATCGTATTTTCAATGTTTTCTTTAAAGCTCTTTTTTGTTGACGCTTGCCAAGTTAAACATCCAAAAATAATGTAATGAAGTTGCTTGGCTGAAAAACACTGTCATGTTTGATTAAAACCTCGATTCTTTTGTCTGCACGATACCAATACTTGCTAGCGCATTTTCCTCAAATTACTGACAAATTTACTGGCCTAAAAAGTTACGACCCTTCTTTCCACGGTCATGGAAACTCTAATAAACTTTCGGATCAAGAAATATCATGAGAAGCGGAAACTTCTTAATGAAATGACCCTCAGTACGCTTTTCGTAGCAATAGGTCCACTGCTATGTTCTTATGACTCCTTTACTTTAATGTCAAAAATTCAAACCTACGACAATGACCTTAAGAGTCGTCTGTCGGGAAGTTTTAATAAATAACTTTAAATATTTATAAATAACTAGCTTTAAAGCACCCGCTTCGCAGGGTGCACAAGTAACTAATAATATACATAATACAAAAAATTATTGATTTTAAAAGCACCCGCTTTTCAGGGTGCTAAATAACTTAAAAAAACAATCAGTATAGCTTTTTATGTATGAACTATCATATGGCTGGAAAAGAAATTACCAACAATAGGTAAGAACGGTTACTTCCATATTACCGGTTTTTTGCTTTCGACTATCTCGAAAACGGCATAAACTATTCTTTCGAAATCGTACAATTAATACATATATATATAGATTTAGGTAGTTCAATTTGTGATGCATACCAATATTTTTATTTATGTTTTTTGTATTTTGTATTTTTTGATAATTTAATTATTTCAAAAAAGTTCTTTAATTTTTTTTTCAAAAATAATAAGTAGCTATTATGCTTAATTCCTATATTTTATTCTCATAAAGTGAAATTAAAAAAGGGCACATCTTTTAGCCATTTCGCAGATGTCTGATCCTTTTTTTCGAACCTTTGTCTTTTGAATCTTTATCTTCAAAATCGAACTCACAGTTCCAAAGAAAAACAATTGTGCAATTTATGTAAAAAGTGACTTATAATAACACAGTTGGACACTTGGGCGTATACTATTTTTTTCTAGCTTTTACCCACGGTTTCGCTAGCGTCAAATACAGTGTCGAAAGGATCGCCATAGTAATCTTAATTTTTAAATATAAAGTCCACTACTGGATCGCACGATCTTGCACTTATTAGACATTGGTCATGGCTTGAGATTTTGAAAAAAAATTATTTTTCGAAACTCTTGTTCTTTGGATGAATTTCAATGTATGGTAGTACAATTATCAAAATCTGTGGAGTGGTTTCTTAGAAATAAAGAGGTTTTTTTTTGGAGAACATTCTTCAAAACAAAATAAAATACCCTAATTCATAGGTATTCTGCATTTATCATATAACTACTTATCATTTTTGAAAAAAGTTAATGAGCTATTTTCAAAATATTAAATTATTAAGGGAAAATTTTGTTTTGACGAATGCATAACTTGCGGTATCTATGTATATTCGCTATTAATATGGCAGCGCATTTGAATTATTGAATTTTAAAGGAATATTTTTGATAACTTTAGTTACATTATTTTAATTTTCGTAGGGATCTTTTTTTGAGACTAAAATGAAATGAAATAAAAAAAAATATATAGCCTTTGTTACTCACAGATAATGTAACTTTCTGTTAGTGAAAGAATTTTACAAACAAACAAATTTACTTTCAAATTTATAATATTAGTATGATATCAGTCACCGACTAACCTCCGAGCCGATAACATCATTCTCCAAGTTACTGTGTGATTATTTTTTGCCGCCTAGCGTGTAAACCGGTTTCTCCCTTTAAACCTTTTCATTTTCCTTATTCTTTTTTCCGCAGTGTCTCACTTGTGTATACGCATTAAAGTATAAGCAAAAAAAAAAAAATAATAATGGCCGTCAGGCCAAAATACGATGGTGGTCGTTACCGGGATCTTGACCCCGATCTCGACCCCGACCCCGACCTACAACCAAAAAAAAAAATCGAAAAAAAACTCTCTCCCCTTAAATATGTTCCCAGATCTCCCAATACATTCCAGCTCGAAAAATCCCCGCTTCCTAATTATGTCTCCATCGATAAAAGAAACCATAAGCCCCTTTGTTCTTAAAAAGTCAATCGACGCTATAAGTAAAGAATACGAAAGTATAAATCAACTTCGTGACGGCAGTCTGTTGTTGTTTGTCAAATCACAAAGAATCGCAGATATTTTCCTTAAAGTCAAAGACCTCGCTGGTGTCTCAGTGTCAGTGAAGCTTCATGATCGTCTCAACCAAACGAAAGGTTTATGTTATGCCCCCTGCCTCATAGACGTATCAGAAACAGAGATCGTTAGCGAAATGAGATCACAAGGTGTTATCGAAATCTATAAATTTGTTAAAAAAGTTGATTACAATAATTCGAAACCTACAGGACTGATGCTATTCACATTTGACCTCTATCAAATTCCAAAGTCAGTCGACATTGGGTTCTACACTGCCAAAATAACGGAATATATTCCTAACCCCATGCGGTGCCGGAATTGTCAATTACTTGGACACACAATTAAGCGTTGCAACGGCAATACAACATGCCAAACCTGTAATCTACCACCTCATATACCTAATCCTTGCACCCGCACAATGTGCGCAAACTGCTCCCTCCCCCACCCGGCATCATCCAAACTATGCCCATCTTATAAGCAAGCAAAAGAAATTCTCACAATAAAAACACTTAAAAAATGCACAATGTCAGAAGCCAAGCAAATCTATAGACAGCAAACCATCTCCCAAGTCCCAATTCAAACAGAAACATACGCCGAGACCATCAAACAAACAACCAACACACACAATAAAACAAACAACTCCCAAACATCCTCGGAACTAAGCCCCTCCAACCCTCCCCCGCCAAACTGCAGTACCACTTCTACAACAATCAATAACCCATCAAAAGTTCATAAACATATTACCAATACTTCAACAAAACCCGCTCCAAAGAGCTCAACCATAACAGAACCCCATCTCAACACTACACTTCACTCTTCAACTCCAAGAAACTCATCCTCTCAACTCTCTAATACAAATCAATCTCTTATTGAAAACAATTACCACACCAATACCAACTATCAATCTTCTATCGAAACACCACACACACACCCAATACCCCCCACATCCACCCCACCATCAACTCATTCCGAAGCCGTAGGCAAAACAAACAACGATCACACTTTTACCTCGCAAATAAACACCAACACTACCTCACCTATTTCAACCTTCACTCAATCACTTTTGAAAAATAACAACTATTACATTAAACCCAATGTACCAGACGATGATGTCACAATGGATTAATACTAATATTAACCCAAGTAACGACTCTGCGCTTCGGAGATTGAATCATTCAGGCTCCTTTGAGAGACTGGATGCTTCAATATCCGAGACGCAGAGTCAACGACCTGAACAACCTAATATCGCCAACCAAATTAATTCACAACACAATACAAATAATACAATCTTAAAACAAAACCCAATTATCCACAACCACACTTCTTTTGCCCCAGGTAAAAAAGTCCGTGGACCCCACGTCATGTCAATGTAGCTCTCAATATTCTTCAATGGAATATGAACGGTTTTACAAATAACCTCGATGAGCTGAACATTATTATAAAAAAGCATAACCCTACCATAATCGCTGTCCAAGAAACACACTGCCCCTTCGACAAGACCCTCAACTTCCCTAAAGCCTATGATGGCTATCTATATAACTCTCCAAGTAATGATAATGGTAAGCAGGGTATTGCTCTTCTCATTAAAAAGAACATATCCCACAAAATAATAGCCCTAAATACCAACCATCAAGTCCTTGCGGTCGAAATACAACACAAAATAAAATTTACCTATATTAACATATATCTGCCCCCAAAACAACCTGTCAGTAAAAATGACCTAGATAATATTATTAACCAAATCAACCACCCAATTATATTTGGAGGTGATATAAACGCCTGGAACACTCTTTGGGGCTCGCCTCACAACAACAACAAAGGCGTTTTATTAGAAAATTTCTTCTTAGATACAAATCTAGTAATTTTAAACGATGTTTCCCCCACCCACCTCTCAACACACAATACACTTACACACGTCGATGTTTCTTGCTGTTCGCCTGAGTTGCTCACAAAAATTACCTGGAGGAGATTAAACGACCTACACAACAGCGACCACTTCCCTCTAATTATGACATTAAATATTGAACGCTTCACAACCACATTAAATTTCGACCCTAAATTCAAAACTGACCTTGCTAATTGGACGCTATTCAAACATTGAATTCTTGTACAACAAAACTCAATCCATAAACAATAACAAAGAAGCCGCCCTTTTGCATAAAGCAATCAGAACTGCGGCTAACTTTTCTATTCCCCAAACCACACCAATGAAACCTAAACAGGTTGTACCTTGGTGGAATCCGGAACTATCTGTGCTTCGCAAAGTAAAAATGAACGCACTCAATATCTTTCAAAAAAACCCCACAACACAAAACCTAATAACTTACAAAAAATCAAATGCTAAGTTCAGAAGATTGCTCAGAGACAGCAAAGCAAAAAGTTTCTCCGATTTCACCACTAATTTAAACCCGAATTCCCCCCCTGCGACAATATGGCAACATATTCGTCGCCTTACTGGTGGCTTTACCCCTCTTGCTATAAGCAACATTAAATCAAATGATGAGGCCTTAATAAATCCGCATAAAATATCAAACTTTATAGCGCAAACTTGGTCAAAGGCCTCAGAAAATATCAATTTCCCCGATACCTTCAACGAGGAGAAAGAGGTTACCCTTCACACTCCTCTACCGCTACATCCTACCAATGCGACTGCACGACGCATTGAACAACCCATAACTATCATCGAATTCGAAACCTCACTTAATAAGGCCAAAGGCAAAACTCCAAGCAGGGATAGAATATCCTATCCTATGTTAAAAAATCTTCCCGATCTAATTAAGCAGAGAATAGTTGCTCTATACAACAACATTTTAAATAACTCGATAATCCCTCGAAGTTGGAAAACGACCTCAATAATACCCATTCCGAAACCAAATAAAGATAAAAATACTGTTGAAGGATACCGCCCAATTTCTCTTATTCCATGTGTTTCCAAAGTAATGGAAAAAATAATCGCAAAACGCCTACTATGGTTTGCCGAAACAAACAAATTTATTAGTCCTAATCAAGTGGCTTTTAAATCCAACAGGGGGTGCGTTGATGCTCTCCTTCATATTGACAATTTTGTCTCCAAAGCGCTATCAGCTAAAAACCACGTCTCCATCCTCTCCCTTGATTTCTAGAAAGCTTTTGACAAAATTGGACTTCACATCGTTCTGAATAATCTAGCAAAATGGGGTGTCGGAAGAAATATATATGGTTATGTTAAAGCTTTTTTAACCAACAGAACTTTCTCCACTAAAGCTAATAATATTTACTCTTCCAACTACCCACTGCACAACGGTATACCCCAGGGATCACCCCTCTCCGTAGTTTTATTTATAATTGCATTCGATGATATCAATACCATCTTAGTAAAACATAAATTTCTAGATCACTGCATTTATGCAGATGATATATATATCTTATGCAAAATTACCGACATCAACAGAACTCAATTTTTGTTTCAACTAGCATTAGAAGAAATTTTAGAATGGTCGAAAACATCAGGTGCCATATTGTCAATTCAAAAATGTAAATTGCTTCACATTTGCCGTAAAAAAAATTGTACTTAACCTAATATCAATGTAAATAATGTAGATATCGAAAATGTTAGTAATTTAAGGATTTTAGGACTAGTTTTTAATAAAACATACACTTGGAAAACACACTATTTAGAACTTAAGAAATCCCTAGCTGCGAGAAATAACATCATAAAATATCTAGCTTCAAAAAAAAGCAATATGCACATAAACACTCTATCCAACACTACTAGAATGTTAATTTTAAGTAAAATAGACTATGGGTTGTACATATACGGGCACTGTCCTAAATCAACATTAAAAATAATTAAACCCATTTACCACGATGCAGCTAGAAGAAGCATTAACGCTTTCCCGACGACGCCAATAAAAAACATATTAGCAGAAGCAGGTTTACCCAGTATTGAGGAACGCAGAGAAGAAATTACCATCAAACTGTTTGCGAAACTAGTTTTTACTAGAAACTCGGTCATCGATAACGACGTTAAAAATGCTATGGACCAAAAACTAACCAAAAAGACACCATCCGCCATCGCCACGATTATCGCCAAGGCAATAGAGTTGGAGCTTCCAACCAAACGAGAGCGCATCATTATTCCACGTCACCCTCCATGGTTCATCTGTACAGAATCTCTCATACTGACTCTAGCCAACTACAAAAAACCAAACACTAGCAGCAATATATATTGTCAACTCTTCACAGCCATTTCACGTGAATTGCAATCGGATGGATGGAAATTCATCTTCTCTGATGGTTCTAAAACAATAGATAACACATCATTTGCAGTTACCCTTGAAAATGGAACTATAGCCTCCATTGGTAATTTACCTAATTTTTCATCAATCTTCACAGCCGAAGCATTTGCGGTACTAAAAGCCACTAAGTTTGTTATGGGTCACCGAGGAAAACATATCATATGCACTGATAGCATATCTTTACTCAACGCCATAAATAACCCCAACAACAACACTGAAATCATATCTGAAATAAGATATCAACTCACCAAATCACCAAACAAAATGAAACTTATGTGGACTCCCGGACACGTTGGAATTCTGGGGAACGAATACGCTGATAAAGCTGCTAGCTCGGCCAAGAAATCGGCTGTTTACAACTTCAACATATTCACCAAATTAGACTTGCTTAAACATATTCAAAAAATATCAAAAGCAAATTTAAAACACGACTGGAGTCTTTACCACCACCACTACAAGGAAATCAACCCAAAAAAATTAAACCCCATATTCCCAACAAACGTCTCCAAACAAAAAATTTCTAACTTTGTGCGTCTACGTCTTGGACACACCTCAGCCACTCACCAACACCTTCTCAAAAAAAACCCCCCACCAGTTTGTTCAACTTGCACCACAAGATTGGATCTACCTCATATATTAGGCCACTGCCCTGTGATACAACCCATAATCAAAAATATTTTTAATGACAAATCAATGTATGAAGTTCTCCAAAATCCTAGCCCCACAAATATTGAAAATGTATCTGATTTTATTTCCAAAGCGAACTTTTGTATATAATTTATCTAAATAGAGCCAATAGTCTCAGCAGCTAGGCTCGTTAATCTTAATTACCATGTAATTTAAATTGCGTGTTAATAAATAATAATAATAATAATAATAGTATGATATAATAAAGCAATCAATTCGGAAAGTAATTGTATCTTCTGGCGAACTCATATTGAGAGTTTTGGTGTTAAGTGTGTTAGCAGCCCAAATGTCTAACCATAAATTTTTTTGGAAAAAAAATAGTAGGAAGTTCTTTTAAATATTCAATTTCAAACATGCTATGTAGTTAATGTTGCTTTTGCAGACTCTGGCTTATTTTTAAGTAAGTATCTTGAAATCAACTAACACAATTAGTTCATAGTTAAAAGAGTTTAATCCATGCTTTATAAAAGGGAATTAAGCATATCCGTATTTTTGAAAAAAATAAAGAATTTTTTTGAAATTATTAAATTATCGAAAATGTTTTAAGAAATGCTTTTAAAAATACAAAAAAAATTGCATCACAAATTGAACTACCTAAATCTTTATAATAGGTGTATGATTTCGAAAGATTTATTTTGTTTGATAGTTGATTGCATTTTTTATTTAATTTTCAGACGCAAGTCCATCGGGAATAAATAATTAAGCAATTGAGAATTTTAATCATTGTTTCATAACGTACATACAATAAGTAAATTATCTTTAATAATAGTGGATTGTCTTTTTTACTTGCTCTATATGGCAAGTATCTATTGGTTTCGTGCAGAAAAAAGATCAAGGTTTTAATCAAACATGACATTACGATGATAGAGAAGCGCAAAAAAGTGGTTTTCGCCATACCGTCCGTGGGTCTGTCTGTGCGGGTGTGCGGACGTAAAAAAACGTTAAGTTGAATGTCACTGAGCTCATAGTAATTGCCCTGGCAATAAAAAGTTAGGCGTGGCACACGCCTTTTTTACTACGCCAGTAGTTATTGAACATGGGCCATACAAAATTAATGTTATTTAATTTTTTCATGTCTGCTAAAGAAGAATTGTGTTTCTGAAACTGGAACAGCGGCTGGCTGCGGAAGGCGTATTCGTTACACATACAAAAATATAGGGAATAGGGTATCCAACAGTTCGTTGAAAACGCACTGTAGCTCTCGCTTATGTTTTTTTTTTTTATTTTGAAATATTAAAAATCAAATAAATTTTATTGAAATAAATTCCAATAATACTACGAATAAATATTGCTTTACAGTGGAACAACTTTTATAAATGGGCTACAAAAACTTCTGCTTGAAGGTTTTAACATTTTTTTTCTTCTAAACCATCTACATTATGGTCCCTTTCATTTAAAAGAATATATGTATATAAAAATTCACCCATCTTAACTCTAGAAATAAGGTCACACACAAAAATTAAATTGATTTATATATATATGTATATGTATATATATAGATTTGCAACATTTGTAAAGAGATTTTAATTTATATAATTTAAATAGATTTTTTAATATTAAGAAACAATTTGAAAATGATTAGGTACTTATCTCAATAAAATAAATTATTATTTAAATTAATTAAATTCACCGATGAGTTGTTTTCTGTATTTTAGTTATTTAGTTATTTTATTGATTTTATTCTAACACAATAAGAAACAGTACTTATAATTCTGTGAAAGATTTTGTTTGACAAATAAATAATTACAATTATATTGCTTAAATCTAAAGTACAGTTGACATTTAATATATAGTTTTATTTTAAGATTTTAATTTTAATTTTAAATAGTACTTAAAGAAAAGTTAAAGAAGGTTAAATAGAGAAAAAGAAAGAAAAAAAGATAGCTATTAACTCTGAAATTACTGAAGAGAGAACAAAAAAAAACATTCACCAATGATTGTTAAGGGTAATCACCCGTTTTGAAAATATTTTAAAAAATGTTTTAAGTGCTCTGATTTGCCAGAAAAGACCCTTATTCCCTCCTAAATCGTTGCGTGTCACTCAACTCTCTAAGATAACGCAGAAGTGTATTCCGGCGGATAGCAGCAATGAAGAACTGCCTTTCCGATATCAAATAATTGAATCGAGGCAGAATTAATTCGGCAGATCTGTTGGATGCCGGAAACCTGATCCCATTATAGAGGCATGCTGGCTGTTGCGTTTTTATTATGCTCTGCAGAAGAATAAGTGTCCGAAACTTAACATAGTCGAAATATGGTAATTTTTCCTGAGACTGTAAACATAGCGTATAACACTGTTAAATGCTACTTGAAGTTTTCTTTTGCTATTACTGTCGCAGTTAGAATAAATTTTGCATCCATAGATTAACACGGGAATAACCAAAGATTTTGCTAGAACTCAACGTGTTTTTATTGGTGTGAATTTTTGAGCAATCCACAGCGTTTGAAGTATCCCATATGCCTTACCTACAATCCAATTGATGTGGTTATTCCAAGAAAGTTTTATTGAACAGAACACCTAAATTTTTTGCAGTTTCAACAAAGTTGATAGGTGAATTGTTAATTAAAATGCGTGGAAAGTCAGAAGAATCTCTATTATTTCTTGAAATAACCAAACATTTGCATTTGTTTGGATTCAATGCTAAACCGTTTTCAGCGGCCCAGTTGCAAATTTGTTTTAAGTCTTCGTTCACTTCACAAGCACAGTTTTCTATAAGACCAAGTGGGCAACTATGATAAATTTGAATATCGTCTGCATATAAGCGTTTTGACGAGTGAAATATTATAGATGCAATATCATTTATGTACACTGAAAATAAAAGAGGTCCAAGTATAGATCCTTGCGGTACACCTCGGGTCAGGGAAATAAAATCTGATGAAACATTTCCTATGGTCACTGCTTGTTTCCTCTCGTTTAAATATGATGAGATAAGTTTCGTGGCGAAAAAAGAAAAGTTGAAACCATCACGCAGTTTATTTATAAGTATAGTGTGGTCAACCAAGTCAAACGCTTTTGAAAAATCCAAAAGAACCAGAAACGTTACATAGTTTTTGTCCAACTTTTCTCTTATCTCTTCTACCACGCTTAAAGGGGCCGTTGTGCAACTATTTTTTGCCCGAAAACCAGACTGAAAGGGAACCACCAAGTTGTTCTGTGTGAGGAAATTATTAATTTGTTTATGCATAACACGCTCACAAACCTTAGAAAGAAAGGGTAGGATCGATATTGGTCTAACTTCATCACCTGTTGAATTTTTTGGAATTGGTATAATGTTTGCCATTTTCCATTGCCACGGAAAAATTCCTGTCATGAGAACTGTATTTATGACATGGGTAATATAATCCAACAGCAATGGTAGAATGGCTTTTACAAAAACCGGGTGTATGCCATCACATCATAAGAGAGAGAGATACCGATCGAGATAGACGTGTTTATTATAAGCTCCGAGTGATTTAAAAAGAAAGTTTAATTAAATAAGGATATTTTTATTTAGCAATAGTCTAAAAGCTTTTGAATAAAAAGTTGATAGATTTTGCTTTTAAAAATGAGTGACAATAATTGCAGAAAATGTAAAAAAAACAATTCGCGGCGAAACGGGAATAAGATGTGCGGGCGTTTGCAATAAGGTTTTCCATATTGCTGTAAGTTGTAGCGGTGTAGACACTTACTGTGCAAATGTGTTGGAAACTTGTGAAAACATTAGATTCGTGTGCGCCGATTGCATTTTATATATCCACAATGTAGATTTTGCTGTTAAGGAAATGACAACTGCGGTAGATAAAAATAGTAGCTATTTAAATGAATATAAAACATAAGCGAGAGCTACAGTACGTTTGCAACGAACTGTTGGATACCCTATTCCCCATATTTTTGTATGTGCATGCGTCTGCCTCCCGCAAACAGCCGATGTTTCAGAAACAAAATTCTTCTTTAGCAGACAGAAAAAAATTCAATAACATTAATTTTATGCGGTGTGATGTTCAATTAGTGCTGGCGCAATAAAAAAAGGAGTGCGCCACGCCCAAAGTTAAAACGTTTTATTGCCAAGGCAATTGTTATGAGCTCAGTGACATTCAATTTTATTCTTGCAGATCGATTTGAACAAAACAAGACAAAACTTAAATTTTTAAAAATTAGATTTGGAATGGAAATAGCGATTATGGGTGTTTTTAACGTTTATTGGATTACACTCTGCTACGTAACCAAAGAATATAAATCTAAGTGTTCATCTGTTTACTTCAAAACTGCGACCGATAGTTAAAAAACGTTAAAAAAATTAATTAATTATACGACTTTTGACGGAAACGCCCCTTAAAAGTGGGCGTGTCTTAAAAATTTGAAGCACTAACTGAACTTTTTTCAGTATTAAGGCATATGTGTAAGACTACAGCTGAATCGAGTAGTTTTTAAACAATCTTACCTGAACAAAGGTATTTTACCAAAATCACGCCTTTAAAAGTGGGCGTATTGAAAAAATTTACAAAAGAAAATGTAGAGATATATTTCTCAAATAACGAACGGAAGGAAAAAGGTTTAAATTAAACATTGGAAATGCCTTAAATTCTTAAGGCTACGTTTTTCGTTCTTTCATGAAAAGTAGGCGTAAGCCACGCCCAAAATTCAAAAATTTCTTTTCATACACAAACCTTTTCGTTTCTATTAAGAGACGCAAAATTTTGGCTTGCGGATTAATTATAAATACCGTTTATTTACAAAAACAATTTTTTTGTATTTTCTAATGAAAAGTGGGCGTCAGCCACGCCCAAAATCAATTTTTTTGATTTCATACACAAGATGTTTATGTGCCAGTAAGACCCACAAAATTTAATATTTGTCGCTTTAATATAACAATTGTTATTTTATAAAAACAATATTGATGGTTTTGTATGAAAAATAGGCGTAAGCCACGCCCAAACTGAAATATTTTTATTTGATTGGAAGAAAGTTTACCTAAAGCTTACGTGTGCAAAATTTTAGCGTTATGCTTTTATCGTAACTGTACAAAAAAACATAATTTAATTTTATTAAATTGAGGTTGTTCAACAAAAATGGCGATTGTGGGCGTGTTTGTGGGCGGATTTTACCGGTTCAAGAACTTAGCCTTACTCTTGAACCAAAGATTATTTATACCAAATTTCAGCTTTCTAGCTCAAAAATTGCGACCTCTAGAGAGTATACATACGGACGGACGGACGGACGGACGGACGGACATGGCTAAATCGACTAGGCTTTTGATTCTGAGTCAGAATATATGTATATACTTTTCTATACCTAACGGTATTATTTCTCTATGTTACAAACTCCACACCAAATACAATATACCCATTCTATGGAATAGGGTATAAAAAGAATTTGAAACTGCACTCGATGATAACAAACGGGAAATTATGAACCTCTTGCAAGCGATCGAAGAGGGGTATATTAAAAGAATAAATGAGATGAAGAATGCACAAAAAATATGTGAAGAGAGTGTAGATGAAATAAAGAAACTAAATGATTACAGTAAAGTTTTCAAAGAGCAGAGTGAGAAAATATGTAATGATGTAAAAAAAAAATGAAAGACGACAATAATACAGTGATTGAAAGTGTAAAAGAGATGAGGGTTGATATTGTTAAAGAATTAAAGAGTAAGGAGAAAAGCAAAGGCTCTTATGCTGAGCAATTAAAAAAAGCTGCGAGTGCTCCGGTTATATTGAAGCCAAAAGAAAAGCAAGAAAGTGAGAAAACAAAGAGTGATATCAAAGAAAAAATTAAACCATCAGCACTTAATGTAGGAGTGAGTGCAATTTCTAACAGGCAAGGTGGTGCGGTAGTAATTCGTTGTGAAAGTAATGAGTCGCGCGCAAAATAAGCGGTTGAAATGCAAGAGAAAATGAGTGAAAATTATGAGGTGCATTTACCGAAAATGCGTTTACCTAAAATCTTAATTACGGGAATGAGTGAGATTATGGAAGGAGAAAAAATTATAGAGGCATTAAAAATCAAAACAATATAAATTGTAATGAAATCAAGTGCATTAAGGTTTATAAATCTTATAAAAATATCGTGTTTATAATGCGTTAATTGAAATTGATGGTGAAGGTTTTGAACGACTAATGAATTTAAAAAAAGTGAGTATAGAATGGGATAGATGTTCAGTTTATGAAAGTGTATCCGTTCTAAGATGTTTCAAGTGTTGGGGATTCAACCATACATCCAAGTTCTGTAAGGAGAGTTGCCAGGTATGTGCTAAATGTGGGGAGGAAGGTCATTTATTTAAAGAGTGTACAAATGAAAATAAGAAATGTGTAAACTGCAAAAAAGCTAAAGAAAGACTAAATCTAAATGACATAGACATAAATCATGATTGTAGAGATAGCAACTGCCGTACACTTCAACGGAAGTTAAAACTTGAAAGTGAAAAAATAACATATTAGCAATTAATCTCGTCAGTTAAATGCCTATGCTTAAATATCGGTGGAATTAGATCTAATTTCGCACAATTAGAAGTGGTATTAAAAAACAATGATTTTGATTTTATTTGCATTAGTGAAACGCACTTAACATCTGACATTGAAGACTCTGAGATAAAGTTAGAAAAATATAAAGTTTTACGATGTGATAGTATCTCGAGTCATACTGGAGGTGTGCTTTTATTTATTAAACCTGAATGGCATACAGAAGAATTAGATAAATGATATGGTGGCTGGTGATAAAAATTAGCTCAAATAATATAAGCATGATACTAGTGATCCTTTATAGATCCCCGAATAAGCAAAACTCTCCTGAATACGTTTTTTGTGACTTTTTTCTAAATAAGTTAGAAGAGCTTTGTTCCTTATATAAAGAAGTGATTATAATGGGCGATTTCAATATAGATTGGTTTTCGAGCAGTAGTTATAAAAGACGTATTTTTGAAGGCATTTCAGATGTTTCATGGAATCAGATTGTTACAGAACCCACAAGAATAACACAAAACTCTTCTACTTTTATTGATTACGTGATAACTAATAGCAAAGATGTAAAAGCCAGGGTGACGCAAAATTAGTGACCATGAATCTGCAAATATCAATCGAAAAAAATTATATTAGTAAAAAATCTTCTAACAAAATTATTATAAAACAGTTATTATTCAAAGAAAATATTTTCCGCATGGAACTAATTAATAATGAATTAGAAAACTTAAATGGCAATGGAGTTAATGAATTAAGTAAATCATTCAGTGATAAAATAAGTAGCGCGTTAAGTAAAATGATAGTGTCAAAAACAGTGAGGGAGGATACGAGTAACATGAATTGGTTTAATCAAAGCTTATTAGATATGAAGCAAATGAAAATCTATCTCCACCAAAGGGCTGCTTGGACGAACAATGCGGATGACTGGAGTAGATACAGGCTTTGTCGGAACAAGTATGCGTGTGAACTTAATCTTGCAAAAAATAATTTCGTCGCGAACAAGATTGGTCAAGCCACTGACCAAAAAACAATGTGGAAAACAATAAAATCCTTAGTACTTATTGAAGAAAAAAATGATATCGTGGAAATAGTGGGTGATAATAATATTTCTATAAAAAATAAAAAAGAAATAGCTAAAGAGTTGAATCGATTTTTTGTTGAAAGTGTAGAGGAACTAAATAGCAAAATACAGATTGAAGAGTATACAAATTTAATAACTGTAAATAATGAAATGGTATTCAAGTTTAAACCTATACAATTGAGTGAGCTAAAAAGAATAATAGAACAAATGAATAATAAGAGAGATTCTAAAGGTTTGTCAATAAAAATGATTTTATGTGTGTGGGATATTTTAGGAACTCATTTTTTAAATATAATAAATGAATCATTACGAACTGGAATATTTCCTAATTATTGGAAGGAATCAATTGTAGTTCCCATTGAAAAAGTAAAAAAAACATTAAAACCCGCAGAATTCCGTCCTGTTAATATGCTCATGTTAGAAAGCAAGATACTGGAAAAAATAGTTCATAAGCAATTGCAAAACTATATGGAGACTAATCATTATCTGAGTGATTACCAGTCTGGATTTAGACAACAACATAGCTGTGAATCTCTCCTTAATCTGGTTGTAACACAATGGAAAACTGAGCTGAATGAAAGAAAAGTAATTGTTGCTGTGTTTTTGGACTTCAAAGGGCTTTTGAAACAATCGATAGAAGTATACTACTACAAAAATTGGAACGATATGGTTTAGGAGGTGTCGAGCTGGGATGGATAAGGAGCTACTTATTAAATAGAACGCAGCGTACTAGAGTGGCTAGCGAACTGTCCGATGTACTGGAGGTAAATCTTGGTGTTCCACATGCAGCTGTTTTGGGGACACTACTTTTTATAATTTAAATTTATATAAATGATTTTGAAAAGGTCCTACATCATGCTAAAGCCAGACTTTTTGCCGATGATACTTTATTATATGTCACTGGAAAATCTGCTGATGAGGATTTGAATAGAGTAAAATGTTATCTTAATATGAATAAATTAAAACTAAATACATCTAAAACTAAAGCATTGATAATTAATGGTGATTCCGTCCAGAATATAATAATTAATAATGAAATAATTCAAAAAGTTGAAGAAATAAAGTACTTGGGTGTTATTTTAGATAAAAAACTATGTTTCGAACCACATATTAATTATATTTGTAAAAAAATTGCAAAGAAAATTGGTTTTTTCAAAGAATAAGACGTAGATTATCAACAATATCTGCCATAAATGTATATAATGTTATTATAAAGCCTCATTTCGAATATTGTTCAACTATACTTTTTTTTGGGAAATAATCAAATGTCAGAAAGACTTCAAAAATTACAAAATAGAGGAATGAGATGTATTTTATTGTGCAATATGTTAACACCTATTAGAGATATGATAAATTGTTTACAATGGCTAACTATAAATCAAAGAACAATTATGAATGTATTAATGTTTATTTTTAAAGTAAAAAACAAAATGTTACCAACGTATTTATGCAATCAAATAGTTTATGTATCTGATGTACAACCATACAAATTAAGAAATGCTAACGATTTTAGATTGCCCTTCTTTACAACGAATAGATGCCAAAATATGTTGTTCCATGAAGGTTTTCAATTATTTAATAGTTTACCTAGTGATCTAAAGACTGAAAATAATGTGATTTCATTTAAAAAAAAGTTAATCTTACATGTAAAGTTTAATTATATTTAACATAATTTATATTATTTTCTTTTTATTTTATATTATATATATGTATTTTTTTTGTAACAAAATAGCTGAAGCTAAATAAAGTATCAAATCAAATAAAAAAAAAATCAAATCAAACAGCATCTGATTTAACAGACAATATACTCTCAACAATATCCGTATTTTCAATTCTAGTAAAAGAGAATTGTGTCTGTGATGATGTATGATAATCACTATCAGAGCTACTGTTTTGAATGACTGAAGCGACAGGATATGGTAGAGAAACAAATTGACGATTTAACTCATTTGGATTGGTACAAATGGGACTACTAAGTTTTTGCTTCCCGATGCCTAAATCTCTGAGATTACTCCAGAGTTGTCGGCCATTGTTATTTAAATTGAGATGACTTGAATAATATTGCTGTTTAGACTCTCTTATTTTCCGAACAACACTATTACGCAGAGTTTTGAATATCTGATAAAGTTCATCTCTCCGGAAACGTTTCCATCTGCTGTAAGCTTCATCTCGCCGTACCATTAGTTCTTGGATTTCATTTGTTAGCCACGCCTTTGACATATTTTTTACTGTACTTATTTTTGTAGGAACATATTGTTCAAAAACTATTTTGATGCTTCTGTACAAAAACTCTACTTGATCAGACGGTGAGGTCATAGAGTAAACAAGATACCAAGGTAAGCTTTTAATATGCTGCTCCAGTGCAATTCTATTAATATATTTAAAGTCCTTGTACTGTGAGTCTGTGAGAAAGTTTGATGTTGCGAAGTTACAATCGCAAGAGACCGCCACAACCTTTACCAATCATGTCTCCTCTTATCTCTTGACAAGCCCGGAGCCTGCGCCAAACCCAGAGGCCCAGTGGCAACATTGCAAAATGGCCATCAAAACCGCTGCCACGGATGTTTTGGGTTTCATTAGGCGACCACAACGAAACACCTGGTTTGATGATGAGTGCAGGCTCGCACACTTGGCCAAAGACGAAGCCTATCATGCAGTTCTGAATGCCAGAACTAGAGCTGCCAAGAGCGCTATCCGTGCGGTGTAGCAGCAAAAGAGGAAAGAGGAACATCGGCTTTTCAGAAGAAAAAAAAGAGAACTGGAAAAACGAATGGTTGAATCTATTGAGGGGTGCTACGGCAGAAGCAATGTTCGAAAGTTCTACCAAAGGGTAAAGCATTCGCCCAAGGGTTACAAAGCCCGAGCGGAAGCATGTAGAGACGAGGGTGGGAATGTCGTTGTAGATACACAGTCGGTGCTGAGAATTTGGAAAGAACACTTCTGCAGACTGTTAAACGGCGAAGACAACCAACTAATCGCTGTCAGGCAGAATGATCCATTCGATTTGGATGATGATGAACAAAATTTCCGTCCTCCCGACCAAGAAGAAGTTCGGATAGCAATATCTAAACTAAAGTCCAACAAGGCTGCTGGAGCTGATGGCCTTACGGCTGAACTCTTCAAAGCAGCGGGAGATGACTTGGTGAGGAGCATACACCAACTCATCTGTACAATCTGGTCGGATGAAAGTATGCCTGACGAATGGAACCTCAGCATTGTGTGCCCTATCCACAAGAAAGGAGATAAGATACTCTAAGCTGCGCCAACTACAGAGGTATAAGTCTCCTAAATGTCGCCTATAAAATCTTGTCGGCCATTCTATGTGAACGTCTGAACCCTTTCGCACGTGAACTGATTGGCCCCTATCAGTGTGGTTTCAGGCCCGGTAAGTCAACCGTCGACAAAATTTTCACACTTCGGCAGATTTTGGAAAAGACCCAAGAATTCCAGATCGATACTCACCACCTCTATCGATTTTAAAGTCGCCTATGACAGCGTAAACAGGAACGAGCTATACAGAGCCATGTCGCTTCTTGGCATCCCTGCCAAACTCGTTCGATTGTGCAGGATGACTATGGAGAACTCGCGCTGCTCCGTCAAGGTTGGTAAGAACACCACCGACTCATTTAATGTCGAGAAAGGCTTACGACAGGGTGACGCGCTGTCATGTAACCTCTTCAACATCATTCTTGAAGCAATCGTACGCAACTCGCATGTCAACACCAGCGGTACGATTTTTTTTAGATCCGTTCAATTACTTGGCTATGCTGATGATATTGACATTATTGGAAGAACAAAGCGCGCTGTCAGTGGAGCATTCGCAAGTATTGAAGTGGAAGCGGCTCGAATGGGTCTGGCTGTAAATGAAGATAAAACAAAGTATATGGTGTCCTCGGGTGAAGTAGATCATCACCGTAGGCTCGGACAAAACGTCACAATGGACAGATATAACTTTGCGGTTGTCAAGGACTTTGTCTATTTGGGTTCCACTATAACCTCTCAGAACAACATCAGTGAAGAGATCAGTCGAAGAATCACTCTTGCCAATCGCTGTTTCTTCGGGCTAAGAAGGCATCTTAGTAGTAAAGCCCTCTCTCAAAGGACCAAGGAGACACTATACAAGACCCTTATCACCCCAGTCATGCTGTATCGGGCAGAAGCGTGGACACTGACACAATCGGATGAATACAGGCTGGGGTGCTTTGAGAGAAAGATTCTTCGGGTGATATTCGGGCCTGTATTTATCAATGGAGTATGGAGGAGAAGATTCAATGACGAACTGTACGGGCTATACAGCGACATTGACTTGGTTAAGAAGCTGAAAATTCAGCGGCTTAGATGGCTGGGTCATGTGGAGCGTATGGACGAAAACGCTCCTGCCCGACGAGTCTTCAATTCCAACCCGGAGGGCCGACGCAGTTCTGGAAGACCCCATCTAAGGTGGCGCGATCAAGTGGTAAACGACCTCAACCAACTTGATGTGCGCAACTGGAGGCCACTGGCTAGGGACCGGCCTAGCTGGCGAGGATTGTTGGTTGAGGCCGTGGTCCACAATGGACTGTCTGCGCCACCTTAAGTAAGTAAGTAAGTACGTATAAGTTGTTGCACTTGGATGTTCATGGATATCAAAGTCATATATGTATGAGAAATATTAAATCATGCTTAGAAAATGCTGGAGCAGAGGTTTGGTTATAAAAGAGGATTCTATCCATACTATTTACAAAAAACAGATCTAGCAATGTACTAGAGTTATTGGTAAAGTGTGAAGGGCAGTTCGTATTAACTAGGTGCAAATCAAAAATACACAAACTATCAGTAAGGCTACTTTCAGCAATAATATTGCTATTGAAATCCCCACACAATATGACGTTAGTTGAAGTAACTGTTGTCTCTTCAATCAAAGTATTTATAATTTCTAAATCCATATTTCTGTTTGGTCGGTATAAAACTCCTAGAAGAACACTACTTGAAGCTGAAACAATGTCTATGAAAATATAGTCAATTACAGATCCCACATGTGAAATGAATCTTTGCTTACAAACAAGACTTTCTTTTACATATATAGCATTTCCTCTACCAGGTCTATCTCTTCTATCAGACCGGAAAAGCCTAAAGCCCCTTAACGCATATGCTGCATCATTTATCTTACAATGAAACCAAGTCTCCGACACGCAAATTGCACCTACCTTTGAATCATGAAAAACGTATCGAAACTCGTCAATTTTCTCATGTAAACTTTGAGCATTCAAATGACAAATTTTAAGGCCCTGATTCTGTTCACAGAAAACTCTAACCATAGTTTGCAGAACACCATTACTACCTACACCATTTGAACCACTTCCGCTTCTGGTTAAATTAATTTTAAATTAAAAATGTACGTCCTTCTAGAAAGAGCTAACGCGAAAAGACTGAAGTTAAGAGCACCCGCAAAAGAAATAATCATAATAATCATTAAGAGACAAAAAAAAAAATATTTTTTTTTCTTTTTTTTTTTTTTGAATTCCTTCAAGCAATTTCAGTTCACAAATAAAAATAATAGAAAAAGTAGTGCAGAGAAGAGATAAGACAAACGAAAAAAAAGAAGACATATTAATAGAATTAGCTAGTAATAAAAATACCAATATTTAAGTAGTTTGTTGTTGTTGAGCTGCTGTTTTGATTTCATCCGATTGACATCTCGCGGCTAATGCGTTAATTCCTCTATCGCTCTCTATACGAATGCTTTGAGCGAATTCTTTCTCCTTGACATAGACACAACCAGAGCGAGTATATACCGAAAAAATCTGCTTATTTCGCTTGAGACGACTAGCTTGCTGATAGAAATCAAGGTTTTTCTTGGTTAAACTTCCATACACATAGATGTTAAGGTTTTTGTTTTCTTATTTTTTTTTTTATTTTTTTTTAAGCTGAGTTTTCTTGTGTTCTTGCAAAATTGGGAGATTACATGCAAAACGGTGTTTCTATCGTGGGGAGAGCCAAATTTGACGATAATGGGAGAGTCAGTTTTTGTTACTCTTGAAGACGAGCTTAGTGCGTTGTAAGTAATGGCAACTAAGTAAGTGATGGCGACTTTAATGTATCTGACCAGATTATCCTAATCACCAATGCTTTCACCGTTTAGCGTACTTATGATTTCATTGTCAGTTAGAATAGTTTTTCCGAAGTAAGTTGCTCTTAATTCTCTTAATACGGGGCATCTACCTAAAAAGTGCTGTATATCTTCGTTTTCCCTCATATTGCAGAGACTAAATGCGGATGATTCATTTCAGGTGAATCTGCTTCCATTCAGGTAAATAAGATCACATCTTGCCTTGAAAATCCATACCAATTTACCCACATCGAACTCGTCAGTAAAATAGTTCTGGCCTCTTGTAAAGTCCAACAATCTATAGATGCGGTTGCTGCTCCCAGTTGCTCAACTTATTGTCACAGGTCTGTTTTTTATTTAAACTCCAACAAAAAACACTTTATTTTAAATAAAAGAAACAACCACAATTATATTTTTTACTTGTCTCTGTTTTATTTGTTCTTTTTTTTATAAGATAATTTTTAGCACGTCCGTACACTTTCACAATTTACCTTAAACTAACTTAAAACTACCTCTACCGAACCGACAGTCCATTTCTCCCTTTCTTTTTATCTATGCGTCCCCCTCACACGGTATATGGCTGCTACATTATATTACACTGATGACCTTCAAGCTTAAGGTAGTTCAAGAGGTTAATACTTTTTAAAGACCATTCTGCTTTCGAGCAAGCTCTCTCATCCCAATGAAGTCCATGTCTGGAGCCAATCTCATTCAGTTCCTTCACCCAAAATTTGTTTTTTTGTAGAAGAATTTTAGAGAGTTGGTGTGGAAGTCTTTCATCGCTATAATCAAACATAGTTTTTCCGACATATCTCAGGTGAAGATCAAGGGTGTAGAAGTGACCATCTTCGGCTCCGGTTTCTCGCGTTAACGCATAGTTTGGTGTACTTGCTGATAGTTTCAAAATGTTCCTTAAGAATTACCGCTGAAGATTATCTACTTCATCAAAAAACCCGAATCCCCAAACTTGTGCACCATATGTTTGTATAGCTCATCAAACTGCCTGAAAGAGTTTCCACTTCGATTTTAGTTGTATGTCTTTCCTTGTTAAAAAAACATTGCCAAGTGATGTTTATGCTATTTTTTTTGCATTGTTTCGAATTTCTACATGTTTAGTAAAGCTCATCCTTGGCGTTAAGAGAACTCCCAGATATTTAAAATTCGCAGTAATTCGTATTTGTTCTCCTTTAAATGTCCAGTTTTCTTGGTTAGATAATCTGCCTCCATTCCGAAATACCATCATCTCTGATTTCGACATATTCACCTCCAAGCTCCATTTTTCGCAGTATTCTTCAAGTCGACTTATAATTTGTTGCATAACTCCGATGTCTTCTGCCAGGATAACCATATCATCTGCGTGAAGTAGTAACCTTATGTTTAAATTTTCTATTCGAAGACCTCCTTTCAGAAATTCATGCAAGTCATTTATATATAGTGCAAAGAGAAGCGGTGATAAAATGCATCCTTATTTTACTCCATAAAGGGTTTCAAAATAGTCCGACATCTCTGTTCCAGTCCATACCGCTGAAACAGTGTTGGCATTATTATTGATTTATTAAAAGATTCTTCTATGCTACATTCATTGAACCTATGAGTGAAGCTTTTTGCTAGTTGTTTTAAAAAATCATCCGTGGCATTAACTAGGAACTCATAAGTAATCCTGTCCTCTCCAGGAGCTTTATTTAATTTAGCATTTGAAATTTGATAGCATAGTTTTAATTTCATTTAATGATATCGATTTGTCCAACTCCCGGTTTTCAATTAAGTGAGGGGCGTAGAATATGTAATCTAAGGTTTGCTTGGGGCTAAGCAGATTTTGGAAATATATTTGAAATTCTTAAGCAGATATCTGAGGATAGATGTGATGTTCTTTGTTTCCAATCTCTTTGGCTAGATTCCACCAATCCTTACAATCTTTCACCATACTCAGCTGAATATCAATTTGTTGGTAATATACGACCTTACTACTTTTACAATTGAAATTGCGTTGTGCACTTAAATAGTTCAGTTTTGCTTCCTCTCCTTCAGTTCTTCGGTAAATGTTTAAAAGTTTAAAAGCCTTTTTTCTCGCTGACTCGCAATCATAGTTGTACCATTTATTTTTCGCTTTAAAAGGTTTCGTGTTTTGACTTTGCCCAACTGCTGACTGCTTGATAATATCTGTAAGGTCGTTCAGATCAATCGAAACTTTGACTGCCTCTAAATTTCAAAGGTTGGTATTCAGGTTAGCTTGGTATTGCATCTTTGTTTCCTTCCATTTTAGTTTAGGAAGAAGCAAACTTTGGTGCGACTCACTGACGTCAGAGCTAATATTGATAGTCAGTTTTATTGGCATATGGTCTGACCAAATAACTTCCTCCACATCAAATCTCTGTACATAGCTTAGCAATTCTTGTGATACTGCACAAAGATCGTTTACAGATGCTCCCATGCTGCCAATAAATGTTAGGTTTCCTTCTTCGTCTCCTATTGTTCTCCCATTTAAAATTATGAGTTCATTATCGTTTATAATTTTATCTTTAGAGCACCGATTTTCTATTCCTGCTTTGAAAGCTAAAATGTTAGATTCATCCAGTATCTGTTCAATCTCACCTACTCTTGCATTCATGTCTCCGATTACTATTGGATTAAGGATCTCATTTTCTAGAAGGAAGAACTTAAAGTCGTCGATGTCATTGCGCCAGCCTGCACCTCTCAAATATGCCGGCAGAATCGATATAACACTGCTATACGTTGATAATTTAATGATGTCTACACCACCAGAACTAATATATTCATGAGTAACAGTACGAGGGGCGTTCAATATATTCTCGGTATCGATATTAAGGAAAATACGAATTCAATTTAAATTATTTTTATTTTTCAATATAATCTCCCTTAACATCAATGCATTTGTTACATCTTGAGATAAGCTTTTTTAAACCCTCAACAAAATAAATTTCCTCTTTCCCTGCAAAATACCCATTTATTGCCGACTTGAGTTCTTCATCATCCGAAAATCTTTTTCCACGAAGACATTTTTTCAAATCCGGAAACAGGAAATAATCACTAGGGGCAAGGTCTGGACTATAGGGTGGATGTTGGATTTCTTCGAAACCACAATCTCGCACAGCAGCCTTGGAAACTCGCGCCGTGTGAACAGGAGCGTTGTCATGAAGAAGCAACACACCCGCTGCGAGTTTACCCCATCTTTTCTTTTTAATTTCCTCCCGCAAATTATGCAAAGTGGAAGCGTAGGATGTGGCGTTGATGGTTTCACCTTTTTTTTGTACTCAATGAGCAAGATTCCCTTTGAGTCCCAAAAAACTGGCCATGAGCTTCCCGGCATCGTCTCAGTTGCCATTATGATTCTGTTTAACTAGAGATAAAACGCAAAATAATAATCACATTTATATGAAATTTTACATGAATGCAATAAAATAATAGTATTACTTGATAAATAAGTCAATTTATATATCGTCGCTTGAAAAGCAAACTGACATAAGTCAAAATTTGTCGATTTTGAGTTGAGTATACAGAACGAACCGCAAAAAAAAATACTAATTTTCTATCAAACCGTCATAAGTATAACTATTAAACTGACATCAAGAGGGCGTAAGTGTCGTTTTGCATTTATGGTAACATCCCTGATCTTTTTTCCAGCAAAATGACTTTTTTTTAGTTTTGTCTCAGTCTTCACTCTGAGTGGTTGTGTTTGTTCCTGGAGTTAAGTCATAACAAAAAAATGTCAGACTGCACCGAAACAAACCGGTAAGTTTTGTTTTTTTTTTTTTGACACTTTTTTATTTGTAACACTTTGCTTTAAAAAAATATAAAATCGTGATAAATAAGCTTCTGGAAAAGCGACACTTTTTGTTTTGTGTCATTTTGCTGCCAAATTTCAGTGAATTATTTTTGTGGTTAAACGTTTAAATTTGCTGGAAAAGTGACACTTTTTGTTTTGTGTCATTTTGCTGCCAAATTTCCGTCAATTATTTTTGTGGTTAAACGTTTAAATTTGCGTTAAGTCATTTTGCTTAGAAAAAAAAATATAAATTCTTGATAAATTAGCATCTGGAAAAGTGACACTTTTTGTTTTGTGTCATTTTGCTGCCAAATTTCAGTCAATTGCTGGTTTTATTTAAAAAAAAACAAAACGACACTTTTAAATACATTTTCTGATTTTGATTTCAAATTTATAAGATATTTTGATGCTAAATGACATAAGTCTAAATTTTTTTTTTTTAAATGGCTTTTTTGAAAAACTTAAATATACCACTTGAAAGAAGAAAAAAAAAAATACTTTTTTACTCTACAAACTTTTTGGTTTTCGTTGAAATTCATAACTAAAATGAATTTTTTAAGTAACACAAAAATTCAAATAGCCTTTCTGAAAATTCAAGAATTTTGACTTATGTCAGTTTGCTTTTCAAGCGACGATATATAACCACAGCTTCACCCCGATACCGAGAATATATTGAACGCCCCTCGTAAAAGTAAAATCTATAAAATATTTTTTGTGTTGTTTTATTTTATCTTCGGTTAAATGAGTTTCTATTAGAATATGTAAATACATCATGTGATAACACATATTTAAAAAATTGGGGAAATAAATTTTTGTTTAAGTCCACGCACATTATATGACACAATTTTTAAGTTTCTTAGTTTTTTTTTTATAATGCACTCGCACTCAATTGGATATGAATACCCTTATAATGATTTAACATGTGTGAGCAAGGAGAGAAGGAATAGAAAGATAGGAAAGAAAGGTGGTACAGTGGTTTGAGGTTTTAGGTGATAATTTTCTCAAGGAAATTCCACGGGTGGCATCCAGTTGAAACTTGGGAAATAAATAAAAATTGCTGCCCAGGCTGGGTTTCAGGTTAAGCAACCACGCACTACATCCACTGTACCATTCCCACCCGCATAGTTCTAAGTTTTGTTTTATAGCATTTTTATTTTTAGTTAATACTAAATTTGAAATTTTTGTGCTACTCGAAAATGAATTTAGTTTTTTTTTACGGAATTTTTCAAAAAGCTCGACGAAATGACAATTGATTGATGTGATCTACCTCTCCATTATATAGACTTTAAACACATCTTCACCATTCAATGCTCCACGCATCAGCTTATTTTGCTTATTCCATGAAAACCATTTCACACCTATTTTCATCCTATCGTTAACCACGCTTATTTTATGCTTTTTACTTTTTGATAATATAGTTTTTCTTATCTCCAACATTGCTTTTTTCGACCTAACCTTTACCGTCGAAGGTAGTTTTATTATATCTTCACATACGTTTGTAATTGCTTCCGTTACAGAGTTTTGCACCTCAATACCTTTAAAAACAATATTTTTATTTTTTATTTGATCTTCAAGCCAGTTTATCATAATGCCTGTCCCTTTCTTTATCAACTGATAACTGTTTAATTTGTTCTTTTATGTTCTGATTCTCCAATGATATTTCTTTCAGCCGGGACGACAGAATGCTGACCTGAGACACTAAGCCTTCCAAATCAGTTTTTGTTGGTAAATTTTGAAGTTTTGTGTCTAACAGAGATCCTATTTGAGTTTGCATCGTGCTCATAAGATACTCTAAAGAAAGACCACCGAACAGATTTATTTCCCCTGGAGAAACCTCGCCACATTTTCTCTTTGCATTATGCTGAGGGGTACCCGTACCACTAGTAGAGCCGTGTACGTGTACTGTATCGCTAGCTGTTATTTGTTGCATACTTTAAGGCGTTTAAATTTAAGCTCTTTTTTTCCAATTGTAATCTTATGAATTTTTTCCTAAAGACATGCCATCAACCGATGCAATATTTACTTACAAAAGCTTTGCTTTTTCTGTCAGCCATCAAAATGAGCCACTTGTAAGAGAAAAAAAAAATTGCTTTACCAGGGCACAGCACCCAAAACACAAAATCAATTTCGATGAACTGAACTATGTCTTTATATGCGCTTTCGATTAGTAACTTTTTCACTTCTATTGTTTAGCTCCAAACTATTTTTTTCTTTTACTGAAGTTTATCTGTTTACAAACTGAATCTAACCACAACCAGGGTTACCGATTTTTAAATTAAAAAAAGAAGGATTAGTGTGCTTGATATTTCGAAGGAATTTAACATAGTTTGGCATCAATCTACCTTATATAAAAAATGCGCGCATATGGTATCGACGAACCACTTCTTCGATTGATCAGAAGTTCCCTTTCTGACCGTTTCAGGTAATATGCATGTTGTTTTTCGCCTTTAAACGTACCTTATACCCTAAATATTCTATTCAAAAGATTATGTCGATATTTTATCGTTAGGCTTCCTCAGTTTATGTCATGAACAGTTTCGGTCCCAGTTTGCAGCTTTATACAAGCATAAAGGCGAAATTAAATTAAGTTGAACCTGAACTGCGACATTAAACCAATACCACGCCCCCTTATTGAAAAACTTTTAGTTGGTTTGACCATCTTAATATCATTTTATTAACAATTATTGTTTACTTATTTTCTTCCTCAGAACCATCAAAAACAACACCCGCGAGCCATGGTTCTCTACAATTCCGGCCAGTTCATCATCAGAAGAAGAAATAAACGAATGAGATTTGTCGCACTTTCTTTAAGTATTTCAAATAATTCAAATATTTAAAGAAACTTCTTAATGTTATGCAACAAAAAAAATGTAAGTATACCATCATCAATGTTTTAAACATAAAAACAAAACATAACTAAAGTGAAGTAAAGAACAGCGAAAGATTTTTTGCCCTTGATCCGCCACAATATTAGTTAAATAAATTATAAAAAAAAAGATCTTTACAAATACTAAAACACATTTTATTTGTTTTTTGGCTTAAAAATAGCAAAAATAACAAATACAAAAATATAAAAACAAAAATACCATATTCAAACAGAACCAAAAGCAAGTGAAAATTTAAAAAAATGATCGATAGTTTATCTGATTAATTAAACAAACTTAAAAAAAAAAACCATATTACAGAAGATAAACTATAATTTCTTATAAATAAAATAAAACAAAACTTAAACTGAGATCATTAGAAATTAAAAACAAAAAAGTTAAACTAAGATGTACAAAGCCAAAGTAGCAATATTAGTGTATTTGAAATATTCTCGCGCTCGCGCTCGCGTCATGCATTTTGTTCTATTGCATTTATTTTGAAAAACAAACTTTAAATATAAAACTGCATTCAATATAAACAAAAAAACATTAGTTTGAAATTAAACTATGTGATTGCAAAAGTGAAAACACACACCTTAACAAAATTTAAGAAAGGCATTTAATTTACAGTAATCACACACACAAACACAAAACAGAAAAGACAAAAATAGATAACTAAATAATACAATATTTAATATTGTAATACAATTATTATAAAATCTTAATTAGATTTTAATCAAACTAAAAATCAAAGAGCAAAAAAGAATTATTTGTTATAGTATCTTATGGATTTTTCCCTAAGAAACTGTAAATTTAAAACATTGGAGCGAGCCAATCTCAAATTGAATATTATTATTTTAATTATTATTATTAAAAATCATGTGTTCTATTTCAATGACAAACTTACCAATAACATACATTAAAATCAAACCAAACCAAAGAAAAAAAAAGTCATAGAATAGTAGATTTTATTTCATCTGAAAAAAATACTCATAACATTAACTTGCATAATATTAAACAATTTTTGTTCTCTTAAAATCAAACAGCATTCAGCGGCGGTCGAGTTGGTGAGTGGTATTTTATTAACATCTTTTATACTAAAAATTAAGCAAACTGGAAAAGTATTTCCCCTTTTTGAATTTTGATTTTGATTTATTGAAACGTTTTTTAAAACCACTTAACAGACTTCTTTTAAACCCTGGGCTTCATAAATTTGCCTTTCCATTTTACTGACAGCAAGAATGACAAGAACAATGACACACATTTTTGGTCATCGCAATGACCAATGGCAGTGTTTGCTAATGAAACTTCGAATGTACTTTTTCATTTTACTTGAATACAAAGTAAAGATAAACTACAAATTCTCTCAATTTAAAATCTCGCATAACGAAATCACGCTTTTTTTTAAAATATCCAAAAACGAAATCTCGCAAATTGAAATCTCGCTTTTCATAAACTCGCAGTTACAAAATCTCGATTTTTAAAATCTCGCATTAACGTTTCACACCCAAAAATCTCGCAAATTTCAACTTAAATCTCGCAATCACAAATCTGAAAGTAATAACGCTGAAAAATAATTGGACGACTGGACTAACACTATGCGGAGCAACGAAGTTGCGTGAGTGGGTGTGCCCCCGGAAAAGGGAGTTAAGACCCCTTGATCCAGCGCAGCGGGCTACCCAGGTACTGTTGACTAAGAAAACTGTTGGCACCCCCTATCCTCCTTTCTTCGGAATTGGAGCCTCTCCAATCTTATAATTAATTGGATGCCTATCACAATTATTCTCCTTACAAATTGTACAACCTGTTAATAACTGTTTATAGCATTCTGGCCAACAATGTCTGATTGATTGATATTTGCTTGAAATTTTCCCTTGAATCACGGTGTGCTCTATCGTGTTCTCTTTTAATCTACTAAATTGGCTATAAAAGCAAATTGTGTTGTTGGGTATTCTTGTAATAATCTATCCATTATTTTAACCCTTCAGTGGGCGCGCGGTATTTTGTAACGCGAGAAGTCACGCGAGTTTTGTTTGAAGTGTATCTTCAAAAACTTTTTTGTTCTTAATCGAAATAAAATAACCTTTAGTTTCGAGGTCCAAAATTAGACTGAATTTTTCTTTATTCATGAATCTTATACCTAGCATATAAAATCATGGTCGTTGGTCAACTCCAACGATCGTTGTTTATCTTTTTTGATATAATTAATGAAGAAAGATCCATAAGGGATTTTTATGTCGCCATAGATGAATAGCTGATTTAACAATTCATTGTTTATCTTTAATATGAAATTTTGAATACAACAAAATTGTTATTATGTGCTGAAAGAAAAACACACAGCGTCGCTATGAAGAATGGTTTGTGTAACTTACCCTTTAACATTTATATGTCATAAAATACCTGCTTACCGCCTGCAGTGCCACCTGGTTTTTTAGCAATCAACTGTTGCTTCAAGGTGTCTGTGACTTTGTCATCTCATAGCGCCTTCACTAGGAAGATATTCCTGCGACGCTGTGTGTTTTTCTTTCAGCACATAATAACAATGTTGTTGTATTCAAAATTTCATATTATGTGCCTATCGAAAAACACACAGCGTCGCTATGAAGACGTGTCTGATATCTGCTGGTGATAAGCACAAAACGCTATGTGAAAAAAGGTTCTAATTATTTATTGGAATATAAACCAAAATAATTTTATTTCATTTAATTGTAATTCATTTAATTCAAAAAGTTATTAGTATTTCTTTCCTTTTTTTTTTTTTTATATAAAGGTATTCTTTTATATTCATCAAGTTAAATACATTAAATATCAATGTGGTTGGCAATTTGAAAATAAAAGACTTGACTCATTGTTTTCTTTCTTTCGAATCTCCTTGCAATAAAATTTCTTGAAGGTGTTTTCGCTTCCAGGTGTTGCTTCGACACCAGCATCTTTAAGAACTGATCGAACCCATCCTCCAATTACGGTCCTAGATGCTGGCTTTGGTTCATCATTTAGAGTTATAAAAAGGTTATTTAGACCACTTGCATTTTCTCTTTTTTTCTCCGAGATAGCTAAAAGCTTTTTAACCCATGTTACTGGACACACATTTGGATTGGGGTGTTTAGATAACAACCATCCGGATTGTCTATGTGAAGAAGAGTCAGATTTCGATCCAAATGCTGGCCAAAAGATTACTTCTTTGTCCGCCAAAGACATTTTATCTTCTGAAGTTCTCAATAAAGTAAGATCGTGCACTCGACGACCTGATGCCAGCAACAGAATCGTAGCTGTTCGTCTCGATGTTTCGAAAAACGTGTCTTTAGCATTGGATGAGGCTAACCAATCAAAAACAATTTGCGGATCCCATATAGGCAACTGTATTTTTCTCGGTTGAGCAGATGCGATCGCTTTTAATATTTGTTTAATCAACATATTGTGAGAAGCTTCTTCTGGAAACTGGATGCAGAAGGTGGCTATAGCTGACTTGTGCACCAAGATTGTACTATAAGCCAGATTTTCATCGAGATACAAATGTGCGAGGAACCTAGCGACATGTTGTATCTTTGGCGAACGTGGGTCTACGACACTTTTCTCGCACCAGTCGAGCCACCGTTTAACTGCCGGATAGTATGTATTGAGGGTCGAAGGCCTCCAGCTATCACAGAAAAGTTGTTGTTCAGGAATAGTCCAGTCGTTTATTGTTTCGCCCCACCTCCAACTAACCAAGCCTGAAGCGTCAGTTGGTCTACTTGGGGTGGTGGAAGATTGGTTGACGCATCCACCAGAACTTCTCGAAGATTTTGTATTTCCATCGGGGATGTTAAAGCTCGTGACCTCAGATCCACCATCCAAAACGTCTTCTCCCAAACCGGCGTTATTATTATGAACTGTCCTTTTGCAGAATTCAGGTGATTCAACACTCTGGGCATTAGATTCGGTGGTGGGAATACCCAACCTAGCTGAAAGTTCCATTGGTGGCTGAATGCATTTGCGAAGAGAGCTGATTGGTCTCTGCAGTCTAGTGAGACGTAGCTGCTGACGACGGTTGTTTCTGCAGACGCAGATAGATCGACGTCTGGAGTGCCCCAATGATTGAAAATCTTGTTTGTTGCCGGAGGCAGCAGATGCCACTCTGGCAGACGTCGTCCTCGAGACAAATGATCGGCAATGCTGTTGTACCTCCCCGGGAGATATTGCGCTGACAGACGAATTTTTAGACGGTCTGCCAGAATCAATAACATGTGGAGGGCTCCGCGCCACCATTTTAAGTCTTCGATGACTTGAACCGGAGCTTTTTGCTTTCTTGTATGTTTTCGATTGAAGCGACAACAAAATATCTGAAGATGACGGCAATAAAGACGACCCCTGGGAACTACAAACGTTGCGAAATTTAGTTGTCCTAACAACCTTTGGACTTGTTTTTGATCGTGGAATCGCTTGGTCAGAAAACAGTTTATTGCCTTTAATATCTTTTCTATTTTCTTTTTCGAAAGACAAATAGTGTTGAGGGTTGTGTCCCATGTTACTCCAAGGTATTCTAATTGTGCTGGTTCCAGAACAGCTTTTTTGTAATTGATTTGCCATCCCAGGAATTTCAAAATACTCACAACCAGAGTTGGCTGAACTGTCACTTTTTAGAAAAAACTACATTTGTTACGTCTGCTACGTAGTTTATGTAGTTTATGTAGTTAAATGTAGTTTATGTAGCAGATGTAGTTTGAACTGTCAAATTATATGTCAGCTGTCACCTGTCAGTTTTATTAAGATCAGAGTTGGCTGAACTGTCTACGATTTTACAGTTTGCAATGCAAATCATTTGTTCTTGAATCTTGAGTGTTTGCAAAAAAAAGAAAAAGAAGTTTTAAAATTAAAAATAAAAATAATGGCTGGTCGAAAACTGCACAACTATTGGGTAGAAGGTGGATTTACCCCATTTAAAATGGACACCCAAAGGATTGGTGCTTTTTGTGACACGTGTTCTGTCGTACTGAAAAATATCACAATGTCAAGGCTTCAGGCGCACAGGTACAAGATTTTATGATTGTGGATTGTGGTAAAATTACAATATAAAACTAATTACCTTCACTTGTTTTTAGAAAAATTTGCTACCGAAAAGCGCAAAATGTTACAAATGTACCTACATACATTATTTTAAATTCAAAATTCTTAAATCTCGTTGTTCGTTTGTTGATTGATTCTTGAATCAACCAAGTTGAAGTCTTGTCTTGATTCATCAATTATTCCATTTTTTTATATTTACTAGGTGTATGTAGCAAACGTAACAAATTGTAGTAAATATGGCGTGTAGTTTATTGAATTAACTACACGTAGTTAATGATGTAGTAAATGTAGTGTAGTTAATTCGGCCAACCCTGCTCACAACCTCCGCGGTCTGTGATGTTAGATTGATCTTGTCCTGGTGAGCGACCAGGAAGTCGTCTAAATAGACAAGAACCCGAATTCCACGTTTTCGAAGGATCTCCGCGATCCAATTCGTTAAAGCGGCGAATATCTGAGGGGATGGGGATAGGCCAAAAGGTAGAGAAGTCATTTGGAGTAACTCTTCGTTGTAAACTAGTCTTAGGAAACAACGGTGAGTTGTTGCTATCGGAACGTGGAAATAAGCTTGAGACAAATCGATTTTTATCATCCAGTCTTGTTTCTGGAGAAACTCTGGAACCACAGCATGGGAGATTAATTGGAAATGCTTGGTCTTTATAAAAGAGTTGAGACCCCGAAGGTCGAATATAGGACGGAAAGTTTCGTCGTTCTTCTGGACAACAAACATTTTGGACAGGAAGCTTGGACCTACTTTTGTTGGGGCTTCTAAGATTTTCTGAAGCTTTAGTTCGTTTATAAGTTTTGTCATACTTGTAGAAATTTTTGTTGAGAATGTTTTCATGAGTTCCGGAGTTGGAAAGTTTAAAGGGGGCCTGTGGCAGAAAGGTATTCGAACACCTGAAATAATCTTCATAATAAATTCGTTTGCCCCCATAGACCGCCAATTTTGTTGATAGTTTTGAAGGCAGTCCCCTCTGAAGGGTTGGTCTTGATGGTCATTTCTTGTCTTTCGTGCGAAAGGAGTTATTGTTCTTTGTTTCTCTTTTGAATTTTTTGGAAACAAATTTGTTTCTATTTGAAGAACGAAAATCATTACGGAAATTTCTCGATGACTGAAAACCCTTAGAGGTGGACGCCTCTTCAGCTCGAATCTTAGCTCTTGGTTCTTTCTTTTCTCTTAAGTAAAGTGGCTGGTTAAGCCACATCGAAGTACCACCCAGCGAATGAATAATTGAAACCAAACTGGTCTGATCAAAAAGGTAATCTGCACTTGGAGGCACTTTTCGCAAAGTATTTTGTAAGTTTTTGTTACCCATTTCAGAGACAATGCGTTCACGCCTTACCTCAACACATTCGGCTCTCTTACCACAAACTACCTGAAGCATTTCTTCCAGAATCTTATAATTTTCAGACTTTGGTCCGAATAATTCCACAAACTTATTCATTAAGTTGGAAGGAGTGAGCTCACTTGCTGAATTATTTGACCAGTTTATTATAGCTTGTAAACCAGACCGGGTAGAATCTTTATAATCCAACAAGCCACTTGTCAGACCTGCCATAACCCTTTCTGTCGATGCTAAATAATCTTTCCCTCTATTTAGATGACAGAGTTCATCATTAATTTTTAGCTCTACAAAGCCTGGAGTAGCCAATAAACCTTGCAAAGATTTTGAATATTTAACATCTTTCCAGGAATCAGAAAGGAAATGCTGTAGTTTAATCAATGTTTCCACCTTTGTATGTGGTGCTTGATTAATAGCATATTTGCTATCAACGCATGTTTTGACCTCGCCAAAATCGAGCGTTCTTGTTCTAACTGGATCAACCAAGAACGGTACATTCGATTCGCTTTGTCTACTCGTCCCCGGCAAATTAACATCGTTCCATCCACTCGATAACGGAACATGATGTGAGGTTAAACAATTTGTAAGGTAACTTACTTGATTAATCAGAGCATCAACTCTTGGGTCCTGTTTCGTTCTTTTATTCGGTGGCATTGAACTGCCCCGGCTATAGAACTCTGATTCATCAGGCGAATTAGTTCCGCTAGTTTCACCTTCTGAAACACGTGGTCGTTTTCCTTTTGGAAGGGGAATTCGCATAACAGAATTTGCGTCAGAAACTTCCTTCTGGGCTTCGCCGTTGAATTCTTTTTCGGAAACTTCACTCATCTCTATTAGTTATAACGCAATATTTAGTCAAAATAATTATTAATTATTAATTCGCGAACAATGAGCACTTTATTTTCTGAAATTATGACCGTTCGCAGGGAATACACAAAACGCTATGAGATGACAAAGTCACAGACACCTTGAAGCAACAGTTGATTGCTAAAAAACCAGGTGGCACTGCAGGCGGTAAGCAGGTATTTTATGACATATAAATGTTAAGGGGTAAGTTACACAAACCATTCTTCATAGCGACGCTGTGTGTTTTTCGATAGGCACATAATATAATTAATATAGCAAGATCCATAAGGGATTCTAAACTGTTGATTAAACAATTTTATATCTGTAAGCAATGAAGCTCAACAGAGGATGCTTCATTGTTTATGGCTTTTTAGATATCAATTTTGATTGTGGGGGGTCTTTATTTATGTTTGATATATCTTGCGTTGAAATTGCCAAAATCAGATCAACGCGTTGCGAATTCGTGCGATGCCTGACGCTTAAGTGTCAAAATCAAAGCGACGCACACAGAATTCTTGCGATGCATGGCGTCTCATAGGTTTGTGTTTCTTCGAATTTTCTCCGGCAGACACTTGCACACAGTAGTTTGTCGGAAAACATTTAAAGAGGAAGCAAAAAAACAAACATTTTGAGAATATGTCGTCTGAACTGTAAGTTGAATTTAGCATTCATTTATCTTAGCTATATTTACATATATATTTTATGTATGTTTTGTTTATTTTAAAAAAAAGACAATCAAAAGCAGGTTGAAATGATGAAGGCCAAGCCAGACATTGCCAGGAACTTCACCAGGCGATCGCTGTGTATTTCTTAAGGATTTTCTTTTTTCTTTACTTCTTTCTCTTACCTCATACCTTTCTGCGTCTAAAAATTGCACTGCGCTGCCCATATTTTTTTTAAACTTTAAATGAGATTGATTTTATTGAGCTAACACAAACATTCACTTTGAAAAAGATTTGTCATTTCGATTTGAGTCATATGATTTATGGCAATTACTTTGCGATGGTAAGCGTTTTCATTTTCGTTCCGATTCGGATACCATGAACAAGAAAATCCCGAAAATCGGAGCGTTTCTACGATCGGAGGATTCTCCGAACTTATACCATGATAGGGGGAATATTTCAATACATGTTCCTCATACCAGAGTATCGAAATAATTTGTTTACCTTTAATACATGAGGTTCCTTGTTTCTGGTACCAAATTCTAGTTTTTATCTGTGTACTGTGATTGTTGTTGTTTTTCGTTATGTAATGAATTAATATTACTTTGCTTTTTTATTTTGTTAAGTGCAGCTGAATAAATTTTTCTATTTGATTTGAAAAATTTGCTATTTTCCTATTTTTCAAAACAGGCTGTCTCCTTTTTTGTGCATCGGGCAGATGGTACTGAGATTCTACTCATCGGGCATATTTTTCTCCGACCATATTTTGCAGATGAGTTGGTGGATGCTTCTGACCAGGTTATCTCCAGCCTGTTTAAAAAGTTCCGCTTGAAGACTATCAGATCCAGCTGCTTTGTTCACTTAAAGTGTGGTGATGGCTACTTGATTTCATTTTGGTCGTGCGGATGTAGCTCACGGTCGTCATCTAGATTAACTGGTACAATTTGATCTTACACTTGGCTGTCATCGTTATTTAACAACTGCTTTAAGTAGCCTCCTCAGATGGCTAACATCGCCTGCGTATCAACTATTGTGTTTCCATCCTGATCTTTGCAGGACGGCTTGTTAAACCTGATGTAGACAGTTTCATTCCTCTATAGAAGTTTCTTGCCACTTTTCTACTAAAACGTCTCTGCATCTAATCGACTTCGCATTGTTGGTGGTCTATTTATGAGTCGGTTATGAAATGAGATAGTTACATTACTAGCACATTTGTAACTTCCCTTGGCCATGGTCTCGAGTTCTAATTTTCGAGATATTTTTTCTAGCAATTCTTCTAGGAACTCCCAATGTGGAAAAAGTCTTAGTCTTTGATTTACTGTTTAATTTTGTTGTGTATTATTAAGTTGTAATGTTGCGTACATAAATGTGCACTTTAATAAAATCGTTAATTATTTTCCTGTTGGGGCATAATCATCGAATATTTTTTCCTTTTTTTTAAATATTTATGTATCATAACTGCGCGTAATATCCCTTTCATGTTCTCTAATATCCTTTTCCAATTTAAACAATTACAATTCAAAACTTATAAGATTGCTAAGCTTCAAAAACACAACGATAAACTGAAATAACTGTGTTCTTTGACTCACCACCGATGCTGAATGCTATTCTGCCATGCTTAACATATTTTACTTAAAAGAGCAAACAAATGTAAATTAATAGTTATATTAAACAAATATTATTACAAAGCTTGATTCAAATTATAAATCTCATCCGCACATAGAATAAAATTAATAACATAAATCGTTACTTGTCATATAATTATTTCAAAGAAACCAAAAAATTATTATTACGAAAAAAAAGAAATCAAATAAATTTAAATTAATTATGCAAATAGCAGTATTATTGTGTGTTCCAAATAAAAAAAAAAAATAAACAAAAAATAAACAAAAAAATGTTTACCGTAAATTATAGATGTACAAGTATTCTAATTAAACAAAAATTGTATCTAAATATAAACGATGTAAAAAAATCATCTACACTTATAAGAAGAAAAAAAAACATAAATATTACACAATTATGTATTTTAATTGTAATTTTATCGAATACAATTTTAATTCATGAAGAAAGATATTATAAATATTTTACTTTAATCAGTGATTTTTTCTGATTTACCTGAATATTTTGTGTGAGGGTTTTGGATAGTTTTTAATTACTTTTTACAATTTCTTGTTATTTTTTATTGAAATAAAATTATTATAAAATATATACATTAAATTATATTTACTTTGTGTGATTTGTTATTTACTTACAAATATACTCCTTTTTGTACTCGGTTTTACTTTGTTTTCCTTATTTTAATGATAATTTTATTAATACCAAAATTGTTTGGTTTAAAAACAAATACACATTAAGTTATGGAAAATTAAAAATTTGACTAAGTCTGTTAAAAATAAAAAATAATGAAACGAATTGTATTTATTAATGTATGAATAATAAAGGATATTATCATCGGTATATATGAGAATCTAATTTTATTGAATTTCTATTGATATTTTTAGGATAGTTTGTGTAAATGCGCTCATAGAAGCTCATATTCTTCGAAGATGTCAACATCAATATGCAACAACCTTACTAATTGCTCTCTATCAACAAAAAATTAATAATGACTGAACTATATTGGACAGAAGATAGTGTCAAAACCCAACGATACTTTCCCTTCCGTTCTGTCAAATAAGCACGTAGCTGTTAAAAAAAAAACTGTTTACAGTCATCATATATACCTACAAAAATACTAGGTATAGTGAAACTGCATTTATTTTAGTTTCTTTCGAAAAATCCAATGCGGAATACACAAGGCACACTTGACAGGAAACGTCACTTCAACAGCTGATTCGTTACCTCAACTCGTCCCAGCAAAATACCAAGATCGACTTCACTAATAAGAACCATGTTTTCGAAATAAATTTGCACGATTAGCGGTCGTTGTTCAGGCGTCCCGACGCGTCCGTCAGTCGATTTAAACTAAATACTAAACTAAAGATAAATCAAATGGCTGCCAACTTAAAGTTCTATAGTACTTTTAAAAACAACACCCATCATAATTTAAATACAGAATATTTTTTGGAAAGCGTCTATTCACATGCAGAAGGTTTTGCAGTTCCACTAGATGACAATTTTTAAGTTAAAAAAAATGTTGATATACTCGTAGGCGCCGAAGCTGAGCAAGGAAGCGTTGTGAGCGGTACCGGTACTGAATACTAGGGTAGAGTTATAATTATTAATTTATTCCGCGAATCGAGGTGCACACACCAGTTTGAAAAATGGTGGAAAGGTTCCTTGCAAATAGACACTGCATCCGTCAGTGTGGGTCAGAAATGGGAAGAAGTAATTTTTCTTGTTTAATTGGTTTTCTGAGTGAAACCAATGGATAGTTAAAAATGCGAGACATAAATTGCACCCACAAGGTAAGTAGGTACATGGACCCGTCGTGCATTTTATAAAAAAGGCTTGAGTTGAAGAAAATTGCAAATGTTTTGAAATAAAGGGTGTTTTTTTTTTTGGACGTGGTGTTCAATCTGGCAATACTTTTTTGGGACTTTGTCTTTTTTAGTTTGTTCAATGAAGAAAAACTAGATCAGAACAGAACAGAACAGCACAAGTGTGTGAAAACTGTCAGAACAAGTTAGAACAGAAAAATGTAGTTTCGTATTTGACAGCTCCTCTATCAGCTGTGAAATTTTAAATTTCAAATAAATCTTGTCCAGCCAAACTGCCTTTGTTTTCTCTGAAGCCAAGTCTGCAGGTTTAGGGCTATTGTTTGCAGCTTCCTGCGGGTTGTCTTGTGGTGGATTTAAAATAAAATCCGCGTCCACATCGTTCGGAAAATTCTCGGACAGCAATTGAGTGCAGAGTTCGTTGTCTGAAATTTGATCAAAGTTTTGAATTTGCACAAAACGCAATTTACAATACTCACTATTTTCTAATGCAGATCCCGTTTTTGGAGAACACTCCACAGTCAAAACTTGACCTGATGCGGACCTAATTTCTATTTGCACTTTATCCATTTTAGTTTTTAGTTTATAATTTTATTTTATTTTATATCGTCGCAACTTTTCAAATAATTGCAAAAATTCAGTTTTCAAATAATTTCAAACAAGTCAGCTGACACTTTTGACAGTTCTCACGCACTTGCACCACCTCAAAAGTAGGTGTAGGAAATATTGTTCTAAACTGTGTTGGACAACTTCATTGAACACAAAGTGACAGATTGTAGAACAGAAAAGAACAGGATTTTTGCTCATTGAACACCAAATTTTGTACTTTTCAGATCTTTTCTGTTCTTTTCTGTGCAGCGCAGATTCATTAAACACATTTTTTGACAGTTGTCACTTGATTAATGCTCAGTTTGGTTTACCATTTCAAATTGAATATACTTGCTTGTGCCTGAACAATGTTTGCAAATCGTGCAAATTCATTACCAAAATAATGGTTCGGTTCGCGCGATGCATCACAAGAAAATTTTGTTCAGCGAAGAAGCTTACTTTTGGTTGAATGGGTACGTTAATAAGCAATATTGTCTTATTTTGAGTGAATCCACAAGCCATTGTTGAGACGCCGTTACATCCTTAAAAAGTCACTGTTGATGGTATGCTCTATGGGCTAAGGGAATCACTGGTCCATATTTCTTCAAAAATGAAGCCGGCCATAATGTTACAGTCACTGGGGAACACTACAAGAGCCATGAATAATGACTTTTTCACGCCTGAATTGGAGGATGTTGATGTGGACGACCTTTGGTTACAACAAGACGGCGCTACATGCCATATAGCCAACGAAACGATCAATTTATTGAAGGAAACTTTTGATTAGCGCATTATCTGGCGCGTCGTAGACCTGTGGCATGGCCTCCAAGATCGTGCGATTTAACGTCGCTGGACTATTTTTTGTAGAGTTAGGTATGTGAAGTCGCTTGCCTACGCAGATAAGCCCGAGTTAATTGACGCCTTGGAAGAAAACATTCGGCGCGTTATTGCTGACATACGGCCCCAATTGCTGCAAAAAGTGGTCAAAAATTGGGCCTCTCGGCCGGAATTTATTCGAGCCAGCCGCTGCGGCCACTTGCCCGAAATAATTCTTGAAACATAGTCTGTTCGCGTACCAAAAAATGAAATGAGAGAAAAATCTCTCTCACTTACCGAAAAGTACACGAACACTTTTTGTGTAAAAACTTGAAAAACGTCAAATTCGAATTTTTTGATTGGTTAGCTCTTCGCGGTAAGGGTCATCTGCAACAACAAATGTTTACGTCATTCGATTTTGACAGAGTTCAAGTTTTTACCAGATGAAATTTCAGTGGGTAAAAACCCGCAAATAAATGAACGAAAGAATAAAACAGCTGTTATTTTCTTTCGTTCATCTTTCGTTCATCTCTCAGTACGCGAACGCTTTTTGTGTTAATGTAAACGTATGAAATCGAATGCAAGTTGTTTCATTTGGGTACGCGAACAGAGGTTAATGGCAATCCCTTATCTTTATAATAGCTAAATTTTTGGCCATAGCATTAAATTATATTTTTATTTCTTCTTGAAAACCACACGTCTAAAAAACACCCTTTACTTACTAGATTATCAGTTTTTATAAATGTGAAAATTATTGAGATGGATGGATGAGTGGATGTTTTTTGCTCAATCACGCCAGAACGGCTGAACGGATCTGGATGAAATTTGGAAAAGAGACAGATTATAGCCTGGAATAGTAAATGAAAATGAAATAGGCTAATTTTACCCGGAAAAATGCACGTTTTCCCAGGAACCGTGTTTTTGTAATGTGTTTTGTAAAAGTTCGTGAAGTAGAGTTTTAGCGCATTATTCTCAAAAAGGCTTGCATAACTCAGCTGAATATCATCCGATTTATAAGTTTTTGTTGGCTTTGTATCAAACCAAGTACCTACCTAAACACTTTTTGAACGGAAATTCAATTTAAGGCGGAAGGCGGGATAAAGTTCCCCGGGTTCGCTAGTTCATAATAAAATCAATTAAAATCACAAACAATGTAATATTTATATTTTTATTGATACCTCTCAATTGAGTTTAAAATTACAGAATAACAAACTAATATGACGTGGTAAATACCTTAGTTTATAATTTTACATAATCGTAAATTTAAATTAATATTAAATAAATATTTAAACATTTTTACTTTGTATGCTTTTTTTTTTAATTGTGCATTTAAACTTAGATAATAAAATGCCTATGATGTTTTGTAATGGATAGATTTATTTTATTTTTGAATTTTTTTGTTACTTATATATTTTATTTTGTATATTATGTATTCTTAATTCTTTTGTGAGAATTTATATTTGGTTGAGTTTTATGTAATGCATTCATTTTGTTTCTTTAAAAAACATGTAACTGTTTATAAATATGTTTTTTGTTTGTTTTATATTTGTATTTTTTAATGTATGTATATCTCTATATATATATATATATATTTATATATTTATTATATAATATTTTGTATAATATTGCAGATAAAAGCGATCTTTTATTTATACATTGGGGCATAAAAATGAAGGCCACAAGCACTATTCATGTTTTGTTTTGGGTTTTTATCGAGTATTGTTAGATATTTGCTTTTAAAGACGCAATACTCTACTGGTCATGATTTAATAATATTGTTTTATTTTACAAAATTAATGTACATTACATGCATCTAAAAAAAAATACCTTTTTTGACTACTGACATTACGTCTTTTTTTTTAATTATTTAACAAATATTTTAGCAGACATCACCAACTATTTGTTCAAGTTTTACAACAAAATGAAAATTAAAATTGATGGACTGTTAAGTTAATAGCTATGGCTATATGAGTTTGATTTTTATATATTGTATCGAGTTAAAAGTCAGATTCGGGTTCACAATTCTTACTTAATTTCGACCATTTGCATTCTAAGAGAAAAAAAAAAAATATTTTCTGTAAGCTATCGTGCCTGAAAGCCAAAAACCAACATGCTACAGTGTCTGTTCTTCTCCATCAACTTCATACTAGGTGGCTCAATAAATACTTAAATGCAACATTTTGCTTGTCAATAAGAACATTTTTAAACATCATACCCAAATAATTAAGATACATATATCTGTCAAAAAGTTTTGTTTTGATAGCCACTTTTGAATTGAATTAATTTCGTGCGTTATTTTTGAAGCACTTTTCATTGATTTCACTCGGGAAACGACTTATTCTAAAAACCAATTTAACAATCAAAATTGCTTCTATACTCATTTTTAGCCAATGTCAAACTGGTGAGCACAATCCGATTGGCGGTTCAAAGGGATTTTTACTCGTTCTGGGCTTCGACTTCTTAATCATTAGATTCGGATTTTTTTATTACCGTCGGACAAAATTCCGCATGTGATTTGCGATCGGAGACAATCGGAAGAAACACAAATCAAGTAAACGCGTTGGATCGCATGAGCCTAATGTTCGTAGCTGTGATTTTGACATTTAAACGCATGCTTCAAATTTCGCTACCTTGAATATGATGAAGTTGCTCTCAGATTGTTTACGATGACAGGGGGAATAAAATTACCTATAACTCATGTTCAGGTCATTTTTTTGTAGGACTTATAGTTTTCTCAAAAACGGGTATTGAAAAAAAAAATTGAAAAACCGTTTTTGAAAAATTCAAATATTAAAAAAAAAAATTTAACTTTTTCTTTAAAACCCAAAAAAACTTTTCTTTGGAAAATGTATGAAGCTATATTACCTATTTTGTTTATAAAAGGGCTTTCACATTAAAAAAAATTTATCGAAATTCGTCAGGTGGTTTACGAGAAAACCGGATTTAAAAAAAAACTGGTCAAAGGGCAGGTACCGTTATAAGGCTCCCTGAAAAATCTTTTTTAACCAAAACATAAAGTTTACACAAAAATGTCAGTCAGAAAATTTTATCAAAATCGTATTAGCCGTTTTTGAGAAAAATTAGTTTTTCTTTATCATATGGCTGGTACTACCGTTAGGTAATGCTAATTCCCAAAACCTCTCTGCAGGACGTCATAAAAATATTATGTACCAAGTTTAAAGCAAATCGAGTTTTTTTTTACAAATGCATAACTTGCCTTATATAGTACCTATCGCAGGTCAAAAATAAAAATGATAAAATATTAAGCTCTGTTGGGAAACGAGGCAGCAGTTAAGCAACATTGGCTTGGAAATCAAAAACATCCTCAAGAATGCAAGGGCTAGGGCAAGACCTGTCAGGAAAACTGTGGAATCTAATATGCTTTAATTATTTTTATTACCTGGCTCTATAGGGAAAGTATTAGTTTCGTGCAGAAAAAAATCGACGATAGAGAAGGAGAAGCCCAAAAAAGTGGTTTTCAAAATACCGTCCGTCGCCGTCGGTCGGTCTGTCTGTGCGAATGTGCCACTTAATTTTTGATTTAACTTTGTGTGCAACATTCTATGAGTGTTTAGAAAACTACGTTCTTTGTTTTTGGCTAAAAATGCAAAAAACGGAGATCTAGTCCTAATGGCCATAAGTTGGCAACGGTTGTATCGAATTCACTCAAACTATGTTTGGTATAGTTCCTTACATTTTCCTTTTAGATGGCGTTGCATTTTTTTCAGTTACTCTTTTTTAAATGATGGCTCAAATACAGCGTGCCACTAGGTTTTAGCCAACATTTTTTTGTTTTTCTAATTTGCTCAAATAAGGTTCCAAAGATTTTTATTAAACTTTGTATCTAACATACAGAAGGTTTCGAAGAAAACTGCATTTTTAGATTTGGCTTCAAATTATAACACCTAACGGAAATCGGTTTTAACGGTTTTATTAAAATGGCCATAAGTGGACTACGACATTAACTAAATGGTTCAGACTTGCTAAGACAAAAGATGGCATCTAAATTTTAAATATTAAAGATTATTTACGGTAGCTCCCGTATATCGTGTTTCCCAGTATAATATTACGAATAAATAAATAAAATTACTTTTTAACCGACCGAATTGAAAACAAACTTTAATAAGATGAGATTCTGCTGTCACTGTCACGTTGACATGAAAAGAAGTTCATCCTGATAAGTTAAACTGACTAGGGAAATTCATTTGGTAGGTATTCACAATAGCTTTTTTTTATTAAAATCAAGGGCTCGGCTAAGCAAATACATTTTTTTTAACTCAATGCTGCTGGTTTTCACACTTAAGCAGGAGCATACTTCAATGTTGCCAGATAAAAACGTTAAATTTGAAACGCTCGAATTAAAAGAACGACATAGGATAAAATGTTTCTGGACATATCTGCTAGTATGTCAATACACTTTCAAAAGATCGGTGGTGACAGAAGATTTATTTAAGTAAAAATATATAGTCAATGAACTTTAGACGAAAAAACGCCAAAAGCTCGAACTCCGGGAAAGTTCCACGGATTTTCATGATTTTTTTTTAATCGCTTCGAAATCGAATTTAAAATAAAGTTTACCACATGAGATCACTTGCTTTTTTTTAAATTTATGTAAAAAACCGATTAATTGTTAATTCGCATTAAAAGTGTATTTGAGGTGTTCAGATAAGCGTGTTATGGTGAATTTATTTTAAAATCAAGTGTAGGCCCTCAACTATAGGTCAATAGTACGGAGAAATTACATTTCCACTCAGGTATACGACCCTGGGAGCGTTTTCAGGGGGAGAGGGTCGAGCGCACCAGCTGTTCTCGGCTACCCGACGCACAGTGGTTCCAAGGTGGAAAAAACCCCACAAATAACGTATTTTCGGATGGTATCTGTACTGAAGGAGAGTATTGCCGCTGAACGAATGGGTAATTGGGACTTACGAGTACATCTCAGTACCACCGAACTGATGATTCCCTATTTTCACGCTGCAGGTCATTTTCCGTATGCCAAATCCACTCAATTATATATACAAGATATGAATAAGCTGAATGAGATAATGGATCCAGAAGAATATACAAAATTTAAACAAGAAGGTTATTTCACAGCTCGACGTTCGAATAGATATTTCGCGAGTATTGCTAATCAAACTATAGAACAAACCTTGATGAGAGCTATGAATTTGGAGGGTGGTCCTTTTCGACGTGGTGCTACGGAAAGTGTCGTAAATTGCTGTGACGCCTTTGAGGTGGGTGTCAAGGCGATGAAAAAAATGGACAAAGCAAATTTTAAGGAAGTCAAATTATCCAGACAAGATAAAGTCGTTCCTCTCTTGGCTGTACACAGCAAAATGAAAATCCATGATGATATTGTCCCAATTGATCCTTTTCTGCTGTTCCAACGGATTTGCGTCTCGAAAAAATCTCACGAAGAGTTAAAAAATTCTCTGTAGTTTGAGCTGGCTCCTTATCCGCTATCTCTTTTTGATGAGACAGGAATGCGAAAAAATAAAAAATCAACATTTTTTGATCTCTTCCCGTCACTGCCAATGAATATTAAAAATATCAAACAACCCGTCTTTATTGTTGATGGAGGGATGCTTCTACACCGTGTTAAATGGCAACCAGAGGAAAAGTTTGGGAGTATCTGCGGAGCTTACGTTAGATACTTGAAAAATAATTACGGGAACAATGTCGTCGTCGTTTTTGATGGCTATAATGAAGATGGAACGAAATCTATGAAAAGAAATCGCCGTTTCCTGAAAAATGCTTCAGTGGATTGTATTTTTGATGAGGATATGTCCTTGAAAATCGCACAAGACAAGTTTTTAGCCAACAGCAGTAATAAATCACGCCTTATTGCGATGTTAAGGGAGTTCCTGACGGCAGATAACATCTTGTCTTACCAAGCTGAAAGTGATGCATATACATTAATTGTTACTACAGCTATTGATATTGTTGTAGAAAATGTTGTTGTAGCTCAAGACATCGATGTTTTAGTTATTCTGAATGCGCTCACGCCTGATAATAAGGAAATTTTTTATTTTAAACCAGCCAAGGGAAAAATAGAGGAGAAAGTGTTCTCTTCCAAGGGCTTGAAAAACAAATTACCTAACTGCCAAGAACACTTACTATTTATACACGCACTGACAGGATGCGATACTACGTCAGCTTTTTTTAATAAAGGCAAAAATAATTTCGCTAAAGCCTTTGAGAGAAGAGCGGATCTTCATGCCCTAGCTGGAGTATTCAAAGCGGAGAATGCGGACGTCATAAATCTACTTGATTCGGGGATTACATGCATTATCGCATTGTATGGAGCTCCGAAATCTAAAAAATCTTATTGACCTTTTCTTCATTTTAACCAGGTACGAGAGTTTCATCAAGGCGACAGCTAAAAATACCAGAGCGACGCAGTTGCACGCTTTGCCCCCGACCGAAAACTCATCAGCCGAGCATCTTAAGAGGGTATATCTCCAGGCACAACTTTGGATTGGGAATAAAATACCTCCAACGGAGTGGGGTTGGAGATATCATAATCAATTTCTTGAGCCTGTGACTATGCAGCAGCAACCGGCCCCAGAAAACATCCTGAAAACTATTTTCTGCAACTGCCAGAAAGGATGTGGGCCAGCGTGTGGTTGTAGAAAGAGTGGATTACACTGCACCGGAGTGTGTGGTGTATGCAACGGTTCGAGCTGCATGAATGCAGCGCCGGTCATTATAGCCGACGATCTTGACGATATCAACTCATAAGTTTCGAAATAAAAAGACTTTTGATGATAAACTGAAAATATAGTATAAGTAACTGCATATTCTTCATTTTCCTCAGCAATATTACATCCAGTATCCTCAAAAACACCAATTACGTGAATTTACTGTTAAAAAATAAATAATAATACAATAAAAAAATTTTGAAAAAAAAAATTTCGAAAAAAAAATTTCAAAAAAAAGCAAGTGTTCTCAGATGGCAAACTTTGTTTCAAATTCGATTTCGAAGCGATTAAAAAAAAATTATGAAAATCGGTGGAACTTTCCCGGAGTTCGGGCTGAATGTCTAAAGTTCCTCGACTAATAGAAAAAAAAGGAAACAAAAAATTTTCTCCGTGCTAAATTGAAGAAAATTTAAAGTGAGTTAAAATAAAAGCAGTTTATTTTAGTTTCAACCATTTTGCAGTTGACATTTTTGAGAGCAGTTTTAAATTATTATAATTTCGAAAAGTGCCAGTGAAATAATAGCAGATAGAGGTAATTAGTCAATTATTTTTTTTTTGTGTAAAATAGGTACTTCAAAGATTTTTTTTATATATAGGAACAATCTGAAGTTCAGTGCCGTCGAAAAGCTTTAAAAAGGTCCGTTTCAGCAAAAGGTTGAAGTCGGAAAGCCTAACGGTTGAAGAAGGCGGTTGGATTTACCGATAATAATTTGGCCATCTTCACCGTTGGCGCAGCGGGTATCAGCCGACAGCAAGACCAAGATGTTTGTTTTTTAATTAATTAATTTAATTGTTTTTAAATAACAAGAAACGTCTTTATGTGTCAGCACAAAACATTTAGTTTTTTTTTTATTTAATTGCAAGTTTTTTTTTTTTGAAAGAAGTAACACTTAACCGATAAATGTTATAAAAGAAAATCATCTAGCACTTTACTATATAAATAAGATACCAATATAATATACTACTTATTAGATACAGAATATAAAGATAGATGCAGTGCATTATAAAAATAAGCGTAATTTAAAAATGAAATTTGAGTTAGATAAACGTTGAACATGAATGTAAAGATGAATTTTGAGTAATTTTTTTTTTATTAGAGGGATGGGAGTGATGAGAGGGGAAGAAGCGAGATAAGAAAATGTAGATGCCAGCCAAACGGGTACCGAGGCGGATAAGGTACCAGGAATGGAGGGTAGAGGCAACATTTAAATTGACGAGAACACCATCGTCAAAAGACTGGTATGGTCCACGGGTCACAGAACCTGCCCCACCGACGAGCTACAAATTAGGATGAAGCATACCAGCAACGACCTGTTGCCAACAAAAGACCCGTTGCAATAAGCCAACCTGTTTTTTAATTTTTACCAAATTTTTCAAAATTACTTTAAAAATTTTGACTTACTTTGTGAATACTTTTTGGGAGTACATATTTCATTGACAACTGCGATTTTAAGTTTTGGCAACGGACATCTGTTTACAATCGATTTGATTCAATTGGAGGTCTTTTAGTATAACAAAACAACGGGAAAATTTAACGTATCCGATTACACTGCCAATATGCTCAAAATGGGGAGCATAAACACTTCTTAAACAAAGAATGTGAACTTTTTAAACAAAGAATTTGAACTTCTTTGCTTATTTTATTAAACTAAGAGTAGTCGTTATTCTCCCTGATGAGTTTCACATATCACATGCAAATAATTTTGTATAATCTTAATAGAGTACAGAACTATTGAATTCTTTAATGTAGCTTTGTGTTAAATAATTTGTTTTATTTGGTTAATATTTGACACTGCTCAACAATGATTCTATTCTTAAAAAACAACAAGGCCAACTAGATGGCACACCTGTCGAATTTCTAAAACCAGACCCCGACACTGGGAAAACGAAACCTTTCCCAGGGAATGGAAAAGCGGAGTTGTCTTTAAGCTTCAGAAGAAAGGTGATTCCAAAAACTCTAATAGATTGCATGGAAGCATCATTTTATTCGTATTTTTTAAGTTAATTCCATGTACTACTCTCGAGTCTACGCTCAAGAGGCACCAAGCGGGGATTCTCATTGGCGATCACATCAACACCTTACGAATAATTCTTGAACAATCATCGGAGTATCAAACGTAGCTCTTCCTCATGTTTTTTTGATTTCGAAAAGGTCTTTGGATCGTGTTAATTGTGAAGTTATCAAAAGATTTCCTGACGCTAGAGGCATCCCTAGTATGATTGTTGCTATTACAAAAGAGTCGTTTAACAACGCAGGCTGATTTTCTGTCTCCAACTTTGTTCTTACTTGTGATTGATGTGAGACTAGGTATCTAATGGGACCCATTTCACAAGTAAAGCCATTTAAAATGTTTTGTCAGAACCAACAACAACAAGTTATTTCGAGGAGGACGCTCAGTTCAACTACCTGTGAAGCTACTCGATGGTGGAACAAACCTGGATATCAACTACAGGATAAACAAAGCTCGCAGTGCATTCTGAATCTTTTTTCCAGTATGGAACTCCAGTTAAATTTTGCTTCGTAGCAAATTGAAACTATTTGAATCCAACGTGAAATCTTTACTGCTATATGCCTGTGAAACGCTAAAATGCTCTTTCATTATGTCGAGCAAATTCCAGGAGAGAGAGATGGAAGAAGATAGAGCAAATATCGTCTCGCATCACTACCTTGTTGGTGCTAAACTTATTAGAGTACGGATCTCCATGGAAGATCTCAGGCGAAAATCAAATGCGCAGAGGAAATTCAACCGGAAGATAGAGACCAGAAATGTCAACATTCAGCGAAGGAGTCTCATCTTTCCGCTTACTCAGGAGAAAGAAAAAAAAGATCCGAAGCTTCTAAAGAAGAGTGAAACAATCAACATCGGTTTTCACAAGTCGCAATGGGCCCTGCAAAAGATGGGGATGAAAACACTAAAGTACCTATAGATACGTAGGCGATGTTAGCCATCTGGAAAGACTACTTTAACCAGTCAAATGGGGATGACAGCCAAGATCCCACCCAAGATCGACTTGTACCAGTTAATCTAGATGACGACCATGAGCTACATCCGCCCGACCAAAATGAAATCAAAGTAGCCATCATCAGCTGGATCCGGAACTTTTTAAACACGCAACTCATCTACAAAATATGGTCGGAGGAAAGTATTCCCGATGAGTGGAATCTCAGAACCATCTGCTGGATCCACAAAAAGGAGACCTTCTTCTCCAAGATCCTGTCCAGCGTTTTAAGTGAATGTCTCAAGCCGTTGGCTTCAGACCTGGAATATCAACGACCGACCTAATCTTAATAGAGTTGAGCTGTATCGTGCCATGTCCAACTTTAGAACCCCTGCTAAACTGATACGCCTTATCAGGATGAAGTTGGAAAATGCTCACTGTTCCGTCAAAGTTGGTAGGGACGCTACTGAAACCATCAGAGGGCTAAGACAAGGTGACGTACTGTCATGCAGCTGTTTTAACATTGTGCTTGAAAATGTCATACGGAACACTCATGCCAGTATAACGGGCACCATCTTTACTATGTTAGTCAACAGCCAACAAAATGGGACTGAAAATATATGGTTTCATCAACAAAAGTACAATCCCACTACTGACTTAGTCAGAACGCGAGCATTGATAGGTATAACTTCTAGGTAGTCAGTGAATTTGTCTACTTGGGCACTGCTGTATACACAGGCAACCACATCAGCGCTGAAATCAAACGCAGAATAACTCTCTCTAATCGCTGTTTCTTTGGACTGAATAAGCAATTGAGGAATAAAGCCATATCGAGAAGAACCAAGGAAACACTATATAAAACACTCATCATCCCGGTCCTGCTATATGATGCAGAAGCATGGACCCTATCCCAGTCGGATGAAACTTCACTTGAAGTCTTCGAGAGAAATATGCAGAGTAAGATTTATGGTCCTGTCTGCGTAAACAGGGAAAACAACATTTGGCGAAGAATATACAACGACGAACTATACGTGATGTATAGCGACAAAAGCCTAGCCAGAGAACGACTAAGATGGATAGGCCATGTAGAGCGAATGGACATCAAAGCTCCACCTCGAAAAGTCTGCAACGCCAAACCAAAGGGAGTCAGAAGCCAAGGTAGACCTCATCTTCGGTGGAGCGACCAGGTAGAGGAAGACCTCCGACAACTTGGGAGTGCAAAATTGCAGACGGCGGGCTAGGAATCGAGTCGACTGCAGGGACAATTCAAGCAAGGCCTAGGACACCACGCTCTAGTTAAACCAACATAAATAAGTTTACCATCAATATTCATTGACTTTCCTTGTCATAGCCCACTTTTTGGTGAAATTTTATTTTAGCCTTTTTTTAATTTTTTTGTAGTTTTGTTCTTGGTAAGTTTCAAAACTTTTTTGATTACATAAGAACGCTAAAAGATTGAGTTCAAAACTCAAAAGGCGTTTCAACGCCAAAATTTTAAAATGTTTTTAAACCTCAAAACTTTACTTTTATAGCTAACCATTAATGGGTCCACCTATAAAAGTATATCCTAATTCTAACCTGAACCTTCTATTTTGTATTTTACGTATTTATAACAATTACGAGTCATATGTGTCACTTAAAATTCGTGTAATTTTTTTGTTTTAATTTATTCGAATAAATATGTATGTATTTTTTTTGATAATTATTAGCGGACGGACACATGTATGATGACTATAAATTTTGTTTGGAATATAATTTTTTTTTAATTTTTAATATACAATTCTATCAAATGTTTAATTTGTGTTTAACTTCAATAATATAATAATTATATATTTTTCTATTTAATATATTTACAAGTCTATAATTCCACAAGTCTATTTATATATATTGTTATGTATAAAATGACGATAGAATCTAGAATATAGCTTTTTTTTTTCTTTAATTTTATATACAAGTTTCAAATTATGTTAAGAGTTTAAAATGTTACTTAAAACAGACACAAAAATGTGGGAGTTAATGTCAATAATAAATAAAAATATGTAACAATTGCTTTTTACCTGGTTTTTTTGTTTTTTGTTTTTTTGTTGCAAGTCTTATGCATTTTTTGTTGTTGATGTAAGAAGTTGAGTGAGAAAAAATATGACAGGGGAAGAAAGGAAAAGTAAACAAATGCGCGATGTGTGATAGTTTCACTTCATCAATTTTGGAGTCCTGAAAAATCCGTTTGGTTTCTACAGTCGTATTTTGTGTCACGACACAGAGGTGGCGAAGAAGTCTTGCAACCTTTGCACTGTGTGACGATCCAGTTTACATAAGTCGAAATCAAAGGTTTTGCTTGTGATTTCGTAGCGACCTGTGGCAGCAATCATTTCGACTACTTGTTGCAACTCTTCGTTGTCTTGTAGGGTCATAATTTTTTGATGCAGCTCCTGTAATTCAGACAGGTACTCTAAATTGAGAGCAGCTACGGGGGTATTTTGTGCTGGTAATGTTGATGTTGTCGCGGGTGGAGGTAAGAATGTTTGTTTTTCTTCGGCGCGCAGCAACGGCGATTGGGATTTCTCTCGGGCAGGCTTCAAATCTTTCTTGATTTGCTTGAGAGGTGGTTCAACAAATGTGTTCACCGCTGTGGAGTTTCTTCGACGTTTCTTGTCCTCCTTTTCTGCAGCCTTGTCAGCTTTTGATTTTTCAGCACCACTGCGATGAGTTTTCTTCTCCACTATCTGTTGTGTTGCTGAAAGTGGTCGGGGTGGTTCGGTGATTGCCACTGGGGCTGCTGTAGCCAATGGAGTCGTAGGAGGTGTGGGTTGGGGATTTGCTGGAGCTTGAAATACAGGAGCTGATTTGGGCACTGCTGCCGGCAGCTCAGGAAAACTACAATTTGAGCTGTCTGAGTTTTGTAATGGTGCAGCTTTATCTGAATTTGAGTTCGAAACCGTGTGGAGACTCTCCGAGTTGAGGCTATCCACATCGCTGAGGTCATTTGGAGCACTTGAAAGGGCACTTGCTGATGATGCTGTTCCCGCATTGCTTGTTGTAACACTATTTGTTATAGGCACCGTTGATGTATTTGGAGCATTATTACTTTGCTTGGTTTTTATTGTTTCTGTTGATTTAGTCAAAGATGCGTTTGACACTGAGCTTAACTTTGTGTTGCCAGTCTCTGTGGGAGTGTCCACTTCGGGAATGGATGTGGGCTTCTTTGATATTGCTGAAGAATTGTTATTGCTTGTAGTGCTCGTGGGAGCTGCAGAATCTGCTTTGCCAGTCTTATCTTTTTTTTCCTTTTTATCCTTGCCACTAGTTGATTTCTTTGATGGTTGATCTTTATCTTTGTCCTTTTCCTTTTCTTTCTCTTTTTCTTTGTTTTTGTCTTTCTTTTTATGCTTGTGAGACTTTTTGTCTTTATCTGTGGAAGATTTCTTATCGCTGGTTTGTACTGGAGTACTTTCTTTATCCGTAGATTTCGACTCAGTTTTTTTTGCTTCCTTATCTTTCTCTTTTTCCGAGAATTTTTGATTTTTATTGCTATTGAGATCAGTTTTTGGAGCAACTGTACTATTTGATGTCTTGGATGGTGGTAGTGGCGCTGCAGCAGGTATGATTGGGGCAGCAGTTGCTACGGCACCTGCAACACTTGTCGCAGGAACGTTTTCTTTGACATCAGCTCGATGTTTCTCCTTGTGATCGCGTTCCTTATCGTGGGATTTCTTTTCTTTTTTAGACTTCTTTCCACTAGATGAACTGGTTCCACGTTTGTCGCTTTCAGTAGTCTTACTAGATGACTTTGCTGAAGCTTCATCTCGACTAGCACCAGACGAAGGTGGCACCGGACTTGGCCGTTTAGGGCTAGGTGCTGAAACCGCTGCACTTTTTGGACTTAATGATCTTTTTGATGGTTTCTCTTTAACCCTGTCCCTATCTTTTTCTTTGTCCTTTTTTTCTTTTTTCTTTTCTTCCCGCTTGTCATGTTTGCTGTCAGATTTTTTCTTGCTCTCTTTTTCATCATTTAATTTATCTTTGTGCGGACTGGTCTGTTGTTTGTGTTTGTCCTTTTTATCAGCCTTTTCTTTATCCTTACCACTACCGGCGGCGGGTCCTGAGGAAACAGATCCAGCTGTCGCACCACCAACCACCGAATTAGATTTGTCTTTGCCTCCTTTACTATTTCCAGGAGCAGAAGGAGCTGTTGGAGCAATAGCACCACCATTTGCTGTTTTTGTCTTCGGGTCTGGAGAAAATTTCGGGGCACTTTTGGTTATTGGAGTTCCAAAGAGATTCGCAAAAGTATTCAGTTTACTATCATCTGGCCGTTGCTTGTGTTTCTTTGAAGATGAGGATGCTGAGTTTGAAGCATCAGTACTCAGTTTTGGCTTACCGACCATTTGATTTCGACTGTCCGGAATGCTCATATCAATGCTTTTATCGTCGTTGGTTATAGCGCCTCCAACAACAGCCGATACAGCAATGCCACCTCCTTTAACAAGTTTCTGACGAAAATCCTCCGATGGGGCTTCGAAAATGAACTTTTTTATCTCACAACGATGATGTGGGGGACCTTCATGTTGGAGATCCAAGTCGTAGCTATATGTCACTCGCTTTGGTTCGTCACGATTTCGAAAATAGATGTCTATGTTGAGTTCGAAACCAGCATAACCTGATTCTTTTATGACGTATGGTGGTTCTTTGATTGCTTTAAAGAAAACCGAAAAAAATATAAAGTTATGACCTTTTATAAAAAAAAAAAAAAAATTGTTCTACTTACATCGTTTGGGCCTTGGAAAGGAGTCATGTAAATTAAATACAACTTTGTCGACAAACGCACTGATGTCAGCTTTATTCACACCTTGAACGTATAGCTCCCAACCATGAGTGAAGCCTTCGGGAGTGCGTTTGGTTTTCACCGTTGCCGTATGTCCAATCTCAAATTGGACTTTTATTGCCATAATTAGAATAAACGCTTCACGATGATGCCTTTTGATTCACGCAATGCGTAAGATTTTTGAAACAACTGTAATTAGGTCATAATATAAAAATGTTGCTTAAAAAGTTTTTAATTGGTCTAAAAATAAAAAGTTCAAATGTTTGTTTTTTTTTTAATATCTAACTGAATTTTTATAATTATTTAATGAAAAAGAACAAAACAGCAACAGGACAGGTTGTAACACTTGACAGTTTCGTTTTTAATTCAGATGCAAAGGATGATAATATTAAGTTCTTAATAAGAAGCGATGCATGTAAGAGGGAATTTAGATGAAAGCCATATTCTAGATTCAAAAATCCAGCCATCCTATTTGGGTTGCTTAAACGCTGGTTTGACCTGACAATATTGCCAAATCCAACAACCCTTCTGTAAATTCAAAGCTTCCAAAACTTAATTTTGGAGCAGTGTCTATTTGTACGCACTCATTTCGCCAGTGTCATACCATGAAAATCGTTATTCGTTTTCATTTGAGCTCACGCAACTTCATTGCTCTGACGATTTTCGTGATTCAAAAATATATCACCAGAAATGTCAAGATTAGCGACACTGTTGAAAGCGAGCCTATAGATACTACTTATCCAACAATAATTCTGGCGTTGTTCATATTGTTACATGAATAGTGTTTGTCTCAACTACAGTTTTATGAATGGTGTTAGTCTCTACTACAGTAAAAATGCTGAATAATGCTGCTGACATAGCAGTGCCACCCAAACTGTACTTTAGCATTAGGAAATTTGAAAGCTCTGAAAGCTTTCAAATTATCTTGAAAATTCCGAATGGTTCGAGACTTAAACTTTGATCCCAGTATAAATAGGATATTTTATTCGGAAATGGACTCAGTTTCATTTTAACGGTGGTAACGAATAAATGGTGAATAATTAGTGGTGCTAAGATAAAGAAATAAATAAAGAGTTTGAACTTAGATAAAAGTGAGTTTCATTTATAGAGATAGTAGTGGTGATTTAAAAGTAAAGGAAAATAAGTTTTATTTTCGAGCCCAAGACTAAAAACATTACAATATCAAAAGGCTTGCGGGTCTTTGTAAACGCTTCTATTCCCCCAATGCTAAGTGCTATAATAAGACTTCCTGAGAAGTGAATTTCAACTATTAGATAGCAAATACATACCTACAAATACTAACAAGTAAGTTTTATTAAATCTGTTATAGAGGGTGCTTCGAATCAAACAAGATTTTTGTTAATTTGTTCGACCAAGAGTACCAATTGTATCGGCCTGACTCTTTAGAATGTGCCCATGCACAAAGAAACAGAGATACAGTTGTCGGAATTGATTTTATATTCTGACTATCATTTTTGATCAGTTGATGCACATTTACTTTTAGTTCTGGTCCATAATATCAAAACCAGATTACTAACAAAATCTTTACCAATGCGCGAAAAAATCAACAAAATATTAAATTGTCCTTCAGAATATATATTTTATCATACATATCTAGTATTTTAGGGTAGCACCAAATTTAAAATAGTAGGAAGCAGCATGATGCAACATGGTGCAATGAAACTCGGTCAAGTTTGGAATTCAAGGTTGAGGAAATTGTTCAATCAAGCAAAAGGAAGTGGTGAATGTCAAATCTACTCGTCAGAGTTAACTTCACAAGAAAGGACAGTAAGTAATTCTAGGAGAAGCACCTTCGCAGTCTCAAGAATGCACAAAACTATAGAAATACTGACCTGGAAGTATTTGATAGAACACACGATTCTCAGACCAAACAAAGAAGATTGGAGGATAGTTCAAACATCTGTTCAGATAAAAAGCTTGACTGGGTGCTAAATATCTCTTAACCTTTGAAGTCATAGGGTGTAGATGTCACTTTTCAAACCTTAATACAAAAAAGAAAAGGCACAAACAACGCCACTAAATATTAGTATAATTCGGAGCAGCATTGCGCTTGGCCTCTGAAGCTTTGAACCCAACATAACATTCTGTTGGGTCCCTGGCCGCAGTGATTTGCTAGGAAACGAAAAAGTTGATGAAATGGCAAGAAAGGGATCATCACTAGAATAGTAAAGATCCCAACCTGTAACATTAAACATTTGTTTCACTTGAACATCGCCGTAATGTTTCTTGTCTAACCTTGTTTTATCGCTACTTCTACAAACAGTGCTCTAGCGAAATAGCCAGATGCATTCCTCCCCTTAAACAATTTCCCCGTAACACTCGCATCGCTAGGAATGCCCATCAATTTACCCTCGAGCCTAACTTCGGACGTACTGTTAAGTATAGAGATTCTTTTTTTAGCCGCACAACAAGAATGTAGAATGCTTTACCCGGCTCGATTTTTCCCTCCCATTGTGATATTCAGACGTTCAAAACCAATGTGCATCGATATCTCCTTTTATCTCCTATCCTACTTTCCTAACCGCTCGCACTGTGTTAATTCATCATAAGGGTATTAATAACCCCTTGAGTGCGCGTAAATTATATAAAAAAAAAAAAAAATAGGAAACAGTGGCCCAACTTAAACAAACAATAAACCGAGAAGAAAATCGTTACCATCCCTTGTGAGCATACTGACCGGGTAAAGACAAACAGAAAATTGAGCTTAGCACATACAGCACAGCGTCGTAGATGTGCATGAGGACACTCCCAATATTCTATGTCACTGCCCAGCACTATTCTTACTTACTTACTTAAGGTGGCGCAGACAGTCCATTGTGGACCACGGCCTCAACCAACAATCCTCGCCAGCTAGGCCGGTCCCTAGCCAGTGGCCTCCAGTTGCGCACACCAAGTTGGTTGAGGTCGTTTACCACTTGATCGCGCCACCTTAGATGGGGTCTTCCAGAACTGCGTCGGCCCTCCGGGTTGGAATTGAAGACTCGTCGGGCAGGAGCGTTTTCGTCCATACGCTCCACATGACCCAGCGAACCTGCAACCAAATCGACCATGTAGTGATTGATGGAAGACACTCCTCCAGCATTATGAATGTCCGTACATTCCGAGGAGCAAACATCGATTCGGACCACTACCTAGTCGGTGCAAAACTTAGGGTACGGATCTCCATGGAAGTTCTTAGGCGAACACCGACTACACCTAGGAAATTCAATGTTGGACGTCTTCAATCGGAAGAGACCGCCGCTGCCTATGCCGACCGCGTATCCCTTGAGCTTGCGAGAAATCCTTCGACTGATGACATGAACCCGGAAGACCAATGGCAGCTATGTCAACAAGCCATAAGAAGTGCTGCGTCAGAGGTATTGGGCTTCTCACATCCACCCCCCAGAAACCCCTGGTTCGACTCCGAATGTGCTCAGGCAAACAAAGCCAAAACGGAGGCATACAAGTCGTGGCTCCAGAGAGATACTAGAGCATCCAGAAATCTCTATGTTGAGCGAAGGAAAGTTGAGAAACGTCTACTCAGGAGAAAGAAAAAAGAACACCAGCAACGCGAAGTCGAGGAGATGCAGAGATGTTTTTGCAGAAAAGAGATACGAAACTTCTATAAAAAGGTGAAACAGTCTACATCCGGTTTCACAAGCCGCCCTGGGCCCTGCAAAGATCAGGATGGAAATACCATAGTGGAAACGCAGGCGATGTTAGCCATCTGGAGAGACTACTTTAACCGGTTGCTAAATGGCGATGACAGCCAAGATCCCGCCCAAGATCAACTTGTTCCAGTTAATCTAGATGATGACAACGAACTACACCCGCCCGACCAAAATGAAATCAAAGTAGCCATCACCAGACTAAAGATGAATAAGGCAGCTGGATGTGATGGCCTTCAAGCGGAGCTTTATAAACACGCTGGAGATGACCTGGTCAGGAGCATACACCAACTCATCTGCAAAATATGGTCGGAGGAAAGTATGCCTGATGAGTGGAATCTCAGTACCATCTGCCCGATTCACAAAAAAGGAGACCGCCTCCTCTGCGCCAACTTTAGAGGCATAAGCCTTTTAAACATCGCCTATAAGATCCTGTCCAGCGTTTTATGTGAACGTCTCAAGCCGTTTGCTGACGACCTGATAGGTCCTTACCAATGCGGCTTCAGACCTGGAAAATCTACCACCGACCAAATTTTCACATTACGCCAGATCCTGGAGAAAACCCAAGAGTATAACATCGACACCCACCACCTGTTCGTCGATTTTAAAGCCGCCTACGACAGTGTTAATAGAGTTGAACTGTATCGTGCCATGTCTAACTTTAGAATCCCTGCTAAACTGATACGCCTTATCAGGATGACGTTGGAGAATGCTCGCTGTTCCGTCCAAGTTGGTAGAGACTCTACTGAAACCTTCGAAACCACCAGAGGGCTAAGACAAGGTGACGCACTGTCATGCAGCTGTTTTAATATTGTGCTTGAAAATGTAATACGGAGCACCCATGCCAGCACATCAGGCACCATTTTCAATAGATCGACACAATTACTTGGGTTTGCTGACGACATAGACGTGATAGGAAGAACAAAGCGAGCAGTAACCGGTGCTTTCACTACTATGGAGTCAGCAGCAAGCAGAATGGGGCTGAAAATAAACGAGGACAAGACGAAGTATATGCTTTCATCAACAAAAGTCCAATCCCACCACCGACTTGGTCAGAACGTAACCATTGATAGGTATAACTTCGAGGTAGTCAGTGAATTTGTCTACCGGGGCACTGCTGTAAACACAGGCAACAACATCAGCGCTGAAATCAAACGCAGACTAACTCTTGCTAATCGCTGTTTCTTTGGGCTGAGTAAGCAATTGAGGAGTAAAGCCCTATCGAGAAGAACCAAGGTGATACTGTAAAAAACACTCATCATCCCGGTCCTGCTATATGGTGCGGAAGCATGGACCCTCTCCCAATCGGATGAAAATTCACTTGGAGTCTTCGAGAGAAAAGTTCTGCGTACGATCTATGGTCCTGTCTGCGTAAATCGCGAAAACAACGTTTGGAGAAGAAGATATAACAATGAACTGTACGAGCTGTACAGCGACATAAGCCTAGCCAGAAAAATTCGAATCCAAAGACTAAGATGGCTGGGCCATGTAGAGCGAATGGACATCGACGCTCCAGCTCGTAAAGTCTTCAACGCCAAACCCGAGGGAGTCAGAAGCCAAGGTAGACCTCATCTTCGATGGAGTGACCAGGTAGAGGCAGACATCCGTCAACTTGGAGTACGAAATTGGAGACAGCAGGCTAGAGATCGAGCCGGCTGGAGGGGCATTCTCAGCAAGGCCTTGGAGTACTACGCTCCAGTGGCGCCAACATAAGTAAGTAAAGTAAGTAAGTAAGTTGGCGCAGCTTAGAGTATCTCCTTTCTTGTGGACAATGCTGAGGTTCCATTCGTCAGGCATACTTTCATCCGACCAGATTGTACAGATGAGTTGGTGTATGCTCCTCACCAAGTCATCTCCCGCTGCTTTGAAGAGTTCAGCCGTAAGGCCATCAGCTCCAGCAGCCTTGTTGGACTTTAGTTTAGATATTGCTATCCGAACTTCTTCTTGGTCGGGAGGACGGAAATTTTGTTCATCATCATCCAAATCGAATGGATCCTTCTGCCTGACAGCGATTAGTTGGTTGTCTTCGCCGTTTAACAGTCTGCAGAAGTGTTCTTTCCAAATTCTCAGCACCGACTGTGTATCTACAACGACATTCCCACCCTCGTCTCTACATGCTTCCGCTCGGACTTTGTAACCCTTGGACGAATGCTTTACCCTTTGGTAGAACTTTCGAACATGGCTTCTGCCGTAGCACCCCTCAATAGATTCAACCATTCGTTTTTCCAGTTCTCTTTTTTTTCTTCTGAAAAGCCGATGTTAATCTTTCCTCTTTTGCTGGTAAACCGCACGGGAAGCGCTCTTGGCAGCTCTAGTTCTGGCATTCAGAACTGCATGATAGGCTTCGTCTTTGGCCAAGTGTGCGAGCCTGCACTCATCATCGAACCAGGTGTTTCGTTGTGGTCGCCTAATGAAACCCAAAACATCCGTGGCAGCGGTTTTGATGGCCATTTGGCAATGTTGCCACTGGGCCTCTGGGTTTGGCGCAGGAGCCGGGCTTGTCAAGAGATAAGAGGAGACATGATTGGCAAAGGTTGTGGCGGTCTCTTGCGATTGTAACTTCGCAACATCAAACTTTCTCACAGTGGATGTTCGATTCTGCGGTCTGGTGGAAATCCGCATTCGCACTTTAGCTACAACAAGGTAGTGGTCCGAGTCTATGTTGGCCTCTCGGAAAGTGCGAACATCCATGACACTGGACGCATGTCTGCTATCAATCGCAATGTGATCAATTTGGTTGACGGTATTTTGATCAGGAGACCGCCAGGTCCCCTTGTGTATATTGAGGTGTGGGAAGTATGTGCAAGCTAAGATGGCCCAGCACTATCCTGCTGTAGATTTATTATCGCCTCAAAATGGTTTGGAAAAGTATAGGTTTTTCAAAAGTTCTATGCTTTTAGAGCCCAAAACCCCCAGTGTATGACAATGTGTGTTGGATACAACATCATCTATCAGGCCACTAAGCTAACCTAACTTAAGCCTCAGGAGAAGAGCTAAGGTTATAAGGTATAAAGGTAATAAGATTGCCATAATTCGCCAACACACAAAGAGTTCAGAACCAAAACTGCAGAGGCAAATACTCGACAGGAGGTCCAAAGAATAATCACTAAAAGAGGATGTCCTCAGGGGAGGGGAGTTGGTTATTATCGTTCCTATTATGGAGCTCATAGTAAATGAACTTCTAAAACTAAGTCTAAGTTTTGCTGATGACATGGCATTATTTGAAAAAACCATATGTGAAATAATACAAAGTTGACAATAACTAGGAAATAGTTCCTAACAGTGGGATTAAATATAAGCCCAGCCCAAACTTCTAACACACATGAAATCAATAAGATTAGCTCGAGTAGTGAAAGAAACAGAGGTGGGAAGCAATTGTCTATATTCACCCAGGTTTAACTGGATGCCAAAATAAAATACAAAGCACGCACATAGCCATGCTGCACTCAAAGCATTAAACGCATACACTATCCGCTGCAAACAGGTGATGCCTAAGCAACCTGATCACTCTTGACAAGCACAACATTATGAATTATGAATTCAAAAAACATCTTAAAAATCGTATAATAAGTGATAATGACTAGTCCAGTCTGATTTCCGCTAAAGAACTAGGTAAGTAAGATCTTCAAAAGATGACATCTTTTATGAACCAAGAGATTGCCTCAAAAACTGTCTTCTTTTTTTTTTTTCTTGAGAAACATTTTTTACACTGTCCCACGGGACTGCATAGCAAAACATCCGGTTAAACTTGCTCGGAGTCAAAAGCCACCCCTAAGACGATTTGGTCAATTTTTTTTGTACACAAGGAAGTCAGCATACAGAATTTATCACGAATAAATGTAAAATGATTAAAAATCTAACCAAATTAATTTTGTGGTTTACTAAAAAAGAAAAAAATAATAAACTCCAAAGATAAGAAGGAACTTGTTGTTTTGTGATGCCTGCTACCGCGCAACTGGAGGCATGTCAGTTAACCATTAGAAAAGATTATAAAAAGGCCACAGCAAGTAAATCGATTTATAACCCAATCGCCGGCACTTTGAAATATCCCGCGACATGCATGAATGCTGTAACCTTCCTTCATCAAATCATATACCTATCTATAAGTTAGAAATCGGAATGGCCAAATAACCTAGACGGTATCTAGTCAGCAGTCAGCACAACTATTTAACACTTCCAATAAACAATCATCTTCTTCCAACTTTGATTTGAACAACAAAATAAATAATAAACACTGTAAGACTCCTCGAGTCAGATTGCTGCCCCATTATCGCCGCCGATTTGGGGTAGCTGCAGCTGGTATGATGATAAAAAAAAATTATCACTTCTTGGCTTGATTTTCAAAACATCAACTTTAATACAATTTTGATCTTTTTCTTAAATTTTTAAGTTTTTTTTTTTTTTAGAAATGAGTACACGAGTTTGGAGGAGCGAACACAACCTTTATCGAATTGGGGGACGTTTTTTTTTCGATGTCACTCTTCCTGGGGGGAAGAAGACTCACTTATTAATTTTTTTCTTGCTATTTACTTACCCGCAACTTTTTTTTTTAAAGAAATGTTTGAGGTTTTGCTTTTGTTTTAATAAATGCTTTTAAAAGGTTCCTTCTTGGAATTTTGTTCGATTGTAAAAACTAATATATAAAACATAATTTTAAGGCTTTCTTTTTTTAATAAATAATTAATTCACTTTACGGAACAATATGTTCATTTTCACTTGGGTTGATTTTTTTTTTATTAATTTGCTTTTGCTTCTGTGCATAGAAAACGAGGAGCAGAACAAGAGCAGGTAGCAGGAGGATAGAAAAGTTTCCATGCATTCAAAGTATACTGACGTATGGATTGTGAGTCCGGATGGCAATGCCATTTCCAGTAGACAGTAGATTGTAGTAGATGTGTGTATGTGCAAAACAATATTATTAAAATGGCTGCCGAAAGTGGAGTAGATTTAATTTATGGGTGGAAACGGAATACAAAATTGATTCATATACTATGAGCATCTTTGTATATAGACATAGATTTTATATACAAAGATGGGCATTGTATAATATAAAATCTATACTACTTTATGGAGATAGAGTTGGAGTGTGGAGCCCTCTATTGTCTCATAACTTCTTATAGCTTTATACAACACAACCTGAATTTAAAAAATAAATTCAGTTATCTGAATAGAAACGAGATAATCGAGTCATGGCATATCCCTTGTACCAGCTCAATCGATTGTCTTATAATGACTTTGGAGAACTCGAGCTGTTCCTTTGAGGTTGGAAATTACGCACCTCTTAAACATCCTTCTTGATTCAATTTTTTATTAGAAGTACAAACACTAGCGGCACTATTGTGTATATATCCGTTTAACAACTTGGCTAGCCTGGGTGACATTGATACCAACACCAAGTAAGACTGTGTGTCAATTGCGTTAAAATGCTGGAAAAATTCTGTCCGTCTGTATGTCTGTCTGTATGTATAGACATCTACAGCCCAAACGGGTAGCCAGAGTTGCTTCGCAAATTTGGTATATAGAGTTTTTTAGGTATTGTACCGAGAGGGCAAATTGAAATTTTATTTTTAGCTCAAAAAATAACGGTACGTGCCATATATAACCGCTAGTATTTTAAAGCTTATTTTTCACGAAAACGGCTCTAACAATTTCGATTTAAATAAAATGCACGACTGGGTCGGACGAACTTATCATAAATAAGCAATTACTTTGTGGCTGCATATATGGCTATTAAAAAAATTTAAATAATTTCGAAAATTCTTTTATTTTTTAAATTAGGTTAAGAGTTTTCTCGGAAAAACTAAGTATGCAATAAAATTTCAAAGCTATACGTTAATCTAGGAAAAAAAAATATTGAAAATCGTTCTACCAGTTTTTTACTTGCTCTATAGGGCAAGTATTGGTTTCGTGCAGAAAAAAAAATCGAGGTTTTAATCAAACATGACATTACGATGATAGAGAAGCCCAAAAAAGTGGTTTTCGCCATACCGTCCGTCGGTCTGTCTGTGCGTCTGTGCGGATGTGCGGATGTGCGCTTTTTCACGTCATGCTACAGCCTAAACGGCTTGACGGATTTTCTTCAAACTTGGTATATAGCAGTTTGAAGAAAAACGGTTGCTGAGGTTTTTTTTATTTTGTTTTAGCCCGGCTCAAACTGGTACCTTTCAAGTAACGGTTTTTTTCAATTTGGATTTTCTCGAAACGGTTCTAACGATTTTGATTAAATTTATAATTTAGCTTACTTTAAGCATTTCTAACAAAACTGCGTTTTTTGTTTTTGCATCAAATGGTCGTAACGAAAATCAGGTTTTAACGGCTTTTTTTCAAATAGCCATAAGTTCACAACGGCTTGATTGAATTGACTCAAATTTCGTTTGACATAGTTTTTCATAGTGTTCTATAGGATGGTTTAGTAAATTTTTCACTGAAGCCTTTCTAAACGGTGGCTTCCATACAACGAGCCGTTGAGTTTAAGCCAACTTTTTTTGGTTTTTTCTAATTTTCTCGAAAATGGCTCTAACGATTTTGATTAAACTTTGTGTGTTATATTATTTTAGTGTTTTGAAGAGAACTGCGTTTTTAGTTTTTGGCTAAAAATGCAAATAACGGAGATCTGCTATTAACGGCTTTTTTTCAAATGGCTATAAGTTGTCAACGGTTGCATCGAATTCACTCAAACTTTGTTTGGTATAGTTCCTTACAGCTTCCTATCAGATGGCATTGATTTTTTTTCATTTTCTCTTTTTTAAATGGTGGCTCCAATACAAAGAGCCACTAGATTTTGGCCATTTATTTCATTTTTTCTAATTTACTCAAAAAAGGCTACCCTGATTTTTATGAAACTTTTTATGTAACATACATAGAATACTTCAAACAAAACTGCATTTTTAGTTTTTTGCTATACATGATAATAGCGGAAATTGCTTTTAACAGTATTATTAATTTGGCCATAAGTGGACATTTGTATCATTTGTAACACCCAAAAGATAACGTCTTATTTTAAATATTAAAGGTTTCTTAACGTTAGCTCCCATATATCGAGTTTTCCAATTTTAGCCAAATTTTTTTGGTTTTTACCAAATTTTTCAAAAATGAATTGTTCTTATTGATCGAAAAGTTTGTTTTCATCGTACTATTGCACCAACAGAGCAAGTACGTGCGACTCAGTCGTGCATTTTATTTTTTAAAGGTTATTTTTGAAAAACTTTTCCAAAAAATATTTTGAATTTTTTTTGAGTATGTAAATATATGGCAATCTGTAGTTTACATTTGAAAAAATAATTTAAAAAAAATCAATATAGGTACCCGTTTTCAACATATTTCGAAAATCAAATTTTTTTTTGAAAAAATTATAAAAAATCAAAAAAAAAGTTTTCGAAAATTATTATTATTAATATTATGAATGACTTCCTGTGACCAAAATTTTATTGAAATCGGTCGTATAATTTACGAGAAAATTTGATTTGAAAATACTGGTTCTATGAGAGGTACTGTTATTAGACAAATTTTGAAAAATCTGTTCTAACCAAAAGATAGATTGTCTTGCAAAAATAGCATTCTGAAAGTTTAATCAAAATCGTTAGAGCCGTTTTCGAGAAAATCAATTTTTTTCTTCACGATTGTATGGCAGGTGCCGTTATTTTTGGGCCTAGAGCAAAAATAAATAAAATGCACGACTGGGTCGCACGAACTTGCTCTAATGAGTGACAGTGGTTTATGGGCTTGAGATTTGGATAAAAATAAAATTTTCAAAATTCTTTAATAAATACTTAAACTAATTTGAGCTGAAAAAAAAGTACGCCATTTTATTTCTTGGATACATTTGAATTTATGAGAATAAATTTAGAAAAATCTGTGGAGCGGTTTTTGAGAAAAAAAGTTTTTTTTGAAAAACTTTTTGAAAAAAAATTTCAAAAAAAATTCAAAAACGCCAGTTCATAGGTATTCAGCAAATACGTTTATTTAAAATTTAAAAAAAAAAATTTAATAAGCAGTTTTCAAAATATTAATTTTTTAAATTTTTTTTAAAAAAATGCTTTTAAAAATACAAAAAAATATTTTTCAAAAATATTGGTATGCAATACAAATTGAGCTACCTACAGCTATATGTGTGTGAAATTTCGAAAGAATCGGTTGAGTCGTTTTCGAGATAGTCGAAAGCAAAAAAAACGGTCCTATGGAAAGTACCGTTCTTAGCCATTTTTTAAAACTTTTTTTTCAGCCATATGATTGGTCGTACCTAAAAAGCAACACTGATTTTTTTAATTAAAAATCGTTAGAGCCGTTTTTGAGAAAAATAAGCTTTAACGTAACGGTTGTATGGCAGGTACCGTTATTTTTTGAGCTAAAAAAAAAATTTCAATTTCCTTTCTGTACAATACCTAAAAAAGTCTATATACCAAGTTTGAAGCAATTCGGCCCACCCGTTTGGCTGTAGGTATACATACAGACAGACAGACAGACAGACAGACAGACAGACAGACATACAGACGGACAGAATTTTTAGACCATCTTTTTTCGTCTTCTCTATCATCGTAATGTCATGTTTGATTGTTATCTCAAAACTTTTTTTTTCGACGAATGCATAACTTGCCTTATAGTACCTATAATCGCAAGTAAAAAATTGTTCAGAGGGACGGCCAAATAAATCCTAGATACCAAATTTGAAGCAAATCGGCCCTTCCGTTCAGGCTCTAGAGGCGCGAACAGACATACAGTCAGACAGACAGACAGACAGACAGACAGACAGACAGACAGACAGACGGACGGAATTCCCAGACCCACTTTTTTGACTTCGCCATCATCGTAATGTCATGTTTGATTGTTATCTCAAAATTTTTTTTCTGCACGAATCCATAACTTGCCTTATAGTACCTATAATTGCAAGTAAAAAATCAGTGTAGATTTTTGCCAATCATATGGCTGAACTTTTTTTTTAGAAGTCTAACAACGGTAGACGGTACTTTAAATTGGACCGTTTTTACTTGCGATTATAGGTACTATAAGGCAAGTTATGCATTCGTCGAAAAAAAAAAGTTTTGAGATAACAACCAAACATGACATTACGATGATAGCGAAGACGAGAAAAGATGGTCTAAAAATTCTGTCCGTCTGTATGTCTGTCTGTCTGTCTGTCTGTCTGTCTGTATGTAACCTACAGCCCAAACGGGTGGGCCGAATTGCTTCAAACTTGGTATATAGACTTTTTTAGGTATTGTACAGAGGGGAAATTGAAATTTTTTTTTTAGCTCAAAAAAAAATAACCGTTACGTTAAAGCTTATTTTTCTCAAAAACGGCTCTAACCATTTCTATTTAAAAAAATCAGTGTTGCTTTTTAGGTACGACCAATCATATGGCTGAAAAAAAAAAGTTTTAAAAAATGGCTAAGAACGGTACTTTCCATAGGACCGTTTTTTTTGCTTTCGACTATCTCGAAAACGACTCAACCGATTCTTTCGAAATTTCACACACATATAGCTGTAGATAGTTCAATTTGTATTGCATACCAATATTTTTGAAAAATATTTTTTTGTATTTTTAAAAGCATTTAAAAAAAAAATTTAAAAAATTAATATTTTAAAAACTGCTTATTAAATTTTTTTCTAAAAATTTTAAATAAATGTATTTGCTGAATACCTATGAACTGGCGTTTTTGAATATTTTTTGAAAAATTTTTTCAAAAAGTTTTTCAAAAAAAACTTTTTTTCTCATAAATTCAAATTTATCCAAGAAATAAAATGGCGTACTTTTTTTTTAAGCTCAAATTAGTTTAAGTATTTATTTAAGAATTTTGAAAATTTTATTTTAATCAAAATCTCAAGCCCCTAAACCACTGTCACTCATTAGAGCAAGTTCGTGCGACCCAGTCATGCATTTTATTTTGCTTTCGACTATCTCGCAAACCGCTCAACCGACGCTTTCGAAATTTCGCACATTTACAAGTGAAGGTAGTTGTACTGAATACCAATATTTAAAAAAAATATTTTTTTGTATTTTTAAAAACATTTTATAAATTTTTTTTAAATTAATATTTTGAAAACTGCTCATTAATTTTTTTTTAATTATAAATAAATGTATGTGCTGAATACCTATGAACTGGCTCATTTTTTTTCTTTTGAAAAATGTTTTCAAAAAGTTTTTCAAAAAATACTTTTTTTCTCAAAAGCCGCTCCACAGATTTTTATAAATTTATTCTCATAAATTAAAATTTATCCAAGAAATAAAATGGCGTACTTTTTTTTTTAGCTCAAATTAGACTAAGTACCTACCTATTTATTTAAGAATTTTGAAAAAATTATTTTTATCGAAATCTCAAGCTTCAAGACCACTGTCACAAATTAGAGCAAGTTCGTGCGACCCAGCCGTGCATTTTATTTAAGCTGTCTTTTGTATACAAAACTATAATATACTTCATCAATATACAATATTTTCTTTATGAAAAAAAATTGATTTTCAAGTGGGAAATAAAGACAGAAAGTAAATGAACAATAGCCCTTTTAATCTAATTGACGCAGCAAAAAGCTAAAATTGTGCCAATTTCGACGCAAGCGTCAAAAATTAACCAGGGGATCAAATTTAGCCAACATTTTACCGCAATTGATACTATGCCTAAGTATTGTCTTGCTTTTGATGAGGATAGGACAAAGTACATAATTATAGTCTTCAGATACAGATAATAAGAGTATACACATTTCTTTGAAGTAGTCAAAGTACTTTGTTTTTTTGAATCCCGCTTGGGTTCTTAAAATATAAAATCAGCGCAGAGAACAATCGAAGAATCACTTTTTCCAATCGCTGTATTGTCGGGCTTCAAGCAAAGCTCTCTCTCAAAAGACCAAATGGGAAACTATAAAGGGTGGGCAGTCCATGTATTAAGGCTTATTAGTAACCAGCTTTTGCTCGCTACTTCGTACGAGTGGATTTTAGAATCAAGTATCTAAGTATATTTTTATTTTTGCACAGCCAGTTCAGAATTTAAAACGCATAAAATGGACTTGGAACGGGTAGATAAACAGTGCTTATTTTTGGGTGCAGGGAAATAAGTCAACGGGTACTAAGTCCACCGAGGGAATAGTGGGAAATTAAACCTCTTAAGAGGAAAGGACTAAGTTCCCATAAATGGTGAGAGTTTAATCCCAAAAAAATCGTGTGAATTTAATTCCCCTTAAATGAAAAATACGTTCCCACTTGCTTATAATCCTTGATACATTTTCAAAAATGAAATAATGCCAAATACATATAGATTTCGGATTTATTTCATAAACTATTCCGTTTACCGACAGCGTGATTTGACCAATTTGGCCTTATACACTTCTAACTTATTTTCCAAAACAAAAGAAGTAGGAAATATGCAAAAAAGGCAAGTGAAGCTTACATCGAAAAATTAAAGCCCCTGCTTGGGCTCACAATTACATTTGGAGTAGATGCGAGGTTGGGTGTATGCAAAACTGATTTAAGATAACAAACAAATTTGCACATATCCAGAATCTTAAAAGCCATTAGTTCAATTTTAGCGGCAGTTCAGTTTGTAAGATTCGTTTAATTTTTGATGTTGGAAGTTAGTTCCCTCTCCATGATTCGAAGTGTATAGTAAGTTTCCATAAGAAAGTGTAGCACGTTCCAACCTTCCATGGGAACTAAGTCCACTTCTCTTAAGTGGACTTAGCTCAATTTTAGTGGGAATGAAGTCCCTGGGTGGAATTAGTACCCGGGGACTTATTTTGCTGCACCTTATTTTTGTGCCCACTTTTAGAACGAAAGAAAGTTTAGTCGAATAAGTGGTAGAATTGGGTAGTTCAAAAACTATGTTTATGGACCGAAATACCACATAGTCTCCTTCAACATTTTCCAAAATACCTACTGTATGATTTATGACAGCTGCTTCATTAGTTTTGGACGTAAGTGTGGCTCGTTCACCAAACCAAGAATTGTCGTGACGTGTACACTGTTCTTTGTGTGTCCTTCTCCTTCTATTCTATCTTATGGTTATATTATTTTTCGATTTCTAATGAAATAATCCTTTTAAAGTGATAAGTAGCACCATCTATGATTTTTTTTGATATAACAACTATTCAGAATGGCTAATAACTTATTTCTATTCATGTATATAAGTGTGGCGCTAGTTTTGTGATTAACAGCGTCATTATGTACGTAAGTGATGGAATAGCTTCCTCAACATCTTTTGATTTTGCGTTAAGTTCATTAAATAACGTGAGATTGGGGCAACATTAAAAAAGTAACCAGAATTAGATATTTTCGTGCGTTAAAATGGAGCCTATATTTTAAGTTGGCGTAGGTACCTACTAACAATAATTCTGCGAATACTCCATTCAACTCGAAGCAGTATAGTTTTTGTGTGATGCAAACATACAGACAAACAAAAATTCTAAAAATTTTTGTTTTGGCTTCTACGGCTCTAATAGAGATCAGTTTTTCATCCATAGTTTTTCATCCATATTTTCAATGTACAGATACAGACATTGACCTGTTGCAATCTTAATATATGTAGGTATATACTAAGGAACACAACGTCGTTCAAGTGGCTGCCAATTTAAAACTTATGCTATACCTAGTTAGACATATCATTAAGGGCCAGTTGCACAATCGTGGCTCATCCTCGGATCGAAATTTAAAAGCGATTTATCTCGGTTCGTGTATGCATAAATAATGTTAAGACGCTGGCTGTTTCAAGAGTTAACCCACCGATTTCCGAGGATTAAATTAAGTTGAGTGCTGAACCGCTATTGTTCAACTGTTACCAAGTCGACAATACATTAAAATATTATATAGTTTATTAAATTATGAATGTTAAGAGATTTTATATGCCTTAATGAAAATAACTTGTTACATCGCCAAGACGGCTGATAACACGTTTTGGTGCGCAAAAGATCGATTGTGGCATGGGCCGTGAGCCAAGGATGGCCATCCTGCATGAACCAGAGGTGGTCGTCCAAATCGATGTCTAAATTGCATCATCTTTGAACAAACATCGGAGAACATATCAGTCACCACTGTACATCATGTTTGTAGATTTTGAGACGGCCTTCGATCAAGCAAATTGTGAAAGTGTCTGAAGAACGCTAATTGTGATTTGTGAAAGATATTCCTGAGGACGAAATATGTGATGCAAAAGGAGCCAAAATTCTAGAGCTTGCAGATAATTTTGACTGCGGTGTATTAAACGGAAGCTGTGAAGGTGATAGTAGTGGAGAATTCACTTTTATTCGAGGCTCAGCATGCTCAGTAATAGATTATTGTTTTATTTCTGGAGATTGGTACTCACTTTTTGATGATTTTAGAGTAGCAGTTAAATTGTTTTCAGATCATATGCCATTAGAGGTATCCTTCAAATTGAAAACATCTTCAGGTGAAGCTACTATTCCCATGCTTCAGCTTCTACCAAAACTAGTATGGAAAGATGACTTCCTGTGGTTATTTCAGAGGAACCTAGGAAAAGAACTTGAAGACCAGTTAACCCTCAGAAGTCCAGACGTAGAAACCCTGTTGGAAATAATCGAAAAAGCAGCAACACAAAAGACATCAAGAAGTAAAGGGTTGGAAAAGAAGAAAAAATGGTTCGACGGTGAATGTTTGAAAGCTAGAAATTCATCTTTCGCTTTTTTGAATCTAGTGAGAACGACTAACAACTTTTACTTCAAAAAGCTCTATGCAAATGCAAACAAATATTATAAATTGCTCTGTAAGACAAAGAAAAGTGAAATGGATCAAAGAAACATAGAGATAATTAACAAAGCTAACTCTTCAGCGGAATTCTGGAAAGCAGTTAGGCTTGTAAGTGGAAAAAAAAACACGACCTGCACAGTTATCAATATAGAGGAGCTAAAGATTCATTTCATGAATCTCCTCAATACCCCCCAAATGTCACCATCATTTCAGTATGCAGCACCTTATATATTTGATGAATACTTAGATGCTCCTATCACGCTTGCTGAGGTAGAAATGGTAATAGAGAAATCCAAAAATGGAAAAGCGCCGGGGGAGGATAGAATACCATTTGAATATTTTAAAAATTTAACACCTGAATTCGTAAACCTTTTAGCCGTGGAGTACAACAGAATTTTCGAGACCAGTGATGTTCCAGGAAGTTTTCGAAAAGCAATTATTTTCCCTTTACACAAGAAAGGAAATCCTGAAGATCCGACTAATTATAGAGGCATTTCTTTTCTCAACACAGTGGCAAAGTTATTTGGCTCAATACTTTTTAACAGGCTAAGCGAGTGGGTCGAAAACAAGCAGATTTTGCACGAATTCCAAGCGGGTTTTAGGAAAAACCGTTCAACGATAGACCATTTTTTTTCTTTGGTAAATATTGGCGACATATATAAAAAGAGAGGGAAAAAGTTGTACGCTTTTTTGTAGATTTTCGAGCCGCTTTCGATTCAATTTCCAGGGAAGCGCTCTTCTTAAAACTACAGATACGGAGTTTTTACAAAAATGATAGCTGTCATTAAAGCAATCTACAAAGAAAATGTTGCCAGGGTATGGAACGGTAAATTCCTCTCAGACGAGTTTGAAACGCCAATGGGTGTTAAGCAAGGATGCGTTCTCAGTACTCTATTTTTTGTTCTGTATATAAACGACATTATCGAAAGTGTAAAAGGGGGAATTATTATAAGTGGAAAAAATATTCCAGGGCTTATGTTCGCAGATGATTTAGTTTTCCTATCGGAAACTATAAATGGCATGCAGCTAATGATAAATAGGCTCCAACGCTACTGTAAAACCTGGAATTTATCGGTTAACCTTGCCAAGTCAAAAATCATGATTATGAGAAGTGGGGGTGGTAGATACTCGAGAAGTGAAAGGTGGACGTTTGATGATGAACCAATAGAGATTGTTAAGGAGTATAAGTACTTAGGAGTATTAATTGCTTCTAACTTAAATCTTAATAAGCATTTGCAATGCAAATTATCTGAAGCTAAACGTGCTATGTGTTCTGTGTGGAGAAGTTGTATAGACAAAAAAAGCATTTGTCATGGAGCGAAGTATAAAATCTTTCGAACAGCTGCACTATCAATTCTCTTTTACGGCGCCCAAGTTTAGGGATATCTTTCCTTCGAGGCTGTGGAAAAATTCATTCGTTTTTACATTCGAAATACTTTCAGACTGCCGGGTAGTTCACCAAATTACATGTTATATTTGGAAACAGGTATAGCACCACTATTTTTGGATACGCTCAAAATGCATTTCGATTACGTGGCAAGAGTAATGGCGATGGGAGAAGAAAGGATTCCAAGACTGGTTCTCACGCAGTTGATAAACTCCGGAGGAGCTTGCGTTAATGAGTGGAACAAATTGGCAAACAACAGATTTTGCAGTATTTATCAACGATAATCCTGACGACCTAAAGTTAAAATTCCACAATTTGCTAAAGAACGTTGGAAATATGATGTGTGATAAGTTCACTAAGGAAGCGGAGTCATCACAATACAGAACCTACTACTGCAAACTGAATCATTTTTTAAATAACAACACGTATTTCCTAAAACAAAACACAACTGAACAAATCAGCATGATATTTAAAGCAAGAGGTGAAGTCCTTGGTTTGAATTATATTCCGCATCGACCAGAATTACCTTTATTGTGCGATCTATGCAATTTGAAAGTGCGCGAAGATGTTTTTCACTTTCTGGGAATCTGCCCAGTGCCGGATTAACCACGTAGCAAGAGTAGCAATTGCTACGGGCCCCGCGCTAAAGGGGGCCCCGCATATTTAAATCCACTCATCTCTGCCTGAGCGTAATTTTTTTTAGTGAAACTTATTAAGATGTGGTATATTGAATTTTTTGATGTCACAAGAACGTGAAACGTTACAACTTTTCGTATTAAGACAATCCACGTCAGACACTCGGTACCCGACTATTTCCTTGGCGTAAATAAATCAACGAATTTCATACGGTAAACGCACAAGTTCTGCAAAAAGTTGCTTGCATAAATGTGTAGAATTTCAGTCGGCCTGATAATCAGCTCTACAAAAAGTCTGACGTATGCAAGCACTCTTACCCGACACTTAGTGTGGATGTGTAGCAGAATTGAAATGGGTCGATTTTAATTGTTAAAATTATCTCTTTATTTGTAAGATTAACAGACTACATTATTTTTAGTATAATTTAGTAACCATATACCAAAAATCTACTTTCTAGAATATAAGTATATTGGGTTATAGAAGTTATGACCGAAAAAAAATATTTTATTACTAAAGTAATAAATTGGTTTAAAATATTAATTATAAAATATAACTTATTAATATTAATCTTAAAAGAGAGATTTCCTCAAATTGAATTTTCCATAACCATTTCGTAATCCTGATATAGTAAGATCATTACCAAATTCATAAAGAGCAATGCATTCAATAAACTATTTCCAGAACCAAAGAAGTTGAAATTCTAGACGCGAGAGTCTCTATGATTTTTTTTCCGCTTCTACACATCGTTGGAGTCTTCTTACGGAAGCTCTTACTTCGAAAATTCCGATTTTGAAAAGGTTGTTGGATACTAGGTGGTCCGCCAGAGCTGATGCTACGAAGGCACTTTTATGTGGTTTTACCACTATCAAGCAAGTTTTGGATGCCATTTCCAATAATATAGATCAAAAGTCAGAGTGTCGTAATCAAGCTTACGGACTCGTTTCAAAGATGAATAAGTTGGAAACGGGAATAATGACAATTACGTGGAATGGAATCCTAGAACGCATGCAAGCAACTAGTGCGTCGCTGCAATCGTCTAAAATAGACCTTAATACGGGATACAGCCTTTATGAATCATTACATGGATATGTCCAAACAATGCGATCTACATTTTCAAATATTGAAGCACAAGCCAAAGAGCTGACAAGCTGTCATGAATATCAGCAACAGCCTTCAAGACGACGCAAGCGGAACACAAAGTACGACGATTTTAGCGGTTATAGTACAATTGACGAATTTGTTGAGAAATAAACACCTGGTAAAAAGTTTGAAATTGAGGTGTTTGTTGTCATTATTGATAACACACTATCTGCTTTAGACAAACGCATGAAAGCATATCAAAAACTAACTAGTGTTTTTGGAATATTTCGACAGTTAAAATCTATTACAGCAGACGAGATTTAAAAAAAAAACATTAATTATAGTCAGTGCTTATGAAAATGATTTGGAAGACAGCCTAGACAACGAATTAGTGCAGTTTGCCGAGCTGCTGAAAACGGATGTGGCTAGTGCGATTGACAGTACGAAAAACGAAGCTCTGGAAATTCAATATTATAAATTCCTAATGGACAATTCAGTAGAATCATGTTTCCCCAATTTAGAAATTGCTTTGCGCATTTATTTATCTCTCATGATCACTAACTGCAGTGGCGAACGTTCATTTTCGACATTAAAGCGCATAAAAAATGAGTTAAGGAATACTATGAGTCAAGAACGTCTGAATTATCTCGCTTTGATGAATATAGAATATGATTTGCTCAAAAAAATTGATACGAATTGGTAGTATTATTTCTAAATTTGCCCACATGAAATCTAGAAAAGCTACTTTGTAAAAGTTTAAAAAATAATAAGGGAACAGATAAATAAATATAAAATATAAGCATTATTTAAAGTATACCATTGATAAAATATAACATTTTAGCTATTCCTAAAAATATAATATACTTTGTATTAAGCTTAAACTCTGAAATATGTATTGAAAAAAATAATTTGTGTAGTATCATCAGTTTTCAATTGTTAGTTTCCTATCAAAATTATTCTAAATTGCCAGGAAATTTCATCTCAGGCTTTTTGAACTTGTCAGAGCCTAACAGCGCCTATAGTAATTTACTACACTATTAATTACCCACAAAATTGTAACCTATAGATAGCAAATAAACGTATTGAGTATTGAGTATTGAATTGTTTTTTTACCACTTTATACTTAAGACCCCATAGGTAGTAGATCGAGGGCTCTTTGAAAGAATTTGCTACGGGCCCCGCGCTTGCTTAATCCGGCACTGAATCTGCCCAATATTCAACGAATTTCGAAGGCATTTCTTTGCAGTGGACACCCTTAGTTTGGATGAAGTGATCACTATTTTGAATGGAGAGCGTGGATGGGACCTTTTAGTTGGGTATATCTCAAATGCTTTTCGTTACAGAAACCAAATTATTCAAGAAAACTTTTAAGGCTTTATTTTGAAATAATAATAATGCAAATATGTATATTAAATGTATAAATTAAATTTAAATGTCACTCTGGTAGACGCCCTTCGGCCAAACCATACAAAGACTTAGCAATATCAAACAAGAAATATGTTATTTATTTATATTTATGAAGTCAATAAAACTAAACTAATAAAACTATTCCTGAGAAATTCATTTTTTGGTACAAAATGTAGTCTTGTATCATTCATCTTCCTATGGAATTTCATTCAAATCCGTTCAGTCATTTAGATAAAATGGGAGACAAACATCCAAACAAAAACATTCACACTTTCAGTGGCGTAACTATAGCGTGGCAGGGCTGGCAAAATGCCAGGGGCCCCCGACCCGAGAGCTAACTTAGTAGCTAATTACTTAAAAGCTATACACTTAAATAAGATCAAATAAAACACTTTTCTCCACAATATAAAATTTATTTTTATTTGTTAAAAACTTATTAAGCCAACGTGTTTTGTCTTAGTTAGGACATCCCAAGTACTCAAAATCAATTGAAATGAGGCACACAATAATTAAGACTTCAACACATTCAAAACAAAAAGATGTCGATCAATTTAAGAACGCATCCATTGGTTGCTTTATTTTTTGTCTCGGTAAATTGGTTACACGGGCCAGCTAGTGACCATTTTTGCTAACCAAGAAAGTACTTTTTCCTCAGTGTTAGGAGAATCCCTTATTTATATTTTCATAAACGAAGGGCGCTACTCTGCATTCTTTTTTTGATTGTTGTTATAACAATATTGGTCATTTATTATCTTTGTTTTTCGTAGTTTTTTGTTATATTGAACCTGATGCAAATGGGAAGGCAAAGTGAAATTAATTATGAAAATTTATTAATTAATTAAAATAAAAATATTAATAGCGCCCATCTATCTCTTCAGTTAGTTATTGTCTTTTGTGTGTACAATCGCTTTGCAATTGAATAAACTAAAATTTATTCTTTTTTAAGATAAGTTTATAAAAAACAGTATATAAAAAAGTCTGTCTTTAGGATTTAAAGGCTTAATAATAATTATTTTAAGTTTTTAAATCGAAAGCTGGGAGTTAAATGGTGCTTTTAATTTTGCGAAATATTCTCTGTCAAACGCGTCAATATCATTTTTTAAAGGCATTCGTGTTGGAGCACAGAGGAATTAAGTGGTCCTATGTGCCCCCTACCCCTATAGAATATGAACCTGTTTAATTTTTGATTGTTTTTGTTGCAGATAATACGCAACAAAAGTGAAGTGAATTAAAGATTCAAGTTATGTTTTGAGTAAAAAATAAATTAAGTAAATACCTACCTAGGTAAGAGTTTATACATTGTTATTACTTTTTGCGAAGAAGATTTTTCATAGGGAGCACATAGGGCAACCTAGGTCCCCTGTGCCCCATCGTTGGGGCACTTTTTTTGCACATTTAATTTTAAAAACAAAAGTGATAAAGTTGCGATAGCCATTATTTACTTACTTAATAGTAACACCTGAAGGTCAGTGGTGAGTAAATTTGAGCCTTTTTTCTTCGTTCAATATATTTTAATAAATCGGCAAACGTTAAATGGTCCCCTGTGCCCCATCCTCTCCTATCAATATATCTAGTTCTAGAAATTACCTAAGAGGGAGTAAGAAACGAAAGAGGAAGAGGGAGAGCGAAGAAACGCAGCTTACTAAAAGTATAATAAAAAGAATAATATGTAGATTGGCAACCCTGGTCGCAAACTACAAAGAAGGTGCAAATTTAAGCTCTTGAATTTTATAACAAATTAAAAATATCTAAGAAAGTATAGTGCAAGTGATTAATTTCAAAGTGCGAAAGACGTCTTTCTCTATCTAAAAACCACCAAAACTCAACAGAGTAAGTCATAGAATATAAGAAAAACTAAGACAAAAATTGGTCCTGCAAACGAAGAAATTATATCAAGTAGCACTTGCCATACGCAAACGCACACACCCTTATATATATATGAGTAAGCGGAAGGTAGGTGAAACTTCACCCGAGACTCATCAACCAAGCCAAAAAAATCTTTGCACAATGGGTGTGGGTGAAATGTCAGTGGAAGCACTCGAACAATAATTGTTTGACCGAAAAACATCTAACCTCGCAACGAAGGGCGATCTTTTAGAACTTCAAAAAAGCATTTCAGAACAAAAGGCTCAACTGGATGCACTGCAAGGGCAATTGAAGGTCACCCAAGCCCAACTGCAGCAAACCCAAGAAGACCTCTACAAAACACAGCTTAGATGTAGTGCGTGGGAAAGAGAGGTGGAATTTCTGGCTAAAAAGGCATGTGAAAAAAATATTATCGTGCATGTACCAACAACCACAAATGCTGATCCGATTGTACGTGCAAGAGAAATTTGTGCGGATTTGCTACAGCAAACTAATGATGATAAAAATGAAATATTTAAAGAAGTAAAAATGCTGGGGCGTGCAAGCGAAAAAGTCACAAATATACTGGTCCAGGTTAACAGCACGGAAGATGTCAAAACAATCATGAGCAAAGTACGCACATTACGAAATTCTGGAATTTCGATACATAGAGATTTTCCTAAAACAGTACGCGATCGAAGGAGAAAAATTTTTAATCTGAAGAAAAACCTCCTGGCAAGGAATCCGAACTTAAAAATTTTTCTCAAAGGCGAACATATTCAAGTGGAAAATAAAATCTTTTTTTATGATGAAAACGAAAAACTTATTTGGAAAGATGGAGATAGCGAAGGCGATGGAGAAGAAATTATCAATCAGCTGGTAATGACAGTGGCAAAAACGTCAAATAGAAGAACCTCTCCAGTGATTGCAGAGCCATCTACCTACTCAACCAGAAATGATCCTGTATCCAGGACACAAACCCAACCCCCAAATCATTCCTAATAGTATTGCCGTCTGCCCTAATAACAAAGTAGTTAAATATAATAATAATTTAAATTTTAGCGTATTATCATATAATGTAGCTGGAATAAAAAATAAAAGCAAATATTTAGATTTCTTTGAATATGTTAAAAAACATGAAATATTTTTTTTATATGAAACCTTTTTAGTAGAAAAATATGAAAATTTCGTAAATACATTTAATGAATTCGAATTGTTATGGAGTGATGCAATAAGAACACACACAGTAGGAAGAGCGAGTGGGGGAAAGGTTTTTGGTATTAAAAAAACATTTTCGTTGAAAACAAATTGCTGCTTTATAAGGAGAGAAAATAGAGATCTTGTCAAAATAGACATCGAAGGAGAGCATATGGAGATTTGTCCGATCTACATAAACTGTTGCAACTGGCAGTCTGAATACAACGATCTAATCGATTTCCTACTCAGCTCAGGTTGCAAAAATATGCTTCTAGTTGGTGACTTTAATGCTAGAGTTGGAAAGGAACAAATAGCCCCTGTAATGAAAGGAGAAGTTCAATATTTTTGCAACGTTATAAGAGAATCTAAGGATGAAATTATTGATACAAAAGGCAAACAACTTATTGAAGCATGTGAGACTTTTAGTTTGTGTCTTTTAAACGGTAGAACGGCAAGTGATAAATATGGTGAATTTACGTTTTTGAAGGGAAATGGATGCTCCGTGATCGATTATGCGCTCATAAATGGAAATTGGCACGAACTGATACAGGATATGGAAGTAGCAACTCAACTTTACTCGGATCATTTACCCCTATCTATACAATGTGGAACAAAAATAAGAACCGAGGTTACGAAAAATCTTTCGTTACTACCAAAACTTATCTGGAAAGACAGCTGGGTCTATGAATATCACCGCAAACTAAATGAATGTGTCACAATGCTGGAAAGGGAATGGACTAATGCTTTTTTATATCCGAGTTTTCTGACAAGTATAATTAAACACATAGCAGAAGCAAGAAGTACCAATAAAAATCTAGTTAAAAAACAACCCTGGTTTGATGAAGAATGCTCCAAAGCTAGGAAAAAATCACTTGGGTCCCTAAACTTGTTTAGAAAACTGAACACACAGACAACAAAACAAATCTATATTGAAGCGAATTGTCACTACAAAAAAATCTGCGAGACCAAGAAGAACGTTTACTTTATTGGAATGGCGAGCGAAATAGCTGAGATCACCAGTAGCAAAGAGTTTTGGGCAGTTGCGAAAAAACTCAACGGAAATGTATACAAAGTAGGCGCACTTGTTGAAGTCAACAAGCTTAAAAATCATTTTCGAACAATGCTCAACCCAGAAGGACCACAAACTGTGTACATGTATGCAGCACCACAAGTAAATGATGAAATTCTGGACCCACCATTCAGCATCGACGAGCTCTTTGAAGTGTTAAGAAAATCCAAACAAAACAAGGCACCGGGAGAAGATCGAATCCCCTACGAGTTCTTCCAAAACGCTACAAATAACTTTCTTGAAAAAGTTGTTGGATCCCTAAATTATGTTTTTGAGGAAGCAAAGGTGCCGGAAGAATTTCAGAAGTCAATTATCTTCCCAATATTCAAGAAAGGTGACCCCAATGAAGCAGCGAACTATAGAGGTATCTCCTTTATGAATACCATAGCAAAAAATTTCACTGGATTGTTAAATACGCGTCTTACAAAATGGGTGAAAGAAAATACAAAATTAAGCCAATTCCAGGCAGGATTTAGGTAAGGCTTCTCTACTGTGGATCAAATTTTCAATTTGACAAGCATAGCGCAAAGCTACTTAAACCGCAGAAAAAAATTGTATGCATTTTTTATTGATTTTCGTGCGGCGTTTGACACAATCAACAGAAACTGTCTTTTCTACAAACTTTCGCAAATCGGCGTATCAACGAAGTTCCTAAATGTCCTTGTCAACCTCTACAGTGATAATAAATCAGCAATATGGAATGGGAATGAGCTGTCGGATTGGTTTGGAATAGAAATCGGTGTAAGACAGGGATGTTTGCTAAGCCCTCTGATATTCTCCCTATTTCTGGACGACATCACAGAGTACCTGCCAGCAGGAATCATGGTTGAAGGTATCAATATTAAGTCTTTACTTTTCGCGGACGATCTGGTCATCCTAGCTGAATCACATAGCTCTCTACAGCTTATGATAAATAAGCTAGAAAACTACTGCAAGTTCAATTGCCTGCAAATTAACACAGAGAAGTCGAAAGTGCTGGTATTTAGAAAGGGAACAGGTCGATTAGCTAGTTATGAAAAATGGAAATATGGCGGAGAGGATCTAGAAGTTGTTAAATCGTACAAGTATCTGGGAGTTACAATTAATCACGACCTTTCATTCAAACATCACTTCAAAATCAAACTTGCAGATTCGAAAAAAGCAATCAATTCAACGTGGAAAAATCTCATGTCTAATGCCAGGGTCGGACTTCAATCCAAAATAAAGGTCTTCGAAGCTGTTATGCGTTCTATAATGTGTTACGGTGCGCAAGTCTGGGGAGGCAAATACTACGAAGATGTGGAGAAACTTATGCGTTTCTTCTTGAAAAAACTCTTGCGGCTGCCAAAAAACACTCCCAATTACATGTTAACAATCGAAAGTGGCATGTCACCTCTCTTTGTGTATACACTTCAATTAAGCATGAACTATGTGACAAAAGTTTTAAATGAGGAAGATGACTCACGGCTCACCAAAGTTCTCGTCAAGAAGGCACTTAGAACCAAAACGTTGTTTTATAAGGATTGGGAAAATGTCGCAACGAAGTATAACATCGAGCTGGACCTAAGAGAAAATAATATCGCGGATTGGAGAAACATCACGCGAAAATTCGTCCTTGATGTGGAAAAGGCAATTAAAATAGAATGCGTAACTCAAGCTGAAAGTTCAACATCACGTTACTTGTATCGGCAACTAGACCACCAACAGATAAACTACCGGAACACCGACCTTAGTACTGCACAAATATCTATGGTAATTAGAGTGAGAGGAGAACTACTCAACCTAAACTATATGCCACATCGGGAAGATGGTTCCCTAATCTGCTGCCTATGTAACACCAGGGAAAATGAAGATGTGATGCACTTTCTTGGATCCTGTCCCATCCTAAAAGAGATAAGACGCAATCACTACGGAGTCAATCAAATGAGTATTGAAGATGTAAAAAGAATATTGAACGATAACGAAAATTGGAGCAAACTTGCTTCCTATTGCCACAATGCTCTTAGATATAGAACAAGAATTATTGATGAAAGTTTCTAAAATATTTTTAATATTAGATAAAGATACTCTTCTTTAAAATATTTGTTAAAATAAACCTTTTATTTAAAATTTTGAATTAAAAAACATTGTTTAATTAGTTGTCATTTCTCGGCAGACGGCGTAGCCATGCTTAAATGTACTTAATTATTCAATATGTAGTAACTATTATAAAAATTTAAAATGATTCAATAAAGTACTTAATAATAAAAAAAAAATAATAAATAAATGTAGTGAAATAGTGAATCATATTTTAGTGAGGACAATGTTGAATCTTCACCATATGTTATTGAAAAGGGTAATTTTAAATTTCAGTTAGATCAAGTGAAACGGTTCGTGATCGAAAACAGACATTGGATACCTAAAAGCTCTTTTTTTAAATATAGTGATAAGACAATAGACCTTTCCTGAAAAACCATTACTGTATTGTTTCTATGAATGGCGTGAAACTTGAACGTAAATGGCTTTCCTAATTTATTTATTTTTATTGAGAGTGCCCCATTTCAAGAATTTGCCACGGGCCTCAGAAGGTATAGTTACGCCACTGCTTACAATGCAACAAGCAGGATTGTAATTTTATATTGTAAACGAATTTGTCAATAAAGCTTAATAATAATATTTACAATACAATAGTGAAATTACGCAAGTAGTGTTTGGCCAGCTTACAGACTGCTTTATTGGTCACGTACATTAAAATATAACGCATACGTTCGACTTGGCAGTAAAATTTATTTTCCGATTTGCTAAATAAAAAAAAAATATGAAGCCGCAATATCGGTCCCCGCAAATTGACCTAGAGGCGAGTTTTTTGTTTTAAAGGTCGTTCAACAAGCTGTTGGATTTTCCCATGATCGATCTTTTTTTAAATTTAAATATATCGCATCTCATAACGAATATGCAGACATCTTCTTGGTTTAAAAGCTCAAGTTGAGATTTGGAGTAACTTTGATGATGCCCATGAAATTGGAATACCCCATAGTGCAGAAAAAAAAAAAACTCACTATGATGATGTAGGTAAACATAAAGCAATAAATGACAACAACAAAAGGCAAACAAAAAGTACTCAAACATATTCCAACTCTTTCCATCTTTTTATTTCATTATTCCGATGCGAATCCGCTGGATGTCGAAGTTGGAGAAAGTTACCTTCTTCAGTAGTAAAACGATTGTCTTCCAAACCATCCGACTCACAAAATCAGTCTCCAAAAGAAAAAAGATATTTAAGTGCAGGCATTATTCCGGGTCCCATCGAAGAACGAACGCAACTCGTGTTGTATGATTGAAAATGAAAACGAAATTTGTATCTCAAGCGTTCTTTTTAAGTGGTCTTGTGGTAATACTCGTATGCAATAATTTTATTCAACCGTCATTATGTAAAGACAACAAGCGTACATTTGATAATTCGACAACAAAAACGAAAAACGTACTTTATGATGATGACGATCAGTATTTGGTATGGTCAAGGTTTCTTGAGGACTACACATTGAGGTATGATGATTAACTTTGTTCGATGAAAGTGAAATTTTTAACTGAGCGTTTTTTTTTTCAAATTATTGTTAATATAATTTTTTCAGTCAGCATTCAAATGGATCGAGGACTGCGAAGGTCCTTCCAAATGGAGGTGTTATTAATGGTGGAATGATGAATCCATCAACTCCTATGAAGTTCATAAGTGAGCAGAACAACTACTCGTATCGTAGATACATTCCAATTAATAATAATATGTACGTTACGAAGCGAATTGGAGTAGCTATGGAACAGCTGCCACATATACGTCCTCCGGCGAAGGTGATTAGTCCTATCCCGCACCGACAAAACGGTATGCCATCTGACTTTGGCGGTCAGATGCAGCAGCAGCAACAGCAAGAGCCTTATCAGCAGCAGCCTTATCATCCAGGATATCCACAACAGAACGTTCGTGCTGTATCCGAGAATGATTTGTATCTTCTGGGTGCTATCGAAAAACTTGTTTATCGCGTGGATTATCTAGAAAGTCGCGTGCGAAGATCAGAACAATTAATTTACTATCTAATGGCAGGGAACAAACAAAAAGATGGTATTTTTATTTTTATAATGCTATTCCCTAGCAAGAATTACTTAAGTTTAACTTTTTTTTTTTTTAATTTATTAAGATCGTGATCCATGTCCGAAGAATTTTACTCGCATTAGTGACACATGCTATTTTATCAATAGTCACAAACAGGTCAATTGGAAGACCGCAAATAGCTTGTGTAAGTCGACCAATTCATATTTAGCCGAGTTTGAGAAAATTTCCGAAAATGAGGAACTAATAGCACATTTGCTGAATCAGCAAATTCATCGGGGGCGTGACTTTTGGTTGGGTGGTCTTAATCCTGGTCTGCTATGGATATGGGCGAATTCAGCGAAGCCGGTTAATCCCAATATGAATCTGACAACCATAGCAAATAAGCTTCAGCAAGAGAATGATAACTCTGCAAATGGTGGGAGTAGCAACAAGACAGAAGCATCAAATTTAATATTGAATAATACGATGGAGATCGAAGGTCAAGGTAGATGTTTAAAATTGTCATATAATTCCTCGAAACATTCGTACCATTATTATGGGCAAGAATGTACATCGAGGCACTATTTTATCTGCGAACATGAAGACAAGACTTTGGATAATAAAATAAAGAAAATATCCAAAGAATTGCGATTGGATGATCTATTTCACGACAATTGATGGTATGGCAAACCTGAGAAAACCATGTTGTTATGTGTTTAGTCATTTCAAAAACTGTATAAATCATAGTTATTGTTTATGTTTGTAGGTACTAAACGTGATTTTGAAAATTAATTTATTTTATTTATACATATTGATAATTCAAATTTTTTAATAAAAATTTTATTTATACCTTTTATATTTTGTCTGTTTTTTTTTTTTTTTAAACTGAAAATTAAATTTTCGGATAGGTACAATTCTAATGACTTATTAATGAACTCTCCCTTCTATGCATAATTTTAACCACCTCAGTTTAATGAACTCCGCAAGCAGACGACGCAAAGGATATGTCACAACTTTTTTCTTTGACAAAAGAAGTGTCACTGAAAGGAACATAAGGCGTCGGTTATAGCGATCAGTAAAACGCATCAGTAAAAATTTTCTTTTGTAGTATAAAATATGTTTGAATGCGTTTTGAAACAAAAGATATATACCAATCCGTGACGAATAACATAAATTAATTTATTTAAAAAAAAAATATATATATTGATTCGGAAATGTATTTTTTGCGGCAAACTAATAACTAGATTTTACTGATCACTCAAAACGAAAAATAATTCATTCTAGTTTCTTACTGTTTCGTTCATCATTCATCTCTTTGTTTTCATTATTTTGAAACACTTGAATTTAAATCGAAGAAAAGCTTGACATTTTTGCTGTTGCTATTAAACGAACGTTATAAAATTTCTGGAAGATACTTAACGTTCTCAAAATACATTTTGAATAAACAATAGAAGGCCAACAATCGTTTACAATCCCTTATTCAAAATAACAGATGCATGATTTTCAGTTTAGAAAAAGATTGTTCCGTTTCTTGAACAATCAAATTATATTCCTATTTTGTGTGTTATAGAATTTGAGGTTCAACTTGGTTTTTTTTTACAGTGCTAGCGATACAGGAAGTTACGGAGGAAGGGAAAGAAGGTGTCCATGTCCATGAACATTGGTCTTGAATGCTTGAAGATTAAAATTGTACCAGGCAATTTATTCCACATCGTGTTGTACGGCTGCAGAAGGAATCCCTATATTTCACGGTACGTCCGAAATTGGGCTCAAGTGTAAACTGATGAGCGTTCCTAGTAAGACGAGTATTACGGGGGAAATGTTTAAGGGCTGGAACGCATCTGGCTTACTCGAGTGAGCGTATTTCGTATTTTGAAGTGATTATTGTTTATTATTTCAAGACGTATGGGCGGTGGTTGTCCTCTTCTGCAGAGGGGATTTTTCATTACCAAAGTGTAGACTGTAGAGCAGTATTTCCCAACCTTTTCTTGTGCTAAGCCGCAACTGAAGCACTGAAATCTATATTTGCCCCCCTTACATTATAAATATGGAAAGCGTACAAATGGTCTTCAAAAGAAATGTCGACTGGATAAACACAAATTTTATCGACTGTCAAGATGTCGACTGTTGTTTGATTGACAAAAAAAAGTTGACAGTTTAAAATCCAGACTATGAAAATGTCGATTGAAAAAGTGTCGGTAAAAATGTCCACTTTTATCCTGATAAAAATGTAGTTCTTTTGATTGCAGCGACGGTTAAAATTTTTAAATTATCTTTAAATCATAGTAGTAGTAGTCCAGTCAAACGGTAGTTTCACGTTACATAAAATATACAAATGGATTTTTTTGTATTCCTATGTTTTTCTGTCGTTGAATCCGAATCTAAAGAAATCCAACAAAATTTTCTGGTGACACCGACATGCACTTTGCTCTGTCGAACTTTTTTAAAGTCGATATGTTTAGAATCGAAGTTATATTAAGAGTCGACATTTTGATCACTCGGTTTTTTTAAAAATTGACTTTTTGAAAGCCGACATTATGACGATCGATTTTTTTAAATAGCCATTTTAAATATCGACAAATTGTTCCCAACACTAGAAATATGTTCAAAATCTCAATCATTTAAAATTTTTTTTAAATATCGAAACAGTTTGGATTATTTTGCAGTATATATTAATTACTACAATAATCAAATACAAAACCGCAGTGACTTAAAAAAACTGTTTTACCAAACTTAGAGCTCATCTTTTTATCAATCACCTTTGTTTTGTAAATAAACTCTTTGTGATGAAATCATATATACTCGTACATATAAAAAAAATATATTTTATAGGCAATCAAAATTAAATCCAAACTGTTTGGATATTAGAAAAAAACAAAATCTTATTACTTAAGCTGAAGAATTTTAGACGTAAGAATACTTTATTGCTCGTTTTTCATTATCCTAAAATAATAATTTTTAATTTTTAATTTTAGCCCAAGTTCCTATTATGATCACCATTATTGTAGAGAGTGCGATAAATAATTTTCACTCGTTCTAATAAAAAAATAAAAAAATTAACTTTTGCATCATTATGGATTATTGGCTCACCCAAGTGGGTCAAAAGACCATTATGGACTTTTAGCCTGTAGACATCTGACCTTGCGCCTGTGAAGACTTGAACTTTACGATCCATGCGTCTATCTTTTAAAAAGCTTTACAAAAAAAAAAAAAACTCAAAAGTGCAATGAATCATGGAAAACAGTCTCATACTAAGTTTTAGCACATTTGAATTCCCTTAAAATTGAAACCAGTCAACGAAATTAATTTTTCTTGGAAGAACATTCAATATGTCACATACAAATTTTGAACGAAATCTTTGGGGCCATTTTTGAGAAAATAACATAATCAAATATTTTAGGTTAAACTGATTCGCGTGTTTTTGGGAGCAATCGTTAAGAAAAATTGCAATGCCCTCTTGTTGGAAATCTTGATGGGATACATACATTGTCAATATTAGTCAGTGTTGTAGATGTCCTTTTCAAATAATGGCTTGTTAAATATTACCGCTAAAATCAAATAAATGTAGTTAACTTTACAATACTCACAACATACTAATACCAATAAAGTAAAATCAAAATGGTTTGAGCCTTTTTTGAGAAACTGAACACGAACGGCTAACAGAGAAGCACTTTCCATCTTCCATGACATGATTTATTCTTGGAGAATTTGTCACTTCCTCGCAAGAGGCAGTTTACCCCCGAAAAGAACTTATGTGGAGTCAGGGATTGAACCCAGAACCTTCGGCGTGGCAGTCTAACCACTACGCCACATGTTACTATATATATTACCTAATGTCATGTTTGATTAAAACGTCGCATTTTGATTAATGTCTATGGTCGGTATTGAGAATCAACGGCTTTTTAATACTTCATTCAAATTTATTGGAAAACATGGTTTAATAGCCATTCGTTGGAAACTAATTCCTAAACGGTAGCTCCCATAATATTACGAGCAGGCATCAGATTTGGTTATTATTTTCGCGGATGGTAAAGATAGTTTTTTGGAACTCACCGCGTTTTGAGGTTTCATGCATGTTTAAGCTGTTGCCGTTGCTTGTACTCGCTCTTGTTCAATAGCAGTACCGGTGCATGTGTGTGTAGTTCCTGTATGCAAGCAAAGCTTACGACATCAGGTGTTTTTTTGATGGCTATCTTTACTTGTATTATATTTCTTAGAGGATTCCATGTTGTTAATGATTTTAAGCTTGAATATCTGTTACAAATTTTGCGCTTTTATTTCTATTACTTCTCTTACTATTGTGGGAATAAGAAATCTTTCAACTGCGTGGGTGTTGCTTGGTTGAAACGAATAGAATGGTCTAATTTAGTGAAGGCATTCATTTGGATGGCTTTAATATAATCATTTAATCTTATTTTTATAGTTTTACTTTTCACATTGTTTTTTAAATATGTAGCCCAAAACTGAGAGGAACCGTGTCCTCTCTTGGATTTTGGAGTGGAATTTTGTCTTTAGTTAATCTTAGAAGTTGACGGACTTTGGTCGATGGCTTAGGTGCAATCTTTAGACCAAACTTTCCTAAAAATAATTCAACTCTGATTAATAGCTTCAAACAAAGATCCTGGCACCACCCCAAACGAAATCTATTGCAAAGTTTTTTACAACCACAAGTGGAAAAGGGATTTCCTGCCTTACGTGAAAGAGATTATAGATGGCATTGGACACATTTTAGGAAAGTTCCTAGAACATTTGTTAGAGAAGCAATAGAAATATAAAAGCATAATATCTATAACAACATGAGTTATTCAACTTTTAGATGTATCCATTGAAGTGTTTTTTTTTTAAACTCGTCATCAGTTGACAAGGACATCTAATCTGCTAGTCTTATAGCGAGACACATTTTCCCCCATTTATTTTATATAAAATGGCATTAGAATTAATAATAATAATTTTAACTATATGCCTGTAAGACCCAAGGTTTTTTTGAATGCAAACTGCACGTTATTAGTTAGAAGGAAAAGAAAGATAAGAAAGATTTTTTGTTGGCACAATGGATTGAGAATCAGGTGATATTTATCTCACGAAAATCCCACGGGTGGCGTCCAGTTGAAGCTGGGGAATATTTAAAAATTGCTGCCCAGGCTGGGGCTCGAACCCACAACTCTTAGGGTAGCAACCAAGCACTTCATGCACTGTACCATTGCCACCCGCAATTGCTTTAATGGGAGAATATGTGCTAGGTATTACTGCACTTCGGCGGAACTGCACTGCAAAAGTTGAGTAGACTTGCAACTATGTATGCCGTTTCTTGTCACTAATAATAATTTAATTTTTCATATACAAAAAACGTACATCTCAATTGCAACATAGTTAAACTAAGTGGGGTTTTGGATTTCAAATAAAAAATTAACCATCGCATCGGTTCGTCAGACATTTCTCTTTGTTCACTTTCTGTGTTCTTAAAGCAACGTTCAGAGTTGACGCTGGTTAAACTGCTAAAAGCAAATAGACACTGTCTTTCGAAATACGATAAATATGATTGTCAATTTATTTCGAAAGTAAGTTTGAAAGGGGACCTGAAGGAAACAGCCATTTTCAAATGTTAAAATTGAAGTAAGTAATGGTCGGCGAATATCACTTTTCAAACTTGATTTAAGAGGATCCTATAGTGTTCCGTGAATACCACCTTTAGAGATTAAACTGTTGAGTGGCTTTGTAATTTAACTTGAACAACTAGCCTTAATACTTCTAATTGATGAACCAATTGATTTTACTAAGAGATCTCTTGAAAAGGATTGCAAAAATTTAAAAGAAAAGGAGACAATTTGCCCACCTAACTTATCAATAACATTCCTTTTTCAGCCAACAAAAAACATTATTCTTCAAAGCAAACCAAACATAATAATTATTATTTTTTCCTTTTTTTACTTCAGTTTCTTCTAAAAGATTTCGCACAAACAAATAAATAATTAACAAAAAAATATATAAATATATTATTAAATAATTTGTATAAATAGATATTATATGAAAATTATAATGATTTTACTTTTAAAATAAAAAATGATTTATTAACTAAACGTTTTAATAAAGAAAGAGAATAATGCACATTTTTAATTTGCTGTAGACGTTCGAAAAAATGGCGTATTCTTGGTTCCATTTTGTTTAAAACTGCATCGACCGAGAATGCGAGTAACAGAGAGTGTGAGAGAGAGATAGAGAGAGAAATGTTCGCCATTTTGTTGATGTTTTAACAAATAAACAATCATAATAATATATTTATTTTATATTTTAAATAAAAAACAGATATTATCATTAATGAAGGAAACATTGTTGTGATGTGTGTGTGTATTTTGGTTTGTGTATGTAAAACATTTTTTAATATTATGTTTAATAGTTTTAAATTTTGTTCTTATAAATGGATATTTAAAATTTTTAATAACCAGCCAATTCGGCGAATGTGGAGTCCATTTCGTCGGCAAGAGACTTGTATCTGTCTTTGTTGCAGCCCAATTCGTCTGTTAAAGTAAAAAAAATATTATTTATTAAAAAATATACGAATAAAAATAATTAAATAAAATATTTATATTGTTATATACACAAACATAAATTGTTTGATGGAAACAAAATATGTGAGGGATACAAAACATTGTTTGCAGTTTGCGTTCTTTGTTAGAATAAAAAAATTGTGCATAATAGAACAAAAACAAAACAAAAACATGGTGGATTCAAACATATTTCATAATAGAACAACGGTTGTTGTGTGAAGGGTACAAAAAAGGGTTTACACTTATTTTTTTTTTACACATCTACACATAGTGTGTTTGTTGATTCATAAACAAGTTCCAAGGGTACATTATTCAAGTGAAGTGTATACAAATGAGAAACACAAAATAAAATAATTTCTTATATAAAAAAATCACCTTTTATATTACAATGTACGGATGTGATTTTTCTTTGTTCAAATATTTCAAAAACTTAAGTTTTTGTTTTATTTCAAAAACAATGAAAAACTTCCGAATGGCATCAATTTTTTGTTTTTTTTTTTTTAAGAGAGATTGACAACTACTGTCTTAAAATAACGAAGACGAGGATACTATCGCATTTTCATGAGGAGTAATGTTTTCATTTTGTTTTGTTTGTTTTTATATTACAATGTTGGTGTCTTGTTGTTTTACTTTTTATATCAAAAGCTTGTAGCTTATAGCGAATAGCATGACTGGCAGGAAAACATGGGATATTTTGTACAGTGGTGGCTTACGCGGGGTAATAAAAGCAGTTTCGTTTCAATTAATACATTGACAGAAAGGACAACAGGCTGTCAGTTAAAAAAAAAAATCATTTGACAAGTATAGTTCTAGGAATGATCAAGACTGTACATCCGTTAGGCATATGTCATTGATCTCTAATATAGTGCTAGTACTAAAATTGTCAATTTGACATCTTGAATTAGCTGTCAAAACTATCTGTCACAAACAATTGAAACGGGCAACCTAGCTTTAAGCTTAAAAACATATTTATAAATTTATGCAAATAAAATATTTCATATACTGTCGTTTCATACAATTTGGACGCAAAACAATTCTTGAACATTTCGAAGGACGGTGCGTGGATTTCTCAAAGAAAATTCAGTTGCTCAATCGCAATGATTGCTTTAGTTTGTTACAAAAACAACAAATACATTTTAGCAAATTTCATCTTAAGAAAAATTGAGTAAAACTCTTTGCTTCACAAGCAAACTGAATGCAGTGCATTTGGACAGTATTTGGATCGAAATAGAAAACTATCGAATTCTTTTGTTTTTTGTATAGTGACAATTGGGTTCAAATGTGTAGTGTCATTGTAAATGTCTTGTAAAATTGTTTTAAGTTCATTATTATAATTATTATTATTTTTTTGTTTGTTTTAATATCCAGTAAGTTCAGCAAATGTTGAATCCAAATCGTCGCAGATCGCTTTGTACTTTTCTTTTTCGTGGAAGAGACGGTCTGCAAAAAGCATCATTTATATTAAAAGCATAGCATTTTTATACAATAGACTACTATTTTCTAAAAACAAAATATAAATATATTTATATTCAAAAAAATACTATTCTAAATGTTAGTTTTGCTTAAGCATCATATATACAATATATTTTAATATAATTATTTTTCCTCAATATTTTCAGTAAAAGTGATCGAAATAAGAATAAATATTTAAAATCATAAACATTACCTTCTAGCCTGTCGACTTCCTTCTGGAGCCTCTTCACTTGCTTCTCAGCATGTTCGGCACGTTGTTCGGCTTCCTTCAATTTGACAGTCAATGTTTTCATTTCACGCTTGAATTCCTCAACACGTTGGTTAGCCTTCTCTTCGGATACTTCCAAAGATTTCAAGGAGTTACCAACAACCTATATTTGACTTTAATTATGAGTTTTGTGTTCTTTCAAAAATTGACTGAAGTATTTTTACCTTCAATTCTTCTTCAAGTTCCATGATCTTTGACTCACCGGAACGTACACGATCTTCAGCAACTTCGAGTTCATCTTCAACGAAGGCCAGCTTGCGGGATACTTCATCGGACTTGGTGTCAGCATCTTCAGCCAACATACGAGCTTCCTTCAATTGGTTGGTCAATTGGTCCATACGTTCTTCATCTTGTTGGGAACGGTTCTCCAATACTTTGCACATACTAGTATGACATGAACATTTAGTATCAATTTTTTGATAAATGAATTCCAACACTTACCGGTTGTTCTCATCGGCAGCTTGGGTAGCTTCCAACAATTTCTGTTGAGCACTGGTTGAGCGTTCTTCAGACTTTTCCAAATCCTCTTCAATTTGTTGCACTTTACGGTTCAAAGTGGCAACTTCTGATTCGGTGGAGGTCAAGAGTTTTTCCTTCTCCTCCAATTCGTGGTTGGCCTTTTCCAAGGCATCCTTGGAGGTAACCAAATCAACATCAACTTGGACCAATTTCTTTTCCAAATCGCGGACTTCCTCATTCAGTTTGTCGGCACGGGAATTGGCATCCTTAGCTTGGTTTTCACAGGTATCGGCCTTGTCAATGGCGTTATCCTTTTCAAGCTTCATCGCTTGCATCTTCTTCTTAATGGCGTCCATATTGAATGTGTTTTTTTATTGCTTTGAGACGAAATGAAATATGAAGGAAACTGAAAATATAAAATGATAGAGATGGTAAGTATGTATTGTACATTACAAAGAATATAGAACTGTTTGATGTTTTTAGAATATTATTGATAACTTTTTTTTACAAACGGTGAAGTAATTTCATTTCGGTCCCATTCGGTTAATATTCATTTAGCTTTTATTAATGAAGAAAAACTTTCAATGAAAAAGAACATAATATTTTAAGTTCAGTTCACTATGGCGTATACTTGTTTTTTTTTTTTTTTTTTTTTTTTAATTTCTAATTTTTAGAAAGCCTGTTATACATTATATGTGCCAGACCCTCGCTTCAGAACAAAACATAGTTTTGGAATTCATAAAGGCACACTACAGCTTAAGGTATAAAAGTTCGTCACTAAAACCAACAGCGATAGTGAATTTGTCATTGTAAAATATGTGGCGGAGGCATTAATGTTGCGGCATCCCGACAGGTGAAAAAATGAAGTACTGCGATTTTATTTTAAAAAAAGGATTAACTACCTGGACTTGATGGCTAGTTGTTAAATTCTTTACCAACTTGAGAATTTTCCTTCCCGGAGTATCTATCAGCGCTCCAACTTATGTTCTTCGATTTTGAAAGGATTTGATCACTTTAGACACGATGTTATCAGAAGATTATTTGGTATAAGAGGCAATTCTGATTACATGAGAAAAAAGATTTTACAATAAGGTAAGTCACATAAGACAGAGAGCCTTACCGAATTTGTCACTTGATTCAACAAAGTCGGGAAGCGGTTGGTTTAAAAATGAATGACAAAAAGAAAAAAAAATATACACCAATCCGAACTAAAAGCAGCAGCTTATTGTAAGACAGAAGACAGGGCCACTATCTTTAACTACCTGGGGTAGTTATACAGGTGTTCTACTGGATACAACTAACAGCTAAATGTTAGCAATAAAAAAAAAAGAAAATATTTGTAGTACATATAGAATCCATCTTCCAGTGTGGAACTCTAAGACAAATATTGCTTCGTACTAAATTGAAACTCTTTGAATACAACGTGTAATGTGTTATATTATATAATGTATATGTATGCCAGTGAAATTTCGAAACAGTCTGGCTCTAAGGATCCGGTGACCACAAACCATTTTAAACACTGAAGTGTGGCTTAGAACTGGACACCCAAAAGTTGGTGTTAACATCAAGCAGAGACAAAAACCGTTAAAAACTTACAACTTCGAAAAGATGTGCTTTGAATGGATTCCATAAAGCGAAAGAAGATTTGGAAAAGAAAGAAATAGTGAAGATCAACTGTTTGTAAAGAAGCTGAGTCCCTAAATTTGTATTTTCATTTGGAAAATAAGAGTGGATGCAGAATCAAATGCACATGTGCAGAAAATCTACTTTTGCTTTAAACTATGTGACTTTGTTCCCAAAATTAATAAGAAGTTTCATTATCAGTACTTAGTGTTGGGGCGTTCATACTATGCCGTGTTCGACATAAACCTACCTTTCAAAAGTATCATAAAAAAGCAAATTGAATAGAATACGTAGCAGTAAACGGCAGCAATCCTGATAAAAACAAGCCTAAATCCATCAGGATGTCTATTTTAATTTGATTGGAAAATGATAATGTGCATAAGATGAACGAACCTTCAGATATTACTTTACTTTTAAACTTTTATTTGTATCATCAACTTTAGTTTAATCTCTGTACTCATTGAATGACGTATGCATTATTCCAAATCAATTTCAACGATCAATTTATAAGATACATTTGAACACACAAAGGAATCCAACTTTCGTATCTGCACTCACTCTTTAAATCAATCTATAGGAATGTTAAGTCTCAGCCACCTGTAAAAGGGTGTACAAGAAAGTTAAAAAAAACTATACAAATCTGAAGCTCAGTTTTGTCATGCATGTTCAAAACAAGGTATTAAATCTCATATTGTTTGAATAAGTTTTAATCAATTTCGTAAGTGTAAGCCTTAGCCAAGAATAATAAGCATCTTCGGAATAATCTCAAATACAAAAAATGTCCTAGTTTATAAAAAAAAATTATTAACGTAAAACATCAACCTACACTTCTTTAAAATCTAACGAATCATTTAAATAATTATAATTAATGTTAAAAATAACTGAGCTGGTTGCCAAATGAAATTGAATATGAAAGTTCAAATATGCCAACAACAAAAAATAAAAATAAAATTAAAGAATTTTCTTCAAGAAATATTAAAACTTGCAAAAAATTCTTCTCTCAAAAACGGAGCGTTGTGTGCGTTTTAAACTATTTAGATGTGATGTCATTTGTGTGAGTGTGTGTGTTTGTGTATGTGCACAATAAATTGTCTAGATACAAAATATTTGTAGGTGCTCGCTCGGTGTTCTATATATTTAAATATTTATTTTAAAACTCCTAATAAATTGCACCTACACAATATTCTAATTATATCCCACACACTTTATTGAGAGCTACGCCCAAACCATCATCATCAGTGTCTCGAAAACTTTTGCACTGCGATGAAGTGATATAAAAGTTTTAAAATAAGAGTGATATAGGTACATATTAACAGAGGATTTTTATGAAATGCATTTTCAAAATAAATTTAAAAAATACATTTGAGGGACGTTATATGAATTCAATTTTTTTTTTTGAAATTAGGAGAATGTTGAAATAATGAATGTTTTAAAAATAGAAACGTTGTTTGGTTTTGCCTTTTTGTTTCGAAAACAGAAATATGCGACCACAGAAAAACAACAACAAACATCATTCTACACACATACACAAGCCTACCCAAAGCACATTTATACCTATACATTTGAATAAAATCGTGTGTTAATGCAGGTGAGCTGGTATATATAAGATGCGTGAAATGGCTGTGTATATAAGAGCTGCTTATGTGTGCGAAATGTTTGTGAACTTTTTCAAAGCTATTCAATTTCAATTGCCTTTTAAGAACGATTGAGACAAACATGTATATAGTTCAGAAAGTACATACATATATCTCAAAAAAAAAAAACAATCTTTTCGAATTACATAAGCAATTAAATGTGAGAAGAATAATTGAATCTCCGCATTTTTATTTTTACATCTAGGACAAATTGGAAAGCAATTTGACGTCACTTTTTTATTTTTAGCTTTTATGTAAGAAGCTTTATCCGTTTGTATCCTTTTTGAAATTTTGAACGTCATATCCGGTTAACAAAAGCTCAAAACTTCCATCCCTCCAACTTAACACACACACAAAACACTGCATTATCACTTTTTGCATATTTTTTAAAGCATTTTTCAAGGATATCAAGTATCTTTTTATTTTTTTTGGAGAAGCACCCACTTTCACTAAATGTTTGAAATTTTGTTATTTTATCAAAATTTTAGTAAATTTATTTTAAATAAAGAGCAAATATTCAATAAAAAAATTAAAATAATTCAAAAATATCCTTTGAGGTGTAGTAGGTATATATATGTGAAAAACCAACCTTAGCGCTTAGGAACACACTATACGCTAGCAAAAACCCGAGAACACTGATGTGGACCTACTTTTTTTATCCTATCAGCCCCATATTATTTCAAAACACGGTATTTAGTGTGTGAAAAATCCATTAGTTCTACATTCTTATTTTTACTAGCACCACTGCAGTTCATAGAATAGCAAAAAAAAAAGAATTTTTCTCTCACGAAATTTTCGAAATTTCCCTGTTTTTCAAAAATTTCCTCACAATTTATTGCGCAAATTTTGCTATTCTTTTTTTTCCTCCTTTTAACTGTAAGAGAGGATATTGTATGTCTGTCTCTGTGGTGGAGAAAAGTTTGAGTGTGGATTTTTTAAAAATAGCATAATTTCCCCTGGTTGTTTTTGAAAGATTGGAAGAGTTTCCCAATTTTCCATCGAGGGTCATAGGAGATATTTTTTCATCGTTTTTCAAATACTTTTCTAATGATCTTCAGTATATGAAATGAGATGACATGAATGTTAAAAAAAATCTCAATACTAAGTGATTTAAACTAGTTTTGCATTTTGTAAGTCTTTCTGTTTTTTTTTTTTTTTTCTTGCCATTAACGATGTGAATTTTGAAGGAGAAATGCGGTATTGATTGTGATGTACAATTTTTATAATTTGGTCAGATACAACTAGGCTTATTGTTTTACTTTTTTTTTTGTCTCAAGGAAAATTGAACTGAACTCGTCTAAAAATATCCAGGGAAAGCAATTTGCATTTTGAATTATTTTTGGAATTGATTTGCAGATCATCAACAACTATTTAGTGTCAGATTATATTCAAATGTATTTTTTGATTAAATTTTTCTGGTTGCATATGATTGGAATTTTTACGCTATTTCTTGTTGTTGTTGGTTTTGAGACTTAGAACAATGTAATCTGATATTTTTTAAATTATTTTTACCGAATTATTCAATGTGCAGTATAGTTGTTCCGCCTACACTCTTTTTTCAAATTTTAATTTTGGTGTTATTTGTTGGTGAATTTTGTTTTGTTTCGAGGATGCGTTTTTTTTGTTTAGTGCCTCCCCTTTTTGGACGATTGCAATATTGTATGTTCTTAACTAGGTATGACAAATTTCGAACTTTAACCAGCTGAATCTCAAGAAAAATCTTCTAATATTATATGTACATGTGAAAGTTTTTGTTTTTTCCGCTATTACGCCTTAACGACTAAACGGATTTGTATAAATTTTGACATGGATGAGACACTATGGACTAACACATTTATCCCAGAAAATGAATAGTTCGTGTTACGAAACGGATTGATAAATGCGTATCTATATGTGCGACACATGGTCCAAAGTAGAAAAACTATAACTTACAGCAAACATGCGTTTCCAACTTTTATACGATTTGATATCACCTATGGGTCTAAGCTTTTGCAATCGGTGAGGGTCTAAAAATTGTAAAACTTAATCTCAAATGTGTGTTTTTAGCTGCATAAGAAGTTTCGATGGTTTTTGTCTATGTTTTGACAGTTGAGAATGTTAAACTGTGTTGACATTTCTATTTAGTATGTTTTGACAACTCATCATGAGTCCGTTTAAAGCAGGAAAATCCGAAAAACTTTCAAATTTTGAAAATTTACTTCGAAAAAAATAAATCTGTTCTCGAATAAGTTCCTAGAGCACTTTTTCGAATTTAAGGACAACATAATCTGATTAATTGGCTTCGTCAATAAGAAAAATTACCGTATATGGAGCGAAGACATTCCTCAAGCTATTACGATCCATTATGCATCCATTAAAATTGACTGTTTGGTGCAGTTTATACGCTGGCGGCGTCATCGGTCCTTATTTCTTTCGAAATGAGAAAGGAGCTGCCGTTACGGTTGACAGAGTTTTTGTTTCCAAAAATTAATCAAGCATTAAACGACACTTGGTTCCAAAAAAACGGCCTTAACCATCAATGTGCTGTAAAATCAATTTGATAACAACTAACGCTTTTCGATTACTTTTTATAGGGCTATGTTAAGTCATTTGTTTATTCGGACAAAGCAGAAACTCTTGAAGCATTGGAAGCCAAAATTCAAGCTACCATTGACGCCATACGTCCAAAGTAGTGAACAAAAATGAAAAATTGGACTGATCAAATAGACTATGTTACTCGTAGCAGCATGGGCATTTATGCTGGAAATCATATTTAATAAAATGCACGACGGTTGCACGAACTTGTTCTTTATGCTAGGTGTATTTAAAAAAAAAATATTTGAAAAATCTATAATTCTTTAAAGAGTTTCCTTGGAAAAGCTAAGTAGTTATGCAATAATATTTCTTTGTTTAAAAAAATATTTAATATCGTTGGACCAATTTGTTTGAAAAACTCCGAAAAAATATTTTGAAACTTTTTCGAGTAGGTACCTATGTAAATGATAGATAGATTGATAGATAGATAGATAGATAATCTATCTATCTATGTAAATGTCTAAAGGTACATATATTGCAATTTTCAGTTTGCATCTCCATCTGGGAAAATAATATTAACAGAGTTAAATACATACACATATATCCGTTTCCAAAATATTTCGAAAACCGAAATTATTTTTTAGATAATTATTAAAAATCAAAAAAAAAAAATTTCACAATTTTGAAATGCCATATGAATAGGGTTATAATGACTTCCAGTGTCGAAAATTGGTTAATATATGAGAGGTACAGTTATATGACAAAGTCCGAAAAATCTTTTCTAAGCAAAAGATAGATTGTCTTAAAAATAGCATTATGAAAGCTTTATCAAACTCCTTTCTTCACGATTGCATGGAAGTACATACCATTATTTTAGGTCCTTGAGTAAAAATTAAAAATATTTTCCGAGATACGTCCAAATGAATCCTAAATACCAAATTTGAAGCAAATCGGCTCATCCATTCAGGCTCTTGAGGTGCGAAAAGACAAACAGACAGACAGATGGACAGAATTTCCAGACCCACTTATTTCGACTTCTCCATCCATTTTTCTTTGCACGAGACCATAACTTGACTTACAGTAGGTTAGGTACCTAATAATCGCAAGTAAAAAAAAAATTTTTTCAATCATTACCTATGTAAATTTTCGAGCTATTTATTAAAGTGTACACACTTTTGTAATTTTTAACTATTTCGTTTATCAATAAAACATGGAATCTTACGATTTTCGAATAATTAAAGTGTACATTTTAATAAATAGCTCGAAAATTTGCATAATGATTAAAACAAAATTTTCGGACTCGAGTTTTTGTTGTTGATTTTTTGCATTTTCTGAGAAAATTCACCATCGTAATGTATTTTTACTTGTCCTATGGGGCAAGAAAAAGTGATGAAAATTTACTTTTGTCGATTGTACTTAAAACTGAGAAACAAATAGTACTGAAACAGACAAAATAGTACAGAACTTTTTAAAATTATAAATCAACTCAAACAGTGCAAATAAATATTCTATTAAAACGAAAAAATGTACATATATGTATATCTTCTTATGTGTACATATGTGCATAAGTTCATGCATTTCATTGGTAAAATCTAAAATAAGTCTTATGGACGGATAGGAACTTTGGTACAAATGCATTAATAAAGGTATTTCCACACTATCCCACAGTGTAATATGAAATGTCAAAAATTTGTGATGAAACAAGTGTAGTGTGTTTCCACACTATGGAAACAGAATATGACAAAGCGGATCTGATATAATTTGACATGATGTGTTTAGATTTGAAATATTTTTTTAAGATTCAATGTACTCGTAAAACCATCACACATTCCTTCACACTTATTTTGACATGTCGTACTACGTATACACTGTGGGATAGTGTGGAAATACCTTAATAAGTCCTTTCTTTGTATTACATTCAATATTCAGGTAACAATCTTACTTTTAGGTCTCTTAAATTAAATCTTTGTTCACATCTTCGAGGAATGCTATGTAATATAAAAAATCCTACATGGCTCTTAAAGCAATAAAGTTCGCTTTCAGGTAAGTTTTTGGAAGTGTAAAAAAATTTCACTTTCGGTCCCGCAATCTTGACAGGAAGGTGGTATGAACCCGCACCTATTCTGATTGGATATCGACGTTGACTTTATTTTTAATAATATGTTTGTGTTGTTTTTAAGGCCGGTAATTGGTTTCGAAATCTCCAAGTTTAAAGTAGTGTCAGAGAGGGTGCCATCGCTGAAGAACACCTACTGTAACAAAGGTTAAAAAAACATCGTTTTATTGTTTTAGAAATTACCGTATCGGAAGATACCGATGTATATTGAAATCATCGATGTTACAAACGGGCAATTATTTGGCTGTCAGAAATACGTCAAAGTTCTTACATACAACTTTGTTTGTTGAGCCCTGATGCCACCCTGGGGTCGCCACAACTCGTTTATTGAAAAATCTCAACTCGCCTAACGAGAAAATTCTCTGTTTTTAAAAACTGGGTTCGCCCGGAAGTCACCCTGAAGTCGATCTTGATATATTGCTGGGGCGAGTTGAGGTAATGAATCAGCTGTTGAAGTGACGTTTGCTGTCAAATATTTCTTTTGTATTTTTTTTCTGTAGCTATGTTTACTTTTTCATTTAATTTTTTGAAAGAAACGAAAAGAGATGCAAGTGAATACTTTTATTTTAATACAAGTTAATCAAAATCAAACAAATAAAGCAAAATAGAAGCTTAAAGGTGTTTTTTGAGAACCAAAAACCCAGGTTCGTTTGACAACTTTTGGAGTTGTCAAGAAAAGCTACTGAGACCCTGGTTAAAATTCAAAAGATAAAGCTACATTTGATTTCAAACGTATTTTGCCAGTTAGGTACATTGCTCAAAAACTTAATTTTTGAACCAGTAAACACAGTACATAAACTCGATCACGATGAGTAATAAATGCATTCAAAATTACAATAAAAACAAGCGCGTTCATGAAAATTGAGAAGTGGTACTTGCGTACTCGGGAAAGTCCAATAGTACCGAATTCAGTACAATAGTAAGCCTTTTTGCAACTAGGCAAGTATTGGTTTCACGCAGAAAAAAAATCGAAGTTTTAATCAAACATGACATTACGATGATAGAGAAACCCAAAAAAGTGGTTTTCGCCATACCGTCCGTCGCGTCGGTCGAATGTGCGGATGCGCGCTTTTTCTAGACATGCTACAGCCTAAATAGCTTGACGGATTTTCTCCAAACTTGATATATAGCAGTTTGAAGAAAAACGATTATCGAGGTTTTTTTTACTTGTTTTATTTCCTTTTTAGCCCGGCTCAAACTGGTACCTTTCAAGTAACGGTTTTTTTCATTTTGAATTTACTCGAAAACGGCTCTAACGATTTTGATTAAACACAAAATTTAAATTTCGTTTTTCTAACAAAACTGCGTTTTTTGTTTTTGGCTTAAATAATCGTAACGAAAATCCAGGTTTAAACGGCTTATTTTCAAATGACCATAAGTACGCAACGACTTGATTGAATTGACTAAAACTTCGTTTTACATTGTTCTTTATAGTGTTCTATAAGATGAAATTGCAATTTTTTCAGTAAAGCATTTCTGAACGGTGGCTCCCATACAATGAGCCGTTCAGTTTTAGCCATTTTTTTTTTGGTTTTTTCTAATTTGCTCAAAAATGGCTCTAACGATTTTGATTAAACTTTGTGTGTAATATTCTTTTATTGTTCTTAAGACAACTGTGTTTTTAGTTTTTGGCAAAAAATGCAATTAACGGAGATCTGGTCTTAACGTCTTTTTTTCAAACGGCCATAAGTTGTCAACGGTTGTATAGAATTCAATCGAACTTTGTTTGGTATAGTTCCTTACAACTCAAGTGTGAAGAAGTAGGTTCGGTTATTTTTTAATACCTTGTCAACAAAAAGCCATAGAGCCATACGGTTTTCAGTGTTGGATTTAAAATTAATGGGAGCATTGAATCTGAGAACAAAAATAATACTTAATTACGTAAAATTTTGAAAAAAATAGTTTTAAAATTATTTTTTTTAATTTTTTTTCTTCAAAATTTTGAGTTTGAAAATTAATAATTTTGAAAACAGTTCAATAGAATAACTTCATTTAAAATTACAATAAAATAATAAAAAGGTATAGCATGACATTGTAAGAGTTGACGTTATTTTTTAATTAGTTTTTTTTTTTCAAATTTAAGTCATGTTTTTAGAAAATTATCCCTCCCTGCTAAACGGAGGGGAATAGAACCCCCCTTTCCCATACGATTTTTTTCTTGTCTGAACCCAACCTACACGCTTTAGCTTTTTGGTACAAAAAATTCGTAAATCACCCTGTATATATGATTTTTGTGATTATATTCTTCTAAAGAGCTCTCCAATGACTAGATATTTCTTGTTTCTGTTGGCAGGATGGCCAATTCGCTCATTCACCTTTAAGTTAAAAATGTTTAAATTTATTTGGGTATACTATTGTATACTTGTTCACTGTACACATACAAGCATGCACGTTATTTGTTAAAAAAAATATAATGTCGTCTGAAACCGCATTTGGTAATGCTTACTTAGTGGGTGGCTGCTATTCTAACTTCTAAGGCTAACAATGCAGTTGTGGGATTGTGGGCAGGTTTTACAGAAACAGACTCGCAGTTACGTACCTAGAATTTAATACATACAGAAATGTTTAAGTTTGTACAACCATGACCCAGCCGTTTCTCGGTTCTTGTGTATTTCATTTACACTGTGGGGTGTATCGTGTTTGTCTCGCAATATTTATTATTTACTTGGAAACTGTGTTTTCTTCTTTTTCTTTTCAGCGCAGGCGACGTTAGCCATCTGGAGAAACTACTTTAACCAGTTGTTAAATGGCGATGATAGCCAAGATCCCGCCCAAGATCAACTTATACCAGTCAATCTAGTTCATGAGCTAAGCCCGCGCGACCAAAATGAAATCAAAGTAGCCATCACCAGACTAAAGATGAACAAAGCAGCTGGATGCGATGGTATACAAGCGGATCTTTTTAATCACGCTGGAGATGACCTGGTCAGGAGCATACACCAACTCATCTGCAACATATGGTCGGAGGAAAGTATGCTCGATGAGTGGAATCTCAGTTCCATTAGCTCGATCCACAAACAAGGAGACCGCCTTCTCTGCGCCAACTATACAGGCATCGCATAAGTCTTTTAATCATCGCCTATAAGATCCTGTCCAGCGGAACGTCTCAAGCCATTTGCTGATGATCTATTAGGACCTTACCAATGCGGCTTCAGACTTGGAAAATCGCCGACCGACCAAATATTCACAGTACGTCAGATCCTGGAGAAATCCAAGAATACAACATCGATACCTACCACCCTGTTCATCGATTTCAAAGCAGCCTACGACAATGTTAATAGAGTTGAATTGTATCGTGCTATGTCTAACTTTAGAATCCCTCCTAAACTGATACGTCTTATCAGGATGACGTTAGAAAATGCTCGCTGTTCCGTCAAAGCTGGTAGGGACGCTACTGAAACCTTCTAAACGACCAGAGAGCTAAGAAAAGGTGACGCATTGTCATGCAGCTGTTTCAATAGTGTGCTGGAAAATGTTTAACGGATACGGTGATAGGAAAAACAAAGCGAGCAGTACATTAACCGGTGCCTTCACTACTATGGAGTCAGCAGCAAGCGAAATGGGACTGAACATAAATGAGGACAAGACGAAGTAGGATGCTTTCATCAAAAGTCCAATCTCACCATCGACTTGGCCAGAACGTGACCATTAATTGGTATAACTTCGAGGTAGTCAGTGAATTTGTCTGCCTGGGTACTGCTGTAAACACAGGCAATAACATCAGCGCTGAAATCAAACTGTTTCTTTGGGCGGAGTAATTGATAAATAAAGCCCTATCGAGAAGAAAGAAGGAGACACTATATAGAATACTCATCATCCTGGTCCTGCTATATGGTGCAGAAGCATGGACTCTCTCCCCATCTGATGAAAAGTCACTTGGAGTCTTGGAGAGAAAAGTTCTGCGTACGATTTATGGTTCTCTGCGTAAACTGAGAAGACAACATTTGGCGAAGAAGATATTACAAAGAACTATACGCGATGTACAGTCACAAAAGCCTAGCCAGACGAACTCGAATACAACGACTAAGATATCAAATCTCCAACTCGAAGTCTTCAACGCCAAACCAGAGGGAGTCAGAAGCCAAGGAAAACCTCACCTTCGATGGAGTGACCAGGAAGAGGCAGACCTCCGACAACTTGGAGTGCAAAATTGGAGACAGCGGGCTAGAGATCAAGCCGGCTGTAGGGGCAAACTAAGCAAGGCCTAGGAGCACCACGCTCTAGTGGCGCCAACATAAGTAAGTATAAGAAAGGGCCGCAAGGATCCCACTTACCTGCTTCACATCACTAGTGATCCGCATTTGGGGCATGCCGGGTTGACTTCAGAAAGCGTCCCTGTTTTGGATTGTTCCATTTCTGAGGCCAACTAAATACTGGAGCCTCTCCTCTTCCTCCCTTACGATTGTATGGGAACGTAGTGTGAATTTACCTTTATGATGGAGTTCTAAGGGTCTTTCTTTTGAACGTGAACTTACCAACTGAGTCGGTCGTGGTCTTTTTTTTTGCAAGATGTTATTTTTGACGTGAAAGCTCCCTCGAATGTTCGTAAATCTTATTTCATTAAGCCTTGTCAGTCCTGCTTTTATACGAAACATCTTCATCTCAGCTGCTGTTAATTTACTCTCATACGTTTTATAGATTGTCCAACATTCTGATGTGCAGTGTTTTCTTCAGCTTATGGGGCATTTTTCGGTCACAAAAAATAGCAGTTTTTCAAATTCAATAAAATTAAGTTCTGGGATAGGCTTGGCAAAACGAGCAGCTCAAATAGTCAATATTTGTTGGAACCTCCAAAAAATTAACCTCAAGTGTTCGTTGTAAGGATGAATGATCTTAGCTTATAGCGTCGGTCATAGCGATCAGTAAAACGCATCAGTAAAAATTTTATTTTGTAGTATTTTATATGTTTGAATGCGTTTTGAAACAAAAAATATACACCAATCGGTGACGAAAAACATGCATTTATCTATTTATTTAAAAAAAAAATATTGATTCGGATATACATTTTTTGCGGAAAACTAATAATTAGATTTTACTAACGAAAATTCATTTTACGTATCAGCTGATTGTCATGTCACTCAAAATGAAACAATAATTCATTCTAGTTTCTTACTGTTTCGTTCACCCGGAAAAAAATTACTGATGCATTTGCGACCAGAAAGAAGAGCAAAAAGACAGGATGTGTTGCTATTATTATTTTTTACTGAAATAATTTTACTGATCAGTAAAAAAAAAACTCCAAATTCATTTCAATTTTTATTGATGAGTTTTACTGATCGCTACAACCGACGCACGCCTATGATGGCGATTTTGTTCAAGCTCTAAGCTAACAGCGTTTATACTTCTAACGTTCCAACTCACGACTCTCAATTTTTGTCCAATCTACTAGCCCCCGAAATACGTGTAACTCTGATCCGAGCGTTTTCGTTCGATCCACCATAAATGATTACAAGTCTTTTATGACCTAGTTTATGAAACCGTCGCGTCGTCGTCGGTAGTGATTGGCGGAGTAGCGCTATTACTTTTCTACCTCCATTATACAAGTACATGCTTCAAAGTTTCGTAAAACGTTTCCGCTTTGTTTTTCGACACGAGTCTGATCTACCTTGAACGACACCAGTGATCTCCAGTCGGGCCAACCAAAGGATTTGCATGCACACCCCTGTGGGAAAGTTTTGGTTTTATTTGCCTAGAAGATAATGATTCCTATTGATAGCCTTTTCGATATTATGACTGTGCAGCAACCTCTTTACTGATTATTGTAAATAAAAATATTCAATATCGTTTAAATAAAATTTATTGAAAATAATGTTTTTTTGTTTAAATAAATTAGATACATTTTTTTAACGTACATATTATATTTATATATATATAGGTTTTGCTTTGTACATTAAAACCAAAATAAATTATGAGACAATTTTTAAAGATTAAAAAAAGCAATTATAGTTTTAATGTTCGAATAGATTTATTTTTATAATTTAATTCTACAAGGCCAATTCAATTAATAATTTTCATTGCAAATGCCAACACTCAACGCGTACTTATTATTCATGAAGTTTTTTTGTTTCAATTTGTTAATTTTAATTTTAAAATTCAAAGGTTAGTACATAGAGGCATAAATTTACACACATCAACACATTATTAATCACACAAATTTATTGGAATATTAAGAGCAATTAATTTTACAGAAAGTTTTACCTAAGGTGATTTTTTTTTTTATTTTCTTCAGCTGATTGGTGGGATGAATATTTTTATAATTAACTTGAATGATCCAATTAGAAGAAATAAAATGTACGACTTGGTGGTTCTTACAAGCTCTTTTTTGATGCAATAAGCTCTGAAAGCAGCAGAGGTTTAGATCTCTTATTTAAGTTTGCAATGATTTTATCATGTTTTAGCTTTAAAAGGGATGTCCCGAGACCTAAAAACTTAAATCTAGCTTTGTTAAAAATTTATTCGTAGTTGTCTTTTACATCTCATATTTTTCTTTAGCTTGAGCGTATTAAGGGCAAAGTTATGGGGGTTGTTTGTCTTGGCTTTAAGCTGTTATCGAAGAAAGAACAACGATTGTTGATAAAATCGAACTTCCTTAATATACATTCACTCAAAATCGTCTGAGTCGTTTGCGAGAATGTCATACACATACCTACATTATGTACTTTCGTTATTATCATACGATTTACATCTGTTATTAAAGTTTTAACAAAACTGTTTTCAACTAAAATAAATGTTTTTAAAAGTACTCTATGTAGTGGTACAAGTTAGTCCCATAATCGTTAATAGGCGTTTTTCATTTTTAGTTCACAGCAGAGCCTGAGTTGTCAAAAAAAAAATTAGTATTTCTTTTTTGCTTCAGAGTGTTCAGAGCTAAAAATTCGTATTTCTTTTTTCCTTCAGAGTGCGTTCAGAGTGCGCTCTACGAGCTCCAAATAAATAGATGGGGCAAACTGAGCAAAAGCTGAACAAAAATATAAACGTCACAAGTGAGACGCTTCCAAACCAATTCAATTGATAAAAAGAACTTTTTAGCGGCGGCTGAAATTAAAAACAATTAAATGGCCGCCGAAGGTATTTTAAATGTTAAAAAAAATTGTTTTCAGGTTTTTCAAGTGGCATGAGAAGAGGAAATTAATGGAAAATTAAATTCGTTTCATTAATAGTTTAGAGCGCTCTGAACACAATTTGTTCAGAGCACGTTCAGAGCGAGCTCGATATACTCGCACTCTGTTCAGAGCTAGTTTCTGAATGAAAAAAGAAAAACGCCTAATGTGTTAATGCCCCATGCTCCACCGCCACACACTTAGATAAGCATAATGCAGCACTAATATGGAGCGAAAATGATTCGCACTAACGTTAACCATGACTCGTCCTTAGATACGCGATGTACAATATTAGTTCCTTCAGACAATGTGTAAGCTCTATCGACTCCTTACTGACACACGATATAGTCAAAGTGGAGAAGTCTCAAAAAGCATTAACAAATTCTAACATGCCACAATATTGTATAAGCGAACCGAAGTTGTTGCACAATAAAGCCGGTACACGATCAATAGGAGGTCTCTCCATCTTTGTAGTTATGGCACAAAATCGTGGAGCAGACCTGGATGGCAGAAATAGAATTATTTCGCCAGATCCTTGAGAAAACCCAAGAATTCAACATCGATACCCGCAATTAGTTCATCGATTTCAAAGCAGTTTTGCAACGGTCAGCTAAATAATTCCTGTGATCTGTAATAACAGCTTTGTTTGTTGAATTTTACCCAGGGTTGCCCCAGGTTTTCTTGATAACTCCAATAGTTTTCCCGTTCTCAAAAAACGCTGCTGATTGTATATTTTTCACATTGTATATGCTTGACAGCAAAAGTCACTTCAACAGCTGATTCGTTATCTCAACTCGCCACAGCTAAATACCAAGGTCGACTTCAGGGTGACTTCATTGCGACCCCAGGTTTCAAAAAACAGAGAATTTTCTCATCAGGGCGAGTTCGGGTATTTCAAAAAACGAGTTTTGGCGACCATAGGGTGACTTCAGGGCTTAACAAACAAAGCTTTTAGCTTGGGTCGCCCTGAAGTCGATCTTGGTATTTAGCTGGGGAGAGAAGGTAACGAATCAGCTGTTGAAGTGACTTTTGCTGTCAGGCATTTCTTGGGTATTTTTTTTTTGTATTTGATTTTTCATATATTTTTTCTCAAAAAAAAAACCAAATTCAAGTGAATGCATTTATTTTGATAAAAGTATACAACAATCATACAAATAAAGCAAAATGGAAAGTTTTGATTCTTTGCGTTGTGAAAAAAATACAATCAGCAGAACTAATGCGGTTTTTGAGAAAGGGAAAACTGCGGTTTTTTCAACAACTCTTGTAGTTATCAAGAAAATCTGGGGGCGACCCTGGGTAAAGTTCAACAAACAAAGCTAATATCTCATTAAGGTGTATTTGGGAAACTTGCGGTTCCGTCACATCTGACAGGAAATCTCCTTAAACGTTCGGTTTAGGTGACGCACTGTCATTCAATTGTTTCAAAATTGTGAGTGCAAACGTTATAATGCAACTCTAATGTCAGCACATCGGTCACTATCTTTATTAGGTCAGCACAATTGTCTATGTTTTTTGACGACATTGCCGTCCTAGGAAGAACAAATCGAGCAGTATCCGGTGCCTTCACTGCATGGAGAGAGCAACGAGAAGAAGACCAAGTATAATGTATAACCAGTGAAATGTATATAACCTCGACGCAGACAGTGAGTCTGGTGTCTGGTCTACCAGACAGCTGTTAGCACAGAAACAATATTAGAGTGAAAAGTTTTTCGAAGTTTGAATGGTCCTGTCTGTATTAACGAAGAAGAAACAAAGATGAACTATACGTGCTATAACCATATCTTCGATGGAGCGACCAGGTTAAGGGAGATGTCCGATTACTTGGAATGCGGAGTTGGTTACGGTATGCTAGAGATCGAGCCGATCATGTTAAATGAGGCTCAGAAGCAGCACGCTTTGTTGCGCCATCAAAAGGCGCTGGTTCTAGTGAATGTATGAGTAGTGCATTCGGAGTCTCGACAAAAACATCACAGAGCAGTGTTTAAAACTTCTACTGTTTTGATTATACCTGAGGCCCAGAATTTTGAGTTACCGACCTATGCTGCCATTTTAATGGGGAAAAAAATTTTGCGGTGTAAGGTCCACATAACTGCTTGGGTACAATGATATAGCTGCAGCTGCAGCTGAAGTTGCTTTGGAAGCGTTACGTACTACAACTGCAGCTACACTAGTGCAGTAAGGCGTCAATGCTGTCTTTTAATCGAAAATTCTAGTTCAACTTGAGGCAATAAGGAAAGGGACTTTATCATTGTCGGGAGGATCCGTTTTTTTTTTTCAAGAGATGGAAGTATTTAAAGTATTTCATGGTAATTTTGCGGATTCTAAGTTTTTATTCTATGTACACCTTTTTTCTTTGATTTTTTTTAAATAATATCATTATAACAAAATTCGAACAAAATCCTAACCGAACTAAATATTGTATTTGTTTTGTATTACAAATCTATTAATTTTTATCAATATTATAGTTTTGTATCTTACACATTCTTTAATTAAATGCACTACAAAATAAAATAATTGAGTGTTTAATTTAAATTTGTTTGTATTTTATCGGCAGTTTTGTTGTTTACTTATGATTTGTTAGTCAATTTTTGTATTTGCGATAAAATTTATTTAAGCTTTCATGAAATTAGTAAGCATTCATGTCGGCATACGTTGAATCCAATTCTTGTGCAATTGTCTTGTACTGCTCTTTACCTCTACTAACATCCTCTGTAAAAAAGAATGTTTTCAATATTTTTGTTTATATATTTTCAATAACAACATATGTACATAGTTGTTCCACAAAATTCTACAAACAAAAATATAACAACACTACAAAATTTATATTTTCAACTAATAAACTTTATTCAAAAATCTAATAAAAATAAAACAACTAAATAAGATTTAAAATTTTAAATAAAACCACTTTTTTAAGTATTACTATTTTTGTTGTTTGCGTTAATTTATTAATAAAATTGTTTGTTTGAGTTAAACACTTTTTGTTCAAGAATCAACTGGAAATAAAAACATTGTTGACAAATAATGCTAAACGTGTATCTCATGAATAAAAATTGGCCAAAGTTGGCTGTTTTGCTGCCAATGCTGGAGGAACAGCATTCTATTCCTTGAGGATAAGTTCGACGAAAGCGGTATCCAAATCGTCTCCGATATCCTTGTACCTTTCCTTCTCCAAGACAAGGTCGTCTATGTTTTTTTTTTGGGTTTTGTTGAGAATTGAAATTAAATTTAAAAAAAAAAAGAAGAAAAAAGAATCGATAAATTGAGGAAAATAAAAAAAAAACTAAACATACAGTTCTAAAATTTACATTCAATGAAACAGAACTTAAATTAAACTGCCAGATTTCGCAAATGTACTCGTAAAACAAAATGTTTATGTTCATTGTTTAATAATTTTTAAACTTAAAAAAAAATTTGGCAGTTTAAGAAATAAAAACTAAAATAAGCAAAATTATAAAAATATAAATTACCTTGCAAAAAGCAGTTAGAGTTTTTAAAGTAGGCAGGCTTGATTGTTTTGGCAACGCGCTTGCTGTTTTAAAGGAAGGCGTTCATTTTGTTGATGTTTTAAAAGCTTTGTGAGTCAATCAATCAATTTTTAAAAATAATAAATAAAAAATAAAGTAAATAATAAAAACACAATTTTTTAATGCTTCAACACAAAAATTGAAATAAAAACTTTTTTTTATATTTTCTCCAATCTTTGCACCGTTAATAAATGTTTGATTGGCGTTGAAAAGCTAGTTACATGCAAGCTTATGGAAACTGCAATTTTTTAAGCAGGGGCGGGTTCAGCGGGTGCTGCTGGTTCAGCTGGTGCCGCTTCGGCGGCTGGTGCTGGAGGAGCAGCCTCTGGAGCGGGAGCTGCATCAGCAGCTGGTGCTGGAGGTGCAGCCTCTGGAGCAGGAGCTGCATCAGCAGCTGGTGCTGGAGGAGCAGCCTCAGCAGCAGGCGCTGCTGGAGCTGCATCAGCAGCCGGGGCAGCTGCTGGAGCTGCACCTTCAGCTGCGGGAGCAGCTGCTGGTGGAGCTCCTTCCGCAGGTGGTGCAGCAGCTGCTGCGGCATCTGCTGGTGGAGCACCCTCGGCCGGCGGAGCTGCGCCCTCAACTGCTGGAGCTGCGCCTTCTGCTGGCGGTGGTACTTCGGCACCCGGTGGTGGAGGTACATAATTCTTAACATATGGCACTTCAGCGCCCTCTGGTGGCAAGTCAATAGCATACTCAAATGGTGGTGGCGGTGGTGGTGGTGGAGTTGGTTCTTTTGGAATCAGCGCAAGTGCTGCTGCTTCAGCTGCTTCACGAGCAGCGATTTCATCTGCTTCGGCTTTAGCTGCGGCTTCAACTTCAGCGGCGGCTGCAGCTTCTGCAGCTGCGGTGGCAGCTTCTGCAGCTGCTGCTTCAGCGGCAGCAATTTCTTCTGCTGTAGGTGTGGGTTCTTTTGGAGTTGGTGGTTTTGGATTTCTGGGCGTATAGAATGGTTCAAGTCCGGGTATCAAATCGAGGAATGCCAGCTCTAAGCTGTCTCCTACTAATGCGAATTTCTCCACCTCGACAATTGTATCATCTGTCATTTGAATGTTTTGTTTTTTGACATGCGTATGTGTATTTTAGATTTCGTCGAAATAATGATGTGAAAGCGAAAATAAAAAGCGTTAGGCAAGCAAATAAAATAAAAGCAAGCTAAGCAAAGTAGAAGAAAGATAAATTAAAGAATAAAAGTATAAGAGAAATAGATAGTTTGACATATAACGAAGAGTATTTCCCAGAAGCGTCAAATACTACAATTTATTTATGTGTTACAATATTTTGTCTGAAAAAAGAGTGTATCGACGCTTGGGGAAATTCCTTCAGACATACAAATTAAAGGTTAATTATAAAGAAGAAGGAAACGTTAGTGAATAGAGATTTTAGGAGAGATTCGATGAGAAAAGTTTTATTTGTATGAGATAAGAAGAAGATGATGACCGTGTTCCTATTAAATATACCATTTTGTTGATTATGGGATTCTATCCTTTATTTGAAAAAAAAAAAACTTGAGAGCTTATGAGCACAGTGACTTTTTGATGAGCGCTTTGGTGAACTTATAATTAAGAAGAAGTTATTAAGTATATTATATAATGTACATTATGTATGTGGTTGTTTGATAAATTGGATTATTTTTAAGATGCTGGGGCTTCTGCTGGGGGAGCTGCTTCTGTTGCAGGCGCTTCAGCTGGTGCTGGTGCTGCCGGCGCTTCAGTTGGTGCTGGTGCTGCAGGCGCTTCAGCTGGTGGAGCTCCTTCAGCTGGTGCTGGAGCTGCCACTGCTGGAGCTGCCACTGGAGCACCTTCTGCTGGGGGAGCACCATCAGCTGGTGGAGCACCTTCAGCCGGTGGAGCACCTTCAGTTGGTGGCGCACCTTCTGCTGGTGGCGCACCTTCTGCTGGTGGAGCAGCTGCAGCTGCAGCAGCATCGGCTTCTGCTTTAGCTGCAGCCTGAGCTGCTTCAGCTGCTGCTGCTTCTGCTGCAGCTGCTGCGACGGCATCGAAGTTCTTTACATATGGCACTTCAGCACCCTCTGGTGGCAAGTCAATAGCATACTCAAATGGTGGTGGTGGTGGTGGTGGTGGGGTTGGTTCCTTTGCAGCAAGAGCAGCTGCTGCTGCTTCTGCCTCCTTCGCCGCTGCATCTGCTGCTTCAGCTTGTGCTGCAGCTTCGGCTTCTGCTGCGGCTGCTTCATCTGCAGCTACTTGTGCAGCGGCATCAGCAGCAGCAATTTCTTCGGCTGTGGGTGTCACTGCTTTTGGAGTTGGTGGTTTAGGGTGACGGTCGTTGTAGCCTGGTTGAACTCCGGGCACAAGATCGACGAATGCAACATCTAAACTATCGCCGATGATTGCGTATTTCTCCTTTTCTACTATAATCTCATCTATCGTCGTTGTATTTTTGATATACGATTATATTTATATAAATGTATATTTAGTTTTGGTTTTAAGGAGTTTTGTGGAGCGGGGTTGGATTGTTGGCAAATAAAACACAAAGCGGCATAATAAAGCAGGTTAGGTTGGCGGTTGGTAGTAAGCCATTTTTTTTTTATAAAACAAAAAATATAAAAAACGAAAATAAAGAAAAGTGTAAGTTATAAGATTAAAAAAAAAAAAAAAAACATTTTAATTAATTTAAAATAACAATTTGAATATTATGTAAATTTATTTCTGGAAGGGAAATGATTAGTTCACATAAAAAAACACACAAAATTATTTTTTATTTTATAGAACTTGTCCTTTAATGTCTTCATGTTTCATGCTTTCTAAACTAAATTCTCTTTAAGAAAATTATCTTAGCTTGTTTATGGTGTTTTTAAAGTTCCGCTGTTTGCCTAATATTTATTTTAAATTTAAGAAAAAAAATACTAAGGCACTTCATAAATGAAAAAATTGATTAAAACTTTTTTGTATCTTTTAAATATTGAAATTGAAGATAATGTTTTATTGTGTTTCTGCACAATTTATTATTACGTAGGCAGTAAATATTTGTTTTTATTTAAAATTAGAGAAGTTATTTGAAAATCATTGATTTTCCACTTTCAAAAAAAAAAAAAAAATGAAGAATACAGAAATCAAACAAAAGATTTGTATGTAAGTATTGCTATGCTTAGTAACTAGATAAAATGTCTTTTTTGTTTACGTTTTTGTTTTTAACATATGTAGTTAAAACTTCTAAAATACTTTTTTTCTCGAAAATTTATATAATATGTTCAATTTTATTTATGGTGTTTTTTTTGTAAGCATAGTTTTTTTTAATATAAGTAATAAAACAAGAAATAAAAAAAGAACACAAAATTCGTTCACCTTGAATTTTATAGTGTAAATAGCGTTTTCTTTTAAATAAAAAAAATTATGTATATAAATAAAACATTAATTTTTTTTTTTTTTAATTAATTCTATACAAAAAATGCACAGCGGAATTTAAGAGTCAATTGGAATGAATTGATACGTTACTATAATTAAATAAAAATTGGAATATCTACGTTTTGTTTTTTTTTTTTCTCGTGTTTGTGTTTTGTTGTTGTTATACAAATGTCATAAATATTTAAAAGAAACAACCAACAAATACACACATATTACAATATAAAAAAAAATACAGGGTGTTACTACGAAAGTGAATTTAAAACAAAAATGCACAACATCTCAGCAAAGAATATCTAAGTTTATGATTAAAAAAAAAAAAATATGTATATAAACTATTGTCGTCGTCCTTATGTATAGTTCTTTTTTTTAAGTCTAAAATATTAATTTGTTTAATGCGTTGTTGAAGATAAAAACAATTAAAAAGAAATTAGTTAGGATTCTCCGTCTTCTGTTGCGCGTTAACTGATATCGGTATGTAGCAATTTATGTATAATGTATCTCTGGATGTCTGATTTTTGTTTTCATATTAGTTTTGCTTTGTCTTGTTTTAATAAATTTTGTTTAAAACTAAGGATGTTCACATGTTTTGGATGTCATGCAAAGTGGCTTCCATTTCTTCTGACAGCAATTTATTTTTCTCGCGCTCGTTCATTAAATCGTCTGATTTTTGTGGATGATCGAGTAGGATTTTTTTTTTGTATTTGAATGCAATTTTTGTTTTTGAAAAGCGCACCATCAAATTTGTTTATAGGCACACAACAAAGTGAGTTATATTTTTTTTATCGCAAACAACAAATGCAAATCCACACAAAATTATAACATAAAAATAAATAAAAATTTAAATAAATCAGTTAATAAAAAAACAACAAATAATAAAAATAAAATATTAAACATTATTATTAGGGTAAAGTATACATTAAATTTGTAGTTGTGATTATTTTCGTTTTTAAAATTAAAAAATATAGTAATTCAGTTATTTAACTTTTACAGAGTGCAGAGGGAGGCATGAAAAGCAAAGGTCTCAAGCCGCAAAAATACATAAAATAAAATTGAATCAAAATTTTCATTGTGAAAATAAAATAATAATGAAATTCTGATGCCCGTTTGTCTTGTAGTTCATAAAATCAAAACTATGGAGACAAATTCGAGTCAGCATCCCACATTCGTGTGTTTCGGTTTCGGCTTAGGAAACAATCTCTGCACTTGAAAGTTCGCCCAATGTTGGGCTCAAGAATGTTTAAATTTTCATGTGTTAAATTATACTAAATAATTTTTTTTATAGTAAAAACAAAAACAAATTTCACAACAACAAAAAAAATAAAAATAACAAAAAAAAATATTTCCCTTTTCAAATAATAATTTATAATATTAAAAATCTGTTTTTTATAACTATTAAAAATTTGTTTATGTAATAAGCTTAAGCATATAACTTAAGGACATACCTTCGAGCCTGTCGACTTCCTTCTGCAATTTTTGAACAGAACGTTCGGCAAATTCAGCACGGGCTTCAGCCTATTTTATTTTTGTATTGAAATAAATTAAATGTGATTAGATTTTGTTCAAAAATGAAAGTTAGAAAAGGAAAATTGAGTTTGACAATGTGTTGATGTAAAAGGTCAAATTTTGAAAAAATAATCTTTAATGGAGTTAATTTATTAAATACAAAATTGACCTTATACATCACACCACGGACAACAGTTGTTGGATTGAGAAAAGCGTTTTTAATTCTTTTTTTATAAATCTACCAAACCCAGCGTTAAATTGCTTAAACAAATTCTTGTATGATTATAAAATTAGTGAGTGACATTAAAAAAAAATATGAGTAATAGTTATGAAGGATTAAAGCAAAGGATGACAATCATTTGATGAAATACAAAAAAACTAAAAATAATTTTTACCTTGTATATTGACAAAAAGAAAATAAAACAAAATACATTTTTTTTATTGTTGAATATTTTTAACTTAAAAAAATTTCCAAAAATGTGATTTAGTAGCGCTTGAAGTCGCACATTTCTACTACTATAGGTACGGTGTTTCGAATATAAAAGAAACAAAACCGATTCTAAGTCTCCAACTTACTACTGTTAATGTTTTCTTGAATTCTATCACACGTTGTTGAGCTTCTTTACGAAATGAGCAGGCCTAAACAACAACGCAAAATTGTAGTATATAAAGTCGAAGTCGTATTATATAGGAATACATAAAAATTTTATGAATATGATACAAGTATTTTTAACTAAATTTTATGTATATATACCATTGCGTTTCCAACGTATTTTTTTTTTTATTTAAATTAATTAAACCAAAACATTAAAGTAAAGGCAAATGTTCAATGAAATAAAGTGCAAATCTTTTTAAAACAATTTTTAAATATATGCATATTTTATTTATAAGCAAACATTTGTGATATGATTCGTGTTGTTTAAATTTTAAATTTTTTGTAAAAACTTAAATTCCGCTCAGGGAAAAAGATCTTTACTAAAAGAAAAAAAAAACAGAATTTCAAACAATACATTGAATAAAACGATTTATGCAAGTCTATTAGCAACAATAATTTTAAGTTTTGTACTGGGTTTTCATTCGAGTCGAAATGAACTAATATTGAAATTTCCGTAAAAGGTTTCTTTTCATATTTTACTTCCCTTGGTATGGCAACTAGCGATTTTTCTCCTTTTTCATTTATACATGATACAACTAAGCCAGATAGCGCATTCCGTTTTCATTTTTGATTCGTTTACGTCATTTTTACGTCACAGACGCATTCGCCTTTGCATTTTTGTTTTTGTTTTGTTCTGCGCTCTACGTTGCTATACGTCACTGATGCTCGTGAAAAACGGAACAGCGCTACGTTGTTTAGTTGTATCATGTCATTAATACCACTTTTACTTTCAATTGAATTTGTAGTAGATTACATTTCGGTGTTTGAACGGTTTCACTTTGCCTGGATAACCTTGTTTAGCAGACATAATAGGGTTTTCACACTCGACCACAAAATCAAAAAGTTTACGAAACCTATTTGGAGCATTCACACTGAACAAAAACTAGGTTTTGTTTGACGTTTCATGAATATGTGGAGTATTTGAAGGTACTTTTTTCAAAAATTCCCTTGACATTTAGTGAAAATCCCACTCAAATAAGAAATACACCTCGCTTTTTCTCTCTTTTGTCGGTAAAAATCCCATACTCTGAGAAGACTACACTGTTTTATCGACGAGTTGATGGTGCTACTACTAGTTTATGAAAGAGAAAACTGTATGTGAAACCTTGTGGTTTTGGTGTAGGTTTTGGGGTTTTAGACAAAAACCGAGTTTTTGATCCAGTGTGAAAAGCCTATAAGGTTGAAGTGAGATGATTTTGAAATGTCAATTTGTTTTCCAATATAAATTGAGATAATTTGCATTAAAATTTTGAAATTTTCGAAAGAATTAGTTTATTTTAGTCAATGAAAACGTATAACAACGTTTAGTATTTAGTCAGTGAATTCGGATCTACTAGTTTAATTAAATCAATAGTTCTTCTTAAAGATGTTCATAAATGCATATTCAAAAACTACATTAAAAACTCAAGCACATCAAAAAACCACTTAAGATGTTGGTCTTAAAACTGCTTCGGCCTAAATTTGAAGATGACAATATTTACTTATTAATAAGCCTAGTAAATGAGGTTGAGCATATTTTGACAGGTATTCAATAAAATTTCAGCCATTTTCGACGCGCGTAGTTTTTGTATCGGGCGGTCATTATATACTCGTTTTTGAAAGGCAACACACCTTCACAAATCACAAAAGAGTTGGAAACTTTACCACTGTTAAATTTTGGGCAGCTGAGTTTAAAAGTCGTCGAAGAAGTTTGGGAGAAAATGAAGTTCGGGAAGTCCAAAAACTGTCAAAACATGACGAAAACATCACCAAAGTTAACCAAATAATCCTAATCAAACGTCGGATTCAATTAAGACAAATAGAAGATGCCCTGAACGTGTCCAAAGAACGTGTTTGTCACGTATTGAATCAATATTCGGTGGGCGTTGTTTGGATGCAATAAATCATACAATTTTCAGATCACCCTCGTATGTAAACGCAGAACAATAGACTTCAATGCCGAAGAGACATTTTCCAAAATTGAGTTATCATATCACCTTATTAAAGGCATAAATGCGATCATAGACAGTGCTTAAAAAAAATTAATTGTTGGCTCAACAGCTGCAAGCGGGGCCGGGGTCTGTGACTTACACACTGAACCATTCCTGTGTGTGCGTTGATATTCTGCAGAAATGGAAGGACCTACAACAGTAAATGTTCTGTTACTCCTCAAACAGGTTTCGCGATTTAGTTAACTGAAGTTGAGATATATCGAACGTGTACTACCGCTGAAGCTGCAATTGTAGCTGTGCTATACGTTCTATAGATTCAGGGTCATGGGTCACTACTGGACTCATCTATATTTAAATAGGCATGCAGTTTTTTGGTGGTACCAATTGCGAGGTGGTTACCCAACCGATTGAGATGATATATATATCGTTATAAAGGTATTACTGAGTAGGTGTGCTGGGAATATTTTGTTTTGTAATTTTTTATTTTTTTTTTTTTTGAAAATACAGGTGAAATGTGTTGGTGTGTTTTTTACCATTTTTTTCGAATAAGCTCGCTGTGAATTTTTTTTTTCCCACAGCTTTGGGCATTTTAATGGCCGAATTTTGGCCACTGGACGATTCTAGTATATCATAAAGATACCAGTGAATTTTCAATGAGAAGTCAAGAAAAGCATTTTACATTCGTGTAGTGTGGCTATAGAGTCAATCTCTTTAGACTTAAAGGTAGACCGATGGGCGTTCCAAGTGTTATATATTTGTGATGGTTTTCAGGCTAAATATACATAAGTCTCTATTTACAACTAAAATTAAAATCTTATATACATATATGAAAGTGTCTATAAATACTGCTCTGAACAGGTTTGAAAAAGAAATAAGTTTAATAAATACAAAGCATGCACCTAATACAATAGCCAAAGAAACATAGAGTAAAGAGAGAATGATACGACACAACCAAGATAGTTTATTGAATACAGAATGTAATGGCTAAAGAATTTCCATAATCCAGAGTATCTACTTGTTTTGATGTTGATTCAAAAATAAAAACAAATACCTCTTTAAGTTGTTGATCCAATATTCTGATTTGACCTTCGAAAGTCTCTTCCTTTTGAGTGGCCTACCATTTTATTATTTAATTTGTAAATCCAATTTGTGCGTAGAATCAATTTTTTTTTGTATAATGATCGTGTAGTTGTTAGAATATTCAAACAATAATGATATATTAAACAAAGTCACACAAAAAAACATCAATCAAAGCAAGTGGGTATTATTTTTTTTTTTTTTCAAAATTAATAGCAGCCAATATGAAAAAAAAGAAAAATTAAAAAAACATTAAAAATAAACCAAAAAAATGTGATAAAAAAAAATTAAAATATATGTATGTATTGAAATCGGTAAATATTTCATATAATATTATGTATGTCACATAAATTACACATTAGTAAGTTTGTAAAACAAATGAGTTTGTGTTTAGTTTTTTGAAACAATTTGCTTTTATTTTGTATACTTTGTTTCAAAACAGAGAACTACGTTTTAGCGGTTATGAACGCTCTTGCATAGATCTTTCAAAAACACAAATACCGTTTCAAGCCGTTTTGGCTTGTTAATTTTTCTTTCAAAACACAAAAATCGTTTTCAAAAGATAGAGAGAAAGAGATAGAAACACATGGAAAAAAAAACAACAAAAAAGGCAAATCAAAAGCACATCATCACGCTGGTTTGGGTTGTTTCTAAAATTTGAATCCAACTTTCAATATCATCATTGTCAGGGTTTTTTTTTTTTTTTTTTTATTTTTTAAATACCTCCTTTAGACGAGTGTTCAAGGTCTTAATTTGGTTCTTGTACTCCTCTTCACGTTGGTTGGCCTATATTTATGTATAAGTAAATCGTTTAAATGATTGAGTGCGTGGTTTTGATTTGCATAACAAGTTTTGAGATTTTTTTGTTTGTGATAAACAAAAAAAAGTTGATTTAAAAAAATATTATAACAATTGAATAAATAATTTATGTTTTGCAATTATTTTATAATACTGACCTTCTCTTCTGAGACTTCGAGGGATTTCAAGTTGTTACCCACAACGCGGAGTTCTTCTTCAAGTTCCACGATTTTGCTATTGGAAATTAGAGAAAATAAATATATTTAATATAATGTAAGTAATAAAAGAAGGAAATCGATAATCTTAAAAAAGCTGCAATATTGGCATTTTGTGCTGTTTCTTGTCAATTCAGTCGATGACGCATAAAACAAAAGTTACCTCAAGCGTTATTCACATCATTTTAGTCACGTCAGAGTAAGTTGATTTGGGTTTTTGGGGTTGCCTCAAAGCTAAGACCGTACTAAGCGAAAATTAATTTCAACGGAACGGTGATCAACATGCGATCATAGCTTTAAAATAATCCATTCCAGTGACGTACCTACCCTGTGATGCAACCTGATTTTTTGACGTTTATTTTTTACTTAAATTAATGACGAAGTGTCATTTGTTTCTCAGTTTGCACAGGTTGTATTAATTCATTGTCATTATACATATTTCATTATTGAAAATCAGTTCAGTCGTGTCAATAAATGACACAAAGCTTGGCGTCAAATAATTGACACTTATGAAGCAATGATGTCTGTGTCAATTAACTGACAGTATGAACTTAATGACAAGAGAGTAGTGGTAACGTTCTTTCTTGACGGAAAGTATTTGACATTTCTGTTTGTGAATGACCGGGTTCAACGCCAGTAAAAATATTTTTTGTTTAGCTAGAATGGCAACGAAAAGTTGTCTAATTTTTGTTTACCTATTCTTTGGTAAACAAATTTTTATTTGTATGCTTAAAATGCAAGATGGCATTGCCATACATAATAAAAGGTCCAAAGAAGGCCAACAACACAGCCGCCATTCACGTAATCCCTGATGTTAGCTTATTTATAACTGACAACCCGTAAATAAGCAATATGCAATATGAATGTCTGACAAAAATCATTCAGGACTAAGATGCTTTGCAGGCTGGCTAACTTCAGTTTAGTCGAAATTCAGTCTTTTTTTTTGTTTGCTTTTAGAATAAACCAAGAAGCAGATTTTACAAGCTAAATTGACTGAAGTTTATCGATGGAACACACTTGCCTTAACTTCAGCAATCAAACTGGGAGTGGCAGCATTCATTTCAATTTTGATATTGATTTCAGCTTAAATATTCAGTCTTTTTACATAAATCTTTCGCTTTCAGATAAAATAAAAGTTTGTGAAGTTCTAATGATCAATCAATAATTTTAGCATTTAAGGGCAATTTATGAAGTTTCCCACTTAAAACAATGGTTTTTATTTTTATACTCGTACAGCAGGGATGCCATATTGCAACTTTAAACATAATTAGCACATTTTGAGTTTTTTTTAACAACAAAACTTAAAACAAACACAAAGTGCAATAAAATCAAAATGGTAAGTTAGTAGAAAAAAAAATGCATAAACAAACAAACCTTTCGCCAAGCTCAGCTTTCTCCTCGGAACGTTCCAAATCCTGTTCCATGAGGACTAGTTTTCTTGCAACCTTTTTGCATGAAGTATTTTTGTTTTATTTATTATTTTGGCATTTGCGTAGTTTTGTTTTTAGTTAGCATATCAAAACAACAAACAAGCGCAAGGTATGAAACAAACAATTTTTTTTGTGGTTGGGAAAGAAAAAAGTTAGCATTAGTATTTTTGTTTTTTTGGTTTTTTGGAAAATATATAATTTTTTTATTTATTAGCATGCGCTGAAAAGAGCTCGGAAAACTGTCTAGCTAAAACTTTGTTTCTTTATTGTTGTTGTTTAAAAATATTATTAATGTTTGTGATATTAGTTATTTATGTATGTAAATTATTATAAAACAAAATAAAATCTTAAATAACAATGAAACGCAGACACATATAGTAACACAGCATACGGGGTGTTGACTTTTTGAAAACATACTTTTCTCCCAACTCTGCACGTTCCTCTGCGCGCTCAAGATCAGCTTCAACCATGGCCAATTTACGGGCAACCTTTATATTTTTTTTAAATAAAATATTTAAAAAATAATAGTATTTTAAAAAATGTTCCTTGAAAAATTTTCATTAGAAAAACCACACAAACAAACGCAAACACACTAGCATTAATGATTTGGAAGCAGCATTTTTGATGATATTATTTTTGTACACATTTTTAAATATTTTTGTATGTAAAATGATAAAGTTTTGTTTACCATTTTTTGCTCCGAGAACATTGTTTCCCTGATGTGTGATGACGAAGAGATCGTTTGGTTCAATTCGATGATTCAGTTGGTGTGATGGCTGAACGTTGTGCAGGATGCTTGATAAAACCTTGAACCTTGTATTTCTTTTTTTTTTTTCTCTGCTAGAACTGATCATTTTTACTCTTTATCCTTCTACTCACAAAAAGTATAACTAAATTAATATTTTTATTGTTCTTTACTAATTTTGAACGCTGTTTAAAAAATGTTCTTTGGCACAAGCCGATGGAGTCAAAGGCTTCAACAAAAAACAAAAAGATTACTCGTACCAGCCTTCAGCTTTGTACGAATCAAAAAAAAAATTTGCTTTCTATAGACATAATGTTGAAGTCTTCCTTAAGAATTCAAGTATACAATAAATCCCCAATAGCCCGGACAGTCCAGTAAAACGGAAGATTTGGGTAACTTTGTATATTTGCTGGACTAGCACCGAGTTCTATTTGATTTAAACCTGTAGGTGTGCTTGTAGTTGGGGTTGCCTGCAGAGAAGATTTTTTTTTTAATATGCCTGAATCTGCAAGTAGGTACTTTGGTTACAAAAATACTGCAGCTTAATTTAACTTATGTCAAAGGCAATTGGGAACATTTAAATAAGTTGCCAAAACCAACAAACGAACAAGGAACTTTTTTTTTTGTGTCTAGTTCGATCCTCAAAATCAAAACTCAAGCTTTTGGTGACCAGTGGCCAGTTTGACTACTGACATCGGTTAAAATTACTTCAAGACAACAGCATTGTTTGTTGAGCCTTGCCCCTGGGGTCGCCACAACTCGTTTTTTGAAATACCTCAACTCGCCTCCAAGAGAAAATTCTCTGTTTTTTGAAACCTGAGATCGCCCTGAAGTCACCCCGAAGTCGATCTTGGTATTTAGCTGGGACTTTTGCTGTCAAGCATTTCTTGTGTATTTTTCTTCTGTATTTGATTTTTCATATCTTTTTTTCGAAAAAAGTAAAAGAAATGCAAGTGAATGCATTTATTTTGATGAAAGTAAATACAAATCGCACAAATGAAAATGTTTGACTTTGAGCGTTGTGTAAAATATACAACCAGGCCCTAATGCGTTTTTTGAGAACGGGAAACCCAGGTTTGTTTGAAAAGAAAAACTGGGGCGACCCTGGGTAAAATTTAACAAAAAAAAAAGCCAACGTTTGAGAGTTGTGCAATTTAAGAATGACATTGAGGAATTGTTGCTGCCTTGTCAAAATTACAAGAGGCTTTATTTGGGAAACTTTGACACCCTTAGAGGGCTGATGGTGAGTTCCTTTAACACCGTATATGTAATCTATATTATTATTATCTTTCAAAACTAGACGGCATCGGTTCGATCAGAAAGTTATTGGTGCTTTTTAACCAACGATAAGAAGAATGCGCCAATTAGAAAAAGCAAAGTAGGTAATCCAAATTGTTTGTATTTGCGCTTAGAGGTTTTGCAAATTGACGACAATTTTGACAGCAACATCTGATTGCAAAGCTCTTTTTGGCAGACGATTCATGTTCATGTGACCAAAATCACAGAACTCTAATGGCATAAGATTATCCTTTCATCAATAAAGCCAATGACACCCAAACTAAGTGTTGAAAATTTTGGTAGTCTTTCCTTTTGCCACACCTTCCAAAATTAATTATCCATGGTTTATCCTCATTATATTACATGAAACTCAATTTAGATTTGTTTGTGTGTGTTATATGGACTTCGAAACCACACAACGGATTGAGTCCAAGATTTTCAGGCAAACTTTGGTATATGATCGATCGAAACCTTTGATATATATGTTCATTAGGTAAAAATCCCAAAGACATTTACAATATAGGACACTGTCATTACATCGCTTAAATTGCGTGAGCATATTGGAGCGAGCCATATTCGCAGACGCAGGATCTGCCAAAATGACACAAAGATTGACATTCGCATTTAAGCCTAACATTTAAATTTCAATCTAGATTGTTCAACTAACTAATCCTCGTTTTTTCTAGTATCAAAGTCGTTGAGATTATGCAAAACTATACGAAACCCAACTTTGCGTTCAATTTTCTTTTTTCTAGTGTTGTTTGACAAGCGCCATTTTCTGTCAATAGTTTTTCTTGATTGAAACGAAAGGACACCACACACAAAAAACCATCATACATCTGCCGTCAAAAAGTGATCGTTTACAGTTATTACCGTAATTACTTCAGATTTGTGGATATAATATTACAAATGATGTCAAAGATTAACTTAATATAATTATGATGGGAACAAAAAACTCCAACGACCTTCTACTAACATCCGGTGGGTGTTCAAAACTGTACCTACATACGTGTAGTATTATACTTCATCACTTTCTACGTGTCCAAAGGGAAGGTCACACCGCAAATTTACCAGAGCATAAAACGTCTATCTAACCGGCACGGCGTGGCGCGGTGCGGTAGCGGAAGTTGTCATGTGCTCAAAGAATATTTAATTAATAATGTCACCATATACAGACAAAACAAAATGTTTTGCTTTCCATTACATAATTTGAGCAGGGTCCGATGAGTAAACTTTATTTATACATACCTACTCATGCCCTTATGTGATCTAATAGGTAACTATTAAATAAAATATAATGATATTACCTACTTGTTTCAACAAAAGAAAATGGAATCCATTAAATGGCGGTTACAGCAATTTGGAGCAATGTCAACTACTGTCAAACTTTTGGCGCTAAATTCCAAACGAAATGTCTAAAAGTTTTTTTTTCCAATAGAATTAATTGAATTTTAAATATTTAATTTGAGACAAAAGTAGTAGGTATAAGAGAATTCCTTTTTCTTCTTCTCGCATAATAAAAAATAATATTCTATCAAAAGACATAATTTTATTAAACGAATACGGTTAGAACTACTTATTGCTGACATGTCTGTCTGCTTGAGAATTTGTTTGGTTTTGTCACGCCTACATTAATTAATACAAATACCTTCATATACCTAAGTATCTATGTTTGTTATAGATACATTTACTGATTAAGGAAAAAAAAATAGATACATTATAGTGAAATGGAAATAGAGTTCAGTTCGCCACTATTTTTCTATTATCGGACAATTATGTAATGGTTTGGAAAATTTAATCGAAATGCATGACAAGATAATAATATTGTAGATGTGATATAATAAGGGAGTTTTTTTTTCGCATAGAAATGCCTTCAAAAACACCTGTGGAGGAAGAATGTGGAATCTATTTACGATATTGAAAGAGTTCTGTTTATGGTTGATTTGGAATTGAGTTTTTATTGGTAAGCTTGCACATTGTCATTACTAATGGGTCCAAGTGAAAACTTTGAGACTAAATTCAGCTATTTTGTATAATATTGTTTGCTGAATTTATACGAGAACTTGTCTTTTGCTTTCAATTTTTTGATTATTTTACTGAAGAGATTATTTAAGCTCTTCAAAACTTATAACAGTACTTTTTTTAAAGTAGGCAAATACTATGTTTGAATTGCTCATATCTTTGAAGAAGGACAAAAGTTGCAAACGCACTTTGATTAGATAAATAACTAATACTAATGTGAGAATATACTTCCTGTAAGTACAGGCCTTTAAATAACAGTACTATGACAGCGTCATTCATTTTTGTTTAAAGCTTTCGTACTCAAAACACTTAACCCGTATCTGCAATAAAATAACCCGCAGAAAACTCAACAAAAAAATCTGTAAAGTTTGTTGCATTTTGTTCACAACCTTTGGATAGCTGATCGTATTTTTTAAGGGATGGTACCGAAAAGATTGGAACTTAATCCTTGAAATAAATGATTGTAGTCAATATTTCTTGTGGAGTCCCCTCATGTCTAGATTTTAGTTGTTTTTAGACGAACATTTCTGCATTTATTTCTTGTCTTCGAAGAAGAATTAAATTCGGATATAAATTTTGACGTTTCGTGACATCCCATGTGATGCCTATGATTAACTCTTGCTTTAATTTTATTTTGAAAAGTATTCAGATCGATTCTCCCAACGCATGAGAAATGCAATCTTTCGTATTGAGAATAGATCTAGAATTGCACTTTTGTTTGCAATGAAACTTGCAAAACTGAAAAAGATCAATTCTTTTGACAGAAAGAACAAATCTTTTCTTGAATGAAACTCGCTATTAGAAGGAATAGAAAGATAGGGTTTGTCCGTACAGTGGATTAAGCTTAAGGTGGTATATACCTCACGAAACATAGGACCACCTGCCAAGACATAACAATTATCAAGGGGTCGGGGGATTAATTTATTTTCGATTGAAGCAGGATCAAATGGGGGAAAAATATTTCTTTCATCGTCTAAGGAAAAACAAAGGTTTCGCGGCATTTTTGATAAGAGGTTCCTCAATGCAAGTTATACGGGGTAGATTATGCTTTAACGACAGAAGACAACATTGAGTTTTTGAAAAGCATTAAATTTCGAGCGGTTGATAATTCTCAATTCTACAATGCTGTTAAGATCGGAATTTCATATCATAGAGTCAGAGACAGACCGGAATGTTGGGGCATACAAGCATTTATTTTGTGGATATCAGACTGAAAACCGTCCAAATCAACGGGAATTTAACGGTCCAAAAGGTAATCCATCGATGGCGGGGTTATTCCATACCAAATACACGCATTTTCGATACGAGAGCTTGATTCTAACACATGTTTTTGAAATATCCAGGGCAATAATCTTAGTTTCGGCACAACGATGTAAAACTTTTCGGTGGGATATACCATCATATCACCAGTGGAATTTTTGCTATGAAAACCGTACTGCCGGCCATTAAGAACTTTCTGTTTTTTAAGACATTTATTAATCTGATAGCTTGTCAGAGTTTCAATGACTTCGGAAAGAAGGGATATAAGATTACGTTACGCCTTATTTGGAACGGGCTGGACAAAAAATGCTGCTTTCCATTCACTCGCAGAGACCTGAAGAATATGACAGATTAAGAAAGTTTGGAAGCACACCTCTTCACCGGTTTAGTGGATATAGAGACATTTAAGTACTCTTGCAACTATTTATGTATGTTAGGCGTCAGTTATAGCGACCAGTAAAACGCATCAGTAAACATTTTCTTTTGTAGTTTTTACTATGTTTGAATGTGTTTTGAAACAAAAAGTATATAGAAATAGGTGGCGAATAACATAAATTAATTTATTTAAAAAAAATATATTGATTCGGTAATGTATTTTTTGCGGAAAACTAATAATTAGATTTTACTAACGAAAATTCATTTTACGTATCAGCTGATCGTCATGTCACTCAAAATGAAACAATAATTCATTCTAGTTTCTTACTGTTTCGTTCATCCGGAAATAAATTACTGGTACATTTGAGACCAGAAAGAAGAAGAAAAAGACAGGATGCGTTGCTATTTCCATTTTTTTACCGACATAATTTTACTGATCGCTATAAACGACCGTCAGTAAAAAAGCTCCAAATTCATTTGTTTTCGATTTTTACTGATGCTTTTTACTGGTCGCTATAACTGACGCCTTATGTAGATTTTTCCCATAAAATTAAAAATGGCAGAAATCTGACAATTACAGCATAGATTATGCTCATTTGATTACATTATCTGCGCTATACGCGATTTCAGGGATGAGGGGGTATGTCGATATTATGTAGCTGCAAACTCATCCAGAAACTCCCTTTTCGCTTGCTTAAAAATGATGTTGAGTTGCAGTCGTCTATGATCAAATTTGCATAAAATTAAACGTAATATAGGTATGTACTCGTATGTATGTAGTTGGTGAAATAAAAATATTTTTATTTTGCATTTTAACGACATCTAAAACTGTTTACTATCTCAGAGTTCTTTACTTGTATTAACTAAACTGCAAGTTCTTAAGGACTATCCACACGAGAGTGACCTACGAACAACTAACTGTTTTGACGTTTTATTTTTAAATTTCAATCTTTATCGATCGTTCTATGTTGTTTAAATACTATAATTCTCATTTGTTTGTCAATTTGTCTACTACTTGGTACCTGGTTTGGAACGGCACACGCGCTCAAGGGGTTTGTATAACCCTTTTAATGATTAGTCACAGCGCGAGCGATAGGAAAATAGGGTGGAAGAGAAAGGAGGTGTCAATGAACATTGGTCTTGAATGTTTGAAGATCAAAATGGCAAGGGAAAATTGTGCCAGGCAATTCATTCCACATTCGTGTTGTTGGGCTAAAGAAAGAATCCCTATATTTGAAGGTATATTTGATGAGAGTTCCTAGCAAGACGAGTGTTACGGGGGAAATGTTTAAGGGGTGGAACGCAGCTGGCTACTTCGAGTGAGCATTTTTTGTAGAAGAACCGGTAAAATAAGGAAAGACATGAAACATTTTGACGATGTTCAAGGGATGGAAATGTTTCCATAATGCTTTTCTCTCCTATCAATTTTAGGGCTTTTTTCTGAACTCTTTCGAGCAGGTGTTAACAAGTTTGAGAAACACCTGCCCAGAGATAGGAGTTATACTCAAGTTTAGGGCGTATAAACGCTTTGTAATTTGTAGCCAAATCAGAAGGGATGAAAAACTTCTTGCTTCTATTAAAGAAGCCTAAGCATCTTGCAGCATTTTGGCAATTATGTGGTTATTCCAACGAAGGTTGTTACTGATGCACATACCGAGTACTGATAGCTTTTTGGCCTCCTCGATGCAAGCACCATTCATGGATAATGGCATATGGGGTATGTTTAGCTTTAACGACAAAAGACAGCATTGAGTTTTCGGCGCATTAAACTCCACACGATTTCTAATACCCTAGTTCACAATGCTGTTTAAATCGGAGTTAAGTGAGGGGCTTATCGTACGGTATCGTTGTGATAACACGTCCAAAGGCGAAGGCCGTGAATTATCAAACGTGTATGAAAGCTGAAGGTTGAGTCGTCAACAAAACAATTTAATGGATTAAAAGTCACAGGCAAGACATCATTTATAAAAATCGGAAAGAGAGTCGGGATAGAACGGGGCCCTGGGGCACACCAGCATTTATTTTGTGGAGATCAGACTTGAAACCGTCTAATACAACTTGTATTGGATGGTCCAGAAGATAGCTTCTAATCCAACGAATAAGAGTAGGTATCATCCTTAATTTTTACTTGGTTTTGGTACCAGTATATGATAGGCAAAATATTATTATTAATTAAAAAAAAGTCTGTATCGGCACCTACAGTCTAAACAGCTAGAGCGATTTGCTTCAAACTATGAATGTACGTACATATCATTATTATGACGTCATGCAGACGGCTTTTTTGGAATAAGCATTCTAGCTCTAAGAAATATTCGAACGATTTTGTCTTTTTTTTGTTTTGAAAAAAGTAAAAGAAATCGACTTGCTTCGTTTTGTTCCAAACAAAAAACATTTTAACTAGTGATTAAAAAGATTTCATGATTTTTTCCTTTTAATTGTTTTCAATTTCTCATGCCCCAAGACCTCTGTCACACATAAGATCATATTCGTACGACCCAGTCGTGCACTTTATATTCTTAGGTGGGAAGAGAAGCATTAACTTTTGAAACTTTCGCAAAGTTTAAATTCTTTGTATTTCGAAAGTGTGGATTATAATTTGGAGGTCCCTTCTGATCAATCCTACTTATTCTGCACCGGATTTCAAAGGATTTGTGTTACAGATTTGATTCGTCAGAGCATAAACTTTCTTATTTGAATATTATGATATCCAAATTAACAATAAAAATAAATTTTTTCCGTGTGAGAAATCGCATGAAATCGAATTATATTTTATAGTTTAATGTCTCATAAAATTTCAGTTTGAAATATGTAAGTACAAAAGACATGAAACTAACCGGCAACTTCGAAAATGACGATGTACTCGTAAATAGCGTCTTATGGATACATACGGTGTGAGAGGGTAGCCTCATCCTCTGGCACTTGCAAACTGGCTTGTTGGACATATGTAACAACTGAAGACAAGACATGAACGTTTTTCTGAATAAAAAAATGTGGTGCCAAAAGACCTCTTACAGGCTGAGAGTATTTTAAGTATTGTAACTAGGTCTCAAACCGATGAATTGGAATTCTCAAACAAATGCTTATTGAAACCAAGCCAAAAACTAAGATTCATACATCTAATGTGAAAAAACACGCTGAAACATGTTTTCATAATTTTGCCAGCTGAACGTTTCGTTTGCGCTCCTTTGATTTTGATTTTATTTGGGTAAGTCCTTACTAATAGTTGCATAGTGGTAACTTTCTATAAATGTATATTAAAAAGGTGCGTTAAGTACCTAATTGTTGTGATGTGGTGCACACTTCCACGTCTGGATGCTTATTTCGTCGACTGATTATTAATCCGTGTAAATTTTTGGTAAAACGCTAATATAATAGCACTTTCCATTGGAGGAAAAGAAGCGTCCAGAAGCACCCGGAAGTCTTCTGAAACCGTTCCATTGGTAAGCAAATGACACTTCTGATAATTCTAAGAGAATTTTGCTTCTGGATTTGAATTCAGAATCCACTCAAGAAGCACAAATATAACTCAAAAGTCACTCATAGAATATTCACTCGCATGCAGCAATGCCGAAAATTTTGGTAATATCGACAAATGTGACATATTGTTGAATCCAAACCTGATGCTAAAGACGTCAAATGTCAGCAACGAAGTTTAGTAAGTTGTATTTAATACGAGGAACCAGCAAAAATACTTTTATACCGCGAATCGGGCTACGAACACCACTTTGTTATTGGCAAAACTTGTAAAACTGATGCCTGCGGATACTACATTGTGTTAAAATTGAACAGAAGCGATTTTGCTTGTTCCATTGGTTTTCATAATGACTGGTTCCCCGAGTGAAACCAATGGAAAGTGCTATAAGTTGCAAACAGTTCTAGGAACAAGGAAATAGTTTTTAGAGATGCCTTTAGTCTAATATTTTTAGTAAAATCATAATTTGTCCTGGGAGCGAGTTCATGTCTTTCATTAACAATAATAATCAGTCACCAATTATGCTGTTGCTATTTCTTCAGTTATGCATTCCCGGATTAACTAATCGACTGAAATCCGTCTATTCATCAGGACATCAGGCCAAAAATGTATACCTAACTAGTTTTGAGGACCTAAAATCCAAAACAACATGCTTTTAAAAATGTCGTTCCATCTTTCTTCTGCAAATCAAATCTAAACAAAAAGTCGAAATAATTTCATCAAGCAATCTCCTCCAAAAACAATGTTTTCGCCATCACACCAAATCTGAAAAATCAAAGTTCATACATCCTATGGATGTATGTATTTAAATATCAACGACGACGATGAAAAACTCCTTATTTCAAATATGCAGTTTTTTTTTTGTGAACAGAAAATATATCTTTATTTGCAAATAATATATCTTTTTTTGTTTGTATATTTAAGTTACTTAAGATTCTTCAATTATATAAGTTAAAATCTATTCTAACATAAAAAAAAAAAATAAGAAAAAAGAAATTAAATAAAAATAATAAACATAAAATTAATCATTAATAACGTTCGAATAGTTAACACGTACATTTTTGTATGTAAAACAAATCTCTTTAAAAGAAAGTCCAATTAAAAAAACATTTTTTGATTGCAAACAAATTTAAGACACTAATTCCAAGACAAATTCATAGAAAAATAGTTAAATTTTACTTTAAATAACATATTTTTTAATTTGAATTGATAAAAAAAGGCAAACAAAAAAGACTACGTATGAAAATTTAGAATAAATTTACTTTATACTGGGAATTTTTCCCATTATTTTTAATTTATAAAATAATTATGAAGGAATTTTCGTTTCACATTAAAGATGCTGCCGTTCGTTGACCATCCGATCTCTCAGTATCATCTCGAAGGAAATAATGTTCTCGGTGATTTTGATTTTCATTATTTATTTTTAAAGCTCCAACGATGATGCTTTTTGTAGATTGATTTTTGTTTTCGAAAAAAATCTTCTTTTTTTTCTTGATTGACTAATTATGTGATTTAGATATCATCATTTTGTTAGTATAAATAACGGTATACATATATGTATGTGATGGTTTTTGGTGAATACATATCGATACGTAGAAAGTCCATCATTTGGTGTTTTTGTAAATAGTAACACATCATGTGTATGTGCTGTGTTTTAAAATATTTTTTTTTTTATAATTTTTATAAATATTTCTTGAAGCTTTCAAAATATTCAATTTTGAATTGTTAAGATTTTTTTTTTTGATTGATTGTTGATTTTTTGTTGTTGTTGTTGTGGTTCTTGTATGTTTTGTAAGAAAGTGCAATTCTGCTTTACACGCACACAAAACTTTATAAAGTTAGTTTTAGCAGGAAAACATGTTTTTTTTAAATTTTTTTTTATAAAAACAAAACCACATCAAGTTATTTTAGAAGGAAGTTGCACCTCATCGTATTTTTTGTCGGCTTCTTCAGCAAGGAAACGGGCTTCTTTAAGCTGGTTCTCGAGGGCATCCATACGCTCTTCATCGGCCAATGAGCGATTTTCAAGGATCTTACGGGCACTGTAGTTTTGGTGGTTGTTGTCATCACATCGTTGTTACATCGTCACCAGGAGGGGTTAGATTTAAGATAGGTAACAAGTTCCACATCATCATCCACCACGCACAAGTTTAGTATTGATAGAGTATTGTGTTGTTGTTTTTTGTTTTGTTGAAAGAAAATATTTTGTTTCTTAGTTATTTTATTCGTAATAACTTTTTTTTTTTAATATTTTAAAAAATGTATAAAAAATATTTTGATGATGATGATGTCATCGCTGCAACGTCCATAGAGTGGTTTAGCTGAAAGTTTTTTTTTTCATAAGTCCTAACAACCCTAACATAAGCCCTAACATTGTCCCTACAATCCCTAGATCTGACATTTCCTATCTCTCAGCACAATGCTTAAAAGTTTTGTATACCTCTTCGTATTTTTTGTCAGCTTCCTCGGCAATTAATTTTGCTTGGGATAATTGTGCTTCCAATATAGCTACTCTGTCGTCTTCCATATTTGTACGATTTTCAAGGGCCTTTCGTATCCTAAATTTTGTTTAAATTGATTAATTATTTTGACCTAATTTCAACCAACAACCCCCTAAAAAAAACATCTTTTTTTTGGGAAATAAAACCTTAAAAATCAATTTTTGTGAAAAATTATAATAAAAAACCTTCAAAACCATTCGTTATTGAAGGGCTACTAACCGTTCACTTTCATCAGCAGCTTGTGATGCTTCCGAAAGTTTAGCTGTGGCTGATCCAAGACGTTCCTCAGAACGTTCCAAGTCTTCTTCGAGCAATTGAATACGACGATTTAATGCAGCAACTTCAGATTCAGCCTATTTAATAAAATAAAAATAAAAAATTCAAGATGTAACACATTTGTTCTCCCAAAACAAAAACTTAGTATTTCTTTTATTTTATTTTTTCATAAAAAAAAGAACTCAAAGATGTTTCCCTTTTCTTTTTTTTTTTGTATAATACTCCATCTTCATAAGTTGTTCTAACTTCTATGTTTATGCTAAAATGTATCTGCCTGATTTAAAAAATAAAAAATGTTTTCAACTGCATCTTAGAAAAAAAAAAAACCTAAATAATTTCCTAGGTATTGTAACTATATACTTAATCTACTAAACCCAAATCTCTTTATTTTGTCCCATATTAATAGCTCCATGCGGTCTTCCAGTGATGTTCTTTTTTGTGGTCCACCTGTTTTTAAAAATAAAGTTTCTGAAGGTTTTGGTCAACTTGGGAAGGGAGAAATAGTAGGAAAAATTAAAGATCAAAAGTTCAACTGAGCCAAGCGATTGGAAAATACTTTATTCAAAGAATCTTCTAAATTGAAGAGTTAAAAAGAGCTCTTGTTTTTTAAAAATGTATGGCATTAACGTCAAAACTGATGGAATAAGGACGAACTTTTTCACGCCAAAGACAACCTCTTTTCTTTTCGTTTGACAGAGGATACATAGGTAAATTTTGCAAAACTGAAAGGGTCAGGTCTGAAAAATGTTTTTAGAAAAAACCCAACGATGCAGCCAAAGAGTTGAATGATCAAAACAATTTCTAATAAACAAATTAAAGAAGGACTTTGCTGACAATGATGACTTTGCTGAAAAAGGAACACACTTGCCAATGAAGAACCTAATGAAGCAAAAATACATTTTTTGTTAAATGGTAGTCAGGAACTCTATTTTATGAAAAGAGAAAGACCCTGTAAGCGACAATATTTGGAAAAGAGAACAAACAAACTAAAGAGCAATTGAAGTTTTCTTTTTACAAAATCAGGTTTCGATTTTAAACTATAAACGAGGATTACACAGTCATTCAACACTTAAAAATATGTGAAACAAATAATTCAAACCTATTTTGAAGCATTTCAGATGATCAGTCACACACAGCTATGCCAACATCTGGGGTGATTTGCAAGCTTTTGGTAATCGTTGTTTGCGTTACAAACTAGATTAAATAACAACGAACTGCGTCTTAAGACTGGAAAAACAATAGTGGATGTTGACATTAAGTAGTCAACGAAGACCATAGCAAAGCATTGGTTCTAATGATTTCCTCGAGGTGAAAGGTTGGTTGGAGGACCCAAGAAAACCTGGATTTCAACAGTTGTGAAGGAAACAGAGTCTTTGTAACAGCTGAAGTATCGTACTGCGAACAAAGAGAGGGGGATAGTTCTGGATGCAAAGCTCAAGGAGGAATACAAATGTTAGTGCCTACAGCAGCTTCTGAAAAGCAAGAGGCAGTATAGATCTAAAACGCGATATAATAAAAGAGAAGAGAGAGAAGTTGATGGTTTTCATTTCAAGATCTGCGTTGCGAAGCAAAGTTCTTACTAAATCGACAGTTGCAGAAACTTAAATGCTTTCTATTTGCCGAAAAAATATGAACAAATATACAAATTAAATAAAAAAATATCAAAATAAAAATCCTGGAACACAATTATTCGTATCTTGCAATGCATTCATTCGAATGCATTAACTTCTTCGTTCCTCCATGCAATAGGTATAGGTAATATATAAGAAAACCAAGAAAGCAAATCGTTTTCACTAAAAGAAACAAGCCAACAAAAAAAAAGTCAGTCTCGGTGTGAATGTCCCATGTGCATGTCAATTTGTTGGAAAGCAATATCACACTTAAACGAAATGTACAAGATAAGACACATACACGATCCATGAATCACCCACCCCACAATATGACTCAATATTAAAGAGCAAATAAAACATTCATGAAAGTGACCACGATCAGTTAAAAAGAAAATAAGTAGGTATGTAACTTGTTTAAGGATAAACACAATGCATTTACCTTACCAGTTTTCAAAACGTCTGAGAATTGTGTGAGTCAAACTAAATAGTCAATCTAATCTTTGCAGATCATCAATTTCTTGTTCTATCCCAAACCCCAATTTTGATGTCGCTTACGTAAGCTCATGGGTGTTGTTTGTTTAATTATTTTATTTGAATTAAAAAAGCATGAATGAAACGTCTTTAGTCTGGAATACAACACAAATAATGATTTTTTTTAAGCGAAATGTGATAAGCCTTCAAACTTAAACACCACAAATATACAAACAATATTTCCAAGAATATTCATATATGCATTCTGCCAAGGTCCTACCTACTTTACCAAACATAAAAAGGGTGTATTTAACAAAAGGAATCATTTAAAAATCATTAATGCCAATATTAGCTTCCGGAGTGGAGGTTACTTTTCCTTTTTTTTTTTTTTTTTGATTTAAAATGAAAGAAAGAAATTGTCCCCCAAAAACGCCGGTCATGGCTAATTTTGTGTTATTTGTTTAAAGCGATATGAGGGTAAGAAACCTTTCAAGAAGTTGTAAGATTGTTACGGGTGGGTGAGTGTGTTGTAATCAGATTTGAACACGCACACACTCTGCTGCAGTTGTTGAATAAAGCCAGCCAAGTTTTTTAAGCTTTGGCGCTTGTTTCCAAAAGAGAACTAGGTAGCTGCCGAGGTGACACCTTAGGTACTTGATTAGACAGTCAAAAGCGATATTAGCTTTGAGAATATGTAAAATTTGAACCTGAAAGGTATCAATGGCGCTTTGCAATAGGAAAAAAGTGTAACCGGCATAGTATAGTTACCTACCTACTCCCAGGAAAAAAAAAAAAACAGACTAAAACCCAAAGTAGAATATACCTGTTGTAGACCACAAAACGGATAGGCAGGTAAAAGTGGGTGGAAAGCAAATGCTGAGAGAAATCCATTATTTTCATTTCTTTAAAGCTACCACCACACAACAACAGCAACAACAAACAAAAGCTTGGTTCTCTAGTGGGGTTTAGTGACTACAAATTCAAAAATTACGTCATCAGAGTCTATTAAAACACCCCAAACCGTTCGTTGTTCAAGGAAGGTATGTGAGTCTGAGTGGTGTTCTCTCGGCGAATTTTCTGGGGCGGCTATTTGGACTTGGACTTGGTTACTGTGTGCTTCGCTGGGCATATTAAACATACAAGTAATAACTTGTCTATGTAGAAACGGGCCACCGCCGCCGCGCCGTGCCGGCTTAGGCACACACTCTCTGTTTCCATCTATACTCATATCTCTGCCTGCTTAATACCTACACACCTTTTTTGGAACAAACAATGTTAAATGAACGAAAGAAAGATTAACAAAAAAACAAATTCAAGGGGAGAAATGATAATAGAATTGGAAGGTTGACGGACGGCTTAATGTTCAGTGACCATGAACGCTAGAAATGCATTTTTGATGTTGCTGTTGTTTTTGTTCCTACTGTAACTGGCGGCGGTAGCAACAACATTCAAGTGAAGCAAACACAAGTGGAAGATGATAGGAGTCAATTAACAACAAGGAATAACAAGAGAACCAAGTAAACAAGAGAGAATTGGAAAACGTTTATGAGAAGCGTTTAAGGTTTGACTTACAACGACAAAATTGGAAATAAAGTGAAGTTTTCTTGTCTTTTTTATTTTGCCCATGAAAATGATAAAAATTGCAAAATAAAATTACAAATCTTTATGGAACGATGAAATTTATTTTTTGAAACATTGAACCATCTCAACCGAGGCTGTAAAAAAAAAAACTAAATTTTTCTCAAAATATAAGTCAACTTGGGATTCTTTCTTGCGATTCTATTATTATAAATTCGGGGAGCTTTAAAGCCAAATATTACAGTGGCAAAGCAATTTGATAAATGCATCACACTTTTCATGGCAGGGAACCAAGGCACTTAAAAACATACTTGAAGAATCTTATCTTGTTTCTCCAAACGATAAGAAAATGATTATTTGCGCCAGCGCTTGAAAGGCTTTATGTATGTTCTTTTTACGGAATCAAAATTTTAAAAGCGCCAGTTGAACATGAATCATTTCAGAAACTTTTTTATCGAATTTCGACGAGGCGTCATCACTATAGAGGTACAGTGATTTGCCGGTGGAACATGTTGCCAACAAATTTTTATTGTATGGAACTAGGGGGAAGTTCTTCAGTTGCAATGCGAGGTTAAGGAGAAAATTGAAGTAAACTGTTTTATTGGGAACTTGGGCCCATAGAAAAAAAATTGGTAGGTATTGGCTGTGTGAGACGACGGCGACGTATGCTTCCCGATGACAATTGAAGAAAAATAAGCAAGGACGGCACTAAACTTGAATTATTGTCATAAATGTAGTGGGTTGTCAATTGAGAGCCAAGCTTTTTAAAACCGAAAAGACTCGAGAAGCGTGTATGTAAGCATATTTTATAAGATTTTTGAAGATTTTGGATACAATTTTGGTATAACTGAATCCAATACATTGCACCTAATTTCTGAGTGAATTACCTTCAAAATGAAGGATGATAGCGATCGGTTTTGGACCATACCAAAACAAAGAATACCTTTCATGGCAGAACTCAAGCTTTCTTCAAAAGTAAACAATTTGCATGAAGACGTGTCCAGCAAGACTTAACAAAGCGCAATTTTAAGGAAGAAAGACTTCAAATCAAATTGATGATAGGTATTAAGACAGAATTTCCAAGCGTTTATTTTGAGTTTATCCGTCACTTTTGATATTTTCCCAAAAAAGAAACTGACGATTTTCGGGTCCAGTTTTTGTTCCAGAAGCAGACTTGTTACATTCCAGAGGGAACAAAACATTTCCAACATTTGAAAAATCAAAAAACGAGTAAACAGAGAATATTAAGTGGAAGCATCTATCAAATTCATAGATTTTGCTTAGTATCGAGTGCAATATTTTAGGTTCTCCATGCCAACAGATGTTATAATAACGAAATTGCTCCGGACTTCTATCCAGCCACGTTCGTGAACAAAAAAAGCTAACAAGAAGACCGTATAAGGAATTATGTACTCACATTTTGGACATTGCTTATATTTTACTTTCGGATGGAAGAGACACATTAGTCCAAATCAGCGCGTGAGCTAGACGCGATTCTCTGACTGGAAAAATTAAATGCCTAGTAAAGGTAGTTCCACACTATCCCACAGTGTAATACGACATGTCAAAAATGTGTGATGAAACAGATGTATAATAGTGTGGAAACAGAATATGACAGCGCAGATCTCATACGATTTGACATGTGTTTAGATCTGAAATATTTTTTTAGGATTGAATGTAAGACCATCACACATTCCATCACACTTTTTTTTGACATGTCGTAATACACTGTGGGATAGTGTGGAACTACCTTAAGACCTCACGGCTATTGCCGAATGCGAGTTGATTTGACGTGCCCAACTCAGCAAAAAAAGCATTATTTTAAGTTGACTTCTCAACAGCCACAAGATCTAACATTACTGGTAGGTTGGTACTTAAACAAAGAGGATTTTCAGGAACCTATGACAAAAATGTTATTCAAATTGAAGTATTCGAAGTCATTTACTCTTTATGTAAGAAGTTGAACATGAACGTTTTGAGAACATGATAGAGTAGGTAGTTCTATAGAACAGGGCAAAACAGCAAAAGTTATTTCGATTTCCAGGGACAGCTATTCACTGTATTGTATTTTCCTCTGAAGTTTTGAGTTCTGAAGTTTAAAATTCATGCTTTTCGATGGAATAATCAGTTAGATGCCGTTTGGACTCTTCTAGGACTCACACTATAGTCGATAGTACCTGCGCAATGCAAGATAGTAGGTACTTTTTCCCATTTCAAAAGAACCCTCGTTTATCAATTTAATTTTTCACGATAATTTTTGACCAATTGTATTCTAAAAATGTAATTTTGTTGATTTAAAATAAATGTTTTTTGCATCATTTTTCCAAAAACCATAAAGATAAGAACATAATCTGGAGGATAGTGACAAAATATATAAATAAAACAAAGTATAATTCGATAAGACTCAAGATTAATCCAAAATTTTTGAATAAAAGAAAAACAACAAAAAAATAAAAAACGCCGGCATTTCGTTTGGCACCAATTTCAGTTTGGTAAAAACAAACCTACTTCGTTTGGCCTTCCCCCTCCCAAAAAATCTCATCCAGAAACTTGAATTTTAAAAAAGAACACACAATTTAAACAAAAAACCTTAGAGAAGAAAAAATTGAATAAAAAAAAGATTTGCATAATTCTAACAAGTGGCAGGCAGCAGAGTAAGAATGGAATAGAGTATGAGTATGCTGAAAAAAGCCATGTCTGATGTGATGGTGGTGCTGCTGCTGCCTGGGTATACCTAGTTCTTTGTATATCAGGTAAAGTGTATCTGTGGTGTGGTTGCTTTGCTTTCCTGAGACGAATACAGAACATTCAACCAAACCAACGACCGATCATTTTTCTCTGATCTGATCACCACACTCCGTTTTTAGGTTTATTGACCCTTTTACCAAATAAAAAATTCTCGTGCAATACGAGATTTTGTCAAGTTTTTGGTAAAAAAAAAAAACCTCAAAGAAGTTTGCAAATCTCTGTGCCTGCATGACAAACAAAAAGTTAGAAAATCGATCGCAGAGAAGAACAAAAAGACCCTTTTGGAGACCGCCCCATCGCGTCATGGAGCCATATCTAACTGACGAACCAGTTCAATTGGAATTGGAATCTATTCTTTAATTATTAAAGCCATCTTCTGCCTTGAATTGAATTTCCCCCTCAAAAAAACAAAAAAAATAAGCTTTTTTTTTGTTCAAGGAAAAAAAAAACTTACTTCTTCACGCCGCACAACCTCAAGTTGTAACCTTTTATGATATTCCTCGCATTCATCTTTATACTTTTCCATTTCTTCTTTGGTCTGACGCATTTTCTTCTTGAGTACATCCAAAAGTGTACCTTGTGGAATGTTGGTGGTCATTTTTGTTGGTTTAATTTCTTTTTGACAGGTGGTGGTAGTGTTAAATTAATTAAATAACTTTTTTTTAGCAAAAATAGCACAATAATTTTTGTGACTTAAAAGAGCACTCTTTTTTTTATTTTTTAAATTTAATTTAATCAAAATCGAACCACTTAGCTAAAAGATGACGGCGAATTAAAACCGAACGATGACGACAGAGATACAAGAAAAAAAAAAGGAGAGCCACGAATAGAGCGAACGAAACTGGAATTTGGAATGTAAAATATGTATAAATGGATGGACGACACAGAAGAAATGTGAAATTCACCGGTTTCGGTTTTTTAGAAAATTAATTTTGGTGTTTCGCAAACTTTATTTCAAACTCGTTTAGAACTCTTATGGAATAATTAATAAATACTTATTCAATTGTACACTGTTTGGAATAATTTTTATAATTAATTTGCACAGAAAACGACAACGTTCGACGAGACGAGAGAAACACAAGGCAGGCACAGGCACACGCAACGGGCAGTAGAAAATGTATGTTTTTTTCGTTGGTTTCGGTTGTGTGACGGTGCACGGAGACGACAAACGACATCCAAAAATGGGGCCTCGCCTTAAAATGATAGTTTGTTCTCTTTCTTGGAAGGTTTTTACCTCGTTGCCAACTATAATGTTTTCTCTCTTAAGCACACACTGTATCTATTGAATGACATTTGTTGAGTGGTTATGATGTAAGTGATTGTCTCTTTCTTATATCAAACGACGACGACGATGATGATTTCATGGAATTCATTTATATTAATCAAGTTCATTCATACACATTTTTTTTTCTTCATATAAATATGGTCAATTTTAATGGCAAAAAATTAGTACCAAATTTGGAATGAAAAATTATTCAACCATATAAAGCGAAAAGAAAAAAAATAAATATATGAGACGAACGTTTGTTCTGTTCTAGAAAATAATAACACCAACAAACATGGTCCGTCGAATAGTTTTTTTTTTAACTTTTATAAGGGTTTAAAATGGCGGCATATATTGGATATGGAATTTTCTATTTGTATTTGTATTGTCCGTAGAATGAATCATATTATTTATATTCTTTTTGGAAGAGATAAGATAGAGAAGACGGTAGACTTTATTTAAATTTTGTTACAGACCTAAGCGAGAAGGTAGGATTTTTTTTTTGGATGGATAAGGTTTATGTAGCATAGTTCTGTCGTCATCGGCTAAAATCAACCACCACACACAAACACCACTTTGAATGAAAATGAATGACCAATTTGATTCAACATTTTGGAATTTTTGTTTGAATGCAAGTTATTTGAATAATTTATTTGTCTTTTTTTTTTTTTTTGCAAAGATGATGCAAGGTTGATTGAAAATGGGGGTGGGAAGTTAGAGATAGATTTATTTGTGTCGCGTGCAGTCGTTGATGATGGGATGATTAATTAATCTTTTTTTAAACGAAAAAATGCATTCCAATTTGCAACGGTGAGAGGGATGGGATGTGAGTTGAATAATGACAGGAAGTTTGAATTCAAATGGATGAAAGGGATTATTGCATTAAACGGAAATGGAATGGCTTCTGACTTCATTTTTGGTTCATTGTGGAGGAAATTCAATTTTCAAAATCCTCAAATCAAAAATCTTTTAGATCAATTTAAAAGTACATTATTAACTCACCTACCTAGTTGTGCAAAAACAAAAAGAATATTTCTTAAAAGAAGTTTAGTAGAATCCCTTCTTATTATGTTTTATTTGTTGAATATCGCGTTACCAATAAGCACCTAACTAAAAACATTTTTGAAATAAACAAACAAGGCTTGTGTTAGGATTTTTGGACGAACTTTTAAGAGTTAAGATAGGCACAGTATCATTTATCTCCGATAAACTAAGCAACGGTTTATTTATCTTTTAAAGGCAAAACGATAGTGGGTATTAGCCATGCCAAAGTCCTGGAGAGATTTAGAAATCCTCCTAGCAATACAGATGAACACCATACCTGCCACAGTTTGCTACAAGCTTAAAACATATTGGAGCTGCAAGAAAGGCTTTCTTATGAGGGATCTCCCAATAAAGCATGAAGTTGATCTCATACAAAAGCATGTCTTCAGCCCAAGTCAGGAAAATGCGCAGGGATGTAACTGCTTCCAGGGAAGATGAAAATATCAATGTCTTGTCAGATAAATCAAAAACTAGTGACTAAGCAGCTGACGGACTGAAGCCAGCTAGTAATGCACGCTGGATATGACCTGATTATGAGCATATCCGGTAAATATGAAACAGGAGAAAGTATACCTTACAATTGGAAGCTGAGAATCATTTTCCATATTCACAAAAAAGGAAACCCTATTGTACAACAAGATGCATTCATTTTTCAAGCACCGCATATAAGGTCTTATTAAGTTTTTTTTTTTTTTGAAAATCCAATGCCGAGGGAAGCCTAAAATTTGCCAAACCATTACGCAAAACTTAGAAAAGACCTATTAATCGATCCAGCCACCTATCACTGTATCAGCAGAAAGCATACTCGTCAAATAAAAATAAAGTTGAGGAATTCTTACTGATTCCTAAGTAAGGTTAGGCTAGGTTAAGAAGGCCGTCATATAGAAAGTGGTATAAGCTGACACACTTAGTTCGGTGTTTCCTAAAACCTAGAAAACATACTGAGACCTTCCACAACACCATACAGCTGAAGATAGGTGACGAACAATCGTGCAATTGTTTCAACATTGTGCATGGCAAAATGATGTATAGCAAGTACACCTGGCACTATCTTTCAAAAATCCACAAAATATCTTATACTTGCAGACTTCAGTGTCATGACTAGATGATTCAGCAAGCAGTCACTAGTTTTTTCTTAAAGGTTAAAGACGATGACAAGTCATATGTTCTCATCAACAAAAGCCGACTCCCTCCGCAGAGTAGTTTGAAAGTAAGAATTGATTATTATAGCTTGGAAAAGATTTTGTGCTTTTTCTCTAGGCTAAACAATCAATAAACTCTTACATGGCAAAGGAGGATTTAAAAGAAAAGCTCTTCGGCCATTGGATTACCGCATACCAGCGCCTTTCCAAAATGATTTAAAAAAAAAAGCAAACTAAAGTAGAGCTTGTACCTTTTTGGTTGCAATTTATGTTCATCACACACTTGAAGTATCTAAAAGAAATTTCATGGACAGAAAGTCGAGGACCAGCGTTTAACGTACAAAAAAAAAATCATGGTTCACTGAAGAGCAAGCATCTTCTGTATTTAAAAACAAAAGATAGTGCTTTGTGATGCCTCTAGATAAACGGACGGTGAGGGCGCTAAGCTGAAAAACTAAACTATAATTGCCTCTTAAAAAAAAAAAAAAAAAACAGAATTTAAGAAAACTTTATCCAGCATCATGAATTTATTACCGATATAACTGTAGATCACCCGAAGCCACTTCAAACCCCTTAAAATAGCAAGTTACAGAGAAGCCGCTTCATAGCCCCATAAAGAACAATTCATGCATCACGTACCAAGTACAATAATAATAATAAAATAATTATTATTCCATTTATTCGTTCCACTATGATTAATAGTTATTTTTACTTTCTTCCAAAGCAATGCATTATAAAATCAAAGCACACCTTTGTGCACACCACAATATTTGCAAATAAAAAGATGAATAAATCAAAGAAAAACAACAATGAACCCTGTCCAAGTGGGGAAATTGAATACAAAAATAAAAGTTAAATATAAAAAAGGCAAAAGGTGCGTTCCTAAACTGGATAAGGAATCAAGATTCACTTTTTTTCCATTTGTCTCTTGTTAATTTGCAAAACGTTTAGCTTTTTGCCAATCGTGTGAAAAAACAACAACAAGATTTAGCACAGAAGTAATTAGAGAATCTCTATTAATAGCAGGGGAAATGGTATTCTCAAGAACGAGACCGAGAACGAGAACAAGACCAACACAACAATGAGAATCAAAAACGAAAAACAGCCCAAAATGCTTTTGTGGAATTCAAAAAGAAGCACACAAAAAAAAAAAAAAGAACAAAAATTGAGGTCAGCTACAATTTAAACTCTGCTGCGAATGTACTGTTACAAGAGTTCTTCCCATCGGTGCTTTCTCTGATTCTCGTTTCGATTGGCTGTAGCTTTAAGAAAAATTTCAAAAATATTATTCACGAGAAAAATAATTAAATATTTGAATTTTTATGTGTGTTTACCCGTTTCAATTGTGTATTCATGATGTTGTGCAGTTCATTGCGAATTATATTGAATTTCATCATTGTATCTGAACTGAATATGGACCTGCCGAATGCTAATCCTGGATAATCAGCACAACGTCCTTTGTGTCGGCGGATTTCTCGTTCAGCAACAACTTCAGTACGTTCGCTGGTGCAACGAAGCTTCGCCCACTCGGACGAATCATCATCTAGAATGTTGTCGGGTGAATTATTCTCATTGCCATCAGCTTCGGGACGGTCTTGAAATGAAATTGGTGTACTATCTCCTCCAGCTCCTGCTCCTGCATCGGAAGCATTCTTTGTTTTTGATTTTTTCTTCTTCTTTTCGGAGCGAAGTTTTTCCTTCTTGGGAGATCGCTGCTGCTTAGAACTACTACTACTGCTGGGTGTCTTTGCGACATCATCCAAAAGGCTACTCTCGTCTGTTGGCGTTGGACTGCTATTCGCAGTTGTTGGGATTGAAAAATCTGCAGCGGATTGTTGGTGTTGCTGCAGCAAAGGCAAGTTAAGGGACGTTTTCTTTATATTTACATCATTTAAATAGTTGTCATCGGGATGTGGTCTGATATTTAAGTCATTTCTATTTAGATCCTTAAGAATAGTAGTTGTTGATTCATCAATGTTGTTGTCGTATGGTAGGTCAACTGGGGATGGCAACCTTTCAATTTCTTCTACATCTACATCCCCATCAGCATCAACGTCAGCATCGGCATCGCCTAAATGACTGAAGGTGTCCAATGTTGAGGTGGATCCAGTGTTTAATGACGTCACTGTCGACGAATCAGCTGTAGTTGTTGTGGATGACAAATTTGACAGTTCACCAACGCTGTCACCGCGACGTAGAGCAGCCAAAATTTCTTCAACTGGAACATTGGAACGCCGTTGTCCCGCAAATCTAGGATGATGCTGGTGACCACGGCGCTTCATTGGCATTTGCCCGCTTCCACTATGATCACTCATTATAATTTCCAATTCGTTGTCTTCCTCCTCGTCGTCCCTGTAACAATCGCTGCTGATTGTTGAATAATTATCATCAAACTCATCACAATACAAAAGTTTATCTAGTAAATTTAAACGCTCCTCAATCGAACACCATTGGGAAGATATCACTGATACAATTGTTGCCGAATCATCGCATTCACTTAATCGATTATTATTCCAATTATTCGCCGAGGTATTTTGTGTAATTTTGCTTAATTTATTGTTTTTATTACTGCGAGGTTGATTAGTTGTTGAGGAAGATTTGCAGTTGCGATATGGATGACTGTTGTTCTTGTTCGGTTGCTGTTGCTGGCGCAGCTGCTGTTCGCTTTGGTGGTGTTGTGGATGTGGATGGTGATGGTGATGACTGCTTCCACTTCCACCAGCTATATTGTCTGTTTTTCGTTTTGTCTTTTTCTTTTTTTGACGTTTGGTGCAATTAGTATTTTGTTGTTGTGATGTTGGTAGTAATGGACTTGTTGTTGGCTTTTGTGCAACACCACTACTTGTCAGTAGATGGCGGTGTGCACGTTTTATTTGACGTATTTCCTGTTGGTTACGCCGGCGACGTGAATTATTTAAATTTACGACGTTATTATTACCATTACTGCAACTATTGTTATTATTTGGTTTATTTGCTGATGCTGCCTTTGTTCCACTTGATGTATTCGAAGCTGATCCACTATTTGATGAATTTCGAAGATTATTATTCGAATCTACTTGCGAATAATGCCGGTTGGTGTCAAAGTTTGTTTTAACATTCGAATATGAATGTTTTACTTGTTGTTGTTGGTTTGATTTATTGTTTAAACTATTTAGACTTGTATTGCAACTTGTATTATAACTTTTAATATTAGTTATATTAACTTCATCAATATCAATTTGAAGTTTATTTGTCTTTTCAATCATATTATGGTTAGTTTGATGATGACACACTTATTGTATCTACGAGACGCAGAATATTTTTTTTTTTCAATGAAATTCACGTAGTTATTTTTTGAAACACTTTTGACAGCAGCCAGGAGGATCATTTATTTGTATATTATTTTTCTTATTAATTAAAATGGCGATGTAAAACGTCAAAGTTAGAAATTAAAAAGAAAAAACTATATTGTAATAAAATCAAAAACACTCGACTCGCCGCCTTCAATGTTCTATATAAATGAGAGTCCACAACAAATTTTCAAATTCTTCCTTTTTCATGTGGTAATGAATATATACCATTATGTGTTTTTATTTTAGATCATTCAATTCTTTGAAGAATTTAATATACGTTTCTCACTCGCACATATTAAGGGGTTATAATAGTTTATACTGTTCACTCTATATATTTATCTGCTATAAGAGTTTATCCCATCAAATATGAGCAGTACAGTAACACATAAAGAGATATACAAAAAAGTCGGCACAAACGTCATCCTTCATCATTTGTAGTGACTTGGCCATGATTCTTTTCTATTACTCATGTTATCTATTTTCATTTGGAGAAAATGAATCAAAATAAAATTTCTGACACACGCATTTTACTCTTATTTCGATGCGGAAGTTGACACAATCGATGAGTTCCAGTATTCATTATAGCATGCACAATCTAGCATCCACAAAAGGTGTTAATTCCACAAATGAATTTATTTTTTTCGAATTCGAATTTGAATCGATCGAAAAATGTTTGCAAATATAAATTTTTATTGAAAGGTATTTGAAAAGTAATTTTTGAAACACTGTTTGTACATATCTGAAAAAGTTTGTGGAATATTTTTTTTATCTCCCCTTCATTCCTGATGAATCGCATGCGCAAAGAATTTTCCAAATGTTTATAGGTATCATATTATAAGTGTGTAGTTGTTGTTGTGTGTATTTTGTGATCAGACGTATTTGGCGATGATCAAGCAGCTTCTAGCTTTACATCTCTCTAAGCAATTTTGTATTTGAAAAAAAAAAAACACACATTTTTCTCGCTCTTGCTTTTGTAAAAATAGAATCCAATTTATTCATTCGCATAGAAAAGAAGAAGTTGGTTTTTTTCATTCTTCATTTTCTATTTACTGCGTCGCCGCTCTCGCTGGGCGTTTTCCTTGAAGATTTTTTTAAATTGAAATTTTCGTTCTTTTTAATTAACGATGAGATAATGGTTTTCTTCTAGCAGACACGACAGATAACAAGAATGGATATTTTCATTCACATAGGTACATTGACGTATCTATACATGTTATTGTTAGTTTTGTAATTGAATACCGCAATTTTTCAAAAGGTCTTTTTTTTGCATATCGCCAAAAAAATGATTTTTTTTTTAATTTTTGGAGAAATACCTACAAAATAACCTACCAAACTATTAACATAATGTCAGATTGGAAAATACCTGAGGTTTAATTTAGATATTTTCGAAGTCGATTAGAAACGAAAGAATTTGGGTCAGTGTTAATGAGAGAATATGTTTTCGGATGCTTTACATAGATGGCCATGGGTACAAGGTATATAAAGAAGAATGTGTTTTGAGAAACGAATATGCTTTCGAAAGAGGTTTTGAAACAGCGCGTGATTGTTAAGGAATGCATTTTATATAACTTCGAAATTGTTTAAATGTTCTTTACATAGGTACAAAAGTTTTCCATTTGTCTAACACGAAATCGAACAGAGCTTTGATTGTACATATGTATCACTTTGTCAGGAAGACATATTTTTCCATTTGACAGGACGTTGTGACAGGAAAATGAAACTGATAAGAGGCCCAAGAACAAAGCACAGTGAAAAACATGATAAAACAAAAAGAGACGGATATTAAAACGATCAATTTTATGGTTTTTAAAAATCAAATGTCAAGAAAGCAGAAGAAATTGGTATTTTACATATGGATTACAATAGGTACCTACTTACTTCTTATGTAACCTTACTCTAGCTAAAATTTTAAAGAACGTTACAAAAAATGTAAAGCTTGTGTATACATTATTTTACGTTTTAGAGTGCTTCAATTTACCTATTTGGTGGTATTGTGAAAATGGTACATTGGAGGGGTAAATTTGACAGTAAAGACTGTAGACAATAGACAATGCCAGCCAATCGATATTGTCCTAAGATATAGCTCGGCAGACTAGCTCGGAGGACAATATAATGACATAATTGTCTTGTCCTGGAAACAGTTGTTCACATGAAACAATGATTGTCTTGTCTCATTATCTTGGCCTCTGCATTGTCCCATGTGAACCCCGCTTTACTATTTCTCAAATAAGATGGAAATCTTTCATTATCGCAAAAAATTAAGCAACCGCTTTTTAGGTCCTTTTTTTATATGTTTTTGGCAAACAGACAAGACACAAATGCTCAGATATTCCAAATTTGAATTTGATGTTATTTATTGAATTTATCAAATTTCATTCACTTTTGACAGCTCCGATTTTACTAGGAAAAGCTTGTAAATAAATGAAATCAAAAATCAGACTGCCATTTTCTTTTGTTAAACTCGCAGTATAATGTATGTAAATATATACAATTTAATGAATGCTGAAGAATTTGAGTACCAGTATGCCAGGCGGTAATTACAACCGCTATTAACGCATACAAAGAGCTGCTGCTATGGCCACAGCACATTGAATTCATTAGAGACATTCGTCCCACACGTAGATTCTGATTCTGGAATCACCAATTCACCAACTACTACTTAATGCTTGGTTCGCTGTAAGCGTCAATTTAACCCTCTTTTCGTCTTTGATTGAGCTCTGGTAGAGCTCTTGATAAACAAATTTTGTTGAAATATTTGGGTCAATTTCATAAAGTACAAATATTGAGAATTCCTCGATCTCAAACTCATTTTCAAAATGTCACAACATCTTTCAAATATGTATTTTTATCCAAAAAGCTATTAAAAACTTGAAAACAAAAGGAATTATTTTGAAATTCATTTTTCAGGAAAAAATTCACAGAACAGTTCTAGCTTAAGTAAAAAAGTTTAATTTTCCTTGGACAATTCCGGCAACATAACTATGATATTTTATAATTGAGGCACGATTTTTTTATTATAAAAATTAATACTTCTTTGTATCTAGGTACTAAATAACGGTTTCACGCAACTTTATTTGAGCAGTTTGTTTCTATTTGTTTAGTTTAAATACATTTACTTTGTATATTTATGCTTTTTTGTTTTTCAATAATTGAAATATGTTTAAGGAGGCAATTGCTTTCAAGAGTATATACATACATATACCTACATTGCTCCCACAGCAAATAATTATTAAAATAATATAAAAGTGGTTTTACAAATAATTATTTTGAATGTCTCATGTAGCCTTGTTCTTAACAGCAATGTTACATCTCTGTAAATTTTGAAGTATAAGTTTTTGACAAATCAGCGACACTTTTGACATTTTTATCAATGAGCACTTTCACACTACCCGAAAAAAATGGTGCAAACAAAATGGAACCCAAAATCACATATTACGGAACCGTTCGGGGCAAAATGTTTGCTCATTTAACACTTAACTCTTATACTTTGCTGATGTTTAATGTAATGTCTGGAATATATTTCAAAAAATTTCAGAGGAAAATGCCAGTCTAGTGAAATATTGCTGAGTTATTTCAAGGTATCTAAAATAGTAACAATAATAGAAAGTACTACAACTTGCAATCCTTTTCCTTAATCGTACAAATGAAATGCTTAAGAGATGAAGTGAATCATGAATCATCTGTCAATTTTCCAGCGATTTTGTACAATTACTGGCCAGAGTAGTGCTACACACTTTAAGTTGTTTCGCGTTAAAATGACGGCACGTGTACATTGTAGGTATAGTTTTTAAATGTGGTCTAACCCCAGATTAAGGCTTTCTCATACAGTTTACAAATATTAACTTAAAGTTTGTAATAAAAAAGAAATCCTTTAGTATTCATAAAAAAACCTATTGATCTTTGAGTTCTTTTTGTTATAAAATAAATTATGAAAAAAAAAAATATTAAAACAATGAAACATTTTGTACTTACATTCTGCAAAGCCTTGTTCTTTTCCTCCAATTTGCCTGTGACTTGCATCAAGGCTTCTTGTGTTTGATCCAATTCATTTTCAACGGTTTGGATCTTCTTTTGGAGTTGACGAGCTTCTTCCTCGGCCTATTTTTAAAGTTTTTGTAATTAGTAATGCATTTTTTTTATCAAATTTAATGGCACAAAATTATAGTGTCGAAAGATTGAGATGAAACAATTTCGGTAACGGCAATAAACGATTCTTTTATAAACATAGGATTTTAGTATTAAAATAGGTACTGTCCCAAACTTCATTTCTTGGCTATAGAAACTAGAACTATGATGGAGCAGTGATTTATGTGGCAACCAATGCATACTAGGTGGCGCTGCTATTTTATACGTGTATTATGTATCGGCTTTTAGTATTGTCATTGTATTTATAATCTATAGTACTACCAACAAGATGAATGTGTGGTGCGCCATCTATGGACGAAGTTCACAAACACTTGATTGGTGATTTAGGAGTGGATTGTGGCTAGATTACAATGCGAAGTAAAAACAACAATAGAAGACATTTGATGTAAAGTAGATAAGACAACTAGCGCCGCCATTGACGAAGTGAACTAAAACTAAAAAATCATGTTCCATGAAATTACTATAAAAATGTATATACAATGGTATTGTATATAGACTCTTGAACTTTTATGCCATTTGTGTGTCGTATGTGGTGCCCTCTGGTGCAACAGAACTAGGTTCTAATAGCTAGTATATACAGCCACTTAAAAAATAGCAGCGGCACCAAGACTGCAGCAATTGCGACAGATATTACTGCTTCATGATAGTAGTACAGTTTCCATAACAAAGCTTTTAGCAACGAAGTTTGAGGTAGCAGACGGCTCCATAGCTAAAAGCCACCATGAAAGAGTACTTTAGATTTTACATAATAATCTACATACATAATTTGTATTGTATCCTTAAATTTATTACAGTCTCAATTAATTAAAAGAACTATAATTTTATGCCAGTCAGTGCAAGTTATCAAAAAAATGTGTAATTTACCTTTTCGGCACGAGTGTTGGCATCGCGTGCTTGTTGTTCACAAACTAAGGCACGTTCCAATGCTCCATCTTTGTCGATTTTCATCGCTTGCATCTTCTTCTTAATGGCATCCATGTCTGTATTTTTTTGTTATGCACTGGTTACTCGAAGAAACTTCATTTGGATAAAGATATTAATTCGTTAATTGGAAGTTAACAGATTTAGCTACATCTTAAGTATTTAACAATAATAATTGAATATTTGGATTTTTATTGAATGGAATTCATCTTCGTGCGTTGTTAATTTGTTCGATTGTAAATATTTGTAAATTTCAATTGTGAATTTTGAATAGTTTAATGTTTATTTGCGGAAAATAATGAATTGATACACAAAAGGAGAAAATGAATGCTTAATTAATGCAATCATGTACAGATTGTATTTTAGACATCCAAGTTGAGATACCATCTTCAAAACAGCAGCATTTTATTTAATCACTTAGACAAAATGTATATTAAACAACGCATCGGTTCATATAATTTTTTGTAGCTCATATTGTGGTGAACACCCCTTTGTTTCTATAACACAGTTCCTCCATTAAACAGAAAACTTTCTCAATCTCTGTTCTCCAGAGTGTCGAAAAATAGACTGAGTTTTTAGAATGCGCTACTTTCTGTCATGACATATCATTTGAAAACATGTCGTTGAATAGTAAACACCTAACTTGCAGCATTACCTTGTGAGCGTGACTTAAAACCTCTCTGAAACCAGAGAACCTATAAAACTTGGAAATGCAAAAAAAAACTTCTTTTGCTGAAAAAAAACACAAGTTTTCCTATTTGTCAATCAATATTGGCAAAAGAAATGTCAAAATTTGTCTAGGCATGAAATATATTAATATGACAGATTTTCTAACTTCAATAAGGGGATCTTCGAAAATTTTATCAAATAGAGCATAGATGCGATAGTTTTCTTGCCAATGGAGACAGTGTGATTTGCTAAAAATGAGAAAAATTAATGTTTCGTTTTGACATGTTTGATCTTCACTGTAACTTTTTCATAGAGATTGTATACAACTGCAATTTTTTGAATGTCTATTACACATTTGTTCTGTTTAAGCATTACATACATATGTCGATGTTACCATATTTTTGATATTTTTGTTGACTGCTGATCATAGATCAACATAGCGTGAGGAAATTTTTTGAAATAGCTCCTATCATCTGTCAGGATCGATCATACATTTTGCGAAAAGAAAATTAGTTTGACAATCGATTTTTTTTAGAAAAGCTCCACCCTCTTGGAGCTTTTTTAGCAAAATCATGACTCAAGTATATACATACATATATGTTCTTATAAATTCGATTCTCCTGGCATACGAATCTTAAAATCAAGTTTTTAGCACAGAATCATTTTAATTTAGTTCACAGTTTGTAAAATAAATTTAAAAAAAAAAAGATTGAACATTACAGTGCCGCTTTTGATAAATGTATGGCAGCATATGTGAACGATGTGACTTGCATTACAAGTATTAACAATTCAATTTAAGGTAAAACAATGTCTACTTGTGACTGAAACAAGAAAAAGACAAAAACATAAGCAAATTCTTGAAATACATTAATATTCTATGCGTGCACAAATGACAGAAGCTTTGATAACCATTTATGTAAGTGACTTTTCAAATTGAAATGACAAAGAGATTCATATTTTTAACATTTTTGTTATCAAATTGATTGACGAATCATTTAAGTAGGCACCAAAATGCAAATCTGATGAAAATGCAACCGGTTCATATTATTCGGTATGATATGTCTAAGTACATTTCTGTCTCTTGAATGTTTCCAAGGCGATAGCAACAGAATCTTACATACTGTAAGATCTAGTCAGTTTCTTACATAACATCTTTGTTATATAAAAAGTATAGTACTACAACGAGGAAGTAATTTCGGGCTCAAGAGGTGCTTACTAAAGGTAGTTCCACACTATCCCACAGTGTAATAAGACATGTCAAAAATGTGTGATGAAACAGATGTATAATAGTGTGGAAACAGAATATGACAGCGCAGATCTCATACGATTTGACATGTGTTTAGATCTGAAATATTTTTTAGGATTGAATGTAAAACCATCACACATTCCTTCACACTTTTTTTTGACATGTCGTATTACACTGTGGGATAGTGTGGAACTACCTTAAAGGCCACTGCTTTATTCATAGTGTATGACATATTGTATTCTATTAGAGGCATAAGGTTGTTTGAGGCTTTAAATTTGAGGCAGCAGAGAGCTCCACAGTCGAATGCAATTACGAGAGTATCAAATATTCGACATAAAATGTCGACAATTAGAAATTTGAACATGTATTATTTGTGTGATGAAATGAACATGAAGCATTATGTACATTGTGTCATAAATACAAATATATTTTCATCCTCGTAAATGTCAAAACGAGAATATACTTATAGTACCAACTCGTGTTAGAGCTTAACGATTTTTCAGACAACAAAACTGTTGAATTTTGAAGCCATAAGTTTTAAATTCTGTAATCGTCCGATGCGCCATTGTATACATTTTTATGGTAATTGCATGGAACATGTTGTTTTAGTTCTGAACTTCGGCAATAGCCGTGTTAATTGTCTTATCTACTCTACATCAAATGTCTTCTTTGTTGTTTTTGCTTCCTACGGCAATCTAGGCACAAAGCACTCCTAACTCACAAATCAAGTGTTTGTGAACTTTGTCCATAGATGGCACACCAAACGTTCCTCTTATTGGGAGTACTATAGATTATAAATGCAATGGATGCGCCAACTGTGGACGGAGTATGGAAGTTGGGCAAGTCCGAAAATGAACTAAAAGCTTTCTATGTTTGTATATACATAAGTACACATTATGTATCATTCACTCGAAATTTATTTATTTTGTGTTTTTGTTTTTTTATAAAAAGTGGCAGTGCAGCCTAAGTTGTAAAAATAAAGAGAGGTTCGTGTGATGCACATTATGGCGTTGGACTATGGGGCCATCTGGTACCTCACAATTAATTTCTTATTGCAGCAGTCTCTAGCGTCTTGGCTCTCTCAAGCTTTTTCTGTTGTTTCTATATTTCCTAAAATATAAAGCTCCCTTTACAAATTCAAAAATAAAAACGAATTTGTACTCAATGTTTGCTTCAACTGAAAGGTGGACGTCATTTGACGAAATTAAAAGTGATAATCGGCAAAATCTAGGTGAATGCACTTACATAAATACAAACAAAAAACAACCAATTAAGATTGGGTATATTCCACTTTCGTTCAAAAATAAACATCAAAGTCGTTAAAAACGAAACTGACAAATTTTGTTTTCAAGATTTAACATTGACAGCTCGCCAAGTAATTTTATTGTTGTAATCTGCAAATAACAACGCTGCGGTGTCAGAAATAACTGTTATATACAAAACAGACAGTAAGATCCAGTCAAGACCAAGTGAACTTAAACTGGACCTACATTATACACCTGTAGTTAAGCATCAGCTTTTTCTTTTTGAATATCGTGAAACATTCAAATTTGACAAATGGCTAAATACTAAATTAAAATGTTACAGACTTAAAAAAGGCCTTTACATGATGTTAGAGTCAATTTTTGAATATAGTAAATGAAAACAATTTTTTTTTGACAGATAGTCAGTCGTATTTTATAAAGATCGGAAGTTTACCTCCAAATATATTTTCTTAAACAAACCTAAGAGAATCTGAAATTTGAAAGTTTTTTTGAACGATACTTTTACCAGGAAGAAAAAGAACATTTTCATAATTTAAAAGAAAGCTCAAGAAGGATAATATTACAACCGTGGAACATAGGCTCATATAAATAGTGCATTTTCAATGAAAGCTGTTTTACCCACCTATGGCAAGATCCTTCAATCATTATTATTACAAGAAGTTCAGCTGCACTTTTACGCTTCCGTAAAGGAAACCAGTTTGCACTTCAAAAAAGTGTCACAACGTCTTTTTGAAAAAAAAAGCCCAACAACTAATTGGGTCTGCAAAATCCTACCGATCAGCAATTTTTTTATATTTGCCTTTCCTCATTCCCTATGCATAAAAAGCATATTTCTTTTTTACTTATTTCTTTATCTTTAAAGTCTTTCACATTCTTGCAGCGTAAGTCATTTTGTTGAAGGTATACTTTACCTACCGAAACAAAAATATGAACACTTTCGTTCTCACAATAATTATTCATCACATGTTTTGTAAATATAACTTTTTTTTCAACAAAACAAATAAAAAAACGAAAACAGTTTAAAACACAACGATTTAAAAAGGTGCCAAGTGTGGTTTTAATTTGTCTGTCTGTTGTTTTTTCTTTATTGTTTGCATGTAAAAAATTCGACAAAACAAAACACAAAAATTGAGGAAAAAAATCTCTTCAATAATATATCTTGACCTACATGGAATGTATAAGTCTTCTGTCATTTATTGTCATCATATAAATGGATTTCTATTGAAACAAAAATCGTTCTCCCAAATATAATTAGATAATTCTGTAGCATTGATCAAATTTTTAGAAAAACAAATAGAAAAAAAAGATACGTATACGCCACAGATGCTCAGACATTTAAAATACGCATGCGGTTGGGAGGATCTACCACCCCGAAGTTCTTAAAATAAACTTCGAGCTAAAAAGTATTTCTCGTTTAATTTTAAGTTTTTTTTTTTTTCTTCACATTCGGCACTCTCCCTGCCATGGTGGTGGGGGTGGCTACAAATTCAGATAGGAACAGAGCTTACTCCGTTGACAGCCAAACTAAGAATAGAGATGAAATGAAAAGTGATCCGCTATCAAAGGGTGGGTGGCTATGGCTATTCGCTCATGTCGACGGCAAAACGGAACAGTTGTGAATTCTTGTGAAAGAGAAAAGAATCAAAAATAATTTTCCTAATCGAGCAAGCGATTGCATGAAAACTGTACACACACACACAAAACTTATTTGAGCAGAGGTGCGATCAAATTTCCGTTTTACCGAATCAAAATTGTTTGTTGTTTTCTTTTTTTTTTTTTTTTTTTTTTGAAAATTAGAATATTTTTAGATCTGGGGGTTCTAGAATTCTTAAAAGTGAAATAATTTCCCTCTCTTTCACTGTATTTTCACTTTTCCCATAGTGATGCATCGTTGTCGTCGTCGTCTGGTGACACTTTAAATGTCAAAAGTAATATTGCAAAAATAAATTCAAACTATGTCACCTGCAGCCAAAGGTAATGCAATATTGTAACGGTAACATATTTTTACTTTCTGGGGTTTATGAACTGTTATTATATATTATTTATCATTAATACCCTGTCTAGCGCGCGGTAAATTATTCTTTGTGGTTTTTGATTTGTTTAGATTTGCAGAAACCACTCTCCTCCATCAAGCAGCACAATAATAGTTATACAAGATCAAATGACACTTGAATGCATGACACACTGACTAAAAGCCAAATTGTTAACCGTTAGGACGGACTACATAGTTATATAATATCTTAAAGTTTTTGGTATTTTGTCGAAAATAATATTTTCCCATAATATTCACCGCAATATCCACATATGTATGTATTTGTAAATGTATGTACATATGTACAAGAAGATGTTTAAGTTTTCTTTTCTAAATCTAAATTTCTGTCAAAAATTGATGGCTTTTGACAGTTGTTGTTATATTGCAAAAGAATAACAGTTATACACTTTTAACTTTTTTGGGGTAAATTGAAATTGAACAAAAAAAAAAGTCGTTATGTTTTCACATTCCACTCAATAAATTATTATAAATATAAACTTTATTAACTTTATTAACGGTTATTATTTTAACTCCTTTTTTTTAAAGGTACTACCACTACTTACTATATCAAAAAACTTTTTATTTCAGAGATATCCGCGACTTGAACGGATTGTGATGTTCAACTGAAACTTTTACGAAAACAGTTGAAGCGATTCGCTTTTTTCAGACGCTCTAGGTAGTTTTTTTTCGTTGTTGTTGTTGCTGGCGTTGTTGTTTTTGTATTCTTGTTTTTTTTTTTTTTTTTGTATCTGTTGGATACGTATTTGATGTATTTGGTTTATATTTGGTTGCCGCCAAAGATATTGGCGGTTTGTTAGTTAAGTTGGTTTGGTTGGGTTTTGACTGAGAGAGACAGAGAGGAAGCATAATGATTATTTTTATATATATTTATGTACATTCATGGGTGTGCGCAAGTATCTTATTCGAATTGAGATACACAATATTATTGGAGAACAATGTTAAGTAAAGTCAGCAGCAGCTCATAGTGTAAGCGCAGCCAAACGGTGCTGTTAGATGATATTTGCAGAGACGAGGCATCCTATGCGTTTTTTTTTTTTGCTGTTGCTCTTTTGTGAGATCAGTGCCAGGCCAATTTGTTTCGATGTAATGGTTTTTTGTTTTGAAATTTAAATAAAACACACATCTGCAAAAATATCTGTCACTGTCATATGTGATGCAGGATTCATATTCTTATAGTTCTCATCTTACCTGTTGGCGTTGGGGGATGTCTTTTTTATTGTTGTTGTTACTCCAAATATGAATAAAAATGCATACATATGAATTTCAAATTTTTGGAGAGAGAGAGAAAATTTCCCAGTTTTATTTGAGAATACCAGTATTTTTGTTTGTTTGATTTTTCAAAATAAAAAAGAGATTATATTTTTTTACACAAAGTGAAAAATTAAGTTCAGAAGACTAATTATAGTTTTTTTTTTTGTTAAAGATATTTGAATTGAATATAATGAATATTGTGATGGGTACCATATCGATATAGAGAAATGGAAATGTATTTTCTCATTTTTCTTACAGTACCTATCTACACATATCTACCTAAACTTATATAAAAAAGAGCTAGGTATAAAACAAATTGCAAAAACAGGATAAAATAAATTCTGTTAAAAGAATTTCTTTTTGTATACAGACGGAAAACATTGATGTCTAAAAATACTGCGTGTTATGAAAACTGACTTATATAGAAAATCAAATGAGCAACTTGCAGTGTAATTGATAACTGATTGTACCTGTTTTGATTAAATTTTTTGTTGTTGTAAGTATTTTCTCAGTAAAAATAAAATATATATATGTGATTGTATATGTTTTAAAATTAAAGAATGTATGGGCTTTTTTAATAATTTGAAACCGAGTTCATTTTATGAAGATTAAGAGGTTCAAGGAATAGAGTAAGCTCTGTTTCAATCTTGCTTTAATGATGGGCAAAAGTAAGTTAGCTCAATAAAATACCTTAAAGTTATAGCCTATTCACACCACCCAAATTTTGAGTATTCGTTTACCAAAACGAGTAGAGCGTTCACACCGAACATTTACTCGTTTCTGTTTGACATTAAAAACTGATAAACTGCATAAATTAACCTATCGAAGCCCTTTAACCCGGTGCTGATATCAGTTTGATTGGACAGTTTGGTGTTGGTTTCTAATCTGCCTACTTGGTCGCCGAAGAAATGACTGTCACCTCGAAGCACAATAGGATGATGAGCAATTCGTGTGGGAATCTGCTGCTGGAAGCTCCTTCATCAGGACAATTCTGAGCCATTGGTATACATACATGGTACAAAGATAGTTATGTACATCAAGGAGGCCAGGCCTAATATTTGGAGGAGAGCACAAACAAGGAAATTGTTAACTAGCACCCCCTCAGTACATTGGATATCCAATGAAGTTGATCGTCGAGAAAGAACCCTATACTAGGAAGTCAAAAGAAGAAGAAAGAAAATAGAATTAACGAGCCCAATTATTATGTAGATTAGATGACGAGGATGCAGATATCGGCAACTTGATGATGTTACGCTTCCTCTGGTTTGAAGAGATCGAAAGGTACTCGAAGAGGAATTAAAACCGACCCCGACCATCCACAGAGAAGTGTTTCACAGCCAAATGGTCCCAGTCGTTGGTCACATTTTAGTTAAACTTTCCATACTCCTGGGTAATATCATCTAGATTTCTGGTCCAGATGAATTTAGTCTTTTTTAACACCTCGTCTTCTGTGTACCTACCTTATTACAATAAAAATAAAATGCACGACTGGGTCGCACGAACATGCTCTAATTTGTGACTTTGTGACTGGTCTGGGGGCTTGAAATTTTGATAAAAATACGTTTTTCAAAATTCTTTAAAAAATACCTTAACTAATTTGAGCTGAAAAAAAGTACGCCATTTTGTTTCTTGAATAAATTTGAATTTATGAGAATACATTTATAAAAATCTGTGAAGCGGTTTTTGAGAAAAAAAGTTTTTTTTGAAAAACTTTTTAAAATTAAAAAAAAAAAAACTCAAAAATGCCAATTCATAGGTATTCAGAAAATACATTTTTTTATAATTTTTGATAAAAAATTTAATAAGCAGTTTTCAAAATATTAATCTAAATTTTTTTTTTTAATGCTTTTAAAAATACAAAAAAATATTTCTTGAACACATACAAATATAATGTCATCTACTGCCCAATGTGGGTACAAAGAGGCCACCATCCACCAGTAGACTAGACCGTCGCCTGCAGTTCATCCGCAAGTGCTGGCTTGTTTGCTTTATGTCAGCAACTATTTTGTCCCATTTTGCGATCGCCTTAGCATCTCTGTACAACAAATGGAGGTGCTTTCTCTGTTTGAGCTTAAGTCTACCATAAAAATTACTCAAAGACTTTGAGGACATTTTTTACAAACGTTGTATTTGCCTTATGAATGCTTCAGTTAACTGTCGATTTGCGTTGCTGGCGACAACAATATGCTGATAACATTTATTTTCTTAGAAAAAAACAGCTTTTCTGAGATGAATTGAAACAAGTGAAATTTATTTAAAATTCAATCAAAAATAACATGACCATGAAAGCTGCATAAAATATTGGAAATATAAATCAAATCCATATTCATTTCTGCATCAACTTTGGTTTTGTAACCCTTCCATCCAATAAAGAGCTTCATAAACGCTTTAGTGGTGACTTGCGATACACAAAACTAGGACAGCAAAATAATTTCACGGATCCCAAGGTGCATCATCATCCAAAAACTCCAAATATGGAAAAATACGAATGATCAATAAACAAAGGCAAAAATGTGCTGCCCTTTTTTCCAGCTATCACTATGACTAAGAGGTTTGGATTTTCGCACAAAAATGTGACGACGACGCGACGCGACGAGGTGATTCTGTGTTATCAGCTTTCGCTTAAATGACGTGTTCAATGAAAACAAAGTCCAAAATGACAGTCGCTGGTAAAGTACGTACGAATATAAGTTGTCCAAGATTCGATTTTTTGTGCATGTTAATCAATTGGGCAACACGTTGTGGCTTTGGAGTATGAATCAATAGTTTAAATTTTTTTTTTCAATAAAAGCGGAGAGTACGTTTACCTTTACCGAATCGCGATCACGAAAAGGTGAGGCTGCATCGAAGTAAATTTGGCACTTGACCGCCAAACGCCATGTTTATTCATATCGGGTTTGTGATAAATTATATGCAAGTCGTATTGGACAAAAAATTATTATTTTATTTAATGATTTATGCATAAAGAATTTAAAAATCTTAATTCATATACGGAGTATTTCATGCTTCAAATTTTGGTTTAATGTTTTTGATTTGTTTTGTTTTTTTTTTATGAAAAACTGAGTCATAATTTTTACCAGTACCTAGATATGTATAATATTGAAAAAGAAAAAAAAACACTGTTTGATCTTGAAATTAAAAATTTTAATTTTTGATTTTATATGTGACTAGCCTCACCCGGCGTACGTTGTTACGCCCTTTCTCGGTTTTTCTTCTTATTATTTCATTTACTCCTCTTATGTTTATAAAAAAATTGAAAAATTCATATTTTCTTGTATGAACGTAAAATTCGACGCGATGATTAAATACCATCAGCGCCATCTGTCTGTAGAGGGTCGGACTGCTCTATAAACCTTCCTTACGACTTGTAGAATACATTTCTTTTAGCACTCAATGGGGTTTTGTGTGCATAGTTTTCGAGACTATAGCGTAAACACACACACATTTGTAATTTTATGAACGTAAAATTCCACGCGACGATAAAATACCAGCGCCATCTATCGGCAAGGGGTCGGACCGCTCTATAAACCTTCCTTGTGACTTGTAGAATAAATTTCTTTTAGCACTCAATGGGGCTTTGTGCATAGTTTTCGAGACTATAGTGTAAGCACACACAAATTTTGAATTTTATATAATAAGAAGATAGAAGAAAGATTATTAAAAATAAATTCCCCTTTATTTGAAAGTAAAATATAATTTTATTCAAGTTTCTTTAAATACGACAACTCAATTTGAATTTTTAAAAATAAGATTTGGAAAGAATAGAAATGATGGGTGTATTTTAAAGGAATACAAACCGAAATGTTTATCTTCTTACTTCAAAACTGCGACCAATAGTTAGAAAACATTAAAAAATTAATGCATATGAAGAATTTTAACGGAAACACCCTTTAAAAGTGGACGTGCCCTAAAAATTTGTGTACAACAATTTAAAGCACAAACTAAGCTTTGATCGTTAGTCAATTTTTAGGCATATGCGTAAAACTTCAGCTTAATTGAACAGTTTTTTAGCGGTTTTATTAGAGTAAAGGCGTTTTATAAAAACCACGCCCCTCAAAGTGGGCGTATGACCGATATAAATAAATACAACACGTGAGTTGTTGTCCACACAGTTATAAACCCGTTCCCCTTTTTTTCATTTCTAACAAATACCTTCTATTTAACTATCATTTAATACTGTGAACGACTGGAGAAGCAATTTACAGAACAAAATTAAGAGATATATTTTCATATAATGAACGAATAAAATAGTTAAAATTAGATATTGGTACGTTAAATTTTTAAAACTATGTGTCTTGTTTTTTCGTGAAAAGTGGACGTAAGCCACGCCCGAAATTCAAACATTTCTTTTCTAAACCTCAAATTTCGAAAGAATTGGCTAAGCGTTTTCGAGATAGTCGGATGTTGGTCATTTTTGTTTGCCATATGATAGGTCCGTTTTCGAGAAAAATAAGTTTTAACATAACGGTTATATGGCGAGTACATGGGTGGAATCGGCTAAGGTGATTTGTGATAAGTGATAGTCACAATCAACAAATTTCGTCTGGCTAAGGAGATTGTCACATTTTTGTGACTTTTTCTTGTAACAGCTATTTAGGTGTGACAGCTATTTAGGTGTCACAAGAAAAAGTCACATATGACTATCACCTTAGCCAGACGAAATTTGTTGATTGTGACTATTACTTATCACAAATCACCTTAACCGATTCCACCCCAGATATTTTTGTAACTAAAAAAAATTCAATTTCACAGAATATTATAAGCAATGTTTAAAAAGCTTATACCTATATAGTTGGCACTGCGTTGGCTGTCATCCCCATCTTTGCAGGGACCAGGGTGAGGATTTTAATGTCATGTTTTGGACACTAAACTTTCTTTTGTAAGGTCGTCTTTCTCTGGGCGTTTTTGAGGTTTAGGTGGTGGAATTTGGAATTTATACGGATCGTTGTCACTCTCTCGCTGACTTCGCGAAAGCTGAAGACGTTTTTCCTTAGTCTTCCTCTGATAGCCAAATTTAGGATTGGATCTGCAGAGCATATCTTTTCTTCTTGTTCCTAGTTTCCGTGAAGGTAACTCTGGTATCTACAACCCATAGATCTAACGCTCGTCGCTAGTTCAAGCGGGCACCGCGTGGAGGTGACGATGTGGTTCAGCTCACCAATCCAATTCATTAATGAAACCAGTTAAGCAAAATCCTTCTTCAATTTTTTCCAACAGGAACCAAGCTTTTGTCCAGAACAAAAAGTAACCTCCGTTTACCTATAGGTACTTACCTGTTGGTAAACCAAATTTCATCCCAATCGGTTCTTTCGTTGCGGAACATACACCCAAACATGCAATCTTTCACATTTTCTACTAATATGCCCAGTGTGAGTGCTTCTGATTTTGATTCTGATTTCAAGTCCGGAATGAATGCTATCTTCTTTTCAGAGCAAGAACTGTCGTTTGGAACGGATGTTTTCATTCGTCACACCTTCTATTTTGATAATTCCTTAACAATTATCTACCCAAACTTTTAAGTGTTTCATTTTAACACAAGCACTTGAAAGCTTGAATTGACTGTTCTTTGAAACAGGCCCAAGGTACAAGGACTTGTTCTTGTAAAAAACAGACATTAGATGTGTCCATGACATAATCTTCTTTTTATTTTAAACCTTAACCTTCTTTCTGTGTACATATTCAAACGACCTATAAAATATCGCTCTTAAAAACTCTCTCTCTCGAAACAATGTTTTATTTTTAAATGACCATTACCTTAGTTTAGTTTTTTCTAAATCTATTCAACGAACGCCTCGAATTAGACTAAGGTTGTTGTAATTTTGTCGTTTTCCTTTTTCTATACCTTCACCTAAGACAAGCAAGTCATTGCAAAAAATAAAAAATAAAACATTTTGGTAACGTAAGTCTTGCTAGAACGTCTCTATTAGCCAGCCATGGGAAGTTTTTCTTTTTTAATTGCCTGCAAGTATGTCCTTGATGTGTCAAGACGTGCACAGGTACACTAAACTTTTTACCAAAATTGGTAACTGGTAGACAAGTTCAATTGATATTCATAACAATTTGTGGCAGCAGTGGCAGCAGCAGCGGCGGCGCATAGTTGTATCCAGTTAATCCCCTCTAGGCGTCCACCTTGACCGCTCACTAAAGTCATATATCGATATGAGCCAAAAGCCAACCCCTTCAGCTCTTCATGCTGCCATAATTCTTTTCCAATTAATATCGTCACAAAAAGTAACTGAATGGAAAATGTATGACAATTTTCAAACGTTAACCTTTCTTATAAGACTCATTCATTCATCCGAGATCCGACACCACGAGATCCGATCCACGTCGCGTCGCATCGCCGTCGCGTCGTGAGGCTTATGATACCCCTCTGCCAGTTTGCCTATAGACAAATCGCACACAGCTTCTCATTGAGCCACATCGAACCTTATTGGAATCACGTTAATTTTCACCGTATATGGGAAGAGTTTTTCCAACCAGATCTGAGATTTTTAGTGGCGTTTATGGCTTGGCCATTATGCTTTAGATCTCATAGTGGAGCTGGTAGCTGCTGTTTAAGGAGGTGGTAACTGGTAATACGCGCACCGATTCTAGAACATACAGCATACATTTTACCTTGGATTGTTTTTGTTGTTGTGTGTTTCGAAATATTCTTCATGGACCTGCATGTGTTGCAATTTATGATAAAATAATATTTTCTCGAGGTGACCTGGCCATGTGTGGTCGTTGAGGAGTCCTTGAAAGAAGACGCACTTTGTCCTTAATCTCTTTTCGAAAAAATCCATTTAAACAACAACGATAGTCGTATATTTGAAAAACTTCAGCTTTAGAACATTTTTCTTGGCATTCATTTTCAGCAAATATATAGATACACCTACATATACCTATTTATGTATGTATCCGTTGGATACATTTTATATTATTTTTGTTTTATATTTTATAAGATGATGAGATTTTTTGTTCTTTCAAAAGAGCACACGCGAACTATTTGCAGTGTACGCTCACTCAGTTTCTAAATATAATTTTTGAAATAAAATTGAGAAAGTTTATATTATGAAAGTGTTTCGAAATAGCATTTATACATATCGACACACACACATAGATACTTAAACGGAAACCGTGCTGAATATAATATAAAATTGTCTTATGTTAAATGAGAAATATATAACGAATGCGGATTTAGTGTTTAGGAACTTAGAAAGAATTTGGTACGAATTTAATTTGAATAAGTCGATGTTAAATGGATTTTTTTGAATAAAAATCTTTGGTGTCACACGTCGCTCGTCACTCCTCAGTCTTTACACTTTCAAAATGCATTAATCAGGCATCGATTTATTTAAGATAAAGACCAATCAATGCCACATGTCCTTATAGCAAATCACTTTTGATTAAGAGTCTTAAAGTGAAAAAGTCAAATTACGTACACGATAGCAGCAGCACCTTGAGTTGGGTCATTAAACGCGGAACAGTTGCGATGGTTATATTCTCGAGTTGGCATAAGCTTGACAGCGTGGCCTCGGCAATGACAAATACTTGTCAATCTTATAGGAATAAACCAAATTTTATTGTATTCTTGAACATCCGTATCCGTAGAATCAGTTATGTGGTGTTAACATTATCATTTTTTTGAAATTAATTTCAGGCTTCCTAACCAGACCAGGTGACTCTTGCGTGTCCTTTTTTGAGCTAAATGCTCCAGTTTTGCAGATGCCGGATGTTTCTTTGCCATCTTCGCTAAGGTTCTTGAAGAAAAAATAATTTTACGAATTCTCGATCAGACAGTAAACAATATATGACATATGTATGGCACCCGCGGTAAAAATTTGTAAACTTACGAAGGGTTAGTCTCAAAAGCTTGGCAAAGTGCTTCGAAAGCGATGCGAGATTGTGCTCGCTTTATAAACTGCAATAATGATATCCCCAATACTTTCTCTTTTTTCCATCCTCACTTCCAAAGTTCAAGTAATTCTTCCAAGAAAATTGACAGCTAACTGTTAAAAAAAATTTTCTGAGAATCGTCTCGAGTCCTTATTTTGTTGCACCAGTCCGCCGATTCTTCAATTTCATTTCTTAGGGACACCGCAGCAGCGAAAGATCCCATATCAAGTTCAAGTTTAGGCAAGTAACTGGACTTTCTGGGGGTACACCTCGACCTCGGTATCGTATTTATTGTGATTTCAGACATCCTGTCTGATATTGAGGATATTGTGAATCTGCCATCCACTTGGTTACTTTACTATTTGTAACCATCAGATGTCCTACCTTTCGTAGGTTCCAAATGAGTTTTCATCAAAATACTATAAGAAATTACCGATGGCTTATGGTTGGCTCTTATCTCTCTCAGGAACAAGGAAAGAGAGGATTTTGTTGTGGATAATTTTATCGTAACAATATGCCAACAAGACAAATATCAGTTCGTCTGGGTTCTTGGAGAACCGATTAATCCCATTTTTACTTGCTTGATTGTGCAAAAATTTTGAGATAACAATTGCACATGGTGATGGAGAAATTGCATCTCTACAGACTAAACGGATAGGCCGATTCCCTTCAAACTATATAGGTATTAAGAAATTATTATACATTTCAGGGTGCTACTTTCTAACAACAATCCATCTTTTGAAAATTTAGAATGAAACAACAACAACTTGTTAGTGCTACCACCAAGTTCATAGGCTGGAGTTATAGCTATTTCACGGTTACCAACCCGATCATCAGACTCCTTTAGTGGTGATTAATCGCTTTATGTTCAATTTAATTTTTGAAGAACTTTTTTGCCCGAGCTGGATTTGAACAAGCGACCTAGCGTGTGAGGAGCTAGTGCACTACGCACTACGCCACCGCACCCACATGAAAGTTGTAAGCCAATTACATGTTTTTTCGTTCTATCGAGATATACTGAACCAATTAGCATTTTTCTAAGCACGCACAAGTAATTGTTGTTGTTTATTCAGGGTTCTTTCTATTTTCTAATCTCTTCTCTTTTGGTTAGAATGGATTTTGCAGAATCTTTCTTATAACCGTACTTCTCACAGAACCGGTTCCAATTTCAATATAATTTTGAACACAGGAAGTTATTTATTTTTTAATTGATATTCCATTTAAAAAAATTGTCAATTCACGTCAGATGACACCAAAAACAACATGGCCGCAGCAGGCCGACAAAATCCACTCTAGCCAATGGCATTGTATATACAAACTATAGTACTAATACTTGAGGTGCGCCATCTATCGTCGAAAAAACTAAGCTCAAGAATACCATGAGAAGCAACAACAACAATTAATATGGTGGAAATTGTTGTTGTTGCTTCCCATGGTATTCTAGAGCTTAGTTTTTCGTCGATAGATGGCGTACCTCAAGTGGGAATAGAATACTATAGTTTATATATGCAATGCCAATGGACATCATAGTGAAGTTAAATCACTTTGCTGTGTTGAGTCCATAGTCATCCCATTTCTTAAACTGTCTTTTAAATATAGCATAATATAGCAATATAACTTTATAGTCAGCAAAAGGGGCGCATTGATAAAGCTCCCTGAATACCCTTCACCAAAAGGCAGACTATACACTAGAACTAGATCAACGATTAAAAGGTTGAAGTAAATAATAACTTTAGTATGTTACCTTTTATTTGAGTTAATACTTGTTTAAGTTAATACTTGCTAAATTTAATTATTAGGAGTTCAATATTTTTCTTTAAATCAAATAATTATTAATAATTTTAATAAAATTTAATAATTTTCTTCTCTGCCTAAATTCTTAATTCTTTGTAAATGGTTATTCTTAATAAAATTCATAATTTAATAATAAAATAAAACCTAAATTTATTATTAAATATACCCCCCTATCATGGTATCCGTTCGGAAAATCCTCCGATCGTATAAATGTTCCGATTTTCGGGATTTTCTTGTTCATGGTATCCGCATCGCAGGTAATTGACATAAAACATATGACTGTGAAATGACAAATCTTTTTCATAGTGAATGTTTGTGTTATTTCACAGCTCATTAAAATCGATTGATTGCTTTAAAGTTTAAAAAAAAATATGGACAGCGCAGTGCTATTTTTAGAAGCAGAAAGGTATGAGATAAGAGAAAGAAATAAAGAAAAAAGAAAATCCTTAAGAAATACATCAAATATTTTTGAACTCAGATGCAGCGTAAGTGCAATTACAATCGATCAAACCGGGAAACAATTCTCGTAATTTTTTGTTTACAGCTTCAAAAAAAATTATCGTTTGAGCAAATTTTTATTTGAATACGTTTTAAACGAAGTTCAAAATAAAATTCGACCAGCTTCTCGATCTGATGCTTTGACCCCTGAACAAAAACTAGCAGATTGTTTAAGATTTTTTGGCGAAGGAAGCTATCAACATGGCGTATAGGTAAGGATTATGATTCACCGTTGGCACAATCCACTTTTTCCAATGTTCTTCAAGAATTGCTAAATATTCTTGAGGAAACGCTCTGCCCTTAATGGATTTCCTTGGAAATGTCAAGAGAACAAGTAGAAGAATCCAAAACACATTTCCAGACAGCAACAGGATTCCCTGGTGTGATACTTTTCGTCGATGGAGCCCATATTAAAATCGTTCCTCCTAAAGATGACAAACATCTATTTTACAACAGAAAAGGATTTCATTCCCTTAACGTTTTAATTGTAAGCTAGGGTAAAAACAGAAAAGAAAGCAATACATTTATACATACTTTTGTTTATAGATTTGCGATTACAAAATGGTGATCAGAGCCGTAAACAACAACTTCCAAGGAGCAAATCATGACTCTCATATATGGAATATGAGTCCCCAACGACATCATTTTGAGCAGAGGTTTCAAAACGGTGTCAGGGATGAATTTATCTTAGGTATTTAGGTATATTGAAAATTTTAAAACAAAGAAATATTAACTTTGTTCATTTTTAAGGTGATGCTGGATATCCATTAGAACCACCAATTCCAAATAGCCCTTAAAGTCGTTACAACAAATCACATTGTAAAGCCCGAAACGTAGTGGAAAGAACAATCGGTTTGCTGAATAACAGGTTTCGCTGCTTGTTAGCAGCTCGACAACTACACTATGCTCCCCTAAAGGCAGCCCAAACTGTGAATGTATGTTCTGCCTTGCATAACATACGTGTTTCCTTCAATGATGAAAACGACTTTGACGAAAATGAGGAAGAAGAAAGTGACGATGCAGTGGATGCAAGAAATGAAATACTCTCAGATTTTGTTTAAGGTTTTTATATTTTCAAAAATAAAATACATACCTATTAAAAAAAAAAAACTTGAATTACTCCATTCCAAAATAAAATTATCTATACAGAAAAAAAAACAACTTAAATTATTCAGTTCATTTAAAAATTAAATTAATTATATACATTACAAAAAGAAAAAAAAACAACTTAAATTATTCAGTTCATTTCAAAATATACATATGTATTTACAAAAAAAAAACTTAAATTATTCACTTCAATTATTTACAAAAAATATCAAAAAACTTAAAAACAAAAATTCATCAAAAAAAATAAAATTTGGCAAAAAATATCACTTTTGCAGCATCCTTTCCACTCTCTGGATCTCCAACTCCAGCATTTTCCTTTTTAGGTCGAGCTTTGCATTGGCCACCTTGAGCATGTCTTTGTTATGCTGCCTCACTTCTTTCAACTTTTCTTTTTCGATTTCTTTTAGTTGTGACAGATTGTCATTCACTCGTTTGAGTTTACTAGCCATGTCCTTTATAGACCGGCTAGTACTCTCCAGGTACTTCATCTGCTTGGCAAGCATTTGAAGAGAAGTGAGGTGGCTTTCTTCCTCTCGGTCTTTGCTCCATTAATAATGGAGATGATATACTAGGCTCAGCAGGGATATTTTCTATTTCATTTGCGTTGTCGTTGACGTTGTCGTTGTTCTGGATTCTCCAAACGACCTCGTTCCAATACCCGTCACTGAGCCCCTGGTGTTCATCAGAGCAATAACGCTCTCTTCCAGTCCGGTAAACGTTTTTTGCTTAAACGGGCCGCCGCCTGTAGCCGTACATTCCTTTCCATTGGCCACGAGCTTCTTCTTGATGTATGTTTTGTAGTCACTCCATACCTACCTAGAAAAGAAAACACTTGTTATCTACGAGTGTACATTTATGTAACAATTTTTGTTTATGTACATACTTTTTTCCAACCTACCACTTCTCTACATGGTGGACCCAGATTAATGAGAGCCTCCGTGACGGTGCTCCAAAAAGCGTTTGTCTCTTCGGGCGATCGGCTGGTGAACTTCCTGGCAATGTCTGGCTTATCCTTCATCATTTCAACCAGCCGTTCGTATTGCTTTTGATGTGTCTTTTTCTTCCTAAATAAAGAAAACATACATATATATGTATATATATATATAAATATATATACTTATGAACTAAGATAAATGAATGTAAAATTCAACTTACATATTCAAAAATAATTCAATTTTTTTTTTATTTCCTTCCTTTATGTTGTTCTCCGACAAACTACCGAATGCAAATGTCTGCCGGAGAAAATTCGGAGAAACAAAAACCTATGAGACGCCATGCATCGCAAGAATTCTGTGTGCGTCGCTTTGATTTTGACACTTAAGCGTCAGGCATCGCACGAATTCGCAACGCATTGATCTGATTTTGGCAATTTCAACGCATACGCCATTTTGTTTCGGAAGGATCTCTGAAAAGTCAATCGGAACGGTTACCATAATACAAAATTCGTACGATTCGTCCGAATCTGAGGAGATTTCTCTCCGATCGGTTACCATGATAGAGGGGACAATATAAAAAGCCAAATAAAAACTAGGGTAAACAAATTTTAAACCATTCAAAGGGTTCTTTTGCATTCCATACTAACTACTGCTTTTGTGTCTTGTATCACCATACATTCCTTGAGTTAGTCTCCCAAACTTCAATGGCATCCCCAGTCCAGTACCCTTTTTTTTATATATATGTATAATTAAAGCGCACTTAGGGCTCAGGGGTTATAAATTCCCTTTATATGTGAAATTATAGTGCATGCTTTTAGTAAAAAGAGGAAGGGTTTAGTAGGAGATAACGATGCATGTACATTATACATATGTACATTTGTCTTAAATGATTGAACATTGAAATTGGAATTTATTACTTAAAGCGAAAGCATATATTATATATATAAAAAAAAAAAAAAAAGTGATCATTATATTTGATATGTTCTGTGGGGTATGTATTTTTACTTGCGATTATAGGTACTATAAGGCAAGTTATGGATTCGTGCAGAAAAAAAAATTTGAGATAACAATCACACATGACATTACGATGATGGAGAAGTCGAAAAAAGTGGGTCTGGGAATTCCGTCCGTCTGTCTGTCTGTCTGTCTGTCTGTCTGTCTGTCTGTATGTCTGTTCGCGCCTCTGGAGGCTGAACGGGTGGGCCGATTTGCTTCAAATTTGGTATTTAGGATTTATTTGGCCGTCCCTCGGAACAGATTTTTTATTTTTGCTCTAGGTCCAAAAATAACGGCACCTGCCATACAATCTTGAAGACAAAAATTGATTTTCTCAAAAACGGCTCTAACGATTTTGATAAAACTTTCAGAATGCTATTTTTGCAAGAAAATCTATCTTTTGGTTTGAAATTTTTTTTCAAAATTTGTCTAATAACGGTACCTCTCATAGAACAAGTATTTTCAAATCAAATTTTCTCGTAAACTATAAATTCGATTTCAATAAAATTTTGGCCACAGAAAGTCATTCATAATTTTATTAATATGACATTTAAAAATTTTCAAAAACTTTTTTTTTTGATTTTTTATAATTTTTTCAAAACAATTTTTGGTTTTCGAAATATGTTGGAAACGGGTACATTGATTTTTTTAAAAATTTTTTCTAAAATGTAAACTACAGATTGCCATATATTTGCATACTCAAATAAATTTCAAAATATTTTTTGAAAAAGTTTTTCAAAAATAACCTTTTAAAAAAAAAAGTGGTCCAACGATTTTCAATATTTTTTTTTCCTAGATTGACGTATAGCTTTTAAATTTTATTGCGTACTTAGTTTTTCCGAGAAAACTCTTAAACTAATTTAAAAAATAAAAGAATTTTCGAAATTATTTAATTTTTTTTAATATCCATATATGCAGCCACTACGCAATTATTGAACATAAGAGCAAGTTCGTGCGACCCAGTCGTGCATTTTATTTTTTTATACGGCACACGCGCTCAAGGGGTTTGTATAGCCCTTTTAATGATTAGTCACAGCGCGAGTGATAGGACATTAGGGTGGAAGGGAAAAGAGGTGTCAATGAACATTGGTCTTGAATGTTTGAAGATAAAAATGGCAAGAGAAAATTATACCAGGCAATTCATTCCACACGGCTAAAGAAAGAATCCCTCTATATCACGGTACGTCCGATATTGGGCTCAAGTGTAAACTGATGAGCGTTCCTAGTAAGACGAGTGTTACGGGGAAAGTGTTTAAGGGGTGGAACGCAGCTGGCTACATCTAGTGATCATTTTTTTTATAGAAGAACCTGTAAAATAAGGAAAGACATGAAACATTTCGACGAAAGTCAAGGGATGGAAATGTTTCCATAATGCTTCTCTCTCCTATAAATTTCAGCGCTTTTTTCTGAACTCTGTCGAGCAGGTGTAAAAAAGTTTGAGATGCACCTGTCCAGAGATGGGAGTTATACTCAAGTTAAGGGCGTATAAACGCTTTGTAGTTTGTAGCCAAATCAGAAGGGATGAAAAACTTCTTGCATTTATTAAGAAAGCCTAAGTATCTTGCAGCATTCTTGGCAATCTCAAGTATATGATCATTCCAACAAAGGCTGTCACTGATACACATCACGAGTACTGATAGCTTTTTGGCCTCCTCGATGCAAGCACCATTCATGGTTAATGGCATAAGGGGTATGTTTAGCTTTAACGAAAAAAGACATCATTAAGTTTTCAACGCATTAAACTCCACACGATTTCTAATACCCCAGTTCACAATGCTGTTTAAATCGGAGTTTAATGAGGAGCTTATCGTACGGTATCGTTGCAATAACACATCCGAAGGCAAAGGCCATGAATTATCAAACGTATATGAAAAGCTGAGGGTTGAGTCGTCAGCAAAACAATTAAATGGATTAGTAAACACAGACAAGTGATCATTTATGAAAATCAGAAAGAAATTCGGAGAAAGAACGGAGCCCTGGGGCACACCAGCATTTATTTAGTGGAGATCAGACATGAAACCGTCTAATACAACTTGTATTGAACAGTCCAGCAGATAGCTTCTAATCCAACGAATAAGAGTATCATTCCTGAACGATAGAAGCGATGGAAAAGCTTACGCAATGGTGTTGCCAGCGATGAAGAACACCTCTTCAGAAGAACAGGGTGTATTACATCCGGGACAGCGGATTTGTTTTTTATCAAAATCTTGAAGAATTCTTGCTACTGACTGTACGACTGCGGAAATATACCTGTCCCATGGAAAAATTGACGTTCTCAAGTATACACAGCAAAATGAGCTGCAAGCATATTCGCCTTCTCTGAAGAGCTGAGGATTTGTTTATCGTCGACGATTAGAGTAGGAATAGGAACTGATTATGACATTGAGTTCTTGAAGTTTTTCACAACAGAAGTTTTTACTTTTTTTTTTTTTTTTTTTATAATGCACACGCGCTCAAGGGGTTTGTTATAGCCCTTTTAATGATAAGTCACAGCGCGAGCGATAGGAAGTTAGGAAGGAAGGGAAAGGAGGTGTCGATGAACATTGATCTTGAATGTTTGAAGATCAAAATGGCAAGGAAAAATTGTGCCAGGCAATCCATTCCACATTCGTGTTGTACGGCTAAAGAAAGAATCTCTATATTTCACGGTACGTCCGAAATTGGGCTCTAGTGTAAACTGATGAGCGTTCCTAGCAAGACGAGTATTACGGGGGAAATGTTTAAGGGGTGGAACGCAGCTGGCTACCTCGAGTGAGCATTTTTTGTAAAAGAATCTGTAAAATAAGGAAAGACATGAGACATTTCGACGATGTTCGAGTGACGGAAATGTTTCCATAATGCTTCTCTCTCCTATCAATTTTAACGCTTTTTTCTGAACTCTGTCGAGCAGGTGAAGAAAAGTTTGAGAAGCACCTGCCCAGAGATGGGAGTTATACTCGAGTTTAGGGCGTATAAACGCTTTGTAAATTGTAGCCAGATCAGAAGGGGTGAAAAACTTCTTGCATCTATTAAGAAAGCCTAAGCATCTTGCAGCATTCTTGGCAATCTCAAGTATATGATCATTCCAACGAAGATTGTCACTAATACACATACCGAGTACTGATAGCTTTTCGGCCTCCTCGATACAAGTACCATTCATGGATAATGGCATAGGGGGTATGTTTAGCTTCAACGACAAAAGACAGCATTGAGTTTTCGACGCATTAAACTCCACACGATTTCTAGTACCCCAATTCACAATGCTGTTTAAATCGGAGTTTAATGAGCTTATCATACGATTTCGTTGTAATAACACGTCCGAAGGCGAAGGCCGTGAATTATCAAACGTATATGAAAAGCTGAGGGTTGAGTCGTCAGCAAAACAATTTAATGGATTAGAAGTCACAGACAAGAGATCATTTATAAAAATGAGAAAGAGAGTCGGAGACAGAACGGAGCCCTGGGGCACACCAGCATTTATTTTGTGGAGATCAGACTTGAAACCGTCTAATACAACTTGTATTGAACGGTCCAGAAGATAGCTTCTAATCCAACGAATAAGAGTATCATCGATACCAAATGCACGCATTTTCGATAAAAGAGCTTCATGCCAAACTCTATCAAATGCCTTTGAAATATCAAGCGCAATAATCTTGCTTTCGCCAAAGCGATGCACAGATTTGTTCCACTGTTCGGTGAGATATGCCATCAGATCACCAGTGGAACGATTGCTGCGAAAGCCGTATTGCCGGTCATTTAAAAGCTCCCGATCTTCGAGATATTTCTTGAGCTGACGATTTATCAGCGTTTCCATGACCTTGGAAAGAAGGGACGTAAGTGCAATTGGTCGGTAAGAGGAGGGGGAGGAGGAGTCACCTTTTTTTGGGACGGGCTGGACAAATGCTGTTTTCCATCTACTAGGAAAGATTCCTGAACGATAGGAGCGGTGGAAAAGCTTACGCAGTGGTTTTGCCAGCGATGAAGAACACTTCTTCAGAAGAATAGGGGGTATTCCATCCGGGCCAGCGGATTTGTGTATATCAAGATCTTGAAGTACTCTTGCTACTGTACGAGTGCGGAAAAATATCTGTCCCATAGAAAAATTAACGTTCTCAAGTACAGGAGGGGCATTGTTGCTTGCAGGCAACGTAGAACTTGCAGCAAAATGAGCTGCGAGCATATTGGCCTTCTCTGAAGAGCTGACAATAGGTTTATCGTCGACGATGAGCGTTGGAACTGATGATGACGTTGAGTTCTTGACGTTTTTTACAAATGACCAGAAGTTTTTACTGCCTTTGGGACATTGCAGAATTTTTTGCCGTAACTTCTGGTCATGTAAAAATTTCGTTTTGTGTATAACGGAGTTGCACGAGTTCCTAACTTGTTTGTGTTTCTTCCGATTTTCCTCAGTTGGGTTGGCTTTGTAGGATCGGAAACTTACTTCTTTCAACCTGATAGCTTCTTTACACTCTTCGGAAAACCAAGACTTTTCTTTTGGTTTGATACATTTTGTTCTGTGAGGGACAAAAGTTCTCATTCCAAGAAAAATCACTTCTGTAATCATTTCAGCACTGGCATCAATGTCATTATCGAGGAAGCATAATGACCAGTTAAAGTTGCGAAAGAAATTATTCAGACCGTCCCAGTTGGCTTTCTCGTATTGCCAAACGGTCCTAGTGGGAATTTTTTCTTTAACTGGATGGTTGGAGATCGAGAAATTAGCTGAAATGACACAATGGTCCGAGGTGCCAAATGGAGAAGTTACTTTAATAGTATATTTATCAGGATGGGAAGTAAGGAACAAGTCAAGAGTATGGGCGGAATGCCCATCAACATCCGGTATACGAGTAGGCTCATCGACAAGCTGGGTAAGATGGTTATACTCAGCAAAGATCTCGGTATACCTTCCTTCGAGTGTTGTCTGGCCAGAATAGCGGAGCCAACTTGAATTGTGTACATTGAAGTCGCCCGTAATCACGACTTCAGTGTGAGGACAATGGGAAACAATTCGGGAAATTGAATCTGACAAAACATCTAACTCATCACAAGTAGACATGCTGTCAAGATTCGGACTCCTGTAAAGAAAACAGTAATGAATGATATGCTTGCGGACAGTGAATTTGAGCCACAGGAAATTAAAGTTCGTATTAGAACAATGCCCATATTGGGGAAGGCTCTGGCAAGCAATATCATTCCTAACATAAACGACAAGACCATGGTGGGAAAAAAGTAATGGCACTGAGTTATATCCAAACAAACAAAATTCTGATAAATCAGTATTCTGTCCAACCTGGGTTTCACTTAATGCCAAAACAGCTGGCCTGTATTGCACAGTATGGGCGTACACAGAAAAGAAATTCTTTCTTAGCCCACGAACATTTGAATATACAACACAAAAATCACTTACCATTTTGAAAAACTAAACACAAAAGATTCAACTTTGACGAAACTAATTTCAGCCGTGCAGTATAGGCCCATATTAATTCCAATTATAAACAAACTGTCCTAGGTGTTATGCCCATAAAACAATTTGCAAACGGGAATTAATATAGACAAAAAACACGAAAGAAAACACATCAAATGCTGCTCACCATCCAATGCAAAACCTCTTGCGATAAGCCTCACAAGAGGCTTGCATTGTATAGAAAGCAACAGTTATGGGTGGCGCGGGTGGAGAGGATGGGTATTGTTGGATGCTGTGCTGCGTATGAGCGAGGTTTGGTGTATTTTTTTCTTCTTTTAATTTTTCACTGGATTATTCTATTTTTTTTTCTAGTTTTGGGTAACGGAAAGGGCTGAATTTAATATCTCATTTTAATTTAATTGCACTATGTATTGTAATTGTAAGTGGTATATGAATTCGGTTTTGGTTTTTTTTTTTTTTTTTTTTTTTTTTTTTGATTATTTTGGGTAGGTAACACACGCGCACAGAAGCAACGCGACCGCACACGACGAGTACTTGATCGACACTCCAACTTACTGCCTTTAGGACACTGCAGAATTTTTTGCCGTAACTTCTGGTCAAGCAAAAATTTAGTTTAGTTTTTGTGATAACGGAGTTGCACGAATTCCTAACTTGTTTGGGTTTCTTACAATTTTTCTCAGTTGGGTTGGCTTTATAGAATCGGACCTTACTTCTTTCAACCTGATAGCTTCTTTACACTCTCCGGTAAACCAAGACTTTTCTTTTGGTTTGATAACTTTTGTTCTGTGAAGGACAAAAGTTCTCATTCCTAGAAAAATCACTCCTGTAATCATTTCAGCACTGACATCAATGTCATTATCGAGAAAGCATAATGACCAGTTAAAGTTGAGAAAGAAATTATTCAGACCGTTCCAGTTGGCTTTCTCGTATTGCCAAACGGTCCTAGTGGGAATTTTTTCTTTAACTGGATGGTTGGAGATCGAGAAATTTGCTGAAATGACACAATGGTCCGAGGTGCCAAATGGAGAAGTTACTTTAATAGTATATTTATCAGGGTGGGAAGTAGGAAACAAGTCAAAATTATGAGCGGAATGCCCACCAACATCTGGTATACGAGTAGGCTCATCGATAAACTGGGTAAGATAGTGATCTTCAGCAAAGATCTCGGTAAGCTGTTTTATGGTTCTTTTTTGTTGAGCTTCCTGTAATCTTTACTAAACATTGACAAGCAATATAGGAAAATCTCAGTAAGTACTCCGAATTTCTAAAATTTCGATAGTTAAAAATTTAAAAATTATGGAAAGAAAAAAGGAAAGTAGCGGTGCAGCCAAGCGGAAACAACGTCAAGAAAGGGAAGAAAGTAAAAAAAATTGACCAAGCTAAACAGCTTTTTTACGAAACCGCTTTCTGCTAAAGTTCCTTCAACAGCCGAAATATCGGTCAAAAGTGACAAGTGTTCATTCATTGATAGCGTGGACACAGCTGTGTTAATTAATAAAGCGACTTGAGTAGATCAGGATCCAATAACTACCATTAATGCCAATGCTGAAAATGACTACCTCGACGCTTCCGTGCAACCTACATCCTACATCATCCATTTCTACATCTTCAAAAGTTCTTGAAATTTCAAATGACTTGGGAAAGTACATGAACAAGAAATTGAACGATAACGAAAAACGGCTGATTCTTGACAAGGGACCTTTGAAACCTCCGGGACCTTTTCCGAAGGACCCCCACCAAGACAACAGGAGCTTTTCAGAAACGTATTACAGCGATGCTACTGTTTCATACAATTCCTGTTACTTCCGCGGCAGCAGAAAGATCTTTCAGTAAACTGAAGATTATACAATATTATTTAAGAAACAGCTTTCGACAAGATCGCCTCCGACATTTATCGTTAATTGCAATAGAAAATGAGGCGGCATCGAACTTGGATTTGAGTGAAATTATAGACGAATTCGCAATTTGGACGTGGAATTCTGTTAAAATCGTTTTTTTTTTAGATTAATTAAATCTCATCTGTATAATAAATATTTTATATTGTCATGTGCGTCGTTGTTTATTTATTCCCTTTTTCTTCTATTAAACACATGGAGATTCTAATAGGGACCACGTATAGATTTAGCCTACTAGGGATAAGTTCAACTCACTGTTTCCTATTCTTATTTCTATCAATAATTTTGAAGGCCAATATAAGTTCAAAATACGCGGAAAGAGGGTTAGGAGGGCCCGATTCTTTCCCTATGCACCAGGGCCCTTGTCCCCCTAGCTACGCCACTGAATATAACCTTACATAATTCCACCCCTGATAAAGAATGGTTATGGCAACCCTTCTACTATCCTTAATTTGATAACCTACAGATGTTTGAAATTTCACTTTTGTGTGAGTCTCTGTCCCCATTAACACATACTGGGAAGAGAGTTCTCATAAGTGATTCTAAGGTTTTCGAGCAGGAGTCAGTCAAGTTTTAACCGGACTATTAAGAAAGAGTGGTGAATCATAGATCTTTGACATAAATTTCTTTAACCTTTCAGTGTCGTTTGTAGATTCAATGTCTGTACAAAATTTCCACCAGACTTTTACTTTTCTTAAAAAGATCCCAATCGTTTTTAAGTTCCTAGGTAGCAAAGGGTAGATAAGGTACCTAACAATCTGATGTGTCAAAAATAAATAAGAAAAACACATTTAGAATTTTCAAAAATTTACATTTTCGTTTTTATTTAAGTTCATTTATTAATTGTAAGTTCAATTTTTTGTTTCTCTTAAAATGTATTAAATAGCGTTATCGAGTGTTTATTTTCTTTGAATTGGAGTTTATTATTTTTTTCAGACATACATATATATATATATATATATATATAGACTTAAAATTAAACATTTTAAATTTTGTGTCTTTACAATTTTTCTTATTACTTTGTTTGTTTGTATTGTGTTTAAAACTTTATCATTTACTTATTTTGCATTTGTCTCTTCTTTTTTATATATTTGACTTCATTGTTTCATATAAGTACTTTATTAAATCTTTTTGTTTTAATAATTTCTAAAATAATTTTTCTTAATTTTTATTATTTTATCGTGTTTTTGTTTTCAGAATCTTAAAATATTTTTTCTTTATTTATTTACAAATTTCTATAAGTAAATACTCATCACTTTAAGTGAAAATAATAAGTAAATTAATTTATATTTTTTAAAATTTCTTTTTAAACGTTTTTTTTTTTTTAATTACATCGATCATTTAGATATTTAGTTTTGAATTAAAAATTATTGACAGTAATGTAAAATACGAATTTATAATTATATATATATATTTCTATGTAGCTATGTTTGTTATAAACAAAATGTTTATATATTTTTCTAAATAATTTTATTTTATTGTTTTTTTTTTTTTTTTGTGAGTGGTGTTGTGGATAAAAGTTGCTGTTGAGTTTATACATATTTCAAGAAATATTTGTTTCGTATCATTAAATACTGTGTTTACATACATATATACAATACATATAGAAAAAGTTTATCAATATACATTATGTATTAAAACCCAAATCAAATGTGGTTTTAAAGCAAAACAAAAATTTAAAATTGAAACAGGAATTTTGAAAATATTTTTAAAATCAAATTTGGAAACGAGTGGCTACAAACGGAGTGCATCATTGGGTTTACTAGGTAAGTATTGAAACCATATTTTCGTCCTAGTAGAAGCAACAAAAAGGGGTTTTGCAATATCAGTTCTCCATTATATACGGGGAGGAGAATCTTACTGAAAAACAAAATGCAAAACTCAACAAACATTAAAAATCAGCAATGCAATAATTCAACAATATTTGAAGCGTGGAACTTGCAAGTGGGTTTGTCCAAACTATAAACCAGGAAGCCAAATTGGTTTCGTTACCATCAAGGTTAAAATGCAGCTAAGGCTCTCTTTCTCTAGAGCCAACTTCATTTGATTACTTTAGAAAGCACTGAGAGGGAGCAAGAAATCCATGATTTCATTAACTTTCAGCTCAGAAGCATGAATCCTTTCCGAATTGGATTAAAACTCGTTTGATCCAAACCCTTTGTACGGTTGCGACTTGAGAGTTGCCAAGGCTTCCATTTGGAGGGAGGACAAAAATTCAAGTATGATCTCAATAACATCACGATCAGTTGATCCAACATTGATGAATGTAAAGAGTTTTATCAAAAGTTGAAGTGGTCATCATTAAAAAGGCAATTTTTCCATACAAAACAAAATTTGAGATTTGAGTTGATCATTGGAAGCAAAACTAAAGTGAATAACACACGATCAAGGTTCGTTGGCAATATCTATGACATACTGCATACGTAATTTTTTTTTAATTATTGATCGATCCTTGGATTGCGTAAATTGTTTTGCGCAATTTCCTTTTGAATAATTTTGGCATGTTATGTAAATTCGCAAATGTTGTGAAACACTGTGTAAATTTTCAACTCGAATGAATACAAATTTCAAAAATGTATTTTAAAAGATATCAATGTTCTATTGGTTTCACTCGGGGAACCACTCATTCTGAAAATCAATGGAACAAGCAAAATTGCTTCTGCCCTATTTCGACAAAAAGTCTATTCGCACGCAAAGGGAGTCTTACCCGTTTCTCGTATCAACTCAGTTGCTAGGTTTCGACGGCTATATCATCAGATCTTTATTCAACAATATGTCACATGTGTAGACACTACCAAGACTTTTAGCAATGCTGCATGCGAATAGACACTCCCCAATGCATATTCTGTGGCTGACATTTGAGTTATGTTTGTATTTGTGCTTCTTGAGTCCGGGCTCAACGACCAAAGCTAAACTTGGGGCTTTCGTCTCGTTGTGACGCTATTTATGCTAGCTTGCTTCAAAAACAACGAAGGCATTTACCCAAATCGTGTTCGTTAAGGCTAAGATTACATATGAAAGTTTTAGTTTAGTAAGTTACTCACGTAAGCAACTTCTGAAAAAATTACTCGTGTAAACGACTCTGTAAGTGACTTACAGTAATTTTTATCAACTTACGTAAGCTGTAAGTTGAAAGAGACTTATGATGTAGTACCCCGTGGCGTAGTGGTTAGTGTCGGACTGCCACGCCGAAGGGTCTGGGTTCGATCCCTGAGGGCTCCACCTAAAAAGTTCTTTTCCGGGGTACTGCCTCTTGCGAGGAAGTGACAAATCCTCCAAGAGTAATTAATGTCATGGAAAGTGCTTCTGTTAGCCGTTCGGATTCGGCGGTAAATTGTAGGTCCCTTCCATTCTTGCACAATATCAACGCACACACAGGAATGGTTGAGAGTGTAAGTCAAAGGCCCCGGTCCCGCTTGGAGCTGTTGTGCCAATTTATTTTTTTTTTAAGTTGAAAGGGACTTACAAACAATACAATATGTGTAAAGGCGTTTTTTTCAGACTTACGGAATTCTTACAGCTTATATACAACTGGCAGTGATATGCTTACTGTTAGTTCATCTACAATGATATCCTTCCTGTAAGTTACTTCTGTAAGACTTACGTAAGTGATAGACAAAATCAAGGCAGGTACGTGTGTTATCCTACCCTTACACACGATACACGAATTGGGCTCACAGAGGTGTACAACTTTTCCTCTTGTTCAATAATAACAAAAACTGGCAGTTTTATTTTTTCTACGATATTGGTGATTTGTTTTAGAGGCAAACCAGGTTTTTAACTGAAGGTTCCATGCGGTGGAATATATCATATTTTTCAAAATATCCCACTCGCAAGACTTCAAAAGTTGTGAGCTGCCTTGGCTCTTTCTATTTTGAACCTTTGGAAGCTTATTTGTAAGAATTTTTTAGGTTGGAAAGATTTTAAGATTTGTACAAGAATCGCAAGTACCTAATACAATCTTTGCTATATAAATTATAGTATGTGGCTACTAGGCACTGCAGCTTTCTTCAGATTGTATTGTATATTAGCTGCTAGAACGAAGTTTTGAGGCACTACCCGTAAATGGTTAGTTTCTTCGATTATTTTCCCATAATTTCGGATTTTTAATATGCAAATTTTTAAATCAATCATACATTTTGGAGGGTACAACAGAATTCAATAGCGAATACCCAAAACATGAACTTAATAGTCCCATGCTCACCTTTAGTATTCCGGGTGAATAAGGAAGGGCCTTTGCAGCCACCACAGGAGCTGAGCAAGGTAACGTACCACTAGAAAAGATAACACGAAGCAACAACACCAGTGTATATCTAGCACCACGAGGCTGGATATAAAAATTAAACACTGATTCTAAGAAGACTTTAGCAACGATCAATCTAAAAAATAGCACGCTTCAGAGCTAAATTTGCACATCAGCATGATCTGTGCACACTTCCTAAACTTTCTACAAAAAAGGCTTCTCGAAGTAACTAAAAAAAACTGCCCTGAGACCGACGCGAAAATCGTTCTACGTGACATCGATACCACACTACCGGTAGAGATTATATTATGCTAGGATCGTTTTGTGAACACAGCTTCCACCACACCGTTTACACAGATATCAACAGCAGCAACTCCAAATCAACTAGTGCAGAGAAAGAGAAATATTTAAAAATCTCAAAAACGAAATTGCCGAAATTGTCTTATCAATCTTCGATTATAGAGGAGTCAAGACAGGAGTCAATATCCTCAACATCGCTTGCAAGATAGTTTCTGCTGTGTTGTGAGAACAGTTTAGTTATACATATATCAGGAAGGTCTATACCAGAGATTAAAATGAGTATGTTCGAATAAGTTCGAACACTGCGATTTTTTCTATTTGATCGCTCATACCCGATCGTTTTGCTTCCATGCTCATAAGTCATTTTGGTCATGAATAAAAAGAATCACGAATAAAGACAAACGAACTGATCGAACTAATGAGTATCTTCTGACTTTCATACCCACGAACAAAATTATTCGCAAACAGTTGTAACCAGTTTCGGGTACTCGAAAAAAGACCTACTGATCGTTTTGATCGTGAACAAAGGAAACTGCTGGCGCTACCTGATTTATTATCTATATCCGTTGTATTTTAAGGGTAATGTTTTGTATTCGCAGAAAATAGAGCAGAAGAAAAAGGGTTTCTTATTTTGGAAAGATTTATGAATAGGTAGGTGGCTAGGTAGGCAAAGGATGTAATTATGAAACAAAAGATGGTCAACATTCGCGGTTGGTGTATGTATTTAAGTGAAGTCAATTTTTTCTTTTATTGAAGGCGCAGGTTAAAATTCCCCGAAACAGGTACTCTTTTCTTTGTTAGTAATTTTAGTAGGTCAGTGGTTTTAATTACTTATTTAATTTACTGTTTTTTTTTTCAAGTTAATAAAAATAAAAATCATTGTGACTAATAACATTATTTACTGCACTTTTTCCTAATAATAATGCCTTATTTGCATACGCAAACTAAGTATATTGAATCATGAAGCAAAATCAACCAACACCCATCTGCCGCTAATGGTAAAAGTATCTTAAATACAAAAACCAACCCCAATAACACAAGAAACAGAATCCTTAAAATGCCAACCCCGAATACACATTTTACACAGCGAGTAGTCGAACGATCGCGATCGATCGCACTGATCGTGAACATTTTGATCATGAGCACATTGATCGTGAACATTTTGATCATGAGCACTTTATTCGTTTTGTTCAAACTCGTTCATACTCGGTTGGAAGGTATACTCGATCTTATTCGTTTGAAATGTGTTGTTATTCACGGGTCACCATACTCATGAACAAAAATACTTGTAAGCATAGTTTGATAGGTTGACCCTGTTTGTTCAAACTCGCTTTTTTCGAGCAAGTATTCGTTGATCGTGAACAGTACTCGACTCGTTTTAATCTCTGGTCTATACATCTACATTACAACCCACGCGACGTTGCAAAGGACAAAGAATTAAATAAGACGAAACACGCCTCTTCATCGATAGGGATGTTTATGACAGCGTGTTTTGATTTATGTACTCTTTAGTCCAATTTTGATGCCAAGCGATCCAGGAGAGGCAATACACTGCCATTACCACGGACCAATAAGATACAGACCGCCAACTCACTGTATGGTCTCTCTTTTTGCCTACAAGCTGAAAATCAGCTGATATGCCAATTATTTTGAGAGTGTGACGCTCTCCCTTGTTTTTAAATGGGAGCAGTAAACACGCCAAAGAAGATAAATGCAGAGATGTACACATTCACAGACAAGAACAAATATTTCGAGGGTGTTTCAGGCAAGAGGAGTACGAGTTGGCGGTCTGTATTGGTCTGTGGTCATGACCACGAGGCGTTACCGACATCATTTTAGAAGGCATTGTTTGAAAGTCGGGACCTATCTTTTGGCATAATTTTGCGGAAGGAAGATTCTTAAATACTTTGCGGGTGGTAATATTACTGTGTATTTAGTGGTTGAATGCTTACCTAGAGTTATGGGTTCGATAACTAACCTGGGTAGCATTTTGGCTAAATGTCTCCCCAGCAGTGCACATAAAAGAAGAAAAAGAATGAATCCACCTCTCTATATCTAAGTGGAAACAAAACAAATCGACACATAAGCGGAAATCAGACCAGCCACAATAATTTAAGTTGTAACGACTCTTGCAAATCAATTTAAAATTAAATTTAGTACATGAAGAAATTTTATTTAGTAAACTATAAGTTTAAATATTTACGATTAACATTTTTTTGTTTTGCTTTAGTACATAAATTGTTTACAAGTTTAAAATAATTATGCTAACGCAAGTTTATAATTCTTTTTTTTTTTTTGCAACCACATCGCGTGCTAGCTTCCTTTTTTATTTTAAAAACAATTTCGAGTAGTACACTGTACATGTTATATATTATAATATAATGCTTTTGCAATTCATATTAAGATATATAATTCTTTTCGTTTCACTTTCTTAATTTTTCAACTGACCTTTAAGAGATCTATTTTTTATTTTTATTTCCTAGTCTTCACTTGCCTTACAAAAATATCCATACATTCCTAATTCTTTTGCAATCTTTTTTCTTATACACATCTTGTTTTAGTTTTAATTTTTTATTTTTAAAATTTGTTTCATTTAATATTTTTTTGTTTTCATTTTTTTTTTTTATTCTTGTATCACAAGTGTGAATTAATGTGTGTGTTTGTGTTTTTTGTTTTTGCGTGTGCACTAATATCCACATATTTGTTTGTTTGTTTTTAATTTATAACTAGTTACTATGAAACGTTTAATAATTAATAATAATATAATTTTCTTTTTCTTTATTCTGTTTTTTTTTTTTTTAATCTTACTTATTAAATGTTCTTATACGCTTAAATTTAATTTCTCTTACTACTTAGATTTACAATTTTTATATTTTTTTCAATTTAAAAAGAAATATAACATTAACTTGTGTTTTTTTATTTTTAAGTTACGATCTTTTATTTTTTTTTAGATTAAACAATTTATTGGTAAAAAATAAAACAATTATTTATATTTATAAGAAAAAAACAAGAAACTTCTTATAAAATAGATAATTATTACTTTTTTTGTTTATTTTTTGAATCTTCAATGTATAATCTTTATTTACAAATGTATGTAGAGAGGTAACTTCTAAACAAATTAAAAAATTTTAAATAATTTAAAAGTTGGCTTAAAAAGAAAACCTAAAAGTAATTATCAAAAACAGGAGTGTGACAAATATTTGCTCTATTTTGTTTCGAGTTAGACATTGGGCGAACTTTTTTTTTTTACTTTAATTTATTTTCTTAAAAAAAATTACATTGTTATAGTAAAAAAAAATAAACTAACAAATTTTATAAAAGCAAATTCATATTTGTATAATAAAATCCCTGAAATAAAATGTGAAAATAAAAAATAAAAATTATAAAGAATTAAAATAAAACAACGATGTCTTTATATTCGTGACTCATTTTGTTTGCTGTGATTTTGTATATTATGTATATAATTTAGTATATGACTTCGTAGACCGTGGCTTTTTTGTCTCCAGATCCAGTTACAATGTATTTGTCGTCAGTTGATATGTCGCAGCTTAGCACTGACGAAGTTTCTTTGGACTGAAAGTTTAAAAAAAAGGAAAAAAGTTAATAACTTTTTACATGAAATGTTCCCCTTGCAGGGATGTTTGAGAATATGAATCAATGCAGCACCCTATCCCATTTCGCTGAAAACTGAAAGGGTTGAACCAACCTGTGACGCTAGAGACTGCATATTACCTTGAAACTTTCGCATGAGTTTGTTTGAAAATTTCCAAATAATATAAAATTTGAGGGTTTCCAATTGCCGCTATAAATGGGATTATAAATATAGTAGCATGAAAACTCTCAACCATTTCATTTCCTCGAAAGGTACCTACTTTAGCTCGGAAAAAACCAGAACCTTCAGCGCAGCAGTCCGACACACTAACCAGTACCGCACGGCGCGGCGCACGGGGCTCAGGAAGGATTTTTATTAAAAAAACAAAAGCACGTCATGACATTTCGGAAAACACCCGGTAAGAGCCTCAGATGATTTCTGCAATATTAGGCCAAGTTTTTGCCAATGGAGATCACAGCATGCTAATTCTCTTTGACAACTTCGCCAATTAATTTCAGAAGGAAATAGTGGCTTATCTTCCTTGAAAGGAATAAGCAGAGCATAAACTGGAGATTTGGGATTTGATCGTTACAACAAAACCCCTTGTGTAAGAATGCGAATCATCATCGAGCTAGGAGTTGCTTCACCGTTAGCAGGTTTCAAACTCCCGCTAAGCTGATTCGTTGAAATTGGAGAATAAGAAAATATACTACTGAAACCTATTATACCATCAGATGGCTTAGACAAGGTAAAGACTGTCATGCAGCTGGTTTAATATTGTGCTCGAAAAGGTAGTGTTCCCACTCCCATGCTCCAGGAACTGTCTTTGAAAAATAAATGCAATTACGCCGAGATAGGCACTGCTGGTAGACTAAAATATGAGCGACTATAGTGAAGAATCAAGGAGACGCTGCACGAAAAAATTTAACCGTGTCCTGCTTTAAGGTGCTCAGAGCAGAAGCTTGGACTTCATTCCATTCGGATGAAAGCTGACTTGCTGAATTCGAGATAAAACACACTCGAAAGACTTATGCTCCTGTCTGGGTAGATAAAATAAAACAAGGTCTGCAAAGAAGATAGAAACACGAGTTATTGCAAATATGTGTCCAACGGTGAAAATAGCTGGGCACTGAATGTTCTAGCGTGTAAAGTTTTCTAAGCTATGCCAAAGTGGAGAAGCCCCCAAGTCGATATAGCGACCTGGAAGAGATCGCCTTTTGCTTGAAATGCTAAATTGTCAGGCTAGAGATCGATCCTGCTGGAGGGGATTATATAATTACGGCTCAAGATCACCATTTCTTTGAGCGTTGTCGAAAGTAAGAAAAGTTCAATAGTGCCAGGGACTTTATTTGGCTCGTAAAGTATAAAGGGGAAATATCCCAGACACAAGAAAGCTTATAAAAAACGTATTTAATAGAGTAAACGAAGACTGTTTTGTGTCTATCAATAGACAAAGATTGAAGACCATTGAAGTCATCAAATCATCTGTAAATCTTTCCTGACGATGAAACTATCCTGAGTACAGAAGGATAAACCAAGGAGGATATATTCATTAAAATGGGAGAATTGTATTTGTCCAAATTATTAATACTTTCAAATTAGCAAACTAGAGGCAAAAAAGAATTGACAGTCGCCTCCAGCTGATATTTTTATTCTTTAGAGAGTTCTGGGAGTCAGGTACATAAAAGCAGGACTAAGAACTTTAATATTGAAGAGCACTTGGCCATAGATCCGGAAAAATTCAAGAACGGTAGGTTTATCGATTTTCCGTTAGGTAAATGGGCGAGTTTGGCAAACCTTCTGAGTAAAGTTGTAAATTTAAAATATTTAAGTTCTATTTGAAAGCCCGGGACATTAAAAATCGTCGAAAAAGGGAAAAGAACGGATATGGCATGTTTAAAATATTTCAAAACTTACTTGGAATATGCTGGCGCCATACGGTGTCCTCCATGCATTCAGCAAGTTATCCTTTCCAGTTGACACAAACCATTTGCCGCATGTGGCAAATCTGAGCGAAAGAACACAACTTTCGTGCAGATGCAATTGGTACTTGTCGGGTTTCGATGCATGCAACACTTCTACGTGTGAATTTTCCATACCAACTGCTAACCATTCTCCTATACACAAAGAAAATAATAAGAATTAAATCATTTCTCACTTAATACGAAATGTCCTCTTGATATACTGAACTTACCCGTTGGACAATATCCTAGCGAAAAGATCTGTGAACTAAAATCGTGTTGTTGCAGTTGTCTGCCTTCTCTTAGATCCCAAGATCTCACAGTATTGTCTAAGCCACCAGTCCACAAACGTGATCCATCGGGACTTATGTCAATGCAAGAGGCTCCGTCGGTGTGACCCTGGAACTGTCGCACAAGCGACTCATTATGTAAATCCCATACTGCTATGTTACCATCACTACAGCAGGAAAAGCAGACTTTGGAATCGGGACTAATCGCTAAAGCATAACACGCTGGTGCCGCTGACGTTAGTTCGGCTTTAATTCTTGGGGTCGGACTGGCCAAATCCCATATTGACAAGTTTGATGCTTCACCTCCTACAATTAGAGTTCTTCCATCGGGTAGAAGCTTTACAGAGCGAATGTAATTGTCGCGTTGTAAGCAGTCTAACTGACTGATTGGTGTCATGCTGCCTTGTCGCGCAATATCCCAAACTTTGACGCATCCCTTTCCACCTGTATAAACGTATTTCGTTGGATTCGAGATCGTTACAGCGCACACAACTTCACCGTGAGAGAGTGTGCTCATTTGGCGTGCATGCCTTGGGATGCCCACACCCACTAGGGCATCCGGCGGAAAGGGCACCGGTTGAAGGGTGCCTTCGCCGTTCATGTGAAAGGAGTAGGCTCTGGAAAAGAAAAAATCAATTAAATATATATATTTGAGGGCAAAAAAATTTAATTCAAGAATAACTTACGGTTTTCCACCGGCCAGTCCAGCAGAATGGGGGATACCATTGGCGCGTACGTGAGCGTGTGGATCATATGCCATTGGAGGCCGACCATACGCAGGATCTGGTGGTGGTCGCTGATAGGGATCCGCTGGCCGCTGATATGGGGAGTTAGGATAGCCTGCTGGTGGAACCTGTGGAAGTACTTGCTTTGGATTTACCGGCATAGGTACATTCGGTGTTGGTGTTCTGGCCTTAGCACCTGGAGTTCCAGGCTTGTCGAGCTGTTATTAGAAAACAAAAAATTTATTAAAAACTCATTTAAGAAAGACAAAGACTAAGATCTTACATCTTTTGTTTTAAGGCTGGGTGTCGATCGTGAAGAGCTTGAGCCCGATCGAGATGGTGGTCTATCGCTGGTTTGTTTTGAATTACTGCTACCAGGTTTATCGGATCGATCTCCGTTTAAGCCAATACTGTCACGATCCCGATCGCGTGAATCTATCGAGATATGATCGCCATTTGGTCGTGGGGATGGTGATTCCTTTAATATAAAATTTAAAAAAATGTTAATTTTAAGTTTAAAATGTTAATTTTAAGTTGATGTTTTCGAGGACTGTGATAATGAAACGTGGATGTAGTGCTTTAATCAAATCACATCATCACACTAAAATGCATGTATCACTGTGACCAATCAATTGTTTTCACCAGTCACCCAACGACTCAAAATCTACACTTTCATTGCATACAGCCTTCATATCCTCAGCCAAGAATATATTATTATGTATAACCAACAAAATTTCAACTTAACAAACAAAGTTCTAGTGATCACATCCAAACTCACCAGCACCCAATCTTATCAAATGGTAAGTCTCTTATTATTCGAGCAAAATCAAAGTCATAAATCTGACCCACCACACTATAATAACCCTCGAATTTATTGAGAGACAGATTGAAAAAATCACATTACAAGTCTTATTAAACATGCATTTACTCACCATCACCATATCACTTTTATAAGCAGAGGGAGTTTCACGACTTAGTTTATCCACCACCCTGACTAACACCTAGGAAAATTCATTCACAATGCCCTCACAATGAGAGGTGAAATAGCTTTTGTGAGGTTTTCGCATTCTGAAGTATGCTCATAATCATAACGTTCGAGGTTCTCAAAAACAATCGAAATCGATCCTAAGAGCAGATCGCAACGCAAATTCAAATTTGACGTTTTCTTGTTGTTGGGCTCGTACAATATACAACAAAGTATAAAACATTTAACGTCAAATTTCAATGTCCACGAATTTCAATATTCAATCTCATCTCAACATAAAAGAAACCAGTTTCCAAGTCTTACATCTAATTCACCACTTACCATACCATTTGTCAATTTAAACACACCACCTTATCATAAGTCATAAATTCAAACGGAAATAGCCTCGTTTTTAAGTCACTCAAACGTAATTTTTTTAAATGTTCAAAACTACATAAATGCTTATAACAATCTACGAATAGAGTTTTAACTTTTCGTTTAAACTCAACTCACCATTTCATTTGACACATCTACGACTAAATCCTGATCGCTTTTCTCGCCATCGTCGTCCTGCAATATAAAAATAAACAAAAAATAATTTTAAAACAAAAATTAGCATTGTTTTTTTTTATTTGATTTCGGTTTTTTAAAACTAAACATTTTTTTACAATTTAAGGTTTTGGTATGCAAAAACTATTTTAAGGTAGCCGCGATAGCTAAACCCTATTAATATGGTGAGTTGAGTTTTAAATGTCACAAAAAACATACAAACTTAGATCAAAGTGAATTTTTGATCTGACACAGAGTGAACATAAGTTTTCCATAACTGAAAATGTTTTTAAGGACAGAAAAAAGACCTGAATATTTTAAAAAAGTTTGAACTTTTAATGTTAAGACATTATTTACAACAAAAAAGATGATTTGGACAAAATTCGAAGACAAACATATACGCACAAAAAAGGGGTTAGTTTAGTTGTTAGCGAATTAGTTAGGAGAGATAAAAAGAAAGTGAAATCTTTTGAAAGTGTTTTTTTTTTCAGTGCAGTACTTACATGGACCAGTTTGTCTTCTTTTCTTCGCTTGGCGTCATTCTCAATGTCAAGAGGTGACCGGGTACGATATTTCTCACGCTCCGCCGGCGATACGGAGTTTCTCTAAAAGAAACAAAACAAATTACAAATTCAATTTAAAGAAAATGAAACTGTGAAGCATGATTTCAGTACTTTAGGGTCATGAATTAATTGATGCAAAATGTTTTCAAATAAAAAAGGAACAAAAAAAGTTGAGTACTTATGATCCCGCATTGAAGTGACCCTCACCAAATGAAGGAAGTATTTCTTCAAAAATTTGTTGAGATTAAAAGTTTTGTATTGAGTTATTAATCAAGAAAAATAACAAGAAGATGCCTTCGAACTTGGGGTGACTTAAGTAAGAGTCTCTATTAGTGTCTTTTTTTTTTTAATAAGGCAGCCAAAGTTTAAACTTCAGAAAATTGATCTACCTATGAGAACGATATTGGCACTATATAGTGAGAGTAGTTCGTATTCGTATCCTCCACACCCATTGGATGTTGAAAACGCTTTAAGAAACCTATGGAGAGGTTTCATGATCCTTCGAATCCAAGTCGTACTTTGAATAATAAATCACTTCAAGATACAAACAAGCGAAGACTAAATAATAAATTGTGCTGGGAAGCCCATCAGAAGAAATCTGCTTTGAAAAAGCACAGGATAACGACATATCACACTGTTATAACTGTCTTGCACTTCCTTCTAATGTGAATAAGTTATATCTATGGTGAACAGCTGGGAAACACAATAGAAGCAAAGAAATATCATGTGAACGCCTACTGAGAACCTGTTTCCGAGACAGATCTACAACTTTACATTGCTTCTTAAATGCAAAAGCAATTAAAAATTAAGGTCCGAGATCCGGAGAGGATAACCCAATTCTGTAGTAAGAAACATGATGGTATGTTAGTCTAAAATCTATAGCAAATTTGTCCATGAAGTTTGCTTTATAAATAAAAAACATTTGTACTTGTATTTCCTTTGCTTACTTTGATGTTTTTCAAAAAAATTCTTAACATAACAAAGAGTGCATACTGAAAAAGTAGGGTTTTTCAAATGGCGTTGGTAGATTTTGGCGGCCATGTTGTTTTGATGACATATTTCAAAACTGTTGTTTATTATTCAGCTACTGATGCCAAATTGCCATTGCTTGTTACACAATTTAACAGCACATTGAACTTTATTATCAAAATGAGTGTGTTCATTCCAACATCTACCTGGCCTTATTGAAAGACTCTATATTGAAAAGGCTTCTAGGACAAAAGAATAAGTAGTTAGTAGACACAAGCCCAGGACACCAACATTAATAACAATACGAACAACATAGATGATCCTACCAAACCAATTAACCATCAATAATGTACACGAACTATGAAATTGATATTTTAGACAACTTAAAAAAAAAAAATTACAAAACTCACCAGTCTCTCCTCAGCTGACGGTCCATCTAAATTACTTTTCATATCTGGCCGATGATGATCTGGAGGCGCTTTTAACAGACTCTGTGGTGCATGTGGTAGTCCCATGGGTCCACCCAAGGCTCCAAACGGCCCAGCTAACGCTCCAAGACTTGGCATCGGTTGTGGTGGTCCACCGGGCACCTGTTGTGCATGAATTTGTTGCTGAAAAGGAAAATCATAAATACAAAAATTAGCAACCAGTCTCATTTTTTAAGGATCTCTTTTTTTATTCCAACACATATATATATTGCAAAAGTATCTATATCTTAAAAACAATTAAATTGCATTTAAAAAAAAAAGCATAATCATAACCATCTTATTAAAAACAATGCAAAGAAAAATGTTAATAAAATGACCCAAGTTTTTATCGGCAAGACAGGATTCACAAGAAGTGTGGTGAAATGTGGTGTGTTGCAGAAATGGTAAGATTAAAAATAAGATATGATATTTTAGCTTTTGCTGGCAGAATCAGGGGTTAGTGCTTTAAACTCCCCATCAGCCTGTGTGTTTGTTATGGGAATGCAAGAAGGTATGGAATAAGGCGCGGAGTGGTGGTCTAAGACCTTCTGCTACGTCAAAGTTTGCCATAACTTAAGCAAATTTGGAAACTTACAGTCAATCTTCTACATAAATTAATCATCTTTATGCAGACTGGGGAAACAAGAGGCAAATACATATATATGTATATAGTATACAAAGCTTTAGAAATATAACTATTCTTTGACTTAAAACTCACCTAAATTAGGTGAAATAAGGCTATAATCTTTTATTTTGACTGTAGCTCAATAGCTCAATTTTTCAATAGCCAAATTGCTCAATAGCCCAAATGTTCAATAGCTCAATTATTTCTCAACAACTATTGGCTCAACAACTCCAAACGTGGAAGGGGCCTGTGACTTACACTCCCAACCATTCCTGTATGTGCGGTGATATTCTGTAGGAATGGAGGATTTTCCACTTCCTCGCAAGAGGCAGTACCCCGGTAAAGAACTTAGGTGAAGTCAGGGATCGAACACAGAACCTTCAGCGTGGTAGTCCGACAAACTAACCACTACGCCACGGGTACTATAGTGGTATAGGGTCAATAGCTAAACAGCTCCATAGATCAATAGCCCAAATGCTCAATAGCTCAATACCTGGATAGCCAAATCGACGTCGAGTCAAGGATGAATATCTTTTTAGTTCTGTTTTGACTGAGCAGTTAAAAAAAAGTACATTTGTTTGAACACATTACTTCAATTTAAAGGAAACGATTTGATGATACATATTTCTTTGTTTAAAGGAATTATTTAAGCTAGCAAGAAGGTATGAAGAAAAGTCGTTTATGCTACTAATATCATGAAGGTGAGAAACATAACCTTTCTACCAGCTTTGCTATCGTCATCGATATAATGTATCCACATTTCATTGAAACTTTTTAGTTCTACTTTTGTCGTGACTCCGTAACTTACCCTTATATACATATATTTAGAACTACATGAAATAAAATCCTAACCTACATAATATAGCATCGCAATGAAATATCAGAAATCCAATTGTTCAATGGAACTAACTTAACCATACGATAACCGACATACCCACATGAACAGACACCAACGCCGCACACAAATTTTACGGTTTCACGATTCCGAAATGAAAATTTGCCCCAACAACAAATAAATCATAACAGAATTATAAGTTCTCCATGTTTTCCGAGAATGTATTAATGTACTATATATAGCCATAGTCAATGCAAAATCATCAGGAACCCCACTCGTTGATAGTCAACACAAATGCAGCAGATGCGCAGGGGCAAGTAGGATTGGCAAATTGGCACTGGCACGACGACCGATGACGGTGATGGTAATGGTGGCAGCTTTTTCTGTCAACTCGCAGCCTCCATTTGGAAAATTATTCAGTTTTTGAATTGCAAAAAAAAAAAAAAAAAAAAAACCACCACACACCGAACGAACCTAACCAAAGCCAACGCTGCTGTTGCCGCCAATGCGACTCCTGGTGCCCAATTTTATTCGATTATTCCGGTTCTTTGCATTCTGCGTTGGTCTAGCAGATAATTTCTCGTTGTTTCTCCTTCCCTCACTGTCATCCTCGCCTAAGGGTGGCAGGGCAGTAGAGTAGAACATTTGGTCAGAGATGACAGCGTTCAGATTGGAACCTAATACCCCAAGCAGCTAGAGTTTGTTTCCTGTGCTCTGTTTCTCCTCCCTTTATCGCCTGTCATTGACGGCCAGTTTTTGGAAGTACATCACTCTAACCACACCGAATGCGGTAATTAACCGGCTGCACCAAGATAATTTTAATCAGCTGCAGATATGTACATATATACTATATACCCCGGGACGGTTCGGCCGTAGGAAAGCCCCCAACTGTGTGTCCGGCTGTGACTGCGCATTCCTTAACCATTCCACCATTCTCGTATTAGTATGGATAGTCGCCGCAGCGCTCCTCAAAACCTTGTTGACCTTCATTAAAGAATGATAAGACCACTACTTGCACATCATTGTCGAACGTTTCGAACACACGGGTGTTTTGGTTTCTATTTGCTCTGAAATGTAAAATAGCCTTTGCCTCCTCTTACGTCGCGTCGTGTGTTGTATTCAGTTGGGCTGTAGCGATGACCGCAACCACGAAAAAGTGGTCAAATTTCAATACAGATTCACACTCCACATTATCCACAAATGCGAGCTATGAAGAGGGAAGATTTTAGTTGAAATGAAATGGGCGGCGGGTGCATGTAGCGTGCATAGTGCGGTAGATAACCATCGACGTGATTTGGTATGAAGAGCTGAGGAGCAGGGAGGGTTATTGGAGGTCTTGTGATACACTGCGGGAAACAAATATGTTGATGTCAATTTATTTGCATTTATATAATGTAGAGCAGTTTTGGATTTGGCTTAAAATGTCAAAGGAAAATGTACATTTGTATGAACGTATAAATAGCGTGGTCTGTACACATGGTTCAAAGTTGGATGTTGGAGATTATTCACTTAAGTTTTATCCAAGCGGACATTTCGGTAGGATTTTGTGGGAGGGCTTTGCAAACCTTTTGATTGGGTGTACGGAATTCTATAGAACTGTCATGATTTGTTTTTTTTTAAGACGATTCCTCTACCGGGGAACAGGAGAACCATGTAAAAGTGCTGAATAAGTTCTGACGCCTGGTGTCAAATTTTTCCGAGACTTTTCAATCCACAAAACCTCAAAAATGTATTCTTCGAGAATGGGCTTAGTCAGAAAGGGGTGCTGGGGCTTTAAGGAATGCAAATTGTAGTTACCAGATCACCGTCAGAAAACAAGATGAAGGAGTGGACATTTATGGAGGCACGCATGAGTTCTGATTCAGGTTTGCCAAAAACTACATAATATTCTTATTTTTTGAAAATTGTCAGCCCTGTTCCTTTTTAGAAAAACTTACGAATAATTGTCAGCTTCCGCGCTTACCAGAAGACCAAAACCTCCACGAGTGTTACTGGCTGCGCACAATGGTGTAGCAGCAGCAGTAGAACGTAGCAATGTCAAAGTTAAATGTACGTAAATCGTATTGCACGGCTACAATGTGAAGTAGCAGCTGCAGCATAGAGAGCAGCAGAAGTTCAAGTCGACTCGACTGTGCTGCGCTGCAAAATAACAACAAACCAAAATGGCAGATAAGATTTTTGTTTGAGTTCAGTGCTACACATTGTATTCGTGTATGTTGCTTTGTGAGCTACTTTTCTTGACATTTACTTTGCTACATGCTGCTGCTGTAACTACACCATTGTGCGCAGCCAGTTATACTTAGCAGTAACACTATTTTCTAAAAGATGCGATTGAAATACGAGCATCAACTTTGTTTGTTCATAACTTAAAATTTAAAAATGGAGACCAATGCCAAAGAAACTGAATCAGCAAGGAAGCTATCGAAGATCCAAGCGTTAAACAACTACCGAACATCAACTGCATTAAGTTGGAGTTCGCAGTACGGTTAGGGGCAACCATCCCACGTCGTCAATTAAACAGTAAGAGATTGCATTTGGTGACAAGAACCATGTAACAGCTTAGGGTCCATTTTCGAGAAGAGCTCGTCGAGTTGAGGTTTTGTGACAATAACTTAAAATACGGATATGATTTTATACCTCACCGAACAGTGAACCAATCTTAGCATCGTTTCGGAGAACGTAAGATTATCGCACTTGGTATTTAAAAAGCGTTAGAAGAGTTTAGAACCGGTCTCTCTTGGACGAACCCTTTCTTCGATGGGTTAGAAGTTACATTTCGAACCGTCCATTCGCGAAGTTTTGAGTCTGATATTCACATAATAATTGTTGGCGTAAGGTTCTGCTCTTTCTCCCAACTTACTTGATCACATTTATCAATGATTTCTTGTCTAAAACTTCTAATTTACCTACTAAATAAATTGTTCTCCATATTCGTCTCCAGATTCACAACATATAGTTTTTCGGATTTGGAACTTCAATGGCAGTGTAGCTCAATAAATGTTGATCTTGGTAGCTGTCCCCCAACTGGTAATAATCAACCGAGTGGAATTGCATAATTCAAAATTCAATGCTGTTTTCTGTTGGTAATGCATAAGCTACCTCCATGCATGAAGGAAACTGAACAGCTTTATGTTCTAGGTATTTGCATTACAAACCACCATCTGTGAAACAAACCACCGACAGATTTCTTGGGTTTCTAGGTCGGTGCAAGAAATATATTTCCCCTTTTGTCTTGCTTCAATCTAGAAGGCATACATTCACCCAAAACTCAAGTCAAATGTTCATACCTAACCATAAGGTGCTCCTGTTACACATTTGAGTCTTCTCAATAGACCTCAAGAAATAGCCTTAAAATTGATAGGTGACAGAACCGAAGCATTTGTTTTACTTGTACATCGCCGTAATGTTTCTCGTCTCAACGTGTTTGATCTAAATACAGTACAGATGTTTAACTCCCCTTAAACGATTTCGCAGATATACTCATTTTTTTACAGCACTTCAAGAATGTGAAATGCTTCACAAGGCTCAAAATTTCCCTCTAATTGTGCTTTACAGATTTTCAAAACAAATGTGCATCGGTATCTCCTATCTAACTTTCCTAAACCTCGCACTGTGTAAATTTATGATAAGGGTATTAACAACACCTTGACTGTGCGTAAATTATACAAAAAAAATAGAAAGTTATTATTCCAAAACAAGCACATAACCTAAAAAACACATAACTAAATATTTAACGAAAGAACTAAGTGGGTTTCATCATTACACCAATGAAAATTATGTTAAAATCATTTGTTGGTCATTGAGTGGCTTTAACAAACAAAAAATTGAAAAAAAAACTGCACCTGCTTTACCCAGTTGGCAGTAATTTAACATTTATCAACCGCAAGAGCTGATTTTTCTGCTCACATTTGCACAAAGCCAACCACAAAAACCACACAAAACCAGACCAGACATCAGACGCACTGTAACACAAAACCTCACACTTTTTTTTTTTTTTTATCTTAATACATATTACGTATGTATATATGTATTTCTATCAACAACAAAAAATTCAATAATCACACAGTTCAGGATCGGTATACACATTAAGTTAGTCCTGTCTACTGAAATCACTGTAATTGCCCACATAATTAAAAGGACAATGTGGCGCCCATAACAAACACACAGGGCGACAACAACAACCGACAACCATTTTGCTTGTCTCTATAATGTCAGGATGATACAAAATGATGATACAAAATAGCCGTCCAGTCCTAGGCCCAATTTATATCGACCAAGTAGAAATTATTTAAACTCGAATGATGTTGATGATGAAACCAATTTTTCGGGGAATGGCAATGAGTATAACAATTTTATTTATGCATCCCCTGGATTGCAAAAACCAAATTAATTCAGCATTTATTTTACACACATCTGAATGAAAGTGGAGCCATTCAACAAAATTACCAAGTCCACCCATCACTTGCATTATCCTACTCAGCTTTCCTATCAGCCTTATGGCCGCCCCCACAAGCTCAATTTTTGCATACGCCTGCTGCCACCGAGCCGTGCAGCCTGGAAATCTATATGACAATCACGCACCAACAAAAAGTGGTCAGAATAATATGTATAATCGCGTGAAAATTCTTCCTGAAAACGTGGTTTCAGCTGATGGATGGTGGTTTTGTTTTTTTTTTGTTTTTTGACTATGGAGTGCCTCAGGGTGGAATTGGTAGGAGCCATATTAGTGAGTTCAGTGTATTAATTTTGATTTCAAGACCAACATATGACAGTGAGGACTAAAGTCAATTGTAAGCAAATGAAAATCTAGTAAAATGTGCATACGAAGTTTTTTTTTTAATGATTCACAGCGAAGCAGAAGAATATAAATATAATATATTTTGTTTTTTATTTAAGGACTCTTAAGACAATGAATGACATTTAACACAAAATAAAACAAACATAATGAACAAAAAAATATATTAATGGAAATGAACATAACGTAACGAAACAAACAAATAAGCGCATATAAGGATTTTTTTTTTAAATTGAAATTAGAAAAAGACATAAAAATAGAATTGAGAGAGAGATTGTTTCTTCTTTTTTTAAACTTACTAAAAGCTGTTGAATTCCCTGTTGTTGGTGGTTCTGCATTTTACGAATCAAATTTTTATTTTATTTTAGTTTTTTTTTTATTCAAAAAATGGGGAGGGAGAAGAAAAAAGAACAAAACATAATAAGTAACATTAAACAAAAAAATATTTTTCTTTTGTATCAATGAAGAGAAAAAAAAAAAACGTTCTATACTGATATGATAAGAAAATATATATTTTTTTGCAGAACACCACAATCATTCGAATTGCAACATACATTTTGGAATATACAGAAATCACTTTGATTTGATTGAATTTTTTTTAAATAAAGGCTAAAAAAATCAGTATAGAACGCCAGAGGAAAATGTTTAATGGGTCAAAAAGATTCTACAGTTTTTTTTTTGTTTTGCTATTCATAATTTTTTATTGAACTGTTTATGGACCTTTTAATATGTATAGTTTATTAAAAAAAGTAAAGAAAACACTAAAACATTGAATGCAGAACTGCAAGAGCCTGGCAAACTATGTTACGTAATCTTTTTTTTTTTTTTATTGAAAATTATTCTAAGGATATGTTTAAGTTTACACACGAGCTTCCAATATTTTTCCGGCAATTTACAAAAAATTATGCACCATTGTCATTGAAGCTTCGGAGGACACGTTGCCGTAAAATATTTCTTATAAAATAAGAAATAAAGCAAATCAATGGCAACACTAGCAACAGGTGCTGCTTTGACACTTTTTATGTAAACCAGGACATTTGTTTGTAGGTTCCCAATAACGGCTGAATCGGATCAGAAAGTGTATAAAGTATACAAGAGTATAAAGCAGTAAAAACATCAATGGCACAAACATATACATATACGGGTGTGACATCTAGTGCTGAATTAAGTAAGCTCTTCTCCAATGCCACTGCCTTTGATTAAAATCGATGTAGTTCAGGCTTAAGGAACATTTTCTTTAAAAAAGTTATAATATTTTATATATATGGGTAATGATTATTCCAGCGAGAAGAAATTTGTGTCATAACTTTTAATCGTGTTGAAAAAAAATATGCCTTACATTTAATAGACTCTCACCACTGAGGGGAAACTGAAAATAAGACTTAATATGCTTTCTATGTTTGACAAATTTTTTCTATTCGGTTACTGTCCTTTGATTAAAAAACTAAAGGAATTTATGTCCAAATAAATTTGACGTTTCAAAGCGTGTTACAAATTTTGAAGAGTATTTGACAACTTTACAAACAAGAAGCAAATTTCAGCGACAAAAGGACGACATGAAGATTGGAGACGTTGTTGTTTTGTTCCTTTCGGAACCTTTTGAGTTATCTTTTGCTAAAACTTGTGAGCAGTCGCGTTAAAATTAACCCCACACTTCTCTGTGCATACACCAGCTCGGATCCTAATATTATTTGATGTGGTGAATACATAAAATAAAACAGCTGTTCCCTTATTAAATTGAGAAAAGTTAGGTTAATGGGAGCCTGACTTTTAAAATATGAGCTTTACCAGAAAAGAAAATTAGTTTGAAGCCTTTACTTTTTGCATAGTACAACTAATATGGATTGAATATTGTTTTTTTTTTTCTTTTTTGTTAAAACTTAATTTTAAATTATCTCGATCCCCGGCGATTCCTCATTTGAAAATTCAGATTGAAATATAAGCGATTGCCGATTGAAGACAAAAAGTGTTGCGCTACGGTGGCAATAAATTGAACCACGATTGCGTATATATTTGACAGATATATGCAATGCAGCGCTTTCCGTTTGACGAATTTAACAAGTATTACTGAAAATAGTTCTCAGTGATAAACATGTAAATGTTTTAGGGAAACATTTATATAGGGTGTTTTTTTATAGACGAGTCGTTTTCAAGAAGAAATAAAACGCATATAATTCAATGTTACGGCCAAGAATTATGATTTATTAGATAAGGGTTTGCCATTATGTTTTAAAAATAATTTCGGGCAAGTGGCCGCCGCGGCTGGCTCGAATAAATTCCTGGAACCATTATTTTGGTAATAAATTTGCACGATTTGCAAACGTTGTTCAGGAGTAAGTCTATTCATTATGAAATGGCAAACCAAACTGAGCATAAATCAAGTGACAGCTGTCAAAAAGACCAACTCCGAAATAATTATTGCCAGATTGAAAACCACACGTCTTAAAAAACACTCTTTCTTTACATGCAGAAGTTACGTTAGTATTACTTTTATTTACCATAGAGAGTGCGTTGCAAGTGGGGTGCTTTTTGGAAACATAAGATTGGCTTGGCAAATGCAGCTAAATTCGGATTGTAAGTTAGTCTCAGATAATGTGCTAGATAATGTATGGTTGTATTTTTAATTTGGGCTGGATAACGAACCCATTGAGTTGAAAAAGGAGTTTTCCGGAAATAGGTAAGAAACACTTTGCTTATTAAATTTTAGTTCGGGATATGCTTGGGGTGTATTTTAGGATGCTAACTATAAAAGTTTGTATTAGATAGTTCTGTCAAAGAATGTATTTCACTGAACAATGGAAGGTTTATATCTTCAAGACACTGGAAGAGAGCATGTCTAAAAATTACTCGAACACCAACCCGCCCAAAGTTCAAGATGGAGCCCTTGTAACATGATTGCAATGGCTGCTATATGTTTGTATTTGATTGGCTATTTATTTGCCAATTATTTTTACAATCTCACCACCAGGTGCGCATACCAACATTATCAATTCTCAACTAAGGCCTTAATTTTGAGAGATGAATAAGGCATTTTGCAAAGAATTTCGCATGCGAGCAAAAAATATTAAATTTGAATTTGAAAAAGTTACCTGAGTAAAAAAACATTGGCTAGACGGAAAACTTGCGGGAAAACCGATACCCTTGCCTTCGGGGTAAGTCAGCAGACGAATTCAACACTTGGTTGGAAACCTACTGCAAATATCTTTTTATGCTTCCGTTCATTCTTCGCTTATAGTTCTGACGTTTTTATTTCGACGTTTACTACTAAATTGCTAACCATGTAACTAAATAAACCAAAAACACTAAGGCATCACAACAATGTGTTGCGGAGCTATAACTTTACCTTTTCAACGTCAAATGCAGAACAACACACTAGGAGGGCTTAGAAAATTGCGAAACAAAAATATATAGTTCTAACACCAGTATGTTTTGGATATTTTTATAAAAAATTAAATGAATTAAAATTAAAAGCTTCAAATCAATACAATAAACAAGTTTTACAAAAAGAAACCAAACTAATAGGACAAAGAAAACTAGGGATAATTAGGAAACAAAAATCAAGGCAAAAAATTAAATAAGAATAAAGTATATGAATGATTCAATGTAATTATCAAAATTTGACTGCTATTGATTTCTTTGAATTAAAGAATAAGTCATTTGGTCATACATTTTGGAAATTAAATAATTCGTGAATAGATACAATTGAAGGGAATGTTAAAATATTTTGTATGACTTTTTTCAATATTTCCTCAAACAATTCTGCTTAAACCCACTTAAAAACCAGACCAACAACCAGCTTTCTAGATTTTGACCCATTATTAACATTTCCTCTTCACTTCAATAAAACTGAAATATGTGCTTTTAGAAAAAAAAAAAAGAAAAGAAATAAAATCAGAAAACAAAAGAAAAAAAATCATTCCAATTGTTTTAGTAAAAATAAATACAAAAAAGAAAATAATAAACTTTATATCCTTTTAACAAAAAAAAAAAAAAATAATAATAATCAAAAAGATATAAAGTAAAATAAAAAAAAAAGAAAAGAAAAAAACTAGAAACCAATGCAATTTTGTTTTAATTTCTACAATAAATTTGTGGTAGATAGTGTTTATAAAAAAAAATAAAAACAAAAACCAATTGTTTGCAAAATTGCAATTTTCGCAGAAAACAAAATCGTATAAAAATATTTTATTTTTAAAATTTAACTTTTGTTTTTTCTTTTGGTATATTAAATATTTAATTTTTTTAACTTACCCCAATAATTAAATTTAATTCAGGCATCGTTACTTGTTTGGCCCGTTCGACAGCCTGTAACACTTGTTGCTGATGATCAGTTTGTAGAAATGGCAAAAGCTGGCTTATTAACGTATTTAGCCGTTTCGCAATTTCTGTCTGTAATGAAAAAAAAAAAAATTTAACCCATAAGTAAATGTTTCAATAAGAAACAAACAGTTAAATTATTTGTGCATCACATATAGATCTTAAATTATGCTGCTAACTTTAAAAAACAATGTTAGCTTAAAAAAGGAAATCTGGCGTTGGGCGCCAATTAATTTATTATACAAAAAGTAAACCCTCTGTACCTAGTCTCTGCCTAAATGTATCCAACCAGTAGTGTATCAAAAACCAAAACACAAACTACAAACAAAATTAATAGATAAATACTTTGATTGCACAAGATCTGGCGTTGGGCGCCACTTTTAAATAAAAAAAAGTTGTTCCAACATTATTTCTGCAACTAACATATCCACGAAGCTTTCACTCTAAAAAATCTCACATATGAATTAAGTACTTGAAAAAGCTGCATACAATTCTAAGATGATTGATAACGAAGTCTGACATTGGGCGGTACTTATTTTTAGCAAAAAATTATTTTCCTACGTTACATCTAGGTACAATTCAATAATTTGTCACGTTCTTAAATTCTGCATATGAATCCAGTTCTTGCAACAAATTAATACAAACAGCTCAAATTAGAAGTTAATATGCTCGCGTTGAGCGCCATGTCAACAAAACATATCTTGCACGCTCATCGGCGCGCGTGCAAAATCATTTACATTTTTCTTAATTAAGAGCATGTTAAATTCCTGAATCCAAAACATTGTCAATATTTGTTCCTTTTTATTTGTAACCATCATGTCGGCACCAGTTTTGTCGATGAAAAACTACAGAAAACAACAATAATTTCAACCATCTTTTATTAAACTCCGATAAAATTGAATTAATTTTTTGTACTTTAGGTACCCCTATCAATTATAATATTTGCAGGAAGCTGCATACTAAGGCAGGGAACTACACTCTCTGTGGCTAAGGAGACATTTCACCATCAATCTCAACCTTGTCCGTTCTTGGTAAACCTTTCACACAAGCATAACTAGCAGGTATTGCTGGCAAAATATATAGGTACCAAAGGTAAAAGTGAATTCAGCAGTTCCAAAACTCTCTTTTCTCAGTTCTTATACGAGTTTCGCTATACCAATGCTACGACTAAAAGCCACTTCCAGCTCATTGCACATCGTCGCGTCAACTTCAAATTTCTGAAAACGTTGACAATGCTAGGGGCCGGCCGGCCGGCGCCCTGTCTTTCTAACAGAAAATTGGCACTAAAGCAATTATATTCCAATATCTCTGTGTACGTGTACAGGTTCGTTCGGTTTCCTTTCTATACCTGCCGTAACACTCATATTTATGTATTTGTGCACGTACATATGTATATCGTGTATATTTATATCTATCATAAATAGCGTTAAAACCTCTCCATCAGAACTTTTAGGCAAAGCATCCATGACATTTCTGTCTAACATTTGGTTGAGTGTGTTTTGATCGATCCTTTTATTCTTGCTCACTGTCAGTTGGTGTCGTCCTTCGTCTTTTTACTCATAGTATGTACTTCGCCAGTCGCCACACATGACGAGACATGCGGGCGAAGTTATTTTTCTCTATCGTCCTGCTCCTATACCTGTCGAAAGTGCATCTGAAATTAGGTTTGCGGCAGATGACATGACGTTTCTGTAATTTCCATCCGTGATCCTATACTACCTCTATGTTTGTATTAGAAAACGGGCCATCAAAGTGCTACATGCAGTTTAAAAATAAAAAAAAAAACTTTGCATTTTGTTTTTGATTCTTGAAGCCTTGGCCTATACGCTATATCTATACCCTACCCAACCTATCTGATATTGCTGATGCTGCTGCCATCTAGTTGTATGCTTGTATTCACTAGTAGGCAAAAATAATTTTCGGTCTAGCAGAACAATCAATTGTACAATTCTTCAAACCAAACGGATCTGGCCTGCCCATTCGTTTCACCAAAAAGGATGCGCACTAAATGTAAATTCGGTTAGATTTGGAATGATTGGCCAGTTGGGTTATTTGTGACTCCAATTTCTGTGCTCTGCTCTGCTCTGTGTTTTATATGGGTCCATGCTTTGTCATGCCACCCTGTCGATTGTGGTTGACGACTGACGAGCAGCAACGGAAACGCAGTACCAAAAGTGAATTTGAGATGTCAGCTAGGCTTTTGTGGTGGACGCTTGGGTTGTTGGGAGTGTGCGTCTGCAGCAATGGGATGTTCGGACTGGATGTCCGATATAAGTGGCAGTAAGGAAATGAACATCATTTGAAGCGTAACAGTCCTAGATACTCGCACTGGCTATCTTTCTGGCTCTCCCTTTTTGAAAAATCAAGTCCTTGGCTGACAGACTATAATGCTTAACATTAGGAATTGGATGTGCTTCAGTACCTACTTTAAATTGAGGAAACTCTAGTTTACGCAATTAGAGAAACAGATGACGTTGGTTTGCACTGCGGACGATTTTTGAATGTCCCAAATCGATGTTATTTTACGTTAGGACAGAGAGAGAGAGAGAGAGAGCCACTGTGAACTTGGATTCTATTTTGTGGTTAGTTTGCTTAAATTTTTTGGAAGCATTAAAAATGTCGATTTTCGGTGAAAAAAAAATTAAGCACTAGTATAATATAAGATTGGCAATGAAATATCACATGTAGAAATTTCGGCATGAAGGTTACATACATTTCAAGCCAAATATTAGGGATCGAAAATGATATGCCATGTAAATATCATGGCGGGATTTCCGCAGTTCTCATTTTTTAAATAAAAGAAACATTTAATCATTTAATTTTACACGTCCTTTCACGGAAATTCTAAAATTCAAATACGATGACGTGGAAAATGTTGTGGAATGTATTCGTTGTTTGTTTTGCACGTTCTTTAAGCCTTTTTAACGGGATCGCAAATTGCGTGATTATAAATATGGTGTAGAAAATGTTGTGGAACGTATTAATTTTTCTTTAAAAAGGCTCCTTAAGCTATTTTGAAAAGATTTAGGAACGTATTCATTTTTCATTTCACGGGAGGTTGGTACCATAATAATTATTTATTATTTTGCATTCCACAGATTGTATTGTGAAACAAAATACTTCTATATTTTTCTATTGCAATCGTAAACTGTAGAATTAAAAGTATAGTATGGGTTAAAATGCAGAATGTATTAATCTGTCATTTAATTTAAGTGTGTAGACTAGGCATTACTCAATTCAAATTATTTGACAGATGTAACAATCTTCAAAGTCCAAAGTATTCCAAGGAATTTCTTCCAAAAGTCTCCAATATTTTATATGAGCGATCAGCGACCAGCAGAGGTATCTTGAGGAGCGGTGAAATGTATACCTACTATTGTGGAATGTTAAGTTGGGAATTCCTAGCAAAATTTATTTATTAATTTAATAAGTATCCAACTAAAACCAAGTAGGAACAATGTTCCCGGAAAACGTAACCCTCTTAAAGCAGTCTAAATAAAAAGTTCTCACACAGTACAGATTTTTTTTTTTAAATAATGTTTCCTAAGCACCGCTTTCTCTTCAAGGTCCTTAAATGCACAAGTATTTTTCTTTTTATTTACAATTTATTCAGGCTTTATATTGTTTTGCCAACCACCATCACCGCATACCAGGTTCAAAAAATATGTATATATTTTTTTATTCCAAAACCTAATTAAATCAACAGGAACAAGGATGTCTCTAAGACAAACAGAATTACCAAAGAGGAAAAAAAGGAAAATATAGAAAATAGATGCAGACACTGTCCGACAAGGCACCCTCCATCAACAGTTCTTTTTTTTCTGTGGAACGCAAAAAAATCCCTTTTGTACAAACCTCACCGACACCCTCCTGATCTGACTTATTCTTTTTGTGGAAAAAATTCCGGACATTTAATTAATATAATAAATAAGGTGAAAAGAATGAACAAAAAAATAAGCCTATAGGGTCAGTGGAACCAGGTATTTTTATATTTATGTAACGGATCCAACTTATTTGAATAAGCTGCGCCTCCAAGAATCCCTGATATCTGATGGATTGGAGACGGCAGAGCGGGATAATAAAGTGGCTTTTCAAACCAATGAGCACATTTAATAAATGAACATGCTGTAGAATACAAACCATGAAAGAAAATGCTAAAAACTGCGACAAACTTTCAATGGTTGTTGTCTTTGGTTTGACAGTTGAGAATGTAGTTTGACATGTGTTGACATTTCTGTCCAGTAAGGTTTGACAATTCATCATGAATCGTTTCCAGAACAACGCTTCCAAATTGTGGAAATTTACTTTGAACAAAAATGAATTCGCGAAGTTCATAGAGCTCTTGGTCCATTTTACGATCATCATATTCGTCCTAGGGAGCAAGCGATACCTGAATGTATTGATCGTTTTCGAGGCTTGATGTTTAGTGCGGCTTACACGCTGGCGGCATCATCGGTTCTTATTTCTTTCAAAATGTGAAAGGGGCTGCCGTTACGGTGAATGGCGAATGCTATCCAGCCATGCTGACTGATTTTTGTTTCAAAAAGTTAATCAGCTAAACACCCAAGACATTTGGTTTCAATGAGACGGCGGAACTTGCCATACAGGGCGCTTAACCATCAATTTATTGCAAGATCAATTTGGTGACAACTTTATTTCCATAAGTTGTTCTGTTAACTGGTCCGCTCGTTCGTACGTCTTAACGCCTTTTCATTAATTTTGACGGGGCTGTGTTAAGTCATTGGTTAATGCCAACCAACTCTTAAAGCATTGAAAGCCATATTCAAGCCAATATTGACGCCATACGGCCAAATTAATTGGAAAAATCAGTGAAAAAATGGACTAATCGGCGGAATTTACCAGATTATAATAATAAACAATACGTTCCCACAATATTTCTTTGGTATTATTATTTAAAGTTTTCAAGCTCTTAAAAAAAAACCCGCTAGATGAAGAAGCCAGGCATGATTTAAGATGTACCAATTTTTTGCAATTTTGAACAGTGACTATTCAAAAATGTCTAAAAACGGGATAAATTATGGAAACTTGAAAAAAAATGACCAAAACTTACAAACCTAATAAAAATTATATATAAGTTTAAATTTAAAAAGAACTTACCTGCTTGTGCATTTCTACATTAAGGCCATAGGACATTTCATAGTACTGCAAAGAAAAGAAGAAAAAATATATTATGGATTTAAAAAATATGAATTTTAGATAGAATATTGAAACAGAAAAAAAACATTAAAAGTTTGACCAATAACATTTGTGTGTATAGAACTAAAAACAACACACTCTTTTAAAGACTACCTAAATCTACTACTAAGCCCAGTTCATTTACATGCCAGTCACATCTCCCACAATACTCCTGTCACGCCCTCGATTAAAATTGTGATTTTTCCTCTTTGTCCCCCTAACCGGCTTCAGAGTGGAGAGGAAGGTATATGTATAATTGTGGAATTGGCTCCATGGCAGCCTACCATGATCAAAATGTTTTTTTTTTTTATTATTTTCAAAATCGGAATGGGAGATGGCGTAGCATCATCATCCACATAGTATATGTATGTGTTGTTCAGTGTTAAACAAGGACTTGGTGACCGTCGGCGTCGGAATGACGACGGACGGCGACGATGCGCAGCACGGGGACATTGTCGGGGAATGCGGATTACATAGGAAGAGTGTGTATAGAACAGAGTGTGCCGTGTGCCATGTGCCATCATCATGCATCATCAGTTTCATTCCTTGATGCTAACAACTAGCTGTGTTAAAGTCCTCTGCAGTCATGGATGCCCGATAGACAGGAGAAGGATAAGAGAAACAAGCTAAACAGTTTTTGTCTCTTTGGTATTGAATGCAGAATTTACGAATTCGGAAATTTAAAATCAATGCGTGTAACCCTTCGTTATAAATGTGCCTTGGAGTATTGTAGCATTATGTTCGACGGTATTCTAAAGCTATTGCCTCTAGCAATGACAAACCAGAAATCAAAAGGACATTCATGTTCCTTCGCATGTAGTACATGTAGTTTGTTCGTACTTCTCGAAAAAAAAGTATAGAAAATCTCCCTAATCTACGTAACTACGACGACTAGAATGAGCTACAAGGGTCACATGAAACCTCCTCTTGATTTGTATCCAATTCCTAACTTTTCCCACCCACTTCAAATTTTTCCTTCGAAAGAAGCATTTCATATCAAACACTAATTTATATAGGTATGTGTTTATTGTGTCGACAGCAAAAAGGGCAAAGTTTTATGTCAAAGACAATAAGACAGAGCGACATGGCGGAGGTATGACGCGACGCCACGGAGCGACACATACCGCCGCCGCCAACGACACACAGCCAAGTCGGCGTTGATGGCCGTCATGAAAAAACCTCTCCCGACGCAAGTTTTCACCTGCTCAATCCAACATGACGTCCTTTGTGTGTATTCTTCTCTGCTATTCCTCCCGTATTTGTAGTATAGTCTTGTTTCCAAGTTTTTCCATCACGATGTCGACTGCGGTGATTGTGGTTAACATGCGTTCGCGACTCTGTGTCGAGGCAATCCAAATGAGCTCTCTTCCCCGTTCCACGCGTTCCACGAACAAAGCCAGTCATTGTGTGTGTCTTCCTAATGGGGAGGGGGGATGAAGGGGGACGCGTAACCAAGCCGTAACTTTGGCTAAATAGCAATAAAGCATTCCATTTGACTTTGGTGGAACCACAATCCATCAGATTCGTCGTCGTCCTTCATCCCAACAGTGTCGTCCTCTTATAACAAACCGCATTTTGCCCGGCCCGGCCCGGCCCAGCCCAGACCGATGCTAAAACAAGTGACAATAAGCATTTCCTATCTTCTGTCGTCCCTCCTTACTTTTCCAGTCAGAGCTATATGTATAGGTAGGTAGGTTCCTATGCTCCAAACCAGCGCAATTCCGAGCAATACATATCCTTGAACACACCATAACCGCACAGTGACACAACAGACAACAACAACAACAACGATGACACAACATCGCTGCTGTTCTGGTTTCTGTTCTGTTTGTCCTCTCTTTTCTCTCTTACCCTTCTGACAAAATCTCCCATCCATACTACATACTTCATTCTTCTTTCTCTTACTCCTTCTCTTTCATATAGCCTATAACTGTGTTTCTATCATGTCCTATCGTATCCTTATCCTTAATACCCAAACCCACTCAGTGTGCTTTTTATGTCTGGATGGGGTTTCCAGTTTTGTGTGTAACTAAATTGAATTTAATTGTTGATTACACTTTTGCTACTGTTCGTTCTACCATCACTCTTGTGTCTCATCTCCACATCTCTTCTTTCACATTCTCACCTCCACCCTCTTGTTCCAGCTCCAATCTCCCATCTTCCATCTCTTTAGCTTCCCTTTTCCTTTTCCTTCCTTCCTCCATTGACAGATCATGGTTGAGTTGAGTGGGTGAGCAAATTACAAAGCACCAAAGACGAAGAGGGAAGAGGATATATAAATGAACGTGGAGCATAGTTGGAAATGGGAAATAGGGAAGAGGAATGGGGAATGGGGAATGACAGGGACGGGACAGCAGGAAAAGGGGATTTGTGATTCCGTGCTTAACCCTAGCCCTAGGTGGGTTTTAAATGAATTTCTATGGGTAGACGTTTCATTATATTTTGTTCATTTTATGGTTTCAGTTGTGACAATGAGAGGATGGTTGGTTGTTTTTCATCCTTTTTTGTATTCTTTTTTTTTTCCTCAATTTCGTTTCATAATACTCTCTACTTTACATCCTTCGTACTTTCGAACGATACGATACGATCCTTGTGCTGCTCTAGTTGTTGAAAATAGATTGGGAGTTTGGGAAGAGGAGGATAATTCAAAGTTTATCCATTGAGTCACGTTAATTGAGGGAGGGTAATTTGAGTGCAGAGATGCAGCCATTTAATTTGTTAGCTGCTTTGGATTTGGATTACAATAATGGTAGTGGGTAACGGCGATGGTGTGGTACGGTGTGGTGCGGTGCGGTTCTTCGGTGGTCTCGTGGTTTTCAGTGGGTTTTGCTGATATTTTGTGGGACATGTTGCTTTTTTTGTATTTGCCAAATAGGAGATATAAATATTGGAATGAGTCAAGTGTTTGCAGAACAATTTATTAGAAAGGATAAACAGACATACACATACACATGTACGGTTATAGTTTACAGTGCTGATTAAATGGGGTGCCGTTTTCTTTGTTTTAAGGTATACAACCATACCAAGGGAGTGGATTCTATTTATATAGTTGTGGGGCTAGATTTTGAATAGTAATTATGGGTATAAGATGATACATCTTACATTTTTGGTTTTTTATAAAGCGAAGCCTAAACCAAAAACCGTTCTGTAGGAACTTTCGTTTAAATGGTTGACAAATGGTAACGGGAAGCTTTACGAAAGTTATTAGAAAAGCTTTTTGATGGATGTACATTGGCAATATAGATACAAGTTTGCTAAAGTACAAAGCCTCTAACGACAGCTCTGATTGGTTATAACACTTCTGCTCAACTACTTTAGAACTGGCACAGAAAAACTTTACCGAAGTCATCAAATAAAATGTATCATTGAGTATTCCAAGACAACAAGTAAAGCCACCTACAAATGGGATTATCTTAAAATGCGATTATCTCGAATGACAAACATTTCAATTATACACAAAACACGTAATTCAAAAACTTTTTGATGATTTTTCTGAGCAGTTACTTTTATTAAGAAGAACAAAGCTACTTAAAGAGGGAACTAGCAGAGCAACGCAGAGAAAGGTACATTTTTTTAAGTCCTGCGTGGCAAGACACCCAGTTGTGATTTGTAAGTGTAAATCTAAAAAGCATAGTCTGAGAATTAATGGGTTTTCTAGGTTTTAGTTGTTCCAGATGTTGCTCTTTGAGAGTTACGCCTGAGACACAACAAACTCCGGTTACCTCGGAACCTCCCATATTCTACGTTGCATAGAAATGGCATAACTGTGTCCCATGCCAATTAGCGAAAACTGTAAAATCACGCCCTTTCTAGCGGTACTATAGTTTAATTAAAAAAAATGTTTCACGCTTTTTTTAAAACCAATCCTAAAGAGTTTTAGCCAATTTTGGTTTCTATTCAACATAGGACTCTTTTTAAAGTATGCAAAGAAAGCAAAGTAATTTTGGATTTTATTCTTTTAGGATAGTTTTATAAACATTTTTAGTACTGTAAGGCTCAGCAACCGACTTAAGAGCTGCAGCCTTTTGCTTTGGACAGGGGATGTAAATAATGTTACCGAACGTACAGATCGTGATAAAATCTGATTTTTAGTGACCTTTTTATCGTGAAGCGTTTGACTGAATATGAAAATGTTCGCTGGTACGTCAACACAGTTCTTCACCCAAAGTGTAAGGGTTATACTTGAAAAATATCGTGATTGTACAATGCAAAATGGTTGACTTTAAAAAGGGCTGAAATACGAAAGTTCCAAGAACCGAATAGCAAATGAATTTATGGACATTAGCGAGGAAGTAAAATCCATGACGGTTCATCATATCGGAGTCACTGGAGAATTTCAAATAAAAGTCAATGGAAACTTGGGAAACGACATTATAGTTCTTAATACTTCCCGGTTTCATTTGTAGCAGCAATTTATTTAATTTTTAATAGGTACAGCACAGCAACTGACACCTAGCTTTAAACCTTATTGACTTGTTACAACTGAAAAACAAAGCTTTAAAACCGGAGCTTTCGCGATAACACTTTTTAAACGACCTGAACTCTGCGCAAGCATAGTTTCCTATTATATCGCTCAATTTTGTCAACCCCTCATCTCCCACTTCACGTGGGATAGTTTTCTTTAAACCGACAAGTCTTTTTCATTTTATTTTTTCGCGATGCTATCTTCCTCTTTCGCTTATTAAAAAAAAAAATAATAATCTTGATAAAATAGAAAATAAAAAAAAATCCATTCCATCTCAATCATCGACGAGAAACGAAGGATGCACAACGACAGATGAGATACAATCTGATGCTGCATGCTTGATGCTTATAGAAGGTGCTGTTCCCATGCTCATGCAATTCATTCCTTGAACACAAATAACAGAGAGCATACACAAACACCCTCCTGAATTTATAAAGACCCTGTGAGAGGTTCGGGTGCGGTGCTGTGCTGTGCGGTGCAATGCAATGGAAGCGCATATAGATAACGAGCCAGGGAATGAAGTGTGCTGGTTGGTATAAAAGGTACTAAAGCTCAGGGCAACATAACAAGCATATGTACTCGAACACTGCTGGGATGACACGAGTGCAGCATCAAAACGATATATATCTCCTTTCTATCGTGTGTGAGTGGGTGTAAGCAGCCGGGATCAGGGCAGGGGTTGGCTGGCAGAGGAAGCCAGCAATGCTCGCTTGCTTGTGCTTGCTTGAGGGTATATCGAAACGAGTTTGAGAAGGATTTTATAAAGTGGTCGTTTTGTGATGATGCGGTTTTCTTTCGACGTGAACCAGCACCACATCACACATCTTTCTCTCTACTTCATTTGCCCCTCTTGTCTTCTTCATTTATAGAATGGTATTCACCAGAAAAAGGGGGAAAGGTGGAAAGAGGAATCTACTGATGTTGCTGTTGCTGCTGCTGCTGCTTCATCACCAGCACAACCAGAGCCAGCACTTGGTGCGCCAGCCACTGTTCTATTTGCTTTTTGATAACAAGAGCAGTTAATCTGGTTGAAGAGCATCCTCTTCCTCTTTTCTCATCCTCAGTCGTCAGCTCTCTCAACCGAGTTCAACTATATATTCCAACGTCGACTTTGGTCGTCGTCGGAAAGTTTCCTGCCTCTCATGCGGTGCTCGAAAATTGTCGGAATCATAAATGCATCCAAGGAATGAGTGCTCTGTTGGTTCCATGAATGCATGAATGCCGAATGCCGCATCCCCAAAGCAGCAACAACATGAGTTCAGATAAAAAGAAAAAAAAAATGGTGTAGTTCCCTCGAGTTGGTTTGGAGCAAAGCGGAAAGAGATTTTAAATTGTGTTGTGTCTTGTGTTCCGTTTTGTGTGATTTTGACCAAAGGACGAGTAAGAGCAGGGGAACATACACAGAATATGCGAAAAAATTCAACCCAATTCTTTTTTCTTATTTTTTTGTTTGTTTTCGTTTTAGTCTCGGAGGTTTTGAAATCATTAATAGAGACTGGAAATAGTTAAAAGGAACGGGTAAAAAAGTCAAGTCAGGGCACGTTCAGTTTTGTCTACCCCTTCGTAGTTCATTTATTTAGATTTTAGAGCATCAACACCAACACAGAGCTGGATTATTCCTCACCACCCCAATATTTTTTTGGGGGATTTTTGTTTGGGGGTATTTTTTGGCTTTAAAAGACCAGTAATGGCCTTGTCTGTTAGGGAATTCTGGAACACGACCCGAAACGCATGATTTAAACTGAAAAACGGATCTCAAATTTGTTAAAATTTTTTGCACAGCATTGTATGGTTTTGCGGAATGGGAAGCTGGAGCTTGAGCTGGAGCAGAAACAGAACACAACACCGAAGCTATCTAACAGATTTTTGTTGTTCTATCCAGTTTTTAAGTGTTTACCGATGTGCATGTGCAGTGCATACAAAAACCACAAGTTTCACATCCTCCTCTTGGAGCAACGACGGCGGGTGCAGCGTCTCGTCGGTCGGCAGCAACAATATGAAGCAAAAGCAAGAGCAAGATCGGAGGAAGGATGGGGATGAGGCTGAGGCTGATGCTGATGCTGAGGCAGAAATTGAGGTTGAGGCAAAAGGATTGAATCTTCTTGAGTTTATTTTGCACAAACCACATCGCACCACCACCAACCCGAATACTGCTCCGTCGGTGTCGGTAGACTCCTCATCCTTTTGGAAACAAGGAGAAGAAGAGGGGGAGCTCTTTTTTCAGTTGGATTTTAATAGAATTAAAAAGTTTGCCAGCACACACACGCTATGGGATCTCGTATCTGGGATTTGTGGATGGATGATGCAGGAGCACTATACCTTTTTATGTGAGCCCCCTGTTATGTATTGTGTGTGATATGTTCTCCGTGTCGTTGTCGTGTGTATAAGGCGACAAGAGTTCGGTACACTTTAGAAAACACACTGTGCTGCAGTTAAAAACACACATGAAAAACAAATATCCTTTGGTTTTTATGGTTGCTCCTTGCTGTTACCCTTACCATTGATGCTGTGTGCTGTTTGAGCACTTATGCGTTTTTGGATTTAGAAATTGTGACAAGATTTGCTATAGAAATGGCAGAAGGAAAAGAGAGGACAGCGGCGAGGTTGGAAGGAAGATCAGAACGACATGATAAACATGCAAAACACATTCAATGGAGATATTGACTTTTTCCATAGCAATTTAGGGGAGCAGGAAAGAACGAAAATTGCAATGAAAACTATAGGAAGAACACTAGGTTGTGTGTTGTGTTTTTGGCATAAGAATTTCGGGCTATACGGACATAAACATTGATGTAAGGGAGTTGTTTTTTTTTTCTGTTTGAGATAGCCTGGACACGTGTATATAATCTAAAGCTGTGGCACCCAATAATTCAGTTCCTGTATCCAGATTATGTTGTTAAATTGGTTTGATGATTGAGAATGTTCTGAAACAAGAAATGCTTTGAACAAAGTGAGTTATTTGTGACAAGATGCATCATATTATGCGAAAAATATTCGGAACTGTCTTATATTGATAAAGTGGGGAACATTCGCTGAAGCTCAGGTTCTGCATCGAGTGCGTCTGGGTCTTTAAAAGTAATGAGGATGATATTAAGGGTGGCTTCAAGACCAGTTGCATAATACACTACACTACACTACAACTGGACGACCCTCCGAAAGGACCAAATTAAACTTAAGAAATCGGAAAACTACTTAAAAACATTAATATCTTAGCACGAACAGCTAGAGGGAAACAACTTAGACTTTCAACCATGCATCTGTGTGCATTAATACTCTGCAGAATGAAAGAAACCTACAATTTACAGCTGGATTCGAACGGCTAGTAGAGATGCACTTTTCTCGACAAGTTGTACTGTTGTAGTCACTTGTCACTTCTCTTTGCAAGAGGCAGTTTCCAGAAGAAATAAACTAAGGTGGAATCGAGTATTGTGTTCCCAGAACCTTCGGCCTAGCATTCCGACATATTAGCCACTTTGCCACGGGCACTATGTAATGGTGGTACATCTGGGGGATCATGCAATAGCGGCGATTCATACTAAAGCACACTGAATAGCTTTGTTTTAACTCCTCAAAAAATGTCAAATATTTGCACTCATAGTGTTGCAAACTGTTGCTATTTTAAGGATACGATACTTCGGAGTATGATCATCAGTACGCACGACCTAAAAGAGTGCTCCAGAGATTCTTACGCTTGACGTTTACAAGGTAACTTCAATGCATTAGGGAAAACCTGTCCATTCGTTGGAACTTTTCCAATTTTCAAAGGCTCTATAGACTAACTGCAGATAACTGCAGACAATTAAACATTTTTTTTATTGAGAACTCCTTATTCCAGTTTTGTTCTTGCGTCCGGAAAACAGAGAGAAACTTTTTACTCTCGGTCACACTCTAGTCGAGGAGTGTCACAATATTGCTGAACCATCAAACTTCGCGATCAGTGAAAACAAACGAGCTCTGAAGAAATTGAAAATTTACAAGCACCTTTCAATGCCATACAAAATATCATCAACAAATTGAGCAATCTCTCCCCTCCGCTCTCTCTAGTAAAACTTGGAAATGCTTTTTGCTTCTCATCCCTACCAAACCGAAAAGTTCATAAAATACGATATCAATTGAATCGCATCGAAGGTACACTTGGAAAACTATTCAAAAACCTTCTCTTGGTACCTACATTCTAAACAAGCAAAAAAGAAAAAAAACCCTAAAGGGATGTGTTGGGGGTGGTAACTGCAACTAGCACTCTTGCTGGTCGAAGCAGCATACACGATACATGACATCACCCACCCTTCCAACAATCCTCTCCCATTCAAGCATGTTATTCAAAAGAGCCACTGTACACAAGGTACACGTAGGAAGTTTTCCAATTGGGATTTGTGCAAATGTGCAAATAAACTGAATGCATACTACCATGAGGAATGGGATGATGCAGACAACCAACTCTTACATAAAAACCTAAAAACAAGAACCAAGAACCAACCCTTCCATTCATCCTCAATTCTTTGAAATAATAGCAGAGCGATGGGGAAAAAAGTTGTAATGGTTACTGCCTGCCTTTAGGGTTAAAGCATTTATAGACTTCGAAGAAGAAAACACAATGCTGACATGTGCTATGCTATCAAAACCCAAACGCCTGCACCCTATGAGCTATGCAACCAACAAACACAGCATTCTATTGTAAGCTCAGCTCAGGTCTGGAAATATATAATATGGAGCCATAGAAACCGTAGATAAAAGTTAAGGTCAACTGTGGCAACGGTGTACAGTAGAAATTTTCTTGCTGTAGACCAAAACACCTTACTCTGAAAGGCATAAAAACCACCATCACCATCACCAATACCACACACCGAACACACAGCCTGTATCTGAACTATAATGGCAATGTACTGCTGCTAGTACTGGTACTGGTGCTGGTGCTGGTGCTCCTACGAACAATTTCAAATGCACCAAGGGCTTATACAAAATCATCCAACCAAACCCTCAACCCCAGACCACTAGAGTAGCACCGAAGTGATCCAACCGACGAGCTCAACCCAAACAACCGACAGAGCGACCGACAACTCCTCCCTCCCCACCACTCTTAGACCCAACAACCATAGGTAGTGTAGCAACAGTATTCGTCGTCGTGGTCGTCTATTTGGGCCTGGGATTCAAACCAACCAGGCAGCAACCAACTATTCAAGCAACCGACAGTCAGTCAGCCATATACAGAATATGGCCCGAAGGTTGTTTGCGGTTAACCAAACTAAAAGAGGAAGCTTTTACAATTTTATTCAAGTTGCCCCAGAAAGTTAGCCAGATACATATATATATAATACAGGTATAGGAATATGTGTACATAAAGGTGCCCGAGACTGAATCCCAGTTCGAGTGCAAGGAGCATGAGGACTGAGGAGTGTTCAACAGTCATTTCATCATCATCATCTTCATCTACTTCGGACCACAACCCACAGAACCTAACTACCTTCGTCGTTATCGACAACGACGACGACGACGACGATGACGACGCGACGTACTGCAATTCAGTTTCCTCTTCTTTCCATCTCTTTATTTGCTGCATGCGGCTGCTGCATACTGCATGCTTATGCTTACTCGTTGCTCGTTGGTGTTCTTCATCATTCTATCGCCATCGTTTTGTTTGCAATGGATCATGTCGTCTCTATGCTGCTCTATGCTGGATTGGAAGCCTTATGGAAAATTATAAATCTCCCGGAAGTGCATAAAAGAACAAGAACGAGGAGCGGAGGAGGATGATGATAATGACCATGGAGACGTAGTCGAGCGACGACGACTAGGAACGACGAACGAGTGTACATTGTGTAAACCGCAGGTTGTTCAGACCAACCATTTCGGGCTCCTCCAAAGAGAGTTTGTGATGTTTTTTTTTTTCTCAATGGCAAGGGACGATGGTGATGGATGAAATGTGGAAGTGTTTAATGGAGCTGAAGCAGGATGAATGTTGTCTATATTACGAGTGCATATATGTGGATGTAATGGAGAATAGAAATGTTCTTCTTTCTTTGGGATCCTTTTCTATGTATTTTTGTATGTATACAACAACAACAAAATCACAGCGATATGGACATATTCCATAAGGATTTGCAGATGATTTGATATTTGGGTGCAATATATGCTCCTGTGACTTCATTTTCTCTCCCCCCAGTTGTTGTTGTAGGAACTCTTGAATTGAGTGTTACCGAAGCGAGAAGTTTCTACTGTTTTTTTTTTTTTGGTTAATTTGAATAAAATAATATACCTTCGGCGGTGACTTTGGTTGGATAGGACAATGGAGAAGAGTCCTTTCTGAAAGCTTGGTGGACCTTTTGGAAAATATTTCATTGCGAGATGTTTTTTTGGAAGAATTTGCAATTAAAAGTTAACAAAGTGTAATTGCTGTTCAGGGATACTTTTTACTCGAGTTAGATTTGGGAATTAGATTCTGAGATTATAAGGATACCAAACGAGGGATCCCAATTTTAGTTTTGATAGACTTTTAAATGGACAATATAGTCTTTTCCGATAGCTTTGAATAAGTAGTTAAGCGCAAGTTAATTCACAGGATGATAAGTTAGCGAGGTTGTTAAAACGGCCTTAATAAGCATAGCGATCAGACCAGACTAGAAACATTTGAGTGGATGGGGTGACAACTTATAAGAACTGGGCGATTGCCTAATCAGGGAAATGAGAGTAAATATTCTTCCTAATGTATAAAAGGAGGAGTGAATCATTACAATGAGCATGATGAGGACCCGGCTATAGGTATGTCAGTGCGAGTATGACGCCGCTAAATTTGTAATAATAGGAAAACATCGAAACTTCGTGATCCCGTAAAGGATTCGCATAAGGTAATGTGTCTGTCGGTATTAAAACAGCAATTGATGGTTGTCTGTTGAGATCGGAATAGTGGTCTAAAAAAATGATTTTCAGAAATGTACCTGCAGGCGAATTCCAAATCAAATTTGCTGTACATCAAGGAACCATTTTCAGACGTTTACTCTTTATGAAAGCCTTTGACAATCTTCTTGACAAATTTAAATGGGCATGAAGTATTATTTGCTGCACGAGCACTTTGCGTAAATATTGTGTGGAGGATGAGGTACTACCACTTTCGTGAAAATTGCAAGTGTATCTACCAAGAAGAACTGCAGCTTGTCTCTCTAAAATCAATGCCAACCAACACTACAAGCACAGGAAAGAGTTACTGGCTGCGCACAATTGTGTAGCTGCAGCAGTAGCACGTAGCAATGTGTACGTAAATCGTATTGTACGGCTAAAATGTGAAGTAGCAGATGCAGCATAGAGAGTAGCTGAAGTACAAGTCAACTCGACTCCAACTTCACGAACGTGCTACGCTGCAAAACAACAACAAACCAAAATGGCAGACATGATTTTTGTTTGAGTTCAGTAATGCACATTGTAAGAAGTATTCGTGTATGCTGCTTAGTGCGCTACTTTTTTGACATTAACTTTGACATTGCTACGTACTACTGCTGCCGCTACACTTTTGTGCGCGGCCAGTTAAGAGTAAAAGCAGTTTGTTTTTCAAACATCAAGCTGTTAAAAAAAATAGTACCCGACCGGATCAGCTTAGCTGGTAATATTATTTTCAAAGCGGAGATTTTGTTAGTTATATTATTATTATGTATATTCGTGGAAGGAACCTCTTTGTTGACGTTCTAAGAATTCAGATAGTATTAAAATTGGTATTCCCACAAGCGGGATTATTTAAAGTATAGATACTTATCAAAACCCCGTCGGGAAAAGAAGCAATTCCATTATTTATCCGCCCCTTTTCATAAACCATTTCACCTTGGTGCTTGGTTTATAAATCTATACCTAGGTATCATCATTTCGTAACATAATGTCAGTTTAAAACTGAGTACACTTACAAATCTCAAGACCTATATCATTCTGGTTTGTTGATCCCAATTCACTTTTTTTCCACATAAAAGCCGATTAGTATTCAATTTCATCTAAAATCCCACTTGAGTTCTATTATTTGCAGAGTAGGACCTTTCCTCACTACTCACACTGCAACGACGTCATCCACACTCGATTACACATTCCCGATACGCCATGCAGATTCCCCATTAAACCACTAATTCAATATTATGAGTTTTTTTTTCGTCCTTCCTCAAATCACAACTCTGTAACGAATCTTAATCCCACTTCCACACCAGCTGTCAAAAATGATGAAAAAAATAACATAAAACATCACCCTTCGCTATAATTTAACTGAATATTTGCACAAACCAGACGCGCCAAGGTAATGGTAATACCAAGGATTACCCCAAAAAAAAAAAAAAAATACACCCTCGAAAATTAAACGAAGCAAAAAATATAACAACCCTTAGAAGGAAAATTTATTCGACATTGCTGTTTCGAGCGTGCAGGGATCGGGATTCGGGTTGGGATCAGAGGTAGAACGTATAGAAGTAGAAGAGAGTAGTTAGGGTACTTCATAAATAAGAGCAAATCACCGCAAGGCTAAGGGTGCACTGGTTATATTCCTCCTCGTCTTTTACTCAGAGCTCCCTCAGTCTATGCTTGTAGATATATATGTATGTAATAATATGAAGTGCGGAGTGTGCCTCAACTTCTAAATTACGAATAATAATCATGTTTACTCGTGATTATACCGTGGTTCACTTTTTTTCTGCTTTATGTCCTCTTTCATACCAAGTTTTGCCGCTCCCTTCCATCTAACAGGATTCGTATTTAATAAAAGTTCCTCTTCTCTAGCAGCGGCAGCGGCAGCGGCAGTGGCAGGAGCGGAGGCGTCGCTTCCTCCTTTTTGATATAACAGCCGCGCGTATTGCCTTCAATTTCCGGCTGACAAGTTCCCTTTTTTTTTGCCCTGTATAATCCTCCTGCCAGTATTTAGCTGCTGGTGATGCCATCGTCTGCACCGCGCCGCGCCGCGCCACGCCGTCTTTACCTTCACCGCACTACCTCCACTCCTTGGAGTTCCTTCAGAAGTGCCTATACGGGCAAATCCAAATATACAGACGTACGCTCTAGCTCTTTGAATTAATTGCAAATTGTGTTACACCCATTTAATCTTCAAGGGATTATGGTGTTGAAAGGACACACGAAGAGAGTTGCTTCGGAGGAAGAGAGGGACTATAGGAAGGACTGGGAAGAAAATATTTCTGCTTAAATGCTGAATGGCAATGACTCCGTTACAACAACAATGACGACGACTACGACGATGGTGGCGAAGACTACGAAGACTTCATGAGGGTCATAACATGAAGGCAAAGCAAGGATACTAGGGAAGGTAATCCTTAATAAAGACGCGGAAAGGAAAAAGGGACCAGAATTAAAATGAGGGTTTACCTTCGTTTTTAATATCATACCATGCTGTCGTTCATCCGCTCCGGACCCAGTTCCCTTTCTCGTTCCTACCTATTTATATATTATGTTTCCCTTTAGCTTTTGTGCGGGGTCATTCTGTTTTATTTTCTTTCTCAGTAATAATACACAAGATAATAGGAAGGACAAGAAGGATTTTTAGTTCCAGTGATGTGAGCAAAAGGACGATCTAAACAGAGAGAGGGGGAGAATTATTTTTTTGTTATTTGTGTGCCAGTTGACGTGTGTAATAATAATTGGCTGAATTGTTTATGGATAACATACTCATATCCCTGTTTCAATTTACTTGTATAACAGTTACACAGTCGAGCGATAAAACAACAACACCAACTGTGACAGATGCGAATATTATATTATGCTCTATTGCTCGATGGAAATCCAACACTTTCAATACAAATAAAAACACACTTTCACTCAAATGAATACACCATGACTCCTTCCATCTTTTTTTTTTCTCCCAATATCACAGGCAATCACAATAATTAGCTTGCTATGGAGGGGGACTCATCATATGAGGGGATATAATTATTGTACACGCGGATACGATGAGGATGACAACAGCGACGCTACGGACGCCTTGATATTAAGTGAAATTCAATAGGATGATGATGGGTATATGGATATGGACAAAGAAGACACTGATGTTGGGAGTGGGAAGCATGGAAAAGGAGGAATTTCGATATGTATGGCACGTTTTGTGGGTGTGCAATGGATGATTTATTAAAGGTAAAAAAAAAAAAACAAGATTTTTTATCATTTAATGTAAGCTTTGCGCATTGGTTCCTACCTACCCTGATTTTAGATAAACACGTGTTCACACATCATATTTTATGGAACATTCAATGAAATCAGTTAAATTCTTAAAACCAAAAAAAAAAAATGATTTAGCATGAAATTTACCACTAACCTTGATTGTGGGGTATGCTGTAACATATTGGATGGGGTAAATTGTAACAAAAATTAACAAATCGTTATGGGAGGAAAAATCAAGCCGGAATTAGGCTCAAGGGTATTGTAAGACGTTCGGGTAGTAGCAGGGATATTTTAAAATGCATCAAATGGAAGATATGCATCTGGATATTTCGTTGAAGCAACCAACGCAAACGATAGAATAACAAAAGACAGGAAATAATTTCGAGGTTTTTCAAGCGAAAAAAATGTGTCCGCTCTGCTTCTATATCATCCCCGATCATCTTTAATGCACTCTTCTCTTCTTAATTTCTATTCAAGAAAAGGGATGGCAATTTAATGTGTGTTAGATAACAATGGCCTTCCCTGAACTAACCTGAGCTCTGGCTGAACTTAAGGATGTTCTTAAGTTGCTTTTTCGTTCGTTTAAAAGACACTGTATGAGAGCTACTGCCTTTCAGGTCAATGTCAAGCTAGGGCATTCGTATATAAAGTGAAATGAGCATAAGTCATAAGTCAGTTGTGCTGATGCCCTTTCGGCTTATCTCGGTTCTGCTAGCATTCCCACCAACAAGGACAGTTAGGCCTGCTGTTCTACTAGAATAAGTATTCTGTTTTTGTTTTTTAAATTGAGGAGCCGGCTTGCCCGTCAATAAATATATAGATTGCAAAAACTTAAGCTTACCTATATCTAAATCTGCTCCACAGACAAATCTAAGAAGTAGACTCACTTACAAGTACTGGCAACTGAGGCCATCTGTTCAAGACAAGAAAATGCAAACACGTCAGACAGACAAACAAAACAAAAGAGACAACAGCAAAAAACAGCACGCGATTAGTATCGTAGTGCTTGATTCCGCTGATCGATTGGGAATAGAAAAAGGAATTTTTCCAAGGCTGCGGTTGGTGTAGTTTTCATTGCACTAATTGTACCGATACACGCCAGTTTCAAAATTTTGGTAACGGTTTTGAGATTGGTTCACTTTTACTAGACTAAACAGGTGTACCAAAAGAACCGGTCTTATTATGGCTGCATTAATCCAATGAATGGTGAGAAGTGGTGAGAACACAGTAAAGCGGAAGGACACTCATACAAATTTTGCAGCTCCTGTATTTGACGAAAAATTCTTAGTACTCCCTATCTACACAAACTTCAAAAAATATGCAGTTTTGATTCAATTTCTTGTCACATTATAAGGCCTCTAATTGGCTATAAAATTAGCGAATGACCTATAAGTCAAATTTTACGACAGAAAATCATATAATATGACACAAAACAAGGGTTTGGTCTTCATGTACCTACACATTTGTATCTTTCAATTAAATATGATTTTTATTTTTTTAATGAGAAATAGCTTCCCGCAAACAAAATCATCCTTTTTTTAACGTAGGTATTGCTTGTATAAATTTTCCCCCCTGTCAAATCCCCTTAAAGTCACGTGTGTATCGTTGACAAAAACATTTAGTTAAATCACTTACAGCTTAGTCAAAAACGTATTCTAAAGCACCCGCACCATTAATCTAATCATTTACATTCCATACATACAGCATATATACCCCTCTTACCTATCCAAGTCATTTCACACTTGCCTCTTGATGTTATAATTAAACCGTTTCTCCCTATCTCCATTACCATCTGTGTGAGATTTCATAAAAATAGAACCCTTATTCTATGACTGAGGTACTTTATGACAGACCCTTCCTGATGCGAAGCTATACTAAACAACTACAAAGGGTTTTTCTCTTTCCTTTAATCTATTACAAATCGGAAACAATACACATATTTCCTTCCCCCTTTAACTGTCTATGTTTATACAGATTTTTATATTTAAAATTTAACGCCAAACACACTCTTGCAACAGGCAAAGGATATACCTATGCCCGCAGGATGGTTAGGTATACGAAAAATTTCCCTCACTCTTGCCAAGAAATATCACATTTAAAAATCAAAATAAAATACCCAAAGTCCATGAATATATTTAGAAAATTAAAAAAACAAAACAAAAAAACATGCGATAAAAAAAATTTAATTTAAAAAACCCCCACCCTCTTGTCTGGCGGCTACCGAGACCGACCCGACATATTTCTTTTTTATTCACCCTCTAATAGCTGAAACGAATTAAAAACTCATTTCACGTTCGAATCGAATTCGAACCCTTGATGTTGTACATTGTACACAGTCCTATAGACATTCATATATCGTAAGCGTAACCAGTCATTCATTTGACTGTCGAATTTGAGGTTAGACAATAAAAAGAAAACCCCATTATTCTTTTTGTACCCTCGAAAGCAAACGACAACAACAAAAACAACAGAAAAAAAGAAAGGGAAAACCCCGATTTCGTTTGCTACTTTTGAAATACCCGCGCGTGTTCTCGAACACATGTCCACCATGTATAGAGAGTACATATTTTGAATATATGGCAATCAAATTATAAGTCCACAGTCCCCTTCTTCCCAGCTGCTGCTGTCGCGGCGTGCTAACATTATTGCTTTAGCTAAAGCCGCATTTGCCTTCTCAACCCTGAAAATGTTTTTTTTTTTTATTTTTCGTTTTGTTAAATTAAGGCCGCCACCCTCGTCCTTAGTCACAGGAGACATTGTCATCGTCGCCGTAATGAACCCTTCCTACCGTATTTTGTGTTGATTCCTGTGAATATTATCATATACCCCTCGTAATTTTATATGTATTTATGTGTTTTTTTTTTCTTTAAGTTTGTTGTTGATATTTAATCTTGCTTTTGTGTTAAGCTACATACACTCACAGAAAACTCAAAGATGGATATTAATGTCCATAATATCCTTGTCTCGCATCCTTATGCTACCCCGCTGCCGAGCGCGCCGGCAGCATAGCTTGCGGAATATGTTAATTTATTAAACCAGTAGCACGGTGAATGACGGCGCTTGTAGTTGTTAACAGGAGTTACATGATGATTTTTAATTTATACAGTGGTGGGGAAAAGTTTGTTGACGACAGTTACAAATTTATGATTTATGATGTGTGAAGTCCATTTTGTTCAGTGGTTTGTAAGAAAATATGGGGAATTTGAATGTTCAAATAATGTGGTCTTAAAGGGTCTATGGTGGAACGAGAAAAATGACTAAATGATAACATAGAACGAAATTGAAAGATGTTAAAGGGTGTGCGGGGGGTAAGAAGCATATGCATATAAGTTAACAGTTGTTATGTCAGGTTTAAATATACTGATATGTTTGATAGCAACAACGAACACACACAAATTCAAGTGAAAAATTTACATTGTCCATGTGTGAATTTACGCTGGTAACTTAAGAATACTCCGTTTACAGGATTTAAAAGATGGAATACGCTGTTAAAACTGGGTAAAAACACGTAAATCATAACGAAAGATGTTGACACTATGTAAGGAAAATAAGGACGCAAGGTAAATTTATAGCGCTTGATAGTCTAGGTATAGTTAATAAACGCTTGCAATGCAGAAATAGAATATTTATAACGGGTGTATTTTTTAGAGGTAAAGAACTTTAAGTTGGCAACACTATTTTAACCATTTTGTCAGCTGTCAAGTGAATTATTTTGTTGGTTGTTTTGGCATTTCAACATGAATAGATTACAACGCTCCCAATTTTGTGCAAAGTTATTTTATACGTATCCCAATTTTCATAAGATAGTTTTGTTTACCAATGAAGCTCACTTTTATTTGAATGGATGCGTCAACAAACAAAACTGTAGTATTATATAGAGTGACGATAATCCTCAAGTGTATGTTGAGACACCGTTACATCCCCAAAAACTGACTGTTTGGTGGTGGAATAATTGGTCCGTACTTCTTTAAAAACTATACTGGACAGAACGTTACAGTCAATGGTGACCGCTATAAAGCCATGATTACTGACTTTTTCGCCGATAAGCCCGAAACAAATGACCACTTGGAGGACAACTTCGCGCGCGTTATTGCCGATATACGGCCACAAATGTTAGAAAAAGGTATCGAAAATTGGACGTCCAAATTTGCCAGAAATCATATTTGAATTATAATGCCCCAAGATTATCCTTCGAATAAAGTAAATTTCATGTCAATTTAATAAAATCAACTTTGTTTTATTAAATTTCAAAGTTCTATACCTCTAAGAAAAAACACCCTTTACAAACAAAGTTAGAACATAAATTTATCCATTAAAATAAAAAAAACGCTGCTAGGCTTGCAACGACTGAGAATGCATTGATTTTGGAAAGAGCTAAGAGAAAGAGTTGGAGGAAAGCCAAAAATGCATCTTTATGAAGTTCAGTTATATTTTTCAACAACTTCGGAAGTTAGGATTCAGATTTTAGAATCAAAAACCAAAAAAAAGTGCTTTGGTAAATATTGTAGTAGGGAGTAGAGAGAGCGGAAATTTTCGTGCAGAGAGGAGGTACAATATATTTTGTTGTTGCAATATTAGTTTTATTGGGTGAGTTTACTGTTCTCACAACGGAGTTAGACGAAGTCAGACTGTGAAATGTGCAATAGTTTTAGAAGTGATGTCTTGGAATCAAGGCATTGCTCATTGGAGAGATACCTTAGTTTCAGGGTAAAATATGTATTCTGTTGAAAGACAAGCTGCCAAATGAGTGATCCTTCAAGCAATGTCCGAAGGAAAAAAGTCATAAAATTGTGCCTTTTTCAAGATAATAATTTGATTTTATTTGGAAAGATATGAATTGACTTGGTTCATCACACTAGGTTACGGGGTATATATTCGAGGCTAAGGATATGTACCCAAAAAGTTGGTTTAATCTATAGGTACCTACTTCTAAAGATTTTGCGAGGGTAATAAATGGTTGCATTACTCATTTGAGGTGGCAAGTGATAATTGTCAGATTTAGGAGGAGTTATTTATTTTGTTTGAAGAGGAGTCTTCAAGAAATGAGTAAGGAACACTGCTTTTTCTATGCTCCTTAAAAAGACTTATTATGAAGGTATCTTAGGATTTTACTCATTCATTGAGAGAGAAAAGCGGATATAGCACGTTAAATCGATAGTTGATAATATTTTTGTTCTCGGACGAATTTATGTAAGAGCAGTTTTTTTCGGAAAAAACCACCGGGACTCCCACCAAGTTGATCGATCCCTCAATTACAGGCTTTTAATTAATTTGAAGTATTTTTCATTGGTACTGCCTCTTGGCGAGAAGCTATGTTATTCCCCTTTTACCTCATAAAACATAAATCCGTGACCCGAGCAAAACAAAATAAACTTTCAACCCAAATAACAAATAAGGATTGATTTATAATTTTTTTTAAAACGAATTCTACTTCCAAAATATTAAAACTTTGCGGAAATTTCTGTTCGTCTTCCTTTTTTCTCTCTCTCTCTTCATGGTGTGATAAATTTCAATTAATTGTCTACCCAACCGTTTTGTTTTTCAACAAAAACACTACATCCCACATTCCAAATTTACATTCAACACTTAAATCACCCCTTAAGACTATACCAAAAATACCAACCTCGATCCCTAATTACCCACCATCAACCCAATAAGCCCGAAAACAGTTCCTTACCACCATATTTTCCTTAAATCAGTCATTAACCCTATATAACCTTCCATCTCGCCCCTATTGTGTGTGCAAAAATATTATTATTCCCTAACCGAGAACCGACTAAATAAAGAAAGAATGACGCAGTGAATTTTATTAAACTCAATCCTTCAACTCCTGTATGCTCTCTCTCTTACTCTACTTTCCCCGAGAACCGGATATTGTTACAAACATATATATGTATTATATACTCATACAGAAAATAGCGAAGAGCTGGCATAATTATTTTAATCAGTTAATTCCACACCACCGACAAAGCCACCGCATTAACCGCCATCACCGCCGCGTTGCGCCACCAACTAACCAAACTTTTGCAAATCAACCCGAATGAACACAACCCAACGACGACGACGACGACGATGATGATGATGACGACGGCAACGGCAACGGTAGCGGCAGCACAAAGCTTCCACCTAGAATCACCTCCGTTGCCGCCGGCCGAAAAACTCCAACACGGCAAGTTAAAACTTTTCCCTCTTAAAACACGATAAGAGTGGTGTTGGCACCTTTTTCATCCCTTTCCTCTTCATAACGTAGATCCTAAAACCAACCGAAAGCAAACCCTTCTTCCTCCTTCTGGTTCTGAAAACTAAAATTTCACGCGCGAAAAACCCCAAGGGAAAAATTTAAAACTATCTAAATGTGCTTATTAAGTTCTGGATTGGGAAAGGACATAGTGGGGGGATTGAGAGGGAAGGTGGATAATAGTTAAGTGGTGCACACATATACACTATAACTCCACCAAATTACCAGACCTAAAATAAACACCGTTATTCCACCCTTCACCAGCTTTACAAAAGGCTGTCAGGGAATATAATTTTTGGGGAGTAACAAAATTTTCAATTTTCCTTTACCACACATGTTCTCTGACATTAAGCGCAAGGTTATTAATAACCGAATTGACATATTGGGAGTTTAAGAGGAAATTAAGGGTTTGAAGGATAGAAAGGCGGCAACTATATTTTCCTCTTCCATATAGATTTGAAGGGAAAGAACTGCTAGGATATATTCAACTTCGACACCAGAGCAACTGATTCTCACCTGGCAACTTAGTTGCGGCAACTTTGTGTTGCTTCTGAAATTTTTTCAACAACGATGAAGTAAGTGTTGCTCTGAAAGTGCTATAAGAGGTCATATAACTTTAAAATACGCTCCCATAAAGCAGCTTAAGTTGCTGGCAACTTCCGTCTGTAAAATTTCAAAATGGCTTCAAAAATTGCTCAATATAACGGTGGCTCTCGGAAAAAAATTTGCACGCAAACGTCAAGAGTTGAATAAAGGATTCCTAAAAGGCTTTAGCAAAACGCGGTAGAACCTCAGATTTGAGGTTAAACAAAAAAAGTTTTCTAGTCACTGACATGAGATAACCAATCGACTTGCACTTGCACAATAATCTACCAAATTTCAATTCATCCACCATACTACGAAGTTAACGTGATGATATTCGAGGTTAAGTCCAATAAAAAGCGGCTGGAACGATTGAAAGCTATGAGAAGTGACTTGGAAGGAAACTTGCCACCAATCTTCTTAAAATGTGTGTAGTCTAAGGAATAGAAATCGCCAACTTTGACAACTCGAAAAAGTCACTGTTGACAGCTATAACTTCGAACTTGTCAAAAGACTTAGGATACCTAAGCTCCACTTTTACCTCGCAAAATGGCATCAGGGCGCAGATGAAGAATTACTCTCGCGAATCGATGGTATTTTTTTTTTACTGGTTTCGACTTTGAAGGCATTTCAGAAGCTCTCGAAAGGAACCCTTATCATTTCAGCTGTATTTGACGGGAAGTGTGGATATTGCTATATATTCAATGAAAAACTTAACGGGCTGTTCACCCATGATGAACTGCTCAGAACTCTGAAAGTTAAATCATTGAAAGGACAACAGGGGTGAACGTAGTTTTTTCGGACTACAACCCTGCAGGGTTGTTTTAACCTCAAAAAAAAAAAAAAAAAAAAAACAATGCAACAGGTAAAGGCCCTGACACGCCCAAGCTTAGGGCAACCAACGAAAAAATTTTTGAGGACAACCTAGTGTTCGGTCTGGTCAAGCTCAATTCCAGACTTAAAAGTGCACAAAAACTACTGTGAGAACCTATGAAAGCTAAAAAACTGGGAGCAGCCTACTTGAAACCTCAATAGCAAAGTCAGTAGTTGAGAATGCGTTGGAAATAGAAGGAGTTCCCTTACCTCTTTTACTGAGTTACTCATATTGTCATGTCGGAGACACTTAAAACTTTCCAACACTTAAGGCCACTTAAGCCTCTCGCTTTAAATAAAAAACTAATTGCCAAGAAGCACGCAAAAAATGTGCCCCATAAGTAGATATGTAATATCCCATTGTGAAAAACTTATTATAGTGAGTACTTGAAACTGAGTTAAGGGTACTGTTGCCATCATGGAATCATGCACGGAAAAATACTAACAAACGATCCCTTCATTTCGTTGGTTCTTATATCAATTAAAATAACGTGTAACCCCTCGTTTAGGTGATCAAAAGTGCAGTTAATTGACTCAGTTGAGAGTCAGCCCCAAATGCCTATAGGCGGTGTAGTGGAATAAAAAGATTTTCTTTAGAAGGGGTTTTGCAATAAAAAAAAAAAAAAAACAACAACCCTTAAGCGTTATTGTTTACAAAATTAAAAACATTCAACGGAAGAACTAGTTTTTCAAGTAAATTATGTAATCATAATCAGAGATCTATAAATTGGGGGCTCAACCTGGGTTTGCTTGCATGTTTGAACCGAGTTCCAACTATGTTTGAGGTGAGGCAGATTTTTTTGTTGATGCTTGCATTCATCGTAGCTATGTTGGGTTTGATCTTTTCTAAATTGTCCAGTTCGATGAAAAACAAACTCAAGAATATTATAAACCCACTTTTAATTGGAAGCAGATATTCACGAGCTTCTAAGAAAGTCTTTTATTTTTGTTAAGGAAAAACAGGACAGGACATCGACTCGCCTTATGGCTCGCCAGTCATCAATGACATCGTTTTCAAATTGTAATTTCTTGGCACTTATTTCTCAATTAAAAAAAAAATTAAAGAAAAGGCCAGGGATACCCACTCTCCATTGACCAATTTGAAATTCAAAAACTTTATCCAGTGTTGCCGTCTCCCAGTGAGCAACCTACTGCCAAGTACAAAATCATTGTTGAGCTTCATTTCAAGTTAATTACAATAATGGTTTCCTTTTTTTTCCTTTTTTTATTTGCGTTGGTGGACTTTTATTGTATCGCTTTTCCCTGCAGACACAGGATGTGAAGTCTTTACTCGTACTTTGCCAAGGGGAAAAGTAAACACTAGTAATGGCGGCGGAATGGAGGAAATGACACAAGAGAAGTGGGATTGTTTGCTATAAAGCGCACAACCAAAGAAAAAGCAAAAGAAAGTGCGAAAGTATACAAATTTGCTAACGGTTCTGTGAGGGTTGGGGGATTTGGGGGACAAAAAAAAAATACACGAATACACGAAGCAGTTGAGTGTTTTGTTTAACTCAATGTTCTTTTCTTTTTTATCGTTTATTAAGGAGGACAAGGGTTGATTTTCTGGTGAAGTCCTTTATTTTTGCTTCTGAATCGTTGAAGGATGAAAATGGGAGACAAATTATGGGAATTTTCATATCTGAATTATAATTGTTTGGTGCTGTGAATGTAAAGAAAAAAGGATCAAGAGTTATTCCTTGTGGAATATTAATATAGATACGATGATTTTAAGTATAATTTCGAAATTTAAGTGTTCATGAGTAATTCACGACTGTAAATAGGGTTGATTTATTAAATGTGTGATTTAGAATGTAGAAGTTTTAGGGGAAGATTTTTCAAGTATAATGTCCCTTTTGTTTTAGTCTTCAGTATGAACAAGAAAATATGGTAGATTTTTTTTATAATATTGCAATTTTTTTTTTTGGATGCTTGAAATTTTTAGTCAAAGAATTCACAACGTGGCGTAGTTCAAAATGATGAAGATGGGAGAAGGCAAATATAAAATAAGAATTCAATTTAAGATGGTTTTTACAATTGTGTATTGATGACTAAGTGTGCTATTTGATGGAAACATAACTATTCCATTGCCATCGAAACATTTTTAATGGGTACACCATTTCAATGAAAGTGCCGAAACCAACAACTCCTTCGCCAAGTTATGAAAAATATTTATACGGAAAAATTACCTTGACACAAAAATTGTTTCTTTAGGTAGCTTTACTAGGAAATCGCGAAGATAGAATAACTTAATCTAAATTATTTCTAGTTGAACAAAACTGAAAAGTGCAGCCTCTTGCTATTGACAGCGGCCCCTCTTTGTAAAGTTCATACAATATAAATTATTGTAATCAATGAATGAAGATACAAAATAAAGAGACAAAAAGTAATGGAAACGCGGACCTCGGGACCGTACCTATATGGAATGAAATTTTAAGGTCTCCATGCCGTGAAATAACGCCGACCGAATTAAAGCCAAATTCCAAAATTTGGAACATCGATTCGATAGCAATTAACAGCGGGTAAGAAGAAGCAAATTAAACACAAAGTTGTATCACATGGGAGAAAGCTTTAAGGTGCGTGAAAAAGTGTGACATTTGTCAGCCATTTTGTTTTGTTTACTAAATATAAGTCGTTTAAAGCCAGACAGATGTTGCAAGATAAGGCTTCAGAAAGAATGACGTGAGTATGTTCCTTATTAAACCAAAGTCCGAATAAAGTAAAAAACTTTACAAACCACCAAACTATAAAATTTCTACAAAACTTTTTCAGACAAAAAAATTCTTCATATTAATTAAACCATACAAAAAAACATACGAGAAGAGTGTTCACTTATTTCTCACTTCGCCTGTATGTTTACACTAAACCAAGAAATTACACATTCCCTCCTTCTATTACCCACCCCAAGCCTCAATTGCAACCTCAAACATTACGTGAATAGAATTTTAAGAAAAGTATGAGTGCTCATCGTTATCCAAGTCTTCGTAGTCATCGTCGTCGTCGTCGTCGTCATTCACCGTCATTCTACACACATATGTATATGAACACCAACCAACAACACAAAACATCCTCTTCAAGGGTTTACTCTCCCTCTTCAGCAATGTGTTTGCCTTGGTTTATCCACTTTTATCCAACACTACTCCTCCTTCACTGCTATTCAACTACCTGAACCTGGCTACGTAATTAAGTAATTTCTTTTCACCAGTTTTCCAAGGACTTTTTTCCACTCACCTTTTCCTCTGTAAGAATCCCATCCTGCGCAACCTCAATCAACTCCCCAAAACCACCCAACTTCAGCGTTTTAACACCAGCATTTGAGTACAGAGCAATAAAGGACAAACAAGGCAGAAAAAGCAGAAAAAAATGTATAAGAAGAAAAACTCTCAGGGAAAAGGATCTAGATAGAGGTAGAGGAGAGTATAAAGCTCTTATATGTAGTAGCACTCGAAAGGTAGATGTAAGTGGGGTGGTGGGTAAAAAGGGTGGGAAATGTTGATGATGGAAAAGCTAACAGCTGCCAAAGGACTACGAATAAAAGTAAAAAAAAAAGAAGGAAATCGAGCGAACACGATTCATAGTGAAGGGAAGGTGATGAAGGGGTTCTTACACTGAATCAGTCGAGCAACCACTTTGTAATACAGTGCCCTTCAAGTTTATTTCGTTTTTTTTTTTTCATTTGGGTTCCCCTTGATTCCACTCCTCGCCCCATTTCCTCCACAGGGACGAAAAAGTTAAGCAAAACTAAAAAAAAGTATTTTTGGGACTAGCCAGCCATTGGACACTACACTATACCCCCACAAACCGTGTCATCATTTATCAAAGAAAAATTTGCTGGATGAGTTTTCTTCGGTCGTGGGTTCGAGTCCTTCACTATGGTGTCGTCTTTCGAGATTTTTACTTTAACCCCCGGAAAAAATGAAATAAAAGAGAAAAAAAAACGACATGCTTCTAACGTGGGAGTATTGTGTCCTTTGTTCTCGTGGTTGCCTTTATAAGAAGGATATTTTTTTGCATCTTTTTATCCCAGGGCGGCACCCTTAAGAAATCATCATCATCCTTACAGCGCCAATCCCTTACATACCCCCTCTTACCCTACATGCTGTGTTTATTTCTTGATTTGAAATTTTAATTCAAATTAAAATTTCACGGAATGAAAGATAATGATGCAAAAGTGGCGAGGAAACAAGGACGAGGATTTAAGGACTCGTGCTGTAGACGATGTAAAAAGGGGGAGATTTTTTTGTTATTGCAGTAGTTGTTGTTTTCTTTCACACGTTGAGACGAGTGTCCTTTCATTCCATTATTATAATTTTGCTAGGTTCGCTGTCAGTGTTGGGTGTAGGGGTGAAGGCGAAGAATTAGGGTGAACTCTTTAAAAGGATATATAATTGAAAGGAAAGTGATACGAAATTGTTTAAAAAGGGTCTATTTTTTTCTTTTTAATTCTTCTTTCAAAATAAAATGCTAAGGGTGGTTGACATTTGTTACATTTGTGTGCGTCAAAGCAACAAATAATAATTTGTTTGTTTGCAAGTTAATCTTTCTTAAATGTCAGCGCACATTTTAATAAAATACGATTTTTTGGACAAACAGTTATTTAAATTTAAATATTAATTTTTTTTTAATTCTTACCATTACGTAATGACGTTGCATTTCTGTTTTTTCATTTGCTAGTTTCTCGCATTCTAGTTTTAATCTGAAATTGAAAAAAAAAACAATTTATATAAAACATTTGGCGGCTTAAAATGTAAATATTTGTATTAAAATGCTTAAATATGCAAAAAAACAATAATTACTGACGCATTGACTTGTTAACTCACTGAATACTAGATTTATACTCATATACTCATCTACTCATAGATTTATAGACTCATAGACTCAGACTCAGACTCATGACTCATAAAAGACTCATATACTCAAAGACTCAGACTCATAGACTCAAAGACTCATAGAATCACTCACAAACTCATTAACTCATAGACTCATAGACTCATATACTCATAGACTCATAGACTCATAGACTCATAGACTCATAGACTCATACTCATAGACTCATAGACTCATAGACTCATAGACTCATAGACTCATAGACTCATAGACTCAGACTCATAGACTCATAGACTAATAGACTCATAGACTCATAGACTCATAGACTCATAGACTCATAGACTCATAGACTCATAGACTCATAGACTCATAGACTCAGACTCATAGACTCATAGACACATAGACTCAAGACTCATAGAATCAAAGACTTATAGACTCAGAGACATATAGACTCAAAGACTCATAGACTCATAGACTCATAGACTCATAGACTCATAGACTCATAGACTCAGACTCATAGACTCATACTCATAGACTCATAGACTCATAGACTCAAAAACTCATAGACTCATAGACTCATAGACTCATAGACTCATAGACTCACAGACTCATAGACTCATAGACTCATAGACTCATAGACTCATAGACTCAGACTCATAGACTCATAGACTCATAGCCTCATAGACTCATAGACTCATAGACTCATAGACTCATAGACTCATAGACTCATAGACTCATAGACTCATAGACTCATAGACTCATAGACTCATAGACTCATACTCATAGACTCATAGACTCATAGACTCCTAGACTCATAGACTCAGACTCATAGACTCATAGACTCATAGACTCATAGAATCAAAGACTTATAGACTCAGAGACTTATAGACTCAAAGAGTCATAGACTCATAGACTCAGACTCATAGACTCATAGACTCATAGACTCATAGACTCATAGACTCATAGACTCATAGACTCATAGACTCATAGACTCATAGACTCATAGACTCATAGACTCATAGACTCATAGACAAATAGACTCATAGACTCATAGACTCATACTCAGACTCAGACTAATAGACTCATAGACTCATAGACTCATAGACTCATAGACTCATAGACTCATAGACTCATAGACTCATAGACTCATAGACTCATAGACTCATAGACTCATAGACACATAGACTCATAGACTCATAGACTCAGACTCATGGACTCATAGACTCATAGACTCATAGACACAGACTCATAGACTCATAGACTCAAGACTCATAGAATCAAAGACTGGTAGACTCAAAGACTCATATACTCATAGACAAATAGACTCATAGACTCATAGACTCATAGAATCATAGACTCATAGACTCATAGACTCATAGACTCATAGACTCATAGACTCATAGACTCATAGACTCATAGACTCATAGACTCATAGACTCATAGACTCATAGACTCATAGACTCATAGACTCAAGACTCATAGAATCAGACTTATAGACTCATAGACTCATAGGCACATAGACTCAAGACTCATAGAATCAAAGACTTATAGACTCAGAGACTCATAGACTCATAGACTCATAGACTCATAGACTCATAGACACATAGACTCATAGACTCATAGACTCATAGACTCATAGACTCATAGGCACATAGACTCAAGACTCATAGAATCAAAGACTTATAGACTCAGAGACTTATAGACTCAAAGACTCATAGACTCATAGACTCATAGACTCATAGACTCATAGACTCATAGACTCATAGACACATAGACTCATAGACTCATAGACTCATAGACTCATAGACTCATAGACTCATAGACTCATAGACTCATAGACTCATAGACTCATAGACAAATAGACTCATAGACTCATAGACTTATAGACTCAAGACTCATAGAATCAAAGACTTATAGACTCAGAGACTTATAGACTCATAGACTCATAGACTCATAGACTCATAGACTCATACTCATAGACTCATAGACTCATAGAATCATAGACTCATAGACACATAGACTCAAGACTCATAGAATCAAAGACTTATAGACTCAGAGACTTATAGACTCAAAGACTCATAGACTCATAGACTCATAGACTCATAGACTCATAGACTCATAGACTCATAGACTCATAGACTCATAGACTCATAGACTCATAGACTCATAGACTCATAGACTCATAGACTCATAGACTCATAGACTCATAGACTCAGACTCATAGACTCATAGCCTCATAGACTAATAGACTCATAGACTCATAGACTCATAGCCTCATAGACTCATAGACTCATAGACTCATAGACTCATAGACTCATACTCATAGACTCATAGACTCATAGAATCATAGACTCATAGACTCATAGACTCATAGACTCAGACTCATTAGACTCAAGACTCATAGAATCAGACTTATAGACTCAGAGACTTATAGACTCATAGACTCATAGACTCATAGACTCATAGACTCATAGACTCATAGACTCATAGACTCATAGACTCATAGACTCATAGACTCATAGACTCATAGACTAATAGACTCATAGACTCACAGACTCAAGACTCATAGAATCAAAGACTTATAGACTCAGAGACTTATAGACTCATAGACTCATAGACTCATAGACTCATAGACTCATAGACTCATAGACTCATAGACTCATAAACTCATACTCATAGACTCATAGACACATAGACTCAAAGATTCATAGAATCATAGACACATAGACTCATAGACTCATAGACTCATAGAATCAAAGACTTATAGACTCAGAAACTTATAGACTCATAGACTCATAGACTCATAGACTCATAGACTCATAGACTCATAGACTCATAGACTCATAGACTCATAGACTCATAGACTCATAGACTCATAGACTCATAGACTCATAGACTCATAGACTCATAGACTCATAGACTCATAGACTCAGACTCATAGACTCATAGCCTCATAGACTAATAGACTCATAGACTCATAGACTCATAGCCTCATAGACTCATAGACTCATAGACTCATAGACTCATAGACTCATAGACTCATACTCATAGACTCATAGACTCATAGAATCATAGACTCATAGACTCATAGACTCATAGACTCAGACTCATTAGACTCAAGACTCATAGAATCAAAGACTTATAGACTCAGATATATAGACTTATAGACTCATAGACTCAGACACATACACTCATAGACTCACACACTCAAAGACTCATAGACTAAAAAACTCGTAAACTCATAGAATCAAAGACTTGTAGACTCAAAGACTCATAGACTCATAGACAAATAGACGAATAGACTCATAGACTCATAAGCTCATAGACTCATAGACTCATTGACTCGAAACTCATAGTTTCATAGAATCAATTAAAAACTGCACTTTAAATAAGTGGACATTGTATCCAAATAATTTGGATTGTTTCCAAAAACAGCAATTGAAACCAAAGCTGTCTTGAAAAGGACTAAATCATTTTGTTCAATAAAATTAAAGTGAAGTATCCAGTAAACAATATTGTTTAAACACACACACACACACACACTATACACAGAATGTAGTTCCCTTTCGCTTCGGGGGAGTATAAATATTGTAAAGCACTGATATGCCAACAATAATCAGTTGATTTTATAATTATTTACAGATATTTTATTTAATAATAATCATTTTGTGTTAACCGCCACAACGGTATTCTGATTCCAATTAAATGATTATCAATAGGCCGCCACTGCCGGCCGTCACTACATCGACGAGTCGTAGGAGGCTGTGATCGTAATGCTTCTACAAATTCAATACAAAAAACAACAAACAACTATAAAAAGGATAATCCGATACATTCACATGTACATTGTACTGTACACTGCTCAATATGCCATCCCATCTCATTATTCCCGATATCCCAATTTGGAGCTAAAACAACAACCGCGACGACCGACGACGCATAGATCGATTTTCGAAAACAATAATAATTGCCGCTATAACTGAAATTTATTTATTTTTATTAATTGGCCACCATTTCCATTTTTGTTGTTGTTGCCATTTTTGTTGTTTTTGTTATTATTGCCGTTGATGCTTGTATTTTGATATAATGCATGTATGGCACCCATTGTGCGTGTGGAGCAGCTTTTTCGCACCGATTTTAATGAAATATGTATAAAAAAAAAAGTATTTCAATTGAATCGTATCCGTATACCGTTGTATGGTTATTATAAAGCTCCGTATGCGTAAAATTACGTTACACTGGCAGCAGAAGGATGGAGGATGAAGGAGGTTTCTGTTTCACTGTCGTTTGTTGGTGCGTGTATGGTAAGTTGAGATGAGTTGACAGAAGGGCGATTTAATTCAGAATTAACCAACGGCGAAAAGGAGTCATCACAATTTCCGCCGCATTAACTGGGTGGTAATAATTATATGCACTCGCAACAACCATAATAATGTTTCTACGGGTCGAAGGAGGGTTGGATTGAATCAGAGAACCATGCCGCGTGTGAAAGGTAGACAGCACGCACTAGTAAACCACAAACCAACCACTGACAAAAAACTGAATTGGGGAAGGAGGAAACAAAAACACGAACTCAACGTGCTTTTGAATTGGTGTTATTGTTTTAACATCATGCTCCATTGGCACGTTAAGGGTAAGTTTTGCATTCATAAAAAAAAAAATGAATGATTGAAACAGACATGCTTTTAGAGGTGCCGTTACGACGGCTTGCATTGCGTTAAAACGAGGCATCGCTGTTATTTTTTCTTAACTACAAGATTTGCTCGTCGATACACAATTAAGAATTTTTTTGACAGCTGGTTTTTTGACAGATTCGAATTGATTGGAAATTTTACTAATCAAACCACTTGGAGCTTTCATTGAAGGAGACGGTGAATGGCTATGTTCACCAGAAAGCTGGGATCATCTTCTGGGCGATCTGCTTAATTAACACGCATTTAGTGCCATTTGGATTCCGTTTCTTTAGGACCTTACCATATCTTTGTTTCATGGCATCTTATTTGGTTATGCATAAGTTTGCACGTGGCGATTGTACATCTCGCAGGGAAAATTTGTGTTATACCTTGTTCCATTTTTTCTGCTTGTTTAGCTTGATTTCCGAAATATATCTGTGTCCCGGTACCCAAAAATGGTGCATGTTAACTGTTTTGCCATCTTCATGAGAGATGACCGACAGTTACTGAGTTTATGGAAACAGCGACGAGTGATATAACTTGGCGATACGCGCAGATGAGCATACCCGAAGGACCTCTTTGATCGCCGAAATGTCTGCTTGGTACACGCTAAATTGAAGATTTAGTCCGTCTGAGTACACGCCCACCACTACATTCGGTTTTTGATATATCACTATGAAAACATACTGAGTCATCTCTCAAGAATTCCCCTTAGTCCCAAATTGATCCTGATAGAAAGTTGGCTTGAAAGTTGTTTTTGAAAACCAACTTCAGCCTAATATTGTCTAAGTAACTTGGGATTGATCCGGATGAATCCAAATAGAGTTCTTAGGACTTGGGATATTGGTCGATCTTACAAAGCAAAAATTATGAAAGATGGGTGGTGAACCGATGATGGCGGCTCTTACGTTATCCTTTTCCAAATGAAGTCGAACCCATTTATAAGCTATTAGACGAATACACAACAAAGGTCTCACGAGGCTAATATAAAGAAGCTGTCAAAATATGTATGTATACGGATCCCTTCTCATTTTTGAAGGAAGTCAACTAAATGAGCTCAATTTTTCGGACACGTCCTTGGCAATGCATGTTCAATTCAATCCATTCACACGGTATGTTGGGGGAGCCATGCAGACTTTTGAGTCCTGTAGTCTTTTGTTACACTTTCTGAGAGAACCATTATTAGAACACTTAATTTTGATTGCCAGCAAGGGCTGGCCCTACGGCGAAAACTCAATGGTGGATCTTAAAAATCTGAGACAGCTAGAAGAACTACTCACTTCAAACTTATGCTATTCATTTCAATTTATGACTTTGTTCAAAATGTACCCCTTAACTGTAAACCCGAATTAATGGTTCATACTTAAATGCCTCAAGGTAATCATTAGCTAACTTTTCAAACAGGTTTGTACGACAAAGATGTGCATTATATACACTCAATCATCTTTTTATGGTTGGGGGAACTTTAAAAGTGAAATAAAACGTGTTTTTAATGTTTTCTCACATTAATTTGGGTTGAGGTGGTTCACTTGAGTGGTTCATGGTGGGTGCGAATTCGGAAAATTAGGAGGATTTAGGAATCACCTTAAGGATTCTACACATTTTTGAGTCTAATGTTTTTTACAAACTTAGGTGAAAATGGGAGTTTGTGTAGCTTAAAGAAAAGATGTGATTTTCTGTTTTACTTCCAAATTGGAGTCGTCAATTATTGCCGATTTTGAATTAAAAACCTGCACAGTATTCCAACACACCGCAAACTGCTGCAACAACGTCAAATTGACAGTTCTTCTTCAGATGAAACAGACACAATAATAATAATTGAATTATGAAGTATAAAATTTGTAAATATTGTGACTCTGACAGTTGGATCCTATTAAAATTTACTTCCTTACACCAACCAACTTTAATCATCGACACAATTTTTTTGCTGTTGTGTATCCTCCGACATGCTTCTCTTGTTATGTTCTGCGCCTCCACAAATGATTCGTTAATTTAATTTAATTTTTGTTGCCGTTGCGTTTCACCAGGCAATTACCCACGATAATGAGATGTGAATCTCATTACTGAGAGTAATCGTTCCGCCGGACACCACGATTACCCCACCGCTGCATCTTTCCCAACTATAAAGCCGACTCTGTCTCATCCCCGACCGAACGACCGTGCGTGGCGTCCGTCGTCGTTGTCGTCGTCGTTCATCCATCCATATAGGCACTCTACGGCACTATGGCTGGCCTGGCAATGTAAATGATTCTGTTTCCACATTGTGGTTCGCTAAAGCGTATACACGAGGAGTACGGAAAATTTAATTCGATGGACGCAAAGAGAAAAAGAGCGAAGTAGGGGGCGCTGCTGTTGCTGCTGCTATAAGGGGGTTTCAACAACCCACCGCAACATCGTTTACCGAAAATATTTGCGTGCTTTACAAGTATGTGGGTTTTAATTGCAACGCGATGTGGCTGATTCTACAAACGCTTTCCATATATTTGTTGTTGTAGGTACAACACAGAGGATGTATCAGTTGTAGTTTTTTTTTTTCTGCATTTTCCAGTGCATATAATTACCTCGTGGTTTATACGCGTTGCAGATCGCTTTTTATGGTCGATGAATGGTTTGGATGTTTGGATTATTGTGTTTATTTTTTTTTTATTTCGTATTTAATAACTACGAATATGTACATTTAAATTAATTTTCCAATGAAAAAAAAAAAAAAACGGGGAGAGAATCAAGCCTTTTGTTGATTAATCGAAAGTAGATTATGAACGTCAAAAGCAAGAGATCTACTTTTCTGGGTTACGCACAACGTAATTCATGGAGTTCTGTATGTTGAATGGATTGTTTATTCGGTTGTAATATAAAGAAACAAAAAAAATTATTTATCAACTAGAAGGGTAACCATAGCAAGCAATGCTATCTAAAGAAGTATTTGGCAAGACAGCTTTAGATTTGGTCCTAGGTATCATTATAATTTCTAAGAAATGTAAATATCTACCAACTATAATATAATAATAGATAATATTCTGCAGTCTAATTTTTTTTTTTAAGAATGGCGCCCGGGCAGAAACATTTAAAAGGTACGAATATATCCTCGACGCCATAGAACATTTTTAATTGATTTTAATATGTGTTCAGAGCACATAATAATTTACTTCGAATCAAAGCTTCTCCACACAGTTTTGTTCAAAGTGGCGCCCGGGCAGAAACATACTTACTTCCTTTAACCGCCCACCATCGTTGCACAATAAACTTTGTTGCATTGTTTTTATTCCTAATACAATTCATGAAAATGACTCCCGGGCGGCTCGTAACTTAATTTTGTCGGAAAAAAATTGAGGTCCTTGGTATGCTGCAAAACAAAAGACTTCCCTGATGGATTATTGCTTAAGGTGGCATGCCTTGCAATCAACAAGCTGGCAATAGAAAAGGATTAATTCAGAGATTAAGAGATGTCCCTCTTTTGGCCACACTACACGAATGTTGAATGCTTTAGAGGAATGAATTGACTTGCATTGTTCGCGGGTTCACAGCGCACATGGCATGTTGAAAAGAATCGTTTTACTAAGCAATATTAAAATATAAAAAACTCATACTGTACTTACGTGTGATATTGTGCTTGTAAAAAATTGAACTCCTCCTTTATCCGTTCCAATGTATCCACAATTGTGAATTTGAGTGGCCCCTGTGGAGGAGGACCCTGAAAAGTAAAAAAAATACAAATCTCAGTTAGTTAAAACAACATAATTCTGGTGAGAGGAGATACAAATTATAGGTTCCCATAGCCCAGTTTGTATATTTTATCGAAAGACTATAAAATCAAGATAAGTGCATATTATGTCAAAAACTAACAAAGCCTGAAGGCTTATCTTTCATTATCCCAAGGAATGTTTAATCACAACAAATCCAAATTAATTATGTGTCATCAATATGTATTTTGGGGCATCTTTGCAGTACAACCGCACACATTCTGTGCTCTCTGACCAACAATCTTCACCCCATTCCATACCTTGTCCCCTACCTCTTTATCGCAATCATTGCCCAATTGTTTTAGTTGTGGCAGACACCTATAATTAGTTCAAAGATTCCAACAATTCCCATCATAGAGGAACTGAAGCCGCACTTCACACAGATAAACACCAAAGCAACAACAATCTAAATTGTAGACGATTTAACTCCTATAAAGATTCCAACACCTTCTCTGGATGCGTCAGGATCAGGATGGGGTGTGAGAGAAGAGTGCCTGCTGGCTTGTGGGTCTTGAAATGGAGGAAGTTAGTGAGTGAAGAATTAGGCCACCTAATATAATGCAATCATATGCATTCCAAGTATTTCAAGTGATGATAATGTAAAAGCATTGCACACAAATTCTCCCCATCATCATCGTCCTATCGAACTTCAACTATACATATATAGCAACAAGGTGAATTTGCTAGGATAAACCAAGTCGAGCAGCAGTCACAGGAAGCCCAATTAATTTCCCTTCTAATAAACAGAATTTAATTGGATCAACATCCTCTTTACAGTAAAAAGGGAGAGAGAGAGAGAGTTGCTTACTGCATGTACACATGCAAACTATACGATTAAATTAATTTCATCTTCATCTCGCTGTGTCGTCTTCAAAGTTCGAAGAAAATTCGGCGTAGCAAGAATACATCAGGATTGCCAACTGAGGTCAAATTAAAAAAAAAGTTAAATAAAGATTTTATTTCCGACATCCCGTTTTTTTCTAAATCTATGGACTTTCGTGAGATTTGGGGAGTATAACAGATAACGATCCATATTTGATTTTCTTAAGTTAAATTTGGGAACCAAATGTCCTACGAACTTTTCGCAGTTTCGTAAAAATGCCTAGTTTGGCATTTTACGTTCGGCAATCAACTGTGTTCCGAATTTTACAATGCTTTGTAGATGTTGGGTTTTTATTGATTGCTTCGTAGTTTTTTGGAATTTGAGTTTGTGAAACCGCCTGGATTTAGTTTATCGTAGTTTTGTAGATTCTCAGAGCGCTTTTTTATAAATACAATTTAACTAAAAATTGTGGATCTAAAGTCCATTGTGAAATCGGAAGAAGTATTCTAATAACGTTTCCTAACTTTCGTAGATTCGGAGAGAAGTGCGTAGTTTGCTTCATCAAAGTACTGAGAAAGATTAGCGATGGCTGCCACTCTCTCAATAGGCACACCTGTAAAAAAAATGGGACACGGCAAAGGAAATTGAAATGTTAGTCATTTTTTGTAGTTAATTTGACCGCGACTATTTTGTTGAAGTCTGAAAACGATATTGTTTGAAGTGTCTTTGTCTTCAGTTTATACAACACAAATTTACTAAACTTACACAGTTGGCAATACTGAATGGAATCATAGATGAGGGTTAAGGTTTTCTCTCCTCTCGTAAGCCCTAAGATAACGATGGCAATCTGACGTATGTTGTTGCAGACATGAAATGAGACAAGAACGAGGATCCTTCCTCTTCTTCCAAGAGCCAAGACTGAATGTATCCTTCTCTTGGGGGAAGAAACATATAATTTAATTCGAAGATGCACGTCGTAGGAAACTCTCATTCACACGTGTAAATTGCAGTGTATCCTCAAAATATACACCCTTGTCCTCTATAGGATATCGTGTAGACTTATATGCAATGCATACTCCTGTCAATTGATCCTGTGGGTGTTATGTAGAGCATGGAGCTATAAGTACACCTCCGAAACGTCTCGTAGTCGTCGTTGAAGTCGGTCGTTTTGGTCGTCTATTTGTGCTGCTCGCTCATGATGGTGATGTTATTCAATTTGTAAACACTCGCATTACGCATATGAAATTAATTTCGAATGCAAATTGTTAGATTGTTCAGGCGACACTGAGTGGGGTAAAATTGGAAATGGAATACGTTGAAACGTGTCGACCGGTGTCGTTGTAGAGTAATGATGAGTACAAATTTGTGCGTAGGCTAGTCCCTACAGGGATATTCACAAAGCACGAACTGACTCCCCCCATACTCCCATCATGATTTACAAAGTTAATTATCGTATTTAGTTTGGTTCTAACATGTGAACTTTGGATATAAGTTAAATTCACACATTTTCGTAGACGACAAACGCCTCATTGGAAGCAGGCAGGGACATGCCATGAATGAGTGTTTGAGGTAATTTTGATTTAACTATATTATCTGAAGAACTATACCCCCAAGAGGCATCTGTATATATATATGTTTGTTAAACTTCTCTCTTACGCATTAGTTTACATAACATTACTGTTGGAACTGGGAATTGTGTTATTTAACCTTAGGGACTTGAAATAAAGGGAAAGCTAAGAAGATGAAGGCCTAGGAATAAGCTGACACACGGCCAACGAGCATATAGCTGGTGGAAAAGGGAGAACAATTAGAAGCATGATTTGCAGAATAAAGAATCTATATAGTTGGATAAGACACACTGGCTCTGGAAAGTGTTCCAAACGAGTTAATAGATGCAAATTTAAAATTAAGTATCATATAACGCAAATAAAATTATTAGACTCTTGTACAAAAGGGTGTAGAAATAGTCAATCATCAAAACAGTTTTGCATCCTTTATTCAATCGGTAGTTAAAGATCATCATTATTTTGTTTGTCTATAAATCAAACCTTTCGTTGATCCACTGTAAGCTTATGGGGTCAAGGACGATGTTTAAGACTGATGGAGAGAAAAAAGGATTCTAAGGGGTGCTGTTTTTGTGAAAAAATGCGGTATGAAGTGAGTATGGACTGAATGGTCCAGCTAGGTAAGGACTCTACACTTTTCTGGATTAAGAAAGAAGTTGGTTTTTGATTTGGCAGGATGTTACAAATACGTGTCTGTGTATTATCATTCTTCTGAAGAACAGAAGTATACTACGTAGTTTGATGGTTGATTAGTAATAGGTATAGTTGTATTTTTTTTTTAGTGAAGTGCACAATATAATTTTCATACATTTCGATAGAGGCATAACCCGCCTGTTTACTTTGAGTAGTAGTTTTGAAAAAAAAAAAAAAAAAACTTGCAGTTTGAAACTTAAATGACACAAATCCTTGCATCTCAATCTAAAATGTTCAACTTTTCTACCTCCTAATAGTTACTCCTTTTCACTAAACTAAACCTCATATCTCTCCGTTTTGATTTCATTATTTATATTACTCCAATAGTCAATACTTCTCCCATAGATTCGCTGCAATTACAACTTTGACACAAATCGCTCGTACAAATATAATTTCTCAACTACATACCTTCCAACCTCCAACTTTAACATCAACCCCAACCCCAACCCAAAACCCAACCAATCAAGGCGAATACTTAATCCATTACATACGTTTTGCCTCTCTAACTACGTCATTGCATTTTATTACATTCAAGTCTTCGTCGTCGACATTGTGCACCACTCTCATTTTATTTTCTATCCTGGGGGGAAATAAAGACTCCCCTTCTTTCCCTGAATCAAATCTCTTAAATACCCCCACAGACCAAAGAGGTATAGTGGTGGTGATGGAGCAACAACATAATATGTACAAACAATAAAAGAAAATCCTCTCCTGCAAGCCATCATCCTTAAAACTCAAGCGAGATGTGCTAAAGCCCCAAAGTACCTATACCTATGTATACCTACTATACTTATAGAAAGGGAATTGCTATAAGGGTAAGGTTTAACATATGGGGGTAGTAAAAGCATTTGAAAACAGAAAAATCATCCATTCTATCCCCTTGTGCTCTGCCACAAGAAAACTTAAACTAACTTCGACAATACACATACTCTTGCATATACATAAATATAGAATAGAATACCATCATATCTCCCCCATTTATAACCAAACCGATACCCCGCGCTGTCCCCTTTTTGCAGCAACCAGCGCTCTACCACCAGTTTTGCCACATAACCATCGTCACCACCATCAAGTACTCTAGGGGGATGATGCTTCAAATAAGTTTATCATGATATTATGTATGTTCTCTCAATGTTTGCGGAGGAGCAGGCAGGATGGGGGGGGGGGATGTATATTCCAAGGGGAGCTAAAACGGTTCTGGTTAACTGAATGTGTGAAAAAGTAACATGAACGAACATCATGGGAGCAAGAGAAGAGGGAGGGATGCTTTGGATTGAACAGACGAAAAAAAAGTTAGGTTATTTTCGCAATATTCTTTTTCCCTGCTTCTGACACACCGGGCCTGAGATGAGGAAGGGAAATTGTGTCAGAGAAGTAAGGCGATGGAAAATTTCCGTACGCCATCAACTTCCGGTGTTTGCATTGGAAAAGGCAAAAAATAAAAAAAAAATAAAGGAAAAAGAGAAAAATGTGCCATAGAAGCGTTGCACGTTTGCACAGAAAACAAGGACTCTCTAGGGAAGGACGGGTAGAAGTGGAGGTGAATGGAAGTGGAAGTCCTTAGACCAAAAGTGAAAGGAGCTATGATGGTTTATGTAGTGCAGCAGCAGTGATAAGGGAAACGAAGCGAAAGATGATTGAATGCGGGAGTAGTACAAGCGCACAGATGTAAACAAAAAGAGCGAATGGAAACGGATATGAGGGACTTTTATACAACAAACACACACACAAACATACATACAGTCTACAAGAACGAGACGAAATGGACGCATAAAAATTGCAGGAAACAAGTGGAGCGAAGTTGAAATAAAAGTACCACAACACTACCAGTGTGGATCTTTAGAAAAATAAAGAAGACCATGATACCGTTAGTTTTATGGATGATGGAGTACACTGTACAGGTTTTGTGTAACAGAATGCACCAAAAGCAAAATGGCGGGGGTTTAGCTCACCGGAAGGTATTTGGGGGGGGGGGGGGGGGGCAAATGGAGAATATATTTCGAACAAGTCTGTATAAGGTAACAAAGAAATTGTTTCAAAGTTTTATTTGAAATCTGATTTCGTGCGTTTCGAAGATCTTAAAAAAATATCCAAAATATTTTCTTACAATCCGATAAATGTGTGTTCAAGTCAAGGTGAGGTAAACTGAAAGCATCGCGGTTCAAAGTTAACAGGCTTATTTAAACATCTGGAAATATGAGCGGAAGAATAAAGGGGGAAACAAATAATAAGAAACTTCACTTAATTTAATATCTTTTCTCTTTGAAATAAAATTTAAAAAAATTTTTAATATGATTTTTTTTTTTATATAAAACAGAGGCCGGAATAAATAAAAATGAGGGCAGATTTTTATTCGAACAGCAACAAGAAAAAAGAGAAAACACTTTTTAATTTTGTTCTTTTAAAAGCAAGCACACATGATGGAATGCCGCAACAAAAAAAAATTAAAGAAAAAGGGATAATTTGATAAGGGAGGAGCCATTGCCATAGCCATCGCCATCGCTCTCGCCATGCGTCGCTGTGATGTTTTCCAAAGCACAGATTCCGAAAGCCATAAAACTTTTTTGATGATGTGGTAATCTTGTTTCCTATGGTTATGCGAAAAATGTTCCCGACGAATACCTGCTACAACGGTACAATGCAGATTTTTTTGTTTAGCCAATTCCCTAGAGCCCTTGCGATTATTTTTGTGTTATTTTCCGTTGGATGAAGGATTACCTGAAATTTATGATTTTATTTATTTTCTTTTTTTTTTCATCCTTCTGCGTTTGATAAAGAAGAGATACGAAAAATAAATGGGAAAAACTTTTAGAACGTGGAAAAGCAAATTCGAAATAATAAAAAATTTAAACTGTTTTTTGATGTTAGGTTATTAAACTTATAAGATAGAAATATAAACAAAAAGATGCAACCAACAACGAAAAATTATGCATTCTTAAAGGATTTTCGCCATTTTCATGTCGCAGCTTTAAATTCCCTTGAACAGTCAAGGCGAAAGCCTGTTTAAGTATAGTTACACCATTAGGGGTTCATTGTAACAACGGCTGGGTTCAAGTTGGAACAAATGTAAAGGATTATAAAGGGTATTTTTTATAGACGTGTGGTTTTCAATCTGGCAATACTTTTTTCGGAGTTGAACTTTTTGGCAGCTGTCACTTGAGTTATGCTCAGTTTGGTTTGCCATTTCATAATGAACAGACTTACTCCTGAATAACGTTTGCAAATCGTGCAAATTTGTTACCAAAATAATGCTTCGGTTCGCGCTACATGCCATACAGCCAACGAAACAATTTATTGAAGGAAACTTGTCGTGGGCCTGTGCCGTGGCTTCCAAGATCGTGCAATTTAACACCGCTGGGCTTTTTTTTGTGGGGTTATGCGAAGTCGCTTGTCTACGCAGATAAGCCCGAGATGATTGACTCATTGGACGACGACATTATTGCTGGAATTTATTCGAGCCAGCCGCGGCGGCCACTTGCCCGATATCATTTTTAAACAATAATGGCAAACTTTATAATAAAGCCAATTTCTTGGCCATAGCTAACATTAAAATATAGGTATGCGTTTTATTTATTCTTGAAAACCACACGTCTAAAAAAACACCCTATATTTGTTAATAAAGTTGATTTGTTGACTTGTTTTCTGCTTAACCTTTTATTTTCTGGGCCTTTCTGTTTTTGAAAGCTAGTCGTTTCCAGCTGTTGGAGAATCGTTCTTCAACAAGTGGTGCCTGATGGTCTGGTTCGGTGATTAGATAAGACCTTCGTACACTCGTATGAATAGGGTCAAGCGATCGTTAGAGTTAAAGCCCAAATTATGACCAAAATATTTTACAACATTTTTAATTTATAACTTGAGTTAAGGAGTTCCAAAAAAGAGGAAATATGAAAATTTGCATGTTTGTTGTGTTCATCAAATCTTTGTTTGGAGACAGTTATGGTGGGGGGGGGGGTACTCCAACAACAAGGCCAGTGTTGTGGTGAACGATTAGGCCAACAAGCGAAACTGTCGGCTTAGGGAAGATTTCGATCCACACTAGGTGTACAAAGTGGCAATGCACCCGCGAAAAAAACAATTTTTTTTGTGGATAGTTATCCGGCGGCGGCGGATTAATCAGTCCGTTCTTCTTCGAACACGACCGAATTGGCATAACACTACCGATAGATGAAGATCTATTTCTTAAAATGCAAATTGGTTCCAACAGGATTAGGTACACATCTGATGCAATTACGAACATTCTACAGGAGGGAATCAAGGGGAAGGTTGCCTATCGCAGAGGCTACTTGAACCGGTAACCGATATCTTGCGATTTGATCTGACATGTCTTTTTTTTTGTCTTAAGTCGCAGGTATATGACAATAAGCCAGAGAGGACTCGTGGCCTTAAAGGCAAATAATTCCCTCAAATCATCAGCCGGTCTATGCCTCAGTCATCGAGAATTGGACCTCTTGGATCCGAAAGAAAATTCAAAGAACCTCCAACGCTTAAGTTCATAATTTCCGTGCAGAACGGGGTACCTATATATACCTACCTACCTACCAAGTTTTTTATTTAGGTAGGTACGTAAATCTTCTTTTCAAAGATAATTTTCTTATTGTGTGCCTAAAAAATCCTTAAATCAAGAAATCCCGTATTATGCTCTGTCAAGCACAAACAAAATGTATCTACAAAATGCTAATGTAGGTAGGTAGTCCATCTTACTTCTTTTTTGAAGAAATGAAAAGAATCATATCCCCACAGTCAATAAGCCGTAAAAACAACCCCAAAACAACATACGCACTCATCCTTCTTGTCTATAAAAACAAAACATATATTCATGAATAAAAAAACAACACACATAAAAAAAAAGAAAACCCCTTCGTTCTCACATGTCCTTAACCCAAAAAACCAATTTGAAGGGTTATATCTTGTGTCATTGTAATTAAAATCACTCACTGTGCCAAAACAAGAAGAATGGGGTGTCAAGAAACAAGAAAACATGCCTCAATTCAAATACATCACACACAGTGAACACTTTTGTATTGTATCCTTTTATCTAGTTCCATCCAAGTACTATGCTGTGGCTGTGGCGTGTATAATAGACTTTAAGATAAAATACGAAAACATTTTACAATGGCAAAAAACACAAAAACAACAAACCCCTCCGAACTCATTCTTCTCGCTTCAATAAACCAAAAAAAAAGAAACACATTTTTCAATTTTTGGAATATCCTTACAAAAAAAAATTATACAATCCACACTCTTGTTACACAACTCAGTCTTTATGGCAAGCTCGCCCAAATGTAGGCAATAAATAAAAATAAAAATATAAAAACAGAGGAAAACAACGAAAGCAACTCCCGTTTCCAATAATTGACATCCTCCAGAGGGCTTTGAGAAAAAAAAAAGATATAAGAAGAGAAGCATAGGCCTGACAAGGGAAGGGTATGATTTCATGAATTTGTATTCCATTTTGGCTGGGCAAACAAGCAAAAAAAAAAAAAACCAACAACAACAAAATAAGAAAGGACGAAACATTGCGAAAGGGGAAGGGAATGGAAGAAGGGAAAGAAAACACAAAAGAAATATCTCAAGAGATCTCTTCTTCTTGGTTTGGCATTGGAAAAGATTTTCGTATTTACCGTTATGACTACGATGACCCCTGCTGCTTGAGCGCCCCTCTTAAAGAAAACACCACCCCAATGAGGATGGCGGGGCGCAGCAGCTCTGTGCGGTCGGTCGGTGGGTAGAACACATTCAAGCCAAGGACACAAAAAGAAATAAGAGCCCAAAAGAGCAGCCAAGTGGAAATGGAAATCGACTCTTACTTCTTTTATCCGCATTTAACTTGGTTTCGGAAGAATGATGGAGTTGCTGCTAAAGTGCGAGCGGTGCGGTGGTAGCGGTGGCGAGGCGGCGGCAGCAATGGAAGAAGGGAATCATAACTTTGGCTAAAAATCCTGCCAGGATATAAAGATTGGCAAACAACTTGGAGGAAGGGGCACAAGCTCAAATGCTGATGCCTTTTTTTTCTTGTTCGGTATGTGTCGTTCCTCCTCCTGTTCATTGGAAATTTTTTTTTTCGTTCTTTCGTTTGTTGCCAAGTCACTGATCGTATTGTATTTCTTTTGTTCAAGAGGGGACACCAAAAAAAAAAACAAGGAATGAAGGACGAAGAACAGATTAGGGGAGTTTTTCTGCCTGTTCGTGTTCAGTTGGTTGACATCATAAATGGAAAATGATTTGGAATCCTCTTTAGAAGCATTATTTGGAAGAGAAAATTGTACCCTCGTCGGCGTCGTGGGTATATGGTTGTCGACGGCAACGTCGACGGCGGCGTTGAGAGTTCATATTATGCATATCACTTTGAGATTATTCTTTAAATCTGATTATTATAGTCCTTATATTTTTTATCGCCGTCTTGTCGTCCTGGTTTTATGTTCAGGTAATGACATACAAAATTGCCTGGAATTTCGGCACGAAGAGAGGGCAGGCATATCATTTGAAAATGGTTTTTGTGTTCTTTGGATAATTGAATGTGAAAAATTTTTTCCTGGGCACTTGGACTTGGACCTAAGGATTAAATACGTTCTTGCTTTTGTGTGGAACAGCCTGTGAAAGTTTACTCTTAAGGCTTGGCAAAACGCTTCTTATTTCTGTCAGGACAGGGAAATACATGATTGGAATAGGTCAATATTGAATTTTAAGGGATGGATTCTTCTCCTAGAAGTGTAATAAATTAAGCTCAGCTCACTGAATTTTTGTTCGTGAACTTCCAATAAAGTTTGTGGTTTTTTCTTTTTCTTTTTATTTGAAGAGTAATACAATTTAATTTTATTTTATTCTAACAAGAGAAGCCGCTGTCCAAAGCTAAAGGCTGCATTTCTAAAATGGAGTGGCGGATTAAAACTGAGCTTTACAAAAATTGCAAATGTTTGCTGGAACTATCCATATGTACGGAAGAAATCGATATCCTACACCAGTTATAACAGTTAAAGAAAATTATAACAGTTTAAATGGTTTGGCTATTTCAATAAAATTAACTGTCATTGGAAAAAAGTTCGGTTTTCAAGGGAAGAGTCTGAATCATTGGAAGAAGAGCACAAGATTTGCGACCGAATATATGCTTTCGGGAGAACTATGGATTCTTGTCACTGTTCGGTCTCGTGTCCATTCTTTTGAAATATGACGTGATTGTTCTAGAACTATAGAAAATATTTCTAATAGTAACTTTTTCTTTTGTGGCGGTCAAATTGAAGCTCTAGCCTGGAACAAGAAGTTCGTTTTTTTTACAACTCCTCACCATCTCAACGATTTCAATAACAATTTCTTAATACAAAACTCCGCGTCGTTGTCGTCTGGTTTTCAACGTCGCCGTCTCGTTGTACAATCTTTTTTTTTTCGAAAACAGTCACTTCGTATTATTTGCCTTTGTTATGTCTTATGTGTGTAGTGTATGTGCCTGGTTCTTAGCCTTAATACGCCGCTTAAGCTGAGAGGGAAAAGGACTTGACAAACAACATACAGCAGTGGCAAGAAAAAAAAAAAAAAAAAAAAAAAGGAATATGATTTTCTAAAAGCCTCCATGATGAAAAACTACGGTAAAAACATGCTAATAACTTGTTGGCAGAACAAAAGACTAAAGTCATTGTACACCGCCTCCCATCATGATCAGAAAGCCCAGCAAGGACTTTCGGCTATCTTTCCCCTCGCATACATTTATAAGAACATCATCTAGTCTAGAAGCACCATGTCGCCTGTTTATCTTGTTTGTTGTGTGTGCACATCATCATCATCATCTTCATCATCGTATATATCCCACAAAAGCTTCAAGATGAAGAACAAGAGTGTCTCTGGTTGTTTGTATCCTTCAAAGAATGGGTCCCTATGCTCAAGAACCAACCCAACCAAACCAAACCAAGCCAAACCAAACCCAAGCCTCGGCACTCACCAGAATCACCACCCATCTCCAACACATTTCGTTCAAAAAACCATACCTCAAACCACAAATCGCTGCAACAATAAATCTTGAAGAGCAGAAAAGCATTTCATTATGAAGTGTGATAATGAGGGCATGAGTATGGGTGGGTTCTTCGTTTTTCCTGCTCCTCTTGGCTGTGTAGCTGTTGTGATGTTGTTTGGTGATGACTGCTCAAATATATAGTGTGTACTGCCACCATATCTATCCCTTAAGCCATCGACTTGGTAAGTCTTCTTCTTTTGATTCTTGAAAACCCACTTTTGTGATGTCGAGGGATAAGAAGAGGGAACTCTAGAGTCCCGGTGTGTAGCAGATAGCAGTATGTATGCCTTGAGGGTAGACCATAATAATGCTTTGGAAAAGTTTTTCCTTGGAACATATACCTAATATCGAGTGGTGCTTGCTTGTTCAAAAGGACGTAGGGAGGAAGAAGAAGATTTCCTTTATGCTTTCTTCTTTTTTTTGCTATTTCTTAATGTTGATGTTGTTGTTGTTGATATTGGTGTCGTGTAATATTCCTTTTATGTGTGTATATGTCCTTTTTGTGTGAGAATCGAGTGTTAAACATCGAATATACGAGGCGGCTTTGCGTTTCACATACGAAAAATGGTAGCTCCCTTGGGGATGGAGTTGGTATGTTTCTTGTTTGAAGTGATTGTAAGTGATTGTACATGAATCCAAATCAGAGGCGTAATCCTTCAAAGTGCCATAACATCAGTATCATGTTCAAGGCGAGTGGGTTTTGTGAGTTGGAAGGTGTGGGAACGAAAAAATGAGAATACTCTCTCTCTGGTGACAACATGTCAAGGATGTTCTTTTTGTTTGAGAACCTTTAAAGACTGGTGAAAGGTTGTTATACTTGAAAAAAAAATTCCTCCACACACCAGACAAAAAAAAAACTGGGAAGATTCAGAGACCAAAGAGAAAAGTTGATGATTAAGGAACCTATCTTAGTCGGGTGCTCTTCACACATCACTTCACCACCAAATGTTAAGCAAAAGAATTTGTATTGTTTTTTTGAAAAATGAACTACCGCTCACCAGAAATGGGTACGTGCAACCCCTTGTTGCAGTAAATGATAGTCTAAAGACAGTGGAAAGTTTGTTGTCTGATCGTTCTGTTTAAGTCGTCAGTTTGCAGAACAAAAACTATTAGTATCTTTTTTCCGAATGTTTGGAGAGATTTTCTGAACTTCGAAAGAAGCACGTGGTTAGACCTGATTTGATTAACCTAAACCGAAGTAAGAAATATTCCACGGTTTTGATTAGTAATATTGGACTCACCCAAGCTCTAAGCAGAGCCGAAGCTCATTGGCTTAGATTCTCAGCCATTTGTATATCAAATGTTATATTTGTATAACAAAACTCGAATAAAGACGAATGGGAAGTTTCTAAATATTTTGACCCTTGCCCAGTGATGAAAAGTCCATTTCAGTATTGGAGAGAAAATTTGTCCACACGTTTAATGGTCGTGTCCATGTTAAGGCAGAAGAAAACACCGGGCGAAGAAGAAATAATGTGCTACACAGCGAAGTTAGTATGGTCAGGCTGCTGGGCATACATCGTGAATCAGCATTAAAGATCCAGCTCGTAGCCTTCAACGCCATAACAGAGCAAGTCAGACGCCAAGGTAGACCTTATCTTGCATAGACAGTGGCACTGTTCTGTAATTATCGCGTTGTCGAGAAACGCTGAAAATTGGAACAAAACACATTTTATCGCGTTCATCGGGTTCTTTAACCTTAACAGGCGATAATGTTATTGCATGGAACACATCAAAATGAAACAACTGGAAAATGCGATAAAATGGTGTTATCTATGATCGAAAAGTTATAATTTTTTTATTTCAAACGTCAAATTTCCTCGCCTTATACTGAGCACGCGATATGCGATAAGATATGATGACAGATCAGAAAAGGGCACATAAAGGAATATATTTTTGTTAATAATATGTTAATATAATATGATTGTTATTTTTAGAGGTGCGAAATGGTTTCCAAATCCCAAAAAAAACTTATAGTAGACTTTATGTTGGACCACAAAAAGCTCGGCCGCTGAAAAATCTTGCCCTGTTTGGTAAGAACCAGTGGCAAAAATGCAATGCGGCACAGACCCGAATAGGAATAAAAGTTATCCGTTCTCCCTGATTCATGTGAGGCCGCATTTCTGCTTAGGATATGTTGTTTCTCGGCACAAACGGTACAGCTCCCGAAATCGCTCCTCGGGCATTTCGAAAGGGTTGGTGTTGTGGTCTGCGACGTTGAATTCGCATTTCGTTTCTTCGCTCATCCATGCCGTCTAATAAAACTATCGCAAACATTTTTTTTAGGAAATATATGTCTTTATTTGTTAAAAAACAAATTTTAAATTTCAATATCACAATCAAATCTTTGATTGTTTTTGTTTTGATTTGACAGATTGACAATTCAATTTATGGCCTTCCATTGGAAGTTCCAGTCAAAATGAGATCCAAATCTTTGCATATCGCTTCAACTTAGAGAAAACCTGCTTTTCCAGACACTATAAAAGCGGAATGAATCGTTTCAATAATGTCGGCGTCGGGCAGGCTAAATATCGATCCTAGTTTGGTATGACAAACTGAAGAATCAATAATTTTTACTGCTACGGCATGTTAAAGCTTTCGACTTAAATACCTGACTTAATTTTGAACTGATGAGGCTATGTGGCCAAATATTTAAATCACACACACACAGATGCATATACCTAATTACATTTTTTTTTTTTTTTTCATGTCATCGTCTAATCTCTAGCTTTAGTGTGCCGTTTCGGAACATCACATTTGCCGATGATGTTCGGTTTTCAGCAATAACCTTAAACTTTTTCAACTCCGTTAGTATTTTCAGTTACGTCGTGACGTCTAGCTTTTCCCAAAAATTCACGCTTCATAAACACCGTACAGAAAAAAAAAAACACCTCACCGACACACAACTACTACTTTTACAACAACAAAACATTTTGCTAGTGACTGAATCCTCTGGCAACGCGAAACATTAGTCCTTATGTTTTGTTTCCTTTGTACAAAAGTATTTGAAGCGTTATTTTTATATGTACACACTACACAATGTACATACTATCTAAGTACATACACTCACAATCTAGAACTCTTTCCAACAATAAAATATTGTCTCCAACCCACTTTGCTCGTTTTGCCAAACCAAACCACCATGGCACCATCTCTATAACGTAGAAAAATATCCTCGTCTGAAGTGCATGAAACATGATCTATGTGCGTCCGGGCTTTTAGAGAGATGATGGGTGCGCTTCTGGTTTTTATCGCGAACGTTCTTATTTTATATTTTGTTCTTTTTGTCCTTTTTTTTGTTTTGTTGAAATTTTTGTTGTGGATGCCAGCTAACTGTGCTGTCTGGCTGTTTGTTGTTTGCTGCCACTTTTTTCAAGCTTTTTTTTTTTTTTTTTTGTAGCTACCCATGCAACATACCGACATATAAAGATAAAAAATGCATTTCAGTTTTTTATTTGTTTTTGCAGTTATTTCTTTTATCTGCAGGGTTTGTGCACTTCACAAGGATATTATCTAGTCTCTAGGGGGTTTTTTGTATGTCCTTAAGTTAAATTTTTATTTGAATTTGTTCGCAGGTTGCCAACTGGTGCGGCGGAGAAAATTAAACAAGAAGTAATTACTTTCATCATACAACCCGTTATCTATTTGAGGGCTTATTTTAAAGCAAGAGAAAACTCCGATTGTATTTCACGGAAAAAAAACACGTTAATGATTCCCGACGTGGTCTATTCGACTCAGACATATTTTTACGAAATGGAACTCTCATAAGAGATGTTCAGGAAACCGAGGTCACAAAAGGAAAACAATAATTAAGAATGATATCTGATAATGATTTTTGACAGGAGACGGAGTTTCCAAGGAATAGGCTACAGAAAATGTCGTGAGTAGAGTAAACACGTACTTAAAAATATAACTCTTCTTCTACTTAAATTGGTAAATCTCTACATTCATCTCAAAATATACAAACACATACATTACATTACAGCCGACCTATACATCAACGAAATATCACAACAAATACAAACAGCCGCTCGAGACATAACAAAAACCCACAACAACAAATTACAAATACTTTTAAATACACAAAATAATAAACCAACACTTATAAGCACGCATACATTCTATCCAAGATTAATAAACAATACTAATATACAATTCACCGAAGCAGAAACACAAACTCTTAACAAAGGCCTCAAATTTAACCTCCCAACTATAAACAAAAACAACATAAACCAAGAAGTCATAAACGCAGAGGCAGCCATAAAAACCTTACCAGATACAGAAACACAAAACGAAACCAGAATAATTATCAATAAAAAACTCAAATTATTAACTAAAAACAATAATATAGAACAAACACTTCACACAAAATACAAAGAAGACATACACAATCTAAAAAACATCAAACAAAAATTACAAAATAATAATGCAATAGTAACAAAAGCCGATAAAGGCAACACTGTAGTCATCATCAATGAACAAGATTACATCACAAAAACTACCACCTTCTTTAACGATAATAACATACTCAACTTGAACTATGATCCCACGAAAACCTACACCAAAGAAATTAATACAGCTATCAATAAATGCAAACACATCTTCTCTAACATTAGTCTAAATAAACTCAAACAACCTAACCCCAAAGCTCCTCAATTTACTGGATTACCAAAAATACACAAACAAGAAACACCGATTCGACCACTCATTAACTATACCACAGCACCAGGATATAAAGTTGCAAAAATCCTACAAAAAATAATAAAAAACAATATCAACTTACCTAACAGCAAAAGCATCAAAAATAACATAGATCTAATCGACAAATTAAAAAACATTAACATTCTACCAAACTACAGATTAATTTCATTTGATGTCACCAATATGTATACCAACATTCCCGTAGAAGATACAATCAACCTCATACATGACAACCTATCCACCACAGCTACTATAAACAAACAACAAATAGATGAACTTATATACATATTAAAAATTTTACTCAAACAAAATTACTTTACTTTCAACAACAATTACTACACACAACAAGAAGGACTCGCTATGGGATCACCATTAAGCGGTCTAATCGCAGATATATACCTAAACTTCTTTGAAAACAAATATATCTTATCCACAATCAACCCACAACACAAGAACATAATATCATATTCCAGATATGTAGACGACACGTTCGTCATATTCGAAGGAACTAATAGACAAATAGACATCTTAACTAAATACATAAATAACATCAATACAAAAATAAAAGTCACCGCGGAAATAGAAAATAATAATTCAATCAACTTTCTAGATTTAACCATCACAAAACACAATAACAACCTCAAATTCAAAATTTATAGAAAACCTACCACAACAGATATTACCATACACAGAGACTCTCACCACCCTCACTCCCAAAAAATGGCAGCTTACATACAATGCGTTTATCAATAGATTAATCAACGTACCCATGGATAAACAAGATTACAACACAGAACTTAACACCATAAAATGCATCGCACAAGCCAATGGATACAATACAAACATAATAGATAAGTAACTCACAAAAAAGAAAAAGAAGAAAAATAAAAAGAGAATTTCCACCACAACCGAAAACAAATACACTTCAATATCTTACACAAACTTATTACCTCAAACTTTACAATACAAATTCAAAAAGCTAAACATTAACATCTCATTCAAAACAAACAATAACATAAATAATATTCTCAAACCCAAAACAGTCTCATCAATCAATTCACGCTCTGGCGTTTACAAAATTACATGCAACGATTGTGATAAATTTTATATTGGTCAAACGGGAAGAACTTTCAACGATAGATTTAAAGAACACATACCCAAACAAAATACTAAATCCACATACGCAATACACTTAATCGAAAATAACCACAACTACACTAACATTGACACAAACTTGATCCCATTGCACTTCTGCAAGAAAGGGAAACTATTAGACGCAACCGAAGAATACGAAATATATAAATCACATAAACTAGAACAGGACAAATTACTTAACGACAAATTAACATTAAAAACAAACCCATTGTTCGACACCGCAATCAAATACAATAACAATAAATACATAAGAAGATCAATAAACTATCCAAATTAAAATAAAAAACAAATAAACCGGTTTTAAACACAACAAAACAATAACAACACAGGGAAAGATGAAGACGACCTCAACCTCACACATTACACCTGGCCCACCAACGCAACAATTACATATACGATCGACATCAACACTCAGTACCAGCCCGATGATGGAGTAAACAGCTCCGAAACGCGTCGCTTAATCTCAAAAATTTAGCTAGTGAAAATAATTAATTATAATTTAATAAAATAATAGCAAAATAAATTACAAGAATTTTTTAAAATATTAAAATCTTTGTGTTTTTTTGTGTATTTGTTTTATTCAACATTGTTCAAATCTCTACACTTTCATACGCCTATAGACCAGTATACCAAAATAAAATTTGTAGTAAACGTCAAATGTTTTGGTTTTGGAAAAACGTCAAACTCCATTGCGTGTCCGTGACGTAGAGGGCAAGACACATTGACATATAATATTATACATGGTTAGTAGAAATGTCAATGTGTAGAACGTATAGAGCGTAGAACGAAACACAAATTAAAACGAGAAAGCGAAAACGAGAAGGCGAAAACTTCATGCGTGTCCATGACGTCGATGCGCAGAACGAAACAAAAATGAGAACTGGAAGGATGGATTTTACTTAAGTACTCGTAAGTTGCACTATCACTTGAGAAGATGTGACAAATCCTCCATGAGTAAAACTTTTCAAGATCCGGGAATAAATTGTAGGGACACTTCCATTCCTGCAGAGTATCAATGCACACAGAGAGTAGTTAAGAGTGTTAGTCACTATAGGCCTTGGCTCTTCAGAGCCGTACGTGACATATTTTTTACTTTATTTTTAATTTAATAATTACAATTTTACTCAATCTCATTGTGTTATATTTGACAAACATTATGGTTCAGGTTTTATGGCCATTGTTGGGATTTATGTCATCGAATTTTTAAAATATGTTTTCCCGTCGGCAAATGATTTTGTTTTGAATTTGGAAATCCAGATCTGATTTTCCGACGGAAAGTTCATACTTTTTGTGTGGATTGCAAATGTTCCGCTGGGATTTCTTTTCTGAGAATTATAAATGGGAAACAGTATTTTAACAAGTAGCGTCGCAGCTATTGGCCACCGAAAACTTTATAAGAGCTATCATAAGCTAAGTTTCGGAAGATAGAGGGCGCCAAATTAATATGGTACAATAAGAATACTTTTGATTCAGTTACACATTGAATGGAAGCCCTGCATAGCCCTAATATTATACCCCATATGTTTAAAAAAACCAGAGAAATTGAAATTATTACTAATGGCTAATGGCGTCACGTCAGAATGGCACAAGAAGCCATTTGCAAAAATTTACATATTTTGCAATACGGCGCGGCGATGAACATTAAGTAGTTAAGGGCAAGTTGTATACCATTTGTTTCTTAATTTGTTTTCATTTTAATGGTTAAACTCACAAAGATTTTATTTTGCCGTTTGTAACAGTTATATTGCCCTCCATGGTTTAGAATAGACAGCTAAATTAAAGATGACGGTGCATTTTGTTGTTGTTATAATTTCGTATTCAAAAACTTTCCTTTTTGTATAGTAACAAGGATGATTTATGATGTGTTACACGTTATGCCTGTTTCCATTAATAATGTCGTTACAGGCTAATCATGGCTATTTGATATTTGATGTGAGTTTTTAAGACTTTCAAATTGGGGAGGGCTTGGGCTTGTAGTAAAATTCAAAGAAACAAATTATATGAGCGATTTTTCATCATTAGATGGAATCAAGTCACGCCCGTTTGATTATGGGTGCGATGCGAACTGACGATTGATGAACCGTACTAAGAAATATCAAGGCTTTATTCTGATGTTTCAGAAGAAAATGGTCAACTAATTTGCATGGCACAGTTCAGTAGTGTCAAACATTATGCCTTAAAAGCATTTGGAGCTTATTTCCTTGGTGAAAGATTTTACTACGGGACCGAAGATTGTGTATCAAAGAAGTTCTAGTGAGAAAATTTTGACAAATTATAAGTAAAGGGTGTTTTTTTAGACGTGTGGTTTTCAAGAATACATAAAACGCATATAACTTAACGTTATGGCCAAGAATTTAGCTTTATTATAAAGATAAGGGTTTGCCATCATGTTTAAAAATTATTTCGGGCAAGTGGCCTCCGCGGCTGGCTCGAATAAATTCCTGGGCGATTAAGTCGAACGAATATTGGACGCAGCGCGCGATGCGTCGCGCGAACCGAACCATTATTTTATTATAATAAGTATGCACGATTTGCAAACGTTGTTCAGGAGTAAGTCTATTCATTATGAAATGGCAAACCAAACTGAGCATAAATCAAGTGACAGCTGTCATAAAGACCAACTCCGAAAAAAGTGTTGCCAGATTGAAAACCACACGTCTAAAAAAAACACCCTTTACAACAAAAGAAAAGTAAATTGGAAGCCATATTCTGCAATTTTAAGGACAAACGCTCGAAATTATGAATCAAGTTCTGCTGTGTGCTTTCAGAATTTTTTTTTGTGCACCGTATTTCTTATGTAGCCGCTGGACGCACGACTCCCGTGTAGGGAGTTATGTTTTAATTTTGTGCACATATTTCGATCTCAAAAGATTACAGACTCTACACTGACTCATTATATTATTGTCTAGGAAGTTCTAAGTGGACATAAGCACCGGCAGTAATATTCAGTAGCATCTTTTTTCGGCTAATATGAGTCTCAAATGGTTGGACACATCTCTTATACTTATATTAACACCTATTATAGATTTGGAGTTCTTTAACGATGCCGGACATCTATTTTTAGAAACTTTTCAAGCTAGTGACTTTTTATAGAACAAATGAACCAAACATTCGGAAGCGATGGTTTTCCACTACGATTCTTACATTTTGGATTGCATCAGTTGTTGGCATACGCACAACAAATCCACATTGTATAGAAATTAATTTAAGCAGCCAACAGTCTTCGTGATGTGTGACGTTAATCAAAGCAACCTTGCTGGACCCACTTTTTCGTTCACACAATTCATCTTTTCTTTAAACTCCATAGGGAATCTCGTCTGGCGGATTGATTTTTCCATTTTCCTAGGTTAGCTTAACAGCTATGTAGTAAAAGATTCTATTTACATTTAAGGCAGACATAAATAATTCACTTTTAAAAATGTTTATCAACTCACGGAAACTTCTTCCCCAAAGTAATGAATTCAAAAAAAAAAAAAGACATACCGACGGCAAGTTGCATTGCAAACGCCGTCGGCCGATCAACTAATATAACGAACGTAATTGTAAACATATACATACATAGTATCCTACCTTTTTGACATTCATTTATCCGCTTTTTGTTGATATCCCAGTGTAATCCAAAATATTATTTAAAATATCACCAAGAGCAATAATGGTCTTCTATGTGTACTCCAAAAACCCCAGAGCGGGTTTAGTTTATATATTTTTTTTTTTTTTGCAAAACTTATTTCTTGTTTTTTATTTAATTTTCACATCTAAATACTTTTGTTATTTTCATTCTGGTATTCTAAAAAAAAAAGTTATAATGAAACACAGAGCCAGAGCTAAGAAAAAGTAAACCAACAACACTTAAGGAAACACTCTTCCTTGTGGATTTACAAGAACAAAAACAAAACAAAAAATAATGCTCACTCAAATGTCCTTCAATAATGTAACCCATATTGGGACTAAAAATAAAATGAAAAATAAAGGAAGCGAAGAAGAAGAAGAAAAAAGGAAGCAAAAACCCACGAAAGCTCTTAGGACCAATTACCATTTAATTAAATTTCCACTTCTTGATTTTTTTTTTTACAATTTTCCTTTTCCCTGTGACCAAGCAAGCAAACCATCCTCTTTTTTTTTTTTTTTTTTTTTTTGTTAACGTGAGAAAAACAAGAGTCCTTGCAACTTATTTTTTCTTCTTCTTTTTCTCAATACCCAATTTTAAAAGGCACACAAAAAAAAACTTTGCCGGAAAGTCCCAACAGTCACAGTACTTATTCAAGTGAAAGAAAGCAAGAACAGAAAAAGGACACGAAGGGTTTTTTGATATTCAAGGAAGTAAAGGGGGTAGGTATACCATATACCTACCTACCTAAAAAAAATGCTGCAAATCATCTCTCTCTCCTCCCTATCCAACTGACGACGACGGCCACTTTACCATTACCCTTTCTTCTATATATTATCCCTGTGCCTTCTTCATACAAAAATATATAAAAAAAAAAAAAAACTTCAAGTGTACCATAACACAGAAAGTATTCTTAACACCCTTTACCCCCATAACACCAAACCAACCCCTCTCTCCACCCCACAATTCAACTTCTTCAATCATCATCCATTGCAAGTTGCCAAGACACCCAGAAGGCACAGAGAAAGTATACTAGAACAGTGCAAAAAAAAAAACCGCCAAAGGAAGAATAACTATAGAAGGTGAGGTATAGGGGGCAAAAGTAAAGAATGAGGTTTAAGTCCTTTTTTCAAGCAGAAAAACTTTTTTGCTATAAGCAAAACACAAACGACGAGAAAAAAAAAACAAAAAACACACACCTCTATGACATTATCATTGTTGTAGCTGGGTTTTGTTAACAACGACAATTTTTCTACCCCCATTGTCCTTTCTCCCTTTTTTAGTTTGGTTTTTTTTTCTTTTACATATTTATGTTGAAAAAGAAACTTTTCCTGTCATCCCAACCATCAGCAGTATTTTTTTTTTGTAGTCCTCTCTAACCCGCGCTATCCTTACTATATAACTTCAAGCAAAAGAATTCTTCTGCATTCAGAATTAAACCAACAACCACCCAAGCCACCATGTCGCCTGGCAAACTCGGTTTCTATGTGGAAACCTTCATTTACAATCTGCTCGATTATCCTCGCAACTCCAAACAGAAGAAGAAAAAAAAATAGAGTTCCTGGGATTTGAGTTGAGTTGGAGAGGAGAGGTGGTGAGGGAAGCAATTGGAGGTGGGGGCTTACAAAATGCCACCCCTAATCCATCCTTGAAGCACACAACACAACAAGTTGTTTTAGTTTATTTTTTGCTGCTCTCGCTCACTACCCCCAACCCCCAACAACACTTTTGCCACTGCTGCTTCCCTATCTGTATCTGTATGCATTTTCATTTTTCCAACACCTCTCTCTGAACCATCCATTTTTATCATACACCCCCTCTCCATCACTCTTTGCACACAACCTGCTTTTGTACCCGATTTTTGCACCTCAATAGCACAGAACACACAACCGTTATAGGGGGTGGCGCTCGATGGCTTTACAGTTGAAATTTCCCTGCGTTTTTTTTTTTTTTTTTTTAAGAAACTAAAAACAAGCAAATAAAAATGTCCAACTAAGTGGGCGGAGAGAGGAAAAATAGCAAACAGGCAGGACGAACCGACCGACGAAGGAGCAAAAAAATAGAAAAATTGAAAATAAAAACTTCTTGTTGTGGGAGGAAGGGAGCAACTAGCAACGTAATGGATCGCAGCAACTGGGGGTTTTATTTTGCTAGCTTATATATTATTTTCTTTTTTCATTCGTCCTGTTTTATGAAAGCGCAATGGGTTCTCTAAATTTTTTTTTTCCTATTTTCTTTTTACACTGTGTGCCTACTTCATGGGCATACAAAAGGATTCGTATTCAAGATGTTTTTTTTTTTTTTCGTTTTGTATTCCTCCTGTTTTCATTTTATGTCTTCTTTCGCCCTTATGAACACAAACACTGGTTTTAAGTACGTGCATTTAATGATTTTAAGAATAAAAGAAAAATAAAGGACTCGAAGAAATTATATGGAATTGGTTTCCCCTTACTTAAACAAACTCAAAAATAAAAAATAAAAAAAAAACAACAAAAGGATTAAAGGACATTTGACTGAGCAATGGAACAGCAGCGCAGCGGGATTTTTGTGTGCGTTATTTGTTGTTTCGTTTCATTTAAAAAAGAAATAATAGCAATCAACTAATTCCCGGTAACGGATAAGCACGATTAATTGATATATAATCATCCGGAGGACACAAATTCACTTAAAAAACACACACACGCACACACAAAAAACACTCTAGAGATAAAAAAAAAAACCAATCGCGCGTTGTTTTGTTTATTTTATGGGAATTTTTATCTCATTAAGATATTCTTGTTTTATTTTCGTCCTTTTTGTTATTATTGTACCGAGTTCAAGGACTTTTCTATCAAAACAAAATAAGGATAGTCACAAATTTTAATTATGGGTCGTTTAAATTACTTTGGTGTTTGATCCTTTATTATGGTGAATTATTTTTTTTTTTTGGCTCGTAAAGGACGAACTTTTATTACTTATTATTATTATTATTATCCAGTTTAAGAAAAACAAGGACGCGCTCGTGAACCGAACAGATTGACGGACAAAATATAAGTAAGTTAAGTGGCAAGGATTCATCCAGCCACACACATAACAAGGACTCATTTTATCCTTCTAAAGAGAAGAAGAGAATTCAAATTTAAGAGAAAACTAGAAAAAAGAGAGAGTTTGAGTAAAAGGGAGAAGGGACAGGGAGTAAGTTGAATGCGCAGGACACTGTGTGCTCTTTTTGTTTTATTTTTGTTCGTCCTTTATTTGAAAACAAATAGTAAATTCTTGTTTCTATATTTTATGTGGTTTATTGGTATGTGGTGGTTGGTTTAATTTCATGAAGAGAAAGAGAAGTGGGAAATGCTGCTATTACTCTTGAGTTCTTGACTCCCCCACCCCGTCCCGGTCGGTGTATGGCGAGCGTTTTTTTTTTTTTTTTTTGTAGGTCTTTTCGGAAGGGTATTTTCTGGGAAATTCGTCGAGGCAAACCTTATTATTCAATTTATTGAAAATGAGAACACCACATTGTAATGTGTAAATAAATTAAATTTATTTTGGTTTGTCAGTTTTTGATATGCCTGGAGCGGTGCGGCGGCAGGGAATTGGAGGCCGGCGGCGGCGGCGGTGGCAACGTCGAACACATGGATTGGATGGTTCCGTGTGGTATGATAGTGGTGGTGATGATGGTGTCACACGAGCACGTGATTAATGTGTAGTTAAACGGAAACGGTGGTTGAGTGCCTTTACCAATATAATACCAACATGATGTGTTGTGTAGGTAGGTATATATGTATGTACATAAACGTATACAAAAAAAAAAAGGTACATATTGGGATTTTTCGGTTCACTTATAGAAAAATGGGGGTCGGGAAGAGCAGAAAACCCTAAAACAAGTGGGTGTGGGTTACTCGTAAAATAGTGGATAATATAATGATATGTCAAGGGAGAGTAGGTTAATAATTATGAGGATAAGTAGTGGTGTAATTTAAGTTTTTAGTCATTTTGAGGGACACAGATTGAGTGATATGATTGAGAGATTTTAGTATGAGTACCTATCTAAATTGCGGTTGGGGGATAGTTTGTATATTTAATGCGATCAGACAATTTTGTTTCTGCTTTGGTAATGAATTGATACAAATAATTTATTAACTGCATTCCATTACAAAAAAAAACACGCAAAGGTGGGGATTAGTCACAAAAAAAGGATGTAGCGTATTATATTTAAAATCTTGTAAGCACTTCATAATCCTTATAGAATATGTGTTCTATACCTTCGACCTTCGAGCGAAATAAGCTTTTACCTAGTAATTAAATGACACGGCTTAATATTTAAAATGTTATGTGACCAACTCTTCTCGAAAAGGAAAACGCAGAAACCTATTGGCGAAAGTCTACAACCTAGGTAAAAGGGTTCTTATTCGTAAAGCTTAAGACTGAGTTAGAATCTACTGCTACAGTGGTTTTTCCAACCCTTGGCACATTTTATTTGAGTTAAATATTGGTTTTTCATGATGCATCGGCTCAGTCAAGATGGCTTGTCTCATCAAATAATGCTCATTTGAAAAAGATCAAATACCTCCACACTTGAATAACTCGAATAACTCAATAACTTAGCTCAATAATTTAATAACTGAATATTTCAATAACTCGATAGCGTGTAAGCTCAATTCAATAACTCAAAACCCAATAGCGCAGTTACTCAATTGTACCCAATAAATCAATAGCTTAATAGCAATAGCTTAATAGCAATAGCTCAATAGCTACATAACTCAATAACTCGTAACTCAATAACTCGTAACGCAATACCCAATAGCTCAATAATTTAATAACTGTACTGCATATTCAAATAACTCATAAACTTAATTACTCAATAATTCCATAACTCAAAACTAAATAGCTCAGTTACTCAATTGTACTCAATAACTCAAAAGATTAATAACTGAATACCCAATAACTGAATATTTAAATAACTCAATAACTCGAAAACTCAGCTAGCAATAGCTCAATAACTCGTAATTCAATAACTCAATACCCAATAACTCAAAAATTTAAATAACTCAACAGATCGATTACTCAATAGCTCAATAATTCCATAACTCAAAACCCAATAGCTCAGTTACTCAATTGTACTCAATATCTCAAAAGCTAAATAATTCAATACCCAATAACTGAATATTTAAATAACTCATTAACTCAAAAACTGAATTATAGCTCAATTACTCAATAAGTCAATAACTCAATAGCTCAGTTAATCATTAACTCACTAACTGACCAACCCAGTAGCTCAATGAATCACTTATTCACTTAAATAAGCTTCAATGGGACACAATACGCGAGCTAAAACAACTTTACGTTATAATAACGAACTTCGCAATATGGAGGTTCTGCAGTGGAAGTTGGAGGGACTACGATATTGGCCTTTCAGTACAGTGGAGGAGCAAATGAAAAGCCTCCATCGAATACAACTTCTCAATATAGTAGCGCCTAACTGCTAAAACGTAACGTTAAAGCTCAACGCCTCATTGTGAGCATTATACACAAATTCCTATGTTTGAACTTTTGCGTTCTGTCAAAGCGAAGCTCAAAGCGCCGTTGTGAAGCAGGTATTAGAATTATTATTTTCGGGTAGTTGATTTACTCAAATGTCATCTTTCATCTCGACGCGTCCGTAAAGCTTGTTCGACGTAACGTACCCGAAGCTGAGGTGAACGCGTCGTTCTTATTCAGCCATGAGGGGTTGAGCTTTAACGTTACGTTTTGACATCAAAAAGTAAGTACACAAACCACGTAGCATAAAGCGAAGGTGAAACAAAAGTCGAAATACTTGAACATTTGCGCGTGTTTGACGTTGTTCTCATAGATACTTCAAAAAAATATTTGTTTCCTAGAATTATTATTTTCTATTAGTTGATTTATTCAAATGTCATGTTTCATCTCGACGCGTCCGTAAAGTTTGTATGACGTAAAGTACGCGAAGCTGAGGTTAGCGCGTCGTTGTGATTCAGCCATTCCATGAACAAATGAAAGTTTACATAAGTGCGATAAATAGCGTCCAATTAAATTATTGTCTCAGAGAGACGATCGTTCACTGGCCACGAGGATATCCTAAAGCGCTTTATAATTTAATGAGATTTCCTAATGTTGACTGAAACGCGTTACCGTGGTTATACGATATTTTGAAAACATTGAGGGGTCTCTCGTCTATATGGAGTGGTGTTCAATACCGATTCCATTTAACGTTGTTCAAAAACATCTATAGCGCAGCCTAATACTCTTGACTCTTTCCCATTTTACAGCAGAGCAAACAAACAAAAAACACAGATTTTTTTTTCAGGACGACAAAAAATTTAACGGATATAATTTGCAACGGACATATTTCCACATTTATGACTTCGAAAAAAAAAAAAAAACAACTTCAAAAAGAAAACGAACAGAATTTTGCCTATAGTGCTTCTAAAGGGGACGATAGCAATCGGGAAAACCTTATACAGTTTTCCAGAATCAGAATCCTTTTTTTATGCTAGGTCATTGATGCAGGAATAGATGACAGGCAGGTTCCATAGGTATACGCTTATGCTTTGCACAGCGCCAGCGAGCGTCCGCAGTTAGTTAGGCTAGATAGATGACAGTGTATTTCGGATTTTTGTGCTTAATTTTCTTTTTGGTATTGCGTATTCAGATTCTAAAAAACCCGTACATTCCCTGAATTTTCGCACATCTTTTTGACATCAATAGGAAAGAAGGAGAGGGAAGAGTGAATTTTTTCCAACTTTGTAACTATTTTTGGGGCATCATCGTTGCTGAATTTCGGTGGATTTTTTTGTTTTGTATTCGAATATATCTCTCATATTTTTTTTTTTAATAACGGTATTTCATGTTTTTTTTTCTGCTGTCAGAACTTGGAATGGCTTTTTTTTTGTTTTTGCTTACAAATCCACGAAGTAAAAGTTGTTCCAGGACTATAGGGATAGGGAGGCACTCTTCACTCGGATGTTGGTCCTTTGTTTTGTTTTACGAAAATGTCGGTATTGGAAATGGTTTTTGGGAAAAGGAAATTGATTTATTTTTCTCTTAAATTTTAAGGAAGTCGTATTTTTCAGGCACGCCAATAATCAATTTTCGAAACTATTGAATGCTCGGCGGTCCGATTCCACGAAAGGTGTGGTTTGAGTGTGAACTGAAATGACACAACCTTGAACAACTTTTATAGTATGCAAGCTTGATTCGATGTAACGATGATTTTGAATTTTAAGCTATTATTTTTTTTTAATCAAAGTCATGTCAATATGATAATTAAAGTGAAAAGAATTTGCAATTACATTTTTTTCCTAAGTTCTTCACTGTTTAGATGCTTATGTGGAGCACTAGATTTTGGTATGCGCACAAGAGTTTGGTTTTGAAAGTCAACAATAGCACTAGCATTACACGTTTTATTGTAGCAGATGTAACGTCTACTTATTTTAGAACTATATTTGAAACGATAGAGATGTTTGGTTTCAGGAATATAAAGAATATTACTGCCTCTTCTTAAACCTTCACAAAATTCAAAATTATATATCGCGTCACTTGAATTTTCCATTTTGCACACTAAACAACGCGTTCCACTCGAAATCAAACTTAACAAAGTGACATAAAGCCAAAATGGTCTTATGACGCTTCTGAAAGCGTCGTAAGGCCATATGTTCGAATATGGTCTTATGACGCTTTACAAAAGCGTCAAAAGGCCATAATTCGAAATATGGCCCTATGACACATGGCCTTATGTCACGGCACCCTTCTAAACACTAGGGTTAGCGATGTCTAGATTTACGACCATTATGACACATGAACGGGTACAACTTTGAATAATGAAGTACTGTAGTTATTCGGGTTCCAATTTGAGCCCTTTTAACAAAATCTGTGCAGTAGCAGTTCCTGCGGGAATAGAATACATTTTAGTAGTGAACTCCTCTTTCAAAGGACTAAGGAAAATCTTAACAACACTCTGTCTGTCTTTAATCTTTATTGACTTGCAAATTACTATAGCGGGCTTGGTTTCATCATGTGTAAATGAGTGCAGAGTGGAGAAAAGTCGGGAACCCAGAATATTTTTCCCTCTCATGAAAATCTCAGTCTTAAAAAAAAGGATAAGTGTCAATTAAAGATACATATAGAAAAGTAAATCCTTATGCTCAGCAAGTTAAATAAAATAATATAAAAAAAATCAACACTTCATTACATAAAATTAATCGCGTCTAGCAACTTAACCTAATTACTCTCTTGCTCATGTCACGCTGTATGGTTACTGATGGCTTGTGATCCATTCATTCTCCCCCCCCCCCCCCGCTTTTTCTTTCGTCGGTCGCCCTGTCGTCGTCGTTTGTTTTGCTCCCACTCATCTTGCTTTATTATCTTTTTTTTTTTAGTTGAAAACGTGCCTAATTCAATCATTTCCAAATCAGATGAATCTACGATAATTTATTCCTCTTTACCTCTATCAAGGGGGAGAAAATATATTCTGCCATGCCTCGAAGCATAACACTTCGGCGTGGTCCTTTCTCCATCCTTTTCTATCGTTATTTTGCTATCAGCTGCTCCATCCCTCTATCACTGGCATCCGTGTTATTTTTTTATGCGGCGTGGCGGCGGCAATGATGATGATTTCTGTGCCTGCCTGCTGCATGCTTTGGCATCCTATCATCGTCATCTTCATCATCATCACATCACACTCAAAACGTACTTCACCCACATCCGATATATTATCCTGACTCTGTTTCGACGACAACGACGAGGACGTTAGTGAATGCCTTTTTTTTTAGCAACAACCCTCATCCCTTTTTTTTATTTACTCCTTCCAACAAATGGTTTCATCTATATCATCATAACATAGCAGTCATCGTTGGATCGTTCTTTAAGTCCCAAGGGTCGTCGGTTGGTTGGTTGGTTGGTTGTGTCTGAATTGGCAGGGATTCCTTTTTCCTTCAAGTCATATCCCCCCATTTACCATTTTCCTTCGCCCTACTGCCGTTCTTCCGATTCGTTGTGCTCAACTGAAGTGAGATGTGATGATGATTTTCGCCTTCCTTTCTCCCACGACTACTCCACCCAGCCCAAGTCCGGGCCAACAACCAACCTCCAGCTCCAGTTCACAGTTCTCAGTCCACAGTCTTTACCCTTACCCTTACCTTTACTTATTTTTTAAGAATTTAATTTTTTTCCTCGTCGATCCTCCTCCTTAATGAGAATTTTTTACTTTTTCCGCTTGGCGTCATATTCTTTTCGTTTTTGTTTTATCCTCCCTCCTTTTTCCCCATCAAGGACAAGAACTCTGAGGGTGCTATACATTGACAAAAAAAATATGAAGCGTCTTGTGTTCTAAAGGGAGAGTATTGGGTTCTCAAATTAGTTTTGAAAATAAGCTTCAGGTGGTCGTCTTTGCGTCGGAGTAGAAGCCAACCAAATATTAATCGGTGGCTTTGTTTCGCCTTGATTTTGTACAGTAGGGCAATACATTCACGCTCTTATTGATCCTCGCTAAATAAAGTCGTTGGATGCTATTAAAGTTTTATCCAAGTCACGAGCAATGAGAAATGAGCAACGAGCAGTGAGCAACCAGCAACGAGAAAAATGCAACGGCCACCGAGCAATGAGCAATGATCAATGATCAATGATCAATGAGCAATGAGCAATGAGCAATGAGCAACGAGCAAGGAGCAATGAGCAATAAGCAATGAGAAAAGAGCAATGAGCAACAAGCAGTGAGCATCGAGCAATGGGCATCGTGCAATGAGCAATGAGCAATAAGAAATGAGCAACGAGCAATGGGCAATGAGCAACGAGAAGTGAGCAACCAGCAACGAACAATGAACAATGATCAAAGAGAAATAAGCACCGAGCAATAAGCAATGAGCAATGAGCAACGAGCAGTGAGCATTAAGAAATGAGAAATGCGCCATGACCAACGAGCAATATGCAATTAGGAATAAGCAATGAGCAACCAGCAAAGAGCAATGAGAAATGAGCAACGAACAGTGAGCAACCAGCAGCAATGAGCAATGGGCAACGAGAACCGAGCAATGGGCAATAAGCAATGAGCAACGAGCAATGAGCATTAAGAAATGAGCAGCGAGCAATGAGCAATATGCGATGAGTAATAAGCAGTGAAAAAAGAGCAACGAGCAATGGGCAATGAGCAACAAGCAGTGAGCTTCGAGGAATGAGCACCAATCAGTGAGCATTGGACAATGGGCAACGAGCAGTGAGCAATGGAAATTAGCAACGAGCAATGAGCAGTGAGCAATGAGCAATGAGCAATGAGCAAGAAGCAATGAGCAATATGCGATGTGCAATAAGCAATGAAAAAAGAGAAATGAGCAACAAGCAGTGAGCATCGAGCAATGAGCATCGTGCAATGAGCAATGGGCAATAAGAAATGAGCAACGAGCAGTGAGCAATGAGCGACGAGCAGTGAGCAATGAGCAATGGAAATTAGCAACGAGCAATGAGCAGTGAGCAATGAGCAGTGAGCAACCAGCAACGAACAATGAGCAAAGAGAAATAAGCAACGAGCAATGAGCAATGAGCAACGAGCAGTGAGCATTAAGAAATGAGAAATGCGCCATGAGCAACGAGCAATATGCAATGAGGAATAAGCAATGAGCAACCAGCAAGGAGCAATGAGAAATGAGCAACGAACAGTGAGCAACCAGCAGCAATGAGCAATGGGCAACGAGAAATAAGCAACGAGCAATGAGCAACGAGATCCGAGCAATGGGCAATAAGCAATGAGCGTTAAGAAATGAGCAGCGAGCAATGAGCAATATGCGATGAGCAGTGAGCAATGAGCAATGGAAATTAGCAACGAGCAGTGAGCAATGAGCAGTGAGCAATGAGCATGGGGAAAAGACGAACATATATCTCACAGCATAATCTTTTACGGTCACCATTTCTAACCGTTGTTCTGTAGCAAAGAATCAAAAATAAGCAGATTTGTGCGACCTAGCTAGATTTTTTTTTTGGCATCTGAAACGACGATGTTGATGACGAGAGAACTTCATTCTTTGTGAAATAAATATGCAAAAAGATTCCCATAAAAACGAGTGTATTGGAGAATTTTGACAAAAAAGGATATGAAAGGACTCATGGTGTTTTGTCTGTCAGTCATTCAATGACAATGAGAAAAGTTAGACAGACATAATGGATGAATTGGTGAGTTCGAGAAAAGGAAATGAGGGTGGTAAGAAGAAAAAGGTGAAGACAAGAGAGTGAAAGTTTATGATTGGACGTGCTCATGAAGAAAGGCGATAAATCCCCATCCTTATTTTTTATCCTACTATGATGTCTTTCTTCATACCCATAGACAAATGAATGGGGTCGGGGGTAATGAAAAGGGAGGGATTTTTGCTGGTAATAATAATAACAGTAAATCAGAAACTAAGTGTATAAGAATACGGGCTCAAGGTGGCAAGGGTTAAATATCAGATTTTCTAGTTTGTATGTGATTTCGAATCGAAGTCCGCCGTTCGTTGTCAAGGATTTGTATTGTGAGTAAGTTGATCGGCAAGGACTATTGCCAATTCTATATTAGCCACAGAATCTTTGATGTCCTAATGGTACAAATAGAACCATTTCACACGAAGCAGGAAAATAAAACAAAAAAGAATATTTTATTAGTAAATATGGGTCGTTCTTTTTGTTTTGTTTTATTATATGTCCTGATGTGTAGACCAGGAGACTCCTGGTCCTGGCGCAAAAGAAGTTAAATTTTACCCGGAAATCCATTCCCCTATTCTTGGTTGTTTATGCCACCACATTCAGACAAGGGCATGATGACTAAGAGGGACGACGGACGCAGAGAGAAAAGAGAAAACAAAATTTACACGTGAAGGACGAAGGATACGAACGATGTCGATGTTTGTATAGTTTCTTTTTTTTTTGTATTTTTCTTCGTATTTTGTTATCCCTGAAGGGACGGTTAGTGGAGATGGTCATTGATTTCTTTTAAGTGATCAGTCATGTGTACAATGGATTGATTGTTGGTAATCTTATTTGATCAATAGCCAACGATTCTGAACGAACAGGAAAAAACAGCAGGACTAGGGGAGAGAAGAGTATAGGAAGAACACACACAACAACAAAAAAATCGACAAATCGGTATTGTTTCTTCCCTGGTCCTGCTCCACCCCTTCTACAAATGATATACCTACCAAGGGTGAAGGTCGGTCGGATGAATTGGTTGAATGGAAAGCAGGATTAAGTGTAATTTATAAGAGCTCCGTTGGATGTTGGGTCGGGTGACGGTGAGGTTGAATGAGACTGAGACTGAGACGGAGGTAAAGGAAGGCAAAACGAGCAAAATGGTTTCATTTTATCTCGACACTAAGGAGGGGTTGAAAACAAAAATGGGTGGCAGTTGGCAGATGAGGAGTTCACAGAAGTATGCTGGTAAATTGAGGATTTATTTTCTAGCGAAAGACCACAAGAGGGTGATGGTGTTAAGTATTTGCTAACAGTTTCTTTTGGGTTTTTATATAGGTATACCTATATATTTTTTTTTGTGTTGAATTGTGTTGGTTGGTGATGTTTATTGTTTGCTTGATCCGGGTATTTGTGTTGGTAGATAGATATTATATTTTATTCAAAGCAAGGGAATTTTTATTTGATTTTGATTAAAACTAGGGAAGATGAGGTTGGCGGAGGGAAACATTTTGACTGATATTAATTGGATGATGGAATTTTTTTCTATAAAGAGGATGGTATGTATCAGTTTTGGAAAATAAAAATAATAATAGGGTGAACAAATTAATTTACAAAAAAAAAATTCTCATAAAGGTTTCAATATCACTCTTATAGAGGAATTCAAGAATTCTAATAGGTTAGGTATGTAGGTATTGTGGATTCCGTTAAATAAGGATGGGATTTGATTCAGTTTATGGGAATGGGGAATTGAATTATCAAAGCAGAACTTTCAAGGACAATACAACAAATAAAATAATCCCTTTACAAAACCATTGTCAGGAAGGAGGCTCATAGTTTGAAAGAAAAAAAAACAATCATTCAAGGGTTACAACCCGTGCTGTTGACAAAGTGGTATTTAAAGATGGATGAATATACACCAACTTGTCCAAGTCAGTAGGGGAACCTTTCTACCTGTTTGTAATTCAAACACTAGGTATTCCTTGACCGTTAACCATGGGTGAAGTAAATAGATTTTCAAATTACATTCAATCAAGGATCTCAAGTCAACAAATTGTTAGCGTAACACTCTCAACCATTCATGTTATAGCGTTGAAGTTCCACAGAAAAGATAGGGACCTAAAATTTATTCAGACCGCTATTAAAATTGGACTTTTTCATGACAAAATTTACTCTCAGCGAACAAGTAACTTCTTTACAACAGAGAGTAAAGGTTAATCCCATACTTTTAGCGTAACAGTTGAACCGTGTCCCACGTCATTCGGAAAAAGCAAATTCACTGATTAGCTGAGCAAAATTTCAAGAAGGTCCTGAAAATATGGATACCAGGCATTACATAGCATTGAAGGATTCCTATTATTTTCTTTAAGTGGCAAAGGACGGCCAAAATTTCTTACTTAGTGTAGATTTTAGGTTTGCCGGTTCGAACTTCTGCAGGAACGATGACGGCCTTGCCAATCACTTCATTACTTCCCAAGTGTGGATCCAACAATGGAAATTCATGGAATGGTTATCTTACACAGAAACGACATAAACTGGGTTACCGAGAATAGAGTCTCTGCTGCCGAAATGCTGCTAAGTAAAGTGCTAAAATAGCTCATGCCATTGCAAGGATTCAGTCGATGTCGAATATATATGCACCAGAGATTAGAGCCCCAGCCAGGTAACAGCATATCCAAATGTCATTTTTACGATGCCATCATCTATGTGCACATACTGTCAATGACAGCATTTTCACCTACCCTTCCTTATAAGACCTGAGTCCAAAAAAAAAAAAACCAAGGCAACAAATCAAAAACTTTATCCCTGAACTTAAAAAAAAAAGAATCACACAAAAACTTTTGATAGTTTTTCCATCGTTTTCTCCACAAACTAATACGGTTCCATGTGAAAACAAAACTAAATAATGGCTTCTAGTGTACAACTATGTGCTGTTCTGAGTGTGAATCCTTTTGCTTCACAATCAATAATCAACAATCGTCGAACAACAAAATACCGGACCGCATACTCGAAACCATCCAAATAATTCATTTTGTATAGGAAAATCAAAAAAAAAAAAAAAAAAGAAAACGCCTCCCCATCCACACCTCAAATACCACCAAACCGACTCAATTTTCACTTTACCGAGCCAAATCCTTTCACAAAATACATAAGTCTCCCTTCCTATACCCAAGTCACACAAACTCTATCTACTTATCCTCTACCGACTCTAACCCCTTTCTCCCCCACCCACCAACCGAGCAGATGTGCCCTGTCCTGTGTTACAAATACAAAAAAAAAAAACAACAACAATGAACAAAAATCCCAGCAGATCCTTATTTCTTTTTATCCTTAGCACACAAATTTATATTCATTCCGTCTTTTCTTTTTTTTTATCAGTTGTTTGGGGTAAAAAAAAATATAAAAAAAAATGAAAATACCTAAAAGGATTCAGTGGATTGGGCGGGGATGTGGCTGGGGTGGAGGTGGTGGTGGTTGTCAGACAACCCTAAGATTCTAAAAAAAAAAAAAATACCAAAAGACAATTTCACTAGAGTGGGAAAAAAATCACACAAAAGAGCTCATGTTCACAGTTTCGAATAAAAAAAATAAAAGGGTTAGTTGTGGATAGAGGGAGGAGGAAAGGGTTTAAAAAGGACGATAAAAAAAATAAAGTAAAAACGAAAAATGCTCCCCCTCCTCCTTCGCTCCATTCAACCCATTTGTTAAATTCACCCTGCCACGGCAGCGAACGTGATGGTATCTATGTCCCCCTTTACCCACTTTTACCTTACAATCAACCCAACAGCAAATAGTAACAAAAACATAGGGATGGGGCACAAAACGGGACGAATAAATTCTCGGCATCACAGGAACTATAAAAAAAAAAGAGAAAACGAAAGGAATGACAGTGTGGAGAGGAAGTGGCAGTGGAAGGACTTTGTGAGTAGCGGTAAAAATAACAAAGAAAAGAAAAAGTCGAACGAAAGCGAATACAGAAAGCAGAGTGCGGATGTTTGTGTTCTACGATCCTTTTTTTTTTTTTTTTCTTGAGTGTGATTTTCAAAATGTAGTCCATAGTCCTTTGGACGAATTGCATAGATGGATGGTTGGATGGATGGATATGGCCGCACACGGACGAACGACACGGGGGCTAGTTCAAGTTGAGTGAACACTGAACACGAATAAATATAAAAAAAAAAGCTTTGATGGTGACTCCTGCAGGAGTTTTTGTTTTTGAATTTTTTTCCGCCGGTCGGCAGCTCTTCTTTTTTTTGTCCTGAAACTCTTTTTTTGCGGCAAAAATCGACCAATCATTTTTTTCGCGCACGTGTGTGTGTGTTGTGTACACAGAACTTGGGACTATTTTTCTTTTTTTTTTTATTTCTGTTGGTGTTTATTGGGGTGGAGGTGGGGTGGGGTTGGTGTTTGGGAGTGAAACAACGTTCTCTTCTTTTCTTTTTTTTTTAAGGCAAATATGTAGGCATGTTGAAAACAGATGTGGGATGCTGTCCATTTTGTATAAGTATTGAACGATGAATTGAGTGAGTGTACCACAAAAAAAACCCCCCTGAACCAACTTTCTCAGGCAAATTACAAGATAACCCATTTAAGTTGAAAAAAAAATCGAAGGAATGTTGAAGATTGTTGTCCGGAAACAGGGTAAATAAACGGTAAACGTTGGAAATATAAAATAAATATGTTCCCCCTCACCACCGCCACCACATATCGCACAGTCCGTCCCATCGAAATATTAAAGCCAATATAGACACAAATTGGAATCAATACGTTGTGCGGGCGGGTGATCCTGGGCATGATGACGAGGGTTCATAAAAAAAAGCTATTCATTGTATCCATGGGGTTGGAAAATATGAATTATTGGAAGGATGCCACCTATCGTTTTGTCAAAAAAAAAAAAAACTTGCGGGGGAGTGAAACAAGGGTGTAGTCGAACTGCTATTGAGGTTAAAGAGGATATTGGTGCTCTATGGGTGAGTGATGATGTTTGATTTCACGCTTTGTTGAATATTGGTTAAAGAATATTATTTTAAATTCGAATACAAGAAGCAAGGGTGGTCCTGGTATACCTACTATCTACACTACATACAAATAATAAATATCCAATCCGTTTCTATTATTTTTTTTTTTTTTTTTTTTTTTTTTTTTTTTGAAATGAGATTTTATCCCTGAGTCTTGCAATTTTATTTTTTCAGGACAAGAATCAGGGTTTCATATATCAGCCTTGTTTTTTTTTGTATACGTCTGCCATGAAAAAAAAGAAAACTGATATATGAAACCCCGATTGTTATTAGGACGATGTTTTTTTTTATTTATTTACCTCTTGGGTAGGTATAACAATCATAAAGGACTTTCTAATAATATAACTTTAGATAGACGTATCAACTTTTCCATTTTTACTTGTTTTATATAAAAACGAAATACCGTTTGGCGCCTAAACAGACAAAACTAATTTCATAACAATGGATTTTAGTCACGAACAATGAGTGAGACAAAAGAAAGAATCCATTAGAAAGAGTCCTTAACGAGGATATTGTCTAAAAAGGATTTATTTTAGATTGTGATCTAAGAGTTGACGATTGGGTTAGTGAAAGAGGTGTGGGTTGTTATTGGTTTAACAAAGCTAGATGGGAGCGGGACGATTTAAAGGTTGAAGGTCGAACAATATTTTTTTGTATTAACATGAATTTAGCAGCCAGTTAGCAGGATAAAACTATTTCTGACGCAATAAAAGCAGACAGTAATATAATTAAGAATTCATTATTTGCTAGACGACTGCACACACAAAAAAAATACTGTCAGAGGTACCAAATCCTAATTTGTTGTACTGCATTAACTTAAAATAACTTTACCGAGGTACCCGGCGATAAAAGCTCCAAAAAAGGGGAAACCCGGTGAACCAGACGAGAAACCATTTGAATTTTGGACAGAGAAGGGTGATATCAGGGTCAGATGGCTCATAGTGATGATCATGATTCATATCTCCAAGCTTCAAAGAGGTGATCGGATACCTACACAATGGAGGGAAAGTTACCTCCTCACAATGTATAAGGGGAAATAGGATACACAAGGCTGTGGGGAAGCCTCGGAGAAGTCGACAGATGCAGTCCAAAGTATTAGGATCATTATGGAAACACATCGATGCAGAACCACCAGATCTGATATGGGCGACAATGGATCCATCAAAAGCGAGTATCCTTTATACCTGCAACTAACCTAAGCTGAAGGTGAGTCCGGCAACAGCATACAGTTCACAATCAACACGCAACACGAATGGCCTTCAAGTTAAAAATACCATCTTGCAAAACACCGACACCAGCATTTAGTTGGCCTAAGAAATGTAACAATTCAAGCTTACTGACGCTTTCGAAGGTAAATCCGACGAAACCCACAGGCGGATCACTAGTGTGTAGCTGACAAGTGGGAGAGGTGTGAATTGTGATTCACCTCCACCTGATATCATAATGGCGCCAAAAAGAAAAGGAAGAACTGAAAAATGCAGTAAAAAGTACCTAAAGTTTGTCGACAAAAATCTTAACTTGGAACTTTTAGCTAGCTTTTAATTACAACTTAATTATGTAGTCAAAATAACAACAATAAAAGTGAAATTATACTAAGAGAGTGGAAAAAAAGAGATTTGTGATGGGTGGTGTTGGCAGCATAGAAAGCGAAAACAAAAATTCGTTCGATTGAAGTGGTTTTCTGTTTTTATCTACAAGTTGACGCCTACTTAGGTATTCTGAGAATAATTTGAGTAACGCCGGCACGGGTAACTTAGATTGAAAAAATATAAAAAAAATATTTTCTTTATAGGGTGATTCACTTTTCTGTTTTTCGACCGAGCAGGAGCTGACATGCACAATTTTTTTTTTTTTTTATTTCTTACCATCGACCCAATTCAAAATTTTATTTTTTTCAAATCGTTTCAAAAGCTTACCTGCAAATAGAAAGAAAAAAAAATATATTTAGTTAAATAGTTATTGTTGGCACAAAAATATTTTTTATAAAAAAGCTCTCCGGATGTCTTTGAAAGAGGAAGAGTCGATTGTTTTGATTTTTCGTTTTAAATAAGGAATTAATTTTTGTACTTTGCATGCTGTAATAGGCTTTAAAACTGTGATCATGACGAATGCAATATTTCTCTTCAAAATTTTTACAGTTAGATGTTTTTACTTGGAATTATAGGTAGGTACTATGTATAAGGCAAGTTATGCATTGGTAAAAAAAATTTTTTTTTTGGACAATCAAACATAACATTATGATGATAGAGAAGCCTTAAAAAGTGGGTCCGACAATTCTCTTTCTGTCCGTCCCTCTGTATCGACACCTACAGCCTTAAGGGCTGAACCGATTTGCTTCAAACTTGGTATACATAGTATTATTATGACGTCCTACAGAAGGGTTTTTGGAATTAGCATTCTAGCTCTAAAACTAACGGTAGGTACCTGCCATACGATTTTTAGTGAAAATTAATTTTTCTCAAAAACGACTCCTACGATTTCGATTAAACTTTCTGAATAGTGTTTTCTGTGCAAACTTTATGATTTGGTTGGAACAGATTTTTCAGGAAAAGTCTTATAACGCTACCTCCCATAGAACCGTTTTTTTTTTAAATCAGATTTGCAAGTGACGGATTTTAATGTAGGAGCTTTTTTATAGACGAAATAATATCCATTCTTCAATTTTTCATAAAAAGTTTTTTTTTGTGATTTTTAAAAGGTTATTTTTTTGGTTTTTTTAAAAACGGTTTGATCAATTTTTTTTTTTTTAATTTTATTTTTCCGATAAAAAACTACAAAGTGATAGAAGTCATACTCAAACAAATATGGAATATGTTTTCGAAAAGTTTTTCAAAAAAAAAAACCAAGTGATTAATAAAATTGCATGATTTTTTCCCTGCTTTTTTCCAAAATTTCCAGCCCGAAGACCACTGTCACACATAGGAGCAAGTTGGTGCGACCACTGGCTCGCGTGCACTGCGTGCCCTTTATTTTCCATCAATGGGAGCGTGTATCCAAATGAAACGAAAACAGAAGTCATCGTTTTCAATTACTTTTATCCTTAAACACCTTGGACACCCTTAAGAGACCAATTTTATGTGATCCTAAAAATTATTTTCTTTTAATTTTTGGGGGTTTCAATCAATTCTATTAATTCGTCTAGAAGTTTTAAGATGAGAATATGGGTCCTGCAAAGTTCTTAAGGCAAGCGAAATTTGACACTAGTCCTTTGGTGCTGACGAAACAGCTAATATGTACTTGTTAACGTCCCCGTTATGTAAGACGCATCAGTTTAGCAGGCAGAAGTACCAAAACTTTAAATTGTTCCACTATTAATGACCACTAAAAAACTGATAGATATGGATAAAATAGAGAAAATCTTAAAAATTTATAAGGCTGCTAGATCTAAGGACTCCGGCTGGATAGTTTTTTAGGTTATGTTTCAACTTCTAATGACAACCACTTTTTTTGTTTAGACTGATGGGACATCATTGCACATAGTTTCCTTTCATCATACTAAGCAAATGATTATTAAGGGGCTTAAGGAGGATTATCATGTTCAAAGGATACTCTCTAAGCCCTTGCCATGACTACGACTAGGTACCCAATTAATGTCTTTTAATGCCAACCAACCAGAAGCCATCAAGCACGACAAAAGCCACCAAGGGTACCATTCATTACTAACATTATTTAAAACAGACAAAGCCCAATCATCAAAAAGGACTCAAAATAAGACCGATAAAAAAAACACATTGCTGCGCACAAAAAAAAAAAAAAACCATTGCAAAAAAGGACATAGTATTTTTTTTTTTTTTTTGCAAAATGCTTGTATTGTTGCGCGACGATGGGAAATGAAAATCAATTTTCCAAGGAAACACAACTTTTTACACCATCAAAGCCGTGTAATGGAAAGGAGAGAATCCACGAGTAAGGACTAAAGAGCACCAGCATCATCATCATCCTTTTGTTATGATATACTTAAAAAAAAAAAAAAAAAAAACCTTCTACTTCGTTTTGCCGCTTTTGTTGTGAAGCTTCTGCCATATCATGTAGGTCGACGGACCTCTTTACGCTCCGTTGAATAGATGATGATGCTCTTTTGGTGGTAGCTGTTGTGGTCCTTTATTTCTTTTCTCTGTTTGCCATCACCCATCACCATCTGATCCTCATCTCTCCCTCCACACACATCTCTTCATATCCTTGCCTTCGTCCTTTGACAGTAATCTGTTGTATCCTTTAGAACAGGAGGCGAGGGCGAGTGGGTGTTGTTGGTGGTACGAGAACAGATTGGTTGGCAAGGCGTACTATACTTGTACAATGGATGATGGCGACGGATAAAGTTGTATATTTATACGTGGGATGAAACCAGAAAAGAAGTCCTCGGGTTATGTCTGTTATCCAATTCAAGTTTTGTGAACCTTTTTTTTTTTTTTTTGCTTGCTTCTTTTCTCCTTGCCCGACGCCGGAGCCACGGAGACGATGGAGGACAACGACGACTATGACGACAACGACAAGAACGACGACGATGAGTGGTTGGGATAGGACGACTGCCGGTAAAGCATTTGACACTTATTCGTATCGCTCCCAGTCCCAGTGGGAGCATGAGGATGTCGATTTGATGATGATGCGCTTGGTAGTTTTATTCGTCGCCTTCGACGACGACGCCGCCGCCTGGCTTTTGTGTTGCACAGTCTTCTTTATTGAGTTTACGAGAGAGTGAATGTTGTGTTTTTTTTTTTTTGCAGATTTTATGTGTATATCTCCGACTGTCCTTTGCCAAGGAGAGGAGAAAGATTAAATGTATCTAATGGGACTATCATAAAAGAATGTAAAAACATTTCTTCCTGACACATCCCTAGGCGTGGAGGTATCTTTTTTCTGCTCGAGCCATCTTCCGTTTTCAAGTCCTTTTTTTTTCTTGATTATTTTGTATTTTATTTGTTTTTCCTTATTTTTCTCGTCCTTGCGTTTTATCGAGTCCATGCTATCCTTGTTGGATGTATTTTTTTGACTCTTACAAGTCAATGGAGATTAAATAAATGTTATTTGCTTTGTGTTTGGGTTTTGGGCGAGAGGGTTGATCGGCAGTCCTGGATCTTGGGCTATTATTTTTTTTTTTTTTTTATTTCAGAAATATGATTCTCTGTGTGCTGTGGATTGGGATTAATGATTTAAGATTTTTTTCTTGTATATTTCAATTCTTTTGTGTGGAGATTCTTTTTGCTCGAATTCTTTATTTAGATGCTTTTTTTCTGGGTTTTGTATTTCAATGTGTTTTGTTGTTGTGGAGAGTTTGTGTTTTTTTTTCTCGAATATTTAATTAACCATATTGAATTTTTGATTGACTTGGTCAGCGATGTTGTATGTTTCTTATTATATTCGATAACATTGGAAGATTGACCTAATTAGCCATAAATTGGTACATCCAACCGGAGAAATGGAATGGCTGAGAGCCTAAGTCAGTATACCGTTCCTGATGAGGCGTACGTCGTCTCACACTAGTTTAGAATTCTCCCTCAATTTACCGCCAGTTAAGTTGCGCCTTAAGAAAACTTAACTTCGTTCCTTAATAAATTTAATTTAATAACAAAAGTATTTAAAGTTCTAAAGTGCTTGTGTTATTATTTCTGAAAGAGAACCCGCTGTCCATAGCAAAAGGCTGCACTAAATATCCTTCACCAGTTAGCTCGATCTCTGGCCAACCGTCTCCGATTGTGTTAGTCAAGTAGTGGAAAATCTCCCTCTGCCTGGTAGCTCCATCGATTATGAAATCTAACTCAGGCCCATGAGTCATAATTCCCTCTTTTATGGACCAGGAATATGAATGTTCTGTACTTCTCTTAAGCGCTTTATTCCTCAATTATCTACGTACCCCAAGGAAACTTAGCGCTGTTGTTGTTTTCCTCTGTTTCAACAGTGCCCAGGTGGAAGATGTCCCTGTCCACGTCAAAGTTATACCTATCAATGGTCAAGTTCTGACCAATTCGGTTTCGGAATTCAACTTTTGTTGCAGAAAGCATCTACTTCTTCTAAGGTTAGACTAGGTTAAGGTGGCTGTGAGCTGGAAAGGTACAAGCTGAAACACTTAGTCCAAAAGAAGACCGTTGGGATTCCACAAGGTTTGCGGTGTTATCAGCTTAAAAGTTACACACTCAGAACTTCAAGTGGCGTTCGGCTAGCCAAACATTGAAGAAACCTGACGCCGATAAAGCGAAACAGTCTTTCGTCTTAGGTTATCTGTAGTAAAAGAAGCTCAGTCTCAAGGAATTCAATCATGGCCACAGTTAAGGATAGTTGAGGCGTATAGACAAGGTTTAGCTTAAAAATTCGCAAAATCACCATCATCCAGTGTTACGCCCCGATGAACGATGTAGCGGAGGATGACAAAACCGCGTTTTATGTTCAGCTGAACTCGGTATACAACAACGTTCCAAAAGGAGACATAACTATCATCATGGGGGATCTCAATGCCAAAGTTGGCCCGGACAACGTAGGCCTTGAACGCGTTATGGGTAGACATGGCTTGGGCCAGCGAAATAACAATGGTGATTTGTTGGTCGATTTTTTTAACGCTCATCAGCTGGTGGTTGGTGGAACCCTGTTTCCTCACAAGACCTGAAACAAAGTCACCTGGGTCTCCCCTGATGGTCAAACACAAAATCAAATCGACCATTTTATAATTCAACAACGATGGAGAAAATCACTTTGCGGTGTGAGGAATGAGAGAAGTGCGGATGTAGGTAGCGACCATCACCTGCTACTAACAACAATACGGCTACGAACAGCTGCTATCCGGATACGTTCAGAAAATACAGCAAGCTGACCAAATTTCAACAGCTCTTAGTGACCCAAATATCTGTCGTGATTTTGCCAACACCCTTAACGACAAGGCGTCAAATGTGGACTTAAACGTTAATGTTCCCATTGAGACGATGTGGGACAAAGTTAAAAGGGTTTTTATGGAAGCTGGATCTGAAACGTTACCGAGGCAATCTAGAGATAGAGACACTTGGATATCCCAAGACACCTGGGACAAAATTACACACCGCAGAGCACTCAAAATTAATATAAATAAGGAAACTGATGCTCATCGGAAATTAGTTATGCGAAACGAGTACAGAGCAGCTCACAAGGTAGTGCAAAGGTGTGTGAGACGAGATAGGAGGGCCAGATTGGACAAATTGGCGGAGAGTGCAGAAGATGCTGAAAGAAGAGGTAAAGCAAGGGTGTTGTATAAGATTACTAATTATCTTGTAGGTCAACAACCACCCTGTTCTTGATACGAACGGTCGTATTCTAGTGTCAATAGAAGACCAGTTGCGAAGGTGGAAGGATCATTTCTGTGCACTGTTATATGATGATCAGAATGCAAATGCCGATTACCTACAGCCGGACATACGTAGATCTTTTAGAGGCATTAATATTGACCCCCGACAAGTGGAAAGTTAAGAACCGCGATCTTACTTTTAAAAAACAACAAAGCAGCTGGACGGGATGTATTGTTGCCATTTGTTGAGGCTTTTGGGTAAGCGAAACCTTTCCCAGGGAATGGAAAGACAGAGTTATCGTCAAGCTACCGAAGAAAAGTGATCTAAAGAATTGTAATAACTGGCATGGTATCACCATTTTATCCGTATTTTCGTATTATTCTCGAGGATAAAATCTAAGATCGAGTCTACTCTCAAGAGGCATCAAGCGGGATTTCGCAGTGGTCGATCATGTGTCGATCACATTAACACCTTGAACAATCATCGGAGTATCAATCGCCGCTTTACCTCATGTTCGTTGATTTCGAAAAGGCCTTCGATCGCGTTAGTCGCGATGCAATCTGGAGATCACTTGGTGCTTGAGGTATCCCGGATAAAATTGTTGCTCTTATAAAATAATCGTACAAAAACGCAAGGTGTTTCGTTCTGCACAGTGGGCAGCTTTCCGACGCATTTGAAGTTCGACAAGGAGTGAGACAGGGTGATGTTCTGTCACCGGTTTTATTTTTACTTGCAATCGATGATGTTATGACTGCCACGGTAAGTGAAGGTGAGAGACTTGGTATCCAGTGGGGCCTCTTTCACAAGTTAAGCCATTTGGACTATGCTGACGACATCTGCTTAATCTGGAAAACGGAGCTGGAGCCCTTAACCAAATGTGTCACTCCCTTCAACAAAATGGTGAGGCAACTGGCTTAAGGATTAACGCCAAGAAGACAAAAATAATACACACCAGCAAGAACCAACAACAGCAAGTTATTGTGAGGCAGAAGACAATAGAAGAAGTCACTCAGTTTAACTACCTGGGTAGTTATCTATCACCCGACGGTGGAACAGACTTGGACGTCAGCAATAGAATAAATAAAGCTAGTTGTGCATTCGGAATGCTTTCTCCTGTGTGGAGCTCTTCAAAAATATCACTTCGTACTAAGTTGAGACTCTTTGAATCCAATGTTAAGTCTGTGCTGCTTTATGCCTTTGAAACGTGGAAATGCTCTACTAACATCTCGAGTAGGTTGCAAGGCTTTGTCAACCGTTGTGTGCGTTACATCCTTAAGATCCGATGGCCACAAACAATATCCAACAATGATCTGTAGCTTAGGACTGGACAAACAAAAGTGGATGATGACATCAAGCAAAGAAAATGGCGCAGGATTGGCCACAAACTGAGGAAGCCTGATGACAACATAGCAAAGCAGTGCTTTGAATGGAATTCTCAAGGTGCGAGGTAGCTTGGAAGACCAAAGGGAACATGAAGGTCAACTGTCATAAAGGAAGCTCGGTCAAAAAATTTGCAGTCGTTTGCACATCTGAGGTATCGTGCTAGGAATAGAGAGAGATGGAAGGATCTGGTCGCCGACCAATGCTCCAGTAGGAGTTTAAGTGTTGCTGCTAACAGAAGCTTCCGGAAACTAAGAAGAAGAAGAGGCGGATAAGGACAGGTGGAAGGATCTATGCTGCAGAAGTTGAAGCTCTGCAGTCAGTACTTGCAGCCGGATATGGACACCAAAGGATTTTGCCATGCATTGGATATCAGAAGGAATGGGTGAATTCGAAATCCATCAAATTTTGGTAAAAGGATCTCAAGGACTTAAGCCAATTTAAAAGCTTCGCAGATGCATTGCAGTCATTTACGAATACTAAAAAACATTTGGCGGTCAAAGTATCTCAATTATTCTTTTTAAAATGTAAATATCCAAAGTCTAATTTCTCTAAAAACAAGCTTAAGGGTCTCTTCGAGCTCCCATAATACCTCAAACAACCCCGTTTTGTAAGTAAAAATACAATTTACTATTTGAAATGCAATTTTAAATTTATTAATTTATAATTAAAAGTTTTCGAACCTTTCATCATCACCATGCAACACGAATATCATGCTGTGACTCTTCCAGAGATCGACATATTCTCATCCCTCGGGGGGAAAATATTTTTTTTTTTTTTGCATAAAGGTTTTTGTAACAGAAAAAAATCAAATAAAACAAACACAAAGTTGAACACTAGTCCTGGTTGATAGCAGACAAAAAAAATGAGACTTAAACATATATAACTGCTGCAAGGATATACCAGCACACAGGGACAGGGTGTTGCCGCCTGCAATAATAAAACAAAAACCATTCAATTTTGTTTTTATTACTTTTCTCTCCCTTTTTTATTTTTTTTTTTTGGTAAAATATTGTAAACTCAAATTTTGTACAGTATATTTTTTTTTACTCCGTTGTTGTCCACCTCAATCACAACTGTTTTAACGAATTGATTTTGCAATGAAAAAATATATATTCCTAGAAAAAAAAAATTGTGTTACAAAAAATATTTCTCTCGCCTCTGGGTGTGGTAAAAGTAAATAGCAGAACGAAAATGACCAAAACAAATAGAAAAGAGAACCTCAAAAAAAAAAAAAAGGAAGCACTGGACAAAAAAAGGACTCTTGGGAAAATACTTATACAACATTGTATAGTCCCGATAAAGGAACGGAAATTATTATACAATTGTGCTGCTTTTTTTTTACTGGTTTCCTTTGTTGACAGTTGAAAAGGGTTTTTGCAAAAGGTTGTCTCGTGTACTTTTACCCAGACTTCAAACACAGACATACTAGTACACTAGATGTGCTTGTGCCAAGGGGCGAGGACGATGACGACGACTATGACGATCACGACGACGACGAGGAGAAGCAGGACGAGGACGACAAAGGGTTTGGGGGTTGAAAAAACCCCATAAATTTATTTATTTTGTTATGTTAGTGATGTTGATGGTAGAGCTAGCATGGCGATGGCGTGGTTATAAAAAACATAGCCAAGACAACGATGGCAGTGGCGGCGTATTATAGAACAAGGATTCAATTGAAAATTGGCTACTTATCACATTGTTTATGTGCCTTGAGCGAAGAAAGGACGACTGCACGTTGTCTTTCCAGCATAATGACATCTTCGAAAACGAGGACAACACAACGATGACGATGATGAGTATTTTTTGGAGAAGGTTTTTCTTTCTGTCTGGCTCTGGATATTGCTCTTTTGTTAGCAAAAAAATATATATATATATCTTTAGTAGGTACTAGGACTCATCTCGGGGCTAGTTTCTTGTTTTGTGAATCCTTGAGTAAGCAGATGATTTTGAAGACATATCTTTGGATTTAATAGCGCGTTCATAATAAAGAAAAAGAGGGTAAGTGATTGAGGGATTGTTATTCCTAAGCCACTACTGATTTAACGAGGGAGAAATGATGATGGAACTTATTTAATTGGGTTTATTCATCATAAAGTTATTTGTCCTTTTTATTTTCTATTCCCCATTGAACACAAATTTCAAAATTTATGTCGCCAGTTAAGAAATCTGTTTGATTATGTTTTTGGAAAAGAAATTATTTTAATTGTGTTTTATTATACCTCACGTTGGGCGCCATGCATATTTGATGGAGATCGAGGACTATACAATAGTTTGGAGTATTTTGTTTGTAAACGTGTACGGGGGTGATATATAGAAGAGTTTCATGTGACAAAAGACGGTTTACTAACTTGGCACAGACAGTCAATTGTGAACCAGTCAGTCCCGTTGCCTCCAGTAACGCTCGCCAAATTGGTCGAGCTCATCTTCCACTTGATAGGGTCTTCCAGCACTGCGTTGGATCCCAGCTTTGGATTTGAAGACTCGGCGGACTGGAACGTATTATATACTATCCACATGTGTCCTAGCCAGTTAAGCCGCTGTATTTTTTGCCTATTGACCAGGCCAATGTCGCTGTAAAGCCCATATAGTTCGTCACTAAAACTTCCCTTCGATACTCCATTGATACATGCAGGACCGAATATCACCCGAATAATCTTTCTCTCAAAGCAACAAAGCCGTTTTTCATCCGATTGTGTCATGGCCCACCCTTTTCCTCAATAGAGCAGAACTGGGATAATAAAGTCGTGGTCTTTATATGACCCTTGAGAGATTGCGTCACTACTAAAATGCCTTTTAAGCCCGAAGAAACGGCGATTGGAAGGAGTTATTATTCCACTTATTCCTTCGCTGATATTATTTTGTGGGGTCATAATGGGACCCAAATAGGCAAAGTCTTGACGAAACAGCGGGAGTCTTTAAATGGTCATGGTCATCCTACACAATCGAACGATTTGGGCATTGATACCAAGATGTGACATGGCTTTGTAAAGCTCGTCCCTATTCACGCTGTCATAAGTGGTTTTAAAATCGATAAAGAGGTGAAGTGTATCAACCAAGAATTGTTGAAGTGTGAAAAATTTATTCTACGGTTGAATTACCAGACTCAGGATTCAGACGTTCACACAGAATAGCCGACAAGATTTTATAGGCGACATTTAGAAGACTGATACCCCTGTATTTGGAGCAATTCAATGTATTTTCTTTTTTGTGAACAGGGCACACGATGCTGAGGTTCCATTCGTCAGGCAAATTTTTATCCGATCAGATTGTACAGACGACTTGGTGTATGCACCTCACCAATTCATCTAGCGCTGCTTTCGATGAGTTCGGCCAGAAGGCCATCCGCTCCAGAAACCTTCTTGGAATTTCATTTAGATATCGCTACCGAAACTTCTTCCTGGTCGGGTGAACGAAGGTTTTTTTCATCATCGTCCAAATCGAATGGATCATTCTGCCTGACAGCGATTAGTTGGTTGTCTTTGCAGTTCAAAAGTCCGCAGAAGTGTTGTTTACCAATTCTAAGTACCGACTGCGTATCTACTTCGACATTCCCACCCTCGTCTCTACAGAATTCTGCTAATATTTTTAAACAGATCTCGATTCGGAATGGCATCCGTAGCATCAACCTTTTATAATTCAAAAACTTAACCATCACCATCATCTCAAAGCACGTGTCATTATCCAGTCAAGTCAATCGAAACCAAAGTATTGGAAAATAAAATAGCTCAACGTAGTTTTTCATAAAACATACCCCAGACAAAGAAAACTTCCGCATATTGCCCTTTCAAATTCACCAGACTTCCCTAATGTGTCTGGCTTCAGACCTTGTCCCCCTGTCCATAATTCACCACATCACTTAATCATTTTTTGCTAAAGAAACCAAACACCACTTCGACGACAATATTATGAAAATAAATTATCCTTCTTCCTCTCCACTCCTCCTAAGATTTTATGAGAATTATATTTCCATCATTATTCTTCCATGAAGCTAAAAACATTATCATCCTTCCAAAGCTTATACACAAAACACACACAAAAACTTCTTTCAAACCACTTTTCACCACCCACCGAGCAAACTCCTTCTTCAACTTCTCACCCTCATCCAACATCATCCACTTTTGGTCCCCTTTTGAAAACGTTCCGATTGTATCTCGAACTTAAAAACCTAAACATTGTCAACATGACCTCAATTTGGCGAAATAGCTCTCACATCAGTCAGGACAGGAGGGGAGGTAACAAAAGATTCACTTGCTTGATTCTTGACTCCACTTTTTGCTGTGCTGGCGCTCGCTGGGTGTGCTTACTGTTGTTCTTGAAAAAACCAAACTCTCCCCCTTGAAGGAAATAGAGATTAACAAGGCAAAGCAGATTAGACAAGGACACCGACCGACGGCGACGCACGACGAGGACGATAACGGCACACGGTGGTGTGGTGGTAGCGTTAAGGTTAAATTAAAATTAAGAGGAAGTGTCGTTAAATCAAATATTTGTGTTCAACACTAAGTGGCCAACACGCCATGCCATATCACAAAAGGAACTTTCCTCAAAATTACTTTTTTTTTTTTTATTTTACAAAAGGCCGCAATAAAGTAAGGGGTTATTTAAGAGAAGGAACACTTTTCGTATTTCCTTCTTTTATTTAAGAGAAACTCAGTCGAAGAACGGAATTCGCTCGGAAAAGCACAAACAACACATAGAAACTAGCTCCACCTGCCACAAATAAATAAAAAGTTAAGAAAATTCTATCACCAAAGTTTTTGGGGGTCTATTAAGTGGTTTCCATAAGAACATCGATGAAGTATTTTTTTTGGGGGAATTATTGATGTCACCTTTTTTGTTCGTCATTCCTACCACATCATTCTCATATCCGAGAGGAAATTGACTGGAACTCGAAATTTCAACGTCAATATGGAATAAAGGAAGACAGCACAGCATAGATGTAATGTTGGATTGCCATTGCGAATACCAGAGATGTCTGTCTTTTTTGCGTTCACAAAGGATACATCGTACCTATACATTTATCTATAAATTTGGTTTGATGTTGATTCTGACATGGTTTCTTTTTTGTTCCTGCTGAATGGGAAGGTTAAATGATGTTAACGGCACCGGAGAAATGTATTTTGTGGATTGGAAACTTAAGATTTTAGTGAAGTACCTATGTTCTGCATTTCGTAGACGTAAGTGAAGGCAAATGATAACAAGAGCAGTATCTGACATTTATCACTTGGAAGAAGCCATGATATTACAGAAATAAAGATGGAGGCATCACCTTTTCCAACGTTTCAAACAATGCCTTTCCCAATGATCTTGTAAACTTCGCATGACAGAGCATTGCCTTGTCTGCATCCTCTGCTGACATCGAAGGTCTCGGTGAGTGTTTCCCTAACTAAATTCAGTTGTGGGGGTTATCAACGTCTCTTTTTGGTCGGGGATACCGAGATCAGACGTAACTTCGACCATATGTATTTTCCTGGGTGAGTTGGTACATGTTCGGTACCAGTACATCTTCAGTGGCTGCTCGAACAGCTCGACTGGAAAGGCACTTATTTACTTAAGTTCCGCAGACAGTCCATTGTGGACCACGGCCTCAACCAACCACCAGTTACGCTCACCAAGTTGATTAAAGTCGTCCTGCATTTGATCGCGCCACCATAAATGGGGTCTTCCAGTACTGCGTCGGCCCTCAGGAAATTAAAAACTCGGCAGGCTGGTGCTGATACATACAGGATCGAAGTTACGGTCGCTCTTAATTTTTTTAAAAAATTTTACCTAATTAAGTGTTTTATTACCTTTCTTTTAATAGTGTCACTGTTTCATTGACACCTGTGCTTAAAATTTTATAACAATTTGCGGTGAGTTTGCTTGAATTCACTCCAAAACAGGACCCCCAAAATTTTTGCACAAACGAATATATATACCTACCTAAGACACATTCACTATGTTTGTTACCAACAAAACGAATAGAACGCCACCGAAAAACAACAACAATTCAGTCCAACAACCACAGAAAAGACCCCATAATGAAGTTGCCCCTGAGTCACCCCCAAAAGTAAACGGAACAAGTACGAATACTGCAGTTGTGACAATGGATGTGCAAGATTTAAAGAATTTAATCGAACAATCTATGTCAAAGTTGCTAGACTGTAAACTAAAGGATCTACCAACAAAATCAGATTTAGAGGGAATTCATGCTGAAATTCATAATCTGCAAAAAAGCAACTCCGACTTGCAAATACAGATTAAAAACTTTGAATCTCGCTGCAGTTCATTGGAAAAACAGGTAGAGTTTTTGGAGATGAAAGCAAATGATAGGAATGTTGTCGTTCACATTCCTGTACAAGCAAATGAAGATGCCAAGGAGAAAGCTAAAGAGTGCTGCATGGAACTGTTACAGTCAACCGACGTCAACGTTATTTCTACAGTAAGAGTCTTGAAATCCAAAAAAAGCAAGACAGCAAACGTTATTGTGAAATTGAAAAAAAGTGATGATGTGGGGCGGCTACTTAGATCTTCGAGTTCACTTCGAAATACTGGGATTTTCGTTCATCGAGATTTGCCAGCAGCTGCGCGCGCACGAAGGAGGAAACTTGTAGTTTTGAAAGCGGACATTTATTCGAAAAACAAAAACATTAAATCGCAAATCCGTGGGCAAACATTGTGGGTTGAAGGCAAATCTTTTTATTATGATTGTGATGACAAATTGATGTGTGACGGCGTTTGTGGACTGTCATTATTACGTCAGTTGGTGGATGACAGCTCAACAGGATCCGTTCCAGGGCGAAGCAATAATTTTGATGTTAACAACAATACTTCTCCCAGTGGTTCTCAAACTGTAATTAGGCCTCAATCTACTTTTTATGAGAGGGAAGCCAATAGCCTTGCTAATTGTAGGAATTCATCAGAGTTTTGGAAATCAATACAAAGGCTTAATGGCAAAAGATATGTAATAAACTGCAACTTGAATTGTGAAATATTAATGCCACATTTCAGTCAGCTATTGAACCACACTCTTTTGAGCTTTCATATGTTTCAATATGCGGAACCGGGCTATTATGTAGAACTTCTGGATCAGCCGATATCTAAGGAAGAGGTAGCTGCGTCGTTAAGAAAATTGAAGGACGGAAAGGCGGCCGGAGTAAATAGAATACCACTGGAATTTTATCGATATGGCACAGATGACCTCCATACAAAACTTACAGAAGCATTTAATATCGTTCTGGAACGTGGAATCATTCCTAAAGAATTCAAAGAAGCGCTAATTTTTCCTATACATAAAAAAGGCAACACATTGGATCCAGTAAATTATAGAGGTATTTCTTTTTTAAATGCATCCTATAAGATATTTACAGCAGTACTGCAGAATCGACTTGGATCGTGGATAGACGCCAATAACCTTTTGAGTGAATTTCAAGCTGGTTTCAGACCAGGGTACTCAACCATAGACCACATTTTTGTGCTCAGAAGTATTGCAAATTCCTTCTTGTCTCGAAATAAGAAATTATATACATTTTTCGTCGACTTTAAGGCAGCATTCGATACGATTGACCGTAATTCGCTGATATACAAGTTGTATGGATTGGGGTTGTCTCATAAATTTGGACGCGTCTTGCAGAACCTGTACCGGGAAACTTCAGCAGCTGTATGGGATGGCGAAAATATTTCGGAATGGTTCCAAACGAAAACAGGATTACGTCAGAGTTGTACACTCAGCCCAAGTTTATTTGCACTCTTCATCGAAGACATAATTGATTTTCTACCAGGTGGTATCGAATACGCTGGAACCTACATCAAAGCTCTCCTTTTTGCGGATGATATTGTTCTTTTTGCTTATTCCCCCGAAACTCTGCAACTAATGATGAACAAGCTTCACGAATACTGCACGATATGGAATCTAGTCGTCAACTTAGAAAAGTCGAAGGTTATGATTTTCAAAAACGGAGGCGGAAGAACAGGCTCAAGAGAACAATGGACTTATAATAGTGAAAGGGTTGAAGTTGTGAATGAATACAAATATTTAGGGGTTTACTTCACTAAGAATCTTGGTATGGAACGACATCTGACGGACAAACTTCAGAAAGCTAAGACTGCGATTAATGTTGCTTGGAGAGAAATATTCAAAAACGGTCATATAGCGCATAGCAGCAAATACAGAGTTTTTGAATCAGTGGCGGAGTCTACTTTACTGTATGCAGCTCAAGTTTGGGGAGGAAAAAAATATGAAACTGCGGAGAAACTCCTTCGTTTCTATATAAAGCGAATATTCCGACTTCCTTCAAACACCCCCAACTATATGATTATGCTCGAAACCGGAATCTCCCCACTGTTTATTAAGACTCTCAAGCTTCAAGTTGACTACATCATTAAAGTTCTGAATATGCCTAGTTATCGCCTTCCAAAGAAAGTAGCTCTTCAAGCAATTCGCAGCAGATCTGGATGGTTCATGGATTGGATTGGTTTGGCAGAGGATTCTGGAATAGTACTAAGCTTGGACGATTACAGCTCGTGGAAGCCTTTATTATATCAGATGATTGCCAACACTGATGAACGTTTGAGGAGAGAATACACCAAGGAAGCAGAAGAATCAATGTACAGGATGATATACAGTAAGCTAAATTACAACTTAAACCAAAACAACTATTTTAGAGATGACTTCACGACGGAACAAATATCAAATATGTTTAGACTGCGAGGTGAACTTTTAGGTCTCAACTTCATACCCCACCGTGATGATCTTCCCTTACTTTGCGAAATGTGTAATATGGCGGAAAGAGAAGATATTTTTCATTTTGTTGGAAGGTGTCCCGTTCTCAGAGAAACAAGAAGACATATATTAGGAAGTGATTTTTTATCAGAAGAATTAATACTAAGGTTTCTCAATGAAGTGGATGTTCCTAAAATGTTTCAATTTTGTAAAACAGCACTATCTTATAGAAGCAGAATTTTAAACGAAAATTTTTGAAAAACCGTATCTTTAAAAACTTTTAATCTTTATATTCTTGAGTTGCTAATCAGGCAGACGGCAAAGCCATGCTTAAATTATTGTAACTATTTAAGGAACAATAAAAATCTAATCTAATCTAATCTACAGGATCGAATATCACCCGAAGAATATTTCTCGAGAAGGATATTGAAGAGGTTACTTGATAGCCCGCCACCGTGTCTTAAGCCTTTCTTGTCGGAGCAAAGCGGGTTCTCCACAGTCATCCTACAAAGTCAAACGAGTTTAGCACGGATGCCAAAAAGTGACATGGCTCTGTATAGCTCGTTCCTATTCACGCTATCATAAGTGACTTTAAAATAGAATATCGATTTGGAATTTCGTGGTCTTTTCTAAAATCTGTGGAAGTGTGAAAAATTTGGTCGACGCACGATTGACTTGCTGGGTCTGAAACCACACTGATAGGGGCCGTGCGAAAGCTACCACATGAAAGATAGCCAATGATAGATGTTGTCCTCGCCAGTTGCTTTGCTCTTGTGGTTGCCTCTTCCTACAAAAAATTCAGTCATCTGCTAAAAATTATTCCGCAGCCACCCGGGCAGGTTTATATGTTCCATCCACCATTAACTTATCAACACATTTTTCGCGAAAGATTCGCGGAAGATTCGCGGAGAAGTCTCTGGTAAGAAGAGATAAATTTTTTTCATTCCGCGTCGATAGATGTTGTCCTCAGAAGTTGCTTTTTTATTTGCCTCTTTCTTTCTGTTAAGGAGACTTTTCTTTCAAAAGTCACTTTCTCAAAAAATCCTGTTTTTTCTTATTTAAGATCTTTCACCACAAGATGAACAACCGTTAGTAAACGAGTCTGCTGCACATATGTATCTCCTTGTTCGTGTGGCTTTTTTCGTGGTGCGCTAATAATTGCGCTCCTGAATTTCTTGATCAGTCATTTATATTATTTGATTCTAAACGCTGGGCACCCTCACCTTTTTGATTATCATATTACTGCCTTAGAAATCCAATATGATGTCGAAAAACTAGAAAATCTGCCGTTATTTTTGACGTGCTTTGCACCTTTCATCATGGGAAATCTCTACACGATTAACAAAACCTTACATACGATTCGCGGAAGATTCGCGTAAGGTTCGCAGATTAGCTTCTAGTAAGAAGAGATAAATTTTTCCCGTTCCTCGTTGGTTGTGTTATTGTGAAAAAATATTTTATAAGGCAAGTAGATCCTCTAGTTAAGGAACTTTTCCCAACCCTTACCAAATAATGATGGCCCTTTCCTGAGATCCATACCGATCCACTCCTGTTAAACACAACAATAATCTGTCGTTCTTCCAATATCAAGCACACATCACACACAATAATTTGGGTTCCGTTGTTGTGTATGCGTTCATCCTTGAAACATAAAATTCCATAAACTTCTGATTACGATTTTCTTCTTTCTTCTCTCTCTCTCTTTTCTTAAGTTGCCATTGCCGGTCTATCCATGTCCTATTTGAAACCAAACGATATCACCTAGTATACCAGTATTCTTTATGGATAATACACCAAAACCATATACACAACAAACCACCCACAACACATACATTCGATGTCATAAGGATATATATTCCATGGAATTTTGTTATCGTTGCCATCACTCGGTGCTGTGTTTTCCTCAACCTTCGACTTGATCCTTTTGGCATGTCCTTTAATATTTGCACAGCATAGTGTTTGGTTTATTTGGTACTCAATTCTGCCACACTGGCAAACTCAAACGACAACGTCGACGATGCTCTCCTATTCGATTATCCTTCTTTTGTATGAAAGCAGGCGGGAGCGAGCGGAGGTCGGAGGATATTGTATCAGAATGGTAAGGAAAGTTTTCAACTCCCAAACGATGTTTAATGCCACCATCACAACGACAACGAAAACGACAACGAGGACGACACAAGAATTGCTCTTGTGTTGTGCGCATGAGGAACTCTCAAATTATTTAAGGCAGAATGAGGTGCATTTGGATAAGGATAAAAGATGGATGGATGGTATAGAATATAGATAGATACATCTAGGTCTAGAGATATGAAATTTAACATCCTTAACCATCATAGCACCTTTTGATCCTTGTACACACTCTTTTCTGTGGATAGAGAGGCAGACAGGTATTTTGGTAATTTTTTTTTTTGAATTCTTCCTTCCAGGAGTACTTCATTTGTTTCCCTTCTTATGGTTCTTGGAGCAGAATGCTTATGATGACGATGATAGTCGAGAAGGGACGCCTCTTCTATATAGTAGGTACGACAATGTTGGTTTGGTTTTGTTTTGTTGTTCCTGTTCCCATGGGAGCCGGCAGTTCTTCTTAGGGCTTAGGGATCCTTCTATATGACGACAACGACAATCATGGTGGAGGACTTTTACCAAGGAAAACAACAATGCGGGGGGTGGGTTTGGGTCATGTTTACGGATTTTTATAAGGATTTTATGATCGGATTATGGTGTGCAGATGATTTTTCGGTTGAGGTGAAGAGGCACGAGGCGAGAAAAGGCCAAAAAAGATACACACAAGCTCTCGAAAAACATACGTGGACTGTTTCAATAAAATATACCACAATGACGATGTACATATGAGTATACTCCTTCCATTTCGTGTTGCTTTTTTAGATTGTGTAGACTGTTAAGAGGTATAATATACAATCAAGGACATACACACGTAGGTTTGGAGTATAGTGTTCTCAAGGAAAATAAAGTGCTCAACTATTTGGGATTGTTTTTTTTTTTTCTTAAAGTTAATTTTTCAGGACCAAGTAGGTGGCAGTTAAGGGGGGAGGGGGTATGGTCACTGGTCACTACCGGTCAGCTACTGGAAACATGCAATTTTGTCTGTCCCAATGTTGTCCTTTGAATGGGATTAAACGTGCAAATCGTGTCCTTTTCTCTTGGTCATTTTCAGTCTAGGAACGAATATACGAAGAAGACAAATACGGGTATATTTTACTGCTGTGGGATTTTGGGTTTTTTTTTGTATCTCGATTTTTACTTCTGTTTACCTCTTCCTGAGTTTTCCCAAAGGAAGATGCTTTTGTTTGAAGAATATACCTGTGTGTGAATGTGTGTATATGTAGATGATGATGGATAAAACAAGCAACAGAACATGGTGCAAGTCCTGTTTGCCACCGAAGTAGTTCTCGTAATCGACTTCGGCATTGGTATCATCATGGCTGGTAACGTAGAACCTATAGGTAGTCGTGTTCTACCTACCTATCTTTTCCTTCTTTCTCTTGGTTTTCGTTTTGGGATTGGGATTTCTTTCCAGCAACTCAATAACAAAAGGACTCAAAGGATCTCAGCAGCAGCATCACAATATAAAAAGGTATAGGTATGTTGATCATAAAAGAAACGACATACCTACAAAAAAAAAAAAAAAAAAAAAAGCAAACGGGATTGTAGTGGATGAGTTTGTGGATATTTGTCTTTCTCTTTTCGTCCTTGCTTTTTACTTTTATGAGCTCTACTATTCCTGTATTTTTTTTTGTATATATTCGTTGCCCTTCTGGCACCGATATCGATGAAACAAGGATGGGAGATTATACAGGAGTTTATTGACAGGTATAAGAGCACCACTCAATGGAACGAAATGCTTGCCTAAGCAGACATAAAAACCAAAATTCGATGAGGGACGATATTGGGCTAAGGAGAGAGAGAGAGAGAGAGAGAGAGAAAGTGCAGTGAGGAGGGATTTGGGATCTAGCAAGGACAGCTTTTACCTTTTGCCAGGAGTAGGTATAGGTAAGGTATAGGAGATGTTTGGGCTCTTCTTCGTACTTAAAATGAAGACATATGAGATTGTATGTTAAAGGCGATTGGGAATTAATTCAACACAAGCAACGACCGACACGATGAGAGGACGAGGATTCTGCACATAACGAGGAACAGGACAATAGTCTTTATTTCCAGGTGAGTGCCTGCTTGTGCTTGTGCTGCTGCCATGGCAAGCATATGGTGTGGTTTTTTTGTATGTAATCTAGAGGGATGTGTTGTTATTCGTTACGTAGGAATTTGTTTCCCTTCTTGTTGGACCTTTTTTTTTTGTAGATTGTTCCAAGTCAACCGATGGATATCATAGATTTTATGGATTTTATCAGGGCCATTAGTAATTATTTGAGGTTACTTCATCTCTATTTTCCTCCCCCAGATAAATGGGTTTTCTTTTTTTATTTTCTGGAAAAGGATATACATAGTTGCGTGTGAGCGGGTATTTTTTTTTTTTTTTTTTTGTATTTGAAATTGTATACCCAACTCGTGCTGTTTTTGTTTCGATTTGATTGAGATCGATGTTGGGGGAATAGAATGTGTGTTTTGTGTGCTTATAGGTATGGTAAACAGTGTTAGATGGATTGACTCATTTGATGTGGGATTTATCATCCTGTGAAGGTGCTAATCAGAAAAGGTAAGGTTTTTTCGACTAAAAGGTTAAATGCTGGTGGATTGGATTGGATACCTACACAAAAGGAGTGTTGAGAAAATATACATTTTTGTGTGTGTTTACATGGTATTAACAATGCTGTCGTAAAATATAGGCAAATAACGGCAATGTGATCCTAGCAACATGACACTAGAACACATTTAAGCTTTCTCAAACGTTTGCGTGAGAGTCCCTATTTTGGCACTACTAAATGTCACCATTTTACTCAAATTTTTATAAACTTTGAGCACTGCTATTGAAGTAAAGGGTCTTCCAATACGGACTTCCGAACTTTGAATATTGGTAGCGGCCATCTTGTTGAAGCAACATCTGTCAACTTGGGTGTCATTTATTCAGTCTGTTTTGTCAAATCACAATGGACGGATAAAGCGTTGAACAACACGTGCAAATGATAGAATTGTGTTATCAAAATGGCGGCGTCGTCGGTCTATTTTTTTTTTTAGCGCTAATGGTAAATAACCATTTTCTTTTGGCCTGAATTTGATGACATGGATTCCAACGACATCTGATCTCAACAGGAGGGCGCCACGTCCCACACAGCTCATGCACATTGGACATTCTGCACGAGCGATTTGGGGACATGGTAGTCTTATGGGAGGTGATGTGAACTGGCCATCGAGATCGTGTGATTTGACCCCATCAGACTTTTTCTTGAAGAGTTTTCTTAAGTCGCAGGTATATAGAAAAAATAGGCCACAAACCACAATGCCATCGGTCAAATTCATCTCTGATTTATGCGCTGTAGTCATGAAAAATTGCACACTTCGGATGCGCGCCACCAAGAGAAGCCGCAGCGGACATTTAAACGATGTTATATTCCCCACACACAAACACCGATAGGCCTTTTAAACGAATAAAAAAATTTCGATGACACTTTGTTTTATTTTAATTTAAAGTTAGGAAGCGCTTCATGGAAGATCGTTTAGAAAATGCTTGCCTTTGATATTGACGAATAAATTCTACGATGGTTTTGAAGAAATCTAAAGACCGTTGCGTTCGCGTTGTTTTGGGCAGTTTTCAGTCTGATATTCAAATCCGTTCTGTCTCCTTCTCTGACCCTCATCTGTATAAATGCTCTCTTGTCTAACACTTCAAATTCGCTAAATAAATAAGTTATTTCAGTTTTTGGTATTAGTTTCCAGATTCATAACCCTTTTCTTCGAAAATGGCACTGCACCGGCAGCGTATGATTAAGTCATTAAATTCAAATATTGACAGACACCATTGTCCAATAGGGAATCATCAACGGTGAGGAATTGTCTTCTGACGTTACAGCAGAACCTAACCCCCATGAAACTATTCATTTTATATGCGTTGAGGAAACAGTGAAACGAATATACATATATTTGACGGTGCCAAAAATGCCTCGAATTTTTAGGTTTTTTTTTTATATTTGTTTCCATTTGAGCTGGCTGCTCTCGCTCAAGGCATACATTTTCCCAAGGCTTGAGTAATAGCTCTCATATCTGGGCAAATGCTAGAGTTACTCATTTGCGTCTCCTGAATAAGATTTGTTTCGTCGTAATGTTTCTTGTCTCACCTTGTTTTATCGTTAATTTTATAAAGAATGCTCCAGTAAAATAGTCAGTCCCCTTAGGAATTAACCTCGAACTGTTAAGTATAGACTCATTTTTCAGCCGCACTACAAGTATGTTGAATGTTTACATTGGCTCGAATTATCTTCATCTTAAGATTTGCAGACATTTTTCCATTATAAAGGGTTTTCCAATAAGAGGTGTTATTTTGAATAGCCCGCTATTTCGGCAGTTGTCACTTTTGAAGATGTAATTTTTTGACATTTGACAAGTAGAAACTACGCTATTATTAAAAATGGACCGATACATGCTTCAACAACGCATTGAAATGATTAAAATTCACTATAAAAATTGGTGAACATTTGGGATTTGGACGGTTCGTAAAACTAAAACATTTTTTTGGTCGTCGTGAAGCACTTTGTCGGACCGCAATTCAGAAATTGGTGGAAAAATTTGATCTGTTGGGACAAGTTAGCGATGTGAAGAATAAAACACATGCACGTCGCTAAAGAACAACTGAGAATATTACTGCTGTAGACCAAAGTGTTGACGAAAACCCAGGTTTGTCCATTCCTCGTCCTTCTTTGGATTTGGGCATTCTACAAACGTAATTACACCGTATTTTGCATAAAGACTTGTAAAGTTCAGTTAACACAATAACTGAAGCCGGCCGATCATCAACAACGTCGTGTATTTGCTGATTGGGTCCTCCTCGAAATGCATGAATCATTTTGACTGATGAGGCCCATTTCCAGCTCGCTGGCTACGTCAACAAGTAAAAATTGTCGCATCTGGGGCTCGGAAAACCCAAGATTTATTGTTGAAATGCCTGTTTGGTGCGGTTTATGGTCCGGCAGGGTCATTGGACCTTATTTTTTTTGAAAATGAGGCTGGAGCAACAGCTACGGTGAATGGATTGCGCTATCGAGAGATGATTAATAATTTTGTATGGCCGGAATTGGATGGTATTGATCTGCACAACCTTTACTTAAGACGGAGCGCCGCTACGTGCCAACAAGCAACGAAACCGTCGATCTTTTACGGGAAAAGTTTCCGCACCGTCTTAACTCTCGAAGAGGTGATCACAATTGGCCACCGAGGTCTTGTGATTTAACACCGTGTGGCTTCTTCCTTGGGGGCCACGTGAAAGATAAGGTCTACGTCAACAGCCCAGCGTCGATTCAAGACCTCAAAGATGGAATTCGTGTAGTAATTGAGGGCATACAGCAGCCACTTTGCGGTTTGGCGATGGAAAATTTCATGAAAAGGATATAGTTGTGTAAGCGTAGCCGTGGCGGCCATTTGGCTGATATTGTTTTCCATTATTAATGGCATACTTTTCTCTTTACATTGAAAGAAACATCCGATAATTTTTCTCAAAAAACGAAATTTTTTTTTAAATATCAAAATAACACCTCTCATTGGAAAACCCGGTATATCTTAAAAATGGACTAATCCACTCAATATCTCCAATTAATATTTGTGAAATGGTTTTCGACACCACGTACAAAAACAAAGCCAAAATTATCAACGCCAGTGAAAGACTGACAAAAAAAAAAAAAAAAAACAGACGGGTAATAACTGCGCTAGGGAAGAGAAACCGATGGCTGCCAGGAAAAGGAAAACCCCCTTTAAAAAAAAAAAGAGGAAACAAATATTTTAGTGACACGTCCTATATTTTACACTTTGTGTAAGATACAATGATTTTTTTTTTTGTTGTTTTTGTATTCAACGTTAAAAAAGGATTTATATTCGTGACAAAAAAATTTATGATAAAATAATGTTTTGTTTTCTGACATGTCCTTCGTAGGCACCTACATTTCGAACGAGAACGATAGTTTCATGTTTTTTTTTTTAACTGAAAACGATACCATATTTTTTTTTTTTTGTGACAACAAAATTCGGATTCATTTTGCAATAACGCCAACTACTAGCCTACTTTGGGGGAAGGGGGATGTATGGATACAAACAAATCAGGGGAGTGGATCTAGGTGTACCATGGTTTAAGTGAGATGTACCGTGAACCCGGGTGACTTTGGCGCTTTTTCATTTTAAAATGTGAATAACTTTTGCAATAATTTTTTTGTTTTAATGAACATTTGAACCTTTTTACCTACTTCGCTAACTCTATAGGTATGATAAGTCTTAAACAAATCTATCGATCAGTTCTATATATAGAAGATAAAATATGCGTGGCCAAAGTCACCCTCCCATTTCGGGTGACTTTGGCCGGAAGTACGTTTTCGTCATTTTTCTGCGAATTACAAGCAACAAGTCAGTCTCACCCAACCCAAATGAAAGACCAGATATTTTTTTATATTTAGGTATTTTTTTTATAAGCTAACTCCGAATTTTTGGTTTTTGATATTTTTTTTTTTAATTCAAGTGCGTTAATGTTAATTTCCTTGAAAGGATATTGACAAAAAAGTCTCTCTCGGCGATCGACTGTTGGAACAGGAAGTTTTTGCTCCAGATCACTTTTGTTTACTTTTGCAACGTCTTTTTTCTCTGGGTTTACCAAGCTGCACTCAGCACTTCTTCGTAAGAGGTACTGGGTACCCAGCCAAAGTCACCCGAAATGCATGCCAAAGTCACCCTACCATTTGGCGTAAATTATAAACAAAATAAAATTTATTGTTTATAAAATAGTTACAAGGGTAAAATTAAGAGAATTCAATTTGGAAAATAATACATATATCGGAGTTAATGTCATTTTGCAATCATATTTCTGGAACATGTTGAAACCATCCAACATTTTGAGAGGATTTTTTTATTTACATTTTCAAGACAAATAAATTTTAGTATATAATATTATCTAAATTTAGTTAAATAAAGTTAGTATGGTCATTTTTTAATTCGTTCAATTATACAAATTTACAAAGAAGCTTGGAAAAAATTAAACAACTCCTTCATATTTTAACAATTTTTTAAAAATGTATCCATTCAAAAGCCAAAGTCACCCAACCAGGCCAAAGTCACCCGGGTTCACGGTATTGTTTATGGCAGGTTGGTTTTTGCAACCCAATGATAGAGACTTGAAGGCATTTAAACTCAGCATTACATTTTCGTGACAAATATTTGGAGCTTTTATTATTTGGCCGCTACTGTTGTTAATACCCTTCAATTAAGAAATTTGGATAGAAAGTACCATCTTGTACAGTCTGAGTCACAATTGAGGAAAGCTATTGACCAGTTCAAGTTTTCCGGAACAATCGTAGAGCCGTCTCGTATCGTCATACGGTCATCTCTGGGATTTTTATTTAACTGGTATGTGGGGCACGAGAAATTGTGTGTCCGAGGGGTCAGAATTTTTACCTATTTCGGCTCCACTAAGTCCCAAAACATTGTGGACGTATCTGGCATAGAAATTCTTTTTAACCCCAGAGGATTGGTAAAGTTTAGATTCTCAAACACTCATAAGTGTCCGTTTTAGACCCGGAGAAGGGTCTTTTTTTTGGATTTGTTCAAAGGTAATTATATTTATTAAATTAAATTAGTTTAAATAAACATTTGCAATTATTGTAAACTAACTGACACGAGTAGCAGCCTTTTGCTTTTGGGCAGCGGCTTCTGTTACTTTGTTTAAAATAAATAAAATGTAATTATTGTTAAATTAAATAAATAAAAAAGAAAAGGAAACGAAAATGTTTAACCTCAACTAAACTCTCTAAGACAATCCTTCAGAGAACTATTTCATGCTCCTAAGCATTTTGATGGCCAACAAAATTCCAAGATCTACTTTCAAAACTTAGCAACGAACTGACATAGAAGAAGATATGGTCAGAGTTCGTATTTCTGATGACTCAACGCATTGGCATGGCGGTAGCTGAGAATTTCAACGCTCTTTTCTATCGTTGAATTCTAACAAATTGCCAATTAAAACCCAACTACAAAATATCAAACGGTCTCCTGACCCGTTTTTAACAATCCCTTGTAATATCTACCTAACGCTGTTTTTAACATTTCAATTCCCTTTTTGAATAAATAACTTCTCAACCATGCTTAATTTCCCAGCCACTAAAATGTCCCCCGGGCACTTTACAAATCAACCCTTCGTTCCATCATCACCCACCACCACCTACCTAAATACCAGCTACCACCACCACCACCACCCTTGATTAAAAATATCACTACCAAAATTACAAAATACCATCAAACTTACACGAAGATCAATTAAATAAACTTTCTGCTCGACCCTATTGCCTAAACGCTTTGTTTCCTAATCGACAAACATTAGCCGCCTATCTATCTATCTATGTAGTATAATTTTTTTATAACCTTATTCTTCTCTCTATAAACATGCCACACACGCATTAAACAAAAAAAAAAAAAAAGCACACAGGAAGAACAACAACAACAACAGCAACAAAACACAAACACACGTTAACCAAACAGCAAAAAGCAAAAGGAATTAATTTATTTACACAATAAAATGTTGTGTGTCCGTCCAGCCAACGCCAGAAGCATGACCGGAATATTTATTCACTTCATTCAACCCTGCCTCCTGCTACTTTTTCTTCAGCGATGAAAAACCTTTAATAGGCTGCTGGCTTGATATATAAAGGTGGAAATAGCAGCAACAACAAAAATTACACAAATCAACCCTCAGAACATTGTGGCCGCACAAAAAAAAAAAAAAAACAATTTTATTAGATCCACACGGCGCGGCGTATTACCGTTAAATCACCAATTACTCCAAATATAGCTACCCCGATTGTGTTTTACGTATGAACAGAGGGGGCGGCAGAAGGAGTACGAGAGGCATTACCATTCAACCAAACATCAGTTACTGCGCCACACCACCGCGCCGCGCTGCGCCGCCATAGCCACAAAGAAAGAACAGGTCATAGGGTGTCGTGAATAATTGACGACTTGAAACGAGTTCACGCCATCAGACATTAAACTCATACCCTAGGGCATTTGTAGTCTATTACATTCTAGCTTTTGTATACTACCCCTCCTCTCTCTCTTAACACAGAGTCACTCCACAACTTCGTTTCAAGTCAATGGCAGTCAGTCGTTCGTCAGTCAACGGTTTCTATTGTCATCCTTGCACCCCCTTACTCCTTACTCCTTACTTCAGGGTTGTTCCTTTAGCTCAGCTAGAAAACTTCCGACGGCATTATTATTTCCGACTTAAACAATTATTTCCAAAGGTGGTGGGTGTAAGAAATGGAATAACATTACATCACCCTCCCTTAATGCCAACAGGGCCATAAATACCCAGGGTGTCTTCCGGAGCGCAACCATCACTTTTCGAAAAAGTTCGTTGCTCACTTCTGCTCGCCAAGCAACGTTGGCAATGGCAGTGCCGTTAGCGGCAGGCACCCCTCACTTGGAATATACAGTTTTCTCTTCAACCCTGCATTTCCGATAGCACGAACGGACGACAGTCGGTTAATTTTGCAAGAGTTTCCTTTAATTCTTCCTTTTAGTACCTACCACCATCATCCTCTCACACCTCACTTTGGTTCACAACCACCAACACTGACTGCTATAGGGGCCTGTCCAGGTCCAAGTCCACTTCCACGTCCAGGGGGCGTCAAAAGTTCTTTCGCACACGCGAAAACAATGTTGTGGCCGATGTGTGCGGAATGAGGAATGGGGGCTAAAGTGGGAGAGGGCTTCCATTAAATTTTTCTTTCGCATCACCCTCCTCCTCTTCCTCTGGGTAAAGTGATGGTGGGTTCTTATACAAACGACTACCGCCGGCAAACAGTCACGTCAGTTGACGACGATCCGTGCAGCGTATACCCCACCACGTCTCTTCATCACAATAGACCCGGTTGTCTTTCCCTCTGTATTTTGCTTCCAGCGAACCACCCTTCAAATGTGTAGTGGCTGTTACCTCAGCAGCAGCACCCCCAACGAGCAAAAAAAAAAAAAAAAACTTCCCTATCGTGCGCAGCATTTTAAGTGATGCCTCTGGTTTTGTATTTTCTCTTTATGTACGCGCCCTGTTGTTGTTAATTTGCTGCTGCCGCTGTTGCCAGTGATGCCACCACCAACACACTCTGCCGTTACCCCGTTGCCGCACCCTTATCAGGAAAACCAACAAGCAGTACAGTACCCTCATCGTCATCATCATCATCATGGTTGCCACCACCAGCTCAAGTATAACCTACAACGCAGACATCATCTAGCGGAAAGCGTTGGTGTTCTGTTTTCACAGTGGGGTCGAAAAAGAAACATGCGGAGGAATAAATTATGCCGCAGGAAAAGGCGACGTAATAAGAAATAAAAAATGCCTTGGCTAAGCATGGGCATTCGCGAGTTGAATTTAAAAGAAAATACTTAACATGCTCGTACATTGACATGCAAAAACTAAGATAATGAATTCGACACTACCGTGTGCTATCACGCTGTCCAAGCCACTGTGTAGACTTTACCATCTTTCCTATTCTACTGGCCTCTTTCCGAGTGGATTGAAAACAACATTTGTCCAGTCCGATCCTCAACAGGGCTTATCTTCATTCCCTTTAAAATACCCACCAGTTCCACTTGCGTCCCGTCTTAACAAATTCATGAAAACTCTGATAAACCATCAAACTTCTTATTCTTAGCGACGACGGGCAGTAGAGTTATCGTAGCAATAGGCAAACTGGTGCTGTGATGGTTCATCTCGCCGAGCAAATGGCGGTTTTCATTTGGGCTGGAAATGCTCCTAAGAAGAACCCAATTAGTGCTGGTGTGCGCTGTTTTGTTACCATAACTAAACATTTTAATAAAGGATTAAAAGGAAGTAATCCGATAATTTCAATGGGCGATGGGATGAAAACAGTGTGATCGTACTCCAGATTTTATGCCACCTAGGTTTCTGGTTGGTGAGGGTACACTAGGTCTATTAAAGATTTGGCTCAGTAAGCGGGTTCAGCTTAGGAATTGTCCGAGAAACATAGGTTCCTCTGCCAAACCTTTGATTGTTTGAGTCTAAAGGAGGAAGGGAAGACGATCATAAACTGTCAAGGCACTCATAAGTCGAATTCATTCAGCCAAATTCCAGACCTTATGCCACCTAGGCAGGGGGCTGGTTGGTATGGTAACATTGAATCTGTTAAAGGGGTCAGCCAAGTTAGTGGATTTACAGCCTAGCACGCGTCCAAGAATCATACTTGTGGAAGTAATAAGTAAGGAAAAACGATTTATTTATAGCCATTTTGACGCATCGAGGAAGTTGATCAGATCTTTGATCCTTTAATTTAATAGTTCCTGCAGGTCTTTATAAAAAGCTTCAACTAGGAATATAGCCCTTATGCGAGATAAAGCTGGACATTTACACAGTCTCCTTATCCGTCTGGTTTCTACAAGAACGGCAGTAGCCAATGGCCCGTGCTTATTGCCACCTTTCTGCCTAGGTATATCCGACCGGTGTTTGCAAAGTAATTCGTTTGTTCGCGGTTGTAAAGTGAGATAAGACAATGCCCTTCACAGCCTACAGCGGAATGTCGACGAGTTCGAGTGAGCTGTGAAGGGCTTATCCTTGCCTGGCCAGCTCATCTGCTCTTTCGTTTCCCTTAAAGCCACTGTGCCCTGGAACCCAGACCATAAGACCAGGCTGTCTTTTCAAAACTTTAGATATGGCAACAATCTATGTACATACATAAATCCGCCAACGCTTGACTGGCTGCGCACAATGGTGTAGAATGTGTAATAGGAGCACATGCCTAGATATGCAAATTATATTCACTGGCTGCGCACAATGGTGTAGTAGCAGCAGTAGCACGTATCAATGTCAAAAAAGTATCTCACAAAGCAGCATACACTAATACAATGTGCAGCACTGAACTCAAACAAAAATCATGTCTGCCATTTTGGTTTGTTGTTGTTTTTTGCATCGCAGCACGTTCGTGAAGTTGGAGTTGAGTCGACTTGTACTTCAGCTACTCTCTATGCTGCAGCTGCTATTTCACATTGTAGCCGGGCAATACAATTTACGTAAATTTTACTTTGACATTGCTACGTGCTACTGCTGCTACTACACCATTGTGCGCAGCCAGTGAATATAATTTGCATATCTAGGCATGTGCTCCTATTACACATTTTCGCGTCCTGGATAGTATTAAGAAAAAAGCCTTAGGCTTGATGGGAGTCTTGCTACGACTTGTTCTATCGCTACTCTTATAAACAATGCTCAAGTGAAATAGCCGGATGCATTCCTCCGCTTAAACGATTTCCCCGTAACACTCGCATCGCTAGAAATGCCCACCAATTTACACTTGAGCTAATTTCGGGCGGACTGTTAGTGTTAAGTATAGAGACACTACAATTTTAATTTATGAAAAGGGTGTTAACAACCCCTTGAGTGTTCGCTGATTAGATAGAAAATCACATCGGTGTCAAACGTTGGCGTTAAACGTGTTGGGTTTCAATTTCAACATTTATTGAGGCACACTTGGGTGGCAGTGAATCAATTCTTAACACTTGAATGTTAACATTAGGGTTTCGACTCTTAAGTGGCGATTCTTGACGGCGTACTTCTTAGTCAATAATTTCAGGTAAATTGGTTTTCAAGCCTTTTGTGTCACGGTTTCAAAACAAATTTGGGAGCATTGAATTCGTTAGTTTTTTTTTATTTCAGACCCCTTCTTTTATAAAGCGACCCCAATGTGTTTTTGTTTCCATTCGTGGTGAGGGTTGCAAAAAGTCACCCCTGCTCACAAAATCTACGTCCAGTTAACATTATTTTCCATTTTCATTTGCTTAGACATTTCGTGTTGTATTTTGGTTTTGGTGTGCCATGAGAATTGCCGTGGTGTGGCACAACAACAACAAAACCATCAACGCTCCTTTTGTTCCGTTCACACAATTTATACGACAGTCGATGTGAAACGACAACGACGCGACGACGCGACTACGACGCCACGACCGACAAAAGTTTTGGGAATGAGGTTTTAGATGATTATGCAGTAAATAAGTAAATGTCACTTGGTTCTGGCGCAACAAAATTAGAAAGGAAGGAAGAAAAATAATACAAGCTACACCGATCAACCGAACTCAGCTACCTCCCTCTAACTCTCCCCTTCTAACAACACACCCCTCATAAATAAATACACAACACAAAATATTAGCAGTCACGCAAGACATTTCACCGCTAAATGAGTGCGTAATTAACAGAGAGTGAACAAGACACAAAACGTGAAATCGGGTAAGGGCCGGGTAAAGGCAGGCGCACAGATCGTCGCGTCACGTCACGTCGTCGCGTCGGTCGTCGTCACAGGAGATGGAACAATGCCACAGCACAACAGCACAACAGCCCAGGTAAGGAAGGAGGGTTGTTGGGTTGATATGGCGAAACACTGTATGTGGTTAAATTGGGTTGACTTGCAACCCCCATTGCCTCTGGTGTATTATATTGTACAATTCCATGACTGTCGACTTTGCGTTCGTTCGCTTCGAACACGATTTTATTTTTATTCCCTGGGGATTGGTGCGGGCGGGGCGGAGGGTTGATTTTGGGTTTGGTAACGAAAAAAGGGGACGATGTGGCTGAAAGAAGAGGGAAGGGGGACTGGTTTAAATGAATTCTACTTGTGCTTCAACTGCTACTGTTGTTAGCGGTTAAATATAAAATTGGTTTTTGTATTTTCATATCCTTGTTGCGTGTACAGTTGATGTTATATTATGACGCCAGTTTTAAATTGGAGACCTCTGTACTCGGATTGGAGTGGAGGTTGGGGGAGGTTGAGAGGCTAGCAAAACCTCTATAAACTCTTCACTGCAATCCGAAATTGTTTGGCCCCTTATCGCTCTCCCCCAATTCATGGAATGAGCCGTGTGTTTTGGTATTTTGTTTCGGGAATGCGATTGCGGTGGATCATGTTCGGTGTGAATTACTTGTATTAGGTGAAGCTAGTTGCGGTAGTTTGCTTGTTGTTGGTGGGTGAAGTGTACCAATCAGACTCCTTCCCCCCAAAACACCAAACCCCAATCAGTTGCCCCTGACAGTCAGCTAGACTGTGTGCGATGCTGTGCTGTGCTCTACTACTGGTTATAGTTGTAGTAACCGCGTGTTATAAAGGTGGCGCTGCTATGCTGGTTGGAGAATAATATAATGGTGGTGTGGCAGTGGCAGTATCGAATATAGCATGACAACCATTTTGAAAGATTTTCAAACTCACTGCAGGATCCGGAGAGGGAGACATTTTTGATTAATTAGCTGTGGTAAGGTATAGGAATGTGTTGGGCTGTAGAGCTGTGTGGTGAGCTTGTCGGTTGTGTGTGAGTGATGTGGTATAATGGTTTCAGCAATCAAAAAGCAGTCCTGAATTTCTAAATTTTGATATTATGAAATTTCTTGGTGCTGCGCGGCAAGGGAATGAATAGTTGAAGATATTGTTAGTATGAATAACTCAAATCAACAACAATGACGCATGGTAGGCGGATGTATCTTATTTTTGATTTACCAAGTGCCAGAGAATGATAATGATGTTGGAGTTCAAGGAAGAGATATTCAGGAAGTTGAAGTTGTAGAAGAATGAAGGCAACGTCGACGCAGCGATTGTTATGTTCCCTGAAAGTATGCAAGTTTTTCTGACGGGAGAATATAGAAAATGAGGGCATGCATTTAGGGAATTCCCTTTGTTGATAGATATCAGGAATAGGAAAGTGAACATAAGGAATGTTTACTAGTCTCATTTGAGGTTTTTTTCGCTTTCGGTATGGGAAGTTAACCTTTAAGGCAAATATTTAGTCCATTAACTGGTAACTCAAGTGACTTTTAGATGAAATCAGTTATAGTATGTGTAAAGTGACAGATCCTTTTTAAGCATTTGAAGCCATCATAATATCGTTAAAACTCTTGAAATGTGTTTGGCCGGTAAACAGGCCGATGCGATGATAGTTTTATAATTGCTCCCTCCTTATGCCTTAAATGGATCTCGTTGACTGTTTCACGGGTTAAACACTTCATCAAGGAAGAGCTACATTGCGTGTTGAAAAAACACCTTTAAAATGTACTTGGAGCTTGGGAGATAACATCATCAGAGATCGGAGTAGGATCTCTACAAATTTGGAGAGTATGCAGCCTACAGTTATCGGTTGCTCTTTAAACACTGGCAGCAGACAGACAGAACTTTAATATTAGCTACATCCATGCCAGCAAATCCTCCATTGCATCTGGATCTAGGCTGAACGGGGGAACTTTCTCTTCTTCAGAGGAAAGATGCATTTTCCGATATTGCTTCTACAAACTTTGTCTTGAGCCAGGCAGGTAGGTGAGATGGATATGTCGATTGGGCCCAGCGGGAACTCAATTTAAGGAAGTAAGCGCACGCCGTTTAGATAAATGTAATATCCTATTGTTGTGTGTGTGTGTGCTATATAAAGTAATAAGTGCACAGTGGCGTAGTGGTTTTTGTTTCTTTTCAGAGTGCTGCCTCTTGAGAGGAAGTGACAAATCCAGCAAGCTTTAAGCTTGTCGAAAAAAGAGTATCTGCACTAGCCGTTCAATTTCATCGGTGGAGTCCCATGCTTCCAGCACAAATAGACCACTTTCTCCCAAGTGGCAAGGTCAGTCTAAAATAATTTAAAAGGTTATTTTGATTGACTGTGGCTTGAACCGAGACTACATTTTTTATCAACCTTAACACTGATTAAGAGTCCATTTCTGTCCAAATCCGGCCTCCGGTTGATATGTCCAACGAGGCAGTTTCCCGAATGGACCAGATTCATCCATGAAATTGCCTTGTTCCAGATTAGAGCTAATATCAATCCTGTAAGCTACACGGCATGTTGTGTCTGTAAAAAGAGACTCGCATCATTAAGGTTTTATACTGAACCCTTGCAGACACCAAGCGGACAGTCATAGCCGCGTTAAGAAAAGTGATAAGGAACAGACTATCCGATCTCCTCCAAAATGTTTAACTTAGCGATTTGAATCTAGTTTTGTCCAGGGCAGAGCAAAGACAAACAAGATGGGAAACTTTTTCTCAAGGCTGCAACTGCCCCGCTTGTGACGCTTTTTTTTCTTAGAAAGAATGCATTTCAATCGCAGTATGTGGCAGAGTATTTAAGAAGGAAGAGATGTCCGATCTTTGCATTCTCACAAGTCTCCACTTCAAGCATCGTCTTTAAAAACGATTAAAAGCACATAGTTTCAGCTGTCTGTGTTTCGGGTTCATATTCGAATAACTTCCAACCATACTGTGCAACCCCTTTCTGGTACTTGCGAACAATTTTTTTCTAAGAACCAATTCAGGACCATTAGAGAATAAATAAATAAAAAAATAAACCGGATCCAACAGGAACGAGAACAAAACCATAACCCTGCCTGCATGTGCCATCTCCATATAGTAAAACCAAAAAAAAAAAACAAAACAAAAATATACCAAGACCGGCGAAACAGCACACAGCAGCGTGACACTCCTGTCACATTGACAATGTGTTTACTAAATAAAATATAACACTGGAACGGAGAAAGGGGGCGGCAGGCAACAGGGAGTACGGTTTAAAAAAAAAGGAATTTAAAATACCAAAACAACTTTCCGTATATCCCCCAACAAGTCTCCATCTCCATCTCGTCCTCGTTGCTCTTGCTATTCCATCATCCATTATTTTTTATCGGTCTTGTTTTATTTTTATTTATTTTTTTGTTCGTGTGTTTCGTTTTTTGGTATGTGCTGTGTTTTTCATATGAGGGCCATGATGTCTGGGATTACACCCACCTCCGCCAGCAGCTCCATATCATCGCGCCCCACTTGTTCGTCGTTGTTCATCGTGTATTACTGAATTGGGAATATGTCCCGTCATCCGCGCGTACGTTTTTTTTTTTTTTTTTTTTGTATCATCCACCTTTGTTCTGTGCTCTCCTCCATTGAGATTTGCATAGAATTTTATTTATGACATGCGATGCACAGCACAGCACAGCGCCAGGGTGTGCATGGATTTTGATTACGACCAAGAAGAGGAAGTTCAGCACAGGAAGGTCCTAGCGTTCGTTTCAAGAGAGGGAGTCACAAGAGGTTGGGGCGGAGCGGTGGATGGTCCTCTCGAAAATGGTGGAAAAAATATTGCGAAACCCCTGAAGTGGCAGTGGAAAGAAAAACACACCGCATATAACAGATTTTTTTTTTTTCTTCACTTGGTGTAAGGGCCGCAAGCAGGGAGGGGGTGCTACTAGAGGGACCGGGACTGACTTCGAACTGTGTACGTGGGTGGAATATAAAACGAATTTACTCCGTGAGTTGATTTTTATGATTTGGGTCGGTTCGGTGATGGTGCTGGTGATGGTGCTGGTATCAGCATCGGTATCGGTTGTGTTTTGTTTTATGCCATGGTGTTTGCTGGTGCTGCTTGCCACACAGCACGGCCAAGCACCACATATGCCCATTTAATGATTTTTTTTTATTTTCTTTTTTTTTTACAATTTTTCTTACTCCTTTTTTTTTTGTCAACATGTGGAAAGAAAGGAAGTACAACCATGTTAAGTTTTTTTTTTATTTCTTTTTGTTTATGTTGTGTTGCATGAATATGAAACGAAAGGACTAAATTGGGTTGGGCTTTGACATATAGGCCGGGAAGTGAAAGCAAATCGGGTTCAGGTCTTGGATAGATATGGAGTGTGATGTCCTTCTTTGGCAGAGAAACGAAACGAATATTGTTCGAAAGTTTAAAACAGACGCGAGCTGTAAGAGAGAGGGATAAGGTATAACACTCCACTCGGGGATTGTTGGTCGATTCGATTATATATGGAGTTTTTTAATGCTGGTGAATACACTTTAGGGGATTGTTGTGGAAATTAAGTAAAAGAGGTGTAGAATTCCAGGAATCGCTTGTTTCTAAATAAAGAGACAATAATTTGGTATAACAGTATAACGGAGGTTATAGATAGTTTTATCTTTTAATGTGACAATATATTTGTTTTGGAGAGTTCAATTTGTTGTAAACAAAATCAAATAATCAGTTAGAACGTTGACAAAATGGTCGTTCTCTTGTTAATATTTGAAGAATAACCAACCCGAGTTGCATCAAGTAAAAAAAGCAAACAAAGTTGCCACTGTCAACTGAGTGTTACCGATCGATGATAATCTGTATTTTTGCCGCCCAAATTTTATAAAGACAGGCTGGACAGTAGGTCTTCCCATGCAGTGCCCACGTAAAATGAAGAAGATCGTGCGATTTAAATCTGTTAGGATTTGTCCTAGTTGGCAACTTATAAGCCGATCAGTTAATTAGTGTGGATGGCTCGGATCGCGGGGAGATCGCGCTATAAACCTGTGTGTATTAAAACACGTAACAAACACTGTATATCGCGATCAACACTTTGCACAATGTTGAGATTTCGACTCCAAAAATTATTTCCAGAAAGATGACGACAGGGTGTTTTTGCTGGAGAACAAATTTGTACCCGAACTCGATTTTCATGATCGTTTGATAGCATTGGTATCTGTTTAGACACTACCCTTAATCTGTGTAGGTTTGTTTCTTGAGATGGGGGCGGATTAACAACAATCATGTGCGTCACATTAACCTTATCGGAGGATCTAATCAGGAGAAGGAAAAAGATTATTGATCTTGACTTCGTCATCGTACGATCAAGCGTCTATTGAAAATGACAATGACGGGTGAGGGCTGCCAATGAAGACAAAGCCTTTTGCTTTTTGTTGTGAGATTCCCTTTAGTTGCAGATTAAGAAAAAAAGCCGCAAACGACCGTTGCCCTTCAAGTCAACATAACCCCGTACCATTACTCAAATTCAGCAAGTCATCAAAAACTAGATATGAGGGAAGTTTATAGTGTGCAAACTCTGTACAGAGCGTGGAACAAAAGATGGATACATTTACTTTGCAATTGAAATTTAATTGAAAAATGGTTGTTTGTTTTACTCACGAATTAAACCATTTATTTATTTAATCGAACTTACCTGTAAAGAAAAAGAAAGAAGTTTTGTTAGTATACAAATAAATAAATGGAATATAATATATAACATATGAACAGTTTTTGGTAAAAAAAAGACAAAAGCACAGTGAATTGTTTTCCGAGTTTTAAAAAGTACCTATTCCCAGTTGATAGAATACTGAATGACACAAGAAAGACATCCCATCAACCAGAGAAAGACTAGGTAAGTCACTTAAACTGATAACTGAATCCACTGCAGATGAATAGATAGCCCATTTGGTTAAGGTTGATAACTTACTGGATCTGCGGGGAAAGCTGCGATGCTAGATTCGAGGAGAGCCATGGCGATTTATAATGGGAGACGCTTCAGGCATCAGGAAGTCAGGATCAGTATCCGGGAAAGTATGTTTGTCTTCACGGCTCTCCTCGACTCTCGTCTCGCCTTTCTTTTCGCAGCTGCAATATGTTTCCAGCTTTAGGCTTAGAACACATACAGCACTTGGACACGAGTTTCCATATTTCAAATCATATTAAGCAAGTCGCGACAGACATTGAAAGCATCTGTGTTCTGGGCTGGAATATACCCGTTCGTCAATAGCAATACACTCGCCGTAATCTCGTTTCGCAATCAATATCCGTTCTTCGCTCGAAGGTGGAGATATTTGCCTTGTTTCGTCAAGGATTGTGATTGTTTGCAATCGCATATTCAAAGGACAATAACATGGCTTAACAAATACCTAAACGTTATATGGAAGACGGAAAACAGGTGAACGAAAAAGGAACTGCTAAAAAACGCAAAAAAAAAATAAATGCACCATCACTCTACACATTAAGGAGGTCCTTATGAAATCAATAACCAGACAAAGAATTCAACCTTTTTACGAGAAATATTATTGTACTGGGGTATTTCAGCAAAACTTAAGCAAAACATAAAATGCTAATTTTTATGACAGTTTTTCGGAAACTTTTTTATTTTGTTTACTTTGTCATGTTTGATGAGAAAATTGATGTTCTTCATTTCATTTCCAACCCCACCCTGACCCGTCAAATCACTCAGCACGTACATATCAAAAGTAGGTAAAAAAATAAAAATGGGAACTTTTACTCAAAAGTCCCTTAAGTCAACAAAACAAATAAACCATAAACCTCAATCATAAACCTCATTGGTTTTTTTTTGTCGATTTCAAAAACATATAAACAATCCCCCCTACTACTACTTTTCTGCCCTTACCAACCCCTACCACAGCTATAAATAGCAGCCAGAACAACTAGCAAATACAGCAGTTGTAGCAGTTGGGTAAACAAAAAATTATTTATTCAATAGTCAAGTCAAACCGAAAGCAGAAAAGCAGCAGCAGCAGCAGCAACAGCAATGGCACAGCAAAACCCTTCTCAATGTCCTATTATAAATTCACATACCTTCACCTAAACCTCAATCGACATCATCCTTCCGCTTTTGCCTGTCTCTCATCGCTTTCTACTGCACCGCTTCTGCTAATATTATCCTTATTCACTTACCTCTCACTCCTTCTCTCTCTCTCTCTCTTCGGTTTCACACAACTTTATACTCTATATCAATGTAAACCTCATTCATCATCATAACTATCCGTTGAGATTATTTATTTTCCCACAGAATACTTAACACGACCACTTTTTGGTTTTGCCCCAAACGATATCCTTATTATAAATTAACCGTTTCATTTTGTTTGTTTTATTTTGAAAGTTAAAGAGAACATTTAAGAGAGCCAAAAGCTTTTGAAGTTTTGCGCATGACTTGATTGAAAAGAGCTTTTTCTCTTAAATAAACAAACACGAATAAAAAGCAAAAACGAAAAAGAGAGGGGGAGAGAGAGAGAAGGAGAAAGCTAGCGAGAGGGAAATAAGAGAAGACAGTATGGAAGAGAGTGAGAAAGTGTTATGAAAGTTAACAAAACAATTAAGAACATATGTAAAGGAGCAAGAAAGCTGGCGATGGCGAAGGCGAAGGCGATATGAAAAAAACGAAAGAAAAGAGAAAAAACGACGTAATTTTTTGTAAAGAGAAAATCTTAACCAAATAGTTTTTGTTTGATTTGTGGTGAAAAATCTACCACTACTACCTAATGATTTCACACAACAAAAATTAAACAAAAAACAACAACAATCATCAAAAGCTTTTATTATACGTGATATCAATTTCCTGCCACGACAATGAAAGCCAACGACCAAACCCATTATGATGTGAGACTTTCCGGGCTTCGGGGTTCATTTTGAGTTGGGGTTCGGGGAGCGGGCTAAAGTTTTTTTTTTCTCTCTCTTTTTTGTTGTTGTGAGAGCAGTTAAGTCTATGGCTTTTACTGTAACCACTTTCGCGTTATTATTATCATCATTATTGTTCCACCTCTCCACTCCACTCCCACTTGTATAATTCAGCAAAACGGACTACACAATACGACAATAATGATGTCGTGAAGGATTCCAGTAATGGCTGTGGGGGGTGGGGAGAGCAGGAATTGAAGGTGGATATGGGGGAATGAGAAACGACGATGGTGACAGGCACAAGGGTGGATATTAATTTGTACTTTCCCAACAGGCAGGCAACAAGGAGCGGTTTTTACCATAAAATCTTTTCCCATTTAACAGAGCAGGGCACTACGAGGGAGGAGGTTGTTTTCCGATTGATTTTTTCCAGCTCTCCCCTAGAGGCTACCTCTTGGGTCGCTTTTGGGTTTTATGTTCTTGTGGCTTGAACCTTGGCTTGGATATCCTCCGAACAGCTTACCCTTATCATTACCCATACCTTATGTTTTATTTTTTTTTTTTTACTTGGAATTTCTGTGTTGGGTGGAATGGAGGGAAGAGTAGAAGGATCTAATCGAGTTCCTTGTATACTCTCCTTCTACACGAAACCACTTTGGTTGTATAATATTTTTTTTTCTTTTTTTTTTTTTTTGCCTTCCTACTTTGGACAACAGGGATGTGGTGGTTGGTGGTGCAAGCAATCAGACAGGCAGGATGATAAAGGATGAAAGGAGGGAACAATTTCGTATTCAGGAAATGTCTTACGATAACTTATTTGAGAGGAAATTATACTTGCACCCAGGATCGTAGTCATCGGTATTGTAAGGAGTCAAGCTAGGACAAGCTTGGAATGTAACATAAAACGTGTCTGTTAACCCAAACGAATTTAATGCTGAGAAGAAGAAGGTGGATTTGATTCGATTCTCATGTATACGTGTAACGTGTATACTTACTCGAAAGGGATGAGTGTTGTTTTTGGTTTTTGTGTAAAGGACTTATCTCGAGGATTGGAGGGTTGGGAAATATATTATATTAATAAATAAAACACACGACTTGGTCGTAGGAACTTGCCCGTTGCCTCTGAGGTATTTTTTCTTTTTTTTTTTTTTTTTTATTACGAACGTTCTCTTTCTAATCGACAACAAACTGTTATACGCAATTGGACATTACCCAAAGTGTTAAATAATGTTGGAGTGGAGGACTAAACTCGACGATTGGGATATATTAATATTGAAGATACCCGCCTTGGTTGAAGATCCTTGCTTGTTGGTCTCGAGTTAGTTTTTCTAATCAGGAACTGTTATACACACTTGGAAAAATCTCATTTTGTTGATTTATTTTGTGCGAAGGACTTATTTCAAGGATTTTGCGATTGTGATACAATAATAAATAAATCAGGCAGATTGGTTGGCCTTGAGTTATTTTTTATTAAGGATTTTTTTTTTTCTAATCAGGAAGTGTTATACACACTTTGACATAGTTCAAACTATCTATACATTTCGTGTAAAAAAACTTATTTCAAGGATTATTAGGAACTTGATCGTTGGTTCTGAGCTTTTTTCCTCGGACGTTCGTTTTGTAATCAGTAACTGTTATACACACTTGGCTATTACTTTTTGAGCGAAGGACTTAACTCGGGGATTGAAAAATTGGGATATATTAATAACATCAGTAACTGTTATACATATTTGGACAAAACTCACTGTCAAGATGCTAAGGCTGTTGATGAGACATGGCTCAAAAACATTCAGCTCCAAAATTAGCCTGAATGATCCCACTTCTGTTCAAGTAAGGCATACTCAAAAATCAAAATCTCGTATGTGCTTGATTTCGAGGCAAAGTTTTTTAGCCCCATTCAGCTATTTCGGTTTTACGATAGACTTAAGCTATTTTTAAGATCCCACTTCTGAATAAAGAGGATATTTAGGAACATGGACGCGTCGGGAAATGGAATTGGCTTTGATATTATGGTTTTCATGTTTCTATTAAATCCCACTTCTGATTTTTTTTCCAAATGCATAACTTTACCTTTAAGATACAGAAAGAATAAAGAAAAAAAAAACTGTATTTCACTCCCCTCTTCACACTTTCACAGTTCAAAAAGTTTGTCGTCATGGTGCAGGCCGGTTTTATATATAGGTATATGTATTAAATACTCGAGGAGTCGCTGCTCCTGATGTTGTGTATCATTGTGTCCTTGCGCTGTTTTCTGTTTCTGGATTGTGATGTCGAGATGGATCTGCTGGGTTGAAGTGAAGTGAAGTGAATTGAATTGAATTCATTCGTTCGTTCATTTGTGCGAGTAAATAGGCACATGGTTTTTTCTTTTCTTTTTGCTTGTTTCAGCATTTTTTTTTTCTTTTTTTTTGTTGTAGTTGTTGGTGTTGTTGTTGTTGTTCGCTCTTCTGGTTCGATTATTATATTGGAATGAGGTGGTGAAACAACAACATGTGTGTGATGGGATTTTTGTTCTCTGTTCTGTAGCTAGTGAAGTGTGTGGATCATTTGGATGTACACCGGTTACAGGGTATGCTGTTTAAGTGTGTCGGGGTCGTCGGGGGTTATTATGCGAGGAACAATTTAAATTCATTTATTAATGACAGGTGCGAGCGAGAAGTGGTTGAGTGGTTGATTTAAGTGGATTAAGGACTGGGTTCGATATTATATTTGAATTGACATCAAGTATGAGGGTTGAAGGGTGGGTGATTTTTCCATTTTTTTTTTTTTTTTGGTATTGCTATAGTGGTACTTTGAATCGATGCGCTTCGATTGGCTATGCTTTTGATGAGGTTTTGGGGTTGAAAAGTTGATGAGGGATGCATGAAGGCTAGCCAAAAGACAGTGGTGTTTTTTTGTACACTCTTGGAAGGCTTATCCAAGGGCGAGCAAGAGTAATGAATCACGTTAAGGGTCGTTAAAGATTGAAATGGATTGTGAAACTGACGTTCAACAGAAATTACTTCTTCAAACCGGGTGTGAAGTATGGTAAGAGAGTGCAGCAATAGAGAATAGGGTGTTGGGTGTAAAAAAATTAAACATAACATTATTTGTCAGGGAAATGGAACCCAACAGCTTTTTTTTTAAGTGGTCTAACTTGGCAAGGCACTTGGTAGCGTTGAAGCTAGAGTGACATTCCTCCTTTTTCTGTCGATACTTTTAAGGCTGAAATACATTAACTTCTAGGAGCTGGTTGAGATACCATGAGAGTCTTTATAAAGAAGCAAGTCACTGGAAAGAGTGCATCAAAAGCAAAAGGTAGATGGGATAGAGAGATGTTATAGCGGGAAGTTGGTAAGGAATTTTTACAAATTTTACGCCGCCTGCCTGCAAAAATATTAGAAGTGAAAACGTTGGTTTTGAATATCTGTAGTCATCATAAAGCAGTCGTTAAACGGCGATGAGAACCTAGAGTTTCGATAATAAAAAAGCTATCGTCACACTAAAATCCAACAAAAAATCTGGTGCTGCCGTGTGAAAAGCTGACGTTTTTGAGCACGTTGGGGATAACTCGAAAGGAACGCACACAGTCATCTGTAAGATAAGTTCTTCGAAAATTTGTCATCGGTCAATTCTACAAAAGGGGAAAGACTAACTTTAAAAGAAATAAGATATATTCAAACGTGACCACTGATAGGCACGACTTTGGATCAGGTAGTTATTGTAGAGCTGGTGTTCTTGGACAATGCTGAGGGCTCGTTAAATAAAATAAGTGCGGAAATTCAGCCCGGAAAGATTTTCTAACCGCTTTTTCCTTGAGCTAAATATGGAATTGAGAAATAAAGCCATAACGAGAAGGACGGTTTTCAACGTTTTATGATGGGTGGAACATGTTACGCGAATGGACATCGATGCCACAGCTCAGTCTATATATAGGTATGCATAGGGGTTCGGAAGCCGAGTCTTCGATGGCATTATCTACTTACATACCTTGAGATACAAAGCTGGAAACAGCAGGCTACTGATTAAACAGTGTGAATCTATCGTTTTGCTGACCGTGTGGATGAACAGTTTGAATCCTCGGTACACAATTGGAGACAGTTCAGGATCAACTTGTCAGATGGTATGAAATTTTTTAGTGTCCCGTTCAATGTCAGTCCTGGAAGGGGTAGATTTATTGTTAGGGAGAGCTTATACAGCTCAGGGACTGCGGTATCTCGATGATGTTTATTGTGCCAAACGTGGAGGGGTAAGGTAAGGCGCCAACATGAGTCCTAGCAAAAAAGTTAAATGTGGGTCTAGCATCGATCCCCCCCAACGGTGGCGGAAATCATTAATTTTATGATTTTTGCAAAGCTTTCAAAGAAATGGGATCCCAAGAACAAGGGATTTTTTTGACGACACTTTCGACTCGGGATAACTGAACGCCATTGAACATGCTTTGGACTGCAACGACACACAGAGCTTTTGTAAGTGAAAACAGCTGAGATAATTTGCTGGTCGACATGGTTTACAGAAGTGGAAATGGTGGAAAATCGAGACATATATGCAGTTTCTGAAATGAAGCATTTTTTGAAAGCTTTAAAATCACGCATTATTAAGACTCCCGCAAGAGATTTCTGGCTCCAAAAATTCCTCATAAGCTTTGACAGTTCTGATAATAATAATTTATAACTTATTCAACTTAGCCCAGTTTCCGAAGGTCTTATACCATGGCATACTTATTCCAGACAAACAAAACCAATTTGCATCTTCTTCCTGAATTAATTCATCATTTGAATAAGAAAACTCCCGCCGGTCTAGCACTAAATATAACTACGTGTGCTTGAACTCTGCTTACCAAAACAATTAGGACGAAGGAAAAGAATAGAAAGAACTCCTTTTTCTTGCCGCTTACTTCTGACTTCCCAAAATCCCAATTCAACCCCTTGAATACTGGAAAAAAATAACACCCCCACAAACTCTGAAACATTCATTAAAGCACTCACCCACTCGTTTAATTCTGTTAATTTAGTCCTTGGAAATAACCCCCCAACTCCCTTATCGAAATGGCATGGCATATCTCATAAAAAAAAAAAAAAAGATAGAAGAAACACGAAGCTGTTTTTCCCACATTTATCGCCAGAGACACAGTTCCACTTCTTCCTCTTCAGTTTTTCTTCTTCACCTCCATTAAGTTGGATCCCACTCCCCTTTCGTCCCGTCGCCGCCATCACCGGTCGTAGTCATTTTATTCACTCTGCTGAATCCTCCTTGTGTGTGCTCATTTTCAAATCAGAAATTCTGACAGTGTAACCGAACTTCAGGATCCCACATCTATCCTTCCGAAGCCATTAACAGTGAGGTGGTTCTTGTTGTGTTGAGGGGAAGGAGAATTAATGGGGGATGGGGTAGAAGTTGGTAATCCGGCGAACACAACGGATGCGAAAGCAAAGTGACTTGGTGTACCCTTGAAACTCTTGAAACTTGAGGGAGGGGGAGATTTTCGTTCGTTCGTTCGTTCGTTGGTTTATATATATTTTTTTTCTGTTTTATTGCTGGATTCTTTTTTTTTTATTTGTGTGTACGTCTCCCCCGCATCCGCATCATCATCATCATCATCCGCATCCGAATATTCTACGTTCACAACAGTAATAGAGGATATCAACCCTCAATGGCGTTTCATCGCCATTGATTCCGATTAAAATGACGACGTTGTCGGAACGGGACCCGAACCGAGTTGAGAGTGATGGGGATTGGTATCTCTATATTATCTGTTTTGTGTGTCGGTGTGTCGGTGTGTGTGTCCTTTTGTATTTGGTTTCATAGAGTCTCTGTCTCTCTATGACAGAGGAGGATAGGTATGATGATTAGGACAAAAGGTCGGAAGGGATGGCGATGATCCTTTCTGTATTTAAGTTGGCAAACGAAGTATCTCCAAATTGGAATGCAGAACAAAAGCAATAAAGTTGCACAAGAGGGAGAGATTTTTGGCTCCTCTTCCGGCGCGTTCCGGACGATGATGATGATGATGGCTATGGCGATGTGGCAATGGTTATGATGGGCTTGAGGAGGGACAGGATTAATTGGAGACTTACGATATGAGAAGCGCAGGAGGGTCGTCATCGTCATCATTCTCTTCGGTCGGCGTAACTTTTTGATGTTAAGAATATAGTTTCCAGAGTCCTTTCTAGAGAGGCCTGAATTTGGTTCTATATAGAAAGTGTTCCTTCCAATGACCATTTCAATTTCGATTCCTAATTAATCTAGTGACAACTTCCTGGCGGCTTTTTTGCTATTCCTTCTGCTTCTACTGCTCTTGTTCATCTGTTATGGCTGTTATAGCTGTTCCAGCATACTAGTAAATGTGTGCACTAATACCAATGCAAAAAATCCTTTGTAGCTCACAGGAATTGTGCGGTAAATTTTGGTCTCTCCACGTGGAGTCCTCGTCGTCCTCGTTGGTTGCTGCTGCTTTATGCTCGTCATGGTATAGTCTTCGTGCCACATAAATGTGAGGAGATAGGAAAAGGGAACAGATTATTCCATTCTTTTTTTTTTTTTTTTGCTGTTCTTCCTTTTTTGATTTTAAGGGAAGATACAGCTTTAGTGGGAATTTGTTTGTGTCTATCGCATTGGGGTGTTTTTTTTTTTTTTTTTTTTTTTTTGTATGTGTTACTTCTTGTTTTGTTGGTTTTGTTGTGTGTTTCTGTTTTTCTGGGGATCTTTTTGAGGAGATTTTCTTTGATTGGCGTAATATGTTTGAAGAACTTTGAATGGAATCCTTAGAATGGTACTTGGGTTTAGGTTTTAGCAGGCAAGCAGGCAGGCAGTCAGGCAGGACGAAGGAGCAGGTATACTGTAGATGAAGTATTTGAAGCAAGTACATATCGTTTATTTAAATGAGACAATTAGAAGGAGATTAATTTGGAAAATGCCGAGAAGGATTCTCGTCAGAGGCAAGGGGAGGGATATAGGCAATGGCAGGCAATATAAAAATTAGGACCGAATGGAATGGAACAATGCCAAGACAAATTGTGTCATACATTTGGGTTGTATTGAGTTGAAATACACATGTCATAGACGAAACATTAAAAGGCGTTTAGTAATGGATTCACAAGAATGGATTTGAGCTGAGAAGGAAAGGCTATAAATCAGTTTTTTTTTTTTAATAAATTGAAATGTATGACATGTTTTAGGTTCAAGGACTTGTCAGGTACGTTTTTTGAAAATCATCGTCAAAATGAGCAGCTGTGATTGGCACCTAAACTCTTTAAAACGATTTTATGAAAAGTACTTACATTATGACACCAATGCAGGTCCCTGGAATTGCAAGCTAACTAACCGAACAAGCAGACAAATATAGCGAAGAAGTTTTGTTGAATTGAAAAAAGTATACCTTTGTTTCTCATTGTTACAAGAAAGCACATAACATCGCCAGGAACTGACGCTACGAGCTATAGGAGCAGATATGACAGATTCCTGGACACTATGGAGATGCAAGTCTGAATGTTGGTAGAAAGTACAAAGCTCGAGAGTGAAGAAATGATGGGGCGTCCAAGAATTTAACTGGCAAAACATTGGCAGTAGGATGCGTCCCATGGATCCTATGAAAAGAGCTTACAAGTTTTCTTACTTACTTTCTAAACGTGGTTCTTACAATCTCTTGTGGGCCTGAACTAACATATCCGATAGCCAGTCTGGACCCCAGCCAGTTGCCATGTATATCAAGTATGTTGACGTCGTTCTCCACTAGATCGCGCCACTTTGTAATGGGGTTTTGCACTATTGCGTTGTCTCACAGGGTTGGGAGTGAGAAATCGGCGTGCTGGCTGGTGCGTATTTGTCTATATTTTCAGCATCGTTGACCAGGTCAATGTCGCTATATAGCCCATGCAGTTCGTGTTTGAACCTTCTTCGCCATTGATGCATTCAGAACCGAATATCACCCGAAGAATTTTTCTCTCAAAACACCCCACCAGTTCAACTGATTGTGAAAGGGCTCACGCTTCTGCTCCATACAGAAGGACGGGGCTAGCCCACAAGATTTTGTAAGTGACATTTAGGAGAACAACACCATTGTAATTGGAGCATTTCAGGGTGTCTTTTTCCTTGTGGGAATGCACACGAAGCTATTAGCCAAACTTCTAACTGTTCGGGTGAGAAGTTTGTGTCGGGTTCGTCCAAATAAAATCGATCATTCTGCCTGACATCGGTCAAATGGTTAACTTCGTCCATAAACAGTCTATAAAAGTGTTCCATTCCAAAGGCTCATCACTGACAGTGCATCCACAACATTCTACGCTCGTATGAAAGGCTTTAGCTCGAGCTTTGTACGCCTTGGCGAGTGATTAATCTTCTGTTAGAACTTTCGGAACTTTGCTAATCCTCTTTATTTTTGATGAACAGCTTGTTTGCAAAAGTCTGAAAAGTGATCTTAGTCGGTCTGATATCTGCACTTTAAGGATGGAAAGTCAAGTATGTTTGGTTATGACCAGGATTCAATTTATTCTCCTTCTTGTGTCATTAAAGATCTTGCTTAACTGAGACCTCAACCAGTTTATCTCCTGTCTTATTACTTTGTACAATCTTATGTCAACGTTTCTGAAGGATCTGAGACAATTTACGATTTGAACTTGTCGATTTTATAGCGGTTTTTCATTCTGCACTGCTGTGCCGGTATCGATGCGCCTTCTTCAGGGTCCACTGTAATGCGGAAAATAGGACGCTTGCACAATATTGCAGCTTACAATGCGCACATTTAACAGACTCTCCCAACCTGTCTTCTGCCCACCAATAGCAGCATTTAGGAATTCAGCAGATAATCACCTAAAATGGGTTTAATAATTTTTTTGAATTCTGTTCCTTCTTTCTCAATATCGGCGAAAATCAAAAAGTCCAACGGTTTTGCACTCTCGATTTAGGTGGTAGGATACTAGAGTAGATTCGGAGTAAGCTCTGTCGATTTCCCAAGACTGACAATTTTTCAAATTTGAAATTCTTAACGAGCCTTCGTGGTTCACAATCGTAACTCAGGTGCGACAACAAGTTCCCTTCTTTAATTTTATCAAGTTTGTCCAACTCCCAGGGTCTCCTTATGTAGGTTGTGTTCACAAGCAGCTTTTTCAAAAAGGCTGTCTTCTTCAAATTTGACGTTTGTATTCGTTTTATTCGACAGTTCTGACGTCATAATTAAAGCGAATTTGATCCGAATGCTGACGCATTGGGTTTTTGCGAACATGTCTTGAAGATTCTGACATCTGAACCAAGTTAGGCTTTGAAGAAAGGTTCTGTCACTAAATTATCACTGTTTCATGTCATTAAACATAATAAGGGTTGCCAACAAAAAATAAAACTCATATCGACCTTATCCCTTTGTCAACGTTTAAAATAATTCTCAAATCAATTTGTTTGTATTTTCCCAATTTAAGCCAATAAATTCAAACGACAAAACCAGTCTCATTTTCAAAAAGACTTTAGGTTTCCCTCAACCCTAGCATAAATACGGTCTACCCTAAAAAACTTGAAACCCTTTCAGTAAACCAGCCTTTTGCTTTCTCAAAGTTCACTTCGTTTAACCACCACCAATTTGGGGAGTATAATATTATATACCTAGTAGTTCGGGTCAACCTTACATTCCTGACCCAAAAAAAAGAAAGAAAAGGAACATGAGACCGAAACCGAACACACAACCAGACAGTAGTCAGGGCTCAAAGCAAAAAGTCCATATTATATAAAAGGCTTTAAAACTATATCCCCAACTCCATTAGCAACCACAACAAAATGTGTTTGTGGTTTGCCTAAAACTTCTTCACTCAGTTCAAAGTGCTACAGCTAGGTATATGGTTTGGGCTGTTGTGGGTTCATAGAAGAGTATACAACAATCACAAAACCACCAACCAAATGGAGAGGGTGAAGAGGGTAGAGAGAGAGAGAGAGAGAGATCCAAGAACCCAACCGGGTCGTCTTGTGGTTTCTTTGAATAAACCACAAATCATCATCATCACCAACCACCACCAACCACACCATTAACCATCACTTAAACTAACATAAGGCAATGATTTTTGGAAAACAATATTTTTATACCAGCAGCGCCATCTATGGTTGAGTGATTGTATTACAATTGGAAAATGCCATCCAATGGACGTATCGTCATATTCGTTCGACATTCATCGGTTTAAGCTGGATGCACATTTTATCCGAGAATGAACAGCAACCCAATTAAAATTTTTCGGCCCACTTACCAACAGGGAGAGGGTTCTTTTTCTTCGAGACAATTATCTTGAATTCTAAAGCATATTCTCGCAGGTACCTCACCTACCTACCTACCTCACTTACACTATACCTTAATTCTACAGAGTTCTTAATTCCTTTAAACCTCTATGCTGGGAACGGTACTTAGCACCCTCAGCAAACGATAGGATAAACAAAAAACTTCCAAGAAACACACCAAAGCTCTGCAAAATAACAAAACAACAACAATCTTGCAAGCTTCACCGCTGCCGCTGCTGCCACCGCAATCAACGCCGAGCCGACGATGACGCTGCGACGCTCGCTCTCCTTAATCCAGTAATTAGAGTCGAAGAAAATAAATTCTTTGCGACCGGATCCACAGAAAACTAAAACAAAACCCCAAGTCCCACGAACTCCTCAATCACCATCACCACTAGCAGCAGCACCAGCACCAGCACTGGCACTACCACCATCATCGCCACTACGCCCACGGCTCTTTTTGCCAGCAAAAAGCCAAGGATGTAATGAAAACCGTTCCGGTTTCGCCTCCTCATACAGCTCCTCTTTGTCCTTTGCGGAACAACACTCTACTGCTGCCGCTGCTGCTGCTGGCTGCCATTTAAAATAGCGCAAACAAATCCGAGCAATCAGCACATTTACGCCAACAGAGAGACCCTTCCAACAAACAACACTTTGACTGTGGAATGAGGAGCCATTTGTACAGCAGCGGCAAGTTTTCCTCTTCAGCTCATGGTGATGTAGGTGACGTGGCGGATGGGTGTGGAGCCGGAGTGTAGGAAAAACAAAAACAAAAAAAAACGAAAAACCCAGAGGAAACTCATAGTGAACTTCTAACAAAGTCACTATGCTCAACTATGTACTGTAGGATCGTTGGTTTGGTTCGGTTCGGTTCGGTTTGGTTTCTTTCTTTTTTTTTTGGTTTTTCTTTTTTATTTTATGCAGGGAAGCATTGTAAACCGCAAAAATATTCATACAAGTTGAGAGAGGTTTTTGGCACACACAAATGACACTGAACGAAATTAACTATGCCTACCTAACCATTTTTGAAAATATCAAGCATTGGTGTTCTAATGACAATTCCAATTAGAAACGTCAAAGAACAGTTCATTTTCGATGTGTCAAGACGCAATGAATGAAGTTTCATCAGCAAATTGCTGCATGGATTCAAAGTAGCAATATCATGACATTTAATTTTTCACCCGATAAATGTTCGAATGACAGTTCCGAGATCAATAAGTCAGAATTTATTTCATGTCTACCTACCTGTCAAGTCAAGATCAAAAATTTAAAAATAATTGTAAGGTTGGAAAAAAATTTAATTTTAATACTTTCAGATGACAGTAAAAAACACTCTAAATATATCAAAGAATAGTTCACATTCGATCTGTCAAATTAGCTTCATCAAATTATCAAGTTTTTAACATTAAACGTTTCTCCCAGGAAAAGAGCGAGTGACAGTTCGAAATGAATAAGTACGTAACTTTTCATTTGTCAATTACTATAAGATTGATGACAGTTCGAAATAAGCGATCTTAATACGTCAAAGAACACTTCAACTTTTCTTGCCACAGTGTCAAATTCTACCCAGACAAATGATTTAATTTTTTTTTTTTTTTTAATTACAATTTAAGATGACAGCTGGATGTATCTAAACACACTTAGTACGTGAAACCATTTTCATCTCGTATCTGTCAAGTAAGAAATAATCAAATTTCACCGAATTCGAACATAAATTTTGTCACTTTGAGAGACCGCCATTTAAATAATTCCGAATCACAGTATATGAATCTAAAAAAACGTCAAAAAATAGCGCATTTTAGATCTGTTATTCCACGCATCGACTTTTGAAAACTTAATACTTTCCTTTAAAAAAAATTTTTTAAAGCCATCTCACCGGACAATATAATTTTGATTTAAAAAAAAAAATAATTAAAATAAAGAACATATTCATTTCAGTGTAGAGACTTTATGAAAATTTTCGCCAAACCAGTGGATAGAATTTTCGTCCCTGCCGCAAAAACCCCAAGAGTAAAAGTTCCTTTGTCAAACTCATCCGAAACCATATTACCCCAAGCTACGCCAACCCCAATCCCAAACCTTACTCTTATATAGCACCAGCATCCGTATGCCGTGTGTCGTGTCCCCACCGAACCAACGAATCAACAACAACCACTGCTACCACCGCCGCCGCCACTATCTTATCCCTCTTCCCTCATAGCCCTCCTCTGCCTATCCTTCAATTTGAATGCATTTAGTCAGTTGGGTTTGAGTTGGTTTTTGGGGTTTGGGTATAGTAGGTCTCATCGTCGTCGTCGTCGTAGTCGTAGTCATCGTCATCGTCGTTGTACAGAGTCCTTGGCGGGTTAGTTGTGGCTTTTCTCTGGAGTTCAAAGCAGGAGCAGCGGTGTAGTGTCGGGTTGGCAGGAGCGGTAGTGGTGCGATGGTGTTGTTACGTTGCAAGGGCTTCACAATGTGGTTTCCTTCGTTGCTTGGTTGGGTGACTATTGCCATGTCCAACCACAGAGCCAAGCTAAAGAACCACTTTACTACTTCGCCGTTCTTCTCTACTCATACCCAAACCACATTACCCGCCACTGCTATTGCCATCTACGTCGTCGTCGTCGTTGTTGCCCTCACCCTCATCGTCCTTGCCGTTTGCCGTCCAATTCTATCCACTTTAAACCGCAGGGTATCTTACTACGGAGCCAGAAGGTCTTCGTCCTATTTTCCGTGCCAGAGGTTGAGTTGGAAAAGGAAGGAGTGAAGGTAGTTATAGCGAACGACGACGAAGCATTGGACTGGAATTAAGCTCTTTTACACACACAGAAATTATGAGATTTTTGGTGATTTGGGGAGCAGCCGGGTGTGTATGCGTAAGGGGGATAGAAGTAAAGTGTCGACCTGACTTAGTGCGGAGACTGTTATTGAGGAAGGACGGAGAAGTTAATTGAAATGAAAACGTTCAAGATACCAAATACGGTCGGATGCGGTCTAGTTTGATGGTAAGTTAAAGGGTATATGGAAGCAAAGTTTCCGCACGAAATAAAGACGCCCATGGGGGAGTGAACGTGAACGACAACATCGGAGCCTTCCAAGCGAAAGTGTAAGTTGTCGTTTCTTTTTTTTTTTTTTTTTTTGTAAATAGAACATTATATTATTATGTTAGAAGTGTGGACTTGTGTGTCTATCTAGGAGATAGTGACTTGAATATTACTTCACGACAACAGCGACAAATGATTTGGATTGCAACTTTTACAGAGTTCAAGAAATTCATGTCGACAGTATGATAAGGGAGCTGTTATATCTTGTTTTTGTAGGCTCTTATAAATAATAGAGATTGATTTTTTCGCAGATAAAGTGGTATTTAGCGACTTAAATTCATGCGGCGTTTTGATTCAAATTTAATTAATTTAATACAAGAACCGAGTCTAAAATCTGAATGTTTCCTTTTTGAGGATGCCATAGCCCTATCGGGAAGAACCAAGGTGACACTGTATAAAACACTCATCATCCCGGTCCTGCTATATGGTGCGGAAGCATGGACCCTCTCCCAATCGGATGAAAATTCACTCTTCTTCGGATGAAAATTTAGTCTTCGAGAGAAAAGTTCTGCGTACGATCTATGGTCCTGTCTGCGTAAATCGCGAAAACAACGTATGGAGAAGAAGATATAACAACGAACTGTACGAGCTGTACAGCGACATAAGCCTAGCCTGAAAAATTCGAATCCAAAGACTAAGATGGCTGGGCCATATAGAGCGAATGGACATCGACGCTCCAGCTCGTAAAGTCTTCAACGCCAAACTCGAGGGAGTCAGAAGCCAAGGTAGACCTCATCTTCGATGGAGCGACCAGGTAGAGGGAGACATCCGTCCACTTGGAGTACGAAATTGGAGACAGCAGGCTAGAGATCGAGCCGGCTGGAGGGGCATTCTCAGCAAGGCCCAGGAGTACCACGCTCCAGTGGCGCCAACATAAGTAAGTAAGTATAGCCAGGAACATATCCGTCCAAGAAAACAGCAGGATGTTGAACATCGAGACAAATAACAAATCGCTGTCAGACAAAATGATTTATTCGATTTGAAGGACACAACGAGAAAGCTGATCAGGAAGAAACCAAAATGACGGTCAGAGCATATGGCATCCTAGACGAGCAACGTCAGATGAAATGGTAAGCAGATATTCTGGTCGAAAGAAAATATGCCCTGTGAATGGAACCTCAACGTCAACATGGACTGTCCTATCCACTAGAAAGAAGACTGAACTGTGCCAACTACAGAGGTATAAGTCTCTTAAATTATAATGGACACATCATGAACTTGGAAGTAGTCCAGGACTTTGTCTGCTTGTGCAGAGATCAGTCGAAAAATCATTCTTGCCAATCGCAAGGAGGATAAGATTAAACCCCAAACTTAACGGGCTTTATAGCGACATTGACCTGGCCAAAAAGCTGAAAAACTTATGGCTTAGATGGCTGGACGAGCACGGACTATTTCGCCGACTCTTTTATTCCAGCGACAGCGCATCAGTGGAATACCCCATCTTGTGTAGCGCAATAAACTTGGTGTGTGTTCTTGTAGGCAACTGTCTAGTAGGTGGTTGAGGCTATGGTACAAAACGAACTATAAGCTCAATCTTAGGGCAGTCCTATAATCGACAGAACGGTGCTGACGGAAAGGTCCTTTACTTTTAATTTGACACAACGCCACAGATGGGAAAGTTTAGTTCGTTTGGTTCTGATTCTGACACAAGCTTCCGTTCTTTGTTTTGAAGGTTGAAATTAGTCAACGAAAAAACCATAAACCGAGGTTTGTTTAAGATGTTAAATGTGCAAGCTTTCAATCAAATTCAAACTACACTCACAGGCACAATTATTAACCGACCACCTAGTTATTTAACGATTTTTAAAGATATTGTTTCATATTGTTGCGACTATGGCACATGGAGCAAACCTCTCATTTCGTCGTCTGTATATTCCCGAATACGACTATCTAATCCTCTTAAGGCTATTCTACTTCTATTCTTCCACTGTTCAATAATCCAGTTTACATTTTCTTGGCCAAAACGAAGTCTTTCCCTACGATCCTGTGGGAGCGATTCGGGGGCTCGGGCTGGAAGAAATGACTAGATTCCCTTCTGACAGTTTTCTTCTTATAATTCGCTCACTAACTCTTACATTTCGCACTTCTAAGAGACAAGTACGAGCTTCTGTAGCAGTGATAAACCGATCTCTTAGCATATTGTTAATAATTAAGCCGATGTGCATCAATGTCTGCCTTGACCTGGCCTCCTTGTGTATGAACCACTCTCTCGAAATCGTTTAATGGCATCCCCGACAGTGGTTCGAGGCACACCAAGTTTCGGAGCAATCTGACGTTGGCTGCAGCTGTACCCACTATCCGCGAAAACCACGGCCCTCGCTACTCCAGTTGGTTCTAACGGCATTTTTTGTTTGTGGTTACCAATGCTATAGGTTTACAAAAACTAATTTTCCACTTTCCAATATCCACAAATAAAAACGTAAGAAATAAAAACCACACACACACTACTTAGAGCACTCAGAAATTCAAATCCCAACTGAATCACAAAAATGCATACCATGCACGAATAAAAAAAAGAAAAACTTAAGTAACTGTTTAATTCATGCTCAAAGTACCTAATTGGCGAAAAAAAAAATGCATTATGGTCACCGTTATTTATAATAAACACACATAGTGAGACTAATCAAAGGTGGGCGATTAATTGTGCCGTGAGTGTACATATTTCTAACAAGACTCGTTTGTTTATTCACTCATATTGTACTTGTCAATTTGACGTTTGCTAAGCCCTGATTTGTACTCAGTTTTTCTTTTAGAGCCCTTACTCCAAGTTTCTTGAACATAAAAGTGCCCACTGTATACAATGCAAACAGGAGCGCATTTTCCGTACGAAAGAAAACCTATCGAAAACTTGACGAAATAGATTGATCTGTGTTCGTTTAGTCCGGATCCGTACCTACCGTTCCTTCCATTATAATTCTGCATTAAGTCATTGTCTTCTGAAATAGGTATGTCGCTTGGGAATTCCTAATCGTATTCCTCTAAGCACCTTACAAATTGCATCACTACCTCGTGTTATAATTTTTTTTTTTCTTCATGTCTTTAAAACTCATTCATGTTTGCTGTTTTCCTTTTCTTAAGTCTTTTTGTCGCACTGAATAAACGAGACAATAAATAATAAAAAATAAAAAACAACAACGTTCCCAGTTCCCACTGGTTGTACGTATACTCGTGTAGTATGCGCCATCAGCATTCAACTAAAAATTCACATATTAGCAAGCATTTGACTTGCAAAAATGTTTGCCCGAGGATAAAGGCTATTAATTATTCCAGAGCGCCTTTGTGACCAACAACGAAACCCTCCAAACCCAACCCCCCTCTCCGCCCCTTCGTAAACAACATTATCGACCGTGATGTGCTTGCTTGGAATGGTTGGTTGTTGGAGTGTTAAGTTAAACCCAAAGACGAGGTGTATAGTCGTAGTAGAATGTAGAAGGCAGCGCAGCGTGGTGAAGAAAACGACAGGAAAAGAGGGGAGCACAGCACAGCACCACCTCGGTCGAAGCTCATTCACTCATTAACTGGCGTAAATTACGCGCCGGCAAAATGTGACGCCGCGGCCGCCGTTGCCGCCATTGCCACTGCCGCGCCGCTACTACCCTGCCATCCGATACTACAACTACGACATAAGACGAAGCGGACGATTCGCAGTTACGAAGAGAATGCGGGTTCTGTTCGTGTGCGGATTTCCTTTTTCTGACAAATGAAATGCTAACGTGGGGGGAATAATAAATGAGTGTTGCCCGAGATGATAATTATCCCAAAAAAAAAAAAAAAAAAAAGGTGCATTGTCGACGCGAACCGAACTGAACTCAACTGTGTGGCTGCAGATGTTCCATGTGGAGTGTTTCAAGAGTTGTGGAGCTCCTCGACTATGGGAGGCTCATTTTTCATAACTGCGGTTTAGTATTTTACCTTCTCCCCTTTTTTTCTTTTGTATTTTGTCCCACCTATTTTTCAGTTTTTTGTGAATAATGCCTTGGAGTGGAATTTATTTTGCCTTCCCGTTCCGTTTTGAAATAATCCTTCCCTGGCTCTCTCATCGCACCACCATGTTTTTTTTTTTTTTTTTTTCCAGAAGGTGTGCAATTAATCTTATTCACACACAATTCACACTGAGAGTTGTACAAAAGGCGGACGTTGAAGAAAAATTAAGAAAAATAATAATAAAAGAAAAAAAAGACGACGACGGTTAAAAAAAAATTCCTAGTAAATTGCGTGAAAGCAAAACACGTTGATGATGACGGTAACGCAAATCGCAGGTAATCGGAGGTGTAATGGATGAATTAAAGTTTCACAAAAAAAAAAAAAAAATAAGATTCAGAGATCTCAGACGAAGAGTTAGTGAGTGAAGTGGATGATTGGGGTTATATTTTTTATTTTGTTTCAACTGCAATCTGATGGATTGGACTTGCAAGTTGTTGCGAGACTTGGTTGCAAGTGGTGCCCCTTGGACTGTGAAGCTGATGATGTGATGTGAATGGACCAGGTTGAACGATGATGCCGAGTTTGTGCGTGCTGTGGAGTGTGTAAATGGACGGAACAATAGAGTAAACACACAAAAATAAATTATTATTGTTCCAAACGAATTATCTTTTTATCATATTTCTTCTTTTTATTTTTACACAATTCCCTGGGTTTCATGGTTGGTTTTGTAAGGTTGAAGTTGGTAAACTGCTGCGGGCAATTGATCTTATGAGTGTCCTCCTTTTTTTTTTTTTTTGTATCATTTTTACTTGTGCAAGCAGGGCATTTGAAGAAGTAGAAAATTTGCAATTAAGATGATTGAAGGAAAACGACCAAGTTAGGTAGTCATTTTCTGATCAAGATATGAACTTTTTTTTCTGTTGTTGTTGTTGATGTATTACATGACAAGAAATGAGGTTGAGGTACAAAAAAAGCATTTCCGTTGGGGCTACCGTGAGTTTCGAATGCAAAAATAAAATGTTATTGGTTAATCTACAAATCTGCTGTAAACTGGCCCTTTTTTAATACTGAGATGCTTGCTGATGGGAAATCGACAGAGTTCTCCTTACAAAAATGCAGCAAGTCAATTTGTTTCCTTTTTTTTTAAGTAAGTACCTAATCGAAAAGTACTTAAACGTCAAAATAAAAAAAAGACCTGAACTGCTAGCATTAGTTTACTAGCAAGCAAGAACGTCCCGTCCGTAATTGTGCGAGAACAAGCAATTCGTATCTCACGCCCGAAATAGCGGATTTCCCAGTTTCGTCAAGTTTTCGATCAGTTTAGTTAACGGACACTGCGCTTGCTATTGCATTTTTAGGACGAAAATTTGACATCTGACTGTGAATGGATATGAGAGTGAGAGGTACGCTGACATTGTGTGTCAGGTCACAATCATCTTATTGTTCAGAGGAAAATACATGTTTTGGTTATGTGGCAATCCGTCTATTATGGGTATAGCACAAAACTAAAAGATAGAGTTGATTGGAGGAGTTGAGATTTGTTTGAATTCACAACGATGAATAATTATGGAGAGGTGTTCCACCCACTCTTTGGCTACTGGCATGCCTTTAAGTGGAGAAAATTTTTTTTAAGTTAACTGCATATATGCGGATAACGTTGTAGTTCCTTTCAGAACTGAACAGGAACACGCTATTGGAAATAAATAGGGCCCGAGATTTCGTAGAGAACACTCACTACACACTTGGTTATGCAAGTAAAGCCGATCCTTATTAAAATGGTGATTGCCTTAGTCAAAGATTAATCGTTTTAAGTTTGGTATCTAAAGCCCAATATTAAGCCTATCTCTATAAACTTTCGCCAGTTCATGCGACTGCTTCAATCGGAGAAGTAGCTTGGCCAGAGTAACCGACATCACTCTCAACCCTTCCTGTATGTGCGTTAAGTATGTAGGAATGAGAGGAACCGTATTCAGCTATATAAGAGAATCTAAAGATTTCGCATTTTCCAGATCATTTAGTTCCGTCCGGCTAATCCTTTCGTCTTTAAAATAACTTTTAGGTGTTGCAGGAAAACAGAAAATGAATTATCTGATTTCTACAGTCAAACTGCGTTTAAGTCCCTGGAAACAATCTTTGCAAATTCTAAGATCTCCCCAGGCTTCTGAGTTGAGAGATCTTCAACGAAACAGTAGTGTAGATTCACTTGGACAAGTCTAGCAACAGCTAAACCAATGTGGGAGAGCTGGATCGAAACCATTTTTAGAAATTTATCTCAAACAAAGAAGGCACAATATTTCCACGATAATAGTTGTCATCAAGGGGTTGTAAGAAAACATTAAGGAGGCTTCTCGTTTTCGTTGACGACTTCAATGGAAGTTGCGTCGACACAAAAGGGTAGAAGGAAATCCTAGGTCCTTCAATAAATCTTGTGATCTTGCAAACATAGACATTTATTTCTTCCTATCGTCAAATAAGCCTTTAGGACATGATAAATATCTTAGAACTAAGTTTTCAAGTGTGTCCGTTTCTCATCTTCTAATAACCACTTATACAATATTTACTGGATTTCGTCCAATGCTGAAGCAGAGTCAAAATATGAGCAAAAATCACATTCCTGTTGATGAATTTCTCAATCATTCCCAGCTGACTTTTCCCGTCTTAAAATCCACAAATAAAGACAAGCAAATTCGAAAACTTTGTCGTTTTCGAGCGTATTTCAAATCAAGTATCATTTTCTTTGCTACCCACCTCAAACTCAACACACCACGCGTCTGAAACTCACCTCGATTAACAAGTAATTGACAAATGAAAAAGTAGGTATTTTTTGTTTTGGTATTTCCTTTTTAGCTCGCTCGATGGCGTTGACGAATCTTAACATTCATCTTAATCAACATCTAAATACAAAACTTCAGTTTCTTTGTTTACTTTGTGGTTAAAGTTTTCACTTTGCATAATTTAACCGCCGCCATAGCCACCGATAAAAAAAAACCGGATTATGTCAACTCTGAAACGAACTCGAGCTTAACGATCATCTATCGCAATAAATCAATCAATCAACCAGTCTCCCCCTCTTTGTCCCTTGATGCTTCTGTCTTGATCAGCTATGGACTGCTCTAGACTCGACTGCAGTAACTGATCGTGGAGATTTAATAAGCAAACATCAACAAGCCAGACCCAGCATCCGTGGGAGATGGAAAGACTGCAAACAAAGTACATACGATTAAAAAAAAAAACCAAAAACATTTTGACGTTGCAATAAACTTCAATTTGCGTTAATTTACGTTCGCGAGCTCATGTTAACATAAGCACACAACTGTGTGGCAGCGGTGGCGGCGCCTATGCAATTAGGTGACATCGCTTGTGCTCGAAACAAGGAAAGTACCTATTTAGCAGGCCCACAAGGTGGGGGTATGGATCGGTATAGGCACACAACATGTCCCCTCTATAAAGAGACTCTCCTCGATGGTGTCGATTGACTTCTTAGTGTGGGGGCCTCCTCTCAGGACTCCCATGTCCCATAATACTTGAACACTAAGTGGAACAAAATAAACTCAAAGTAAACATTTTTGTATTTACATACTCTCTGGTCTCTGTGGTCTTGGCGCGAAGGCTGAGACGGTTTTTTTTTTGTGTGCGACAACAAATGTTAGGTCTCTTCGTTGTTTACTGTTCGATGCATCACATCAATTTTTTGTTTTTGGAAATAAATTCTTTAAACCGTTGTGTGGCACAATAATTTGTCAGGCGATAAAAAAAAAGGATACAGTGGCGATAAGAAGTATTTTGCTCATTTCGCTAAAAGTTGGGATAAACCATTGGAGAGTGACTAGAATGTAGATACGATGGAGTAACAACAACACAAATGTTTCCTATTTTTCCGTGCACTTATTGATGGGAAGTATAAAAAAAGGAGAAGAATATGAAAAGATTTCGAAGTGAACAAAAATAAAAATATAATAATGACGTAATATACTGTCACTTCGTTTTTAAGGTTGGTGCATATCGACGCAGCTACTAAAAACAATTTTTTCAACAAAAAAAAAAAAATATATATAAAGTAGTTTAATGTCATTGCATCTACACTCTGTCCAATATAAATTGGCAGTACAGGGAAGATATGGATATTAGTCTATCATTCGCACTCTATTGTTTTCCGTAAGGTTATATTCTAACAAAAGCTCACAGAGGGTTTCCGTACTAAGCATTTCAAATAAGCAAACGTCTTAATGAATAGTATGTATGTAGGTTTAAATTTTATTTAATGTTTTATTTATATAAAAAATAAAACAAATTTATCATTTTCCTCACCTGCACACTCAGATGTTTGCTTAATAAGACAAGTTGGATTAACCGCAGATGTAATTGGAAATTTACTTGGGGTTTCTTTTAATTTAGTATGGTGCAAAAATATGGCGTGCAACTGATTTAAAAAAAAACTTCCCCATAAGACGTGTACTGCCAGTTTTCGTTGGACAGACTAAATGTACTCTTCTCGTCTTTAAGATAATACAGAGTGGCGTGCGGATTTTGAAAGTCAATAAAACGCAACAAATTTTAAACAATTTTCGTCTCCGGAATGGCTGCACTCACACTCCAAACGTTTGATGTTTTCGGGTATCCTTACAAGCATTGCCTCCCAAGCAAAAAGTCTAGCAAACTTTTACTGTTTGGACTTTTTCCCCGTCACGCACTATTAGTTCTAAAAATTTAATCAAAATCGTTAAAACCGTTCCTGAGAATATCCATAAATACTACTCAGAAAGTACCAGTTTGAGCAGAGCTAAAGAAATACATTTATGAAGTTTGCAGAAATTCCGTCAAGCCAGTCAGGATATAGCTCAACGTTAAAAAAATTTATGTTAATTTCCATGGGCCAATTTGATAAACTGACTGAAACCTCAATTTTAAATGAGACACAATAAAACGAACAAAAGAATTTGAATTCTATGCGCGATCGAAGCAAATAATATCTGAAATTTGACATCAAAATCAAAAGTTGTCAAGGGAAAATTATATTAGTCTTGAGTTTGCTAACAAAGTCCAAACGTCTGGCAGTTACGGTTAAAGGTTTTTTCACAATGAATTGCACAACAATTATTTGATTTTAAAAAGTGAGTTAACTTTTAACATCCACTGTTACCTTAACACATAATGTTTTATACATGATAAACCAATTTAAACAAACAAAATGTTCTTAAAGTTGATAATAATTCGTCCAGCTCTTTATTTTTGTATATTTCCTTAATTTTTTTTTTGCCAGCTATAAGACGATCAAAGTATGTGTAAATTATAAATAAATGTAAAAATGTATCCACTTCGGATCGGAGTGGCAGCTTCAGAACAACACCATAACCATAACCAACCAAACGACCTCCATGATGACGTTGTTACTGCGGGTGTGGGTGGTGGGGCAGGGAAGGGTATGATGCTTGTGATGAGAGATGATTATAATGGTGATGCTTCCTCCTCTGGTTGCACCTCCTTTACAAGCATACAGTCCGTAAAGAAGATACACTTTATGGCCAAGAAATGAGTTTTTTTTTTGTAGTTATTGTTGGTTGTGTGATGAACGAAATAGGGGATTAACCGTGAATAGGGGAGGGAGGAGGAGGGTTATAAATGTCTGCATATTGTATAACCTGGGTGCATTTGTTATTAGGCCGGAAGGAGGGAAGCGAAAGAAGCATCATCATAAAATGCAGCCGCTAAGAGTTTGTATACTTTTTGGTTTTTAACGAATCTAAATAGTCTCTGATGGTGGTGGTGGTGGTAGGAAATAAATTGATGAAGTGATGATTTTTCATCTTCAATAAGTTCTTCAGAAAATTAAAATTGAAAAAATATTTCTTTTTTAATGAAATAAGGCCAGAGAACCCCGTGTGGATTATTTATTGGAATTTTATAAACTTGACTATGATTGTTAACTGAAATCCCGTTTGTTGTATATGTCACGATTCAATAGTTATGTCGTGATGGTGATTATGAGATGATTTTTAGATGATGGATTTCTTCGTTTGAAGGGGGAAATTTCTAACTTCGAAGTAGTACCTCCCATAGTCGAAAATCTTGAATCAGGTAACCCTATAAGGTTTTAGAAAAAACATCAATGGATGACTTTAGGGTAACATAGCTGGTCTCAAAGTAGTCAGTGAAGCTGCAAATCATCTTCCAACGTGTGAACTAGTCAACAAAATATCGTCACAAATTCTAAACTGGTTGATCGTTGTCGCCTGGAGTTAAAATTTTCTGAACGCATCAAATCCAGTCACCATCTAATGGGTCCCAGAACATAAACATTTTACCCACTTCCCAAAAACGGTTCATCTTTCGAATTCAACATAATGGTAGCCTCAATGTGAATTACCCAGTTTCCTCAAAACCGGTACAGATAGTCATCACTCGAAAGTTGTCGGGCTTCGAGGAATCTATGGCCAGATATTTCAAAGAAGAAAAAACATAACTCATATGTACTTAGGCTACGATCAAAAAGCAAAGGCTTAGCTCGAACTAGGAAAGTTGCTGTTTTAGATTACTTTTTCAACGAAATGGGCTAAAGTTCTAACGTGTCATCAAAAGGGGAGGTTTCTTTTTAACCCACCATCAAGACTCCGAAATTCCTGTTTGAAAGTGAAAACACTGCAGAAAGCGAGGCTACAGGTTAGTGAGCTGATGGCTGATGCTGTATATACCACTTGAAAATCAGTATAGATACTCTGGGGGTATTCGGCCCCATAAACATGTGAGTTCTACGTTTTCAAAACATTTTGTGGAGTATTCTCGTGAACTTCTCCTTCGCCACATCCTCTGAACAAATTTCTGTACAGAGTTTCAATTTAATTTTGTGATACCAAGCTAGTTGTACCCGGTCAGCATGCTTATATTATAGAGATATTAGCAATTTCCTGCAGAGTTGCGGAATCATCTCGGATTTTTGGATTTTGGTTGTGACATAGGAGTCGAGCGTATTCTATCCCTTGTTTGCTGCAGCGAGTACTCAGCCACCTTTTTAACTTGATTTGATATTTAAGGTTTTGTCTGCCTTCCTGAGTTCCAAGTGTGATCCATTTTTGTCAGCTCATCAGCTCCTTTGTTTACTAGCAAATCACTTCCTCGAAAGAGTAATGTTACCCTTAAAGCAAAGTTGATCGAATCGACACTATGCCACTGGGACCTATTAACAGACCCATTCCGGACATTCCTTGAATGGAACACTGTTTCTCAATTATTGATTCTAGGTTCTAGGGTCTAGAGTAACGTGCGAAGCAATCTATGATGGTAACACCTACCATTACCTCAAATAACTGAGCCATTGTGTACTGTAATCAAAAACCTTTTTGTTGCCATTTCGCAACTTTGTACAACTTTCCAAAAACGTTAATGAAGCTTTATAATAATCCCAATAAAACCCCTTCTTCTTCGCCTTTTTATTATCCTACATCTTTCTATTGCTGAGCAAATATTTGACAACATTCGTTATGATACGCAGCAGTTCAAACCCTTAACCCCCTCGTTGTTCCAACAACATTGTGTCACCTACATATTGTTAGCAAACACAGCACGCAGAGCAGCGATCTCTTAACGAAAACACAACTCGCTGCAAATGACAATTGACGACTATGACTGTGACGGTGACGACGACGGCAACTCATACACACACTTGCCCTGTTGTGTCAACAACAAACATTTAAAATATTTTACGCTCTCCCCTTTTTTCTTCAATTTGTGTTCCCCCCAGCTCTTCTAAGGAGGAAGATTATATTAGGTATTTGTTAATAAGCAAATTATTGTGTGAAGGGTAGAAATGTTGGATTTTTTTTATCTTTTTGGCGCGTTGATATAAGGCGACGCATGACATGATACTAAAATAAGATTCGCAATATCATGCTACAATGTATCACACAGTCAGTCAACCGTTTACGAGAACGTCGAAAAAAAACTTTTAGCTTTTTGAAAACAAAAAGATGGAGGTACATATATAAGGTACAAAGAGCCAAGATGCATTTCTTGGTGCCTGCTTTAGTGAGAATATTAAACTACGTCATCATTATCAACTGATATGTTCTAATAAGCTAGGCGACTAGGGAGCACAAAGCCGCTATCTACATCCACTCTTTCTGAACCATATACTCACAACACAACATCCATTGTACCATTGCCACCTGCTATTTGCTATTTGAGCTTTGCAATGCAATTAGTTGCACATTATCCAAGAGAAGTTTGGAGTGAAAAAAATGTTGATGCACAGAAGAGCAAGAGTTCTGGGTTCGATCACTGACTCCACCTGAGTTCTTTTCCACCAAGAGTCATTGAAAGTGCTTCTCTGTCAGCCGTTCGGATTCGGCTGTAAACTATAGGTCCTTCCATTCCTGCAGAACATCAACGCACACACAGGAATGGTTGAGATTGTTAGTCGCAGGCCCGGCCCGCTTGGAGCTGTTGTTCCAAGTATTTATTTATTTTTTACAGAAGACCAGGAACTCACTACTCACCGACACTGCCACTTGTAGCGAAGAGAACTAATTTCGAAATAAGCTCAAAACGTAACCAATAGCAGAGCCGCATCAAGTAATAACGCTGACATTCTGTTTAGGATTCGAGGCTTGAAATAAGACTTCTGCGACCAAATTTTTAAACGATTAAGATGAGTTGCGAAGCGGGTAACCAAAAAGTTTAGCGACAGTTCATTGATTTTGAAGAAGATGTTGCACGGCCTCGCGAATGTTGCTGAAAATGTAGCAAAAAAAAAAGAAGAGGGATCTTTTAAATTTGACTAAAGATGAGCTCGCCAACTTGAATTCACAGTTGAAAGAAAAACGTAGATCTTCTAGGATATTGACATTTCCAACAGTGACAGTACTAACTACACTAACAGCGTGAATAAACGATACGTGCTGAACTAGATAAAGTCAAAACGGAGGCCTACAGGTCGTGGCTCAGGATGAAAGCGTCACTTTAGCTCAACTTTAAGCGAAAAGAGGAGAAGAAACGATTGCTTAGGAGAAAGAAGAATGACCAACAATGTGATGTCGATGAGATGCAGAGATGCGTTAGAAGAAAAGAGGAACGATAGTTCCAACAGTGAAACCATATCAACATCACATTTTGCAAAGATGAATGTAGTGGAAACACTGTACTAGATACAGAGTCGAGTCCATGGTTATCATTTAGTTAGAGGGTCTACTTTAACCAGCTGCTTGATCGTGCTGACAGGTTAAGTCTCGACAATGAGCCACCGGCATTAGTCAATCTGAATGACAACCAAGAGTTAACGCACACAGCAGCTGGAGCAGATGGGCTACAAGCGGAACTTTTTTAACACGCTTGAGTCGACCTGGTCAGGGGCATACACCAACCTATCTGCAAAATATTGACGACGGAAAGTATGCCCGACGATTTCTATCACAATAGGTAGGATCGCCTACTCTGCACCACCTATGGAGGCATCAGTCTTTAAAACATCGCCTAAAATATCCTGTCTAGGGCTTTATGCAAGCGTCTTGAAATGTTTGCTCAAAATCTAACTGATGATTGTCAAAGCGGCGGCCTGAGATATACCACCGACGAAAACCTTACATTTCGCCAGATACTCGACAAAATCCAAAAATATACTCGTAACAACGAGATCCACTACCTGTTCAACGAGTTCAAAGCAGCTTCCGACAGTGTAAGTCGGGAAGAATTATTGTATCGTGCTAGAATTCCTGCTAAGCTGATACGTCATATTAGGATGACTTTGGAGAATGTTGCTTTTCGTCAAAAAATTCTACTGAACACTCATCATCCCGATCCTGTTATACGGTCCAGAAGTTTTGAACGTCTCATAGTTGGATGAAAAGTCTCTTGCAGTATGTTTCGCGAACGATGGAAGGCCCTGTGTGTTTTAGCAAACAAGATACAGTCATGAACTACAAATGCTGTACAGCGACAAAATCCCAGTCAGGTATTCAATGGCTCGGATGACGAATATACATCAACGCTTTAGCTCGTACGGTCTTCAATGTCATACCAGAGGGAGTCAGAAGCACAGGTAGACCTCATATTCAATGGAGCCACCAAAGGGGAGGATCTCCGAGTCCTTGGAATACAAAATTTTAGACGGCAGGTAAGAGAACGAGCCGGCCATCGCGGCGGCGGGAGAGACAAAGAAGATATTTTCAACAACAAATGACAGCTACCAGTTTTGTTTCCAGTTAGGGAACTCACCTTATTTTCGTGGATTACCTACCGGAAGAACTTTGCAAGTACAAGTCAAAGGCAATATTTCTTTTTACGAATTAAAGAAGTTAGGATGAGGGAGGATTATGTTTAAAAAAAAAATGTAAAGCTCTCGGACTCCTTCAAATTGAAGCAGAAACCATTTTGTAGGTCATCACAACACATTTGATCGGCCAAACAATAAAAACTCGCGAAGGTTAAATGAAACATTTTGAAACAAGCAACACATTCAAAAACTGCCTCGTACACTAACCCTTTGTGTCGTCGCTATCATTCAAATATTAACTCAACAACCAATGTTTGTCTTAAATTTGACGGAATATACTCATTTTTAATGAGCAAACAGTGATGTTATTTTTAAAGTTAATACCAGGAAATAAAAAAAAATATGTTATTATTTTTTTTTTTAATTTTTACTTCAAGCTGTACAAACAAAATTCTATTGGTGCATGTAATTAAATGAAATATTTCTGTTTTTGTGTGTGTGTGTGTGTTTATTTTGTACCTACAACACACATACTAACTCGCGTACAAATGAAGGACCATAAGTTATAAAATATTTGTTCTTTCGAGTTTATTTAGCTGTGTTTTAAGAGCTAACATTGATATTAATTTTAAAAAAAAAATTATTTACTTTAGAATGGAAAGTTATTTGACACAAATTCGAAAATGTTAAGCAAATAGCAATCATAAGATTTCTTTTTTGGGAGGGTTTTTGAGTGAGAATAATATTGACTTAGTATAGTAAACGTGTCCAATTCGGGGTTTGTTGTATTTTCAGTTTTTTTAAGATCTTAAAATAGAGCCAACGTCGTCATCAAGGGTTCATGAGACATTTTCGGCTTTATTTGATCAAAAGACGTCATGTCGCATTTGTAAGACGCTGAAATTTGCAATAAGTGAAGTTAAACCGGTGTACCACAGGGTAATTTTGTCAGACCTTTTTCTCTTTATTTTTATAAGCGCTTGATATCGAAGATTGGAAAATAAATGGGCCTTTAGATTTTAAATTAATTTTAGAGAGTTAAATTCAGTTTTAAGAGAGCTAGCAACAATAAACGTGAAATAGACCGCCAACAATAAGTAAACTGGTCATATTTGGTATTGGCAGCAAAGAAAGAGAACCACAATAGGGACTGCGACTGATGAACGTTTTTGTCCACAATCTGAAAATCTGCTGATGAGAATTTCATTTTACATAAATGTTTACCTTTGGAACGCGGGCATTTTGAATGGGATCAGTTAAATAGAAGGGTACAATAAAATACACATGCACAGGCTGCCAAAAATCCAGCACAAAATTCATGAAGAAAGCGATATAAGGTACCAGTGGCAAAATTCAAAAAATTTCAAAAGGTAAGTCGGCGAAAAATTGGCTTCTCGAAAAGAATAGCAGAATTTTCCTTACCTACTTTAATAGGGCAAAAAGTTTCGACACTTTATTAAGAAAAAAATAAAATCAAATGCATTTCGGCATATCATGCCCATTTCGTTATACATACCTACGAGGGCGTTCAATATATTCTCGGTATCGACATGAAGGAAAATGCAAATTCAATTTAAATTGTTTTTATTTTTCAATATAATCTCCCCTAACATCAATGCATTTGTTACATCTTGAGATAAGCTTTTTTAAACCCTCAAAAAAATAAATTTCCTCTTTCCCTGCAAAATACCCATTTATTGCCGACTTGAGTTCTTCATCATCCGAAAATCTTTTTTCAAATCCGGAAACAGGGAATAATCACTAGGGGCAAGGTCTGGACTATAGGGTGGATGTTGGATTTCTTCGAAACCACAATCTCGCGCAGCAGCCTTGGAAACTCGAGCCGTGTGAACAGGAGCGTTGTCATGAAGATGCAACATACCCGCTGCGAGTTTACCCCGTCTTTTCTTTTTAATTTCCTCCCGCAAATTATGCAAAGTGGAAGCGTAGGATGTGGCGTTGATGGTTTCACCTTTTTTTTTGTACTCAATGAGCAAGATTCCCTTTGAGTCCCAAAAAACTGTGGCCATGAGCTTCCCGGCAGACGGAGTGACTTTGAACTTCTTCGGGGGTCTGTTCCTTTTTTATGCCACTGCATGGACTCTTGTTTGCTTTCAGGGTCATAGTGGTGAACCCATGTTTCGTCCCCAGTAACAATTCGATCCATAACACCGTCCGCGTTCTCACTACACATCTCCAAAAGCTCTCTACAGCATGCGATTCTCACTTTTTTCTGAGGCGCTGTGAGCATTCGTGGCACCCACCTTGTACTGACCTTTGAAAGGTTAAGATGGTCATGAAGAATGGTGTGAATGGTACCAGTTGAAAGCTTGGTGATCTCTGCCATCATTTTCACCTTTATTCGGGCATCCTCAAGAACAAGTTTTTCGACTTCTTTGATGCTTGCCGGGCGCCGGAGCGGGGGTCGTCTTCAATGCTCTCTCTGCCTCTCTTGAACTCACTTGACCACTTTTGCACAGTTGATAATGAAGGTGCGGAACCCTGGTAAACAGCCACCATCTCTTCATGAATAGTTTTTTGACTTTTTCCTTGCTTAGTGAGAAATTTAATTACAGCGCGATGCTCAATTTTCACCATCATCGTCTCAGTTGCCATTATGATTCTGTTTAACTAGAGATGAAACGTGAAATAATAATCACATTTATATGAAATTTTACATGAATGCAATAAAATAATAGTATTACTTGATAAATAAGTCAATTTATATAAATAACCACAGCTTCACCCCGATACCGAGAATATATTGAACGCCCCGTACCTTAAGTCTTAAAGTTTAAATGATCTTAACTATTTATAAAAAGTGGTAGACTTTTATTTTATTCTTGGCGAAATGAGGATTCTCAAAAGTATTTATGTCCTCTAAAAGAAAATCGGTTAAACAACAGTCTAAACTTATTAAAGCTATTGTAAATCAAACAACAACCAACTTATTGCATATACCCTACCTTATTTACAACTTCAATCCCCTCTTTTTTATGTCTTAATCTTAATTTTATTTACAAAAGCACACATTTATTTAAGTTTGTAAATTGCAATCTGCTTGTATACTGAATTTTTAAACCTACCTCACTTTGCATTTGTTTCATTTGACCAGTTGTGCCACTTAACTGCAATTGCAGTAACTTTCTGCTAAAAAAAAGTCCACTGCGCATTTTTTCTTTCTTTTTTTTGAATGGCAACCCTCCATTTGTCAAATAAGTCGGCAAAATGAGTTTTTTTTTTTTTTTTTTTTTTTTTTTTTTTAAATAAAGTAAATGCAAAAGAGGGACAAAAAACAAATCTGTTCTATCCAGCGACAAATTTCGTAAGTCGGGATATTTCGTGTTAAAGTTTTTGTTTCATGAAATACGTTTTGTAGCTAGCGAGTAAAACTAAGTACCTATGTTGTATGGGAAGAAAAGAACAATGCCGAAAGCATGTTGTGCTGTTGTATGATTTGTTTAGATTCATGTTGCAAAAAGCTTATTTGTGTTGAGATTGAGAAATATAGAAGGTAAGTCGATGGAAATGGACTTGTATGGAGCCAACGCCACTGATAGGTATTTACAATTGGATTCACACGTAAGTAGCAGTTCTGGGCTGGCAACAAGATAAATTTATAAAATATTTTTACATTGTTTCGTAAATGAACTTTTTTGTTTTTCGACCGAAGGGGATGACCCTGAGTTGTCAGAAAAAACTGTGTTTCTTTTTTTTTTTTGATTCAGATTACATATTTACATCATAAGGTTAAACCGGCGAGTGGAAATTTGAAAGATAAAATACAAAACTTCACCTTCCTTTCGAATTTTGTCAAAAAAATTTCTTTTGGCAGAATTGTGAGTTTTTTCGAAAATCTGTTTTTGATACGGAAGTGAATAAAACAGGGAATTTTAAAATTCCATCACCTCACTCATCAAAATTCACTGCCAACTGAAATTCGTAAAAAAGTAAACGAACACAGCTTTTGTTCTTGAGTTGCAAATTGAGGAAAATAGCAAAAATAGTAATTATGTAACTCACTGTTTCCAGGCTGAGGAGAAGCTATATCAATTTTAAACAGTTTTTTTAAGAAGTACTTTTGAGCTTCGAAGCATTTTGAAAACTAGCAAAAACGTAGCGCAATAGCACAACTAAGAGATAAAAAGCAATCGAAAATTTGGCATTGGAAGCCTCTGGATAAACGTTTAATTGTGATCAACGGCAAGAGTCTCTAAAGTCCTTAAAATGAATTTTTTAAATTTAATTTACAATTACCGAGAGAAAATTCAAACAGAAGCTGTATCGTTTTCAAAATTGTCGGTATACTACAGGATTGTGTGTTGAGGCCTTTGCTTTTCATTATGCTTCAAGGTTATGACGGGCCCAAATGTCATTAACCGAAAGGATTTTTTTTTAGGTAAAAACAGCTTTAGCTTAAAACCCTATTTAGCGCTATCATGGTCGTTTCAAATTCACAACTCGTGTGACCTAATATTTTTTGAGATATTTTATTTTGTTTGCAGTGGGCTTTAAAAAAAGGTGATTCAAGAGCTATCAATGTCACCTACTAAGAGAAATTCTGATCAACCGACGCCACATCTGTTTGCCCGAGTTACAACCTTTGATATTATTCAAGGGTTCTTTTTCACGGAGTCAGTTCTAAAAACATATGGGAATCCATCCGCTGAGGTGTTAAATGAGCTAGCATTCTACCCAGAGACTCTTAGAACCTGCCTGTTAAGACTGTAACCATTTAACTAAGCTTTGTATGCTGCTTGGCTTTTAAGTTCCTCAAACCGAGTCTGCTATACAAATAGTCAGAGACTCTTATTTCCATCTTGAATAAACTATCTGATCCTTTGTCTTCTTTACATTGGGAGGCTTGATACATAGAAAACTAACGCCAAGCCTCAAAGAAAAACTCTTGTTAGCGGCTTCGTTTAAATGCTTTTTTTAAATAACGATTCTCCTTAACTATTCTACTTTTTTAAACCTCAGCTAAGGGTTGATCAAGGCTCTCAGTTTGGAACAGAGAAGTTGCTTGCTTTGTGATGTCATTACAAAACACGGAATACTTAACTTTGTTTTCGTCATAATTCTGATCCACTTTTAAAATATATCCCTTCTAGGCGTCCCTTTAATAAAACACAGCCAGAACCACGGTCCTAAGCCCACATTTCGCATGTATTAACATCAAATCAACTTTCCAATGCTCACCGTCATTTACACCTTCTTAAAGCAAAAACTAAAAAAATTCTCGGAACTTGAATGTGTAATTCTCTTGACCATGGCCACCTCTTATAATCCCCAAACCATCCTACAGAAGTGCGGGCAAAAAAAAAATTTGAAAATACAACATCCGACAACGACGACGTCCTCTCCCTAACCTAAAAAAAAAAAAAAAAAACACCAATAAACTACAAACAAAAAAGTATCTTAAAATTTGTAACCCTCCTCCGCACTGCACGAGCCTTCAATTTGTTGCTCAAGAGCTGAACGTCTGAAGAATGGATGTTATAATAGAAGGGGACGCTGGCTGTTGGGGGAGAGTAAGCATAATTTAATAAACGATTACCCCCTTCAGTTCTACAAAAGACTAGAAGAGTGTATTCCAGTCAACTACTATACGCCACAGCGCCCCTTTCTGGGAAATGAGATCAACCATGTGCGGCGCGGCGCTGGTGTACACCACTTATACGAATGCTGCCGGCCGTCGCATCGCTGCCGCCGCGCCGCGCCGAATAAACCAACCCAAACTTTGCGATTCCGAATAATAATGATGATATAGGGGCGCAGAGCAATAATGATTACTTTACTAGATTAATGCTCATGAACAGGGCGACAAAGTGAACGAGGCAGGGGCGCAAAACCAACCAGGACAGGTGATGGTGGTGAAGAGGTGCGGGCAGGCAGGCAATTTACAAAGTGGAATTGAACTCGTAATAATAAAACAAAAAAATTCACCAAGCGTGCAAGTCGGAAAAAAACTGCAACATTTTTGTGTGTTCAAATGCCGTATAAGTTCAGGGCCGCATTTGACATAAAACAACCCGAAAAACGCACTACGTTTAAAAGAATTCTCGAATGAATTTAAACAGCTCTGTTATATCTATATAGATTTTGTGTTCGCTATTCAAGGCTCTGGGAATGTAGGGCCCCTTAAAAAAAACTGTGAAATCATTAAAAAAAATTTACTATTTCTACAAATCAGTGAGCAAATATTAGCTGTCATTCTAAACTGCAAAAGTTTAATTGAATATGTTCTCGTTTGAAGCTTAGTACTCACTTCCAGTGAAGTAAAAAATTAATAAATTTTTCACAACGATTCCATACGACGACAACGGCATGGAAAAATCCTAAATGACGAAGAAGCATGTGACATTTGTCAAAAACTAGAACTATAAAATGTGGGAGGCACAATTGTAAGATTCACGATTGAATTCGTTTTCACACGAACTGTGGACTAGATTTAGGTAAGTGAAAAAAAAGATTAGGGTTAAAAACACACAGCCAAAAGTCCGCAATGTTCTTTTGGGCGACTTGGGTGAGTGATAAGTCCACACATGAAAGGGTCTTTATTCCGTAATTTTTTTAACACTTTTGGCCTGTGGAACACTGTCAAAACCCAAAGTTCTTCAACAAAATATTTAAAAAAAGTTTTATCAAAATCGTTAGAGTAGTTTTTGAGGGAATGAAAAAAAGCCATCAAACCTAAGACATGGCAGTTGGGAACGGTAAAATACATTTTTATCCCAGGCTTCGAAAAATACCAAATTCGGCCCTGACTAAGATGATGACGCCGATGACGGCTTTAGCATCAATTCAAAATCGCGACTCATAGGATTAAACCACACGGTTAAGCCGGACGTATACAGCGCAGCGGTCGACGGGGTGGTTTGCGGCAGCAGAGCAGCTGGAAACCACATTGCAATCGAATTGTCGTTGTTGTGTTGATGTGGTCGCAGTAGTGGCAGTGGCGCGGCGCCCGTAATCACGGTTGAGAGGAGCAGGAGACTCATGTGCAAAAAAAAAAAACAAGCAAAAAAAACGACGACCAAGACGAAGACAGAGTGCAGATATCAGTAATTCAGCATAACCAAGTGCCGCGTGTTGCATCTCGAGGTATAGTATATCTTGTGCCTTGTCCCGCTCTTGGGTAGCCTCTGTGAGATGTAGTTAATTGCCGTCTTGTGGTGATGGTGTACCCTGTTTGCTGCTGCTGCTGCTCCTGCTGCTCCCGAGCAATAGGTCGCGCTGTGTTTCCCTTGTTCTGTCGCACTGAACGTGTTGCCCGTAGCGTTTGTATAGTAATTTTGTGAATGCGACCAGACTGTGCAAGACTGACTCACAGAACTCACTGCCACATATACATATATGTCTATCTAGATAATATGTATAGGTAAGTAGACTAGCGCGACCGTGCGCTGCATGTGGAGCGGAAAAGTCGCGACAGCGAACCAGGGACAAGTTGTAACACCTTGTCAAACCAATTAAAAAACCACTACCGTTTGTTTTACCCCTTCTTTGATGGTTTTGGTTCCCTTTTACGTTTTATATTCATGTAGGTATTTTTTTTTTTTAAATTTTTTATCGCATTAGGAATGTTTTTTTTTTGTCGTTGTCGTCGTTTAATGATCGTGTATTTTTTTTTTGTAGTGCTTTGGAACTTTGGTTGGTTTATGGCTTTTTTAATGTGGCAGTTCAAAAACGCGCGCAAAATATAAAATATTTTTTTTTTAAAGATATCGCACCCTGACTGTCTTATCGACTTTTATTGAAATAATCGTTGTAAGCTCTCCGGTTTTTTTTTTTTTTTTACTTGTAGTGTTTCTGACCTCTCGAGATACATTTTACGATACATGGTTGTTGTGTTTGAATTTTTTTTTCGCCGACAGATTGTTGATGGATGTTGTACAGGTTTGTACTGGATCGTCGTTGTTGTTGGCTTTTGACAGAAGGAAGCTGCGGTAAAATTCTGTATTTTCCTCGTCCTAAGCTATCAACTTGAAGTCTTTGGAAAGGCTAAAATGAACGATGAGTGGTCAAAGTTGGAACTAATTAAGTAAGACAATGACAAGATGGCTTAAGATTGCAAACTGCCGTCGGCCAAGGACCAACTGAAAAAAAAACAATAATTACAATGAACGTTTGCTTCCTCTTCTCCTAACCTTTGGAATATAAAAGGTGAGCGAGAGCGAGGCTTCGAAATCGATTTCATACTATATTTTTTCTGAGTTTAAGAGCTCGTCGGTATCTAAGTTGCTTCCGAGAAAGCAGAAGAAAATATAATTTAGGTCGGAGAAAAATTTTGGAATTAGGGTAACCCGTGGTCGTGGCGTAATGGGTGTTGGACTACCACAACAAAGGCTTCGGGTTCAGCATGTTTTCCCGGGGTTTTGCCTCTTGCGAGCAAGTGACAAAGACTACAAGTAAGGCTTGTCGGGACGGTTTGATAGAATTCTGTCTGCGACATTACAATAACGAGGTACCTTTTTGGGACCCAATGACAGGGTAACACACTTTGCCAACAACTTAAAGAATTCCGATACCATTATTTCAGCTCCTGGCGACATGATCTTGATTGTGAGGAAATTGACCCGGCATGAAGACAAGATCTACTGTTACCCCCAGAAACGTCTTTATGGACACTTACACTTTACCGGTGACGTTGTCTTGTCATCCGGCGGAAGCTACGCCCTTTCCGGTACAAGAACCTTCGTCTGTGGGATTTGACTTGTCGATTTAAAGACCACACCAAGGATGTTATCTCAGTTGCCTTCTCCGTTGATAACCGTCAAATTTTCTCCGGATCCCGGCTGAGTGCAAGTACACCATCCAAGGAGATGGACACTCCGACTGGGTTTCGTGGGTGTTTCTCACCAAATCAGTCTAACCCCAATCATGGAGTCAAGCGGTTGGGATTTTACCGTCAAGTTCTGGAACTTGGTCAACTGCAATCTACATGGTAAGGACGCCAGGGCTCTCTTGTGGAATATCAATGATGGCAAACACTTGTGCAATGTACAGTGGGTACAACACTGGAGCACAACACGACATTATCAACACTCTGTGCTTTTCGCGGTGGGATTTAACTTGTAAGAATAACGTCGAGGAGCTCCCCCAAAGGTTGTTTCGCCAACAGTTTAGGCCGACCTATCACCATGCTTGTTATTGGCATGGTCCACGGACGGACAGACCTCATTTGCAGGTTACTAAAACAAGTGTTGGTGTGAGTCAAAAACGATGACTTTTTTGTGTGCATTCACTAGTGTAATATTCTTAAAACAAGATTTGACAATAATCGTTGCTAAATTGAAAACTCTGATGGTGGTTGTCAAAGAGAAATAAACATCAAAAAATAAATATTTTTACAACAGCTGTCACTTAATTTGACATTTGAAACCTTCATATTGATATCTGATGTTGTCAATTTGTAGATTCAAGCCTAGTACTCAGTTCGCGCTAAACTAAATTTTATCTCTACAATATTTATCTCTACACACCTTTGCTAAAAAGGCGCGCTAAATTTTGAAGTTGGAGAGATTAAAGATACTATAAGGCAAGTTATGGATTCATACAAAAAAAAATTTGTTTGAGATAACAATCAATCATAACATTACGATGATAGCGAAGACGAAAAAAGATGGTCAAAAAATTCTGTCCGTCCGTCTGTCTGTCTGTATGTATAGACACCTACAGCTCAAACGGGTACGCCGAATTGCTTCAAACTTGGTTTATATAGAGTTTTTAAGGCATTGTACAGAGGGGAAATGGAACGTTTTTTAGCTAACAAAAAAAACGGTACCTGCTTAATAGACGTTACGCTAAAGCTTATTTTTCTAAAAAACATATGGCTGAACAAAATTTAAAAAAAGTCCAAAAACGGTACTTTCAATTGGACCGTTTTTTTTTTGCTTTCGACTATCTCGAAAACGGCTCAACCGATACTTTCGGAATGTCACACATATATAGGTACAAGTAGCTCAATTTATACTGCACACCAATATTTTTTTTGAAATAGTTCTCTGTATTTAAAAAAAATTAAATTAAAAAAAATATTAATACTTTAAAACCTGCTCATTAAACTTTTTTTTTAAATTATAAATATGTTTATGTATTTGCTGAATACCTATGAACTGGCGTTTTGGTTTTTTTTTTGAAAAATGTTTTCAGAAATTTTTTACAAAAAACTTTCTCAAAATCCGTTCCAGATTTTTATAAATTTATTCTCATAAATTCAAATTTTTCCAAGAAATAAAATGGCGTACCTATTATTCAGTTCAAATTAGTTGAAGTATTTATTTAAGAATTTTAAAAAAATAGTTTTTATCAAAATCTCAAGCCCAAAAACCACTGTCACACATTAGAGCAAGTTCATGCGACCCAGTAGTGCATTTTATTTAATATACCTACATTATGTAGCCACTTAGCAATTATCGAACAAGTTCAAGAGCAAGTTCGTGCGACCTTTGCAAGACCTTCTGACAACTGTCAGAATTTATCTTGTGAAATAATGTGTTTTACATTCTTTCGCAAGCTAAATTTTGTGGAGACTTTTTTCTTAGCCGTTAGCCTGACATCTGGAATTTAGCTTGAAGTGAGTACTACTCAGCTAAAAACCCAAGCTAAAATTTATCTTGGGTGGAAATTTGTATGGAAGATAAATTTTAGCGCGATCTGAGTACTAGGCTTCAGCTAAAGTTTTCACGTCACGAATATTGTATATTTTTGACAACTACTCCTTATCTGTTTATAAAATATTAAACTGTCCAGTTTCATCAAATTTGGAACTTACCTAGAAAAAAAAGAAGAAAAGGGTATTTGTTAGAAAATATTAAACAAACTTTAGTCAATAATAAAATAAGGCTTAAATTTTGAAACATCATTATTTCTAGAAATGTGAAATTTGGAGCTTTTAAGCTGTTTTTATGGAAATAAAATATATGTCGATAAAAAATATATGTAATTCCTTGAAGTATTTCCAGTGGACCGTGATATTTTTTTAATAAGTTTATAACTAACCTTTAAAACAAATATATAATTTTTGTTGTTGCCAAAACCGAAAACAAACGTTATCAAAAATCACTATTATTCCTGGAACATTGTTAACAAAGTTATCAAGTTTTAGTCAGAATTTGAAGTGTAGTCATCTTAAGGAAAAAACTTTCGATACTTCAACGGAGAATTCTTTTAGAATTCTAAATTTCACGTTTGTAGGAGTTAGCCCGACCCAGAGGGGGACATACTTGGAAACGCTTAATGATTGATTCAAAAACAATCCTTGCGGAGACCAAAGAATTTTCGGAAAAATATTAAGTACACGTTCTCGTAGATGCCTGGAAAGGTATTGTATGGTCTTTTGTTTTCAGGAGAGCACGTTAAGTCTTATTTTGCAAGGGGGAAAGGAGCTCGCTGCATATTCTAAAAAATTTCAAAACATAGGTTGGATTAAAAAATTTTATGAAATGATGCAAGCCAATCACAACTCAAGGAAAAGAAGCATATTTTCGGTCTAGAAAACACAGCAGCGATGAATTTGGTAGTTCGTAGTTGTTAACGGGATTCTTTGTCGTTGGAAGTAGGAGGTTTCGTTTCTCTTTATCATTTTGCTGCCCAAAGGCCAGATAAATTCTTGACTCCTGAGTCAACCAATTGTTACAATCGTTAATATCCATGATTCGTCAGATCTCAAGAAGCTGATTCTTAGAACACTCTTCGAAATGCCAGATTGTTATCAAATTCCATAGCTGAAAAATATACGATATAGATAAGCAAGCCAGGGAATCGCGCACAGCTATTCAGCCTTTCGCAGGCATTCACTTGGCGAATTCGCCGTGACTTAAGCCTACATTCGTACAAAATCCAACAGACCTAGGATTACAAACATAAGCAACGACGTGTATTCGCCGACTCATTTCTGGATCAGCTGCAATGGAAGCTTACCTTAAATTAAGCAAGCCAAAAAATTAACTTCTTAATTTCTGCGAAGAGTTAGTATCAACGGATGTGTTACCGATTGATGACAACCATTTTCTTTTGGCCCAAATTGACGCAACCAAATTGAGACAGTCAGGCGCTATGAACTCGTACCTTCTAGGCTGAGGGCACAATTTGAATTTTGCATAAACGTTTGAGTGCATGGTCATCGCACATCTCACGCAGAAGAGACCTGATTGACAACCGGAATCCTACGATTGATTCCTTTCAGACTTTTTGGTGAGGGGTTTGATCATTTCACATATTTATGTTAATAAGCCGAAAACGACCAGATTGTTATAAGAGCGAGCTACCATAGCCCATGGTATCTCCCAATATCCGCCTTGCTAATGCAGAGTGGTCACCTATTGAAGGTTTAATTTTGTTTTTCAACATTCCAAACTTTGAAACTGAAGTAAGGTTTTGAGGAAGGGATGAAGTTTCTATATACCAGTTCCACCATGTTAGGCTTGGACAATTCGGAAGTGACCAATACAGTACATTTAAACAATGTTTCGGAAGGTCATTTATGCAAATGCAGAGCAATATAGGCCCTAAAAGCGAACCTTGCGGTACACCCGTTTGCAAAATTCAAAGACACAGATTGAAATTGATCTGATGCTTACACTTCATCAGCCTTGTTGGTTTTTAGTTTAGATATAGTTGAATGAACTTCTTCCTGATTGGGTGGCCGGAAGTATTGTTTATTTATCGTCCGGATCGTATAAATAACTGGCCCCTACAAAAACAAAAACTAATCAACCTTTGGAAGCATAATATAAAAATTACCAAGAAAGTGCAAAAAAAAAAACCTCAAAGTTCAACACGGACAAACTTTAATACCCACTTTTATTTTAAGCACTAAATTCACACTTAAATGCATCACATACCTAACTTAAGTACCTACCCAATGTACCCTACACTTAAGGTACTCACTAGGGCTTAACTCATCGATTCCTAACACGTGGACACAACATACTATCCCCGCAACATTTTGCCAAGAAAAATAAAACCACAGGTGTATGTATCTATATACAGATACCCACATTTTCAAGATACATTATAGAAGTATTAGGTATATACGAAAGCAGAAGACACCTTTTTTAATGTCCAGTAGCTCGCCAGAGCCAGAGAGAACGTTTCCCCTTTTCGTTTTCTTTTTTCACATGATGATGGGTGTTTTTATTTGCCAGTCCCGTGGACATACATAATAATAATACCCAAAGCCATATACATTCTCGGCTATAGCTGAAACGTGTGTAAACAATGAACCAAATACAGTACAACAACAACAACGACAAAAAAAAAATAAAGTCAAATAAGGATTTTTTTTTTAGTATCTTTTACTCTTCTTTTTAAAACCCAACTCCAACTCATGGAATGGTTTTCTAACCAAACAAACCAAACTTTGTCAACATAAAAAAAAGACAGAAAGCAAAAAAAAAGTAGGTAGGTAAATACAACTCAAGCTCAAGCGTATGGTGCTGAAGAACATACACTGTCAAAACAAACAAAAACCTAGAATATTGTTCAAATAGATACAAACGCGCTCGTTTGGTTGTAAACATTTCAAGAGAAGCAAGTAAAAATAAAAAAAAAAAAAAATAGGAAAAGACAACAAAACTCTTCTAAATCTAGAGAGCTTTAGATAGAGGTTGGAGTTGGTTTCGTCGGAATGACATGGTATGGTGTCTTTCGTATATTTTTATTGTGTGAACAGTAGTTATCTTTAGCAAACAACTTAACCTATATGAAGCAGCAAAAAAAAAGTACACATATCTCTACCCCAAAAAAAAAAGGTAAAACAACAACAACAACGAAATACGAGTAAATCCTCTGTCAACATAGGTTAGGCAAACAAAAACAACAAATGCCTCCTTTACTGTGAAAAAAAATTTAAGCCCATCTCGTCCGTGCATTTGACAGGAGATAAACAAAAATTGACAGTTTCTCGATCATGATGACGAAAGTAATCATATAAGACAGGTCTGGTCTCTAGTGTGGTGAGTTCGAGCAAATCGATTTCAAACACACCAAACAAAACCAAGTTAATTACATTAGATGAATGGAAGTGATTAAAAATCTTTCCGTCGGCGGTACGATTTTTTTTTAGATCCGTTCAATTACTTGGCTATGCTGATGACATTGACATTATTGGAAGAACGAAGCGCGCTGTCAGTGGAGCATTCGCAAGTATTGAAGTGGAAGCGGCTCGAATGGGTCTGGCTGTAAATGAAGATAAAACAAAGTATATGCTGTCCTCGGGTGAAGTAGATCATCATCGTAGGCTCGGACAAAACGTCACAATGGACAGATATAACTTTGAGGTTGTCAAGGACTTTGTCTATTTGGGTTCCACTATAACCTCTCAGAACAACATCGGTGAAGAGATCAGTCGAAGAATCACTCTTGCCAATCGCTGTTTCTTCGGGCTAAGAAGGCATTTTAGTAGTAAAGCCCTCTCTCAAAGGACCAAGGAGACACTATACAAGACCCTTATCATCCCAGTCCTGCTGTATGGGACATAAGCGTGGACACTGACACAATTGGATGAATACAGGCTGGGGTGCTTTGAGAGAAAAATTCTTCGGGTGATATTCGGGCCTGTATGTATCAATGAAGTATGGAGGAGAAGATTCAATGACGAACTGTACGGGCTATACAGCGACATTGACTTGGTTAAGAAGCTGAAAATTCAGCGGCTTAGATGGCTGGGCCATGTGGAGCGTATGGACGAAAACGCTCCTGCCCGACGAGTCTTCGATTCCAACCCGAAGGGCCGACGCAGTTCTGGAAGACCCCATCTAAGGTGGCGCGATCAAGTGGTAAACGACCTCAACCAACTTGGTGTGCGCAACTGGAGGCCACTGGCTAGGGACCGGCCTAGCTGGCGAGGATTGTTGGTTGAGGCCGTGGTCCACAATGGACTGTCTGCGCCACCTTAAGTAAGTAAGTAACTTTTAATCAATTTAGGTTTCTAGTGATGACAGAAAACAGATCTCCTTTTTTTTATTAATATAAAAGAACTTCCGTCTTCGAAAAACAACTTATTTAACTGGCAAAACAATACGGGTAGCTTCAGGAACTGTTCTACTATTCCCTCAAGTACCTACATATATCTGTTTTTATTTCTTCAAAGTAGATTGATCGCATTTTGAATTCTTGTATAACTATTGGAATTTGCAATCCATAACCGCTGGAAGATTAATACAAGACATTCAACTCGGGCTTCATCTTGGTAGGCATAATGGGTCTGCAGTAAGCAGTCCACATGACTGATGGAGTGATTGGTGATTCTTTTGTGTCCGACAATTTCTTGAATGATTTTTTCTTCATGTGAAACTTTTCGCTATCTCCAATTGATGGCCTTAACTCTTCTACAAACTACCTACTTCTTACACAGCAATGACTTGGACTTGGATGATCACTAAATCTTAGATCAGCCAGGGTTACTGAACACTCAACTTCTGTTTCCTTGCTTTTCGACACATGGACAATACTTCAGTTCCCTTTCTTTTGCACGGTTTAAATTACTCAACGGATTTTTTTAGATTGCATCCAATTTATTCAACTTGGTATCCAAGTAGACTAAGGAACATTTTTCCAATCGTAAGTGTTCACGACCTTCAAAACCAGCTAGAATCCGAACCACGGCGCCTTAAAACTCTACCAAACATCAAACTATGCGATCTATTCCCACCTTCAAGCCTAATACAACGATACGAACCACAATATTAGTCTTGAACTCGTACCATTTCCACAGTTTTTCTAGAAACAACCCCTAAGCGTGACATCCATCCAGTTTTTTTTTTTTTTTTTTACTAAACATATTGACAGCTGCCCGTTTTACATCCTCACGCTATGTTTAAATTATTCACGACTTTGTGATTATCATTCCGAAGATAATTAACTTCATAGTAACCAAATTTGAACAAAATCAATCCAGCAGTTAAGGCTGTCGCTGTACCTAAACGCTTACTCATCCACGTTTGACAAAATACCTACCTACAAAACAAAATTGCTTAAACCAAATATCGCAATTAAAAAGTGATAAACTATTCAATTAACCTCACTCCTGTCTCTCTAGTCTCCACCTCCACCTCCACTCTATCTATCTATCGACCGTCTTCTATATTCGAGCCAAAACCTAAACACAGATACTTAACTGAACCGCCAAAACTGTAATATAGCTAGGTAGATTGTAGATAGGTAGGTATAGCCGCATTTCAAACTTAATTACTTCCATTTTTTTTTTCTAAAACCATTCATCAACATATCACACAGAGGCCAAGAGAAGAGATAAAAGAGGGCGACCGAAACCCAGATCGACCAACTGACTATGACTATGCCAACGCCAAAACCAAAGACGACAACGACGACGACACAAACTCACCAATAAATCAAGAAAAAAAAAAAAAAAAAAAAACAAAAAAAAAAAACACCAACCAAAACCATCTCTGGGGGAGTAATTTGAAAATCCATCATAATTTTCTAGATAAAAGATTATTACACGAGGAAAAGATATGCAACCAAGCAGACCCGAGCAGAGCAGGGCTAGAGCACTGAGCCTTAGCAGCAGCAGCACACCAAAAACAACAAAAAAAACAACAACAACAACAACAACCTCAAAATGGATGAAAAAAAAAAAATATCAAGAGGGCCGAAAAAAAAACACATTGTGTGTGTTCGTCGTTCGTCTCTCGTCGTATTACCATTACCACAGATAAATAGATACCAAAGGTACACCTATAGAACAGAGCACCAGATAGATATAACCAAGCATGCTTATTCATTATTACCGGTTGCAAATACACAACAGTCAGTCGTCGCAACCGCCAACTCACCACACTTCCCCACACCATACCCCTTGTCTATGCCCGAAGCTTGAGTTTGAGTATTCTTCTTCTTCTCTCTATAGAACCTCGTCTCTAGCACTTTGCTCCCTCCTACACTTAAGTAGTTATAAAACGAAAAAGAGAGAAAAAAAAAATTCAAACCAAACGAAGCGAAACAGCAGGAAGAGCGCGAGAGGGAGAATGGAAGGGGACAAATACATGAGAAAAAAAAAATCGACAACTCGCTAGGGTCTAAAACCCCGGCCCCAACGAGTGAAGAGTGAACGAACAAACAGACACACACAACATAGCGTTCAACCGTAGAAGATACAACACACGCCAGAGATAGCGCACAGAGAGGATGGTGGCGGTGCGGTGCGGTGGTGTACATAACTGTGTGTATAGAGCACATGCAAGCCAAAAACCATCCAACAATTCAACCAACCATCTAAACCGACAACCCGCCCACTCCCCCTTGCTATATTTCCTTCTGCCAGTTCCTGCCCCCTTACACCCCTAGCAAATCAGCTACATTGCCACCCCCCCCCTTTTTGAGCAAACGATGCCTTCATTGACGAAGTCGTAGTCGAACAACGATCCCTTTTGCACACTCTCCCTCTCTGTTACGTTGTGTCAGACGGTCTGGCTATCTGACAGTTGGTCGTAACGTGACAGCCGTTCACGTCCCGTTGTCGTTCGTTCAGTCGAATTAGAACTGTTTATTGACCACAGTCACACTCCACGTGGAGTGTATGCCACAGCCCTGGTATGTTAGCCATTATAGCCGAACAGAATTTCATTAAAAATGAACAAGCAAAGGCGAAGAATGAAATGTAAAGAGGAAGAGGACGGGGACGAGAATGAGGGTTTGGGTATTCGGTATTCGTTATTCGGTATAGAGTCGCAGTCGAGTCAACGGCGTAGTTGGACGAAAGGTGAGGTGAGGAATCGGTTCGGTGTGGCATGGTATGATATGGTTTGGGTTGGGACTTGGCTCAACTTGGGAGGGATAACGGGAGCGGGGGTAACTCATTCTACTATCGCCTTGCCATTGCCGGTGCCGTTGCCGCTGCTGCTGCTTTGCTTCGGTTTCGCTTCATCGTCATCGTCGTTGAAGTCGTTGCTCGTTGTCGTTGTCGTTTCGTTTACGTCTCTTGCGGTGTCGTCTGAGAGAGGGCGATTGCGGATGAGGACGTTGCAGGGCAGTGGCGGGGAAAAAGGAGGGTTCTTAGTGAAGCAAAAGACTGTGGACTGAGTGTGGAATGAGTTAAGTCGAGTTGAGTTGAGATGCGATGAGAATCCTGCGGGGAGAAGGACAAAGAGCAGGATAATGTTTGGTTTTGTTGGTGCAGGCAAAGCAGTGTGAAGCGGGGGGAGATATGGGGGCTACGATTGAAGAAGATGCTTGAAGCGCAGAGGTTAGGCCAGAGCAGGGCAGACGGCATCGGCAGGCAGCAGGGTGTTGTTGGTTGGTTGGTTGGTTGGTTGGTTATAAACAGCCAGTGTCAGCCAGCAGCAGCTTTGAACGAACATCTATAGCAGTGCGGTGGTGGTAACGTAGATGACGACGATGACAGTGCTGATGGTTGGAACTTGGTTTTGCCTTGCTTGATGGGCGATATGGTGATGTGATGGCAATGGCGATGGCGGCAGAAGTAGCAGCAGCACAGCATCAGAGAAACCAGCATCACAACTCAACCCAGCAAGAGCCAGAGTCAGCTAGAAACCAACGGTGGCGGGATAATGTAGTCTTATCTCACTCAATTTAATGAATTTCAAATGTTTTTTATTTCACTTTACGTTTAAAAAGCAATATATTAAAGTTTTTGGGTTATATTTCTTCCTTTTTTTTCTCTCGCATCTAATATACAAGACACGCACAGCGGGATCAACTCAATTTTTGTGCAAAGGGATGTACCTATAATAAGGGAAGGGATAAGGGATATACCAGATAAAGGGAAAAGGAATTTTGATTTTACCTTTTTATCCTTTCATTTCACTTGGTTGATGTGTGTCTGTCTCTGTAGTGTGTGTGTGTGTCCCTGATTTAAATTTGGTTTTTGTGTGTTATGTTCAAACAAAAGAAAAGGGCAATATGCAAAAATCTTGACGAAATGAAAAGAGCAAAAGGGGGAACATATACCAACCTACTGCTCACTAGGTAGAAGGTAATAGGTACACGGGCTGCAGGGCTGCTGCAGCCAACAGCGAAAGCAGCAGCAGCAGCAGTAGCTGTCAAGTGTGAAAATGTAAGTTATTTGCAATCAGAGAGTAGGTTGGAAGGTAGGTGGGAAGGCATGCACAGCACAGCACAATAAAGTCAGTGTCTCCCGGCTCCTGGGGGGATTAGAAATAGGTTTAGGATGATTAAGACACAAGCACAGTACCTACCTATCTACATACTTTGAGGTAGGACGGAGGACGGACACACCAAGCAGACAACACACGGTGGTGTTTAAGGGTTTTGCGATTTCGTTAAACGATGTTACCGTTACAAATTGGCATTATTTATTTTTAAATTAGTCGAGTGTTTAGGTAGGTATAAGTTATTTGTTGAGTGGCTCTGGCTGCTGGCTTTCTTTAGGAGAGGGTAGGTTTTCGGGGGAAAATTGATGCCGGAAAGGAATACAATGGATAGGTGCAAATTAAGGAGGTTTTGAAGGTATTTCTTAACATTTCAAGAACGGAATGGGACTTTGGTCGAGAATTCCGGTCCTATACTTTCAACCGAATGAGTCTTCGTATTATTAAACCAATCAGTATGGTTCCGTTAAAAAACTTGAGTAGTTACCTATATGTCCAAACTGGGAACATTCAAAGGATTAGACTTTTACGTGGGCACTTATTTATTAAGGCTAATCACAAGCCGAGCCTACTCCCATACAGAGTCAAATTGAGCTTTGACCGGGGTCCAAAGTTAAATACCAATTTTATGGAACGTTTTGAGGCATGCCCTGCCCACTACCCTTGTTGAGAAGAAAGGCCTACCTTCTTACCGCATTCGGTTAAGCACAGCCACCCAACACTCCCACAAGAGGGCCTTCCTCATAAATAGTCCCAGGTGACAAAGCCCAGAGTCGACCCAGTTCCCTACCCAGGAGGGCCTATCTCCCGTAGTACCATAATATAACTTCCGATGGAGCTTCGCGACCATGAAAGTCACTTTCATCGACAAAACTTAGCTTCGCAGGGACTCAGACGAGAGGTTCACATGACCTAAGCGCCGTGTAGGAACTACCCCTGAAAAGACAGAAAAGGTATTGCCATATGTTGCTGCCTTGGCCAAGCGTTCAAAACCTTAAGAATCATAGTTACTATCGCAGACGTGGGACCACGACACAGGCACAGGGCACACTGCGTATTACCTTTTCGGATGAATAAAGAAAGGGCAAATACGAGATCGGTGCCACGCCGAAGACCCGGATTCGATCCCTGATTGCACCATATTTTTTTCTGTTGTACTGCCTTTTGGACAAAGTGACAACCGCCCTTCCATTTCTGTTGAATATTTCAATTTGTTTAGTCTTGGGATCGAAAAATAAAACTTATTTCTTTAACTTTTAAATCACCACTTTTGTCTCTTAAAATCATACTCACTTGTCACTTCAATTTAAATTCAAACTCTTACTTAAAATTCTCTTAAAAATAAAATTGCAGCTTATATCTTGAAATGCTTTGATAGCCCAATTTTAAAATTCATGTAGCCCAATATCGGTGCCCAAAATGTAGCCCAAAATAATTAAACAAATTTCATTTTCATATATTTTATTTAAAGTTTTGATGTTGAAGCACAAATCACGCGCACTTTTATGCACGTAAATCAGTTATCGCCTTTTTCGCTCACAGCAATCCAATCTAAAAAATAATATAAAGGTAGAAACAAAAAGTTACGGTAGGTTTTTATAAAAAAAAAAAAAAAATCAAAAAATTAAATCAACCCTTGAACTGTGCCGTGTAAATACTTCCCAATCTTTTTTATATATTTTTTTATTTTTTCCATTTTCCCATATATTGAGCGTTTAGAACAGAATTTCCAAAACAAATAATTTTCAGCTCACTTTCGTTGCTGTTTATTTCAAAAACGGTTAATTGTTGCTGGCTGATTTTACTAGAAAACAAATAATGAAGTTCGGTGCGGTTGCAATCAAATGTCAGAAAGAATGATTGCATTCAACGAAAAAAAAAAGTTAAGTAGTGCCAAATATTCAAGTTGTTTAAAGGTATGCTTAGAGCAAACGATTTTTTTCAAATAAAGTTACATCAAGAAAAATATCGCCCACAATCGTAAACTCTTAACGATTTTTAGCCCAAAGTGTGATTGGGCTACTATTTTGAAATCTATAGCAGTCACATATTCAAACCCTTCCAACTACATTTTTCTCTAAAAACGAGAAATTCGGTACTCCTTACAACGCTAGCTATTCGCCAGTGAAAGTCCCGTCAGAATCGGTCCATAAATAAGAATTTTTGAAAATTGCGAACGCAGCGCCACCTATAGGAGTAATTAAAATACTCTTTACAACATCAGCTATCCGCCAGTGAAAATCGGTGCAGCCGTTTCCGAGATTAGCCGGAACAAACAGACAGACAAAAATTTTTAAAATTGTGTTTTTGTTATATGTTTGTACAATTTTGAAATTACAAACAGACACTTCATTTGTATTTATGTGTATAGATTGAAATTTTCTCAAACAAATCAAAACTTTCAAGTATTTTTCAAACTTTCAAGTTCTCCAAAATGCAAGTCTCCAATAATTGGACTATCATCCAAGGTTCAAACCATTATTTGTTACAGTAGAACGTACACTAATAAATGGCAAACACTTGACAGTCCGACAAATTGATTTGAATTTCATATCAATGCTCAAGCAAATACGTAAGCATATCAAAATGGATCCGCTGTAACCTTTTTAGAAGGAAATCGACTCGCTAGTTACTATCTACCAGCAAATCTGTACTTTACTATACAAACGTGGTAACCAAGTGTGGAATAGTTTTGCTGCTACAACCGGCGGGTAAGTATGAAAGACTTGGTATTTAACAAGTTATAACCTGTTATTATGAGACAGAAAAAAAAGTGCGTGCGTACAAAGTACACAAGTCAGAAGTGAAACTTCTTTGGCAAACTAATTTTTTTTGCACCGCATCAGCCGACCAGTGCAGCTTCTTAAGACCGCTTACCCACCTAACACATTTAATATTATACACATCACATTTTTCATATCACACCTTCCAGCGCTCATTTAACCACACACCAAGTCACATCCCTGCCACCCGCCAATCTATTTAAAACCATAAACCGCCTGACTGCCTACAGTGGATATACGAAACACTTTTGTCTGCTAAGACACACATCAGCCGCCGAGCGCCGACATACCAAGAGTTTATATGCAGAACCAGTTTGTGCTATTATAAAACAAACCTAACCTAACTTACAGCCCTCTCTCCCAATGCTGTGCATGATGCGACTTTCGCTCTATATCACTCTTTCTCTCGATTTTTCTCACTCGCTTGCTCCCTACTCTCGCTCCATGGCTATGTGCTTCATGCTACGTTCGCCCTTTCTCACTCTCTGTCAATCGGTCTCAATCGCTCTCTCAATTTTCTGGGACGGAAGTCGCGCTAATTTCCGCTTCATCAATAAAAATTTTACCCTCATGCGCCTAAGGAAGTTTCACTTCAAAAAAAAGTGGAGGTCACTTGATGGTGGAACAGACTTGGATTTCAGCTTGTAGTGCATTCAGAATCCTTTTTTCTAGTGTGGAACCTTATAGAAAGATATCGTTCCGTACCAAGTTGAAACTTTTGAAGTCCAACGTTGAACGCTCTGCCAACAGCTCGAGTAGATTACAAACAATTATTAACCTTTGTCTGCGTCACACCCTATAGATCCGGTAGCCATGTCCATCAATGTAGCTTAGGACTTTACAAACAAAAGAGTTGCCATCAAGCGGTGATGACAACATAGCAAAGGCAACTGAGTCCCAAAATTTGTTGTCCCTAGCACAGCTGAAGTTTGGTGCTGTAAATAGAGAAAGGGACGTTCGGTTCAGAATAGAGATTCATTCGTTAGCCGCACCCAACGAATGTAGGCAGTTGCACCCAGCCCTATCTTTCTGTCCAAAAGTGATACCTATTGAGAAGTTAAAACAAAATTTGCAACGGCGAATTTTATAATGCTAGTCAGAACCAGTTAAAGTGCGATAAAAAAAGTAAGAAATTTTTTGTGATATCTTCCGAGTATGAAAGTTCTGTACTGTCGTCAAATTACTCAGAAGTCAGAACACATCAACGGTCAACCACGCCACTCATTCTTGACTTGACTCATTCAATCTGAAATAACTAAGCTCAATTTGATTCATATTTGTAACCTTCCTCCACTTTTAAACACAATTCTTGGCTACGCTGATACAATAAGTAAGATGGCTAATGCATCTCGTAAATTTCATCCGCTTAAAGTTTAGGCACGACACAGCCTTTATGATCAATTTTAACTCCTAAACACTTTCACGACTTGTGATTTAGTACCTTTTAATTAAATAAGGGGTTACCCAATTGGCGCGGGTAGATTTCGGCGGCTTGTGCCGGCAATGTTGTTTTGGTGACATCTGTCAAATCTGTTGTGGTATTATTTAATTCCTAATGTCACATCATTACGGGAAGTTACACCATTTAACAGCTCGTCCAAATGATAAAAATCGACTCTTCAACGTTTAATGCCCAATTCCGAGACGACCGGTTCGCTAATCAATCAGCCAAAATTCGTACGTTATTCGGAACGCAAGATCGACCAAGAATATCGCCGCTGTCCTCACGGACACTTACAGAAAGAACCCGAAGCAGTCGATTCCTCACCATGTAAAGGGGTTTCCAACAAGAGAATAGCTCGCTTTTTCGGTAGTTGTCACTTTTGAAGCTGTAATTTTTTGACATTTGACAAGTAGAAACTACGCCATTAATAAAAATGGAACGATACAGGCTTCAACAACGCGTTGAAATTATCGTGAAAATTTGGCAAAGACGGTTCGTAAAACTAAAACATTTTTTGGTCGTCGTGAAGCACCTTGTCGGACCGCAATTCAGAAATTGGTGGAAAAATTTGAGCTGTTAAGACAAGTTAGCGATGTGAAGAATAAAACACATGCACTTCGCTAAAGAACAACTGAGAATATTGCTGCTGTAGCCCGAAGTGTTAAAGAAAACACAGGTTTGTCCATTCCTCGTCGTTGTTTGGAATTGGGCATTCCACAAACGTCATTACATCGTATTTTGCATAAAGACTTGTAAAGTTTAGTTAACACAAGAACTCAAGCCGGTCGATCATCAACAACGTCGTGTCTTTACTGATTGGGTCCTCCTTGAAATGCATGAAAATGATCCGGAATTTCATCGCAAAATTATCTTGACTGATGAGGCCCATTCGCCATTTCCACCTCGGAATTGGATGGTATTGATCTGCACAACGTTTACTTTCATCAAGACGGCGCTACGTGCCACACAAGCAACGAACCTATCGATCTTTTACGAGAAAAGTTTCCGAATTGCTGATTTCAAATTTCATGAAAAGGATATGTAGTGTAAGCGTAGCCGTGGCGGCCATTCGGCTGATATGTTTTCCCTTATTATTTTCTTAAAAAACGACATTTTTCTTTGAATATCAAAGTTGCACCTCTCACATCGGGACTTGGACCTACACCTACATCCTACAACCGTACAATATCCCCGGACCTCAAAGTTAATGACTGCGCTGTTTGTTTGGTAACTGGGCTTCGGAGCGTTTAAAACAGGACCTGAATTTTCGACGAAAAATCATCGCTCAAATTCTGCCGGATCTATGTATGCGGAAGTCACTGAAACTTGGAATACTCGGATCCGTGCAACCGTAAAAAGCCGAGGCGGGTGCAGTTAGATGAATAATGGCATACATGGACCTTTCAAATAAATTTTGTGATTACCACAATTTTTTTTTTTACTAATTCAACATCTCACCGCCTGCCTTTATCGAAAAACCTTTTATCGAACCACTATTCGAAGAAGGTACAAAGTAGCTTGAAGAAAAAAGCGTAAACTGTCCCAAAATCACCTCTTCGCAACATTCATGGCACTCCGTTCGTCACTTACCTCAACCATGAATCAATCAATTTAATTTCAAAAACAGCCATGCATGACGAAGAGGAAGAGAAGGCACATGGTCATTAAACTGCCCTCTTAACATGTTAACAAGATGCCAAATTGAGATAAAAAAAAACTCGAACACCCTCACGCTCTCCGTATAAAAAAGGCACAAACACATTACCACAATATACCTACCTAGCCTTTGTTAGATACAAAATGTAGAACAAAGGCCAGTGGATAAAGTATCCACAAAATTCGCTTAGTCACATTACAACATCTAAAAAAAAAAACTACCAAAGCTTCCCTTTCCCTCCAAAGTCTGACTAAAGCCAAATGAAGTGGTTACTCTGCCAATGTTTGTGGGCAGTTTTCATCTATTACGCCATTACTTTTTTTTTGTTCCCTCATATCGCTATCGTAAACAAGGGATAGAAACAAAATTGTTGATAGGTATATCTTCCTTGCTTTGGATTCTAATTCTTCGTAGTCTTCGTCGTTTCTTCGTCGTCGTGGTCTCCTTGGACTTTTATAGTTTTCTAATTACGATGACACGACATTTCACTCGGTCGATTAAATTACTCTACAGTCCGTATCGTCTTACCCTCACGCCCTCCATCACCACACACCGCTTCGGCCATCACTGCCATTTGTTCCACATCTTGTATGTATCAATCCACCTTCTTCTTCTCAATGTGCTGTTAAGCATGTGTAATTCAATATTTCCGCTCGACGAGCAACGCCGACGAGCAACGCCAACGACGAACCAAGCCGACCGACCCAACGACGAAATAGACGGACGATTCGTTTTAATTGAATACAAAGAAGAAGTCTAAGTTTGGTTTTCTCAATACCTATCCTATTATCTTCTCCCTCTCAAACTGAAATTAAAAAAGATTAGATACTTTATCCTTAAAAAAAAACCCATCCACCGCAAAACTACAACACAAAATTAGAGAAAAATATAGAACGACAAAAAGAACGAGCAAAGAAACCCAAAATAGAAGGAAGGGAATTTTTTTCTACGAAATACAAGATTATTCACTCCCTCTTCCTTGGCTATGGCTATGGCTATGAGATGATTATAGGAAGGGAATTTGTATCTACAAGATAATGTAAAAAAAAAAAAAACATCAACAATTTTTAGGCAACGAACAGAAAAATTTAAAAGGATACGAGGGCCATAAAGACAGGCATCTTTCTCTCAATTCCAAACAAAAGACAACAACAACAACAAAAAATACAAGAAAAAGGACCGAATTAGTAAACCAGGTCCGGACTCCGGAGTGCGGATGGATTGCTAGGCTAGGCGGCAGAGGGATGAGGAGGAAAAAAGGGCGAAGAAACAAAAAAATCGAATCTTCTGCTGTCATCTGCTAGTTTGGTCATTGTCTTCTTCCTCCCCGCTCTGCTTGTTCATGGAACACATTTTATGGACAGACTCTCAATAAAAATCCGCACAAGATGAAAAAAAAACCAAGAAGATGAAAAATAAAACCAAAGAAAAAAAAAAGGAGGCTTCAGACCGAACTGAACCGAACCGAACCGAACGGAACGGAACGAAGCGACGAGGACCAGATAAACAAATCGACCATTCAATCTCGATGGTGTAATTTATTCTCAAGATGTTGTTGTTGGTTCCTTTGAGTTTTTTTTTTTTTTTTTTGAGTTGCTGCTGTGCTTTTTTTGTAATCTTGAAAAACAAAAGAAATCTCAAGTTCGTTAAAAAACACACAGCAACACAAGAGCGAGAGGAGTGCTGAGGAGCTAGTGAGGCAAAAAAAAAAAAAAAATCGAAACAGCAAAGTGATGCTAAAAATAAGAGCAAACACGAGGCTCAATGATGATGGCACCAACGATTGAGGGGCCAGGGGAGTTAGAGGGAATTGTATAACAAAGATGCTTCTTTCTTGATATAGGTACATACATATATATAAGTATGTACGAACGTATCTTTAGGCTGCGGCGCGGCTAAATGGCTGAGTGACTGAATGTCGGGACGATCTGACATTCTGGGTCGACCGACAACGAACCGAATCGAAAAACACCAACTCTGATGCCCGACGCGACGCTTCGTCGTTTTTGTTGCCCTGGCCACCACCCCCTCCACCATCGAACTGCCTCTAGTAGATAGGTAGGTAGGTTAGGTTGTGTCGAGTGTGTCGTTGAAATGTTGAAATGGATTGCAGAAATAGAAGAAAGCTGATTTCCTTGAAGTGGCACATGGATTGAGGTAGGAGTTGTTAAGATACAATTGAACTGTGTATAGAAGCTAGGAAGGGTAGAACAAAAACACCACACAAAAAAAAAAAAACATGGAAGAAGTATTGCGAGGAAAGAGAGCACTTAAAGAAGTTTAGAAATTCTTATATTTTTATTTTTTTGTCCATGATGATGATAATGATGAGACCACACCTCAGACAGTTTGGTGTACAAGGACATTGAGATGGAGTTTTGTTTTTTATTTTTTTATTTTTTGATACCAGGAATGGCAACTACTTAATTCAATAACTGAGAATCCAGACTGAGTCATTGATAGCTATAAGCCAAGGTAAGGTGCCTGCCTCTTCCTCTTCCTACCCAGACTAAGGACGAATTTAATACACATGATGGAATTCCAAGAAATGATTTCTTGCAATATCTTTGATTTGATTTAATATTAAGAAATGACACACATCTTCGCAGAAAAGGTTTTTAATGTTTTCCAAGAACTTTTATAAGGCAGGATTTTTATACGAATTTTTTAAGTTTTTTCTTAAGGGCTTCGGATAAATTCACATAAAATTATATCCTTGTTGTAGGAAAGGCATGAAGAATTTTTTTCATCTTCATCCGAAGAATGTTTACTACCTACACAAAAAAATTTGAAATTCTTAGCTGATATTCTAGTTTAAGACAACGGGACTTGATAAGGCGGTTTCTTTTAAGTTTTTGCTTTAAATTCCACCGATATGGTCCTTGGAACTATTTGCACATCCGTTATGTCTAAGCCTTCTATGGTTAGGGTTTGCTTTAAACATCCACAGAGAAGCCGGTAATACCTACACTCCAGAGTCTAGATACAAAGTTAAAGAGTTGTCAAACATAGAAGAGTACTTTTTGACACTGCCATGTTGTTTATTTGATGATACAATTGATAAAACTTAATTACTAAAAAAGGATGTTCTTGTAGCGACGACGTTGATTACTAACGTTTTGACGGTTCAGTGCACTATAGGCAAGAATCTATATAGAAACGAAATGCTACATCTATTTAATACCTCAATACTGTCCGGGAAAGAGTGCCGGAGAACTTGAGATTGAGGCAGACATTAATTTGATAAATTTCGCGTCGGGACATGGCCTTTCTTTCGAACAAAATCCAAATGATCTATGAAATGAAGGAAGACCTTAAACAATGCAATGTGTTCGCTCACAGCCGTCTGGAGCAGTTGGAAGACAAATTCATTTCAAAATGGACGATGTATCAACAAGCAGAACTGGCAGCATTGGGACGAAGCCAATAAACACCAAGAGGCAATATATCCACAGAAAGTCAGAGTTCTTCTTCGGAAACGGCTTTGTCATCATCATCAATCCAGAGCAGGGAATCATATTGATGTGAAATATGTCCTCAACAGCAGCTGACGAAACACTGACATTGCTGCGAGAGAGGTTTGAGGATAATTATAGTGATGTAACGCTGATGTGATATAAACTGGCCATCTAGACTTTAAGATTTGATGCCATACATTTTTGTGTTCAACATAACCATGCCATTGTTAAAATTCAGCCTGATCTATGCCCTAAAGGTATGGACATTTGTTCTCTCAGAATCAAGATGGCCATATTTCTAAATCCACAAATCATTGGAAGTCAAATCAGAACAGTATGTCGGAAGCCCCATCAACTTTATGTTTTGAATGCTCAACAAAATGATTCGACTTCTGCTTTTTGCTTCCCATATTTTTCTGAACACTTCTGGCAAGCAAATGGTGATGGACCTTGAACCTCGTACCGAAAAAACAGACTTCGAAGTGATTCATGTGTTAGATTTGGCTCATCTAGGAAACCCCATACAGTCGATTGATGTTTAATTTCGGGCTTTTGTTCATAGATCCAACCCGTCTCGATTTTATAGACGTCTTCGAAACACTGCTATTGAACTTGTTCAACATTTATTGGCACCAATCGACACGAGCATTTTTTTTTTTAGCGATTGTCAAATTATTCGGTAGGATAACGCATGAACAATTTTTTTTTACCGCCAAATGTCCATGCAATATTGAATGTTTCCGAGTGAAACTAAAGCCCAAGCATGCCTTAATCTCACGATGTGTGACATGAGGATCTTCCATTATCAGTTCATGCACGGCATCGATATTTACTGCCACAACAGAGAACTTGACGAAATTTGTACCTTAGCTAAGTACGACCACGATTGAATTTGGTAAACCAGCGAAACATAGTGGCCGGAGATTGTGCTTCATTACCAAATCAACCAAAGTCAGTTAATCAGCACGGTTTTTTGTATACGTATAACTACTTATATACCTGTAAATTTAAATGCAAACTGCGAGGCATTAGTATCAAGGAATATAAAGAAAGAATTTTGTTCGGTTATCGTACTAAAGTAGAAGGTGGGGGAATATTGAAAAATTGCTGCCCAGGCTGGGACTCGAACCCCCACAACTCTAGGTTAGCAGCTAAGCACTATATTGCCACACTTTTATTGCACGAAATTCATAAAAATCATTGTACGCAAATGTTCACTATTCAATACGATTTCCGCCCAATATGAATGTTTCGTATAACTTTAGACAAAATAATTAATTCCCCTATCCATTGAAGCCCGGAAATAGGATTTTAAGTATGCAAGCGAGAACTTCAATTATGTTTAAAGTGAAACTTTGTTTACATCGCCTCAAATTTTTTGGTTCACCTGTCGCATGTCGCAATATTGCGGCGCCAGCCAATAGCTCGCATTAGCTGAACGTGTGGTATGTAGTATTTATATTCTCACTCATTCAAGCACGTGCTCCGCGGTATTTGTGTTTTGCTCAGTGTTATGATGTAAAACTGTTCAACAAGTGAAAAATCAAGAATAGTGTGTAAAATAACGGACGATGAAATAATTTTAGGCCGTAAGAGAAAGCCAAAAGATTTCTTGTTTGCAGGGAAAAGAAAAAGGTCTTTTAAAGAATTTATTAGAACGAAAAAAGTTTCACTTGCATCGTGGTTTCATAAAACCACACAATTTTTTTTATTTTCTTCTGATTTTGAGACCACTGAAAAATTACTTTATAATTGTTACATAAACAGTTACATAGGTACTCAGCCGTCCGTATCCCAGCCAAAAAATGTCAAATTTTAAGAGTATTTAGTGCATATTCTGAACACCATAGCGCTTCATCTTTGCCTATATGGAAACCGACTGCTGTTTTTTAAAATATTTTGATAAATATCAGGATTATTAAAAGAATTTTCAAGTTATCGGTCTCAAAAATTCAAACGGTTCTCTCAAAACAATACCCCACACCCACTTAATTTTTCCAATATCATGTTTCTTCAAATGTTTACAGTTTACAAAGTTATAAAGTGTGCACGGAATTGACTTTTTTCATTTTACAATCGCACAGTTTTTAATGTTTCTTTAAGATTTACACCTTTTTTGATAAAAAAAAATTGCGACTCAAGTAATATGTCAATACTGAAAACATAACGATACACAATCGAGTTCCAAGGTGTAATGACTTGATCAGAAAAAAAAAGAAGTATTTCTGCTCTAAAAAGAGAAGATAAAAAAAAACAGAACACGGTTAAATATCTTTTATAATTGGATACTTTAACGAATTCATCGCGTGGAAAAAGTTCAACGTCTCGTCGTCATTGTTCACCTCACCACACCACTGACAAGCGTCAACGCTGCTGACACTTAAAAGCTCAATGATTTCTGTGCTTCCCCTCACCCCCTCCCCCACTCTTGTTCTTTGATGGCAATCTCTCAAAATGATTATATTATTTTCATAATCAGGCGCAAACATTTTAAATCACAGCGTATTTAAGCTGGCCCCCATCTCCGTCATCCGTATCGGCATGGCTTATAGTTAGAGTAGAGTTCTTCATCACGGTACGATGATTGCTGCTTCTGTTAATTAAATCATCGTCGTATGGTCGCATTGACCGTCGGCAACGCCGCGCCGCCACCGTTGTCTGTCGTCATCATCGTCGGTCGACATTCACTTAATACGTTGTTGCGTTCTCGTTTCGCTCCGAATTTATTTCAGATTTTCATGAGTGATTCTTAAAACAGAAAAAATTCAAAAACAACAACAACAACAAAATACCTTTCCCTCACCTCATTTTCTACAATATAAATATCTCATCTAATCGACTGACGAACGGAGCGGAGCGAGCGGCGCGGTGGACGGCCGGCGCTCGGTGTGGCTTTTCCGCCTTTGTATTTAAAATGCACCATGTGCCTCTTTCCAATTCCGATTCCGAACACGAACTCAAGATTCGAGAATGCTTGTTAAATGAATTTAATTGTCACCACCAATCGAGTGTCATCGATCAAAAAGAGGAAAATGATTATTTTACGTTGCACAATATTTATGAGTAATTAAATTCGTGTCAGGTGTTGTTAAGTCGTGAGTGTGCACTGTGCTGGCTGCAGTTTCTGTTTCTGCTGCTATTGCTTCTGCTTTTGAACCATTGAGCATGAGCATGTAGCGTATTGAAATCGTTTTGCCTCGTTAAACATTTTGGTCAAGTTAAAAGAAAGCTAAATAAAATTAAGAATTATGGGAGCTGTTTCTGTGATGTTTCCGTGTCTATATGCCTATGTGACATTCCCATTACCAATGGATATGGTCTATAAAATGTTGTCCATGGTAATGGATCTATGAAACAAATTGAGTTTGAAGTAATCAACACGAAAAACAAAAAAGTGGAAAAGAGATACTCTTGAGGTAGCCCATTCTTTTTTTTTTTTATGAGAGCTTCCAAGTTGATGGAAATATTTTAATTTAAGACTTTCAACTAGGATCCTCATCAGGCAAAAGAAAAAACTTTCCTCAAAAGCCATATACAGGAGAGAAGTAGTTGTTGCACACATGTTTGAACAGACCATCCTTGACATTCATGTTAATGATTGCCAGTCGCGATGATTCGATTTTTAAGGCCGAAAAAAGGGAGACAATTAACGCACTCCTCTCGCCATCCTGTGTCGCGATATTGTAAACCAGGCATGACGTGTATAAGTCCGTTAATTTACACAAAATAAACTTTCACTGAAAGTGACATCTGATTGACATCTCAGTTGTGCATCCTTTTTCTTCAGATAATTCTTGTTTCAGTTTTGAAGTGTCATGTGAGATTGATAAAAATGTCACATCTCAATTTAGGAACGTCTCAGTGTAAAATATTTTAATTTTTAAGTCTCTCAAATTAAAATTGCATACAAACGTTTTCAATTCAAATTGAAATAAATTACATTGCATGAGAATTAATAAAAAAAAAAAGACAGAACAATCAAAAATCAACATGTGAACAAATCGTCCATTTGGTCAACCATAGTTGACCAAATTGAAAAAAAGAACGCGCAACAGCTCAGCTTCTTGATATGCTGATTCTACTCTCCTTTTTTTATACTTTTTGGTTTCTTGCTAACATCTGCAAGTGCAAGAAGAAGCCGCCATTTTGTCAATTGTGTTCATCAAGTTGAGATGAGACGTGCATTGTTATAATTATAAACTAAGTTTCATCTTGTTTATTGAAATTCTTTGTAGGTACCTACCTGTTTCGAAGTACAGTATCTACCTCAGTGGCGTTGCGTGAATAATTTTAAAAGGTAAGTCGAAGAAAAATTAGCTTCTCGAAAGCATTAGCAGAATTTTGCTTTCCTACCTTTTTAGGGCAAAAGGTTTCGACACTTTATTATACTTACAACTTCAATTCACTTTTTTTATAACTTAATCTTAACTTTATTTACAAAAGCACACATTTATTTAAATTTTTAAATTGCAATCTGCTTGTAAACTGATTTTTAAACCTACCTCACTTTGCATTTGTTTCATTTGACCAGTTGTGCCACTTAACTGCAATTGCAGTAACTTTCTGCTAAAAATAAGTAAACTGCGCATTTTTGTTTAAGTGGAAACCCTCCATTTGTCAAATAAGTCGGCAAGATGAGGGCTTTTTATTTTTTGTTTCTCTAAGAATGAACTGATTTTTTTAACAGAAACCTTCCTATTCCTATCCCAATCCCCAACCTAACATGCTCGCTCAGCCCAGTGTGTATTTCTCATATGAACACAGTTGTTGCTTCCTGCTTCTTCTTCTTTCCTCAACCTAGTGAATGACTGATACATGCAAAAACAAATTCAGATTCACCAAATAAGTCGATGACAAGCGGGCAAGCGGGTTAATTCTTTTCTTAAAAAAGCGTTTGTTGAACAAAAATGTTAGGCCGCAGCGAGAAGTAAATGCAAAAAAGGGACAAAAAACAAATCTATCCAGCGACAAATTTCGAAAGTCGGGATATTTTTTGTTAAAGTTTTTGTTTCATGAAATACGTTATGTAGCTAGCGAGTAAAACTAAGTATATTGTATGGGAAGAAAAGAACAATGTCGCAAGCATGTTGTGCTGTTGTATGATTTGTTTAGATTCATGTTGCAAAAAGTTTAATTTGTGTTGAGAGAGTGAGAAATATAAAAGTTAAGTCAATGGGAGGGAATCGACTTGTATGTAGCCAACGCCACTTTTAAGGGTTTTTCAACAAGTAGAGCGACAGGGACAGCAAACGACGCCATATTTCTTGCCGCTCTTTTGACATTTCTCTTCAGTAAGGTTTGCCATTTCATGATGGAAAGATATACGAGCCAACAACGAGTCGAAATTATAAATATTTACTATCGAAATTCGGAGTCAGTCGCCTCAACGTTAAGAGCGCTACGTCCAATTTATGGTCGTCATAACCGTCCTAGCAGATCAAAATGTTCCCGTGCCAGTGAGACAAAGAAGTGCCCGTAGTGTCGAGAATATTGCTGCCGCTGAGGCTTCAGTTGCAGAAAGCAACTTGTGTCTCTCACACGTCGTTCTCAAGCGTTGAGCATCTCTGTGACGTCGTTGTGGCGAATTTTGCGAAAAGATCTTGGTCTACATCCTTACAAGATTAAATTGACGCCAGAACTGAAGCCGCTTGACCACCAGAAGCGTGGTATGTTGGTGAATTGGGCTGAGCAACAACTTGAAAATGATTCGGATTTTCATCGAAAAAACATCTTCAGCGATGAGGCTCATTTCTGGATGAATGGCTTCGTCAATAAACAAAATATGCGGTATTGGTCAGGCAGCAATCCACACGTACTCCATGAGTAATCACTGCATCCCGAAAAAATTACGGGTTGGTGTGGTTTATGGGCTGGCGGCGTCATTGGGCCGTAGGTACTTCTTCCGTGATGATCAAGACCGGCACGTTACTGTGAATGGGGATCGCTACCGTTCAATGATAACCGAATATTTTTGGCCCCAATTGGATAATATGGACTTGGAGAACATGTGGTTCCAACAGGACGGCGCGGCGCCACAAGCCACACAGCGAATGTCACAATCAATTTATTGGAAACCAAGTTTGGAGAACGTGTTATCTCACGAAATGGTCCAGTCGCTTGGCCGCCTCGGTCGTGCGATTTGACGCCGTTAGATTATTTCCTGGGGGGCTACGTCAAGTCTATGGTCTATGCCAACAAGCCAGCGACGATTGATGAACTTCGTACGAATATCGAACGTGAAATTGCAGCAGTATCCGCCGATTTATGCTTGAAAACCGTCGAAAATTGGGTTCAGCGTCTGGACTTTTGCAAGCTTGCCCGTGGTGGCCATGCAAAAGAAGTCGAGTTCCATACATAATGGCATCGAACGTACTTTCACAGGAATAAAGAATTTCATTGATATATGATATTCAAAACCGTTTTTATTTAAAAAAAAAAAACTTTTGTAGCGCTCTTATTGAAAAACCCGGTACATATTAAAATATTATCTTTTTTCTGTATTTGCGTATAAGGACTTTTTTTTTATGATAGGCTATACAAATATATACGATTTACGGTTACCAAAGAAAACAACATTTGGCGAAGAAGACACAACGACGAACTATACGTGCTGTACATACACAGCGACATAGGCCTAGCCAGAAAAATTCGAATACAACGACTAAGAAGGCCATGTAGAGCGAATGGACATCACAGCTCCGGCTCGTAATCTTCAACACCAAACTATATAGGAAGTCACAAGCCAAGGTAGACCTCATCTTTAATATAGCGACCAGGTAGAGGGAGATCTGCGGCCACTTGGAGTGGGAGATTGTGCTAAAGTTAAGCCTTACACCTTTAAAACGCGATGCAAAACTTGTGAAATATAGGGTTTAACAGCAGCGGATAGATGGAGTTGTCGTAGCTCGTGCAGATTTGATAGACGTTACGAAAACACAGGCCGCCAAAATGTTGACCGTGCAAATCATAATGTACTTCGTACTTATCCGTTTCTTTAAAAATGTCATTATCTTGCATTTTATTGTCATTATCAGATTCAGGTGTAAACCATTCTCGCTACGCAAGACCACGAATCAGACAATGTCAGCTTCCAGCTCAACACATTCATTAGCAAAATTAATAGTTTTGAAAATGTTCACTAGAACGAAGGCCAGATGTTACGTCATTGATAGTGAGTGTAAAAAATATCGGACCCAGATGGCTGCCTTGCGGCTACCTACTCCTTATTTTGCTGTGAAAAAAAATTATAAAATAAATTTCTCAACTAAACTACCTATGTATTTATTATTCAAATCGAATATAGGCACAATGCTCTGCTCATGCCTCTTGAATACTTGTGCATGAAGTTTTAAGTAAGTCATTCATAGATCACCGCTTGAGTATGAAGCCATTTTGTCTGACTTGACAATGCTAACAGAAAAAAACTCTTGCACAGTAAGTAGGTACCTATGATAAGAAAAATGAGCTGAAACCCGAGTCAAAAATTATTCAAAAATCATTTCCCATTTTATTGTCTTCGAATTAGTAAACACCCTATAGATTAAAAATCCACACATAAAAAAAACAACAACTGAAATCCAATCAGTCAAAAAAAAAAAAAAAACATCAATCATGATTGCCAATGCCCTACTACAAACAATATTTTTGATCGTTTGATTAACAAATTCGATCACAATATTATAAACATTTAATAAGTCGCACCATCTTATCTAATAAATTTTCCAAATAAAAACCCCTAAAAATAGATAAAACGTGTATTATTTACCATGAAACCCACCGAACGAAACCGAACCGAACCGACGACCCAGCCAGCCATCCATCTTTCTAATCTAATTTTCATTTTCAAGACCAATAAATAATAATACAAAAAAAAAAATATTTAAAACAAACAACAACAAAACCTAACCTACCTACCTACCCTAAATGACAATTGGATTTGGATTTTGGAATTAAATAAAACTAAACGACATAACAAGAAAATGTTTTACCGCCACGTTGTCGTAATTCCGTAGCCGTCGCTGTTGCCTTCGGTTGCCGTCAGCGTCGTTGTTGTTGGTGGTGTTGATAGCGCGACTAAACACATCTCCGACCAGTGTTCAACAATATACACCACCGAGACCGACGAGACCGACATCGACCGACAACCAAGAGACTACTCCACGTGGAGTGTTCTTCCAAAGAAGATCGAATGACGAAGATTATAAAGGAATACCAAAAAAAAAAAACCATTCCCCGCATTCAAGCATTCAAAGAATATATTCCTACCTTAAACTGATTCCCGATAAAAAAAAATGAAATATAAATAAGGAGGGCAGGCAGGCAGGGGCTAGGCACTGGGCATCGTCATAGGCTTCAGGTTCAGTTCAGGTAGGAAGATTACTTACTTGTCCACAATGGTCAAGTCATCTAGTAAATTGGCATGCGTTTTGTTGTTGTTAGTTTCGCAAATTGTCAAGCATACTTCAGCTATGTCCACTCGTATTAATATCTGCCAAACAAATTCTTCATTCATTTACCTTTTTTTTTTTTACAAATAAAAGTGCATCATTGAACTGCAATTATAGGACGCAATTTGGCACATAAAATGTAGTCACACTTGATTATGGAAGTAGCGCCTCACCCTCACTGCAGAGGTATACATCGCTCTTGAGCCCCCCGCAATTATTACAGTCAATAGTTTGTTATTAGTTGATCCTCTTGTCAAACCTCCAACAACAAAAGACCACTTTAAGAAATTATCTCAACGACAACAACAACCCAAGTGTAATACCTCTACGCTGCTTCCCTGCACTTCGCCGCCGCCGTCATAAAGACTCCATTATTATAGAGCAGAGCTGAGCAGCACAGACCACACCGCCAGAAGTAGCACTGCAGCAGGAGTAAAAATATTCCTCTTACAGCACGCTGCCGAGGCCGACGCGACGCGACGACGGCGAGCCGCACCGCGCCACGCCGTTGGCGTTGCCGGGGTCTCTCCACTCTTCGTCTCCAATTGAACAAATATTACTCTACAGTCTACACACATACTCGATCGCTCCATTTTAGTTTTATGTTCTGTTTGTTTTGTTTTCCACTTGAAAGTTGTTGTTGTTTTTTTTTTTTTTTTACTGTTGGAATCTAATTTTATTAGTTATCGATTAGATGTCATCAGGTTTCATAAATACATACAACAATCAAACACACCACTTGAGATGGGGACTCTTGAGTTGAGAAGATAAGGCGAATTCATATTATTATATTTTCATTCGGTCGATGAGTGCGTTTGATTAGACTTTTGATTGTCAAACGAAAACAAAATGGCATTTATCCGCCGCGCCGCACCGCGCAAGGGTACATAAACGTAAAGTATACGTTTTGAGTGGCGCGCAAAGTACGGTACCTAGCACTTGAAACGAAAGTAAAAATGTTTTGCAACTTAATCAAATATTATTTCATTTTATAAGTTTACTTATAGATAGGTTAGGTATACTAATCAAGATACGACGCGACGTATACCTACATATACATATATGTGATGTGAGTTATAGGGCATTACACATTTAACAACATAAATAAAATAGAACAACCTTGAAATGATGTCAAAACTTACGAGTACACTAACATTTAAATGAAGAAGATCGTTTTTAGTTAAGTAAAGTTTCTTAAGTAAAGGGTTTTTCAATTAGCGCGGCTAGATGTGGGCAGCCATGTTGCTTTGGTGATTTTGGCAGCCATGTTGCTTTTGTGACATCTCTGTCAAATCTGTTGTTTATAATTCAGTTGTTACTGATGCCAAGTCACTATGGCAAGTAAAACGATTGAACAGCTCGTCGTAATCATGAAACATTCAAAAGAGGACCTTCATTTTGGCCGAAAAATCTAGCGAAGAGGGGTGATTTTGAATGAATGGCTGCGTTAACAAGCAAAATTGACGACGTATATGGGACAACACCAATTTAAACGAAGTTCACCAGGTGACAAAAAGCATTTTTAAAAAGTTACAGATGGTGTAGACTTTGGGCTGGCGGACGCCGTCATTGGTCCGTACTTTTTTTTTTAAACAACGGGTGAGGCTGCCACCTTCAATGGCGAGTACTTAAGACCGAAATTGAATTATGATTCATGAACTTGACGACGACATGTGGTTCCAGCAGGATAGCCGGTGCGGCGGCGGCGCTACGTACGCACAATAATTGACACCTGCGGTAGTCTTTGAAAATTGGACCACTCGGATCCGTGCCATCGTAAGAAGCCAAGGCGGACATTTGAACGATGTCATATTCCATACAATATTTGGATTGGAGATAAAAGGAGATAGCGAATGTTTGTAAATCACAATGGGAGGGGCAAATCGCATACGACATTCTTATTGTGCGGCTGACAAATGGGTCTCTCAACTTAAGATCGAAATTAGACTCGAGGGTAAATTGATGAGAATTCTTAGCGACACGGAAGTTTTATGGGGAATTTCTGAGTCTGGCTATTTCACTGGAGCACTGTTTTAAAAAGTAGCGATGGAATAAGGTGAGACAAGAAATATTATGGAGATGTTCAAGGGAAACAAATGTTTCTGTAATGTTAATACTCTTTTTTTTTAATTCTATCCAGGAGACACAATGGGTAACTGATGGAGCACATGTCCAGATATGAGAATTAAACCTAATCTTAGGTCGAATGTATACTTTTTAGATTGTAACCAGATCCCCCTTCTGAGAAAAGCAGACTAAAAAACCGTCCAAATCAACTCGAATGGAACGGCTATAAAGGCAACTTCTATCCATCTAAAGTGTTGCTGCAACAGCGTACTGCTTCTGCTGGTCATAATAAAGTTTCCGCGCCTCAGCGTTTCCATTGTTTCGGTAAGGCAATTGGTCCGTAGTTTGAGGGGAATGAAGATACCCCTAATTTAGGTACCGACTGGACAAATGCTATTTTCTTTGGGGACCTGTAGAATAGGACAGATGGACAAGCTTACACAAGCGGATTTGTGTATTTTGAGATACTTAAGTACTCTAGGAACTGAATGAGTGCGAAGGGAGGAGTCATATCACTCTGTGGCAGTGCCGAACTAGCAGAAAATAGGCTTAACATAAGTCAGCTTTCCCTTGAGATTGAGAGGTGACATACATAAATGTCGATTTACATAGTAAAACATTTTTTTTTTTTTTTGACATTTAGTTTCCAATGATGTCAACTGATGAAGTTTTGGTGTTTAAGGGCTAGACCGCACCATGCAAACTTTTAATTTATTTTTAAATCACACATGAACTGTAACGAAACAACATGACACTTGATCTGTGAAATTTGTGTATGTATATGTTTTGTTCCTTTTTATGGGGTTATCGGTGTGTAACTATGCGACATACTTGGACAGATTTTCAACTTTGTCAAAAACTGGCGCACTGTTTAGTTCCACTACAGCACACACGGTTTAGTTCTCATACTTTGTTGTTAACATTCAATACCTTTGACATTTTTATTTGTCAACCGATTGGCGTGTTTTTGAAACGTCAATTTAGTATGAATCGTTTCACACCGAACAGATAGTAGCGTCACCACGCCCAGCATATTGTGGCGACAGTGGAACCACCTTGCGGCGAATTTTGATGGGCGATTTGAAAGAATAATGGCGAAAGACCTTCCCCGTTACTTGGTTTGGATGTCTAAAAGTCACATACCGAAATAAAAGATGGAGCATACCTCACAAAATGGCTTAACGTTTTGCCGAAGTAAACCGAACACAGCACTTCGGCTGCGTATACAACTACGCGTACGCAGTTGTACTAGCAACATTGGATTTGTTTGTTTCGATTAAATATTATTTTGGCAGTTATAATGGCCGCGGCTCTCATTGTAGATCTGACTCCAGACGGAAGTGTTTCCAAGTGGAGTATTCTCAAGGGCTAATTGCAAGACGAATACATTTTCCAGTCTCTCGAGTACCCTGTCACAATACAAATGCATCGCCAATTAATGAACAAAAATGTCAAACGTAAACTTCTTAGCGCTCCATTACGGAGGATGCCTTAAGATAAAGGTAATTTACAATGATATTTCCAGCACTGTGCTGCTGCTGGTATCAGTATAATTAAATGTTTATACTTCAATTCCTTTGAAAGCCTTGTGCAACACAACATACAACATTGCCATTACTCCTCTCATCAAATTCCAAGAACTATGAGCTGGATGAAGAATTTTTTGCACATAACATTTAATCATATAATTTTTTTTTTTAGCTATCCAGAAATTCCGGCAAATCGGCTTCTTTTCTTCGGGTGTTCGATTTATGATGAGAACTGTTCCCGCTTTAAGATCCAAATCTTGATGCTGTGTGCGTCGTAATGTCATTCAATCATCAGCTTTATTTCTGTTTATTTTTTTTAGGGATACACGTCACTTTCCTAAAATTATGTATTTATTTTTATAAACACAATTTTATTTTTTTTTTTTGCGGCGAAAATATTTAATGGCTATTAAATTTACCATGGGCACGAGTTATTAATAAAAAAAAATTCCATTAGTATTCACCTCATTTGTAAATTATATCCATCAAAGCAAAAAAAAAAAAAAAAAAAAAAAAACAAACTGTCAAATTGGTTTTTGGGGTGAAAAAATAAATTAAAGAAAACATGAGAAGGGTGCGGTAAGAGGAGACCTTACCAGGCCGGGCGGCGACGACGAAAAAAATGACAACTTTTGAGGTGACGCAAAGCAGAGGCGGTTGTGTTATTTTTTAAAACAGTATACAATACACGTACGTGTGTACACACGAGACACTCTATTTAGTTATTAAGTGTCATGTCAATATAAATGTGACAGATAGATTGTTATTTGCCATCTTAGTTAACCTGTTTCTTTTATTGTTTGTTAATTTTTTTTTTTTTTTTTTTGGTTTTGTTTGTTTTATTTTGGTTTTTGTTTTTCTTTTGGAATTCACATTAATTTTGTTTGCATAAATGGGGCGTCAAAGCATCAGGCAACGGAAGTCTGATGCCTAGGCTATTGATGTTTGCTGTGTGGTGTTTCGCCATGATATTAAGTGTTTTTGAATAGGTACCTTAATTTTAAGGAATGTTTTTTATTACTTTTCTGTTTTGTGATGTTGTTTCACTTTGATCTCTGTATAAAGGCAAATTTAAAGGGAGTCTTGTTTTATATAGAGTCTAATAATTGTTTGTTGGGAAAATGAAGGTGATGAATTGGTTGTTTTTCGAAACGTGAACGCTTGAGAAAATCATGAAGTGGAACCGTAAGATGTGTTTATAGGTGCATTGGATGAATGGGCTATGGTTAAATGCAACAACAAAAACATGGAGTTTAATGTTGCCACTGTTTTACTTGGCCTAGTTTCGATTTTTGCCTTCTAAAGGGTATTTTTTTTAAATAAAGATAATGTATTAAAATTTTTAGTTGAAGGGTCAAAAAACAAAGCATTCTTAAAAAGGAAACCGATCCATGATTAATTCGTTTGATTTTAGAATAATATTGTGCGACCCTTAAATGGACATACCTAGCACACGAAAGTTTCGCGATCCACGTTTTTGGAAATAAATTCGGAAAATGTTTGACCTTTGTTCTGGAGATAGTCATTATTTTGGTGCACGATGGTGTGGGAAAATTGACTTTGTAAGAAACTCTCCCGAGAGAGCGTAGTTGAGGAGGCTACAAAAGTAGAGCTTGAGCGACCTTTCTAGAGAGGAATAACAAAGTTGCCTGAGCGAGACGACCCTTTTTCTCGTTAAGTTAGCATCTACACCTGAGGGAGACCCTGGCGAAACTGAGGAGTACCAACATTGTATGTACCTATATATCATCTATAATACTTTGGAGATGGCATGTGACTGTGTTGCCCGCCCTCGCTAGTGCCCCAAGATTTTGATTCCAATAGCTCATATACAATAAAATTTGAAGATAGAAGCGGCGGGGGCGCCTAGTAGCTACTGATTGCAGCAGTAATTATTGATTATTATCCATTGAACTATAGTTTATATAGCAAAGGTGTCAATCAGTACTATCTAGACTATACTCTGTCCAACATAAATTGGTAGTACACTGAAGGTAGGGATGTTTGTCCCTCATTCGCACGCGCTACAAAACCCTACGCAATGAACTTTGTCCTAAAAAAGACAGCTTACAATTTCTTAACGGCATTTTAACGAATTTTCCACAAAAAGAAATGCAAAAGATCAAAACAAGATCTTCACGACAACAATCCAAAAAGCTCTAAATCCAAAAGCCAAACTTAGTATGGTGCAAAAATATGGCACCCTACTAATTTTGAAAAAGCTTCCATATAAGACGTGTACTGCCAATTTATGTTGGACAAAGTATAGACAAGTTAAAGCCAAAACTTGAATGTTTAAACCCATCTTTATGTAATCAATTGTGTCCATTTAAAGGACGCATACACATTGCCAATAATAATCTCAAGACAATTTGCATCGGTTCCATCCTTTAGCGTGTAAATCTCTCACTAAATAAATCATTCAACACCTTGTGTTGACCAGAAAAACGTGAAAAATCAATCAAATGGAGTATAACTTTTCAAAAAAAAAAAAGTTATGCATGTAGTACATAAGTGTTGGTTTTTTTTTCTCGGCAATTATATAGGTATTTTAGATGACATCGATCACTGTAGCGCAGTTAAGTTTGTGACGAAGCGGATGTCCTCTGCGTATAGAATCAGACAAACACTCTCATTGAATCCCATTAAATGTTCCTCTCCACTTTACTTTTTTGCATTCTATCCAGCTATCCTTTTCAGTGTCACTTAAATAGATATCTCTTATTCCTTGTGTGCATTTCAATGATGAACTGCTGGTAGTACTTTTATGTATAGATACATAAGTGGATATTATTGAGAAGAAAAAAAAAACTAGTTTGAAATCGAACCAGATGTCTGCAGACCTTTTTTTTAATTTTTTTTTTTTTTTTGCTTTCATTGGTTCGAAAATGATTATCAATTTCAAGGGGTGGCTCTTGAGACATATGCAGAAGCAGCACCCGGCAACGTACGTCTACGTAGGTAGGTACTTATTGTTGTGGCAGTTTTATGATTAAGGATTTCTCTCCCTTTTCTCTCTCTCATTCAATACCTAGTCACAGCACAAGCACAGTCATCCTTGTACATTGGTGCTGGTGCCTTTGTTGGTAATATTTCTACCTTATTTAGGGATACCTTGATTAAATGTTTGTACGTTTACCTACAGACGAAAAAAAAAAACCTCACTTACCAACCTTCAATTTGACGCACTCGTACCTAGATCCTTTTTTTTTTTTTTTTCTTTAAATTTCACATGTATTATAAAATGAACATTATATTTCAAAATTTGACTCTTCCAGAGAAGTCGGGTCAATTAGGAATGGGTTTGTTGAAGGCACAATGTTGTAATAAAAATCAGACACACACACACACACACACACACAGGGGGATTCTGGGAAACGCATTGGAATTCGTTTGAGGAATAAAGGTTATTGAAGCTAATTGTATTCAGTTGATTAGTGTTTTTTTTTTTCGTCTTATGTGGGAAATATCAAGGTAAATTGAATGGAATATTATGTACATATAGGAATGCTATCAAAAAGAAATTTTATCACGTCAATTTTAACACTGTGCTATGATATTTGTTGGAATTATTATTTAGGGGACGTAAAAGGTATTTTTTTCTTTAAGGGTTGACGAGTTGCTTCCGACATGTAAGAAGGAAACACTTGAATTTTCTTGTAAACACCCATTTTCAATAATAATACATATGTATAGGTATACCTGCCTAGGTTTTTTTTTTTCTATTACGTAGCTTTGATCCTATACTATAGTTCAGTGGAAGACTATATCAAGTGCAAAGCTAAGACCTAAAGCTAGTTTGATAGAGATTTACAAATTTGTCGCACTGATGAACTCAAAAAAAACCTACAAAAACTTTAGAGAGTTTGCTTCGTAAGTCTTGAGTGAATATGTCAAATTTGACAGTGTCATCGTGACATCATGACATTTTCAATGTTTTGCCATAGCAGTCGTATATTTGTGTTGTTTACAGTAATATATTCGAAAAATTCATTTCAAAATCATATGAACCTGCGCATATGAACCTGAAACACCACATTAAACCATCACGATAATGCAAGCCACACATTGGACGAACAAGTGCATTTTATAGAACATTCAAACATCGAAGTAATTTCTTAAAATACCAAAGTATTGGTTGATATGGATGCTTTACCTCAATCGTAGTTTAAAAAATTCTTCAAAAATTGGTTCAAGCGCATGTAAAAGTGTATGCGATTAGTTAAAGTGGTGGAAAGCTAGTCGTAGCATGTATTATTATAATGGACCAAAAACTACTGTCACAATTCTGCATGCTAAGTGCCGCTCCAATCTTCTGTGTATTGCATAGCAATTTTTCACCAGAGAGCACCACATTCGAACGCCATCCTGATTACTGAAATAGTATAATGCACATTTAAAACCTTCTCATGTTTTACAAGGGCAACTTGAGAATTCTTTTGAGTTGTAAAAATTCGACCGACTGTCACTGCAGCAACAAAAAAAAGCAAGCTATCGTAAGACAATAAGTAAAATAAATAAAAATTATGTACTTGTGACATCATGTTGTGCCGCAAGAGACTAATTTCACCTTATGAAGACGGTCTTACGTCAAAATGACATTACAGGTTAGCTCGTCCAAATGAAACTTTAATTCTATTGGCACTGATTCACAGTGAAATGTTTTTTCTGCGTGTGATAATCCTACTTTACTCCGCAAATCTTCCATAAAAAAAGCGAGAATATTTTTGTTTTGAAATCTTCAGATACCTACCTACCTAGTCTATTTTTATAAGTCGACTTATTGCGTCGTCTCCACTTGTCTAAATATTTGTGATTAAAAACTGGCTTTCAAACGCAAGATTATTTATACCACTTTTATTGTTTGGATTGCAACAATTTATGTCGTCAATAAAGAAGACAAGAAACTGTCGTGCTAAATTTGTTAACACATTCTTACCAGTTTTTTTTTTTTTTTTGCTCAAAATTTGTCATTAATTTAACTCATACAAAATGCCAAATCGAACATGAATGTATGTGGAATGTTTTATTACGAACACTTGTTCCCAAAACTTTGAATTCCCATTTACCAAATTTTTTTAAAACATCTCTATCGTCTCTGCCTTATCTTTCAGAAGGCTATAGTCTAAGAGTTCTAATGAGCTTCATACTTTTTTAAAGAAATAAAGATCAAGTTTAATGACATTTCACAAGCTTATGCTAGAAACTTTTATTGAAAACCTTACCTATCTATGTAACAACCAGGTACTTAAAAAATTTGGAAATTGTAAGTTGCATAATAAAAATTGAAATTGTTTATTTTACAAAAATAATAAAAAAAAAGGTTTACCAAACTTTTTAATCTTATCATTTCATACGCAACTTCCATCAGACCTTGAAATCAATTAACAGGTGGTTTATAACAAAAGATTTAAGATTTTATGCTTCGTTAGATGATAAGAAATAAAACAAATTAGGTATTTCAAAATAGCTTTTTGTGGCTTAGGGAGGACAAAATGGGCGTTTCTTACCCTAAATGATAGTAAGACATTTTGCCAACACGCTATTTTTGTTTTCACATGGACTATTTTTGACACATACAATTTTTTCACCTTTTATACAAAATTATTTCATATAAGGTACCTTGTCATCGAGCCGCCGAATAGTATTATTAAAGTATTATAAAGTATTTTTTTTGAATTAACTACTACCACTGTAATTCTTAATTTGTTTTAACAACCCTGATTAAAATTCTTTTGTCTTATCTTTATGCTTTCCTTCGCTTTATGTCTAATCGAGTAGTCTGCTTTTAATCCATCGAATACTTTTGTATTTCAGTTTGCTCATTCATTCGTTAAACAGAGTTGTAGATACCAAGTTGTAAAAGTAAAAGTAAGCGAAAGGAATGTAAGTTTGGATATTATTTAAGTTATTATTCTTTCTAAATGTTATATTTTTCTTTAGAAAATAAAATTGTTAATCGGAATCAACAATATTTATAATCCGGAAAAAGTTTGAAGTCTTTTAATTTGGCTCTACAACATCATTTTATTTTATTCTGGTTCGGACATTTTCTCTTGTGCAAGCAGAAAGATACACCATTTTGTTTTGTGGTGCTGTATTTGGAGGATTTGTTCTAGAACAAATATATTTAAAAACCATTTTGTTCGTTTTTTGAGAATTCAACGATGGAACATAGCTGTAGTTGCGAAAAGCCAGACGATGAGTTTATGGTATCTTGTGACCGATGTAGAAAGTGGTGGCACTATACTTGTGCCAACTTTGATCCCAGCAAATACGACGCAGATACTCCTTGGTTTTGCAGAGATCCTAGTTGTAAACCGGGGCAAGATGGTGATGCAGAGTCGTCTAGTCAGGAATCATTGGACATCTTGATAGAAGCAGCTGCTACAGCTCAAGCAGCGTTAGCACAAAAGGATGACGAGCTTTCGGCTCTTCGCAAAGAAATGGAAACAATGAAGCTGAAGTTCGCCAAAGAGTCATCGGTTCCAAAACAGGCGGTGCTCGAGGTTGCAAGGAGCTCACATGTGGATGTCGCCAGCGAAAGGATTATGAGGATTAAAAGAATCCAAGAGAACCACAAATCGTTGTTGGAAAATTTGGTTCTCCCCAGCCAGTCAAGCAAACCACTACGAAAAGATAGCACCGCTGGACCTTCCTCAGCTGATTCCACATTTCGCGATTCAGACATGGCGAGTTTGCTCACAATCTTGAACCGCAACAACGTTCAAGAGTTGCCAGCCTTTTCTGGTGCTGACAAGCGAGAATGGCCCTACTTTGAGGAAGTTTTTAAATCAACTACACTTGAAGGCCGATATAACGGGAAAGAGAATGTATCTCGGCTTCGCAAAGCTTTACATGGCGAAGCTTATCAGTTAGTGAGCGACCGGTTAAAATACTCTTCAGATGCGGATGCAATAATGGAGTCCTTGCGAGCAATTTTTGGACGTTATGATGTCTTAGTTCATGACCTTACTGGTGATTTGCTAAATCTGCCACGGCTTTCATCCAAATGCGATCCTCAGCTACGTCGATGGGCAGTTAAACTCAACGGATTTGTCGCTGATCTTAAGTCCATGAAAAGAGAAGACGATTTGAATAACGGGTATGTTCTGACTTGTCTTTCTGGTAAATTGGGTGCTGGTCTCTACCAAGATTGGATCAAACATAAATCAGCGATCCCTCGATTCAATTTAGTTGATTTTGCTAAGTTTTTGACGGATAAAGTTGTTGACCTTCCTCCTGATCTACTTAAGGATGCTGAACCGGCTATATTAAGAAAGCAGATCAAAAACCCGAAGTCCTCTGGTCGTGTTTTGACTCACAACCCTACATCTTCAAGTGACACTACCATTAGTTGTGTTCTTTGTAATCGCAAGCATCTCCTTGCTCAGTGTGCAGAGTTCAAGAACTTATCAGCAGAACAGAAATTGAATTTTGTCAAAGACAAACGTATCTGTTTTTCATGTTTGGTCCCGGAGAAGCATAACTGGAGGTCATGTCGAGAGAAGACCACATGTGGATTTAAAGGATGTTCTGGATACCATCACCCTCTCTTACATCAATCAATTCCATCCAACAAATCCCAATTGAGTGGTTCTGCAAATCCCTTTGTGCCAGCTCAGCATATTCACTCATCGCATGTCGGAGCTAACGATAAGTCAATTTTGTTTAAGATTGCACCTATTCGCATCTATGGTATCAACAATAGGTTTGTGGATACATATGCATTTCTTGACGATGGTTCATCACTCTCAATGGTTGAAAAAGATGTTTTCGATGAGCTTGGGCTTACTGGTAGTGCAGAGGATCTAGTACTTCAGTGGACTAAAGGAGTTTCAAGACATGAAGATTCGATCCGTACTTCTTTGTCAGTTTCGGGAATCCATAATCGCAAGCGTCATCAGCTGGGAAATGTCTACACAGTTAAAAACTTAGAGCTTCCTTCACAATCAATTGATGCTGCTAGTTTGAAAACTGCCTATCCGCATCTGCGAGGCCTTCCACTTGCGGATATGGTGAATGCCAAACCAAAGATCCTTGTTGGCCTGGATCAAGCCAAGTTTTTATGGGGCCATGGACAACGACATGGCAGAGACGAAGAGCCTTGTGCCATCAAGACATTGTTAGGTTGGGTGGTTTATGGTAAATCTGCACCAGCATACAACCTTTCTTGCTTAAGTCAAGCAGCTAAGCCAACGATGCATTTCCTCATGCACGATGCAATTAAAACTGACGACGACCTGCACGATCTTGTAAAACACCATTTTTCAACTGAGGATTTCGGTGTAAAACCTCTCAAAGGCGAGTTGGTGGGCAAAGAAGTTGGTCGTGCAATAGATGTCATGCAAAGGACAATAAAACAAGTCGGTAAGCAGTATGAAATCGGTTTACTTTGGAATACGGACAATGTTCAACTTCCGGATAGTTACCCAATGGCACTGAATAGGCTAAAAGGTTTGGAAAGATCATTAAAGACTAAGCCGCATCTACTTGAGTGGATGACCAACCATATGAAAGAGCTTATTTCGAAAGGTTACGCCAGAATAGCGTCAGAAAAAGAGCTTGCAAAGAGTTGGCCCCGAGTATGGTATGCCCCTACGTTCTTAGTACAGAACTTAAATAAACTACCACCAAAGCCTCGATGTGTTTGTGACGTTGCTGCCAAGGTAAAAGGTGTCTCTCTGAACACCTTTCTGTTGAAAGGCCCGGATAACCTAGTGCCACTCCAAGCTGGACTCTTCAAGTTTCGTGAACGGGCTATTGCGGTCAATGCGGATGTTAAGGAAATGTTTCACCGAATCCGTATTAAGGAAGATGATCAGCATTGCCAAAGGATCTTGTGGAGGGATGGAGATTGCACTCGAGAACCAACTGTTTATATAATGGAGGTCATGATGTTTGGCCCAAGATGTTCTCCAACTTGCGCTCAGTTTATAAAGAACCATCATGCAGAAAAATTTCGGTTGGAGTGTCCAGAAGCGGTCGATGGTTTGACACAGCGTACATACGTAGACGATTACTTCAACAGCCACGATTCTGTAGAGAAAGCAATCTCTGTAACTGCTGACGCGATTCGTATTTGCGAGTCAATGAATTTCGATCTTGTAGGCGTGCAGTCAAACAGTCATGATTTTCTCAAAAGTACCCCGCAGAGCAACGTCAACGCAAATTTTGTTAGTCTGGAGAATAACAGTTGTGACAACATCGTTTCGAAGATCTTGGGAATGTTCTGGTTTCCTTCTTTGGACCAATTTACCTACAAGCTGTCGAGCAACAGTTCCCTGGAAGAGATGCTCCTACCTGACGCAAATATAACAAAAAGAGAAATTCTAAAGCTTGTTATGAGGATTTTTGATCCTCTCGGGCTTATAGCGTTCTACATAATTCGTGGTCGGGTCATTCTTCAAGAAGTATGGCGCGAAGGTTTCGATTGGGATGAACCTGTAACAGAAGACATAAAAAAGCCATGGCTAGATTTCATCTTGGAGCTGAAGAACATCGAAAGATTGAAGATTCCCCGCAGCTATCTTTCATGGAATCCAGATGATTCTGAGGTGAGTTTGGTTATTTTTGTTGATGCTTCAGAACAGGCATTCGCTGCAGTAGCATATTTGCGCTTCGAGAAAGACAACAATGTGGAAGTGGCTCTTGTCATGGCTAAGGCAAAGGTTGCCCCTGTAAAAAAACTATCGGTACCAAGATTGGAGTTGCAGGCAGCAGTACTTGGAGTGCGTTTAGCAGATTCGGTGAAGAATTCACATTCTATCAGGATTCACAATTGTTTATATTTCTCTGACTCAAATACTGTGTTGTCGTGGATAAACACTACCACATTCAAGTTTCCATCTTTTGTTGCCGTGAGAGTCGGAGAAATTTTAGATTCAACATCGCCGCGCCAATGGTATCACGTGGGTACTAAAGACAATGTTGCAGACGATGCTACAAAATGGAAGGATCCATCAGTTGGTGACACGAATACAAGGTGGTTTAAGGGACCGGAATTTTTGCTTGATCCTATAAGCCTTTGGCCTGTGACTTCCGGAAAAAGTGTTGCAATCAAGCACAGTACCGATATGCTGGAACCCAATAAGGTTTGTGTACATGATAAACATAAACAAGTTCCTATTTCTTTCAGCATATACGATGAGATTAAGCCTAGATTTCGGGCTAGATGGTCATCTTCCGTTCGAGTGATGGCTTTCATATTGCGATTTACGAACATATACCGAAGAAAAGATACCGAGATATGTTCTTTTGTTACCCCAGAGGAGTATCGGAGAGCTGAAAATTGGCTATTCAGGAAAATACAGTCAGAAGCATTTCCAAGTGAGGTAGTTTCCCTGTTGGCAAAAGAGAATGTTGGTAATTCAAGTAAAATAATGAATTTCTCGCCATTCATGGACCAAGAAAATACTATCCGGATGAGTTCCAGAGGTCAAAAAGCTTTTATCTCATACGCTGCAAGAAATCCAGCAATTTTACCAAAGTCTCATCCATTGGTGGACTTGTTCGTCGCCCATCATCATGAGAAAAACGGACACATTGGAACAGAGTCAGTCATCTCAGATATAAGAGAACATGCTTGGATCATTAGCATTCGAGTTGCGGTGGAGAGAGTTCGATCCAGATGCAATATGTGTAAAATTCTGAAGGCTAAGCCAGTGATGCCGAGAATGGGACTGCTTCCAGAAGCCCGTTTAGCCTTTGATAAAAAACCCTTCACCCACGTTGGCGTGGATTGTTTCGGACCATTGTTGGTAAAATTTGGACGAGGGACGGTCAAAAGATACGGCATGATTTTTACCTGCTTGACATTTAGAGCAGTTCAATTCGAGCTTTTGAATGACCTAAGTTTGGATCAGTGTACGATGGCTGTCCGGCGTTTTGTCATCAACCGTGTGGTTACCCGTTATTTGTACAGCGACAACGGGCTTAACTTTGTTGGAGCCAAAAACCAGCTCCAAAAAGACGCAGAAGAAATGGAAGCAGCACTTGGTGATTATGCGTCCAAGTACGAAGGTATACTGTGGAGGTTTATACCGGCCTACTCGCCCTGGATGGGTGGGGCCTGGGAGCGTTTGATCCAATCTATCAAACGTAGTATCAATTTTGTCCTGAAGGGAATTGTCCCTCGAGAAGACGTTCTGCGTAACGCCCTACTAGAGGCACAAGGACAGATTAACATGCGCCCTCTAACGCATATTCCAGTAGACCCAGAGGACCCAAAGCCACTTACACCGAACTCGATGCTTTTCGGTGAAGACTTCAGAGACGTCACTGCGCCTGGTGTTTTTCATGAGTCCGACCTTAGTAGCAGGCTGTTCAGTCGAAGAGCTCAACATTTGATGTCCCAGTTTACAAGACGTTGGTATTGTGAATACCTTCCGGAAATAACGAGACGATCTAAGTGGCACCACGATACTAAGTCTGTGGAAGAAGGAGCTCTTGTGCTTATAATCGATCCGAATGAAATTCGTTCGTCGTGGCAGATGGGTCGAGTTGTCAGAACATATCCTGGACCGGATGGAGTAGTCAGAACAGCAGATGTGCAAGTTTCAAATGGATCCATTAAGACAAGAAGATCTGTAGGACGTCTCGCTGTTCTAGATTTGTCTTCATAGTTTCAGACGGGCCCCGGGATGTCATCGAGCCGCCGAATAGTATTATTAAAGTATTATAAAGTATTTTTTTTGAATTAACTACTACCACTGTAATTCTTAATTTGTTTTAACAACCCTGATTAAAATTCTTTTGTCTTATCTTTATGCTTTCCTTCGCTTTATGTCTAATCGAGTAGTCTGCTTTTAATCCATCGAATACTTTTGTATTTCAGTTTGCTCATTCATTCGTTAAACAGAGTTGTAGATACCAAGTTGTAAAAGTAAAAGTAAGCGAAAGGAATGTAAGTTTGGATATTATTTAAGTTATTATTCTTTCTAAATGTTATATTTTTCTTTAGAAAATAAAATTGTTAATCGGAATCAACAATATTTATAATCCGGAAAAAGTTTGAAGTCTTTTAATTTGGCTCTACAACATACCTACATACCTATCTAGAAAATCATAAAACTTAACGTAAAGTATATTCCATTGGGTTTGTTTAGCATTGAAGAAGGTCACTCCTCATGAATAAAAAAACATGTTGGTAAATATGTATGTTCCAAGTTTACATTACGCGGAAGAAATTATCACCCGTTCTTGATTTTTACTTTTTTTTATAAAGCCGTTCGCATACTGATAAGCAAGGTGAGATGTTCTTAAAACTGAAATCGAGTTATTTTGCAGTACTGCCTGAGCACAATGGTGTAGCTGCAACAGTAGTACGTACACTAGCACTATCAAAGTTAATGTCAAAAAAGCTCACTTAGCAGCATGCACTAAACTCAAACAAAGACCGTGTCCGCCATTTTGTTTGTTGTTGTTTTGCAGAGCAGCAAGTTCGTGGACATTGTAGCCGAAAGCCGAGCAATACGAATAACGTACATTTAACTTTGAAAGTGCTACGTACACCATTGTGCTCAGGCTTAAATTCATTTTTTCATTTTTTGACCTCCGGATGATATTTCCAACAGTGCTCTTTGGAATATTCAATAAATCAGCGATTCCTCTTTGCGTCTTCCCTTTGGCATCATGAAAAATAACAAGTTGGCTCTTGTCGAAAAAAGTATTGGTGCCTTTTCGTCCCATACTGCAAAAAATGCGTGTTAAAAAATGCAAACAAATCAATTCAATCGACCAATATAACGGACCTGAACTATACTATATGAACAATTCTTTTTTTTTCCTGCGCTCAACTTGATATCCTTTCTTAATGCTGTCAAATAAACGAATGAATACTTGACCTAATAATTGTATAACTGTATTTTGGCTAAAGCCTAAAGTTTTTGAAGTGCTGTGTGAGCACAATGGTGTAGCTGAGACAGTAGTACTTAGCACTGTTAAAGTTAATGTGAAAAAATCTCACTAGGCAGCATGCACTTAACTCGAACAAAGATCGTGTCAGCCATTTTGTTTGTTGTTGGTTTGCAGAGCAGCAAGTTCGTGGACATTGTAGCCGAAAGCCGAGCAATACGAATAACGTAGGTATATTCAACTTTGACATTGCTACGTATACCATTTTTCTTATGCAATATTAGGTACATACTTCTGTAGAGTCGTTGTGATTTGAAACTCGATGAAACGGAAATGCGTCACGACATAGACAAACACATAAATATATGGGATTAAACGGGCAAGAGAATGAGATTACAATACACAAAAAATGTTTGTACCTATTCCCATTCGTCTGTTAAGCATTATACAAAATGTTTGCACCTGTAACTGTGCCTTCCTAGGTATAACGATTTACATAGCTTTTTGTAGTAAAAGGCTAGAGTTGTAATTTCGAGCCCCAGCCTGGGCAGCAACTGAATATATATTCCTACAGCTTCAACTTGATGTGACTGGACAAAATTTCTGTTAGATGAATAACAATAAGTCGGAATCCAATGAACGAACAAAAATTCTTTCATAGGTATACCTACATATTTCTGTTCCTGCCTGCGGGGTAGTGTCGCGGACAGCCTAAGTTCTAAGTTCCATCTTCCCAAGTTTCTTTTCAGCTTTTATAGGTATCCCGTGAGTAAAAAAATGTCTAGATCAAATTGAGCATGACAAAGTACATTCCTGCGAAGCTTCACTAGATCCTGGCTTCTCCTAGAGCCAAAGTGTCAATATTTTTCGTTTTAGTTTTTTGCTGCATTGTCTTAGTCCTTGACTGTATTCAGAAAAACGTGCGGATTTGAATAACAGTTTTTTTTTGTATATGCCTTTAAATCGCCGTCGTATTGTCGGATCCATCGTTTGAATAAAAAATACTGCGAGTAAACAATTTAGGTACCTATGGACTTTTTTTTTTAATTTGATAAAATAATGATAATACCTATCATAAATCTTTAAAAAAAAAAACAACGACGGCAAAAAGTTCTCAAAGTCCCGACGGACGGCATGAAACATGAATTAACTTGGAAAGACATTTTTGCTCTGCGAGCAGTAAACCCAAAATGTAAAATTTATTTTTACTAAACGCAAAAGCACTCTCAAAATATTGAAATGTAGCAAACTATAATTATAACAATCCACAATGCCGTCGGCAAGCTTTATTTTTAGTACACACTCAGCCTAAATGTATCTCTTTAAAATAAAATAAAATTCTCCTCCCGCCACTGTCATAAAAATACCAACAATTATTCAAATAATAAATTCAATATTTTGTTGAAACTTACCCCAGCTGATGGATGACGAACCGGTGCCGGATACATATCCCTGCCGATGATTTCTTTCGTTTTTTTTTGTTTTGTCTTCTTTAAAAACAACAAAGACTTGTAATTCCAAGCCTTATAATGTAAATAATCTAAAACTAGTTAATCCACTCGGTGTTTTTTTTTTTTAATCCAAGAGTGGTGAAATGAGGTGAGTTGTGAGTAAGTATCAAGACACAAAAAAAAAAACTCTTGAAATTAATTTCGCTGTGGTGCACTGTACAATTATTTTATGTTGTAATAACGGTTTGCCGATTATTTCTTCTTTTTTTGTAAAACACTTCTATGACGAGGACGACCGACGTGACGCGTCGATAAGGCTTTTCTTTGCACTCGTTGAACAACAGATGAACACAGCAGGCGACGGCGAAAAAAGCAGCACGAAGCACGATAATTGCTGAGAAATCGCAGGGCAAAAATGTATAGAAAAAAAATCCAACAAAAAAAAAAAAAACACTTAAAACAAACCGAAGACGATGATGGCGTCGACGAAGGGTTGGTGGGGTGGTGATGGTGTGTTGAAAAAAATATATATATAACCGAAAGGCGAAAGCAAAGAGGACGAGGACGAAGACGGCGGCGATGAAGCTCCCTCAAAAACCACTTAATCCACTTGTAACACACAAACGCGATTCAATAAGTCACACACATGCACACATACGCTAGCTAGCTGGTTGAGTATAGTATTGACAAGCCGAAAGAATATTGGCGTCGAGTGACAAGCGGGAGGGTAATTTTTCCTCCCTTTCTTCTCTTCACACAAGTTTCAGTATATAGAAGCAAACAAAAAAAATATTAATTTTAATAATTTTTCACTTGAACTATTATTGTTGGTTTTAGTTTCTACATCTCTCTCTCACTTTTACTGTAATCAAGCAGTAACGGCAACCGACACGGGGTGGCAAAGAAAGTGACAGACGTTGTGACTGTGAGCGTTTTTTTATTTCGTCGTGTAAACATAGCGAAATGCGCAATTAATTGCGGCAAAAAAGCATGGATGCTTGCGGTGACAGTTCTAGTTTGAGGCAGACGTTCGATAATCGTTTTAATAATCGACTTTTGAACCACACACACACACTACACTACACTATAGGGACAGGTAACAATCAGCGAACGGCAATGAGGGCAATGACAGCGCGTCGCGTGTAAAAAGCAAACAAGAAAATTACATAAATCCACTAGTTTTTTTTTTCCACTTTTGATTGTCGTTGAAAGTTGCTGGTTTTTGTGTAAAATTATATTTTGTTTGTTTACGCGTACCAATTTTAGTAAACAAAATCCAGAGAAAAGTGTCCTGCGACGGCAGACTTGACGGGCGAATTACCACTAAAATGAATATGGGAGACGAAATTCCGTTCGATAGCTCCGCGTTGCGGTTAACTTGAAAGACTAACGTTTTGTAAGCAGACAGCACGGCCTGCCTCAATCAGAGAACGAATATTAAAAACAAAGTAGATAGCAAAAATAAAACCCAATCTTAGTGTGGTCTTTTTCTCATATTTGTTAAACGAAAGAGATGATAAGAAAAAAAAAATATGCGGCGAAGAAAAATTGAAACAACACTTTTCTTTCTTTTTTAAATGGGATTGCCTCTTTTCACACACAAATATGGCTGACAATTATTTTATTATTGCGTTGACTGTCAATTCGAATTCGGCCATTTTGAAGAATTTATTGCACGTTTTTTGTTCGACCAGTGTTCACTTTAAAAACAAAGTTTATACATTGCTTACAAGAATTAAATATTTATTCGGTTAACTGTTGTAAGATATCGTAGTAATTATTAATATCTTTCGGGAAGAACTTCAATAACAAACAACACATGGAGCCATTTTTAAAACGCTGTCGTTTTCGTGGCGAAATCAGACGATTTGTTTGTTTTTTTTTTGTTGGAATGAGCCAACAGCTCAGCTTGAGCTGCGAGAAATACAATCTCCTTCTCTTTCTAAACTTTGTGTGCTGCCACCTATTGGTCCCTAGCGTAAGGAGAATTATTTTTAGCATGATTAAGGTTCGAAAATACAACCATTTTTTAAACGAATTGAATCTTGAAAGTATAGGCAAAGAGGATATATACATAGAGTCCAATCTTGTGCCTTGTTTTGATTTTGCCTACAAGCTACAGCTGTCCTATTGTTCTTTTTGTTAAAAAAAAAGAAGAAGTTTTTTTTTAACATTTAAAATACTTTCGGCGGCCATTTTAATTGTTTTTATTTCCATCCGCCTCTAAAGACTTCTTTTTATCAATTTAATTGGTTTGGAAGCGTCTCACTTTTGGCGTTTATATTTTTGTTCAGCTTTTGTGGTGTCTAGCACAGACACCAACTATATTTGACAGCAACTGAGAACTGAGAAGGCAAGGAGCGAAGAAAACTAGTGTGCACTGATTTTACTGTCACTCAGAATGTTAAAAAACAGTGGTTGTTATTTTGAACAAATTGATTTTATTAAACACTTATATTTCTAGACATGAAATTATTTAAAAAGTATGTAACACAAATACTGAAGATAAATTAGCTTGCTGATGCTGTACGTCCATTGAATTCCGCAGTTGGTTTTCGAGTGAATACATAAAATGGTTTTAAGAACCTGGCCGTTGGTAACTTTGGTTTTTTCAAAAAATAGAAGGTTCTAGAAACTTGGTACATTGGTTTATTGTTCTATTTATTTGTAGGGGCGCAACTGTCGACACAGTGCCGCCACAGTCACTCCCCCCCGAGTGGGTTTCATCAGGTAGGATGAAAATGCACGGATCGTTTTTGCTTTTGCTGGTACGTGCGCTGTGGTGGATCCATAATTGAACCCCAAAGATGTGGCTGGATTTGCTGACTGGATGCAGATGATTCTTCAGTGTATTGATTGTCTGTTTTGCTTATGTAGCACGGTTTGAGTCGTTCAATTGATATGTGTTTTTCTTGACCATTGACAAGTATTTTGTAGATTCTGTCTGAAGTTCGCTCGAGGATCTTATAAGGACCTTGGTACGGTGGTTCAAGTGGAGCTTTAACATGATCGCACCGCAACCAAACATGTGAGCAGGTGTTGAGGTCTTTCAAGATGAACATTCTTGACTTGGTGTGATGAGCTGTGGGTGTTGGTCGGAGACCACTCATATACTCTCTATGCTTTAGAATGAACGTTGAAGAATCTGGTAGTAAATCCGATGAGACGAAGAATTCTCCAGGGATCCTCAGACAAGTTCCATATAACATTTCTGCAGGAGTGGATTGGATGTCTTCTTTAAAGCATGTTCTTAAACCGAGCAAGACTGTTGGCAGTATGTCAATCCAAGGTTTTGGTGAACACATCAGTGCAGCTTTGAGTGTCCTATGCATCCGCTCAACCATTCCGTTGGATTGTGGATGGTATGGTGTTGTTCGGGTTTTCCTGCTTCCAACGAAATTAGTGAGAGCTTGAAAGAGAGCCGACTCGAATTGTGATCCTTGATCCGATGTTATGGTAACAGGAGAACCATAGTGAGCAATCCAGTGGTTGAATACATTTGTTGCGACAGTGTCTGCGGTCATATCTTTAATGGGCACTGCTACTGGCCATCTCGAGAAGCGATCTATCATGGTGAGGCAGTACTGGAACTCTTGCACCATTGGGAGAAAAATTATATCTATGTGCAGATGATTGAATCTCGAGTCTGGTACAACGATGTGATCAGGCTGAACTTTGTTGTGCCGGTGTACTTTAGATCTCTGACATGCTATGCATTCTCGAGACCATTGTACAGCATCTTTTCGGATTCCTGGCCATATAAATTTTTCTCTCAGGAGACGTGAAGTAGTTCTGCCACTGGGATGTGCGGTGTTATGGATAATTTCGAAAGCTGTTCTTCGAAGTGTCAGTGGGATGTAAGGTCTGACAATACCAGTGGAGATGTCACAGTATATTTTGATACCTGGTTCTGCTTGCAGTTCATGAAGATGCAGTGCTGATGAGCTTGCAATCAGATCCCGAAGATGTTCGTCGTTGCGTTGTTCATCTTTTATTGTTTGTGGAGAAAGGATGGTTGGCATGTTGATGGTGTTGATCCGGGACAAAGCGTCTGCAACTACGTTATCTTCACCCTTTACGTAGACTATGTCCGTAGTAAATTGCGAAATATAGTCGAGTTGTCGGATTCTGCGATCAGGAGCTTTATCGTGTTTTTGTTTGAAGGCGTAAATGAGTGGTTTGTGGTCTGTTTTGATATTGAATGTGCGACACTCCAACATGTGATGGAAAAACTGTATTGCTGCAAAGATGGCTAACAGCTCTCGGTCATAAGTGCAATACCTCTGCTCACTCGTGCCGAGTTTTCTGGAGAAGAAACCAAGCGGCTCCCATGTGTTTCCGTTCAGCTGCTCGAGTTTGGCTCCGATGGCAGAAGATGATGCATCGGTGGTGAGCGTCAAAACTGAATTTGATGAAGGATAAGCAAGAAGTGTGACACTTGCTATCTTCTGTTTGCATTCCTCAAATGCTTTTGATGCTTCTTCAGTCCATTGGATTTTTGTCTTGTCATTTTTTATGGAACGTTGAAGATACGCGTTGAGCGGAAGTTGTGATTGTGCTGCATTTGGGATACAACGTCGGTAGTAGTTTGTCACTCCGAGGAAGCGTCTGAGTTCTTGTATCGTTTCGGGTTTGGTGAACTTCAATATGGCATCTACTCGATCGCTTGCTGGAGCATATCCCTGAGCGTTGATGTTGTAGCTCAGGAAGTTGACTTCTTGTTGACCAAATACGCATTTGTTGGTGTTAATGCTGAGTGAGAAAGCCTGCAAACGTTCAAAGACTGTCCGCAGGTGCTCGAGGTGTTGGTCTTCGTCTTTGGACATTACAAGGATGTCGTCAATGTATACAAAGACGAACTCGAGGTCGCGGAAGATGGAGTCCATGAATCTTTGAAATGTTTGCGTGGCATTTCTTAGACCGAATGGCATCACTAGGTACTCGTAAAGTCCCCAGGGTGTAATTATTGCGGTTTTATGTACATCATCCGGATGCATTGGGACTTGATGGTATGCTCTGTCCAAATCAAGCTTGGTGAATATGCAGGTTCCATGGAGGCGTAAGAAGAGGTCTTGTATAAGTGGAGGTGCATACTTATCAGCTTCGGTGTTGGCGTTAAGCTGTCTGTAGTCCCCACAGAGTCGCCAGTCGTTATTTTTCTTTTTTGTTAGATGAATTGGACTCGCGTAAGGACTTCTGGATGGTCTTATGATGCCTTCTTCCAACATCTGAGAGATTTGTGTTTTTGCCGCTGCTGCTTTTTCTCCTGCTAGCTTGTAGGCACGTGAAGACACTGGAGGACCTATTGTTTTTATACGGTGTGCGTATTGAATATTGGTGAGGTTTGGGCTATTGGCGTGTTTGGTGATGTTGATGAATTTCTTCAGAAGCTGGGCGTATTTGTCTGGTAGGGATCCATCGATCGTCGAGATGTTGTAGGTATTCGTCTCAAGTGATTCACCTTTGGTGGAAAATGAGGTAAGTGGATCGATCAGCCGTTGGTGCTTGAGGTCGACAAGCAGATTGAAATGCGTTAAGAAGTCGGCGCCAATTATTGCAGTTGATATGTCCGCAATAATGAACGGCCAAGAAAAACTTCTTCGGAGGTTCAGGTCTAGTTTAAGGATTTTGCAGCCGTATGTTTTTATGGGTGATGAATTTGCAGCATATAGGGTGAGTTGATCTTGTTCAGGTCTATTGTTGATAAAGTTGGATGGTATTATTGAAACTACTGAGCCAGAGTCAATAAGATAGGTTTTATTGGTAGAGTGGTCGTGGATGTGAAGGCGGATTTCTTTTGTTGGTGAAATAGCTATGCTGTCACCAACTGCTCCAATTAGTGACAGCGTATCTAGTTTTCCTGGTTGGTAACTGTATATTTGCATGGCTTTGTGCAGTGTTGAGCCTCATTACCCCATCTGTTATGGTAATAGCAAATACCATTGCGGTTGGGTGTGTTGGACCTTCCTCTAGAACGGTGTCTCTGACCGTATTGTCCGTGCTGCTGATTTTGTCTTGGTGGCAGCGCTCCACTGGACGATAAGTGTTGGTGGTGAAGCTGCATCTCCAGGAGCTGGTTTTGGGTTTGCTGATTTGCCAGGTGCAAACTTTGCAGCTCGTTCTGGAACGATTTGACCGTGATGGTTAGGTCTTGAATCTGTCGTTCCAGTCGAAGGACATCATGCGAACTTGTTGTTCGTGTTGTTGGCGGCATAATGTCTCTCGAATGAACAGCCATGACCGAAGCACCACCCAATGCATCCATAATGCGATCAGCGGTCTCGGCTAGGGCTTTTAAATCATTCAAATTGTCGGAGATCACAAGCAACGGACGAATTTTTTCCGGAAGCCGTTCCGTCCAGAGCTGATGGAGTACTTCGTCGGTGACAGAGTTCTTAGCCAACTCGCGCATCTCTCTGAGAAGCTGGGAAGGTTTTTTGTTCCCGAGGACCTTCTCTCTAAGCAGCTTCTGGATTTGCCTTTGACGAGATTCAGAGAAGCGCTCTAGTATCGCAGTTTTTAGGGTTTTGTATTTGTCTTGTGGTGGAGTGTTGTTTACGATATCAATCAACTGGTTGGCTATGTGCAGTGGTAAGGCTTTGAGGAGCTGATTATATTTTTGTGCGTCGCTGCTTATTCGGTTTGCCGTGAAATCTGCTTCTGCGATCGCGAACCAAAGGTCTGGGGACTCAGGCGAAAATTGTGGCAGATGCAAATTTACAGCATACACATACTCCTGTTGCACATGATTGAATCGTGGGACAAACATTGAACTCGAGGGCAATAATTTGTGTGAATCGGGGTTAATGCCGTTAGGAACAGTACCAGAACCAGAAGACGGATAATGAAAAGTGTTGTTAAGAAGAGGAGTGTCAAGATCCAACAGACTCTCATTGAGTTTGTTGGCTTCTACTTCGTCTTCAGCTGAGTCTTTTGCTTGATCGGTCTTTGCTGGTGTTCTGACGGTAGCCATTTTAATATAAATATATAAAAAACTCACGTGTTGCTGTTTTTTTGTTCTCGCTTTGTTATGATCGTTGGAACTCAGTTGCAATCACGTCGGGGTCACCAATTTGTGGTGTCTAGCACAGACACCAACTATATTTGACAGCAACTGAGAACTGAGAAGGCAAGGAGCGAAGAAAACTAGTGTGCACTGATTTTACTGTCACTCAGAATGTTAAAAAACAGTGGTTGTTATTTTGAACAAATTGATTTTATTAAACACTTATATTTCTAGACATGAAATTATTTAAAAAGTATGTAACACAAATACTGAAGATAAATTAGCTTGCTGATGCTGTACGTCCATTGAATTCCGCAGTTGGTTTTCGAGTGAATACATAAAATGGTTTTAAGAACCTGGCCGTTGGTAACTTTGGTTTTTTCAAAAAATAGAAGGTTCTAGAAACTTGGTACATTGGTTTATTGTTCTATTTATTTGTAGGGGCGCAACTGTCGACACAGTGCCGCCACACTTTTAGCTCAGTCTGCCCCATCTATTTATTTGTAGCTCGTAGAGCGCATTCTGAACACTCTCTGAAGGAAAAAAGAAATACGAATTCGAAGCTCTGAACACTCTGAAGCAAAAAAGAAACACTTATTTTTTTTGACAACTCAGGCTCTGTGTGAACTAAAAAAGAAAAACGCCTAATACAGACCGCCAACGTCAACTCTATTTAATATGGTCTCTTCTTTTGGCTACATGTCTACAAGCTTTATACATAGAATCTTATGGACTATTACATGTTATTTGACAACCGGAGGCTGTAATGTATGGCCTTTCTTTTCTGTTTTATTGTATCGAATGCCAACATGGCTTACGTTTTTCTTTTCTTTTTTTATAAAAGTGTTAAGCCAGTTAAGCTCTTGCTCTCGGGGCTGTAGATCTGTTTCGTAATACTACGTTTTCATTATACTACGTTTTCATTAGGGCAAAAAATGTAATTTCGTTGAAAATTTCCAAATTTGAGTCCACTTTCCATACAAAATAATATTAAAATTTTGTTTGATTTGGACGAAATCAAGGTTGCAAATTATGTGAAAACAAATCAAACGCAACTAAATTGAAACAAATTGAATAGATATTTTCTAAAATGTCAATTTAAAACAAAATCCAAGGCAACGGCAAAAGTAAACAAACCAACATGCAAAGCAAACGGCAGAAGTAAACAATACAAAATAACAATTTTGAAATAAAATCCAGGGCAACGGAAGTAGTAAACAAAACAAAACAAGAAGAAAAAATGAAAAGGTTGTAAAAAAGAAAAAGAAAGAAGATAGCCTGATGTCAAAACAAATGTGAAAACCTAGATGAAAACACTTTTTTAGCAATTTTTCAAATATCCTAATTTCGGCCCTAATGAAAACGTAGTATTAGGGCAAAAAATGTGATTTCGTTGAAAATTTCCAAATTTGAGTCCACTTTCCATACAAAATAAAATTAAAATTTTTTTTTGATTTGAACGAAATCAATGTTGCAAATTATGTGAAAACAAATCAAACGCAACTAAATTGAAAACAATTGAATAGAATATTTTCTAAAATGTCAATTTGAAACAAAATCCAAGGCAACGGAATAAGTAAACAAACCAACATGCAAAGCAACGGCAGAAGTAAACAATACCAAATAACAATTTTGAAATAAAATCCAGGGCAACGGCAGAAGTACCTAAACAATTCAAAACAAGAACGAAAAAAGAACAAGAAAGAAGATAGTCTGTTGTCAAATCAAATGTGCAAACTTAGATGAAAACACTTTTTTAGCAAATTTTCAAATATCCTAATTTCGGCCCTAATGAAAAAGTAGTATGTATAAGGTTTAAATATATACAATTCTATTTATAAGGACAGAGAAGAACAGATGTATTGTATGTATTAACTATGATTATTTGTTTCTGTTATTTTGTTTCTCTCTTTTTTTTTATATATATATATATCGAGAAGATAATGAGTTTCACATTTGAGTTTTTTTTTGTTATTGTTCATATGAGATAGCTATATCTATGTGTATGAATAGTACGTTTATATGATTTTTTTTTTCATTTTTCGGTTTTAGAAACGAGACTAGAAAGGGACATCTATTTTACATTTTCTTTTTTTTTGACGTTTAAAAGTTACAACAGTTAATAAATACCAATTATCACATTTTGTAGGCTATTTTGTTTAGAACTTAAAATATTTGATCATAGCGTGTAATATAAAAATAAATTGAATATATTCTTTTAATTGTCTTTTTTTCCGAATCTTAAAATACTTAAGCTAGTTACATTATTTATTATTTGGCAAGGCAAACAATGAAGAAGTTTAGCCAGCAGCTCTTCTAATAAATAGATAGTGTGTTTGTTTGTAAGTTTTTAATTTCTATACCCCATTCCATAGAATGGGTATATTGTATTTGGTGTGGAGTTTGTAACATAGAGAAATAATACCGTTAGGTATAGAAAAGTATATAATATTCTGACTCAGAATCAAAAGCCTAGTCGATTTAGCCATGTCCGTCTGTCCGTCCGTCGTATGTATACTCTCTAGAGGTCGCAATTTTTGAGCTAGAAAGCTGAAATTTGGTATTTATAATCTTTGGTTCAAGAGTAAGGCTAGGTTTGTGAACCGGTAAAATCCGCCCACAAACACGCCCACAATCACCATTTTTGATGAACAACCTCAATTTAATAAAATTAAATTATATTTTGAGTACAGTTACGATAAAAGCATAACGCTAAAATTTTGCACACGTAAGCTTTAGGTAAACCTTCTTCCAATCAAATAAAACTATTTCAGTTTGGGCGTGGCTGACGCCCATTTTTCATACAAAACCATCAATACTGATTTTATAAAATAACAATTGTTATATTAAAGCGAAAAACATTAAATTTTGTGGGTATTACTTGCACATACACATCTTGTGTATGAAATCAAAAAAATTGATTTTGGGCGTAACTGACGCCCACTTTTCATTAAAAACTATACAAATATAGTTTTTGTAAATAAACTGTATTTATAATGAATCTGCAAGCCAAAATTTTTCTTCTCTTATTAGAAACTAAAAGGATTGTGTATGAAAAGGAATTTTTGAATTTTGGGCGTGGCTTACGCCCACTTTTCATGAAAGAACGGAAAACGTAGGCTCAAAAAATTAAGGCACTTCCAATATTTAATTTAAACCTTTTTCCTTCCGTTCGTTACTTGAGAAATATATCTCTATATTTTCTTGTGTACATTTTTCAACACGCCCACTTTTAAAGGCGTGATTTTCATAAAATACCTTTGTTCAGGTAAGATTGTTTTAAAACTACTCGATTTAGCTGGAGTTTTACACATATGCCTAAATACTGACCAAAGCTCAGTTATTGCTTCAAATTTTTAAGACACGCCCACTTTTAAGGGACGTTTCCGTCAAAAGTTGTATAATGCATTAATTTTTTAACGTTTTTTAACCATCGGTCGCAGTTTTGAAGTACACGGATGAACACTTGGATTTATATACCTTGGTTACGTAGCAGAGTGTGGTCCAAGAATTGTTAAAAACACCCATAATCGCTATTTCCATTCCAAATCTAATTTTTAAAAATTTAAGTTTTGTTTTGTTTTGTTCAAATCGATCTGCAAGAATGTCACTGAGCTCATAACAATTGCCTTGGCAATAAAACGTTTTAACTTTGGGCGTGGCGCACGCCTTTTTTTATTGCGCCAGCATTAATTGAACATCACACCGCACAAAATTAATGTTATTGAATTTTTTTCTGTCTGCTTAAGAAGAATTTCGTTTCTGAAACATCGGCTGTTTGCGGGAGGCAGGCGCATACACGCACAAAAATATGGGGAATAGGGTATCCAACAGTTTGTTGCAAACTTAATGCAGCTCTCGCTTATGTTTTTTTTTTTAATTTTTAATTTCTTTTCTTTTTATTTTGTTTTCAGGAGAATTTAGCCCCTATGTTGGCCCCTGGTAGGGTTTGAATAAAAATCAATATTGGTGTTATGATTGAAGGTTTTCGTTAATTATCCCAATTGGTGAAGGATATATAGACTGTGACCATGTTTTGTTTTTTTTTTGCGAATCATAGATTCCCTTAATTAAATCATTTTTTGAAAGGCTCATTCCTATTATGTTTTTTTTTCATGAGTTGTAATGTGTATTTAATTATGGGAATTACATTTGCTTCATTATAAAAAAAATTATTTGAGTATCTTTTATTATTTGTTTGAAAGTTTTTGTTAACGCAAAATCGCACAATCTTTCTTTCAAAAATTTCAAATTCTTTCGTGATTATTGGAGAGATGTTAAACCAAACCGGAAATGCATACGTTAGTATTGGTCTTATCATTGTTTTATAAAAAAGGAGTTTTGATTTTTTACTCAACATATATTGTGTTTCAAAAATGGCATCAACATTATTAGAAACTTTTCTGGCTGTAATTATATTTTGCCTGGCGTGTTGGTTGAATTTTAATAAATTATTAAACTGGATCCCCAAGTACTTGATGTTTTTTTAAAAACAATATTAGTGTTGTCTATTTGAAGTGTCAGGGTTTTACCCTCACTCACTACACCAGTTCTGCCCTTACCACTTGCATTCCTGAAGCATATTGCTTCCGACTTTTCTTTATTAATCCTTAATACAGATTTTTCATAGTAGTCATTGTTGATTACTTCTAAATGCATTTTAAGGTCAATAAGTTCTTCTGTTGGAAAATTTGCCGAGGCAAATACAAGGGTGTCATCTGCGAATAATATGCCTTCAAAGCTGATGGTGTTATTTGTGAAGTGAGTATGAGGAAAGTCCTATAAAAATAGGTCATACAATTTTGGGCTCAGGATAGATCCTTGGGGAACACCTTGATCTGAAGGACACGTATTCGATTTTGTTTGTTGTAATTGAATTAAGACAGGACTTGTTTGATAGAAAGCTATAGATTAAATTGGTTATAATGTGGTGGATAATCGAGTTGGATAAACTTGTATATTAAACCATTCCTCCAAACCCTATCGAAAGCTTTTTCCATGTCTATGGAACATGTGACTGTACATTTCTTTTGTCTTGAGCTTTTTAATATCTCGTTATGAAACATGAGGAGAGCTAGAGTAGTTGAGTGGTTTTTTTTTTAAACCAAATTGATGGTCCGGGATAAACTCTATGTTTTCTTCGGTATATGATTCCATTTTGGTAATATTATCCTTTCTAAAATTTTGCCCACATTTGATACAAGTGATATTTGGTTTTTTATCAGCGGAATAATTTTAGCTTGTTTCCATATTTTCGGAAAATATGCATTATTTATACAGTTGTTGTACAAAATCGTTAATAACTTATAATAGCCATGGGTGACAATTTTTTAAGAATGTAGTGTGAGATGTTATCTAAGCCGGAAGATTTGTTTGCGTTTATTTTCTTAATTATGTTTGTTACTTCATTAACTGAAGTGAAGATATAAGAATTTTGATTCAAGACTGAAAAGTTTTCTGAGAAAACAAATATTTTGTTTGGTTCCGATTGAATTAAACCATTTACAGCAGCTTGAACCTCGTTTTGAAGGTTGACGTCATGAGGTGGTACCTTTTCTTTATATATTTCTTGATAGTATTCTTTAAAAGCCTCAACTTTCTCAGATTCATCTGTAATTATTTGCCCGTTCAGTAATATTTGTTCGCAATTGAACCTATTACCTTTACCCATAATTTTTTTCAGATCTTTAAACGCATATGGACCTGGCTTTAAATTTGAAAGTCTCTGGCCTAGGAGTCTGTTAAGCCAAATACTAACTTTTTCTTTAATTAAGATGTTAAGTAGATTTATTCTACTAGATAGCTCTTTGTAGTCATTATTCACCCGCTTAAGATTACGGTGAAAAATACGTTTTAATTGTTTTTTCCAATGGTGTTTTGTCTTATAGGTATATAGAGTAGATTTAATGGAAATGGAAATTTTGGGTCTGGTATTTGGACTGTCGTATATTTTATATTATTTCTTACAATTATAGGAACTCCTTGATTTAAATGGTTTGATAAAACATTATAAGGTTCAATATTCACGATATGACGAGGTGACAGGTGCGTCTCCTGGATGAAGGCGACCGATATGTTGTTTGCTAGGAGAATTTTCAAAAGCTCTATTCTCCTGCTATGCTCTATTAGGGACTGAATGTTGTATGTAAGTAATTTTATTATCATGGCGACGAACTTAAGAGAACTTCGTTAAGAAGTTTTAGATATTCCATTCTCTTTTGTTGCGTGGATGTACCATTATTAACGTTCTTAACAAAGTTTTCAATCTTAAGCAACAAATCGGTCACATCCATCCCGAAAAGATCCTTCGATAGTTCTAGAAACTGGTCGAGGAAGTTTTGGCTCGAATTTTTAGGCAAGGAAATCGCTTTTGGTTTTTGTTGGAATAAACTTGCAAAAGTAACCTGGGGTTGCACCGCGTTTGCTACATTTTTATTGAAATTGTTAGCATTTTCTTTTTTTTTTATTGCTGAATGTATATTATTTTTTTACTTGTAAATATATACTGTTTATATTGTATGCATCCACGGTAATTGACCGGATGAAGGCCACCGCAATTTACACATTCCGCTTTTGAATCCGCGTCCGCTTTAACTGGGCATTCTCCAGGTAAATGCTGTGTTTTACATTTGACGCATCTGTAATTTTTGCCGCAGTTTTTGGCTAAATGCCCAAAACTTTCGCAACGTCTATACTGAAGCGCCCCGTTGTTACCTCTAGGTTTTTCCCAGGTTACTTTTACGTTGAATATAAAATTTATTTTTTGCTATTTCAGTTGAGCTTATGCCCGGTTTTAATCTTATTAAAAACAAGTCGGTATTAGTACCGCTACTTTTCGACCTGATCGTTTCAAAGACCGTTACTTTTGGATTTCTTCAGGGGAAAATCTGAAGTTAATCCTCTTTACATAAGGTTCTGCGTTTTATTTTGTGTTAACGTGAATGAGTAACTTTGTATATCGTTATCTTGCTTAATTTTTTCTAGGATTTCTAAGTGAATATTTGGCTTATCTACATATAACTTCGAGGTGTAGTTGTTAGTATTTTTAATATAGAACCTGAATTCTCCAGATTTTTTTTAAGCTGTTCAACTAATTTATGAACATTTGTGTCCATAAGAAAAATTGCTGGGCAAAACTTACTTGTTTTAACTTTAGGGTGACTGGAACCTGCTTCATTCGTCTCTTCTTCGGATTGACCGCTGCTGTCGTTTTGTCTGTTGGTGCTGTGGCTTGGGCCCGCGTGGTTTTCTATAGCTTCTTGTTGAGGGTCATCTATTGGTTGTTCCGGAAATAATCCGTTGGATTTTTTTTAGGAATGTTCCGTTTTGTCAGCTTCAAGTCTGCAAGTATTGCAAATTTGTTTCCGTTATCCACCGTTCCGCTAGTCACCCTTGTTGGCGTGACTGTACCTTTTTTTGGGTATACCCAGTTGGTATTTTCTTCGATCTCATGAATGTCCATACTTGAAGCCTCCATTTCGATGGCTTCGTTTTTGTTTTGCTTCTTGTCGAGGAGTTTCCGTTGATTTATGGAAGTTTCTATTCTAAGAGGCAGAATATTAATGAGAGACTAGGTGGTAGGTCCTCGTGGCGCCTTAGATTTATTAGTTGTTGCGCCGCTTTCCAGTGCCTGGAGGCAACATTTGCCAGTGAATTTGCATTTTTTGTAGATTTTCGTATTGCTTTGTTTGCGGGATCTTCTTTACGTCTATTTTTTTTCCATCATGCGAAAATTGACATCCGTCGGTGCACCTGAATGAGAAACTTGTTCTCCAGTTTTTTTTAACACTTAAACGGCTTTATTACTTTTGTTTTTCCTTCATATATATTTTATTTTTCTCTAATAGGCTCCAGTAAAATGGCTACACTTGTGTTCAGCTCTGCTGCTAGCTAAAGAATCGTTGCTTTTTAGGTACGACCAATCATATGATTGAAAAAAAATTAAAAAAAAGTCTAAAAACGGTAGGACCAGTTTTTTGCTTTCGACTATCTCGAAAACGGCTCAACCGATACTTTCGGAATTTCACACATATATAGGTGCAGGTAGCTAAATTTATACTGTATACTAATATTTTTATAAAGTAGTTCTCTGTATTAAAAACAATTAAATTAAAAAAAATTAATACTTTAAAAACTGCTCATTAAACTTTTTGTTTTAACTATAAATAAATGTATTTTCTGAATACCTATGAACTGGCGTTTTTGATTTTTTTTTTTGAAAAATGTTTTCAGAAAGTTTTGACAAAAAAAACTTTTTTTCTCAAAAACCGCTCCACAGATTTTTATAAATGTATTCTCATAAATTCAAATTTTTCCAAGAAATAAAACGGCGTACTTATTTTTCAGCTCAAATTAGTTCAAGTATTTATTTAAGAATTTTAAAAAATTAGTTTTTATCAAAATCTCAAGCCCCAAGACCACTGTCACACATTCGAGCAGGTTCGTGCAGCCACTAAGAGCAAGCTCGTGCGACCTTCGCAAGACCTTCTTTGAACTTCAACTTTTATTTTTATACCCTATTCCATAGAATGGGTATATTGTATTTGGTGTGGAGTTTGTAACATAGAGAAATAATACCGTTAGGTATAGAAAAGTATATATATTCTGACTCAGAATCAAAAGCCTAGTCGATTTAGCCATGTCCGTCCGTCCGTCCGTCCGTATGTATACTCTCTAGAGGTCGCAATTTTTAAGCTAGAAAGCTGAAATTTGGTATATATAATCTTTGGTTCAAGAGTAAAGCTAAGTTCTAGAACCGGTGAAATCCGCCCACAAACACGCCCACAATTGCCATTTTTGTTGAACAACCTCAATTTGGTAAAATTAAATTATGTTTTTTGTACAGTTACGATAAAAGCATAACGCTAAAATTTTGCACGCGAAAGCTTCAGGTAAACCTTCTTCCAATTAAATAAAAAAAATTTAGTTTGGGCATGGCTGACGCCCATTTTTCATACAAAACCATCAATATTGTTTTTGTAAAAAACCAATTGTTATATTAATGCGAAAAACCATTAAATTTTGTGGATATTACTTGCACATAAACATCTTGTGTATGAAATCAAAAAATTTGATTTTGGGAGTGGCTGACGCCCACTTTTCACTAAAAACATAAAAAATTGTTTTTGCAAATAAACGGTATTTATAATGAATCCGCAAGCCAAAATCTTGCGTCTCTAGTAGAAACTAAAAACTTTGTGTATGAAAAGAAATTTTTGAATTTCGGGCGTGGCTTACGCCCACTTTTCATAAAAGAACGAAAAACGTAGTTTTAAAAATTTAAGGTGCTACCAATATTCAATTTAAACCTATTTCCCTTCCATTCGTTATATGAAAAATATATCAACATTTTCTTGTGTAAATTTTTTCAATACGCCCACTTTTAAAGGCGAGATTTTGATAAAATACCTTTGTCCAGGTAAGATCGTTTAAAAACTACTCAATTCAGCTGAAGTTTTACACATATGCCTAAATTGTAACGTTAAAATTAAAAATGATGAATGAAATTAGAAGTTACTAATAATTCTTCTACCTATCATTCATTATTCATCTCTCAAACGGGAACCCTGAGACCTATAAATCTAATTTAGCCTCACATTGGGCTCCACCTGTAACGTACAATAAAGATAGATAGAAAGAAATGTAAAGAGTATACATGTATATATACATATATACACATACACACCACCTGCAGCCGTCAACAGACACTTACCTCTTCGCCTAAACATCCTATGGATATCTAAGATCTGAACCCATGCCCATTAACACCGCAAGCCAGAGAGGAAGCAGGAAGAAACAAGCACCCCGAAAATCCTTGAACCCCATGCCAAGGAACAGCAACTCCATCGACCTTCGCCCGTGTATCGGTGTATCTAGCACCCCTATAAAAGACATACCTACACTTCGCTAACACGGCTACTCGTCCTCCCTACTCCTCTCCCCCTTCTTCCAATTTCATCTCCATCCCCATCACAGAAGCGAGAACCATCCATCAGCATACCTCCAGGTTCTGACTACAAAGTCCCGCAGAACAGCCTGGAGCGTATCCGATAGCATGTTCACGCCTATCCGCCGCAAGTCCTAGATGTTCGCCCTGCAGCTCCTGTATACTATAGTACACACCTAAAACCAAGGACCCTACTTAAATCCCCACGCACGTAGCTAGACCTGAGATGCTTTCTTATAACGAAGGACTGCAAACGATTACCAGAGGTCTTACTCCAGTTAGCAACTGGGCATCTAGCTATCGTACTTATTTCTGTGCTCATGGGATGGAAGCAACTCTATGCCGGCAACGCCCCCTTTCTCGCCAGTTATTCCAAAATGAATGACCGGTAAGAACGGCATGCGACAACGTAGAGTCGAGGTTGAGATCGACCGTCGCGTTGGCCGGCAGCACCCATGCCACAGCTAGCTCGGCCAGGCCGTGGGCACTTGCTCCGGGATCTGCACAACCGGTGTTACCTCTTATTATCCTGCCGACCGTTGAACTCTGGTGGATGAGTCCGAATAAGTAATATTATATCGCTTGGTGGCCCTCATAGTTGTTCCAGACAAGACATATCAGAAATCGAATGCCGAGAAAGATCAATTTTAGATAGCACCTCAAGTTCTCTATTGAGTGGAAACGCAGATAGTGAAGAAGATTCATGTTTGGTTTATGCCAATCGCCCTACTAAACGCTATATGTAAGTATCTAAACTATGAGCAAACCTTAGGTATTCGAGGTTGCTGTGGCAGGTTATAACTTGTCATCCAACCATACAGCTGCCACAATGATGTGCTGTACGGTGATGAGGAGGTGTCTAACTCTGAGGGGAGGGAGGATCTAGGATGTGGTACGATCCTCCTGGTCTCTCAACCCACCCAATCTATTTCAGAAAATCAGCTCTCTCCGAAACAGCCTTGGCTATCCTATGGACCCACGAGTCCCCACGACTCGGATATGTTTTGACGGACAACCCCTAAAAAGAAAAAGCAAGCTAAAAGATTGCTTGCTCACTTCATTACAATTGCTCATAACATAGTATCAAATCTGAAACTATTTACTAACTATCAAAATATCATGACCAAAACCAAAGGTACTTCAATAAACCAAACCACCTTGTTCCATCCTGAAAGGTTGAGGGATACCACCCTCCCTATAATAAACTTACTCCATCTCAAAAGATAACTATAGCATCTTCAAAGATTCTATATTAACTCCAAAAGAAATAACAAGAAAATCGCAAAATAATTTCTTCAAACGTTATAAACTAACGAGATTATTATTTATTCAGTATTATTTAACTTAAAAATCTAACAACTAGAGAAATTATCTTAGCTTAATAATTATTCGGAATTTTAATTTTGAAATTATATCATCTAAATTCCTTACTTTACTTAAAGAACAGAAAGATCAAAAGTGATATAAGCTCTTGACGAAAGACTACTTTAAAATGTCAAGTAAAGTTATTTCAGGATAAAATCTTTATAATCCTCATATACTTATTATTATTACTGGTATCAATATTCATTAACTTAACTCTACGAGGAGAAACCTCTATTTCAAAAAAAAAAAAAACTTTAACGCGGCAGTTAAGATTCAATACTATTTCTTGAAAGTTTAGCGAAAATTTAATTCAAAAAAAGTTTGTATACTTCGCCTAAAAAGGACGTTAAGGTTCTTCATATCTATTGATTTAAAATAAAATAACAACACGGGGACTGTCAAGGACAAAAAAGTGTATCGCGAATAACACAAGTCATAAAAAAAAAAAATAAAACGTTGTAATCGGCAGCGAAGATTTTAAATCGTAGCAAAGCAATTATAAAAGAAAATGTCAAAATGTGTTTTTAAAATCAATACCCCATACTCCTGAACACAGTTCGCGTTCATTCGTATGTTCGATAATCAATATATATCAAATCAAAAGAATATATTAAAATCAATATAGTAATGTAAGTCTCTACACCAATGGGGTAGTGAGATATAGCTATATCGCTTAACGCTGGTCCGGAAGTGCACTCCAGGGTTCGCTGAAAATGATTAGTAAACATAAGGATATGGATTTACACAGATTGTCTACAGGGTGGTATCGTTAGACGATCATATCGTTCTTCTGACTTCTCAATTTAAATTTTATATTTGCTTCAATACCATTTGCTTGTGCCTTCTTAATAATATAACGTATGTCGCGGACTCGACAAACACAGCTAGAGTAAGCTGCTGGCAAACGCGGTATTATTCTTATATCTCCAGGATACACGTAACAACAAAACACGAAACGACGTTATACAGCTTTTCGAAACAGTGAAAAAGTCCGAAAACGAAACTATAAGATTCGATTCCAGCAAACGCAAACGCGGCGTTCAAACGCGAGTGAAGGTTGGTCGCTACCGACGCAGTAAGAAATGAGTGGGATCCAAAGGACCAAGTGAGTAAAACAAAAAAAAGGAAAACCTGAGTACCAAAAGATAGCTCAAGTGTAATGACACAATAAAAGGTAAGTATTTAATGTTACTTGTCACAAAAAAAAAGGTAATTGTAGCACTTCACATTATTGTATAGATAAGGACGAATTTACGATTAGATAATCTTCGAGAAACCCGATCACGACACGATTATAGGTAGCTAATATTTCGGCTATGAATTTATCGAAATTAACGATCTATGAAAATGAAGGTTTCACCATGATATAAACATGAATTCAACTTTAAGATTCTAGGATTTCAATACATCCAACTGCGTATAAACGTTTTCTCAAAAAGAAATGCTTAAGGAAACTAAACATCAGGTATTATATAAAAAGGACACTTTAATAATGGGTGTGGCACACTGATCATATGAATTAACCACACTGGAATTATTGGATTACCACCGTCCGTGGTATCTGGCGTTTGACGCCAACGTTGCACGCTCAATGAGTGGCGTAAAAAGCGTTCGCCAATGATTAAGGAATTGTATAAATTTGAGCAGAGAAGCTCCCACGAAAATCATCAATAAAAAAAATCAAAAATTACTCGTTACCTGGTTCTTGATACATATATATCTACAGCGTCTATTCATAACAACAAAAAAAACATAGTTTCCTTCTGGTGACGATAAAGATGCTGTTCTGCTGCTCCACGCTGATGCAATTATGGTGGGTTTATGGTATTCCCTCGACGTAACTGCGTCAGTGGTGTGAGGGGTGGTGGTTATAGGTGCTCCCTCGATGTATGTTGAGTGATGATGAGTAATCTGGGACCGGCATCGGTGCAAATACACCCGCCAGACGTCCTAAAGTGTGTGTGTTGATTCTTTAAAGTGTTGGTTGTGGCTTCTGCCAAGTAAATTCCGGTACCAAGTGGGGTACGATGGATAATACGTCTTGTGGTGCCTACCAGTGGGCGGTATCACTGAAGGAGGGGGTGGTATGGTCGTCAACGAGCCGATATCGGATCAACGTTGACGATCGCATACGTTGCTCCTTCGAGATCTTGTTCAGAATCCTGCTGATGGTTATGTTATGGCATAGTAGGAGATTGGCTCCTTACTAATCCAAAAAAAGGAAAGTAGATTTAGCCTGATTCGGCTCATCCAGCCAAAGGAAAGAATTTGGATTCTGTGGTTTCCAGAACACAGCTTGTGCCCGTGGATTTATTGTTGCGCACCACAGAATCTTAATAGAGCATATATGTGCTCGCACAAAAAAAAAATTTATGAATGGTAGGATCATGCCACGCCACGTGTATAGGGCGTTATAGGAATTTGCGTAAATTCCCTCAGAATGAGGCGACGGAATTAATTTGCACAAATGATTTCTGGAGGACAGCAAATCCTAGTGAAGTAATAGTGCTCCTGCTCTCCTTCCTTCTGGTCTGGAGTTCCTAAGGAAGCCAAAGAAATTACTGAGTGTAAGTTCCTTGTGTCCTGACCAAAACAATTTTTCGTGATAATGGCATATGCCATCATCACGAAAAACTTCTAAATATATTAGCCTTACCTGAATATGATGGATGGAATTAGCTGATAGTAATATTGCAATCGCAATTGCATTTTCAATTGGATTGCACTTTTGCAAAGTAAAAAGAAAAATTTCACAATGAATAAATTGTTCTGTATAGACGTCTTTCCGAGCCGAATGGTTTCTTCAAAATGGGGTATGTATGACTAGACATACCACTACTGCCATTCTTGAGCAAGTAGCTGCGGCAGAACAAGGAAACTCACTTCCTTTTTGCTACTCATGATACTGAATCGGTACAAACTGTAGTACCGGCGTATGGAAATTCCATATTGTTTCAGCTGCATATTGTAGTCGCGTATTTGGCTGACAACAACTAATGAAATTCAGAAGGTTGACTACTTTAATTACCTCGGACGGAAGAAATATGTTGTAAAACATATTCGAAAGGACTAAAAAGGACAAATTTAAATGCCGTAGAGGCTAAATTTACAAGCTTATCACCTATTTCAGCTTGCTGTGACAATATACCATTTTGGGTTTGGTGTCGCTACGTTGTAGCGGAAGCTGTCATGAAAATGTACTTTATTTAAAATTACCATATATCTCTGGTATTTGACACTTATGTCAATTGAAAGAAGGACGTACTAATGTAGGAATGCATATAGGTATCAAACGTCACATTGCGGTGGAAAAAGATATCGTGTGTATACTTTAAAAATCAGGAAAAGTTCTACCTACTGTTTTTTTTTTTTTGTAGTGCGGATATCACCCCTTGACGTACGTCATAATGCTACCGTCAAAACTTCGTGCATTCAACTTTATGCGTCAAATCAGAATAAGAATTCGGACGGATGAATATTTAGTATTCGACGGACTTCGGACTGTATTCTGAAATCGTAATATCTGTCAGGACCTATGCGTGTGGCAGTTTCATTGTTCAGCCAAAAAGGTGAATTCGACTGTACCATAAAAATGTACTGCAGCGATATCTGGAATACGGACGGTAAAACTAAATGGTGAGTGCGAGTAGCACATACATTGCTACTACTAGCTAAGTGTCTGTGACGTCATGTCACAAATAATAAAAATTCTCTGTATGTCGACCATGTTTCTTTTGACTACCAGTGACGTCACGAGTAACCATAGAGAATTACATTTTGGAGGCAATTTTGTAAGTAGGTCTGTCTCGCAAATTTCTCGTAAAAACTTCTCTATGTCAAATCGTAGGGAAGTTCTTCTGCCGATAGGTGGCAGCAGTGGCGCTCGATATTTTAAATATCGAAAATAATGCAGCCCAAGGAGTTTTCCCTACAAAACTTGGAATTTTCGGCGGAGTACATTACTTCGTCAAAAGTCCAAGAAAAGGATAACTACCTATAAAACAAAATCTTTATCGGAATTCTGGATTTTATCCAATTAAGTGCGAAACAAGTTCTGCGACTCTTTTACCTCTAGTCGGTGGAAGATAAAACAAGTGCTCGCTTCAAGCATGAAATATAACTATGAAGTATGACGTTTAGCCATATGTTGAGGTAGTCCTCAAATAGTTATTTAGACGAAACAAAAAAAAACAAAGACAAAGAGTCTCATGCACAGCTGAGAGCCGGGCAAACATAAAACAAAAAAAATAAAAAAAAATCAAATCCTGGGGTTGCAGTACTTTACGTACGGAATGTCATGTCTGGTAAAATATTTACGTTCTCAGATACTGAGGAACGAAAACGTAAATCAAGAATGAAAGTCTGGTATATTATGGTATTTCAAGTATTTTACCTTTTTAAGTCTTTGGTATGGCAAGTCGACTTATGGCCTCGCCTATCTATTACTTCGTACAAATTATTTGGAGCTCAAGAGGCTTTGTCGGCTTAGACACTTGTACTCCGGGTATGTCTATTCGGAGCGAACCCCCCCGGATGTTGGGTTGTTCCTCCTCTCGTTTCCCGCTAAACATCTTGGACAGGACGGACTATATGCTTCTGCTAAACCACAACGGACACAAAATGCTTTGTCTATTGGTTCAGCATAGTCACGAAAATTGTGACCAATGACTTTGCAATTCCAGCACTTGAGTGGCTTACGGTCTCTTTGGATGGCTTCAACACTTGTAGAAGGTATTGCCACAGTTAAATCCTGGCAAGGTTCGTCAATGATTTCATTGACAAATCTTTTTGCAGGTGGACGTTGTGCGCTCGGCACGAAATTCGGACGGACATTCTCGTACTGAGATTGAGCTTTTTCAATAGCTCGACAATAATAAGCTAGCTGTCTTAAGCTAGACGGACTGTAGGTGATGAGGAGTTCTCCCATGCGCCTACGGACATTAGTTTTGATGATTTCCACGAGTTCCTTCTCCGGTCTAGGAACTCGCATCCTGGAATTCAGATGTTGTATGGCATCGAAAAAGTCGTTGAATGACTCGCCATTCATCATCTTACGATCGGACAATTTGCGGAATAGCTCGGTATCACTTTCTAGTCTACGGTATTGTTCTACCAAAGCAGTCTTCAGTTCCTCCCACGTCGTGTGCTTGTTGCCTTTTAAATAAACCCAATACCAGGATTCAACAGAACCTGATACGAAATGGTAAAAATTTGCCGTTATCTCATACCACGACACACCGTAACTACTTCGAATGCATCCTAGGCGGAACAGAAAATCGTCCACAGCCATGTTCTTCCCGTCGAACTTCAGACCCCATTTGTGGAATGGATGAACTCGGTTCGAAGAAGTGGCATTCGAGGGTGGTGGTCTGGGAGGCGAAACAGGTGATTCGTCATCGTAGTCAAAAGCGTTTACCCGAGACATGAACTCGTCTAGGTTGGAGCCTAGAGGCATTTGGGCTGGATTGACATCCGACAAAGGTGGCACTCTAGCTGGCTCGTAGTGTGGGGTAATTCTATCTGCCAAGTCGACTTCATCGATTGGTCTGTGCGCGGACTGGACATTTTGGTTAACGACACGTGTAGTGTCTGGGTTGGCTAAGTTAACTTGCCGTGTGACTTGCTGGGTTGAAGTAGCATTAGGTTGATCGAGTGGCCTAGTAGGAGGAGCAACGGATTTAGGGGGGACGATAGGTTGCGTGGCTTTGACCGTTCGTTTTTGTAGTAGCTGGGCTACTTGGTCAAGCAAGCGCATGTGACTTTTCTCCAACGCTTCCGCCATAAACTTCCTATCGTCGACCCTGTGTAGGTCAATAGTAGCAGAAACTACTCTCTGAATGTACGCTGAGTGGTCAGCAGCATCCTTACGCAATTGCTCTTCGGCTCTCGCTACCTCGTCGTCGTCTACTACGACGCTTCTGTCGACTGTGTTATCTCTGGGTAGACTCTCGGCTACGCTGCCTTCGTCCTCGGAGTGATCCTCCACGACATCGACTTGAGCGTGTCCGGGTTTCGGTTTCGATCCCCCAGGAGCCATTATGTCGAAATCTTTGTACTTTGACAGGTAAGTACTCTTGACAGCTCGTCTCGGTCTTGAGCCGTTCATTCGATAGCGACAGTCAGGGAGTCGGATAAATCGTGGTATACGCGTAAATCAATGATTCAAACAGAGTAAACAACAGCGATGGAAAGGTAAGTCAAGTGTATAAGTAAGTAAGAGAAAAAAAATTTTAAATATACCGTGAGCAGTTCCTCGAACGGTTATATATATATATCAATGTAAATCAATTTTAAAAGTAAATCCGGTAGGTTGAAAATCAAACTATCCAGTAGCCAGTGAAGAAAATCTTCAGACTATTACTACTTGGTATAGTGACTGTAGATCGGATAAAATCAGAAAGGGAAAATTCAAATAATCCGTGAGCAAAAACCTCTAACGGATATTTGTTAGTGAGTAAACCAAAGTTTATATAAAGAAAATCTCTTATAAAACTAAAAGTGCTTAAAAATTAAGGGTACGTGTTTGTTCAGACAACTATGTCTTCACAAAATATGTTCTTAAATTACGGAAGAAGAATTCCAAGAAAAATAATAAAGAAATAATGATAATAATTAAAAAAAAGGTTGGTTAATAATTAACTATGTTCTCAGACATATGCTTAGCTCTATACTGGTAATTCAAAAATGGATAAAAATACTTAAATGATACTTAGAATTTAAACCTGTATCTAATATCTAAAAGTTTTCAAAAATCTAACTGTGATCTATAAAAGGCGGGCTCTATCCCAAAACTACACGTCCATTCAAGAAGTTACGTCTCAACTTGATTGACGGAAACTCAAAATACTCAAAAAAACTTAAAATACCCAAAAAAAAAATACTCAAAATGCGGGCACTATCCCAAACTTACACATCAATTGAGAAGTTAACGTCTCAACTCAATTGACGGAACCTCAAATATAAAATTACTAAATACTCGGAAACCGTATCGTTTCCTACCAACTATATCGAAAATTCAAAAAAACTCATATATACTATATTATGTCTCAAAATAAAGATATAATATATACTTAACTAAATATCTGATGTGTCATAAAAGTTTCAGGAGGTGGTAACCCTCCTTTCCTATGGAACAAGGTTTGTATGTTGCTTCGGTTAGTGAAGTAACTGACTCAAAAAAAAAATAATTATGAAATATATATAAGTAAAAAGAGAAGAGAAAATTTTTTTTTTTTGTGTGTGTAGACTCTGTGACACTTACGGCGTTCGAGTGGTTAGAGGATAAGTATCTCCCATCAACAGAAAGTCGATCAGACATGTGAAGGTAACATTACGCTACTGCAGACGTACATCGGGTACTAAGACACCAACTACCGGTTAGCGCTTCATGTCCCGTCACATGCTATCACTACCTAGCGTCTACTGAAAATACTACACTCTCCTTAAACCATTCAGGTAATCGCATAAACAACAAATGTAAATTGGTCTGAAATGGAACTAATTGGATCGTGATCGAGTGAACAACCAGCTTCTGCAGCTGACGTGCGTCGGGCAAAAAGCTCCAACCACCGGTCAGAAGACCTGCTCATTCTACTCTCCCACGATCAGGAATCCTAGACGTCACCTTTAGAAATATTATCAACACCTCAGCAACAGACGATCAAGCAAATCTATAGCTCAACCCGGACAGAGATCGAAGATAAACTCAAGTGGTGAAAGGTAGAGGAAAGGTGGACAGGCCTAATGCAACAGCTAATTCAGGAAAACTTCACCAAATTACTGGACAAAATAGTACCTTGACCACTAGTCTCGATGATGTTCACCTGTCTAAGGAACCAGATCACAAAAAAAAACAATTTGCAAAAAAAACTGAAAAATAAAAATTCTCAAAGAAAATTTTTCAAAAACTTCTAACTTCTTCTACGTCACTCAGGATCGACCTATCTAACATCGTTTCTAATCTTGTCTTTCTAACTAATTCGGGCCCCACGTTGGGCGCCATCTGTAACGTTATAATTAAAAATGATGAATGAAATTAGAAGTTACTAATAATTCTTCTACCTATCATTCATTATTCATCTCTCAAACGGGAACCCTGAGACCTATAAATCTAATTTAGCCTCACATTGGGCTCCACCTGTAACGTACAATAAAGATAGATAGAAAGAAATGTAAAGAGTATACATGTATATATACATATATACACATACACACCACCTGCAGCCGTCAACAGACACTTACCTCTTCGCCTAAACATCCTATGGATATCTAAGATCTGAACCCATGCCCATTAACACCGCAAGCCAGAGAGGAAGCAGGAAGAAACAAGCACCCCGAAAATCCTTGAACCCCATGCCAAGGAACAGCAACTCCATCGACCTTCGCCCGTGTATCGGTGTATCTAGCACCCCTATAAAAGACATACCTACACTTCGCTAACACGGCTACTCGTCCTCCCTACTCCTCTCCCCCTTCTTCCAATTTCATCTCCATCCCCATCACAGAAGCGAGAACCATCCATCAGCATACCTCCAGGTTCTGACTACAAAGTCCCGCAGAACAGCCTGGAGCGTATCCGATAGCATGTTCACGCCTATCCGCCGCAAGTCCTAGATGTTCGCCCTGCAGCTCCTGTATACTATAGTACACACCTAAAACCAAGGACCCTACTTAAATCCCCACGCACGTAGCTAGACCTGAGATGCTTTCTTATAACGAAGGACTGCAAACGATTACCAGAGGTCTTACTCCAGTTAGCAACTGGGCATCTAGCTATCGTACTTATTTCTGTGCTCATGGGATGGAAGCAACTCTATGCCGGCAACGCCCCCTTTCTCGCCAGTTATTCCAAAATGAATGACCGGTAAGAACGGCATGCGACAACGTAGAGTCGAGGTTGAGATCGACCGTCGCGTTGGCCGGCAGCACCCATGCCACAGCTAGCTCGGCCAGGCCGTGGGCACTTGCTCCGGGATCTGCACAACCGGTGTTACCTCTTATTATCCTGCCGACCGTTGAACTCTGGTGGATGAGTCCGAATAAGTAATATTATATCGCTTGGTGGCCCTCATAGTTGTTCCAGACAAGACATATCAGAAATCGAATGCCGAGAAAGATCAATTTTAGATAGCACCTCAAGTTCTCTATTGAGTGGAAACGCAGATAGTGAAGAAGATTCATGTTTGGTTTATGCCAATCGCCCTACTAAACGCTATATGTAAGTATCTAAACTATGAGCAAACCTTAGGTATTCGAGGTTGCTGTGGCAGGTTATAACTTGTCATCCAACCATACAGCTGCCACAATGATGTGCTGTACGGTGATGAGGAGGTGTCTAACTCTGAGGGGAGGGAGGATCTAGGATGTGGTACGATCCTCCTGGTCTCTCAACCCACCCAATCTATTTCAGAAAATCAGCTCTCTCCGAAACAGCCTTGGCTATCCTATGGACCCACGAGTCCCCACGACTCGGATATGTTTTGACGGACAACCCCTAAAAAGAAAAAGCAAGCTAAAAGATTGCTTGCTCACTTCATTACAATTGCTCATAACATAGTATCAAATCTGAAACTATTTACTAACTATCAAAATATCATGACCAAAACCAAAGGTACTTCAATAAACCAAACCACCTTGTTCCATCCTGAAAGGTTGAGGGATACCACCCTCCCTATAATAAACTTACTCCATCTCAAAAGATAACTATAGCATCTTCAAAGATTCTATATTAACTCCAAAAGAAATAACAAGAAAATCGCAAAATAATTTCTTCAAACGTTATAAACTAAAGAGATTATTATTTATTCAGTATTATTTAACTTAAAAATCTAACACCTAGAGAAATTATCTTAGCTTAATAATTATTCGGAATTTTAATTTTGAAATTATATCATCTAAATTCCTTACTTTACTTAAAGAACAGAAAGATCAAAAGTGATATAAGCTCTTGACGAAAGACTACTTTAAAATGTCAAGTAAAGTTATTTCAGGATAAAATCTTTATAATCCTCATATACTTATTATTATTACTGGTATCAATATTCATTAACTTAACTCTACGAGGAGAAACCTCTATTTCAAAAAAAAAAAAACTTTAACGCGGCAGTTAAGATTCAATACTATTTCTTGAAAGTTTAGCGAAAATTTAATTCAAAAAAAGTTTGTATACTTCGCCTAAAAAGGACGTTAAGGTTCTTCATATCTATTGATTTAAAATAAAATAACAACACGGGGACTGTCAAGGACAAAAAAGTGTATCGCGAATAACACAAGTCATAAAAAAAAAAAATAAAACGTTGTAATCGGCAGCGAAGATTTTAAATCGTAGCAAAGCAATTATAAAAGAAAATGTCAAAATGTGTTTTTAAAATCAATACCCCATACTCCTGAACACAGTTCGCGTTCATTCGTATGTTCGATAATCAATATATATCAAATCAAAAGAATATATTAAAATCAATATAGTAATGTAAGTCTCTACACCAATGGGGTAGTGAGATATAGCTATATCGCTTAACGCTGGTCCGGAAGTGCACTCCAGGGTTCGCTGAAAATGATTAGTAAACATAAGGATATGGATTTACACAGATTGTCTACAGGGTGGTATCGTTAGACGATCATATCGTTCTTCTGACTTCTCAATTTAAATTTTATATTTGCTTCAATACCATTTGCTTGTGCCTTCTTAATAATATAACGTATGTCGCGGACTCGACAAACACAGCTAGAGTAAGCTGCTGGCAAACGCGGTATTATTCTTATATCTCCAGGATACACGTAACAACAAAACACGAAACGACGTTATACAGCTTTTCGAAACAGTGAAAAAGTCCGAAAACGAAACTATAAGATTCGATTCCAGCAAACGCAAACGCGGCGTTCAAACGCGAGTGAAGGTTGGTCGCTACCGACGCAGTAAGAAATGAGTGGGATCCAAAGGACCAAGTGAGTAAAACAAAAAAAAGGAAAACCTGAGTACCAAAAGATAGCTCAAGTGTAATGACACAATAAAAGGTAAGTATTTAATGTTACTTGTCACAAAAAAAAGGTAATTGTAGCACTTCACATTATTGTATAGATAAGGACGAATTTACGATTAGATAATCTTCGAGAAACCCGATCACGACACGATTATAGGTAGCTAATATTTCGGCTATGAATTTATCGAAATTAACGATCTATGAAAATGAAGGTTTCACCATGATATAAACATGAATTCAACTTTAAGATTCTAGGATTTCAATACATCCAACTGCGTATAAACGTTTTCTCAAAAAGAAATGCTTAAGGAAACTAAACATCAGGTATTATATAAAAAGGACACTTTAATAATGGGTGTGGCACACTGATCATATGAATTAACCACACTGGAATTATTGGATTACCACCGTCCGTGGTATCTGGCGTTTGACGCCAACGTTGCACGCTCAATGAGTGGCGTAAAAAGCGTTCGCCAATGATTAAGGAATTGTATAAATTTGAGCAGAGAAGCTCCCACGAAAATCATCAATAAAAAAAATCAAAAATTACTCGTTACCTGGTTCTTGATACATATATATCTACAGCGTCTATTCATAACAACAAAAAAAACATAGTTTCCTTCTGGTGACGATAAAGATGCTGTTCTGCTGCTCCACGCTGATGCAATTATGGTGGGTTTATGGTATTCCCTCGACGTAACTGCGTCAGTGGTGTGAGGGGTGGTGGTTATAGGTGCTCCCTCGATGTATGTTGAGTGATGATGAGTAATCTGGGACCGGCATCGGTGCAAATACACCCGCCAGACGTCCTAAAGTGTGTGTGTTGATTCTTTAAAGTGTTGGTTGTGGCTTCTGCCAAGTAAATTCCGGTACCAAGTGGGGTACGATGGATAATACGTCTTGTGGTGCCTACCAGTGGGCGGTATCACTGAAGGAGGGGGTGGTATGGTCGTCAACGAGCCGATATCGGATCAACGTTGACGATCGCATACGTTGCTCCTTCGAGATCTTGTTCAGAATCCTGCTGATGGTTATGTTATGGCATAGTAGGAGATTGGCTCCTTACTAATCCAAAAAAAGGAAAGTAGATTTAGCCTGATTCGGCTCATCCAGCCAAAGGAAAGAATTTGGATTCTGTGGTTTCCAGAACACAGCTTGTGCCCGTGGATTTATTGTTGCGCACCACAGAATCTTAATAGAGCATATATGTGCTCGCACAAAAAAAAAATTTATGAATGGTAGGATCATGCCACGCCACGTGTATAGGGCGTTATAGGAATTTGCGTAAATTCCCTCAGAATGAGGCGACGGAATTAATTTGCACAAATGATTTCTGGAGGACAGCAAATCCTAGTGAAGTAATAGTGCTCCTGCTCTCCTTCCTTCTGGTCTGGAGTTCCTAAGGAAGCCAAAGAAATTACTGAGTGTAAGTTCCTTGTGTCCTGACCAAAACAATTTTTCGTGATAATGGCATATGCCATCATCACGAAAAACTTCTAAATATATTAGCCTTACCTGAATATGATGGATGGAATTAGCTGATAGTAATATTGCAATCGCAATTGCATTTTCAATTGGATTGCACTTTTGCAAAGTAAAAAGAAAAATTTCACAATGAATAAATTGTTCTGTATAGACGTCTTTCCGAGCCGACTGGTTTCTTCAAAATGGGGTATGTATGACTAGACATACCACTACTGCCATTCTTGAGCAAGTAGCTGCGGCAGAACAAGGAAACTCACTTCCTTTTTGCTACTCATGATACTGAATCGGTACAAACTGTAGTACCGGCGTATGGAAATTCCATATTGTTTCAGCTGCATATTGTAGTCGCGTATTTGGCTGACAACAACTAATGAAATTCAGAAGGTTGACTACTTTAATTACCTCGGACGGAAGAAATATGTTGTAAAACATATTCGAAAGGACTAAAAAGGACAAATTTAAATGCCGTAGAGGCTAAATTTACAAGCTTATCACCTATTTCAGCTTGCTGTGACAATATACCATTTTGGGTTTGGTGTCGCTACGTTGTAGCGGAAGCTGTCATGAAAATGTACTTTATTTAAAATTACCATATATCTCTGGTATTTGACACTTATGTCAATTGAAAGAAGGACGTACTAATGTAGGAATGCATATAGGTATCAAACGTCACATTGCGGTGGAAAAAGATGTCGTGTGTATACTTTAAAAATCAGGAAAAGTTCTACCTACTGTTTTTTTTTTTTGTAGTGCGGATATCACCCCTTGACGTACGTCATAATGCTACCGTCAAAACTTCGTGCATTCAACTTTATGCGTCAAATCAGAATAAGAATTCGGACGGATGAATATTTAGTATTCGACGGACTTCGGACTGTATTCTGAAATCGTAATATCTGTCAGGACCTATGCGTGTGGCAGTTTCATTGTTCAGCCAAAAAGGTGAATTCGACTGTACCATAAAAATGTACTGCAGCGATATCTGGAATACGGACGGTAAAACTAAATGGTGAGTGCGAGTAGCACATACATTGCTACTACTAGCTAAGTGTCTGTGACGTCATGTCACAAATAATAAAAATTCTCTGTATGTCGACCATGTTTCTTTTGACTACCAGTGACGTCACGAGTAACCATAGAGAATTACATTTTGGAGGCAATTTTGTAAGTAGGTCTGTCTCGCAAATTTCTCGTAAAAACTTCTCTATGTCAAATCGTAGGGAAGTTCTTCTGCCGATAGGTGGCAGCAGTGGCGCTCGATATTTTAAATATCGAAAATAATGCAGCCCAAGGAGTTTTCCCTACAAAATACTGACTAATGATCAAAGCTTAAAGTTAGTGCTTTAAATTTTTCTTAAAATTTTTTAGGGCACGCCCACTGTTAAGGGGCGTTTCCATCAAAAGTCGTAATATGCATTAATTTTTTAATGTTTTTTAACTATCGGTCGCAGTTTTGAAGTAAGAAGATGAACACTTCGGTTTGTATACCTTGATGGTTACGTAGCAGAGTGTAGTTCAAGAATTGTTAAAAACACCCATAATCGCTATTTCCAATCAATATCTAATTTTTAAAAATTTTAGTTTTGTCGTGTTTTGTTCAAATCGATCTGCCAGCTTAAAATTGAATGATGATCTCATATAGTGATAGTGATTACCCTGGCAATAAAAAGTCTCAGCTGTAGGCTTGGCACACGCTTTTTTTTATTGTGACAGCAGTTATTGTACATCGGCCAAACAAAATTTATTTTATTGAATTTTTCCCTACCTGCTAAAGAAGAATTTTGTTCTACTTTACATAAATTTTGTTTTCTATTGTTGTTTTTGCTTCCCATGGCAATCTAGACAAAAACCACTCCTAACTCACCAATCAATAAGTGCTTGTGAACTTCGTCCATAGATGGCGCACCAAACGTTCCTCTTATTGAGAGTACTATAGATTATAAATGAAATGGGAGTACAGAAGGGGAACAAAGAAAAACGACCGACAAACAGATGGTTTTCTCTTTGTTTAAATGAAAGACCGCAAAACGTAGAATTAGACACTGCAATTGAAATGCAGGAGCCAGTAAACGGTTGGTAGTCTACCCAGCACGCCAGCACTACCTTGCGGTCTTCCCCTAAAGCTGCAAGTTAGTTGATGTTTATTTTCTTAAAAGACTCTTGAACCACCCTCTAAACTTTGATTAACTACACAAAGACGAACCGAGAAATTTTTTTTTTTGAAAATACCGCTCGTAACTATAGCCGAAGTAGAGTTTCGCTGCAGCGTAGTACGATTTAACTTATAAAATTTCATACAGGCAACAAGTACGTGTATTTTAATTGCAGTGCAATTCCGCTTTGTGAAGACAACAAAACCTGTGACATAGTTGCGTACCAATAGACACAGCCTTTTTTCGATTGAGTTCACTACTTTCGGTTGTTCATGCAAAATGAACTATGATGGACTTGAAAACAGTTCTCATCTCTACATCTGTCTCTTTCTCTGCTTCTGCGCAAAAACAAAATCACCAATACACTCCACCACGAAAACACCTATTCAAATTCGCTTCAATGGCTGGGCAATGACGAATGACGATGATGAATAAACCAAAAAGAGAATACTGACTGAATATTCTCAAATAGTTCCTGCTCAGTGATGAGATTATATTTTTATTTCGATGACACCCACACAAATATCCGATTAATTAATAAAATAATAATATATGAACATTTTAGGGTTTTTAACATTGATTTCTGAAAATTGCCTTTGGATTTGATTTATCTTCTAATTACTGTTGAAAACTATATTTTTCCATTTTGTTTTTAAGAAGAATGCAACTTCTTGAACAAGCCAAGAAGCCACTCAAGTTTTTGCAATTCTAAAACTAACTCAGATGTGAGAAATGCAAACTATTCAATAAAGGAGAGCTTATTCCTTTTCTTAAGCAAAAATATCGCCTCTCGAGGCAGACTATTATTTTGCTAGCCGATTTCGATAACCCCAAGATAAAATACATCTCATTTCTCATCACTAACAACTCTGTCGAAGCAACTCAACGACGCTCACCCCAGCAAACCAGTTATTTTTTTCTCATATCGAATTCACTTCGCTGCTTTTCGTGTCTACTGCATTCGATTCATTTCAGTTGCTTTGAATTCGCCGATCTGTCAAAATCGCTAAGAAAATAAAAGCGATTGCGGAGAGAACGTATGTGAGAACAAAAAAAAAAATAGAAGAAAGAAAAAAGATAAATTTCCTATAATTCAATATAAAACAAAATTAAATTAAAAAAGTCTATTTAAAAGAAAAATATTAAAAGGTATAGCACGAGGGGATATCACGTTAAATTTTTGTCGGGTCCTTCAACGAAATTTTGTTGTTGTTCTGGTGTTGCTCCCAAAACGCACCGCACCAGCCAAAAAAATCTACTTTTATCAATTTGGGTCGGTCGCCTCGTGGCGTCGTGTAATGGAATATCTCAAAAATTGAATAAAATTTTATTCTTATTCGTTGGAAATTTTAAAGAAAATAAACGCGAAACATCTGTAGTATCGTGACTGAAAAATAATCATCTAATTTTGTTCTATTATTTTGTTAAAATTTTCTTCGTATCGCCACCGCCGACGACGGGAGAAAGAAATCGTAATTCGCAACCAAACCTAGCAACAATAATCTACAAAGCAGGCACAGGCAGCAAGCAGATTTCACAAAAGTACAAAAAAAAAAGTAAATAGAAGAAACTAAACTAGGCAGGAGCAGGAACAGGAGCTTCATAGAAAAATAATTGTTGTTGTGGCTTTGTTTTGTCGTCAACGTTCGTCGTCATCCTCGTCGTGGTCGTCGTCGTAAATTGTTAGATAATAAGTGAAAAAGAAGGAAGGGAAAGAAAAGTGCACTGAATTTATTTAAATTCAAGTTGTTTATGTGTTTTCTTCTTCTTTGACAAAATTAATGCAAGGAATGCATCTGAATATGATTGTTTTCAATTCTGCAAGGGATAACAATTTGGCACTGTTGAAGGTAAGGTTTTTTTTTCTCTTTTTCTTTATTTAATTTTTTTTTATCAATATTGGATGAGATTTGAAGTTCAAAACATGTCGAAAGAATTTGATGCGTGCTTATGACTTAATAGGTAGCTACCTGGGTCTGGGTCTAAGAACTAAGACTGGATTTACAGCTTCTCAAGGTATATAGCTCTGTGTTTAATTTTAAAAAATCTGGTTCATATCATTCTCTGACCTTTTATGTTCCCTCAGGTGTCTTTTCGTCTATGTCTCCTCCAATTCTTGTTTCAGTCAAATTCTTAAAAAAAGAAGATCTAAGCGAGTTAGACAGGAAGACGTGAAAGTTGTTCTTCTTTGTCTTGTGCGTATCTACATATTTGTTTTTGTTTTTATTTTTGTTAAGCGAACTTATTTCGGGTAGAAAGAAGCAATAGTTCAAAGCTCTTACTATGTTTGGTTTAGGAGCCTTTCGACTTCGAGTTTTGAAAGCTGCCATGAGAAATGTAGGTACCTAAATGTATTTTTCTTACAACATTATTATTTCACTGAAACGAGAAGAGATGAAGTGTTCTTGACATGAAACGAAGGTTCATTCAATTCTCAAGTTTAACTTTGTTGCTTAGAGCCAGTTGAACAAGAGTTGTTCATCCTCGGATCAAAATTTAAAAACGAACTACCTCGGTTCGTGTTTGCATAATCAGAGTTAAGACGGTGATTTAAGAACTAACACACCAAAGTTGATCCACGGATCAAGAATTAAAAAAAGAATTTCAGCGCTGAACCTCAATTGTACAACAGTTGGGTGCCAGGGTAAAAATTGAGAACAAATCTTAGACTGGTGGTAACAAAAAAACAAAACAGAAAATCGCTAATAGCACTTCCCATTGGTTTCACTCGGGGAACCACTCATTCTGAAACCAATGGAACAAGCAAAATCACTTCTGTTCAATTTTAACACAATGTAGGGTTCACAGGCATCAGTTTCACAAGTTTTGCCAATGTTAAAGTGGTGCGCGTAGACCGATTCGCGGTATAAAGGGATGTTTACTGGTTAATCGTATTAAATAAAACTCACTCAACTTCGTTGCTGTTCTTCTACGCCTTTATCATCAGATTTAGATTCAACAATATCACATTTGTCGACATTACCAAAACTTGCGGCATTGCTGCATGCGGATAGACCTTAACCATTGAATATTCTATGAGTGACATTTGAGTTATATTTGTATTTGTGGTTCTTGAGTGGATTCTGACTTCGAATGCAGAAGCAAAATTCTCTTCTCAGAACTGTCATTTGCTTACCAAAGGAACAGTTTCAGAAGACTTCCGGATTCTTCTTTTCCTCCAATGGAAAGTGCTATAAGGCTTTCATCTTTCAAAGCAGCTTTTCAAGAAACTTTCTCATGAGCAGACACACCACGAGCTTTGGCTTGCTCGCAAACAACTTTTGCGAAAGTTGTATGGACAAAGACAAGGAAGAAACAACATTAACAGTCCTGGGGAGTGATCGTAGTTGGCTTGATACTTGATTTTGCCCCAGATAGTGGGCAAGATCATCCCACATTCGGCAAGCTTAGCCGTGCCGCGTGCTACGCCTACTTGCAATGGCACCTTCCAATAGACATTCAACTGTTTCCTGATTTTCTTGCTTCTATTCCTGCTCCTTGATCCTTCAATCCCAACATCACATGTGTAGTCCAAAGTGGTCCATTAACTGTTTTTCTTCTGACTTTGTTTTTAAGAACGTAGAGAGGGTTCTCTACAAATTCAAGGAAAAGTTTCAACTCTTTTCTTGCCTTTTCGTCAGCTTTTTCATCATTCTCAATAATTATCCTGTGACCGGAGAGCCAGCATGTTCTAACATTTTACACCGATACAGAAAGCTCTTCGTGACAGCTGTTTAAGGGCTCGGATTTTATTTTAGCAATTGGTGCGTGGTTATCAATAAAACATAAATATAGTCTCGAGTTATTTCCCATACCGATGCTTCTCTGGCTGTTTTCGTAATTGCTAGAACCACTGTTGGGAAACAAATCTTGAGCCGGATTGAGGTGCTTATTTCTAAAGCTTCAAAGTAGGTCCCATCTCCCGTCTCTATATTAATTTTTACCCATCTGTTAAAAAGCATTTAGGAGTAATTTGTTGAATATTGTTCTTATCCCAGTCCTACCCTGCTAAAGAAAACACACTTGAAGAGCTCTTTAAAATCAAGATGAAGTACAATGTAGTCAGAATCATCATTTGTGAGTGCCCGCCCGCCCGGTTAAAAAGTTAGGTACCTTCAACAGTGAAATGATTTATTCTAAGAGCAATTTCTGCTGCCGTTTCTTGCATATAGAGATAAATTGGCAGCAGGTTTAGTATTGCTTTCTGATGTGGTTTTCAAGTCTTTTACCCAGTAGAACCAAGGATTATATTAAATTTTCTTGTACAATGCTCAACACTGCTTTTGAAGCATTCCTGATACCTATAGACGGAGGATTAACTCTGGATTTCGGGACGAACAGGTAGAAGAATTGACAGTCTTCTGTAGTTATTGTCACTAAAGTCGGTGGTGCAAATATTGAAGATGCTATTTGTGTTTTTGAGAAGGCTTGCTATTGTAATTTGAAAAAGCTCAAAAACCAGAACCTGTTTCAGTCTAAGGTCCCAATCTGTACTCACGATGTTCCTGGCCGATTCAGTTCTTTGTCTTAGTAAGAGCTTCCCTGGGACACAGGTTGCAAAATGATTGGCCTCTAAATTCCCACAGAAGACAGAAATAAGCGCAACTTGACGAAACAGAGCAATCAATATGACCCAGTCACACAATCAATGCCATCACTGTGTTCTTGAAATATGATGATTTCCTAACAAAACTCCATGTTGCTATGGGTGAGATGATACTATGACGAACTTTCTAGGCGAAATATAATTCGAAATGGATTCTTTTGATAGACACAATGCCGTCTTGAAAACATGTATGTAGGTAACCTATCTAGTTTTGGTGTAGTTCTGGATTGTCTTGTTCTGCACAAATCGTGTTGTCATTAATTAGCTTAAGGTCAGGGAGGTATCTGCCAACTGGCAACAATCAAAATCGAAGAACCTGTTCTTTTTCTAGTTTTGTTTTATGTAAATACATAATAATATCAGAATATTTAGGAACAGCCGCGGGCGTCTACCTTAAATGTAGGTAGGTAATAGCTAATAGGTAGGTATATTAGATAACTTTGTTGTTGGTCTATTATGATTCTTGTTTGATTTATGTTTAAGGTGCGAAGGCATTTATTTGTATTTATAAGATTAGGATTGCAATTCTAGACGAACCTGCTGAGCAACCCAATTAATGATAGTGAAAGAGAGAAATGTTTAATTTAATAAGTAAATGAGCAAGGTAAACTTATTGAGAAAAAAGTCTTCTGGAAGCTATTAAAGAAGATAGACCAACCTTTGCCTATTTGAATAACAAATGAGGATGAGGATATACATAGGTACATAATATTTCGTTCTCTCGCCGGATCCAAGACAGAGTTGTTTTGTTCATTATCCCGGCCTGAGCGACCCCATTTTAATATTTGTACACTCGAAAATAAAATAAATTTATCATTGACAGAGTGGATTTTGTTAAAATTTTGAAATTAAAATAATTTTTTTAAACACAACAACGTTGACAGCAGACGACATAATCAGAACAAAACAATGATAGATTTAGTTCATGGCCAGAGTTAGTTAGAATACTTATTCCTTCAGAAAATATAAATAAAATTGTTTGTGGTTTCAGAAATAAAAAAATTATGAAAAAACTAAATAATTTCTGGGTTGTTTTGTGGTTCTAACGACAGACACACAACAAGCAGTAGGTACCTAGGTTCAAAACAAAAAAAAAACTTAATTACAGTTTAAATTAGCGCTTCCAATTTATTTAATTGTTGTTGTAATGAAGGACTGTGGGTAGAGGATAGTCAATGTTATTACGAAATTTATAAACACACAAACATTTTATTGAGTGCAATCACATCACAAACTTTGTACTCGTATCTCATTTTCAGTTCAATGGGTTTCTGATGTTTAATTGGTTGGTCGTCAAAATAGTGTGAGTCACTTCGACTTTACATTTAATATAATGCTTGTGTGATGAATAGATTGGAAGGTGGTTACTTACAACAGGCATTTAAATTTTTGAAGCTTGAATAAACTCGTCGGCATGGACTGTATAATGTATTATATAGTTTGTAATGGGAAGAGACACTGGGATTGATACGTTTTTAGTAGAGTTTGATAAAGTGTCCCTTCTTTCGAATTATACATTGTCCGGCTGCAAATACTGCAGAACTTCAACTCCGCCTGCAGCAAAGGGCAGCAACGAGATCTTCCTACCGGTCTTGATTTTCCGTAACTGGCCTTAGCTGTGGCCATGATTGTATTTCTGGGGATTGAGCTTCCTTAACTACTGTTGACCTCCAAGTTGAAATTCGAAAAATTGTTTTGCTATATTGTGGTCGATTTTCTCAGTTCCCTGCCTTAGAAAAACTTTTTGTGTGCTTCGACCCGTGGTCATTATTTTGGTCTTGTTAGCGTTGACACTTAAGTCAGTCATTTCTCCATTCAGTTGCAGCGACTTTCATTTGCACCCACCATGGCAGTCATCACATCGTCAATTGCCAACAAGAATAGAATAATTGGTGACAAGACATATCCTTGTCTCATTCTTTGACGCACACCGAAGGAAGCGGAAAGCTGTCCATTGTGCAAAACGAAATACCTTGCGATGTTGTAGGAATCTTTAATATCACCGACAGTTTTCTCAGTTAGGTATACCCTTCGCGATAAGTGATCTTCAGATGCGCTTACAGTTTATCCGATCAAACGCCTTCTCAAACTATAAAACATGAGGTACAGAACTGACTGATGATGATGACTGACTCAGATCATTGTTCAAGGATGATTCGCAAGGTGTTGATGTGATCGACGCATGATCGACCACTGCGAAAACCCTCTTGATGCCCGCTGAGCGTAGATTCGATCCTAAACTTTATCCTATCAAGAAATATTGTTGGCATTAACTTCAGAGAAACGGACTAAACGGTGATACGGTAATATGCCAATTATTGCAGTTTTTGGGATTTCTTTTCTTTGGCAGCTTTATAATAACTCCATCCTTCCAGGCCTTTGGGTAAGTTTCCGTTTCATAAACAGCCTGCAATAGTTTGAGCAAACATCTGACAGCTGCTTCAGGGTTTACTTTTAGGAATTCTGTAGGTATACCGTATACCATCAAGTCCAGCTGCTTTGTTTGATTTTAAAAGATGGGTCGCATTACTTATCTCTGTACTTGTCTTATCACGTCTCACACTTTGCTGCACTGTCTTTTGAGATGCTCTGTACTCGTGCCGTACCAATTCACGCTGAGTATCAGTTTCGGAGCTGATCTTTACTTGTAAGTGATCCTCGAAATGTCATTTTGTCCCAGGTGTTTTGGGATATCCAGGAATCTCTCGCTTTTGTCTCCCTTGGTATAGTTTCAAATCTGGCTTCCATGAAAGCGTTCTTTATTTGACTTCATATAGCTTCTACCGGTTAGCCAGCGTTTTATAAGTTGGACGCTTTGACGCCGAGTGTGGTAGGGGTTTAACGACGTACATTAGGATCATGTGTCTCCTTACTAAACCTTTTTAATTTTTTTTTTAGTTTTTATTTATCGCTGCCAGAATCAGCTTATCTTTCGCTTCGAACATCGCATAGTGAATTAGCCGATTTGATTTTTAGTTCGACCATCAGGAGATTTCCACGTGATTATGTGACAGATCTTGTGAGGGTGTAAAAACCACCAATATTTCGAATGTGGAATCTAAACATTCCTACCACTCCAAAGCATTTAATAGAGTTTGGCCTTAGGCTCTCTTGTCAGAAATGCGTGCATTTGGTTTCGCAGAATCCACTTTTCGATGGATTAGAAGTTACCTGTAGGCCGTTCCATTGGCGTTGTTTTGACCGGTTATCAGTTGGATATTTACAAAATAAATTTTAGTGTACCCCAAGGCTCCGTTCTCTCATCGACTCTATTCTTCATCTTTATCAATGATTTCTTGGGTAAGACCTCTAATTCTCTAAATGGTTTTACTGACGACAGTACCCTCAGCTTTTGTTACTTGTACTCGGATACTGCAACATGATAGACTCGATTTTGATATATTCGATCTTGGAAGCAATTTTCTATGGAAAGTTATTAACCATTTGGAATTGAATGAATTGAAATTCAATGCTGTCTCCTGTTGTTAAAGCATAACTTACCCCATGAGTGGCACTTGCATTAAGAAAACCGAAAAGCTTTGCGTCCTGATATTTGTTTTACAAACCACTTCCTGTGGAACCGAAATCCTTTTTGGTCGACTTTCCATCAAGCTCACTTCGGTAAACGAGTTTCCTTATCTCTCATCGCGCCTGATACCCTGATATCAATCCAGTTGATCCAAATCTCCTAAAATATTATAATTGTGTGATTTAAGATATATATTCCTTCCTTCTCCGCACACGACGCAAAGGACGGACAAATCCACTTATATAATTTTATTTTCAATTAAACTTCAAACAAGTTTGTTCATTTATTATTATGAACACATATATCACACTGGAAACATTTAAGGTTTTTTTTTAAGTTCTGACGTTTCAATAAATTAGGGTAATTCTATTTTTGTGCAAAACTCCTTTCAAATTTGTTGTTTGGCAAATTAACAATGTGCCACTCAAGTTGCAATAACATAAGCAAACAAAAAGGAACACCAAAACCATCCGAAAATAAAAAATCCAATTTGGCATATCCATCGCGCCCAAAAAAAGAAATGATGCAATATGCGTAAAAGCTAATGTAAAATGTTCGGGATAAAAGTATAGTTCTTACGTTTTGTGGTGAAATCAACAATTTCGCAACTTCCTGATCGGATTTGTTGATCTTTTATTTTCGGCAAAAAAGAATCAAAATCGACAAATGATCATGTTTGTGTGTAACGATGCATTCTGCCTGTGCTGAATGCATCTGATATTATGGATCCAGCTAGCAGAAATGGATGAGCGTTGTTCACCAATAATAAATTTATCAATATTTTTGAAAGTTGTTCACTTAAATTTTGAGAAGTGATCTAACTTAACTGTCAGTCGCCTTTGAAGACAAAACATATAATTTTTGAATTATCTTTAAAAAGGTATCATTATAGGCTGCCATTTGAGCCCTTTACTTTTTATCTTACTCATAGATGTCATAGAAAATATTTGCATTGTCTCAAGTAGAGTTTTTGGTTTTCTTCTTCCAGAAAAGAAAAACACTAGCTTTTTATACGGATGGTTTTATCATTAGCATGGATCTAACTTCTCTGAAACAAGAAGTTAAGTGACTTAGGTTAGTTTTTACAACATGACTCAAAAATGAAAAAAAAGCAGTTTTCCTTTCTTTAGAATTTAGGATGAGGATTCAACTATCTTCTGCTTCTTAACTGAATTGAATGTTCTGATCAACAATGTTGCTGCCAGTAATTCTGCACGGAGAGCTTTATTCATGCCATTCTTCTCATTCAGGTCTGTTTCACTGACAATCCCAGGTACCTCTTCTATTGACTTCTGTCTCACAGTTACCTGTTGTTTACGGTGTGCATTATTTTTGACTTTAATCCATAAATCAGTCGCTCGATTATTTTGCCGTGAGTGACAAATTTGGTTAAGACCACCAGTGCTGATTGACATTAAACAGATGTTCCCAACATTGTCCAAATGGCTTAACTTCTGAAATATGTCCCATCACGGGCGGCAATGCTGCAATGGATATAGTGCTTGGTTGTGTGTTTAAGTCCTGGACTGACATTTTTCTCTTTTCCCTCAATTTCAACTGGAGGCTACCCGTGAGATTTTCGTGTGATGAATATCACTTAAATCTCAATCGACTGTACAGGAAAAAATTCGCAGTGTTAATTCATGATATAAGTATATTAATATATTTTTGTATAAGAGGCTGAGGTAAGTTCGTCGATGTCCAGTCCAGGGTCGTTCCCAAAGAAAGCGAAAACTCAAGGTTGAAGAAGTTTTGAACTCCAAATTAACAATATTTTTTCTTTCTTTTTTCTTATGATGGCTCCACCAGAGTGTTGTTCTCCTAGACCTTGCTTATTATGCCTTTCCAGCCGGCTCGATCTCTAGCTTGCCGTCTCCAATTCTGAACTCCAAGTTGTCGACCCTTTATTTAGTCCCTCCCTCGGAGATTAGGTCTACTTTGGCTTCTGACTCCCTCTGGTTTGGCGTTGATTAGGTACTTTACGAGCTGGAGCGTCGATGTTCATTCGCTCTACCTGGCCCAACCATCTTAGTCGTTGAATTCGAATTTTTCTGGTTAGGCGCTGTACAGTACAGCACGTATAGTTCGTCGTTGTATCTTCTTCGCCAAATGTTTTCTTCTCGGTTTACGCAGACAGGACCATAAATCGTACGCAGAACTTTTCTCTCGAAGACTCCAAGTGAATTTTCATCCGATTGCGAGAGAGTCCATGCTTCTGCACCATATAGCAGGACCGGGATGATGAGTTTCTATAGTTCTATACAGTGTCACCTTGGTTCTTCTCGATAGGTTTTTTCGTTTTACACAAAATTCTTAAAAGTGGAAAAGAAGAGTTTTGAAATTATGCCCCTTAATTGGGCTGTTCTTGTGGCAAAGGTAGTTAAAGTTAAAAATGGATGGCAGTCCCAATCAGTGGTCCTGGGGCCGGGTAATAAAAATTGCCTTATTAGAATGCACCGGTGGGTATATTTCGTCTCGTAGGTTATTGCAGGAAATCCAAATCATCATGGCAATCGGGGGCGGTGGGAGTAAATGTAAAACTTCATTACAATATTATTGTCAACAGGTGGTGATGCAATCAATCAACTGTCAAATCGGATTAAAATATATCTATTCTGGGCATCATATCGCCAAACGTTTAACCTTTTTTCCCCAAATAAGATGTTAATTAAGTCAGTTTAAATTAAACTGTCTAAAAATGCAAATTTATTGAAAAACTTAAAAAAAAAAAATAGAATAAAATAAAGTATAATTCTATTTTCCGGTCTTTTGTTTTCTAAATCTATTTTTTTTTTTTAAATACATTATGTACCTACATAGTCTATTTTTATAACAAAACTTTTCCTGTTTTATTCAGATTCGCTTAACGTAACGTACCCCTATTTATTCAAAAAGTATCTACTTGACCTTGAAAAAGTGATACCTACCTAAACTGCTTACATTAATTTTAAAACCTTAAATAAATAACACATACAACATTCTTGGGTAGGCAATCTCCTAAAACTAGATTAAAATATGAAGTACACAAAAATGTAACAATTTTGTGTGCACAGTATAATCGATAAAAAAAAGTTAAATAAATTATGTTAACACGTGGTTTATTAAATAATAAATTATTTATCTACGCAGCCATGTTATCAAAAGTAATAATAAAAATTCAGTTACATGCCTGAGCCACGCGCATGATTTTGTGTGTTTTTTTTTTATTTTAAATAATTTCGTTCAAGGTCAGTGTTGTTGTTGGAAGAATATTTTTTTTATAACAGCTTTGTTTTATTATGTTTTGATTTAAAAATTATTCAACGTTATTGACCTAGCAACATATTTTTGTACAGGGTGGTTTCTGCTTACCTCTAAAGGAAATTTGAAAGGAGGAATTGATAATATTATTTATTTTATTGTTTTTAGGCGGCAATAAAATAAAATTTTATTGACCTATCATCATCATCAGACATCATTGGGTTTCTAATCGTATTCTTTGCCTGCAGTCTTTGATGATCCTGAGACCCAACCAAAATATTGTTTTTGAAGCTAGTTTCACACATCAAGTCTTTCCAAGTAGTAGTTGCTGCGAAGGCCTTTTAGTCAACTGAACGAAAAAGGTACCTACTGAAGAAAAGTTATGTCGCCCGGGATTTAATTAATTAAAGATTCTTCTGTATAAACAGCAGGGTTAAATATCTACATATAACAGTATGTATGTTGTGGAATCTTCCATTCAATGAGTTGGAATACTTAGAAAAATCTCTGTTTATCTTTCTTTTTCAACGAAAGCAAGTACATATTTAATTGCCTAAATGATTTCTTTGTCCATGAATGATATGTTATGTTGAATTTGGATATTTTTCTATTCTTTAGTTGAGCATAATTCTTTGACATTCCTTGCCTTTATTTTCAATAATGTTATGAGGGACATAAATATCGTCACTTTTCATTTCTGAACTGACGGTTGTGCTTTAAAGAAACGTCTCAGCTAAACGCCATTATTGTCACTAACTAAATTTCTAGTTCTATCGTCTTCTTTTCTGTTTAAAACATGGCGCTCAGGATTGTACCTTCTTTGTTTTTAACTTGCAATCAAATCTACGAAAAACAGTGTCAGTACCTATTATCTGTAAATGACTGAAGTTGACATTGATTAGAATGATTATTGTAAGTTGTTTTGGGGAATACATTGACGGAAAGAGTATGTTAAGACCTCCAGTTTTTGTCTTCACAATAATTGATCATTTTATTCTGATAGTTCCCACCTAAGTCTGTTTTTTTTACTTGTTTTTTATTTTGAAAAAAGTATATTTTCAAGTAAAAATTGTTGGCAATGTTGCCTTCTCCAAATTTTTTTTTGCAATCAAACATGACATCATGATGTTAGAGAAGCCGAAAGTGGGTCCGAAATTTCTGTCTCCCCGTCTGTCTGTCTGACTGTCTGTATCGGCACCTACAGCCTAAAGGGCTGGACCGATTTACTTCTAACTTTGTAGATAGTATTATTATGACGTCCTACAGAGGGGTTTTTGGAGTCAGCATTCTAGCTTTAAAACTAACGCTACCTTCCATATGATTTTTAATGAAAAACTCATTACTTTAAAAAAAAGGGCTCCCACGATTTTGATAAAACTTTCTGAATGATGTTTTTGTACTGGTTGGAATAGATATTTCAGGAAAAGTCTTATAAAATTACCTCCCATAGGACCGGTTTTTTCAAATCACATTTTCTCTTAAACAAGTTGAAGGGTTTCGATGAAAATTTTAATTTTTTTTTAAAGTTAATTCTTAAAGTAAAACTTTTTTTCAATCGTCTAAAATTTTTTCGTTCATCTGTCACATGTCTCAATATGGCGGCGCCGATGGCTCGCATCAGCTGACCGTCGAGCATTTATATTCTCACTCGGTCGTGCACGTGCTCCGCGGTATGTGTGTGTTTTGAGCAGTGTATTGATGTAAATTTTGAATTTAAATTTTTATTTTCCTTATAAAAATAACAAAGTGCTATAAATAAGCATACTCGAAAAAAAAAAATTGCAATATGTTTTAGAAAGGTTTTTCAAAAACAAAAGTGTTTTGAAAAACCTGGTGAAACAGTAAAAAAAATCAGATAACTTCATTTTTTCCAAAAAAAAACGTGATTTTTAAGTGTTTAAACAAATTTCATATGATTTTTCCCTGTTTTTTGTTGCCAAAATCTCCAGCCACAAGACCACTGTCACACATAAAAGCCATGCCTGCAATGCCCCTATCCTACCCTTTATCACCTAACAAAATGTTCTCTATCTTTTATTTGATCATTTTATTACTACATACTACATTTTATGACTACTTAACACAAGTTAGGCATTCGCCAAAAAAAAGTTTTGAGATACATAAAATTACGATGATAGTAAAAATTTGCCTAGTAGTTCTGCCCGTCTGTCTGTCTGTATGTAGGTATAGGTATGTTATGTAAACATACAAAAACAATTTTTTTTTAATAATCTGACATTTTGGAATTTAAACCGTCGTGTAGGTACATAGGTAGGTATTCGAAATTTGTTTGAAAAATGTTTTAAAAACGTTTTTCAAAAAAAAAAAAAAAAAAAAAGATTATCAACCGGTACCTGTATTAGAAAGATTTCAAACCTTTGAAACGAACATTCAACCCTTTCTTCCTCACGTTCCCTACACGCTGCAATAAAAAGGAAGTTAAGGGTACCTATTAGCCCGGGAGGCGACCGTAAGATTGCCTATATCATCATTGAAAACATTTATTGTCTTGCCATTACTAAGGAAATCGTCTAAGGATTCTTAAACAATGCTTGTATAACCACCTCAAAGAGAGGTATTTTTGACGTTTTGCTATTAAAAAAAAAAAAAATTCGACTCGTGAACCGAAATGAGCGTTGTTATTTTTGTATTCGAGACTATCGATTCTAGTGAGACTGGCGAGGCTTCTGCGTGGGAATAGTCACTCCTCTTTTGAGTTACTAATGTATATGAATCAGACTTCACATCATGAACCAAAATCGTCTTCTCAGAATCTTCAAAAGTAAATTTTAAATACACTAAAGGAATGGTTTCACAAGACTTCTAGACCCTTTTTTGTCCTCAAATTCGAAATTTCCATTATGTATCTTTAAGGTAGGTATACTTAAAATCTCATTTCAACCACAACGTTGCACCCTGTTCCACATCAGATCGACTATTGTTTCTGGTTTTTCTTTTGGCATTAAAAATCAAAAGAAATTTTATCTAAATTATTCACATAATCTTTGGATTTTATAACCAGTTTCCAGTTCCGATTGCTAATCGCAGATTAAACAAAATGATATTCAATCTATATACAAACGTGCGTCATTTCAATATTATTTTTAATCGCTCTGATTTCCATAAATTAATACCTACCGAAAACTTTTTAATATCAATCAATCAAAACGAACCGCAATCCGCAACATGTCACTTCTCAATTTTTTTAATCGAAGATTTGTTTTTGTGTTGCTCAATTGGCTCACGTTGGCGCTGCTTCCTGTGAATGACAGTTCAGAAAAAAAAAAGATGGATTCTCTTTCTATCAAAAGACAAAAAACAAGTAAAAGAGGAAAGAAGAGAAAGATAAGATTACTATTATTTATTCATAACAGTCCAGTCACTTCACTGCATTTTGAATTAATCAATCTCAGTTCTCAGGTCAATGGTGTTGGTGTTCATTTCTTTTATTTCTTGATAAAATGTTTTTTTTTTTTTTTTTTATAGATTTAGGTATTTATGAAAATTATTATGCGAGAATGAAGGCCAAACCAATAGTTTAAGAAAAAGGTACAATCGTCCTTGTTGTTTTGGGTAAATTGTTAGTATAATTCATTGTTTTTGTCAATGTTTTGCGTTTTATTTTTAGATGGTAATCGTTTTTAAGCATTAAACAGTAATTTGCTGAGAAACAAACCACAAAAAAAAAAAAAAAAAAAACACTAATTAGATTTTCTTTAATTTTGTGCGCAACCATTGTTTACCTACTTCTCCATTTGAGCATAAAAATTGCCATTACACGAAGAGAAGGTGCAACGAACCACAACAAATGCCGCCTTTCTCTCTTTTTTTTAGTGACACGCAAGTAGTAGGTACTAGGTACCCTCCTTAACATTATATTGCCATGGTAACCCAAAAATTCAAACATTAATCCAAGAAGAAAAAAAAACTGCCCAAATGGATTTTGGAGGTTGGTTGTTGGTTTTGACTTAACTACTGCGAAGACCTTAACCGCGGATGGCCTTTTCGTTCATGAGTAACTTTTTCTTTCATCTGTGCGTTGGATAAATTGCCAGAAACCTTGGCCTCGATGGTTAGCAATAATAAAGATTTTTTGTTGTTGTTGTAGCATTATAGGTAGGTACCTACCTACTGTACTTTTTGATTTGATATCAAAAGTTTTAATTATAAACAGTCGAAGAAGTTGAAATGATATCCCTTTATTTATTGATTTCGCAATACAAACAAACATGAGGTTATTGGATTCGATTGCGAAGGGCAACCAACTGCATGTTTTTTTTTTTTTTTTTTTTTTTCTTTAAAAAAATATAAAATGGAATTGTGAGATGCACTCATTGTCTTCGTTTAGCAAGAGTTTGCAATCGTGATTCCTGAGAAGAAGTAGAGTTTCATATTGGTCTTGAACACTACTAAAGTATCCCTATGCCCTGGCACCTTAACAAAGAAACATATTGAATTGATCCCTAATCTTGTTAAGCGGTGATCAAAAGTCCAGCTAGGTGCTTTTGATTTTGAAGAGAGTAGTCCAAAGGATTGAATTGAACGTGACTAAATGAGAAGATAGTTACAGTTATAGATAATATCAGAACTTCTTTTGCTTTCAGATTGTTTTCTTTAAAATTTCCTTGGCCTTACTTAGTTAAACAAAGCCAACTGCTAAGAAGGGGGTGTAAGCCCCATTTAATTTGTGTTCTAGCAACGAATTTATTATGTCGGCCCTCTGAAAAATCTTCCAACAGAGGTCGCACACTATTTTTTTATGATTTGTCACAGCGTGAGCGATAGAAAATTAGGGAGGAAGGGAAAGGAGGTATCAATGAACATTGGTCTTGAATGTTTGAAGATCAAAATGGCAGGGGAAAATTGTGCCAGGCAATTCATTCCACATTCGTTTTGCACGGCTAAAGAATGTTACCCTATATTTCACGGTACGTCCGAAATTGGGCTCAAGTGTAAACTGATGAGCGTTCCTAGCAAGACGAGTATTACGGGGGAAATGTTTAAGGGGTGGAACGCAGCTATGTTGAGTTGATAATCCTACATTGATAACTTTGTGACTATTTGAGTGTCGAAACGGGCTCCTTCTTTGTCTATGAATGCCACTGTTACATAGCCAGGAAAAAAGGATTTTTTAACTTGCATGCAAATGTGGATATCAATCAAGGTATCAATCGTTCGAAAGCTTTTATAGGTATGTAAGGAATTTAAGTTCATGAGAATTCGTACCAGGTTAGGATGTCAACATGAATACTGTTTTGGACTTCCTTCCATTCCAAAAGAATTTGTATCATTTCAAACAATGACTTAGCGCCCAGTCTGCCTCCGGTTTGTGATTACTTACAATTTTTTTCTTCTGATTTTGACATCAATACTTTTGTACTGTATGAGAACCTGTCCAATCTGAGAAGAGACTATTGCAGAAGGAAAATCTTTCACAACAGAACTATCTGGCTTTCCGTATAGTCTACTCCGTACACAGAGACTTTAAAAGATTTTGACATTTCGCTTGTCAAGGCTTGGCTTCAAACCTCTTTATCTGGCATAACGTTTACCGGGCAATGCTGCACGTTAGTCGACAGTCGACTATTCAAAGACAGGTTTGCACATGTTTGCAGCCTAAAAACACAAAGTTTTTTGACAGATCGCAAAGCAGAAAATGAGGCAGTTTTCCGTCTAAATCGCCCGCCGTTTTAAAAAGTTTCGTCAATTTCGATGCTGGTGACAAATTTGAACTAAGAAACTATTGATATAGTACCTACTTGGCATAAAATATCGGCCAAAGCAGGTACGTTGTGGGACTGTCTATGAAAAGGGCTTACAACTTCTTTATCATGAGATTAAAATTAGGCACATTGCGAAAAACAGTAGAATTTATTAAGAAATTATTTTATAGGTACGTTGAAAAAAATATCTCGAACCAAAAACAAAAAGATTTTTTAATGTTACTTTGTATTCATGCACGAATAGCCACTTAATATTGTCCACAGAAGAAGACCGATGGGCTTACTGGGAGGACAATGGAATAACAATTGTTTTGTCCTGGTAACACTTGTTCACATCGGATAGTTATTTTCTTCTCCTCTGTATTGTAGTGTGTGAACACAGCTTAATGGAGAGACTGTGTGGTAGTGGCGTTTTTGACGTACTAATAATTACTTTGACAGTACTGACAGTACGTAGAACTTCCAAATAAATTGGATTTATGAAAATTGAAACATTCACTCCTATGATTTTGACCACAACTGTGTGTACACTACCAACCAGTGTTCTCAATTTGAAGAATTTTTTCCAGAATCGCTTTGAAAGCCATTCACATGTTGAAGTCAGTGATATATTGAGCTTCTCCAAAAAAAAAAAAAAATCTAACTTGTGCTTGTGCTATAAGTTGGATTTTTTATTTAGCAAAAACAAAACAAAATATAACATTAAAGATTTCTGTATGCCTCGTACTCACTCATTGTGGTGCAGCTTAATTAAAACATACAGTCCAATTGCACAGTAATTATTTGAAAGCCAAAGCGGTTCAATAATAATTGTTGGCACAACTCTCACATAAGAGGTGTTGGAACAAGTTAGTATGGCCGTTTGCCGTCCATATTAATTTTCTATTCCGCATTTGATAAACACTTTCCATATGATGTGGCTCAGTTTTTGCACTTATCTTCTTTGTTATTTGCGAAACAAAACAGACAATTGTTTAAAACACGGAATTATTTCTGGAACTTTAAATGCATTTATTTTATTGTTGTTTTTTAAAGTTTTAGTTTTTCACTGAAGTTCTTCTTCGGAAGTTTAAGACCTAGAGAGAAAAACCGGCCTGAAATTTTGCTGTTTCAATAATTACTTCTATTTTTCACGGCGATATAGCGATATTAAATGGGATCATAAATTTCCCATTTTACTGCTTCACATTAGTGATCTGACTGGGGAGATCTGGCTTACCTAATATATACATTTTGTGTACATTTTTAAATATACCTACATATATGTATATAATACCTACTTATATTGTGTTTATAAAAATTATCAAATTATTTTTTTTCGCAAGATAAGGAGTTTTTACTACCGTTGTCGTTGTCGTCATTTTATGGGGTTGCTATTCCTATATAAGTACTTTCCTACTTTCAGTGTTGGTTGCGCACTTCGGATATGATAAACGAATTTTAATCTTTTGTTTTTAACTTTTACTGCTCTTACTTTTATCAATATAGGGTGCCACATTTTTTATTTACTTGTTTAAGGCTTATCGATAGAAGCCCAGTACACAATTTGCTTGCATGGGTTCCACACAGTTACCTTCCACAGCTTACAATTAAAAAACTATTGGAGTAGTGTGACAAATGTCACCTTGTGTCACGCTCCTGAAGCCGTTTCTATGCGGTCCCACATTGAGATATGAAAAATAATGAGTAAAAAGGCTTGTGGAACGTATTCATTTTTCATTTAACAGGAGATATGTACAATAACATTCAAATAACATCTCCCCTTCATTCTAAACAATGATCCATTTAGGATTAAAGGACTATTCACACGAGAGCGACCAACGAAGGAACGAATGAACAAATAAATCAGATTTTTCATACTTCTAAGCAATATTTTGCAACAAAAACTATTTCAAAATGATAGAAACTCATTAAATCTAATGTTGAGATGCTAAAATTTCCATTTTAATTGAAGAAAAAAGAAATTTTAATGAAAACAAGTTGTTCGTAGCTAATTTCAATCTGACTGTTACGAATTGTCAGATTGATTCGCGTTCCACATACCATCCACATAGCAACGAATAAATTATTCGTGCGTGATTTTTAACGAATAAATTAAATTGCATGTGAATGAAACGTCAAAATGGACGAATGTTTGTACATTCGTTGGTCGTTAGTCGCTTTCATGTGAATAGTCCTTACGTGAATGTATCATCAAATAAGAATGACTAGCGTATACGTTCCACAATCTTCCCTTCATCATAATTTGAATTCACCAAATAAACGTGTGAGCAGCTTGTTACATTACGCAAAGCTTAATTTTCTTTTGAACTATGAAGTTAACAATGACAAATGTCCACAAGAGTTTCTTGGCTATATTAGGAATATCACAATTTCATCGGAATCCGTCCAGTGGATTACGAGAAAATCTGATTTGAAAAAAAAAATCCCGTCCTATGGGAGGTACCGTTATAAGCCTTTTCCTGAAAATCTATTCTAACGAAAACAAAGTTTATACAGCAAATGCCATTCAGAAAGTTTTATCAAAATCGTACTAGCCGTTTTTGCGAAAAGTGAGTTTTTCATTAAAACTCCTATGACAGGTACCTACCGTTAGTGCTAGAATGCTGATTCCAAAAACATCCTACAGAGGTGCATACCAAGTTTGAACAAAATCGTTCCATTTAGGCTGTAGTTGCCGATATAGACAGACGGACAGACAGAATTGTCGTATCCACCTTTTTTCATAAATTAAATTTATAATGGGCCTATGGTCTCTGTCACCCGTGCCTGTGAGTGTCTTTACTCCGTAGATTTATCTACGGAGTTAAAGCCTAGTACTCAGATCGCGCTAAAATGTATCTTCCATACAAATTTCCACCCAAGATAAATTTTAGCTTGGGTTTTTAGCTGAGTAGTACTCACTTCAAGCTAAATTCCAGGTGTCAGGCTAACGGCTAAGAAAAAAGTCTCCACAAAATTTATTTTATTATTATTTCACAAGATAAATTCTGACAGTTGTCAGAAGGTCTTGCGAAGGTCGCACGAACTTGCTCTTGAACTTGTTCTATAATTGCTAAGAGGCTGCATAATGTAGGTATATTAAATAAAATGCACTACTGGGTCGCAAAAACTTGCTCCAATGTGTGATTGTGGTTTTGGGGCTTGAGATTTTGATAAAAACTAATTTTTCAAAATTCTTAAATAAATACTTGAACTAATTTGAGCTGAAAATTAAGTACGCCATTTTATTTCTTGGTAAAATTTGAATTTATGAGAATAAATTTATAAAAATCTGTGAAGCGGTTTTTGAGAAAAAAAGTTTTTTTTGCAAACTGAAAAAAATTTTCAAAAAAAATTCAAAAACTCTATTTCATCGATATTCAGCAAATACATTTATTTATAATTTTTAGAAAAAAATTTAATGAGCAGTTTCCAAAATATAAATTTTAAAATTCTTTTTTAAATGCTTTTAAAAATACAACAAAAATATTTTTCAAAAATATTGGTATGCATTACAAATTGAGCTACCTACAACTATAAATGTGTGAAATTTCGAAAGAATCGGTTGGGTCGTTTTTGAGATAGTCAAAAGCAAAAAAACGATCCTATAGAAAGTACCGTTTTTGGACTGTTTTTTTAATTTTTTTTTCAGCAATGTTTTCTAGAAAAATAAGCTTTAGCGTAACGGTTATTAGGCAGGTACCGTTATTTTTTTAGCTAAAAAAATTTCAATTTCCCCTCTGTACAATACCTTAAAAACTCGTATATAAGTATATAAGTTTGTAGCAATTCGGCCCAACCGTTTGGGCTGTAGGTGTCTATACATACATACAGACAGACAGACGGACAGAATTTTTTGACCATCTTTTTTCGTCTTCGCTATCATCGTAATGTTATGTATGATTGTTATATCAAATTTTTTTTTTTTTATGAATCCATAACTTGCCTTATATGTAGTATCTTTAATCTCTCCAACTTCAAAATTTAGTGCGCCTTTTTAGCAAAGGTGTGTAGAGATAAATATTATAGAGATAAAATTTAGTTTAGCGCGATCTGAGTACTAGGCTTAAACTTAAAAAAAAAAAAAATATACATAATCCATATTTTTACGGAGTTTAAAACACTTTCCATTGCAGATAAGGAAGCATACAGGAGCATCTAAAAGTCTCCTTAAACCGTTCCCTTGGTTCAATATGACACTTCTGACGATTGTGAGAGGAGAGTTTCGCTTCCTGATTAAAAGTCAGAATCCACTCAGATTCCAATGTCTCCACTATTGCAGCATTGCCCAAAGTCTTGGAAGTGTGAGTGTCGACACACATGACATATTGTTGGATCCAAATCTGATGACATAAGTGTCGAAATCCTACAGGAGCATCGGGAAGTCTCCTTCAACTAAATAATGTTGAAATTTTGTGACCTTTGTTGTTCTTCAAAACAGAATGTATATAAGTGGGCTATAGGTCATGACCTATAGCCCACTTATATACATTCAGTCTCCTTCAACCGTTCCCTTGATTCAAAATGACACTTCTGACGATTGTGAGAAGAGAGTTTCGCTTCCTGATTAAAAGTCAGAATCCACTCAGATTCAAATGTCTCCACTATTGCAGCATTGCCCAAAGTCTTGGAAGTGTGAGTGTCGACACACATGACTTATTGTTGGATCCAAATCTGATGACATAAGTGTCGAAGTTATACAGGAGCATCGGGAAGTCTCATTAAACCGTTCCCTTGGCTCAAAATGACACTTCTGACGATTGTGAGAAGAGAGTTTCGCTTCTTGATTAAAAATCAGAATCCACTCAGATTCCAATGTCTCCACTATTGCAGCACTGCCCAAAGTCTTGAAAGTGTGAGCGTCGACACACATGACATATTGTTGGATCCAAATCTGATGACATAAGTGTCGAAGTTATACAGGAGCATCGGGAAGTCTCATTAAACCGTTCCCTTGGCTCAAAATGACACTTCTGACGATTGTGAGAAGAGAGTTTCACTTCCTGATTAAAAGTCAGAATCCACTCAGATTCCAATGTCTCCATTATTGCAGCATTGCCCAAATTCTTGGAAGTGTGAGTGTCGACACACATGATATATTGTTGGATCCAATTCTGATCACATATAAGTGTCGAAATCTAGCATCGAACTTCAATGACACTGAACCGGGCTGCGCACACAAGTTTGACATTGTCAAAACTTGTGAAACTGTTGCGTGCGAATAGACATTGTGTCAAAATTGAGCAGAAGTGATTATTTCGCTTGTTAAATTGGTTTGCAGAATGAGTGAAAGTGCTTTTTAAGGGACTTTCATTTTCACTCGAACTTGTGTAACAGACAAGTCTGGAAGTCATTTCAGATTTTAAGATTACATATCTAATAGTTATTTCGCAACATGCCCAAAATATAGGTAATTCTTGGAAAAATTCTCAACTCTCTCAGTTAAGTTAGGGATGTGATTTCCTCCTTACAAGCTACTAAAAATAAAGAAACACACCAACAACCCTTCAAAACAAACTGAATAACATTGACAGCTTGTAATTTATTTTTTCTTTTGCAAAACTTTAAATGTCAAATCGTTCTGACACGTTTCGTCAGTTGCTTGTAAATTCGTTAAAGGTCAATTTATACCATATTCTCGTGTTTTTTTTTTTAAACTATAGAAATAAATTATTGACAAAGCAAAACAAAGATCCAGGAATTCTATTTGCAAAACGAATTCAATAACTCCATATAAAGATAAGCCAGGGACTTCTACTCAGAGGTCAACAAATTCAGCCAGACATTCACAATGACACTGCGATCTGCGAGCCTCTTGAATAGCATTGCTCAGACTGTCCTGTTCCTTGTGTACGAGTATGTATAGTTGACATAAATGGAAAAACAAGTATCCATCGGATGTTTATTTATATTTTTTTTTTATTCTTCTTGGTGTATTAAACGAAATCGAAATCATATAGAACAACAACAACAACAACTAGAATTTATTACATTCTACTGGCTGACATCCTCATAGCCGATACATTCTGTTTTGTTCAATTTTCACAGTATTTTTGCTTTGTTCTTAGCAAAAGTGACGCACGACGATGATCATCGACTAAGCAATGAGGAAGCAATAAGAACTGTCAGAACACTAAGATTATGGTGGGAAGTTATTCTGGAAATAGTAGTTGTTATCGAATGTATCACTTTTACGGATAGATTCTTAATTGTATGAAATTTCATGGCCGTGTTGGCGCTCCACATTTATAAGTGTTTAAGTTTACTGGGTGTTCAAGTTGATATGGTTTCTTTTAATCAAATTTTATCAGTAGTACCTATGAAGTTGTTTGCGGAAATCTTTTGAAGAGAGATACAAAAAGTACTAGAGACGATAGTTGATTGAACTTTTTTATGACAGCAGTACACTTTTCCTTTTGTAAAGATCCAGTGACATTTGACACTTTTTAAAACAATTATTGAGTCATTTGGTGGTATCATGAGGCAGTTATTTATTTCGCAAATGCTGCATGCTAGGGACCGCTGCTATCTTCGTAGTGCATTTAAATATTAGGTACCTACTTGAAATTACGTTTGAGATACCAGAGGGCGCCCAAGTCAAATGACACCAGAAGAGTTCTATGGATTCCATTACAATGGTTAAATTACTCATTATTGAAGAAGTTTCGTATTACTCTATCAATGCCAGAGAGATATAATCAGATTTTTGGATGTCCGTCAAGTTAGCACTACCACTTTCGATTTTTTAAAAATGAACAATTGGATTAATTGTCGTGAATTTGTCGTAAATTTGTCGTGAAACAAAAAAATTTGTCGCGCCCCTATTTTAAAAATTAACCCCTGGTAGTGCTAACTTGACAGTCAAGTTAGCACTACCACCCCCCAAAAATGCACCAAATTAAAAACTGAGTTTGCTATTATTTGTCGTGAATTTGTCGTAAATTTGTCGTGAAACAAAAAAACTTTTCCCACCCCTATTTTAAAAGTTAACCCCTGGTAGTGCTAACTTGACAGTCAAGTTAGCACTACCACCCCCCTAAAAATTCTTAGGATACTCAAAAACAAAAAATTAGTATGCCATTAATTGTCGTGAATTTGTCGTAGACAATCCCCATTATTTTAAAAATTTTCAGATTTTTTTTCCGGGAACTACCCCTATTTATACTAAATTGACAGCCAATTTTTGAAAAAAGTCAAAAAATACTTAAAATTAAAAAAATTTAAAATTTTTTTTATTGGATTAATTGCCGAATATTAGTTGCAAATTTGTCGTGAAACAAAATAATTTGTCGCGTTTCATTTTTAAAAATTAACCCCTAGTAATGCTAACTTGACTGTCAAGTTAGCATTACTAGGGGTTAATTTTTAAAAATGAAACGCGACAAATTATTTTGTTTCACGACAAATTTGCAACTAATATTCGGCAATTAATCCAATAAAAAAAATTTTAAATTTTTTTAATTTTAAGTATTTTTTGACTTTTTTCAAAAATTGGCTGTCAATTTAGTATAAATAGGGGTAGTTCCCGGAAAAAAAATCTGAAAATTTTTAAAATAATGGGGATTGTCTACGACAAATTCACGACAAATAATAGCATACTCAGTTTTTAATTTGGTGCATTTTTGAGGGGTGGTAGTGCTAACTTGACTGTCAAGTTAGCACTACCAGGGGTTAACTTTTAAAATAGGGGCGCGACAAATTTTTTTGTTTCACGACAAATTTACGACAAATCCACGACAATTAATCCAATTGTTCATTTTAAAAAAATCGAAAGTGGTAGTGCTAACTTGACGGACATGATTTTTGGTGTGAATCGAATTCTGCGTTAAGTTTATTTATTAGTGTGAATTATAAGAGCAAATGTCAAAATTATCTATATTTGTTTTTTCTTTGTTTTTGTACTTGTTTTTTTAAATGTTCTGTTTGGATCTCAGATTCGGTCAAATGCAGGGTGGGAACGCTGATGCGGGGGTGGTTAGTTTAATTTTCATCGTGTGGTGACGACATTATTCAAAAACAGAATTAGATCGTTCTATAAAAGTTGGGCCAGTGAATGGAAATGTGTAACTTCGTTACTAAATAAGCTACAAAAATGTTCCGGGTCAATAACTAACACTCTCAACCATACTTGTGTGTGCGTTGATGAGCTGCAGAATCGAAAAGAATCTACATTTGCTTACCGATTCCAGAAGGGAAGGAATATTTGCCCTTGGGAGCTTAGATGGAATCAAAGACTGAACCCAAAACCTACGACGTGGTTTATATGTTGATACGTAGATATGTATTTCGATTTAAGAGTTTGGAGCTCATGGCAAGGGTACATTTGATTCCCCAGCGAGTTCGGCCTGTTTCCAGGTCAGTTTTGATGTTCCCCCATGAATCATAAACCGTGAACAAAGCTAGTTGAATGGTTTTTGGACAGGTTGATTGCTTAGGTTAAAATCCACTTGATACACCTATCGGCCAATGGCTAGTTTGTTCGAGATTTATTGCAGGCAGGCAAAACCCTCCTAGATTTGATGCAAAAACTGCACCTAGATTCGAATATAAATTGGGAGAAAACTATGGCCTTCAAGACCCCTAGTATAATATTGACTGCTTCTATCAGCGAGCGAGCTTTGGAGGACTTATCCTTTCCCTAGACAGTTCATGGGCTCGCTCATTTCCCCAAATGCCATTGTGTCCCGGACCGGAACCCAGAGCAGAATAACTTTCAAGTTGGTTTTATAAGACCATCCTGCTCATCCTAGAATTGATTGACTAATTGGAAGGATGGGATAACCGAAAGTAATACTGTGATAGCAAACTAAATATCAATCAAGTTTGTATGGTTCGCAGCTGGGTCGCTAGGTAGAAGATAAATGGGCGAAGCAGACAGAATTTGACTAACCTAATTTTGTCGACTTCCCTATCGTAATAGTATAGTCATTAACTTAAGAGTAATTATTAATTTAACTAGGTGACTAATGAACTTCTTTTTTCTTCTCTTTTCAGGTAAGCCTTTTATCAATAAACACTTGCTTGGTATCAGATTGAATTTAAATTAAAAGTAAGACATGTATTTAGATTGATATAATTTTTTCGAAACCGCCCAACCTGTGTTTTTCATCCACAGTTGGCGCGTTGATTGATTGCGTCTCTAAACTCTAATAAACACATAGCGCATATGGAATACAAAAACAATTACATACAATACATAGCTTTAAAATATACTTTAAAAAAAGTGAGAAATTATCGAAACCACTCTGACACAAAAATTTCATCGCGGATATATTTGTAAATGTAAGAAATAAATATTGTTTTTATTTTGTTCTGTTCTTGAGAGACACTTTGTTAAGGTAAATCATCATTTATGACCACTTTTCCACCGGTTAGCGTCAGAATAAATTAAAGCCAAAAAAAAAATTACATTTGCGATACAAATAGAAGAGCTTAAAATAAAATGGTGATGACAAAAATAAAATAAAAAGATTCCAAATGGGAATCGAGTCAATCACCCTGTTTATTCTTTTCGCATTTTTTTTTGTCGATTGGTGCTTCACTGGTCTTTATCTTAAATAATGCAGTCAACGAACGTTAACTATGAAGATTTCTGCATTCGATAAAGAATAGCAATTGAAAGCAGACATGGTAATAACATGCCGATGACTGGGTCGCACGATTTTGATTTTAAGAGCCGTTCAAATTAAAAGTTTCTAAGCTAATTGTCTGATTAAGTTTTCGCAAGTCTTCAAAGCCTATGTTTTTTTTTCACGAGGACACAAATATAAACACAATTATCGTACAATAATTTGAAAGGAGTTTTACTAAAAAATTTTATCTATGAAATGTTTTCAACACGGTACATCTTAATAAATGTTATGTCTTAATAGCGATGTTGTTTTTACGCCGCATAGTCCCTGACAGCAGCCGAAAACGCTTATCATTTTCTTATACTTTTGTGAAACCACTTCGCACTTGATCGCATCCGAGAAACCTCCATATCCCATACTTGAAAAAAAAGAACATTAGCCATCACGGGACGCCCGGCAGATGTGAAACATTCAAGTTTACATTAAAAGTCATAATTTTTCAAAACCATCAAAGAAAATATGTAGTGAAATAATTTTTAATAATTTAATGTTTCGTTAATAAAATCAAAATCAATATATTTGTCTTATTATTTTATTATAATAACAATTATTACACATTATATTCATTTATAAATATGTAGGTACAAAATTTTTCTCAACCCACTCATCAAATCCCCCACCACCACCGCCATACACACAGCCCACCTACAACTACCAACCATTCATCCACCATTTTTGATAATTTTTACTTCACCCCCCACCAGTAACCACCCACCCCACCTAGTACCACCCATTCTTGTCAATTCCAACCCCCCCCTTTTCCAGCCTAAACCAAATCACCCCACCAGTAACCACCTACAACCAACGACCCACCATTTTAGTAAATTTATTCCCTTCTATCAACTACCCGCCATTTTTGACAATCCCCCCCCCCCTCTTCCCCACTCCAACCATCCAGCTCACCTACAATCACCAACCAATCCACAATTTTTGACAATTTTCACCCCCTCCACCACTACCACCCACCCCCACCAACGACCACCAACACGTTCCAGTTACACTTTGAAAAATTTTATGGAGCATCATGTCATTTTTCGTGACGATTACGATCGATTTTACTGCCTAGGTGCGCCAATAGATGTTTCACACCATTTAACGAAAGGTGATAAAAGTCTCCAAAATTCTGCCAGACGAGATCACTGAAAATCAATCGGTCGATCTTGACTTACAAATCATAAATATATGCGTGTGAGTGGTAGACGTTTAAATTGCCATGAGACCCTTAACAGACGCGATCAACGAAAGCAAAAACAAATAGTAGTGATCCACCACCGCTGAAGCACGCTCAATGCTTCTTGATGAGTGTGAATTCTTTCCTTTATCTTACCAATACTTGTACGGTACTACTGCACCATTGCAGTTGCAGTTCCTCAGACTTGCTCTCTTTGGTAGGTTTTTTTCTTACCCCGTCCATCTCGTGTCGGCACGACTTAACTTACATGGCCTGAAACCATAATAATAGAGACCAACTGAACCGAAAGGGTTCAGACTTTCACTGACAATCAGGCGCAGCTAAGAGTATCTCCTTTTCAAATGGAGGAGGTTCCAATCGTGGTATATACATGCTTTCATCCGACCAGATTGTACAGGTTGTAAGTTGGAGTTGGAGTTGGAGCTCCATCCGCTCCAGCTAAAGGTTTTGGATTGCAGCATTGCCTGATTCTGATTGGGTCTGTGACAAGATGAGAATAAGCTAACCGTGAACACCTGACAATTAAGTCTAATTTTCACGGCGAGCTTACTCGCATGCAGAGTCAAATTGGGCTTAGACCAGAGCCCTAAGATCTACCCCTCGGTAGAATCATACTACCAATTTTATGGAACATGTTGAGGCATGTCCACACTCCTTGGTGAGGGGCGAGGTCTATCTAACACCTCTTGTGTCCAATACTAAAATCCGTAAATAATATTACCCAATGCCATATGTTTCCGCATTTGGAGTAAACCACAACCACAAGGGGGTCTACCTCATAAATAGTCTCCCAGGTGACTCGGCCACCTGGGTGGGCACTATCTCCCGTGGTACCAGAATAAAGCTTCCGGTGGAGCCTCGCAACCGTAAGGTCACTTCCAGATGAGCACCATCACTACTCAAGGCCTGGCAGCCTTAAATATGCGCACTCAACCATTTGCCAAGGTAGAAGCAAATAGCCAAATACGCATATCCAGCCTTCCTCTCTTTGCCGCATACAAGTTTTACCCTGCATACGTTTCCAGTAAGGAATCAATACTTCAGGGAAAGGAAATATAGCTGCAGATACTCACTCCTATTTCATTTATAACGATTTCCCTGCCATTCATATTGTTCCCGGGTTGCCACGCGGAGGTGGAGGCGGAGGATAGGCACATCTATCCCTCTCAAGTTCCAACTTAAATCTCAACCACATTCATGATTAGATAGAAGCCAGCTTACAAAATATCGACAATGCTAAGCCCGGCAGGGACCCTAAAGACGAAGACGTGCCGCAGCCTCTACGCTCCAAGGATCTGCCGGAACAGAAGGAGTATCGCGATTTGTATTTGCAGCCTTGGCTAAGCGTTCAAAACACTTAAGAGGGTATAGTTCAACCCCCCTTCGGTCTGTGACAGCCGACACTCATTATTGAACCAGGTGTTTCTTTATGGTCGACCAGTTTGCAATAACGCCACTGGTCTTTTATCTTTGGCGCTACGCTGGTGCCTTGCTTGCCAATAGGTAAGAGGAAACGCGACGCCAAATTTTATCACAGCTAGCAAGATAGTGATCCAATTCTATGGAGCGGTCATCCAAGAAATTTGTGGCATGTCGGGTATATATTGATCGGGAAACCTCCAAGTCCCTCTTGTGTATATTGAGGTGTGGAAATTTAGTACTAAATGATGGAAGTAATCCAAAATTACCCACTCTGTTTTTCGCGATATTCATCAAGAATAACCTTTGTGTCGTACTTCTTGCTTTCATCATACGTCTTCTCGAGAGATCACAGAACTCTTCTTTCGTTGAGTCATCTTTGCCCTCAGAGGAAACGTGTTCGTAGATCAGCGAGGTGTTATTGAATCTGGATTTAATGCGAATAACGACAATCGGTTCGGTGTTCGGTTAGCGAATATCTAAGACTTTTTGCCGTAGTCTTCCTCTTAACACAAAACCGCATCACAAAAAGCCACTTTCCTATTGTCCTGTATTAGCGCTGGTCGTTAAGATAACACAGTTTTGTATACTCTGTGCCTTAAACATAAACATCTCATTCCAATTCCTGGATAGCTAAATTGTTGTCTTTGATACTTTCTAAGGCTTTCATTGTTGGTCCATACGTGGCTTTTTCAAGGCCTGGACATTACACGTGCAGAACCGAAGTTCGTTGTCCTTATTTCTTTTGTTTGGGATGCTGTTAGTAGGTCATCCTACTGCAGTAGGTCGTTTCTTACGTGGTAAAAAAGTTACCCCGACGCACATCATCCTACCTGCAGGACCAGTTACTTTCCCATGTCCTTTAACAAAAATTATTTATTGACGGAACCCATACTACATTTTTCTCATTTAAAACACAGGATTCGACCAAATTCGTCAAAAATTCTAGACATTCGGAGTCTCATACAAATTACAATGCGTGTCAAGTATATATAAATACATCAGTACTATTTCTTTTATTAATCAATAACTTGCCCTTTATTTATAAATCGCCAGTAAAATACAGAGAATTTCCTTGTCGAACATTGCACGCACTGAGTAAGTAATGACGGGGTCTTTCATTACACTTTTTAGTTGCCAGTTGCAAGCCACAGGCACAGCCCGTGCACCGCACCACTTTTCGAAATTCGATTCTAAAAAATATTATAATTTTTAACGTTCGTTGAATTTCCGGTTGAGTGTCTCATCTTTATGCAGTTCAGTGTGTAGTGTAATTTTCTGTTGATGCGCAAGAGCACAGTTGTCTACACGAGCATGCATTGCCGTATACCGTACAAATGACGGACGGGCGAATCGACGAATGGCGATGACTATGACGGCGACGGGCGATCTAATTACGTTTTCGATGAGTCGCAGCAGCATTTGAACGCATTTCGGTTTTATTTTTCAAGGCATAATTTTGTTGTAGAACTTGCTTAGAGCTGTTACATGCAAGTAGTTATGCACGAGCGTGAATGGGAATGCAAGCTATTTCGCATATAAATCGCATCAAATGATTGATAAATTATTATTTTATTCCTCACTCTATATTAACAAAGGTTATTGCATTTTTATTAAAACAGCACGTTGTTTGTTTTGTTTTTAATATTGATAAGTTAATATGTCTTATTGTCTGGCTGTGGCTGTGACTGAATGTGTTGTGCTTGTGATGTGCGATAAGAAATGTACTTTAATGATGCATAACGCTCTTAAAACGTCGGAAGTGTTAGATTGATTGAGAACATTGAAGTTTAAGGTGAGCTGATTTTTAATTGTTTGTATTTAAGACAGCTACATACTTGTCTCACCACTAACAATCAAAAAAGGAAGTTAATGAGCTTTTAAGTAGAATCGTTTCTGAGATGTTTATTTAAAATGTTGTTAAGAGCTGTTTTTAGGTTGCGGATAGAGGTGTGCGTCTATGCTGGCAAAACTACTGAATAAGCTTTTTCATATGTCCTATTATACATGAGTCTTTCCAAGTGGCCTATCTTCATACACCTCTAACAAGATAAATAGATAGATAGGTAGCTAAATAGATAGATAGGTAGCTAAATAGATAGATAGGTAGCTAAATAGATAGATAGGTAGCTAAATAGATAGATAGGTAGCTAAATAGATAGATAGGTAGCTAAATAGATAGATAGGTAGCTAAATAGATAGATAGGTAGCTAAATAGATAGATAGGTAGCTAAATAGATAGATAGGTAGCTAAATAGATAGATAGGTAGCTAAATAGATAGATAGGTAGCTAAATAGATATATAGGTAGCTAAATAGATAGATAGGTAGCTAAATAGATAGATAGGTAGCTAAATAGATAGATAGGTAGCTAAATAGATAGATAGGTAGCTAAATAGATAGATAGGTAGCTAAATAGATAGATAGGTAGCTAAATAGATAGATAGGTAGTTAAATAGATAGATAGGTAGCTAAATAGATAGATAAGTAGCTAAATAGATAGATAGGTAGCTAAATAGATAGATAGGTAGCTAAATAGATAGATAGATAGATAGATAGATAGATAGATAGATAGATAGATAGATAGATAGATAGATAGATAGATAGATAGATAGATAGATAGATAGATAGATAGATAGATAGATAGATAGATAGATAGATAGATAGGTAGGTAGATAGATAGATAGATAGATAGATAGATAGATTGATAGATAGATAGATAGATAGATAGATAGATAGATAGATAGATAGGTAGATAGATAGATAGATAGATAGATAGGTAGATAGATAGATAGATAGATAGATAGGTAGATAGATAGATAGGTAGGTAGGTAGATAGATATATACATAGATAGATAGATAGATAGGTAGATAGATAGATAGATTGATAGATAGATAGATAGATAGATAGATAGATAGATAGATAGATAGATAGATAGATAGATAGATAGATAGATAGATAGATAGATAGATAGATAGATATATAGATAGGTAGATAGATAGGTAGATAGATAGATAGATAGATAGATAGATAGATAGATAGATAGATAGATAGATAGGTAGATAGAAATATAGGTAGATAGATAGATAAATAGATAAATAGATAAATCAAAGTTTTCGTTTTCCAAAAAATTAGGCATGTTAATTGTGTAACAAGGGTATGTGTTTAATACTGATGTGTCCTTCCCTTTATTCGCAGATGTGTTGCTATTTTTCTTTCTGTCTGTATGTATTTGTATCAATGCACAGAGCCTGAGGTAACTCTACCGTACTGTGGTGATCGATGACTGTAGATGTAAACAAGAAAGGATAGCAGAGAGAGAAAACGGGTCCTGAGTTCTCAGAGTCACAGAGGATAAACTGAAAACAAACTAACCAAAACTAACCAACAAAATAACCAACTAAATGAAACAATGCTTTTCTTAATAAATCCGAGCCGGAGGAGCTCTACTGTGCTGATCGAGAATCAAGATGATTTTGATTTATTTAGCAATTTACTTCTGCTTTTATACATTTTCGTTTGAAGAGCTTTTCTTATTCTTTTTTATGAACAGATATTTTGATATTTACGAGTAAGATGGTATAATAAGGCATTGCCAGAATATTAATTTATTAGGTACTTATTTACTACAAGAATTATTTCATAAGTTAAATCAGTGTTACCAAGGGTTTATTATTATTCTTAGTACATAATGATCAACAAAATATATTTAAAAAGAAATTTAAAGAAAGAGAAAATATTTCAAGCTGCTATTATTGACAATAACTTTTAAAGTTGCCTGTCAGGTTTAAGTATTTTCTTTTATTTTTACGAAAACATATAGTTATATTATACCTATAGTATAGTTGTCTCCGTTAAGAATATTGAGGAATTTGTTATGATTAAGCAACTCGCTCCCAAGATATTGTTTTCTGTATGACTTGCAGACCGGCATACCTACCAGCATTTACTTAATGAATATCAGACTGAAAACCTTCAGAAAAAGTCAACTTCTAATCGATTTAAGAAGATGGTTACGTTTTTCGGACGATTTTTAGTCTGATATTCATAAAAAAAAAAAAAGTTGGTATACCCCAAGGCCCCACTTTGTTTCTGACTCTATTTCAAATCGTTATCAATGGTCTCTTGTAATAACCTCTAATGCAACTTCTATTCCACTAATTTTTTTTGCTGGCGACAGTAAACTCAGTTTTGCATATTCGTTTCCAGATTCACAATCCTATTCTTTGGATGTACTGCAAAGGCAGCCTATGACAAGCTCATTTTATTCTCCTGGTCAGCATTAAAAAAAGAGCGGTACAATTTTTTTCGCTGTAATATGTTATGTATCTTGTTTCCCCTATAACACTCGCAACGCAAAAAATGCCTATCAATTTACCTTCGACCCTAACTTTGGACTTACTGTTAAGTTTAAAGACTCATTTCTTAACCGCACAATAAGAATGTGAAGTGCCTTATACGGCTCGATTATTTTCTTTCATTGTGATTCACTTACATGCAGACGTGCATCACTAAATCCTTTTATCTCATATTCAACTTTCCAAAACGCTTGTACTGAGGGGATTAGTGATAATGATAAGGGTATTTAAAGCACCTTGAGTGCGCGTTAATTATACAAATAAGATAAGTGCAAAACTTGTTGTATTGCCGGTTATGATTTATTTTAGAATATTTGTATGTTCAGGCGTCTATGTGTGCAACAGCATAAAAGGTTTAACTCACTGAAAGAGTGGGTTCGGATTAGTCCGAGAATAAAAATGGCTTGCTCGGAACCACAATTTGCGGACTCGTAGAGGCTGTGCTGCATTTGTGGTATTTTTTGTGGACTAGTTGAATGACTTAACACTCGACTTGTTTGGCTTGGAATTTTTAACAACCGCTATGACTTTGGTCTTTGAATCCTTTCTCGTTTTTTGATAAGTTTGGAAAAGCCTTCTTGAGCTTTCTATCCAAAAAAGGTCTATAACTTCTCGTTTTTTCCCCCTGATCCCATGCACAAATTTTGTGCACCATCGATTTACTTTATTCAATGAAAATCGGTGAGTTTCTTGAACCATAACGGAAATTAAGGTTTTAAAAACACGAACAGAGGAAAATTGTTTTCAAATTTTGATCCGAGGATGAACCGCTGTTGTACAAAAAGGTCCTTTGAATTGCAACTTGTCTGAAGCTTATCATCATCTTCCCATTACACAATATCAAAACTTTATACCTACTGTATTGATCGTTTGTTTTCTTCGATGTCAGTGCATTTCTATGAAATGTCAAAAAACTAGAGTTTCACTAATAGCACGTCCATCGTCCATTGCAGGAAAAGAAGCTTTCAGAAACATCCGGAACTTTTCTGAAATCATTCTATAGCTACAAAAATGACTCTTCTAACGAGTCTGAGACAAGAATTCATTCCCTTTTTATATTTTAAATCAAAGCATTAGAGAGTTTCTATTCGCATGCAGCATTACCGAAAGTTTTAGTAGTGTTGACACACGTGACAGAGCCTAGCAACGACGTTAAGTGAGCGGCATTGAATACAAGAAACGAATAAAAATCCCTTTGTACCTATCTAAAATCAAGCTGCGCACCTGTTTGACACTGGCAAAACTTGTGAAACAGATGTGTAAGCATAGAAATTTGTTCATTCAACATGATATTTGAGTGATTAATGCAGACATTTCGTTTTCGTTCCTTCCATACGTCGAATCATTATTCTCTTAAAATTTGGCTATTAGTTTTCGCCATTTTGTGATTATATTTTGTGTAGATGTCATGTCAAAACAAGAACGTCAACACCTTATAAACCTCTAACCTCGAACTGTATCGCCTTTTTATTTTGTCTCCGATGCGTCCAATTGATCATTTTAAACTAAGAAAATAATTATTAGAGCTCGTTAATTTATGTCCTTACTAAAGAGTTCTGATATAAAAAATATCATACCACACCTCCTCATATCAACTTTACTTTGAAATCTCTGCATCTTTTAGGTGGGTGTACGACCCTCATAATACAAACAACACACACCCATAATCACTGTCAGCCTTGAAAACAAAGAAAATTCCGCTGTCACTTTAATTACAATTCATTTATAAAATAAAAAAAAAAAATATAATAAACAAAATTTCATCATTCACAATGTGCATTGTACATACACACTTCCGTATATAAATTATTAGCAAGCTTATATTATTGTCCAAGTGCAAGTGCATTATAACACAGATACTCCCCACACTTGGTTCCTACCATTGACTTGTCTGACAATCTTTATGTCAGATTCATCTTCGTTTGTTTATAAAAGAACATCTTCAGAAATCGTTAGTTTTTATTCATTTCACAAAAGATTTTAAATGTACTCGTATGTGCATTCATTAGTAGTTGTAAAGAAAACTCGAATGGGGAAATCAATATGTATTTCTATTTTGACAGCTAGGTACATATAAATGGTAGACAAAAGTTGAAAACAAATATTTCATTGAGGTGAATTCAAAATATATCTCCATTTTTTATTTTTTTTGTGAACAATTTATTTATTTCTAAGCGGAAAATATCTAGACTCTTTTTGTTAGGTAGTTCTCTTGCCGTCGTCATTGTCGTTCATTTAAGGTCCCCTTGAACTGACAAAGGCCAGAACCAGCTTTGTATAATATCCACCATCACAGAGCACAGACTATATACAACAGACGTCGACAGTGATTTTTCTTATGTATAGTTAGTTCGCCAATCCCCTCGGATTTTTTTTTTTTCTTACTCGTAAGTTTGAATTTGATTTTCCTCGTTTTTATACTTTCTTATGCGAGAAAAATCAGAAAATAGAATTTGGCACTCAGCCAACATTTGGGCTCGTTGGAAAAAGAATCAATTTTTTTCCTTAATGCGCATCTTACCAACAGGCAAGTACGAGTAACTATAGCCCCGGCAACTAAAAAACAAAACAAAAAATCAGCAACAACACATAATAATGAGCAATTCTTTGGGTGAAATGTTATAAAAATAGAGAAGAAACAGAACAGAGCGAAACTGAGGCTGATCGGAAGGACGATTACAAAACAACATTTTTGTTTAGAGTACACAAAATTCACTTCCCTAAATAAAACAAAACAAAACAAAAATTCTTAAGAGTTATTTCAAAATTGCATTTGGATATTGAGTTGTTGACACAGTTTTTCGAGGAAATGTTTACATTATTTTCTTGAATAAGTTAGTTTTGCTTTGAGGTTTTAATTTTGATATTCGATTAGCATTTCTTGTGTGGTGATAAGTGATTGTTTAATAGTTTAATGATTTTTTAAGCAGAAAACGTTTTAAAAATGTTTGAGGGAAGAAATATTCTTACGGAGCTGTCTGGAACTAATCGATTACAAGAAATGATATATCATAGTTCGCCAGCTCGGCGATGTGTTTTATCGTCGGTTAGAGCCTCTAAAAGTAGCCATGATTGAACGTATTTGTGCATTTTTACAAAAAGATAATCACGGAAAAGTTCGGAAAGATGGTTGGTCTGAGGTCTATATTTTATGCAACCGTGGCGGATTGTTGGTTGGCTCATGTTTGTTTGATCCGTCACAGGATAAGCTCATTTTACAAGGAAGTTAAGACTTCCTAAAAACTAAGCTCTAGAATACCACGGGAAGCAACAACAACAATTAAAATGGTGGAAATTGTTGTTGTTGCTTCCCATGGTATTCTAGAGCTTAGTTTTTTTTTCGATAGATGGCACACCTCAAGTGGGAATACTATAGTTTATATATGCAATGGGTGAGGTTTATAAATTTAACTTAAGGATCATACAGCTAATAAATAAAACCAGACTTGCCGTCGGATAGGTCGTTTAGCTATAGCTAAGGGTCAATAAAGGTTGTCGCTAGATGATCATATACGCTTAAGCTAGCTAAATCGTGGGAAAATTTTGGCACTAGGAAGGAAGAAGACAACCATGTTAATTTGCAACCCTTGTGGTAACATATTCATGTACATACCTGTCTGGCATAATCATAACCATGTAAATTTAAAAATGTCGAGATGTGGGACCGCTGCACGGCTCATCTCAACTTTTTCCTTTCTAAAAACTTACTAGCCTAAGTCCATTCTCTGCGGTATGATCGGATATTGTTTTTCTTTTCTGACTTTGAAATCCCCAGGAGGCTTTTCATGTTGGGCCTTAGGCTTCGCTGGATCTTTTTTGGCGAATTTATCGAATATAATTGTTTCACCTCTCTTTTCAGAAGCCTTATGTCCCTTATAAAGCTTAAGAAACTCGGATTAAAAATTACTGTCGTCACTCTAATGACTACTAATATCTTCACGCAATCCAAACCAAATAATAACTTCATTCATCCCAGACTTTCCTTGAAATATTCATCATAGTTAATTGTTTATATACGACCGGCTTGCGACCGGCTGAATGTGTATGTGGTTGCTTCTCAAAAGAATTAACTCGTGTGTTACAGATCTGATGGGTGCATCGTTTCTAGTCTGATCTACTATGTTACTTGAGGACCAGCAGCATGCAGCAGCACACTTTGTTAGGTCTAAAAAAATAGACTTCTAGGTATGTTGCCGTAATCGCAAGGAAATCTTATCTTTTATAAAGACCGCAAGTAAAAACAAGACCAGATTAATAAAATGAATCACAAAACATACACACGATCCTCAAAGAAATAGATCTTTTTAATTGTCTTAAGATAACTTGCTTAATAACTTCCTACCCACGTAAATTTGTGAAACAATTGTGAAATATCGTGGAAAAAACACACATGAATCAGAATCACTTAACTGTTTCTTATGCTGTGGTAACTAGGTACAAACAAAACACAAATAAGAAATAAATACAAACAAGTACTCATACACGTCTGTACATGTTTTATACATAACTGGTAAGAAATCTTAATGATAAACTCCCTTTGTTCAAAAATCAGTTTGTGTGTGCAATTACAGTTGTTTTGTTGCTTATCCCGCACACTCTGTAACTTAAAAAATTCAACAACCGGTGCGGTGGCGTTTCTGCCCGCATGACCCCATTTTCTTCGCTTCCATGCTTTTTGAACTAATTCTTATTCTACGAGTTTGAGCATTAAAGTGGTCGCTTGCTCGAAACAAATTATTTCCCGTGTTACTTTTAACTGAAATATGTATGTGTTTTCTGTACATTACATACCTCCTCGTTTTTGTTTCGTATGAACAGTGAACCGTTAAGCAATTAGGAGAAAATTGGATTCCTTTTTCTTCCTTTTTTTTTGTTTTGATTGAAAAGGAGAAGAAGAAATGATTTTGAAGTTTTTATTCGTAAGTCAATAATAATGTCAATTTCATTCCCCCATAATTGACTTAATATCGTTGTTTTTGCATTTTACATTGCTAAGCAGAAACAAATTATCATTTTTATTTTTATCATCAAAACCAACTAGTCCGGGCCCTAGCCATTTGCCTCCAGCTACGCGTACCAAGTTGGTTGGGGTCGTTATCGACCTTAGATGGGGTCTGTCACTGATGCGTTTTCCTTCAGGGTTGTAATTAAAGGCTCAACGGGCTGGTGAGTGTTCTACTACACGCTCCACACTCCCCAGCCATCTAAGTAGCTGTTTTTTGGCCAGCAAAAGGTCGCTGTATAACCCGTAGAGCTCGTGATAGAATCTTCTCCTCGACATTCCCTTAATACAAACCGGACCGAATATCACCCGAAGAATCTTTCTTTCATAGCACCTCAGCCGCTTACGATCACGCATCTGCCCAAAACAGCAGAACTAGTATAATAAGAGTCTTGGAATAGTGTCTTCCTAGTCCTTTATTCAACGGCGCAAGTAACTTCTTTCGCGAAAGTAAAATGGAATTTGCAAGTGTTGCAAATTTGAAAATTCTTGAAAGCAAAAAAAAAAAAAGTTCGTTGGTTTAAAGTTTTTACTATAGCTGCAGTGATTTAATTTTTTTACTTGCTCTATAGGGCAAGTATTGGTTCCGTGCAGAAAAAAACGGATTTTGTCAAACTTGGTGTATAGCAGTTTAAAGAAAAACGGTTGTCGAGGTTTTTTTTTATTTCGTTTTAGCCCGGCTCAAACTGGTACCTTCAAGTAACGGCTTTTTACTTGCGATTATAGGTACTATAAGGCAAGTTATGCATTCGTCGAAAAAAAAAGTTTTGAGATAACAATCAAACATGAAATTACGATGATAGCGAAAACGAAAAAAGATGGTCTAAAAATTCTGTCCGTCTGTATGTCTGTCTGTCTGTCTGTATGTAGACCTACAGCCCAAACGGGTGAGCCGAATTGCTTCAAACTTGGTTTATAGACTTTTTTAGGTATTGTACAGAGAGGAAATTGAAATTTTTTTTTTTAGCTCAAAAAATAACGGTATCTGCCATACAACCGTTATTTTAAAGCTTATTTTTCTCAAAAACGGCTCTAACGATTTTTATTTAAAAAAATCAGTGTCGTTTTTTAGGTACGACCAATCATATGGCTGAAAAAAAAGTTTTAAAAAATGGCTAAGAACGGTACTTTCCATAGGACCGTTTTTTTTGCTTTCGACTATCTCGAAAACGACTCAACCGATTCTTTCGAAATTTCACACACATATAGCTGTAGGTAGCTCAATTTGTATTGTATACCAATATTTTTGAAAAATATTTTTTTGTATTTTTAAAAGCATTTTAGAAAATAAAATTAAAAAAATTAATATTTTGAAAACTGCTTATTAATTTTTTTTCTAAAAATTTGAAATAAATGAATTTGCTGAATAACTATGAACTGGCGCTTTTGAATTTTTTTTGAAAAAATTTTTCAAAAAGTTTTTCAAAAAAAACTTTTTTTCTCAAAAACCGCTCCACAGATTTTTCTAAATTTATTCTCATAAATTCAAATTTATCCAAGAAATAAAATGGCGTACTTTTTTTTCAGCTCAAATTAGTTTAAGTATTTATTTAAGAATTTTGAAAATTTTATTTTTATCAAAATCTCAAGCCCGCCATAAACCACCGTCACTCATTAGAGCAAGTTCGTGCGACCCAGTCGTGCATTTTATTTCATTTTGGATTTTCTCGAAAACAGCTCTAACGCTTTTGATTAAACTCAAAATTTAGCTAACTTTAAGCTATTCTAACAAAAATGCGTTTTTTTGTTTTTGGCTCAAATGGTCGTAACGAAAAACAGGTTTAAACGGCTTTTTTTCCAAATGGCCATAAAATGGAAACGGTTGTATCGAATTCACTCAAACTTTTTTTGAAACAGTTTCTTATAGCTTCCTATCAGATGGCATTTAATTTTATACAGTTTCTCTTTTTTAAATGGTGGCTCCCATACAAAGAACCACTTGGTTTTGACCTTTTTTTCGTTTTTTCTAATTTACTCAAAATTTTTATGAAACTTTGTATGTAATTTATATAGAATACTTCAAAGAAAACTACATTTTTAGTTTTTAACTACACATGATAACAGCGGAAATTGGTTTTAATAGTTTTATTAATTTGGGACATTTAGGTATATCATTTATAGCACCTAAAAAATGACATCTAAATTTTAATTATTATAGGTTTCTAAACGTTAGCTCCCGTATATCGGGTTTTCCAGTTTTAGCCATAATTGTTTAGTTTTTACCAAATATTTCAAAGATGAGTTGTTCCTATTGCTCGAAAAGTTTTTTTTTCATCGTACACTATTGCACCCACAGAGCAAGTAAGTGCAACCCAGTCGTGCATTTTATTTTATCATGCACTCGCACTTGAGGGGTTATTAATACCCTTATATGAATGAACGAGCAAAAGAAGAAGGGATAGAAAAATAAGAAAGAGTTGTTGGTGTTACAGAGGAATAGATGATAATTATATCACGAAAATCCCACAAGTGGCATCCACTTGAAACTGGGGGAATAAATAAAATTTACTGCCATTGCATATACGTTTTTATAGTAATTTCATGGAACATGTTATTTTAGTTCCGAACGTCGTCAATGGCGGCGCTAGTTGTCTTATCTACTTTACATCAAATGTCTTCTTTTGTTGTTTTTGCTTCCCATAGCAGTTAAGACAAAACCCACTAAAATTACTCTCCAATCGAAGCTTGTGAACGTCGTCCATAGATGGCGAACAAAACGTTCCGCCTTTTGGAAATACTATAGATTTCAAATACAATGTTACTGCCCAGGCTAGGTTTGAACTCACAGCTCTATCAACTACACTAATACATTCACTGTACCCTTGCCACATGCAAATGTATGTGTAAACCCTCCATTATGAAATGTGAACTCTTTCTCTTGTCACTATTATTCAAATTCAATTATTTTTTTTACACAGCACTGTGTACTTTTGTTGAATTTATGACAAACAAACCATTATGTGCTTTCCTATAAGATGGGCAATTATTGCGGAAAACATGTACGCTCACAGCACATACAAGTAAGGCTATCGGCCTTGTGCGTTTTCGCATCATTAATGTATACACCGCCGCCATTGCGAATACTACCTATATATTAAGCACTCCTTTTCTGTATTATTTGCTCATGACTCCAGTCTCCACATATCAGAAGTATCTGAAATTAAAATAATAATAATACTATTTTTTTTAAGCTGCAAATAATGCAACAATGGCAGTTGCAGTTTTATGGATTTTATTTTTCACTCTGGATCTGTTTCCTTATTAGTTTGGAATTTGGTAAGATGCCTATCATTTTTTTATAGATTCCTTAACTAATAATATTAGTTTGGGTGAGGTCAAACTTTATAAGGCAAACCTAGCACATTATTTTTGATTTCCTAATTAAACTGTCAAAATACTTGAATATTCTGCGACTAGAACTCAATAACAAAAAAAAAAAAAGAAAGAAAAAGAATACAGTTAAGGTCACGCAACATGGAGTTAATTCATAAAACATAATAAGAATAGGGTGTTTTTGTATAGGTATCAAAGTTAGGCTTATATTACACATCTACATTTTACGTATCACTTACGTGAGTATTACACAAGTAACTAATAAGAAGATTATAGATGAACTTGGTGTGTAAGCTGTAAGAATTCCGTAAGTGTGAAGAAACGCGTTTACACTTGTGTAAGTCTATCTTTCAACTTGCAGCTTACGTAAGTTGGTAAAATTTGGTGCAAGTGACTTACAGAACCGTTTGCACGATTAATTTTTAAAAATTTTAAAATATGCTTACGTGAGTAACTTACGTAAGTAAAACTTACATGTGTAATTTTAGCCTAAGGCTTGTTAAGGACGGTCCTACATATTGGCTGTATTGGAAGGAAATATTTCCACGGAAGCGTTTACATTTGATTTTAGCTGTTACGGCTGCCTCAAATAAAGCGCCACCTGGGAGTCGATTTTTTGAAAACTTTCGGGCAACAGGAAGAACACAAATACATATACATATGTATATCAATGTGAGCATAACCTAGCAAAGATACATGTAGGTATGTCAAACCGAATAGAAAGTGTTGCCAGTATACTAAAAAATCTTAACTAAACATACATTTAGCTTCATTATGTTGAAGGTTTAATTATAATGAAATGCAAAAAAAGTACTAGAAAACTCACCAAATAAAAAAAAAAACCATTGGACTACCGTTGTTTTGGGTTTTCTCTTTATGATGGATTTGTGTTTCTTTCCGTTCATATCACGATCAGAGCGCGCTTTATAAACTCTCGACCAAGGCAATTTTAATATAATTTTAGGGCTTAGTCTCCATGTTTTTGACATAATGTAGTTATTTTAAATAAAATTAAATAATTTCAGTTTTTAAAAAGTTTATATTTTAAAAACAAAATTAATTTAATTTTTGTCAAATTTTGACACAACATATGTACATAGGTACCTAAATTATTTTATTATTTTAAAAATGCGTCGCGTTTTGAACAAAAGGGTTCATCATCAGGTGCTATAAATGGTCATTGTATTTATAATCTATAGTATTCCCAATAAGAGGAACGTTTGGTGTGCCATCTATGGACGAAGTTCACAAACACTTGATTGGTGAGTTAGGAGTGGTTTTTGTCTAGATTGCCATGGGGGAAGCAAAAACAACAATAGAACACATTTGATGTAAAGAAGATAAGACAACCAGCGCCGCCATTGACAACGTTCAGAACTAAAAAAACATGTTCCATAAAATTACTATAAAAATGTATACCTAACTAATGAAATGGTCCAAGAATTTATAAACAAATGACTTGACAGTAGCAATAAAAGCCTGGTATAATTTCCATGTCCATGACGTCCATGTTGGTTTCGGGGCTGTTTGATTTGATGGTGACAGACTTGTGGTTGGGCTCCTCGAGTGTCTAACAGTGGTTCTGTGCCGGTACGCTGGTAGTTGGTAGGTCTTGCAATTGCGGACGACGGACATAACCTACTTTTTGGTTTGTTATGCGGCGGGAGCCGAGGGACTAACAGGTACTAAATATATACGAATCCAACTAAAAACGGAAGTTTTAGGAAATTTTCACTGCCTTTAGGTACTAGATAAGAGTTTTATTCGTAGCCAATGAAACTGACATAATTACTTGCATTCAATATTTGAGTGATTACTGTGAGAAAGTAAATATTTCAGGGTAAAGATAAAATATTAGGAACTGAATGCGTTCAATATGAACTCCTTCAATCAATTGACTCTGAGAGTTTGTAAGTTTAATAATATTCTTGATATCTTTCTACGTATGTGTTTTATGTGTTTTTGTATATGTTACAAATTCCGCGGCATAAACAATTTAACTTCTAGAATGAAGAAAAAAATGAATTACAAAAAAAAAAAAACATTAAGGGTCAGATTACACTATACTCTCGTAGTGTATAGAGCAACATCTTTAAGCAAGAAACAAGCAACAATCTTAAGCTGGATAAAGTGTGAATTTTATCAACCATTCAAGGTCTCTTCACAGTCACATTCACATATGTACGAGTATACACTTAGCATTGCCAGTGAAGCTCAAGTTCAAATTATTACCTCTTCCTTGTTCTTTTAGAAACGACTAGCTAGTTATATTTTGTTTTCCTTGAATAAGATAGCAGTATATTTTACATGACTGACTCTATAAGTGTTTTATGATTTTCTGGCGGTTAAACGATAAAACAGCGTGTGATTTTTTTATGACAAATATTTCTTCTGTCAAAAACAATAAAATAAATAACTCAACTACAATTATAATCGATTTTCTTCATGATGGAAAGGTCATATAATTTTTGTTTACAACATTAAAGTATTTGAAAAAAAAAAACAACAAAATATAAATATCCTTTTGAGTAGCCTAAATACCGCCCCTGAATGTTTATCGATTTTTTTTTCTTTTCGGAAGTAAAATGAAATAAGCTTCCTTTGACATTGAAAATATCTATAAAAGTTTTTAGGTATACAGGTAGATGCAGTTTATTTTTCAGATAAAATTTGTAAACGCAAGGTAAGGTGTGTCATCTCTGTTGCCCTTGGTTGTGAGTCGTAGCATAACTATAATAAATTTATAGCTATGTAAGTTGCATGATTTTTAATAGTTGGGGGAAAATCGATACAGTAGTGGCTTTTGGCATTTTTAACATGAAAAGTTTATAAATGAAAAACAAGCAAGGCAGGTAATAAAGGTTATCAAAGTTTAAAGATAAAAGTAAGTGTTGTTGAAAAGTAGGTGCTAGAAAGAAAGAAAAGTGATTATATTTTCTTTATGGTAAATGGTTACATCAACTATTTCAAAATGTCTTGTTTCTGTTTGGAAGTTGATTGTATATGCTTGGTAATGATTGTATATGCTTGGTAATGCCTAAACCGAGTTGTCGATGTCATTACCAGCCTTTAAAGATTTTTAATAATCTATTAGTTTTTAGTCGTTGTTATACGTATTCAAAGGGACAGTTTACAATTTTTGAAGCTGTGAAGTTATGTTATTGGGGGCTAGAGAAAAACACTCAGATTTGAGTAGCTTGTGATCCTTATGTCTTTATGTATATCTTTTCCGTATTTTCCTAGAACAATCGGCTTTCCATTTATCTCAAAGTGTTGACACCAATTGGTACCAAATTTCTCAACAGGAGTCAATGCATCATCAAACGTCAGTATCCTCTTTCCACTGACGTTTGTTGATGCATTGACTGCCGTCTTGCTATTTTTGTTGAAAAAATTAGTGTCAATAACTGGAGACAAAGATGCATTGGTATTCAATTCCCAACTTCTCGTTGATTCCACCCTTACACTAGCTCTACTGGTCGACAGCGGCAAAAAGATAAAATAAGCATTTTGGCATTTTATTTGTTCACCAACAGTCTGCCCAGTCATTTAGCAGTCGACTTCTTTAACGAGGTAGGCGAAACAGTTGAGAATGCTTAGTATGGTGAAATATTTCACTTATACTATTGGCAAACGGCGATAGATGTCACTTATTTTTTTGTTGAAAAATTACCAGTTCTTTTCGTTATAGAAACATTCACAAATATTTGGAAAACTCAATGTCAAAAACACTTACTTACTAACTGATGATGGCTCCACTAGAGTGTTGTTCTCCTAGGCCTTGCTTAGTATGCCCCTCCAGCCCGATCAATCTCTAGCCTGCAGTTTCCAATTTTACACTCCAAATTGTCGGAGGTCTCCCTCTACCTGGTCGCTTCACCGAAGATGAGATATTGTTTTGTAACACTGACAAAAACAAATAAAGTGACAGCATGAAGTTGGCTGCGTTTAAGTTTGGTTCTTTGAACAGAGATGTCATCTGATTCGAAACACATTATTTTTAAAATTAAAATTAAATTGTATTGTTTGGTATGATTAGAAACAGAAAAGAGATCAGGAATAAATCGCACCTTCTTATGTCAAAAAAAAATAAAGTGCACGACTGGGTCGTACGAACTTGCTCTAATGTGTTAAAATGATCTTGAGTGCTTGAGATTTTGGGAAAAAAGCGTTGAAAAAATCATATGATTTTTTATAGAAAATGAAATAAGCCATCAGGTTTCTTCTACTTTTTTGAATTTTTACAAAAAAAAATTTCTAAATCGATCGCCCATTTTTTTTTAAAAAAACAGTTTTTTTTGAAAAACTTTTTGAAAATATGTTCCAACTTTTTTTTTGAGTATGCCAACTTCTAGCACTTTGTAGTTTTTATCAGAAAAATAAAATTAAAAAAATATAGATTAAACCGTTTCTGGAAAAAACAAAAATTGAAAAAAAATTTTGAAACTTTTTTAAAAAACTCAAAAAAACTTTTTTTGAAAAATTTCAGAATTTTTATTATTACTTTTATAAAAGGGCTTCTACATTAAAAATTTCATCGAAATCCGTCAAGTGGCTTACGAGAAAATCGGATTTCAAAAAACCGGTCCTATGGGAGGTACCGTTATAAGACTTTTCCTGAAAAATCTATTCCAACCAAAACATAAAGCTTGCACATAAAACACTATTCAGAAAGTTTTATCAAAATCGTAGGTGCCGTTTTTGATAAAAATTAATTTTTCACTAAAAATCGTATGGCAGGTACCGTTAGTTTTAGAGCTAGAATGCTAATTCCAAAAACCCCTCTGTAGGACGTCATAATAATACTATCTACCAAGTTTGAAGCAAATCGGTCCACCCGTTTAGGCTGTAGGTGCCGATACAGACGGACGGACAGACAGACAGACAGACAGAATTGTCGGACCCACTTTTTTAGGCTTCTCTATCATCGTAATGTTATGTTTGATTGCCCAACAAAATTTTTTTTTTTTACGAATGCATAACTTGCCTTATAGTACCTATAATCGCAAGTAAAAAGACTAATAAGGCGCGTACATAAATGCTCTTATTTTTTGTATTTTTGGGCGCTTTATGTAAGTAAAGAGGATTTCTTTTCCATCTCTTGTATCTGCTTTCTCGCATGTGTCGACTTTGTTACAATCTTAATATTGACAAGAGTCATTCAGCTAGTATTGCATAACATCGAAGACCGGTTTGTTTTTCCTATTCATTTAAGATGTTCATGCAACAAAGTAAAAAATATATTTCTTCTCAGTTTATCATCTTTTCAGATGAGTAGTATTGAAAATTGTCTTAAGACAAAGTCTCAATAACTAATGCTTGTTATTTTTAACAAAGATACTTTTTTTTGAATTCACAATGATGATGGGTTGTCATCATCATCATCACATGGTCCCCATAGCCTTCTTTGTTCTTATGAACACTGGAACTTTAAAGTTCTTGTGTATTGTAACATGGACTCTAGCTTATGAGTTCGTCTCCATGGTGGTTGAGTTGCATAAGAAGAAGGCAGGTGAAGTTTCAACCAGAACAAACAAATCGTTTCATTCATCTTTTTTATGCTTTTAATCGATCTATTACTTAACTAGGAACGTGCAAAATCAGGGAGATGTAGTTCTCAAAACTTTATTCATCAAAAGGCAATTTATTTTTTGTATTCATCACCTATTGTGTGCTGGTTTACCCTGATTTCTTTTAAATCATCCAAGCACGTGGTGTCACACTTGTTCATATCACAACACAACCCCATTATAAAAAGGTGAAAATTGTGTTCGTCGTTGAAACACTTTCTTGTACAATTTTTTTTTTCTTTTCTGGTTTTTAAATCAATTTGCTGCTCTACATTATCACATTACTTTCAACGTGTGTATGACAAAAAGAAAAAGACCCGACGAAATATCATTGACAGACACACAGGGTAAATATAGACATAGAGGTACCAATAAAATCGCTCGCACCAGACACCTAACCTTAGTTTATTACAACTTCACGAACACCAACTGTCATCTAATAGAAATTGCACGTTTGAATGTGTTTTGTTAAAGCTTACAACAAATCACATGCTGCTTCGACATTCAAATGCGTAAACTATTTCTTTTTCCGCATTTCGTGTAATATGTCTTTTTTAGACATAGAGGGCGCTGATGCATGGAAGTTTTATTCCTACTAATTAAGTAGTCTTCCATCAATTTCAATTCAATTAATGCAATGGAATAAGACCAAGTTTGTTTTTATTTTCTCAATGATCCAATAATTTGAGCAAGGGAAACGAATGAACCCACTTGTCATGTAATTATTGCAGAGCTGTCATCAAAATTTTCTTTAATTAACGATGGGAGTGCCGTTCAGCGACATAACGTACAGTGGTGCGCTGTTGGTGGAAGAGTGAGAAAAATGTTGTGTTCAAAGACGGCGGTAGAATTTTAATTTTATTTATTTATATATTTTATTTTTTTTTTTTTTATGAGTAAAAGCTGAAGTTTGGTTAAGACATAGGGGGATTTTAGATAAATTTAACATTATAACAGCAGTAGGAATAAAAAATTGACTTCCAAATTTCAAAGTTTTAGCTTAATAGACTTGGGAAGTTATATTTGGGGGCGCCGCAGTTGGATTTCAGTGTATTGGCCTGGAAATTGGGTTTTGCTTTGCTTAGGTACCAACTTTTCCAAAATTTTAGTTAAACAAAATTTCATTTGTTAGGTTTCTTACATTTTCTTCATTTTGACAGCTCAAAGCTACTTTAATTTTGTATATTAAGGAATAATAAACAGCCAGCTAATTTGATAACAGCTGTCATCGTTGCACAAAATAAGTGGAACCTTTGCTATATAAACTTAAGCTCTATGAATAGAAAGTTTTTGCTGCTGCAATCAGTGGCTGCTAGGTGCCGCTGCTTTTTTAAATTATATTGTATATTAGCTATTAGAAACGAAGTTTTAAAGCACAAGAGGTCAACAAAGCCAATAGCCACCTCCATTATTGTATATAAAATCTGTAGTACTCTTGAGGTAGGTAGTTCTTCAAAAATTAATTTCTACTAGCTAATATACAAAGCAAATTAAATATACTAGCGGCTCCTAGTAGCCACTGATTGCAACAGCGATTACTTCGTATTAATTGTGCTATAGTTTCTACAGTAAAGCCGCCATTTAAATAAAATCGTTTCCACTAAAACCAAGGTTGCCTGTCAAAAAACTAAACACATATATGGTGACAAAGAAAATTACTATCTTTGATACATAGATAATTATGCACCACAATAAAAACGTGTATTTACGTGCTTATGTTATATAGGTACATTTAATAAATAAAAAAATGATCTAAAATGCTTTGAAACAAACATCTATAAATTATTTTAATGATTTTTGCAATATAGTATGCTGCAAATGCAATAGACTGAAGAGCATACAATATATTTCAAGTTTTCAAGCCAATCAGCAGAAACGTACAAAATGGTGGCGAAGCACAACTACCCAACCCATTAGGCTATACGCGCACTAGGCGGCCAGGTCTTATACTACGTTTTCATTAGGGCAAAAAATGTGATTTCTTTGAAAATTTCCAAATTTGAGTCCACTTTCCATACAAAATAATATTAAAATTTTGTTTGATTTGGACGAAATCAAGGTTGCAAATTATGTGAAAACAAATCAAACGCAACTAAATTGAAACAAATTGAATAGATATTTTCTAAAATGTCAATTTAAAACAAAATCCAAGGCAACGGCAAAAGTAAACAAACCAACATGCAAAGCAAACGGCAGAAGTAAACAATACAAAATAACAATTTTGAAATAAAATCCAGGGCAACGGAAGTAGTAAACAAAACAAAACAAGAAGAAAAAATGAAAAGGTTGTAAAAAAGAAAAAGAAAGAAGATAGCCTGATGTCAAAACAAATGTGGAAACCTAGATGAAAACACTTTTTTAGCAATTTTTCAAATATCCTAATTTCGGCCCTAATGAAAACGTAGTATTATATGGGTTTGGCCGCTCGCCACTGGCCGCCTAGTGCGCACCTAGCCTAAAAGAGTGTTGACATGAGAGCGACCAACAAATTGATCAATTGACGTGCAAGGGAAATTTTAAGCATTAATATAGGTAGCTAATTTATCGGCTTACACTTGACCAATCGAAAAAAATTGAATTTTAAAAAATGTTAGTAGGTATAATATTATAGGGATGTTTAAGATAAATTATATAAAACAAACAGTTCGCCGCGAACTGCAAATTAATTGCTACGAACTGTCAAAACGTATGGGCTAATTTTCGTTCATTCGTTGTTCTTTGGTCGCTCTGATGTGAATAGACCTTAAGGTGTTACAATTCCAAACCGAAATTCAGAAATCGGGATGGTGAGAAAAAGGTGATGTAGTCACCTTGACTACCTGACCATCAAAAACTGCGAAAATTAGTTCTTCCTATTGTATTGAGGAGACTTTGTAATAAATGTTTCCAGGTTAATCTTCATCACATATTTTAACTTTTTTGAAAATTCGCTGCACCACTGTGCGGCGAAGTGGCGTGTGTCAAGTCAAGATATAGACAGGTTCAACAAACTGTTTCGATAATGGAGAGACAGACTTCTTCGGCATATATAACGACACAAGCATGACACAGACACTTCAACGGTGCTTTTTGTTTTTAATGATTGACACATAGTTTGTATTTTTTTGGGGAATACCTACCAAAGAAGGAAGTACACAAATCATTTGTTTTAAGTAGTTCAATGGCATTTTTTTTGTTTTTGTTTTGAACGATATAATTACTATACCTTTTATTTTCCGGTCATTCGTACAAAATAATTGTGTGCCAATGAACCGCTTCAGTATTATTTTTATTTCTATAAAATAAGTTTCTTGAGCGGCGGCAATCGTTGTTATGCAAAGTTGTTTTTTTTTTTTTTAATTGAATTAATTGAAAAGCGTGCCCACAAAATGTGACAGCTTTAGAAAGGTAACATGTAAAAGCGTATGTTGTAGATACTACATTATATCGCTGTCGCATCACAATTTGTGCACGTTTTCACCCCAAGACTATGAAATTTATTATAGTTAACCTTGCAGCAGCGAGTGTTATTAAACCTTTTCCTTGTTTGTTTACTGTTTTGTTTAAATAAATTAAAAAAAAAAAACTTTCGAATTCAAAGGCTACGCCACGCAACGTGTGAATGCTTCAAGCCTTAACCTTGTTCACTATTGTGCTTGAGTTGTAGATAGGTACTTTATTAAGTTCAAAATACAAAGTAATACTATGAACGTCATGATGGGTGATTAATTGATGGAAGCACCGCACTGTTGTATGATATTGCTTCCTGCAAATTTTTTTGTTTCAAGATATACCATTACATGCTTTTGATTTTAAGGTGGCTTCATTTTAATACACGCTGTATGTTAATTTCGACATGAAAAATGCAAAACTATCATCGTCATTAAAAAATAATTTGCTCAGAGTTTGTAAAAAAAAAACATTTATATCGATAATATAAATTTAAAAATATGTAATCGGTCTATAGATTTTAACTTACCTACCAGAGAATTTGTTGAAACTGCTGTGCGGTCCTAAGTTATTTTCTCCTACTTACTTACACGCACCAAAAAGGTCTTCCAGGTTTGAAAAACAAAATAAAAGTCGTAGCTGTCATCTATAATCTGCCTTCGCTTTTTCTGTTATTTGTCATCTGTCATTTGTCATATGATATCTGGCTTATGTCATATGTTACACACCGCATCTTAACAATATTACAGTGCATATACATTTCTTGCATAAAACTCATTTTTAACTCGTACCAAATAAATAATTTTCTGTGAATTTTTCACTACCAATCCTAAGCTTGCAGACTTTTATCAAACTAAGGAAAATTCTGGAAACAATTGTGAATAGCTATGTATACGGATTTAGTACTCTTCAATAGAGCCAAAATTCGATTTGACCTTATAACCGTATCATTACCTACCTTCACTGTTAGTTATTGACATTCAAACTCAATTAACATCTTTGTATATATGTATTTGTCAGACCCGAAAATTAAAGAAATCAATATCAAATTGATCACCAGCAATTCTTAAACTATTTTTCCACGTTTTATTTCAAATTGGGAATGAAAGTTTTATTGATTGTTCTCGAATAAAGCATACAGCAGGTATTTCAAAGACGTCATTAACTGAGCGACTCAACCCTAATATAAAAATGATAATGATTTTCAAACCAAAACAAACTGTCAGATATGATAGTTGTTGTTAATTACAACGCCCGCCATAAGCTCAAAGTCAAGTAACCGTCATTGATCCTACTTATCATCACTGGACAAATTAAAGGTATGCCTATACTATGCTGGGACTTTTCCTTTTCATTGCTCATTTCACCACGTAATCGATTTCTTTTTGTATCATGCTATCATCATCGTCATTATGAATGAAATAAAAGAAAAAGAAAAATCAGATCGATAAATGTTTTCACATTATTATTGTTTTGTTTCCTCGTTTCCAATGACTTTATTTTTATCAGCCATTTGCTTTTTACTGTCACTACTTATTGTCTGGTTGATATGTGAAAAAGCTAAAAAAATCATGCAAGATAGAGGGCACTGGCTTATTTGTATATGTACATATGTTCACGCTCAGAGTGCAATTAAAGTAAACTGAGTCACTTAAGAAGTGAGTGTCATTATTTGAGTTCATGGATGTAATGAAATATAAGCAAAACATAACTGAGTTTCGTCATAAAAAAAATAATACACTTCTTGGGATAATTTGTTGAAGCCATAAGAATAGTTGTTGTTTAAATTGAAACAGCAATAACCCATTGAGTTAATTAAAAATACCATGTAATGTCATTTAGTATTAATCTGTCATTTATTACTATTGACAGTAGGGGATTAAGTGGGCATTTATGTTTGAATGTTAGAAATACTTGAACTAAATTTGATCAGACAACTTGCTTTGAACGACCGAAAAACGCAACGCATGCTTTGAAAGATTTGATATACAATGTTTTTAGTTTAATACGGAAATTGAACGTCATACTATGTAAATAAGTTAACTGATTTATTTTTGTCATTAAACAAAATACAACTTTCAGTTACTAATTATTCTAATGATAACGAAGCATTTATTAACGAAGCGTCAATATATTTATGTTCGGCTTGGCGTTATCCTTGCATTTAAATTGGTTCAGATTCCATGTGCGTGTCTCTAGACACAAATGCAAATTATTTGAAGTCAGTATTACCAAGGTGAAAAATCATGATGACAAGTTACACGAACATTTTCCCCGCAATGCTATGTAACAATGAATATAATGTAGTTCAAGTGTCCTATAATTTTCATATGGTTTTGTATTCATGTTTTTTTTTGTCTCAAAGGAAATCAGGTTTTTAGATAAGCTCTCTCAATGACTAAGTTAAGTCAACTGGTGATATGATGGTATGCCTCACGGAACAGTGGAACGAATCTTTACATTGCTTCGACTAAAGTAAGATTAATGTTTTAAAAGCATTTGATAGAGTCTGATTAAATGACTTCTCCGATGGATTTTACACTAAATTTAAAACCGTCAATATCAGTCTTCCCATTCGGATTGAAGTCTTAATTATACAAAATGCTTCCTTTTTGTCCCCGACCCTAATTATGGTCCCTTGTGACTGCCGATTCCTTCGGCGAGCTTCGGTCCAGTTTTTCATATTCGTCATTTTCAACTCTTCGCAGGTGGAACTTCGATGGCATTGTACATTTTGATCTTAAAAGCATTATCGAATTGCGAATGAGAAAGCCCGAAGAATTGAATGCTTCGAAAATTCAACGCTGCCTTTTTGTCGCTAATACTGCCCTTACAGTCTTTGACCATGAAAGACGATTGTATCGACTAAAATCAACACCAACCATCCTTTGTCGAACGATCATATAGGTACTTGAATAATGAAAGAAATTTATCTCCACTTCTGATCTGGCTGTTAGTTATAAAATATATTTTATTCGTTCAAAGCTTGGATACAACTCCCACATCTAATCTTTTACTTCTACAAATCATTAAAGCTTCTTTGACAATATGCAGAGATTAAAATATTACTGAACTATTCACTTCTCTTGAACACCGTGACAATGTTATTGTCTTTTTATAGACAATGCTCAGTAGAAATAGCTACTCGCGTTTTTTGCCTTAAACTATTCAAGGGTAATAGGTACATGACTTGCATATCTAGAAATGTTCATGAATTGACGTTTAGCAAAGAAATTCGTTCTTTTACTTTGAAACGAACTGTTAAGAAAAGAAATTCGTTCTTTAGCCGCACAACACGAATGTGGAATTCTTACTCAGCTCTATTTTTGCCTCTAATTTTGATATTCATAATTTCAAAGCCAATTTGCATCGTTATCTTCTCTTTCATCAATTCTCACTCACTCGCGCTCTTTACAAAGTTTTTAAAGAGAATACATAACCCCTTGGAGTTAATGTTCATTATTAAAAAAATACCTAAAAAATCAACATTAGAAAACTGAACAAAAAATAACAAGAAATTTAGTAACTGAAGGATGGATTTCAGGACTTGCGCTATACACTTTAAATTTTTTTATGATACCTTTCACTTTGTTTTTCAAGCAAACTCTTAAAACAGGAACGATATTAGGTAAAATTATCATAATTATGACAGATGATACTTGTCATCAATAAATTAAGAGTCTGTCGTTTTTAGTTTACCAAACTTTTGGAATTATTTGAAGGAAGTTATTTGTATAGGTTTAGATAACATGATTTGAATTTAGTTATTTATTTTTAGATTATTTCCTAAAATAATTTGCTCCAATTAAAGCCACTATAGAAGGGATGTGTTCAAAAAACAAAAACTGTCACTCAATGTTACTATAATTTCTAAAATAAGGAAGATAAATACAAATCAGACAAAGTAAACCTAAGGAATCACCGACATCTCAACCGAATGCCATATTATTTCAAATTAAATTACATCGACTAAAATAGATTACAAAAAAAAAAAACAGAGAACGTTTTTGAAATCATGCCAATAAAAATCACGTCAAGTTTACGTGTTTTTTTTAGTACACAACTCATTTAAATGAAATTTCTTTGGTTTTAAACCACACCTGGCTTCGATGGAGATTCGAAAAAAACATTTTAAAAAGTGAAATTTAACTAATTTAATTTTGCGTCGACGCATATGAATGAACACAAACATAGAACGCATCAAGTGTTGTTGATTCTGCCTGTCAACACGGAAGACAATATAATAATTAGTTCCATAAAAAAAAAAAAAAAAATAGCGTGTTGATGTTGTTAAAGGTATTCATTTTTAATGAATCGATACATTTCGAATATATTTGAATGTGTTGCAGAAAAGTCACGAAAAATTAATAAAGATTCAAAAACTCATTCCAACTGGCACTTATTGAATTGAATGGAATGGATCTGATTTAATAATTTTGTTTCAAAAATTGAATTTTAATTTCTTAGGCGTCGGTGTAGTGTATTCAAATTCAAATGTTATCATTTAGGATGAAAATTCTGTACCGTGATCAAAAGAATGAACGACAAATCATCGGACCTTTTCAGAGCCCCACGAGTGCTTTATCCGCTCGGCAAACTCCTTGTTTGTGCTCCCTAAGATATACAAAATAAAACTGACGCGGTTCGTTAATTTGATTTATTGCTGCATTTCCTTCATCTTATCCAATGTTAAAGGCGCTTTTGCATTATTGTATTCATGTGCGTTTGCCACACTCTTGTTCGTTTTTGCGAAACTGAACTAAACTAACCAAATGGCAGCTGGGCGCTTATGCCCGGTCTTGCCTGTTATGTTAGAGCCCTATTAATTGATAGCGCTACAAATCGTGGTGCTCTACATGACCCTTGGATACGAACATCTAGGGAGACGTACGAATGGTCGACAAAAAAAATGTCGACTGGATAAATACAAATTTCATCGACTATCAAAATGTCGACTGAAAATTGATCGACAGAAAAAAAGTTGACAGTTTAAAATACAGACTATGAAAATGTCGATTGAAAAAGTGTCTGTAAAAAATGTCGAATTTCATCCTGATAAAAAATATAGTTCTTTTGATTGCATCGACAGTTTAAATTTTTAAATTATTTTTAAATCATAGTAGTAGGGCCGCAACACTGATCGACAGTGGCAAAGTGAATGATGTTCACATGCATGCGGCGCCGCATGCATGTGAACATCATTCACTTTGCCACTGTCGATCTTTTTTCGAGTCGATATTTTCAAAATCGACTTTATAAGAGTCGACATTTGGATCTGGCGGTATTTTTACCAATCGACTTTTCAAAACTCGACATTATGACGATCGATTTTTTCAAATCGACATTTTAAAAATCGGCAAATCGGACCCAACCCGAACATCTACAACACGATAGTTCATCATAGCATCTTCTTTCGTTTACACGGATATGACCATAAATTGTACATAAAACTTTTTGTCTCGAATACTGCAAGGACCTTTTCATCGGACTAGGAGAATTTCCATGGTTCTGCACCATATAGCACGACCGGGATGATCAGTGTTTTGTACAACTAACGTCTACTTGGTTTTTACTAGCCGAAAGAAACAGCGATTAGCAAGAGTTATTCCACGTTTGATTTCAGCGCTGATGTGCCTACAACATTGCAAAGGTAGAAAAATTCACTGACTACCTCAAAGTTATACCTGTCAATGGTCAAGTTCTGACCGCTGCTTTGATATTAATGAACATCTAGTGGGTCTAGATTTTCCCAGTTTGAAGCCGCATTGGTAAAGTAAGATCCTCAGCAAACCACTTCAAACCGGAAAATTAATCAAATTAATCTTGGCTATGGATTTCAAGGCCTTTTTCCAAAGCCTGAACGCCTAGTGAGAATCACAGTCATGCAATCAAACAAGACTATTTATGAACTATTTGTGAAACCAAGTTTAGAACAGTTCGTAAATTTCCTTCCTACCAATTTTTGAAATCTTAATTCCTGCTTATTTTTTTCTTAAACTAGTACTAGACTAATAGATAGTGTTAAATAATAATAATAATAATAAATAAAATAAGCTATAGTTACATATAATAAAACAGGCAATTTGTTTTGTTTAAATAACTTAAAGTTTATTAAATAAACTTCGCCGCGAACTGGAAAATGATTGCTACGAACTGTCAAATATTCTAGTGGCCTTCCGCATGCCATCCACATAGCAAAAATCAAATTATCCGCTCACGACTAACCTCAAAATCTTAGTCTTCAATTGTGGCATACGGACATGCTGTTTGTAGTTCGCAAGAAATACAAGAGATTTCATGTGAATGAAACGTCAATGTAGGCGAATTTTCGTTCATTCGAGGTTTTTTGGTAGCTCTCATGTTAATAGTCTTTTATTTAGAAGGTATCAGTTAAAGCCTGGCTTACAAATTTAAAATAAAAAAGCGGTCTCATCGTCTTTCAGATTATTTTTCTTCCGTTATTAAAAAACTTTTGGCTATCACAATAGCGTCACAAGGGGGAGCCACATACCCAAAACAGATTATTTTTCTAAATAATATGAAAATATATTTCTATGTTTAATTGGTTACAGATTGCCGAACAATATAAAAACAAAACAAATACTATCATCCCATTTAATAATAATTATGTTTGCATATGGATTCAAGAATTATATCATTTGCATTAAACAATACAAATTGTTATTATTTATTTCTGTTTCTGCTTTTGTTTTGCAAAATTATCCTATTATCTTCTCTTATCGAATCATGATTAAAATATAAATTAAAACTAAAGACACATAACAAATCGAATGTTATTAATAAATAAATGTTTTTATTTCTTTTCCAGGTAAGATGAACTAATTAACGCTGCGCCACACTTATTGTACACCATAAGAGCCATGTATGAAAACCCCAACTGTATAAATCCTACCAGAAATATTGACACCTTTCAAGGTTGCTCTGTTCGTTGGGGCAACGATTTTACGATATAGCTTTGTTTTTCTTTCTGCTGTCATTACGATTACGAGGCAAGTTGCTATTATTTGTCACTTTTGCTCCTTCCACCAAGGATAGATACCAATTTTGTTTTTGTTTGCCTTTGGTATAACACATAAAGACAAAAAAATTATTTTTGGTCTACGGGTACGGATACGGAGACGAACTACGGACAGAAGCGGGTAAGTTTTTGTTTTCAAGTTCATTCTTCATTCACATTCATTGTTGTTGCTGAACGGCTGGCGGCGCCACGCCCGCCGCGTTGGTCGCGTCAATTCGGTGTGAATCGAGGCAGCAGCTGTCACATGGTTTCGGCTTGTGGCTAAAATAGAAACCAAAATGGAAGTTTGCCGCCATTGCCGGAAATGGGAAGTGGAATATAATGTCAAATAATATTGTAATGTTAATTGCGAATCGATAAGACATCAATATTTTTTATGTAACAAAATGCAACCAGCCATTTTAGCTTTGTTGTTTTTGTATTGTTAGCGAAATTAATAATATATTGTCAAAACTAATGACCGGTATAAGTTTATTTTTGTGTGGTTTTCTCACAAATTAAATTTATCTCGTATTTATGCATAAATATCGTTAAATGGGCAGGCATGAAGTAGTAACGGTGCGCAGCGCCATCTCCCTTCAGCATGGTTGAATCATGCCCTGCTAATGCTGTTGGGTAATGCACCATAATATTTATGTTTGTATGTGTAGACTTGTGTATTTGTTATTTAGGGTTTTGGTCAAGGTCAAGTTGAATGGCAAGGCAAGGCGGTTATGAGGTTGGCTGGCACTGTAGTAGTTATATATAACTGACTTTGTTTTGTCTGGCTGCTGTTGAATCCAATCGAAAGCCGATTAACGAGTTTTAAACATTATTGTGATGATAAAATGTTGACTTAGTACTTTATATACGAGGAAATTGTCCGGAAACCTAACATACATACATCGGAATTAATAAAAAAATTGTTTATAATTTATAAAGCCGTGGGCGATAATGACCTCTATGGAATGTTTATTTATTGTTAGATTGTTACACTGGCTAATACAGTGTTGATGGCAGCAAGTTAAGGACGATAATATATGGGGTTTGATTTTTGTAATTTTTGATATAGCTTCAAATTGTTCACCTGTATTAAGAAAATCAGCGTTCTGTGAAATATGAAAATCCGGTGTTTTATCGTGAAATTTTGTTCAGTGATAAAGCCCATTTCTGATGGCTCAATAGATATGTACGTTAATAAACAAAATTGCCGTGTTTGGGCTGATGAGCCACCCGAAGAGTACCAAGATCTACCATAACATCCATTAAAAACAACGGTATATGGTTTGGTTTGTGGGTTGGTGGAATCATTGGTCCACTGTTTCTTCAAAAATAAGGCAAATCAGAATGTTACCTTCAAGTGTAGCCGTTATCGAGCCATGTTAACAGTAACATACTATGTGCTTCCTGAAATTCAAGCCCATGACGGCCTCAGTCAGCTCTAGTAATTTTGGTGAGCACTTAATTTCACGTTTTGCTACGCTAAATTGGCCGCCTAGATCGTGCATCTTTGGACTATTTTTCTGGGGATATGTAAAGCTTCAGGTCTTCAGGAATATGCCAGCTACGATTAACGCTTAGGAAGCCAACATTACTCGTGTGTGTTTTTCGAGAGAGTCGCTATGATCGAACCAGCTGCCCAAAATTGGGCCTTCCGAATGGACCAACTCGCGCACGCAAGGTTTGTCCACGCTTCAAGGAATCAAAGAATTTTAAGCTCTGTTTTCGTAGTCAATTTATCTTATGCTATACTTCTTCGTTTGATCTTTGTCCATTTGCGTCTGTCAGACTCTCCTTTGCCAATGTCAAAACAGACGAGACTATAGAGACACTGCTGCGTGCCAAGAAAGCAACTGTGTCTCAGATGAAAGAGATGAATATTGTTCTTCAAAAAATATTAAAATATGTAATTTTTCAATAACACTCATTCAAAAAGTCTCATGGATGAAAACTCTGAAAAAATCAACTCAATTCGCAGAAAAATGTATGTTTTATCAAGGCCAGGGTTAATAAACTTTTTTTTTGTGATGCCACTTATACCTTGAACATTTACTTTGGCATCATGTTCAACTTTGACTGTCACCCCCAAGGAAGGTTAAATAATAATGCCTTGAAGGCGTAGGAAAAACACATTTGAACTCCAAGCAATGTACATATTATTTTCTTTGATTCTCATATCCCCTGCAGCCAATCCACTAAAAGATACTCTTTCTATATAAATGTTCTTTAGTAAGTGTTGTATATAAAACAAGTGGTCCATTTTGTTTGTGTCTTTGAAATTTTTTTTTTTGTTCGTATGAGATATACAATACATTGATACTTATATACTAAACATTGCAATAAAAACTAATCCAAATATTATGTTAAAAGTGAGCAAATAATCTGAAACATATGTTGTTTGTTTCTTTTAGCAAATAGTGTGTGCTAGGGTTCAAGGCGACAAATTTAAAAATACCTTGCTTTTAAAGTTACAAAAATAAAAATAAATATTATTTACCTATCGAAAACACACAGCGTCGTTGTTGAAGAAGCAGGTGTGTACTTGTCTTTAACTTGTATCAAATCTTACCAATTCTCGCTACTTCACCTCACTTTCAGAGGGAGCCACTGTATATGTCAAACTCACCAGCTGCGTCATCGCCGTTCTTTGTTCATAGCGTTGTGTATTCGTGAACTGAACGGTTGTGTTAAGAAGAGACAAGAAAGTTTTTCAGTTTAAAAAGATAAAATTATTTCGGTTTTCGCTTAAATTTTTAAGATTAATAATGAGTGAATCAAGTGCCGAACAGCAAAACGTTAACAGCGAGGAGAGAAATTCAAAAAAGAGAAGCCATGATTCATCAGAATCATCGCCACCATCTTCTGAAGATGAAATCAATGTTTCTCCTCCTCCTAATAAAAGGAAGAAAAACATGGCTGGACATGTTTCGTTCACCGATCAACGGATAAACGATCTAACGGACCAAGTTTGCCAACTTTCACAGTATGTAAGTATGATTTTACCACAAGATATGACAGCCAAGCAGCCAAGTACCTCCTCATTTTTGCATTGCCCCGAGGGTTCACGGAGAATTTTGGACCTGGGAGAGGTGCATACGGAATGCGATTCTAACCTAGTTCAACCGGCAAAAAGCGAACATTTAAAAGAGCTGGTACAGTTGCAACATTTTGGTTTGCCTACATGGAGAAGTGTGAGATACTCAAAGGCCATGAAGTCATTGGCTGCAACTCCTGGATTCGTGGAGCTTAAGATTAACGATGAGTTGTGCACACTCAATAGGGGTAAAGATTTCCTATCTTCTACGGAACAGGTGATGGTCGCACTGTCAAATGCGTTATTGGAGCAGAAGGCATTGCTTAAATCAGGTCTACAATCTGTTATTGATTGGGCATTCCGTTCGCCGGATGAAATAAACCCGAATTCATTGTATGAAAGATTCACCACCTTATTTGGATCTTCGTCTCCTTCTTATAAGAACGCGGAATTGGCACTTCAGGTGGTCTGTGGAAAGAGGGCAGAGTGCATTGAAGTGCTAAGAGAGAGGTTGGTAGGCGAGATAGCCAATAGAAACGTACAAGCTGCTCTGAGAGGTGTTCATCCTAGTGTTGAGAACCTATTTGTCCGGCAGGAGTTGTCCGCTTTAATACAATCTTTGGGTGGAGTACAATCCTGGCTTAATGTTTCGACCCAGGCCAAAGAAAAGAAAGTTTTTACTCCAAAGCCGGTTCGCTCTTTTGGTAGAAGGAATGCAGTGGATAGTAGACTTAGCTCTCGGAAAAACAATAAGTACAGATTTAATAGTGACCAGAGGGCAAGTAGCTCAAATAAGGGCCAGGGTAGAAAATCCTCCCGTATGCTCTAAAGAACACGATAGAGACAATAAGTGACTCAGGGACAACTTTCAGGGGGGGACAATTGCAAGATTACCTGGCAATCTGGGAGAATCTTGGCGCAAACTTATTTATTTTAAAAATTATTTCAGGAGTAAGAATTTCATTTTGCAAAAAGCCTCATTTAACTTTCCCGTCAGAAGCTATCCGGACCAGATTTGCAACAGCGTATTCCGACAAGATGGGCAGTCAAATTATGGAAATGAAAAAATTCAGGATTCTAGAACCCCCTTCGAAGGTTGGTCCAAGTTTCCTATCAAAGATGTTTTTAATAAAGAAATCGGATGGAGGCCTCCGTCCTATCTTCGATTTGCGAGCTCTAAACACGTACGTGAATGTAAGAACGTGCAAGCTAGTGTCTCACTCTACGATCCCAGAATTTTTGCAACCAGGAGACTGGATGACGAAACTAGACATTTCTCAGGCCTATTTCCATGTACCAATAGCGCAAAGCCATCGGCGTTTCCTGAGAATGGTATACAGAGAGGAGCTCCTTCAGCTGACTTGCTTGCCATTTGGCCTTGCTTCGGCCCCAAGACTGTTTTCAGCACTCTTGCTGGATTGCGGAAATTCTTCGAAAGCAGGGTGTTCGAGTCTTGGTATATCTAGACGACTTCCTTTTAGCGAGCCAAGACCCCAGCAAACTAAGAAGACAGGTTGCGGAAACCGTTCGACGTCTAGAGAATTTAGGTTGGATGATAAATTACGGAAAATCAGTCCTGACTCCAAGCCAAGAATTGGAGTACCTTGGAGTGAATTGGAACACTTCCAAAAACATAATGGCCTTGCCATCCAAAAAGGTGGAGAAGATACGATTTTCCCTTCAGGTAATGTTACAGCTAAAGTTTTGCACTCTTCACCGATTGCAACAGGTGCTATGCCAGTTGAATTTCGCCAGTTTTGTAATAACAAGAGGCCGACTTCATTCTCGTTATCTTCAAATTTTTTCGAGGCAGTACAACAGACGCCCGAGACAAAAACTCATCATCCCTCGGAGGGGTCTAGAAGAGATAAATTGTTTTCTCGGAGCATTAACGAAGGTCGAGAGACTACACAAAAAAGAGGTTACCCACTTTTTAGCAACGGATGCTTCAGATATAGGATGGGGTGCGCAACTGAACGAAACAGTATTATCAAGCCAATGGTCAAGGGGTCAGAGAAGATGGCATTGCAATTTAAAGGAGATGTACGCCGTGTTGATGGCCATAGACAATCAGGCATCTGTTTTGAGAGGTGCACACATCCTTCTCCAGTCAGACAATCGAACTTTGGTGGCTTACATACGAAAGGAGGGGGGACAAGATCAATAGACTTACTAAGCCTGACATATCAGCTTCTTCGTCAGATCGATCGGTACAACACAACAATATCCGCTTTTTATCTTCCGAGATGGTACAATGGAATAGCCGACAGATTATCAAGGGGTCGCCCTATACCGGAGTGGCATCTTCTGCCCCAAGCAACTGCGGAAGTTTTCAAAAAGTGGGGAAGACCGGAGATCGAGATAGACCTCTTCGCTTCTCGGGAGACAGCAGTTCTCAAAAGCTATGTATCGATAGACTGCAAAGATCAAGCAGCAACATACATAAATGCATTCAGCCAGATTTGGGATCATTGCCTAGGTTGGATCTTTCCACCACCCAGTTTAATGCCAAGAGTCCTGGCACACTTGAACAAGGCTCGGGGAGAGTATTTGGTTGTGTCACCGGAATGGGAACAAGTTTTCTGGATGTCAGATCTCAAGGCTCGGGCTCTGGAGCCCCCTCTAGTAATACAGAACCTGCGGAGGGTATTAGTAGATGTGACAACAAGTCAACCACCTCCACAAGTAGACCATTTAATCCTCAAAGTATGGAAAGTTGGGGGTGGGGTGGCCAAATAAGAGATTGGTCTGCAGAAGAAAAGAATTTATTAAGAAAAGGATGGAGAGAGTCAACTTTGAAAACCTATTCTCCTGCGATCAAGAAGTGGCTTCATTGGTGCGAAGAAAGAAGCGTCAATCCTAAGTCTCCCAATGGTTCTTGCCTAGCAAGATACTTAGCTAATCTTTATTTAAATGAGAAGTATGCTCCTAGAACAATTCTTGTTCATAAGTCCGCTATATCAACATTTTGTGATCCAAATTTGGGTGATAGTTTAGTGACAAATTTTTTTGTACGCCGTATTTTGAAGGCTATCTGTTGTTTTTCATTTCATTTTCATTTCATTTCATTTATTAGCATAGCATTACTCATTGTTCTCAACCACCTTCTGAGAGGCCACCTATTTGGGATCCAAGGAATGTGTTGAACTGGTTAGCAGAGAATGAGGCGGTGAAAGAATCTTTATTTGAAGCGTCGAGACGAACAGCCTCCATTCTGCTCTTGGCATCAGGTAGAAGAGTTCATGACCTTACTCTGTTGAAGATATCATGTGAGTATTACAAAGAAGAGGAGGAGAAAATAATTTTTCATCCTTCATTTGGATCCAAAACGGATTCAGCCAAACACAGACAATCTAGTTGGCAGTTAATGTGCCATGAAAATAAAAACGTCTGTCCTGTTTTCTGGATAAAACAGCTGATAAGACTTTCTCATGACAGGAGAGTTTTGACGAGCAACTTGAATAGCTTGTTTATAACAATAAATGGACCTGTAAAGCCAGCATCAGGAACAGTGATTGGAGGTTAGATTCGGACAGTTTTGCGAGAAGCGGGAATTGGAGCAACACCTGGAAGTGTGAGAGCAGCGGTTGCATCACTTGGTTGGCTTGAAAGACAGCCAATAGAGGACATTCTAAAGAGAGGAAATTGGAAAGCTGAAAGTACATTCCGCAATCATTACTGCCGGGAGATAATTCCGGATAAAAAGTTGAATTCACCCTTTCTTTTTAATAATTTTAAACCAATATGATTAGAAAATTTATATTATCTGTAGTCTCGGAGATTTTTAAGTTCATATGTTTTTTGTTAAATAAAAAAAAATAAACAGAGCATTCATCATAGCGTTGTAGACGATCACCAGCAGATAACAAACAGGTCTTCAACAACGACGCTGTGTGTTTTCGATAGGTAAATAACATGACGGTTTTACACTAAAATAAAATAAAACCGATATTATTTGCCGTCAAAACACACAGCGTCGAGGCAAGTTCCTTGCTGGTGAAGACACTATGAACAAAGAACGGCGATGACGCAGCTGGTGAGTTTGACATATACAGTGGCTCCCTCTGAAAGTGAGGTGAAGTAGCGAGAATAGGTAAGATTTGATACAAGTTACAGACGAATACACACCTGCTTCTTCAACAACGACGCTGTGTGTTTTGACGGCAAATAATATCGGTTTTATTTTAGTGTAAAACCGTCATATTTTATAACTTCTATTAAAATTATAACTAAAAGCAAATATAAAAATAAGAAACAATAGATTGTGCAGTGGATTTTTTTTAAATAATAAGATTTGTTAAAATTAAAGTGAAAACTATTTCCAATTCAAGCATGATTTTATCAGTTTAGTATTATATTATAATCTTTTAAAAAAAAAAAAAATATATAGTACATTAGGTCCCTACTATCTACTATCAATAAAATAAAGGGCCGCCACAGTTTTGCCGGCAGACGAAACCTACTCTTATATTGAAGTTTTCTATGACCGTTTCGCATAAATGTGGCTGAATTTCATTAATACACCACCCAATTTCCTCTTTCAAGTTGTTGCGTTGGTGAGAGTTGTTTGCATAGGCCTTTGACCTCAAAAAACCTCAAAGTGTCCAATGGCGTTAAATCAAAGGATCTGGTCGGACAATTCTGATCACAAAAACGGCCGATTAAACGATTAGGAAATGACCAATGCAGTAATTAAATTGTTTCCCTCGCTTTATGGCACATAACCACATGTTGGTCACATACATTGTAATTTAGGCTATAAAAACTGGGTTTGCATGTCACGATAACAAACAACAAACCTTCCTAGGGTCTTCGGGTATTTTTGACCAATTTTGGGAAACATGAAGTTTTCTCAAGAACTAAATTTTTTAAGGACTTGACGTTTCTTGACTTTTTTTAAAGTATTGAACTGTACACAATAGGTGATGTAAAATTTTATAAAAATATTTTAGGTTTTGCCGCCTACAAATTTGTATGCATCTGCGGCCAACGTATGAATCAAACGTTCTTTGCAGTTTTATATATTTTCTAATTGCAAATTGTCAGCTGGGCGATTGCAGTGCCTGACTTATTCAGGTTTTAAAGATTTTACAGTAAGCATAAAGCGATAGACACGTGCTTTGTTTGGTAATCTGACTATTTATTTCGTGACTATTTTAGTGAAAGTGAATTCTCTTTGACCGCGTTTTTGAATGAAGAAGAATCATGTTTTGAATTCGAAGATCATGTTGAGGTCGCTGATTCTTCTGACAGTAATTTTAGTGATTACGAAAATGCAATTGGGCCTTCCGAAGTGATGTCGTCAAAAAATGGTCAAAGAAACTATTCAAAAACACCTCTTCTAAATAGTACCGGAAGAGCCTCGAGGGAAAATGTTATCACATTGGTGCCAGGATTGACATGTTACTCTTGCTCACGCGTTACCGAAGAAAAAATTTCCAGCTTTGAACTATTTTTCCCACCTCCTTTGATACGTACTATATTGACCTTCACCAATATTGAGGGAAAACGTACATATATATGGTGAAGAATGGCTTGACATTGATAACATCGAACTCTGCATTTAATGTATTGCTAATATTGGCTGGCGTTTTTCGATCAAATAACGAAAGCTCTGAAAGTCCGAAACAGGAAGACCAATATTTTGAAATTGGAAGAACCCCTGAGAAAAATCAAGGTATGCGTGTTGTTCTTGACTTGATTGTAGGCCTAAAAAGACATAACCTCTCAACCGATAACTTTTTCACCTCTCATCAATTGGCTCAAAATTTATTGGATGAACGGATTACGCTAGTAGGAACAATACGCAAAAACAAGCCCGAACTACCACCTGAATTAGTGAACATAAAAAGAAGACCAATATATCTTCAATTTTCGCTTTTACCGAGGAAACTACTCTCGTTTCGTACATCCATAAAAAAAATAAAGCTTTTAATCTTCTAAGCACTCTACACCATGATTCTAAAATTAGCAATCGTCCGGATAAAAAAACAGAGATAACACTGGACTATAATAAATGTAAAGGTGGTGTTGACACATTGGACAAAGCTGTAAGTGGTTACACGTGCAAAAGAATGACAAAACGGTGGCCTCAAGTGGTGTTCAGTAATATAATCGACATTTCAGCTTACAACGCCTTCGTTTTATCCAAATCCGCTAACCACAACTGAAAAGAGGGCTGTCTTACAAAGCGCCGTTTTTACTTGGAAAACCTCGGTATGCAGCTTGTTGTAACCTATATAAATAAAGTGCACTACTTGGTCGTACGAACTTTCTCTAATGTGTTACAGTGGTCTTGGTGCTTCAGATTCTGGAAAAAAAGCAATGAAAAAATCATATGAAATTTTATTAATCATTTAAAAATCAACGTTAAATCGTTTTTTGGAGAAAATGAAGTAAGCCATTAGATTTCTTTTACTTTTTTGAATTTTAAGGAATTTTTTTTCAAAACCGTTGGAGCCGTTTTTTTCAAAAAACGGTTTTTTTTTTGAAACTTCCGAAAAATATTCCAAATTTATTTTGAGTATGTCAAAATCTAGCGGTTTAAAATTCTTATCAGAAAACAAAAATTTTAAAAATTTTGAACAAACCGTTTTTGAAAAAACCAAAAGTCAAAAAAAAATTTAACTTTTTTTGAAAAATTAAAGAATTTATATTATTCCGTTTATAACAGAGCTTTTATATTAAAATTTACACCGAAATCCGTGAAGTGCTTTACGAGAAAATCTGATTTAAAAAAACCGGTCCTATGGGAGGTACCGTTATAAGACTTTTCCTGAAAAATCTTTTCCAGCCAAAACATAAAGTTAACTTAAAATATACGATTCAGAAAGTTTTATCAAAATCGTAGAAGCCGTTTTTGAGATAAATGAGTTTTTCGTTAAAAATCATATGGCAGGTACCGTTAGTTTTGGAGCTAGAATGCTAATTCCAAAAACCCCTCTGTAGGACGTCATAATAATACTATGTACCAAGTTTGAAGCAGATCGGTCCAGCCCTTTAGGCTGTAGGTGCCGATACAGAGGGACAGACAGACAGACATACAGACAGCATTGTCGGACCCACTTTTTTAGTCTTCTCTATCATCGTAATGTGATGTTTGATTGTCCAAAAAAAAAAAATTTTTGTACGAATGCATAACTTGCCTTATAGTACCTATAATCGCAAGTAAAAAGCGACAAAAATTTCCTCGAGCACATTTTTCACTTGAAATTGCCAAAAGAATTCAAAGTGATTCTCAACTCAGTACACAACCATGTTTATCAGCTCAATCGGGATGCCCAAAAACTGATAATAAAACAGGTTTAGTTTGCGACATTTGTAGCAAATATATAATGTTAACAGCATTCTAAACAGTAACTTTTTGTTCAAGTTGTAATTTTTTTTTTCGTTATTGGGTAAACCTTTTTTTTTAATTTTCGTTAAAGCTTGAACAACATATAAAAATATTTATAAAAAACATGAAGTTGCAATAAATTTATAATATAATAATATTGTTTTTTATTTAAGACATCCATAATAATCGAATTAAAACACCTTACATAAAAAAATTAACCAAAAACTTAGCATAAACCCTAAAAATATAGTACTGGGTAAAATTTGACCCAAAGCCCGTCCGCGTCAATAAATTTTCGAAGAAGAAAGTAGTCCAATAATGCCTCCAGTCTAAAATCCACACCAAACAGTCACGCGTTGTGGATGCATTTGTTTCTCAACAATAATTACTTGTGGGTTTACTGAACTCGCGATGCATGGCCAGTGGTCCTCGGTTCTTGAGTCAATATTGATCTTTGTAAACATAAAGTTTCAAGTATTTCGTTAGAATTTGCTGTTGAGTACCTACTTCTCGAAATGCCCAATTATTGACTACGGGCGGCGAATTGATGTTCCTGAACTCAACTGTCAGAAATACTCTCACCAACTTCCTCGATGTTTTCTGTTGAACGGCTTATGACAGGACACACTGCCTTCAGTCTTCCTGAATTTTTCAATTATTCTGTTCACTGTTGAATGTTTTAAATCACTATGACGGAAATATTTTTTACAACCGTTAGAACGGTTTATGTTTTGAAATGTGTGTCTTACCCGTCTTATATTTATACTTTTTGACGAATCTCTTAGTTGCTCTGAATTTCCCGCTCTCTGTAAATATTCAATTTTAACACCAATCCATTAAAAAAAGGCGCTAAGAATTTAATAACAAACTGTCGTTCTATTTCAAAATTATCTTCTATTCATAACTTGTTCGAGTCTTTTATAGTCTGTCACTTTCTAATTCACCACTTTTTGTTTACAGATGCTTTTGGAAACCAATCCCAAATAAATTGCATCTTTACAGATTTCAGTCAAACTTTTAACAAATTAATTCATGAAATACTTTTAAATAAATTAAAGGAAGTTGGACTTAAATATCGTCTTGCTAAGGGAATAGCTTCATACTCAAAAGATATGTAGAAGTAGATACTACAGCTTTGTGTGTTAGGAATAACTGTTCATAACATTTAAAGTTAATTTTGGTGTTCCTCAGGGGGGTCATCTTGGTCTTTTATTATTTGTTTTGTTTATAAATGTTCTCCCTTCTTTCGGAAAAAATATTTCGAGCAATTGACACCATCGTAAATAATTGCGAACAACTAAAAGACGATTTGAACACATTTTGGGAATGCTTTCTTTAGTTTTTAAATATTCACAAGTGTAATGCAATGTGTTTTACACGCAAACGAAATGTATTTCTTTATGACTATATTTGTTGAGTTCGTCTAATTTGTGCGTGTGTGGGTACTACACTACCTATTCTATTCACATAAATAAAAAAGGAAGTATTCAATGAACATTTTTAATATTTTCCCTTCGGTTTTTTTCCCTGGTCAGGGGGAGTAGGTAATATTACCTCCATACACTTAAAGACTTCAACTGTTAACTCTCCCATATCTTTCTGTTCATATATCGTATTTGCAGTTCTGTTTCATTACTGGAATAATGTTCTAATCATCTGTTATTCATCAGTAAGAAAAAAATTTGCCTCTTTGTCATTATGTTTATCAGATTGAACTGCGTCGTTAATAGTACTCTTAATCAATTGATGAACATTAGAAATAGATTCTCTAATCTAATTTTCTAACCAAACCACAATCTCAAATTCGCAAGCTTAAAAAATAAATTTTGTTTGTCCATAGCTGATGTAACAAAATAAAAATAATTTTAGATTTAAGTATACATTGTAATGTTTAAGTTCACATTTAACTTATTAATAAATAATGTCCGTCAAGTTAGCACTACCATTTTCGATTTTCTTAAATGGACAATTGGATTAATTTTCGTGAATTTGTCGTAAATTTGTCGTGAAACAAAAAAAATTGTCGCGCCCTTATTTTAAAAGTTAACCCCTGGTAGTGCTAACTTGACAGTCAAGTAAGCATTACTATGGGTTAATTTTCAAAATAGGGGTGCGACAAAATTTTTTGTTTCACGACAAATTCACGACAATTAATCCTATACTCAGTTTTTAATTTCATGCATTTGGGGGGGGGGGGGGGGGGTGGAAGTGCTTACTTGACTGTCAAGTTAGCACTACCAGGGGTTAACTTTAAAAATAGGGGCGCGACATTTTTTTTTTTTCACGACAATTTTACGACAAATACGACAAATACAAGACAATTAATCCCATACTCAGTTTTTAATTTAATGCATTTTTTGGGGGTGGTAGTGCTAACTTGACTGTCAAGTTAGCACTACCAGGGGTTAACTTTTAAAATAGGGGCGTGACAATTTTGTTTTGTTTCACGACAAATTTACGACAAATTTACGACAAATTGACGACAGTTAATCCAATTGTTCGTTTTAAAAAAATCGAAAGTGGTTGTGTTAACTTGACGGACATTAATAAATAATAATTAAAGATGAATGGACATTTACGCTCTAGCTCGTAAAGTCTTCAACGCTGTGCCAGAGGAAGCCAGAAGCCAAAGGTGGACCTCATTTTCGATGGAGCTACCAGAGATATTGAGATAGCTATTACTTGGAGTGCGAAATTGGAAACGACAGGGTAGCATCGCGATTTCTTATCGCAAAATAGACCCTTCTTATCAAATTTAACTTGAAATTCTTAATGCTTCGATAGCCAGTTAAGAATGACTTCAATAATGTTAACTTGAGAAAAATGCTAATGTGAATTAATTTAGGTCTGCGATATTTCATACAATTAATAAACTTAAGAGAATGTCAAAATACCTCTATCCGGTATGATTAATGTTTTTCCGGGGAACCGGTGAAAAGTGTATGCATACTTAATTGCAAAAGAGTGTGTTTTTCTTTGTCACGAATCTTGCATTAAATTGCAACTGTAAAATAATTTAACGATTGCGGATAAAATGAGAAAAGTAATCTTATACGGATAGTACTTTGTCATTCTTTAAAGTACCGACAAAATAAAAATACAATAATTGTGAACAATTCTATTGAATTTAATTAACAACACAAGTTTTACCTGGTTCGGTGCTTTTTCAAGTACCATATTAACTATGGGTCTTACTTTCAACAAGAGGCGAATAAAACACAACTTTAAGATATTCGGAAATGAGTAATTAGTGCACTTAACCCGTTAAATCGCCGAATGACTTAGCAATCTAAAGTGAACCGTACAAGTGAACTCACATCAGTGACAAAATAAAGATGCATCTGAGGCAAGGGGCGCAAAAGAAAATACTATCCTTGGTTTTGTATTTTTTTTATAATTTCCAAATGAGTTGATATTTTTCGGGGATGGTTGCAGATCTTCAACTATCTAAAGTCATTATGGCCAGCGCCTTTTGATGGCTCTACAAAGCATATTTATTCTGAGTCTCACATAGTCTTTTCAGCTGGCTCGATCCATAGACTGCAATTTCGCACTCCAAGTTGTCAGAGATCTCCGCCCACCTGGTCACTCAATCGAAGATGAAATTAACCTTGGCTTTCTCACTCTCTCTGGCACTTAATGAGCTGGAGAGTTGATGTGCACTCGTTCTGCATGGAACAACCATCTTGGTCATTGAATTCGAATTTTTCTGGCTAGGTTTATGTCGCTGTACAGCACGTATAATTCGTCGTTGTATCTTCTTCGCCAAATTTTGTCGCAAACAGGACCATAAATCGTACGCAGAACTTTTCTCTCGAAGACTCCAAGTGACCTTTTATCCGCTTCGGAGAGAGTCCATGCTTCTGCACCATATAGCAGGACTGGGATAATGAGTGTTCTGAAAAGTGTATCCTTGGTTCTTCTCGATAGGGCTTAATTCCTCAATTGCTTATTCAGCCCGAAGAAACAGCGATTAGCAAGAGTTATTCTGCGTTTGATTTCAGCGCTGATGTTGTTGCCTATGTGCTTACAGCAGTACCCAAGTAAATAAATTCACTGACTACCTTAAAGTTTTACCTATCAATGGTCACGTTCTGACTAAGTCGGTGGTGGAATTGGACTTTTGTTGATGAGAGCATATACTTCGATGTGTCCTCGTTTATGTCCAGTCCTATTCTGCTTGCTGCTGACTCCGTGGTAGTGAAGGCACCGGTTACTGCTCGCTTTGTTCTTCCAATCAAGTCAATGTCGTCCGTATACCCAAGTTATTGTGTCGATTTATTAAAGATGGTGCCCGATGTGCTGGCATGGGTGTTCCGTATGACATTTTCCAGCACAATGTTAAAACAGCTACATGACAGTGCGTCACCTTGTCTTAGCCCTCTGATGGTTTCGAAAGTTTCAGTAGAGTCCCTACCGACTTGGACGGAACAACGAGCATTTTCCAACGTCATCCTGATAAGGCGTATCAGTTTATCAGGGATTCTAAAGTTAGACAGGGTTAGACAATTCAACTCTATTAACACTGTCAAAGGCTGCTTCAAAATTGACGAACAGGTGGTGGGTGTCGATGTTATATTCTTGCGTTTTCTCCAGAATCTGGCGTAATATGAAAATTTGGTTGGACGTAGATTTCCCAGGTCTGAAGCCGCTTTGGTAAGGACCTATAAGGTCATCAACAAACAGCTTTAGACATTCACATAAAACGCTGGACAGGATCTTATAGGCGATGTTTAAAAGACTTATGCCTCTATAGTTGGCGCAGAGTAGGCGGTCTCCTTTTTTGTGAATCGGGCAGATGGTACTGAAATTCCACTCATCGGGCATACTTTCCTCCGACTATATTTTGCAGATGAGTTGGTGTATGCCAGGTCATCTCCAGCGTGTTTAAAAAGCTCCGGTTGTAGGCCATCACATCCACATGCTTTATTCATCTTTAGTCTGGTGATGGCTACTTTGATTTCATTTTGGACGAGCGGGTGTAGTTCGTGGTCGTCATCCAGATTAACCGCAACAAGTTGATCTTGGGCGGGATCTTGGCTGTCATCGCCATTTAGCAACCGGTTAAAGTAGTCTCCAGATGGCTAACATCGCCTGCGTTTCCACTATTGTATTTCCATACTGATCTTTTCAGGGCCCAGGGCGGCTTGTGAAACCTGATGTAGACTGTTTCACTCTTTTGTAGAAGTTTCGTACCTTTTTTCTGCAAAAACATACCTGCATCTATCCGACTTCGCGTTGCTGGTGTTCGTTTTTCTTCCTCCTGAGTAGGCGTTTCTCAGCTTTCCTTCGCTCAACATAGAGATTTCTGGGTACTTAAGTATCTCTTTGGAGCCACGACTTGTAGCCTCCGTTTTAGCTTTGTTTCTGGGGGGAGGATGTGAGAAGCCCAATACTTCTGACGCAGCACTTCTTGTGGCTTGTTGACATAGCTGACATTAGTCTTCCAGGTTCATGTCATCAGTCGAAGGATTTCTCGCAAGCTCCAGGGATACGCGGTCGGCATAGGCAGCGGCGGTCTCTTCCGATTGAAGTCGTCCAACATTGAATTTCCTAGGCGTAGTCGGTGTTCGCCTAAGAACTTCCACGGAGATCCGTAGCCTAAGCTTTGCACCGACTAGGAAGTGGTCCGAATCGATGTTTGTTCCTCGGAATGTACGGACATTCAGGATGCTGGAGGAATCAATCGCAACATAATCGATTTGGTTGCAGGTTTCACCATCTGGGGATCGCCATGTGCCCTTGTGGATGTTGGGACGTGGGAATCGTATGCTGCTCAGCACCATATTTTTTCCCGCTGTAAAATCGATAAGCCTGAGTCCGTTATCGGAAGTGGTGTCGTGCAGGCTGTGTTTTCCGATCGTCATACCAAATATGTCCTCCCTCCCAATTTTAGCATTAAAGTCTCCCAAGAGAATTTTTTTTTCGGTAGCGTCATCTTTATCTTCTGTAGGGGCATGGGCTCTTATTAGGCTTAGGTGGTGGATCTTTGCCTTAATGCGGATCGTTGTCACTCTTTGACGTGATACTCTCCTTAATATTTACACGGTAGTGGGTCTCTATGTATGTTATATTTTTAGGGTTTGCTTCAGGACTTAGTCAGTTGTAGAATTTCCAGGACCAATTAAATCGCCTGCGAACGGCTAAAGACGCTCATAAAAAACGCTGGGCAGGATCTTATATGCGATGTTTAAAAGACTAAAAGACTGTAATGGAGCAATTTTTTTTATTTTGTTCTATTTTTTTTTTTTTTTTTTGTGAATTGTTTTTTTGTGATTGTTTATTCCTCAGCACCTTTATTTTCAAGCGATTCAAATAGTCTCAGTCTCATTCGGAAACATCAGTTTTAAGCTTAAACTTAGATAAGACAATAATGTTTAATTTACATAATCCTTTGCTCATAAGATGACCATAGAATTCTTTTCAGTATAGGCATCCATTTATAATCTTGTTCGTTGTGATTTGTTGCATATAACTTGCCTAAAATTAAAAAAGAAAGCACAGATTTTAAATCCCGCACGACCACCACTAGAATTATTTCTTATTTCAAATTATATGTTCGCAGTTTTAAAAGCACGACATCTGGTTCTTTCTAATCAAATGCTTTTAGATCGTGATACATGTACAGCTAGGCAGTAAAAAGTTTATCTCATTACCGTTAATATTATAAATAAATTCGGAGTAAATTTTGTATTTGACATAAAAACAATTACAATACTTTTCCATCCTTGATTATAGAATATTTTAAGAACGTTTATAAACGCTAAACTTTTCCATCCTTGATTGTAGAATATTTTAAGAACGTTAATAAACGCTAAACGAAAAATATTTCTCGAATGATAAAGTAGAGTGGGAAATGTTTTGAAATAATTATTTTTATAAATAACAATTTAAAAACTATGCAAATTATAAGACTAGGTATAATAAATTTGGATTGCGATGTTTTTTTTGTATAGAAAGTCAAAGTGAGTCAGATGCAAATATTAGACATAATTTTTTACTCCTTTTGACAACGAAAGTAGCTGTTTGACGTCACAATGACGTTAAAAAAAATGTAGTTGTCATACACCAAATTTTGGGGATATGTATATACTATTGTTTCGCAGATTGACCGCAGAAACTATACAAAGTTAATTAATGAGATGAATGTCCACTTTTGTCAAACTAAATACCAATCGACACTGGAAATGCGTTTAAACTGGACGACGCGACGCAGAAAAGTTGTTTAGATTATCATCTGGCAGCTGTTTTGCTTGGTACGGTACGTGTTAACTCATACATAATACGTGCAGTTCCATTGCATTGCAGTTCAGCTGGAGTTACAGTGCCTACCAGATAAAGCGATCAGGAGAATTTAAAACAAACACAAAATGGAACTTTTCCTGGGACAGCGTTAATAGCGATCAGGAAGAATATGTCTGTAATTTTGCAAAACAAGTGTTTATCCCCACGCGGCAGATTATTTACTTTCAGCATTTTTGAATGAACAAATTGTGGACTAGATGCCAACCAGTCGAAGTTGCACGCGAAAACGACCACGAAATAGAAAGACAAGGTCCATTCATCTCGCAAAGCGATCCACACAATACATCGCAACACTGCCTCATTGGTGAAACTTATGGCATGCGTGCGAATAAACACTTACGCTAAATTTTCCTGTATGATTTGCACACGATTTTGTTTCTGACAGAAATATGCAATATGACAATCGAAATGTCAATCGTAAGTGTTTATACGCATGCACCATGCACATAGTAAGGCAGTGTCATAATATTTTGAATCGATCGCTTCGACCTTTGAGGGATAAATGCACTTTCAACTTCTGTTTGTGGTCAATCATGCAATTTCAGTCGTCTGGTTGACGTTGATGGTTTTTTAATTCGAAAATGCCAGGCACTGTTGCGTGCGAATAAACTCTTGTTTTGTGAAATGTCAACCGATTTCCGATCCTCTTTTGGAAAAAAAAGTTTGTCTAAAACCGTTACCGTTGTGCCCATTCGTATTGTGGTACGAACAGCTCTGGGGAGCCAAGGCCTAATTGCTTAGACTCCCAATCATTTCGGTGAGTGTGTTGATACTCTGCAGGAATGGAAGGAAACTACAGCTGACCGCCGGATCCAAACGGCTATGCACTTTTCTCGACAAGGTTTTCTTCAGCTTCCTTGCAAGAGGCAGCACCTCGGAAAAAATTTAAAATTGTTCCGTTTTAAATACTTCTTTCCTGTTTGTCCGCTTGAATATAAAATTAAAATACAATCCTCTTACGTGAAATCATTTATTAAACTATTATCCTTTTTCTAAATTTTTCAGAGTTGCTTTGAAGGACGTACCTCAGAAGAGATTGCAACATTAGTTTCAGCCAAAATGGGTGGCGCAACACCTCTAGTTATAGCATGTCGTCACGGGCATTACGATATTGTTGAATATTTATTGACCAAATGCCATGCGGATGTTGAACAAGTGGGTTCGGTAACCTTTGATGGGGAAACGATAGAAGATGCGCCTCCACTGTGGTGTGCAGCGGCCGCTGGTCATATAGGAATAGTAAAGTTATTAGTAAAACGTAGTGCTAATGTAAACAGCACGACAAGAACAAATTCCACGCCTCTTAGAGCGGCCTGTTTTGATGGCCACTTTGATATTGTTAAGTATCTAGTGCATAATGGTGCAGGTGAGTTATTTTTGTTTCCTTTGAATTTTTTTTAATTTACTGACTTTTTTTTATATATATAAAGATTTTGAAGTAGCGAACAGACACGGTCACACATGCCTAATGATTGCCTGCTACAAAGGTCACTTCAAAATCGCCCAATACCTTTTGTCACTGAATGCCAACGTGAATCGATGCAGCGTCAAAGGTAACACTGCCCTGCACGACTGCGCTGAATCTGGTTCTTTGGAAATCCTGCAACTTCTATTAAAACATGGCGCCACCATGGACGTGGACTTCTATGGCATGACACCTCTGCTAGCAGCCAGTGTAACTGGTCACCTGCCCATCGTTGAGCATCTCATTAGTTTGCCCAGTGTTAAGCGTGATGATCGCATAAACGCACTGGAATTATTAGGGGCAACCTATGTAGATAAGAAACGTGATATGTCGAGTGCGTTGTCGCTGTGGCGTCGTGCTATGGAGGATCGGAATCTAGAACCGAAAATACCAAAGATGGTCAGTGAACCGATAGCTGCCTATGAATATGCCACCGAAGTGACAAATATTGACGCACTGGATGAATTAGTTATGGATCCAGATGAGATGAGAATGCAAGCTTTGGTGATTCGACAGCGAATACTCGGTCCAACACATCCAGACACTAGTTATTATATTAGATTTAGGTAAGTCCTCATTTAACTTGGTAGTTGAAGATGTACAGTATATATAGATTCTTATTATATTGTTGTTGTTATTTTGAATTATAGAGGAGCACACTACGCTGACGCAGGCCGATTCGATCGATGCATTGAGCTTTGGACGTATGCTCTTACAATGCAACAAAAAATCTTGCAACCGCTGAGTCCAATGACACAATCATCGTTGCTCTCGTTCGCTGAGTTATTTAGTTTTATGTTAGTCGAAGCCGGACGTCCGTTGCCACGCGGACGTGTGGTGCCACCAATCGAAGCACACGACATGCTGATGATATTCAATAAGGCTGTATTAGAAGTAGAACGAGGTAAGTTTGATATACTGTTATTCACCAATCGAATCAAAATATAAATTTCCATTTTTTTTTTTGCAGGACAACTTATGTACCATGAACAAGTAAAACAATCATCAACAATGCCATCATTGGAGAGTGATCCGAATGCCTTGAGTCGTGCACTTGTCAGTGCACTTCACATTGGTTGTTTATTGGCATGCCTAGTCGACGATGAAAAAATTAGTTCGAAAATGAAGCGAGAAATTCTTACCGCTCTGTATAAGTTGAATAGTCTGAAGGTTGTAGTGCGTTCGGGGAGGACGGCTCTGCATTATGCCTGCTATCGGGAGGGTACTCTTGTTGGAAGATATCCAGCTTGTCAGTTTCCATCGCCGTCTCTAGCGAAAGCATTACTCAAAGTAGGAGCGGACCCGAATGCAAAAGATGTTGCCGGCAATACACCACTGCATTTGGCCGCAACCGCACCGAGTCCGAATGTTTTGGCCCAGACGCTATTAGACCATGGTGCTCATTTGGTGAGTAAAATATATACTTTGTATTGATTGTTGTTGCTTTTTTTTTCTGGTGATTATTAGTACTGTAAAGCTCAGATTCGACGATTCCTGTGTGTGCGTTGATATTTTCAAGGAATAGAAAGAACCTACAACTGACCGCCAAACCCGAACGGCTAGCAGAGATGCAATTTTGAGCAAAGTTCATATCATAAGTGCTTACATTGGCTACAAGTGGTTTTTGAATTTTGTTTTTATCGCTGTGCAACAAGTCTTTGCAATAGAAACTCGTTCTAAGAACCAAAGAAACAGTTTTAAGCCGTTATGAATCTTGTCGGTGGCGGCTTACGCTTGGTTTTCTTCTTATTGAACCCGTTTCATTGGATTTGATCTCGAACCTTGCCAGGGCACCATTTACTGCACGTTTATCGTTTCTCATCACGACTAAGTAAGACCAATTTCTTAATTGATACCTTATACCTGGTGGTGTTAGCTGGTTCAGCAGATAAATTATATCAGCTCCAAAATATCTTGAGAAACGGAATTGTCTTAACGACCGGCAAGACTGTTTTCGTAGGAATGGGTCCACTGGTACTTTGGTAATATCTCACCGAACAGTGGAACAAACCTTGATATCGTTTTGAAGAAAATAAGAAACTGCGAGCATTTGGTAGGTATCCTTCTTCGTTGGAATAAAAGTTTCCTTGGACCGCTCCATGTTTTAGACGATTGGAGTCTGATATTCACAAAAAAAAAAAAAAAAATGCTGGTGTGCTCCAAGGCTACGATTTTCTCTTTTCCAAGTGTTCTTATTCTTTAAATTTTTTTTGCTGACGACAGTACCCTCAGATTCTCATATATATCCGTTAATAGATTTATAACATTGTTCTTCGGACGTGGAGCTACAATGCTGTCTTCTTTCGTTAAAGCATAGCCTACCCACTATGACACTATCCAAGAGTGACACTTGCATTGCAAAAAACTAACGACTTTGTTTTCTAGGTATATGATATTACAAACCACCTTCTGTGAAACGAATTATTATTTCCTTAGTAGATGCAAGCAATATCTGTCTCCTTCAGATCTGGCTACAATCGAATTCGCCTAAAGCTTAAGTATAATTATTATATCTTGTCAGATGCTGTTATACCTTAATTTGATAGGCTCCAGCGATGTGCCGTTAAATTTACCGTATCCATATCCATACGTAGGACTATTTGTTAATTGCAAAATCGCGACATTGCTTATCACGATATTTTTCGACATTGATGTTCCAAAGACATTCATAAACACGATAAATATCGATTAAAGGCGAATTTAAATCGGTCATTGTCTTGGAACTGCAGTGTCTCATGTGAATTCCGCTTAACACTCGCATCACTAGGAATGCTCATTAATTTAATCTTGTGATTAATTTCGGGTGTACTGTTTAGTAAAGTGAGAAGCGACTCGTATTTGGCCACACTATAATAATATGGACTACTTTTCCCAATCTATTTTCCCCTCCCATTGTGATTTATAACACACTCAAAGCCAATGTGCATCCGTAACTCCTTTTATCCTGTATAACTTTCATTTACGCTCTTAGTGTTTTGATTCATGATAAAAGCATTGGTATCTCTTGAATGCGCATTTAGTCGACCAGTTATGATCATGACTATACTCTGTTCAACAAAAATTGTCAGTACAGGGAAGATATGACGTTTGCCTCTCAACTTGATTGCATTGGGTTGCATACCCCTGTGTCATATGTAAACTTCCGAAAGTTCTTTGGGAGTGTGTTTCTTTATTTTTTCCGGATAAGGAACAGAAAAGATAGAAAAGAAAAAATATCTATCCAGAATATCCAGAATACAATAAATAAAGAAACAGAACTAGAATAAAAAGAATAAACAATAGCTGACAGTGAACTGCATCAGTCAAACTAGAGAAGATTCCATTTAAACCACCTCTTCACTAGGATTGAAAAGAATGCGTTCCAAATATTCCAGATTCAATAAAGAAACAAGGAATATTCCATTGAATAAAGAAACGCAAAAAGGGCGTTCCATACCGCTGAAAAAGCTCTATTGCTTTGTTTTTCCAATTATCAAAGGCAACTCTGTTGGATTGCCATTTGTGATTAAAAAAAGACGATCATATTGTAGGTTTTAAAATTATTCAAAGAATTACAACAACGATTTCTGTGTGTTAACTAGTGGTTTGGTGTATTTTTCAAAGGGGCAGATTTCTTAATTCAGTGTCGTTTAAGTAATAGAACTGAAAAAAGCTCGTCCATAAGCCCTGTACTGACAAATTTTGTTGAACACAATACATAATCTGTAGTTGGAAATCTTAACAGTCATCAATATTGGCTCGCTGAGATCGTTCAGCAGTTTTTGCAAGCCATACTCAAGATTAATAACAACAAAAGTTCTGTGGTTTCTTTACTAAAATATTTCTCTTTTCAGGACACCAAAAACGCCCACGGAGAGACTTTTGAATCCCTGCTGGAGAACCAGAAACTACATCAAATTGTCAATCCCGTCAAGTATACAACACTCAAATGTCTTGCGGCCAAGACAATACAAAAACATCGAATTAAATATGATAAACAAGTTCCCGAATCCTTGAATAAATTCATAGAATCGCACTAAGATAAGAAACCAGAAAGAGAGAGAGAGATAGAGAAGGACGAATAAAAATGAACAATCAGTTGTTTTTTGATCGTGTTCGAGTAGTTTTGATGAACGTCAGCAGCAGAAGCGGCAGCGGCAGCTCCGGCGGCGTCATGGCAGTAAAGTGATTCATAATTTTGTCTCAATAATTTCATATTGCAAAGAAAAAATTCTTTGAAATTTAAAGCATATTTCTGTCCTTCCTGTTTATCCAGGTTTAAGGCAGAAGAGAGGAAGAGAATATATTTATTATCGAACAACAAAGTAGTTTTTAAAACAAACAAAATATGAGATACAAAAATCCACCATAAATGTTTTTTTATTTTTTTTTTTTGTTTCTTATGCTCTCCCAACATATTTTTTTCTCGGAGAGCCTTGTTAATTAACAAGACTTGTATTTAGTATTTAATTTTGTATACATATTTTTTTTTGTTTTTTGAGAAAATATACATATTTCTTTTCTATTTTAAGTCAAAAGTTTAGTTCATTCTTTTTTTTTTTTAAAGCTGCTGCAATTTATTTTCTCAACGCTCTTTTTTTCGTATTGAAGTTCTAGTCTTCAAAGTTAAGCAAGTTATTTCGTTAATATAATTGATTATTGTTTAAACAAAATGCAATTTTAGAATCCAAAGTTATTTAAAAAAAAACTATATTGTTTATTGTTTTATATTTCGTCAGTCAAACTCATATTCCTACAGCTCCTTAAAATGTATGACCTATGATCTATTTTGAGCATTATTTTGTTTATCTGAAGGGATCGTGTCATTAAATCAAATCAAATTCATAATCGTACAATATTTTTTAAATTCGTAAAAAAAAAAACAATTAATACCGTTTGAGTAACTGTTAAGTAGTTGTTGATATCTTGCTATGGGAGTTGTATGTATACATATAATATGGTAATACATATTGAGAAGTCCCCCATCTAGCGAGACGTCCGTCAAATCGGCACGTTATTCCTCCCAATTGGAGAGATTTTTACTAAGAATTCCATACCTATATGCATGAACATCATTCCCCTGCCTCCAATGAAAAATTAAACAAATTTCCAGAGCGAATCAGAAGTCTCACATAGTAAAGCTACGTACAGGCGATTGTAAGATATGACAATATAGTCAGATCTGTCTGTGAAAAATTGTCTCAAAAGTTTTACAACTGTGTGAAATTACAATTGTCAGAAAAATTATTGTCAGATCATTGTCATACTACTATCTGACAATATATTGTCAGGTGCCTTACAACTGTCTGAACACACAATTTATCCATTGTCAGACCATTGGTCATTGCCAGGTTCATTCAAAATAGTCTGACAATGTTTTCATAGTTAGAGAATTTATGCGTCTTGAGTTCGATGTAAAAAAAAAAATTTTAATCAATAACTGAAATGTAATTAAACAATATATTCATATATCCAACAAAATCGCCACATCAACAACATAAACCCTAAATCCTCAGCTCGCAATTCGACGAGCAATTTTGCATAAAATCCATCTTGCTGGCGACGAGCCACCAAATCTTTTGTTCAAAGACTACGGGATTTGATTGCGGGAAAATTGTTTGCACAGACTGCCTCATTCCATTTTCTTAATCTGCTTTGAATACTGATTGTGCCAGATCAAAATTTTCATCATGAAATTTGGCACAAAATTAGAAATGGAAGAAGGCCCAAATAAATGAAAAATCACCCCAATTCAACAAAATTTTATCGATTTTTGTTGTTTTCGTCTTTCTTACAATTTTTGGGGCTACTTTTCATTTTTAGTTTGGGCCAAATTTCATGTAGGCACCTGACAATTGGTTGTTCATAGCTACAAAACTCTGTTCCATGGAATCACTAAATTGTAAAATATTAAACGAGCAACTTAAAATTGCTGTAAGATACCGTAACGATGGTAAGTCTTGCAAGAAAGTTTTCGACTTGCTTGGTAGACGTTCGTTCGAAGATTCGAACAACTTCTTAGAACTGAAACAATTCAACGGAAAACTCAAGAAAAATCAACGAATTAGTGCACCAAAACTTGCGGACAAATTACTCCACGAACAAACGTTACAAACGTGTAACAATACAATGGCCTGAAGTACGAGACATAAAAGTCAAATGTGGTTTCCAAATACTGCTTTTATGCACCAGATATGAATGCCATCAATAATCTTTGTGATAATAATTTAGACCAAGAGATGTTGGTGGAAGAATTCTTTGATATTTCAACGAAAACAACAAAGGAACTTGTGGAGTTGAATGCCAAATAAACTTCACAGCTTGAAATAAATTTGAATATTAAAATACATTCAGCGGCACGGAATCTTGGCCAAGCTATTATCATCCGATTGCAAATGTTTTGAGTGTTTATAACACATGTCGCATAGTAAAGGTAGGTTAAAATGGTTTCAGGAGACCGGTGAGGTGGCTTCCATCGCCGACCAGGCAGTGGGGGAGTACGATGCACTTCGGTTTGGGATGCCCGATTTTTTGTACCTACTAAACATTTAAAGAAACCGCTTCCTCACCGCGCCGTCGAGGAGAAGTCAACGTAAGCGAGCGTACGGTATACAGCGAATTTAAAAGTTTTTCTCATTTCTCATTTGATGTTCTCTACTTAGGGCAATAATATTTCTTTTACATTTTCTCACCCTTGTTGCCATATTTTATTTGTTTAAATATAATTCAAAGGATAATATTTATGTTGATTATTTAAGAAGAAAGGGTAGTGGCATTTGTATGATCAGAAGCCGTTAATTTTAAATTTCTATTTAAAAACAGATTTTTTGAAAATGTTATTGAAAAACGAAAACTACTTTGATCAGTAAAGCTTAAAAACAAAACAAGTAACGTCTTTTTGTAAATTATACTTTCATCTTAGTGTTCATCTGCTTAGTTATGTATCATTATTTCTCCCTTTATACACTTTTATCATGTCTTTTTTTATTTTAGTCAAAATGTTCATTAAATATTTTTTTTAATATTTTAATTTTTCAAATAAATAAACACTTTTTGCATAGCCTTTCTCATTTTGTAAATATATCGAACAAAGTAATAATTATTTTGTTTATTTTTTCTTAGAAAAAATCCAGTGTTAAAAATTAGTACACTAGGTATAGAAAAATAATTTTATAAATTTAAAATAAAAAAAAACATGAGTTATGAAATGCAGTAAAAACGACATTGTCCTTTATTTAAATTGCTTTTTTTTTCAAATCAAAACTAAAAACTAAAAACAGAAAAATTTATTAACTTATCATTTTTACGAAACACATAAATACATAATAACCAAGCCTATAACATAGCAGATTCCAATTTGCATCAAAATGATGAAAATTTAAATGAAAGTAGAAAAAAAAAAAACAAATAAAAATAATATTAAAAATGAAAATACCACAAAACAAGGAACACATCTCTCATGAGCATAATTAATAAAAATGTACGACTTATCGCATATAGGATTATATTTTCTTATTTAGTAATTTAAGTATACCTACAAACAATGTGAGTATAAGAAATATGAATGAAAATATTAATAATAATTAATTATAATAAACAATAGAAAAAGAAAAAAAATATACAACAATCGTATTTATAATAGAATGCTGAAAATGGTATTTCAATTTAAAATATATGATAGAAATAAAAATTGTAAAAAATATAATTATAAAGCATTTATTTTTTTAACGCTCACTGGAATTTTCCAGTAAGTCATTGAACTAATTTAATAAATGGGTTGCTACCTGTTAACTTCATATTTGCTGCAGCGTAACTCACAGCATCGCTAAGGGCATAGAGTTGTAGTTATAAGATCCACCATAGCTTATTTGCATAAAAAATAGGGAGTAGGAACATCTATTGCCGAGTAAAGTATTATTTCAGGTTATCGTAATCCCCCCCCCCCCCCCAATATGTTGGTCAAAATATTTCGGCGGTGCGCCTTTGCTGGGGAAATAAATTTGACTGTTCAACATAAATTGTCAGTTCAGGGAAGGTAGTAAGTTTGCCTCTTAGTTTCCTTTTTTTACTCAAGGGCGAACCAAAAAAAAAAAAAATTGAAACGACAACAGTGAAATCGAAATGAGGACAGCAGAACAGAAACCAATGCAAAAATAAATTTTCAACAAAATCTCAAATCGAAGAAGAAAAACTGGAAAAAATATCTTAAGACATTTTTATTTGAAACTAGCTGACCCGGCGAACTTTGTTCCGCCTTAGAGCCTTAGATAAGCTGATTTTGGATTTTATTAAGTTCAATTTTTGTTCTATTAAAATGAAAAGCTGAAAATTCAAAGCTTAACCGATTGAAATAAAAACAGAGTGAATTTTTCTTTGGGAAAACCTCTTTGAAACTAAGCTGGCTCAATTAAGACTGAACTAAGAAATAATTATATTACATAGCACACCGCTCGCAGGCTGGCATTGTGGTTTAAGTTATTATATATAGGTTGGTTGATGTGTTGGTGTATGTGAACACTCGCTCGTCAGTGCTGTCATCTTCAGGTTTTAAGTAGGGATTTTTGCTACGTTGGTCCCCATACGGAACAATTTTTACTTGCGATTATAGGTACTATAAGGCAAGTTATGCATTCGTAAAAAAAAAATTCTAACAATCAAACATGACATTACGATGATAGAGAAGTCGAAAAAAGTGGGTCCGACAATTCTGTCTGTCTGTCTGTCCGTCCGTCCGTCTGTATCGGCACCTACAGCCTAAACGGCTGAACCGATTTGCTTCAAACTTGGTAGATAGTATTATTATGACGTCCTACAGAGGGGTTTTTGGAATTAGCATTCTAGTTTTAAAACTAACGGTACCTCCCATACGATTTTTAGTGCAAAAATTAATATTTCTCAAAAACGGCTCCTACGATTTTGATAAAACTTTCTGAATAGTGTTGGGAGCGGGTCATAATACCGGTTGTAAAAATTCTGTATGACCAAAATTCTGTTTTTTTTTTTTTGAAAATACTGTATTACCAAAATTCTGTATTTCAGAATTCTGTATTTCAGAATACTGTATTTCAAAATCCTGTATGCCAAATATCTGTTTATCCAAAATGCTGTTAGTATAAAATTCTGTTTTTTTTTAGAATACCACAGCTAAGCATGTGCGAGTACAACCAGCATTTGTTGCAATTAATTATTTAATGGCTCATTTAATAATGACCTTGGTATGTAAGGAACAAGAAAAACAATATTTTAAAGAGAAAGAGACGTATAAATACGCTAACTTGTTGTCGTCTCTAGATACTAAGTGTATGAATCGATACTTAAAAGAGGTTAAAATCTTAATTGATTCGAATATTTAATATATTGAGGTTAAGGTGTAGAAAAAATTGTCTGAACATGTAGCTGTTGTTTTTGTTGTTGTTGATGTTTTTAATGTTGTTCATATCATTCATTTTGATGTTCTGTATTTCAAAATTCTGTATTTAAACAAAATTTGTTTTGATAATGTACAAAAGTGCGCACTTGAATTTTGAAATACAGAATTTTGCCCATACAGAATTTTAAAATACAGAATTTTGTGTAAGCAGAATTTTGAATTACAGTATTTTGCAAACAGAATTTTGACCATACAGTATTTCGACCCCAACCCATAGTGTTTTATGTGCAAACTTTATGTTTTGGTTGGAATAGATTTTTCAGGAAAAGTCTTATAGCGGTATCTCCCATAGGACCGGTTTTTTGAAATCCGATTTTTTTTTTAGTTTAAAAAAAAAAACGGTTTAATCTATTTTTTTTTAATTTTATTTTTCTCAATTTTACTCAAAAAAAAAATTGGAATATATTTTCGAAAAGTTTTTCAAAAAAAACTGTTTTTTGAAAAAAACTGGTCAAACGATTTTGAAAACAATTTTCGTGAAAATTCAAAAAAGTAAAAGAAACCTGATGGCTTACTTCATTTTCTCCAAAAAACGTTTTTGGTATTGATTTTTAAGTGATTTATAAAATTTCCTATGATTTTTTCAACGCTTTTTCCCAAAATCTCAAACCCCCAAGACCATTTTAACACACACATTATAGCAAGTTCGTACGACCCAGTCGTGCACTTCATTTATTTGGAAGTGCAAATACAAAAATCAAGTATTTTAATGATTCTTTATTGTTCATGTAGTTTGTTGCATAGGTATCACAAGGTGCTTAATTTGTGATACACGACATTTTTTGTTTAAGGCAGCACAGTCCGTGCGTTTCTACGGAAAACTTCAACGCGCCACAATACTCGCAAACAACGTCCAATGGCTCAATACAAAAGCTAGGATGCGAGCAGTAACCAGTGCTGCATCGTATCGAAACGCTGCTCGATTCAAATCGGCACTTTATAAATCTCTTCTTGTGCGTCGAAAATTATCTTCCTTGATGATCACTGTTGTTCGCTCGACGATTTCGCTTTGGTTTTTCTAATTTGCTCGAAAATGGCTCTAACTATTTTGATTAAACTTTGTGTGTAATATTTTTTTAGTTTTTTTAAGAGAACTGAGTTTTTAGTTTTTGGCTAAAAATGCAAATAACGGAGGTCTGCTTTTAACGACTTTTTTTAAAATGCAACTTTGTATGGTATATTTCCTTACAGCTTCCTATCAGATGGCATCGCATTTTTTCAGTTACTCTTTTTTAAATGGTGGCTCCCATAAAAAGAGCCACTAGGTTTTGGACAAATTTGTTTTGGTTTTTTCTATTTTACTCAAAAAAGGCTCTACCAATTTGTATTAAACTTTGTATGGCTACAAACGATAAAAGTGGACATTGGTTTTAACAGTTCTATTAATTTTTTTCATTATATCATTTAGAGCACCCAAAAGATAACATCTAAATTTTAAATATCAAAGGTTTCTTAACGTTAGCTCCTGTATATCGGATTTTCTAATTTTATCCAAAATTTTTCGAAAACGAATTGTTCTTATTGCTTGAAAAGTTTGTTTGTTTTAATTATTGTCAAGAGTTTAACATTTACGTCGTTCTTTTACGAATTTTGAAGTCTCATAAGATTTGTTTTTAGAACTTTATTCATTCATGTAAAAAATTCTTTTATTTCATTTTGAAAAAAATCAGATACAGAAGAAAACACAAGAAATGCGGATCATCAAATATCACTTCAACAGCTGATTTGGTTACCTCAACTCGCCCCAGCAAAACAACAAGATCGACTTGAAGGCGACCCTATGTTTCAAAAACAGATACTTTTCTCGTTGGGGCGAGTTGAGGTTTTTTCAAAAACAATATTTTAAAAATGGATTAGATCAATGTTGTTTGAAAACACATTCAAGCCGAAAACAGAATTGCAGCGGGCATAAATCAGATGTGCATAGCTACCTATGACTCTTCGAAACATTTAATGCCTTGGTCTGTCAAAAATAATATTTAATCCCTGTCTATTTGTATGCACCAGATTCAAAAAAGGCGCACTAATGTGAATTAGTAAAGCAGGGTAAACTTGTTTTTCATAGTCAACATTCATACTCCACTAAAGTTGTGTGGCTAGCACCTAACTCAACAGTTTCTCAATTTAAAAAAAAAGGAATGGTACTGTCAAAATATGTAATGCCAAATAGCAGTTAATCTAACATGAAATTACGTCGTGTTTTTTGCCACACCGTCCGCCTGGGTGGATGTGCGCTTTTTCACGTCATGCTGCAGCCTAAACGGCTTCACGGGTTGTCTTCAAACTTCATGTATAGCTGCTTTAAGAAAACCGTTTTTTGATTTTTTTGTATGTCGTTGTAGCCCGGCTCACCCTGGTTACTTTCAACTAACGCTTTTTTTCATTTTGGATTTGCTCGTAAACGGCTCTAACGATTATGATTAAACTCATAATAATTTAACAAACCATTTTTAATAATACTGCGTTTTTTGTTTATTTTTAGAGTATTATTAAGCAAACTGCGAAATGGTTCAGACTTACGAATGTTTATATATTTCAAAGCACCCACAAGGTGGTTTTAAAGATTAAAGATAGCTTCCTTGTATCGAGCCGTTCAGTTTTAGCCAACATTTTTTGATCTACTTTTTGACAACGACGTTCTTAGGTTTTAGCTTAAATCAAAGGTAACGGACATCTGTTTTTTAAAGTGACTTAATTCAATTCGTAGTATATATAATGAAATAAACGTATCAATATGCTCGTGTCAGAGTATTTATTTCTTTAAATCTTTAAGCTTAAGTAAACTGTTACCATTGGAAACCAAAGGAAAGTTTAAAAAATCAGCAAAAAAGTAAAATTCCACACATAATAAACAACTTTGGTATATAAATGAGAAAGACATTTAACATACAATATTTTATTTGGTAAAAGTAAGGCTTGGTTATACATACATATAATAATTTAACTATAGAATTCATTATCTTCTGTTTAGCTTTCTTTTTATGCTATGTAATATAGTTGTGAAAAGGTATGTGAAACGTGTTTTGTAGAAAGCTATGCATATAATAGTAATAATAATAATAATAAAAAGAATCAATAATAATAATAAACAAGCATTAAGACGGGGATAAACAATTTCATACAATACGGATATAATGGAACAAAGAATACAAATTAAATAAGCAACATCATTATGAAACATTCATGAATGTCATTTAATTTTTTTTTTGTATATATAAACAAAATTATAAATTGTAATTAATAATATTAATAACATAAGTTTCTTTTTCCAAATCTTGGATTGCATTTCAGTTTTGTTCGTTTATAATAGTTCCAGCACATTCGTCATTTTAGATATTATAATTTATTAATAACTCCTTGCAAGTGTACAGCATAATCTACTTATAATGGTGGTATTTCTGAGTTATTCGTTTTAATTGGATTTTGCCGAATACGGACTAGACGAACCAACAGATGGTGGAGTAGGAGTTGCTCCGCTTCGAATTCCGTCGCCCTCACAGATGTATTTGCCTGAAAAAGTTTACGTTTGATTACATTTTGTTGTCCCATTACTTTGAGCCGATATTACAATATTTACCTGAAACAAATCGCCGTTTCACCAATGACTGCCGATATCCACTACCTATTAGTTCAAATTCAATTCCAGACAAGGTGGTTCCTTCGCAATTGAACTGCGTAGTCATGGTGTTTGGAGTGGATGGCCCATCGTTTAGTTCTAGTCGAGCGCGAAGTGTACCAACACCTCCACCTTGTGAGTTTTGGGATATGTCTGTAAAATTCCATACCAAACGGTTCGATTCGCCAAGCCTACAAAATACAATCGATCTTATATGTACTTCTATGAACAATTTTCAGTTTAAGAAATGTAGTTCATTTTTTATCAGGGAACCACTCATTCTGTTGACTAATGGAACAAGCTAAGAGCACTCTCCATTGAAGAAAAAGAAGCTTTCAGAAGCATACAAAGTTATTATGAAACCCGACCTTGACAAGAAAATAACTCTTCTCACGATTATGAGGACAGAATCTCACTTCTTGATTTAAGGACAGAAAAACGGTGTTAAACAACCGCGTGCTTCTGAATTCATCTTTTCTCTTAGATTACGTTCGAGGTGGCCAAAGAGAACTAGGGTTTTTTTCAACTTACCACGCCGAATGCGGCTTGGACTGCACATTTCGAACGGATCCATTTACCGGAACAGACAGTGTTACATTGAGTAATGGAGTGCTAACTGCCATGGCATGATTATTGTACTTGTAGTCAATTTTTAGGGCGGTATATGTTGGTTCACACTTCCAATAACTCACTAATTGGAATGGACACGATGAGGCACCTGGTTTTGACCGCACCTGATATTTTAATATTTCCACATTAAAATATGCAGCAGACGGACTTTGTTCGGATTGACGACGTAATTTTGCAGTCAGTGCAGTCATATTGAATTCAAGAACTGTGTTCAATGTATCTGATTGACTATGGTCACTAGAATTAAACAATATAATTTACAGTTATATGAATAACATGAAATGATTAATGAAAATGTTAAAACTTACACTTGAACCAATTCTTGATTGGGAACAATGTTTTCGAGATTGTTTATGTTTTTTATACGGAAACCCAATCTAGCTGGGTTGGGATTGTTGGCCAAGACACCGGCTATGCCAGCGGGAAAGGACAGCATCATATCACCCGTTATTTTAACCTGACACCTAGATTCATCGGTTCCCCTGTATAAAGTATAGTGGTGATATAAGTGGTAATTATTTATCAAGGTTTTATGGGAAACATACCTAAAGTAAGCATGAATAATTTCATGAAAGGCCACAGCAAGGGGTATCGTATCCGATATACCAATGGTTAAAGGTGATGGGCCACGTGATGAGCCATGCCCCACACCCATACGGAATTCCATACTACCAACACTATCCGCTCGGGACATCGATGATGGACTTATTCGCCCTCGAGGAGCTATTTCTGAGCGTCTCGAAGGCGGACGAGGTATTGCTATGCTATTGGCTGATGTCGGTGTAGGTATTTGACGACTCACAGATTTCGATATCGTTGCGGAAGCAGGAGCAGATGCACTGATTTCACCAACTTCAGAGAATATATCACCCAAGTCGGCATATCTAGAATTTGAATGATTATAAAAAAAGAAAATTATACAAACATGTTGAAACGTTTACCTCGAGTTGTTCGACATCGACAGAGTAGGACTTTGAAGGGGTGCATAGGGATGCACAGTCGCAGTCGGAGTTGATGCATTTGAAACTTCTGGACTCTGTTGGCGTGAGGCAATGCTGGATTGTTCCAATTGTTGACTATGCTATAAGATTAGAAAATAATTTTTGAAAATCTTCATTTATGTATTTATATTAAAATTAACTTACCGAAAAGATCCCCACCGGTGAGAGTGATATATTTCCCACAGTCGCTCTTAATTCATCAACACTGGCTGACATTGGAGCAGTACCATTGTTAAGTGGTTTTATTTTAACGTGGATTTTCTTATCAGGCTTATCGTTATCTGAGTCTGAATCGGAATCAGAATAGAAACTGCCAGCTGAAAAATGAAGTGATATTAACTTATTAAACTTAAAAACATTTATGGAAAAAAGGATACCATTTTCAGGGTTATCTTCCCACGCAGTTTCTTTTTGTGGCTGAATACTGTAACCATCTTCATCAACTTCAGGTGCAGCTGTTGGTGCAACACCGGGAATAACTGGAACGACCGCCGTCGCTGATGATGATTTTTGTACTTTGTTGTGTTCATCGTCTTGCAAGTGATCTTTATCATCACTGTTTGTGATAATATAATGTTTTTTTTATATAAGTATATAGTTGTGTAATATGCTTGAAAATTACTACTTATACTATGTAAGGTTTCTATATAAATTTTGAAACTGTTTATGCAGATGAATCCATAGAATATTAGCCAAGCGTAAAAAAAAACATTAGGAGTCTACAGTTATATTAGCAGTGATCGTGGAGTACTAAAGTCGTAGCAGCGACTATATGTTAGAAAACGGACGAACTGCAAACTTTGCGCATCAATGCAAAATTTGCAACATCTTCAAAACCTGCGCAATCGCCATCATTCAACAAAGAAACAAATTGATCGTAAATGACAAATGCACGATGGCTCACAAAAGGTTAAAGGCGCTGGACAGATACGCTGGACTTTAAAAGATCTTTTGTTAAGCCATGATTTTGTTGTCTGGTTATTTTCGTAGGATTCTTAATAGAAAAATCTCATTTGATTTCTGCTAGTGGACTGAATCCATTTAAAGAAAAGCCGTTAAGACAAGATCTCCGTTATTTGCATTTTCAGCCAAAAACTAAAAACGTAGTTTTGTTAAGGTTTCAAAGAACATTACACACAAAATTTTATTAAAATCGTTTTTGAGCAAATTAGAAAAAAAAAAACAAAAAAAGTTGTCTAAAACTGAACGGCTCGTTGTATGAAAGCCACCGTTTAAAAAAGTTTAACTGAAAAAATCGAAAAATTCAAAATGAAAAAAACAGTTACTTGAAAGGTCCAATTTGGGCCGGGCTAAAACAAAATGAAATAAAAAAACTCGACAACTGTTTTTCTTTAAACCGACACATTAAGTTTGAAGAAAATCCGTTAAGCTGCTTACTTGCTTGACGTGACAGCTGAATGGGACGGCATGGGGCATGGCAGAAAACCACTTTTTTGGACTTCTCTATCATCGGACAAAACCTGCCAACCGTGTGAACATACAATTTTGCCATTGTCAGCTCAGTGGCAGGTCATTGTCGCGTGTTCATGTGTCCACAGGTAACTGTCTCCTTTTTTCACACGTCGGAAAACAAAACTTAAAACTTAGTTTACCACAAAGCTTTGCATTATTTTATTTGAGTAGTAAATATTCAAACGGAAAAATTTAATATGATATTACATAATTTCAATAAAAGTGAGAACCCTTCCATTCCTTACTTGTAAAGTTCGGAGAATTACCTTAAACAAAAATATGTATAAATCAATACAAGTTTTTTTTTACAAAAAAATGTGGAACGCTTCACGATTTTGCGTGTCATCCTTGCGCAGGGGCCATGCTAATCTTCTCTGTATCGTTCCAATTTTAGTATATGTTCTGCCGAAGCAAGAACGAGGTTGGTAGGTTGAAAATTATACTTATACTAGAATATTTCGAATAAAAAACTGCGAATTGTACAGCGAGTGAAAAACTTATACCCACATGATGTTTATTTTAGCAAATACAACAACCATATGATCCCGAATGCATTGCATTTATAAACTATAGTATTCCCACCTGAGGTGCGCCATCTATCGACGAAAAACTAAGCTCTAGAATACCATGGGAAGCAACAACAACAATTTCCACCATTTTAATTGTTGTTGTTGCTTCCCATGGTATTCTAGAGCTTAGTTTTTCGTCGATAGATGGCGCACCTCAAGTGGTAGTACTATAGTTTATATATACAATGCCGAATGTTAAATAAAAACCGCAGACACAAATTGTGGTTCTTCTTGCGACATTTAATATTATGTTTGTTCGCGTACTTTTTGTGCCAAAAAATGAAAACTGTCAAAATTTCTCAAATGAGAGAAAAATCTCTCTCACTTACCGAAAAGTACACGAACACTTTTTGTGTAAAAACTTGAAAAACGTCAAATTCGATTTTTTTCATTGGCTAGCTCTTCACGGTAAGGGTCATCTGCAACAACAATTGTTTACGTCATTCGCTTTTGACAGAGTTCAAGTTTTTACCAGATGAAATTTCAGTGGGTAAAAACTTGCAAATAAATGAACGAAAGAATAAAACAGCTGTTATTTTCTTTCGTTCATCTTTCGTTCATCTCTCAGTACGCGAACGCTTTTTGTGTTAATGTAAACGTATGAAATCGAATGCAAACTGTTTCATTTGGGTACGCGAACAGAGGTATTATTTGCATCGAGCAATGAGCTAACTGTTAGCGGAATATGGAAGTCGCAGTGCTCATTGTATTTATAATCTATAGTATTCCCAATAAAAGGAACTTTTGGGTCGCCATCTATGGACGAAGTTCACAAACACTTGATTGAGTTAGGAGTGATTTTTGTCTAGATTGCCATGGGAAGCAAAAACAACAATAGAAGACATTTGATGTAAAGTAGAGAAGACAACTAGCGCTGCCATTAACGAAGTTCAGAACTAAGAACACATGTTCCATGAAATTACTATACAAATAAAAATGTATATACAATGGCAGTGCTCCGTAAATAAACCGAAAACTTGATAAGTTAATGAACTGACGGATTATGTCGTAGTTTTCCGTTTATTCCGGCATATAATTACGCTCAAGAGAAAAACTGATGAGCATTTGAAGCGAAACGAGTGGGTATTATTGGGAAATATTCACTGAGAAAGAATGCAACTATCCATTCATATTACGCATTGTCTATAATACTATAAAATTAGATGAGAATTAAGTAATAATAGCAAAGAAATCCTTGACTGACCACAAAAATTTTTTTTATTCAATTTATTAAAATAAAAACCAAAAACAAATTTGTTATAGAAAATACAAAATTTAATTTGTATTCGTCATTAATTCAATAAAAAGAATACCGAATGCATTTCGGGCAGACAAGCTGCTCATCATCAGCGATGTACACGATATGCAGTATATCGTGTTGTATGTAAACATTAAAATCATTCAGTATGAGGGTGTTGGGAAAGAATTATTATTTGTGTGAAGCCAGAGAAGGCATTAAACTCGTTCGAAGACAAATTACTTCTTCTATACATAAAATACATGCATGGATGATGGCTACTGGATTTTGAATTCGAACCACATGAAATTGAAGTGCGTGTTTTTTGAGTAGGGCGGGGCTAGTTGGACCACTTTTTACTTGAAGTCTCATAAATATCAAACTATTCATGGTACAACCATAGATCTGGAATTGAAAGAAAGAATGGGATTCTAGCTTCTAAATGAAGTTTTAAAACATTTGAAATATGTTACCGGAGAAGAATTATGCTGCCTTAAATGGAGCTAGTCTAGGTCGTCCAACTTGCTCCTATAGCGGGGCTAAATGGACCTAGCCCTGAAAAGTGGAAAACAAGTTCTATAAAGGACTTTTGGCGTTAAGCCTAAATATTGATGATGCTTTCAGCAAATACTCCTTAAGTAAGCCCTCTTTTTCGTCGTCAAAAACCTGCATTGGATGGACGTAACCAATTCGAGGATTTTCTTCCAAATCTCCTTTTTTAATTAGATACCTTCTTAATGTTGTTTTTAGTATTTCGTATTCAGATTTTTCCTTGGAAAGAACAGCTGCCACAGCTGCATCCATCGGCGTTCTACTATCAGCTGCGGCTCTCCCCGTTACACGTTTGTACGTGCGCATTCTACGAGTTGCTAATAAAAACATACAAATAAAAAATCTTTTTAAATCAGCGAGGCTAGTTGGACCAAACCGTCCAACTAGCCCGCTCCTAGTTTGATGAACATATTTCGTCATAAATACAAAAGCACTGAAAACTATTCAATTGAACACACAAAATATAAAAACACAATACATTCACTGATAAAAAAACTTTACCTCAATAGAAAATTCAGGTTTTTCACAATAAAAATAAAAAAACTATATAGAGCGTATTTTTTACTTTTGCCCTTGAAAAACATAAACTGTGAGTGGTTTCGCTTCTGAAGACACAATGCAACTAAAACCGGTATGGCACGTGCTGCTATGAGAGCATGCTGTGTTCGTGTATAATCATGTTTTTGTGGTGCTTTCGGTTTCTGAGAAATTCGTGTGGTCCAACTTGCCCCGCTATCAAACTAGCCCCGCCCTACTCTACTGCGGTAAAAGCTGATAATCAATATTATTTTTGACGCTGTGGAAATGGCAATGACGTATATAGTGATCAGAATGTTCACCTATTTAATTTTCAGTCTGTACCAAAACAACTGGCATATAATAAGATAATAAGAAGTATGGATCTACGGGGCGTAAAATTTTGTAACCTAGATTGATAACACCTAGGTGTATTAACTATAGCATAAGTAAGATTAGGTTAGGTTAAAAGCCGTTGTGATTCCCCTAAAAACTTACAAATAAAGAACTAGTTTGAACTTCTTACGAAGCGAATAAGAGAGTTTATATGCAAATCCATCAGTTAAAAATATGTCATTTTAGAAAAAAATTCATAGAGTTTCCGTCTATTAGAAAGTGCAGGCCATGTACATAGGATATGTCTCCTCCTCTTTTTCGTTTATACAGCTTCTGCAAGTCATTTACGACTACGAGTACTGCAACTCTCGCGGTGTGTCTAACTACGGGACAGTGTGCTAAAATGACACCTTTAATGGAGCTTATGTGCCGTCTGCTTAGAGAAATCATAGCCTTAGATCATTTTGGGTACAGCTTTAGCCAAATATGTTTTGAATTGTCCTCTCAGTATAGAACCTTGAGCAAAGAATTACATGTAGCAATGAGAATACCCAGATAGCTATGTTTAGTTAAAATGGGTATTTTCGTTCGTTCCTAGTTTGGCACTAAATGTGAGAATCGGTCTAATTACTGCTAAGCACGAAACAAAAAGAAAGTTACTGTAGCTTTCAATTCTCTTTCTTTTATGATAGATTTCCAGCTAATTTTGTGTCTAAAACAAGAACTTTACTTCGTCAGGGAATTTAAGACTCATACCATTATTAATAGGAATTTCGATTTTCCTTTTAAATAGGAGAAGTTCAGTTTTATAGTGTGACCAACATAATTAAGGAAATAAATATCTTTAAAAATAATCTTACGCAACATTTCGTTCGTCCTTGTTACAATCGCCAGCTTCCAGCTCTTTTTTCTTTTTCTGCTTTTTTGTTTTAGTCTTCTCTCGTCGACTTCTTAGGATTCCTGAAACTAAAATAATTGCACAAAATATATAATGTATTTGCATTTTCCATTTTCAAGAAACTATTTTTACAAAATCACGAGAAAAAAAGTTGATAAGACTCTTTATTGTTTTTATTTGTGAACTATATTATAATGTTAGTATTAAGATCCGCAACAAGAGGAGTGTAAACAACTAAATTTGACAAAAATTATAGCAATTAACAAACCAACGAAAGGAAAACACAACCAGAAATTCGAAAATGAGTTTCAATACAAAAAGGTAATAAAATAAATAGCTATAGCTCATTCTTAGGTGTATTCTATTATTATTATTATTATTATTATTATTATTAAAATACATAAGTATGATTTTGTTCTGTGATAAAGGATGTCACAAAAATCGAACAGGGGATGATAACTTCCTTTTTTTTTGTAACTCTTTACAAAAGTATAAAATTTGTGTGTACTTAAGCAACGAAAAAAGTATTTTAAACTTTTTAAACGCATAATCACGGGGAGGAAAAAATAGAAAAAATAGAAAACTAGGCAAATTAAAGACAGATTTAGTTGAAGAATGTTTTAAACGTTTTTTCAAGCGGCCTTTATAACTGTTTGTCTTTTTTTGGGAAGATCTTGAAGTAAATAACTCATAAATTTCATTACTCGGTCCGTTACGGTAAAAAGTGTTTATATTAGCTTGGTTTTTTAAGTCATCATGGGCTTGTCAATTCAGTTTTTTTTCCAAGCGAGCACCCCTCTAAGCGCCCTCCTTTGTTATGATTTAGAATTCTTTAAAACGAAAAAATTACGCCTAAAAGACACAAGCTTATCAATCTATAAGATTTAGCCTGCGAGAGAATACATATAGGTATACAGTGTGTTTCCTATTATTTTCGCAGTGTTGTCTTATATTTCTGGAGTCGCCTCAAAGAAGTTATAGGTTATTTGCTATTCGGAGATTGAGGTTACGAAGAAATTATTATAATGTAATAATCATTATTATTAAGGAGGTTTTGTATGAATTATTATACTTGCAGTTAGGATGCGTTTTTAGTTTTTGGCTAAAAATACAAATAACGGAGATCTGGTCTTAACTCCTTTTTTTCAAATGGCCATAAGTTGGTAACGGTTGCATCGAATTCGCTTAAACTTTGTTTTGTAAAGTTCCTAAGGTACAGCCTCCTATTAGATCGCATTGCATTTTTTCAGTAAGCCTTTTTAAAATGGTGGCTTACATATGTACAACGAGCCATAGGTTTCGGCCAATTTTTTTGGTTTTTTTCTAATTTGCTCAAATACGTGCGACCCAATAGTGCATTTTATTATTTATAAAAATGAATTTAAAAATTGACAACTTTCGTGGTTATATGAAATACCTGGAGCCTTTCTGATGGGTAAACTTCATCCATTATTCAGATCTAAAAAATTCACTCTTTATATGTAAACCGTTAATTGAGAGCTAATGTCCAAAGAAAATATTTAAATTCAAACGCTATTATAAATTTAAGCAGACTGATAGCACTTTTCATTGGAGGAAAAGAAGCGTCCAGAAGCATCCAGAAGTCTTTTGAAACAGTTCCATTGGTAGGCAAATGACATACTTCTGACGATTCTGAGAAGATAATTTTTCTTCTGGTTTTGAAGTCAGAATCAAATCAAGAAGCACAAATGCAAATAAAACTCAAATGTCACCCATAGAATATTAATTGGGGAAAGGTCTTTTCGCATGCAGCAATGCCGAAGGTTTTGGTAATGTCGACAAATGACAAAAAAATGACATATTGTTGAATCCAAAATTGATTATGAAGTCGTTGAAGGTCAGCAACGAAGTTTAGTGAGTGGTATTTAATACAAGGAACCAGTAAAAACCCGAATCTGGCTACGCACACTACTTTGACATTGGCAAAACTTGTGAAACTGATGCCTGCGAATACTAGGTACATTGTCTTAAAATTGAACAGAATCGATTTCGCTTGTTCCATTGGTTTTCGGAATGAGTGGTTCCACGAGTGAACCCTTCAAGCAAAACCACTGACTTCAGAATTCTCGGCTCATTTCTGGCTCACCTGAGTCTGAGTGCGTTTAAAGAGGCCTCTCACGAAATTGCATGCATGGCATGGCATACAAAATTAAGAAAGAGATTCGAGAATCGAGTATTTTTTTTTCTTTTTTAAAAGATTGAGAGAGCGAGAGAGGGAAAGATAGAGGGAGGGAGAGATCAGGAGCCTTTTATTTATAAGCGACAAACGTCGTTTTACGGCTCCGTACTTGGATCCGTATGCGGAGTCTAGTATGTGAATTTGACTCCGCTCGCGGATCCAATTCCGATCTATTTGCTTGCGGGTGGCAATGGTACAGTGGATGTAGTGCTTGGTTGCTCAACCCGAGAGCTTGGAGTTCAAACCCAGCCTGGGCAGCAATTTTTATTTATTTCCCAAGTTTCAACTGGATGCCACCCGTGGAATTTCCATAAGATAATTATCACCTAAAATCTCAAACCACTGTACCACCTCTCTTTCCTATCTTTCTATTCCTTCTCTTTCCTCGCTCGCACATGTTAATTCATTATAAAGGTATTAATAATTATCGAGAGCAAACTAAAGAACCACTGTATCGAGCTGAAGTTAGTTTCAATCGGTTACTCATAAATGCTGAACGATATAATTTTTTAACTTTACGTAGTCGAAATGATGCTGTCAAGGGTTCGCGCTCTTGAGTTTTTTGTATCTCTATTTTAGTTCATTTTTTGTCCTATGAAACAATTTGTAAAATAGTTATGTTGTATTCATACAATATCGTAAATAATCGACGTCATAAAATTAAAAGGTTTACGGCACATTTCATGAACGCCTCTTTTAAATTATCGTTATCCAGCTGTGCTTTTTAGCACGGCTGGAAAAAAACAACCACGAGTCAATGTCTTGTCGTCTGCCCGGGTGTGTGTGAACACAACATTAATGTCGCCATATGCGCTAACGAGGTTCATGACAAAACTTCTTGTGAAAAATTTTACGGTTTCCTTAAAAGATGTTCCTTACAAATGTTGGCACTTTCTTTCTCATGTATAACTTAATTTTTAAAGTGAAATGTTGTGTTTGTGTGTATATGTATATACAAATATGTATAGAAATGCGGTAACATTTTATTATTATTTGTTGATTTGAATTTGAAATTTAAAAAGAGAACGAGTTTTTCCAGAAATGTATTTAAATATAGTAAACTTTGAAGAATACAAACAAAACGCTCTAACTTTCTTAAAAAATATATCATTTTTGATTAAAAAAAGAAACAGGGAACTGACAGTGAAATCAGTCAGATATGATATAACTGAATTAAACTCCAGTTTAGTTGATCCGTGGTTTAACGCAAAATTAGCCATTAGGTTACTCTTATTGTTTGTTATTTTTTTTTCATTTGCTGTTTTGTTTTTTTTTTTCCATATACAGTCCTTCATTTTTCGATTTCGAAAGTCTAACTTAAAAAAAAAAAAAAAACACAGCGATACATTGTTGATGAAAATTTAAAAATTTTGAATTCTAGGTGTCAAATGCCAGCGCTACCAACTTGAAACCACAAAATGAATGACCCTATACAAGCTTTTTGGTGCACTTTATATTTTGTCGTAGGTTGGAATAAAGCTTTAACTATTTAGTCAGTGTTCGTTGTTGCTAAATATAAAATAAAATATTTTTTATGTTTCATGTAAGCAATGTAAGAAAAATTATTTAAGAATAAAGAAACAACGTGCTATGGAAGAAAAGAAAGTAAATTTAAATAAAATATCTTTCCACCAAGCGAATAAGTAAGCGAAATTGGAAAAGGAATATAGAAAAGGTAACTAGGTCGAAACTACTAAGGGAAATAGAGTAAAATAAGCGTTTGATTCTTAACTTGTTTCACTTTTTATGGAGTTTTTATGTTTAGTATGTATTTTCTTAGCGCAGATCGAATTGTAAATATATTAATATGATGTAATTTACCGAACTTACTCTGATTGTAATAATTATATGAATAGAACTATTCGTTGTTTTTTTTTTTAGTTTTTGACAGTTTTTATGCAAATACTTTCACTTTTGCGTTTGTCCTAAGGAATTCTGAAAAGATAACGTTAGAAGACAGAAGCACCGACAACGAAAACATTTGGGCCCCAACACTTCTTGATATCTCGTATTTAACAAGGATTAATATAAATAAAGGCTTTTTCGACAAGATTTCCCACACATTTTTTGGTATTCATAAACTAGTAGTTTCTTCTCAAAAACGACTGGCGATTGTAAATATGCGAAAACGAACAAACCTTTTAGACCAACCAATTCATTGATACGAAAGACAGTAGAGTGTCTGCGTCAGAGTATGGGATCTTTAACAACAAACGGGAGAAAAAAGATGTGTTGAATATTTAAGTGGGATGTGGAAATGTCAAATTTTTGTTAACAGTGTATCTACATCAACTGCCACAATTTATCCAACTGAAAGCATATTATTTCGAGCTAAATTTTTACAGTTCGGTGCAGAGCCTAGCTTTAAGATAAATGTTTGCGAGCGGCTCACAAAATTTATTAGAGTTAATTTAAGCTTATTTTGAATTAAAAATATAAGTAAGCTAAATTTGAGGCCGAGCTTCGTTATTGAGCTAAAACACACCAGGCTATCTGATTGGACAGGATGACAGTAAATTTGATGACAAAAAATTACTTTTGTATGTTTGAACAAAATTAGACAGACCTTATGGCATAAATACAATTCAAAACTATTTAAAGACTAAAACTATCCATAGGAGTTTTGGATTGTAATTCCAAAAGTGCAGTTAGAAATCGGGCACAGACAAACCAAGTGACTTTTGTGACAGAAATGAGAACTAATCGAAACTATGATTCCCATCGTATCAGGTAAAACTGTTTTTTAATATAGAGTTTCATTCAAGAAAAGATTTGTCTTTTCTGTCAAAAGATTTGATCTTTTTTCAGTTTTGTAAGTTTCATTGCAAAAAAAAAAGTGCAATTCTAGATCGATTCTCATAACAAGAAAGATTGCATCTTTGATGGATAGGGAGAATCGATCTGAATACTTTTCTGTTAAACGCCAAGTGAGAAATAATTTGTTATTTTTTGTCGTTGTACCAGTCTGTGATAAATAATTCAAAAATAAACAAATAATGAACGAAGAACTTAATATGTATGCCCTTTAATTATCCAATTAATTATCAATTAACAATTATCCAATGTTAGCAATTCCAATGACAAAAGACAAAAACCATATGACAAGAAGTCAAATTGCCAAGGATACCCAAAACAAGTTTCATTGAAAAGAGCAATTCTCGATTTTGAGAACAATTCTTCCAAATTTGAATGAAACTCGCTATAAGTTTACGGGAATCTACAGTATCCCAGATTTCTTTTGCAAGCTACATACTAGGTGGCGCTGCCATCTTCTTAGTTAAGAAGCTGAAAATACAGCGGCTTAGATGGCTGGGCCATGTAAAGCGTATGGACGAAAACGCTCCTGCCCGACGAGTCTTCGATTCCAACCCGGATGGCCGACGTAGTTCTGGAAGACCCCATCTAAGGTGGCGCGATCAAGTGGAGAAATACCTCAACCAACTTGGTGTGCACAACTGGAGGCCACCGGCCTAGCTGGCGAGGATTGTTGGTTGAGGCCGTGGTCCACAATGGACTGTCTGCGCCACCTTAAGTAAGTAAGTATTGGAAACAAATTCTGGGGAAACAGAGGGCAACACAACCAAGCGCCATCATTTGAGGGCTTCTATAAGAAATGCTTAATGAAAAACAGAGCAGATTAAGAACTGAAACAGGATAACCAATTTATTTAAATGCAGTTACAGACTAATATTTTTTTTAAAGAAGAAAGAATAAACCGATGCTATCATTAATACATAAAGGGCATTTAGGGTCCTATTATAGCGATCAGGCAACAAATTTAAATGGATAATTTACTATGAACTTGAAGTTTTGTTTTAAATTTCAATTTTAATTGAACTATGAACTTTTTTTGATGGCATTTAACGAAACTAAACGAATCGCTTCAATTGTTTAAGATCTAATTTTGTCCAGTGCTGTATCAAAAAGAAACATCGGGATAGTTTACAGCCCTTCTACTTTATTCCTGATCGCTACAAACGCTAATCAGGGACAAATTCCAGTTTTTGTTTGTTTCAACTGTTCCTTGTGGCTTTTCCGATCGCTACAACTGGCCCTTAACATAAGTATGGAGCACGCCAAAGTAAGTATTCTCTAAAATCCTGGGTACGTAATGTTGAAATTGGGGATTTGCTGCAGAACAATTTTTTTTTTAAAACAAGTCCTACTCCATAAATGATTTCAAAAATTATTGTCTACGAATAAGGCAACACCCTGTATAACAATATGTGGCTCCTAAGATTCTGCATCACTGAAAAAAATGTCTACGAGTTTTAAATAAATTGTAACAAAAGCGATAAGACAAGCGAAAAAGAAATGAAATAGTGTTAGTGAGGTTTGAAATCAAAGTCAACAATCGTGCGCCCATAAACAAAGATCGTGTTGAAATTTTATAAAAAAAAAAAAAAACCTGGTGCAAAAAAAACTCCATAAAAAGTAAACAAACTTTAATGTTTGTAAGTTGCCATTATGTGCATTAAACTGTTTAAACCTTGAGGAATTAAAAAAGAAGATTTTTTGTTCACTTATCATACCCTGAGAGTTTGAGGAGAAAATATTTAGCAGGGAAGTCGTTCGACGCTGCGGTTGTTGTTGCTGTCGTTCGTTGGTTTGCTGCTCTTGTTGCTGAGATTCATGATGTCGTTCTAAAGAGCGTTTCCGTTTTATTTTCCGTAACAATTTTTATGTGTTTTTTTTTTTGGTTCAAATGAATGTAAAACAAAGAAAATCATTGATCATTATTGCAAGGAAACAAAATTAAGATAAATTGGAAATAATTTAAAGATAGGGGGAAATATATAAAGGTTAGTACGGTTTTTGTTTTCTTTTTTACTATAGCTAACAAAAAAATAATAAAAAGGACAACACAAACGTGAAAATGATTACCTTCCTTGACTGCGATAAACAAATAAATAAACAAAAACGTATGTGATTATGGAATTAGAACCCTGTTTTGATGGAAATATTGGATTATTTCAAATTTTAATATTGAATAGGTAGTAGCAAAATAAAAAAACAGTCGATTTAACTGTTTTTTATTGTGTGTGATATAAAAAGAGCATTTGGATACATTTTCCTCTAGAACTTTCCTAATGAACATAAAACCCACCCGCCCAAAAGGTCATTCATAATTTCTGTGGACTTTTAAGTCTCTCTATTGTCCTTGCAAAGACCAATTACAAGGATTGTGTAATGGTCCTTCCATTGTTGATGGGACACAAGGACCAATTTTTTTGACAAATGGTCCTTGCAAAGACCATGTCCCAACAATGCAACAGCAGGAATTTCTGCCGGGACATTGTTGCTTGGAATGTCCACTTTTCATGGTGGTTTTGTTGTTGTTCAATTTCAATGAGCTGCCAAAGTAACATCAGATTTTGACAACCTGGCGTGCATTTGCTCTGTTCCCACTCTGAACTTTCTATGATATGCTTCGTATTTTAACATCAGTGTCGGAAACATTGTAAACGTCGTAAAAGAAATTTAAGGTATGCTAAGTTTGTTAGTGACGTCACAATCATCTGATTTTTTACGGATGAAAAAAAAAATTGTATTAACCCTGACGCCACACATGCCATAATTAAAAAATTATATCGCTTGTTACTGTGCACAGATGACGTCACGAGACGTGGTCAAAATTGCAACAATCAACAGAAATTTAAAATTTACTTTCACACACACCAAAGCATTGCCGAGCACTTTAACTTACACAATATCTGACGCTAGTGTAGGTATTTATGCATGCGTAAGCCCGCCATATAGAAAAGTTTCAACAAACATTCTTCGGACGGTCAACTTTTCTATACGATAAAAGTATCGCGGGAGATTCGCGGAGTAAGCTCTGGTGTATCGTTAAAGTTATTGAAATTAATGAATGAAAGATTTGGTAATCAGTTTTAAAAGTTTAACGTTATTTATTCACACATTATTTTGCTACTTTGTTGTTACGTATATTTTTGTAGATTCTGGCAGGTTTTATAATAAATCTTAATTTACTTGACATAATTTTCCAATAAAAAAAAAAATTCATGGCTGGTAAGATGAGATTTGTGATGTAAAGTTTAACATCGCCATGAAACCTGAAACGACAAATTGACTTTTAACAATCACCAATTTATAAATGTCGTGTAATGGTCATGGCAAAAAATTGCATTTTTCAGCGCGGTTTCATTCACCAGCAACTGTGAAAATGTCATGTAGTGTAATGGACAATGTTATGCTTGTCCTTTCAAGGACACCGAATTGCAAAAGTAACAATGTCCAATTTGCTGGACATTGTACTTTGGGAAAAGAATGACAGATTTGTTTCATTCGTGTAATGGACATTTTAGATAGCAGACACGGTGAAGATAAGAATGTCCATTTACTGACAACACAAGGACACATTGTCTGTGTCCTTGTAAGGATCATTTACAAGGACCGTCTAATGCTACTTAAGGAAGACCGGTTTTGAGTTCTTGAGCGTACGACAAAAAAATATTTTAAAAAAACATGAGTGTTGGGTGTGCATCTGTCGGAGGGTTCGTGTCATGGTGTCGCAAGATTTCCAAAAGTGTTAATTTTATTTATTCCTTATTGTGAACCGTTCTTAAATGAAAGCACAGTGGAAAAGGTGTAAATACTTAGGGGATGGTACATGGGGTGATTTAAAGCTTTGTAGGCAAAAAGAATGAACCATGCTCCCAAAGAAAAGAAGTTAACTCTGGTAACACCTCTACGAGCGAATAGACACCGACCGAAAGTAAATTTAAGTAAGTATACTCGTAAGCTTACGAAGAGGAAAACAGCCATTTTTGGAAATAAAGTTTTTAATGATCGGTGAACAGTGAATAGCGCTTTTTGAACTTAAGTTAAGAGCGCTTTGATAATGTTTCATGAATACCACCATTAATCTCAAAAAATTAATGAAGTTAGTTAAGTAAAAGTTTCGGACTGTGCCTTAATTGTGATTAACCCAGACTTGGAGCTCAAGCTATACATTAATGTATTCAGACTTATGCTTAGGACTTAATATGAGGTGACACTTAAACTGACATTTTGGGTTATCATTAATGACGGTTGTGTTCACTGAAAATCGTAGTTGTGATAGTAAGATATATTGCTTGCCCTTCTCCGAAGGTTATAGGTATGGTCAAATGAGCTTACAGTGAATGGCGAGCGTGTGATACTGACAAATGTATTAAAGAAAGCATTGAAGTAGTGATTAGTGAAATGCTTAAATTGGACAGAAACAATCAGTCACAAACGTTTCCAGACAACTTTTGCATCTTGCCTACATCAGCAGATGATTTCGTTAGTAGCGTCTTCCATGACATTGTTGCTTATTGCAAACATCAAGCGAAGAGATAAATTGATTTGAGCACCACGAAACAAACTATAGTCCAACATTGACATAGCAAACACGTTTCCAGGCTCTGCGACGACAACCTACAATTTCATTTAACTACTTATCTTCTAGATTTCGCGCATACCAATACATTCCAACGATAAGCTAAATAGTTTTGTCTTGCTTCAGACATAATAACCAGCAAAGCTATACTATACTATACAATATACTACACGACTGTAGTATAAAATTATTGTCAGAAACGGATACCTAAGTATTCAGACTTGTGTCTTTTTGCCTTTAACTTGAGTTTCAGTGCTTCAAATCAATGCAAATCAAACATATTCTCCGATTCAATAATAATTATAGCACTTTCCATTTGAAGAAAATAAGCGTCCGGAAGCATCCGGAAGTCTCCTAAAACCGTTCTATTGATAAACAAATGACACTTCTAACGATTTCGAGAAAAGAATTTTGCTTCTGTATTTGAAGTCAGAATCCATTTAAGAACACCACTTTGACATTGACAAAAGTGGTGAAACGTGAAACTGGTGCATGCGAATACTACATTGTGTAAAAAAGCAAAAACAATTTTGCTTGTGCCATTGATTTTCAAAATGAGTGGTTCCCCGAGTAAAATCAATGGAAAGTTCTATTTGTTAAGTCAATTTTTTTTTTTTTTTTTTTTTTTTTTTTATAATGCACACGCGCTCAAGGGGTTTGTTATAGCCCTTTTAATGATAAGTCACAGCGCGAGCGATAGGAAGTTAGGAAGGAAGGGAAAGGAGGTGTCGATGAACATTGATCTTGAATGTTTGAAGATCAAAATGGCAAGGAAAAATTGTGCCAGGCAATCCATTCCACATTCGTGTTGTACGGCTAAAGAAAGAATCTCTATATTTCACGGTACGTCCGAAATTGGGCTCAAGTGTAAACTGATGAGCGTTCCTAGCAAGACGAGTATTACGGGGGAAATGTTTAAGGGGTGGAACGCAGCTGGCTACCTCGAGTGAGCATTTTTTGTAAAAGAACCTGTAAAATAAGGAAAGACATGAGACATTTCGACGATGTTCGAGTGACGGAAATGTTTCCATAATGTTTCTCTCTCCTATCAATTTTAACGCTTTTTTCTGAACTCTGTCGAGCAGGTGGAGAAAAGTTTGAGAAGCACCTGCCCAGAGATGGGAGTTATACTCGAGTTTAGGACGTATAAACGCTTTGTAAATTGTAGCCAGATCAGAAGGGGTGAAAAACTTCTTGCATCTATTAAGAAAGCCTAAGCATCTTGCAGCATTCTTGGCAATCTCAAGTATATGATCATTCCAACGAAGATTGTCACTGATACACATACCGAGTACTGATAGCTTTTCGGCCTCCTCGATGCAAGTACCATTCATGGATAATGGCATAGGGGGTATGTTTAGCTTCATCGACAAAAGACAGCATTGAGTTTTCGACGCATTAAACTCCACACGATTTCTAGTACCCCAATTTACAATGCTGTTTAAATCGGAGTTTAACGAGCTTATCATACGATTTCGCTGTAATAACACGTCCGAAGGCGAAGGCCGTGAATTATCAAACGTATATGAAAAGCTGAGGGTTGAGTCGTCAGCAAAACAATTTAATGGATTAGAAGTCACAGACAAGAGATCATTTATAAAAATGAGAAAGAGAGTCGGAGACAGAACGGAGCCCTGGGGCACACCAGCATTTATTTTGTGGAGATCAGACTTGAAACCGTCTAATACAACTTGTATTGAACGGTCCAGAAGATAGCTTCTAATCCAACGAATAAGAGTTTCATCGATACCAAATGCACGCATTTTCGATAAAAGAGCTTCATGCCAAACTCTATCAAATGCCTTTGAAATATCAAGCGCAATAATCTTACTTTCGCCAAAGCGATGCACAGATTTGTTCCACTGTTCGGTGAGATATGCCATCAAATCACCAGTAGAACGATTGCTGCGAAAGCCGTATTGCCGGTCATTTAAAAGCTCCCGATCTTCGAGATATTTCTTGAGCTGACGATTTATCAGCGTTTCCATGACCTTGGAAAGAAGGGACGTAAGTGCAATTGGTCGGTAGGAGGAGGGGGAGGAGGAGTCACCTTTTTTTGGGACGGGCTGGACAAATGCTGTTTTCCATCTACTAGGAAAGATTCCTGAACGATAGGAGCGATGAAAAAGCTTACGCAGTGGTTTTGCCAGAGATGAAGAACACTTCTTCAGAAGAATAGGGGGTATACCATCCGGGCCAGCGGATTTGTGTATATCAAGATCTTGAAGTACTCTTGCTACTGTACGAGTGCGGAAAAATATCTGTCCCATAGAAAAATTAACATTCTCAAGTACAGGAGGGGCATTGTTGCTTGCAGGCAACGTAGAACTTGCAGCAAAATGAGCTGCGAGCATATTCGCCTTCTCTGAAGAGCTGACAATAGGTTTATCGTCGACGATGAGCGTTGGAACTGATGATGACGTTGAGTTCTTGACGTTTTTTACAAATGACCAGAAGTTTTTACTGCCTTTGGGACATTGCAGAATTTTTTGCCGTAACTTCTGGTCATGTAAAAACTTCGTTTTGTGTATAACGGAGTTGCACGAGTTCCTAACTTGTTTGTGTTTCTTCCGATTTTCCTCAGTTGGGTTGGCTTTGTAGGATCGGAAGCTTACTTCTTTCAACCTGATAGCTTCTTTACACTCTTCGGAAAACCAAGACTTTTCTTTTGGTTTGATACATTTTGTTCTGTGAGGGACAAAAGTTCTCATTCCAAGAAAAATCACTTCTGTAATCATTTCAGCACTGGCATCAATGTCATTATCGAGGAAGCATAATGACCAGTTAAAGTTGCGAAAGAAAATATTCAGACCGTCCCAGTTGGCTTTCTCGTATTGCCAAACGGTTCTAGTGGGAATTTTTTCTTTAACTGGATGGTTGGAGATCGAGAAATTAGCTGAAATGACACAATGGTCCGAGGTGCCAAATGGAGAAGTTACTTTAATAGTATATTTATCAGGATGGGAAGTAAGGAACAATGTCAATGCCACCTTAGGGGAAATAAAAATTTAGAGTGAAACACAAAGACGATTAATCTACACTGAGCTACAAAAAAGTGTCGCACTCATATTTTTAAACTTCTTTTTATCATTCTGGCAACATGCCGCTGTTTTTTGGAATGTTTAATATTTTATTTGTTTTTTCGGTGTTTTGCTGATTGTATTTTTGTTTTCAGAAATTTTTTTCTGTACTGAGTTTACTAGTACCAAGTAAACCAAAAGTCGTTTTTTCGTACTGTAAATGTTTGGGTATGATGGACTTGTTAAAATTGGACTATTTAATTTTGTTTGTTGTGATTTTTGTGAAAAAGAAATGCAAATTACGTCGCAAGATTCAGGTCGTCTGAGATTAACTTCTGCGAGAGATGACCGATATTTGCTACATCAAAGTCTTTGAAATACGAATCAAACAGCGGTTAAACAGTCCCACAGGCTTAAAACGGTAAGGGGAACAACTTTGAATGTTCAAACGGTTAGGTGCTCTGAGAGCAAAAAGACTCGTTTGAGTACCGCGGCTCACGGTAGAGCACAAGCGATGCCGATTAGAGTTTGCACGCTTTCAACTAGTTTGAACCGTGGCCGACTGGAGCAGTGTTCTCTTTACTGATTAGTTCAGATTTTTTCTGAGACATCCAAATGGACTTAACAGAGTCTGGAGACAACCAGGTGAAAGATAGTCTTCCATAACGATTGCCCAAAGGGAAAACTTCTAGAGGTTCGGTCATGGTTTGGGCAAGAATTTCCCAGAGTGGAAATACACATACTGTAAGAGTATGTCGTTTCATTCGCACCATTTATTGGTGCTATTGGTGGTACTGATACAGGAGAATGCTAGGCCACATGTCGCCAGGAAAGATTTAGTCGTCCTTAAGGCCATATCACACTGACAGTGATTTCACTGACCACTGGCAGGCAGTGACGTCACGAAAACTGACGTGATTTTTACGCCAGTGAAGAAATTGCTCGTCAGTGGTCAGTTGAGAAAAAAAGGTTATCACACCTACTGGCAGGCTTGTGCCAGTGTGTCCCAAAACTCACTGACACCTCGTGCTAGTAAGTGATATTTTCTCCGAGTCTGACGCCTGAAAAACTGACTATCACACTACACTGACACATTCTTCACTGGCACATGACACTGGCAAGTGGCGTCAGTGAAATTTACTCGAAATCGGGTCAGTGAGCAGTTTTGCTATCACACTGACTGACTACCGACAGCCAGTGGCTGTCAGTTCCTTGTTTTTTTTTTTGAGGTGGAAAACTCTAGCTGCTGGTTTTTGCTTTGTTTGCTTACACAAAATTCTTTATACAAAAATAATGTCAGAAAAAGAATTTTTGGAAATAGTTGAAGTTGCCACGATGCTTATTTGGCAGCGTGTGTGGTGGACAGCCTCAGCGATGATGATGAGGACAAGAAAACTCGTCGACGGCGCGGTGTTTGGCAAAAAAGTGGTTGAGGCATAGAGAGAAGGAAGGGTTTCGCCTTGACTGCTATTCCAAATAGCTCAACCAACTATTTTGGCTATTATTCCAGAAGTCCTTGACGATATTTACAAGGTTCTTGTGGGTTGTTTTTTTTTTAAGGTTATTACTAATAATAGCTTTGTTTGTTGAGCCCTGAAGTCACTTTTGTTCTTCTAGCCGTTGACTTTTAATATTCCACTTCTCTCTATCATCGTTATGTTTAATTGTTATATTTTTACTTGCGATTATACATAGGTACTATAAGGCAAGTTATGCATTCGTAAGAAAAATAACATCAAACATAACATTACGATGATAGAGAAGCCGAAAAAAGTGGGTCCGACAATTCGGTCTGTCTGTCTGTCTATCTGTCAGTCTATCGACACTATCTGTATCGGCAAAAATGCATATTCGTGATCTAGGAAATGCCACCTTTCCATTAATGTATCGCATTATATGAAAAATCGACTTTTATCTTTAAACACGATTTGCGGCTAAACTAGATGTGCTAGAGGCATCAAAGTTGACATCTTTAAACTTGACTTGCGGCTAAGCTAAGCGACTTCAAAAATGCATATTCGTGATCTAGAAAATGCCAGTTCTAAAAAATCAAAAAAAGTTGGTAAAAAAAGTTTTTTTCAAAACTTCCCAAAAAATACGGTACTTGAAATTTTTCAAACAAAATATCAAAAAACAGGTCAGTTCACTGACGGGGTTTCTTCACTGGCACAACGAGAAATTTCGTGTGTTGCCAGTGATGGGACAGGGTCAGTACCACAGACCATATACAGACCGCCAACTCGTACTCCTCTTGCCTGAAACACCCTCGAAATATTTTTTCCAGTCTGTGAATACGTGTACATCTCTCTCTGTGCATTTTGTAATGGCAACTATACCTGCGTATGCCATTTATTTTTTAGGTGTGTTTGCTAAATGGGTTTTAAAGCAAGGGAGAGCTTCACACTCTCAAAATAAATGGCATGTCAGCTGATTTTTAGCTTGTAGGCAAAAAGAGAAACCATAGAGTGAGTTGGCGGTCTGTATCTTCTTGGTCCGTGGTCAGTACACTGGCGCTCTTGTCATAAAAGTGTGTCAGTGGTCCTATGCGCCAGTGACTACTTATCACACTTGTCCTTTTTCGAGTCAGTCACTGACGCGATTTGGGTTGGTCAGTGAACACGTCAGTGAACTGACACCTTCACTGGCGTCCCAAAACTGGCTATCACACTACGGATGACTTCACTGACTGCATTGTGACGCGATTTTGACGTCACTGCCTGCCAGTGGTCAGTGAATTCACTGTCAGTGTGATATAGCCTTTACTAGAGAATTTTGGCAGTTCTTACTAGACATTCAGTGAACTGATTTCTGCATTGCTAGAAGAGTGGGATAATTTAGACGACACGGTGGAAGAAGCCTAATCCAAGGTATATCCCGTCGATTTAAAACTTTGATTGATGTTCTCGGAGGCAATACCCACTATTTAAAGAACGAGACCTCGTTAAAAATAATAATAAAAGTGTTAAATGTTACTTAATGAAGTTTTGCACATTTTCTTTAATTTGTGTTTTACTTCTTACTTCTTCCGATAGTTTTTTTTTATACATTATTCCATAGAATGGGTATATTGTATTTGGTGTGGAGTGTGTAACATAGAGAAATAATACCGTTAGGTATAGAAAAGTATATACATATATTCTGACTCAGAATCAAAAGCATAACGCTAAAATTTTGTACACGTAAGCTTTAGGTAAACTTTCTTCCAATCAAATAAAAATATTTCAGTTTGGGCGTGGTTTACGCCTATTTTTCATACAAAACCATCAATATTGTTTTTATAAAACAACAATTGTTATATTAAAGCGAAAAACATTAAATTTTGTGGGTCTTACTTGCACATAAACATCTTGTGTATGAAATCAAAACAATTGATTTTGGGCGTGGCTGACGCCCACTTTTCATTAGAAACTGAAAAAAATTGTTTTTGTAAATAAACGGTATTTATAATTAATCCGCAGCCAAAATTTTGCGTCTCTTAATAGAAACGAAAAGGTTTGTGTATGAAAAGAAATTTTTGAATTTTGGGCGTGGCTTACGCCTACTTTTCATGAAAGAACGAAAAACGTAGCCTTAAGAATTTAAGGCATTTCCAATGTTTAATTTAAACCTTTTTCCTTCCGTTTGTTATTTGAGAAATATATCCCTACATTTTCTTTTGTAAATTTTTTCAATACGTCCACTTTTAAAGGCGTGATTTTGGTAAAATACCTTTGTTCAGGTAAGATTGTTTAAAAACTACTCGATTCAGCTGTAGTCTTACACATATGCCTAAATACTGAAAAAAGTGCAGTTAGTGCTTCAAATTTTTAAGACACGCCCACTTTTAAGGGGCGTTTCCGTCAAAAGTCGTATAATGCATTAATTTTTTTAACGTTTTTTAACTATCGGTCGCAGTTTTGAAGTAAACAGATGAATTGGATTTATATTCCTTGGTTACGTAGCAGAGTGTGGGCCAATAATTGTTAAAAACACCCATAATCGCTATTTCCATTTCAAATCTAATTTTTAAAAATTTAAGTTTTGTCTTGTTTTGTTCAAATCGATCTGCAAGTATAAAATTGAATGTCACTGAGCTCATAACAATTGCCTTGGCAATAAAACGTTTTAACTTTGGGCGTGGCGCACTCCTTTTTTTATTGCGCCAGCACTAATTGAACATTACACCGCATAAAATTAATGTTATTGAATTTTTTTCTGTCTGCTAAAGAAGAATTTTGTTTCTGAAACATCGGCTGTTTGCGGGAGGCAGACGCATGCACATACAAAAATATGGGGAATAGGGTATCCAACAGTTCGTTGCAAACGTACTGTAGCTCTCGCTTATGTTTAAGCTGAAATTCTTTCTTTATGTTAATAAACAGAACTTCATACAAAACGGTTTTATTTAAATCAATTAAAAATATTGGAAAATTTCAAGGTGTGCCACTTTTTTTGTAACTCAGTGTATTTAGAAATTAAGTTTCATACCACACTATTAAAAAAAAAAAAATTCTTTTTGGGTTCCTGATAATAATCCAAGATTTCCATAAACAATTAAAAAAAAGTATTGATGTAAATGTAAGTTTCTTTCAATCTATATAATTTTGTAAAGAGTTCAAGGGGTGTATTTATAACTAAAACATCATAAAAAAAAAACATATAAATATAGGTAATGTTATATTGGTATCTATCCCTAAGGTAATCACATCCTGGCTAAGTTTAAATTTTCTAGAGAGAGCTTTTGATTCTGAGCATTTAAAATAATATTCGGTTATCTGATTTTTGTGTCTTATATAAATGCGTGCGGTTAGTTTAGAATTTTTTTGTTTGTTTTTAACTGAATATGACGTAGTTTTTTTTGTATATGATTGGTAAATATATGGATTAAGTAAGGATTATAGGTTAAGGTACACACAAAATGTTTAAATAATGAATAATGCATTTTTAATCTCATACTTGGAACCGAAGAAGAAGATGCTGAATTTTGCTCAGACAGTTGATTCAATGCTGACGATATAAATGAACTTTGAATGATGTTGGTATTGGAAGTGTCCAGTTGTTGGGAAGGACTGTTGGAATGGTTAGCACTTTGGGAATTGTTTATGCTCGAGCTGGAGTTAGTGTCCGTACCAAAGTTCCCATTGGTTAATTTATTTGCATTAGATGAGGAGGAGGAGGAGTTGTTATTGCATGTACTAGTAGTGTTACTTGTGGAATGTTTCGTCGATGGAATGCTGAACCAACTGCGGATGTTTGATTTCACCGATGTGGCCGTAGTGCTAATGGTTGTTGTTTGAATTGGCTCTGGCGATATGGCTCGCGAAATGTTTTCAATATTTTCAATACTACGCTCTGTCGAAGAGTATTGGCTCTTTGGGTCAGAATCTGGTTTTGGGGACAAATAGGGTGGCCTGCTGCCACTGACGATTTCGCTGCTGAGGCTAGACCCACCAATGTTCGATGATGTAAGGATATCCAAATTCACTTGTTGTTGCTGTTGTTGTTGTTGTTGTTTTGGTAATTGGTGTTGCTGTGATAGTTGTAGTTGTGTACCTGTTAGAGTCGCGGGTGATATTGGTCTATTCGAGATATTTAAATGCGAACTTGTCGAAGAAGTGGGTTGCGTCGATAAGGTTATGAACGGGAGTTCGGATATTTCTGTAAGTTGTTTTATTGGAAAAGAAAATTGTTAATGAACAAAAAAACAAAACAAAACAAAAATCAAAAACTTATGATCAAACACACAACAAAAAATATATATTTTTAGTTCATATTTAAGTATGTGAAATATACAATTTAGAAATAAATCAAAAAATTTAGCAAATTACAAACAAAAATTTAGTTTTTTTAATCAACGCTGTGCAATTTGAACACGGACGCATTCTATACGTGATGATATAAAGCTTTGAATCTAAGAAAAATAATAATAACATCATCAAAATTCAAAAATTTGATACCAACAGTCTTGGGATTTTTTTATGAAGGATTATTAATAGATAACCTTTTCATGACTTGGTTTGATACGAGCGCTATAGAAGGTTCGATAGAAGATAAAAGTTGACACCGATGTTAATTGAGACAATCAAAGCATTCCACTTTACATTCGTGTCGTGCGGCTAAAAAAGGAGTCTCTTACAGTACTTTTTAAACTGTAACGGGTAAATGGCTATTTTCGCTTATTTAAAGAATGAACAATAAAATGAAGTACGAAAAGAAAAATTTCGAAGATTTATACACAAGCTTTGGGAAAATGTATGCCTTGTAGATTCTAGCCAGATCAAATGGGGACGGATGACCGTGTTGATTGAGTTGAACTATATCGTGCCATGTCCAACTTAAAATTCTTGCTAATCTGATACTTCTTATCAGGATGACGTCGGAGAATATTCGCTGTTACGTCAAAATTCAACATTTAGCTTGAAAATGTTGGGTCTTGGGTTTGCGGACGATATTTAAGCGAGCAGTAACTATTGCCATAGAGTCAGCAGCAATAATAATGGGACTGAAAATAAACGGGGACAAGATGAAGTACATATAATATGTTTTCACCAACAAAAGTCCAATAACACCATCGACTCCGTCAGAACGTGTACATTGATAAGTTTTTTTCGAGGTATTCGGTGAATTTGTCTATCTAAGCACTGCTGTAAACATAGATAACAACATCAGCGCGAGATCAAACTTAGATTAACTCTTGAATTCAACGACTAAGGTGGCTGGGCCATGTAGAGCGAATGGCAATCAACGCTTCAGCTCGTAGGCTTCAACACCAACCCAGAGGAAGTCAGAACCCAAGGTAAACCTCATCCTCGATGGAGCGAGCAGGTAGAGGGTGATTGGAGATGCCAGGCTAGAGATCCAACCGGATGGAAAGGTGTATAAATCCAGGCCTAGGAGCATCATGCTCTAGTTGAGCCGTCATAAGTATGTAAGGAAATTCTAGAGAAGGTGGTTTGTAATAAACAAACCTAGAATACAAAGCTCTTTGTTTTCTTCAATGCAAGTGTCACTCTTGGAATGAATGCCACTCATAAATAGTGACATAAGGGACAACTTATGCACCAACAACAGAAGACAGCATTGGTTTTGATACATTTAATTCCACACGGTTGATAATGATAATTAGGACAATGCTGTCAAGATCGGAATTGCACTAGCTTATCATACGCTACACTTGTAATTCCACACCCGGAGAACAGAAATTTACAAAAATACGAAAAGCTGAGGTTACCGTTGTTTGTAAAAAATAAAAGAAAAGAAGACAGAACGGAGCCTTGGGGCACACCAGCATTAATATTTATATATCAGACTGCAAAACTTTTAAAACAAAGCGATTGGAAAGGGTCCAAATGGGTATTTCTATTCTAAATAATGTGATTGTCGTGATATCGAATTTAATAGTCTACAAGGATTATTTTATCGCTGCGATATTTGGAGAAGACAATGTGATCTTCAAGATTGTTTCGCTCGTATATCGAATTTGATGAAAAATATTTTGGCCTCAGACATTTAAAGTGTCGCACCTCGTTCGATCGAGCCATATGGTTAAAAAATACTTGTTTTTAAGTGAATCCTAATATCTTGCCATATGAGAACAATTAGGATATCTTTTCCTCTATTCATTTCAGTATGGGATAACAAAACTAAGAAAAAAAAGCTGTAGAAATCTTGTGCTGCAGCTACTGGGAAATTATGAAAACTGTTCTGCTTGTATACAAGTATCGGTTAAAGCTATCGATTGTGTCATTGACATAACATCAGCGAAACTTCAAATTAATTAATATTTCGAAAGATAAAACTTTCGAAACTTCAACTACTTGCTCATTTACAAATTTTAAAACGATGTAGACTAAGCCCCTATTTTGATAGAACGCAACGTGTACCCAATTAAAATAGCAATTCTTTTTTGTGCCGAGAAGCAGCCCTTCTGATGAGTTTTGGTCCTCACATTGGGCGCCATCTGGTAACGATAAATCGAAAAGCCAGTTTTTAATGACACTAAGCTGACAGTATTTCTCTACAGAGTTACTGAAAACATTTTTCATTTTTGACAGATTCGCAGTCTGTGTTTCCTTAAGTTTTAAATCATTCTGGATGATCTTAAATCTGGTGCTTGCTTGGTGCTCTTACGATGGACTCATATTATAAGAAGCTCTCCTACTGGGATGTTCCATATTACGGCTGAATCAATTACATTTTCTTTGCATTAACCGAAATGAGTATGGAAAATAAAAACTCTTATGTTTAGAAAATAAGGCTGAGAGAAGCAGTTTTGCTTAAAGGAAGACATTTTTTGTTCAAAAAGAAATGAAATACATATTAGACGCCTTTGGTTTACTTAATTTCACGGCGAACAAATTCTGCTTCTACTGGATTTTTCAAAAAATCTTGTAAACAGAAAAAGGGTGGTTAAAACGCCATTCCTTGGAAACATGAAGAAACACCGTAAATTGCAGTGGTATAGTAGATAACACTAAAACAAAAACAATATATGGGCGCTTTGAAATGGTGAGAAAAAGCCGAGCAAGCGCAAATATTCCATAAAAATTAAAAAAAAAAAAAAAAAAAAAAAAAAAAAAAAAAAAAAAAAAAAACAAATAACATGCTGCAAAATTAGGCTTTCAAAAAAATTATTGCATTTTTAGCATTCATTCAAATCAAATGACATAATGGTTTTCAAAAACATAAATCCAAACAAAATCAAAGCAAATACAGATTCCCTTTTTATTTTATTTTGGTTTTGCCAGAGCAAAGAGAGAAAGATGACAATATTTTGGAAGTGATTATGTTCAGAATCAAAAGATAATACAAATTAATATTTTCCATATAAATTCAAATCAACGACATACAGAGGAGAAAGTACTGTTTTTTTTTTAGTTTTTTGTGTAGGAATTTGTAGTAAACTTTGGTTGATTTATTTGTGTTTTAAATATGTCTGTCTAGGCATTCATTAAATAAAAAAAAAAAAAAAAAAAAAACAGACTTGTAGTTTTATTTTTTTCGTGTTTGATAGATTTTTTTTTTAATTTATAACATTCCGTTTTCAAACTGCACAAACCTTTAACTTTTGAATATTTTTTATTTTAAATGTGTGTTTTCTTTGTATTTTCCCTAATAACAGAAATTAAGATTTGTAAACGAAGAAATATAGACACATTACTTACCAGGCTTCTCCAGACCGGTATATTTATTTAATACAAACTGTTCCAGGAGCTTATCAACAGTCATATCGAGGAATTGACGTTTGAAATCAGAGTGAACCTAAATAGCAAATAGTAATTTATTAATTTAAGAATAAATTAAAAAAAAATTAAATTGAATATTTAAGTTTTACAGAAAATGCAAATTAAAAGCTATATGTTTAATGTTTTATAGACTCCTAAACGACACGATTAATTTCAGAAAAATGTATGTATGTATTAACAAGGAACTTTGTTTGCATAGTTTGAATCATGTCCGATAGGTGGAGCTGTTACATAAATTAAAAATATGTAGAAAATAAAGCCAACCACCCTGTTCTTGACACCGACGGTTGTTCTTTTATGGGGAAAACATCACAAAGATACTTTTGTGCTAGCTTTAGCCCCGTTACGTTACTATAGGCTTTGACGTACTTTACGAGTAACTGACATCTTTCATAAACAAAATAATAATTGTTTGAAAACTTCATTTGCATATACTCAATCTATATATATAAAAATGGATGTGTATATGTTTGTATGTATGTTGTCTATGGACTCCTAAACCGCCCAATGGATCTTTATGAAATTTTCAGGGTAAATATAGTTTAGTCCGGGGATGGTTCCTGTGAAGGTTTGGTTCCGATCGGGTGGAAGACAAAAATAAAATACAGGCTTTAAGCATTTTTGGTAATTTTTTTTTTTTTTTTTGATTTTTTCATAAATTTTTTAGCGGTCGAAACATCAGCGAAAACTACGATTTTTTTCATACATCTTTTAGCTGTTTGAAACATCAGCAAAAATTCCGGAATGGCCAATCGGGTCGAAGACAAAAAAATGCAGGATTTAACCAAAAATATTGTTTATCCGCTAGCATTGATATGAAATAAATAAATAAATTTAATTCCACATTAAATAAGTGTTTTTTTTTTAGCGCAGCAACGCGCGCCGGGTACCGCTAGTTTAAAAAAAAATACTTATGAAAATTTAAAAGACGATATCTGTCGCGAAAATAGCAAACATACGTGCGTGTGAAAAATACTTGGACCTTCTAGATTCTAGAAGAAGATGAAGAGCAAATTCAGACCAAACGACGTTGGTGGGTTCGTTGTTTACAATCTTGAACTATGGGGAATTTAAGATATTATTATATAGACACTCTAAAAACTTCCCTGGTTTGTTAAGAGTTTTGCTTATTGCATCCCAAGCGACAGCTCTCTTAGTCGAATTTTTGTATGTCCTTGATTTGGTGTTATACAAATACTCATAATCCTTAACTAAATTATTATGGCTCTCTACAAAATACATATTCCAAAGCAGGATGGGCAGTTTTGTACGAGATTTGGTCCAACCCACCAACAGAAACAGATCTTTTTTAATATGGGCACCAAGCTCAAAACGAAGGGAGATCTGAAAAAATGGACATAGACCCTTTTTTACTGCACCTTTGCATTTTCTTATTCTTTCACCAACAACCAAAAGAAAAATATCATTGTAAAGGTCTATTTAATTCCAATACTTTTCGATACTAAAATATGGGCATTCACTCTTTTTTTGTGCATCCTGGAATTTATCTTCTTCCACACCAACAGTAATGAGATGCATATCGTTTTAAAGGTTTTCTCGAGTACATCAAACCTTAGTATAGGCACCAAGCTCTAAACCATTTGAGAGAAGACGTTTCCAACGACATAATGTTTTGTTTCTGTTGGTGGGTTGGACCAATTTGCCCATCCTCCTTTAAAAACGCGCTTCCTTTTAGATACAAATTAAGAAAATGAATGACAAACAAAAAATAACAGCCAATTTTATTTTTCAAAGTTGAAAAATATTCAACTTTTTCTTTGCTTCTATTGCTCCGTTACGTACGTTACGTTTTTTACATTTGTCAAAACAAAGTTTAAACCACAGACCAATACAGACCGCCAACTCGTACTCCTCTTGCCTGAAACACCCTCGAAATATTTTTTCGTGTCTGTGAATACTTGTACATCTCTGTCTGTGCAATTTGTGATGGCAACCATCCCTGCGTATGCCTACTCCCATTTAAAAAGCAAGGGAGAGCGTCACACTCTCAAAATAAATGGCATATCAGCTGATTTTCAGCTTGTAGGCAAAAAGAGAGACCATACAGTGAGTTGGCGGTCTGTATCTTATTCGTCCGTGGTTTAAACGACAAAGTCGTTTTGTGATAGCTTACAAATCACAATAGATTTCTATGTTTGAACTTAAAACGTCTTTCAACGATAACAGCAAAGCATCTTTGTGTTTTCCGCTTTAGTGTCAATAGAAGACCAGTTACGGAGGTGGAAGGAGAATTTCTGTGCGCTGCTCAAAGACAAACAGAGCGTAAATACAAATTATCAATTGCCGAGCATACGTCAATCTTCCAAAGGCAATGATATCATGTCCACGAAAAAACTCAAAAGGCACCAAGCAGATTTCGCAGTGGTCGATCATGTGTCGATCATATTAACACCTTATGCAATCATCGTAGTATCAAACGCCGCTCCATCTCATGGTCGTCGGCTTCGAGAAGGCCTTTGATCGTGTTTATAGCGATGTCATCTCAAGGGAGGCTAGGCATCCCTGGTAAAATTGCTGTCATAATTAAAGACTCGTGCAAAAACGCAAGGTGTTTCGTTTTGCACAGTGGACAGCCAAAACGGCTGGTTTAAGGATCAACGCCAAAAACAAGCCAGCCGTAACCAACAGCAGCAGATTATTGTAAGACAGGAGACAGTGGGAAGTTATTTGTCACTTGATGATGGGGGTTGAACTATGACTCTCTTAAGTGTTTTGAACGCTTGACCAAGGCTGCAAATATAGATCGGTAAAAGTACTATGGATAAGGATAAGGAAAAGAGGGGAATATTTGGCTTTACAAACAGATAAGAGAAGCCCAGTTTTTGATACCACAGGTAACAATGCCGCTTAGGTCGGGATTTAATGAGTCCATCATGTTGCCCCGTTGTTCGTCAACTTGAAGAAGTAGGGGTGAATTTGTTTGTAGCACAGCTAGAGCGACATAACATTTATAATGGACAGTGTATTCAAAAAGTGTATCTTCTGTTATAACAATTTAGGGTAGATTTTAAACATATTGTTATGAATTGCATGTCTTGGTTTAGTAAGTTTCAGTTTTGATAAATTATTTTTCTTCTTTAAAATCTATAACCTTCCAAACACTTACCTGTCCAACCATATCATGGTTATTCTGCACCAATTCTAAATAAGTCGACAAAAACTCCTTCATCTGTCTCAGATGCACTTCTTCGAGTTCCTGGAATCTCTGAAAAGAAAAATAAACATATTTTCATTATCATTACAAACAATTCATTACCATTAACAACCAATAACTCACTCTGCATGTTTGGGTCATTTTACGTTCGAATTCAGTTTTGATCGGATTATGTTTATCCAAAAGAACTTTATAGTCCTCTTGCAGCTTCTTCAGTTTTGCTTCGACTTTTTCAATATCCTTCGGAGAGCCATTATCCTTCCGCAGCTTCTCTAGCTCCAATACTTTGGTTGTATATAAATCTTTAGATTTTTGTACGGCAGTTGTTGATGATTGCATTGCTTGAACACATTCCAGCGTATGGGATTCTTCTTCCTTGACAAGCTTATGTTTTTTATGTAATTCATCGGCATACTTTGCCACATCTTTAACCAGCTCTGTGAGCTTTTGAACCATTTGTAAATGTAGAGTGGAAAGTTTTTCTGCCGATGTACGCAAAATCGTCCATACCGGAGCAAATGTACTATTCAGAGTCCCCGAGCCAGCTTTGTGAGCAAGTTTGGTCATCAATTTTGAATTCTGCTCCTCAATGTTGGATTTCTCACGAAAAAACTCTGATAGCTCTTTGCTAGCCACAACACCGAACTTCATATTGTGATAGAGAACATCAAAGCCATTGTTCTTTTCACCCTGTCAACGAATTTTATAATTTTTATTAAATTTTTATTATTTTTTATTTTAAATTATACAACTTACCCAAAAATAGTCGTTAAAATCTACCGTCATTTTGAACGCGGTGGTTATCCAATAGTATAGATGCTTAGGGTGTATTTAGAATGTATTTTTAAATTTTATTGTAATTGACGCGATCTCCAAGAACTCAAGGAATTTAAAGAAATAAAATCAATTGAATATTATTAACATACATACAAATAGCGTTGACTGTATTTTTCAATTAGTTGTACTAAATTTTTGTTTTCTTTGACATGATTGAACTTTTATAAACGCTCTTGTAGACATCTTCACAATTTTTGTTTGCATTCGGTTGTGGGATTTTTGATCGGAAAAACTTTTCGTGTTATTAAATTATATTAAAAGTCAAAACGTTGATTTTGACGGATCTTGAATTGGTATCGTTTGTTTTTCTAAATCGTAGTTAAAAAATCAATGAATGATGGAAAATAATACTGTTGTTCCTATAGAAGAAAGAGGAATCTGAAAATAGACAAAAGAATTTTGATTTAAGTTGAATGTATATGGATAGGTAGCTTGCTAGTATTTGAAATACTTGTACCAAATAAACTTTGGGGTATATTGTTGTAAGACCTTTTTTTGGGATTTTTACAACCAAAATCACCAAAGCTGAGATGGTAGCCTGTGGTTTTCCTCTCCACAAGCTTCACACATACAAGTTTGCTTATATTTTCGTATTCTCTAAATAAATCGCTAACAATTTAGAGAAGAAAGAAAAAATCTTTATACCTGAGCAAAAAGAACCTTAAACAACTAAAGTCTGATGGGACAAGCAAAAACTGTTTAGTCCAGTAAATTAAGTGACAATCCTCCAATCAAAAACACATACAAAAAACAATATTTCTCAGACTTAAACGCGTTAGTAGTCTTATCTACTTCAAAAAAGGCGGCCGGCGACCAGTCGGGCGCCCACTAGAAACTTTTTATCACTGAACAACTTGTTTGGTCAAAAATGACTTCCATCTAGGCTTTTATGAGTGCGTTAACAAAGCATTAGCGTTACAGGTATGAAACAATTGCGTACAATATACGGAAAGACTACATAAAGTTTTAAAACAGTTACCATTGTATACCTATATATTTTTATAGTACTTTCAGGGAACATGTTTTATTTAGTTCTGGAGTTCGTCAATGGCAGCGTTAGTTGTCTTATCTAATTTACATCAAATGTCTTAAACTGTTGTTTTTGCTTTCCATGGCAATATAGTTAGATACGTATAACGAAATGGTTTTGGAACAAATGGATCAATTTGGGAACGGTTAAGTAACAAGTTAGGACCGTTTTCGCAAATTTTCAGAAGGTTTTTTGTGTGTGAATCAAAAAGTTAAAACAAATATCTGAAAATGTAAAAACGCTTTTCCCTTTAAAGGTAACCTTGTCACAGTAAACCGGAAAAAAAAGCAATAATGAAGTATCGAACCCAAAAATCAACAGTTCTTGCAAAATAAATAAAAACTTCATAGATTTCAAAAGTTTTTTTATGGAACCAGTTGAGTTTTGTGATTTTTTGTTTGGTTCAGTCGAGCGAGGCACCTTGAGATAACAAAAATTTCGATACCCATATCTCTTTTTCGATTATTGGCGCTTGTTGAGTTTTGCGAAAACGATCCTCAACAGTTAATAGCATCATACTATAGAAGAGGTTGGGTACGATTTGTCGATATAAAAAAAACGATCATCATAATTTCGACTTTTGAAAAGTCGATTGGTAAAAAATCGACTGATCAAAATGTCGACTCTTATATAGTCGATTCTGAAAATATCGACTTGAAAAGGTCGACACTGGCAACTGTCGATGCAATCCAAAGAACTGCATTTATTATCAGGATAAAAGTCGACATTATTTCCCACATTTTTCAGTCGACACTTTCATAATCTGGATTTTAAACTGTCAAATTTTGTATGTCGATCAAACATCAGTGGACATTTTGGCACTCTGTGAAATTTGAATTTATCCAGTCGACATTTTTTTCTACCATTCGTACGCTTCCCCTATTACGGAAAAGTAACGCGACATTTAACGGAAGAGATGCATTCGTGAGTTGTAATACCTGTTCTCTAACTAATACGGAAATGTTACTTAACTTTTACATAACTGTTACGTTACTCTTACGAAATTATAACTCAACCTGTTCCCTGAATTTTTCGTGATCCATAAACTACGGATCACTTAACTGTTCCATAACGTAGTTGTTTCGAAATTATTTCTTAACTGTTCCTAAACTATTCCGTAATTCTACCGTTACTGTAACATTACTTTTTTGTAACTTTAAAGATACTTTTCTACTACCGAAAAGTTTTTTAACATATTTTAGCTGGATTACGCCTTCGGCCGTTCTTAGAACACAACCACGTTTCTATTATCACCATTAAATTACCCGATGTATTTGTTCCATTGCCAAATAAATGGTTACATTCAAAGGGATATTCTAATTTAATACACACACCAAAAACCAAAAAATCTTTCGGCGCAGTCAAGCTCGTTTACATAATAATTAATAATGCTTCTGACGTCATTTTGACATACAATGAAAACCACACCCTTACCTCAAAACGAAACATAATTATGCAGTTTTTACGAATCGTCGAAACACATATTGACTCTTCAATGCTCATCATCGAAAATATCAATTACAAGATTATTCTTTTTTTTTTCAAATAACGGAACAAATAATTTATATGGCGGGTATAGTGAATTCGCTGCACCCACGTTGCACCGATGAGGGCGATGCGACAACCTTTGAAAGATTAAGAACGTCACTTAAGATCCCATATGTGGTGCCAATAAAATGGTTAGACCTCTCGGCAATAGTTTTGACTCGGACGACACACAAGATGATACAATATAACAGCCACACGCGGTGTTCAATTGCATTTCACATTATCACGGAAGCCATTTCGGTTGTCGTTTTTTAAGAATTGCTAGAGAAATAGTTCAAGAAATTTGATTCACAATGTCAATTCTAATCTCTTTCTTGCTGTCGGCAGCAACACTTTCACTTTTCCTAGAGCACAGGGCGGCAGCTAGTTTCTTTATTCTCTCTGTTCCGAATACTGGGATTCAGCTTCCTTCAAAACACTTGAACTCCAAGTTTTCTTTGGTCTTCTAATGCGCCTTGGTCTTTCACCTTGAAGATTAAATTGAAAAGACTGCTTTGCTCAGCGCCACGTTCTCTGAGTGATGTCTACAACTTTTATTGTTTGTGAACCCCTAAACCACAGTTCGTTGTTCGATATGGTTTGTGGCCATAGTATATTTAAGATCTAAAACAGCCAAGTATTGGCAGAGCGTTGAATTCACATACTTTCAACGAAGCAGAAGTTCTTTTATCGATTTTTTTATTTGGTTTTCTCAAATACTAAATTTTCTGAAGTTTCTGACTCATCAGCAAGTGATAACGAAGAAAATGATTCGAACGACCCTGGACAACAACAAAATAACGAAACCATAACCTGCGGTATTTGTTTCGAAAATCCAAGGAACGTATTACTTCAGCCCTGCAACCGTTGCAAGATGTGCGAAGATAAACAATTGAAAATTGCTCTAAAACTAAGTGAAACATTATAATATTAAAAACTTAGTGAGGAAATTCTCTAAGCTTATACACACAAAATTTATTCGGTGGGACATAAGTCCCAACTTTTATTTTTGGGACTTGTGTCAGACTTAAGTGGGACATAAGTCCCAAAATCGTATTTGGGACTTATGTCCCTGCGCCGTATATCCTACAGACATTTCCACATGCTCGGCCAACATTTATTTCTTCAAACCAGGAAGAGGAACATTACCACCAAAAAAATTTGACAATAGCTGCAAACTGGCCAACAAACATCAAAAAGGTGCTTATCTTCCTCCACGCGATGATTGGTTTGCGACACCACTTCTCCATTTTACAAGCAGAGCAAAGAATAAAGTAGTGAAACTTGTGGGAAAGAAAGAGGACCTTTTTAAAAACATAAAAATCTTTTTTGATGAAGCATCCGAACATGAAGTCGTTGCAAAGCTGGGCAACCACTGATGACAACCATTATAGTGTATAGTGTAAGTTAAATATACTTTGTGAGGAACTTATAATTTTAACTGATTTAATTTCAATCGCAATATATGTACATTTGTTAGTTTGTTATTTTTATAATTAATTATTATTATTATTGAATCTGCTAAATATAATACAAAGATTGCATATTTCGATTAGTAACTTCAGTGTGAGGACGTTTGTAAGTGGCTGACTGAAGCTAAAAAGAAGAAAACAAACGATTTCTTGAAAGCATCTAGTCTAGAGGATGAGAGACAAAAATCCATATTTTCCCTGTACTGCTGCCGATTTATGTTGGACAGAGTGTAGTGTCTAGAACTGCAACGCAGATACCCCCAAAAACATACAAACAGCATACTTTCATCGTCAGCCACGATTTGCATCTACTTTTCGTTTCGGCCGTTTTATTTTCTTTTTCCTTGTCATTATAATAAATAAAATTAAACTTTAAATTTTCCTTCGCCACCCTAAATCAGGCGAGATTCGCGGACGCGGTAGTGTTTGTCATTTCTTTCTTGTGAGACCGGAGTCGTACGCTTCTCTTCATGTAATGTTTTGAATTGATAATTTAAGAATTTGTATTTTTGTTACTAAAAGTTGAAGCGAATTATTAAAAGATTCAGATGTTTTTCTATCATGTATTAATAAAGTGCCAAATGCGCAGACCATGAATAACTAAGATTATTTTTCTATTTTGATCGTTGAGAGAACGGCTTGATGTAGAGGGTGCTACTGTTAAGGGGGTCTATGCATTTTATAGGGGGCCATCATGGACCACGAGGTAAATGGGGGGATATTGGCCGGCGCAAGTCCAGCCACGGACCAAGAAGATACAGACCACCAACTCACCATATGGTCTCTCTTTTTGACACCAAGCTAAAAATCAGCTGATATGCCATTTATTTTGAGAGTGTTACGCTCTCCCTTGCTTTAAAACCCATTTAGCAAACACACCTAAAAAATAAGTGGCATACGCAGGTATAGTTGCCATTACAAAATGCACAGAGAGATATGTACACGTATTCACAGACTGAAAAAAATATTTCGAGGGTGTTTCAGGCAAGAGGAGTACGAGTTGGCGGTCTGTATATGGTCTGTGAGTCCAGCTAAGCGCCTATACCTACATGCTACGAGGTCTCAACCAGGTTCAGATACGCTACATCTTTTCTTATCCACATTTTCCCCTTTTTCCTAGCTATTTCTTTTTGGATTTTGTTTTTGTAGGTTCCGTCCCGAAACAAATTCCCGTCCCTCCTTCGAAACTTCTCGGGTATGCGAGAACTCAGGGACGTAGACCGCAAGTAAGGCTTCTCCTATACTCAGTGGCACGAAAAGTTATTGTAGGAACCTAAAGCAGCAAGAACCCACCCCTCCGGCGAGCTAGGAGGCCGTGCAACCCGCGAGCGTGCCACCTCTGCAAGGTTATATTAGTATCATAACCAATTAAAAATAACAAGTTCACTACAAATCCTTTTTTCGAAATTGGTCTTTTTAACAGCTGACACTTGATTTATGCTCAGTTTGGTTTGGCATTCCATAATAAATAGACTTACTCCTGAACAACGTTTGCAAATCGTGCAAATTTATTTTGAAAATCACGGTGTTTAGCGACGAAGCTCACTTTTGGTTGAATGGATACGTCAATATGCAAAACTGCCGTATTCGGAGTGATGATAATCCTCAAGTGTATGTTGAGACACCGTTACGAGTACATAGACAAAAACTGACAGTTTGGTGTGCTTTATGGATTGGTGGAATCATTGATCCATATTTCTTCAAAAATGAAACCGGCCATAATGTAACAGTCAATGGGGAACGCTATAGAGCCATGATTAATGGCTTTTTCGTGCTTGAATTGGAGGATGTTGATGTGGATGGCCTTTGGTTCCAACAAGAAGGCGATACTTGCCATATCATACAGCCAAAGTAACAATCAATTTATTGAAGGAAAGTTTTAGTGAGCGCATTATCTCGCGTCGCGTCGTGGGCCTGTGGCGTGGCCTCCAAGATCGTGCGATTTAACACCGCTGGACTATTTTTTGTGGGGTTATTTTAAGTCGCTTGTCTACGCAGATAAGCCCGAGACGATTGACGCCTTGGAAAAGAATATTCATTGTATATATAAACTATAGTACTATCACCTGAGGTGTGCCATCTATCTACGAAAAACTAAGCTCGAGAATACCATGGGAAGCAACAACAACAATTAAAATGGTGGAAATTGTTGTTGTTGCTTCCCATGGTATTCTAGATCTTAGTTTTTCGTCGATAGATGGGGCACCTAAATTGGGAATACTAGTTTATATATACAATGGAATATTCGGCGCGTTGTTGCTGACATATGGCCCCAATTACTGCAAAAAGTGGTCGAAAATTGGGCCTCTCGGCTGGAATTTATTCGATCCAACCGCGGCGCCACTTGCCCGAAATCATTTTTAAAACATAAAGGCAAACCCTTACCTACCTATACAGGGTGATTCATCAGCGTTGAGCCAAAAAGCTAGAGCGTGTAGGTTAAGTTGAGACAAGAAAAAAATCGTATGGGAGGGGGGGTCTATTCCCCTCCGTTTAGCCGGGAGGGGCAATTTTCTGAAAAATTGACTTATTTTGTAAAAAAAAATATTTAAAATCAACGGGTTCGTTTACAACACCGTGTTATACCTTTTTGGAAAGCCAAAAACTTCTCCTTTTATTTTGTTTTTAAATTAAATTGTTTTAACGAATAGTTTAAAAAATATAAATTTTCAAACTCAAAATTTTGAAAAAAAATTTGAAAAAATAAATTTAAAACTAATTTTTTTCAAAATTTTACGTAATTAAGTATAATTTTTGTTCTCAGAATTCAACGCTTCCATTAATCTTTAATCCAACACTGAAAACCGTATGGCTCTACGACTTTTTGTTGCCAAGGTATTCAAAAATAATCGAACCTACTTCACGAAAAAATTGGCTAAATGGTCACTTGTGCCATCCCGTAAGGCTAGGTTTTCTTGTTTTTGTGAAGAAGTAGGTTCGGTTATTTTTGAATACCTTGGCAAGAAAAAGTCGTAGAGCCATACGGTTTTCAGTGTTGGATTAAAGATTAATGGAAGCGTTGAATTCTGAGAACAAAAATTATACTTAATTACGTAAAATTTTGAAAAAAATTAGTTTTAAAATTATTTTTTCAAATTTTTTTTCAAAATTTTGAGTTTGAAAATTTATATTTTTTAAACTATTCGTTAAAACAATTTAATTTAAAAACAAAATAAAAGGAGAAGTTTTTGGCTTTCCAAAAAGTTATTACACGGTGTTGTAAACGAACCCGTTGATTTTAAATATTTTTTTTTTACAAAATAAGTCAATTTTTCAGAAAATTGCCCCTCCCGGCTAAACGGAGGGGAATAGACCCCCCCTCCCATACGATTTTTTTCTTGTCTCAACTTAACCTACACGCTCTAGCTTTTTGGCACAACGCTGGTGAACCACCCTGTATAATAAAGCTAAATTCTTGGCCATAACATTAAAATATAAGCATTTTATTTGTTCTTGAAAACCACACGTCTAAAAAAAATTTGTGGTTTTATGAAACCACTAGTGAAACTTTTTTCGTTCGAATAAATTCACTATAAAAATCAATTACCGCACCAAGAGCATTTTCTTTTCCCTGCAAACACGAAATCTCTTGGCTTTCTCTTACGGCCTCAAATTAATTCAACGTCCGATATTTTACGCACTATTCTTGATTTTTCACTTTTTGACCAGTTTTACACCATAACACTGATCAAAACACAAATACCGCGGAGCATGTACATGAATGACTGAGAATATAAATATTACAAACTACACGGTCAGCTAATGCGAGCTATTGGCTGGCGCCGCCATATTGCGACATGCGACAGGTGAACCAAAAAATTTGAGGCGATGTAAAAAAAAGTTTCACTTTAAAAACACCCTTTACACTGTGTTAAAATTAAGCAGAAGCGATTTTGCTTGTTCCATTGGTTTTCAGTTCAACAAACAAAGCTACAGACATTTTGGTAATGTCAAAATCAGTCATCCTTCCATCATCTATTCCTATTTCAGTGTCGATCAACTACTCGTCGTGTGCGGTCGCGTTGCTTCTGTGCGCGTGTGCCACCCAAAAAAAAATTAAAAAAAAACCAAACCAATTCACATACCATCCATAGTGCAAGCCCAAAACTCGAAAAAAATAAATAGCATCAGTGCCAATTAAAAAGAAAAAGAAAAAAAAAGAAAATTCACCAAATACCTCGCTCGCATTCGCAGCACAGCATCCAACAATACCCAACCTCTCCACCCGCGCCACCCATAACTGTTGCTTTCTATGCAATGCAAGCTTCTTGTGAGGCTTATCGCAAGAGGTTTGTACTGGATAGAAGAGCAGCATTTGATGTATAGTTCAATTGTGTTTTTTAGTTTATATTAATTCCCGTTTGCAAATTGTTTTATGGGCATAACACCTACGACAGTTTGTTTATAATTGGAATTAATATGGGCCTATACTTCACGGCTGAACTCAGGTTCGTCAAAGTTGAATTTTTTGTGTTTTGTTTTTCAGAATGGTAAGTGATTTTTCTGTCGTCTATTCAAATGTTCGTGGGCTAAGAAAGAAATTTTTTTCTGTGTACGCCCATACTGTGCAATACAGGCCAGCTATTTTGGCATTAAGTGAAACCCAAGTTGGACGGAATACTGATTTATCAGAATTTTGTTTGTTTGGATATAACTTAGTGCCATTACTTTTTTCCCACCATGGTCTTGTCGTTTATGTTAGGAATGATATTGCTTGCCAGAGCATTCCCCAATATGAGCATTGTTCTAACACGAACTTTAATTTTCTGTGGCTCAAATTCACTGTCCGCAAGCATATCATTCATTACTTTTTTCTTTACAGGAGTCCGAATCTTGACAGTATGTCTACTTGTGATGAGTTAGATGTGTTGTCAGATTCAATTTCCCGAATTGTTTCCCATTGTCCTCACACTGAAGTCGTGATTACGGGCGACTTCAATGTACACAATTCAAGTTGGCTCCGCTATTCTGGCCAGACAACACTCGAAGGAAGGTATACCGAGATCTTTGCTGAGTATAACCATCTTACCGGATATTGATGGGCATTCCGCCCATACTCTTGACTTGTTCCTTACTTCATACCCTGATAAATATACTATTAAAGTAACTTCTCCATTTGGCACCTCGGACCATTGTGTCATTTCAGCTAATTTCTCGATCTCCAACCATCCAGTTAAAGAAAAAATTCCCACTAGGACCGTTTGGCAATACGAGAAAGCCAACTGGGACGGTCTGAATAATTTTTTTCGCAACTTTAACTGGTCATTATGCTTCCTCGATAATGACATTGATGCCAGTGCTGAAATGATTACAGAAGTGATTTTTCTTGGAATGAGAACTTTTGTCCCTCACAGAACAAAATGTATCAAACCAAAATAAAAGTCTTGGTTTACCGAAGAGTGTAAAGAAGCTATCAGGTTGAAAGAAGTAAGCTTCCGATCCTATAAAGCCAACCCAACTGAGGCAAATCGGAAGAAACACAAACAAGTTAGGAACTCGTGCAACTCCGTTATCCATAAAACGAAATTTTTACATGACCAGAAGTTACGGCAAAAAATTCTGCAATGTCCCAAAGGCAGTAAAAACTTCTGGTCATTTGTAAAAAACGTCAAGAACTCAACGTCATCATCAGTTCCAACGCTCATCGTCGACGATAAACCTATTTTCAGCTCTTCAGAGAAGGCGAATATGCTCGCAGCTCATTTTGCTGCAAGTTCTACGTTGCCTGCAAGCAACAATGCCCCTCCTGTACTTGAGAACGTTAATTCTTCTATGGGACAGATATTTTTCCGCACTCGTACAGTAGCAAGAGTACTTCAAGATCTTGATATACACAAATCCGCTGGCCCGGATGGTATACCCCCTATTCTTCTGAAGAAGTGTTCTTCATCTCTGGCAAAACCACTGCGTAAGCTTTTTCATCGCTCCTATCGTTCAGGAATCTTTCCTAGTAGATGGAAAACAGCATTTGTCCAGCCCGTCCCAAAAAAAGGTGACTCCTCCTCCCCCTCCTCCTACCGACCAATTGCACTTACGTCCCTTGTTTCCAAGGTCATGGAAACGCTGATAAATCGTCAGCTCAAGAAATATCTCGAAGATCGTGAGCTTTTAAATGACCGGCAATACGGCTTTCGCAGCAATCGTTCCACTGGTGATCTGATGGCATATCTCACCGAACAGTGTTTGGCATGAAGCTCTTTTATCGAAAATGCGTGCATTTGGTATCGATGATACTCTTATTCTTTAAAACAAGTTGTATTAGACGGTTTCAAGTCTGATCTCCACAAAATAAATGCTGGTGTGCCCCAGGGCTCCGCTCTGTCTCCGACTCTCTTTCTCATTTTTATAAATGATCTCTTGTCTGTGACTTCTAATCCATTAAATTGTTTTGCTGACGACTCAACCCTCAGCTTTTCATATACGTTTGATAATTCACGGCCTTCGCCTTCTGACGTGTTATTTCAACGAAATCGTATGATAAGCTCATTAAACTCCGATTCAAACAGCATTTTGAATTGGGGTACTAGAAATCGTGTGGAGTTTAATGCGTCGAAAACTCAATGCTGTCTTTTGTCGTTGAAGCTAAACATACCCCCTATGCCATTATCCATGAATGGTACTTGCATCGAGGAGGCCGAAAAGCTATCAGTACTCGGTATGTGTATCAGTGACAATCTTCGTTGGAATGATCATATACTTGAGATTGCCAAGAATGCTGCAAGATGCTTAGGCTTTCTTAATAGATGCAAGTTTTTCACCCCTTCTGATCTGGCTACAATTTACAAAGCGTTTATACGCCCTAAACTAGAGTATAACTCCCATCTCTGGGCAGGTGCTTCTCAAACTTTTCTCCACCTGCTCGACAGAGTTCAGAAAAAAGCGTTAAAATTGATAGGGGAGAGAAACATTGTGGAAACATTTCCGTCACTCGAACATCGTCGAAATGTCTCATGTCTTTCCTTATTTTACAGATTCTTTTACAAAAAATGCTCACTCGAGGTAGCCAGCTGCGTTCCACCCCTTAAACATTTCCCCCCGTAATACTCGTCTTGCTAGGAACGCTCATCAGTTTACACTTGAGCCCAATTTCGGACGTACCGTGAAATATAGAGATTCTTTCTTTAGCCGTACAACACGAATGTGGAATGGATTGCCTGGCACAATTTTTCCTTGCCATTTTGATCTTCAAACATTCAAGATCAATGTTCATCGACACCTCCTTTCTTTTCCTTCCTAACTTCCTATCGCTCGCGCTGTGACTTATCATTAAAAGGGCTATAACAAACCCCTTGAGCGCGTGTGCATTATAAAAAAAAATGGCATTTGATAAAATAACAATTAACATGTTTTATGAAATTGACATTTCAACTGTCATTGGTTAAAGTGTAGTTTAACATTAGCTCTCAATAAATTTCGGAAATTTTGTTTTAAACGAAGTCCAAATTGATACTAATTGCAACAGAAAAATTATTAACACCTTAGAACTCGTGTGCTGCAAATTATTTCACTTTACTGCTGAAGGTAGGAATTATTTTAAGCTTTAAAATAAATCTAGTTTCTCGAGCTACGGGATATCCCCATGAGCAACAAAAGAAATATAACGGATACTTCGCCGGAGCCAAGCAATACCAACAAAAAACACGACTCAAACAAAATGGAAGTAGGAAAGATGTCCGTTTGCCAACTGCAAGATCTTCTGAGTGTCACTATTTCCGAACAAATAAAGGATTTGGCCACGAAATCAGACGTTGCGTCAATATCATTGGAACTTGATGCTCTGAAAAACACTAATGCACTTCTAAACGAAAAACTGATTGCGATGACTGAACGGTGCGATCTTTTGGAGTCCCAACTCGAAATGATCTCGCGAAAAAGCAACGAAAACTGTCTGGTGGTACACCTTCCTCTAGACAGAGAAACCAATGCTGTTAATCTAGCGACACAAACATGCAAGGGGCTTCTCAAGTTAAAAGAAGGTGAAGAAATTTGCATTAAAAAAACACGGGAAGCCCATAACACTCACACTCAAAGAGGTACTGTTTTCATGGAACTTCAATCGTCAGAAATCACCGAAAAAATTTTGTCTGCCGCGAGTCAATTGAATGGAACTGGCATCAGCATTTATCGCGAACAATCTCTTATGTATCGCAAAAAACGACAAGCATTGATCAACCTAAAAGAAAAGCTTTTGCAAATCAGCCCAACAGCGAAAATCAACGTTAAAGGAGATAAATTACAAATAAACCATCACACATTTGAATATAAAATTTCCCGAGGCTTGATTGTCAAATCTGCTCCCGAACTGACATTTGTAAACAACATGTTTGGTGACGTTTCTTCTGAGTATTTTGACTGCAGTGACGGTGTGAAGTTAGCTGCATTTGATGATCGACATCCACCATCGGGCTCTCAATCGACGCTTGCGCCACCTATGAGTCAGTCGTCGAACCCTAATAGGAAACAATAGGGTTGATATAGCCGTCTGCCAACCAATTATTAATTCACTAGATTTAAGCATTTTATCTTATAATATAACTGGTCTACGAAGCAAACTCTTGCAACCAGATTTTTTCAAGTATATTTCTAATTTTGATATTATAATTTTATTAGAAACCTTTCTAGAAGAAAAGTTCGAAAACGAGTTTGTTAAATATTTCAAAGATTTCAATACAACTTTTATTCCAGCTGTAACGAGCTGTTCTTCGTCGGTTGGATCTTTGCTGGCATGCAAGTAGCCACTGTAGCTCGTCGGTGGGGTGGTTCTTCGATCCTTGAACTCGTCACAAAAAAAAACCATGCCAGTCTGGTTCATCTCGAGGTGTTTTGAGATGGTGCGAGAATGTTGCCTCTACCCTCCCTTCCATGGTTGCTTGTCTCGCCGAAGCAACCCCTTTACATGGCATCTTCTTCTTCCTCAGATCATCATTCTTTCTTACCTCTCCTCCTCATCCTTTATTTTAAATTTATTCCAAATTCATATTAAATTCCATAAATATCTTTCAAAAATAATCAAAATTAAATTTCATATATGTTTTCAAAAAATTGTATTTATTTAACAATATATTAATTAATCTTATTTCTAACTCTATTTTTAATTTCAAACAATTGTATATAAAAAAAATAAATTTCAAAATTGTTCTTTAATTTCAAAGTGGCAACTCTGTTTTATCACTTTCAAAAAAAATCTTCAAGAAAACTCAATCACTCGCGTTCGATTTATAATGATAATTTGGGATTAAACTTCCTCTTTTTGCTTTTTAAACACTTTAATTCACTTAAGCAATGGTCCCCCTTGACTCCCAACCCAATCTGATCGCGGTATAATTATTTTACGTATATATATTTATATAGATTATTTGCACCCTTTTTGGCGCAGACAAAATTTTTTTTATTAAAATCACTCACCCTTCTTTATCCAACGATGATGTGGCCACAGCACCCGGAGCGATGAGAAGCTTTATAATTATCTACACTTTTTAATCTATATATTATAAGAAAAACAACTATGCACGATAGATTTAAAATACTACTTTCTTTGACACGGTTCGCAAGTAATTTGCCTTTTTTTTAAAGATTTTTATCTAAATGATAAAAAGGAAATTACCAAAAAAAATTAATGAATCAAAAAAAAAAATGAAGTTAAAAAAAAAATCAAATTAAAAAAAAAAATGAAGTTAAAAAAAAAATTAAATTTTCGGTGCTCCGATGAGATTTGAACTCCGGACTAAGATACTTGGATTCTATGACCCCGTCTTTCGTGCCACGGTGCTGATAAGATTTGTTGGTCTGATGGTAAGGAATGTTTTAGGTAACAGGATACTTGATTTCCTCAAGACTTTTCTGGCCACTATTTGTTGTGGCGGAGTAGAAGTAATGCGCAATAAAATGCAACTCGTTGAAAATTTTTAGGCGGTCTTCAGACTCCTTGTCGCCCATTTATGGAAATCGTCCGAATTCTATAGATATCGTTTTTTTCTTGTTCTTTTTTTTTTTTAACTGGTAATTCCTTTTAAAGGATTATGTATATGATAACACAGCGACTTAAATTCGCGCACTTAAACTTTTTTCTTTCAAAATCAAAATTAGCACTCTCTGCTTCGGCAGTTCAAATTTAACTTTTACTTGACTTTGAAAAATCCTATGCCCTGCTCTATTTCCAAAGTCAAATCAAAAGAAAGCTTTAGGGGTTATTATTCCTCTAGTTCACTAACCTTTCAAGTATATAACTTCCCCTCTCAAGCTAAAATATTAAAGCCTAACACCTAGCTTATTCTCTTAAAAGAAATTCCTCAGCTGAGAGTTCTGCAAGAATTTTGTTTTGGAACTCAAGGGATGTGGAACACACCAAAAATAACCCTAGCGATCTACTACATTTTGAAACTTGGTTATCTACATGTCTTTTGACAGATCTCGATCAGAATCTGAAACTCAGTTTGTTATTGTTGTTTGGTCGGTCGGTCTTTTGTTTTTATTAAAATTAAATTGTTATAAATAATAATAAAATCCGACCAAACGTAATATCGGTAACACAGCCTTACGCACAAGTGTACATGGGAGAGCGAGTGGAGGCATGCTATGTGGCATAAAAACTAATATCAATAATTTTACCCGATTCAAAAGAATCGCAAATAGACTTACAATCCATATTATAAGTAACAATTTGAACTTTTATATAGTCCCAGTTTACCTTATTTGCAATAACTGGCAGAACAATTTTGACGAGCTGTGCAGTTTTATGACGGCTTCCTCTTTAGTAAATACGTTGATTATTGGCGATCTCAATGCCCGTGTTGGTAATTCTCAGAACCATCCAGTGCATATTTTGCAAGCAGAGTTGAAATTTTGTGCAAACAGAAACTCTAAAGATGAAACACTCAACAGAAATGGTAGAATGTTAGCTGATTTTCTGGAAGATTTTGGTATGTTTTTGTTGAATGGCGTCACGACTGAAGATGAATCCGGTGAGTTTACTTTTATAAGCGGCCAAGGACAGTCAGTTATTGACCTCTGCGCTATATCTGGTGAATGGATCAACGTAGTTAGGAATTTTGAGGTGCTGTTGGCCAATTTCTCAGCTCACATGCCAATAGCTGTGAAAGTCCACTTCATTGAACAAGCTCGGCAGACTGATTTTGATCGTCTACGGAAACTCAAATGGACTGAAAGTAAGGCTTCTCAGTTTCAGGCACTCCTAGCACGCAACAGTTACCTACTGCAACACCAGCCTTCAAGTTCTATATCGATACAACAAATGGAGGAAAGCATTTCTAGACTGATTTACGCTTCAGTGCCAAATGCGAATAACAATTACATCACTTATACACCGAAGAACAAATGGTTTGACAAAGACTGTAGCAAACTACGTAAACTATCTTTCAAGTACCTACAACTTTTTAGAGCTACAAACTCTATTGATTTTAAACATTTGTACCTTCGTGTTAACAAGGATTATAAGCAGTTATGCACAGTCAAAAAAATCAACTTCCTCAAAAATATGGCTAGGCAATTGCAGCATTGTAAAAACTCAAAGGAATTCTGGTCAAACGTACGTGAACTGGGTGGATGGTCTCGAGGTATGAAGACTTCTCTCGAAGCTCAGACTTTAGCTGCACATTTTAAAACTCTACTGTCAGCCTAGGAGAATCTTCATTCCTTTAGCTATGCATCAGAGGACCTACAAATTTCCGAATTGGACGCTCCAATAACTATTCGAGAATTAGAAACAACACTTCTGCAGATGAAAAATAACAAAGCTCCAGGCAGTGATGGCATACCCGCTGAGTATTTCAAAAACAGCAATAGCCAACTCAAAACCTACATACTGAATTTTTTTAACAACATTCTCGAAAGTGCTTGTGTACCCAAAGGTTTTACGAAAGCCATTATTTTTCCAATTTTCAAAAAAGGAGAAGTGAGTCAACCTGAAAACTATAGGGGAATCTCTGTCCTGAACTCATTGAGAAAGATTTTTGCTGGGATTTTGTATGGAAGACTCTCCTGCTGGATTGAAAGCACAAATCGTCTCAGTATATTTCAAGCGGGTTTCAGGGCTGGATTATCTACAGTTGATCAAATTTTTGCCCTGACTTGTATAGCCAGAAAATACATTAAAAACAAGAAGAAACTATATGTGTGCTTCGTTGACTTCAAGGCCGCTTTTGATACAGTCAACAGACAGGCCCTGATTTATAAATTGGCCTCGCTTGGAATATCGCGGAGGTTTCTAATGCTATATACCGAATTTCTCGCTACTTCAAGCTCTGCAGTTTGGGATGGTAGGCAGTTGTCAGAGTGGTTTGAAACGTCTGCAGGTGTACCACAGGGATGTATTTTGAGTCCTTTACTATTCGCACTATACATCGATGGTATATCAGATATGCTTCCAGGCGGCGTCACCTTTCCCGGAATTCTGATTAAGGTACTTCTGTACGCAGATGACTTGGTACTAATAGCTGACAATCCCTTCACTCTTCAACTCCAAATCAATAAGTTAGAGGCTTACTGTAGAACATGGGACCTTCGGATTAATGTCCACAAAACGAAGGCCATGATTTTTGAGAATCGACTAGGGAGAAGACTGCCTGAAGAAGCTTGGCGGCTTAATAATAATGAGTCTATCGATGTAGTACGTAAATATAAGTATCTCGGAGTGCTGTTGACGGCGAACTTGAACTTTCGAAAGCACGCAAAGGATAAAAGTAGTGAAGCTAAAATAGCGCTTAACATGATGTGGCCCAAGCTCTTTTCCAATACAAATATTTCACATTCTTGTAAATATAAAGTGTTCAATGCTACAGTCAACACTTGTATGTGCTGCGGAGTCCAGGCTTTTGGAGTGACCCACATTGAAGAGTTTGAAGCTGTACAAAGACACTTCTTGAAACGAATATTTCGACTACCGAATACAGCTCCATCCTATGCTTTATATGTGGAATCTGGTCTAGCGCCCATCTACATTAGAAACTTAAAATCTCAGGCAGACTACCTAGAGAGAGTTATGAGAAGAAGTGGAAGCAGCCTCCATAAATCCATTGTTGCTAGACAACTGCATTCTAATGCCTATCCTTTTAGAGAATGGAACCAGCTGGCCTTGTCTCACGACATGTATTTGTCTCTCACAGATCGGAATGTACACGAGTGGCAGGACTTATTTTCTTCAATTATAGCCAAAGTAGATGATAAAATATACGACCAGCACTTAACCAAAGCCTCATCGTCTATATCCAGGGTATACTACAGAAACCTTAACCATCAATTGTTAACTGAAGAAAGTTATTTCAATACCAAGTACTCTTCCGAAGCTATAAGTACCATCTTCAAGGCTAGAGTTGAAATTCGCAGTCTGAACTATGTTCCACATAGAACTGATCTTCAGCAAACTTGCAACTTATGCAATAGACTCCCTGAAGATATTTTCCACTTCATTGCCATCTGCCCGCTTCTACAAGAAATACGACGGTTATATTTTCAAGAAAGTTTTCTGTCCATTAATAGTCTCTATGACATATTAAATGGAGTTCGAGGATGGTCCTGTCTATATAAATACTGCAAACATGCCCTTATGTATAGAAACAGCTTTTGAACATTACCGTAAAATTTAGTTATCTTGTTTCAAAATATTTTATAAAACTATAAATACCTCAAACTGTTGCTTTTTATGTGGTAAATAATTAAAATTACAAAAAACTCGCTCAGCCAATTAAAATCGTTAATTACTTTTATGTTTCAAATCATTTAAAATTGTTTTCTTTTGTAAAATCGACTATTCGATAATAAACCTATAGAGGTCTATCTTATTCTATCTCCATAAATTTCTATTAAAAAATTTGTTATCTACGATATTCTTTTATCAAAATTTACTTTGTAAGAAATGTCATATCCGGCAGACGGCATAATTGCCATGTCCGTATTCTATGCTGAATCATTTGTTAATATTAAAAGGAAAAATAAAGAATTTAATAATAATAATAATAACATGTTTATGCGCACATATGTATACTATACATGCATACTGTCTCCATTTGGATTGCGTCTGCCACTTCTTTGACAACGTCTGAATAGTTTGCATTTAAGGGGGTATTTGGGGACGATCCAGTTCAAAATAAACGTTTAATGATTTTGTTTGGTAGATTTTATTTCAAATACATACATAATTATTTTCATACTCTATTTTCAGAATAATATTGAAAAACTTTTATTTTATGATTTTTTGAAGTTAAAATATGTATATAAATTTCTATTTTTTAAGCTGTTTTTTTTATCACACGTAAACTAATTTCAATGTAAAAAGTTGTTGAAATAAAACAAACAATGGCATTTTTAAGATAAATTAAATTTTTAAAAAAGCTTACAAATAATGTTTAATACAATTTAAAATCAAGCTCTAATCATACGGTAAAAAATTCCAAAGCAAATTATGAATTTTAATTTTCATATACATATAAAGTTACTTAAAATAAAAAAGGAATACTACATTTTGTAAATAAAATTTTACATTTTTTGATTGAGGAGATACGCTAGATGCGAAGTAGTTTCCTTGATTGAGTGATAGATTACATTCCTTATCTGTAGCTTGTCCTCGTGATTTGTGTGAGACATAGAGAGCTTACGAAACTGCTGCGATAAGTGGAAGCAATGTTGTATATTCTCCGGGGAAACAAAGTCTTCTGCAACTTTAATACAATTGTGTAGATTTCGAACTTGATGTGGTGCTCCGGCCGGAATGAAAACTGCATCACCTAGACATTGGGCGATGGGGTATCCCTCGACTCCATAGTCATCATAGAGTCGCTCACGCAGCTCGTTGTCTAAATACCAATTTTGATCGTGAATTGGGTCATGATCAGGTTCAAGACGGTAGCCCCGTTCAATTGTCACCCGATTGAGGAGATCTCGAATTTTGTCAGCATCTCGGGCAGAGTAGATATGCCAGAGAGCTCCCGGCATCACCCCTGGCTGTCTGACGCGACGTCTCGTCAAGAGATCACACCCACCACTATCGATCGCACTTAACGCCGCTCTAATTTGATCTGGCGCCGATGCATCTGTTGGTATTCCAACGTATACCATGATGTTCACAGCATCTGATATGTCCAAGTGAAGATTTGTGGTACCTTTGTCGGGGTGTAGAGCAGATCCATAGGCATTGTACATTTTTGGTCCCAAATCTGGGGGAACGAAAATAGCTGGAAGTCGACTGGCAATATTTAATCCTCCTGTACGAAGGGTATATTCTGGTAGTGGCAGAGCACTCATGAGATCTTTGAAGCGTGTCGGAAGAATTTCGGCAAAGTCATCGCCTGGAGGCCAATCCTTGAGTTTTAACAGCATTGGTTGTCCGGTGGCGTCCAAAAGACGCTTACTCACACACTGGAATCCCTCCCAAAACAACTTCATCGGCTGATTCGGCACCAGATTTCCCGTCATACAGTTAATAAGATCATTTTTCTTCTCGCCAAAGTCGTTACAAAATGCTTCGGGATGCCAGAGTTTAATGTTCAGAAATTTGCACAACTCAGAGACCATAATGGGCTGACCACGCTTCCAGGCTTCTTGAAACAACAAAGCGTTTCTAGGGTCACGCGAATCGAGCAGTCGCAGGAGCTTTCCATTACACAGCCAATCATGCTCAATTCCCGGGAACATTTCTCGTGATGAACGCGAGGTCATTACTTTTTCGGGCAAGCTCTTCTGAGTTCGCTTTTGAATCTGAAGCAAATTGTACTCTTTGGTGACCTCATCTTGCAGATGATCAGCAATCCCTAGTTTTGAATTTGCAGATGGCAAGAGTTCAAGATGCTTTAGAGTTGTGGCCAATATTGTCGATAAGGTGCCAGCTGCTTTAGCTTCCTCAATTAAATCAGTTTCGGCTTCAACGAACTTAAAACAATCAGAAGGATTCTCGGGATCTAATGCTTTTATTTTGTTAAGATACTTTATCTCACACTCTCGACTGTAGAATTTAAGGTATGATTCTTTGACGGTTTTATCAGCCAACTCAATGCAACTCTGCGCAAATTGCTCTGCTTGAATGCTCACACTTAATGGACATTCGCATTTTTGAGGAATCTTCCACAGTTTGCAGGTCTGGTGCAGCCGATTAGCTAGAAAATTCAACGCATTACCCGGTATTATTTGTGTCAGCATGAGTTTCATCATTTCATGGGGTTCTCGTAAAGAACAGACCAACCAGCCGTAATCATCCAATCCTCTTACTGGTCTATCTTGCTTCTGAGTTCTTTTGTTCTTCCTGTCTCTATAGCAATCGAGGCACACTCCAAATCCACACTTATTACAAGTCCAGTGGAAGTTGAACAGAGTTGCCTCGCAAACATCACATATCTCACGCACTCCTTTTACGACCTTCTTCCAAGCGATCGTTTTATTTGGCGCCATATGTTCCTCTACTGCACTCTGCTCGTCTTGCCATATACGACAAAATTGATCACCCACATGCATAAGAATAAAACGACTAACATCTAGATTAATATCTTTTGGAGGTGGTCCAAGCATCCATATTTCGACGTCATTTGGGCCTGGGTCCTTGTTCGGATCAGAGAAGCCGTCGACGACCAACACACCCTTATCTTTAAAACGCAAACGACGGAAGTCATAAAAACGACAGAACATACTGTCACTACGGAGCGATGCACATCGGCATTCTCTGCATTTGGAAACCTTTGCGGAGAGCTTTAAGCAAGGGATGTTCTGTAGGAAAGGTTCTTTCGATTCCATCAATTGATTCATCACTACTTGTTCCTGACGCGTCAGATGATGCATAAGAGCTTTGTTTCTCGCTGCTGCAGCTGCTGCTAGTGTTGAATGTCGAATCCTTCTGTTTCTTCTTCTTTTTAACCCAGGTCTTTTCCGCACTAGTTTAACCGTTTGACCTGATTGATTTTCCTTAGTTTCTTCTTTATTTTCATCATTTTTCCCATTATTATTTTCCGCTGCATCCATTTGTTGAGTTCCTTCTTCTGCTTCCATTTTTATTTCACCGTTAAGCATTGTTTCGGTTCCAGGAACACCTTCGATCTTAACTGCCAATTCAGATTCGGATATGTTTTGGATCTCAATACCATTTTCTACTTTGAATTCTGCTTCAGTTCGTGTTTGCATTTCCAAGCCTGTTATTGTTGTTGGAATAGTTATTACAATTGCTTTCATGACTTCAGCACCAGCTTCTTTTTCAATTTTCAAAATCGTCTCTCCGGTCGATTGTCCAGGTTCCATTTTGATTTCTACATCTGTTTTACTTTCGTTAGGTTCAGATTTAACTGTTAAATTTTCTTTGGAAACATTTCCAATTTGTTCTGAATTTTTTTTAATATCCGATTTTGCAACCTTGTTGTTAGGTCTGCTCCTCGAACTGGCTATAAATTTGGGTTCTTCGTCGGATGATGCTTCACGATAGTTAGTTTTGCGTTTGGTAGAACGTCTGGAACATTGCTTGAGAACTCGGTTTGGCTTATCAAGTAAATTTTCTTCTTTGACTTCTTTTTTTCTTGACCTCGCTTTCTTTTTTTGCTGGATGGATGTGCATGGAAGTTCTGCTTCAATGTCGACATCTGTATTAACCGTTCCTAAGAGAGGAGGCAGTGTTTGCTCCTGTTTTACCAGGTTTTGCAAGTTTCCATCGGCTGTATTGGGAGGTTGTGTTTTAACATCGACTTGTAAATTCACTGCATCCAAGGGCGATACTGTTTCCTGTTTAGCTTGCACTGGCCAGTTACCATTAGATGAAGATGGATGATCTGCTGCAATAGTAACTTCTTTCTGAACTTGTTCTATTGGAAGTTGTATGGTCTGTTTCTGCGTATTTTGCGAACTTATATTTCCTAGCCATAATGCAGCACGTTTTGGAGTCGGTATGTTAATCAGACCGTTAGTCTGAGTTGGATTGGGTCCTTCCGCTTTCTCTTCTTCTTCAATTTTTATTTCATCCTTGATTTCCACAGGTTTGAGAATTGAAGAGTTTATAAAACGATTGTATTGAATGGTTTTGAGAATTGTATTAATTGCTTCTACATCGTATGGACCTGCTGATGTTATCGGTGGTTTTGTCGTTACATTTTCCGGGGGTGCAGCCTTCTCTGATGTGTTTCGAGGGACTGTTGGTATAAGAACATTCAAATCTGAGCAGGACGCTTGTGGAATATCAACATTAGCGCTTGCATGCATATCATTACTGCTTTGTGGAAGCATACTAGTCCCCTCGACTAGCTTGGGTTGAGAACTCCAAGGTTTAACGTCTAATTGCGGTACAAAAGGCGCAAATGCATCGGGCAGACTTCTATTCTGGGTATGGAGGAAACCATTTTGCGACAGCGAAGTGTCCTTTTCTTGTGACTGGTAATTTATAAGAGATTCCTCCATATGTTTGGACAAAACATCTTGAATAGTAGTAGCACTTGCATTACCACTGCTGGTTTTATCATCTTCCGTATCGGCATTGATCTCATTTTTAGGATCTAAGCTACTCCAGTCCATTTGAATATGTTCTGGTATTGGCGTCAGTGTCAGCATCTAATTTTTGTCCATTCGCTGAAATTGTCATTAAAATCCAGTTATATTTTTGAATTTTTTAGTTATGAATTTTGATCATTGATACGAAGCGCGAGGTAAAGTGGATTTGGTGAGTGAGTTTCGACGTTTTTTGGTTACAATTTGATATAATCACTTAATTGTAAACACAACACTTTATTAAGTATCTTTTTAAGGTCGAAATTTGCTTTAAAATACATTTTTTTTTGTAAACTAGAAGACATACACCATTTGTATATAATTTTCAAAACATAAAAATTAAAAATAGGTAATGTGGAGGTAAAAAGACACAAACGATGTTTCTTTAATTATTGCATTACTGCTTCAATATTTAAAAAAAAAAAACTATTGTTACGAAACCAATGTTATGATCATTTATTTTACTTTAATAAAAATAATAATTTAGTGTCTTTTTTTAAGTACATATTTTGCTGGCTTAGTATAAAATAGTAACATCGTTAAAACTCACTACCACCACATTACCGGCGCGTCACAACAATGTTGAAATATATTTTTTTATAAAAAATTAAAAAATGGTAGTAGAGAAAATGAATTCAAATAAATTTTATAAAAGTTCGGCGGCGTAAGAAACTTAATATACCATTAAAATTGAAATTGAAAAAAAACCTTGAGAAGAATCAGCACAATATAGATTGGAGAATTCTTAAATTTGTACTTGTCAAAATTCAAAGATGAGGCTATGAAAAATAGGTAACGGTATCTGTCAAAATCTAGTAAAGCTCAAAAGCTTTGTAGAGAGAGAATTGAAAAACGAATGCTATATTTCTGTTTGCTTAAGCACTCTATCTCTTCTAGTGCTTCAAATCAGTGTATATGTCTTGTTTTAAGTCAAACATGTCCCTCGCAACAAATGAGAGAAGTCGCTGGCTCAAGGATCTACGCAAGTAATACACAAACAGTTATTCTAGTTCTAGATCTAGATGTATTCGAGAGAATAAACAAATCCGTAGAGTATTTCGAGTCTATTATGCTGTGTGGAATTTCAGCAAAATATAGCAAAGTTACAAAGTTGAAACTCTTCTAACAAAATGTTAAATCTGTGCGTTTATATTCTTCTGAAACATGGAACAACTTCTAGACCAGACCGTAGGCCTTTGTTAACCGTAGTTTGCGACACATTCTGAGAAATTACAGAAAATTTGTACGAAGACATTGTGCTACGGAAACCTGAACCCACCATAGTGAAACAATCATTCGAATGAAATCATTAGGGGTTTAGAGTTTTAAAAGAAGCTCAATTGCCATCGTTTGCCGCTCTTTTCTCCACGCTGCTGTACTGACAGCCGGACAGAAATATAAACTAAAAAGCAAAAAAATGCCTTTCTAGCAATTTTAACTGCATCCCAGACAAAAGGTTCACTTTTTTTCAATCTATCAATAATTATTGACTTCCCTTTTATCATCTTTGCCTCATTTGCTTGTTTGTTTTATACAACTCAACTACATTATTTGCTTATGAATACAAATTAAAAGATAAAAATTAATATATTCCAACATCGAAAAAAAGAAATACAAACAAATCAACAATTAATACGTCACACAGCTCAACCCATCGAAAGGTCGGTCGTCGCGTAGCCGCGCTGTGTCGCCCGGCCGCAAGGAGTGCCGGATACTTGTGTCATTTAAATTGGTGCTTTGAATATCAATTATATATTATTTATGTATGTAAGTGGCTGCTAGACGGTGATGAACATGTCAAGAGTTATTATTTTAATTCAGGGTTCAAATGTTTCAAATAATTGTCGATTGGTTAAAGGTGACAAACTACAAAGTCTATGTCTCAAGTTATGCCTAAAACCCGGTCTTATATTATGTGATGGCCAATTAATAAATTGTCTGAAAAGTTCTCATATACATAAATCAATGAAAATAAACACGTGTATAACAAGAGATAATTTACACTAAACTTAAAAGAAAAAACACACAGCCCTTTAATCCGAAAGGAAAATTGAGTTGAATTTAAGTAAATTTTGCGATAACAAGATATTTTTGAACCAGAATATCAACACAAGCATGCCTCAAACGAGTACATACATAATTTTGTGTGTCCCATCAATCTTTCTTCTGATATCAGCTCCCTCATTCAAAAGTACATAAATCCCGCACACAAAATAAGGGAAATCTTTATTATATTCTTACTTGAATAATTTTTATTTGCAGTAGACGCCATTATCAGCTGATAAAATACAACGTCGTCGTTAACACTGATGTCATAGTTACGAACTTATAAATTTCCATTTCTTTAAAAGTCCCAAAAAGACAAAGGGTGTTCAATGTTCTGTTCTCATGTTCAGATCGGCTCATATGCCCACCAACCAACCACCAATGATAACAATGACAAAATATTCAGCTTTCCCTTTCACTTTCCCTCTCATTTCTGTTTAATTTTCATAGGTTTAGGACAAATTAGTGAGGTCAAAACAGAGGGGCAATTGCATATTATGCATTGCCCAGTCGACACTTAAAGTAACAATGATTTCGGTTAAATGAAAGGCTTTGCACAAAATAGTACAACCGACGTAGAGGGGTCTTAGACAGGCATCACATTTCCAAACATTGGCCGGCGCAGCAGAAGCTGGATTTGTCTATGGTTATCAACCTATTCCAACATTATTATCTCTTTGATTAAAGCATTTTTTAGGGGCAACATTTGTGAAGCTAGAATATTATGCAAAAAAGCTGCTTCAAGATTTTGTATTGGAAAGCCAAGCGGAAGAAAAAAAATATGTTACTTATAAGCTGAACAATGAGCAGCGTACTGTGGACTTGGTGATAGGTTAACATTGAGTTCAAACGAACGTGCAATACCAGCAACAAAATTGAAGGGGGACTTCAAAACTTAAGCATTTTCCACTCTCTAGAGTCTAGAGATACAGTCAATTAGATTTTTTGTTTTCATCAATTAATTCTTGGGTTCAGGGATACATTGAGAATTAAAAAGCACTCATTCTCACGGCGCGGCGCGGCGGCAGCAGAGACTATTCAATCAGACTTTTGGCATGCTGTTTTTCCATATACCATCGTATACAGTTGTGTGCAAAATAATTTGAAAGTTTTTACTTACTCGTGAAGGAAGCTATCAAAAAGGACTCCACAATGACGGTTAGTGGTTTTCTTCGGGTAACTTACCTATAACGAAAGGTTTTGAAACAACTACAAGGCTCGGGCGTATAATCGATTGAATAACTGATACACTTTGGGTTTGTCATTTTACCTACCTTCCTAAAGGTAAAGAGACGGACCTCAGAGTGCATCCAGGCATTTTTTGCTGACGATAAAGCCATCCTTCATCCCTGACCTGATCCACATAATACATGTCTTTTCCATACATTTATTTAAATGTAACAGGGATCTACCAGTGTGATAATTTAAAATATCTGGGATAATGATGACATCATTCAGTGAAGTGAAGTGGCGAAAACACTACATTATCTTATGGGACCGAAAAATTCCCCCACAAAATGAAGACTCTACACCTCAGTTCTGCGTTCGGCACTCAATTATGGTTCCCAATGTGAAACAATGTACAAGACGTATGAGAATAAATTAATCAAGAGTAAAGAAGGAGAGACAGGCCTAAAAACTCTTGGTACATACAAACAAATGCAGTGACACAACCATTTAGTTGGCCACAAGAATCGCTTGCCTACGCTTTCTGAGGTCAAACCAGCGTACCCCTCATGCGGATCACTAGTGTGGAGCAGACGTTTGGCAGAGTTCTGATCCACCTAAGGCCGACCTGGGTAGAGTTCAAGGAACAAAGCTTTTGTTACATAGTTCATGCAACCGATGCGCTTCATAAAAAAAAAAAACTTTTTGCACAGCACTGTATATTTTGTATAATTTATGTGTTAATTTAGAAGTGTGATCTTACATGACGTAAGGCATTGTTTGATAAATGAATTTTTGTTGCCATCTTTGGATTCGGACTTTGACATACTTAAGTGCGTATTTATAATTTTAAATCAAGACTTTAGTTATTCTTGAGAATAACAAAACTAATATTGTGAGAATGTTTATCATGAATACTTATGATAACAAGACAGTAAATTGCTCAAAATAATACGGCATGTAAATATTTCATACAGCTGTACACGAGAAAAGATAATTACTTTGAAAAAAAAAAGATTTATAAAAGTTAACTTCGAACAGATTAGTTTTGTTGTTGATTAATGCTTTTTTTTTAAACCTCGACTTTGGAGAGCAAACAAAACACAACAATTTGGCCTAGTCGGTGATATAAACTACCTTGTTAATTACTCAAAAAACCATAATGAATGTAATACATAGTTTTAATTTTGTTGGTAGGTACTTTATACGTTTAGCATACAAAGATGCTTGCTGACTAACAGAAGCAAAACTGCAGAATATCCTAACCCACTGTTTTCTCTATTATCTTAGTGCTATGGTTGCTATTCCCAGTTTGATTTTCTCTCGAAGGCATAGTTGGCATTTTTGCGTGTTGCATAAATAGAAAAGCATTCAGGACGTAAAATGGAATATTTAAAACACAACGAAGATGAGAAAGAGTAAATGTCTTAAAGTTATAATATTTCTTAACGGGCTATAAAGATAAACTACATCGACGATAACCTATTAAAATAGATAATGTTAAGAAAGGCTAAAGACAAGGTGCCATGCTACTTCTTCAACATATTCTTGCGGCAACGATTTTTTATAGATCCGTTTAATTACTGATGGTATTGACATTATTTGAAAAACGATGCGTGCTTTCAGTGGAGCATTCACAAGTATTGAATTGTAGGTTTCGAAAATGGGTCTGGCTATGAAAGAAGATAAAACAATGTAGGTATGTATATGCTGTTCTCGGGTGCGGAACATCATCACAGAAGGCTCGGGCAAAACGTCACGATGGACAGATATAACTTTGAAGTTGTCAAGGACTTTGTCTATTTGAGTTCCACTATAACAACATCAGTGAAGAGATCAGTCGAAGAAACACTCTAGCCAATCGCTGTTTTTTGGGGCTTAGAAGGCATCTTAGTAGCAACGCCCTCTCTCAAAGGACCAAGGGAACACTATACAAGACCCTAATCATCCCAGTTCTGCTGTATGGGTCAGAAGAAGAAGAATCAGTGTCCAACTGATACAATCGGAAGAGGCTGGGGTGCTTTGCGGGCAATTCAGACATTGGCCTGGTCAAAAAAAATACGCATTTCTTCAGCGCTGTTAGAACAAACACTTCGGTGATTATACATACTCCTGCTTATTTTAGATTATTCCACAAAACTTTGATTTAAAGAGTACCTACATTTCAATCAGGGCAATATTATGATGGTCGAGTTTTATGTAACATGCACGTAACTATCAAATAGCTGAACATTAACGAAATATCTGAAACCTTGGTATCCTAAAGCCCAATAAGTTCGATGTTACAGAATGATCTGTTTGGTTGTCCAGATTAAACTCAGCACAAGAACTACTAAATATATGACATTGCGCATCATTTCGACTAGAATTTATCAGACAGAATTCAATGGGAGGGATTCTCAGGGGACTTAAAACATGTGGGCCATCGAGAATTTATCACCGATAGGTTCAATTTATCACGACAGTATTTCATTCTTTTTTAATCAAATGTATTGATTGCATTCGAGAATTATTGTTGTTTTATACATAGGTACCTACTATGCTAACTTCTTATTGTCGGTGACGAACAAAGCAAATTCTATATTAAAAAGTGTTGTAGGTGCCTTATTTAATTTGAATAGGAAACTAGTTTCAATGTTAATAGACAACAAGCCAAAGCTGAAATAAAGTGTTTTTCCTTTTTCGTATTTTCAGGTCCTTCATAAGCTGCTAGTATTTACCGGATTCAATACATATTTGATATTTGACAATCTCTGGTTTTAAAATCCGTTTCACCTGAGGCAATAGTAAAAATAAGAGAAAATAATAGAGTCCACCTTGAGTTGCTGAAACATTAGTTAAAATGACAATGTGTCTTCGTGTCTTCATTTGTTATCAAACGATTGACAATATTAGCTGCCTTCTTCAAAAAATGCGATGTTTTTATTTAACAAACTTACGTCAATGTGAAATAAACTTTAAAATTTCGGCCAAGCTGTCAAATTCAATCGATACCAGATACTGTGAGTGGAAACACCGCAATTCAATGCATTCCCCTGTTCCTTTTAAGCACTGGTTCCCAACCAGTGGTCCGTGGTCCACCAGTGGTCCGCAGAAGCCAAAATATGGTCCGCGAACAATCGGGCGGGTAGCATACTTTTATACACTGGGTAGATAAACACGGCTTGACATTGGTTTTTTTTATTATGAAACCCAACCGCTAGGTGGCACAGTTTCACAAACGAAATCAACACAAATTGAAGACCAAATCATTATTTATCTTACACCAAACATGACCACAACACCTAATGCTAGATATACACGAGGCAACCGTTGCAGCAACATGGCAGCAACACAGCCATCTTGAAGCAACCGTTGATTCGTGTGTTCGTTGTTTTTATTTTCTTCTTTCGTTGCTCTTTACTATTTTCTTCGCTTCTGTGTTTACGTTGTGCGCAAATTTTGACAAATATGGGAAGGAATCCAGGAAGAACTCATTGAATTCCAAAATGACAGAAAATGCAAGGATGCTTTTGAATCGAATTCACTTGAGTAGTTTTGATGTAAAAAAGCAATTTCTTATATAAAACTTCGAGAAATCGCATTGCGCTATTTTATGGTTTTCTCAACAAGGATTTTCCGCTTTGTTGGTGATTGGCGAGGAATCGTTTGAAAGTAAGTAATGATTTGCGTGTAGCTTTGAGTAAAAATATTAGTCCTATGATAGCCGAACTCCTGAAGAAGATGCAAGCTCAGAAATCACATTAATACAAAATTACAGAAGTGTATCCCAAAAATATTATTATTTTTTTTTATGTAAGTTGCTATTGAGTTTTTAATTAAAGTTTCAGTTTGATTATAACATTTTATTTGTATTATACCTACATAGTGGTCCCTTCTCACAAGAACGACATAGAAGTGGTCCCTGATCAAGAAAAGGTTGGGAACCCCTTCTTAAGTAATACAAGACCGCCGATAAAAATAACGATTACACACAAAATAAAGTTCTAATATCGGATAGATACAGGAAGATTTTATGTAGGTACGATGCACACTATATGCCGAGATGGCGACTATCCATCTAATCTAATTGAACACTAATTTTAAATATACTTAGCCAAATAGGTAGGTACCTAGAGGCTTTCAACCCCTATAATTATTGCAATATTACAAGTTTTTTGTTCTATTTTTGCAATTAGTCAAACCGTCGGAGTGCATGTAACGCGCTTAACACTATTAAAAACAAAAGGCAAAAAAAAAAAAAAAAAAAAAACCTTGCAATCGAATGTGAATCTCTCGAACCGAGACAGAAATTTGATTGAACTTAGTTTTAAAAGGTTTAATAAGGCAAATGCAATTATGGGAAGGGAGAACCAGAGGACGACCAATTAATGATCAAGAATACAATCAAAATTATCATTTTTGCTGGAAAATTAATACAAAAGAATAATCTTCTTTTGAAAATATATAAATTTCCAATCGGAAAAAAAACTTATTAGGCAATTTTGGGCGTGAACCAGAGCCAGGGGTTTTATTATTGTTTTTTTTTTTTTATTTTTTTGCAAGCCAAAGAACAGAATAAATATTTGGGAACAATTTATCGTACATTTTTAATAAGTTTTAAAGAAAAAATATTTATAAATGATACACTGAGACTGACCTTATAATGAGCAAAGAAAAAGGCACAGAGAAATAAAAGCAGCGTTGAGAGTTCCTCGTTCCTACTCCCGAGTCAGATTAATGTACGCCCATTAACTACGCGTTTATCAAATTATATACTCCGCCTTTTTATCTATTTTAATTAGATTATTGTTAACTTTATAATCCACTGCACAATCACACTTAAAAGGGGTATACAATCGACAAAAAAAAAAAAAAGAATTGGGAATTGATAAAAATTTCAGTCCAACCAAATCAATAATGCCACTGCAATAAAATGTTTGACATATCCGCCATAATCGCGACGTAACTCTCCACAATGTAATTTTTTTTTGTCTTTTTCTATGCTATATCTTTGGAGACTTTCTGTTAAGAAATAATTTTTTTTCGCTTCTAGGCGTTTTAGCGTATTTTAGTTTTTGTCATAACACGAGCAATATAACTTTGAGGGATAAGATTTCTTAGTTAATGGAATCGTTGTAGGTTGGTGATTATTTTAAACATTAATTCGGTTGATTTAAACGCGAACTAAAATTGATATAAGCTATTTTCTTGGGAGATTTAATGGAGTCGATTGTTGCGAGAAAACGATACTTTATACTTTACTCGTCTCGTCGGACTCGGAATCGAATTCGGCAGTTTGTTCGATTTGAAGTTCCAAATGGAAGTGGAGATTTTATAAATAAAACAGGTTTGTTTGATTAGAAATTTGCTATAATATGACCGGGTCACAGTGAATGAATAAGTTTTTTCTTTAAAAGTGGCTTTACATGGAGCTGCAAAAATTATAGTGCAGACGAAAAAGCAACAACAACAATCACAACTCAGACGATGAAGATGAATATGTTCGTCTTCACTATAATTTTCAAGCTCCATCGATAATTTTTCTATAATCTGCATCCATCGACTAGCAGTCCATGGTTGGAAGCTTATAGCTTTGTTTGTTGAGCCCTGAAGTCACCCTGGGGTCGCCACAGCGCATATTTTGAATTACCTCAACTCGCCCTCAATACAAAATTCTCTGTTTTTTGAAACCTGGGGTCGCCCTGAAGTCACCCTGAAGTCGATCTTGCTATTTAAGGTAGTTCCACACTATCCCACAGTGTAATACGACATGTCAAAAATGTGTGATGAAACAGATGTATAATAGTGTGGAAACAGAATATGACAGCGCAGATCTCATACGATTTGACATGTGTTTAGATCTGAAATATTTTTTTAGGATTGAATGTAAAACCATCACACATTCCATCACACTTTTTTTTGACATGTCGTAATACACTGTGGGATAGTGTGGAACTACCTTTAGCTGGGGCGAGTTGAGGCATTGTATATATAAACTATAGTATTCCCACTTGAGGTGCGCCATCTATCGACGAAAAACTAAGCTCTAGAATACTATGGGAAACAACAACAACAATTTCCACCATTTTAATTGTTGTTGTTGCTTCCCATGGTATTCTAGAGCTTAGTTTTTCGTCGATAGATGGCGCACCTCAAGTGGTACTACTATAGTTTATATATACAATGGTTGAGGTAACGAATCAGCTGTTGAAATGACTTTTGCTGTCAAGCATTTCTTGTGTATTTTTCTTCTGTATTTGGTTTTTCATGTCTTTTTTTCGATAAAACTAAATGGAATGCAAGTGAATGCATTTATTTTGATGAAAGTAAAGACAAATCGAACAAATAAAGCAAAATGGAAACTTTTGATTTTGTGCGTTGTGGAAAATATATAATCAGCAGCCGTCATGCGTTTTTTGAGAACCGAACCTGGGTTTTCTTGACAACTCTTGGAGTTGTCAAGAAAACCCAGGGCGTCCCTGGGTAAAGTTCAACAAACAAAGCTTTACTTACAAAAAGAAAGAGAGCGCGCAAATGCTTTAGTTTCAAGGTACATAAAGACAAGGTAATATATTCCGCATCTGTCAAAAAAGTAAACAAACAAAAAAATCAAAATGGTGTCTTCATGTGACCCAAGGCACTGTCGCCAGTACACATTATATTGATTTTACCAAATTTAATTGTTTTAAAAGAAAATAATGAACTGAATTGAGCTTATAAATGCTTCTATGCATAGTTGTATGCAGTGGTAAGTATATAAAGTATGTATAAAGTTTTTCAATTCAGTTTTTTTTGTTTCAGGAGCTGAAAACTGATAACACTTCTGGCTATCGGTGTCAAAGGTGGCGTTGACAATAAAAGCCTGCATAGTTCCAACAAGGACATATACCATGTTATTGTGGTGCCAAAGGTAGCTGAAATCTTTTATTATTCAAGTATTGAATAACCATTAATTGTTCAACAGCCGGTGGATGGTGTTCTTGCGGCCGAGTCAGCCATACGCATAGCAAAGATAGAGAAGCAGGCAATATAATAATGATAGAAAAATTTCGCCCACTGGCTAGAAGTGTGAAAAATGTGATCTTACGAATAACTTCTGGTTAAATCTTACCGATGGATCCTTGTGGACGTAAGTTTTTCCATGAATCCAGCAGAAATGACCGAGGGACCACTGTATTTCCGTTAAAGAACACAAAAACTAAATTTTTAAGAGTTAAACATCGTTCTATTTCTAGGCAAAACATACGAGAAACATTTGGAAATGAATCGGAATGCAACTATAACATGGTTGGAGCGATGCATGCTGAAATGGATAGCCATTACCTAGACAAGAGAACAGATAGTTTTAATCGTTACAAAGAGTATTTCAATGTAAGAGCTTTGTTGTTCACCAATTACAATTTGTAAGATTAATTCAAAATTCATTACACATAGGACACTTTCAATTATGGATATCCCGTGCGAGTGGTCTTCCTTATCGGACACAGTGAGTTCGAACAACATTAGGCAACGAAAGCAAAGTCCGTCTCAAACAAGAAGCAGACCAATACGATGATCTAATTCAAGAGCACTTCATCGATACTTACAACAATCTCACAGTGACACAGTGAAATCGGTAATGATGCTCAAATGGGCAAATAAAGATACCATCACACAGCATTATGTGAAAGGTGATTCGATGCGGTAGTCGTCAAGGAGTTCTTCCTTTTATTTATTATAAATCCTGGTAGGGACCATATCAAATATTTTGTATGAAAGTGCCTAAGGTTTCGTATGGACTATTTTTAAAAGACATACTTTTATTGCTAGTCGACAATATCTAAGAAGAAATTAAGGTTTAATATATTTTTTCCCAAATTGAATAAAAAAATCATCATATAATTTTATAAAATCGTTTTATTGATTTTTCTCTTTCTTTTTCTGGAATTTTTTTGGTGAACAGTGTTAAGATGTTTGATACGGAAATACATCCTGGATCGAAAAAAGATTTGTTTAACTTTTATGTCCAAAGGAATATGATTAGATACACTAATGAAATTTTTTATATAATGGCGTGAATAAACGATAGCATCCTTGTTTAATTCCTTAAAGATTGACTCCAACTTTATCATTTCTGCCATCATTATATCTGTTGGTTTTTGAAGAAATCCTTCAGTGAGTTGATTCGTCCAAGAAAACGAAGATTCCTGCTGATGGCTTTGCACAACAAGATCCGGCTTTTTAATCCTATGACAAATATACCCCGCCAAATGTTCGAGTCCATCGTATTGTAGAGATTCCAAATCATCTACGGGGGGTTCATCACTTCAAAATCACTTTCCTTAAAATGCTTAGAGCAAATTCTAGCCGTATTAGTATTTAATTTATCCTTTCTATGGCACAAGAACACCCACTGTTTGCACATTTTCTGTTTTTTTGGGAACGCGTGGAAAGAAATGTCAGCATTATTATTTTTTGTATTATTTACGCAACACCCGAACATAGCACACCGCATATTTATAATTTTTATAAAAGTTTTAATGGATTAGGAAGAAAATAATCCGCACACAATTATTAAGAATCAGGATACAATAAATGTATGAGGGTCACATGCACCAGCCATTTTGAAAAGTTTTGACAGATGTCAAAAAAAAATGAGCGGGAATATATTACCTTGTCTTTATGTACCTTGCTTTAGTTTTGGCCAACGGTAAATTGAAGTGAATTTAATTAAATGTTTTAATTTTCCTATGATTTGTTGATAAGAGCTTATAGACTTTATAGAAGAATTAGCAACAACCATTGTTATTGGAAAATTTAAACTATTTAAGATTTCACACTCAATAACAAAAATAAAATCGTCAAGCATTTTCTAGAGCAAAAAGTTGCTTTAGTTTTGTCCAACACTGTAGGTATATTGGATAATATAATGAAAAGCTATTTATAATTATTAATAGGTACATTTAACAAAAACAAATCTTTACTGGTAATAAATTGTATATTATATAAATTTTATATGAAACAAATTTCGAGCCGAAACTTTCCCTAACGTCTTTCTTTTCTTTGAAGAAGATACAACAAATGGAAAGTGCAATTAGTAGGTCAGTGTTTGCAAAAATAAACTCAAGCAACTTTTCTGTTCATATTCACTTCATTCAAAAAGTCCGGTGTGCCGAGAAATTTTAGAAGGAGTGTTTTCTTTCATTCAGACAAACGAAATGCTTGGGCACTCACAAATAATTTGCATTTCTTTTTAATTCTTTTTTTTTCGTTATTTATAATTCCCTGAAACATACATAAATCTTCTTAAACTTAAACAAATTATGGGTGATCAACAAATTTTTTGCAAAATTCCATCTGGGGGCAATCAAATTTGAATTTATATCAAGGTCCAGTAACCACCTACTGGCTGCAGGAGTTTGTCCATGAAATTTGTTCGCAAAAGCGATGTGAAGTACCTTTAGCATGCCAGGTTTTTTCGACATTGCAAATGTACCAGCTGTGTTGATTTTTGCTATGAAAAACCACCACGACAGCAAATGTGCATGCCTAAAGTCAGTTATGTTCGGCGAACTGAACCAATGGACACAAATGCCACCTACAAGGGTTCCTTTATTAAAAATGATGGCTTTAAACGAGCCATGCCGTTTCATATTCAAGATCATATCAAGCCATGTCAAGGTCGGATGGATGCAAACATAGTATAAAAGCTCTCATTTCAACCTCATTTCAATGTCGGACGTGTCCAGCCTATAAGACCTAAATTGAATGCACAACGATTTGGCGGAACATTTTATGACATTACAAGTCAAAAAAAACGACTTTGATCCAAAATGTTACAGCAAGAGAATGCCGCTAAAAGTTGTCGATGGTATATTGAAGTTCTGTGCGCCATTAGAAAAATTCACAGTTAATAAACTTTCCTATATGCCCTATGACATTTGTAAAAATCTTCCGCCCAAACCGATTATTCAAACTGGCAGTTATGTTCGGTCTGATGCTGCTAGTAAACAATGTACTGTTCAGAAATTGAGCTTCATACCCGTCCCATTACATGAAAAGGGAGATATGCCCTGGGCAGGGCTAGGAGAGTTCGTGTTGAACCACCTCGAAATGGTCCATTGTATACAACATACAAGCTTATCTTTATTCCGAACTGCAATCCTCAGACAATCCCCACAATAGCCCAAGGCAAGCTATTAAAATATTCGGCTCAGAAATGGCATACAAAAACACAGTATATAAGCTGAATTGCTTCAAGCCTTTTGACAAAAACATGACTTCGGCCCGAAGCCGTAATGTCGACGTAGTATTATTGTTCCGCCAACATCAATGTCTACACCTTCTTGTCCTATAGAAAAATATACCATCAACAAATTGTCATATTTACCACAATGCAATGCAGCTAAAAATGGTCTTATTCTACCGAGGCCTGGATTGTCTAATACAAGCTTAGCTACTTACCAGTGTCTATACCTGCGAAGGTAGCTCTCACATGGGCAATGCAATCGTCTTGTACTCGTAAGCCTGCGCCCATGGAGAAATACACAATACAAAAGTGGAGATATTGGGATCCGGGAAGATTTATTAGTAAAGGAAACTATGGTAAGTCAACAATTATGTATATATTCTATCGAAGTTTTCTGTCAGATTTATTTTAACGTAATGTGAAATGACAACAAAATCGTAATCTTATCTATTCTTTCTTCTCTTTAAGGTTACTGTTATAAAAACAAACCAGCTCCGGCAACGCTGTAATATTCATAAGTATTCCTTAAATAACAACAATAAGAGCTTTAAAATAAAATAAATTTGTATTTAAAGAAAAATAGATTTAAAAAATTCAATTCTTCTAGCTTAAGCCATTTGAATGTGTTCTTTTAGCCACATGCTTCATGCTTTTTTGGTACCGTTTCTTGGAGTGTGTAACATCTCGGAACAACTCTACACCCTCCCGTTGTTCAATATCATGCTGTAGTAACTGCAGTCCATAATAATTCATTCCCACAATATCGCGACATTCAACAGTTAACTGGCTTAAGCATCTAATAATGGTTCCAATCGCTGGCAAAAGTGTTTGATTGCTACTGATTGGCTTCTGGTGTATCCTAAAGAAAAATACCACTACTTTACATATGATTTCCGTTTGGTCCTTACGATTTATGGCCAATTTCGGTACTCGCTCGAGGATTTCACAAACACTTGAAAATGGCAAGAGCACCAGTGCTTCTTCCATGTCGAAAGCTCGTATTCTTTTCAAAACGGCAAGAAGAAAGTCATCCGATGATTTCGCATCATAAGCTATCATAAGCGGATGAAATTCAGGGGCTTCGTCAGCTTCAAATTCCTTAAGAATCTCCAAACACTCGAGAATACTTTCTGCTGCCTTTTCTGCACCTATGGTCTTTCGAGATGGAAGCTTGAGTCCGGGCAACATAGGAATCGAGTTGTCCTCGCCTGTTGCTAGAGTTCGATTCTCAATCTCTTCTCGCTCGTCTTCCTGAACATCCTGTAAAACTATAGGCTCATCTGTTCGTTCGTATAATCGCAGTGTTCGGTCTGACCCACAGCTCACCAAATACCGCCCATTTGGACTAACATCTAAACTGTAAGCTTCACCAACATGACCTTGAAGAGTTATGATTTTTTCAAAAGAATCTCCATCCCATTGCTTTATTTTGCCGTCTTTGCCGCAGGAGAAGAACATATGGGTCTTGGAAACAAATTGCACTGCAGTGACGGAATCATCATGCGCAAACAACGAGCGATGACAATCACCAAAATCCAAACCCCAGATCTTGACGTTACGATCAGCTGATCCAGTGACAATTATAGCCGAATCGTGCGATATGTCCACGCAAAGCACTGGAAGCTTGTGCCCATATAAGGATAGATAGAACTTGAAAGTGTCCAAAAAGAATATCTTTACCGTCGAATCCAACAGACCAACAGCCAGAAACTTCATATTAGGACTAACCTTGACGCAAAGCACAGTCTCTTCTAGCTTCAAGGTATTAACGTGCAAGAGCGACAACACCTTTGGTCGGGTCATGCTGTCATCATTGTTGGGATTGTCAATAAGTTCAAATGACCAGGTTTTCACAGTGGTGTCACTGCTACCCGTCACGCAACCCTTCATGTCCGGCAATAAGCAAATCGACCAGAGTTCTTTATCATGAGCCGGAATTTCTTCCACCATTTCCCCAGTACCAACATCAACAATTAATAGACCGCCCGATTTCAGACCAAGAAGAACATAACGATCACCAGGAACAAAGCAAGAACTTAGAACATACGATGCTGGAACAGTTCGCAAGCACTGAGATGATTCTCTATTCCAGATTTTCATTGATTCTCCACCGCCCGACACTATAGCCAGGTTATCGGAGCTAAAACAAACTGTTCTAACCTCCGATTGGTGACCACTTTGAGTGATGGACCGTATAAGCTTCGCCTGCCCTTGCTTTTCCATGACATTTAAGGAATACAGCCTTAGACTATTGTTGGAGAGATTTGTTATGATCCTAAGTTCATTGTTCACTCCCATTAAAATATCAATAGATTTAATCTTATTCTTTAACTTGATGTTCGACAAGCGCTTGATTTCGTCGGACAGGCAGAGATCTTTTGAGAGATCAGCTCCTTGCGTTACTGACTTTGCGGATTTCTTCAGTCTTTTAGCCAACCGCCTATCTGCTTCTTCCTTCGAGCAAATATAGAAGTTTTCAATCGTGTCATCGGTTCCGTGACAACTAACAACTCTTTCAGTTGGATCAGCAACTAAATTTACTGTTCTTCCCCTTCCAGATCTCTGTATAGCACCACAATTTGTTACAGTAATTGGACTTATTGTGTCTTCATCGTCTAAGCTAAGTCCTTTAATAGCCGATGGCATATTATCAGCTATAGTATCTCGACCCCTCAGTCGATATATGTTCATCGCACTCTCACCAGCTCCAGCTATCATTAAATCATTGACGAAAGCCAGAGTCCATACTTCAGTGCGGTTGTCGACGATTGTCTTAAAGCATGTTTGTGTTTCCAGATTCCAAAACTTGATGTGGGTGTCTTTGGAGCTAGAAACAACCACATTATCGCCTCCAAATCTCTCCAAGAAATGTGCATCCGTAATTGGACCAATATGTCCTGTCAATCGTTGCTTACCGGTTTGTGTGACAATATCGCTCACGACAAGTTCCGTGTCTAAGCCTCCTGAAACCAATCGAATTCCCATGGTGTCATAACGCAGTATAGTGACAGCGGTTTTGTGAAGAGACAAGGAACACACTGATGATCTGGAAGCAATATCGAAAATTTCAACTACACCATCCGAGTACCCAATAGAAATGTGGACATGATCAGGACTGGCTCTGATAGCAGTGACTTCTTGCTTATCACGTTTAAGTGATAAGACTTTTTCACCTAATCTGTAAAAGCGTGTTAAAATCTAATTAAAAAAAAAAAAAAAAAACGAACAAACCTTAAGTCCCAAACGAGTGCATTTTCAGCACCTCCAACTACAACATATCTGCCTCCGATGTTATTGTATACCAAAAAATTTATATTTGGACGACCACTAGCTATGATGTTGAAAGTATTTTCAAGTTTATAAGCTAAGTATTGCTTAGTAAGGCCCATAGTTCCTTTTTTTAATACCTTTTAACTTTTACAGACCAGAGTTTTTATTTTCAAATAATGACAATGAAATGACATTTGTAAACAACCACAATGTGCGTTTGTGACTTAAGCCCATGATGTCATGACATAGAGAAAATGCTACAAAGAGGCCAGCCAATCTTGTGCCAACAAGCTACAGCTGTCATCCGTGTTTTTTTTTTAACATGAGTATGCGTAAAAACGCATACATGAAGATAGTTCCGACCACGGACCAATATACAGACCGCCAACTCGTACTCCTCTTGCCTGAAACACCCTCGAAATATTTTTTCCTGTCTGTGAATACGTGTACATCTCTCTCTGTGCATTTTGTAATGGCAACTATACCTGCGTATGCCATTTATTTTGTAGGTGTGTTTGCTAAATATGGGTTTTAAAAGCAAGGGAGAGTGTCACGATCTCAAAATAAATGGCATATCAGCTGATTTTTAGCTTGTAGGCAAAAAGAGAAACCATACAGTGAGTTGGCGGCAAAGAGGATATATACATAGAGTCCAATCTTTCCTATTGTATTCATTGTCCGTGTGAAACAACAACAAGAAACGATGAGGTAAGTAGTAAGGTGTGAACGCACACATGTTTAACAAAAAGAACAATATGACAGTTGTAGCACACACACATGTTTAACAAAAAGAACAATATGACAGCTGTAGCTTGTAGGCAAAATCAAAACAAGGCACAAGATTGGACTCTATGTATATATCCTCTTTGGTCGGGGCCTTTATTGGTTTGTGTATATTCTCACTTTTTGCCTACAAGCTGAATATCTGCTGATATGCCATTTATTTTGAGAGTGTGACGCTCTACCTTGCTTTTTAAATGGGAGCAAACAAAGCAAAAAAATAAATGGCATACGCAGTGATGAAGAAGGAGAAATGAGAATTTAAAGGCGCTATCTTGTATACTTGCATCATGCTATACATGCATATAGTATGTCAATGTAGTTGTGCGCCCTACGTCATGGACGCATAATGTAGGTTGACGTTTTATATCGGAACATGCGCAATGCAATGTTTCGTTGTATTTGTATCATGCATCAACATCGGCGAGTTTTGCTGTAGCAAGAGCTAGACCAGCGCTGTCCCACAATCCGAAACACGAATTCTACAAGAAGTCAAAATCACTCAAAGATTTTTGTTATTTTTTTTACAATAGAAGAACTCACTATATTTATAAATTGAATAAAACTTTAAATAAGCACCAAACATAATTTTTAATGTATTACTTTACAAATTAGAACGTGTTTTTTCTTTCAATAAAAGATTAAATAAAAGAAAGAAAAATGACAGCAACGCGTATGACGCGGTCAGGTCGCAGCCGATTTCTAATCGGATTAGGTGTTATTATTCTTATGTTTGGATTCGTTGCAATATTTCATAGTTCACAGACCCAATTAGATGAATCTAGACAACAGCTCATACGATGTGAACAACAGCAGGAGGCTTTAAACGCTCGCATGCAAGGTAAAATAATGAAAAGATTTACTTGACATTCTTGACCCACTTAACACACCCTTTCATATTTTTCATACTCTGTACACGGATATTCATAGCAATAATTGAACACAAATTTCGTCTGGAACGAAGTCTCGAAGCCGAACGAAAGGAACACCTCGAGACGCGTCAGAGCTTTGAGCAAAGAGTCAAGGAACAGAATGAACAGCATACAAAAGCTAAGATGACGTCGAATTTACATTACGACAACTTGAATCAGCGGTACAAGTTGCTTCAAAAGGAGCACGGTGACTTGGTGGAAGATTGTTCAAAAACAAAGAAATCCCATTTGGAAGTCGTTAATAGCTTGGATGCGAAAGTTAAATCGCTGCAATCGCAGCTGCAACAAGTTCGTGCTCTGAATGATAAAGATCTGGATGAGTTGAAGGTAAGATTGAATTTTTTTTTAATGGCGATCATGGTTTAATTTGGAAAAAAAAGTATTTGAACGATCCAATTATATCTTTAGAGTTTAGACCGACCCACTCGGGAGCATTGAGTGCGGACATTTGCTTGGCATCTTTCACAACCTGCAGCTAATCATAACAATGGTTGCCACATTTTGTTTACTGGTGCCAGCTTCTGCTTGGACTCTTGGGTGTGGATTTCATTCCAAGGACTCCTTAGCGATACCCCGTTTAGCTATAATGTGTCCTTTATTACGTCACTGAAGATGTGGTCTAAAGTCTTATCGCCTTGATGAGGACGTCTCCCTCGATATGCAGAATATAAACTGCAAGTCTACTTTCTTCTTCGTTGGCTCTCCGCCGCAGGTGCTGTTTCATTTCTATCTGTTTGCTATTACTTCGGATTCAAAAATGTTCAACTAGGTTCGAAAAGATATTGTAGAATTCCACACAGCATATATTCTTCCAAATGCAGTCGTTCCATTTTTGACTGACAAAACGCCTCAGATAATTAAACGGAGTTATCTCCACTCTGACTTCCTGTATCCCAAAAGGTTGCTGGTTCCGGTTATACATAGATGCTTGGCATTACTTGCTTTTTGGAATTAACCCTTTAACCACCAACTCTTCGTTTTGATGCAGAGATGACACTTTTGTAAAGGAAAACAAAGCTATTTGCCATAAAATGTCAACAGCGCAATCCAAATCGCTTAGCTTATAAAATGTATAAAATGAAGGGGGACCAATCGGTCATTAAAAGTTAATTTACAAGGTGTTAATGTTATCTAAACATTATCAAACTCTGCCAAATCCCGCTTTCTGTTTCTTAGTCTTTATAATCCCGAGCATTATAGTTGCCATTAACTTGAAATTACGGCTGGCGATTATGTTATTTATGACAGTTCTTTGGATCACCCTTCTTCGGTACATTGATGATAACTTCGTCTTTTCATTCCTTAAGAAAGGTTTTCCCAAACATCCAGATCCAGCGGCAAACAAAATACAGGCTATTTTGTCTTTATTTCTTGGTATCGTTTCAGATCCAATTTCCATAAAAACCATCGTTGTTTGGTCTGAAACATCTTTGTAACTTTTCTTACTTTCCGTTGAGTTTGGCCTTTTTTAACCTCTATAGCAAGTACTTATACTTTCTATCTATGTACAACTGGCAGGACGCTTTTGTAGATTTATGGTAAAAAGTTGATGCCTTTACCGTTTTAACACTTTTCTAACGCAACGTTTGTGTAAGATTTTTTTAGTTGGTTTCTCTTGTAGACAAGGAAGTGGCCGATTCAACAACGTATAAGTGGCCAATATTGAGCACCCGGAAAATATTATTAAGAAGTGTCAATCGATATAAGAATACGTAGTTTCAGGAGGAGGGTCTACCATATGCAAATAGCTTTAGATTAATTAATTTCCTATTATGTGTCACTCAAAGGTTCAGATAATATTGTGAATAAAAACAAGCAAAAGAACCAACAAAATTAAGTGGTTATTTCTCTGACTCAAATGTTCTCCCTCTGGAACAAAAACGACTCCATACATACCAAAAAAGATTACTACTTTTTGTCTTTTATTTTCTAATTTTTAAGGACTTTTCCTATTTTTAAATACATTTTGATCATTTAAACAATTTATTGGAATTTTTTTTAGATCAAATACGACACAGTGGTACAAGAAAAATATCGACTGGAAATACTGCTCAAGACAACATCACTCAGTGCTGAAAATCACAAAAAGAAAATAACCATACTAACAGATACAATTATGGAATACAAAAGCAATTGCAACTACAAGCCGAAAACCGATCGTGAAGTAATGGATAGCGATCAAATACTTCCATCTCCTATGACTGTCAACCATCATCAGCTAATCTCCAATCATCCCCTGGATAAGCCTCTCGTTCAGAGGTCCTTCAAAGAACAACAACTAGTGAGTCCAGATTTGTACAAAGTATCTATTAAACTTACTAACACCACTCAACTAAGTGCTTCATATCTGTCTACTCAAAAATCTCTCGTCCACGCTGCTGATTTGGTAGCTGAAGCTCGAAAAGATCATCCAATTGATTACAACAAAAAATATAAAAATGCGATAATTAATTCTGTTGAAAACTTTCAGATAATACCAAAGCCATTGGCTAGTTCAGAGGACAAGATTCGGGCAGCTGCTGAGAGTGTGCAACAAGTTCCACCATTGAACTCGACAGCCAAATCATCGACGGCTGCATCGAGTGGTAGTTTATCAGCTATCGGTGGCGGTGAAGTAGGTGGCACTCACGATGCGAATCGGCATGCTTTGTCGGTGGCAAACCAGGCCAGTACGCCTACAGCAAACAAAGCAAAGCGTTCCAGTACAGCAAAAGAGCTTTTGAATATTCCACATAAACCACCAAAACACATACCACTTGGTGTAGCTCCGATTCCAGATAATTTTCAGGAGTTGCTTGATAATAATAATCATAATGATGACCAGGTTGCTGACAGCAAGCTAGCGAATATTCAGCAAGGAGAAGTAGGCAATAATCAAGATACAGATAACAATCGCTATGTTAATGTTGTGGATGATTTGATTGGGAAGAATAACGAAGGTGGTGAGCAAGATACAGGTGCACACGAAATAAAAGACGCCGATTTGAATGCTGATAAGAACGATGAAAATCTGAACAATGGAGCGGAGGAGGATAATAATTTCTTTGAGGCGAAAATAGCACCAAAAGATAACGAAGATCATGGTGATGGAGATGATATAGAAGTGTTTGGCATGGGTGGACATAAACATTATCACAAAGACGGGGATGAGGATTTGGCGCCGGTGGCAAACGCTTTGCTTGATGCAGACAATCTTAATAATGAGGTAGCTGGTGATCAGGGAAAGGAACAATTTGCCGATGGGTTGCACATAGACGAAGGAAACGAGGAAGAAGAAGATGGTAAGTTGAGTACTGTATTTTTCTAAACTAATTCAGTGTGAAAGTAGTGTTTTTGGTTGCATTTAGTGCTATACTCGAATAGTATTGGTGCAGGTGATCTTAAGGTTTTTAGCTTAAAAAACCTTTGTTGTCTTTCTTTATTTTGTAGTTACTTTTATAAGCAATGATCTAGCGAAGTAGACAGTTACATCCCTTCCCTGAAACAATTTCAAGGAATTATCGCTTCGCTAGGAATGCCCATCGTAGTATCCCGTGGAGTAGTGGTTAGTGTGTCAGACTGCCACGCCGAAAGTTCTGGGTTCGATCCCTGACGACTCCACCTACAAAAAAAAAAAGTTCTTTTCCGTTGTACTGTTGCGGTAAATTGTAGGTCCCTTCCATTCCTGCAGAATATCAACGCACACACAGGAATGGTTGAGAGTGTAAGCATTTACTTTTTCATTTACATATAATTATTTTACTTAAATCTAGAATAATAAATAATTTATCGTTTGGATAAAGTACATTGTGTTTCCGATACATCATTTGGCGCTCTGAGCTGTTGTGCCAACAATTTATTTATTTTTTAGGAATGCCCATCATTTTAATCTTGAGCCTAATTTATGACATACTGTTAAAAATAGTGTTTCTTTACTTTAACTGGATCGTGAAAAAAAAATCTAATTTATGCCGAACGATGGTTCAAAAACGTGATATCTAAGCGACTAAAATTCTTTAAGAAAATAGTCTTCTTTAGAAAACTGCAATTAGCTCTACAAATGCAACATCACAGATCACTTGCTCATTATTTATAAAAGCCATGTGTCTCTATGCGATCGAATTCTGAAAAAAGTTGTGTGGTTGAAGAAGAAGGGGAGACAAATGTTCATCTTCTTTGTACTTATCTCTTTCAACGACATCAATGAAATAATGAATACAGACATTAATTGCTTCCATACGGAACTTAAATTATGTGGTATCAAAAGTGCGATGTGTATCCTTTAAGTTGATAGCCACTCCAATTTAAACTTAATTTAAATTTGTTGTCTTTAAATCCAAGTTCCCAGGATTTGGTTTGATTAAAAAACAAAAAAAAACATACGCTTTCACCTTGCAACGCGAGTTATCAAATTAACACAAATTGAATATTCTGTCTCCATATATGTATAATGAGTTATTGAATTTCTTTCTTATTTTAGAAGACGACTACTCAAATCCTGCAGCGAGACAACAAGAGGGCCCAGCGATTCGTAATTAAAACCAGTAAATATAAACAAAGCAATACAGGAGATGCCCTTATTGATTGATGCTGTGTCATAAAATGCTGGATCACATTGTGCAATGGTTTGCTGTAAAGAAACACGAAAGTAAATCTATGAATCATATAATTTTCCACATTTTTAACTTTTCAAAGTGTTTTAAAGTTTTTACACAATTTTATGGAACACATAATTATTTTTGATCTGTGTTTGAAAATAAAAAAAAAAGAAAACATCATGTAACTTAACTAAGACCCTTGCAGATCTCAATCTCAACCATTGTAAAAAATGTTTTGTACGAAAAAAAAAATGACAAAACTTCATGCGACCAATTCATACACTCAAACTTAAACTACCATCCATCCACCTACTACATGCTTTCGATTTTTTCTGTGATAATTACTTCCGGTTATATTAATATATTCATATTTTTTTAACTTAAAAACAAAAACAACAACAATTTAGATTTCAAAAATTCTTCAAAAAAAAAAAAAAAATACAACACTAGAATTTGATTAACACTTAAATTAAGCTCAGTTGATCTAGTTTTGTTTTATGTATTTAGTTATTCCAAATTTTCAAAGCAATAACTGAAATATAGGTGCCTTTCAAGGGATTGTGTATGTCTGATGTCTGAATATTTCAATTTAATTTTAAACTTCGCTCTAATTCAAAAATATAATAATTATGTCTTTACTTTACAATAAACTAAATATACCAACTTGTAAATCGGACAAAAATACATTGACTCCCCAAATATATTTTAGTCTGAAACCCAGACTAAAACAAAAAAACGCAATTTTTGTTTAGCTTAACTTTGTCTTTAAAAGTGCAATTTTTTTTTTTTTTATTATTTGTTGCAATAAAATTGTTTGGTTTTTTATGATTAAAGTCTTCTTCGTCACAAATTCGAAATTAAAAAAAAATTACTAAGGATGGAGATACCAAAAAGCATGTTGTTCACACGATTATAAAAAAAAAAAAACATTGACTCACCACGATATTAAAAAAAATGTATATGTAACTTTTCGATATGGAGACTAGATTAGCCGAGCTATATTATGTAAATGTTCATATATATGTTACTCATTGTAATATAAGTAAGTACGTAATTTAAATTTACTTAAATGTATTGCATTTTTTGTATTCCTTTTTATTTTATGTTGTTTATTTTTTCCATTTTTTTTTTTTTTTTTTTTTTTGAGAAATAAATGAATATTTTTTAAAAAAACTTGTTTAAATTCTAGCGGTCCAGGGAATTTTTTTTTATAATTTACTCGCACTCAAGGGGCTATTAATACCCTTATCGTGTGTTGCACCCTGCATCGTCGCTAAGCATAATCGAACTCACTCATACCATCGCACTATTGTAACGGGTCTTTTGTTGGCCTTAGGTCGTTGCTGGTATGCTGGTTCCCATTATTTAGCTCGTCGGTGGGGCAGGTTCTTTGACCTGTGGACTCATCACAAAAAAATATCATACCAGTCTTTTGACGAAGGTGTTCTCGTCAACGGAAATATTACCTCTACCCTCCCTTCCTGGTACCTTATCCGCCTCGGTACCCCTTATGTTGGCATCTACATTCTTTACTACACTACTTCCCCTTTCCTGACTCTCATCCCTCTAAAAAAAAATTTACTCACGTTTCATTTTTAATAAGCATTCCTTCAAAATTTATTAAAGTATTCTATTTTCATTTTTAAAAATTAAGTTATTTATATTCTAGTACTTCATGCAATTCTTTCAATTCTTTATATTTGAAGTATATTATAATTATAAGAATTTTCTTTGACTTGAAACCAAAATTACAATAAAAAAATAAAAAAAATCTTTTGTGCTTCTAAATGAAGCTCAGCGGTAAAAAGCTTGGGATTTTAAATCCTCTTTTGGCTAAATTAATCACAAAAAAACAACGTCCCCACTTAATACCCTTCCCAGAAATTTAAAAAGGATTTTGAAAAATCGAAGGATCAATATATAGGTTATTTAAAGTGACAGGGAACTTAAAAGACTCACCGTTCTTACGCAGCAATAGGGATTTTGTGGCCACACCATCCAATTACTCCAGCGATGATTACCTTGCACTTTTATATTTATGTTTTAAATAATTGTCTATTATCAATCACTCGATTTTAATATCCTTTAAAATTTAAATTAATATATAAAAAAAATAAAAAAAAACTCGCGCGCGTTCAATTGTGCGGACACAAAAAGATTTTTTTTTTGTTTTGTTCTTTAAGAACAATTAAATTAAAATTGAATTAGAAATCAAATTAAAATTATAATTTAGGACTATCTGCTTTCTAGCGGTCGGGTTGATACCCGCTGCGCCACCGGTAAAAACGACCAAATTATTGTCGGTACTTTTGATTGTACCGTCTTTCCACCCGTTTAAATGTTTTTGCTTGTAGCGTTAAATTCTGCTGGTTTGGACCTTTTCACAGCTTTTCCACTGTCCCTTTTTGTATTATTATGGACTTTTCCTATTAAAAACAATGTTGTAGTACCTATTATTTTCTTCTATAAAAAAAACTAGTTACCTCTGTTTTTTTTTTTTTTTAATATTTTACACCGGCACTTGTATCTAATATATATTATATTAATTCTATAATCGTTGGAGATTATTTCTAAAATAGAATTAATTAAAAAAAACTGCCTTTACATTGAAAATCACACTCGTGACTTACTTAAAATGGTATTTATATCACCACAAAAAAAATTACTAGTATCTCCAACTACTGCCGAACTGGATTCTGAAAAGTGTGTTGTAATACTATTCCATTTCATGGCTAGAAACATTTCTCTAGTCGAAACCTTTTCGTTAATTTGAATAATTGAAATTCAGTTCAAATTTAACGCTGTCTCTCTGGCAACATTGCAGTACACTACTACTTGAGCGAGCATTGAGTAATGCAAAGTTAATTGCTTATCCAATACTCGAACCTTGATTCAAATGATAAGTGCTATTGTGAACCTGCCTACTGTCAAGTTCATTCCGAATGAACTCTTGATTTATGTCAACCTGACAGTGACAGCAGAATATTTATCAAAAATTGTTTTTATTTCGATACGCATAGTCGATTGAAAAGAAATTTGTTTTAATTTATTTATTCGTAACAGGGCTTTGCTTAATTTAGATAAAATATCTTTATCTAAAACAGGCAAATGAACCCACGCGTTATCAAGTGTCGTTTCAGTGTTAATTAGTATCGGAATTGCATCACAAATCACCTAAAAGATGAACGTTCAATTCGTGGTTATGTATACATAAAGTGCAGTGAAAGAAATTAAAATGCAAAAAAAAACTATGAAAGATTCAAATTCAATGTATACAAAAATAAAAGAAAAAGGTGATTTTTTTTTTGTGTTATGCTTATTGGACAACAAAAGATGATTCGTTTCCCAGACAAGTGGGTCCTGAACCCTACCTAATTAGCCGGGCTATCTCCGAATTTTAGTCAGATAAGTATTCTGCCATACTTTTCTGAAACTTGGTACTTTGTGTTGTGTTTATTTATTCTATAGGTACCTATGTGAATTACTGACGGATGTCCTTTGCATGGAAAGTGCCAATGAGTTTACCAGCACGAGTTTCCAGCTCATACATGCAATTGCCTACCACTCTACGAATTCGAGATTTGAGGAATTTCGGAAGCAGCTTAGCATTGATACCGTGTGCAAAGTTACTTTGAGCGAAGTTGCGGTGAAACACCTCCTGTCCTTCTCGGTAAGTCACTAATTTAGATCGCGAATTGTATGTATTCTTCGACTTAACGTGTGCCCTGAGCAGATTTTCTGACAACGTCTGTCTGGCAAGAGTAGTTTTTAAAACCTTAGGCGCGATTAACATTTCGGGATCGGCAAGGGCTCGAAGGTTACGAAGCAAAGGATAAGCAGAACCATGGTTTATCATATTTTGGCTAAACAGTGCAAAATATGGAGAACAGCCTATTGACTCATGAGTGTCAGATCTCAGAGCGCAACTTATGCTGGATAAGTGATTATCCCAGTCGTTCTGCTTATCTGAAATCATTACTCGCAACTTACTTAGTAAATTCCGATTGACCCTTTCAGAATTGTTTGCCTGAGGAGAGTACAACGCAGTTCGTACATGCTTAACGCCATAGCTTTCAAAAAAACTGCTAATCTCTTTTGAGACGAACTGACGTCCGTTGTCAGAATGGATATACTCAGGGGTCCCGAAAGTATGAAATACTTCACTTTCTAAATATTGGACAATACGACTTGAAGTCGCCTTAGGGAGTGCTTTAAGGAAAATAAATTTAGTGAAATGGTCCAAAACAATAAAAATGTATACATTTCCTCTTTTAGTGCGCGGATACGGACCCAAGAAGTCGATGTATAATCTTTGAATAGGTCTTTCAGACACAATCTGTTTAGTGATGGGGGGTCTGAGAATAGCATTCGGTGCCTTTACGGTCTTGCATGTCTCACACTCGCTTACAAATACCTTTATGTCTCTTACCATCTTAGGCCAGTAATACTTTTCCCTAATACGAGCGTAGGTCTTGGCAAAGCCACTGTGACAACTTAGTTTAGTATTGTGAGCAGACTCTATGCAGTTTTTGGTGAGTGTCTCAGGCAACCACAGGCGCCAAAGCGAATCCTCTTCTCCCACTTCGCCACTCCTAAACCTAACTCTTTTGTAAATAAATTTGTCGGATACAACTAGGTCTGGGAGTGCAGATTGATTTGTAATGATGTTATCCCTCAGTTGGGAATATTGCTGCGAATCGAACTCACTCGAGTCCAGATCTACATCTGCACCTATTGTAGTGGCAGAAATCTCTTCAAGGTTGTTTTCTATAACGGTTGGTGTCATCTCTATCTCTTCCATATTCACACGTGATAACGTATCCGGTACTATATTGAGTGACCCTTTTCGGTGTTCAATGGAAAAGTCAAATGGTTGAAGTTCCAGACTCCACCTAGCTAACCTCCCACTCAAATCCTTCATGGACATCAACCATTTGAGACTTGAGTGGTCCGTTATCACTTTAAAAGGTAGCCCATCAACATAAGCACGGAATTTGCGAATGCTAAGTACTGCAGCTAGGCATTCCAGTTCCGTCACCGTGTAATTTTTTTGGGCCTTGTTGAGCTTTTTGGACATATAGGCGATCGGTTTTTCGTTCTGATTCTCATCCAGCTGAAAGATAACACCACCTACTCCTTCTGATGATGCATCGCACTGAATGGTGAATGGCTTGCTAAAATCAGGTTGTGACAATACAGGAGCCGAGGAAAGTGCACATCTCAGTTTGTTGAACCCTTCCAGAGCTTCAGGAGTAAACTCGAATTTGCTCCGTTTCTTAAGGCACTCCGTCAACGGAGCAGCCAAATCTGCATAGTTTTTTATGAACCGTCTATACCATCCGGTCAATCCTAAAAATCGTCTAACTTGCCTTTGAGTCTTGGGAATTGGGAAATTAACCATAGCCTCTATCTTTTCTGGGTTAGTCTTTAAGGTGCCCTGACCGACGATGTAACCCAGATACTTTATTTCCCTCATGCAAAACTTGCTTTTATCCAGGTTAATTGTGAGGTTCGCCTTGCGTAGACAAGCAGCCACTTCATTAAGAACGCGGATATGGGATTCAAAGTCAGCTGTGCAAATCAACAGATCATCCAGATATATAAAGACGTTCTCACGCAGTACGGACGGTAGCAATTGGTCAATTACTCGGCACATAGTTTGTCCCGCATTACTTAACCCGAAGGGCATAACCTTAAATTGATAAAGCGGACGTCCAGGTACTGCGAAAGCTGTCTTCTCTCTGGATTTCTCATCTAAAGGGATTTGCCAATAGGCATCTTTGAGATCTATTCCTGAGATAAAATGGGTATCTTTAATGCGGCTAAGTAAACCCTCAATATGTGGAAGCGGGTATGCGTCTTTAACCGTAACTGCATTAACTTTTCTGAAGTCCAGGCACAAGCGAACTTTACCGGGTTTTCTCACTAGTACTACTGGACAACACCAAGGTGAGTTGCTCACTTCTATAACTCCCAGTTCTAACATTCTATCTAATTCTTTATAGGCTTCCTCTTGACGAACTGGAGACATGGGATAGTGGCGAGATTTAATGGGTACAGCGTTGCCTGTATCAATGGTGTGAATGCCAAGATTAGTTTTCCCAAGACCCAACTGAACAAAATTTGGAAATCGATTTTTGGTTAACTGAAGTTGACTGATTTGTTCAGGACTAAGTTGAATCAGCTCGGCCTCGTCTTTAAAACTAATTTTCTCTTCATTCGCATAGGCATCGGTTTGTATTTCGCTGATCTGTGGAATCAAATTAAAGTCCCTCCAAAAGTTCATCCCTAGGTAAACCTTTTGAGTTAAATTGGGAATTAGATAGAAAATGAGGGGTTTTATCATACCATTGTATAGTGTTTTTAACTCACAATAACCAACGATGTCATGAGACTTACCATCAGCTGTGCGCACGGAGTTTTTGTAAGGCTTGATTTGAGTCCCCAGTTTTTCTACCAATTCCCAACACCCACTACCTAGAACCGAAATCGAAGCTCCGCTATCCAGCAAGCCAAATACCGTCTCACCTTCAAGCTGAATGTTAGCGTACATACGTCCATCGGTGTTAGAGGAAATTATGGACTCCAATATCTGCTTGCGAATTTTTTTACGTTTGCGAAACCGATATCTACATTTTTGCATGTGAATGCTAGCCAAATTATTACTGGTTCCCATGATCCGAGAACGAACCTTGTAATATTGAAGCTTGCGCTCGTGAAGAGATTTCAATGGTTGTGAATTTATGGGATGTAAGGGATTATGAGTGCTGAGAGATTCACGTTCTAAAATCTTTGTTGGAATGCTCTCAGGTGTATAGGACTTATTTATGATTGTTTCGGTTGGTGGAGGACATTGTTTGAGGAACGAAACTCTCCTCTCTTCGCTTCGTTCCGTCGAGGGTTTTCCGGGTGTTTCTTACATTCAAGAGTGCTAACACCCTTTTCACCACAATCATAACAAAATAAAATCCTTTTGCGCACTGGACAAAATCGATAACTGTGGCCCTTTTGGTCACAATTCCAACAGGTTAAGTTTGCAGACGTACCATACCTTTTGAAAGTTAAGGCCGCGATTTCCTCACCATGAAGGTCGGTTGGTTCTTCTTCGTCTTCGACCACGATTTCATGAACCGTTCTTTGGGAAGAATACCGCTTCGCCAAAAACCTCTCAGCTTCTCGAGCCTTGTTTCTTAGCTCTTCTAGGCTCTTGACGTTGGCCGATAGGAGAATTTCTCCGAGCTTGTCTTTTGCATTGCTGCGAATAACGTCAACCAACTTTCTTTCGTCGAATGGTTCTTTCAACCGGTCGTTAAGACCAACTACAGAAGTGTAAAATTCGTCGAAGGGCTCCTTAAAACCCTGTTTGCGAGTTAATAACCTCATATAAACTTCTACATCGTTCTCTTGCCGTCCAAACTCTTTCTTCATAGCCGTTTTTATTTCCTTGAGAGTAGCGTCTGAGTTTCTACGTAAAAATCCCCATAGCCAAGTGTTAGCCCTGCCACTCAACAGAGTGTGAAAATTTGCAGCGACTTGTTCATCGCTGTACGACGAAGAAACCTGTAGACGGTCGACCTTGAACAGAAAGTCTCCCACATTTTCTGTTCCGTCATATTTAATGTTCCATCTTTCTAATCTGCATGAATCAGCAGTAGCAAATAATGAAGAAGACATCGAAGTTCTTGGAGGTGGAACGGGTCGAAAATCCGGTACAATTCTGGATGCTGCATCAAGGCCAAGGGGGTTATTTCTTGGCATTTCAGGAGCCCTTGGGATAGGGTCAGGTTTGTTAATGCTTTCTAACTTTTTTATTACATTAACCATGAAAATGTCCATCTGCTGAAAGAGCCTAACTTGATTGTCCATGAGACAGCTTTCAAGTCGAGCGGCCAAGTGATCAACCACTGAAGGCCCTTGTCTATTTGATGGAGCTGGGTTGTTTTCTTCCAATTCTTCGTTGACATTATCGTCTCCGATATTGGGTAAATTTTCGACTCCCTGGTCTTCAGACATCGTAAAAGTCGAATTCCTAAACGTCGAACTTAATTCCTGGGAAAAGCTAAAAGAATGGTCTAGATTGAACCTATCGATCTTGTCCCGAAACTGTCGGAAAAATTCTTCGAACCTTGCTTCGGAATTGGCTGGGTAATTGTTAGTCGCTGTGTCTTGAATCGGGGAGCGACGACTCATTACTATTGTAAAATAAAAAAAAACTACCTAGCCTAAAGTGCCAGTACAATTAAAAAAAACTAAAAAAATATAACTATATGTATGTATAATTCTAAAATCTTTATTTAGGTTTTGTAGCTAAACTGAATAAAAATTTACTTCTTTTCTTTTTGTAGGTAAAAAAAAACTGTTCATAAACTGTCGAGGGATGAGATTTTGAAAGATGCGGGAATGTAGCAAATTGGAGAAAATGTAGATGCCGAAGTGCTTGAATTTTCCGAGAAGATGCAAACAAAAATAAAATAAACTACTCTACATGTAAACTATATAAAAAAAATTTAAACTGACTGAAACTAATTTACTTTATATATTTTAGGACATTTTAAACCTCTGTACATACCAGGATTCTTAAAAAGACTCTAAAAAAAAATTTCTTAAAGGACCTCCTAAGGACGCATTGAACATCCTCGAGTCTCTATGGATTTATATAACTGGGCGCAGTATTGCCTGGACCGGTGAGCACTTGCTAGACAAATACTCAGAGGACTCAAACTCTATAGCATATTATATTTTTGGAAGAGGCGATCCACCATCCTCGTCGCAACGCGGTACTAAACACTTTACATTCAGTCACCGGGACTTACAAGGATAATGGAACACTGCTTACAAAAAGATGACATACATACGATGTAATCATTGTATGTATATTGTATATTAAAAATAAAATTTAAAAAAAAATATGATAAAAAAAATATATAAAAAAAATCTCGAAAAATTCAAAAATCTAGGATCACTATATTGGAATAACGATTCCCAGACACGTTGGGCGCCATTTTGTAACGGGTCTTTTGTTGGCCTTAGGTCGTTGCTGGTATGCTGGTTCCCATTATTTAGCTCGTCGGTGGGGCAGGTTCTTTGACCTGTGGACTCATCACAAAAAAATATCATACCAGTCTTTTGACGAAGGTGTTCTCGTCAACGGAAATATTACCTCTACCCTCCCTTCCTGGTACCTTATCCGCCTCGGTACCCCTTATGTTGGCATCTACATTCTTTACTACACTACTTCCCCTTTCCTGACTCTCATCCCTCTAAAAAAAAATTTACTCACGTTTCATTTTTAATAAGCATTCCTTCAAAATTTATTAAAGTATTCTATTTTCATTTTTAAAAATTAAGTTATTTATATTCTAGTACTTCATGCAATTCTTTCAATTCTTTATATTTGAAGTATATTATAATTATAAGAATTTTCTTTGACTTGAAACCAAAATTACAATAAAAAAATAAAAAAAATCTTTTGTGCTTCTAAATGAAGCTCAGCGGTAAAAAGCTTGGGATTTTAAATCCTCTTTTGGCTAAATTAATCACAAAAAAACAACGTCCCCACTTAATACCCTTCCCAGAAATTTAAAAAGGATTTTGAAAAATCGAAGGATCAATATATAGGTTATTTAAAGTGACAGGGAACTTAAAAGACTCACCGTTCTTACGCAGCAATAGGGATTTTGTGGCCACACCATCCAATTACTCCAGCGATGATTACCTTGCACTTTTATATTTATGTTTTAAATAATTGTCTATTATCAATCACTCGATTTTAATATCCTTTAAAATTTAAATTAATATATAAAAAAAATAAAAAAAAACTCGCGCGCGTTCAATTGTGCGGACACAAAAAGATTTTTTTTTTGTTTTGTTCTTTAAGAACAATTAAATTAAAATTGAATTAGAAATCAAATTAAAATTATAATTTAGGACTATCTGCTTTCTAGCGGTCGGGTTGATACCCGCTGCGCCACCGGTAAAAACGACCAAATTATTGTCGGTACTTTTGATTGTACCGTCTTTCCACCCGTTTAAATGTTTTTGCTTGTAGCGTTAAATTCTGCTGGTTTGGACCTTTTCACAGCTTTTCCACTGTCCCTTTTTGTATTATTATGGACTTTTCCTATTAAAAACAATGTTGTAGTACCTATTATTTTCTTCTATAAAAAAAACTAGTTACCTCTGTTTTTTTTTTTTTTTAATATTTTACACCGGCACTTGTATCTAATATATATTATATTAATTCTATAATCGTTGGAGATTATTTCTAAAATAGAATTAATTAAAAAAAACTGCCTTTACATTGAAAATCACACTCGTGACTTACTTAAAATGGTATTTATATCACCACAAAAAAAATTACTAGTATCTCCAACTACTGCCGAACTGGATTCTGAAAAGTGTGTTGTAATACTATTCCATTTCATGGCTAGAAACATTTCTCTAGTCGAAACCTTTTCGTTAATTTGAATAATTGAAATTCAGTTCAAATTTAACGCTGTCTCTCTGGCAACATTGCAGTACACTACTACTTGAGCGAGCATTGAGTAATGCAAAGTTAATTGCTTATCCAATACTCGAACCTTGATTCAAATGATAAGTGCTATTGTGAACCTGCCTACTGTCAAGTTCATTCCGAATGAACTCTTGATTTATGTCAACCTGACAGTGACAGCAGAATATTTATCAAAAATTGTTTTTATTTCGATACGCATGGTCGATTGAAAAGAAATTTGTTTTAATTTATTTATTCGTAACAGGGCTTTGCTTAATTTAGATAAAATATCTTTATCTAAAACAGGCAAATGAACCCACGCGTTATCAAGTGTCGTTTCAGTGTTAATTAGTATCGGAATTGCATCACAAATCACCTAAAAGATGAACGTTCAATTCGTGGTTATGTATACATAAAGTGCAGTGAAAGAAATTAAAATGCAAAAAAAAACTATGAAAGATTCAAATTCAATGTATACAAAAATAAAAGAAAAAGGTGATTTTTTTTTTGTGTTATGCTTATTGGACAACAAAAGATGATTCGTTTCCCAGACAAGTGGGTCCTGAACCCTACCTAATTAGCCGGGCTATCTCCGAATTTTAGTCAGATAAGTATTCTGCCATACTTTTCTGAAACTTGGTACTTTGTGTTGTGTTTATTTATTCTATAGGTACCTATGTGAATTACTGACGGATGTCCTTTGCATGGAAAGTGCCAATGAGTTTACCAGCACGAGTTTCCAGCTCATACATGCAATTGCCTACCACTCTACGAATTCGAGATTTGAGGAATTTCGGAAGCAGCTTAGCATTGATACCGTGTGCAAAGTTACTTTGAGCGAAGTTGCGGTGAAACACCTCCTGTCCTTCTCGGTAAGTCACTAATTTAGATCGCGAATTGTATGTATTCTTCGACTTAACGTGTGCCCTGAGCAGATTTTCTGACAACGTCTGTCTGGCAAGAGTAGTTTTTAAAACCTTAGGCGCGATTAACATTTCGGGATCGGCAAGGGCTCGAAGGTTACGAAGCAAAGGATAAGCAGAACCATGGTTTATCATATTTTGGCTAAACAGTGCAAAATATGGAGAACAGCCTATTGACTCATGAGTGTCAGATCTTGTAACGAAATTAAATAAAGTATGACCATCATTCACGGTACTACAAGCAATCCCCTACAAGCCCCCACACAGTGGTCTCATATTGGATACCATTCTGTAACATAAACAATGATCTCACTCTGGAATATAAGAAATATACAATTAAGAAATGAAATATATACCTTACCATCAAGCCTGCTGATGAGAGACCACGGCCTCTACCAGATGATGTTTTCAACGCTAATAAGTGAACAGATCTCAGAAGATGAACTACTGTCTCCTATAGACAGTATCTTCCTGCGCTGGATGAAACTTACCACAGTAAATGTTAATGACCTCCCTGGTTCCTGCCAGAGACCTGTGACATATTCTTTCATACTAAAAGCTAAATCATCCCCTCCTTAGCATCGACTCTTTTCCTTTGTAATTCTTTATTCCCCTTTCCACTCACAGAAACTTACTCTCTTCGATCGAATCTTAAAAGTCTTTATTCTGATCGTCAAGTAAAACTCACTACTACAAACCATAGTTGATCTAGTTTGCCACTCTACTACTATACCACAACAAAACCCAAGATAAAACCTAATAAAACTCACTACATACCAGACTCTTTAAGAAACAGGCACTGGTTCGGTCGCCTTGGACACTAGCCCCAATGAGATTCCTTAAAGAATCCAAAAGTGGAAAGGCTGTAACTCTGTTCAAACCACAAGACTGTCCCATAGAGAACTCTCTCTATGACCACAGATCCACTTGGTAGAGACAGAGAAACAATTGGGTTGTGATCGACCTTCGCATCCGGTTCGCACGCACGCCCTCAACTAGCTCACAAGGGTCGTGCATTCTTGCTCAGGGATCGACAACGTTGTTACCTCTTTTAACCAGTGCGAACCTACTGAAGTTTAGATGTTAAAAACTCAGAAAAACAAAAATAAATATTCCTTGCTGGGGGGCCTGATCAACAAACGTTGAGATATAACTAAGTCCGAGGTATAATTGAGCTGGAAGGCCGACTCAACCTTAGAAAGTGTATTGTACAAGATTGTTTAGAGAACCGCACAAAACAGCGAGCCGCTATACAAAAAGTATTCTTAGCTGACAGAGAATACAGCGCTAAAGGCTCAGTCAGCATATTACGCGCAAACGACTATTAAAACCGCTGACTAGTGAGTGTAGATCAACACCTACACACACTCTTATAAATGGGGAAGGAGGAGAAGATGTTGTAAATTCCCCCTTCTGGCTTCTGTACCCACCCATGAGGAAAAGTTCCATCAACTCGGAAACTTTTTCCACCATTGATCCACGGTGCCAAGTATACACTAAAAGAAGTGTTACTATAAAATATTTAGGATCCCCTAAACATGATAAAAGACAAGCAAAAAGACTTGCCTATACCATCACACTACATACCAATAACGACCTAATCGTTACCAAAAGTCTTCAACCAAAAAGAAACTACACTACACCTACACACAACATGATATGTCCACCTATGTTTCCATCCGCACAAGAAGTCTGTCCACCCCTCCCAACGTACTTACTTAAATACCATTGTGTCTAAAGGAAAATTCCAAAGTAACCAAAGAAATAGACCACTGCCCATATGACAGCATTAAAAACACTACCAGAATTCTTGTTCTTCAAAAACGTTATAAGGTCGTTATTTATTAAACTTTATCTTAAAATTAACAATAATGAATGTATGTAAACCTAAACCAAAAGTATCTAATATTATTAAACCTAAAATATTTCTTGATTATTTATCGGTAATATCGTAGAAAAGTTAAATTGTTTTTCTTGATATTAAATTACGTTGAACTATCAATGATTTGATCGTATGTAGAAGCAACTTCTTGACTTCATACGAATTCCAAATAGTTATTCTTGTCTTTCAAAAAAAAAAATAATGCGCTGAAGAAAAATGTACTTAAAGTATCATTAGTCTTAGCTCGTTACATCACTCTCCTTGGAGTGGAATTAAAAAAAAAAGTTATTTGCTTCAATAGTCTTTATGTATCTTTTAAGTTTCAAGTTATTAAAAGTTATAATCAAAAAAAAGTTGTTGAAACTTTGCAATGTAAACCTGGATAAACCGAGTTACAAAACGATATTCTAACAAAATACAAAAAGTATGAATATCTACGAAACACTAAACGGTGATTTACAAGGAACAAATTCTAAACGAATCCCAAAAGAAAACAAAAGCAAACATGGGACGTTAGCCCAAGGGTTTATGTTGTTGAAACAGACCAGGGAGATAGTAAGAGATAAAGAGTATCAAGTTATATGTTATATATATATAAAATAAATATGGTTAAATCAATATAGTCAAAAATATAGTTTTCAAAATAGCAATAAAATACAGTCGTAAAGGATCGGGAGTGCACTCTGGATACCAGTCGCTGAAATGTTAAAAAGTATTAAGTATAACTAAGATTCCAAAAAAAAAACTTTAACCATAGGTATGTCTATACACATATACTACTCAACTCTTCGTCGTCAACAGTATCTTTCTCTTATCAGAGATAAAGCACTATCTTTGCTTTCTTAAGATACTATCTCGAAGATAATGTATCTTGAACTGAGTGACAAAGTGTCACTTGGCTATAAACGTAGCTAAAATGTTTCGGGCTCCAATCGGGACAAATAGTCACGATGTACAAACATATATACACAATGTACACACAGTGGATGCAAGGATAAAACCTTCAATCTCCACCGAAAGAAAAAGAAATTCTTTCAAAAAGGTATCGGCAGGTAACTCCAAAGGACTTCCAAATGGATACGTAACAAGTTAAGTTAAACCGGGATAGAATGTGAACTGACAAGTTCGAAACAAAAAGTTGTCTAATGACTACAGAAAATATCTGTTAGACAAAAAGTAATTTCATTAAAGAATGAAGAAAATGAAGCTGAAAAGAAGTGGTATCGATTAGACTCAGATACAGGACAGGACAGACTAAAGATTTCGTTCATGGAACAGTGAAGGAAAGGGTCCACAAGGACAGTAAGGATTGCAACTAAGGCAACAAGTAAGTGGATACGTAAAGTATCTAGTATATTGAAACACAAATAAAAAGTTTCTAAAACACCAGTGTCGAAGTATAATTCACTTCTGTATCTCGATAGGAATTCGCTAGGAACATAAAATCCAGCTTAAAAATCCGCGAGAAAGTATCGCCGTTAAGGCAGTGAAGATACAAGTAAAAAAAAAATTAAACTTTCGAAAATTAACTTTAACTTTTCTATTCAGAAAAAGGACGACAACACAAATTTATACAAAACACACATATATTGAAAATTCACTTTTAGTAATATGCTTTCAACTCAATATTAATATAGGATATTCACTAATAATAAAGATAATATACTGATATATATATATATAGATGTATATGGATATTTATTGAAAATAATCGGGGCGCTTCTGGTACACGCCAATAATGTTCAGCACCACCGTCCGTGGGCGTATGGGCGTTGAAAATTATGTCGCAAAAATGTATATGCTTTTCCAATTTGAACGACGAACGAGGCGTTATATGACGTCACGTTCTCGATGAAATGTTTCTTTTCATGTATTTCAGGATATTTTTGGTGCACGTGGAATGGGCATCAGTAAATAAAATTACAAAATTTACCTGGAGGGCCAACTATAATTGTGGCAAAAACGTATTTTAACATTTATTTCCTTTTATGTAGCATGAATATGTGTCTCTACTGGACAAGATGTACTGCGAATTGGGTCTATGTGACCGGAGAACCATGTGGTTCGATGTGCATGTGGTTCGAAAATCCTCACGTGGCTCCGGAATGTTGGAGCAAATGGTGAATCGGATGCTTCGAAAACGTGTCTTGTTCGACACGAAGAAAATGACGGCGTTGAGTGCCTTAAAACTCACTGCTATGCTGGTGAATATTCCAGCGAAGTGTCTGAAGAAAATTCTATAGATAATTCCCACGTTGCCATGACTCTGCTTTTGTCATGGAATAAAAGTTGAACGTCTTTATGGGCGTAAATCCTGCCTCATCCTTGAACCCTAGTGACCAAAAAGAATCTAATAAGTCACTAGTATATCATAATTAAATATGTTCTTCAAAATTGAAGAGACATATTCAAGAAAAATTTAATGGCCGCCATGCAATGTGGCCGACACAAAAAAAAAAATCACCAGAAAAAAAAAACTCACCTATTCAGGGTATATTTTCTTATGCAGCGCTTCAATTAATTGCTATGAGCAATTATATTTATCCTTTATAAAAGGATTTCTATATATATTTAAGTAATTTATCACACGCGAGCAAAGTTTTAATTTTAATAAAAAAAAAAAATTCATCTGCTGCGTAAAATAATGACTTTTCTTAAAATTGAAGTTTAGCGAACGAGGGTTGAAATTATAATGACTGTGGCACAGACAAAATCTGAAGCCACGCCTCTGTCTGGTTTCCAATAGCAATTACAAAGACTGAACATGACTTTTACCGCGTTCTTTTTGTTACCAATAGATTTGCGTTCGTAAAAGTTAACGATACGAAGTGCGTCTAATGTTACGTAGCAATGTAAAGCTACTTCGCACTATCAATTATGTGTTCATGAAAATTGACTTCTATGACATTTATCTTTATTTATGTCACTTAATTTTGACGTTGGAATGTTCGTAGAGGTTTGTAGGACAGATTAGCGTCATGTTTTCTCAAGTATGAGAGAAATTTTGTACATGTCAATTTTTGACATTTGACTTATTTTTGGAGAAAATTAACTCCAAATTGACACAATCGCTTCACAATCACAAATATCGTCATACATATGACGTTAAACTCATTTCAAACACTCGAATAACTAATTTTTAGTTATGTCAATTTGTCAGTCAAGATGTAATGAAGGATCTGACTACGAATATCGAAATAGACTGTCATATCTTTGTTAGATGGTTGTATTGTGCATGAAAATCACGATTCCTATGGAATGCATAATGGACATGAACAACACAATCACTAACTGTCACGACCTGTCAAAACTCAATAATCTGGGTTTTCATCAAACAGACCATAATTGTTGGTTTGGTCGGAACGGGTTTCTAATTCAGCATCGGACATGCATTTTGAAATCATTCCAACAAGATTTCCAATAGAAGACAGAAAGATAGTGAAAAAAGAGATGAGACGAAGCGTCTAATTGGACGGACAGTATCCATAAAGCAAAAACGAAAATGCCGGAAGTGTTCGTCAGCCATAATCCTTCTGCACCTGGTCATGTAGCAATCGAATGTGCTAGAAAGAGTGCGTCTGAGCTAGGTTCAAATATCTATCTATCAGGATTTTCCATTTTAGGTAGTGTTCAGTGAAAAATATGACAAAGTGGTTCGGGTTTAGGATAATTCCTTACCGAATTTTGTTTCCTGGTGTAGGAATTGAGCAACTAATGTCATTCTTGAAATTTTCGAAATTTCCCGATTTTTCAGAGGGAAATGTCATTAGGTAAATGGACAAATCTAAATTCCTAAAATTGCCGCAAGGTGGCACTGGTGTTGCGGTGACAAAGTTTTCCCTACAAATCTCAAGGATCGAGACAAGTACCACTTGACTAGATGCTTGTGAAAAAGGACAACTTGTGTCTACCTATACCTTTACTACTCTGATTCAACTTCTTCCTAACAAAAAAATTTTGAAACTTCCAATTACTCGTCATAACTATTGACTCTCTCTCAACTTCCTCTTCTATTTATCTCAATGTTAATCTGTATTACCTCTTTACCAAAAAGTGAAATACATAAAACAAATATTTACAAAACTATACAAGAGTCTCATGCACAGCTGGGTAGCCGGGCATAAAAATAAATAAAACTATTTTTATCACAGTAAGATTTACTTCTTCAAATCTTTCGTATGAGAAGTGGTCACGTAACCTTTCTCATCTTCAACATCATATAAGTTGTTACCTCTAGTCTTAACAACTGTTACTCTAATAAACTTGGGCGATAACTTAGCGTTGAAATGTTTATTAGCATCACTCAAAACTATATTTCGTTTGTAAATGATATCCCCCACCTTAAAATCGACCGCACGACTTCTGAGATTGTAAACTCTCTCATAAGCATCGTGTGTCTTTTCAAGTGTTGTCTTCAGATATGTATGAAGAATATTCATCTTTGCCACTTTGGGCAACCAATCGATTTCAGAGTTATTAAGTCCTCCTAATTCGCGCAATAATTTGTAGTCCGCTCCGTGTTCAATCATCCTTTGACCGTATAAAGCCTCATATGGCGACATTGTCAAAGCTGAATGGACAGTTGTGCGTAAAGCACTACTAATGGATGACAAATGTACATCCCAATTAGTCTGTTTCGGATCCACGTATGATCTTATCGCTGCTAATATAGACCTATTAACTCTCTCGCTAGCATTAGCTTGAGGTGCATAAATCGCCGTCTTATAATGTTTGACACCAAACATTTTTAACAATTCTTTAAAGTCTTTTGAAATAAATTGCGATCCGTTATCGGATAGGATACTCTCAGGTACACCATATAAAAGAAAAATGTCTTCTCTCAAAAACTTAATAACTTCTGCAGCTGTGGCTCTCTTAAGGGGTTTAATAAACACAAACTTTGTGAGTTGGTCCAGAGCAATAACTATGAAAGCATTCCCATTCCTGGATCTTGGATAAGGACCAAGGAAATCCACATATAAATGTTGGAAGGGCCTTTCAACTTTAAAACTCTCTCCCATTTCAGCTCGTAAAGTCTGGTTGGAAGCTTTTGTTGTCTTGCATGTTTCACAACGATCAACATATTGTTTCACCTGTGAAAACATACCAGGCCAATACAATCTTTCCCTTAACCTGTATAATGTCTTAACGACACCACCATGAGAAGCTCTGGGTGGATTATGCGCCATGGCAATTATGGATTCTGTCATACTTGACGGTAACCATAACTTCCATGCCAGATCATCCAATAGAGGATTCCCAACTGCATGTTTGGTTCTCTTATATATATATCCCTCAGATATCTTCAAGTCTGGTAATCGTTCCTGCTCTTTGCTGATATGACTGATGAGTTGTGAGTATTCTTCGGACTTGAATCCGGGATCGTCAAGGTCAATGTGGAGCACCTCCTCGGTTTCGACTTGTGCAACACTGGATATGTAGCTCTCTGCTGTTAAAGCATCGGCTTCGTACACTCTAGAAAGAGCGTCGGGTACCACGTTAAGTGTTCCTTTCCTGTGTTCAACCACGAAATCGAACCCTTGAAGTCTCATACTCCACCTGGCCAGACGACCGGTAGGGTCCTTCATGTTCATCAACCATTTCAGGCTTGAATGATCAGTGATCACCTTAAACTTATATCCTTCGATATACGAACGGAATTTCTGAATTCCTAAAAACGCAGCGAGGCATTCGCGTTCGGTAACGGTGTAGTTCCTCTGCGCAGCATTTAATTTCTGAGAGAAGTAATAAATGGGGCGTTCAGCTCCGTTCTCATCTCGCTGGCAAAGTACACATCCGATACCGGACGCAGATGCATCGCACAAAATAATAAACTCCTTCTCGAAATCAGGGTTTATCAGAACAGGTGTAGTAGTAAGTGCTTTCTTAATGTTTTCGAATGCTATCTGAGCTTCGGAATTAAAATCAAAAGCCTTACCTTTCTTAAGAGTGTCAGTGAGTGGGGCAGCCAAGGTTGAAAAATTTTCCACGAACCTCCGATACCAACCAGCCATTCCTAAGAAACGCCTAACTTGGCGAGTGGTTGTCGGCATCGGGAAGTTGATAATAGCAGCAACCTTATCAGGATCTGCTTTCAAACATCCTTGTCCCACTTTGTATCCTAAGTATTGTAATTCCTCGTAACAAAATTTCGATTTCTCGACATTAATAGTGAGTCCTGCTCTATCCAACTCTCTACTAATGATCTTCAAAACTGATAGGTGCTCCTCGAAAGTTTTCGTCACCACCAAAAGGTCATCTAAATAAACGAAGACTCGGTCCTGCAACTCGCGTGGAACAACTAAATTCATCAAATATGTTAGGCTTTGAGCGGCGTTGCAAAGACCGAAAGGCATCACGTTGAATTGGTACAACGGCCTTCCTGGAACCGTAAAGGCTGTCTTTTCCTTCGCGCTCTCCTCCAGTGGTATCTGCCAGTACGCATCTTTCAAATCCACGCTCGATATGAAACGTGTCTCTGAAAGACGTGACAGCAGTCCCTCAATGTGCGCAATAGGTCGCGCATCTTTCTTAGTAACCATATTGACTTTTCTGAAGTCCAAACAAAGTCGATCCTTGCCAGGCTTGCGTACAAGCACAACAGGTGAGGACCATGGACTATTGCTTTCCTCAATAACCCCTAGTGAAAGCATGCGGTCTACTTCTGCGTACATCAGAGACTGCACCACTGGGGAGACCGGATAATACCTTTGCTTGATTGGAGGCGCATCCCCCGTATCAATACCGTGTTTTACCCAATCTGTTTTGCCTAAACCCTTTAGTGTGAATGACGGAAAACTTCGTATCACATCTTCGAGTTTAGCATTCTCTACATTCGTCAACTTACACTTATTGACTAATTTATCTTTTACTTCAACATCATGTTGAAATGACAAACTGGAAATTACATTTGGTGCTATTTGGAATTTCGACCAAAAATCGACACCTAAGTATAAACGTTGCGCTAATGTCGGGACGACATAAAAACTCATGCTGTGAGTAGCACCTTTATACTTAACGTCAGTGGTAATTAATCCACAAATTTTTTGTTTCTGCCCGTCAGCGGTTGAAACACTTGAATTAACCTTTTTAATAGTAATATTTTTGTTGGACAAGTAAGTTAAAACATCAGCGCCAAGGCAACTGATACTTGCGCCAGAGTCTAATAGACCCAATATCTTGTCTCCAAAAATTTCAACGTTGACATAAGGGCGAGGATCTCCAGATTCTCTTTCTAATGTCGTTGAAGCTATATTCTTATATAATAGTCGTTTTTCCTTAAATCTGATTCGAGTTCGTCTAATACGATTAGACAATTCAGGATAATTCATAATACGCTTACGGACTTCATAATAATTTCTAAGCCTTTCATGAAATGGCTTTCTCATAAATTCATTTTTCTTAATATTAGTATTTAAAACATTTGGTGTTGTTGCATTAACAACAAGTTTATTAACTGGTTTTAAAATTGTAACAGGAGTTTTGAGAGTTGAAGATTCTTCGGCACTTAAAACTCCGGGTTTATTTGTTCGGAGCGAACCCCCCCGGATATTGGGTTGTTCCTCCTTAAGTTTCCCTGGCATTTTGGACACGTAGGAAAAATAACGTTCTCCAAACCACATCGGAAACAAAACTTCCTATCTACAGGTTTATTACATTCCCTGAACCCATGCCCTACACTTAAGCAATTCCAACACTTCCAAGTGTTCTTATCTCTATGTACGTTATGTACTGCTTCTACACTTGAAGTTAAAGCTACAGCTAAATCATTTGATTCTTCCACAACTTCGTTTACGAAACGTTTTGTTGGAATTCGGTGCGTGTTCGGCACAAAAGAAGATCGCGTGCTCTCCTGTCGATCGAGAAACTTTTCAATAGTTCGGCATACATATGCCATCTGTCTAAGACTGTGAGTACTAAAGGTAATGAGTAACTCACCCATTCGTCTCTTTACATTCGTCTTGATAATCTCTATAAGTTCTCTCTCAGACTTCGGAACACGCATCCTAGAATTTATCAACATTAAAGCATCGTAGAAATCATTGAATGATTCATTCGACTGCTGCTTTCGGTCTGAAAGCTTTCGAGACAATTCGGAGTCTGTTTCGAGACTTCGAAATTGTTCGATTAAACCGGACTGAAGCGAACTCCAAGAAGTGTGTGGATTACTCTTCAAGTACATCCAGTACCATGACTCCGCTTGTCCTGCAACAAAATGGTGAAAATTCACCGTCAACTCATCCCATGGAACACCATAACTGTACCTAACGCGTTCTAAACGAAATAGAAAATCGTCAACAGACATGTTGCGACCGTCAAATCTAATTCCCCACTTATGAAACTGTGGAAATTTACTATATGACGTGGCGTTAGAGGGTACTTGTCTCCTGGGTGATGAAGCTTCCGGAGAATTGTCTAAATTAATCGCATTCATTTGCGTAAGAAAATCATCAAGATTAGAACCGTTAGCCATTTCTACTGGATGTCCTGAAGGAGCATTCCGAGTAAGACCTGGTTCATTGTTTGGGGTTGGATAGTTTTCCAGATTCCTATTAACATTATTGTTTTGATTTGTAGGATTGTCGGTAGTTGTTCCGTTTGGAGCGTTAGCTATTCTAGCTCTATTTGTCGCTTGACTAACTGCTTGTCTGGGTGCAAGATTCTGAGAAGTAGAGGGTTGATTGCTTGAAGAAGGAGGTATGGTCTGAAATAAATTTGTCAATTGCTCAAGAAGTAGAGCTTGACTTTGTTTTATCTCCTCTTTCATGACTCGCCTATCCTCTTCTCTGTGTAATTCAACTGTCGCTGTAATCATCTCTTGAAGAGTAAGAGAATCTTCAGTTACATTACGTCTATTGTCAAAACTATCGTTGACGACACGACCATTGACATTACCGAGAGGCATAGTTCCATCATTAATACCTATGGGACTAGAAACATCTTCGAGTCTCATTTCTTCTCTTCTTTGATCTTCACCGCTACCTGCAGCTTGTGGATCAGCCATAATTATAACGTCTAAAAACCTTGAATTATAAGTGCTCGGACGGATTAGTCTTCTATTTCCACTACTCATTCAACTGAGATTGTGAAACTCTTGTATAAAACACAAAACTAATGAAACACAATCGAAGTGACAAAAAAAAAATTAAACAGTGCTTAAAATTAAAGTGGTTGTAGTGAATCAGATCACTTAGTAATTCAATCAAAAGATATAGTCCTACAAAGAGAAGGCTCCTTGTAGACTAGAAAAGATCCTACAAAAAAAAAAGTTTGACTCTTAAAGAAAATACTTCAAGAATTCTTTAAAGTCAAAAATTACTTAATGATATACTAAACTATTCTTTGTTGTTTTTGAATCGTAATTTAATTTTAAAAATTACAGGCTCAAACAAACTAAACCTATGTTCTAATAACTAAACTAACTTCTCAGAAACTATCCTGAAAGTTATTACTCTTAAAAATAAAGTAATTATTATATGGGAGGCGACACCGCCAAAAATTCTAAACTATAAACTCTATCAAAAATTATCTCAAAAACTGGGCAACACTGCCACTAAAAATCTCAAAAACTGCGACACCGCAAAAATTACCAGAATTTATCTTAGTTAACGTCTCTAAGACAAACTCCAAACTCACAAAAAAAACTCAGGATTTCCTTTTAGTTAACGTCTCTAAAAGAAAAATCCCTACCAAAACCAGAATTCCTTTTTCAGTTACGTCCCTGAAAAATAATTCCAAAACTATACTCAAAATTATCTGAAAACTGCAAAACTTTCTATAAATCTTGTAATAACTTCTTACAAAATTTATTTTAAACTCAAAATTAAATTTTTAAATCTCAACAATAATTCATTCACGTTTGGGAGTGGACATTCCCCCCGCGCGTAATGGATTAACAACATATCGAAAAAAAAAAGACGTTAGCTTGATTGTACCATGACAATCAACTAACAAAAAAAAACTTAGTGTGTGTGTCTTTAAACTATTCGTGCTCAACACAAAAACTAAATCTGCCAAATTCAACGGATAGTGACTCCTCATTTCATTATGCTACTGCAGACGTGCGTAGGGACTATTGATCACCCACCACCGGTTAGCACTTCATAAAATGAATCATCAACCATACATCAAATCTAACCTTCAAAAATCTTCATAAAATTCTCTACAAAAAAAAAGTACAAAGTGAAAAAGTATTATTTGGAGTAGAAAACATGGATTATTCCGTGACGATAAAGTAGCTTTTGCAGCTGACGTGCGTAGAGACTTAAATCATCCACCACCGGTCAAAAGACTCAATTATCTACCACTTCCTAACCCTTTCTATGCTATCGCTTTAAGTAAAGTGATCATTAGCAACAGTCAACCAAGAATAATAACTCTTCGGTCCGGACAAATGACTCAAATATACCTATCACGAGAGGTAGAGGAATAATAGTGAAGCTAACGCAACAGACAGAAGTCAGGAATCTATCGACCAACTTCCCGGACATATAGTCTTCATTACTAAACTCCGATGACGTTCCTCTAGCAAAAGAAAAGTACTACTTAAAAAAAAAACTTCATCAAAACAAATTTCAAAAATGAAAAATTTCCAAAAGAAAAATTAATTTCCCCAAAAACTTTTCGAATCAACTTAATACAATACAAAATCTAAACCTTCAAAAACTTTAATCTCAAAACGTTCTTCAGGCCACCACGTTGGGCGCCATTCTGTAACGAAATTAAATAAAGTATGACCATCATTCACGGTACTACAAGCAATCCCCTACAAGCCCCCACACAGTGGTCTCATATTGGATACCATTCTGTAACATAAACAATGATCTCACTCTGGAATATAAGAAATATACAATTAAGAAATGAAATATATACCTTACCATCAAGCCTGCTGATGAGAGACCACGGCCTCTACCAGATGATGTTTTCAACGCTAATAAGTGAACAGATCTCAGAAGATGAACTACTGTCTCCTATAGACAGTATCTTCCTGCGCTGGATGAAACTTACCACAGTAAATGTTAATGACCTCCCTGGTTCCTGCCAGAGACCTGTGACATATTCTTTCATACTAAAAGCTAAATCATCCCCTCCTTAGCATCGACTCTTTTCCTTTGTAATTCTTTATTCCCCTTTCCACTCACAGAAACTTACTCTCTTCGATCGAATCTTAAAAGTCTTTATTCTGATCGTCAAGTAAAACTCACTACTACAAACCATAGTTGATCTAGTTTGCCACTCTACTACTATACCACAACAAAACCCAAGATAAAACCTAATAAAACTCACTACATACCAGACTCTTTAAGAAACAGGCACTGGTTCGGTCGCCTTGGACACTAGCCCCAATGAGATTCCTTAAAGAATCCAAAAGTGGAAAGGCTGTAACTCTGTTCAAACCACAAGACTGTCCCATAGAGAACTCTCTCTATGACCACAGATCCACTTGGTAGAGACAGAGAAACAATTGGGTTGTGATCGACCTTCGCATCCGGTTCGCACGCACGCCCTCAACTAGCTCACAAGGGTCGTGCATTCTTGCTCAGGGATCGACAACGTTGTTACCTCTTTTAACCAGTGCGAACCTACTGAAGTTTAGATGTTAAAAACTCAGAAAAACAAAAATAAATATTCCTTGCTGGGGGGCCTGATCAACAAACGTTGAGATATAACTAAGTCCGAGGTATAATTGAGCTGGAAGGCCGACTCAACCTTAGAAAGTGTATTGTACAAGATTGTTTAGAGAACCGCACAAAACAGCGAGCCGCTATACAAAAAGTATTCTTAGCTGACAGAGAATACAGCGCTAAAGGCTCAGTCAGCATATTACGCGCAAACGACTATTAAAACCGCTGACTAGTGAGTGTAGATCAACACCTACACACACTCTTATAAATGGGGAAGGAGGAGAAGATGTTGTAAATTCCCCCTTCTGGCTTCTGTACCCACCCATGAGGAAAAGTTCCATCAACTCGGAAACTTTTTCCACCATTGATCCACGGTGCCAAGTATACACTAAAAGAAGTGTTACTATAAAATATTTAGGATCCCCTAAACATGATAAAAGACAAGCAAAAAGACTTGCCTATACCATCACACTACATACCAATAACGACCTAATCGTTACCAAAAGTCTTCAACCAAAAAGAAACTACACTACACCTACACACAACATGATATGTCCACCTATGTTTCCATCCGCACAAGAAGTCTGTCCACCCCTCCCAACGTACTTACTTAAATACCATTGTGTCTAAAGGAAAATTCCAAAGTAACCAAAGAAATAGACCACTGCCCATATGACAGCATTAAAAACACTACCAGAATTCTTGTTCTTCAAAAACGTTATAAGGTCGTTATTTATTAAACTTTATCTTAAAATTAACAATAATGAATGTATGTAAACCTAAACCAAAAGTATCTAATATTATTAAACCTAAAATATTTCTTGATTATTTATCGGTAATATCGTAGAAAAGTTAAATTGTTTTTCTTGATATTAAATTACGTTGAACTATCAATGATTTGATCGTATGTAGAAGCAACTTCTTGACTTCATACGAATTCCAAATAGTTATTCTTGTCTTTCAAAAAAAAAAATAATGCGCTGAAGAAAAATGTACTTAAAGTATCATTAGTCTTAGCTCGTTACATCACTCTCCTTGGAGTGGAATTAAAAAAAAAAGTTATTTGCTTCAATAGTCTTTATGTATCTTTTAAGTTTCAAGTTATTAAAAGTTATAATCAAAAAAAAGTTGTTGAAACTTTGCAATGTAAACCTGGATAAACCGAGTTACAAAACGATATTCTAACAAAATACAAAAAGTATGAATATCTACGAAACACTAAACGGTGATTTACAAGGAACAAATTCTAAACGAATCCCAAAAGAAAACAAAAGCAAACATGGGACGTTAGCCCAAGGGTTTATGTTGTTGAAACAGACCAGGGAGATAGTAAGAGATAAAGAGTATCAAGTTATATGTTATATATATATAAAATAAATATGGTTAAATCAATATAGTCAAAAATATAGTTTTCAAAATAGCAATAAAATACAGTCGTAAAGGATCGGGAGTGCACTCTGGATACCAGTCGCTGAAATGTTAAAAAGTATTAAGTATAACTAAGATTCCAAAAAAAAAACTTTAACCATAGGTATGTCTATACACATATACTACTCAACTCTTCGTCGTCAACAGTATCTTTCTCTTATCAGAGATAAAGCACTATCTTTGCTTTCTTAAGATACTATCTCGAAGATAATGTATCTTGAACTGAGTGACAAAGTGTCACTTGGCTATAAACGTAGCTAAAATGTTTCGGGCTCCAATCGGGACAAATAGTCACGATGTACAAACATATATACACAATGTACACACAGTGGATGCAAGGATAAAACCTTCAATCTCCACCGAAAGAAAAAGAAATTCTTTCAAAAAGGTATCGGCAGGTAACTCCAAAGGACTTCCAAATGGATACGTAACAAGTTAAGTTAAACCGGGATAGAATGTGAACTGACAAGTTCGAAACAAAAAGTTGTCTAATGACTACAGAAAATATCTGTTAGACAAAAAGTAATTTCATTAAAGAATGAAGAAAATGAAGCTGAAAAGAAGTGGTATCGATTAGACTCAGATACAGGACAGGACAGACTAAAGATTTCGTTCATGGAACAGTGAAGGAAAGGGTCCACAAGGACAGTAAGGATTGCAACTAAGGCAACAAGTAAGTGGATACGTAAAGTATCTAGTATATTGAAACACAAATAAAAAGTTTCTAAAACACCAGTGTCGAAGTATAATTCACTTCTGTATCTCGATAGGAATTCGCTAGGAACATAAAATCCAGCTTAAAAATCCGCGAGAAAGTATCGCCGTTAAGGCAGTGAAGATACAAGTAAAAAAAAAATTAAACTTTCGAAAATTAACTTTAACTTTTCTATTCAGAAAAAGGACGACAACACAAATTTATACAAAACACACATATATTGAAAATTCACTTTTAGTAATATGCTTTCAACTCAATATTAATATAGGATATTCACTAATAATAAAGATAATATACTGATATATATATATATAGATGTATATGGATATTTATTGAAAATAATCGGGGCGCTTCTGGTACACGCCAATAATGTTCAGCACCACCGTCCGTGGGCGTATGGGCGTTGAAAATTATGTCGCAAAAATGTATATGCTTTTCCAATTTGAACGACGAACGAGGCGTTATATGACGTCACGTTCTCGATGAAATGTTTCTTTTCATGTATTTCAGGATATTTTTGGTGCACGTGGAATGGGCATCAGTAAATAAAATTACAAAATTTACCTGGAGGGCCAACTATAATTGTGGCAAAAACGTATTTTAACATTTATTTCCTTTTATGTAGCATGAATATGTGTCTCTACTGGACAAGATGTACTGCGAATTGGGTCTATGTGACCGGAGAACCATGTGGTTCGATGTGCATGTGGTTCGAAAATCCTCACGTGGCTCCGGAATGTTGGAGCAAATGGTGAATCGGATGCTTCGAAAACGTGTCTTGTTCGACACGAAGAAAATGACGGCGTTGAGTGCCTTAAAACTCACTGCTATGCTGGTGAATATTCCAGCGAAGTGTCTGAAGAAAATTCTATAGATAATTCCCACGTTGCCATGACTCTGCTTTTGTCATGGAATAAAAGTTGAACGTCTTTATGGGCGTAAATCCTGCCTCATCCTTGAACCCTAGTGACCAAAAAGAATCTAATAAGTCACTAGTATATCATAATTAAATATGTTCTTCAAAATTGAAGAGACATATTCAAGAAAAATTTAATGGCCGCCATGCAATGTGGCCGACACAAAAAAAAAATCACCAGAAAAAAAAAACTCACCTATTCAGGGTATATTTTCTTATGCAGCGCTTCAATTAATTGCTATGAGCAATTATATTTATCCTTTATAAAAGGATTTCTATATATATTTAAGTAATTTATCACACGCGAGCAAAGTTTTAATTTTAATAAAAAAAAAAAATTCATCTGCTGCGTAAAATAATGACTTTTCTTAAAATTGAAGTTTAGCGAACGAGGGTTGAAATTATAATGACTGTGGCACAGACAAAATCTGAAGCCACGCCTCTGTCTGGTTTCCAATAGCAATTACAAAGACTGAACATGACTTTTACCGCGTTCTTTTTGTTACCAATAGATTTGCGTTCGTAAAAGTTAACGATACGAAGTGCGTCTAATGTTACGTAGCAATGTAAAGCTACTTCGCACTATCAATTATGTGTTCATGAAAATTGACTTCTATGACATTTATCTTTATTTATGTCACTTAATTTTGACGTTGGAATGTTCGTAGAGGTTTGTAGGACAGATTAGCGTCATGTTTTCTCAAGTATGAGAGAAATTTTGTACATGTCAATTTTTGACATTTGACTTATTTTTGGAGAAAATTAACTCCAAATTGACACAATCGCTTCACAATCACAAATATCGTCATACATATGACGTTAAACTCATTTCAAACACTCGAATAACTAATTTTTAGTTATGTCAATTTGTCAGTCAAGATGTAATGAAGGATCTGACTACGAATATCGAAATAGACTGTCATATCTTTGTTAGATGGTTGTATTGTGCATGAAAATCACGATTCCTATGGAATGCATAATGGACATGAACAACACAATCACTAACTGTCACGACCTGTCAAAACTCAATAATCTGGGTTTTCATCAAACAGACCATAATTGTTGGTTTGGTCGGAACGGGTTTCTAATTCAGCATCGGACATGCATTTTGAAATCATTCCAACAAGATTTCCAATAGAAGACAGAAAGATAGTGAAAAAAGAGATGAGACGAAGCGTCTAATTGGACGGACAGTATCCATAAAGCAAAAACGAAAATGCCGGAAGTGTTCGTCAGCCATAATCCTTCTGCACCTGGTCATGTAGCAATCGAATGTGCTAGAAAGAGTGCGTCTGAGCTAGGTTCAAATATCTATCTATCAGGATTTTCCATTTTAGGTAGTGTTCAGTGAAAAATATGACAAAGTGGTTCGGGTTTAGGATAATTCCTTACCGAATTTTGTTTCCTGGTGTAGGAATTGAGCAACTAATGTCATTCTTGAAATTTTCGAAATTTCCCGATTTTTCAGAGGGAAATGTCATTAGGTAAATGGACAAATCTAAATTCCTAAAATTGCCGCAAGGTGGCACTGGTGTTGCGGTGACAAAGTTTTCCCTACAATCTCAGAGCGCAACTTATGCTGGATAAGTGATTATCCCAGTCGTTCTGCTTATCTGAAATCATTACTCGCAACTTACTTAGTAAATTCCGATTGACCCTTTCAGAATTGTTTGCCTGAGGAGAGTACAACGCAGTTCGTACATGCTTAACGCCATAGCTTTCAAAAAAACTGCTAATCTCTTTTGAGACGAACTGACGTCCGTTGTCAGAATGGATATACTCAGGGGTCCCGAAAGTATGAAATACTTCACTTTCTAAATATTGGACAATACGACTTGAAGTCGCCTTAGGGAGTGCTTTAAGGAAAATAAATTTAGTGAAATGGTCCAAAACAATAAAAATGTATACATTTCCTCTTTTAGTGCGCGGATACGGACCCAAGAAGTCGATGTATAATCTTTGAATAGGTCTTTCAGACACAATCTGTTTAGTGATGGGGGGTCTGAGAATAGCATTCGGTGCCTTTACGGTCTTGCATGTCTCACACTCGCTTACAAATACCTTTATGTCTCTTACCATCTTAGGCCAGTAATACTTTTCCCTAATACGAGCGTAGGTCTTGGCAAAGCCACTGTGACAACTTAGTTTAGTATTGTGAGCAGACTCTATGCAGTTTTTGGTGAGTGTCTCAGGCAACCACAGGCGCCAAAGCGAATCCTCTTCTCCCACTTCGCCACTCCTAAACCTAACTCTTTTGTAAATAAATTTGTCGGATACAACTAGGTCTGGGAGTGCAGATTGATTTGTAATGATGTTATCCCTCAGTTGGGAATATTGCTGCGAATCGAACTCACTCGAGTCCAGATCTACATCTGCACCTATTGTAGTGGCAGAAATCTCTTCAAGGTTGTTTTCTATAACGGTTGGTGTCATCTCTATCTCTTCCATATTCACACGTGATAACGTATCCGGTACTATATTGAGTGACCCTTTTCGGTGTTCAATGGAAAAGTCAAATGGTTGAAGTTCCAGACTCCACCTAGCTAACCTCCCACTCAAATCCTTCATGGACATCAACCATTTGAGACTTGAGTGGTCCGTTATCACTTTAAAAGGTAGCCCATCAACATAAGCACGGAATTTGCGAATGCTAAGTACTGCAGCTAGGCATTCCAGTTCCGTCACCGTGTAATTTTTTTGGGCCTTGTTGAGCTTTTTGGACATATAGGCGATCGGTTTTTCGTTCTGATTCTCATCCAGCTGAAAGATAACACCACCTACTCCTTCTGATGATGCATCGCACTGAATGGTGAATGGCTTGCTAAAATCAGGTTGTGACAATACAGGAGCCGAGGAAAGTGCACATCTCAGTTTGTTGAACCCTTCCAGAGCTTCAGGAGTAAACTCGAATTTGCTCCGTTTCTTAAGGCACTCCGTCAACGGAGCAGCCAAATCTGCATAGTTTTTTATGAACCGTCTATACCATCCGGTCAATCCTAAAAATCGTCTAACTTGCCTTTGAGTCTTGGGAATTGGGAAATTAACCATAGCCTCTATCTTTTCTGGGTTAGTCTTTAAGGTGCCCTGACCGACGATGTAACCCAGATACTTTATTTCCCTCATGCAAAACTTGCTTTTATCCAGGTTAATTGTGAGGTTCGCCTTGCGTAGACAAGCAGCCACTTCATTAAGAACGCGGATATGGGATTCAAAGTCAGCTGTGCAAATCAACAGATCATCCAGATATATAAAGACGTTCTCACGCAGTACGGACGGTAGCAATTGGTCAATTACTCGGCACATAGTTTGTCCCGCATTACTTAACCCGAAGGGCATAACCTTAAATTGATAAAGCGGACGTCCAGGTACTGCGAAAGCTGTCTTCTCTCTGGATTTCTCATCTAAAGGGATTTGCCAATAGGCATCTTTGAGATCTATTCCTGAGATAAAATGGGTATCTTTAATGCGGCTAAGTAAACCCTCAATATGTGGAAGCGGGTATGCGTCTTTAACCGTAACTGCATTAACTTTTCTGAAGTCCAGGCACAAGCGAACTTTACCGGGTTTTCTCACTAGTACTACTGGACAACACCAAGGTGAGTTGCTCACTTCTATAACTCCCAGTTCTAACATTCTATCTAATTCTTTATAGGCTTCCTCTTGACGAACTGGAGACATGGGATAGTGGCGAGATTTAATGGGTACAGCGTTGCCTGTATCAATGGTGTGAATGCCAAGATTAGTTTTCCCAAGACCCAACTGAACAAAATTTGGAAATCGATTTTTGGTTAACTGAAGTTGACTGATTTGTTCAGGACTAAGTTGAATCAGCTCGGCCTCGTCTTTAAAACTAATTTTCTCTTCATTCGCATAGGCATCGGTTTGTATTTCGCCGATCTGTGGAATCAAATTAAAGTCCCTCCAAAAGTTCATCCCTAGGTAAACCTTTTGAGTTAAATTGGGAATTAGATAGAAAATGAGGGGTTTTATCATACCATTGTATAGTGTTTTTAACTCACAATAACCAACGATGTCATGAGACTTACCATCAGCTGTGCGCACGGAGTTTTTGTAAGGCTTGATTTGAGTCCCCAGTTTTTCTACCAATTCCCAACACCCACTACCTAGAACCGAAATCGAAGCTCCGCTATCCAGCAAGCCAAATACCGTCTCACCTTCAAGCTGAATGTTAGCGTACATACGTCCATCGGTGTTAGAGGAAATTATGGACTCCAATATCTGCTTGCGAATTTTTTTACGTTTGCGAAACCGATATCTACATTTTTGCATGTGAATGCTAGCCAAATTATTACTGGTTCCCATGATCCGAGAACGAACCTTGTAATATTGAAGCTTGCGCTCGTGAAGAGATTTCAATGGTTGTGAATTTATGGGATGTAAGGGATTATGAGTGCTGAGAGATTCACGTTCTAAAATCTTTGTTGGAATGCTCTCAGGTGTATAGGACTTATTTATGATTGTTTCGGTTGGTGGAGGACATTGTTTGAGGAACGAAACTCTCCTCTCTTCGCTTCGTTCCGTCGAGGGTTTTCCGGGTGTTTCTTACATTCAAGAGTGCTAACACCCTTTTCACCACAATCATAACAAAATAAAATCCTTTTGCGCACTGGACAAAATCGATAACTGTGGCCCTTTTGGTCACAATTCCAACAGGTTAAGTTTGCAGACGTACCATACCTTTTGAAAGTTAAGGCCGCGATTTCCTCACCATGAAGGTCGGTTGGTTCTTCTTCGTCTTCGACCACGATTTCATGAACCGTTCTTTGGGAAGAATACCGCTTCGCCAAAAACCTCTCAGCTTCTCGAGCCTTGTTTCTTAGCTCTTCTAGGCTCTTGACGTTGGCCGATAGGAGAATTTCTCCGAGCTTGTCTTTTGCATTGCTGTGAATAACGTCAACCAACTTTCTTTCGTCGAATGGTTCTTTCAACCGGTCGTTAAGACCAACTACAGAAGTGTAAAATTCGTCGAAGGGCTCCTTAAAACCCTGTTTGCGAGTTAATAACCTCATATAAACTTCTACATCGTTCTCTTGCCGTCCAAACTCTTTCTTCATAGCCGTTTTTATTTCCTTGAGAGTAGCGTCTGAGTTTCTACGTAAAAATCCCCATAGCCAAGTGTTAGCCCTGCCACTCAACAGAGTGTGAAAATTTGCAGCGACTTGTTCATCGCTGTACGACGAAGAAACCTGTAGACGGTCGACCTTGAACAGAAAGTCTCCCACATTTTCTGTTCCGTCATATTTAATGTTCCATCTTTCTAATCTGCATGAATCAGCAGTAGCAAATAATGAAGAAGACATCGAAGTTCTTGGAGGTGGAACGGGTCGAAAATCCGGTACAATTCTGGATGCTGCATCAAGGCCAAGGGGGTTATTTCTTGGCATTTCAGGAGCCCTTGGGATAGGGTCAGGTTTGTTAATGCTTTCTAACTTTTTTATTACATTAACCATGAAAATGTCCATCTGCTGAAAGAGCCTAACTTGATTGTCCATGAGACAGCTTTCAAGTCGAGCGGCCAAGTGATCAACCACTGAAGGCCCTTGTCTATTTGATGGAGCTGGGTTGTTTTCTTCCAATTCTTCGTTGACATTATCGTCTCCGATATTGGGTAAATTTTCGACTCCCTGGTCTTCAGACATCGTAAAAGTCGAATTCCTAAACGTCGAACTTAATTCCTGGGAAAAGCTAAAAGAATGGTCTAGATTGAACCTATCGATCTTGTCCCGAAACTGTCGGAAAAATTCTTCGAACCTTGCTTCGGAATTGGCTGGGTAATTGTTAGTCGCTGTGTCTTGAATCGGGGAGCGACGACTCATTACTATTGTAAAATAAAAAAAAACTACCTAGCCTAAAGTGCCAGTACAATTAAAAAAAACTAAAAAAATATAACTATATGTATGTATAATTCTAAAATCTTTATTTAGGTTTTGTAGCTAAACTGAATAAAAATTTACTTCTTTTCTTTTTGTAGGTAAAAAAAAACTGTTCATAAACTGTCGAGGGATGAGATTTTGAAAGATGCGGGAATGTAGCAAATTGGAGAAAATGTAGATGCCGAAGTGCTTGAATTTTCCGAGAAGATGCAAACAAAAATAAAATAAACTACTCTACATGTAAACTATATAAAAAAAATTTAAACTGACTGAAACTAATTTACTTTATATATTTTAGGACATTTTAAACCTCTGTACATACCAGGATTCTTAAAAAGACTCTAAAAAAAAATTTCTTAAAGGACCTCCTAAGGACGCATTGAACATCCTCGAGTCTCTATGGATTTATATAACTGGGCGCAGTATTGCCTGGACCGGTGAGCACTTGCTAGACAAATACTCAGAGGACTCAAACTCTATAGCATATTATATTTTTGGAAGAGGCGATCCACCATCCTCGTCGCAACGCGGTACTAAACACTTTACATTCAGTCACCGGGACTTACAAGGATAATGGAACACTGCTTACAAAAAGATGACATACATACGATGTAATCATTGTATGTATATTGTATATTAAAAATAAAATTTAAAAAAAAATATGATAAAAAAAATATATAAAAAAAATCTCGAAAAATTCAAAAATCTAGGATCACTATATTGGAATAACGATTCCCAGACACGTTGGGCGCCATTTTGTAACGGGTCTTTTGTTGGCCTTAGGTCGTTGCTGGTATGCTGGTTCCCATTATTTAGCTCGTCGGTGGGGCAGGTTCTTTGACCTGTGGACTCATCACAAAAAAATATCATACCAGTCTTTTGACGAAGGTGTTCTCGTCAACGGAAATATTACCTCTACCCTCCCTTCCTGGTACCTTATCCGCCTCGGTACCCCTTATGTTGGCATCTACATTCTTTACTACACTACTTCCCCTTTCCTGACTCTCATCCCTCTAAAAAAAAATTTACTCACGTTTCATTTTTAATAAGCATTCCTTCAAAATTGTAACTAAGATAATGAAATGAGAGAATGATAGTAATATCTTAGCGCACAAATGGGGCTGGTAGGGCACATAAATCTCGTGCCCCACGTTGGGCGCCATCTGTAACTAAGATAATAAATGGAAATTGAAATTATGAACAGAACAGATGCTTCTATCCATCATCCAACGCACAAACGGGGCCCATGAGACTTGAAAACTTAGCCTCACCTTGAGCGCCATCTGTAACTAAGATAATTATATCTGAGCGCACAAATAGGGCTGGTAGGGCATATAAATCTTATGCCCAAGTTGAGCGCCACCTGTAACGTAGATAATAAATAGAATACAAATGTAAGAGGACGGTCCCATTCAATCACGTGTACGGCAGACCACCATACCTGTGACTAATGTGACCAGACATAGACCAAAGCACTAAAACTGATCCCGAAGTCACCTCGGACCAAGGGCATCAAACCTCAAACTAAAATTTAACTCAAAAATTATCTCACTACCGAAATGTTTCGAGCGGGCTGAGACCTAGTCCCACCTGTCATACACCCGATCAAGCTACTAGAATCGTATAACTAGGCGAAGGCTAGCCCCCAGACCACACTCTCTCCTATACCTCCGATGTTCAGGTATCCTTAATTCTTACTAAACCATAACTAAACTGAACTGGAAAAACCACTAACAAACCTCCACGAACTTTAAACAAGATCATATACTTTCCTAACTCGAACCACGCCCAGTCCTGTGAACACCTAGGAGACATACCTACGTATCCTCCCGACCAAATAGGCAATTATAGAGACGAGGTTAGTACGTACATGTCCCGTTCGTAGTCCGAAAGAGTCCCGAAGCTGCATCCTTACATTCCATTTAATCATGCCCCTTCAATCCCACGACAACATAGAACACTCATCTCAAGAGTAGCTCCCTCAATCGAAGGTCTATAAAGTCGTCGGACAGCGAAAGGGTGTCGTGGATCTAGCACCGCGGCTGGCCTGCGCTTCACCCTGCCATGCTCAGTCCAGGGGTGGAAACTTGCAATGCGATCACGACGGTTGTTACCTCGTTTTGATATCGCAGACCATATGGTTCTGATGTTCCGAACCTCCTTTACTTCTATGAATCCTAGGGCTGCCCATACAAACACCGCTTGTGGCGACAGGTATCAAGTCTACCGGTTGAAGCTTAAACACCCTAAATGACGTCTCTTTCGAATAAACAATCTCTATCTACATGGCCCCTTCAGCTACCATTGTGCACTATAATGATGTAATTAATAATGCGATACCCTATTTATCTATTCTTCCCTAGTATCGGTTAATATAGGAAGATCTCCTGGACAGGGTGACTGAATTTGTCCAAAGAGGGGGGGGGATACTGAAGATGGAAATGTAACCCCCAAGGTCTCTAAACCCACCCATATCCAATGAGGAGGGAGTCATATCAACTCCTTCACCACTGGATCCATGGTTCCGTGTATGACCCTAATCTAAATTAATGTTTACGAAACCCCTTGTTAAACATACCTAAAAGGACAAAGAAGATGGGGTGGAAGAATTTTTGCCAAACCACAAGAAGACTACCTAATCTTTAAGAATTGGGGTTTTTACACCACTAATCCAACTTGATAAATCCTAAATAACTACTCCACTGTATCCAATATTCATTCTTCTTACCTTCTATCGGCTTTCCTGGTGTTGATGGATGCTGATTCCTCAAATATTTTGAGATTACCCAATGTAGATGTTGGGCAGTCGGATTATATTTTTTGTTAATAACCCGTGATGAACAAAGTAGCAGATGTTGTCTGCTCGGTGGTTGAATGGCAAAGAGAAATAATGATGGAGGTTTGTCTGCCAGGAAGTATTCGAATAGCGAAAAGGAGTCAGCTGTCATTTGGTATAACGACAGTTTGAGGAATTTAGGTTTACGTCATTCAATCATTAGGTGAATTTTTATGCGCCTTAAGGGCGGTTTACATCAGTATGATCTATATTTGCTGATGCTGTCGTAGGATGTGGTGAAATAAAATGAGTTTTTGGTATTGCGACGATGGTAAGTAATCATTTTATTTTTGGTTTTCAGATATAGGTAAGTATTTCATTATCAATTCTTATGGTGGCAAAAGTCTTCCCTACAAAGCTTGTGACCTTGACATGAGCCCCGCTCGTGACAATAACACAAGAAAACGAAGACTGATAAAACAATATACATAGACTTAGGTATACCCAATATATGATATGAGCTAATACCTTTTTATAACTTAATATTAACTTAACCTACTTAATTTCTATAAATGGAAACAGAGTCTCATGCACAGCTGAGCGCCGGGCATAACTACCTCTGCTTATATCACTCTTTACTATCTTTTTAAATCTTTTGTATGGGACGTCGTCCTATACCCCGTATTATCTTCAACTTCAAATAAGTTATTACCAATTACATTTGTTACGGTGACTTTCACAAATTTCGGCCCCAACTTAGCATTAAAATGCTTAGTGGCGTCGCTCAACACAGTGTTACGTTTATAAATTATATCTCCCACTTTAAAATCAACCTTGCGACTACGAAGGTTATAAGTTTTTTCGTATGCGTCATGAGTCTTTTCGAGAGCGGTTTTCAGATATGTGTGCAAGATATTCATCTTGGCCACTTTCGGCAACCAATCGATTTCTGAATGGTTCAAACCACCCAGGTCTTTTAGTAGGCGATAGTCTGCACCATGCTCTATCATCCTTTGGCCGAAAAGAGCCTCATATGGGGACATTGTTAAAGTCGAATGTACCGTGGTCCTTAACGCGCTGCTAATCGACGACAAATGGGCATCCCAATTTGTTTGTCGAGGGTCGATATATGCTCTAATCGCAGCCAAAATTGATCGGTTCACCCTCTCGCTGGCGTTAGATTGTGGAGCATATACTGCAGTTCGGTAATGCTTTACTCCAAACTTTTCCAACAACTGTTTGAAATCGTGGCTCAGAAACTGAGAACCATTGTCCGAGAGTAAACTCTCGGGTACTCCATAGATTAGGAAGATCTCGTCCCGGAGGAATTTAATAACATTTACAGCAGTGGCCTTCCGAAGGGGTTTTATGAACACAAATTTTGTAAGTTGGTCTACAACTATGACAATATACACATTCCCGCTTCTGGATCTAGGATAAGGGCCGAGGAAGTCCACGTAGAGGTGTTGGAATGGACGTTCTACCTTAAAGCTCTCCCCCATCTCCGCTCGCAAAGTCATATTGGAGGCTTTCGTTGTCTTGCATGTTTCGCATCTGTCCACAAACTGCTTGACCTGCGAATACAAGCCTGGCCAATAAAACTGCTGCCTGAGCCTATAAATGGTCTTAACCACTCCCCCGTGCGAAGCTCTTGGTGGACGGTGTGCCAAGGAAATCAAGGATTCCGTCAACTTTGTCGGAATCCATAACTTCCATGTCAAATCGTCCAACAACGGATTTCCCACTGAATGTTTGATTCTCTTATATATGAAACCCTCAGAAATTTTGAGGTCGGGTAATCTCTCCTGCTCCTCTTTGATGCGGCTGATGAGCTGAAGGTACTCTTCAGACTTGAACGCTGGGTCCTCCAGGTCAATGTGGAGCACCTCCTCGGTTTCGACTTGGGCAATACATGCCATGTAGCTTTCTGCCGTTAAGGCATCAGATTCGTACACCCTCGAAAGAGCGTCAGGGACCACATTAAGTGTACCCTTTCTGTGCTCTACCTCGAAATCGAAACCTTGGAGTCTCATACTCCACCTGGCCAGTCTACCAGTAGGGTCCTTCAGGCTCATCAACCACTTCAATGAGGAGTGATCGGTTATTACCTTGAAGTGATACCCTTCCACATAGGAACGGAACTTATGAATCCCCAAAAATGCAGCGAGGCATTCGCGTTCGGTGACCGAATAGTTTCTCTGCGCAGCGTTCAGCTTCTGGGAGAAGTAATAGATCGGGCGTTCAGCCCCGTCTTCGTCCCGCTGGCAGAGAACACATCCGATACCGGACGCGGATGCATCGCATAAAATGACAAATTCTTTATTGAAGTCAGGATTAGTCAACACAGGTGCAGTAGTTAGAGCCTGCTTGATACTATTGAAAGCAGTCTTTGCATCTTCGTTGAGTGCGAAAGTTTTGCCTTTCTTCAGCGTATCGGTCAAAGGAGCGGCCAAGGTGGAGAAGTCCTTGACGAATCGCCGGTACCAACCTGCCATTCCTAAGAATCGCCTCACCTGGCGGGTGGTTGTTGGCACCGGGAAGTCAATGATGGCGGCGACTTTGTCTGGATCCGCCTTCAGACAACCTTGTCCTACCTTATAGCCGAGATACTGAAGCTCGCTAAAACAAAACTTAGATTTCTCGACATTGATGGTGAGTCCTGCATGACTCAACCGTCGACTTACAATATCTAAAACTCTTAAGTGATCGTCGAAGGTCTTCGACACTACCAAAAGGTCGTCTAGGTAGACGAAAACCTGGTCTCGCAACTCCGAAGGAACTACCAAGTTCATCAGATAAGTCAAACTTTGCGGAGCGTTGCAGAGACCAAATGGCATCACCTTAAATTGATACAGGGGACGCCCTGGTACCGTGAAGGCAGTCTTCTCCCGAGAACTCCTCTCCAGCGGTATTTGCCAAAACGCGTCCTTCAGATCCACGCTTGAAATGAAGCGTGTTTCTGAAAGGCGCGCCAGCAACCCCTCTATATGCGCAATTGGCCTCGCATCTTTCTTGGTCACACTATTCACCTTGCGAAAGTCCAAGCACAGGCGGTTCTTACCGGGTTTGCGCACTAGCACAACCGGGGAACTCCACGCGCTTGTACTTTCCTCGATTACTCCCAAAGAAAGCATGCGATCCAATTCCGCATACATCAGGGTTTGAATAGCCGGAGAGACAGGATAATACCGCTGTTTGATAGGAGTGGCATCACCTGTATCTATATAATGTTCAACCAAACTCGTTTTACCTAGCCCTTTGGCAGTGAACGAAGGGAAACTTCGGATCACTCGATCGAGTTTGGTGTACTCATCACTAGTCAGCTTAACCTGGTTGACTAGTCTATCGTTCAATTTATCTGTCACGTCTAGTGACAATCCCGAAATAATGTTCGGTGCAATCTTAAATTTCTGCCAGAAATCTACGCCTAAGTACAGTCTCTGTGCCAATGTCGGAACGACATAAAAATTCATTTTGTGAATGACACCCTTGTACTTAACGTCGGTCGTAAACATTCCGCAGATCTTTTGTTTCTTGCCATCCGCGGTGGACACACTTGATTCGATCGTTTTAAGAGAAACACCTTTACCAGATAAATATTCTAAGGCGTCGTTGCCTATACAACTAATACTGGCCCCCGAATCTAATAGACCTAGTATTTTGTCCCCCAAAAGCTCGACGGTGACATAGGGACGGGGATCACCAGAATCGCCCAATGTCGTCGAAGCTATATTACGATATAAAATTCGTTTCTCAATAAATCGATCTCTAGTGCGCCTAATGCGTTTGGATATTTCCGGAAACGTCACTATGCGTTTTCGGACCTCATAATAGTTTTGTAACCTTTCGTGGAAAGGTTTTCTTAAAATTTCATTAGTTGGTTTGTTAGAATTCATAAAACGTGTTGTTGTAGCATTTACAACTGGTAACTTATTCTTATCTCTACTTAATATGGATATAGGAGTTTTAGATGACGGTTCGTCCGCTTTTAAAACTCCGGTTCGGTCTTCACGGAACGAATCCCCCCGGATGGTGGATTGTTCCGATATGCGTTTCCCGCACAACGAGGACAATCTGGACTGTAGACATCAGCGAGACCACAACGGAAACAGAAAATCTTGTCTTTGTCTCTAGGCTCTCTACAATCCCGGAAACCATGACCCACGCCCTGGCAATTCCAGCACTTATTTTGGCTCGGATCTCGTTTGAGCGCTTCGATTTGAGTTGGAGTGGCAACAGCCAATTCAATATTCGGTTCGTCATTTACTTCGTTTACGTAACGTCTCACTGGTGGTCGTTGCGTGTTCGGCACAAAAGGGCCACGCGTGCTCTCCGGTCGGTCAAGGGACTTCTCGATCAAGCGACAAATATAGGCCAGCTGCCTAAGGCTATGGGTACTATAAGTGATCAGTAACTCTCCCATTTTACGTCTAACGTTGAGCTTGATGGTTTCGATAAGTTCCTTCTCCGACTTTGGAACACGCATACGACTGTTAAGAAGCATCAATGCGTCATAGAAGTCAGAAAACGACTCTCCTGGCAACTGCTTCCTATCAGCAATCTTACGAGACAACTCTGAGTCGGTCTCAAGGCTTCGGAACTGTTCAATTAAAGCCGATTTGAGTGCTCTCCAAGGAGCGTCTGGATTACTTTTCACGTACATCCAGTACCAAGACTCCGCGTTGCCTCCCACAAAGTGGTGAAAATTTCCAACTACTTCATCCCAAGTTACGCCATAACTAGATCGTATTCGGTCTAATCGAAATAGGAAATCATCGACAGACATACCTTTACTGTCGAATTTGATTCCCCACTTGTGGTACTGCAGTAACCTTGAATTGGAATTGGAGTTGGATGGTGTTGGTCGAAGTGGCGATGAAGAAGGATGGTCATTGAAATTGAAATCACTTAGTTGCTTCAAGAAATCATCAACGCTAGCTCCTTGTTCCATAGCCGCCGGAGGAAGAACATGTTCCGTGGGCCTAGGCGGTATTGGATCATACGTTGGTGTCAGTAAGTCAGCAAGGTCAGGCTGACCTGGTGCTTGAGTTTTAGGTACAGAGATTGTAATGTCTCGAGCTACTGTTCTCTGTGGAACGCCACTAGGGCGAACCTGGGGTCCATGAAATGCAGCATTCGATCTAGGCTGAATGCCTTTTGAAGTAGACGGAAATTCGTGTTTGTTGCTATTTGCTTTAAACAATTTAGCGACTTGCTCGTACAGAGCCTTCTGGCTAAGAGCCAATTGTTCTTGGATGAACCTACGTTCATCGACACGATGAAGTTCGATGGAAGCAGAAACTACATTTTGTATGTACGAAGAATTTTCGGCGACCATTCGTATGGCTGCTTGACGATCTTCATCGCGTCCAGCAGTGCCTCCCTCGTCTAAAACTTGACCTTCAGAGTCTTCGTCCGCCGACCTATCAGTAACAGGATCGACTGGAATTATTACCTGTGCGGGTGCATTATCTTCCCCCTTTTCTGGTGGTACAGGTGGTGATGAAATAACAACGTCTATTGCCTGGCCTTGCGCCCCAGCGGCAATTTGTTTTCTATTTGGTGGTCGCACCATATCTCAGCTGTGCTTAGAGACTCTGCGACTTAATATATATAAAAAAAAATTGTAAGAACCTAAACCAGAAATAATTCCTTACAAAAAAAATTGAATTTAAACTTAACTATAGACTTAATAACTCAAAATGAACTTCCTAACTATATACTCCAAAACTCTAAAGATAGATTACTAACTCTCAATACAATACTTAACTTAATGAAAGAAAATCTAAACTATAGCAAAAAAAAACTCAAACTGAATAACTAAACTCTAAACTTAAACTTCAAAAAAAAAAAACTAAAAATAGCTAAAATAAATCAAAAAAAAACTACACTATCCTTCAAAATACTTCAACCAAAAACTTAACTCTTTACTCGAAAATAATAATTCAAAAACTTACTTAAAGATACTTAAACTTGAACTTTACTTCAAAAAAATCCCAAAAATGTACTCAAGAATAACTCAAAAATCTCAAAAATCTCATAAATAACTATAATCTCAAAAATACTCAAAAATAACTCAAAAATCTCAAAAATTTCATCAAAAATACCGGGGGACGGACACTCCCCTAAGCAACTTCGAAGGAACGGCGGACTAAGGCAACTACTTAGCCCAAAAGAAAAAAAATATACGTCTTTACTAAACAGGACCGAAATACTATAACTCAAATCGTTTGACTTTGTAGGAAAGAGAATAGGTCATTATGCTACTGCAGACGTGCGTCGGGTAAACGTCCCCAACCACCGGATAGCACTTCATGACTACTACTCTACTTCCATCAACTCAAAAAAAAACTTGAACAAACTAATTCCATAAATATGTAGATTAAGGATTATTGTATTCTTGTACTACTGGAGTAATACTTAAATATACTTCATCTCTGAAGAATTGAAAGTGAATTTGGAGTAAGGAATTGTGGAAGAGACGTATTGTCTTCGCAACAGACGTGCGTCAGGAAAATATCACCAACCACCGGTCGAACGACAAAACACTTCTTCACACGGAAACCTATTTTCTGCTAACGAATCGGAAATCACTGACCTAGCAACAGACAATTTAAAACCAATGCGTCTAAATCCGGACAAGGGAAGAGAAGTTCCTACTCGAGAGGCTGAGAGACTGCGAGTGGATCCAATGCAACAGACAAAGATCGGGAATAGTCACCAATCTTCCGGACAAAATGGCATCCTCTGCACAGACTTCGATGTGCTACCTCTAGCAAATGAAAATCACAAAACTCCACAACAAAACTTCAACTACTATTGATCAAAGCGAAAATCGCTCAAATCACCCAAAAATTGTTTACTCAAAAAAAAACTTCATAACTTCAAAACTCGATTAAAATGATATTGGTAGATCTCAAAACTTGAAACCTTAATGTAATTGTTAGGCAGCCCCACGTTGGGCGCCATCTGTAACTAAGATAATGAAATGAGAGAATGATAGTAATATCTTAGCGCACAAATGGGGCTGGTAGGGCACATAAATCTCGTGCCCCACGTTGGGCGCCATCTGTAACTAAGATAATAAATGGAAATTGAAATTATGAACAGAACAGATGCTTCTATCCATCATCCAACGCACAAACGGGGCCCATGAGACTTGAAAACTTAGCCTCACCTTGAGCGCCATCTGTAACTAAGATAATTATATCTGAGCGCACAAATAGGGCTGGTAGGGCATATAAATCTTATGCCCAAGTTGAGCGCCACCTGTAACGTAGATAATAAACAGAATACAAATGTAAGAGGACGGTCCCATTCAATCACGTGTACGGCAGACCACCATACCTGTGACTAATGTGACCAGACATAGACCAAAGCACTAAAACTGATCCCGAAGTCACCTCGGACCAAGGGCATCAAACCTCAAACTAAAATTTAACTCAAAAATTATCTCACTACCGAAATGTTTCGAGCGGGCTGAGACCTAGTCCCACCTGTCATACACCCGATCAAGCTACTAGAATCGTATAACTAGGCGAAGGCTAGCCCCCAGACCACACTCTCTCCTATACCTCCGATGTTCAGGTATCCTTAATTCTTACTAAACCATAACTAAACTGAACTGGAAAAACCACTAACAAACCTCCACGAACTTTAAACAAGATCATATACTTTCCTAACTCGAACCACGCCCAGTCCTGTGAACACCTAGGAGACATACCTACGTATCCTCCCGACCAAATAGGCAATTATAGAGACGAGGTTAGTACGTACATGTCCCGTTCGTAGTCCGAAAGAGTCCCGAAGCTGCATCCTTACATTCCATTTAATCATGCCCCTTCAATCCCACGACAACATAGAACACTCATCTCAAGAGTAGCTCCCTCAATCGAAGGTCTATAAAGTCGTCGGACAGCGAAAGGGTGTCGTGGATCTAGCACCGCGGCTGGCCTGCGCTTCACCCTGCCATGCTCAGTCCAGGGGTGGAAACTTGCAATGCGATCACGACGGTTGTTACCTCGTTTTGATATCGCAGACCATATGGTTCTGATGTTCCGAACCTCCTTTACTTCTATGAATCCTAGGGCTGCCCATACAAACACCGCTTGTGGCGACAGGTATCAAGTCTACCGGTTGAAGCTTAAACACCCTAAATGACGTCTCTTTCGAATAAACAATCTCTATCTACATGGCCCCTTCAGCTACCATTGTGCACTATAATGATGTAATTAATAATGCGATACCCTATTTATCTATTCTTCCCTAGTATCGGTTAATATAGGAAGATCTCCTGGACAGGGTGACTGAATTTGTCCAAAGAGGGGGGGGGGATACTGAAGATGGAAATGTAACCCCCAAGGTCTCTAAACCCACCCATATCCAATGAGGAGGGAGTCATATCAACTCCTTCACCACTGGATCCATGGTTCCGTGTATGACCCTAATCTAAATTAATGTTTACGAAACCCCTTGTTAAACATACCTAAAAGGACAAAGAAGATGGGGTGGAAGAATTTTTGCCAAACCACAAGAAGACTACCTAATCTTTAAGAATTGGGGTTTTTACACCACTAATCCAACTTGATAAATCCTAAATAACTACTCCACTGTATCCAATATTCATTCTTCTTACCTTCTATCGGCTTTCCTGGTGTTGATGGATGCTGATTCCTCAAATATTTTGAGATTACCCAATGTAGATGTTGGGCAGTCGGATTATATTTTTTGTTAATAACCCGTGATGAACAAAGTAGCAGATGTTGTCTGCTCGGTGGTTGAATGGCAAAGAGAAATAATGATGGAGGTTTGTCTGCCAGGAAGTATTCGAATAGCGAAAAGGAGTCAGCTGTCATTTGGTATAACGACAGTTTGAGGAATTTAGGTTTACGTCATTCAATCATTAGGTGAATTTTTATGCGCCTTAAGGGCGGTTTACATCAGTATGATTTATATTTGCTGATGCTGTCGTAGGATGTGGTGAAATAAAATGAGTTTTTGGTATTGCGACGATGGTAAGTAATCATTTTATTTTTGGTTTTCAGATATAGGTAAGTATTTCATTATCAATTCTTATGGTGGCAAAAGTCTTCCCTACAAAATTTATTAAAGTATTCTATTTTCATTTTTAAAAATTAAGTTATTTATATTCTAGTACTTCATGCAATTCTTTCAATTCTTTATATTTGAAGTATATTATAATTATAAGAATTTTCTTTGACTTGAAACCAAAATTACAATAAAAAAATAAAAAAAATCTTTTGTGCTTCTAAATGAAGCTCAGCGGTAAAAAGCTTGGGATTTTAAATCCTCTTTTGGCTAAATTAATCACAAAAAAACAACGTCCCCACTTAATACCCTTCCCAGAAATTTAAAAAGGATTTTGAAAAATCGAAGGATCAATATATAGGTTATTTAAAGTGACAGGGAACTTAAAAGACTCACCGTTCTTACGCAGCAATAGGGATTTTGTGGCCACACCATCCAATTACTCCAGCGATGATTACCTTGCACTTTTATATTTATGTTTTAAATAATTGTCTATTATCAATCACTCGATTTTAATATCCTTTAAAATTTAAATTAATATATAAAAAAAATAAAAAAAAACTCGCGCGCGTTCAATTGTGCGGACACAAAAAGATTTTTTTTTTGTTTTGTTCTTTAAGAACAATTAAATTAAAATTGAATTAGAAATCAAATTAAAATTATAATTTAGGACTATCTGCTTTCTAGCGGTCGGGTTGATACCCGCTGCGCCACCGGTAAAAACGACCAAATTATTGTCGGTACTTTTGATTGTACCGTCTTTCCACCCGTTTAAATGTTTTTGCTTGTAGCGTTAAATTCTGCTGGTTTGGACCTTTTCACAGCTTTTCCACTGTCCCTTTTTGTATTATTATGGACTTTTCCTATTAAAAACAATGTTGTAGTACCTATTATTTTCTTCTATAAAAAAAACTAGTTACCTCTGTTTTTTTTTTTTTTTAATATTTTACACCGGCACTTGTATCTAATATATATTATATTAATTCTATAATCGTTGGAGATTATTTCTAAAATAGAATTAATTAAAAAAAACTGCCTTTACATTGAAAATCACACTCGTGACTTACTTAAAATGGTATTTATATCACCACAAAAAAAATTACTAGTATCTCCAACTACTGCCGAACTGGATTCTGAAAAGTGTGTTGTAATACTATTCCATTTCATGGCTAGAAACATTTCTCTAGTCGAAACCTTTTCGTTAATTTGAATAATTGAAATTCAGTTCAAATTTAACGCTGTCTCTCTGGCAACATTGCAGTACACTACTACTTGAGCGAGCATTGAGTAATGCAAAGTTAATTGCTTATCCAATACTCGAACCTTGATTCAAATGATAAGTGCTATTGTGAACCTGCCTACTGTCAAGTTCATTCCGAATGAACTCTTGATTTATGTCAACCTGACAGTGACAGCAGAATATTTATCAAAAATTGTTTTTATTTCGATACGCATGGTCGATTGAAAAGAAATTTGTTTTAATTAATTTATTCGTAACACTATCTAGTAAAATTATTGCTAAGTACGCATAAAAAGCTCACTCATCAATAGTGTTTCACCTTTTTAACTGGCACAAGAGGGAAACAACCCGCAAATGCTTCGTAAACTATATAGACAGCGATGCAGCGGTGACCAAAGTTTAGACCCAAAGTACGTCGAGTGTTAGTTTAGTCACCAGAGATAATGGTTCCTGTGGACGGTGTTCCAAAATGGACTTCAGGGCGACCCCAATTTTCAAAAAGCAGACAATTTTCTCGTTAGGGAGAGTGAGGTTTTTCAAAAAACACACGTCCCTCATGAAAACACTACGTGAGACTAAAGTTAGAGGACACTCTTTTGTACCGAAACAACTGAAAAAATTTTCCATCCTTTTAAAAGGACTTTCTGATGGTTTTGAGCCAAAAGAGATTGAGGAAGCTATAATTAATGAGGACTCTTCGCTGAGGGTGCAGGTTAGACCTTTTTCCACCAAATGGTCAAAAATAAACGACCTTGACTTAGGTATATACATTTGTGTAGTTGACGATAGGGAGAGCCTTAATAGGATGAAAAATATCAGATTCCTACTCCACCATAAAATTCGTTGGGACTCGAAAAAAAAAGAAAGTTTGATTATGTGCTATAACTGTCAAGAATACGGTCATGTGAGTGCATACTGTGCAAATCCAAGTCGATGTGTAAAGTGCAAAAACACACATAAAAAAGATGAATGCCCAATATCGATTGTTGATGACATTTCTAAGCTTTCATGCGTTAACTGCGGTGCCTCTGGCCACCCAGCCAATTTTAGTGGTTGTCCAAAGAGAATGGAATACCTTCAAAAAAGAGAGAAAAGGTTCTCAAACAGACCTATCACAATTTTACAAGATCCACAACCACAACCGATCTTAAGTTCAACAGGTTCTAAATCTTATGCTAACACCATAAGACAAAATACGAACCCAATCATTTCTGAAGGTAATGCTAAGGGTAGCAATGAAAGTTCATCGGCATTTAAAGATTTTCTGGACGAATCGTTCAGACTCTTTGGGCTTCCGATAAACGAGCTCATTATACGTGTTCGCCAATTCTGGCCGAAATATTTAAAGTTGAAAGATTCCGATAAGCCTGGTGCTTATCTGGAATTCATCTGCAAGATTTCACCATGATTTTCAAAATTCTCACTGCAAACGTAAATTCTCTCATCTCCCATGACAAATGTTCTGAACTGAACCTGCTGTTGGGAGACCTCTCGCCAACAGCAGCCTTAGTTCAAGAAACCCTTTTGAAAGACAGCAGATGCAGGTTCTTTGATAAATACTCATTTATTAGAAACGACTCCGATAGAGGTACAGGAATACTGTTAAAAAACACTCTAGATTACAAAATTATTCCCTTTAATTGTAATACCATTTCCACAACAATAGTAGCTGTCACCTTAACCCAGCCTTCAGGTCCTAACAAAACAGTAGCATTTGTGTCCATTTACATTCCATGCAATACAGGTGCTAACCTCGTTAATGCCCTTGACGACCTATATAACCTTCTATCCAGCTTTGACTTCTTTATCATTGGGGGGGATTTTAATGCCAGACATAGTTTCTGGGGGGACTCAATGTCAAACCTTAACGGAAACCACTTATACTCCTGGTTTCAAAACAGTGCTTTCTTAAATATGGACATCATATCCCCAAGAACCCCAACCAGACCTAGATCCTCATCCATTATTGATTTTTATATAGTTTCAGCAAACCTTTTGGCACCCCAGAACACAGACATTAATTTTAGCTGCCTTACAACTCAACTAATGTCTGACCACTTCTCTGTTTTTCTGGCTCTAGAGTTACCCGAAACCTCCCCACTTGAAATTGATCCTCCTTCAAACATCTCTTTTAAGGATACAAATTGGCAGCACTTCAACAACGATCTTTCGCTAAAACTTAATTCGTTAAATATTCCCACCTATCGAAACCTATCAAACGACGAAATTGATCACTACATTCATATGCTTTCTACATCCTTACAAGATTGTGTTGAGGCTCATTCAAAAATAATTTACCCCAAAAAATCCTACAAAAACTTAAATGATGAAATCATCAACCTTCTTAAAATCAGAAAAAACTGGAAGGCACAGCTCAAAAGAATCTACCATAGAACAAGCAACAGAATTAACCAGGAATATTCCTCTCTTTCGTCACGTATCACTTGCTTAAGTAAGCTTATTAGAGACAAAACTAGAATTCACATGAATAACGAATTCAGGAAAAGACTTGCACTGCTAAGACCCTCGCCAGCTGTTTTCAAAGAAATTGATAAAATAACTGGGAGAAAAAGGGCCACCGACCAGACATCCGAACCCGTTCTGTATAACAACATTCCCTACCAATCGATTGAAGATAAATTGGGGGCCTTTGAAAAGTTTTATACGGAATTATATTCTCGTGTTGTTCCACAAGACGACCCCCAATTAGCCTTGGAAGTCTTAACCCGTAATAGCTCCTTTCTGGCCTGGAATTCTAACTATGCGCTCACACAATTCTCTGAAAACAATAGGTCGAACTCATGCTCCGACGATGATTTTACCTCGGTAGATCTGGTTAGCTCGATTATTCATAGACTTAATAACAAAAAATCCTCCGGCCTTGACAAAATTTCAAATTTCATTATCAAAAAATGCAGATGCTCCATACCTATGTACATAACTCCAATAATCAACAATTGCATAAACAACGGGTACTTCCCGATCACATGGAAGCAAGCAAAACTAATTCCCATTAAAAAGAATAATAATTCCAATGACATCGGCAATTATAGACCAATATCCATGCTGTCGAACTTAAGTAAAATTCTGGAGAGGATACTCCATCTGAAAATTGAAGATTTTGTGCAAGACCACCACATAATACCACATAATCAGTATGGTTTCAAAAGGAAACACTCGACAGAACACGCCCTTCTGCAACTACAAGACCTAGTCCTGAACAACCTGAGAAATAAATCATGTACTGTCGCTTGCTCATTGGATCTTGCTAAAGCTTTCGACCATGTCTGGCATGAAGGACTTTGTTCCAAACTAATAGCCCTCAATTTTCCAACTTCATTCCTCAAAATGATATTTAGCTTTCTAAGTAACCGCTCTCTAATTATACAACTTGGTGCCGACCAATCCTCCCCCGTCCCAGTGAACTCTGGAGTACCTCAAGGCTCCGTCCTAGGTCCTCTTTTGTTCAACATTTTTATGCACGACTTCCCTTCTCAATTCCAAACTTCCAAATCAATTCTTTATGCAGACGATACAATCATATTTGACACCCATGAAAGACCGCATTTAGCTCTACAAGGAATTCAAAATCATCTTAAAATAATATCACCGTACTATAAAAAATGGGGCATCATGCTAAACATCCCCAAATGCGAATTTATATGTTTTCGAAATGCTTCCACAAAAGGTCACCATCTTGCTGTTAGGGAAAGCAAGCAACTCCAACTTACACTGGAGGGTAATGCGATCCCAAGACGAAATGTTCTGAAATACCTTGGTATTTCCTTACATGAAAGATGGAAGATGAATATTCACGCTAGAAAAACCCTTAATAAAAGTAAAGCAGCTTGTGCGAAACTAAAAACCCTTTTTAACTCAGTTGATGTTGAATTCAAAACTAAAATTCTGATGTATAAAACACTCATCCGTCCAATTTTAGCCTATGGGTTTCCAATTTGGTTTCAAATTTCCCCCATAGTTGCTGAAGAATTTCAGAGATTTGAGAGAATGTTACTAAGGAAATGTACCCGAAAATTTAGAAACCCTTCTGGGAAATGGATTAGGAATAGTAAGCTGTACGAAGACGCAAGAATTACTCCACTTCTCTACTACTTAACAAATTTGACTAAGACTAGACTTCAAATTCTCAGACATCACCCTAATCCTTCAATGCAAGAAGTACTTAACAACAACATTAGACATCCTATATCCGAAAGGTATTACATATCACCGATCAGCATCCTCAGCCAGGAGTCCTCGCCCCTCTTCGAGTTGGAGGATGACTCCCGATTTCTCTCGCGCTTCTATAAAAAAAGCGTTACTCAAAACTATAGAGGCTAAAATGTAATAATTAATTAAAAACAAAAAAAAAAAACAAAAAAAAAAAAATTACAAAAATACTAAAAAAAAACGTATTCTTAATATACAAAAAAAAAAAAAAAAAAAAAAAATAACAATAATAATAATAATAAGAAAAACTTTTTAACGAATTCACAATCTTTTCTTTTTTATTACTTATTAGATCAACATCTCATATTATTATAAAATAATTCAACGAATAATTGAATAATGTACATATATAAACTAAGATTGCCTACAAATTTATCTTGTAAATAATGTTAATGGTTGTCCACATCCTTACCTCCATCAAATATAAGATCTTAATCTAGACAAATAGATATCTAATTAATAACTCTGATTTGTATTTTATCTTCCACCTTGTATTTGCTCTTACCTTATTTTTTCCTTAGTTCAACGAAACAATCTTGAAATAATATAAAAATGTATTTTACTAATAGCCATTTAAGAACCAAATACGTACAAAAAATGTAAGTTTGTTCAACTTTTAATTCCGCCGGCTTCACTGGCAAACAATTTTTCTCCCTCTTTTATATATTTCTCTCGTTACATAGTTTTAAGTTTTTCACCATCTGTCATGTTATTATTGAGCAAACATGCTTTATGAAGTAACCTATGCTGTTTAAAATTGATTTTATTATTAATAATGATAGAACCTAAGTAAACTGTGCTGTGACAGCCTGACCAATTCTAAGTCGGCTAATATATTTTAGTGATGTAAAAAAAAAAATGTATAAATCTGTTCATATAAAGACTCAATAAAAATACATACATACATACATACTCTTGATTTATGTCAACCTGACAGTGACAGCAGAATATTTATCAAAAATTGTTTTTATTTCGATACGCATGGTCGATTGAAAAGAAATTTGTTTTAATTTATTTATTCGTAACACTATCTAGTAAAATTATTGCTAAGTACGCATAAAAAGCTCACTCATCAATAGTGTTTCACCTTTTTAACTGGCACAAGAGGGAAACAACCCGCAAATGCTTCGTAAACTATATAGACAGCGATGCAGCGGTGACCAAAGTTTAGACCCAAAGTACGTCGAGTGTTAGTTTAGTCACCAGAGATAATGGTTCCTGTGGACGGTGTTCCAAAATGGACTTCAGGGCGACCCCAATTTTCAAAAAGCAGACAATTTTCTCGTTAGGGAGAGTGAGGTTTTTCAAAAAACGATATGTGGCAACTCCAGGTCTCAACTAAAAAAGCTTATATCCCACAGGACCAGTCAAATCAACTGTGAGCTGTTACGCGACGATGTTTTGAATTAAAGAACACTCACCAAGGCGGAACAAAGACCCAGTGTTTGTACTTTATTCCAACCTTCTTTTTGGCACAGTTCAAAGAGAATCTAATCTACTTCCTTTAAAGTAAATATTTTATCGGCGGTTATCGTACTCTCTGTTCGCAAGGGAGAAAGGTGGAGGTAAATAAAAAAAACGCACACGTTCGAAGACTACGTTTTTGGTTGTAATATAGCATTTCCAAGAAAACTACTGAAGTTAAGTTTGCAGAGCGCTACGTGAAAGTATATGACATGATTTTTGAATTTTTGTATAAAATGAACTGTTTTTTATTAAAAAACAACAAAACAAAAACAAATAATAAGAGCTAAGAAAACTTCCAAATTATTGTTAAACAGCAGTGGAACTGCCCTTCAGCGGAACGACCGGCGCTGCATACGTAGTTGCGTAGATTACTTAGTTTGTATAAAATTCAATAGTGCAGAATAAATAAATATAATAAAATTACAATTTATTGGAACAATAACAAAAGCCTTAAAAAACAACAAAGTTTCCGAGCAAAAAAAAAATAACACTTAAGCTAGAACAGTAGCATATAAACAAGGCTTTAAGTTGTATGAAAAAAATTAACTGTTAATTTTCATGCAACAGTCAAGAAGTGACTACTTCGAATTGACAATCTGTGGACCTTCCCAGTTAAATCGAACTTTGGAATAACTTAGTTCTTACCAACTTTTTTTTTTTTTTTAATAATAATTTTAACTATATGCCTGTAAGACCCAAGGTCTTTTGAATGCAAACTGCACGGCAATAGTTAGAAGGAATAGAAAGATAGGAAAGATTTTTTTGTTGGTACAATTGATTGAGAAATTGGTGATATTAATCTCATGAAAATCCCACGGGTGGCGTCCAGTTGAAGCTGGGGGAATATTGAAAAGTTGCTGCCCAGGCTGGGGCTCGAACTCACAACTCTTAGGTTAGCAACCAAGGACCACATCCATTGTACCATTGCCACTTTCCCAGATGGGAAGTTCAATGACAATCAACTATAACCTCTCGGCAGTTCCACCTCTGTATTTTAATAAATACAAATAAAATTAAATAAATAAAACCATCAATCTAACAGAACCACTTATATAGTGAAAATGTATTTGAAAAAGAAATCACTTCTGAGAAAGGCTTATTAGAAACACATTTCTTGAGAAAGTATACAACATTAATTATAAAACAAGTACAAAAATATAGAACATAAATAAACACTGCTGCTGCTGTAGTTGTGAAGAGCGACAAAATTATATACTCAATTCATTTCCCAGCACGTTATTCAGAACTTAAATTAAAATCAATAAAATGTCAAAAGAAAAGCCAATATAAAAATAATAGAATAGCTAAATATTGTATAAATTTGTTTAAGCTGTATTCGCAATAATCCAAGGATGTGTCATAACCTGATCCAAAGGCAACCGTGTCTCTGGATTTAGAACCAATAATTTCGATATGAAATGAGCTGCAGCTTTAGACACATGATCGGGTAGTTTGTAATCAACTTTAATAATTTTTTTATAAGTCTCATCGTATTCGGTGGCATGGAAGGGTGCTCTTCCAACCAACAGTTCAAAGCACAGTACACCCAAACTCCAGAGATCAACATTTTTTGTATGTGGCTTAGCCTGAACCATCTCTGGTGGCAGATAATCTAATGTACCACACAATGTGGTTCGCATGGAATTCGGCTCATGAACAGACCATCCAAAATCGGCGATTTTTAGTTCGCCCTTATATCCCAGCAAAAGGTTCTCTGGCTTGATGTCACGATGAATGACATCGCGTTCGTGTAGATACCTTAAGGCTGATGCAAGGGATTTAATATAGTTAGCGCTTTGCTTTTCATCGAATCTCTTTTCAGGCTGACTCTGAAGTTCTTTGTAGAGAGTGCCTTTGGGAGCGTATTCCAGAATCAAATAAATCCTAGCTTCGTCATGAAAATAGCCGTAGAGTCTCAGTATGTGTGGATGCCGCAGATGTGATTGGATTTCGATCTCACGACGAACCTGGTGTTCAACATTACTATTGTAGATCTGCTTTTTGAAGAGCACCTTAAGAGCTACTACGAATTTGGACTCCTTCTCGCGAGCTAAATAAACATTACCGAACTTTCCTCGCCCTAATGGCCGGCCAATATCGAAGTTAGATAGTGTCCATACCTTTTTGCCATCTATAGAATAAATATTCCATAAAGAGAATGTGAAAGATGGATTTTTTGGATAGGCTTACCGCTTTTTTGTCCAGGCCCATCATTATTATTTGGTGGATCAGTTAGTGATGATGTTGGTTTTGCTTCTGCTGCTGCCTTGGCAGTCTCATCGGTCTTGGTGGGTGCAGTAGAAAATGCAGTCTGTGGTTTTGTATCATTATTTCTTGTTATTTTTAAATCAGTCTTTATATTTGGAACAGTAGATGGTGGTGTTGGCTTCGCTGACGATAAAATTCGTGTGGCGTTTGTGACTGGTTTCGTCTTTTCAGAAGCGTTCAATTGTAATTTACTTTGAAGCTGTTTGTCGAATGTCTTCGGAACAACGTTGCTGATTGGCTTTAAAATGTACCCAATTCATATTAAATACCTTAAATTGTTTATAGCGATTTAATTTTACCTTTTTAACCGTGCTTGTCGTTTTGGCGTGGTGCACGCTGCTGCCGCCAACATTTCTCGCGGGATCAGATTTTTGCTGCAGATTTTCTTTTCCCGTTGGCCGTTTTAGCATCCTGAACATTTATGCTGGCCAGCCGGAGATTTAATTAATATAAACTATTGAAGTATTTGATTAACATAAAATTAAAACAAAAATTAATTGCGCAAAGAGATAATGGTTTTTACAATGGAACTAGTTTTCACGCAAGTTTGAAAATGCCGTTTGAAAAATGTTTAGTTGAACAACGGATTTCTTTTGAGATGAAACGTCAAGTAGGAGCTGCCAGATACACTGATAATCAAATTATTTTTTCGGGCAAGGTGTGTTCACGTAACAGATGTTTTAAGGTGGCCTTACATGGAGCTGCAAATGCAGACCACGGACCAATAAGATACAGACCGCCAACTCACTGTATATACAGTGAGTTGGCGGTCTGTATCTTACCATATGGTTTCTCTTTTTGCCTACAAGCTAAAAATCAGCTAATATGCCATTTATTTTGAAAGTGTGACGCTCTCCCTTGCTTTTAAAATACATTTAGCAAACACACCTACAAAATAAATGGCATACGCAGGTATAGTTGCCATTACAAAATGCACAGAGAGAGAGATGTACACGTATTCACAGACAGGAAAAAATATTTCGAGGGTGTTTCAGACAAGAGCAGTACGAGTTGGCGGTCTGTATATTGGTCCGTGGTGCAGACGATGAAGATGAACATATTCGTCTTCACTATAATTTTCAAGCTGCATCTATAATTTTCCTATAATCTGCATCCATGAAGACGTCTTCATTTTTGCCTTCCATCCCTATCACACAAGTATGATTTATTGATTTTGCATCTTCTTTTTTTTTGCAGATCAGGGCTCGCAGCTCCATGTAAAGGCACCTTTAATGTGGCTTTACATGAAGCTGCAAGCCATGATCTACAAAAAATGAGGATGCAAAATATATAAAGCATATTTTTTGTGTAATAGAGAGGGAAGGCCAAAATGCAGACGTCTTCATGGAAGCAGATTATAGGAAAATTATGGATGCAGCTTGAAAATTATAGTGAAGTGGAACATGTTCATCTTCATCGTCTGCGCTATGATTGTTGTTGTTGCTTTGTCGTGCGCCATGTAAAGCCACTTTAATTAACTGCTATAGGTGCCTTTACATGGAGCTGCGAGCCCTGATTTGCAAAAAAAGAGGATGCAAAATCAATAAATCATACTTGTGTGATAGAGAGGGAAGGCAAAAATGCAGACGGTCTTCATGGATGCAGATTATAGGAAAATTATAGATGCAGCTTGAAAATTATAGTGAAGATGAACATGTTCGTTTTCATCGTCTGCACTATGATTGTTGTTGTTGCGTTTTCGTCTGCATTTGCAACTCCATGTAAAGCCACCTTTAAAAACAAAAGGGAGTCAAGAGTTAAGGCACCAGTCACAAGACCTGTAGTAACGTAAAAGTGGTTTTACATGGAGCTGCAGCAAATTATAGTGCAGACGAAAAAGCAACAACATTAATCATAGCGCAGACGTTGAAGATGAACATGTTCGTCTTGAGATTTTCGTGAGATATTTATTACCTATAATCTCAATCCACTGTACCAACTTTCTTTCATATCTTTCTATTCCTTCTCTCTCCTCGCTCGCACATGATAATTCATTATAAAGGTATTAATATCCCTTTGAAAGCGAGTGCATTATAAAAAAAACCTTAATGGGTTTGTTCTTCAATACGAAATGACTTTGCCTAACGGACGCCACACATATTAGCTACTGGCAAGACAGTTGCAATATTTTTCACTCACAAACTTCCAAGCCAACTGGAACACAGTTAGGTATCTGACAAATAAAAAGAAGTAACTTTCTTGCCAGAAGCTGGCATTTGTAGGTAATAACAAGTCATTTTTGACTTGAAGCCAGTCCACCAACCGAACTACACTGCACTAACATCAAATTTGTTTACGTGATACGTTTATTGCAACCGCAAGTGCAGTAAAATTGAACCTCAATATGCACAATGATTGTTTAAGTTTGTAGAAAATACATTCCATATTTTCTTTTTATAATCATTTCAGAATAAGCTTCCTGTGATTTAACACAGATACGACTGTGAGAAAAACAAACCTTATGACCAAGAAACTTCCAAATTATGCCTATGTGTGCTCTGTTTTTAAACCGGCACCAAAGCAGTGGTGGATCAGCACTTCAGCAGAACGACGCGCCATAGTTTAGTAGATTACTTAATATGCTGTTTAATGTAGCTAAAGTGCATTAACCACGCAGCGTAGCGTAATTTAAAGGCACAAAACCGCACTTGGTGGAACTACACTTTAGCCGAACTGCATTGCAATAGTTGTGTAGTGAACCAACTGTGCCGTTTACTGTCGCTGAAATGAAGAGTTCCGATTGAGCGAAGTGCGATTTAACTCATTCAGTTTTAAACAAAGACACCATGCAGTTATGAATTAAAGTTGCTTTACATGGAGCTGCAACAAATTATAGTGCAGAGGAAAAAACAAAAATCATAGCGCAGACGATGAAGATGAACATGTTCGTCTTCGTTATAATTTTCAAGCTGCATCCATAATTTTCCTATAATCTGCATCCATAAAGACATCTGCATTTTGGCCTTCCCTCTCTATCGCACAATTATAATTTATATATTTTGCATCCTCTTTTTTTGCAGATCATGGCTTGCAGCTTCATGTAAAGCCACCTTTACAGCGCTGTACGCTGAAGGGCTATTTCGCCTAGTGCGGTACATCAACTGGAAAGATAAATGATGAACACGTCAAAATGAGAATTTTGTTTTTCGTAGTCACTATCGATATCGATATCGATATCAATGCCAAATTATCTAGTTTCCGTGTCGCCCATGTCTTTCGAAAGCTGTCAACTGTCACTTTTCCTAACAGTGTAGGCTGGCTATTAGCATTCGTTTTCAATTATAAATGCTAAAAAGTATTTTTTGTTTCCTAATTTAATGCACACAAATTAAAAACTTTTCTAAAATATGGAAGAAAGTCTTTGCAGAATATGTTTGCAAAACCATAATCAAGAAGAATTGCATTCAATATTCGATAAAGATGAAAAAAACGTACAAATATCCTACAAAATAAACTCTTGCTGTGGAATTCAGGTACTATGACATTTTAGTGTTTATGAATAAAAAGTAGGTAAATATTTTCCATTTTTTTTTTAATTTGTAAACAATAGATTCCAGAAAAAGCAGATGGTTTTCCAACAAAAATCTGTTCAAAATGTAAAATGTTCTTGTTCATTGGTTATAAAATTCGCAAGATTGCCCAAAACTCTGATGCATACCTCCGAAGGTTCAAATTCAAAGACATCGAGTTTGAAGAAAATGAAGTAGTCCAACTTAAAAAAGAAGTTGAAGAACTAGAAGGTAAGTCAAGTTAGCTAAGATATATCTTGAAAATATGAATTCAACCCCATAAAAGTAAAGAAAGTAACAGGTCATCATAAATATAGGAAGCCAAATAAGAACATTAAACTTTACCCTAGTTAAGCCACCACCCTTATACAGACAGTTCTACTTTCTACAGAACATTCGAATTTCTGTGTGACGACTGATCAGATTGGTAATTTAAGACCAACAATGGTAATAGTTGAATTGTTAATACGCCGCCAGAATTTCAGCTAAATGACGAGAGGCTTTATTCTAAATTATTGCTTTTTCGTCTCTTAAATTGCATGGAAATTAATAGAATTAAGAAGAAGAAGACTTCTTTAAGCAGAGTCATGATAACACTGTAATCTATTTTCATAATTTGAACCTTGAAAGTTTATTGATTGTCCAACAGGTATGTCAAGATATCTATTTGATTTGAGGCTTCATTTGACAAATTTTTAATTTATGAAAATTCTAAAAAAATGCTTCCTTGCTTGGTTGAAATTAAATTAAAGCATATCTTGTGACTTATAACTGCATTCTAGAATACCATACAAAATTGTGCTTGCAAAACTACAGGAAAGCCAGCAGTTCACTAAGTAAAAAAACAAGTTTCGGATAGCACAAGCTATCTCGACATAGCTTTTTCTTCATTTACTAACTTTGCCTAAAGAAATCTTATATGCTCCGACCTTTCTATATCATCGAAACTTCTCAACAGACAAGGAGTTGGGAGCGCCAAATTAACTGTCCAGAAAGTTTCGCTTTGTATTTGTTTGGACTGTAAAAGAAGTTGCAACCAAGTACGCCTCCTTGCCTTAGCACTCGAGTGATGGAGAATTCAGTAAAAAAAAATTCAATTTTGGGGGAACAGCTGGCATTTTTAGTCTAACCAGGTTTGTCCCTTTGGCAGGAAATTAAAGCTAAACATTGCGCACTAAAATGTTAAAATATTGCTTTTTAAAACCAAAATAAAGGAGGTGTGCATGGATCTGGCCATTTTAAAAGTTTAAGTTGATGGTTGACTTTAAAAATCTGAAACTTCATATGTAAAGACCCACTAGATGATTAGATAGTCAACAAACTGTAAGAGACCTCTATGAAATACTAGCAAAATCCAGCCCGCTTAGCCCGGCATTAATATAAATACAAATTGGAGAAGGTTTTCCAACTAGTGAGCATGCAACGTAGAGCTGGAAATGAAAAAAAAAGTGAAAAGTGGACTCGCTCATTTATACCGCACATTGACAATTTATTGCATATCAGATAGAATCATTAATCAAAAGATCTTGATTTGTATGTGCTTTAAAATGCGTGGAGTTATTCCTAACAAATCAAATAGATTCAAAAATGTGGAATAATTCATCTTCTCATCCGGATTCATGATGGTGTCCACTGATTTGAATACGGATAATTTACTTGGTATTTCTTTTAGAATTGCTTCTTTAAGATCGTTGGCATGTTTATAAGCGATCGAATTTGCACACTATCTCAACTATAAGATGGTTTTTATACCCTTTGTAATATGCTCGAGACCATGCTATAAATCAGTTCTTGTTTCATTGAGCAAACTTTTGATAGTTTCACAATTCTGTAACTTTGTCGACTGTAATTCTTTCAACAACTGATTTTAAAATTCAGCTGCGGTTGAATGTTCTGCAATTGAATTCCTTAATTAGTTTTTATTGTCAGTGCTTTCACATACATATCTCCATAAAGTTGAAGATTTTGAACACGCGTTAATTTCATCAGCAGCAGCAAAGACATACAACACCGACCAGCGACCAGTACCCCTTTCGCCTAAAACTTCCTTAAAATATTTTATTCACCTCATTAGTTAATACTTTATTTAGTTATTTTACTCGTGTAGTAGTGATTCGCCATTTAAAAAGCATGGGAGAGCTTTACTTTCTGTAGATTGCAATTAAAGAAGTCAAAAAGAAAACGCACGAATAATTTCTTAGAAAAAACCAATATGTTCATTCAAGGTTAAGATAAGACTAATTTACACCACATAATTCATATATGATATTATATATTTCCCTCTCTCACACCTGCATCGTTGCACCGGTCATATACTCTGCTACTTCACAGTAAAATACACATTAGCTTATTTATAGCTTGTAAGCCTGTGGGTGTGGGCAGCAGCACCGTCTGGAAATATTGGAAAAGTTTGTCTGAAGTTTTTTTGCTAACCGTTAAGTCCGTTTTCTGAGTGCACAGTTAAAACGGTATATATTGTCAAAATTCGATCAACTGCTCGCGATATTAAATTTGTTCGCAAACGTCACGCTTTCACATTTGCCGCACATAGTGAATATAGCTTAACCCATGTGCTGACCCATGCGTTGAGAAATCAGTTCGAAAAATTAAATCGAGGTTTTTTTTATTTTCCGAAGTGATTCAACAATAAAAAAAATAAATTTCAAGTCCCACTAGACAGCAAAAACCTAACAACCCCTGCTATAGGAACTGCAGTATTATCATGAAAGAGTAAATTATGCCGCCGCTTCTATCGCACCCATGTTTGAATGAACTTAACAATTTGGGGGTTTGGTAAAAACTGTCTTGCAGCATAAAAACAAAGTCTATTAGAGAAAGTCCATTCTTATTAAACTTTGCTGATCAGCTCAATATAAACGCGCCTTTATAAGTTAGCTATTAAAAACAAATTTTGCGGACACAAAAGGTGCCATAGTAAAAAATCGCCATGAGTGTACGAAAGATTATATTTAAAGTTATGTATGTCGGCGATAAATAAATGAAAGCATTATTTTGTATTAGATTTAGCTTTGGTATTATCCTGCAATATTTCTTGATTATTTGAATGATAATTAAATAAAAACAGATCTATGTTCTATATTTTATGCTGCCTGAAATGCAACTTATTTTTAATTCCTTTTATTGAACATCGTTTTTCAAATTTCCAACTGAAATATAAAGAGAAACAAAAAAGAACTTGCAAAAATTTAGCTGCCAGCAGCTGAAGATAACAATTTAATTTCTCTGGGGGAACTGTACTGGAGTATAGGATTTACAAAACTTTAATGCAAATCAACTGTACTTGAACTAGGGCACGTGGTAGTACACATCAAGAACTTAAAATTTGTATAAAAAACATTTCACTATATTGGGTAGATTGCCAACCATACCGTTAACTGTCGCTAAAGTGTAGTTCCGCAGTAGCGAAGTGCAGCTTAACTCATAATATTTAATACAAAAGATTCGTCATTGTATATACAGTGCGTTTTCGATTAACGCAACTCTCGATTCACTCAACTCCTCGGTTTTCGCAACAGCTGAATTTATATCATTGTTGACGGAGTAAGCGCAACTTCAAAAAAAAATTTACTCAATAAGTGCAACTTTTGTTTTAAAATAAAGACTGAAACTGCAATACAAGCTTTCACCAGAGCACTTCGCCTCTATTGAACATATATTGAGTCTTCAAAAACTGCAATAAATGGCGATTTTAAAAAATCTAAAAATCCAAACAAAAATGTACAATTTTTTCCAAAGAAAATAATTATTGCTATAAAGAGAACTAAAGATAAACCCCCTAATATGGTATCCGTTCGGAGGATCCTCCGCTCGGAGAAAAGTTCAGATCGGAGGATTAATTGTGTTCATGGTATCCGAATCGGAAGAGAAATAAAAATATACATGACATAAGACAAACAAAAAATAATATCTTAATGAATTTACTTATTTTATAAGTGATGTTTTTTCGATTTTCGCTTTGCATCTAGAATTTAGCTTAAAAAAAATTTACTCGGTAATTGCAACAACCTCGGTCATTACAACCACCCTTGTTTTAATTAGTTGCGATAATCGAGAATGCACGTATATAAACTATAGTATTACCACTTGAGGTGCGACATCTATCGACGAAAAATTAAGCTCTTGATTTTAGAGGTTTTAGTCTAGATTACCATGGGAAGCAACAACAACCATTCAAATGGTGGAACCATGTGGAACGGAAAAAAAATTGTTGTTGCTTCCCATGGTAATCTAGACAAAAACCTCTTAAATCAAGAGCTTAGTTTTCCGTCGATAAACGGCGCAACTCAAGTGGTAGTACTATAGTTTATATATACAATGGATTCGTGCAGTGCAGTTCCGCCTAGTGTTGTCTTGGTTTTATAGAGATTTGTAAACACACAAGCTTTAAAATAGACAAAAACAAAAATAAAAACAATGGAACTCAAATGAAAAAGCATTCGGCACAGCTGTAAAAGAATGCAATCTTTTAGTATTGCATCTTTGAGAATGCATTAACATTTCTTAGAAATGCTTAAACTTAAAAAAAAAAAAATCCCAGTAGAATGCAAGAAGTTAAAAGACTTAAAGCAGTAAAAAAGACTTCAAGCAGCAAAAAGACTCCAAAGCAGCTAAATGACTGCATTACATTCAATGCAATAATGCAATCAAAAGATTTAATGACTGCAAAGAATACCTTTGTTTGTTGAACTTTACCCAGGGTCGTCATAGGTTTTCTTGACAACTCCAAGAGTTGTCAACAAAAAAATCTATCGACGAAAAACTAAGCTCTAGTATACCATGGGAAGCAACAACAACAATTTCCAGCATTTTAATTGTTGTTGTTGCTTCTCATGGTATTCTAGAGCTTAGTTTTTCGTCGACAGATGGCGCACCTCAAGTGGTAGTACTATAGTTTATATATACAATGCCAATAGAGATTTTAAGCAAACGGCAATATACTTCTTTCCCTCTCGCTCCTATAGTCAAAATCAAATGTGAAATCCTACTTTGTGGGAAAACAACAACAACAACAACAGGAAGAATTTAATTGTTTTCCCTCAAAGTAGTGATTTGACATTTCTCTTTGACGTATTCGCATACTTCTCTATGGAAATCTAAATTTCGTTCTCAGAGACAAAAAAAAAATCCTCTAGCGTGACCAATAAAAATCGACATTATAGTTCAGTATGTTTGCATCACGGACCAAGAAGATACAGACCGTCAACTCACCATATGGTCTCTCTTTTTGCCTACAAGCTAAAAATCAGCTGATATGCCATTTATTTTGAGAGTGTGACGCTCTCTCTTGCTTTTAAAACCCATTTAGCAAACACACCTAAAAAATAAATGGCATACGCAGGTATATAGTTGCCATTACAAAATGCACAGAGAGAGATGTACACGTATTCACAGACAGGAAAAAATATTTCGAGGGTGTTTCAGGCAAGGGGAGTACGAGTTGGCGGTCTGTGTATGGTCTGTGGTTTGCATGTCGAGTGGAAGGAATGGATTGCAAATTGCTTTTCATAATCTGCGCATGTGGCCTCTGGGTAAAAAATAAAAAATACATTGTCGACCTTGTCGACCTACCTTACCTACACAAAATATTGACACATGTAAAACTTAGTTACCAGAAGGTTTTGCTGTCACAGTTTGTGATAAATTTTGCATTTTCAGCGGAAAACAAAATATTTTTAATTTAAAAAACATGGAAAATATCGTGTTTATGGATCAACTAACGTGTCGTACTTGTTTAAATAATGTCCAGGAGTCGAACTCCTTGCATGATTGTGTTGAAATTAATTCAAAAATTGATTTAAAAGAGATTCTATGGAAAGTTTCTAATGTGGTGGTAAGAAAAACACTGAACTATTGTTTTTGTTTAATATTTTGATTATTATTTGAACTATTTTATAGATTGATTGGAGTCAAACAATACAACTTACTCGAATTTGCATCGAATGCACCGAAAAACTACTAAAAGCCTATGAATTTCAAACACAAATTGAGGCTAGTGAAAAGCGTCTAAATGAATACTTTGAGGATGTTAAAAAATCTGAGGAACATGACGAGGATCACGAACCAGCTCTCATGATGGAATCATCATCATCTAGTGATGAGTTTCTTCTCGAAAAAGATGATAATATTATGGGTATTATAACATTCAAAACGGAAGCAATAATTAGTCCAACCAAAGAGGGTAAGTTGTTATTCTTGGAATGTTTTTTTTTTTTTAAGTAACGAACGAGTAAAGCAGTTTTATTTGATGGAACAATATACATAACGTCGAAAAAAGAACAGTATCGGCTTTCGGACATGGTTATTGTAGGAATTAAATTGTTTACCTTTTAAACAATGTTGTTGTAGGCTGTAGTAGCCCGTGGCGTAGTGGTTAGTGTGTCGGGCTACCACACCGAAGTTTCTAGGTTCGAACAATTTTTGTATGTTTATTCTAGGGCTTAGCTCCATGTTCACCCTTGGCTGCAGTAAAGTTTAAATTTTTTGTAGAGCATGACAGAGCAGCGAAAGTTCTCCATAGTCATCCTGCACAACTGAACAAGTTTAGCAGGGATGCCAAGAATTGACATGGCTCTGTATAGCTCGTTCCAATTCACTCTGTCATAGGCTACTTTAATATCGATAAAGAGGTGGAGAGTATCGATCTCGAATTCCTGGGTCCTTTCTAAAATCTGTCGAAGTGTGAACATTTGGTCGACGGTTGACTTACCGGGCCTGAAATCACACTGATAGGGCCACATCAGTTCTCGTGCGAAAGGGTTCAGACATTCACAAATGACGAATTTTCCGACAAGAATAGGTGAAATTTAGGAGCCTAACCCATCAGTAGTTGGGAAAGTCCAGAGTATTTTCTTTCTTGTGGATAGGGCACGCGATGCTGAGGTTCCATTCGTCAGTCATACTTTCATCCGAATAAATTGTACAAATGAGTTGGTTTATGCTCTTTACCAAGTCATCTTCCGCTGCTTTGAAAAGTTCAGCCGTAAGCCTTGTTGGACTTTATTTTAGATATTGAGACCCGAACTTCTTGGAAGGGTGGACGGAGGTTTCGTTCATCATCGTCCAAATCGAATGGATCATTTTGTTAGAGCGATTAGTCGGTTGTCTTCGCCGTTTAACAGTCTGCAGAAGTATTTTTTCAAAATTCTCAGCACCGACTGCGTAGCTATCTGGAATGGACTGAATAGAGCTTATTTATTCTACTTCTGATTTGCAAGTCTATTTCAACATTGAGACTCAGATAATATCACATATAATTAAAATGATACTGACACATTTAGTTACTAGCGCTGTTCTTCTTAAAATAGATGTCATCAGCGTTCTCTGAATGGCATGGCTGGTGAAAAGGAATCAATTGGATGACAAGCCTAATTTTGTATCCACCATGGCAGTCGTTACATTATCAATCGCAGGTATAAAATCACTTCAAATTTTTTAATTATCCAATAAAAAGAGAGATCATGGATCGACTTGAGCTGTAAAAATGCTATCATGATGAGAGAAGTAAGTTTCCGTTGTTATATAACCATCCACTTCTGAGAATAATTTTTAAGAAGCTAGGAAGACCTAGAATGCTCACATTCGAAAAATCAAACCGTCAATATGATCTTCTTTCATATTGTTATACTGCTTTGCTCGTGCAAAGTTTATTTTTTGTTTTCGTATTTAAACATTGATTACAAATTTAAAAAAAAAAATATCAACAGAGTTGCCTAAAACCATACAAATTGAGACAAATATATCTAACAGACTTAAGAAGCCAGTCTCAATTGAAAATGATCAAGAAAAAGATGAAGAGATGGCTGAGTAAGTTGTATAATTTAATGAGTATTAATATAACCAATTCAATATTGTTAATTTTTAGGGAAAACAGCGTTTCTACAAAGCAAAAAAAAAGTAAAGCGAAAACAAAGGAACCAAAATTGAAAAAAATTAAAAAGCCACAAAAGGAAAGAGGTGGCAGGAAAGGAAAACCACCAAGTTTAATTGAAGATGCTGCATTCCAATGTGAAACATGTGCCAGGAAGTTTTTTACCACCGAGACTCTAGAACGCCACCAAAAGTGCCACTTAGGTTCAGGCTCATTTCAATGCAATCACTGTGCTCGAAGCTTCACAAAAAAGGATAATCTTCTTCGTCATATGATAACACACAAAGTGACTGAAGATGTACCGAAGAAGCATAAATACAAGCACGGACTCTGTCCACATTGTGGTGAAAGTTTTCCCGCGGCCAGTTTAATAATTCACATTCGAAGACACACAGGCGAAACACCATACAAGTGTGACATATGCGGCAAGGGATATCCTCGTCGCCAAGATATGACGATACACAAACGTTTGCACACCGGCGAGAAGCCGCATTTGTGTTTAACCTGTGGCAAGGCTTTTTCAAGGACGAACTCATTAGCACGACACATTCGTGTACATACTGGTGAACGTCCGTACAAATGCAATCAATGTGATAAATCATTCGCGCAATCGAACGACTTAAATCTGCACATTCGCCGTCATACTGGCGAGAAGCCTTACAAGTGCAATGTTTGCAATACAAGCTTCATCAATGGATCCATATTGAAAAACCATCGTAAGACAGCTTCGCACTTTGAGGACGACGAAAAAGGTCCAGATCGTTACGAGAAAATTCGAGTTACGAACCCACATCGGGCATGCTGGACAACCAAAGGCGATGAGAAAAAAGTTATAACCGATAAAGATATAAAAGATTCAATTTCAGTCACAAGAGGCGAAAAAAACTCTTAAAAGTTTAATAATAAATAATTTATGAAAAGAATTTGAAGGTGGTTTTTATTTGAAAGAGAAATACTTAAGAGGACGCTAACAGTCACTTGTGACAACGGCTTCAACCATCGCATCGTAGCCCACCAGCCAGTCCAGTCGATTTGAAAAGTCAAGTCCATTGTGAGTCTCTGGTGGTGGTGGTCTGCTCCTACAGACAGAATAATATGCTTTGTTTTGTTCTCATTAAAGGACAAACCCACCGTGCGTCGCCGCTTCCACTTCAATATTTGCGAATGCTCCACTGACAACTCATAACTATACCTTCTTCAGATAATGTCAATATCATCAAGTAAGTGCAGCCTGTAGTCCTTTGATGTTTTTCTCGATTATCAAAAAAAACGCACTAGAGCTGCCGAATGAGTGTTTGCCACAACTGACATCAAAAGTTTCCATAGAGGTTAATGTATTTCTTTCGTTTCTTCCTAAAAAAATTAATAAAATTTTACATGCATCGCGTGAGTCCTAAAGATAAACTCTCCCATAAGAAGGCTTGTACTGACAATCTTTGTTGGACAGAATATAGTCACTGTATTCTAATAATTTCAAGTATTAGCTAATTCTTTTGACATTTCTCATGCGCTTGTAGACGCAAAATATATTTCACTAAACAGTTGGACCACATGTTAATCATATACATAGTTGTTGAATTTTTAAAATTAAACAAATTTGATCATTTTATCACCATTAACCTCAAAATTGGAGCGAAGCATAATAAAAATTACATTGTTTTTCTTTTATATAAAATGACGTCAGGTACTGTTGCGTCGTTTCGCTGACATCGTGCATTGTAGGGTAGAAGGGGGTGCATTTGTGAATGGGGTACATCTGCCAAATCAGTTTTTCGGTCAAACCAACAAAGTGGAAAATATCGATTTTTGTTTCACATCTCTAATTGCAAACTTTCCACAAAGTTTGACAGTTCTCAGATAGACACCAACCGAGTTTGACGCGTGTGTTTTTTTTTTGTCTGCTCGAACCAAAAAAAAAAAAAAAAATAAGGTAAAAAGTGTTCGTTAATTTGTAGTTTTTATAGTGCTATGTAAATTTTAGATATAAACATCTCTTGATGTAAATTATATGGTATGGATGGTATGCAGAAGAGATAATAAGTCGCTTTAAAATAAAAAAGTTATACATTAGTTTAAAAAAAAAACAGTTTTTGGGGGGAATTTGCCATTTGTTTGTGGGGTGCATTTGTGAGTGGTAAATTCACGCCATGGGTTGCTTTTACCAGTGGTAAATTTACCCCATGGGTTACATTTACTAATGGCAAAGCCACCTTGGGGGTGCCTTATTCTATCTCATTCTTCTTAAGCTACGAGCAGACTGCATATAAAAGCCGCAAATGTTTGCGACTCTGACGTCAATTTTACGTCATCATTTGCGATTCTTGGTCGCACATCGTCTGAACACCCCTTTGGGACAGTCCGCATATGCTCGCAAACCATGTGCGGATGATGTGCGACAACCAAGTCGCACATTAGTTTGCGACTTTTTTGCATATCGTGTGAACACTCTTGCAAATCAATTGTGACAATTTGCAGCCATGTGCGAACATTTGCGGTCGTCCTAATCATTTGCAACTACACGAAAACAGGACATTGCAAATGCATTGATGTGCGAGCAAATATCAGCTGACATTCTCTGTTTTATACGGAGAATATTGAGAAAAAAATAATAAAAAGCCTTCACTTTCAAATAATCCACGACAAGCGCTTCATAGATTGCGTCGAGCACTTCTGGGATTATGGTTGAGATGGTATTGACTGGAATGCGGAAAAGATATTGCATAGACCGAAAATTGTCGCCTGTAGCCAAGAACCGGAGAGTCAGCATTAGTCGGTCTGAGGCAGAAATGCAAGATCACATGTTTGTATCCGCTTTTTGAATCCGCGGTCCTACCAAGGAAAGCAAATGGTCAAATTGATCGGCCGACATACAAACAAAACCGTGATACAATTCTGGTTTATTAGAACGTAATTCCAGCATCAATTTTGCGCAAAAGCCTTCCGTCTGGCGATGTAGAAGCCAATTTTTTGTCCACACACTACGAACCCGTTTAATTTTTTTTTTGAACTCAATTCATTTTCTTCATATTTTTCTAGCTATCCAATGCCAAAATAGCAACAGAAGTCCACTTTTTTCGACATTTTGAATTATTTGTAGCACTTTTTAATATTCGAGATTATAGCTACGTCAAGAATCCCAATCCAAATACACAAAACACAAAGTTTCACAAATGTTCGCAAACCTGCATATGACTGGAAATTGGTGATATACGGATATTGTTGCACATCGTGTGAACACCTCGCATATAGACCAAAACATTTGCGATCAGATATGCGAACACATGATGTGCGACACCTTGACTGCAAATGCATTTGCGACTTTTGGGACAGAATTTGCATATCGTGTGAACACCCCTATATGCACGTTTGCGAGCACTGATGTGGGGATAGAATTTGCGATATGTTTACGAGTTTTTACGTGACGTCAGAGTCGCAAACGTTTGCGGGTTTTTATATGCCGTCTGCTCGTAGCTTTATACTTACAAATACTTATGAATTAAGCCTAGTACTCAGATAGGCAAATGTGTGTAGAGATAAATATTGTAGAGATGAAATTTAGTTTAGCGCGATCTGAGTACTAGGCTTTAGTAATGAAATGTGTTTTAATTTTTTTTAAATTTGATATTTAGGTACCTGGTAAACCCTCCCCCACCCCCTTGGCGAAACCTCCCTCCCGGGGAGGATTTACCACTTAATTTTTTTTTTTATTAAATCATTAATAATAATTAAGATATTAAGATGGAAATAATATACTTTAAAGTGAAGATAGCATCGTCAAGGTATATATTAGAAATCAAGAAAATATGAACCATGGAAAAGCTGTATGTAATGTCAATTATTCCTGGCAAATGCACCCCCTTATATAAACTATAGTATTACCACTTGAGGTGCGCCATCTATCCACGAAAGCATTAGCTCTTGATTTTAGAGGTTTTTGTCTAGATTACCGTGGGAAGCAACAACTTGTTTAATTTTAAAAATTCAACAACTATGTGCATATATGATTTACATATGGTTGTCCAACTGTTTAGTAAAATATTTTATGCACTTACTTAAAAGGTGTTGTAAGCGCATGAGAAATGTCAAAAGAATTAGCTAATATTTGAAATTATTAGAATGCAGTGACTATATTCTGTCCAACAAAGATTGTCAGTACAAACCTTTCACTCGTAATCACGGGCGGGAAGAATACAATTAAAGAACTTAAAGAACGAACATTCGTCCATTTTGACGTTTCATTCACATGCAATTTATTTTATTCATTGCGACCAACGAACGTAATGTACGTACATATATCACAATTGAACAGTTAAATTTTGAGGTAAGTCGCTCACGAGTAGTTTATTCGTTGCGATGTGGGTGGTATGTGGAACGCGAATAGGGTTTGACAATTCATAACAGTCAGATTGAAATTAGCTACGAACAACTTGTTTTCATTAAAATTTTTTCTTCAATTAAAATGGAAACTTTAGCACCTCAAGCCTAGTACTCAGATCGCGCTAAAATTTATCTTCCATACAAATTTAAACCCAAGATAAATTTTAGCTTGGGTTTTAAGCTGAGCAGTACCATTGCATACAGAATGTATATAAGTGGGCTATAGGTCAATTAAATGCAATTTTTAAATTTGCGACGTTTCGAACGTGTTTACGTTCTTCATCAGGCCTTTATTTTAAATGAAAAATATAATAATTTAATCACAATTACATAATGTGATATGTCACAGAAACTTACACAAATATTAATTAATACATCAATTATTGCAAAAACAGTCTTGAGAAGAAGCAATAGTACTTAAAAACATCACTTTGGGCTAGAAAATTAGTACAATTATTATAAATTAAACTATAAATATTCAAACCGTTTTAGTTTACATTTTTAAAAAATTTTAAAAAACGAAATACAAATTTCGCCATCTCAATAAAACCACTAACACGTAATAGCATCCCTGTTAGGTCTCCTCACAAGTTGGCTATACGAACTGCACAGCTGTTCACAGTCTGATCTACGATTAATCGCTTTCTTGTTGTTTACGATATGCAGCATCTCCAAAAGCATTCTCTTGCTGTAATGTCTCTCAGTCTGCAATATTGATACATTTTCCAAGTCGGGTTTATGCTGTTCCTTTATGCAGTGCTGAGCAAGTGCCGTTTTCTGTTCGCCTTTGTTATTGATGTCAGATCTATGACCAGAGAGACGATTTTTTAGCTTTTGTTTTGATGTGCCTATGTAAACTGCATCGCAATGTGTTCCGTTTTTTCCTAAGCAGTTTATTTGGTAAACGATATCAGCTTTCTCCATCTTCTCTTGTTTTCCTTTTGTGTTGGTAAACAGTTCATTTTTAAGAGTCAATGCCGACTTGAAAGCTAATCTTGTTTTTTCCTTATCTCTAATCGGAGCCGTAATCATTCGGTTAGAAAGAGATGGTATGTATAGTGCACTTTTGTATGCAACTATATTATTCTCCACCGAAGGTTTTTTCATTCTTTCTTTCTTAGTGTTGTAGTTATTTATAAGTTTGTTGACGATTTCAGGGGGGAAGGAATTGCAGCACAGGGTGTTCCTTATTATTTTTATGTTTTTTGAATGAAAACTTATGTCGCTTATATCCAAAACTCGATTTATGAAATTTTGCGCTGTGTTCATAATTACCTGTTTCGGCTGCTTTGTATTAAAATTTATCAAACGTCCCGAAGATGTTGGTTTCTTATACCAGTCGAAAATTAGTCTTCCCTCTTTTCTTACAACTTCCACATCTAGATAAGGTAAATGTCCATCTTTTTCTACCTCAACCGTGAATTGAATACGTGGATGGAAGGAATTAAGAGCTTTGAGAGTTGACTCAATATCGTTCACATTAATGACCGCGAACAAGTCATCTACGTATTTTGTTAAAATTTTTGGTTTGCATTCCAGTTTTCCTAAAACGTCATTAAGTAAAGCTTCCATTACAATGTCTGCTACAATTGGGGATGCCGGGCTTCCCATAGGAACTCCTTGTTTTTGTTGATAAATTTTACCATCGAATTCTAAGTAGTTATTTTCTACAATGCAGAACCGCAACATTTCCAAGAATTTGGATTTTGACATTTTTGCATGGTCTTTTATGGTACTCCAATTTTTCTCAATAATTTCTAACGCCAAGTGAACTGGTATGTTCGTAAATAATGATATTACATCAAAAGATACCAAAATGTCATTCGTTCCTAAATGAAGCGTAGAAACTGCCTCAATAAAATCACCCGCGTTTTTAACATTATACTTAGAACTTTCTGTCAATTTCTTAAGGGATTGTACAATAAACTTAGAAAGTTCGAAGCAAGGTACACTTGTGGAGGCACAAATAGGTCTTAGTGGCATATTTACTTTGTGGATCTTAGGTAGACCATATATTTTCGGGCTATTCGCCGTATAAGTGGTCATACGATTCTTCTCGTACCTATTAATTATGTTTTGTTCAAACAGGTATTTCACAAAATCATTGTTTTTATTTTGTAAAGTTGATGTTGGATTATTTCTCAATATTCTGTATGTGCGTCTATCAATCATAAGATCCTGCATTCTTTGTAAATAATCGGTTTTATACAATATCACAGTGACATTCCCCTTATCTGCTGGAACTATATAAATATCTTTATGTTTCTTCATAAATTTCTTTGTGTCATTGTAAATTTTATTGATAAATTTATCATGTCTTAAGAGATACAGTCGAACAATTGTTGCATACAGTAAACAGAAGAATTCATTAACTTTTCTTCTCAAGTGTAGAGAGTTTGGATTAATACCAGACTTTATCCGTAACTCTACTGTAAATGTCCAACAATCCTTTCTATTTACGGACAAAGAAGTTGAAATCAACTTACATCGAAAGCTTCTTAAAACAGAGGAGACATTTCATATAAAACTTCTTAACATGTCGATCTCGCTCAAACAATCACAAATTAGATCACTTACATCACATATACAAACACTCAAAGCAACCATTACTAACACTCTCACGGAAACTGAAAGCTCAGTGTTCTTCAGCAGCCAGGAGAACACCAGAAACAAATTATGCACGAATATAAGAGCACAACAAAAAACAAAATTGGAAAAATTAAAATCTCAGCTTAAACAAAAATTGGGTATTAATTTTCAGGAAAAGTGGTTTGTTAATAAAACGAATGTAGAATTTCCAGAAGACACGAAATGGTTGTTGTCTTTAGGACACAAATTTGCATTACCTCTACAGAAAGGAGATATCCCGCTATTTAAAATTATTGCAGACGGCGAGGAGATGGTTAAAACCCTCGAACAGGGTGACCAAGAAGTGGCTCGTGCAAATTTTACTCAAATTTTACAAGATCATTTGAGATCTTCATCAACAACAAGGCATGATAAATTTATCAATAAAATTTACAATGACACAAAGAAATTTATGAAGAAACATAAAGATATTTATATAGTTCCAGCAGATAAGGGGAATGTCACTGTGATATTGTATAAAACCGATTATTTACAAAGAATGCAGGATCTTATGATTGATAGACGCACATACAGAATATTGAGAAATAATCCAACATCAACTTTACAAAATAAAAACAATGATTTTGTGAAATACCTGTTTGAACAAAACATAATTAATAGGTACGAGAAGAATCGTATGACCACTTATACGGCGAATAGCCCGAAAATATATGGTCTACCTAAGATCCACAAAGTAAATATGCCACTAAGACCTATTTGTGCCTCCACAAGTGTACCTTGCTTCGAACTTTCTAAGTTTATTGTACAATCCCTTAAGAAATTGACAGAAAGTTCTAAGTATAATGTTAAAAACGCGGGTGATTTTATTGAGGCAGTTTCTACGCTTCATTTAGGAACGAATGACATTTTGGTATCTTTTGATGTAATATCATTATTTACGAACATACCAGTTCACTTGGCGTTAGAAATTATTGAGAAAAATTGGAGTACCATAAAAGACCATGCAAAAATGTCAAAATCCAAATTCTTGGAAATGTTGCGGTTCTGCATTGTAGAAAATAACTACTTAGAATTCGATGGTAAAATTTATCAACAAAAACAAGGAGTTCCTATGGGAAGCCCGGCATCCCCAATTGTAGCAGACATTGTAATGGAAGCTTTACTTAATGACGTTTTAGGAAAACTGGAATGCAAACCAAAAATTTTAACAAAATACGTAGATGACTTGTTCGCGGTCATTAATGTGAACGATATTGAGTCAACTCTCAAAGCTCTTAATTCCTTCCATCCACGTATTCAATTCACGGTTGAGGTAGAAAAAGATGGACATTTACCTTATCTAGATGTGGAAGTTGTAAGAAAAGAGGGAAGACTAATTTTCGACTGGTATAAGAAACCAACATCTTCGGGACGTTTGATAAATTTTAATACAAAGCAGCCGAAACAGGTAATTATGAACACAGCGCAAAATTTCATAAATCGAGTTTTGGATATAAGCGACATAAGTTTTCATTCAAAAAACATAAAAATAATAAGGAACACCCTGTGCTGCAATTCCTTCCCCCCTGAAATCGTCAACAAACTTATAAATAACTACAACACTAAGAAAGAAAGAATGAAAAAACCTTCGGTGGAGAATAATATAGTTGCATACAAAAGTGCACTATACATACCATCTCTTTCTAACCGAATGATTACGGCTCCGATTAGAGATAAGGAAAAAACAAGATTAGCTTTCAAGTCGGCATTGACTCTTAAAAATGAACTGTTTACCAACACAAAAGGAAAACAAGAGAAGATGGAGAAAGCTGATATCGTTTACCAAATAAACTGCTTAGGAAAAAACGGAACACATTGCGATGCAGTTTACATAGGCACATCAAAACAAAAGCTAAAAAATCGTCTCTCTGGTCATAGATCTGACATCAATAACAAAGGCGAACAGAAAACGGCACTTGCTCAGCACTGCATAAAGGAACAGCATAAACCCGACTTGGAAAATGTATCAATATTGCAGACTGAGAGACATTACAGCAAGAGAATGCTTTTGGAGATGCTGCATATCGTAAACAACAAGAAAGCGATTAATCGTAGATCAGACTGTGAACAGCTGTGCAGTTCGTATAGCCAACTTGTGAGGAGACCTAACAGGGATGCTATTACGTGTTAGTGGTTTTATTGAGATGGCGAAATTTGTATTTCGTTTTTTAAAATTTTTTAAAAATGTAAACTAAAACGGTTTGAATATTTATAGTTTAATTTATAATAATTGTACTAATTTTCTAGCCCAAAGTGATGTTTTTAAGTACTATTGCTTCTTCTCAAGACTGTTTTTGCAATAATTGATGTATTAATTAATATTTGTGTAAGTTTCTGTGACATATCACATTATGTAATTGTGATTAAATTATTATATTTTTCATTTAAAATAAAGGCCTGATGAAGAACGTAAACACGTTCGAAACGTCGCAAATTTAAAAATTGCATTTAATTGACCTATAGCCCACTTATATACATTCTGTTTTGAAGAACAACAAAGGTCACAAAATTTCAACATTATGTACCATTGCATATATAAACTATAGTATTCCCACTTGAGGTGCGCCATCTATCAATGGCAGTACTCACTTCAAGCTGTACTGCCAGGTGTCAGGCTAACGGCTAAGAAAAAAAGTCTCCACAAAATAAAGCTTGCGAAAGAATGTAAAACACATTATTTCACAGGATAAATTCTGAAAGTTGTCAGAAGGTCTTGCGAAGGTCGCACGAACTTGCTCTTATGTTCGATAATTGTTAGGTGGCTGCATAATGTAGGTATATTAAACAAAATGCACGACTGGGTCGCACGAACTTGCTCTAATGTGTGAGTGGTCTCGGGGCTTGAGATTTTGATAAAAACTAATTTTTTAAAATTCTTAAATAAATACTTGAACTAATTTGAGCTGAAAAATAAGTACGCCATTTTATCTCTTGGAAAAATTTGAATTCATGAGAATAAATTTTTAAAAATCTGGAGCGGATTATGGGAAAAAAAGTTTTTTGTAAAAAATGTCTGAAAACATTTTTCAAAAAAAAAAAATGAAAAACGCCAAATCATAGGTATTCAACAAATACATTTACATATTTATAATTAAAAAAAAAGAATAATGAGCAGTTTTTAAAGTAATAATTTTGTTTTAATTTAATTTTTTTTTTACAGAGAACTATTTTTTTTAAGTATTGGTATGCAGTATAAATTGAGCTACCTGCATCTTTATATGTGTGAAATTCTGAAAGTATCGGTTGAGTCGTTTTCGAGATAGTCGAATTAAAAAAAAACGGTCCTATAGAAAGTACCTTTTTTGGAATATTTTCAAATTTTTTTCAACCATATGTTTTCTAGAAAAATAAGCTTTAGCTAAACGGTTATAGGTAACGGCAGGTACCGTTATTTTTTGAGCTAAAAAAAAATTTCAATTTCCCCTCTGTACAATACCTTAAAAACTATATACCAAGTTTGAAGCAATTCCGCCCACACGTTTGGGCTGTAGGTGTCTATACAAACAGGCAGGCGGACAGAATTTGTTGACCATCGTAATATTATGTTTGGTTGTTATCTATCTCAAACATTTTTTTGCATGAATCCATAACTTGCCTTATAGTATCTTTAATCTCCAACTTCAAAATTTAGCGCGACTTTTTAGCAAAGGTGTGTAGAGATAAAATTTAGCTCAGCGCGATCTGAGTACTAGGCTTCAACATTAGATTTAATGAGTTTACGAGATATCATTTTGAAATAGTTTTTGTTGCAAAATATTGTTTAGAAATATGAAAAATCTCATTTATTCGTTCATTCGTTCGTCGCTCTCATGTGGGTAGTCCTTAAAGGTAGTTCCACACTATAGGGCAGTCCACGAAGCTATCCTTTTCTAATTTTTGGGTTAACACTTTGAGGGAACATTGAATAATAGGGCAAACAGTATATGTATATTGAGTTTTCACAATTTTCGTAATTAAAATGTTTTTTTCTGTTCATATGTATATATTACGACATGTCAAAAAAAAGTGTAAAGGAATGTGTGATGGTTTTACATTCAATCCTAAAAAAATATTTCAGATCTAAACACAGTCAAATCGTATGAGATCTGCGCTGTCATATTCTGTTTCCACACTATTATACACCTGTTTCATCACACATTTTTGACATGTATTACACTGTGGGATAGTGTGGAACTACCTTAAGGGTGTTTCCAATACCGGTGGTCGTTGTAAGTTTTTTGTTATGTGCAGTGTTTTTTCTGGGCCAATTTCAGTTTATTTCTACTCGTCAATAACTATTTCGATTTACCAGTTGTACAATAGTGATTCAGCACTGAAACTCGATTTTAAGTTCTTGATCCGTGGATAAATTTTGTTTAACCCTCAGAAATCGTCGGGCAAACACGAACAAAGGTAAATAGTTTTCAAATTTTGATCCGAGTATAAACCAAGATTGTACCTACAACTAATCCTAATTTGTGCAATTCACTACAGTTACAGACAAATATTAAAAAATACAAAAAAATAAGAAATCGATTGAAGTGCTAATGTATCCTCAAAATGTGTAATATAATCAAAGAAACAAACAAAAAACTTCCCTACCGACGCGACGTTGTTAATGTCGCTCATCTAATGCTCGCGTTAAATAAAATAAAAGAGAAACTGCTGTACTGCTGTCACAATCGCTGTCATTTTCTGAAGTGATTGTGAAGTTGGTTTTTTCTGTGATGCATTTTTTTTTCGTAAAATAACAAATTATTCGTGATAGTAAAAAATGGAAAATATTTTTTATTTAGATAACAAAACATGTCGAACATGTTTAAGTAATGATATTGCAGATTCTAATTCACTTTACGATTGTGTAGAATATGAAACTAGAATCGAATTAAAAGAGATTCTATGGAGACTATCAAATGTTGTGGTACGACTTATTTTTATTAAGTAGAATACTTAGGTACATTTTCTTGGACGCGTTTAACATTTTTATGCATTTATTTACAACAATAGATTTCTTCAAATGAAATTGTACAACCGACACGTATTTGTATAGCCTGTACGGAAAGACTCCTCGAGGCCTATGATTTTTTAATCAAAATTGAAGAAAGTGAGAAAAAACTCAAAGAGTTCTTTGAAACTGACCAAAAATTCGATGAAGAGCAGACAGAGAATAGTTTCATTCAAGCAATCGACGCTCCAGCGGAGAATGAGTTCACTATCATTGAAGAACTGTCACAAGAACAAATCGAAGAGGTATACGACTTCGATGAGGTTGGTGGTATGGACTTGCATGAAAGTCAACCTGGTGAAGTTTATCAGAAAACCTCATCAGAAATATTAGAAGATAATTCAATGATTGTTCCTGATGAACTTAACCGACAAATGACTGGAATCAAAGCCGAAATTAAATATAGAGATGGTAAGTTTTTGTAAACATTAGTTTGGAAGTCGTCGTATGAGAAAAGTTAAACCATAAACCTATTGGCTAAGTGAATGTGCAAATGAAATGGTAAAGCCAAGGGGTTAAGATTCACATTTTCTTAATCGATTCAAAAAAAAAATGTATGTTTTAACTATCCATCTTAATAATATATCCAACCCCTCGGCTCATTTCTAATAGAGATTATTATTTGATAACTTAAGTATTCGAAATGGTTCTAATATACTTGGGACTATCCCTATCCATCTGAGAAGAATCAGTTAACTTCTTCCTTCTTGACTATAAAATAAAATTATTAAAATAAAAATAAATTCCGTGGTGGGAGTGCGTTTCGCCCAAGTATGAACGGTGCGCTCATCAGTTAGATGCCGTTCATACTCTTCTAAGACGCACATTATTCGATTAAATCGACACTTTATAATTTTAAGTGCAAAACTGTACTGTACATTATATATTTTTAGGGAGCTTTCTAACCAAAACAAACCCTAAAATAAGCATTGCTTGTTTGACCAAATAATTCATGATAAAAAATTCAAAATCAAAACGAAAAAACAGCAATAAAAGTTTTTGCTTTTAAATTTAATTTGAGCACCATATAATCTTAATGTAATATCACTTGGTATATGCTCGAATTAAATTTAAAAGCAACAACTATTGTTGTTTTTTTTTTTCATTTTGAATCTTTAATTCTTTGCTGTTTTTGAATAAGAGTTTCAAGGTGGCTTTTTGTTCAGCATGCATGCATCGTTTTAAGAAGCTCTTTACAGATATATATTATAATATATTATTCTTGTTTATTGACTCACTAATAAGGATTCCGTTTTAACTCTTTTGACTTCGTTCAGAATTTCGTTTTTCTTATTTCAATTTTGTCCCTTCCAGCTCAACTGATCAACGTCATAACTTGAGAAAGCCAATTTTCCCATGGGACAGGTATCTTTCCGCACTCGTGCTGTAGCAAGAGTTCTTCAAGGTCTTGATATACACAAATCCGCTATCCGAAAGTATACCCCTATACTTCTGAAGAGGTGTTCTTCATCGCTAGCAAAACCATTGTGAAAAGTTTTCCACCGCTCCTATCGTTCAGGAATCTTTAATAGTAGATGGAAAACAGCATTTGTCCAGCCTGTCCCTAAAAAAGGTGGCTCCTCTTCCCCTCCTCCTACACCAATTGTACTTACGTCCCTTCTTTCCAAGGTCATGGAAACGCTGATACATCTTCAGCTCAAGAAATATCTCAAAGATCGGAAGCTTTTAAATGACGGACAGTACGGCTTGCGCAGCAATCGTTCCACTGGTGATCTGATGGCATATCTCAACGAACTGTGGAACAAATCATAGATAGAGTTTGGCATGAAGCTCTTTTTATCGAAAATGCGTGCATTTGATATCGATGAAACTCTCATTTCGTTTTATTAGAAGCTATATTCTGGGCCGTTCAATACAAATTGTATTAGACGGTTTTAAATCTAATCTCCCCAAAATAAATGCTGGTGTGCTCCCGAGCTCTGTTCTGTCTGCGACTCTATTTCTTCTCATTGATTAAATTGTTTTGTTGACGACTGAACCCTCGGCTTTTCATATACGTTTGATAATTCACGACCTTCGCCTTCGGACGTATTATTACAGCGATACCGTTTGATAAGCAACAATTTTCAAAGCGTTTATACGCCCTAAACTTAATTATAACTCCCATCTCTGGGCAGGTGCTTCTCAAAATTTTTTAACAACACTGCCAGCCAGCTGCGTTCCACTCCTTAAACATTTCCGCCGCAACACTCGTCTTGGTAGGAACGCTCATCAGCATAATTTCGGGCCAACAGTGAAATATAAGGATTCCTTCTTAAGCCGTACAACACGAGTGTGGAATAAATTGCCTGATACAATTTTCCCTTGCCTATGATCTTCCTTCTTTTCTTTCCTCCCTAATTTCCTATCGCTCGTGCTGTGACTAAACATTAAAAGGGCTATCCGAAACCCTTGAGCGCGTGTGTCTAATAAAAAAAAAAAAACCTCATGTCTTCTGGAAACTTATTTTGTTGGCTTGGTTAGCAAATTATTTGGTTAAGTGGGTTGTAGATTTAGTTGTTATTGCAATGTATTTATTAATGAGTGTGCGCAAGGCTTACTGCAGCGGTTGTCAAGGATGCATAGGATGCATGACTGATTACAAATAAAATAGGATTTGGTGATGGGATATAGACTGTAAAGCCCCACCTGATTCGGCAGCAATAAGATCATTCCATCTGCCCACGATTGAATACCAAGTTGTTGGTGTTGGTTAACACTCGAAGTATTGTTTATCTATCTTGTCGCTAGGTTGCCTGTCTGAATTCATCGATCATTATCTCCTTTGGTGTGCCACCTTACAATACACTCACACAAGCCACAAGGTTTATGGGCAACTTTTTCCTTTATTCGGTTCCAAACTGTAACTGCATAGCTGTAGGGGAAAAAAATACTACATGAATTTTTAAACATACAGATTTTACTGTTCAATATGAAACACCGATCGAGGGTGAAATTTTGGATAATGTTTCAATCAAATCGGAGACAGAAGTTCAAGCATCAATGGAAGTAGAACAACTTGATGAAATTAATTGGTAAACCGGTTGATTCTAGTCCACATGATATTAAAAATTTTTATATATTTTCAGTGAATTTAACACGGAGGTTGATGAAGGAATCAAAATTCAAGAACTGAAGGCACAAACACAAATCACTAATGGGGCCTTCCAATGTCCGACCTGTCAAAGAGAATACGCTAAACGGGAATCATTAGTGCGTCATCAAAAATCTCATCTAAGTTCAAGTTCCTTTCAATGCAGTCACTGTGCCAGAAGCTTCACACGTAAAGATAATCTTGTGCGACACATGTTAACGCACAAAGAAATGGGCGAAAAAAGGAAGCATAAATACAAGCATGGTCTGTGTCCCTTCTGTGGTGGAAGTTTCCCCCAAGCTAGCCTAATAATCCACATACGGCGCCACACCGGGGAAAAGCCCTACAAATGCGATATATGTGAAAAAGGATATCCGCGCTCTCAAGATCTTATGATACACAAGCGATCGCACACCGGTGAAAAGCCACATTTGTGTAATACCTGCGGGAAAGCCTTTTCACGTCCAAACAAACTCGCCCGTCACATTCGTGTACATACTGGTGAGCGTCCTTACAAATGTACACAATGCAGCAAGGCATTCGCACAGTCCAACGATTTGAACCTTCACATTCGTCGCCACACGGGTGAAAAGCCATACAAATGCGGCATATGCAATGAGGGCTTTATTAATGGAACAGCACTAAAGAACCATCGAAAGTCAGCAAAACATTTTAGCAAAGAGGACCAGCGACCTGATCGTTATGAAAAAATTCGTGTTACAAATCCCCATCGACCGAGTTGGAGAACAAAATTAAATGGAACCGAAGCTTTATCTTCGGAGATGCATGAAGAGTCTGTGAAAAATGAAAGAAATGAGGAGGAGCCGAGCTTAGCCCAAACAAGAGAAAACGCTGCAGACGAATCGGGTTCAGTCATTGAAGCCAATGAGAGGTCATGATGTTAGTTAAAGTAGATTAAGTTAAAATTAAGAAAGCAAAAAAAAAAAAAATAAAGAAATCCAAAAATATATATTTTTCTTTGATTTTTCGCTTCACAGATTGTTGTTCCATTAATAAGTTTCGTAACTCTCATCTTGTGACTATATTAATACTGTATCTTAGCACATTCTATTAGTTTTATTTAGCGAACCACTCATTCTGGAAACTAATAGAACAAGAAAAATAACGGTCCAGCCGTTTAGGCTCTAGGTGCCGATACAGACAGACGGACAGACAGAATTGTCGGACCAACTTTTTTCTACTTCTCTATCATCGTAATGTCATGTTTGATTTTTAGAATTTTTTTTTTACGAATGCATAACTTGCCTTGTAGTACCTATAATCGCAAGTAAAATTCAAAAACGCCAATTCATAGGTATTCAGCAAATATATTTATTGAGCAGTTTTCAAAATATGTATTAATTTAAAAAAGAAAATTTTAAAAATGCTTTAAAAAATACAAAAAAATATTTTTGAAAAATATTGTTATGCAGTATAAATTGAGCTACATACACCTATATATATGTATGTATGTATGTATATGTGTGAAATTTCGATAGAATCGTTTGAGCCGTTGTCGAGATAGTCGAAAGCAAAACAAAACGGTCCAATGGAAAAAAATGTCAGTCATATGATTGGTCGTACCTAAAAAGCCACACTGATTTTTTTTAAAAGTCGTTTTGGAGAAAAATAATCTTTAACGTAACGGTTATATGGCAGGAACCGTTATTTTTTTAGCTAAAAAAATTTCAATTTCCCCTCTGTAAAATACCAGTTTGGCCCACACGTTTGGGCTGTTGGTCTTTATACATTAATACAGATGGACAGAACTTTTAGACCTCTTCGCTCTTATCGTAATGTCATGTGTGATTGTTATCTCAAAACTTTTTTTTTGTCGATCAAAAATCACTAGTTAAAACGCTTTTGGATAAAATGAAGTAAGCCATCTAATTTCTTTACTGTTTTGAATTTAGAGGAAAATTAAGAAAAATTAATTTTTCATTTATCGGAAATTTTCCTTGATTGGAGGATTCTCCGAACGGATACCATGATAGGGGGATTATATTTATATTAATAACTGTTATTTAGATCGTCAAAACAAAATAAATATTTCATAACTTAAAAAATAAATAAAAAAAAGAATGATACAATGTCCCTTTTTGCCTGGTCAAAACTTCGGAAAAAATATATTTTTCGTTAAGTTTGGTATATAATCTTTAATATTTTGTTTTTTATCACCGCTTTGCACCCCCTCCCTAGGCATACTTTTAATAAGATTTGAAATTATGGAACTTGGAATACTATTCATAAGATATACCTACGAGTACATAATGTAGGTACATAGGAAACAATCCTTCTCTCTACTGAATTTTTCCCGTAAAACGAATAGCACTCTTTTTAGGAAGCTGTATACCTTAAGTAATATGAATTATAAAACTATTTGTCAGATTAAACGAAAAGACTACTTCAAAAGAACTGCTAACGAGTTATTCAACTACAAAGATTCAAAGGCCTTTTGGCACAGAGTTCGAAAGCTAGGCCATTGCAAATCGACGAATGCTTTAGCAGTTAATATAGAATCATTTGATACATATTTTTGCGGAGTTCTAAATAGAGAAATAACTCCACCACTTTTCCAATACTCACTTCCGAATGTTGTGGATGAAGAACTTGATGCACCGATTGGATTAAATGAGTTGGTTAACGCGCTCAATAATATGAAAAACAACAAGGCCTGTAGACTTGATGGGATACCAGTGGAGTTCTTTAAAACGGTACTGCAAACTTTCATGATCTACTATTGGTGTTCCTCAATAATGTGATTTTGTACGATGTCAACATTCGACTAAATTTTTGCGCTCGAAGATTTATCACAAGAAAAAAAAGTTGTACGCTTTCTTTGTAGATTTTAAGGCTGCTTTTGACACCGTCAATAGAAACTCACTTATTTACAAGTTAAGTTCGATAAGTGTCTCCACAAAATTTCTTAACATCTACAAAAAAATAGTTATGAACACTTCGGCGTCAGTTTGGAACGGTAGCGAAATGTCAGACTTTTTCGATACTGAGAAAGTTTGTATCCTCAGTCCTATTCTTTTCGCCCTTTTCATTGACGATGTATTTGAAAATCTACCTGGTGGTGTTGTATAAGGAGATGTATCCATAAAAACACTCTTATATGCAGATGACTTATTGATCTTAACGGATAACCCTCTTACACTACAGCTTCAAATTAATAAGCTGAAGAACTATTGTGACACTTGGGACCTTAACATTAACACCTCGAAATCAAAAATCATGATTTTGCAGCACTCGGCAAGTAGAAGACTTCCGAGAGAAAATTGGCAACTGGCAGGCCAACCTATAGAGGTAGTGAACGAATTTAAATATTTAGGTTTCTTGTTATCGTACAGTCTAAATTTACGACTACACGTAGAAGAAAAAGTCAGTAAGGCAAAAACTGCAATAAATTTTATGTGGCCTAAATTTTATTGTAATAAAAATGTGGACACCGCATCTAAATTTAAAGTCTTCAATGCAACAATCAACTCCTGCCTTTGCTATGCAAATCAAGTATTTGGCTATAAAAAAGTGGACAAATTTGAGCGCTTGCAATATTTTTTCTTTAAACGCATATTTAAACTTCCTACTTCAGTCCCCACCTATGCTATTCATGTAGAAGCCGGAATCCCTCAAATTTACTGCAAGAACCAAGCACAAATCTCCAAAATCAGCTACTTACGTACGCTTTTAGATGCAATTTGTCACCATTCAAAGACTGATTGGATCTGGCTTCTGAACATGATGTGGTACTTAACTTAACTCCAGAAAATATAAACGATTGGCAAAGCAAGTTTTACGATTGCATAGCACAGATAGATCAACGTTTTTATGAAAGTTGTCTAAGCAGAGCGCGATTGTCTGATTCTAGGAGTCTGTATAAAACGTTAAATCATTGTCTAGGTTCAAATAATAAATATTTCAGTAACAATAACAAGCTATGATATCAGCACTATATTTAAACTAAGGACTGAAACTCTTTACCTTAATTGTATGCCACACAGACAGGACCTAACAGTGACTTGTAATCTTTGCAATCTCAATGTACCGGAAGGCATTTTCCGCTTTCTCACAGAATGTCCCATCTTACTTGAAATTAGAAGACTATATTTCTCCAAGAGCTTTCTCACACTTCAGCAAACAATAGATTTTTTAAATTATAAATTTGGTTGGAAGATATTGTCGCAGTATAGTACCCATGCCTATAAGTATCGCAATAGTTTTTTTGGAATTAATGTAGCCATCAAAATTATATTATAATTTTTAAATGTAAATCATTTATTTTAATTTTTTGTTCTTATTACTCAGTTTTAATATTTATTTATTTGTATTATTGTTATATCTTTTGTATCAATCAATCAGAGCCATGCTTTTTTTTTTTTTGTTAAACTTTCATTGTAATTATATATTTAAGTTGATTAATAAAGAATTTAATAATAATAATAATAATAATAATACTATTCCAAGCCTCTTTGACTTGGACAAAGAGGTCGTTTCTAGTTTTACAACTTTCGAGGACAATTCTCTGATCTTCAATTTTCCATAGCTTCTCTATGGGGTTGAGATCAGGGGACTGTGCTGGCCATTCCATTACGTAATTTGTTTGCGCTTGAAACCATTCTTTTACTATTTTAGCAGTAATATGCTTCGGGTCGTTGTCTTGTTGAAATGTCCATTTCAGGGGATCATCGTCCTCAGCATGTGGAAGCATCGTATTCTCCAAGATATCTAATATACCTAAAACGATCCACAATGCCTTCTATTTTATATATCGGACCCACTCCATGTCCAGAGAATCATCCCGAGACCATAACGTTATCTCCTCCATGTTTAACAGTGCCTTTTGTAAACCGAGGATTAAAAGCTTGGTTGATTGGCCTACGAACACGTGGTCAACTTTCCGAACCTTTCATATTTAATTTAGATTCGTCTGAAAATAGCACCGCCTCCCATTTGGACACTGTCCCATTCAAATGGTTTTTGGCAAATTAGAACCTTGCCTTTTTGTTCTTGGCTGAAATAAGAGGTTTTTTTTTCATCGATAGCTCTCCGATGAATCGTTCTTTCGCTCACTTCTAGACTTAATTCGTTTTTTAATTTTCAAGAGGATGTGAAGGGATTTTTTTTTGTATTGTTCTTATAACGGATTTATCCTCCATCAAAGTCATGACACTTGGCCTACCACCTCTGTTAATCGTTTTGACGAAATGATTACAGTTATAAAATTTGATCGAACGGGATATCACCGTTTTATTAATGCTGTATTTTTTTTTTTGATAACTCTGCTTGTGAAGTTCCACTTTTTTTTTTGTTACCTAATTATTTTCAATTTAAACTCGGTATGATACTTATTTCGCGCCATTCAAGAAAAAGTACAAATCAGTTAAAATGATATTTTTAGGCAAAATGAATAGAGTGAATAAGCCAATCTTCTTGTTTTACACATTTTATTTTTTTTATTTTTATTTATTTATTAATTTGAAAACATACACATTAAGAAATAAATATCTTATAAGAAGTGATGTTTAAAATTGAGAAAATTTAATTATATAAACAAAAATTTGTAAAAGTATTTAAGTCTTAGATCAAGATTTTAAGTAGAAAAACAAAAAGGAATTAGTGCCAGTTTCAAGTTTTTTAAGAAAAATACAAAATACCCACCATTGATGATCGAATGACATGTTATATAATATCTTGGAAAAATGGGAAATTCTGTCGTCGTAGCGTCTTACATTAAAAACATAACGAGAAATGTTGTTGAATGCAACATTAAGTTTTCTCCTGCTAGAAGAATCACAGCTGCAGAAGACCTCACATCCGTAAATCAATCCAGGAACGATAAGCGTTTTTGCTAGCAACATACGCGTTTTCAAAGGTGTAAAATTGTGGGACAGCCAAAGCTGGCGTAGAGTTCCATAGACTTTTCCTACAGCTATGTTAATGTGGTTATCCCATGTGAGCGTTCTGTTGAAAGTTATTCCTAAATTTCTTGCAGTTTCCACATATTCAATTTTTGAGCTACGAAGCATGATATCCGGAAAATATGAAAGATCAAACTTTTTTTTTCCAATAACTATACACTTGGTTTTTAAAGGATTTAGAAATAGACCATTGTCATCTGACCAAGCAGCAATTCTTTCTTAGTCATTGTTTAAAGAATTTGCGCAATCCCAATGAAACCCAGAGAGCAGCTTCTATACACTTGTACATCGTCAGCGTACATGTGGAGAGAAAAGGAAACTTTGGAGGGAATTTCATTAACATAAAGCGAGAACAAGAGCGGTCCAAGAATAGATCCCTGTGGCACACCTCTACTGTTACTTAGAAAGTTTGATGTATTGTTGCCTACCGAAATCGCTTGTGATCTGAACTTTAAATAAGATGACAAGAGAGAGACTGCAGAATTTGAGAAACCATATAAAGTTGAAAGCTTATTGCAAAGGTTAGTGTGGTCAACCGTATCAAAACCCTTTGAAAAATCCAAGAGCACTAAAAAAGTAACTTTGTTTTCATCCACAGACTGTCTAATATCCTCGACCACATTTATAATAGCTGAAACACAACTATGATGTTTCCTGAACCCTGATTGCATTGGAGATAATAGATTATTTGTGCTTATGTACGAGTTTATTTGTGTTTGTAGAACTCTTTCAAAAACTTTCGACAGAAAAGGCAGTATGGATACTGGTCTGTAATCTTGACTAGTAGGGCTTTTTTGAACGGGAATGATTTTTGATTGTTTCCATTGAGGAGGGTAAATACCTGTTGTTAAAATGAAATTGAAAATATGTTAAGGCCGGAAGAATGTAAGGTAGAATAATTTTAACAAATTTTGGATGGATCATATCAAAACCGAAAGCATTCGACTTGATTGATAACAGACATTCGACGATTTCCAAGCTATCTACACAAGAAAAATCGAATAAACCTGGCAAATCAATTCTGTTCAGTGGGGACACATTCAGCGTGGGATAAGATATATTAGCAAAGCTTCTATTTAGTTCGCTTAAGTCTAAGCTTGAGTTGAAATTTTTACTGGTCTTACCCACTTCGATTTCTCTTAGGTTGCGCCAAAGCTGTCGACCACTCATTGATGGATTAATTTTATTTGCAAAGTATCTTCTCTTAGCATATCTAATTTTCCGAACTACTTCATTACGCAGACAACGATATGATTCAAATTGCACATTTAGTCTATACCGTTTCCAAGTTGCATAAGCCCTATTACGCCTTGCAATAGTTTGCTGAATTTCACTAGTGAACCAGGCATATCTGCGGAATGTTATCCGTTTAACTTTGACTGGAACATGTACATCAAAAAGTTCACATATGTTGCTGTTGAGGAAGTGTATCTGATCATAAACAGAAGTCATACAAAATACCCTATCCCATTCGATCACCCGAACATCAAACTCAAGTTGAGTATAGTCAATGTTTAAAAAATCTCGGTATTCATAATTTAGGACTGGGAGATTTACAGAAAAGTCAAAAATTAAAAATAAGAGATCGTGTTTGGAAAAGGCAGAGGCTTGTAATTGGTTATAAAAAAGAACACTGTTTCTGTCATTGACGAAGAAAACATCCAATAAAGTACTAGCAGTTTCAGTGAAATGAGTGGCACTAGTTGTGTTCACTGGGAAAAGATCAAGAGATAACATATTCTCAGTGATATTAGTCTCGGTCAGAAGGTTGCTATTCAAATCACCGCTTATAATAATTTTCTGATAGTCGAGAAGGATTCAAGAAGTCTAAAAATTAGTGCTGGATCAATATTTCTATTAGGTCTATAAATACATTAGAAGAAGATTACCAGAGAAATTAATCTGCGTAGTAATTCAAATTTTTTCATCTCATAACTAAATATTACTAACAAAAAGAAAGAGAGCGCTCAAGATGCTTCAGTTTTGGCCAACGGTAAATTGAAGTGAATTTAATTAAATGTTTTAATTTTCCTATGATTTTTGTTGATAAGAGCTTATAGATTTTATAGAAGAATAAACAACAACCATTGTTATTGGAAAATTAAAAATATTTAAGATTTCACACTCAATAACAAAAACAAAATCGTCAAGCATTTTCTAGAGGGCACAAAGTTGCTTAAGTTTTGTCCAACACTGTAGGTTGCTGAATATTTTTTCATCTGACGAACGTCTTGTTTTTTTTAATAACTTAATTTAAAAATAAAAACGTGAGATATTATTTTTTATTGTTGTGGTGTCCGTGTAAGCTTCCTATAATAAAAATGTGATTTTCCCCGCTGAGAAATGATAAAAATTAAAAGGCGACCATCAAACCTATCAATGGGATCTGGCTTTAACGAGGATAAAAACGCTTTCTAGTTCACTCTTTCTTCATCCTTTCTAACAGGCAAATACATTTTTGTTCCATAAAAAAAATTAAATTACATACCAATTCTTTTTTCAGATTATAATGGCGTAGATGAAAACAGGTCTATAATATCTTATGATTCCTTTCCAACACCACTGCTTGAACCAAACGAGATGAAGAGGTACCTTAATTATTATTATGAATACCTGAAATATTTATTTTAATTAAAATAATTAAAGTGATAGCGAACCTGAGACGGAGAAGTATACAGAGATTATGCAAGAAGAACAAATGGATGCAAAAAACAAGGAGTCCGAACAGGAAACTTTTGTATGCGATGAGTGCGGCAAGACGTATGCTCGTAAAAAGAATCTTGAAAAGCATATGCAAAGGCACAAAGAGCTTGCGCAAGGTCTAAGAAATCCTCCCGAAAAATATGGTATATGTCCACATTGCGGTGATAATTTTCCTACAAAAAGTTTACCCGTACACATTCGGCGACACACTGGAGAAAAGCCATTCGCATGTGACCTGTGTGAAATGCGATATGTTCGGCGACAAGATCTCATTGTGCACAAACGTTGCCACACTGGTGAGAAGCCGCATATATGTTTAACTTGCGGGAAAGCCTTTTCAAGAGCCAATCAACTTGTTCGGCATATTCGAGTGCATACTGGAGAGCGTCCGTATAAGTGCCCACAATGTGATAGAGGATTCGCTCAAAGAAATGATTTAAATCTCCATATTCGACGACATACTGGTGAAAAGCCTTATCAGTGTGGAATATGCAAGGAGAGCTTCATCAATGGAACAACCCTTAAAAATCATCGCAAAGTAACATATCATTACGAAGAAGAGCGAATCGACCGTTTTGAAAAAATTCGCGTTTCCAATCCCAAGCGAACATATAGAGCACCGCCACCAACAGAACCCAAGTCACCCCAAGAACAAGAACCAGTTTTAGTTTTAGAACAAGTGGAAGAAGAAATTTGAAGTATTTCTTTTCAATAAAAACCTTTTAAAAATATATAATGTATTCCTTATATTTTCTCGAGATTGTATAGATCAGTTACAAGTTTTGATCGATGCCGCCTGCTTCAGTTCACATCCTCACATTGTAGGTCTGTTTCTTATCCTTTGTGTGTTAAAATGGGCAGACTGTCAAATATTGAAGAGTGGGGATTACATTTTTGAGAAAATTAAAAATAACGAAAACCATATTGCCCATCAATCGACCATCGATGCGGTGCCTTATTATCGGTCTAATCTTATATTATAAGCAGTAGGTTAATTTGATTGTTTTTAATTTTCTTAGAAAGTTTGAAAACTAATCTTTACTTTTGTTTTTTTTTTTTCAAAAATTTTGAGCTTGAAAATAAAGTTTTCAAAAATGATTTCCTAAAATAATTATTTACTTGCGATTATAGGATAAGGCAAGTTAAGCATTCGTCGAAAAAAATGGTATAACAATCGAACAGTCGATGACATTACGATGATAGCGAAGACGAAAAAGATCGTCTGAAAATTCTGTCCGTCTGTATGTCCATTGTCCATCTGTCTATATCGGCACCTACAGCCTAAATGGCTGAACCGATTTGCTTTAAATTTGGTAGATGGTATTATTTTGACGTTCTACAGTGGGGTTTTTGGAATAAGCTTTCTAGCTTTAAAACTAACGGTATACCTGCCATACGATTTTTGATGAAAAATTAATTTTTTTCGAAAACGTTTCCAACGATTTTGATAAAACTTTCTGAATAGTGTTTTCTGGGCAAACTTTATGTTTTGGTTGGAATAGATTTTTCAGGAAAAGTCTTATAACGGTACCTTCCATAGGACCGGTTTTTTGAAATCCGATTTTCTCGTAAGCCACTTGACGAATTTCGATGAAATTTTTTATGTAGAAGCCTTTTAATAAACGAAATAATTTAAATTCTTAAATTTTTCAAAAAAAAGTTTTTTTGAATTTTTTAAAAAAGTGTTAATTTTTTTATTTTTTTTTTCCAAAAACGGTTTATCTAATCTATATTGTTTAATTTTATTTTTCTGATAAAAACTACTAAGTTCTAGAAGTTGCCATACTCAAAAAAAATTTGGAATATATTTTCGAAAAGTTTTTCAAAAAAAACTGTTTTTGAAAAACTGGTGGAACGATTTTGAAAAAAAAATTTTAACAGTAAACAAAATCAGGGGTGGAATCGGCTAATGTGATTTGTGATTGTCACATTTCTGACAATCACATGTGATAAAATAATTTTGTGCGTCTGCATAATGTGATCACCGGAATTTTGTTTATTTTCATTATGTCATTTTCCGTTGGGCAATTGGAGAGAACTCCGAAGACAAATCGTTTCTCTTCGGAGTTGTGTTTTGCGAGTCTTACTTCTTCTGCTTTTTATGAAATATGCGGTCTGAAGACGCATATATACGAACGTCACAGTTTCTATATATTTTGTATTTCAAATTAAACAATTCGAACAATTTTAATATTTAACTTACATTAAGGGACGTGACAATTATGTATTTATTTAGAAAAGATTAATTTAGTTGTCACTTCACGTGATTGCTCACAACATATACGCGTTTCAGAAAAATATCTCAATTAAAAAAATGTTCATTTCTGTTTTTTTTTTTTTTTATTGTTTTTATTTTTACTTTAATCATGAGGAGAAACTAATTTCTCCCAATCGAAAACAACATTAGTGTAGATCTTTGACAGCAAAAGCAAATAATTTTGTTTTATAAGTCAGCGTCAGAGGTTTATTTTTTATTTATTATTATTTTTGTATGCAAGTGACACCTAAATAGCTGTCACAAGAAAAAGTCACAAAAATGTGATTGTCACATGTGACAATCACCTTAGCCAAAGAAATTTGTATATTGTGACTATCACATATCACAAATCACCTTAGCCGATTCCACCCCAGATGGTTTACTTCATTTTTTCCAAAAAATGTTTTAACTAGTGATTTTTAAGTGATCAGTAAAATTTCATATCATTTATTCCCTGCAGTTTTTTTTCCAAAATCTCAAATCATAAGTCACACGTTAGATCAAGTTCGTCCGACCCAGTCGTGCACTTTATTTTTTTGCGATTATAGGAACTATAAGGCAAGTTATGCATTCGTCGAAAAAAAAGTTGAGATAACAATCAAACATGACATTACGATGATAGCGAAGACGAAAAATGGGTGGTCTAAAAATTCCGTCTGTCTGTCTCTATGTATGTATAGGCATACACCTGCAGCACAAACGTGTATGGCGAGCTGCTTTAATCTTGGTTTTAGAGTTTTGTAGGTATTGTACAGAGGGGAAATCGATTTTTTTTAGCTCAAAAAAATAACGGTACCCAGCTGCTATATAACCGTTACGCTAAAGCTTATTTTTCTCGAAAACGGCTCTAAATTTACACATTTTTTTAATAACGGTACTTTCCATAGGATATTATAAATATGTATTTGCTGAATACCTATGAACTGGTATTTTTTATTTTATTCTCATAAATTTAAATTTATCCAAGAAATAAAGTGGCGTACTTATTTTTCAGCTCAAATTAGTTTAAGTATTTATTTAAGAATTTTGAAACATTTATTTTTATCAAATTCTCAAGCCCCAAGACCACTGTCACACATTAGATCAAGTTTGTGCGACCCAGTCGTGCATTTTATTTTTAAATACAATGAAAGAACAAAATTCTGGTTTAACGGGGTGGTTTACAATGGTACAGTGGATATAGTAGTTGGTTGATGCTTACCTAGAGTTGTGGGTTAGAACACAAGCCTAGGCAGCGATTTTTCAACTTCAACTGGACGCCACCCGTTGGGATTTTCGCGAGATAAATATCACCTGATTCTCAATCCATTATACCAACAACCAACAACAAATCTTTCCTATCCTTCTATTCCTTCCAACTAATGCCTTGCAGTTTGCACTCAAAAGACCTTGGGTCTAAGAGGCATAGGAGCTAAATTATTACAATTTAAGGAAGTCATTATTTTAGAAAATTGCCCCTCCCGGCTAAACGGAGGGGAGTAGACCCCCAAATACTTTTTTTTATTGTCTCGACTGGAGTGTTGCTGATTTTGAATAATATAAATCACAACACAAAATTTAAAAAATTTAAAAATCGGAGCTTTTTCTGAGGACTTTCGAAAATTGCCTGTTTTATGGTTTCATTGACTAGACTAAAAATCTATTTATAGCGAACCATCTACACCTTGAAGACCAGTGCAAGTTTTTTGTACGCTGATATATTTATGGCTCCTTGATCGCAGCTTGTAGCGACAACCGTGAGACAACATTTTATAACTCCTGTTACAATTCTCACGATTATTTTCTACAAGATGTCTCCCTTCCGTGATCCCATGTACATAGTTGTAAAATAGTGTTTCAGCACTGAACTATGTTTTTAAATTCGGTGGGTTGACTCTTGAACTTTGATTATGGAAACACGAACCGAGGTAAATTGTTTTTAAATTTCGATCCGAGAATAAACCACTGTTGTGGCCCTTAGGGTTAACACAATAGCCTTAGAAGCTATTGAATTATTTCTTCCAAAGTCACTGAAGCCGTAGATCATGTCGTCCTTAATGTTGTACTCTATACAGTAGATCACGGATATAAGAAGGCCTAATATAAGAGAGACAAGCTTATATTACGGACATTCCAAAACAACCATGCACTATGCACAATTCGCGTATAAATGGAGGGGGCCGAAAAGCTATCAGTACTCAGTATGTGTATTAGTGACAACCTTCGTTGGAATGACCATCACATGCTTGAGATTGCCAAGAATTCAGCAAGGTGCTCAGGCTTTCTAAATAGATGCAAGAAGTTTTTCACCCCTTCTGATCTGGCTACAATTTACGCCCTAAACTCGAGTATAACTCCCATCTCTGGGTAGGTGCTTCTCAAACTTTTTTACACCTTTACGCTAAAATGTATAGGAGAGAGAATCGTTATGAAAACATTTTCATCACTTGAACATCGTCGAAATGTTTCATGTCTTTCCTTATTTTACCGGTTCTTCTACAAAAAATGGTCACTCGAGGTCATAAGTTTACACTTGAGTTCAATTTTGGACGTACCGTGAAATATAGGGATTCTTCCTTTAGCCGTACAACACGAATGTGGAATGAATTGCCTGGCACAATTTTCCCTTGCCATTTTGATTTTCAAACATTCAAGACATTCATCGACACCTCTTTTCCCTTCCTCCCTAATTTCCTCTACCATTCTCAAAAAACGCATTAGGGCTGCTAGGGTGGAATCACGTAAAGTGATAGTTGACTGTAGCTCTGGTGATAGTCGATTTTGATTATCACCTATACTTGGTATCATATAAGGTGATCGCCGAATTTTGGTGGGTTTTTGGCAGCACTTATAATTTTGACATTTTGGTTTATGTACTGTCATTACTTTTAGGTCAGTTCAGGAAAAGAAGGTCTCAGTACTTCACTTTGGCAAATACTGAAACTGAGATCACGGAAAACCGGCCTAAACCTAAATAAAAGAGTACTAAATTAAGACAATTTGTGGGTTTTCACTCTATTGTGGTGGGTTTGACTAGCTTTGGTGACATATTAGTTAAAGCGAAAGCATCCATTTTCATATGTATATACTACTCACGCGAAGACGTAAAGTTATTTTAATTAATGTTTTAAGTGATCATTTATGAACATTTATTTGATATGTTGTGTGGGGGGTGAATGTACGACTTTTCTTTGTCTTTTTCAATCAATAGCTTTTTCTAAGCCTAAAAGCTATTGAGCTTAGTAATTTGCTTTCCTTTTGTAGCAATTTAATACGTCTAAAACAAAGTATTACTGTAAATCCTTACACTTGGATTCCAATGGTACTTTTAAATAAATACACAACACACTTGGTCTTCTTATTTGGATTAATTTATTTTCCCATGTAAATTCCTATTTATATACTTAATTCTATTAGGTCAAATCGATTAAAAACAATTATTAGGCAGGTCAGTAAAAATGCATTCATAACAAATGCTTGCATTTTAGCCGACCTACATAATATTGTTTTTAGTTTTGTGCAATATCAGCATATCGACCCATGAAGCAATATAACAAAACGCGAAATAATAAAAACAGTTATTAAGTAGGTCAGCAAGAATGCATTCATAGCAATGCTTGCATTTTAGCCGACCTACACAATATTGTTTTTAATTTGCGTAATGTTGATATCATCAACATTGCCGATTTACCAATATTGTGTAACCTTTTGTTGATATCGTCAACATTTTGCCACCTCCGGCGCGCGCCGGCGTTGTTCCCCAGTTGATTTCGAACTCGTGCTCCGAAGTCCTTTTGTGGTCTCTTAACTCGATGTCAGCAGATTTTTTCTTTTTATTTCGTTGTATGAGGATCCCAGCCGATATGCAGATGATAATTGTTACGACTGCAAACACGGAACAAAACCCGAAGGTCCAATACTGGTGTATTTTAATAGTTTTCCAATTGTGGTCATGTAGGCGATTGAGTGCTTCGGTTGCCTCTCTATGATTCACGTTGGAAACCTCCATTATATCTTTATTTAATGGGACGACAGTTTCGTTAGAGAAATAGATCGGAATCTGAGTTGATATCGAGGTATTTAAGGTTGCTATTGATTTGCTGAAATGCATTGTCACACTTGTTTCCTTTATTAATTTTGTTTCCAATCGAATGAATTTTGATTGAATGACGCAATCTGGAGTGACGTGAATAATGCCTGTATTATGTAACACAACTTCTTCTCTAGATGATCCACAAATTAGAAATACAGTGGTATCCTCTGGTGTAGTGAACATCCATGTATTGTGCGTCCATAATTCTCTCCACATGGTGTGTGTTAATCTTAGGATCCTGGTTGAACATCGCTTGAATGAAAGTTTTTTGTACAACTGTTGGATGATGCAATCTTTACTCTCCTCTATACTGTGGAATATTGGGCTGTAGTATGAATGTTGTTTCGTTTAGAACTGGTCTTTTTCTTATATCTTCCAGTGGTATTTCAAAATATCTCTGTAGATTGTAATTGACTCCAAACATTGATTGCTGCATCTGTACTTCGCGAAATGTCTGCTCATCGATCTTTTCAGGCACGGTTGTAGTTTTTATAAGATCATATTCACTTATATCGCTGATCATGAAATACCCAGTTACGAATATCTCCTCCGAATTTGACGACATCTCAAGTTTATCCATTGGGTCTGGCAATATCTCCATCTCTGAGCCAAGCTTTTCTGTACATTTTCTTATTATTTGTTCCATGCTCTTGTGCGACAAGAACTCAAATAAGTGACTACGTTTAAGATACGCATTCAGCAGCTTGTTGTACTTTGTTTCAATTTCTTGCATGAAGCTTAGAGCAATCAGATAGGCATTTGTTACATGAAGGTTTAACTTATTTTCGTCAACCATGTGATACCATGATTCCATTTTGTTGATCTCAGCTAGTCCAGCATTGAGTTTTTTAGTAAAGTTGTTAATTTTGTTATTGATTCTAGCCTCCGTTTAATTAACAGTGAACAGGGTTGACAGCATAATCTTCGTATTAGACTTAGCACTTTTTATGAGAGCCTTCTGGTTGTTGTCTAGGTCTTCAATGTCATGGTACACTTCATCATTTACTCCAAATATAGAGTTAAGCACGGTTCCTAGTAGTCCTCTCTTGTTTCTTTGTAATGGTGTTATTTGAAGTCTTTTAAAAATTGAGTTTATGTTCTTCCATTCTTCTTCTATATGATGACATAATTCATTGCATTGGCTCTCTGATGTTACCTTCGTTACTCTGTTGCATAGCTCACTGAATTGATTCTTCGTTTTGTTTATGTTTTCGTGATCACGTATAATGTCTGTGATTGGAAACTGAACGCTTGTGCGGAGCATACCCCGTTGAATTTTTGCGGTTCCAATTTGTTCTATGAATAATCCAGCTTCTGGGTGAGTTATTGTGTATGTTGTAGATCCCGGCATAATAATTGCACATAATGACAGAATAACCAGGGCGGCAGTAAGGCTGGGCGCTTGTCTTTTGTCTCTCAGCCTTTTGTTGAGATTGGACGGTTGAGTTTGTTGCACTGTATTTTCATCTGATCGCATGATATTTTCTTCGTTCGGTAGCAAACACACCTTCGTTATCGATCGTTTGTATGTTCCTTTTTCTGTTTTAACAGTTACAACTCTTATAAGGCCATCAACTCCGCTATGTACTTCAATGATTTTTCCCATAGGCCATTTTGATGGTGTAAGCAGCTCGTTTTTGAGGAGTACTAGCTGCCCAATTGTCAAGTTCCTTGCTGGCTACTTCCACTTATAACGCTGTTGAAGTTTATGTATGTAGTCCTCGTACCAACGCTTGCAGACATCTTGCTTTAGTTTTTGAATTAATTTGTATCTTTTTAGACTACCTTCGGCCAGGTCCAAAATGGTGTCGTCTTGTGGTACTAATAATGGTGATCCAATAATAAAGTGACCTGGTGTTAATGCATCTAGATCTTCGATGGATAGATAGAAGGAGTTTTGAACTCACGACCACTGTGTGCATTAACAGACAATGCACACAGTGGTCGTGAGTTCAAAACTCCTTCTATTTGCACCAAGATGGTGTTCATCTCCTCGTAGGTGAGTTTCTGTTCACCTATGATTCGATTAAGATGGTATTTAACTGATTTAACTCCTGCTTCCCAGAGTCCACCAAAGTGTGGGGCTCCAGGTGGAATGAAGTGCCATTGTACTCCTTTTTCAGCAAGTTTGGATTGCACTGCTTCGATGATATTTTTAGCTCCCACAAAATTTGTTCCATTGTCGCTGTAAAGATGATGTATAGATCCTCTTCTGCTGATCATTCGTTGCAGTGCAGCCATAAACCCATCCGTGGTTAAATCCGACGTCAGTTCAATGTGAATTGCCTTTGTTGCCATGCAAACGAATAGCGCAATGTATGCCTTGTGTGACCTTACGCCTCGGGCTTGTGTGCATCTTATGTTGATTGGACCTGCGTAATCAACCCCACAATGTGTAAATGGTCGTGAAAATTTAACTCGTTCCTCCGGAAGCTGTCCCATAAGTTGAGTGGATTCCTTTGCCTTGAACCGAAAGCACCTCACGTATTGATTAATTAACGCCTTGACTGTGTTGGTACCTCGTAATATCCAAAATTTTCTTCGAATGTGGTTCAGAGTCATTTTTACTCCACCGTGGAGTGTATCGATGTGAGTCTTCTTAATGGTTAATTTTGTCAGTGGATGTGAAGATGGTAATATCATGGGATGTTTCTGATTAATTGACAAATTTGCGTGTTTCAGGCGACCTCCGACACGCAATAATCCATTGGAATCAATAAATGGATTCAGTGATGATATTCTGCTATTTGATGCCAGTGCCTTATTTGCCTTTAGATTTTCTATGTCATCAGAAAATTCCAATTGAGCTCCACGTACCAGCGCCATTTCTGCTTCAACTAGTTCCTTTATTGTTAATGGACCAAAATTAAGCGGTTCACCTTTTATGCTCCGTTTGTAGTTGGTTTTAAATCGTAGACAGTATGCACTTATTCGTTGGAGTTTTGACATCGCTGAAAACTTAAGATAAATGTCGTCCTTGGATGGAGAATTGCTATGTCTCGCCAAGCAAACGCGAGATTGTCGGATCTCAGGTATATCTTGAGTTTCTGTCAGAGACTTATCAGTTGGCCAGTTTCGATCTTCTTCCCTTAACCATTCTGTACCATGCCACCATGTTGCATTTTCAGCTAGAGTATCTCCAAATGTTCCTCTAGACGGAATGTAAGCAGGATTGTCTTTACCCGGTACGAATCTCCATTTTCCTTCAAAGTTTTGCTGAACATAAGAAACACGATTAGCAACAAATGTGTTCCATTTCACTGGATGCTGTTTCACCCAATTCAAAACTATTGTAGAATCTGACCATGCTGTGATTCTGGTATATTTCGTGTCTGATTCTTCTTTAACGTACTTCAGTAATTTTGTGAGAAGAGCTGCTGCGCATAGTTCTAGCCTTGCGAGAGATACTTGCTTTACAGGTGCCACCTTGGTTTTGGACGCGATGAGGGTTACTGTTGTAGATTTACCATTGGTAACCTTTTGATAGACCACCGCTGCATACGCTGACTCCGAAGCATCTGAGAATCCGTGTAATTCATTTTCAGAACCTTCCATTTGTTGTGTCCATCGTGGAATTCTGACTTTTTCCAACATTGATAGCCTTGTTTTGAATTCGTTCCATTCAGTTTGTATGTTAGTTGGGACCTGCTCGTCCCATCCGATGCCCAATAGCCATAGCTTTTGAATAAGAATCTTTGCCTTTATTGTTATTGGTGACACCCAGCCAAATGGATCAAAGATTTTTCCAGCATCACTCAATATTGCTCGTTTGGTACCCTTTGAACTAAAAGATAAGTTTAGTTTAAATTGAAAATCGTCTGTTCTTGGGCACCATTTTAGTCCCAAGATCTTGAATGTTCTGTCATTATCAAAATCATGATCAGGCTCCATTTCAATTTCTTCTTTTGACAACGTTTTGATAAAGGTTGAGTTATTTGATGTCCATTTGCGTAGATTGAGTCCACCCTTTTGAAGTAGAGGAGTCAGTTCTTGTTGAAGATCCAGGCATTCGCGTACTGAATTTGCACCGCCTATGCAATCGTCTACGTAAAATCCTTCAAGCAATAATTTGCTTGCACGTGGGTACATTTGTTTTTCTTCTTCAGCTAGCTGACATAGAGTTTTGATTGCCAAATATGGAGCTGATGATGTACCGTACGTAACGGTTTTCAGGATGTATTCCTTGATTGGATCCGTGGAGCGTTCTCTCCACAAAATGCGTTGTAAATTTTGATCCTTATGATCCACCCAAATCTGTCGATACATTTTTTCGATGTCAGCTGTGAAGACAATTTTAAAAGACCTCCATCGAAGTAGCACGGAAAACAAATCTCTTTGAAGTGTGGGTCCGGTCATCATTATGCTATTTAACGATTCTCCAGATGTCGTCTTTGCTGAGGCATCAAACACAACTCTTAGTTTGGTTGTCGTGCTGTCATCTTTTATAACTGCATGATGTGGAAGATAATATGTTTTTCCAGTAAATCCAGCTGGTGCCTCCTCCATATGCCCAAGAGTGATATATTCCTTAATGAATTTTGTGTATTCCTGTTGAAGAATCTTATTTCTTGTGAATCTTTGCTCCAAGTTGAAGAATCGCCTTAACGCCATTTGGCGTGAATCTCCCAACGCCATACGATCCTTAAGCAGTGGTAACCTTACGATGTAACGTCCTGTGGTGTCTCTATGGTGCGTTGACTTGTAGTGGTCTTCGCACATTTCATCTTCTGTCGACTTGGTTTTAAGGTTCGGAACTTCTTCTAGTTCCCAAAATCTTCTTAAGTTATCATCTTCACTGCAGACACTGATGCATGAAGTTAGACTATTAGTTTGTGGGTGCCTTGCTGGGCTTGGAGCCGTTAACACTGGTCCTGATAAAATCCATCCAAACTTCGTATTTTGAGCCATTGGGGTGTTTTGTGGGCCCATAATTAGTCCGTCTTGTAAGATCTGCGGTAGTATGTCTGATCCAATTAGCAGATCAATTTCCTTTGGTTGTTTATACCATGGGTCTGCCAGCATTAATCCTTGAATATGATTCAGATTATTGGTTGATATTTCGTTTGATGGTAACCTTGATGTAATAACTGGCATAACAAGTGCTTCAACTTCCAAGCTTATTTTTTCATTGTGAATAGAATGAATTTTGAAGTGACATGCTGCGATGATTTCCGTAGCATGACCACTGATGCCCTTGATCCTGGATTGAAATTTGACCATTGGGATTTTGAGTTGCCGGGCTAGTCTCTCAGTCACGAAACACGATTGAGATCCTTGGTCAATCAATGCTCTCACAATTCTCTTTTCTCCTCCCACGCAAACGTTTACCATGGCTGTAGCTAATAGTATCATCCTATTGCTATGACAGGTAGTTGCGACTTTAGTTGATGTAGATTCCGTTGTCGGTCCGGCGGCATTTTCATTTCGGTGAAAATGAAGTAGGGTGTTATGTTGTCGTGTACATAGTTTACACCCTCTCTTTAACGTGCACTCCTTTGTTGTGTGACCTTCTCCCAAGCAGTTGAAGCAAAGTCTTGACACTTGTGCTACATTTAATCTTCTTCTCAGGTTCATGCTTAGAAACTTGTTGCAATTAAACAATTGATGGGCTTCGCTGCAAACAACACATTTTGGCCTTGTAAGTGTGGTCAAATGATTTTTCGTAGCTTGATATCTTGTGTGTTGAGGTTGATGATCACGGTTTCCGTCACGGCTGCTCTCTATTCCTCGGAATCTACCCTCGATGAAGTCAAACAATTCACTTAGTTTAGGAATTTCTGTAGATGTTCCTTTGGATTGTTGGTATAGCCTTCGTGATTCAGGGTCAAGTTTTGGGCATAATAACTGAATTATTAATGGATCCCAAGAGGTAACGTTCACTCCTAGATTTTGTATCCCATACAAGATTTCCCTTGATGCATCCATGAGATTTTTCAAGTCGAATGCATTTTCATTCCGAACTGATTTCAAGGTAAGTAATTTTTGGATATAGTTGTTTACTAAAGCTGCTGGATTATGGAATCGCTTTGTTAATAAATCTACAGCTGTTACATAATTACATGCTGTTGGAGACAAGTGGCTAATAATTCTTGCTGCTTCACCCTTCAAATTGGATTTTAAATATTGTATTCTTTCAACGTTGCTCAATGATACGTTTTGATGAACCAATCGATCAAACAATTCCCAAAAGGTGGTCCACTCTTCGTACTTGCCGCTGAAGGATGGTATACTTATGGCTGGAAGTTTTATTTCTCGATGCGTTGCGGGTTGTGGGGATAGTACCTACCTTTTGATGCTGCTGTTGCTGTTCCGCTTCCTTGAGTTTAATGTATGCTTCTTCGTAAATTTGACCCAGCTTAAGGAATTCATTGATGTACTCCTCATTGTATTCATTTTCTTCCAGTGATGACATGATCTCATCATCAATCTCCACCAGCTTTGTCCAGTATTCTTTGATTTGCTCTTGTTTGAACACAAGATAAACTGAATTTTGTCTGAAGTCTATGTTGTCGGTTATGCGTCTGAAATGGGTCTTGACGCTATTAAACTTCTTAAAACACACTGTATTATCTGCAATTCTTGTTGTATATTCGTTTGACTGCTTATTAGTCAGCTGCGGTCCTTGTTCTTCTGGTTTTAGGCCCCCTTGTGAGTTTTGATGTGTTTTTATAAGTGGTGTCTTTGGTGGTACATTTGAGACACCAGATCCTTGGGTTACACTCTTTTTAAAATGATCCAGTTTCTCCTCGAAAGTACTTTTAACTTCGTTATATTTCACTTCAAACTGGTTGTAATACTTCTTCGAAAAGTATACGTGATCTGGATACGTCTCCCTTTGACTTTCCAAATGTTTATCATTGGCTTGGAATTCGGTCCAAATTTCTTTTAGTACACTGATTTCCTTGGTGAAGTATTCTTGAGAGTACCGAGACTCTCCATCTTTCTTGAAGTTCTTCCATAGGTTATGAACATCTTCAGTGAGCTTGGTCTGATTTACAGCGAGTTCGCTAAACTCAGACATGATGAGTTTTTCTAATTTGTTTTGTATAGTGGACTGTATCTGCTTCGCTGCTTCTCATCCGGCTCGAAGGACCATGTAAATCCTTACACTTGGATTCCAATGGTACTTTTAAATAAATACACAACACACTTGGTCTTCTTATTTGGATTTATTTATTTTCCCATGTAAATTCCTATTTATATACTTAATTCTATTAGGTCAAATCGATTAAAAACAATTATTAGGCAGGTCAGTAAAAATGCATTCATAACAAATGATTGCATTTTAGCCGACCTACATAATATTGTTTTTAGTTTTGTGCAATATCAGCATATCGACCCATGAAGCAATATAACAAAACGCGAAATAATAAAAACAATTATTAAGTTGGTCAGCAAGAATGCATTCATAGCAATGCTTGCATTTTAGCCGACCTACACAATATTGTTTTTAATTTGCGTAATGTTGATATCATCAACATTGCCGATTTACCAATATTGTGTAACCTTTTGTTGATATCGTCAACAATTACTGACCAAGCGAACAGCATAGTTGAGAATCTCTGCTCTGAAAGTGATCAGAAAATAAAAGACATCAAAGGCATATACATTCCCTGAACATACTTAACCTATATTTATGTTGACATATGAACTTATAAGTATATGAACATACTTACGGTTGGTTCAGTCTTCCTTTTCATCAGTAAATTTGTTTGTTGTTTATACATATTTTGAAAGTGTTTATTTAATTTTATTGTGAAAAAAAAACAGTGCGAGTACTTTCAAAGACACTAATATTCGTTTACAAAAAAACTTTTTGTTTTGTTAAAAACAACACCAAAGAACAAATTTCTTTTCTTTTCTTTCAAGCAGTGGATGGGATTCTCAAAGGCAGGAATAGGCAGTTTATTTAATATTGTTATATGTTATAATGTAAATTTTCTATTATTATTGAATTAATTTGCAAGTAAATCATTTCTTATCATGTGCCTTGCTTTCTGATTATATTTTCGGTGTACCTAAAAAAGTTCAAATGAGTTAACAAAGCACTTCAATTTTCTCTTTTTATTTGAATATATTTTAATTTGAAATCATATAACACTAAAGTAATATTTTCAGTTTTATTTTTTGTATTCTTTGCCGTCAAATTAATTCTCAAAAGTCAAAAATGTATGTATGTGACACCTAAATAGATGTCACTCGATTTTCGTCGCAAAAAAGCGACATTCACGGTGATTATCACCTTACATGATACCAAATTCGCGATTGTGACTATCAACTATCACCTATCACCTTACTAAATTCCATATTTTTCACAACGCACAAAATCAAAAGTTTCCACTTTGCTTTCTTTGTTCGATTTGTATTAACTTTCATCAAAATAAATGCATTCACTTTCATTTCTTTTCCTTTTTTTTTTTGCCAAAAAAGATATGAAAAATAAAATACAGAAGAAAAATACACAAAAAATGTTTGACAGCAAAAGTCACTTCAACAGCTGATTCGTTACCTCAACTCGCCCCAGCTAAATACCAAGATCGACTTCAGGGCGATCCCAGGTTTTAAAAAACAGAATTTTCTCTTAATGACAAGTTTAGGTATTTCAAAAAACGAGTTGTGGCGACCCCAAGGCGACCCAGGGTGACTTCAGGGCTCAACAAACAAGGTAAAAAAGTAGCAGGCTGGGGACTTATAAAAGAACTTTAAGAACAAATAATTTTTCTTAGGTCTCCAAAGTCTTTATTTTTGGTGGACGAAATGCTCTAAGACGAAATTACGCAACTCTTCTGTAAATGTATTATCCATGCAATCCTCTCCTTTCGAGAGGTTTTACCTGTGTTATCTCTTTCCGTGAAATGCGAGCAATACGGTAAAAAGACCCTGGTCTCCCATAAACTCTCCGTGTGTAAGTTCTCGGTTCATAGTAGTCTTTTTGTGGAGAACCTAATAATCATCTTCTCTTATATATAAAAATCAATTGCTGTGCGTTTGAAGCGCTAAAACTCGAGAATGGCTGGACCAATTTTGGAAATTTTTATCTTGAAATATTTGTGGAAGTTCAGGGAAGGTGTAAACGGTGAGAAAAATGAATTTTAAGTAAAAAAAAATTACGACGACCTACCTTGCGTGCAAAAAAAAAAAAATAAGGAGTGTAAAAGTGTCAATTATTTGAAATATTTATCAGTCAGAATTTGAAATATTAGTGTATTGTTTTTTGTTTTGAAGTACAAATATACACAAACAAAATATGTGTTATATTTTTGAACGCTACAAACTTCATTTAAATGATGGTAGATGGGAGAAAATTTAAGATGGTAGATGGTAGCAGATGGTTGAAGAAAGTTTATAGAAGAAGGTGGTAGATGGTAGATGGAAGAAGATGGTATATGGCAGATGGCTGGAGATGGTAGACGATATAAGATGGTAATGGTAGGAGATGGTAAATGGTAGATTTTAGAAGACAGTATATGGCAGATGTCAGTAGATGGTAGATGCTAGAAGATGGTAAATGGTAGATATAGCAAGATGGTAGATGGGAGAAGATTCTAGATGGAAGAAGGTAAAAGATGCTAGATGGTAGAAGATGGTTGGTGTTAGAAGATGGTAGTTGGTAGAAGATGGTAGAAGATAGTTGATAGTAGAAAAAAGTTGATAGAAGAAGATGGTAGAAAACAGTAGATTGTAGAAGATGATTAATGGTTAAAGACGGTTGAGGGAAGAAGATGGTCGATGGTAGAAAATGGTATATAAAAGAAGGTCGTAGACGGTAGAAGATGGTAGATGATAGAAGATAGTTGATAGCAAAAGCTCTAGTAGTTGGTAGATAGCAGGAGATGGTAGATTATATAAGAAGGTAGATGGTAGAAGATAGTTGATAGTAGAAGATGGTAGTCGGGTAGGAGATCGTAAATGGTAGAAAGTGGTAAATGGTAGAAGATGGTATATGTTTGAAGATGGAAGATGGCAGGAGATAGTAGATGATATAGAAGAATTTTGATAGTAGCAGATGGTAGATAGAACAAGATGGTAGATGGTATAGAAGATTCTAGATAGGTTTATAGGTAGAAGGTTGCAGATGATAGATGATAGAAGATGGTTTTTTTTTATTATGCACTCGCACTCAAGGGAATATCAATACCCTTATAATGATTTAACATGTGCGAACAAGAAGGAATAAAAAGACAGGTGGTCGATGGTATATGGTGGAAGGTGGTAAATGGTAGAAGATGGTAGATGGTAGAAGATGGTAAAAGATTGTGGAAGACGGTAGATTGTAGAAGATGGTTGGTAGTAAGAGATGGTAGATGGTACATCAAACGCGTCAATTTTTGATAATTCAACTGATATTAATTTTCTAGAAGAGTTTGATTTCTCCAGCGTGGTATTGTACATACGTGTTTAGCTGAGGCGTACCTACATTGTAAATAGTTGAACGAAAAAATTTTTAATTTCGAAAATATTCAAAAAATAAAGTGCACGACTGGGTCGGACAAACTTGCTCTAATGTGAGACAGTGTTCTTGGGGTTTGAGATTTTAGAAAAAAGCAGGGTAAAACCTAAGTGTATGAAATTTTATTGATCACTTAAAAATCAATAGTTAAAACGTTTTTTGGAAAAAAAGAAGTAAGCCATATCAAAAAACAGTTTTTTTTGAAAAACTTTTCCAAAATATATTAAAAATTTTTTTGAGTATGCCAACTTCTAGCCTTTTGTAGTTTTTATCAGAAAAATAAAATTTTAAAAAATAGCTTGAACCGTTTTTGAAAAAAAAAATTAAACGATTTTTAAAAAAACAAAAAAAACTTTTTTTCAAAAGCTTAAAAATTAATATTCTTTTGTCTTTAAAAAGGCTTCTACATTAAAAATTTCATCGAAATCCGTCAAGTGGCTTACGAGAAAATCTGATTTTAAAAAACCGGTCCTATGGGAGGTATCGTTATAAGACTTTTCCTTAAAAATCAGAACATAAATTGTGCACAGAAAACACTATTCAGAAAGTTTTATCAACACCGTAGGAGCCGTTTTTGAGAAAAATTAATTTTTCACTAAAAATCGTATGGTACCGTTAGTTTTAGAGCTGGAATGCTAATTCCAAAAACACCTCTGTAGGACGTCATAATAATACTATGTACCAAGTTTGAAACAAATCGGTTCAGCCGTTTAGGCTGTAGGTAACTATGAAGACAGACAGACACACGGACAGACAGACATACAGACAGACAGACAGACAGACAGACAGACAGACAGACAGACAGACAGACAGACGGACAGACAGCCAGACATACAGACAGAATAGTCGGACCCACTTTTTTCTACTTCTCTATCATCGTAATGTTATGTTTGAATGTTAGAATTTTTTTTGACGTGATAACGTCTAATAAATCGGTTTGGAATATATGGGCAGCACGCACGGAAAAATGTCACAGTCACAGTCACGTTACCTAGCTGCTTTCATAGCCTAGAAAGTCGATAAAGTGGGAGGGGAGGATGTTGGGAGGTTGGTTGTGGTGGGAGTGTGTGTGGGCCAGGCGGGGGGGAGGAAGGGTAGTGTCGGGAAGAGGAAAAATTGTCAAAAATGGTGGGTGGTTGTAGCTGGTTTGGGTGGTGAGATAAATATAGTCAAAGCTAATAGGTGGTTCCTTGGTGGCTGTAGGTGGGATGTGTGTTTGGTGTTGGGGGGATTTGGTATGGTTGGGGGAGGGGGTGAATTGTCAAATATGGTGGGTGGTTGGTTGGCAGTTGTAGGTGGGTTGATTGGTTGGCAGTTTTGGTGGTGGGGATGGTTGATTTGATGGGGTGCGATGAAAAAGTTGTCAAAAAAGGTGGGTGTGTGGCAGGTGGGGTAGGTGGTTGGATTTTGGGGGATTTGGTGTTGGGAGGGGGTGAGGGAAAAATAATTGTCAAAAATGGTTGGTGGTTGGTTGGTGGCTGTAGGTGTGATGGGTGGTTGTCGGTGTTGGGTGAGTGGCAAGTTGTTGTGTGTGTTATGGGTGGTTGGATTTGGGTTGAGGGTGTAGTGAAGGGAAATGTCAAAAATAGTTGTACTGGGGAGGGGGTGGGGTGAGTAAAAAATTGTCGAAAATATTGGGTGAGTAGCAGGTGGTTGTAAGTGGAGTAGGTGGTTGAATTTGGTGCATGGGGGAATTGTCAAAAATAGTGGGTGGGTGATTGGTGGTGGTTAGGAAGGGCTGGCTTTATTGTGCGGGAGAGGAAGAACAAATTTTCAAAAATGGTGGGCTGTTGGTTGGATGTGGGGGTGGTAGGTCGGTGTTTGGGTTAAGGGGTGAACAAAAAATGTCACAAATGGTGGGTGGTTGATTGGCTGTTGTTGGTGGGGTGGGCGGTTGGCGGGGGTGGTGGAGGGGGAAGGAGGGAGGGTGATTAGGGGTAGGGAGAATTGTCATTTGGGTGGTTGGTTGGTGGCTGTAGGTGGGATGGGTGGTTGGTAATGTTGGGGGGTGATTTGGTGTTGGGGGGAATGTTAAAATTTGTGGGTGAGTGGCCAGCGGTTGTATTGGAATGGGTAGTTATGTTTGGGGGGGGGGTAGTGGAAGGAATTATCAAAAATAGTTGTGGTGGGTGGTTGGCGGCGGTGGTTGGGGGGAACTGACAATAGTGGTGGGTGAGTAGCAGGTGGTTTTAGGTGGAGTGGGTAGTTGAATTTGGTGTAGGGGCGGGGGGGTGGAGTTTTCAAAAGTAGTGGGTGGTTGGTTGTAGTTGGTGTGAGTGATTGATAGTGGTTAGGAAGGGGGATGTACTGTGTAGGGGAGGAGGAAAAAATGTTTAAAAATGGTGGGCTGTTGGTAAGTTGACGTATGTGGGGGTGGGAGGTTGGTGCTCAAGGGGTGAAAAAAATTAAAAATGGTGGGTGTTTGTAGGTAGGGGTTGGGTGGTTGGTGGTTGGAGAGATACCTATACACATGAAGTGTTTTGAAAACTGGTTATAACGTAAAATTATCGTCCGTAAACCGACTTTGACAACAATGTTTTTGAGTTTTTAAGAATGCATAACTTGCCTTATAGTACCTATAATCGCAAGTAAAAAAGAGGCGGTACGGAGTTCGCCGGGTCAGCTAGTAATTATATAATTTTGGTTAAATTGGGATTGGGAAATCCTGGAAATCATCTGTAAAATTAGAAGAGACTTATGAACGAGACTATAGTTCATAAGTCCTCTCAGTGCTTGAAGCCAAGTTTATCAGAGATAAAGCTGTGCTGCAAGGAATCGGATAGCTCAGCAGCTAAAGACCCAGACGTTATCGTTGCCGCCTGTGTTCCTCTGGAGCCGTGAAAAACGAACAAAGAACCTAAATGTCTTTGTTTTTCCGCGCGATTTTCATACGCCATATTTATTTATCGGGGTCAAGAATCAGTTTGTCTGGCAGCATTTTGGTGTGACCAACATAGATGAAATTTGACATAAAGTATGAAAAATTAAAAAAGTTTATACTCATTTGAGTACTTTTGTAACTTTAATTGCTAACGGACTGTAATTTACATAATTTATTTTTTGACGGTTATCTGAAAACATCTCTGACCCTTCCTTTTCGTCTGTCTTGGACCCGTTCTTCAACACCGAGACACGATCTTCCTAAATGACGAGGCTTTCTCTACGGCATTTCCCTGTTGCGATAGTTAAGCCGATATACCCCAGTCTCTTAATTTTGGTCACAAGTTTGAGATTGGTTCCCTTCTCAAAGGCTTCTCTAACACCTTCTCTCCTGACTAAAAATTTTTAGTAATTGTAGTTGAACAGATTCTTCCAAACAACCTTTTCTCCACTTTATCGTACGTTTTAAACAAGACTTTAACCAAATTCGATGAAGCACTAGGTAAAGCCAAAATAAAACTGCATGTAGATATACTGTCAAGTATTTAATAGAATTTTCTAAAACTTAAATTTTCAAATTTGCATTCTTTATTTCTTGTGTGTATACAATAGCTTTGTTTGTTGAACTTTACCCAGAGTCACCCCAGGTTTTCTTGACAACTGCAAGAGTTTTTCAAAAACCAGTTGTGGCGACCTCAGGGCGATTTCAGGGCTCAACAAACAAAGCTAATATCTGCGAACTGGAAATTATCTTTTTTTTTTTTAATAAATTTAAACCCGTCCGTCCGTTATCTTAAACGGAAATGACATCAAAGCGATTCTTTAATCGGTTCTTCGCGATACTGATTCTCCTTATAGCAAAAATTCCATGCAAAATTTTAATAACCATTAAGTTGAATGTTTAATTTAATAAATGTTAAGTAGTTGCATTTCTTTTGTAAATAATTAAACTTGGAACTTGTGTAAATTATAGTTACAGAAATTGTTAAAGAATATGAAGAAAAAGTTGACATCGCCTGCCTGCTGTCAAAAACAACATTTCCTGGGATACATGAAGATGCTGCGGAATCAACAAGAAAGTAAGCCATTCCGTACATTTTGCTAACTTATCCATCAAACATAATTGTCAAATTCAATGATTTCAGTTCGAATGCAGAACCAATTTGGAACCGTACGAAAAAACAACAAAAATCTGAACCGCATGACCCAGAGGAAGAACTAATAGTTAAATGTGAGAGTTGTGACCAAGCTTTCAGTGGCACATCAAAACTTTTACGGCACATGGACAAGCAACACAAGGAAACAAATTCCAAGTTCAAGAACAACAAGTATGGTATTTGCCCTTACTGCGGTGATAGTTACGCTACATCAAGCTTGTCGTTACACATTCGTCGTCACACTGGTGAAAAACGCTACAAATGCGATCTGTGCGAAAAAGCATTTGTAGAACTTTACGATCTTAAACGGCATAATCGCACTCATACCGGCGAGAGGCCATATTCTTGTGAAACTTGCGGTAAAACTTTCTCTCAAAAAAGCAAACTTACTCGCCACATACTAGTGCACACTGGTGAACGTCCATTTAAATGCATTGAATGCGACAAGGGATTTAATCAAAGATCTGAATTGAATATCCATGTTCGTCGGCATACTGGAGCAAAGCCGTATAAGTGTGGTACTTGTGAAGAGAGATTTATGACGGGGACGATGTTGAGGTTTCATCAAAACGAAGAAGAGCATTTTGAAGACGAGCAAAGCGATCGTTTCATGAAAATACGTGTTGCGAACCTGTCTCGTTCCTATAGACATCCAGGAGCTAGAAGAAAAACGAAGCAGAATGAAGAAGTTTACGAAGCCGAATATCTTGAAGATGAATTTGAAGATGCAGACACAATGAATGAAGAAATTGAGACCAAGTAGTTTTCTTCTTATCGCTGATGCTAAAAAATAAAAAAAATAAAATGTGACAACAATCCCATGTCTTCAATTAAAGAACCAAAAGAATTATTTCATGAAAAATGAAGAATAGAAAATGAAAAATGAAATGAAAAGATGAAAATAATACTAATTAATAAAATTGTATCCGTTTCAGCTTTATGTACATAATGTAAGTACAAAGTACATAAACTATTTGGGAAATTAAAGTACTTGAATAACTGATGAAAGAAAGTTTAATTTTTGAAAGAACCAACATTCTTTTGTTTCATTTATTTGTCTTCGTTCCTATTCAAAGAATGTCTAAATCAATCGACTTCAACAGATTACTACCGTTGTGGAATTCATTTTACGAATGATTGCATTAATAAAAAAGTATCCCCAGTGCCACATGTTAGGTACTTAAAATAAATTAAATTTAAACATAAATTATTCTGCCTGTGAAAGCTCTGTCAAATCGGTACATAAAAAAGAATTTTTGAAAATCCAACCGCAGACCCACCTGGATGAGTAATTAAAATAATCTGAGTTACTTCTTACGACGCCAGCGTCGTGCGTTTTTGTTATAACTGCCGCATATCCATTGTATATAATATAAACTATACTACCACTTGAGGTGCGCACTATCGACAAAAAACTAAGCTCTAGAATACCATGGGAAGTAACAACAACGATTAAAATAAAAACAACTGTTGTTGCTTCCCATGGTATTCAAGAGTTTAGTTTTTCGTCGATAGATGGCGCACCTCAAGTGGAAATACTATAGTTTATATAAATGCAATGGCATATCCTACTAATATTATAAATGTGAAAGTTTCGATGTTTATTGCTCAATAACGCCAGAGCGGCTGAACGGATCTGGATGAAATTTGGCACATAGATAGAGTATAGTCTGGAATAGCATATAGGATATGCCGGTAAACTAACTGTATGGTTCCCGTGGGATAGATTTGTTTTAATTTTTGAAATCACGCCAAAATGGCTCAACGGATCTGGATGAAATTTGGCTAGATTAAAGTGTGGAATACGATATATACTACTTTTTATCCCGGCAAAATGTATGGTTCCCGTGCGTTAGAATGGTTTTAATTTTTGAAATCACGCCATGGAATAATAAAGTTCGGGCTATAAAAGTAGCTAGATTACGAGAGACGACTCCTCAGGCTACAAGCTACTTCTAGATCAGCTGAAACGCGAGCGAAGCCACGGGAAAGGGCTTAAGGTACTTTCATACGCATTTAGTAAAAAGCTGATATTTTGAAATCGTTGAAAATTGCTAGTCTAAAAAAGAAGCTTCCAGAAATAAAAGAAATTAAAGACGATGTTTATGTTTAAAGGAAAATAGAAAGATTGAAGAAATTAAATATTTTCATTGAATACATAATAAAGTCAATGACTACTAAATAATAGTAAGTAGAGTGATACAAACAACAAGTTAATTGTATGTGTTCTTTGAATTCCAACAGAAATTACAAACAGACACTTCATTTTTATTTATGTGTATAAATATGTAATTACAGTGAAGTGGTTTCACATCCAAAGAGAGTACGAGTTAACTAACAATACAGACCGTTAGTTTGTGGTCTCGCCCACAAAAACTTCGAACCAGTGCTACCACTTTACTTTGATTAAAGGTGATCTGCTTCTTTTTAAACATCAAATTACTTCATTTTGAAATTGAAGTAATGAAACAATATATTGAAATAAATATGTATAAATTATTATGAAGTCTGAAAGAATTTTGGTTTTTTTTTTGATTAAATTCAAATATATTGAATTAATTGAATTGAATTTAATAAGAAAAAATAATAATGGGAGTTGTCTAACTCATATTAAACGGATTTAACCTTACATCCACTCAAAACGATTAAGGAGCTCTTTACTGAGTCGTGAATTTTGTATCACGTGGCACATTGGTAGGTTCATGACGGAGGCGCCTTTATTCATAACCAAATAATCAGTATTTATTTAAAACCATCTGTTAATAAAACGAGTTTTAATTATTTTTTAACATATACACATATTAAAACAACCTGTGTTTAAGTATTTGGTAATTTATGTCAACATTGGTTTAACATAGTTTTAACAAGAAATAAATAATAAAAAATAACAAAGTAAAGGCTTTCTTCGGCTACTAATATCAATCACATAAAAAAAGCACAAGTGTTTGTAAGGCTTGGTCAAAGTAGAACATGTAGTTTGGCCAAAAGATGGAGATAGAAACGCCGGGTCCTTAAAAAGCTTCTATATTATTTTTTGCAAGGACTAAACTCAGAGACTGCTTGGAAGGGCAGAACAACGTCTATCGGGACAGCTAGTTCCATATACAGTTGCTCGGAATCGAATGATTCTTCGGAGTCGAAGGATCCTCGTTGCTTAATTTCTCCGGAACAGCATGAAGAATCTAATTCCATTGGCATAGTCATATGAGAATTTCTGTTTAGCTTTATTATGACATTTGTAACTATGTCCAGCAATTTTTAAGATCTTTTACGCGTTTTCTTTGTTCTTTTGTATCTTTTCTTCATGCTTAGACCTCTGTAATTCTTCTATTCCCCCCGAAGTCGTGGGTATCTATATGCCCGAACTTAACTTAAAAAAAAAATAGTAAATGCAATTAAAATAAAGCTTCACAACGATTTTTTAAGTAAATTTAACATTATTAACAACATTATTTTCACCTTAAAAATTAAATTGAAATCATAAGCACAAATACGGCAAAAAAACTCACTCGAAAAAAAAATTACTTGAGGACTCGCGAAACAGATTTTTCCTTTTTGTGCGCAAAGCGTTTAGTGAACTGGAATTTCAGAAAGATATGTGTTTGCGTTCATAGACATTTTGCGTAAAGTGCGTAGTGGTCTGTTCCGTTCAATTTTCAAATAATGTAGACTATCTATGTGCCTTATGTATCAATGTTCCCCGTCTCCCCTAGATTATAAAAAAAGTTCATTTTGAAATCTACTTCGATTTTTTTCAATTTACTTCCCTTTTAACTTCAAATCTACTTCTACTTTTTTCCCGGAACTACAGTGCTACCTCTAAAATGTCAAATAACTGCGTGGCATAAGTAAAACGCAGACGATGATCAGATGGTTCAATGTGACACTTGCTACGAGCTCTGCCACTTTTTTTCATTGTATTTCCCCCATTCACTGGCCAGGTTATAGGCTATTTAAATTAAAAAATAAATTATTTTAAATAGGTTTAATTTAATAATATTTGAACTTTTCTCTTAGATTTATCATGAGAAATTTTATATTTCTCAAATATTTTTGACGTTTCTCCTTTTACTTTTTTTCTTATTCGCTGTTTGTACAGCGGCTGCTCTATACATATAGGGCAGGAACACAATGTAGTCTCTATCCGAACGCCACATAATGTCAGCTGTAGATGGTGGATGGATGGGATGGTGGATGGATAGGTTGTTGGATGGATAGAATGGTATATGAATAGGATGTAGGATTGTGGATGGATACGATGGTAAGTGGTAAATGGTAAATAGTAAATGGCAAGTGGTAAATGGGTAATGTATTTGAAGAACAAATACGAAAAAAAGGAAATTTGCTAAAAAAGTGTTTTTGTTTACTTCTGCCGTTGCCTTGGATTTATTTCCAAATTGGTGTTTTGTTTTGTTCACTTCTGCAGTTGCCTGTTAATTAGTTTTGCTTACTTCTGCCTTTGCCTTGGATTTATTTCCAAATTAAATATATACATATATGCATGCATATAAAAATCGTTCGATCAATTTTATTAAAAAAAGGTTTATTTTTGAAAAACTTTTCGAGAAAATATTTTAAAATTTTTTTTGAGTAGGTATGTACATATATCATTATAAAAAAATCTGTAGTCTTCATCTGCAAAAATTATTTAAAAAAAATCAATCCACTATTTTCGAAATATTTCCAAATCCAAAATCGGAAATCGGAATATTAGTTTATGAGAAAACCTTATTTGAAAAAAACCGGTTCTATGAGAGGTACCGTTATAAAACGAATTTCGATAAAAAAAAATTTTAATCAGAACACAGATTGCTTAAAAAAATAGTAACCTGAGAGTTTTATCAAAATCGTAAGAGCAGTTTTCGAGAAAATTAAACTTATTGTTTATGGTTATATGGCAGATACCGTTATTTTTCGACCTAAAAAAAATGCGTATACGCCCAAGTGTCCTACTGTGTTATAGTCCAGTAAAATAAGCAAAAATATCTAAAAAAATAAATATGTAAGGAGAATTTTATTGTTTTATTTTAAGGACTCTCGCGGAAAATACTAAAACCGGAAAATTCGAACAAAAAAACCTTATGCGTCGTCTGCCATTTTGAAAAGAGCTTTAAAAAGCGTTTACTCGATTTTCTCAACTGTTATTAGTCGTACAGTAGTTTTTTGTTTGCTTTTGTATGAAAAAACATTGTGTAAGGTTTTGGGGCAAGAACTTTTTTGACTGCCCCTTCCAATATAACGTCATTGTCGAAAAAGTGTCAAATTTGCGAGTTAAAAAATTGATTTTTCAGTTTATCTCATCCAATGCCCATCGAAAGCAAAAAAAAACACTTTTATTACTTTTTAAAGATTAAAATTCCTACATTTGTGTGTATTAAAATTGTATATACGTCAAAAAACTTCCAAGATAAAGCACGACAAAATTCCAATATTATTTCGAATTTTTTTTTGGTCGATAATTTTTTTTGGCTCAAAAATATTTTAGAATTCTGTTTTATATATATGTAAGTGAAAGCTATTTTAAAAATGTAATAACAACGATTGTTAAATAAAGTGCACGACTGAGTCACACGAACTTGCTCTAATGTGTGACAAGTGGTCTTGGGACTTGATATTTTAAAGAGAAAAATCGAAATTCTTAAATGAAATACTTAAACTGATTTGGGCTGAAAAACAGTATACGCCATTATATTTCTTGGATGAATTTCAATCTATGAGAATAATATTATCAAAATCTGAGAAGCGGTTTTTAGAAAAAAAAAAGTTTTTGAAAACATTTTTCCAAAAAAAATTTAAATGTATACATTATATGTACGCCAATTCATAAGTACTCAGCATATGCATATACATATGTACTTATCATTTCATGAGCTGTTTTCGAAATATTAAATTATTAAAAAAAACTTTTAAAAAATGCTTTTCAAAATACAAAAAAATATATTTGATATGCAACATAAATTGAGCTACCTAAACCTATATGTTAACAATTTCGAAAGAATCGATTAAGCTGTTTTAGAAATAGTCGAAAGCAAAAAAAAAACGGTACTATGGATGTTACCGTTTTTAGCTATTGTTGGTAATTTTATTTCCAGCCATATGATAGGTCATACCTAAAAACCTACACTGTTTTTTTTTTTAAATCAAAATCTTTAGAACCGTTTTCGAGAAAAATAAGCTTTAACATAGCGGTTATATTGCAGATTTCGTTATTTTTTGAGCTTAAAAAAAATAATTTCTCCTCCGTTTTAGTATCTGCAAGAGATAATCTTTAAAATAAAACAATAAATTTCTCCTTACCAACATATGTATGTATTTTTGTAGATATTTCCGATTTTTTTGGATAGTTTGATTTTTACATCTGAAGGCCATCATAGTATGACTTGATAATTTGTACAATTGTTTTTCCTTGGACCTCTGAGATTTTGCAAATAAAGTATCGAAAGACAAAGGTTCGAAAAACAAAAGATCCGAAATCTGCAAAATGGCTATTTTCATTTGGGATATTGGGGTGGGAAAATATATTGTTTTTATAATTTCATCTAAGTATCAACGTTGTCAATTTCACCGAAATCGCCCAAGGCACAATGAAGTTAGCATTTTTGGCCATATTTTCACCCTTTACTAAAGATATTTCTTTCCATCCTGTAAATATGTATAACATTTAAAAAAATAAATTTTATTGTAATATATTTTGTTTTAACCCCATTATACATATACTAGCAAAAAATACCCGGCGTTGCCCGGGCACCCGAGGCAAGTCTTTTCATGCAATATCTTTTAAATGAAATTAAAAACCAACAAATAATTTTTGTAAGAAAAAGGGTTTTTCATTTTTATTTTGTAAAATTATGCTATTGTTTTTAATTTCGGGTACCTTCAAATCTTAAACTGTAGTTTCGTTGGGGTAAATGATGTAATTTCGTAGCACATTTCCAAATAAGATTCGAAATTACCTCATTTCCTATACAAAAACACATTTCGAAATTTTCTCATTTCCACCAAATTTGGATGAAATTAGAAATCGAACATCCCTAACTTCAAAATGATTGTGAACATGTCTAGAGGAAAAGTCAATTCGGAAATAAATCCAAGGCAACGGCAGAAGTATGCAAAACTAAACAAAAGGCAACTGCAGAAGTAAACAAAATAAAACAAAACAACAATTTGGAAATAAATCCAAGGCAACGGCAGAAGTAAGCAAAACTAAACAAAAGGCAACTGCAGAAGTAAACAAAACAAAACACCAGTTTGGAAATAAATCCAAGGCAACGGCAGAAGTAAACAAAAACACTTTTTTAGCAAATTTCCTTTTTTTCGTATTTGTTCTTCGATACAGCGGCTGCGTTTAGGGCAGGAATACAATATAGCGTTGCCCACAGCCAGCTACTGGCACGAAAATTGCAACACACGCATATTTTCCATTCACACACACAAACTTTATAAACATGCCGGCTAACTGGCAGCATTGCATATGAAATCTATAGTAGTCTGGGGAACGAGTATGAGATAACGGGGTTTGGAGACACATAGATGTCGCTGATAATTATCACATATTTAAACCTTTAAACCTACATTTTCTCTCCAAAACGAGAAATTTGGAAAAAAGGGTTTGGAGGCTCACGGTGTCGCCACAGTCGATCCTTCTATCCATATTACTAAAGATTTCATATACAATGCTGACAGTAAAAGAAAAGAAAGTCTGGTAATTCAAAACGGGTGTGTCAAATAAAATCAAATTGGATTTTGTTTTTTAAAGAACTATAGAAGAGTCCACGGAACTAACTGCGCCAATAAAAGAGATTCTAAAAATTATTTAAAAATACGTTTTACTCGTAATACGATAAAATAAATACAAAAATTCTTTTTTGGGTTTTGCATTTCATTTGAAAGATATTTCATGAAAAGACTTACCTCGGGTGCCCGGACAACCCCGGGCAGTTTTTGCTAGTTATTATATATAGAAAAGCTGCCATGATATTTGCTTGGAAGTGAATGACGATATTGAGAACTCGAGTGGCTCCAGACTTCGTCAATCATAAATGTTCTCTCATTAATTGTCTCCAAAAAACTAAAATATCAGGAAAATTGATGACATACCGATTAGAAGACACAACTTTACGATAAATTAAACACTTTTGATTCTAATAAAAAACTGAATTTTTTTCAGAAAAATAAATTGAAAAACTGCGCAGCAAACGTCTTTTGATAAAATTAATGAATTAAGATTGAATGTTTGTCTTTAACTCTATATTTCAATTTTACTTACTTATGTTGGCTCAACTAGAGCGTGGTGATCCTAGCCCTTGCTTCATAAGTCTATCCAGCCGGCTTGATCTCTAGTCTGCCGTCTCCAATCCAGCCATCTTAGTCGTTGAATTCAAATTTTTCTGGCTAGACTTACATACATATGTATGTCGCTGTTCATCAGGAATACATAGTTCGTCGTTGTATCTTCTTTGCCAAATGTTGTATTCTCTTCTGTTTCCGCCGGTTTTTGTAGATCTGAAACAGCATTTGTAAGGACCTATTAGATCATCAGTAAAATCCATATTTTGCAGATGAGTTGATGTGTTCTCCTGACCAGGCCATCTCCAGCGTTTTAAAAAAGTTCTGCCCAGGGCAACGTGTGAAACCTAATGCTGATTGTTTCACCCTTCTATAGAAGATTCGAACCTCTTCTGCTTAAGTATCTCTGCATCTCCTCGACTCGGTGATCTTTTTTCTTTTTCGGCAATAAGCGTTTCTCATCCTTCTTTCGCTAAAAATGTAGATTTGTGGTTGCTCTCTCTGGACCCAAGACTTGTATGCCTCCGTTTGAACTTTGTTTTGCCTCAACGCATTCAAAGTCGAACCAAGGGTTTCTGGTGAGAGCCTGTAAGAAACCCAATACCTCTGATGTATCTCTTGTTATGGCTTGTTGACATAGTTGCCATTGGTCTTCCGGGCTCACATCAACAGTCGAAGGATTTCTCATAAGCTCAAAAGATATGCGGTCTGCATATTATGCGACGTAGTTGATGTTCGCCCAAGAGCTTTCATAGACATCCGTACTCCAAGTTTTGCACCAACTTGGTAGCGGTCCGAGTCGATGTTAGCTTCTAAATGTACGGACATTAAGAATGCTAGGGGAGTGTCTCCCGTCAATCGCAACATGATCCATTTGGTTGCATGCTTGACCATCTGGAGATCGCCATGTGTCGTTATTGGTTTCCTCATCTGATTTTGCTTGAAATAGTTCTTTGGCTCATTAAGTTATTTTCATCATAAAACAGAAAAGCGTGATCAATTTTCCCATAAGACGTTTCGTGTTCTCTTTCTTTTGTTTTCAAAATTTTTAAAGTTTCCTTAATTTTGAATTTGCAGGTTCAAAAATAGATCCAAACATTGAATATAATGTCAGCAATAAAGAAACGTCATTACCAGAAATCCATGAACAAGCGGACGACTCGAGCAAGTAAGTATAAATCATGTATTGTCAGAATTTTCATTCTTAAAAATAACCTCCTAAAAATTCTATACTACTTAAGTTCGAATGACTCCAACAAAGAGCCGTCAGAAGACATTTCAAAAGAAAAAACTAAACCGAAGAGGAAACAATATACCAAAACGGATATATCCAGCGAAAAACAATCACTAACATGTGTTGAATGTGGCCGAACTTTATACAGCAGAGTTAACTTGTTAAGGCACATGCGACGAATGCATAAGGAAGGATATCAGAAGCCCAAGCCTAAGTGCAAATTGGAAATTTGTCCTTACTGTGGGGATTGTTTTCCTCAAACAAGTTTAGGTATACATATTCGAAGACACACTGGCGAAAAACCTTACAAATGCGATATGTGTGAAAAAGCATTTGTAAGATACCAAGATCTCAAAATACATAGACGCTCGCATACCGGCGAGAAGCCGCATGTGTGTACGACTTGTGGCAAAGCTTTTTCGCGGTCGAATAAACTGGCCCGCCATGTTCGGATACACACAGGCGAACGTCCATATAAATGCAATCAATGCGATAGAGCATTCGCTCAGAGAAACGATTTAAATTTGCACATTCGACGGCATACTGGTGAAAAACCTTATGAATGCCGTGTCTGTGGTCAGCGTTTTTATAATGGGACGTTACTTAGGAATCATCAAAAATCGCAATTACATCTTAAAGAAGATCGACAAGATCCGTTTATTAAAATTCGCGTAACGAACCCAACCCGTTCATATCGAAATCCAGTAAGCAAACGTATACTAGAACAAATGGAAGAAGATAAACCCGCAGCCTCAAAAACCGGCATAAAAACTGAGTTATAGAAATAATATTGATAAAAAAGAATTTTAATGTTTCCCCCGACTTGTGAAGATTTTTATTCAAAACTATAAAAAAATCAGTTTGGCAAAATCTTTTCACACAGCACTGTAAATATAATAAATGTATTTATACTATATTCAATTAATTATTTTTACCATAGCTAACAATATAATATAATTAGCATCATCCGGGACATTTGTTATTAATTTTTAAATAAATACCAATTTTTTTTAAATAATTGATAAAAACTTTTACAAACAAAAGTTATGTGGAATATAAAAATGTATTCAAAATTGAATTCTGAATTTTTTGGCTAACTAAATTTATGGTCAAAAGAGATGTGCATAGCTTTCCGTGCAGTCAAAATAATTAACATAGGCTCTTAAGGACTATTCACGTGAAAGCGACCAACGACCAACGAATGAACATTCGTCCACTTTGACGTTTCATTCACATGCATTTATTTTATTCGTTGCGAACAACGAACGTCATGTCCGTATATCACAATTGAAGAGTGATATTTTGAGGTTAGTCGCGCACGAATAATTTATTCGTTGCGATGTGGAAGTGAATGGTATGTGGAACGCGAATAGGGTTTGACAATTCGTAACAGTCAGATTGAAATTAGCGACGAATAATTTGTATTCACTAAAATTTCTTTTTTTTTTCAATAAATATGGAACTTTTAGCATCTCAACATTAGATTTAATGAGTTTCTATCATTTTTAAATAGTTTTTGTTGCAAAATATTGTTTAGAAGTATGAAAAATCTCATTTGAATAGTTCTTTCATATGACAGGCCAACCCAAATTCTGTAATTGTCTATTCCTTAATTGCATGCCTAGTTTTATTGTTTCATTGCACAACAAAAAACCAACACATTCAAATAATTGCTACCTGGCACTATTTTGACAGTATCTTTCATCATTGTATATGAAATCTATAGTAGTCTGGGGAACGAGTATGAGATAACGGGATTTGGAGACACATAGATGTCGCTGATAATTATCACATATTTAAACCTTTCCACCTACATTTTCTCTCCAAAACGAAAAATTTTGAAAAAAAAGGTTTGGAGGCTCACGGTGTCGCCACAGTCGATCCTTCTATCCATATTACTATAGATTTCATATACAATGATTTCATATACAATGATACAATCTAAAATAAAAGCTTTGTTCGTGTTCTTTTTGTGCCAAAAAAATGAAAACTGTCAACATTTCTCAAATAAGAGAATAGTCTCTCATTTACCGAAAAGTAGACGAACGCTTTTTGTGTAAATTCTTGAGAAACGTCAAATTCAAATTTTTTGATTGGTTAGCTCTTCGCGGTAAGGGTTATCTGCAACAACAATGCTTACACGTCATTCGATTTTGACAGGGTTCAAGTTTTTGCCAGATGAAATTTCACTGGGTCAAAACTTGAAAATTAATTAACGAAAGAATAAATCAGCTGTTATTGTCTTTCGTTCATCCCTCAGTACACGAACGCTTTTTGTGTTAATGCAAACGTATGAAATCGAATGCAAACTGTTTGATTTTGGTACGCGAACAAACCTAATTTGGAAACGGTACTATGTGCCGATATTAAGAAAAGTCCCGGAATCTCGTATTTTTTCTTACAATTGTAAATATCGTCTGCACAAGAAGAAAAAATCATCAGCTATTAAGTGATAATAGTTACAATTTTTATTAAAAAAAGGAAAAAAATAAAGTTAAAAAAAGACACACACAAAAAAAACGAGAAGAACAAAGAAAAGAAAAGTTTCAACAGTGAAACATTTTTGTTTTGCCTCGCGCAGTCTGAGGAGCACGAGTGCCGAACAGAGAGGAAGTGAAGAGCCTCTCTCGTACTTGGAAGAAAGGATAAAATAAACATTGGATGAACAAGGTATGGAAAGGATCTTAGATCTAAAAAGGGTGCGAAATCGCACGGAAGATTCGAATCATCCTCCAGCACACATTACACGTGCGCATTTATGTTCCTTCGCTCATCTTCGTGTGTCTTATTTTACAGGTACACCACACGGTTTATCTGAATAGCTGTGGTGTATCCAATCTAAGGAAGCGGTCACCATCGCAAGCAAAGAAGGCAGCAGAATTCAGCGTCACCTGCCGGGTCGAGCAATTTAGTAAGTCCTGTTGCGACGATCAAATGTTGACACGATCTGATTGAAGAGGTCCTTCTTATTCTTTCGAAGAGATAGCCGGGTGCGATGAGAGCAAAATGTCAGAGAGCAAAGCTAGGCTCCGGAATTTGAGGAGGTTATGGAATGACATATTCAATACTTGAACAGAGTAACTACAGACGCGGTCACGTCTTCTAAGTCCAAAAAATATAACGTACGGCACCGTTGAATGCGACATTGAACCTTCGTTTACTTTCGTAGCTACACGAGCAGAAAATTTCACATCCATAAGTGAGAATGGGTATAATCAGGGTTTTGACGAGCATAGAACGAGTTTTTATAGGAGTGAAATATTGAGCCGCGTAATACCCCATAAGTCTTACCAACAATGGAATTTATGTGGTTATCCCATGTTAAGCTACGATTGAAGGTTATTCCTAGATTTTTTGCCGTCTCAACGAATTCTATCGGGACATTATTCATTACTATTGGGGGAAAGTAAGAAAGATCAAGAGGAGTTAGTGAAATAACCAAGCATTTAGTTTTTGTTGAATTAAGTAGAAGCAGACCATTTTTAAATACGTTCAAGATCTTCATTTATGCATTCTGTATAATGTTCAATAAGACCCAATGGACAACTTAAATACAGCTGCACATCATCGGCGTACATAGCTAAGAGGCAATATTTTATGTAAGTTGGTAGAGAGCATTGTATATGAAATCTATAGTAATATGTATAGAAGGATCGACTGTGGCGACACCGTGAGCCTCCAAACCTTTTTTTCCAAATTTCTCGTTTTGGAGAGAAAATATAGGTTTAAAGGTTTAAATATGTGATAATTATCAGCGACATCTATGTGTCTCCCCGTTATCTCATACTCGTTCCCCAGACTACTATAGATTTCATATACAATGTAGAGAGTTAATGTACAGGGAAAACAGTAAGGGCCCCAAGATAGACCCTTGCGGAACTCCTTTAACATTTGGAAGAAAATTTGATAAAGATCCATTATTTTCTACAGCTTCTACCTGTAAGATAAGAAAATATTAATTTTACTGCTGTTGTCGAGAAATTAAACTCATTGACAAGTTTTTCACACAAAGCTGTGTGATCTACTGAATCAAACGCTTTCGAAAAATCTAACAGGATTAGAAATTAGACATGATCCTTGTCCATTGATTGTCGTAAATCTTCAATAACATTAATTAAGGCGGTAACACAGCTATGTTTTTTCCGAAATCCAGATTGCATTGGAGAGATTAATTTATTGAGAGCCAGAAAGGTATTCATCTGTTTCTGAATAAGTCTTTCAAAAACCTTAGATAGAAAAGACAAAACAGCAATCGGCCTAAACTCAACACCTTTAGAATTTTTAGGGATAGGGAGAATTTTCGCTAGCTTCCATTGCTTAGGATAGTCACCCGACATGATGGTAAAGTCAAAAATATGAGTTAAGTACGTCAGAAGGATAGGCAAAATAATTTTGAGAAACGAAGGGTGCATTTCGTCGAGACCCACGGCTTTAGATACTCAACGTACATAAAACTGAAACTGAAACCAGAAACTGATCTCGATGGCGTAGTTTCAGTTCTTAAATGATTATTAGATTGTGAAACATAGGTTGAAGTAGAGGCACTAACAAACTTTTCATTAACCACGTTTTTATCAATATCGCAGCTCAGCGTTGATTTAGTTTTGCATAAGCCAATAATTTCTTACGCACCGAACTTTTTGGCGAGGAATTCGAGATGCCTCAAGTAGAGCGGTCCCCGCAAAAGAAGTCTGTCGGTAAGCCCAAGGGCACACCCGGAGAATTAAATCCACCTACTGGGATTCTCAAACCTACTTCAAGTGGACTGGGGGGTCCAGTAAATGCGGTTGGAACAGAACCCGTATCAACCGATTCTGGCAATCTTCCTTTTATAGCGGAACAACCAACTAGTGAACCTTCGAGATCGGGAGGTGTGCGCTTACCAGTTCGATACTCCCGGACATGTCAATTCCGCCACCGGTAGGACCGAATAGTTCTTACATACTGGCAGGTGCAAGCACCGCACCTAAGGGGAGGCAGCTCCAGCGATAACGGAAGCTCATCGGATACCTACGCGGCCCCAATATGTAGCCCAATAGCTCCAGGAGAAAATGGGTCGGCAAATTTGCTAGACCTAGTAACTGATGAAGAACGTCATGGTAGTTTGAGTAGGCATGCCAGCGGCCCTGATAATAAACCCAACCCAGCTGATGCGGACAGATACCCGATATCCGATGAACTAAGGACGGTGATTAATCTGGTGGTTGTGGGCGCTTACTCATCCTATACCCAATCGTTGAGTAGGGACATATCGGGAACTCTGAAAGAGGAAATTAGGAGTCAGCTTCTGGATTATCTTAAGGACATAAATGAAACAGTACGTCCTGCTCCTCCGTTTGAGGAAAGGACAAGAACCCCAGCTCGCGATCCACAGATTAATAATCAGCCAATCCAGCAGCCTCAAGCTGAATTGCAAGCTAAGTTGGATCCTAGATCTAAACCGTTTCAACCAATGAGGAACCAGCAGTCCAGTGCAACCCCAATACCCAGTAGTGAAAGCGGAAATGTACAAGCGAATGGGAGACACCAGCCATACCCTTCGAGATACCCAAATTAGGAAACCAGGCATTCTCCCGGCAGCTGTCCCCAGAATGGATATCAGTTTTCGGCGGCGTATCCTCCCCCGAGTACCAAAGCCCCGATCAGGATTGATAAGTGGGGAATAAACTACAATGGCAAATCAGATACTCTAAGTGTAGCTACACTCTAGAGTCCTCTAGAGAACTTCATATTTAGAGTCGAAATTCTTCAAAGTCAATACAACTGTCCTTGGGGAGAAGTATTAAGGGATTTCCACTTAATGCTATCTGGAGCTGCCGGGGAATGGTACTGGCAGTACCACCATTCCAATCATCGGTCGGACTGGCCGATGCTGCGCGATGCAATAAAACGCCAGTTTGGGAATTCGAAGTCGGACTTCGAGGTAATGCGCGAGATAATGGAACGGAGGCAAGGCGTTTTCGAGTCCAGTGATGATTTCTTCGCAGCAGTAAGTAGAATCCGTTCACAACTAAGAATGCAGATACCTGAGACTGAGTTGGTGAGGATTATAAAGAAGAATTTGAACGAGCGTGTCGGTAGGCTGGTGTACCCACAACCCATATTCTCGTTGGACCAGCTGAGGACTGCATGCAAGGAAGTCGAGTATTCATTTACAAGCCATAGCCGAGTAGGTCCAAAACACCAACGGCCACCGGCACGATACGTGGCCAATGAATTGGAACTGGAGCAGGAGCTGCACCCCTATCGCGAAGAGTGCGTTGAAGCCTTCCAACACCAAGGTATGCGGCCTAAAACAATGCGCAGTCACGTAGATGGCGGACCAAGGACTTGTTGGAACTGTAGGGAGCTAGGACATTCATTTATGGATTGTCCATCTTCAAAAAGAAATATATTCTGTAACAGGTGCGGACAAGAAGGAGTCATCACTTCCAAATGTCCACACTGTAATCCGGAAAACCGTGTGCGGAACGCGACATAATCGGGGGAGTCACGTTCGACCCAGACCCCGCAGCAAAACCAATAATTGAACCCAACAATAAGGTTAAAAACATTAGAATTTTAGCTAGAAAAAAAGATGCAATAGAACCTGTAAAAGAAAACAAGACCCAATCGAAAATAAAACCATTGCGTGTCAGATTAAATGAGTACTACCTAGCCAGAGAAAGAATTTTTAACCAAAAGCCTGAAAATTCAAAAAGAATACTTAGCACTAGGGAAAGGTATAAAACAAGAAAACAAGTATGAGCATCTCTTCAACTATTATAGATACGAACACTGACCCCAGACCTTATGCTAAAGTTCGCATATCAAACATTGAAGTTTTAGGGTTGTTAGATAGTGGGGTCAGCGTAAGTATTCTTGGGAAGCGGTGCTTAAAGCCCAACCATAATACGCGAAAGAAAAAGTAAGTAAGTGCCAAAACCGAACGAAAAGTTTCCTTGTGATTTGTAAAGTACATCAGTTGCCCATAATAGCCTTAAAAATAAGCAGAAAGAAAGAAGAATACCCTTTAGAATGTAATGTACGACTCAAAGCGTACATTACGTACGAAAACGCAAGTGAACGAAACTTGCCGAAACTGAACAAAAAGTCATTTCGGGTTGGGTATACAAATCACATGTATTATTACTGTTTCATAAGTCAATGTACGTACCATTCTTCGATTATGGTTAGCCCTTTAGAATTAGTTAAAGATTTAAATATTCAAGTCCGGCCATACAAGTCGGGAGTGATAACAGCAGATGGTAAAAGTCAAGCCATCATCGGAAAAATTCATACGATGGTTGAATACAAGGGCGAAAAGAAAATGATAACCTTCTTTCTGGTACCGAACCTAGATCAAACTTGTAGGGAAAACTTTTTGCAGAATGGCATGCAATTGAATTTCCTACCAATGCCATCTACCAGCGAAATTACTCGTAGACTCACTCTACCTTGAACGCAGCCAATTTACCCCACTCCTAAAAGGATTCCACAAATAGAATCCACCCAGACAAAAATATCATTTCCAGAATGGGCTTCCAACGCATTTCCAAATTCTGTTTGCATTCCATTTTGTATATGTTCCATTACATTCTCAAAAATACCATGAAGTGACGAGTATGCGGCTACTCGCTATTTCAGTATTGAAGCCATGTTCACACGGAACGGAAATGCAGGACAGCCGCATTATGGAAAAAGGTAACTAAAGATAGACTTTCAGTATGTTAGACGTGTCACGGTAGTAGGATATATGGAAGCAAACATCAAATAATCTGAGTAGAGATCAAAAGAAAAAAGGGTAGTGAATATTAGAGTACTTGTCACAATTCGTAGTTCACACTACTTGACAAATGGTTCAGAATCGGCGACGCGCCTGAAGTTCGCCACGAAAGTCATTCACTCTCAAAGACATTGTCTATAATAGTTATTGTCAAATAAAAGGCATATCAAAAAAAAAAAGATGACCAGGTGAAGGCATTATTCTATTTGCTCATGTTCTACTGTGTAAGCACAGGGCAGAACATATTTCTCTCAAGAGCAGTTCTGAGTATTGAGCGAATCGTATTCTGAAATATCCTACAAGCAAGCATACCCTGTGAACGTACTACGTAGAACCCGTCAAGAACTCAAGTCCATTGATCTTCAACGATTCTGCAAAAAAAAAGGATAATTTGCAGAACATTGAAAAAAGCGCTAAATATCGTATGTGTGTCGAACATGGAATTAACGTTGCCCAGAACCCTGCAATGAAAACGCCGAACGAGAAGCATAAAATATTCTTTGGTTTAAATGATAACACTTAGGCAGCTTCTTCATAGAATTGTTTTGAATAGTACGAGTATATGTGCCAAAAGATTGCCATTCCCCAATCACCGTAAGTTTGTACAAAGGCAGAATTACCCATGCTAAGACACTTGACGTAAGTTTGCGTAAAATTCGTACTCACTCAAACTATCGGACGTACTTAATGCCCAGCGCGATGTTACACTTTGCAACGTAGCCCAGTGAGCACTACCCATAAAGATTCGCTACTTTCCTCCTTCGAACTCGTTACTTTTTATTGGAACGATTAATAGAGAAAGGAAGTAGCAAACTCAATATGGCGTGCGGCTACCTGGAAAGCGGGGAAGTATAAGCGAGAAGGTTGTCTGTGGATTTCATTTCGAATCCAGACGTCGACCGCGATACATCTCCTCCGCAGAACGTTTTATTAAAAGCAGCCGAACCGCGCACCATTTTGTTCGTACACGATCCTTGGGTTTCTCTAAGAGAATCCCTCCAGTTGCTCCAAGCAATTGGAAAAATATATCCAGAATTAGTAAAATTATTACAACAACTAGGTAAGTGTGCCAATATAGCGTCCTTTGGAGCAAAATAAAAGAGATTTATTTTGCTACAATGGAGAAGATTCTACGGCGTCGCTCGGCGGACATATTAAAAAAAAATTCCGTCATCCTTTTTGTAGATTCACAAATCCGACTCCTGGAGGAAGGAGAACTACTTAAACTAGTTCTGAAAACACGCAGGCGAGGCTGCACATCATTTTTGTGGAAGTTCCTGAAAAACATCTAACTATTCCACCCACCTTGGAGATTTTGGCGTGGCAGCACACATGCGGTCAATTTTTTTGATTTTGAGTGCATACTCCCTATAAATCATATGTAGAAGCAAATAAATATCCATGTACCTGTGCAAAATACGCCCAGCATTACAGATCTTTGTGCCATATAATTATTTTGTGAAAGACGAGCACCGACGCTATCTGTTCATTAGCGTATCGTCGGTGGCGACACGCGGCGCTACACATTTATATAGGCGCACACCACCCTCTTCGGTAGATTCTACTGGACATTTTGGTGGGGCAGACGTTGATCCAATTGCCGGCTCGTCTGTCACCCCAACCACTTCATATTCGAAACCAAACTTTTTGGAACCTCCAGTGGAGAAAAATTTCTCTCGGCGCATCTTAGAAGACGTTTGCAATTGTTGCGACAGCATAACTGGGGAGTACACATTATTCATACTCCAGGTACCCAGCCACGACAGGCTGAAGGCCACGTCGAGGGACGGACATCATAATTTGTCAACGTGGGGAAAAAGTAAAATACCACAGCAGGACGTCTGGCGTGTGCGTTGTCACAGATGCCGGTCCCACATCATAAAGACACTCTATTTGGATATTACCTACCAAGCACCGAGGGATGAAGCTGTACAAAGTCAACACCTCAACTTTACAAGGCTGTGTTCCTGAATTTATAAGTGTATCATTATTATAAGAATAGTATATGAACATCAGTTATCCAGGTAAAACTTTTAAATTTATTTATTGTATGTGCCATTGGGGCCATAAAGCTCAACCATTAGAGATCAGTATTTATCGGTGCACGTATAACTGACTCTATATATCATACTGACGCCAGCGTAGAGCGTCAAGTACCACGGACGGTGGTAATTTGCATTTGCATCCATACATTAAGGAGGAACACCCTATGGCAAACTGCCAATCCTTCAATTGTACAAAATACAAAAGAATTTATCCGTACCTTTAATTTTAAGATTATCTATATGATAGAGTGTTGAAATTGATTGAATTATGCTAACGAACAGTGAAATACCGCTTACCTGTACGTGAATCGAATAGTTGAAGTTACTTTTATCGGAATTTTCTTCGAATCAAATAGTCCAAGTTTCTTTTATCGGAATGTTTCTTGAATCATATAGTGTTCTGAATATCTTCTGCGTATAAGATAAAAACCCGTGGAGAGCCCGTGCTCTTGGTACGTCACTTTACTCTCAATCATAAGTCAATCGGTGAAAGTTACTTCCGATAGATCCTCTTTCGAGATCTTGGGGTAAAAATTCCCTTGAATTTTTTTTTTACTCGGGACTCAAGATACAGTTTAGCGTCGGTAGCGACCATATACGTTCGCGTTCATAAAACGTCGCGTTAAATACACTTATTTTTTTTTTGGACTTTCAAATCATATACCTTACACTCACTCACTTGTTTATTTTAATTTATTTTATTTTTTTTTGTTTTGTCCTGTCCTAAGTCGTCGCGGTAAATATTATCTATCGAACAACTTTGTTATCGAATATCCTCACGCGAAGATTTTTTTTTTTAATTTTGTATCTTTGATTCTCACCATCGTGCCGAGATACGGTAGCACGAACGTAAATCGTTACCACAACATATTGGGTGTCGTCAACGATCAGACACCACCAGTATTAAAGCTCAAAATACCTATCTATAAAGGGGTAGTGGGACTCAAGCTTTAAAGTATTAGTAGAGTAGAATTTAACTAGATAATATTTAGCTAACCTTCTTTCCACAGGTTCAGGAGTGCACTTCCGAATCAACAGAAAGCGGATATTTACTTATCCCTACCCCATTGGTAGGGGATATATTTTTATATTGATTTCTTTTTTTTCATTGATTATAATAACTATATTTTGAATTTACGATCGAGCGTATGCATGAATACAAACTGTATTCTTACATATGCGGTATTCACACAATATTTGACTTTTTGCTTTATCGCTTTGGGGCGAATTGTCCTGAGCGGATCTTGCTTTTATATGTGGTAAACCTCCTGATAATCAATAGTATCCATTTCCGTTTTGAATTGTATATTTCGGTGAAGTAATTAAACATCCTTGATACGGTGGTAAAGTGTTCAGTCCGCATCAACGTCGGGAGATTTTGCAGTTTTTTTTTTGTTGTACTTGATAGGTGCTATTTCAATAAACCTAGCCAGCGTTAGAATCCTACCGCCGCGTTAAATCGTTTAGTTTTTTTTTATTTTTTTTAATGATTATTAGGCTTTCACAGTCCGCGACTTTCACTAAGTATTATCGTTAGTTTAGATTATTATAAGTTATTTTTTTTTTTTTTAACACTCTTTAACTATTGCAAAAAAAAAAAAATTTATTATTTTGTAAGAACCATATGTCGGCATACATATTCTGAAAGTGTATACATTCAGTTAGCTAGTATAAAGAAAGTACGATAGTTTTTCTTAGTTTAACACTATCTTTAAAAGAAGTTTAACTCTTTTACTGGATACAATTCAATAGATTATGAAATTTTGTCTTATAGTCATTTTGAGTAAGATCAGATATGAGAAATACTTAATAAATTGTGCCTTCTATTTAATTCAAGTAAGACAACCTAGTTAAGATAACCATAACATTGTTAGTTTTAAGAGTTTATTAAATAAATAATTCAGTTTCTGATTATAACGTTTAAAGAAAAGTCTCACTTTCTTTTCTTTTGGATTCCTTTGAATTTTTTTTTTTTTGAAGATATATAGGAAAGTAATGATGAGGAAGTAAGACATTCGTAGGGAGGGTGGTCACCCTCACTTTTCTTCGGTGGCGAAAGCGTAGTACATTTCAGGATGATATTATAGGTAGATAGTGTCTCTTACAGATACTATGTCTATAGTAATGGGTAGATAAATAGGCAAGCTTTAGCTTGCCTCTTTTGATTTAGGGGTTGCCCAGTAAAATTTATTGAGTCTCGGGGACTCAAAGGTATGCGGTCAACCAAGGTTGACGTCACGAGAGATGATTTGTGACATCAAATCGGGAGGGTAAAGAGGCCAGGGGGATCGACATTCATCATAGATCCTCCCTCCCCTGCAAGTTAGACACCTCTGCGTCCGCGCTCGGTATAACTTCGTGGCGACCGAACGCGTAGACGGTTCCATTCAGCCATAGCTTCCACGAACATCTATGGTTAGCTTTCTATTGCGCGAAATACGGATTGCGTCCGATGGGTTGATGTAATAGTACATCCCGATTCTTTTCTCGTCGACTACGTTCACTCATTATAATATGAGGTGCACAATAGAATCGATCACTTTATCGGTCAATTCAATACAGTCTAATCTTCGTCAGCTATGAGGGCCAATAAGCTTTTTAAAATTATTATTCGAACTCGTCCACCAGAGTTCATCGGTCGGCAGTGTAAGAAAAAAAGAGGTAACACCGGTCGTATAGATCCCGGAGCAAGTACCCATGGCCAGACTGTGCTAGCTGCGGCTAGGGTACTGCCGGCCACCGCGACGGTCGATCTCGGCCATAACCTTGAGTTGTCGCATGCCGTTCTAACTGGCCATCCTTCTTGGACGGTCAGCTAGAAAGGGGGCGTTGCCGACAAAAGGTTACTTTCATCCCAGTGCACGTGAAACAGATAGCCATAGATAGACATTTAGATGCGAACCGGAGTGAGATCTCTGGATATGAAAGTGAGTTAGTTAGAGGTAGCATTCGTGGTCTAGGTGTAGTTATGGGAGTGTTTGTAAGGTTTATGGTTTCCAGGTGTAGGCTATAATGAGATAAGGCTGCAAGCAGAACATCTAGAGCTTGTGGTGGATAGGCGTGGACATGGCATCAGATACCCTCTAGGCTGTTCTGCGGGGTTTTGTGGTCAGTACCTAGGGTAGGCTGATGGATGGTTCACGCTTCTGTGACCGGGATGGATTAGGATCTGAAGGGATGAGAAGGAAGTAGAAGGAGCTGGAGGCAGTGTAAGTGACATGTAAGTATATCAATTCTCAGAATACTAGGTACACCAATGCTCGGATGTAGGACTTTGGAGTAGCGGTCCCTGGTTATAGGAGCCGAGGACTCATGGGTTGCTTGTCTCTTTCTACTTCCTCCCAGATAGGTACAGTTGTTGGTAGACATTGGTTTCCTTATCTTTATTATCCATAGGATACTGAGGAGAGGGGGTCAAAGCCTGTTGGCAGTTGGACCGGATGAAGGGAACATTTGAATATTTGAATGGGAGGTGAACAGTAAATTTCCTTCTTTTATTTCAGATGTTGCCTCTGCTTCATTTTTTTGGGTTATTCATCTATTTAAATTTAATTATTCCTAAATATTTACGTTACAGATGGCGCCCAACGTGGGGCCCGAATTAGCTTGAGAAGTTTAGATTTGAATTGATTAAAGTTAGGTCGATTCAGAGTGACGTAGAGAAAAGCTAAGAATTTTTGAAAATTTCTGAGAATTTTTCAGTTTTTGGTCGAAGTTTTTTTTTTTTGATGATCAGGTATCTTAGATGGAGGAACGTCATCGAGATTCGTGGTATAGGCACTATTTTGTCCAGTGGTTTGGTGATATGTCCCGAATCAGCCTGTTGCATTAGGTCTATCTACTTTCCCTTACCTCTTGTCACATAGGTTTGTCTTCAATCTCTGTCCGGATTAGGCAGTGATTTTGCCCGATTGTCAGTTGCTGAGGTGACGATATATCCTGTGAGTGATGTCTGAGACCCCGGTCGTGGGAGAATAATATGAGCAGGTCTTCTGACCGGTGGTTGGAGCTTTTGCCCGACGCACGTCAGCTGCAGAAGCTGGTCATTCGTTCAACTACGACCCAACTTTGTTTCATCTGAAAATCAACTTCTCACTTTTAATTATTATATTACCCAGTTTGTATTTGAAGATTTCAGTCAGTTTTGATTTTCGTTAGGAAGTGACGGTAATCAAAGGGACATGAAGCGCTAACCGGTAATTGGTGTTTTCATACCCGATGTACGTCAGCAGTAGCGTAATGTTACCATTGGTTACCCGATCAACTTTTTGCTTATGAAGAATTGTCTTTTCTTTGATATCCAGAACGCAGTAAAGTTTAACAAGTCCACACACACTAAGTTTTTTTTTTGATCGGTTCAGAAACCGAACCGAAATGTACACGCCAATTTCCAAAGAAGAGAGGGGTCACCACCTCCCGAACCCTTTATGAAACACAGTTTATAAAATCTTTTTTTTTTGAGATATATTTAAGTTTAGTTTTGAGATCTTTGAGATTTTTGATATAGTTTTGAGTTTTGAGTTATTTAGATTTTGAGATTTTGAGATTTTTGAGAGATTTTTGAGAATTTTTGAAGTATTACAGTTTTTGAGAATTTATGAAATAATACTTACCTTCCTTTTTAAGCATAATTTTTCTTAAGTATAGATAGTTGAGTATTGTATTAATATTGACTGTCAGTTACAAACTTCAATAAATAAGTTTTTGGATTTATTTATAAATTTAAGTATATAGTTAAGTATCTATCCAAATACCCATCTGGAATACCTTACAGATATTATTGATAATAGTATCATATAAGTTTTTTTTTTGAATAAAATATATACTTTTTCACACTTAGTTTAAGCACTTTCGAATTTATACCGATATAACTTTTTTCTTGAATTACCAATTTTTGAAATACATCCGTTGGAGGAAATACTCACGGTATATATACATTTAAACCACTATTATTTTTTTTTTACTGACACTTTTTTTGTTGACACTTGAGTAGCATCCGTTGGAGGAAATAGCTCACGGACTACTCACATTTTTATCCTAAAATTACCGGACTTTCCTAAATAGTTCATCCAATTTTCACACTACATCAATGAGTGGTGAAAATCGGAAAATTGAAAAACAAAGTTCTTATAATCCTAAATTACGTGACGTAATTATTATGCCTTTGAGACCAGGTCAAGGCGTAGGTCCGATACCTTTACCTGTTGATCCGGAAGATGATCAATCGGAGGGTGGTTTCGACCAAACGGGGAATGACACAGGGATCAACCCTGTGGATACAGAAGATGTGAGTGCAGAGGAAGCACAACGTCGCAAGGATGCTGCTGACCATTCAGCATACATCCAGGACATTGTGTCAGCTTCTATTGAAGCGCATCGTTGTGACGAAAGAAGGTTTATTCAGGAGCAATTAGCTCAAAGCCAGAATTACCTACTGGAGCAAGTCGCTAACATAATACGAGGCAGCATTCAAAGCCAACCTCCAACTACTGCCACACAACCTCTCACTCAAGCATCAGTCCAACCTCCAGTACAGCCACCAATTCGACCACCTACTCGACCTGTATCACAACTCCAAACTTCAACTTCACATAAACTTCCTAGTAAGCCTACCAATAGTACGGACGCTGCACGCGTAGTTACCATTAATGCTCCCTCTGGTAGTAAGAGTGCCCGAAGAAACCTTACGGACCATATGCCGACAGAAGATGAGTTAGCAGCAATGACTACACCAACGTATCCGACAGGTGCGAATCTATGTCTGCAAGGCGTCAACCCAGCACAAATGACTCGAGCTGCAAATGTAGACGATTTCCTACAAAAGATGAACACTTTTAATTTCGATGATTCGCCGCCGTCTCCGCGTAGACGTACAGGTTCGAACACCACTACAACCAGCCGAACTCCTCAGTATCATAAGTGGGGTTTAAAATTTGATGGGAAAAATATGTCTGTCGACGACTTTTTGTTCCGTCTCGAATGTATCCGGTACAGCAACAACGTACCATGGGACGAGATAGTGATGAACTTTTATCACTTCGTCTCTGGTTCAGTTGAAGCGTGGTACTGGGTATATTTGAAACGGAACCGACATTCTAATTGGACTGATTTGAGGACTGCCCTAGTTGAGCAGTACCGTAGTTTAGAAACAGATACCGAGCTATTCCGAAAACTATCTGATAGGAAGATGCAAAATGGCGAATCCTTTACTGACTTCTACGATGCCATTATGAATATTAATTCTAAAATGCGAGTTCCGCGTACTGAGAAAGAATTAATTGAAATAATTAAAACCAACGTCAGAAGGAGGATGAGTGAGTTACTGATAACATACAGCACCTCAAGTCTCAGAGATTTAGCATACTTATGCCGTGCGATTGAAAAGTCTCAATCCCACTACGACACAACTCGTCCAAGTTTTGTGCCATCAGCACAACGCCCTCCTGCCCGACGATTTGTGAATGAAATCGAGGAAGAACCTTGCCAAGATTTAACTGTGGCTCTGCCCACATCTCACCTTGAAGCGATCCAGAGGGATCGAAGTTTACTGAAATGCTGGAATTGCTTAGTTCTTGGTCACAGCTTCCGTGACTGTCCCAAACCCATTGATAAGATATTTTGCTTCCGCTGCGGACTAGCAGACGCGTATAGTCCTTCGTGCCCTAAGTGCCTAGCGGGAAACGAGAGGAGGAACAACCCATCAACCGGGGGGGTTCGCTCCGATTAGATTCACCCGGAGTTCAAGTGTCCAAGCCGACAAAGCCTCTTGAACTTCCAAAAATTGTAATTTTAAAGCCAGACAAGAACAAAAATGAATTATTAGAACCCAAAAAAAATGATTGTAGAACAATCCCTATAATAGATAAAGAACCAAAACCCAATACAGATGTAAGTTTAGATAAGAATATTACAGAACCATTATACCGTAAACCTTTCCATGAAAGGCTACGCAACTATAATGAGGTACGCAAGAGAATTGTTACCTTTCCAGAGTTATCCAAACGGATACGACGAATAAGGGAGCGCTTCCATCGGAAGCGGACTACTTATCGTAACGTAGCGTCAGCAACAATAGGTCGAGAATCGAATGACCCACGTCCTTATGTGACGGTTGGTCTATTCGATGACAGTTTTCTAGGTCTCCTCGATTCAGGAGCAAGTATCAGTTGCTTAGGCACCAACGTACTCCCCTATTTGAAAGACAAAAACGTTGCGATAAGGAAGGTAGAGACTACCGTGTCCACGGCCGATGGGCACAAGCAATCCATTGTTGGAGTGATCACTACAGCGATCCAATATAAGGGGGTAACAAGAGATATCGATCTGTATATTGTGCCAACGTTAAGCCAGCGTCTGTACCTAGGCGTTGACTTTTGGCAGAAGTTCCAGATCGCGCCTCATATAATTGCAGGTCTTTCAGGGATGACGACCGGTGGGCCAGATGAGAGACCCACCAACCAGATTAAGTTAAATAGTGAAGAGTCTAAACGACTAAATGCAGTTGTTCGTGGATTTCCTTCCTTCGCAGTCAATGGACTCGGGAAAACAAATCTGGTACAACATTACATAGACACGGGTGATGCCGTACCGATAAAGCAGAGGTACTATCCCGTTTCCCCAGCGATACAAACCCTAATGTACGCGGAATTGGACCGTATGCTATCTTTAGGAGTCATTGAAGAAAGTTCCAGCGCATGGAGTTCTCCAGTGGTGCTTGTTCGCAAGCCTGGCAAGAACCGACTGTGCCTGGACTTTCGAAAAGTGAACTCCGTAACGAAGAAGGATGCCCGTCCAATCGCGCACATAGAGGGGCTGCTAGCACGTCTGACAGAAACACGTTATATCTCTAGCGTGGATCTGAAAGATGCGTTTTGGCAGATACCGCTGGAGCAAAGTTCGAGGGAGAAGACCGCTTTTACGGTACCAGGCAGGCCACTGTACCAATTTAAGGTCATGCCTTTCGGTCTATGTAATGCGGCACAAAGTTTGAGTTACCTCATGAGTCGCGTAATTCCGTCGGGGTTACGAGATCAAGTATTCGTGTACTTAGACGATTTGTTGGTTGTGTCGAAGGATTTCGACGAACATCTGGAGACTCTGGAGATAGTTGGAAGGTGTTTGACGAATGCAGGACTGACGATAAAAGTCGAGAAGTCGAAGTTCTGTTTTGATGAGCTTCATTATCTCGGTTATAAGGTCGGTCAGGGATGCTTGAAAGCCGATCCGGACAAGATCGCAGCGATTACTAGTTTTCCTTTACCAACCACAATTCGCCAAGTTCGCCGATTTCTCGGTATGGCAGGTTGGTATCGGCGATTTGTTAAGGACTTCAGCACCCTAGCCGCACCGTTGACCGAGACGTTGAAAAAGGGAAAAGCATTCAAGCTAGGACCAGAAGCTATAGAAGCTTTCCTGCAAATCAAGCAAGCTTTGACTTCAGCACCTGTATTGGTCAATCCAGACTTCTCCAAGGAATTCATTATTCTCTGCGACGCATCCGCGACTGGCATCGGATGTGTACTCTGTCAGCGAGACGAATCCGGAGCGGAGCAGCCTATATACTACTTCTCCCGGAAACTGAACGCTGCACAGAGAAACTATTCGGTGACTGAACGCGAGTGCTTAGCAGCTTTTGAAGGTATCCAAAAGTTCAGATCGTACGTTGAGGGATACCATTTTCGCGTTATTACCACAGACCATACACAGACCGCCAACTCGTACTCCCCTTGCCTGAAACACCCTCGAAATATTTTTTCCTGTCTGTGAATACGTGTACATCTCTCTCTGTGAATTTTGTAATGGCAACTATACCTGCGTATGCCATTTATTTTTTAGGTGTGTTTGCTAAATGGGTTTTAAAAGCAAGAGAGAGCGTCACACTCTCAAAATAAATGGCATATCAGCTGACTTTTAGCTTGTAGGCAAAAAGAGAGACCATATGGTGAGTTGGCGGTCTGTATCTTCTTGGTCCGTGGTTATTACGGACCATTCCAGCCTGAAATGGCTGATGACCATGAAAGATCCAACCGGAAGATTAGCGAGGTGGAGTATGCGACTCCAAGGATTCGATTTCGTGGTAGAGCATAGAAAGGGAACACTAAATGTCGTGCCAGACGCTCTATCCAGAGCTTATGAAGACGATGAGTTGACAGTGTCAGCTTTCCTTTCATGTCTACCACAGATCAATACCTCGGAGGTACTTCACATCGATCTGGAGGACCCATCCTTTAAATCCGAAGGTTATCTAAATATCATCAGCCATATCAGGAAGGAACAGGAGCGGTTACCGGACCTCAAAGTGTCGGAAGGGTATATATATAAACGCACTAAACATGCGGGTGGTAATCCCTTGGCCGACGATCTAACTTGGAAGTTGTGGGTTCCTTCAGAGATGACTGAATCTCTTATCTCTCTGGCCCACAATCCGCCGCGTGCTTCGCATGGTGGGGTGGTGAAGACGGTTTATAGGTTAAAAGACAGATTCTACTGGCCCGGAATGTATACCCAGGTCAAACTTTATGTTGACCGGTGTGAGACATGCAAGACCAGTAAGGCAGCCAATATGACGTTACGAGCTGAAATGGGAAACAGCTTTGTAGTAGATAGGCCATTTCAACATCTGTATGTTGATTTTCTTGGGCCATACCCAAGATCGAAAGCTGGTAATGTCTATATAGTGATCGTGTTAGACCAACTGACTAAATTTGTCTTTATCAAACCACTACGCAAGGCAACAGCCGCGAGCGTGGTCAAATTTCTAAAAGATGATGTGTTTCTGATTTATGGAGTACCAGAGAGTATTCTCTCTGACAATGGTACGCAATTTGTTGGGAAAGAGTTCCAGAAGTTTTTGAATATTTTCGGGGTCAAACACTACCGAACAGCGGTGTATGCTCCCCAGTCGAACGCAAGTGAACGAGTGAACCGTTCAATCTTGGCAGCTATTCGATCATATGTCAATCCTCGACAGACGGATTGGGATGCCCATCTGTCTTCGATCAGCAGTGCTCTACGCACGACGGTGCATTCAACTCTCACGATGTCTCCATACGAAGCCCTTTACGGACAACGTATGATAGAACATGGGGCAGACTATCGTCTCCTGAGAGAGTTGGGTGGACTGAACTGTTCGGAGATAGATTGGCTTCCCAAAGTTGGCAGGATGAGCATCATTCATTCTTACTTAAAGCAAGCATTGATTAAAACCCATGAAGCATACGAGAAAACTTACAATCTCCGCTCCAGAAATATAACATTTAAAATAGGCGATGAGATATATCGAAGAAATCATGTTCTAAGTGACGCAACTAAGCATTTGAGTGCGAAGTTGTGTCCGAAATTTATTAAAGTTCGCGTTACTAATATAATCGGTGAAAACCTATATGAAGTTGAAGATAGGCGAGGACACAAGTGGACGTGTCACACTAAGGATTTGAAAAGATAAGATAATTGAACTTTAATTATACACCTGACTTAAGCCCAAATAACCTGACTTTCCTTTAAGAATTTTTCTGTTGTCATATTCAACATCAAAGTTTTTTTACTATTGTCATATGAAGGCACCTAAGAGGCAGAAGATTTCCAAAATTTTTTTTTTTGCAATCAGATGCCCGGCTCTCAGCTGTGCATGAGACTCTTGGTCTGTTTATGCGGTAAGCTCTTTATGTCGAATAATGACCTATAGAATATAAAAACCCTGACGTACTATAGGAACTTGTTTCCTGTAAAATTTTTTTTATGCATCAACAATGGTATAACAAAATATATGAATTTCAGATGTATGGCTTGTATGCATATTCCGTGCAAGATTTTTTTTTGTCTTCAACCAACTAGACGGTAAAGAGTTGCAGTATCGGTATGATACGAAAAGTAAGAAGCTCCAGACGTAAGTTTTTGTGAGAAGTTCTCCTTTTTCTTGGAAGTTCGACGAAGCAGGCTTAGTCGAAATTCCAAGCTTTGTAGGGAAAACTTTTTGCAGAATGGCATGCAATTGAATTTCCTACCAATGCCATCTACCAGCGAAATTACTCGTAGACTCACTCTACCTTGAACGCAGCCAATTTACCCCACTCCTAAAAGGATTCCACAAATAGAATCCACCCAGACAAAAATATCATTTCCAGAATGGGCTTCCAACGCATTTCCAAATTCTGTTTGCATTCCATTTTGTATATGTTCCATTACATTCTCAAAAATACCATGAAGTGACGAGTATGCGGCTACTCGCTATTTCAGTATTGAAGCCATGTTCACACGGAACGGAAATGCAGGACAGCCGCATTATGGAAAAAGGTAACTAAAGATAGACTTTCAGTATGTTAGACGTGTCACGGTAGTAGGATATATGGAAGCAAACATCAAATAATCTGAGTAGAGATCAAAAGAAAAAAGGGTAGTGAATATTAGAGTACTTGTCACAATTCGTAGTTCACACTACTTGACAAATGGTTCAGAATCGGCGACGCGCCTGAAGTTCGCCACGAAAGTCATTCACTCTCAAAGACATTGTCTATAATAGTTATTGTCAAATAAAAGGCATATCAAAAAAAAAAAGATGACCAGGTGAAGGCATTATTCTATTTGCTCATGTTCTACTGTGTAAGCACAGGGCAGAACATATTTCTCTCAAGAGCAGTTCTGAGTATTGAGCGAATCGTATTCTGAAATATCCTACAAGCAAGCATACCCTGTGAACGTACTACGTAGAACCCGTCAAGAACTCAAGTCCATTGATCTTCAACGATTCTGCAAAAAAAAAGGATAATTTGCAGAACATTGAAAAAAGCGCTAAATATCGTATGTGTGTCGAACATGGAATTAACGTTGCCCAGAACCCTGCAATGAAAACGCCGAACGAGAAGCATAAAATATTCTTTGGTTTAAATGATAACACTTAGGCAGCTTCTTCATAGAATTGTTTTGAATAGTACGAGTATATGTGCCAAAAGATTGCCATTCCCCAATCACCGTAAGTTTGTACAAAGGCAGAATTACCCATGCTAAGACACTTGACGTAAGTTTGCGTAAAATTCGTACTCACTCAAACTATCGGACGTACTTAATGCCCAGCGCGATGTTACACTTTGCAACGTAGCCCAGTGAGCACTACCCATAAAGATTCGCTACTTTCCTCCTTCGAACTCGTTACTTTTTATTGGAACGATTAATAGAGAAAGGAAGTAGCAAAATCAATATGGCGTGCGGCTACCTGGAAAGCGGGGAAGTATAAGCGAGAAGGTTGTCTGTGGATTTCATTTCGAATCCAGACGTCGACCGCGATACATCTCCTCCGCAGAACGTTTTATTAAAAGCAGCCGAACCGCGCACCATTTTGTTCGTACACGATCCTTGGGTTTCTCTAAGAGAATCCCTCCAGTTGCTCCAAGCAATTGGAAAAATATATCCAGAATTAGTAAAATTATTACAACAACTAGGTAAGTGTGCCAATATAGCGTCCTTTGGAGCAAAATAAAAGAGATTTATTTTGCTACAATGGAGAAGATTCTACGGCGTCGCTCGGCGGACATATTAAAAAAAAATTCCGTCATCCTTTTTGTAGATTCACAAATCCGACTCCTGGAGGAAGGAGAACTACTTAAACTAGTTCTGAAAACACGCAGGCGAGGCTGCACATCATTTTTGTGGAAGTTCCTGAAAAACATCTAACTATTCCACCCACCTTGGAGATTTTGGCGTGGCAGCACACATGCGGTCAATTTTTTTTGATTTTGAGTGCATACTCCCTATAAATCATATGTAGAAGCAAATAAATATCCATGTACCTGTGCAAAATACGCCCAGCATTACAGATCTTTGTGCCATATAATTATTTTGTGAAAGACGAGCACCGACGCTATCTGTTCATTAGCGTATCGTCGGTGGCGACACGCGGCGCTACACATTTATATAGGCGCACACCACCCTCTTCGGTAGATTCTACTGGACATTTTGGTGGGGCAGACGTTGATCCAATTGCCGGCTCGTCTGTCACCCCAACCACTTCATATTCGAAACCAAACTTTTTGGAACCTCCAGTGGAGAAAAATTTCTCGCGGTGCCAAGACCCGAGGCAAGTCGATGCATCAACGCCCTCTCGGCGCATCTTAGAAGACGTTTGCAATTGTTGCGACAGCATAACTGGGGAGTACACATTATTCATACTCCAGGTACCCAGCCACGACAGGCTGAAGGCCACGTCGAGGGACGGACATCATAATTTGTCAACGTGGGGAAAAAGTAAAATACCACAGCAGGACGTCTGGCGTGTGCGTTGTCACAGATGCCGGTCCCACATCATAAAGACACTCTATTTGGATATTACCTACCAAGCACCGAGGGATGAAGCTGTACAAAGTCAACACCTCAACTTTACAAGGCTGTGTTCCTGAATTTATAAGTGTATCATTATTATAAGAATAGTATATGAACATCAGTTATCCAGGTAAAACTTTTAAATTTATTTATTGTATGTGCCATTGGGGCCATAAAGCTCAACCATTAGAGATCAGTATTTATCGGTGCACGTATAACTGACTCTATATATCATACTGACGCCGGCGTAGAGCGTCAAGTACCACGGACGGTGGTAATTTGCATTTGCATCCATACATTAAGGAGGAACACCCTATGGCAAACTGCCAATCCTTCAATTGTACAAAATACAAAAGAATTTATCCGTACCTTTAATTTTAAGATTATCTATATGATAGAGTGTTGAAATTGATTGAATTATGCTAACGAACAGTGAAATACCGCTTACCTGTACGTGAATCGAATAGTTGAAGTTACTTTTATCGGAATTTTCTTCGAATCAAATAGTCCAAGTTTCTTTTATCGGAATGTTTCTTGAATCATATAGTGTTCTGAATATTTTCTGCGTATAAGATAAAAACCCGTGGAGAGCCCGTGCTCTTGGTACGTCACTTTACTCTCAATCATAAGTCAATCGGTGAAAGTTACTTCCGATAGATCCTCTTTCGAGATCTTGGGGTAAAAATTCCCTTGAATTTTTTTTTTACTCGGGACTCAAGATACAGTTTAGCGTCGGTAGCGACCATATACGTTCGCGTTCATAAAACGTCGCGTTAAATACACTTATTTTTTTTTTGGACTTTCAAATCATATACCTTACACTCACTCACTTGTTTATTTTAATTTATTTTATTTTTTTTTGTTTTGTCCTGTCCTAAGTCGTCGCGGTAAATATTATCTATCGAACAACTTTGTTATCGAATATCCTCACGCGAAGATTTTTTTTTTAATTTTGTATCTTTGATTCTCACCATCGTGCCGAGATACGGTAGCACGAACGTAAATCGTTACCACAACATATTGGGTGTCGTCAACGATCAGACACCACCAGTATTAAAGCTCAAAATACCTATCTATAAAGGGGTAGTGGGACTCAAGCTTTAAAGTATTAGTAGAGTAGAATTTAACTAGATAATATTTAGCTAACCTTCTTTCCACAGGTTCAGGAGTGCACTTCCGAATCAACAGAAAGCGGATATTTACTTATCCCTACCCCATTGGTAGGGGATATATTTTTATATTGATTTCTTTTTTTTCATTGATTATAATAACTATATTTTGAATTTACGATCGAGCGTATGCATGAATACAAACTGTATTCTTACATATGCGGTATTCACACAATATTTGACTTTTTGCTTTATCGCTTTGGGGCGAATTGTCCTGAGCGGATCTTGCTTTTATATGTGGTAAACCTCCTGATAATCAATAGTATCCATTTCCGTTTTGAATTGTATATTTCGGTGAAGTAATTAAACATCCTTGATACGGTGGTAAAGTGTTCAGTCCGCATCAACGTCGGGAGATTTTGCAGTTTTTTTTTTGTTGTACTTGATAGGTGCTATTTCAATAAACCTAGCCAGCGTTAGAATCCTACCGCCGCGTTAAATCGTTTAGTTTTTTTTTATTTTTTTTAATGATTATTAGGCTTTCACAGTCCGCGACTTTCACTAAGTATTATCGTTAGTTTAGATTATTATAAGTTATTTTTTTTTTTTTTAACACTCTTTAACTATTGCAAAAAAAAAAAAAATTATTATTTTGTAAGAACCATATGTCGGCATACATATTCTGAAAGTGTATACATTCAGTTAGCTAGTATAAAGAAAGTACGATAGTTTTTCTTAGTTTAACACTATCTTTAAAAGAAGTTTAACTCTTTTACTGGATACAATTCAATAGATTATGAAATTTTGTCTTATAGTCATTTTGAGTAAGATCAGATATGAGAAATACTTAATAAATTGTGCCTTCTATTTAATTCAAGTAAGACAACCTAGTTAAGATAACCATAACATTGTTAGTTTTAAGAGTTTATTAAATAAATAATTCAGTTTCTGATTATAACGTTTAAAGAAAAGTCTCACTTTCTTTTCTTTTGGATTCCTTTGAATTTTTTTTTTTTGAAGATATATAGGAAAGTAATGATGAGGAAGTAAGACATTCGTAGGGAGGGTGGTCACCCTCACTTTTCTTCGGTGGCGAAAGCGTAGTACATTTCAGGATGATATTATAGGTAGATAGTGTCTCTTACAGATACTATGTCTATAGTAATGGGTAGATAAATAGGCAAGCTTTAGCTTGCCTCTTTTGATTTAGGGGTTGCCCAGTAAAATTTATTGAGTCTCGGGGACTCAAAGGTCTGCGGTCAACCAAGGTTGACGTCACGAGAGATGATTTGTGACATCAAATCGGGAGGGTAAAGAGGCCAGGGGGATCGACATTCATCATAGATCCTCCCTCCCCTGCAAGTTAGACACCTCTGCGTCCGCGCTCGGTATAACTTCGTGGCGACCGAACGCGTAGACGGTTCCATTCAGCCATAGCTTCCACGAACATCTATGGTTAGCTTTCTATTGCGCGAAATACGGATTGCGTCCGATGGGTTGATGTAATAGTACATCCCGATTCTTTTCTCGTCGACTACGTTCACTCATTATAATATGAGGTGCACAATAGAATCGATCACTTTATCGGTCAATTCAATACAGTCTAATCTTCGTCAGCTATGAGGGCCAATAAGCTTTTTAAAATTATTATTCGAACTCGTCCACCAGAGTTCATCGGTCGGCAGTGTAAGAAAAAAAGAGGTAACACCGGTCGTATAGATCCCGGAGCAAGTACCCATGGCCAGACTGTGCTAGCTGCGGCTAGGGTACTGCCGGCCACCGCGACGGTCGATCTCGGCCATAACCTTGAGTTGTCGCATGCCGTTCTAACTGGCCATCCTTCTTGGACGGTCAGCTAGAAAGGGGGCGTTGCCGACAAAAGGTTACTTTCATCCCAGTGCACGTGAAACAGATAGCCATAGATAGACATTTAGATGCGAACCGGAGTGAGATCTCTGGATATGAAAGTGAGTTAGTTAGAGGTAGCATTCGTGGTCTAGGTGTAGTTATGGGAGTGTGTAAGGTTTATGGTTTCCAGGTGTAGGCTATAATGAGATAAGGCTGCAAGCAGAACATCTAGAGCTTGTGGTGGATAGGCGTGGACATGGCATCAGATACCCTCTAGGCTGTTCTGCGGGGTTTTGTGGTCAGTACCTAGGGTAGGCTGATGGATGGTTCACGCTTCTGTGACCGGGATGGATTAGGATCTGAAGGGATGAGAAGGAAGTAGAAGGAGCTGGAGGCAGTGTTAGTGACATGTAAGTATATCAATTCTCAGAATACTAGGTACACCAATGCTCGGATGTAGGACTTTGGAGTAGCGGTCCCTGGTTATAGGAGCCGAGGACTCATGGGTTGCTTGTCTCTTTCTACTTCCTCCCAGATAGGTACAGTTGTTGGTAGACATTGGTTTCCTTATCTTTATTATCCATAGGATACTGAGGAGAGGGGGTCAAAGCCTGTTGGCAGTTGGACCGGATGAAGGGAACATTTGAATATTTGAATGGGAGGTGAACAGTAAATTTCCTTCTTTTATTTCAGATGTTGCCTCTGCTTCATTTTTTTGGGTTATTCATCTATTTAAATTTAATTATTCCTAAATATTTACGTTACAAACTCTGTATCTATAGGTGTGGATTTCTGGAAGGCGTTCCAAATTGCACCGAGTATTCTAAGTTCCCTATCAATGCAAGAAGAAGAAGCCGACTTGTTAGACGTACACGACCTTACACCAAATCAAATGTAATCTGGAAGCAGTCAAGCAGAAATTTCTGGATTTTGATCGTCACGGGCTGGGAAAGACGTCGCTTATGGAGCACATCATGTATACCGGCGACGCGGTCCCGGTGAAGCAGCGACACTACCCTGTTTCCCCAGCGGTGCAGGCGATCTTGTACCAGAAACTGGATAGGATGCTGAAGCTCGGCGTTATCGAGACGAATAGCAGGATTCTATATGATGGAGCTTATAACGCAGCAAAATATTGTCATCCTTTAAAGCTTGTACCTCGCTATTTTTTGCTTCCAGATCAGTCTTTGTTGCCATATTTTTCAACTTATCATCAAGCAAGGTGGTCATATCTTTAATCATGAGGCTTTCAAAGTCCGTAGTTGACATTTTACTTACAGAGTTGTAAGATGACAACGACTTTGGGGTTGTGCAAAGTTCCAGATCCTGCGCCATTTTCTCATGTTTACGTTTGTTAGATTCCTGTTCTTTGTTGTTATCATCGTAGGTATTTGGGGGTGTTCTTTGCAAAAAGAGTAACTGACAAAAATGCAATGCCATCTGATAGAGATTTGTAAAGAACTATAGGTACCAAACAAAGTTTGTTTGAATTCGATACAACCGTTGACAACTTATGGCCATTCGAAAAAAGACGTTAAGACCAGATCTCCGTTATTTGCCTTTTTAGCCAAAAACTAAAAACACAGTTCTCTTAAAAACACTAAAAGAATATTAAACACAAAGTTAAATCAAAATCGTTAGAGTCATTTTTGAGCAAATAAGAAAAAACCAAAAAAAAGTTGCCTAAAACTGAACGGCTCGTTGTATTGGAGGTTGGAGCTACCATTTAGAAAGGCTTTACTGAAAAATGTACAAAACCATCCTATATAACGCTATAAATAACGATGCCAAACGAAGTTTGAGTCAATTCAATCAAGACGTTGCGAACTTATGGCCATTTGAAAAAAGCCGTTTAAATCTGATTTTTGTTACGACCATTTAAGCCAAAAACAAAAAACGCTATTTTGTTAGAAATATCTTAGGTAAGTTAAATTCTAAGTTTAATCAAAATCGTTAGAGCCGTTTTCGAGCAAATCCAAAATGAAAAAAACCGTTACATGAAGGGTACCAGTTTGAGCCGGGCTAATACGAAACAAAAATAAAATGCACGACTGGGTCGCACGAACTTGCTCTAATGAGTGACAGTGGTTTAGGGGCTTGAGATTTTGATAAAAATAAAATTTTCAAAATTCTTAAATAAATACTTAAACTAATTTGAGCTGAGAAAAAAATACGCCATTTTATTTCTTGGATAAATTTGAATTTATGAGAAAAAATTTATAAAAATCTGTGGAGCGGTTTTTTTTGAAAAACTTTTTGAAAAAAAATTCAAAAACGCCAGTTCATAGGTATTCAGTAAATACATTTATTTAAAAATTTTAGAAAAAAATTTAATAAGCAGTTTTCAAAATATTAACTTTTTAAATTTTAAAATGCTTTAAAAAATATTTTTCAAAAATATTGGTATGCAATACAAATTGAGCTACCTACAGATATGTGTGTGAAATTTCGAAAGAGTTGATAGAGTCGTTTTCGAGATAGTCGAAAGCAAAAAAAAAACGGTCCTATGGAAAGTACCGTTCTTAGCCATTTTTTAATACTTTTTTTCAGCTATATGATTGGTCGTTAGAGCCGTTTTTGAGAAAAATAAGCTTTAACGTAACGGTTGTATGGCAGGTACCGTTATTTTTTGATCTAAAAAAAAATTTCAATTTCCCCTCTGTACAATACCTAAAAAAGTCTATATACATATACATACAGACAGACAGACATACAGACGGACAGAATTTTTAGACCATCTTTTTTCGTCTTCGCTATCATCGTAATGTCATGTTTGATTATTATCTCAAAACTTTTTTTTTGACGAATGCATAACTTGTGTTATAGTACCTATAATCGCAATGGTTTTTTTCAAACTGCTATATACCAAGTTTGAAGGAAATCCGTCAAGCGCCGTTTAGGCTGTAGCATGACGTGAAAAAGCGCACATCCGCACAGACAGACCGACGGACGGTATGGCGAAAACCATACTTTTTTGGGCTTTTTTTTCTGCACGATGCCAATACTTGCCCTATAGAGCAAGTAAAAATGTTATTCGGTAAACCTATCTATGTTCGTGGTTCTTCCTTTTCACAAAACATCCGTTGCACAAATGTTTTTTCCACCCAATTAGCTTGAGGCAGAACGGATCGTAGAAGATTTCCTTGCAAAAGCTATTATATATTCAAACAATCTTTTTATGCTATAGATACTTACCTCCTGCATTGTATATAAATAAACTATAGTACTACCACATGAGGCGCGCCATCTATCGACGAAAAACTAAGCTCTAGAATACCATGGGAAGCAACAACAACAAATAAAATGGTGGAACTGGGTGGAACCATGCAGTAGTGTTGGCTAAATATCGAAATATTTTAGTATCGATAGTATCGATGTTTTTCTGAAAAACTATCGATACTATCGATAGTTTTTTAATATCATTATTAGTCAATCAAAGTGAAAATGAAATAATTTGTTTAAATAAAAAATAAAACAAAGAAAACAAGCTTTAAACAAAATAAAACAATGCCATGTTAGTTTATTATAAGTTCAAGAGCGAAAAGAAATATAAAATAAGTCTTCAAAAATTTTTGAATTATGTTTGATAAAAAGCAAATTGTTTAAGTTTTTATCTTTGAGGCGATTTCTTTTTTTGGTCATTATCTCTCCTGCTTTGGAAAAAATTCGTTCAGAAGGAGCCGAAGGAGCTGGAATGCAGAGATATACTTAATCGCGATTTCTCGTAGTTTACTTGTTGATTGATTCCAATACGTAAGTGAACAAGAATCTCTATCCCTTAAAGATTTTTCCAAGTAGTGACGTATGTCAATTATGGCTTCTGCTTCTGTCAAGCGAGTTGAACTTGACATCTGGTATTCCATTAAAACCACCTCTTGACTTGGAATGAAAAGAATGCGTTCCAAATATTCCAGATTGAATAAAGAAACAAGGAAATAGTTTATCCGGAATAGTAAAGAAACGCAAAAAGAGCGTTCCATATATTCCGAGTATACGGAATGAATAAAAAAACTCACTCATTACTACAGTTTGTGTATCAAAGAACTGGAATTTGAATTTGCAAGTGTACAGGGATGTCGAAGAGCGAAGACAAATTTTCAAGAAGTTATATATTCAGTTTTGTTAAAATATTTGTCCTCTTCGATAGTATCGATAGTTGTTTACTATCGATAATACTATCGCCGATAGTTTAAAACTATCGATGTTTAGCCAACACTACCATCCACCGTAAAAAAAATTGTTGTTGTTGCTTCCCATGGTATTCTAGAGCTTAGTTTTTCGTCAATAGATGGCGCACCTCAAGTGGGAAAACTATAGTTTATTATAATATGCAATGCCTCCTGCTTCCTCTCAAATTCATGAACCATTTTTAAAAATAACGAATACACCAACCATTAAATTTCGGAGTGTATACATTGTATATGAAATTTGGAAAAAAAGGTTTGGAGGCTCACGGTGTCGCCACAGTCGATCCTTCTATCCATATTACTATAGATTTCATATACAATGGTGTATATTAATTTGCGGTACGATTTTCTTGGGACGAAATTTGACTTCCGGGATGAAGTGTCTCGGGACGAATCATGCGGGTTGAAGTGAGTTGGTCACAAGTGTCTTGGGTCGATGTGGGTTGACACCAATTCGAACTAATGTTCTCGAAATCAAAGGTGATACCTTTCAAAGTAAATAATAATCGACCAAAGTATTTCATTGAAAATATATTTTAGATCAAATTAATAGAGTTATAGATTCTAAAAGCTTAATTAGAAATAGTAAATAAATATGTTTTCCAAGGCTAGAGAACCTTTAGAACTCTAGCATTTTTTTAAGAATTCTGAAAAATATGTGACTCAACAATAGGAATGAAGGAGAAAGGATAATAATGGCTTAGGCGCGTGGAAGAATATTATTTTTTTAATATAATTTTTTTTGTTTGCGAAACATCATTTATCATTTTTAGCACTGTACAATCGACTACAACACAAGATTGTATGCATGCATAAGATCCTGAAAAAGAATAATAAAAAAAAAAAAAAAATGATCTTAGTATCGATCTCCCCGACGACTCGAGCTGTACGTTGATCTGGATCTTGATCTTGACCTCGTTCGAGAACGAGAAGACCTCGAGTCAGATCGACGACGACGATCGTTCTTTCTTGAATACTTTGAGGAGGAGTGGCTTTTGTGTGGATGGCGACGTGATGATGATCGTTTGCTATAGCGATCGTCATCATTAGAGTCTGAAGATTCCCGTCGACGGCTACTGCGATGTGAGCTGCTCCTATGAGAGCTGCTCCGATGAGAGCTTCTTTTATCCGGTCGCTTCGATCGTTCCCTAGAAGACCGTTTGCGACGAGAATCACTATGCTTTGATCGCCTACTGTGTGAAGTGCTTGTGCTGTTCGACGAAGAATCTGAAGATGAAGTTGAGGAACCACTGTGATGGTGGTTATGTGCTGATGAAGATGAGTTTGTTTGCTTTGATGATTTACTTCTGCTAGAAAATTGTTTTTCATTTGATGAAGCAGCAACCAATGATGAGCTTGCTGTTCGTGGTATGAATTCTCCACTGATCAAACTTGATGTTGGCAGTATTGTCGCAGTACCTGGCATCACTAAACAAGGCAAATTTCCCGATCCTAAACTTGTTGGTTGGTAAAAAGTTGCTCCCATGTTGCGATTTTTAGAATCCTTGTTATCACTAAATCGAGATGTGCGTTCTTTTCTTCGTTTGCCTGAAAAAATAATAGTCCACAGAGAAGAACAGAAAAATATCTATTAGCACAGTTCAGCTAAATGAATTAATAAAATAATGTTTTCTATAGTTCGTTGCACAATCTAAAGGTGATTGCAAAGCGGATTCCATAACTGTTTTAATGCAATTAAAAGCATTATTTTTTTCTGTTTTGTTTTGTTCTTCGTATTCAATAAAAACGCACCGTTTGAATTTGATTTTTTATCAGGCTGTAGTGGCTCACCGATTTCCTTGTCAAACCATTTTGATTGTTGCTGCACTGGGCTCCTTGTGTTTTCGGGTGAAGATGCTTCCCTGTTGGTTTCGCCCTTTCGGTGTTCTCTTAAAAGAAGCTCATCTCTCACTGCAGTTGCTTCAATGCTATCTTCGATTTCTGCTATTGTTTTTAAGAAGGCACGTTGACATATTCGTATGTTAGCCTGTAAAAAAAAAAAAATAAAATCAATACAAACGTGTTACATGAAAGTACATATAAATGCAGATAAATGAATAAATAATTTTAATTGGGTACCTTTAACTCCTCCTCAGAGTCATAATCGTCATCAGAACGTTTGCTTTCGTCGTTGGTTGTATCGTTGTCGGATGCGCTATTTTCACTATCGCTGTCTGCATATGCTTCTAGACCTAAAAGTTGTTATTGCACTAATTCTTTTTGTTTTCTAGCATGTAAACTTTAATAATTATGAATAATTTTAATTGATTTTTTCAAGCTTAAGGTATTCTTTATTGTATTCACATTTTGTTTACAAAGCAATATAAAGTGAACAGAATGAGTGTGAGTAAAATTTCTCATTGCAACCCATTGCAATTAGATGGACTTTTTTTTTATAAATTTTAACAATTGGATAACAAAAACAGGACTCAAAACATATATATATTTGTCGAGTGGAGAATCTTTGAGCTATCAAAAACGGCAAAAACAGTTACGAGGTATTTCTTTCTTGGAATGCAGACATTTATAAATAAAAAAAAGTGAATTAAAAGTCCTTTGCAGCATTCGGGAGAATATATTTGCGTACGATTTATAGTCCTGTCAATGTTGACTTGACAAAGAAGAAAACATCTGGCGAAGAAGATACAACGTTAAACTATACGTGCTGTACAAAGACAGCATAATCAGAAAATTTGTATTCAACGGTTGTGATGGCTGGATCCATATCGGAGTCTTCAAAGCCATACCAGTAAGAATCAGAAGCCAAGGTAGACCACTACTCGGATCAAGCGATCCAACTGCTTAGAGACTGGCTGGTGGGGCATATTAAATAAGGCCCAGGAGGAAATAAATTAAGTAATTAATAAACAACAACAAAAACTTGTAAACCAAATTCACCAAAAGAAACTTTAAAAGCAAAACTTAAACTTGTTGATTGGCCAACTCGTTTGTAAGATTTAAAACCTTTGCCTTTTTGCTAGGCGAGGTCTCGAACCCCATTCGATCACAATGAATTTCTTACTTAAAAGGAGTGTGTTTGTGGGTTTTTCAACTATTTCTTGTAAATAATGTTTCCAACTTAAGTTCATATATATTTTACAAGCAACTTTGACTATATTGATATTATAATAATAATATAAGCTACACTCGACATAAAATAGATACATTTCAAAGCATGCTCATCCTTAATCATCGGTTAGCAGTTATTGAAGTTCTGTTTCTAGAGACAATAGTTGGCCAAAAAAAAACTTGTCACAGAGTAGTTTCAACAAGGTTGCGTGAAGCGTCAGTTGAGAATTTTGTTCCCTAAGGGAGAAGATGTGTTTTTGAAAGGGGAACCACAAGGTACCTATTTACTGTCGGTAATTGAGTATCTTTTTGTTGCTCACATATAAAAAAAAATATAAAAACATTTATCACGGAGCAAATTACACCGACGATAAATTTTCTGTCAACTTGCAGGGCTAGTGGTAAAAAGGCTTTGAGGCTTTTTTGTTTGTTTAAAGCACTTAAATTCAGAAAATATATAAAACATAGTATCCTCATTTTAATTGAACTATATGAAATTTTATTAATAGACGAGGAAAAAGTTGGTAATACATTAAATAAAATCCAGGTGAGACGGGGAGGCATACAGAAAATAATATAAGATTTTGAAGATTGCATTCTGTGCGTTACATCTTTTAGATTAGGTGGTCACAATGAACTATGGCCTCGGACTTGACAAATAAAAGCGAAAGTTGACATCAAGTATATAAAGCTGGATTGGCCACTCAATGAGAAATTTCAATGATACAATAGCAAAGCAGAGCTTTGAATGGAATTCTCAAATATAAGACTTAAGAAAACATGTTAGTTAGCTGTTATGAAATAAATAAACTGAGTCCCAGAATGTATAGACGTGGTCACAGCTGAGGTATCTGCAAAGAGCAGGGAGAAGAGAAGATATATATTTCTTTTGGCTTAATTACGCCATTTTGATGTCAAGGGGCTGATTTTAGAAAAATTGATGGCTTATGTCAAAATGACGTCAGAGGCATATAGTTATGTAGATTTTACATGGTATCTAGTCCTAGCTTTAAAGTCCTGATTTAAACCACAACATAACTCGAAAGACATACAAGCAAGTAGCAATCATGCGTCAACATAGTAAGAACTTTCGTTAATAAGTTTATTATTCCCGTTAATTTTTGCTACACATACATAAGCCTGTTGAACAAAAAATGTGCTTGTTATATGAAAGAAACATTGAATAACATTTAACACTTTTAATTCATTACACATCCAGGAGTAACTCCAAGAAGCCCAAATTTTTCTTAACTGAGTTTAAGGTAGTTCAGCTTTTCACCAAGAAATCTTCAAGCTCAAACTTATAATTTAGCAATGAAACAATGTTCTTATAATCGAGAGTCATACATTTGCAGCTAAAAGATATCAGCGTGACTAGAAAAGCTTGTTTTGAGTGAACAGAAGAATTCTCCGTAAAATTAGCAATTTTATTTTATTATGCACTCGCGTTTCAAGGGGTTAATACCTTTATAATGAATTAACGTATGTGAACGAGGAGAGACGGAATAGAAAGATAGGAAAGAGTTTCTGTTGGAACGGTGGATTGAGATTAAGGTGATATGGTAATAATTATCTCAAAGTTTGAACTCACAACTCTATTTTTAGCGATCAAGCACTAATTCCACTGTACCATTGCCACCCGCTATCCACCTTAAACTAAAAGTAAAGCAGATTTCCGGCTTTATTGAAAAAGAGAAGCCACATTGCACGTGCTTAAAAGTTAATGTCTTTTTGTTTTCAAAAACTTTTGTTCTCTCACTATACTAACTTTAGTTTTTTTAGGAATAGCTACAGCTTTTTTCCATTCAGGAAATTCAGAGGTTATCGGAATGCTGTAAAAGTGTGTGGTATTCAGCGCAATAAATACTTAGGAAGCAAGAGCTTGATAAATCATCAAGTAGAAACCAACAGCAATAGATTGTATCCATAGTCCTGTAACAACAATGTCTTCCTCTTGCAGGATAACAAAATGAAAAGCTATATTGACGACAGTGGCATTGTCTTAACTCTATAAGATACTCGCGATTGCTTTGCTTAAAATATGAGGCATCTTTTTAAGAGCATCATTTTTCAGCGATTTTACTCAAAAAATATCTTTACGTGTCGTCGTGCCATCACAGCAAAGTTAGAGATGAATAATTATATTATTGGTAACGACGTGACAGCGGGAAAGATGGTTGATCTGATGGTTGATAAAAAAAAAATCGGAAAAGAATTGCAGTTCTTATGAAAATGCAATTCGACTCCAAAATGATCAGTAATAACAACTTTTTTTCGTTGTATCCAGATTATTCGTATATGAAAGAAATTTGTGTGTTGAAAAAAAACAGGATTTAAATTCTACTTTTAGAATATTATTATTTAATAAACCAAAAAATCTATATTTTAATACTACACTTACCCAATTTGCCGGTAATGGAAGGTATTGCGCTTTTGCGGATAACTTGGACCGATGACGCTTTATTATACACAATAGTTAATTGTTATTTATATTTTATATTAAAATAAGATAACAAGAGATTATGGAAATATATTAAGAGATTCTTCATTCCTATGTACAAAACAAAGAACAATAATAATTATTTCACCACTTTTCTTTTCTTGTTCATTTTGTTTACCAATTTTTTTTTTTGTATACAAATTTTTAAATTTGAGTTGAAATAATAAAATTTAAAAAAAAACTACCTTTTTCTCTTCTTTTTCGAATTGCTTCGTTTGCTATACTTATTATTTCTTCGTTAGTCACTTCTAGAAGAAGTTCCGTTAAAGTTTTTCGCACACCAATCATCTATTCGAAACAAAATTAAAGAAATTATATCACAATTGTCCGTTGCAACCAAATTGCACACAGCATTTTAGAGACCTACCATGTCAGCGATTCTTTCTTCATACGTTTTACCCGAATTGAGGAAGCTTTCTGGTGGATCGCTTGATATTGGCATATTTGGAGCAAGTGCGACTACCGTATTATCATTATCGGTGTCGTCAGGAGGCTCGGCAGTATCGTTGGCTTCTTCATTACCTGAACTTTCTTCACCTTCCTAAATTTTTATTTTCAATTGATTTAATAAGATAAGCTCAATTTCACGTTTTAGGTGTATGTTTGTGTGTGTGTATGTGTGCGAACAAAATAAAATTAGGAGGGAAGGACTAAGTACTATAATAATTCCTTAGCAGGTTAAGAGAGAGAGAGAGACGGTTATATGGGATTTGTTTGAAAATATTTACCATTTCTGTGATGCTACTTTTTACCATAGTCTTAAAATTATTAATATCATTCTCTTGGGCAGCTGCTGTACCTGCGAATGAGAGATCCTTGTCTTTTGTACCCCGTTCGAGTTGTTTTAATTTCTCACGCTCCATTTTTTCCAATCCTTCGCTGTAAATTTAAAGAATAAGAATACAATATTGTTATTGCTCAAGTAATTAAATTTATAATGTTAAATGGGGTTTAATGGATGGGTAATCAATTTAAAGCGTTTTTACTATAGCATTTTCGGATCTAACATACAGATTCTCTTGTGCGTTCTAAAGTGGACTTGTGTTATTTCTTAACTGCTAGTGGAAATGGTAACACCACTCCAGTCACTGTTTCTGTTATGCAAGGTACTAATCCCATGTCAACACGTATTGGCTGAGTTTTAAAGCAGCTTGTTAAAATTTTCTTAGGAGCGGTTAAAGTTAAGACCTTAAAAAGATGCGATGCAGGCCTGGATACGGCATGTTATGGGGTATTTGGTATCATGTTTGTCAAATTCGAGAAGTGTTCAATTACATAAATTGTGGAAAGATGGATATTTGGAGGGTATTGCCTAGCAAAAACAATCTGCTACCAACAGCATTTTGTATGGATGCGATGAAGGAATTATTTATTTTATAATTCAAAAAAATTGAAGAATAATATAGAAAGGCTTAATTTTCTACTAGATTACAGAAAAGTAGATCCGGTGTACTTGAACTGTAATAACTGACAGCATGATTTTGATTGTTTAGTAGACTTCGTGAATAACTAACCTGGAGAATATTATGATCATTGGAGACTTAAACGCTCGAATTGGAGGATATCAGAATCCTTCTATTTTTAAGTTACTTTTACAAGGCTCACTTAACGTTATGAGAAACTGCAAAGATGAACAATTCAAGAGAAGTGTAAGACTCCTTACGGAATTTCTTGAAAACTTTGGACTATTTGTGCTGTATGGGTCAACTACAGGAGACACATCTGGAGAGTTTACTTTCATCAGCGGCCAAGGACAGTCAGTAATTGACATTTGTGCAGTATCGTCAGCATGGCTGAGTTCATTTGAAGACTTCAAAGTGGGCGTGGCAAGTTTTTCAGCGCACTTACCTATAGAAGTCAAAGTAAACTTTGCTATTGAAGGTACTCAAGGAAACTCGAGTAATTTTCTTAAGATGAGGTGGAAAGAAAATGGTGCTCCCCTCTATAAATACCTTTTAAATCGTCACTGCAGCTCCCTCCCTTCCCATCCAACAACAGGGGTAGAACAGCTGGATGAGCAAATTATAAGAGTAATTCACACCTCAGGTCCATTTGCTCGCAATAACAACATTACTAATTCATTTACTCTTAGGAACTTATGGTTTGATATAATGATTGTAAGAGCTTCCGCAACCTATCCTTTGTATATCTTGAACTATTTCGTTCCACAAATGCCTTATTTTTCAAAAATATTTATGTAGGTACACATGAATAAGGAATATAAAACAATTTGTGAAGCAAAAAGAAAGGAGCAATGTTCGTGAACTGTGTGTAAGTATTCGAAATATGGTGAATACTCTCGGAGCTAAGACACTAGCAGCACATTTTAAAACTCTTTTGTCGGCTGACGAGAATCACCATACTTTCTCTTACGCTCTGCCCAACATTGTCCTAGATGAACTGGATGGCCCAATATATTTGTGTGAACTATAATACATAAGATGAAAAATAACAAACACCTGGAATTGATGGAATTCCAGTTCAATTCTACAAAAATACCACTGGGCAATTAAAAGATTATCTCCTACTGTACTTCAACAGATTATATAATGAGTCGCATGTCCCGAACAATCTCACCAAAGCAATTATTTTTGCACTTCATAAGAAAGGAGAGACAAACCTGCCAGAAAATTATAGAAGAATCCCTGTTCTAAGCACGTTGAGGAAGATCTTCACTTCAATTCTCTACGAAAGGCTGACCAAATGGATCGAAGACAAAAACCTTCTAAGCATGATCCAAGTTGGCTTTCGCTCGACTTATTCAACGATCGACCATATATTCGCATTGACAAGTATAGCGAAAAAGTCAATGGAAAAAAAATACAAAAATTATACGCTTGTTTCGTCGATTTTAAAGCAGCGTTTGACAATGTTAACAGACGGGCTTTGCTGTACAAGCTCTCAATATTGGGAATCTACAGGAAATTCTGGACGATGTATTTCAAGTTTCTTGCCTCTTAGAGTGCCTCTGTTTGGGATGGATCGGATTTTTCAGATTGGTTTGATACGACTGCAGGCGTTCCACAAGGCTGCATTGTAAGCCCAATCATTTCATTGATGATATTTGTGATGTACTTCCAGGAGGAATACCTTTTGCTGATATTCAAGTGAAAGTCTTACTGTATGCTGACGACTTAGTATTACTGGCTCCAGTTGCAAATCAACAGGCTGAATACTTTTTGCGAGAAGTGGGGGTTACTCGTTAACACAAGCAAAACTAAGGTGATGATTTTTGAAGCGCGCAAAAGGAGAAGGCAACCCGAAGAAAATTGGTTCATCAACAACGTGTCTATTGAAGTTGTGCAGGAATTTAAGTATCTGGGAGTTTTAATTACGTGGAACCTAAATTTTTCGAAATACGCAAAACAAAAAAGCAATGAGGACAAATTGGCTTTGAGCTTAATGTGGCCCAAGTTCTTTGCGAACCAAGAAGAAATCGATCTGGTGTTTTTCACGCAACTCTCAACACATGTATGTGCTATGGTGTCCAGGTTTTTGGACACATATTCCTCGAGTCATTTGAAACATTGCAGAGATACTTCTTCAAGCGTTTATTCAGATTGCCAAACTCAACCCCAAGATATGTCATCTATGTGGAATCCGGTTTAACGCCTCTTTACATTAAAAATCTCAAAGCCAATTCCGATTATATGATAAGAGTGATGAATAGAAGTGGTAGAAATAATGAATTTTCGGCCGAAGTTATAAGTTACATTTTCAGAGCTCGCGTAGAACTTTTTAACATAAACTTTTTGCCTCATCCGCCGACCAGTCACAAATCTGTAATCTTTGCAAAAGAAGAGAGAGCGAAGATGCATTCCATTTCATTGCAGTCAGTCCATTATTGCAGGAAATCCGCCGTTTACATTTCGTAGAGAGTCATCTTTCTCCAAGTCGACTGTATGAAATACTTAACGGAGCACTAGGATGGTCTACGATCTACGTTATACTACACCTTAACTTATCGCAACAGTTTCGCAAACTAAACTATTTAGTTAAACCAGTTACTGCAGTTCAAAGCACCCTAATTTTTAAATTTTTCAAATCACTTTAAAATTGTAGACTTATCAAACTTTTTGTGTTTCAAATCGTTCCAAAATTGGTATCTTTTTTGTGTTTCAAATTATATTAAAATTGTTATAACGTTATCAATTATATAATCAAAATTATTATCAATACATTTCTATTTTTTTTTTTTTAAACCTTTAAAACCTGCTAACTTAAATAAGTCTAAATTTAGTTGTTTTAAACGGCATATACACTGGTCAAAATCTCATCAAGCGTGTGAGAGATTGTGCGTTATGATTGATGAAAAATCAAAAATTTTTGATTTTTCTTCAAGCATTCAACGTATACGTATTGCACACACTCTCACATGCTTGATGAGATTTTGACCAGTGTATATGCCGCTTTAAGCTTATTTTAAAATTGTGTGTATTGTAAACTAATTTAAATTTTGTTTAATCATGATTGTAATATTGAAGATATTATATACAACTAGTTACTTTTATTTTATTCTTACTTTGGTTTCTTTGTAAACGCTAAACAAAATGTCATTTCAGGCAGACGGCAGAAAAGCCATGTCATTATTCTTAAGTAAAGAAATATTGTAAAACATTTTTTTGTATAATAAAGAATTTATCTATCTATCATTTCTCACAGACTACTCACTAGTTTTTTTTTTAGTTTGCCGCAATGTCTTCGAGTCCCGGGACCCAAAAAGTTGAATGTTTATCTGTTTTGCCATCTATATTAGATGAGCGACAGTTACGGACAGTTGTTGAGTTTGTGGAAACAGCACCGAGCACCGAGCTTGGCTGTCGGATAAGATGCAAATAATATCCGATTTGGTTATCACTTTTTCATTGAGCCAAGGTAGGATCTCCAACATCATCACCTGGAATACGCTACAGTGGTCATGAAGTGACAGAATGAGAGACAAAGATCAAGTCCATCTAAGTACACATTCGCAGCTGTCACCCACCCCAGCTTCGATTATTGAGCCGTCAGTATATACAATACATGGACTGAATGATTTTTCAAGAATTTCTCCTCTTACTAAGCGGATGTAGATGAAATGGTGACTTGAAAGCTGTTTTTGAAAACCAGCTAGGGATGGTGTAGTCGGTGTGACTTGGGTTTGATCAGAATGAGTTCAGAATAAAGCAATGTTTAATTGTGTTATTGGTCCATTAAGAGATTTTACAGGATCGAATAGTTGTATATACTGGATATATATATATATATATATATATATATGAGGGATGTGCCCGATGGCTTTTTGAAAGAAAAAGAGAGCTTCGCTGGACTAACTTTTTTGGAATAAGGAAGTATAAGTATTTATTTTGGGAAATTAAAATGCTTTTGTGATTAAGTTTGTATCCTAATGCTACTTAGCTTACCGTATCCAAGCAGGTAGAATTTTTCGTTTAGCCGCGTCCATTGGAAGGTTGTCGAGAGATCCCTTACTAGGCAGCATTGCAGCCACATCAACATGTGGCTTTTGCAGAGGCGGTGTAGTACTACTCATCATATCTCTTGATATAGGCGGAGTCAAGGATTCCGTTGTTATAGGCACATGGAGAATTGGTGGTGGGAGAGCCACGCGTGCCGGCCAGTTCCAGGTTTGAGGAGGACCTTTAACAATTAAATTTATTACGTCACATTATTTTTGTTATGACCAACAAAAAATGCACTCACAATATGATACTATATCCTCTTGTGGAGCCGTAATTGAATGCCATCGCGCTGGAGGCGGAGGAGGTGGTGTGCTTTGACCAAATCCAACGACCTGCATCTCGTCATCCTTCTCCACTTCCATATCGGCTTCACCTTGTTCGTCGAATTTGGCTGTTGGTTGCTTTATTGATTTATATGAATTGGCATTACTTATTACAGGAGGTGGTGGTGCTTCAGGAAGGCCAGCACCCGAATCTTTCATTTGTATCCATTGCTGGGCTAGAGATGCCCAGTCAATTGAACCCGAATTAACGTTGCACGAAGTTTGCGAAGTCATTTGCCAATTGAATTGATTGCGGCTATTTACGCCGTCACCACTCGAATCACCTCCGGAAAACATTTTTCTAATTTTTTCATATATTTTTCTGCGGTGAAAATTTACTTGTCTTGTCCACCATTAAAAAAATTTTGCTATAACAAAACAGCTACATGAGCCAGCACAAAATGTCAAGTAAAATATTATTTTGTCATGCTACGTTACGTTAATCTTTAAGGTTCTACCAGAACATATCGTATAAAAACGAAGAATACATAGCCTTATGGTGGATTTACACTAATCTGCATCCTTACTTCTTCAAAAAAAGAAGGATACAACATATAAAAGTCAGACGCGTTCGATACCGCCAGATACTTAGCAGCACTATATCACCGATTTTCCGACTTGAACTTCACGACCTGCTGCGCTGCAAAACAACATCAAACCAAAATGGCAGACATGATTTTTGTTTGAGTTCAGTGCTACACATTGTATTCGTGTATGCTGCTTTGTGAGCTACTTTTTTTGGCATTTACTTTGACATTGCTGCGTGCTACTGCTACTGCTACACCATTGTGCGCAGCCAGTAAATGATAAACGTCAAACTCCATAAAATGTCAATGTCTACTGCGTTTACATGTGACAGTGCTACCTTCTTTATAACAGTTTGTCGACGTTACGTTACGTACCGATTCGTTTTTATTGTTTATAGAAACTTTGAATTTGTTAACATTTTGTTAATTATCACCTAAACTACTTGTTCCTAAATTCTAAAACTCATTCCTAAATTTACTCGAGTTGCCCCCAATCGATTTGTATAAAAAAAAAACCATTTTTGTGACTATTTGCTGCTAAGTATACGCCAAATTCAAATTGTTAATAACTTTTAAACTAATTGTTCCTAAATTCTAAATTTATTTTGTTATTTTTTAAAGCTGTCTTTTGTATAAAAAACTAGTATACTTCATCAAGACACAATGTTTTCTTTAGGAAAATTTCGATGTTCAACTGGGAAATAAAGGCGAAATGTGGATGAAAAATATCCTTTTTAATCTAATTCACACAGCAAAAAGCTAAAATTGTTTCCATTTCGATCTAAACGTCAAATTTTTAGTCAGGGGATCAAATTTAGCCAGCATTTTAACGCAATTGACACACAGCCTAAGTAAAACTTACTCGCTCCAAATAATTGATTTAATTAAAATTAAAAAAATCATGTATATGATGCTGCCATTCTGTTTAAAGCCTTAATACAAAACCAGCAAAACACACCCAACTTTAATTTGTGCTGTGTGCTGTCAAAAAATCAAAGCGGACTCGGTACTCGGAAAACTGCTTGCAAATTTTGTGTTCGGAAAATTATTTGCGAATTTTGTGTATTGCCAGCGTTTCAAGTTTACAATCAAAAAGTTAATACATAAATCTGAAATAGGAACAAAAATTCTTTATAAACAAATTTCTTCAAAGCTAAGCTCGCAGCATTCCAAACAGAAGGCGACCAGGCAAACGTGGTTAGTAAGATTTCTCGGAAACGCTTATTAAACTCGACCGGCTGCATTCACATTTCACAACCAAAAGCATGGAAGACATAAAGACAAACTTTGACAAAATTATGGCCCAATTTAATGATAGCGTTGCACATGCTGCTCCAAAAAAACTTAGTTTTGACTATACGAGCGATTCTATGTCTGAGACTTTGCCAAAAAAACGTAAAATCTCCAACAGCCTTAACAACTCTTTTGGCAAACCGGAGATGAACAATAGCGCGAGTTCTGCACACAATGCTAGTGTTGATACTTCTATGAATTCATCTCTTCCACCCAGTCCCTGGGAGAGTCGACGTATTAAAGCTGATTTGATCGAAGCCAAAGCGAGGATTGTTAAATTTAAACAAGAAATCGAGCGGCAGCATAAAATTCGACAAGAAATGGAAACAATGTATGCCAGCAAAGTACGCGAGCTTACTAAACAATGCGACTACTCGTCGAATAAAGTTTTGGATATGGAGAAGCACCTGGCTACCATGAGAAAGAGAGAACAACGTGCTAAATCAGAGTTAACCACAGCTAAAAATGAACTGAATGAGCAAAAATTGTCATACGAAGAAACCATTCACCAGCTTCAACGAACTAATGCGGAAATTGAAGAGAACGCACGTCTAATGCAAAACTCATTGACCAATGAGTTGAGTGAGTATCGTAGGCATTCGGAAAAGCTCGAAATGGAGCTCGAACTTGCTTCGGAAGAGCTGTCAAATCTCAAGGACACTCTTGCCGATCGTAAAGAAAAGTTAAGTCTGTACGATGAGCTTGAGATGAATTTGGAAAAAGAAAAGCAAGCCAGCAATGAAGCAAATTTACGAGTTAAGCAGTTGGAATATGAAATATCCACCTATGCCGATTGGAAAGAGATCACTCAAAACACCCAAGCTCGCTTGGCCAGCATTCCAGAATTGGACAAAGAAATTGAGCGCTTGAAGACGAACAATAAAAACTTACATGAGGCGTTGGGTGATAAGCTGCTACTCGAAGAACAAGTTCATGACCTGAGAAGTCGTCTAGAAAAGTACGAAAACGCAAAGAATGATGCTGTTGCATTGCAGGTAAAGAACACAAGCCTCGAACAAGAACTCAAAGAATGGGTTCAGGTTGCTCAGGATCATTGCCTGCCAAACACTTTAGTAAGTCCAATTGCTTTACGTTCACGCATCGAACAAATCCTTCAGAATGACATTGTTTTGGTTTCGGAAAAGAGCTCAAACCAATGTGAGAAGCATTCAATCGAGACGCGAGTGCATGAGCTGCAACAACAAGTCGAAACCTACACCAAAAACAACGAGAGTCTAAAGTCGGCTCTAAAACACCACAAAAGCATTCTGCTCAGAGTTCAAAAGAAACTCATGTTGGTAGCCAAGGAGCGTGATTGTTACAAACAATTGCTTGAGAACTTTGAAAAAGATCTTACCATTTCAAATGCAATTGAGATGACTAACCCTGAGTCACAGTTGCGTTGTCGTTTGGATATGCTAGAGAAAACGCTTATTGCTTACAAAGACATGTGTGGCAATTTGGAAAAAGAATTGTTCGCGCAAAAATCCAATCCCGAGTTATCGTCCATTGATGCCGGAATGAATGAAAGCTATGATCATTTTAAGAAAGAAATCGAAAATCTACGCATGGAAAATGAGAGGTTGAAGAGACGCAAGGAAGAACTAGAGTTGGAACTGGAACACAGATGTCTAAAAGGAGATTTTAATATTGGAAAGTATAAGGTACCTTTTCAAAGTTATGATTTAAAATATTTAAGTTAGTTAGTTTGTTTGTGTCGTTTTGTCGATTGATTTATTATAAATCATTCCCATTTTTCAACTAGATTAAACAAGAGGTGCACTGTTTAGAGCTTATTCATTATGACCATCGCCTTTTGATGGCGGTTTAAAGCCTCACTTAATACACCCCTCCAGCTGGCTGCTGGGTCTCTAGGTTTCCGTCTCCAATTTCACACTTTAAGTGATCGGAGCCCTCTATCTGATCGCTATCGAAGATGAAGTCTTCCTTGGCTTTTCACTCACTCGGGCACGGCGGGCGTTGAAGTCTTTTCTGATTATGCTGTCTGTACAGCACTGTTGTATCTTCTGCGGCAGAAGTTTTCTTGTTTGTTAACGTACGCAAAAAAATTGTTTCAAGTACTTCAAAGGATTTTTCATTGGACTGAGATAGAACCCACTCTTTCGCACGATATGAGAGCACCGGGATAATGAGTGTTCTATACAGTGTCTGATCGATAGGGCTTTATCTCTCAATTCCCTAGAGTTTATCTTCGTTGAATTGCCTCGCTGATGATGTTTATCGGGTTTGTAGCAGTGCCTAGTCAGACAAATGGTGGATCATGAAAGTATATGCCTACTTCCTTGTTTATTTAGTCCCATTCTGCTTGCTGCTGATTATCATAAAATGAAGGCACCTGTAAAGGCTCGCTTGTTTCTTCCTTTCACCTCAATGCTGTCAGCAAACCCAATTAATTTTGTTGATTTCTTAAATACCGTGCCGAATGTACCTACTGGCACGGGTATTGCGTATTAATCATTTAAGAACAATGCTTAAAAGCTGCATGACTCTGTGTCACCTTGTCTTAACCCTCTGTATCTGTGTCGAAGGTTTCAGTAGAATCAACAAATCTGATGCTTCAAAATCGTTGAACAGGAAATGGGATCTGTCGGAATGTGAAGATTTGGTCGATCGCAGATTTTACAGGTCTGAAGCTGCATTGGTAAGAACACATCAAACGCTCTACAATATCTTATAAAGCGTTATTAATTACATCTATACTTGGTGCAAAGGAAAATTGTACTAGGATTCAAATCTTTGTGCACATTTTGCAGATGAGAAGATGTATGTTCCCGATCAGGTCACCTGCATCATTTTTAAAAAATTCCGTTTAGCCCGGTTGCTTTGTTCGTTTTAGTATGGCGATAGCTGCTTTGATCTCATTCTGTTCGAGCAGATGCACATCTTGGTTGTCATTCAATATGACTACTTGTAGCGATCGTTCACTGGCGGGATCATTTCTGTCTTCACCATTAGGTAACTGGTAAAAGGAGCCAGTTAACTACTTAACATTGACAGTTCATTGACTACAGTGCTTCCGTAACCATCTTTGCAGGATCCAGGGTGGCTAGTGAATCCCAATGTTGATTGTTTTCAATCTTCTATAGAGGTATCGCCTCTATTTTCTGCTTAAGCATATTTGCTTCTCCTCGAATTGTTGGGAAGCTTGTCTTGTTGTCTCCTCAGTAAGCGTATCTCCTCCTTCCTTCTTTAACGGAGAGCTTAAAGGACGCTGGAGTTATCTTCCTGAGGCAGTACATGTAGGCTTACGTTCCTTAATGGTTTTTGATTCCTCTCAAGCTCTAGAGATACGTAGCCAGCATAGGTTGTAGCGGTCACTTCCGATTGAAGGCGGTCAACATTGAATTTCATCGGCATAGTTGGTGTTCGCCCTAAAGCTTCCATTTCTATCCGGCACTAACTAGGTAGTGATCCGAGTTGGTGTTTGCTCTTCTGAATGTAGAAGAGTCGATCTTGTTTGCAGGTTCGACCATCTAATGATGATGGAAGGCCAGACAAAAACATGATTTAACCGCTACAAAATCGATTAGCCTAAGTCATATAACAGACTTAGAAGTGAAGTCGTGCAGACTATGCTTTCAGATCGTCTTACCAAAACATCCTCCCTCCGGATTTTGTCATTAAAGTCTCTCAAGGGAATTTTAAAGTCATGCTCCGCAAACAAACTAGTTAATATTAGAGAAGCCTACGCCTTTATCGTTTGCACATCGTTTGCACAACTTGCACATCGGGCACACACTGCACTACCATTAGGCAATCAAATATTTTTTGGTTTTAAAAGAGATTAAATTTTATTTTTAAACTGAAGCACACGTTTTTTTTTTTTTTTTATTAATTTTCAGGTCGTGCACTTATCAAATAACCCAGCAACAGAAGCATACGAAAATGCCAATAATCGCTTGGAAAAGCTACAAGCCGAAATTGAACGTCTCAAAAGACGCAATAAAAAACTTGAAGAAGAACAAGATGATATGACAGGCCGTCTTAATGAAACATCTAATATGACCGTCAACATCAAAGAATTGAATACCCTTCGTGCAGAAAACGAATCGTTAAACAATAAAACAAAGAAAATGAAAGACTATTACCGCTCGTTGAATTTGGAATTCCGTGAAGTATGCTACATGTTGTTTGGCTACAAAATCGATAGAATTATGAACAATAACAACTATAAGATTTCAAGCATGTACGCCGAAACACCAGACGATTATCTAAACTTCAGACTTAATGATTCCGGTATTCTTGACATGTTGGAAACTCCATATTCAGTTTCGCTTAAAGATATGATGCAATCTCAATTGGCTGCTCATAAATCGTTACCCGCATTCCTCAGCACGTTGACGTTGGAACTTTTTAACAAGGTCACTATTGCTGATTAGAATTAAAAAAAAAAAAACTTAATACTTTAATAAATAGTTTTGATGTACGAATTTTATCTTATAAGATAGTAATTGTCAGGTGTGGACAAATAAAAACTAAAACTGTACCTTTGGAGTTGAAAATTATTTTTTTTTATTTTGAAAATTCTTCAACATAAATATAGTATAAGTGGTTTTCCATCGATCGGTTGTTCCTCAAGGGGTGGAATCGAGGGCAAGTCTTCTCACCTAAGCCGTTGCTTATTGATTTTTGGCCAGGAAACGTCGCTGCATAACTTGCAGTGTCTTGTTAAATATTTTTCATTAACCACAATCCATTGAAAGGATCAAGATTCGAGTTACTTTCCCTCTAACGCATGATTATAAGCTTCAAAAGCGCATTCTTGCCTCTTTGAAATGTGAGCTATAAGCCCGAGCAAACAGCACTATTTCACTGATTTCACCATCTGAAGCCAAAATAAAAATAAACAAAAATGTGTTGTCTAAACGAATTTGAGACTAATGACTTACTAGGATGAAAACAGTGTTCCAAAAACTACATCTAAATCCATTTTCACAGATGAATCAAAAATAAATATTGTAAAGGGAGTTGGTTTCTACTAGAAAACTCTCGAAAAAAGCGGCTCGATCAGATCACCCATCTCAAGCAGTGTGCCAAGAATAGGTTCAATCAGCGTGGCGTCGATGTTGGAATGTATGATAAAAGTATAACAAATGCATTTTAATTACAAAAAAACAGACACCCAGTTGCAACGTTGACCATAGTGTGTTAACTGTGCATAACTTGTGCTCGTTTGAAGATAATGAGAATGACCCTACGAATATAAAATAACCCACTTCATCTGTCATTGTCCCAGGCTCTTAAACTTTAGGAATAGAATTCTCGGAAAAGACGTTTCGAAAATATAGAAGAATTATAGCCGAGTCAAACAACTTGGTATCACTACCGTTGTACACAGGCTTTACTTGCTCTATCTATAGTAAAGTACTGCCGTCGACAAACCGATATTTTAATAAAACATAACATTACCATGATATAGACGCCCTTAAAAGTCCCTTAGATAGGCAACGACAATTTTGTTACAAAAATAAAGTGCACGACTGGGTCTCACGGACTTGCTCTTAAGTGTGGCAGTGTTTCTTGGGGCTATACATTTAAGAAACAAATTAAAGGAAAAAATTTTATTAAAATTTAAAAATCACTAGTTAAACCGTTTTTTTGAAAAAAAAAAAATGAAATGCGCTATCTGATTTCTTTTACTATTTTTTATTTTTTAAGAAAAACTTTTTTTCAAAATCGCTCGACTAGTTTTTTCTAAAATCATTTTTTTTTGTAAAACTTCGAAAATATATTCCAATTTCTTTTTTGAGTATATGCCAACTTCAAGCACTTCCTATGGGAAGTACCGTTATAAGACCTTTTCTGAAAAAAAGTGTCGCTCGCTTCAACAAAGTATGGAGGTTGCTGCATTAAGGATTAACGCTAAAACGACAAAAATAATGCACATCAGCCACTACCAACAATAGCAAGCTATTGCGAGACAACCCCAACTTCAGCAAGAGAATAAATAACGCTCGTAATGCATTCAGAATCCTTTCTCTAATGTGGAATTCTAGAAAAATAAGTCAGTCCTGTGAAACGAATAATTGATCTACCAGCATTATCTTGTAGGTTGCAAGCTTTTTTGTTTTAACATTTTGAGTCGTATGCACAGTTGGGGGGTTTCATGCTGCGAATAGAGAGATATGGGATGATTAAGTTGACGTCCCCGTGCTCCAGAAGTGTTGCTAAAACAGCAGCTTCCACGGAGCAGCTTCAAGGAGAAGACGCATTTTGGCAACTATTATTGTTATTTGACCTTTTGTACATTTTGCAGTATTAGCTCCCTTACAATATAAAAATAAATTAAGTCTATATCAGTTCATCAGTCATACGATAAAATAAAATTTTACATTTTCAGAAAAATCCTCTTCCAGCAATTAAACAAAATATTTTAATAGTTTGTAACAACTTTATACAATTTGTGTTTTATTTTCTGCATTTTACTAAAAAACAAATAATAGTTTTATAAAACCATACACAAACAAATAAATTTAATTGGCAGTGGAAGTTTAATATAAATCTCCAAAGAAATAGCCAAAAAAAAAAGAAGAAGATAGGAATGCACACCAACAATGTGTTTTCCATCCACACTGGGCTTAAGAATAATAAGTCAATAAAAATGTCACTCTAAGGCCAGTTTGGAATTTTTTTTTCACACAACTTTTATAACCAAATTCCCGAGCAAATAAAAAATGGTTTTTCAGTCTAAAAAGTTAGCTAATATTTACATCAGCGTGCATAACACATATGACATAGTCTCAACATAGTTAAAATTTTAAAACTATCATCAATCATCGGTTAAGACGCTTTGAAATGGAATCACTTGTGGTGTTGGCGAAAGTCCTTTCTATGCAACGGTTTCTATTTGAATTAGATTAAACAATTTTATTGTTAAATGACAATCCTTTCAAATACAAACCGTTGGCGCTGTGAGTTTTTAGTTTTAAATACAAACTGAATGAATGCATTGAGGTTTAAAATTAATAGTTTCCCCACAGTTCACGACTGAGGTATTAAGTCTTAAAATAATATTTAATAGGAGAGACCATTATGCCAATCATTTTTTTCCCCCAGTGATTGATTTGTGATCTCCCTTCTCTTGTTCTGATAGCCATGCCATCTGAAAAGAAATATTTGAAAATTAAAATTAAATTTGTACTGTAAACGAATATATAAACATTACCTTTTGTTTGTGCTGTTCAACAGCAGCCAAACAACGATCCATGACCATTTTTTCGGTCAAGACACCATTTTCGGAAGCATAGACCGCTGCTTGCCATGATACACCCAATTTGGAAATTTCACGACCAGACATTCCTTCGCACAGCTTTGCCATTTTAGAACATGCAGCACCATAGTCGAATTGTTCCAACTTGAATCGCCTGCAAAATAATGTTAGTTAATTTTGAAATAGAAGCAATAGCTCAAAAAAAAATGTTCAGATAAGAAAAGTCTGGATTGGCCATGTTCTAAGGAAACCACATGGCAAAATAGGAGAACAGGGATTTGAATGAAATTCTCGAGGTGTAAGGTGGGCTAGTAGACCAAAAACAATATGGGGCCCATTTTTTTTTAAAGTTATGTAGTGAAGTGTAGTGCTGTTAATAAGGAAAGATGACAGGATCGAGTTCAGGTCGAACTGCACTCGAAGATGAGATTTATCTCGAAACGCGTCGTAATTTAAAATTAAATATTATAGTTGTGTAATAACATGGTATATTTTTTAAATAAAAGAAAAAAATTATAATTAAAAAACTTTTTATTTACTCATTTATCCCATTTTTAAATTCAAAATAATTTGGTTAAAAACTATACAACTGGAGACGAAAACCAAATAATGATCTTTATTTATTATGTTTGTGGATTTTGAAAAGGTCTTTAACCACGTTGATATTGATAGAGTAGAGATTATATTTCTACTTGCGAATGATCAACTGAGAATGGAGGCTGGTTGAAAAGTCCCTTGGAATTGGAACATAAAAACGGCAGGCTATGTTTAGTTACGATCAAATGTGTTGACAGTTAACCTGTCTGTTACATTGAGATCAGTGTAGGACCACCCACACAAAGATCTCTGAGATTCAATAGAATTTTGTAAATATTTAGCTGCACTGGTAGAAATAAGTAGCCACTATTTCAAAGTGAAAAAGTAACTTCAGAAGAAATCATTTCTTCATTTGGAATGGGAATGACGGTGTCATGAACATCTTCTGTACAGGTCGTACATTCATACTTGCTCTTCAATCTGCTCTGACACTCAAAAGTTTCTACAAATAAAAATGTATTAACTTACTTTGCTCCCTGCGCAGCTGGCTCGAGGACAAATTTATCAAAGTACAATCGTAGTAATCTCTCACGTTCTTCTAATCCAGGCAGATTGAACTCAACCATCTCATCCAATCGATCATTGATAGCATAATCAAACTGTTCAGGAGTGTTACTTGCTAGCACAAGCATAAACTTTGGATTCTGTTCGGAAGTTCTATACAAAAAGGCATTTAGAGCAGCTCTAAGATCTTCAGAGATCTTTTCAGAAGAACGTTTTCGAAGGAAAGCATCTGCTTCATCAACAAACAACAACAAACCACGTCGACTTGTATTGGCCCAATCGAATACTTTGTGTATTGATGTGACCCCTTCTTTTCCCATAGGTGCAACATCACCACCTGTCATGATGGCATAGTCCATTCCAGAGTGCTCCGCCAATTTCTTGGCGAACATAGTTTTTCCAGTTCCTGGAGGGCCGTGCATTAAGATGTTGCGATAAAGTCCACGATTTTGCCGGGTGTTTTTCGTCGCAATGGCTATGTCTCTTAGGCGTTCTTCCAAAGCTGGATTCAAAACAACACCCTAAGTGTTCAAAATATATAATATTAATTGTTTTTCTTCAATAGAATATAGCCTAACTAACTTGAAGGGCGTCCGCTGGTTTCGATTTTAGTCGTTTGAGATATTGCAGTGGATTTTTGAGAGCATCTGTTAAAGCAAATCGCGATGTCTCACCAACTAAGTTAGGTTTTCCAATTCGAGCTTCTATGTATCGCGACACAACACCGGTTGCTCCTTTAGCAGAATAAACACCTAGAGCGACTAGGGATAGACCACCAGCTGCTGTTAAGACTTTGTCCCAATCGGTGAGCATGGCTTCGAAACCAGAACCAATGACTGATCCGGCAGTTCTAAAAAGAAAAAAAACGTTTTCAATTATATTAATTTTTAGAGAATATATCTTGTGTGGTCAAGTAAGTAAAAAAGAGAATATAATTGTAAGCAGGATTCATTTCAACAAAAAAGTACATTACAAACAAAAAAGTAAAACATGTTATTTAGAAGCGGAAACAGGACAAAAACAAAAATGATAACGATATTTGGAAGGATTGTGGCGGATTCTCACCGAAGGAAAAGTTCGTGTTTCTTTTATTAACTTGAAGGCAATAAGATGAATTGCATAATAGGAAGGCTTAGACAGGTTTCGGTTTCTTGGCATAAGCAAACGCATGGTCCATATCCGCTAAAAACCAATTCAGTATGATCTCGCCGACAGGATCCATAAGGAGAAGGAAAATAGGGTCGCATAACGAGGAATTGAGTCTTACATAGTGTGCCGTATCCACAAGAAAGTATATTACCAAACTAAGGTTGAAGTTTCCACAAAAACAAGGAACTGAAGAATCAACAGCGATAATTTGGACAAATCAACAGACAAGAGATTCAATACTGCGAACATTCTTTCAAAGATAAAAAATCACACTCAAATTGAAAGTATTAACTGGTGAACGAAACTTGAGGGCCATTGAAGGAAGCTTAAGCAGTGATAGAGGAAAGAAAGTGACTTACGAAACAATTACAAGCAGGCTTCAAAGTGAGAATTTGCATCGGCTGATCCAAAACAAGTTTGAGAACTCTCAGTTCAAGCTCACCAATTTTTTTTGTATGGCACTCGCGCTCAAGCGGTTTGATATAGCCTTTTTAATGATTAGTCACAGCACAAGCGATAGGAAATTAGGGTGGAAGTTAATGGAGGTGTCGATGAACATTGGTCTTGGATGTTTAAAGATCAAAATGGCAAGGGAAAATTGTACCATTCAATTCATTGCAAATGCGTGTTGCACGGCTAAAGAAAGAATCCCTATATTTCACGGTACGTCTGAAATTGGGCTCAAGTGTAAACTGATGAGCGTTCCTAGCAAGACGAGTGTTACGGGGAAAGTGTTTAAGAGGTGGAACTCTGCTGGCTACCTCGAGTGAGCATTTTTTGTAAAAGAACCTGTAAAATAAGGAAGGAGTTATACATGACACATTTCGACGATGTTCGAGTGATGGAAATGTTTCCATAATGTTTCTTTCTCCTATCAATTTTAACCCTTTTTCTGAAGTCTGTCAAGCAGGTGTAGAACAGTTTGAGAATCACCTGTCCAGAGATGGGAGTTATACTCAAGTTTCGGGCGTATAAACGCTTTGTAAATTGTAGCCAGATCAGAAGGGATGAAAAACTTATTGCATCTATGTATTAAGGAAGCCTAAGCATCTTGCAGCATTCTTGGCAATCTCAAGTATGTGGTCCTTCCAACGAAGGTTGTAACTGATACACATACCGAGTACTGATAGCTTTTCGACTTCTTCGATACAAGAACCATTCATGAATAATGGCATAGGGGGTATGTTTAGCTTTAACGACAAAAGACAGCATTGAGTTTTCGACGCTTAAACTCCACACGATTTCTAATACCCAAGTTCACAATGCTGTTTCAATCGGAGTTTAATGAGCTTATCATACCTCATACGGTATCGTTGTAATAACACGTCCGAAGGTGAAGGCCGTGAATTATCAAACGTATATGAAAAGCTGAGGGTTCAGTCGTCAACAAAGGAATTTAATGGATTAGAAGAGAGTCGGAGGCAGAACAGAGCCCTGGGGCATACCAGCATTTATTTTGTGGAGACCAGACTTGAAACCGTCTAATACTTTCAACTTGTTTTGAACGGTCCAGAAGATAGCTTCTAATCCAACGAATAAGAGTATCATCGAGTGGAACGATTGCTGCGAAAGCCGTACTGTCGGTCATTTAAAAGCTCCCGATCTTCGAGATATTTCTTGAGCTGACGATTTATCAACGTTTCCATGACCTTGAAAAGAAGGGACGTAAGGGCAATTGGTCGGTAGGAGGAGGGGGGGGAGAAGTCACCTTTTTTAGGGACGGGCTGGACAAATGCTGTTTTCCATCTACTAGGAAAGATTCCTGAACGATAGGAGCGATGGAAAAGCTTACGCAATGGTTTTGCCAGCTATGAAAAACACCTCTTCAGAAGTATAGGGGGTATACTATCCGGGCCAGCGGATGTGTGTATATCAAGATCTTGAAGAACTTTTGCTACTGTACAAGTGCGGAAAAATACCTGTCCCATAGAAAAATTAAAGTTCTCAAAGACAGGAGGGGCATTGTTGCTTGCAGGCAACGTAGGACTTGCAGCAAATTGAGCTGCGAGCATATTCGCATTCTCTGAAGAGTTGACAATTGGTTTATTGTCGACGATGAGCGTTGGAACTGATGATGACGCTGCGTTCTTGACGTTTTTTACAAATGACCAGAATTTTTTACTGCCTTTAGTATATTGCAGATTTTTTTGCCGTAACTTCTGGTCATGTAAAAATTTCGTTTTTTTTGATAACGGAGTTGCACGAGTTAATAATGAAAAGAGCAACTTTCTGTGGGGGATGACAGTCATTGACAACTGTCGTTTCAGCTGTGAGGAACAACGTTACGCTCAAAGAAGTTAGTTTGGTAGTAATAGTGTAAGAGCCAACGACATAATGAATCAAGTCATTTATATAATCTTGTAACTCATTTCAATAGAAAGCCTTTGATTAGTTAGATAAAAAAAAACATGGGGTAAATTCGATACAAAGTTTGACAAAATTTCGACAGAACGAATAGGTCATGTTAAGACAAGAAAAAAATCCTGAGGGAGGGGGGTCTATTCGACCCCGTTTAGCCGGGAGGGGCAATTTTCTGGAAAAATGACTTATATTAAAAAAAAATATTAACAAATAACCGCACTTCCTACAATGCCATAATACACCTTTTTGTAAAGCCAAAAATCTTTTTTTCAATTGCATTTTTAAATAAAGTTATTCTAGTGAACCGTTTTAGGAAAATTAATTTTTAAACTCAAAATTAAAAAAAAAAAATTTAAACTAACTTTTTTCAAATTTATACATACGTAATTAAATATTGATTTTGTTATCAAAATTTTATGCTCTTATTAGTTCTTAGTAAAACACTGAAAACCGTATGGCTCTAGGAATTTTTGTTGCTAAGCTATTCAAAAATAACCGAACCCACTTCTCTAGAAAAACAAGAAAATCTAGCCTAACAATCATCACACGGATTGCACAGGTGATCATTTTAGGTTCGGTTATTTTAAATAGCTTAGCAACAAAAAGCCCTAGAGCCATACGGTTTTTAGTGTTTTACTAAGAACTCTGTGTGTTACTTTAAAAAAACTAACTTCCAAGTATGAAGTCAAAAGGTCTAGGCCATTAAGGCCGATACAGACAGATAGAATCCATTTTTTCAAGAACGAAGACCTTGCTTTTTAGTCCTTTTAACCACACATTTAAAAGTTATGTTATCTGTCCGGTTCTCCCGATTTCAGTCCTAGCTATTTGCTTAAATAGTGACGGAATCAAAATATCGATATCCGAGAAAGCTTCCTACTACCTCTACCTCTTTTGACACATAAAAGATTAGCTTATGTTGAGCAGTTAATGAAATTTTTAAGCCTTCTTTAAACTCTCACTCTTATCGAAAGCTAATAACCTTGAACAAAAGGTGCCCTAAACTATCACAACAAAATACTAAGTAATCTCAAAACAGATACATACTTGATTCCTTCGAGAACAGTAACACGGTGCTCTTGAGCTTTGAGGCGAATCTGTTCCAAATTAATGTCACGATTTTCTCTATCAACCTTAGCTCTGGTTCTCATCTCGTGTTCGAGAAGCTTAAGCCGGTTTTTCTCTTTCATCTCTATTTCATGCTCAATGGTTTGGCGACGCATAGCTTCTTGGCGTTGAACGCTTTCTTCTTGTCTGAAATGAATAGGTGCTTCTATTAGAATTGTCTGATTGGAATTAACTTAAAATTATTATACTTTTTAAGGTTTTCCTCTTGAACTCTTTGTTGCTGGGATAGTTGTTCTTCGTAGCGCCTTCTAGCTAACTGATCTTGGTATTGAGCCCGTTGCTGTTGTTGTTTTGTCTCTTCCTACAAATATATTGTTTTTTTTTTTTTAAACTTGGAAGTGATTCTTACTAAAAATTCTATTCAACTTACAATTAAAGTTTTACGGCGTTCTTCGTGATCTACGCGCTTTTGTTCGGACTTTGCCTGCTCAATATGGGCCTCGTATTCTTTCACTTTAGCCATGTATTCCTGCTGGCGTGTGCTTTCTTGCATTTTGGATAGATCCAGAGCTTCTCTGGCATGTTCTGTATTAAAAGAGCGAAATCAATCAAATAATCAATCTTGATGATTGCATAATCCAGCCGTGGTGTATAAAACTTACTGGACCTTTCCAATGTTTTAGCAGCTTCGGCTGCTCGCTCCAGAGCAGATGAATCAAATCTGTATGCTTCCATGGCTTTCTTTTCGGCCTTGGTTAAGGCAGGATCGCCAGAAGCCTGACCAGCAGTTCCTGCATTTGGATCCCCTTGAATTTCCTGAGTTGGGGCTTGCTGCCGATTTCTTCCCAAAAGCCACGACATGATATTTTAGTAAAATAAATTTATTGATGTCAGAATGCAATTTGATAAAGAATGGTGAAATTTTAACACATTAAATTAAATGATTCGATCGGAAAATATTCTACTTCTACCGAAAAAACGTGCATGTAATTTGCAAGCAAATGACAGATGACACTCACTGACGTTTCTACAATTTTTGACATTTACTAGTATTTTAATGAAGATTTGCATGGGCCTTTTTGTGGGTTCGTAAACTAAAGGACCGTTCCATATGAAATTGTAATCTGTTAATAAGTTAAGGACTATTCACATGAAAGCGACCAACGACCAACGAATGAACAAACATTGGTAATGTCTATATATCACAATTGAAGAGTGAGATTTTGAGGTTAGTCGCGCACGAATAATTTATTCGTATCGATGTGGATGGTATGTGGAACGCGAATAGGGTTTAACAATTCGTAACAATCAGATTGAAATTAGCGACGAACAACTTGTTTTCATTAACATTTTTTTTTTCTTCAATTAAAATGGAAACTTTAGCATCTCAACATTAGATTTAATGAGCTTCTATCATTTTGAAATAGTTTTTGTTGCCAAATATTGCTTAGAAGTATGAAAAATCTCATTTATTTGTTCATTCGTTGGTCGCTCTCATGTGAATAGTCATTTACTGGCTGAGCACAATGGTGTAGCTGCAGCAGTACAACTACCAAAGTTAAATGTACGTAAATCGTATTGCACGGCTACAATGTGAAGTAGGAGCTGCAACACAGAGAGTAGCTGTAGTACAAGTTGACTCGACTCCAACTTCGCACGAGTGTGAAAGCAACAACTATTTTGTTTACATATTCTTTGACATTGCTACATACTGCTACAGCTACACCATTGTGCTCAGCCAGTTAGCCTGCACATAATATATTTTAAAAAAAATATTCAATACATTCAGTTTGAAAATTAAATGACGTACAATGTTGCAGCACCAGTGGACTCTAGTTTTTAAACACTTTTTCTAAACCGAAACCGAACCAAACCGACTTAGAAGTGACTTGTTTAAACTCATTCCTTTTCTTACAAAGACTACAAGCAGTTCAGTTGATCTTAGTTCTTTCCACGGACCCATAAGATACAAACCACCAACTCACTGAATGATCTCTCTTTTTGCCAAAAAGCTGGAAATCAGCTGATATGCCGTTTATTTTGAGAGTGTGACGCTCTCCCTTGCTTTTTAAATGGGAGCAGTAAACACACCACAAAAATAAATGGCATAGGTACACAGGGATGGTTGCCATTACAAAATGCACAGACCGAAATGTACACGTAATCACAGACACGAACAAATAGTTTGATAGTGTTTCAGGCAAGAGGAGTACGAGTTGGCGGTCTGTATTGCTCTGTGGTTCTTTCCTTAAATGATTTAAAAGGATCGAACTTTGGAGATAAGCACCCTGTATTTTAAGTACAAATATATGGAGATCTAGACTCCTGTTTATGGCGCTTTGTGAGACAGAGATCGAAGCATGTACATTTCATTTATTTTTGTGTTTCTTCACTTTTCACATATCCGCCCCATTTGTAGCTTGTACCTTCACCTTGTAGCTAGTTGTCTCTCTCTCGTGTCTCGTCGCACTTTCAATTCGCATTCAATTCAATAAATAAATTATTTTTAGTGTTTTTGTGTTAAGTTTGTTTTTATTTTACCTCCAAAATGGAAGAAATTGACTCAATTAAAGATTTTGAAAATATAAACATTACAGAAGTTTGTCGGGCGTGTTTTAAAACATGCAAACAATATAAAGTCCTTGTCGATGAAGCTGAAAACACCGACAAACAAACGCTGGGCGATGTCTTCGTTGAAGTTGTGAAAATCGATGTGAGTATAGTTTGAAATTGTTTTTCCCCTTTTTCGTTCATCGAAAATAAAAATTATTCTTTGAATTCGGTGGAGCATTTCAATGCAATGGCTTAACCACTTCTTTCAAAGATACCATTGCATGTTTTGCTTGACATCGCTCCCTAAGACGAGGTCTATGTTGGTTACTGACTCTGGCAAGACGCACTTTAAAGACCTTACTAACTGGAGCGTTGATGTCCATTCGCTCTGTATTGCCTAGCCTAGACCGTTGAATACAATTTTTTCTGACTAGGCTTACGTTGCTGTACAGCACGAATAGGTCGTCGTTGTATTCCTCGCCAAATGTTGTTTTGTCTGTTTACCGGGTTGGTGTGTGTTGTGTACAGCGTCTCCTTGGTTCTTCTCGATGTGGCTTTATTCCTCAATTGCTTATTCAATCCATGGAAACAGCTATTAGCAAGAGACAAGATTCAGTCTACGTTTGATTTCAGCGCTGATGTTGTTCTGTGTTTACAGCAGTTCCCAGGAAAACAAATTTACCGATTAACTCAAAGTGATAATTTTGGTGGGAGCAATACCCCCATTTATTTAGCTTAGTACAAGCTTCAAATATCTTACTCTAACTTAAAAACTATACAGGTAAACTTGAAACTAATTGGGAGGGTGATTCTCGTGTAGGAGTTTAAGGCATGGAGTGCTGAGGTTAAGGTCGAACAAGTCTTTGTTAGAATTTAACCTCCGCAGCATTCGAGGTAAGGGTTCGTTTGAGCCATATGAGGTACGGTGTGGAGGAAGATAGAAGAGGCGAGGATTTCTTAGGTTACGAGGGTTCGTGTTGCAGTAAATAGAATTGTAAAGGGTTTCCCAGTCAACGGAACCGGAGAGGAGTCGATGAATAAAAAGAATCTCGAATATTTCCCTTCGTTCTTGTAGCGAGTTCAGGTTAATTAATTGAGGGCGATTTTGATAGGGGGGCAGGATCAAAGGATCATTCCAAGAGAGACCACGTAGAGCAAATCTTAGGAAACGAAGCTGAATGATGTCAATTCTAGAGATATGAATTTGTTGGTAAGGTGACCATACTTGATAGGCGTATTAAAGGAGCGGGCGTTCAAAGGTTATGTAGAGAGATCGGGTGACTTAAGGCCCCGACCCATAGAATCCGTTGGTCCGTTGCGGCAACGCATCCGTTGACGTTTGCCGGATCGCCGGATTGGAGGTGACCCAATGAATGCGTTGACGTTCCATTTTTCTATTTTTTTTTCTTCGAACATGCTGCAAAAAATTATGCTTTAAATAGTTACAACTGTAACCAAAACCCTTAGAAGAAGAAATATATTTCTCTTCTTCAATGCCAAAACCAAACCACTTCAAATCGAAAAAAAATGCTGTCAGCCAGCTGTCAACGGATTGCCGGAGAAGAAAAAGTTAAAAGTTCGGCAACTTCTGTCCGTTGCGTTGCCGCATGCGTTGTCTATGGACCACTTCTCGTAAGAACACTTGTATTTAATCAAGCTGTCAGTTGATTTGCCGGACGCACGAACACAACGGATTCTATGGTTCGGGGCCTTTATGGGTCGGAGAATTCTTTGGACCATATCGTTTCACAAAACCAAGTGTTGACTTGTAATAAGGGTTTTCTAGATAAGAAGAAATCCAATTCAAGAAGGCGGGCTCAAAGCCGAGGGAGGATAATTTGAAAAGTATAAGTCTATGCGAAATTTTATCAAAAGCCTTGCTAAAGTCTGTAAAAATCGCATCGACTACGTTCGTATTCTCAAGAGATGAGAGCGTATACGATACAAATTCAACAAGGTTAGTGGTTGTAGACCTACACTTTAGAAAGCCATGTTGCCTAGGAGAGATGAGGGACTTGCATCGAAAACTTAAAATTTCGTATAAAATGCTGTCAAATAGTTTAGGGATATGTGAAAGTTTGGCAATTGGACGATAGTTTTTAACATCGCTCTTTGGGTACTTTTTGTGTATAGGGGTTATATAAGAGGTTTTCCGTATCTCAGGAAATTCTCCTTGAGCAAGCGAAAGGCTAAAGATTTTGGAGAGAGGGGTGGAGGGAGCTGAGGAGCATATTTTCAGGAAAATCGCGGGGAGACCATCAGGGCCGGGGAGAAATTCATCACTGAGTTGATTTAACTTGTTCTCAACGATATTGCGGTCGACAGTAAAAGGAAGGAATGAAATAAAAAAAGAAAAATTTGGTAAATAATCGGAATCGGTGGTGTTGAAGGTTTCAGTAGAATCCCTACAGCGAGTACCCCCTAACGTCATCCTGATAAGACGTATCACTTAAACAGGTATTCTAAAGTTGGTTATTTCACAATATAATTCTTCACTAATTACTTGTCGGTGAGTCTTGATTTTAAATTATTTGTTTTTTTTTTTTAGGATCTGGCTCAATGTGAAGACCTGGTTGGTTGAAGATTTTTCAGATCATTGTTTTACGACGTTCACATAAATCGCTGGGCAGTATCTTTGTTAAAAGGCTTATTAGAAGAGATTTTGTTTCTGAACATTGATACGATAAAGTACCTTTCTAGAGTCATTTTCTTAAAAGTTTTATATAAATAGGTATCTTTTCTTGAAAACCGTATGTTTTGAAACAAACGACAAAGTTCAAATATTTCAAAACCCAATACGGAGAGACGGTCATACATTTTGGAATTGTGGTGTTTAACAAGTCCTTAGTGTTTAAAAATACCAATTGAATTGCTTTCCTTTTGGCAAAAGTTTCGAGTGAACATGCGGGCCTAAACTACTAAGTCCTTAAAATTTTTATTGTCTTTGGTTATCCGCCCTCAGTTTGAAAACCTCTGGCGAACTCCCAATAAAGTAGATACGGAGATCCTTCTCGTCGTAGTTTTGTTGTACATTCGTTCTACACTCCCAACCTACGTCGTAGTTCAAAACGTATCCTTATGGTTAAATTCATGTCACGGTTTGTCGTTTAACATTTTGTATCGCACATCCTTACAGATCTTCTGTGTTTTTCCGAAAGCTGCTGTTGGATGCTGGGTTCTATTGCCTCAACTTGTGAAATAATTAAAAAAAAGTCGGTGACAGAACACCACCCTGTGTCACTAACTGCCGATTTTTAACGCATTGTTACGTAAAGCTACACACTGTCCACGTTGCTGAATGGAGCTTTTTGATTATAAGGGCCTGTGGTCAGTATTAATGAATCTAGAAGATCTCTGATGCCCGGCAGTTGATAATTTGGATTTGCACAAAAATGCTTCTTCCGTCTTCGCAACTAAGGGTCTATTCTTTGGTTGGCGCTAATTTGTTCACCTACGAGATCCTTAGTAATTGTATACAGCTTCTTTGCGTTAGCTCTTCTTGAAGCGTCTTTGGAGTTCTTTGGCAATTTGTCGAATATTGCCCCCCTCTCACTTCTTTGCATTCATTACCTTGCACTACCTTTTGAGTTTTTCTATATTCGAATACAAGATAAATTGTATACATTGCCTGCTTATTTCTTATGAGTCTGACAATGCTAAAATTGTGTTTCCAGACATTTGCCACACACTCCTGACAGTTTGTCAAAATTAGATGTTTGTTCCGGAAATATTTAATATTGGAATAGATAAATAGCAGGGGATGTCCTTTATTTTTGTTTTGGATCGGGAAGATAGCACTGATAACGTTAGACATATTCTCGGCCAACCATATTTTACGGATGAGTTAGTGTATGCTCCTCCTAGGTCATTCCCAGCGTATTGGTTTGCTTATTGTCCTAATTTTGTCGTTTTGTATGTCTATGCGTTCGAATTGATTCAGGCGTCTACCTCAAAATCTTTAGTTTTCATCCAAAATACGAAGGACGCTCGCTAAAACTATGTTGTCATGCTAAAATAATAATTTAAATTCTTGTTCTCTTCCAGATAAAGACAGATGCTAAATTAAAACCTAGTCGCCTATGTCTTACCTGTTGTTATGATCTCACAAGTGCTTACAACTTCATACAAAAGTCACAGAAAAATAATGAACTCTTAGTTCAATACTTAAAATATGCCAGTATTAAAAAACATGACTGTCTTCACGAGTTACCAATTGATGTTCCTATTGATCAAAGTGTCCCAGATTTTCTACAAATAAAAGTGGAAGACGAAACGATATCCGACTACACAGACTCGATGCCTGTTGAATTTAGAAACTCGCCAGAAAATAGTTACGATTCGGATGGTAGTGATTATCAGCCAACAGCAAATAAAAAGTTAAAAATCGAAAAGCTACAATGCGCGTACTGTACACAATTAATCGAGAGCAAAAATTGTGAGAATCATATGAGAACCATGCACCCAGAAGAATGTCAAATTGAAAAAGGTAAACTAAGTTTATTGCCTAATTAAAACTGTCCTTGTTTTTTTTTTTTTTTTTGAAAATATTTATGTGAATTTTCGTTTGTTTATTTCGAAATAGAAGAAGAATCGGAATGCAAAGTACTTGAATGTGAGCTCTGTGATTTTTGCAGCACTTCAGAGCTGGAAATGAAAAAACATGAAAATGCAGAACACAAAACCAGGTATTTAAAACAACAATTAAAACAAAAAGTATAATATTGTTATATGATATTAGTATTTAGACTGAGAAATTATTTGTTTATTGATCTTTTTACGTACCTGTTGTTTCTCTTCAAAAGCTATTGTTGATCGTTGTGTGTACATCTATCTACTTTATGTGTTCTGATTTCTATCTTATTTATATTTGTCCATTTTTACATCTTAAGATACTCATATCGTTAGTCACGAGAATGATCCTCTGTATACCCACCGATATCTGTAGGTGCCTGAATATATATTATCTTGTCCTTATTAAGTTGTTCTCAACCCAGAAAATGCTGATGAGTCCAGGATTGAGGGTCGGTCGGCGCGTTGGTCAGAATGTGTTTCTAATTGAAAATTAAATAAGTTGATGGCAGCGCTAACCTTTCATTAAAATAGTAAATATTGTGTATTCCTTTTGTTTTTGTTTAAATTCACAAAAAGTATTATAATTCAGAATTCCAAAGTTTGGTACGAAATTGCGCAAAAAGGAGTTCGAGCTCAAGGCAAGCAAAATGAGGCGTCGCGTCGCCCAGTCTAAAATTCAATCAACAAAAAGTATCGTAACAATATATTGTGAGATGATATAACCCGGAACATAGTCTTAAATGGCAACATCTTTTTAATAAAGACCCAATTTTCCCAATGAATACCGGTCATCTTAAAATTCGAAATTGGACAAAACTCGGCGTAAATTATCCAAAATCGTGAAAGCAGCTTTAAGCTATTTTGAACGTATATACACAGGGTAGGCCAAAAGAAATCACCCTATTGGAAGATGGTCTCATTTTTGCAAATGTTTTGACATTTTTAGATGCAGAATACAAGTGAACAAGCCATGGAGCGATACATGAATCGATATTCCAAAGGCGGGGCGTTAACGGGTCGCCTCATCTTTCGCTTTGGCGATTTGCACCGGCCCGCAAGATCGCCCTATTTAACCGTTTCAGACTTTTTTGGGGTTTTTTGGTGTTCCATGTTTACGTTGCCCTCAAGGACAACATTCGACCCGAGTGCGAGAATCTGTCGCCCGAAGTTCTCGCTTAAGTGATGAAAAATGCCATGAAACGAGCAATCAATTGTGACGGCGCCCATTTGGCCGATATCATCTCGAGTTGACCAATACAATTCTAAAGGTTCAAATAAACATAATCAAAAAACAGAATCGAAGATTTTCATTTAGAAAAAAAAGAGATCCAAACAACATCGGATGTGCTTTTGGCCCACCCTGTATTTAAATTAAATAGCTTAAATCTATTTATATTTATAAGTTTAGAGAAACTTGTAGAATGCGATATCTACATACATGCTATCTAGTGTGCCTGGGCTAAAAACTTAAGGTTGTTCTGCAGATATTTAGTTCTAAGTTTTTCCCATGGGGACGATCTGTGAGGATGTGAAGAGATGTTTCTTCACCTTCAGATAGAGTCTGAAAATGGGGTCTTCTGCTATTCTCCCGGTTGTAGAAATGATATTTTATAAAAGAAGATTGGCCGTTTGTTTTTCCAGTCACGGCTTCGATAGTTTTCCTATCTAGGTTAAGTGGTTTCGGATGAGTTTCCTTGTACGAGTTGCTAAAAGCTGAATTGACAAGGGGTTTTCCTTTTGTTTATATCGAAGACCTCTGGCTGAAATACAGACGAGCGATAACCAATGCTTCCATTTCGACCCGTCAGAATACCAGCCCAGTTACATTCAAACACATACTTGTACTTTATTGGAATCTTTTCCAATGGGCTTTGAAGCCTAAACAATAAGTAGTAAAAGTTAAAGAAAAAGTAAATGCCTCAAGATTGGCCAAGCTAAGGAGCGTCAAGTGGCACCTTGCGTATGGGTTGGGGATTGCTTATTTTACGAACATGTGGATAGGGAGAATCAAAACGAAGTTAAACGAAACCAAACGTTCTTGTTGTATACATGCACACCGATGTTCATTTCGTCAATAGTCTTTGATGTGTTTTATAGTTGGTGGATTGCTAATACTTCCTTTGTTTTCGAGCACCAAACGCTGCATAGGTTATTATTGGTCCCACTTCAAGAGTATAGATATTATACATCATTTTGGGTCTTAGTCCACAGATTTGTCCGCATATATTTAGACGGGCCCAAAGAGATATGGATGCTCTATTAGAGATCCGTTCTAGTTGTGGATCCAACGACATTTAACTGTCTACACTAGATTAACGGAGAGAACTTTACAGATAAACTAGCCTTGTACCTGTCTTTTGATCTTTCTGATGATTCTTGTAAGGAAAAGGCAAGGGCGAAGCCCACTGCAAAGTATCTACTGATGATGAGCTGTTTACAACAACATCCTCTGGTTGTTAGGGCATAAATTCCTAGATCATCTCAACTTTTCTCTGGATTCAATTGCTAACTACAAGAGGTACATTATAGTACCTTAGTGCACTCAACGTTGATACCGTATGACTAAGCTCCAGATTCCTATCGGCTATTGTTAGCTTTCGGGGGCTTTTTCCGAAAGCTCCAAGAGCGGGAAATGGGGCTGCAGCTGAAAAGTTTTGAAAGAATGGATGCCAATCAATATGATGCCTTCAGTTACTGTGTCGTAACGAAATATTACTCAAAGGTTTTATTTGTCAAGAATTTATTGATGCCATCTTTCAATTGAGTTGCTCAAAATGCATTATTGTAGCGGATCGCAGGCCAACATTGAGGACGTTGTCAACGACTTAATGTGTTCTTTAGAATTAAGCAAAATCCTTATTTAAATTAGCCCTAGTAGATGAGTAAACACAATATGCATTCGAAGTGGTAGCCTTAAGTTCTGGAATAGGAGCTGCGTGTGCAAGCAAGCTATGTTATATTATTAAACAAATAATTATGAAATTAACAAATACATAATAAATTTCTTTGTTGAAACTTTTTTTTTCGAAAATAATTTTGTAATAGTGGTCTATTTGAGATTGCCTGGTCTGTTGCTTGGGGGATTTAAACATTTCTTTAACGGTGCAATCTCGGACTTTTATTTATTGAGATGTATTGATTTTGTTTGTTTGGCTTTTCCTTAAAAGATTCTTCTACTCATACAGATTAATAATTGTAGCAATAAGTAAGTACATGCCTCGGGGATTTCAAAAAATAACTAAATTCCAGTAAAGACTAAAATTGTGTTTCATTTTGTTTTCCCTTTTTCACTTAAGAAGCGGTAATAATCTCTGCGCCTTTTTGCTTTTCTCAAAATGTTTTCTTATTACGCCTCTTCTTCAAGGGGCTCTTGTGCTCAACTAAAGTTTTTGCCCAGTTAGTAAAAACTTTAGTTGAGGCGCCGCCGGTAGTGGTAGTGTTGGAAGTGTGTTATATCCAGGTAATGAGCAGATGGTAATTTTCGCCTTGTTTTTTTCTTCATTCTTTGATTTCTAAAAAAGGCAACAACTTAATTCAAAACAACTAAAAGCTCGGCTTAAAAGTGACACATACGAATTCAAAACAAAATTAATATTGGAAGTGAAAAAACATTGCTGTGTTTATGCGAAAAATAGCCCTGATTACTTAAACCGTATATGTAGAGACAAAGCTTGGGAAGACATAGCTCTTGTTTTGGGGAAGAGTGGTAAGTAAATACATATAATTATTTTTGTATTCGATTTTTCCTAAAACAAAGTATGTTTACAGTCTCGGAATGTCAAAAAAATTGGAATAACCTTCGGGATTGCTTTCGCACAATATTCAAAGAGGATTATTGTAAATCAAGCTGGCCAGGGAGAAACTTTAAGCCGAAGTGGGTTTATTTCGAAGCCCTAAAGTTTTTGATTCCACATATTAAGATCGTGGTAGAGTACGTATTTTTTCGCCATGTACTTGTTAAATACCTTATTACATATTATTTTTTACAGAGATTGCGGTAACCCTCAAGTTTCAAGAGAGTTGCGGGATGAGTTGCATGGAGATCAAGTGACATCTGAAAAGCTAATCCAAACAATTGGTCAATCCGAAAAGATGAAACTTTACAGAGTTTCGAATGCCTTTGAACAGATAAAAGGTCCTCAAACCACTTCAAAAAAGTCCATGGAGCTATTTTTTCAAGGCATAGCCAAGCAGGTTGAACATTTCTCTGCAAAGAAACAAGTAGAGCTGCAGAAAAAAATTCTGCTCTTATTAGCCACAGAATTCGCTGACGATTTGAAATAAATTTTATGTCGTTTTCTCTTTCTTTCTCTTTTTTTGTTTTGTTTTAATAATTTCTTGTTTAATTGCTGTTTATTGTTATTTTTAAGACGAGAATGAATTAAGGCTGTGCATATGAATGCTGCTTTTAGTTTCTTTTTATAATAATAAAACTATATTATTTATTGTTTAAGAAAAAACATTATAAAAAGCGACTTTTATCTATCTAAAAGATTCCCAAAAAATTAATTTTAACAGTCACGTTATTTTAGTGCTAGCTTTTTGATGTGGTTCCTTTTAGTTGTTAAAGTGATTTTTTGTGCTTCATTGAAACATGTCTAAGCTGGTTGATAACATTACAAAACTCACCACTGCATTTAGCAAACTCCTCGCTTTTCAAAATTCGACAGCGTAAGATAAGCCATTGTATATACATTTTTATAGTAATTTCATGGAACATGTTTTTTTTAGTTCTGAACTTCGTCAATGGTGGCGCTAGTTGGCTTATCTACTTCACATCAAATGTCTTCTATTGTTGTTTTTGCTTCCCATGGCAATCTAGACAAAAACCACTCCTAACTCACCAATCAAGTGTTTGTGAACTTCGTCCATAGATGGCGCACCAAACGTACTATAGATTATAAATACAATGGATACTTACTTACTTACTTAAGGTGGCGCAGACAGTCCATTGTGGACCACGGCCTCAACCAACATTCCTCGCCAGCTAGGCCGGTCCCTAGCCAGTGGCCTCCAGTTGCGCACACCAAGTTGGTTGAGGTCGTTTACCACTTGATCGCGCCACCTTAGATGGGGTCTTCCAGAACTGCGTCGGCCCTCCGGGTTGGAATTGAAGACTCGTCGGGCAGGAGCGTTTTCGTCCATACGCTCCACATGACCCAGCCATCTAAGCCGCTGAATTTTCAGCTTCTTAACCAAGTCAATGTCGCTGTATAGCCCGTACAGTTCGTCATTGAATCTTCTCCTCCATACTCCATTGATACATACAGGCCCGAATATCACCCGAAGAATCTTTCTCTCAAAGCACCCCAGCCTGTATTCATCCGATTGTGTCAGTGTCCACGCTTCTGCCCCATACAGCAGGACTGGGATGATAAGGGTCTTGTATAGTGTCTCCTTGGTCCTTTGAGAGAGGGCTTTACTACTAAGATGCCTTCTTAGCCCGAAGAAACAGCGATTGGCAAGAGTGATTCTTCGACTGATCTCTTCACTGATGTTGTTCTGAGAGGTTATAGTGGAACCCAAATAGACAAAGTCCTTGACAACCTCAAAGTTATATATGTCCATTGTGACGTTTGGTCCGAGCCTACGGTGATGATCTACTTCACCCGAGGACAGCATATACTTTGTCTTATCTTCATTTACAGCCAGACCCATTCGAGCCGCTTCCACTTCAATACTTGCGAATGCTCCACTGACAGCGCGCTTCGTTCTTCCAATAATGTCAATATCATCAGCATAGCCAAGTAATTGAACGGATCTAAAAAAAAATCGTACCGCTGGTGTTGACATGCGAGTTGCGTACGATTGCCTCAAGAATGATGTTGAAGAGGTTACATGACAGCGCGTCACCCTGTCGTAAGCCTTTCTCGACATTAAATGAGTCGGTGGTGTTCTTACCAACCTTGACGGAGCAGCGCGAGTTCTCCATAGTCATCCTGCACAATCGAACGAGTTTTGCAGGGATGCCAAGAAGCGACATGGCTCTGTATAGCTCGTTCCTGTTTACGCTGTCATAGGCGACTTTAAAATCGATAAAGAGGTGGTGAGTATCGATCTGGAATTCTTGGGTCTTTTCCAAAATCTGCCGAAGTGTGAAAATTTGGTCGACGGTTGACTTACCGGGCCTGAAACCACACTGATAGGGGCCAATCAGTTCACGTGCGAAAGGGTTCAGACGTTCACACAGAATGGCCGACAAGATTTTATAGGCGACATTTAGGAGACTTATGCCTCTGTAGTTGGCGCAGCTTAGAGTATCTCCTTTCTTGTGGATAGGGCACACAATGCTGAGGTTCCATTCGTCAGGCATACTTTCATCCGACCAGATTGTACAGATGAGTTGGTGTATGCTCCTCACCAAGTCATCTCCCGCTGCTTTGAAGAGTTCAGCCGTAAGGCCATCAGCTCCAGCAGCCTTGTTGGACTTTAGTTTAGATATTGCTATCCGAACTTCTTCTTGGTCGGGAGGACGGAAATTTTGTTCATCATCATCCAAATCGAATGGATCATTCTGCCTGACAGCGATTAGTTGGTTGTCTTCGCCGTTTAACAGTCTGCAGAAGTGTTCTTTCCAAATTCTCAGCACCGACTGTGTATCTACAACGACATTCCCACCCTCGTCTCTACATGCTTCCGCTCGGGCTTTGTAACCCTTGGACGAATGCTTTACCCTTTGGTAGAACTTTCGAACATTGCTTCTGCCGTAGCACCCCTCAATAGATTCAACCATTCGTTTTTCCAGTTCTCTTTTTTTTCTTCTGAAAAGCCGATGTTCCTCTTTCCTCTTTTGCTGGTATACCGCACGGAAAGCGCTCTTGGCAGCTCTAGTTCTGGCATTCAGAACTGCATGATAGGCTTCGTCTTTGGCCAAGTGTGCGAGCCTGCACTCATCATCGAACCAGGTGTTTCGTTGTGGTCGCCTAATGAAACCCAGAACATCCGTGGCAGCGGTTTTGATGGCCATTTTGCAATGTTGCCACTGGGCCTCTGGGTTTGGTGCAGGCGCCGGGCTTGTCAAGAGATAAGAGGAGACATGATTGGCAAAGGTTGTGGCGGTCTCTTGCGATTGTAACTTAGCAACATCAAACTTTCTCCCAGTGGATGTTCGGTTCTGCGGTCTGGTGGAGATCCGCATTCGCACTTTAGCTACAACAAGGTAGTGGTCCGAGTCTATGTTGGCCCCTCGGAAAGTGCGGACATCCATGACACTGGACGCATGTCTGCTATCAATCGCAATGTGATCAATTTGGTTGACGGTATTTTGATCAGGAGACCGCCAGGTCCCCTTGTGAATATTGAGGTGTGGGAAGTATGTGCTAGCTAAGATGACACTTCGCCCCGCAGCAAAGTCGATTAGCCTGTGTCCGTTACCGGAAGTGTTGTCGTGCAGGCTATGCTTTCCGACTGTCGAGCCAAAGTTACCCTCCTTTCCGATTTTGGCGTTGAAGTCACCAAGAATAAACTTAGTGTCGTACTTCGGGCATTCATCATACGTCTTCTCGAGAAGATCGTAGAATTCTTCTTTGGTCGTGTCATCTTTTTCATCCGTGGGGGCGTGGACGCAGATCAGCGAGATGTTGCTGAATTTGGATTTAATGCGGATTGTGACAATGCGTTCGCTTATGCCACGAAACCCCAAGACTTCTTGCCTAAGCCTTCCTCTTATCACAAATCCGCATCCAAATAGCCGCTGTTTCCTTGTTCTGTAGCACTTGCCGTAGTAGATGTCACAGTTTTTCATCCTCCTTGTGCCTTCACCATCCCATCGCACTTCTTGGATGGCTGTGATGTCGGCTTTGACACCATCTAGGGCTTCCACTTATTGTTCGGCTGCACGTGGTCTGTTAAGGGTCCGGACATTCCACGTGCAGAACCGAAATTCGTTGTCCTTGTTTCGTTTGCTAGGGTCGTCATCAGTAGGATCATCCATATCCGAGGCAATTGGTTGTTTCGGAACTATGAATTTTTTCACGTGGTAGCGAAGTTACCCCGACGCACAACCCCCAACCTGGGGGACCAGGCCCTATGCTGCTCTCCTTGGACAAAAGGAGCTGGAGAAAATCCAGAGTCAGTAACCCACTACGGGGATGTGAGAGCTACCGTTGGTCCTATATGGGCTCATCCGCCACCTTCTCTATTTCACTACCCTGACTAATAGTAGTGAAAGGACCCAAAGACCTGAGCTCCGAATATGTCGAAGTAGCTCAATGGGGTGCCTACCATATTGTCTGTAAGCGTCGCCGTTGGTTCACTTAATTGGAAGCTCATCCGCCGCTCGCTTGCTTTTTGAGGGGTTCGTACAGAATAAACTGCTACCCAACAAGAGAAACAGAGGAGTTTTATGGCAGGGCAATTATAGTGTTGCTATTTTTCTGTGATCAACACTCGCGCTTATAAGTTCAGCAAGTCAAGTCCGGGTGGACAAGACCAGTACCCGATGGCTACCACTTGGAGGTAAAATAAGCACAATTGATGCGTATGAGACAGTTGCAACGCTGGGCATCGCCATGTTGATACCAATCAGGGCCTACCCTATTCATACAGCACCCAGCACAATGGATAAGCTCATTTAATTCCGATGAGGAACTATCAAGTGTGTGGATTTTAATACTTTAAAACAACTTAAGGTTGTCTTTTGTCGTTTAAGCATAAACTAAATACTCCCCATTTGCACTATCCATGAGTGGAACGTGCATTAATGAAACGGAACACTTTTTTCATTTCATTTCATTTCATTTATTGGTAATAATTTCTTACACAGTAAGATACAACATCTTTTAAATTTGTGCAAGATTCAGTATAAGTATACTCTATATAAAATTAATTGAATGATATACAAAAGAGGAAAAAAAAACTGATATTAAAAATCTAATGAAAGAAAAACAATAATGAGGAAAATTAAGTTTTGAATTGAAAAAAAAAAAGAGTCAACTCAAAGTACTGTCTAAGTCTCGCCTTAAACCGAGTGCTGCATCCTATCATCCGTATTACCAAAGGTAGGGAATTCCACAACCGAATCGCGTTTACAAAAAATTGACGACTGGAGATAAGGTAGGTGTAGTGTATTGGGATCAGATCAAGTGTTCTGTTTGACCGCGGAAATTGAATTTTTTGGTAGAGATATTGTGGTTTTTTTTGTTTGCAGAATACTATTTAACATTGTTAGTGTTCTTAAAGCAAATAGATTATTCAGAGAGACACCATGTATTTTCTTAGAATATGTAGAAATATGATCATATCTGCGCAAACCGAAAACATACCTTGCCTTACTATTATATACAACATTTAATTTCCTTTTGTCCCTGAAATCACAATTACTAAAAATTTCACAACCGTATAGTAGTAAGGGAATGAGAAGTGTTTTGGCTAATATCATTCTGGTTTTGATTGGGGTAATTTTTTGAGTAGTCCATAGCATTCGTAAGAATCCATAGACCCTTCCGATAGTAATGTTTATGTGATTTGTCCAGGTAAGTGTTCTATTGAATGTTACCCCCAGGTTCTTTGCTGAGTCAGCGAATTGGATCGGGATGTTGTTTAGCACTATAAAGGGGAAAATAAGACGTTTCTAGTAAATTTTTTGAAATCACTAGACACTTGGTTTTGGTAGGATTCAGACAAAGTTCATTAGATTGCGACCATTGTAGAACCCTATTTAGATCCTCATTTATCTCACAAGCACCATTTTCTATTAATCCAAGAGGACAACTATATCGAAGCTGGACGTCATCAGCATACATATGGAAGGACGACTTTTGAGTTCGGTAAATATGTTTGTCACAAACCACCTTCTGTGAAAGGACGTAACTCAAAATGCATTTGTCATACCATCGACAGTCTATTTTGTCTTTGATTTTGATTTACTTTTATTAAAATAAATGCATTAATTTGCATTTATTTTAGTTTGACAACAAATGTCACTTCAAGAGCTGATGGTTACCTCAACTCGCCGAAGCAAAATACCAAGATCGGCTTCAGGACGATACCTGATTAAAACAAAAAACAGAGAATTTTCTCGTTAGGTTGATGTTTTTCAAAAAAAAATAAAGATTTGTGCCGGCTTCCGGGCTCAAAAAACAGAGCTGTTATTCTATCTCTCTTCCGTCAAATGTCAGAAGTGTCATAGCACTTTCCATTGGAGAAAAGGAAGCGTCCAGAAGCATCCACAGGAAGTCTTCTGAAACGGTTCCATTTTTACAAAAAATTACATTTCTTCCGATTCTGAAAAGAGAATTTCGCAGCAATTTTTATGTATTCCTCCAGTTTTAACTGGGTGCCACTGTACCACCAAAAATGTTTTCCTATCTTTCTATTCCTTCCCTCCTCGCTCGCACATGTTAATTCATTATAAGGGTGTTAATACCCCCTTGAGTACGAGTTCATTTTAAGAAAAATAAAATGCAAGACTGGGTCGCACGAACTTGTGTGACAGTGGTCTTGGGGCTTGAGATTTTGATAAAAATACATTTTTCAGAATTCTTAAATAAATACTTAAACTTATTTGAGCCGAAAAAAAGACGCCTTTTTATTTCTTGGATAGATTTGAATTTATGATAGTAAATTTATAAAAATCTGTAAAGTGGTTTTTGAGAAAAAAAGTTTTTTTTTGAAAAACTTTTTGAAAACATTTTTCAAAAAAAATTCAAAAACGCCAGTTTAAAGTCATTCAGCAAATACGTTTTTTTATAATTTTTGAAAAAAATTTATGAGCAGTTCTCAAAAAATTATTAAATTAAAAAAAAAATGCGTTTAAAAATACAAAAATATTGGTATGCAGTATAAATAGAGCAACCTTCACCTATATATTTGTCATATGAGGTTTGAAAATACCGTTTTAAGACATTTTTTTCAACCATATGATTGGTCGTAAATTAAAAGCTACACTGATTTTTTTTTTTAATTAAAATCGTAAGAGTCCTTTTCGAGAAAAATAAGCTTTAACGTAACGGTTATATGGCAAGTACCGTTATTTTGGGAGCTACAAAAATAATTTTAGAATTTCCCCTACGTACAAACCTGGAAACCTATATATACCAAGTTTAAAGCAATTCGGCCCACCCGTTTGGGCTGTAGTTGATGCTCGATTGTTATCTCAAAACTTTTTTTTTTCGACGAATGCACAGCTTGCCTTATAATAGTACCCATAATCGCAAGTAAAAATATTGAAAATCTTTCGACCATATTTTTTTTTGAAAAACTTCGAAAATTTTTTTGATTATGTGTTACGAATAAATAAATTAAAACAAATTTCTTTTCAACCGACCATGCCTATCGAAATAAAAACAATTTTTGATAAATATTCTGCTGTCACTGTCAGGTTGACATAAATCAAGAGTTCATTCGGAATGAACTTGACAGTAGGCAGGTTCACAATAGCACTTATCATTTGAATCAAGGTTCGAGTATTGGATAAGCAATTAACTTTTCATTACTCAATGCTCGCTCAAGTAGTAGTGTACTGCAATGTTGCCAGAGAGACAGCGTTAAATTTGAACTGAATTTCAATTATTCAAATTAACGAAAAGTTTTCGACTGAGAGAAATGTTTCTAGTCATGAATCAGATAGTCTTACAACGCACTTTCTTGAATCCAGTTCAGCAGTAGTTGGAGATACTAGTCATTTTTTTTGCGGTGATATAAATACCATTTTAAGTAAGTCACGAGTGTGATTTTCAATGTAAAGGCAGTTTTTTTTAATTAATCCTATTTTAGAAATAATCTTCAACGATTATAGAATTAATATAATATATATTAGGTACAAGTGCCGGTGTAAAATATTAAAAAAAAACAGAGGTAACTAGTTTTTTTATAGAAGAAAATAATAGGTACTACGACATTTTTTTTAATAGGAAAAGTCCATAATAATACAAAAAGGGACAGTGGAAAAGCTGTGAAAAGGTCCAAACCAGCAGAACTTAACGCCACAAGCAAAAACATTTAAAACGTTTAAACACGGGTGAAAAGACGGTACAATCAAAAGTACCGACAACAATTTGGTCGTTTTTACCGGTGGCGCAGCGGGTATCAACCCGACCGCTAGAAAAGCAGATAATCCTAAATTATAATTTTAATTTGATTTCTAATTCGATTTTAATTTAATTGTTCTTAAAGAACAAAACAAAAAAAAAGATCTTTTTGTGTCCGCACAATTGAACGCGCGCGAGTTTTTTTTTATACATATTAATTTAAATTTTAAAGGATATTAAAATCGAGTGATTGATAATAGACAATTATTTAAAACATAAAGATAATAGTGCAAGGTGATCATCGCTGGAGTGATTGGATGGTGTGGCCACAAAATCCCTATTGCTGCGTAAGAACGGTGAGTCTTTTAAGTTCCCTGTCACTTTAAATAACCTATATATTGATCCTTCGATTTTTCGACATCCTTTTTAAATTTCTGGGAAAGGGTATTAAGTGGGGACTTTGTTTTTTTGTGATTAATTTAGCCAAAAGAGGATTTAAAATCCCAAGCTTTTTACCGCTGAGCTTCATTTAGAAGCACAAAAAGATTTTTTTTATTTTTTTATTGTAATTTTGGTTTCAAGTCATAGAAAATTCTTATACTTATAATATACTTCAAATATAAAGAATTGAAAGAATTGCATGAAGTACTAGAATATAAATAACTTAATTTTTAAAAATGAAAATAGAATACTTTAATAAATTTTGAAGGAATGCTTATTAAAAATGAATCGTGAGTAAATATTTTTTTTAGAGGGATGAGAGTCAGGAAAGGGGAAGTAGTGTAGTAAAGAATGTAGATGCCAACATAAGGGGTACCGAGGCGGATAAGGTAAAAGACTGGTATGATTTTTTTTTGTGATGGGTCCACAGGTCAAAGAACCTGCCCCACCGACGAGCTAATAAATGGGAACCAGCATACCAGCAGCGACCTAAGGCCAACAAAAGACCCGTTACAAAATGGCGCCCAACGTGTCTGGGAATCGTTATTCCAATATAGTGATCCTAGATTTTTGAATTTTTCGAGATTTTTTTTATATATTTTTCTAATCATATTTGTTTTTAAATTTTATTTTTAATATACAATATACATACAATGATTACATCGTATGTATGTCATCTTTTTGCAAGCAGTGTTCCATTATCCTTGTAAGTCCCGGTGACTGAATGTAAAGTGTTTAGTACCGCGTTGCGACGAGGATGATGGAGCGCCTCTTCCAAAAATATAATATGCTATAGAGTTTGAGTCCTCTGAGTATTTGTCTAGCAAGTGCTCACCGGTCCAGGCAATACTGCACCCAGTAATATAAATCCATAGAGACTCGAGGATGTTCAATGCGTCCTTAGGAGGTCCTTTAAGAAATTTTTTTTTTAGAGTCTTTTTAAGAATCCTGGTATGTACCGAGTTTTAAAATGTCCTAAAATATATAAAGCAAATTAGTTTCAGTCAGTTTAAATTTTTTTTATATACTTAGTTTACATGTTGAGTAGTTTATTTTATTTTTTTTTGCATCTTCTCGGAAAATTCAAGCACTTCGGCATCTACATTTTCTCCAATTTGCTACATTCCCGCATCTTTCAAAATCTCATCCCTCGACATTTTATGAACAGTTTTTTTTTACCTACAAAAAGAAAAGAAGTAAACTTTTTTCAGTTTAGCTACAAAACCTAAATAAAGATTTTAGAATTATACATACATATAGTTATTTTTTTTATTGTACTGGCACTTTAGGCTAGGTAGTTTTTTTTATTTTACAGTAGTAATGAGTCGTCGCTCCCCGATTCAAGATACAGCGACTAACAATTACCCAGCCAATTCCGAAGCAAGGTTCGAAGAATTTTTCCGACAGTTTCGGGACAAGATCGATAGGTTCAATCTAGACCATTCTTTTAGCTTTTCCCAGGAATTAAGTTCGACGTTTAGGAATTCGACTTTTACGATGTCTGAAGACCAGGGAGTCGAAAATTTACCCAATATCGGAAACGATAATGTCAACGAAGAATTGGAAGAAAACAACCCAGCTCCATCAAATAGACAAGGGCCTTCAGTGGTTGATCACTTGGCCGCTCGACTTGAAAGCTGTCTCATGGACAATCAAGTTAGGCTCTTTCAGCAGATGGACATTTTCATGGTTAATGTAATAAAAAAGTTAGAAAGCATTAACAAACCTGACCCTATCCCAAGGGCTCCTGAAATGCCAAGAAATAACCCCCTTGGCTCTGATGCAGCATCCAGAATTGCACCGGATTTTCGACCCGTTCCACCTCCAAGAACTTCGATGTCTTCTTCATTATTTGCTACTGCTGATTCATGCAGATTAGAAAGATGGAACATTAAATATGACGGAACAGAAAATGTGGGAGACTTTCTGTTCAAGGTCGACCGTCTACAGGTTTCTTCGTCGTACAGCGATGAACAAGTAGCTGCAAATTTTCACACTCTGTTGAGTGGCAGGGCTAACACTTGGCTATGGGGATTCTTACGTAGAAACTCAGACGCTACTCTCAAGGAAATAAAAACGGCTATGAAGAAAGAGTTTGGACGGCAAGAGAACGATGTAGAAGTTTATATGAGGTTGTTAACTCGCAAGCAGGGTTTTAAGGAGCCCTTCGACGAATTTTACACTTCTGTAGTTGGTCTTAACGACCGGTTGAAAGAACCATTCGACGAAAGAAAGTTGGTTGACGTTATTCGCAGCAATGCAAAAGACAAGCTCGGAGAAATTCTCCTATCGGCCAACGTCAAGAGCCTAGAAGAGCTAAGAAACAAGGCTCGAGAAGCTGAGAGGTTTTTGGCGAAGCGGTATTCTTCCCAAAGAACGGTTCATGAAATCGTGGTCGAAGACGAAGAAGAACCAACCGACCTTCATGGTGAGGAAATCGCGGCCTTAACTTTCAAAAGGTATGGTACGTCTGCAAACTTAACCTGTTGGAATTGTGACCAAAAGGGCCACAGTCATCGATTTTGTCCAGTGCGCAAAAGGATTTTATTTTGTTATGATTGTGGTGAAAAGGGTGTTAGCACTCTTGAATGTAAGAAACACCCGGAAAACCCTCGACGGAACGAAGCGAAGAGAGGAGAGTTTCGTTCCTCAAACAATGTCCTCCACCAACCGAAACAATCATAAATAAGTCCTATACACCTGAGAGCATTCCAACAAAGATTTTAGAACGTGAACCTCTCAGCACTCATAATCCCTTACATCCCATAAATTCACAACCATTGAAATCTCTTCACGAGCGCAAGCTTCAATATTACAAGGTTCGTTCTCGGATCATGGGAACCAGTAATAATTTGGCTAGCATTCACATGCAAAAATGTAGATATCGGTTTCGCAAACGTAAAAAAATTCGCAAGCAGATATTGGAGTCCATAATTTCCTCTAACACCGATGGACGTATGTACGCTAACATTCAGCTTGAAGGTGAGACGGTATTTGGCTTGCTGGATAGCGGAGCTTCGATTTCGGTTCTAGGTAGTGGGTGTTGGGAATTGGTAGAAAAACTGGGGATTCAAATCAAGCCTTACAAAAACTCCGTGCGTACAGCTGATGGTAAGTCTCATGACATCGTTGGTTATTGTGAGTTAAAAACACTATACAATGGTATGATAAAACCCCTCATTTTCTATCTAATTCCCAATTTAACTCAAAAGGTTTACCTAGGGATGAACTTTTGGAGGGACTTTAATTTGATTCCACAGATCAGCGAAATACAAACCGATGCCTATGCGAATGAAGAGAAAATTAGTTTTAAAGACGAGGCCGAGCTGATTCAACTTAGCCCCGAACAAATCAGTCAACTTCAGTTAACCAAAAATCGATTTCCAAATTTTGTTCAGTTGGGTCTTGGGAAAACTAATCTTGGCATTCACACCATTGATACAGGCAACGCTGTACCCATTAAATCTCGCCACTACCCCATGTCTCCAGTTCGTCAAGAGGAAGCCTATAAAGAATTAGATAGAATGTTAGAACTGGGAGTTATAGAAGTGAGCAACTCACCTTGGTGTTGTCCAGTAGTACTAGTGAGAAAACCCGGTAAAGTTCGCTTGTGCCTGGACTTCAGAAAAGTTAATGCAGTTACGGTTAAAGACGCATACCCGCTTCCACATATTGAGGGTTTACTTAGCCGCATTAAAGATACCCATTTTATCTCAGGAATAGATCTCAAAGATGCCTATTGGCAAATCCCTTTAGATGAGAAATCCAGAGAGAAGACAGCTTTCGCAGTACCTGGACGTCCGCTTTATCAATTTAAGGTTATGCCCTTCGGGTTAAGTAATGCAAGGCGAACCTCACAATTAACCTGGATAAAAGCAAGTTTTGCATGAGGGAAATAAAGTATCTGGGTTACATCGTCGGTCAGGGCACCTTAAAGACTAACCCTGAAAAGATAGAGGCTATGGTTAATTTTCCAATTCCCAAGACTCAAAGGCAAGTTAGACGATTTTTAGGATTGACCGGATGGTATAGACGGTTCATAAAAAATTATGCAGATTTGGCTGCTCCGTTGACGGAGTGCCTTAAGAAACGGAGCAAATTCGAGTTTACTCCTGAAGCTCTGGAAGGGTTCAACAAACTGAGATGTGCACTTTCCTCGGCTCCTGTATTGTCACAACCTGATTTTAGCAAGCCATTCACCATTCAGTGCGATGCATCATCAGAAGGAGTAGGTGGTGTTATCTTTCAGCTGGATGAGAATCAGAACGAAAAACCGATCGCCTATATGTCCAAAAAGCTCAACAAGGCCCAAAAAAATTACACGGTGACGGAACTGGAATGCCTAGCTGCAGTACTTAGCATTCGCAAATTCCGTGCTTATGTTGATGGGCTACCTTTTAAAGTGATAACGGACCACTCAAGTCTCAAATGGTTGATGTCCATGAAGGATTTGAGTGGGAGGTTAGCTAGGTGGAGTCTGGAACTTCAACCATTTGACTTTTCCATTGAACACCGAAAAGGGTCACTCAATATAGTACCGGATACTTTATCGCGTGTGAATATGGAAGAGATAGAGATGACACCAACCGTTATAGAAAACAACCTTGAAGAGATTTCTGCCACTACAATAGGTGCAGATGTAGACCTGGACTCGAGTGAGTTCGATTCGCAGCAATATTCCCAACTGAGGGATAACATCATTACAAATCAATCTGCACTCCCAGACCTAGTTGTATCCGACAAATTTATTTACAAAAGAGTTAGGTTTAGGAGTGGCGAAGTGGGAGAAGAGGATTCGCTTTGGCGCCTGTGGTTGCCTGAGACACTCACCAAAAACTGCATAGAGTCTGCTCACAATACTAAACTAAGTTGTCACAGTGGCTTTGCCAAGACCTACGCTCGTATTAGAGAAAAATATTATTGGCCTAAGATGGTAAAAGACATAAAAGTATTTGTAAGCGAGTGTGAGACATGCAAGACCGTAAAGGCACCGAATGCTATTCTCAGACCTCCCATCACCAAACAGATTGTGTCTGAAAGACCTATTCAAAGATTATACATCGACTTCTTGGGTCCGTATCCGCGCACTAAAAGAGGAAATGTATACATTTTTATTGTTTTGGACCATTTCACTAAATTTATTTTCCTTAAAGCACTCCCTAAGGCGACTTCAAGTCGTATTGTCCAATATTTAGAAAGTGAAGTATTTCATACTTTCGGGACCCCTGAGTATATCCATTCTGACAACGGACGTCAGTTCGTCTCAAAAGAGATTAGCAGTTTTTTTGAAAGCTATGGCGTTAAGCATGTACGAACTGCGTTGTACTCTCCTCAGGCAAACAATTCTGAAAGGGTCAATCGGAATTTACTAAGTAAGTTGCGAGTAATGATTTCAGATAAGCAGAACGACTGGGATAATCACTTATCCAGCATAAGTTGCGCTCTGAGATCTGACACTCATGAGTCAATAGGCTGTTCTCCATATTTTGCACTGTTTAGCCAAAATATGATAAACCATGGTTCTGCTTATCCTTTGCTTCGTAACCTTCGAGCCCTTGCCGATCCCGAAATGTTAATCGCGCCTAAAGTTTTAAAAACTACTCTTGCCAGACAGACGTTGTCAGAAAATCTGCTCAGGGCACACGTTAAGTCGAAGAATACATACAATTCGCGATCTAAATTAGTGACTTACCGAGAAGGACAGGAGGTGTTTCACCGCAACTTCGCTCAAAGTAACTTTGCACACGGTATCAATGCTAAGCTGCTTCCGAAATTCCTCAAATCTCGAATCCGTAGAGTGGTAGGCAATTGCATGTATGAGCTCGAAACTCGTGCTGGTAAACCCATTGGCACTTTCCATGCAAAGGACATCCGTCAGTAATTCACATAGGTACCTATAGAATAAATAAACACAACACAAAGTACCAAGTTTCAGAAAAGTATAGCAGAATACTTATCTGACAACAATCCTGAGATAGCCCGGCTAATTAGGTAGGGTTCAGGACCCACTTGTCTGGGAAACGAATCATCTTTTGTTGTCCAATAAGCATAACACAAAAAAAAAAATCACCTTTTTCTTTTATTTATGTATACATTGAATTTGAATCTTTCATAGTTTTTTTTTGCATTTTAATTTCTTTCACTGCACTTTATGTATACATAACCACGAATTGAACGTTCATCTTTTAGGTGATTTGTGATGCAATTCCGATACTATTTAACACTGAAACGACACTTGATAACGCGTGGGTTCATTTGCCTGTTTTAGATAAAGATATTTTATCTAAATTAAGCAAAGCCCTGTTACGAATAAATAAATTAAAACAAATTTCTTTTCAACCGACCATGCCTATCGAAATAAAAACAATTTTTGATAAATATTCTGCTGTCACTGTCAGGTTGACATAAATCAAGAGTTCATTCGGAATTAACTTGACAGTAGGCAGGTTCACAATAGCACTTATCATTTGAATCAAGGTTCGAGTATTGGATAAGCAATTAACTTTTCATTACTCAATGCTCGCTCAAGTAGTAGTGTACTGCAATGTTGCCAGAGAGACAGCGTTAAATTTGAACTGAATTTCAATTATTCAAATTAACGAAAAGTTTTCGACCGAGAGAAATGTTTCTAGTCATGAATCAGATAGTCTTACAACGCACTTTCTTGAATCCAGTTCAGCAGTAGTTGGAGATACTAGTCATTTTTTTTGCGGTGATATAAATACCATTTTAAGTAAGTCACGAGTGTGATTTTCAATGTAAAGGCAGTTTTTTTTAATTAATCCTATTTTAGAAATAATCTTCAACGATTATAGAATTAATATAATATATATTAGATACAAGTGCCGGTGTAAAATATTAAAAAAAAAACAGAGGTAACTAGTTTTTTTATAGAAGAAAATAATAGGTACTACGACATTTTTTTTAATAGGAAAAGTCCATAATAATACAAAAAGGGACAGTGGAAAAGCTGTGAAAAGGTCCAAACCAGCAGAACTTAACGCCACAAGCAAAAACATTTAAAACGTTTAAACACGGGTGAAAAGACGGTACAATCAAAAGTACCGACAACAATTTGGTCGTTTTTACCGGTGGCGCAGCGGGTATCAACCCGACCGCTAGAAAAGCAGATAATCCTAAATTATAATTTTAATTTGATTTCTAATTCGATTTTAATTTAATTGTTCTTAAAGAACAAAACAAAAAAAAGATCTTTTTGTGTCCGCACAATTGAACGCGCGCGAGTTTTTTTTTATATATATTAATTTAAATTTTAAAGGATATTAAAATCGAGTGATTGATAATAGACAATTATTTAAAACATAAAGATAATAGTGCAAGGTGATCATCGCTGGAGTGATTGGATGGTGTGGCCACAAAATCCCTATTGCTGCGTAAGAACGGTGAGTCTTTTAAGTTCCCTGTCACTTTAAATAACCTATATATTGATCCTTCGATTTTTCGACATCCTTTTTAAATTTCTGGGAAAGGGTATTAAGTGGGGACTTTGTTTTTTTGTGATTAATTTAGCCAAAAGAGGATTTAAAATCCCAAGCTTTTTACCGCTGAGCTTCATTTAGAAGCACAAAAAGATTTTTTTTTATTTTTTTATTGTAATTTTGGTTTCAAGCCATAGAAAATTCTTATACTTATAATATACTTCAAATATAAAGAATTGAAAGAATTGCATGAAGTACTAGAATATAAATAACTTAATTTTTAAAAATGAAAATAGAATACTTTAATAAATTTTGAAGGAATGCTTATTAAAAATGAATCGTGAGTAAATATTTTTTTTAGAGGGATGAGAGTCAGGAAAGGGGAAGTAGTGTAGTAAAGAATGTAGATGCCAACATAAGGGGTACCGAGGCGGATAAGGTACCAGGAAGGGAGGGTAGAGGTAATATTTCCGTTGACGAGAACACCATCGTCAAAAGACTGGTATGATTTTTTTTTGTGATGGGTCCACAGGTCAAAGAACCTGCCCCACCGACGAGCTAATAAATGGGAACCAGCATACCAGCAGCGACCTAAGGCCAACAAAAGACCCGTTACATATGTCATTTTAAGCAAATCTGTAGTTTTTATTTCGGAAAATGATTCACAAAAATTCAATCCACCCGTTTACAAAATGCTTTGAAAACCAAATTTTGTTTACATTTTTTAAAATAAAAAAAAAGTTTTTGGAAATTTTGAAATTCAATGTAACTTTTAAATGACTTAATTTTATTGAAAATTTTATTGAAATCGGTATAATGGTCTACGATAAAACCTCATTTGAAAAAAAAAAACGGTTCTATGGTACCGTTATAGAACCAGTTCCGAAAAAGTAATTTTAACCAAAAAATGTATTGTTGTAAAAATAGCACCCTCAAAGTGTTATCAAAATCGTTAGAGCCGATTTCGAGAAATTAAAACTTTTCGTTAACGATTATATGACAGGTACCTACCGTTATTTTTTGACCAATGCAAAAATGAAAAACGCCCCCGAGATACCACAAAATAATTACTAAAATTACTAAAGCAAATCGGCACATCGCACCCGTTTAGGTTGGAGAAGTGCGAACAGACAGACAGACGGACGGAATTTCCGGACGCACTTTTTTGGAGTTCTCCATCATCGTAATGTCATGTGTGATTGTTATCTCAAAATTATTTTTTGCACGATACCATGACTTGCCTACCAGTAAAAAACTGCAACACTACAACTCCTCCTGGAGGAAAGGACATCAGCAAGATCTTTCCGCCTGTCCCGAGTCTCCGCAACTGGTCTTAGCTGTGGCCATGATTGCATTCCATGAGATTGAGTTTCTTTCACAACTGATAACCACCAAGTTGTATTTGGTCTTCCAACGCGACTGTTACCCCAAGGATTCTATTCGAAAGATTGTTGGGGTTTATTATGCCACTTCTGTTGCATAATGACTGCATGCAATTCGTCTTTCCGGTCCTGTTCAACAGTTCCACTTTCGATATGGTTTGCGGCCACAATATCTTCAGGATGTACCGAAGACAACGGTTAATATTTCATAAGCGTTTAACAGCACAGATTTAAGGTTGAATTCGAAGAATAGAGTTTCAACTTGGTGCGTAGTAACACAGAAGAAAGGATTCCAAATGCATTACGGTTTTTTTGTATTCTATTCTTAACATCCAGGTGCGTTCCACCATGGGGTGGTATATAACTTTCCACATAATTAAACTGCGTAAGAATAACTTGTTGTGAACTTTGTCCCGTAGCCATTATTTTGGTCTTATTAAAGTTGATCCTTAAGCCAGTCACTTTTCCATTTAGTTGAAGGGGCTGAAAAATCTGATTAAAACCCAGTTCTGTTGCCATGCGACATAACCAATGATACTAAGTTTTTCAAACGGTCTCCATTAGATACCATGTCTTTAATTTGTATCCACCGCCACATCGTTAATTTGCTAGCAAGAAAGGAATTGGTGACCCGACATTTCCTTTTCTCACTCCTTGACGCACATGAAAGGCATGTTCATTCTGCAGAAGGAAACACTGTCGTTGTAGACTCTTTAATAACAGGTAGAACTTTCACAGCGATCTCCAGATGCATTCACGATTGACGCCTTCTCAAAATCTACAAACATGAGGTACAGCCGTGACAGATACTCAGATGATTGTTCAAAAATGATTCACAAGGAGTTGATGTGGTCAAATCCTCGGCGTCTTAAGCCTTGCCGAAACCGGTTTCCAGGATACTAGGTTTTTGGTTTCTTCCTTCGTTAGCATGATGCCGACACCATTTAACCTTTTACCTCAGTCTGACTCATTTTCGTCAGCCCAGATTCCGCAGTATATTCAGCTCTTGATCTCCATTTGGTTTCGCTCACTCCCAGAATGCTGATGTTATACCTGAGCACTTCACCTATAGTTCGTATCTACCAGGTGTGTACAGGGAAAAAACGTTAAATGCTCCAATTTTCGTTCGTGTTTTGTAGCCAAAGATCCGTTTTGTTGAATCGGTTCGGTAATCAATCAGCAAACATTTGTATGTCCAAGGAGAACAAAGGCACAGTCGATTCCTTGCCATGCTAAACTCGTTTTTTCGCAGACTTTAAGTGGCGAATTTCACCACGGGACTTGGTCTACACGGTGATTGGGCTTCCGAGCGTTTGGAAGAGAACCCCAATTTCGGCCGAAAAGCATCTTTAGCGACGAGGTGCAATTTTGTATGAACGGCTGTGTTGATTTCCCCCATATTTGTTTGGTTTTTTATATAATTTGATTTATTAGAAGTCGCTTGTCTGAGTCGTGTCTTCACATAATTATTCCAAATGCACATAGCGAAATAGCACAGTTTCTTTTGTTAGTCGAACATTGCGGGCGAAAGTAATTATTTGTTTTGTGTGTTATATTGTAAACAGGTGCTTTCAACAAATGGGCAGTGGCTTTCGTTGTACTCCAGAAACAAAAAGTTTTATTTATAAACTCTATTTAAAAGGCAATTTACCATCGCAAATTGCCAAAATGGTTAATTGTTCGAAGAGAACAGTCTACAACTCCATTAATTTGATACAAAGTAATCCCGATTGGAGAACAAATTCCACAAAAAATCATAGCTCTCGCAAAACTTCAAAACGTGTTGATAAAGCCATCTTCGAAAAGTTTAAATCCATTCAATTCAAATCATCCCGTGTTATTATGACCGAAATAAATGAAGAATTTGGTTTAAATATCTCGGATAGACTAGTTCGAAGAAGACTGGCGGAATACAACAAGCAGTTCATGGAGACTTCGTCTTGAAGATGCCAAGCTCCTATGAAGGATCGTTTTCGTTGTCAACCAAATAGTTTATTAACATGGTAAATATTAAATTTGTGAGACAAGTACATTTTACCTAAATTTGATTTCTTTTTCTTTTTGACAGAATTTTGAAAGTGCCATTTTCGTGTTCGCCAAAAATCTTGCCATCATAAAATAAAATATATTATCTTTACGTTTTTAGTTTTTAAGAAATTTGTCTACCTGAAAACATATTTACGTTCTTAAGACTCAATTAAGAATGTAAATTATGTCTTCAAAGAAGCTATAAATAAACTATAATTTCATAAATTTAATATTATGAGTGTTCTTTTCCTCTGTCAATACATGTATGAGAAATATGTAATATGAAACTTTACAAACTCCTCGTTCAAGGAGATTGAAATTGTTTTTTCTATATTTATATCTCACGGTGGGCCTACCCACACTTCCGAAATCATGAAAGGTATGATTAAACCTGGAGTGAAATCAAGTTAAGTAATAGTTGTCTGTCGCTCTTGTGATAGTCGATTTTGATTATCACCTATTATTGATTCTATGTAACACGATCAAAAATTGTTGAGTTCTTGGCAGCACTTGCGATTTTGACATTTTGATTTTTGCACTGTCAATGTATTACTAGCTTCGCTCGGGTTCGTTTTGTGCCTAAAAATGAAAACTGGCAAAAGTTCTCAAATGAGATTTAGCAAACAGAACTTGGCCTTTATTGGTATCAAAATAAAGCTCGTGAATTCTAGAATTGTTTAAATGTAAAAAATACTTTAATCCGATTGATACTTTTCTTGAAATCTATTTTTATTATTTCACTGGCAGAAATCGAAAGAATTAATAGCCACCTCGCACCAAGTGACGGAATATTGCGTTCGATGGTTAACGTTTAAAATGGTTTCAAAAAACCAACAACGATGCTATGTGTAAATTAGGAGGATATAAGGTTTTTCGCTCAGATAGACAGGGTCGGAACGGTGGTGGTGTTGCGATTTACATACGTGAAATGTTATTCCATGCAAACTTAGATATTATTCTGAAGCCGGTAGTCCAATTTGAATATATTTTTGAAGATATAGAATATGATGAAAATAAGTTACCTACTCATTGGAGCAGTATATAGACCAAATTAATTTACTAGCCTTGGCCCGTTTTTTCAGTTCTTGGAAGGAATATCTGCTCTTTTATCTCAGATTTTAACAAGTGGTGATTTTAATAGCAATCTTTCGCTCGAAAAAAGTTTAGTTAATGGCATGAGAACTTTTAACTTCTTTCCTTTAAATACTACACTGTTGTTACACATTTTACTGAATTCTCAAGTAAACTCTTAGAAGTCTTTTTTGTGAGTGATTTAACTAAGTTTCTGTTTCATGACCTTATCTATATGAGTTATGATTTGGATGTACAGTAAAAAAATCAATACCTATTACACATGTCTTTAACACCATTCTGACAACGAGTGTTTTTCCTGATCGGTGGAAGTTGGCGAAAATAATACCAGTTGAAAAAAAGTCCAGGTGGTAAAGATTTTAGGTCTATGGCAATACCCCCTTTCCTGTGGAAGTTTTTGAAAAAATCGTTCAAAAAAAAATAAATTGTTATCTTCGCAGGGATAATATGTATTCTATCGCCAAAACAGTCAGGGTCTAAGGAAAAACACAGTTGCACTACAGCTCTAATTAATGTTATTGAAGACACAAGGGTAGCTTTAGACAACAGAGATATATAATTTCTGATACCTACTCTTAGATTTTTCAAATTTTTTTTTGACACAGTTGGTTATATTAATCTTTGCAGAAAACTCTCAAGTCTTTAATTTTTCAAATTCGACAGTTCAACTTTTAAACTCGTATCTTCAAAGTAGGAGACAGGCTGTTACAGTATATGTAAACTTGTCTATAATTTCCTCCTTACCACAATAGGCGTCCCACAAGGCTCGATTCTCGGTCCTCTCCTTTTTTCCCTATACATCAATGAACTTCTCAAACTGTCACTGAATCAACTGTTCAAATGTACGCTGACGATGATGTTAAGTTACACAAAAGTTGTTCTTTAGGACAAGTTAACGATGTCATTGGTATTAACTCTGAGTTAGTATAGCTAGATACGTACATATATGGCCTTAAAAGATTCGATTGGGTTTCATCTTTCTCAAAGTCTACATATAATATTACATTTTACAGTTTAATACGCTATAGGACCCTAATTCTACTGTTTAGTACTATGCTTACACATCAGCCTGCTTACATATTTACCAGAATACAAATGTCTTCATCAATTAGATCACAACAAGTATTACAATTTCGTTCTTCCTGTTTAACCTCCGAACGTCAGTTTTTTGTCAATGCAACGCGATTATGGAATAATCTTCCATCTAGGATCAGGATCAGGATCATCTAGAACCAAGGACACACCTCTCCTTGTAGAATTCGCAGAAGATAAATGTTTTTTTTTTTTACTAATATGGATCATAAGTAAAATCAAAATGAATAATTTTAGTTTAATTCATAAATAATAAGTAGATTATCTTGATTTAATTGTATGGATAAATATAGCTATTTTACTTTTTTTTCCTTGATTTGAGAAGTTAATAGCATATTCACACCGCACTCGTTTTGACTATTCGTTTACCAAAACGAGCAGAGCGTTCACTCCGAACATTTACTCGTTTTTGTTTGACATTTCAATTGTTTGAAATCGAAAATTAATTTTTTTTTTTTTTTTTTTTTTTTTGAGAATGCACTTTGGGGCCAGTTATAGCGATACGGAAACCTAAACCGGAAAAATTTTCAGATGGAAAATTTTGTATGTTATAAATCGATTTTAAACACAAATGCTACACTGATCGATGCTTAATAACTCAGAGAATATTTTTTGCTAATAAAAGTTTCAATTGAACTATCTAATATTTTTTGTTAAAAATATATTTATTCTTTTTTATGGTTAAATTTGGTTTTTCGCACAGCTGATTGCCAATTCCACCAAAATGGAACAAATAGTCTTTGCTGTTTCAATCCAATTGTTTTCGCTTTCCACTGGAAGGTGAGCTGTCAAAAATTTTTTTCGTTGTAAATTGGGCCATGAAAAGTTTTTCGTTGCAATTTTTAAACAAAATATCATAAGTCAGACTGAGACAGATGCACTGACCACTGACTTCTGTTTGACATTTATCAAGGAAGTTGTTTATTCACACGCACCGAGCCACCAGTGTCGCCATCAACGCAGTGTCGTAATGATTTGTAATTTGATTTTTTTGGTAAATGCAGATTTGTGGAAAAAGAATTCTTTTTAAATTAATTTTGGATTCATAAATAAATATTTTATTTTTTATTTATTTAGAAGACACATACAAACATAATTTAATTAATTTAATTTAATTAATGAATTCATTAATGCATTTTTGCGCGAGTGAACAAATAAATGTGAATTAAAATCATTATACAATGTACATAATATTTTTAATTATCTTATTTTTTTTATATAGTTAATAAATTAAGAACGTCAAAAGAAATACAAATAAAACAATAAGGAAAACAGATCAAATCTGTTGTATGTGATTTTTTCTTGGAAATATAGATTTGATCTGATTTCACTTCTAAAAGAAATTGAAACAGATTTGGTCTGTTTTTGTAATTGTGTTATTTGTGTTTCTTTTGACGTTCTTAATACATAAATTATAAAAATATAAGAAAACTAATGATTTTAATTCACATTTATTTATTCACTTGCGCAAAAATACATTAATCAATTCATTACACTCCTTGAACCGTCTGTATTTATTTAAAAACATTAATCACTTCTAAAAATAAAAATTTTCCACAATGAATTTCACAAAATTAAAAAAAAAAAAAAAAAACAGAATTGACGCTTGAGAAAATTCAAATTATTGAAGTATGTGTGCAAATGTGTGTTACATTTGATCTGAAGTCCGATCTGGGGTCAAAAAATGATCCGCACTATAATTTGCTTTAAAATCCTTTTTCTTGCTCACTCTCACTCATGCGACTTCGTTTCTCCCCGAAATAATTTTTTAGTAGTTTTTTTTCGTCTATTGAAAATTTCATTTTTACACAATGCAGGAAATTAATACACTGCGTGCGTGTAGATACACGCCTGTTTTGTGAAATGTCAGAGCGAAATATTTTTTCTGGCATCGTTTTCTTGATCGCTATAAACGCTAAAACCGAAAAAAATATTATTTTCATCCCGTTCCACCTTTTTCGGTTTGGTTTTCCGAATCGCTATAACTGGCCCCTTTCCAGCGCTTTCTGTTTTCATTCAGAAAAGAGCTCTGAACAAAGTTCGAGTTTATCGAGCTCGCTCTGAACGTCCTCTGAAGCAATTGTGTTCAGAGCGTTTGCGGGTGGCAATGGTACAGTTGATGTAGTGCTTGGTTGCTTAACCTGAGAGCTGCGAGATTAAACCCAGCCTGGGCAGCAATTTTTATTTATTCCCCCAGTTTCAACTGGATGCCACCCGTGGAATTTCCTTGAGATAATTATCACCTAAAATCTCAAACCACTGTACCACCTTTCTTTCCTATCTTTCTATTGCTTCTCTCCTTGCTCGCACATGTTAAATCATTATAAGGGTATTCATATCCCCTTGAGTGCGAGTGCATTATAAAAAAAAAGAGCGCTCTGAACTATTAATGAAACGAATTTAATATCCCATTAATTTCCTTTTCTTATGCCATTTTTTTAACACTTAAAATCGTTTCGGCGGCCATTTTATTTGTTTTTATTTCCAGCCGCCGCACAGTGCGTCGAATGTATAGAGATGGTAGACAAAATTCAGTTTTTCATAAAAAAAGATTTTTGTGTGTAAAATAAGTTTTGAAAATACAAAGGGCAGTAAATTCAACCAAAACAGAGATTTTAAATGTTATAGTGATAATTACAAGATGACAGTAAAGGGCCAATCAAAGGAACGAAGGTTGACCATTAAAAAAAAAATTGAAAAATTATATAAATGTTTTAGTTTTTAACTTTTATTAGTATAAAGACCATTATAATTTAAGTCTCACATTATGAATAAATGTATTTATTAAAATTGTAAAAACTTAAATAAATAAGTTGCAATAACTATTTTCTTAATTTAAAGGGAATCTCCATCCGAGTCTTCACTATCTGTGTAGATTTGAACTGATGAATTTGAATTTTCTGGAATTTGTGTGTATTGGCTTATATCATTATCGTCTTCTTTTGCAATTTTTGAATTTGTGATCCTATATTGTTGGCTGGGTGCTGTATGAATAGGGTAGACCCTGATTGGTATCAACATGGCGATGCTCAGCGTTGCAACTGTCTCATACGCATCAATTGTGCTTATTTTATCTCCAAGTGGTAGCCATCGGGTACTGGTCTTGTCCACCCGGACTTGACTTGCTGAACTTATAAGCGCGAGTGTTGATCACAGAAAAATAGCAACACTATAATTGCCCTGCCATAAAGCTCCTCTGTTTCTCTTGTTGGGTAGCAGTTTATTCTGTACGAACCCCTCAGAAAGCAAGCGAGCGGCGGATGAGCTTCCAATTAAGTGAACCAACGGCGACGCTTACAGACAATATGGTAGGCACCCCATTGAGCTACTTCGACATATTCGGAGCTCAGGTCTTTGGGTCCTTTCACTACTATTAGTCAGGGTAGTGAAGTAGAGAAGGTGGCGGATGAGCCCATATAGGACCAACGGTAGCTCTCACATCCCCGTAGTGGGTTACTGACTCTGGATTTCTCCAGCTCCTTTTGTCCAAGGAGAGCAGCATAGGGCCTGGTCCTCCAGGTTGGGGGTTGTGCGTCGGGGTAACTTCCCTACCACGTAAAAAACCTCTTGTTCCGAAACAACCAACTGCCTCGGATATGGATGACCCTACTGATGACGACCCTAGCAAACGAAACAAGGACAACGAATTTCGGTTCTGCACGTGGAATGTCCGGACCCTTAACAGACCACGTGCAGCCGAACAATTAGTGGAAGCCCTAGATGGTGTCAAAGCCGACATCACAGCCATCCAAGAAGTGCGATGGGATGGTGAAGGCACAAGGAGGATGAAAAACTGTGACATCTACTACGGCAAGTGCTACAGGACAAGAAACCAGCGGCTATTTGGATGCGGATTTGTGATCAGAGGAAGGCTTAGGCAAGAAGTCTTGGGGTTTCGTGGCATAAGCGAACGCATTGTCACAATCCGCATTAAATCCAAATTCAGCAACATCTCGCTGATCTGCGTCCACGCCCCCACGGAGGAAAAAGATGACACGACCAAAGAAGAATTCTACGATCTTCTCGAGAAGACGTATGATGAATGCCCGAAGTACGACACTAAGTTTATTCTTGGTGACTTCAACGCCAAAATCGGAAAGGAGGGTAACTTTGGCTCGACAGTCGGAAAGCATAGCCTGCATGACAACACTTCCGGTAACGGACACAGGCTAATCGACTTTGCTGCGGGGCGAAGTGTCATCTTAGCTAGCACATACTTCCCACACCTCAATATTCACAAGGGGACCTGGCGGTCTCCTGATCAAAGTACCGTCAACCAAATTGATCACATTGCGATTGATAGCAGACATGCGTCCAGTGTCATGGATGTCCGCACTTTCCGAGGGGCCAACATAGACTCGGACCACTACCTTGTTGTAGCTAAAGTGCGAATGCGGATCTCCACCAGACCGCAGAACCGAACATCCACTGTGAGAAAGTTTGATGTTGCTAAGTTACAATCGCAAGAGACCGCCACAACCTTTGCCAATCATGTCTCCTCTTATCTCTTGACAAGCCCGGCGCCTGCGCCAAACCCAGAGGCCCAGTGGCAACATTGCAAAATGGCCATCAAAACCGCTGCCACGGATGTTTTGGGTTTCATTAGGCGACCACAACGAAACACCTGGTTTGATGATGAGTGCAGGCTCGCACACTTGGCCAAAGACGAAGCCTATCATGCAGTTCTGAATGCCAGAACTAGAGCTGCCAAGAGCGCTTTCCGTGCGGTGTACCAGCAAAAGAGGAAAGAGGAACATCGGCTTTTCAGAAGAAAAAAAAGAGAACTGGAAAAACGAATGGTTGAATCTATTGAGGGGTGCTACGGCAGAAGCAATGTTCGAAAGTTCTACCAAAGGGTAAAGCATTCGTCCAAGGGTTACAAAGCCCGAGCGGAAGCATGTAGAGACGAGGGTGGGAATGTCGTTGTAGATACACAGTCCGTGCTGAGAATTTGGAAAGAACACTTCTGCAGACTGTTAAACGGCGAAGACAACCAACTAATCGCTGTCAGGCAGAATAATCCATTCGATTTGGATGATGATGAACAAAATTTCCGTCCTCCCGACCAAGAAGAAGTTCGGATAGCAATATCTAAACTAAAGTCCAACAAGGCTGCTGGAGCTGATGGCCTTACGGCTGAACTCTTCAAAGCAGCGGGAGATGACTTGGTGAGGAGCATACACCAACTCATCTGTACAATCTGGTCGGATGAAAGTATGCCTGACGAATGGAACCTCAGCATTGTGTGCCCTATCCACAAGAAAGGAGATACTCTAAGCTGCGCCAACTACAGAGGTATAAGTCTCCTAAATGTCGCCTATAAAATCTTGTCGGCCATTCTGTGTGAACGTCTGAACCCTTTCGCACGTGAACTGATTGGCCCCTATCAGTGTGGTTTCAGACCCGGTAAGTCAACCGTCGACCAAATTTTCACACTTCGGCAGATTTTGGAAAAGACCCAAGAATTCCAGATCGATACTCACCACCTCTTTATCGATTTTAAAGTCGCCTATGACAGCGTAAACAGGAACGAGCTATACAGAGCCATGTCGCTTCTTGGCATCCCTGCCAAACTCGTTCGATTGTGCAGGATGACTATGGAGAACTCGCGCTGCTCCGTCAAGGTTGGTAAGAACACCACCGACTCATTTAATGTCGAGAAAGGCTTACGACAGGGTGACGCGCTGTCATGTAACCTCTTCAACATCATTCTTGAGGCAATCGTACGCAACTCGCATGTCAACACTAGCGGTACGATTTTTTTTAGATCCGTTCAATTACTTGGCTATGCTGATGATATTGACATTATTGGAAGAACGAAGCGCGCTGTCAGTGGAGCATTCGCAAGTATTGAAGTGGAAGCGGCTCGAATGGGTCTGGCTGTAAATGAAGATAAAACAAAGTATATGCTGTCCTCGGGTGAAGTAGATCATCACCGTAGGCTCGGACAAAACGTCACAATGGACAGATATAACTTTGAGGTTGTCAAGGACTTTGTCTATTTGGGTTCCACTATAACCTCTCAGAACAACATCAGTGAAGAGATCAGTCGAAGAATCACTCTTGACAATCGCTGTTTCTTCGGGCTAAGAAGGCATCTTAGTAGTAAAGCCCTCTCTCAAAGGACCAAGGAGACACTATACAAGACCCTTATCATCCCAGTCCTGCTGTATGGGGCAGAAGCGTGGACACTGACACAATCGGATGAATACAGGCTGGGGTGCTTTGAGAGAAAGATTCTTCGGGTGATATTCGGGCCTGTATGTATCAATGGAGTATGGAGGAGAAGATTCAATGACGAACTGTACGGGCTATACAGCGACATTGACTTGGTTAAGAAGCTGAAAATTCAGCGGCTTAGATGGCTGGGTCATGTGGAGCGTATGGACGAAAACGCTCCTGCCCGACGAGTCTTCAATTCCAACCCGGAGGGCCGACGCAGTTCTGGAAGACCCCATCTAAGGTGGCGCGATCAAGTGGTAAACGACCTCAACCAACTTGGTGTGCGCAACTGGAGGCCACTGGCTAGGGACCGGCCTAGCTGGCGAGGATTGTTGGTTGAGGCCGTGGTCCACAATGGACTGTCTGCGCCACCTTAAGTAAGTAAGTAAGATCCTATATTGTGATATATTAGGATCAGACCTAAGAAGTAACACGGTCAGTAAGTCTTCGTTTGTGAATTTTCGAGATGATTTTCTTGTGTGATTTAAACGGTGCTTTCGAAATTCTTTATGACTTGCTTCTAAGGCTTCTTCTGAAAGTTGACCAATGGGTATTTCAAAAAATGATATTATATCCGGACCGTGAATTAAGAGTTTATGGACACTGATTGGCATATAATACCAACTATAAAGTTCAAGGTATAATTTTTTTGTTTCATCGAGCAATTCGAAAAATTTTGGTATGTTAATACTAAGCCCAGAAGCCAAAACTCTTAAAATAATAGAAAATTTGTGGATAAGCTGTTCATCAACTCCAGTTATTTCTGCAGTAGTCTTCGAGTCCTTAAATAAATGTCTTGCAGTATTTCCGTCGTTTGTTGATCCAAATCCTGGCTTAGGCTTGTCAACGATAAGACCCATTCTCCTTTTAAATGATTCCTGGATATCTTTTTTTCTCTGGACAGATACAATTTTGTTTTCTCCATCACGCACTTGCCAGGTGTTGAATGGAAGTCGATAAGATATGTGCAACAAACATTGAAAGCATCTTATCCAAGAGTGTAGGGAAGATAAACCAAAACGATAGTTTTCTTCTTTTGGAAGCTTTTCGTTTATTGCAACCGTATTCATTTCCTTAGGAGTGGCACCGCAAATATAACACTTTGATGCAGAGTTCGTATTTGATAAAATATTACAAACACTCCCATCAATCATTGTAAACATCATTTTAAATGAAATGATTACATTGAAACTTTTTGTGTTGAAGGAGAAATTAGTGAGCTGACCTAAATAATCATATTGAAGAAGTAATATTGAAAAAGTAATTCGTGTTAGCTCAATGCTTTTAAAATTTTAAATGATACTGACCTATAAGTACATTCATCTTGGACTCCTCATCTAGAACAAGCTGTTTACATTCTTTCATAAACACAAATTTTATTGGTCTGCAATAGGCAGTTGAAGAAGAACGGGGGCTTTTCCACAGTTCTATGCGAGTATTGTCCTCGATCAATTTCAAAGGGGACAACGCTATCAAGAAAAGAAATTCGTCTGTGTTTGCAGAATCAGTAAAGAGTTGTTTGTACTGACTATGGCCGGAACTTCCGTCAAAACCCCACTTGTAGATTAAAGTAGCAGTTGTGTCATGCTGAATATGAGAAATTTCTGCAATACTTTCTCCAGTCTTGTTTAAGAGTTCTTGAAGGTCGACGGATGCAGTTGTTTCTGTTGCCTCCCTTTTGCTGGGAAGCATTTTTTTTAAGCTTTCTCAGTTTGTACAAGCTGGGAAAACAATCTTTGTGCAATGCATTAACAACGGAACGTAATACCTGATACTTTTTTTCTGAAAGATCCAGGTCTAAATATAATGCTAAGGCTTCTTGTGGCGTTAAGAACATGTTTTTCTTAACTTTATCAACCCCTTCTCCAGAAAATCGACCAGATAGTTCCGCTGCAAATTTAAGCTCTTCGCTGGATTTTGAGACTAAAATATCCTCAACTCTTCGTTTTTTAGTCTTGTGTGAAGCAACTTCGAATGGTATATGCGGTCTTCCCCGACTATTTCCAGGTGTACGATTCTGAACATTATTAACTGTAATATTTAAAATACCACAAGGAAGAGTGGAAGTTTTGCTTAACCAAGTTCCATGGCGTTTGAAAAACAGGGCTCGGTTTCGCGAACATTGTTTCCATCGCCTATCAACATTTAAGTCAAAAAACTTGACTTTTTTGGCCAAATCACTTTTAATTGAATTGGAACAATTGGTTATTTTTAATTCATTTAATATGAAGTCAGTAACTTCTTCAATCTTCGAGGTCCCAAAGGAAGAAACCCATTTTTCAAAAATTTTTTCGTTTTTTATGGTTTGACCTTGTCCTACAGAAAGTTAAAAATTTTGTAGGTTAGCAAAAAGTAGCAATGAAAGTTTTTATTTTTGAAAAGAAGGACAATAGGAGAATACAATGACACAAAATATTTTGATATGTTTTGGTATATTTTTTTAAAACTCAACCTAAATTAATTTTTCATGCCTCAAAACAGGTCTTTTTTGAATAATTAATTTTCACACTAAATATACTTGAAAATAAACAAAAAAACACTCGTATCAGCTCTTAAGGTATCCATTATTATAACCCACAAGAAAAAAAATTGAAAACACCACTAATTTTCACGAACGAGATCAATATGACACAATCAAATCTAATTGCAAACTAAAACTGAAGCTTAAATTACCTGGACTGCTGATAACAATCCCGTTAATCTACGAAGAAGAAATTAAAAGATAATTAAAAATATCAAATAACAGTTATTTAAGATGTTCTAGTTGCAATCCATAGCATTGCAGCTTCAAATTGAACATTATTTTTTTTGATTTTTGTCCACTGGTCAATGCACTGTGCGCCGCCCCGCTTAAATATCGATTGAATTGGTATTGGTTGGTTTCGAAGCGTATCACTATTGCCGTTTATATTTTTGGTTTGGCTTTTAGCTCAGTCTGCAGCATCTATTTATTTGGAGTTCGAAAAGCGCACTCTGAACACAATCTGACTGAGAAAAGAAATACAAATTCTATGCTCTGAAGTCTGAAGCAAAAAAGAAACTTCGACAACTCAGGCTCTGATGTGAACTAAAAATGAAAAACGCCTTTTATTGCTTTGTATCAGGAAGACAAAATTAAAAAAAATATTAAATTGTTTTTGAAATAATCAAAAAAAAAAAACTTTAATTTTTTATGAAACTTTAAGTAACAAAGTTATTTCGTTTATAAAAGGCCTTTTACTTAAAAAATGTCATCGAAATCCTTTAAGTGGCTTAGGAGAAAATCTCATATGCAAAATTCGGCCCTATTAAAGTTACCGTTATTAAGGATTTTCCAGACAAATTTATTATAACAAAAACATACATTTTACTCAAATTTTTTCTAACAAAATCGTGTAAGCAGTTTTTGAGATACCTTAATGAGTTTGTCAATAAAAATCACATAGTAGGTACCGTTAATTTCGGAGCTAGAACGCTAGGTCCAAAAATCAATCTATCAGATGGTATAATAATACTGTGTTCTGTATACCAAGTTTGAAGCAAATCGGTCCAGCCGTTAAAAGTGTACGGTCCGATACAAACAGACGGACAGACAGACAGAATTGTCCGACCTATTTTTTCGGCTTCTCTATGATCGTAATGTCATGTTTGATTGTAAAAAAGAAAATTCCCAACAATATTACATTCTTACGGGTCGGAATGAATACCTCCATTTTTCAAAAGTCGGCCAAAAAATGCACCAACAATTTTATAACTTATATGTTCTCATTGCAAAAGGGCGGCAAATTAAATGTTTGCCCAGGGCGGCGAAAAAGCTGGATCGGGACCTGAGGATGATGACACCAAAAAGGACGCCGATAAGAAAATGACTTAATATAAAGTTTATTTATTTCTACATATAAAATAATTTTCGCTCTTCTTTTTCTCCCCCATATGCCTTCAGGCGGTTCTTATCCTTCCTTGGTCACAAATGGGTGGTATTTGTATTCCTTGAGTTGCTAGGTGGCATATTCATGCGGTTAAATATACAATCTGCCAATTAGTACAACTTCGTTCGGTTGGAGCATTACATGGCACACCCTTTATAAAGAATAGATATTCTGGAATAAGATATTCGCATGTTTACATAATAAAGACAAAGATGTACATACATACATATTTACAACTTGATGATATGCTTCCTTTGGTTTTCAAAGATTTTGAAAGGTACTTAAGTGGTATAACGAGCAGGGCACATAATTCCAGATGACCCCCCACAGAGAAGTGCTTCACAAACAAATGGTCCTTCCATTTGTTGGTACCTAATTACAATAAAAAAAACACTGATATAAAAATATTTCTAAAAAATATTACCTACATACCGCTGCCAGCCAAGAATTTCTTCAAATCGAAGAAATATTGAATTTGTTTTGACAGCAATTCATCAGCTGTCCTTTTTTTTTAGTTTTTATTCACAATAACATCACAAAAAGATCCGTTCGTGTAGTTCATTTTGAAATTGCAACTCGTTCAAGTCGTTTTGCAAGACGAGTTGGGTATGGAAAATGTATGGAAAAAGAGTCGTTTTGGGTAGTCGTTTTGCGAAAAACGAGTAAATGCTCGTTTATGGTTTGGTGTGAATAGGCTATAATTTCTAATAGATCATTTGTAATTTTATATACTACGGCTATGATACATTTACCGATATAAAGCTTGTATTTGATTATAAGATATTGCATCTTATAGGGTTTTCAAACCGAGCTGAAAACACGGTTTTCGTTGAAAACCCCCAAAACCTGAACGAAGACACAAGTTTTACTATACATTTTTGCTAAACACAAGTTTTCGAAAACAACTTGTTTTATATAAAACCTGTCGAAAACTTGTTGGAATACAAAGTAAACACACCTAAGTTTGTTGTGATTCTTTCAGAACACACCTAAGTTTGTTGTGATTCTTTCAGAACACACCTAAGTTTCTTGTGATTCTTTCCAAACAAACCTAAAAAGCGCATAAACGTCAAACAAAAAAAATCAATCATAGCAGCCGAAAATATTTTCATTTCAAAATTTGATAGTCAGTTGTTGTAAAAATGAAGTGAAATGTCAAACGAAAACTTGAAAAGTCCGGTGTGAATGATTTTGAGGTTTTCGTAGACTTTTAGCCGAAAAACGGGTGTTCGGTTTGGTGTGAAAACCGGCATACCAATAAATAAATCAATTTGAGCTAATAGCTCTGCACCAATCATACTCACTTCATCTATGATCAAGTCTTTTACATATCTGAACAGTGTACGTTTCCCTTGATAATGGAAGAAGTTTTGATAGCGATTATTTTTAACGCGTGTGTTTACGGTCGATCCGTCGATAGCAACTGCAGCCTTGCCAGTTGATGAACATGGTGATGGATGCATATCCATCATTATCTGAATATCTATTGTATATTTCCATTACAAGTTTTATGGTGAAAGTTTTTCCACATCCAGCAGATCCAGTAAAGAATACTTGTAGTGGTGATGAATTTGAAGACAGAACGTGGCCGATGACATGAAGAAGGAATTCTTTTTGTTTTCCATTTGCAGATCTCATGAATTGAAAATTGATCGAGTTCCATAATATTTTCTTTCTTCTTCGCAATAATACTTAACTTACTCAATGTTGCTAAGTGAAGATCCATATTGACGTCTGCATTTGGATTACGATACAATTGTTCGAAAGGATTGGGCTCTGGAAAGCGATTCGCAACATCTTGAATTTATGTTTCATCATCGTCTGGATTCCCGTCTTCACGGCACAATTGTCGACAGATTTCAATCGTTTTTTCGATGTCTAAACTTGATTCAAATTCTTTTCTTCCTTTTTTTCTTCTTTTCTGTGGGACGGCGCGGCGTTTATAAAATATTTTTGGTTTGTAATTCCAGCACAGAGTATATTGCGGTATTCATTATCCGATTGAATACTATTTTTTGAGTAAAAGTCATCAATATTATTGTAATCTGTACTTTCTAAATTGGATCTGATTTCAGCATATCTCTTAGCATATCGTTGAAAATGTTCGTCTGTTTTTTGCATCGGTTTAAGATTCAATAGGGGTATTCACGATCTGGTGTAACTTTTCTTGCATCATTGTAAAAGTGGAGAAGTGCTACATTTTCTTGCAATACAACAACAAAATATACTAGCTGTCATTTCGCGACACTTCCACTTTTCCTAGACCCCAAACCCATTGCATGAGATAATAAAACGGTGTAAAAATTTGCATTTGTGTACTTGACAGCTGACAAAATGCCATTCTTAATAAACGTCATTCTTCCTGTCAGCTCTTACGTGAATCAGCTAATTTGTGAATTTTTGTGAATGCTATTTCCTGATGATCAACAAGTTTTCTTGAATTAAAAAAAAAAAAGATTTTTATATGTTTTATTAAATTTTACCGAAAATGCAAGAGGAGTTAATAAATTCAACATCTAGGCGCCGTCGAAGGGAAAAGCCAATCAAAAAATGGACTGTAGAGGAAACACTTTTAATATTGGACTACGTTCAAGATGCAGGAAATTTCTAGGTAAATATGAGATCTTTTTCTAATTAAATTTGTTATTATGAGAAACTTCTGTTTACAGAAGCCTACAGCCCAAATTTTTTATCGAAAATTTTTGGAGCAAAAGCCACTAGATGCTACTTGGGATCTTGTCAGATGGAAGATGAGAAGCTTGAAAAGTTCATTTCTAAAGGCCACGGAGTGGAAAAAATCACCTGGAGCCGGTCTCCTAGAAGTCGAAATGGGACTTGGCAGTATTCAAAGTAAATTTGAAATCAACAAACAGAGAGAAAATAAATTCGATTTCACACCTATTTTTCCTTATTAACAGCAAAAATTCTCAAGATCTGTCCATATTACGACAGGTTACAAGAAAGAGGAAGTTCCTATTCAACATACGAACTTCCAGATTTTATCATAGAGGATGAAGAAAAAGAACAGGAAGAGATTGGCTATGAAATATACGAGTATGAGATTAACGAAGGAACAGAAACATCCAGTGAAATCCACACCCAAGTTTATACACCTCCGAATCTATTTGATCTGCCACCAACACCATCCACACCAGCCATACCAACCACTTCAGCCGCACCAACGACACCAGCCACTTCAGCCACACCAGCCGCACCAACGACACCAGCCACACCAGTGAGAACCGAGACACCCGGGAGACCAGCAGCACCAGGTATTCAATCAACACAACCAAAGTCCACATCAGGGCGCATGAAAGAGTCGTTGAAATTTGCTGAGAATCTTCGGAAGTTTGCCCCAAAGACAGCTATCGGGCAGCTTTCAAAGCTACATGCTGACAGGCAAGAATTTCAAGAAAAAAAATTTAAATTGGCTACTGATATTGAAGAAAAAAAGATTAATTTACAGGAAAAAAAATGTTGAAGGAAATAGAAATGGAGGAAAGAAAACTAAAACTCGAAGAGAATAAACTCAAACTCGAAGAGGATAAAATAAAAAATGATTTTGAACTAAGGAAGCTCCAAATAGAAAAGGAAGAGAGAATTGCTATGGTGGAAATGGAAATGAAGTATAAAAATAAGTATTAAAATAAAAACTACTCTAAATGAATACGAAAAGTGCAAATACATCGTGGGTAGCAATATGTACCTTTATGTTCCTATACACATTGACTGATTAACTGCTTTGCAATGTTCGACTCTTTCCCTAGACCTGCTGTGTCGTAAATTAAATGCTCTTCTTTTTGAGCTGTCCAGCTGTTCAGAAATGCTTCGGAACGGTGTTATCAAAAATTCATTTAAAGGATACGCGGAGTCTCCAGCTATCCATTGTTGTGCCGATAGATATTTTTCTTTTTGTGTGAAAATTGAAGAGTTTCTAAAAATGTTTGCATCATGACTACTACCGTGGCTTCCTATTGCTACGTCACGAATTTTAAGCTTATAGTCACACACTCCTTGAGCTTTTATGGAGTAGACATGATTTCTTGAAAAATATTTTTCATGCTCTACAACTGGTGCCTCTGCTAATTCTATTTCTGTGCCGTCAATGTAACCAATACAGAATGGTAACTCATGGTACGTTTCTGCTACAATTGCTTTTTTCTCTTTATTGCTTGACCAAAAGATAACCGTGGGTAGCAGTTTTAACAGAACTCGAAAAATTCGTTTAGTTATTTTGCTCAATGTACCTCCATCTCCAATTCCAAATGTAGTTCTTACTGCAGCGAGTTAATTCCACTCAACTTGGGAATTTTCCAGAGAATATGCCACACAGCGAGATAAGAAAGAGAAAGTGGCCAACGACATCTGGAAAACATAAAAACCCTTAAATAGCCATCACACAAAGATACAATAGATGAATGCACATTGTACAAAATGTGTGCATGACATCTGGAATCTATTAAAACCTAAAATTACCCTCGCATTGAAGATAAGACCAATACAACAGACGAAGAAGCCACTTGACCGAAAAGGCGTACGTGACTTCCCGAATGTGCAGAGCAGCATCCAAGGATCAACCGAGGATTCGTTAAAACAAGGACATCTACGAGCAGGCAGAACGACTTGTGCCTTCGAGCAGTTGAGACAAACCTTCGCGTGCCTCTCGGTCTCCACTAAGTTTTGAAATATGTAATCTATTGTACCTAGTGTAATATCTTTTGTGTTTTCAATAAAAAATATATTTTTTTTTAAAAACAAATCGAACACAATAAGGTAACTCAGCGCTTTCACCTGATGAACCCAAACGGTAAAGCACAATAGCAAGTTGGAGCTCTATTGAAAATTGCTTACAGGCATGTGGTTTTTGGAATTCTTCATCATCGCAAATCAAGGAAAGCAAGGCTGCAAATTGACTTCTATCCGCTCTCAACATTTGGCGGAAGCGCTTGTCGTCCATCGTACATAGAACATGTTCACGCCAGGCAATAGATTTGGGTACAGAGCTAGTAGCACCACGACGAGATGATAAAACGAATAGAAGATCCTCGATAACTTCGTCAAATATTTCGTCAACAGCATCTTCGTCTTCCTCATCTTCATCTAAAAGTGAAAATAAATAATGGTAATGGCCCTTTATTTAAATATTTTTTCAAACCTTCAATCCACATAATTGCATCTGCAGCATCTTCTACTAAAAAATCGATTATGTTTTCTTTTTCACTTCTTCTTGGCATATTGTTTGCAAAAATAAACACAATTCTCAAACAAATTCTCAATAACAAACAAATTTCAAACTGATTTTGACACAGCCACACAGAAATACCAGGTATGCTGCTGAGTTGATACATACAAATCGGCATCTTGGTATTTTGTGACGTCACAATAATTTTTTACTTCTTAAGTGATGACTATAATTTAGAATTCAGAATGTAAACGATTTGTTTTTTTTTTTGATAATAAGAGCAATAAAAATGCAAAACAATTAAAACATGAAATTAAATAAATGCATTTATTTTCTACGAACAAATTCAAATGTCACACGCAAAGTCAGCATACCTTGCATTTCTGTGTATCATGATTTTGACATTTATGTCAAACAAATTTTGACATTTGTGTTAATGTTGCTACAGATTGAAAAAAGTGTGTTCACTATCTGCAAAACAAAAATAAAATGTTTTATCAGTGTTAGTTACATAGAAATGGGTTCTCAGGCTACTGCGATTATTTTAAATCGTTTTTCTGTAACTTAGGCCTTATTAACCGACAGGCCTTAATCACCTCACCTTATATCTTTTTCTGTTCATAGTAATAATCCGTCGGGAATTAATGAAGAACAATTAGACCTCCGTGACTTTGAAGTTCGACCACATTACAAAATATAAAAAGGCTCATGAAAATTTCGATCGAAAATTTTGGAAAAAATCCATTGGGTTATTCACGTACATTGTACAGTCTGCAATATATCGAGCCCTTACCGCCAAATTATCGTAAGCGACAAAAATCAAATTTTACAGGAGAAGGTTTTTTTTAAATATTTTTTGACAGAAATATGCCAGGTAGTTACAATTTTAAATATATTAATGATTTTAAGATATTTAGACATGTGATTAGAAAAAAACACTAAAATAATAAGTATTTAAGCTATTTATGGCGCTTACATTGTTTTTGCTGTCATAATCTAAGGTTATTTTGGCGTTTACGATAACAATATCTTTTAACATCACTATGTCCAAGAAATTTTATTTGATAAATAAATAGACATTATAAAAGAGTTTTAAATGAAAAAGTTATATTTTAATTGCAAAATAGGTATATTTATTTGAGATAATGAAATGAAATAAAGTAGGTAATTCTTCTGGTACGAATTATCTTCGTCCGTTTTAACTTAACACTGAGTATTGTTCCATCATGGTTTTCAAAGAAAATATTACAATAATGAAAAATAATAATATTAATGAGATCAATCAGATTATGTATTAAGTAGTTATGTATATAAAATAAAGTAAAGTGTTTTTAATTTTCTTTGTCCGAATCATCTTCGTCCGTTTCAGCTAAAGCATCACGTGTGGTTCCATCATGCCTCATAACTAAATATTCTTGATGGTATCTGTTTGGTATTATATTTTTATTGCATAGCTCCTGTAAATCTCTGTATTTAGCTGCTGAAATTTTGAGCTCTTCGACGTATAAAGGTGTGGGTCCTTTTTGGACCGTAGCACTGTTTGCTCTCGATCTGATGATGAAATCCATATTAATTTCGTAATTGTCACTGTCTTCAAAAAAGCCGTATTTAAATTTAACAATAGGATTATTTTTATGAAATTGCACAATTCTTAATGAATTAAAATTGATTTTAAATTTAGCTGGCAATAAAACTTGTGAATAGGACTTCCAATCCATGAAGTCTCTATACTTTAAGACATTTACAATATAGCTTTTTGGATTATGTCTGGCATTAGTAATCATAGTTGGCCATTCAGAAGGAGCCCATACGGTTTTATTACGAACGAAACTTTCAATAGTGCTATGAATGGAGTCAACAGGCATCATAGTGTGTCCAGGTAAAAGATAAGTGACCTTTATTTCTGTTATTGTTGTTGCTGTTTTCAAGAAAAGAATTAACATTGATATCATTGCACGGTTTCTATTTTGCCCAGCACAGCTATCAGAATATAGATTAACAACAGTATGGGTACCTTTTAGGTTTAACATATTCAAATATTTAAAAACAACTGTAACTATTTCATTACAGCCCCTTTTTCCTTGGCACTCGCCCCACACGTAACAATATCCATCCCTTGTGCCACTTTCATATATACTTTCATTATAATATGCGTATTTTCTCGAGTAATATAAGGTCACACTTTTACCATGTGGAGTATTGAGAACTTTTTGCAAATCAAAGCTAACGCATAAGGAGTTAGAATCAGCTACCTTGCTAAGTTTTTGGTCTTCTAAAAACAGTTGCTTACATTTTTCTTTATCCAGAATGTGATTTTTATATTCAGTGGTTTGCTGGAAAATATTTCTGTTCTCAGGGGATACATTTTTGCACTTCTCACAAAAAGTACATTTATCTTTTTTTGGCAAGTGGAATCCAATATTAAAATCTGTTTTGAAAATATTGCGAAATACTCTTTTTGATAATACTGATGATTCTATATTCTTTTCTTTGAAATGATCAACATACTGTGTATACAAAAACGATATGTTCTGAAATTCTTGAGGTAAATACACTTTAGTGCTTTTATTGCGACAATAATGGGATGGAACAGCAGGCAACATCTCAATGAACGATTTTAACTGTGCGATTTTTACTTCGTCAGATTTATTATGAGGATGAAGAGTTTTTCTGCCTTCTCGAGTGGTATTCAGAATTTTATTGGAATTTTCGATGGTATATCTCAAAGACATTTGAGATATGTTTAGGGTCTTAAGTAAAAATTGTTGACATACTTTAATATTCTGGCCATTGTAGCTTATAAAATAATCGTATGATTTTTTGCGAACATCACTACTAGCTCTTTTTCTGCCAATCGGTTTTTCTTTAGCACATGACAGCAGGAAATCCTTTTGTCTTTTATCACACCCTAAGCCCCAATAGTTTTCTAAAATATTATTCCGATCATCTTCAGTAAATTTAATTGCACATGAGTTACCACATCTTTTATTTATACATGGGTTAGGTTGCACAGATTTCCCTACAGCAGCTTTCCGATTCTTTTTTGATAAAAGACGTTTTGGTAAAGGTTTTATTTTCCTTAATCCTCTTTTACCAACACTCGTTTCTTCATCTATTTTTTGAGCTGACTCATCTTCATCTGAATCACTGGACGATGAGGCTGGCTTCCATGAATCTTCACTATCAATACAGGCATTGTTGTCGTGGGACTTCAAGGACTTCCTGGATACGTTTTGTTCTTGTTGGCCAAACAGTGAACTGGTGCTCGGCTGTATTAATTGATCAACAAAAACTGGCATAGTAGGCTTCCCTATAGTACTTTGGTTATCTAAATCCATTAAAATGTAAGAATTGTCAGTATCAGAATCACTGTATTCAACAAGTGAAGTCACAGGTAATGGTGCATGTGGGTTGGTAATTTGCTCAGAATTTAAATCGATCAAAGATACTGATGTCGTATCAGTTAATATTGGGTCCATGTTAACATCGTTGTTTCTGTCTTTTAGTAAGAATGAATGAAGAACTAAGTTTTTCGTATCTCGCTGTATATTCTCGGGATAAGCAGTTTCAGGATTACTCTCTTCCGGTAAGGGGAGTGGTGATATTAACTGCATAATTTTTTCCATTCGCGACTCTAACAAACAAATAAAAACCTAAAATTTAAATTTAACTAGTCTAATTAATTGCTTTTATCAATACTAATTAAACACACCAATAATTGAAATCTGAGAATATTACATGCAACAAAATCGTATAGTCCAGTCAAATTAGGCTTTCACTTCAGAATGAGAGATAATAAGCTAAACATTGGTTATGCACCTTCGTTTTGGTGTTTTTAAAGTTGTCTCAAAAGTTTCATTAAAACTGGTGTCCGCGCCGTGAGTTATTCAAGGTCAAAGGTCACGAAAATCAGTTTTTTTTATTTACTCAAAAACGATTTGATGTCAGGAATCATTTTTTTCCATAAACTGAAGAAATTCCCAACACAAATGGTTATGCAAGTTTTGTCCTGCACATTTACCGCTAAAAAGTATCACAATAGCTTATTTAAATTTTTGGGGTCAAAATATAGTTTATATAAAATTAGTTCGATTAGTAGGATTCATTTAATTGCTCTAACTTCTTAACAGTAAATGTAACAAACAAATCTCTCATAACCATTTGTGTTGGAAATAACCTCCGCTTCACGTTTGTGGAATAAACTGTTTCAGAAAAATTTACCGTTTTTGAGTAAACTAAATATAACTGATTTTCGTGACCTTTAACCTTGAATACCAGGTCAGGTCTTATGAAACTTTTGAGACTACTTTAAGAACACTAAAACGAAGGTGCATAACCAATTATTATCTTATTATCTCTCATTCCGAGGTTGCTGCCTTTTTTTTTTTTTTGCTTAATTGACTGCATTAGTACTCGTATTTCATTTTTCACGCATTCAATTACCAAAAATTAAATACAATACATACCTTAACTGTCGAGTTTACTATCTGTAGTACATTTATAACTCAATCGACACAATAACTACACAATACTAAACGCTATTTAATACGTTTTATTAGAAGTGAAAATATTTTTTAAACAATAATTCGTTTGCGCTACAAAAAATCTATTGCAAAGCATATAAGATAAAAATGCTTGTTGTCGCTTACGTTAAAGCATTGAAAATAAATGTAGTCACGATAATTTTAGCACATGCTATAACTTTATAACGGTGTTTTTTTGGAGAGAAATTTATCAACATGGTGGGTCCGTTATGCCTTAAAATAGTATTTTCGATAAAAAACGCATTTTCGACAAAAGTGTCGCTTACGATAATTTGGCGGTAAGGGCTCGATATTGTGGTTTAAAAATGACTTAAAAAAGGCATCTGACCATCATGAAGATCTTTTGAAGAAAATAACGATAAGAAATAATATTATTCTGAAATAATATCGAAGTATGCACAAACTTTATCACTATGAAGAAATTTACAAACATACACTTTATACTTTCCAGACTATCAACAAGTTGCTTTTGACAAACAAAATATTCCAATATTGTCAACGTACCATGGATTTAAATATCCAAAAATTCCTGCACATTTACCAAAACTTGACTTGGTTTCGGAAAAATTAATTTCTCCTCGTCTCGCATTTATGCAGATTCGACAACAACGGCATGTGCATGGGCAATTTGGTATATACGGTCAGATTATCAATGTGCCGTACCAGTATCTGTGGATACAATGGTGAATCAACTTCCAAGAGATATCAGCGATGACCATTGTATCTACGTTCATATCAAAAGGAAAAGAATTTACAAGTCGAGCTATTTACAGTTATAAATTAATAAGAAAAATATTCCCACATGGAAAAAGAAAAACACCCTTTACAAATTATTTGTTAAAATAATCCTTTTTAATGATTTTTTTTTAGAGAAATAGGCGTTGTGAGAAAAATTCTCAAGCACGAGTTCTCTTCTCAGGTCACTCCTTCTGTCGCGAGCTCTCAAGGTATAAAATGCTTTCAACAAGATGGTACTTACGAGTGCTATTTAAATTTAAATTGTTTTTCTATACAATTAATATCACTGTTTAAAAATTAGGACAAGAGTATAGGCTCCAGTCAATCAAAGTGTTGAATAGGAGAAACTATATAATAGAAATTTCCAAAAGAAGCTGAGGACATACCTTAAATCAAAACAAATACTACTCGGTCATATAATGTGTTTCTAATTTCCTCCAAAAACGCTGCATACCAGCGCTGCTAACTTACAGTTTATTACATAATTAGAAACAAAATTTCAGGCTTCAGAGATCACCATTGTCAAAAGCCGTTACGAGAGTACTAGAGATTTATACAATAGGTACTGACTTCTATTTAGAAATTAGTTTTAGTAGCAATATTGTTTCACTTGGAGTATTTGAAAGGGTACACAAAATTTAAATGTCTGTTTATGACAAAGCTAAGGCCAACTTATTAATAGCACTACAATTTTCCGGTTCTTGGTTAGACCGTTGTATGTATGTATGTTGTACTTTCAAGGTGGAGTTTGACTGTGGCGCCCTCTGGTGCATCGGCATTTGTGTCTTATAGCAAATATGTAACAAGCTTTGAAGAAAGCAGCAGCGGCACCGAGCATGAAACAATCCATGCGGCATTAATTATTGCTCGTTAATATTTCTCTAGTTTCTGTGAGAAAAGTTTGGACACCAATAACATATATTTAAATCAAATATCCGTGGAAGGTGGAACTTAACAGAGAATTTTTAAACAACGCGAGCCAAAGACTATACCCAAATTAGTTGATCAAATTGCTTTTGAAAATAGTTAAGAATTTAGATACAATTCGGTTACCATACAAAAATAAGAAATCAAACAAGCGCTTTTTCAGTTGTTTTGCAGTTGCCAAACCTAAAGGACCGGCTTTTATTAAAAACAAAATGGGCAAAAAATTGTAAGTAAAGTATATTTTGTTAATTATAATAGTGGAATGTTTTTGTGTTTTTTTTTAGCATAAAAATCACCCAGCCACAGCAATTTGAAAAACTCGTTGCAATACTAAAAAAAAAACCGGAACTGGCTGGAGTTAAGGGTATGTCTATTGGGTTTTCCAAGGAGTCGTATGTAGCTCAATGGGAAAGGATAGCGGTTGAGCTTAATAGTTTTGGGCCGCCAACAAGGACAGCAAAAGAATGGCAACGGGTTTGTTAATTAAACACTCATATGTATTACAGGGTCATTCATTTCGTGGTTTCAAGTTGGTAGCGCTTGCGTTTGACACCTGTCAAACTCAGCTGTCATCTCAAGTGTCATTATATTAGTTGAGTCGTTGCTATTTACAATAATGGATCGCTCAACAATCGAACGAAGCCTTAAAATTATTAAAACTTACTATAAAAGTTGTGATTCAAACGTAGCCACTTTTCGCGCACTTCGTGATGATTATGGTCGTCATAATCGACTCACTAAGCAAGAAATTTTAAGTGATTTGAAGTACAGTCGACAAAATTGCTGCTGCAAGTGCAAGTGTTGCTGATGATCCGAATTTATCGATTTCCCGGCGTTCGCAGCAATTGAATGTGATTACTGATTACCTAATTTTGTTTGCCAGCGATTAAAGGTAATGATCAAGATATGTATTTCCAAAAAGACAGATCAACAAGCCACACAACACGACCAATTATGGCTTTATTGCTTGAGAAGTTTCCTGCCCACCAAGATCAAGCGATTAGACTTTTTTTTCTGTAGGGCTACGCAAAAGACCGTGCTTACGCGAATAATCCCCGAACTCTTGATGCATCAAAAACCAACATTATGCTGAAAACAAATGTGCAGTCAGAATGCACGCGTGACTGCATGCAGCTCCGCTCCTAAAACAGATGTGCATACTCTTCGAAAAATTTGATACCTACTTCGTCCAAAAATTATTTAGTCTTTGTCTATTCGTATGAACTAGTGTCACCAGTTTCCATAAAGGTACACTAATGTGAATGGCCATCTTTTGCGAATAAACTTCTTTTTCGTAGTCACTCCCCCTTATGCAATATGGTTACTTCACTAAAGTTTTCTGGCTAGCACCCTACTCAACAGTTCAGTTCAAAAAAATTCAACCGTATCGACTCTATCGAAACTGGTGTAATTTAAGACACTCGTGCGTGCGAATAAACGGTGTCTTTGTTTGATGAAGGATAGGTACTCTCAAAATAAGTGATGCCAGATAGCAATTATTTCCAGTTTTTTGTTTGTTGTTGTAGCTGCAATGAAACTAGGCATCCAATTTAGGAATTAGAGACATCGTGCATTCACCACTGCAACCACTGCATATTTTGGGTGGGGATGTCCCATAAGAGCCTGTGTAAATTATTTTGACTGCACAGAAAATTATGCACATCTGTGTTGGCCATTATATTTTGACCATAATGGTCAAAACAGATGTGCATAATTTTCTGTGCAGTCAAAATAATTCACACAGGCTCTTATGGGACATCCCCACCTAAAATATGCACGGGGACCAGTGAATGCACGATGTCTCTATTCCTAAATTGGATGACTAGTTTCATTGCAGCCACGACAACAAACGAAAAAACTGCAAATAATTGCTATCTGGCATCACTTATTTTGACAGTGCCTGTCCTTCTTCAAACAAAGGCAGCATGTATTCGCACGCATGGGTGTCTTAAATTACACCAGTTTCGATAGAGTCGACACGGTTGAATTTTTTTGAACGGAGAAACTGTTGAGTAGGGTTTTAGCCAGACAACTTTAGTGGAATAACAATATTGCTTAAGGGGGAGTGACTACGAAAAAGAAGTTTATTCGCAAAAGATGGCCGTTCACATTAGTGTACCTTTTTTTTAAACTGGTGACACTAGTGCATACGAATAGACAAAGACTAAATTATTTTTGGCAGAAGTAGGCATCAAATTTTTCGAAGAGTATGAACGTCTGTTTTAGGTGCGTTGATGCATGCAGTCACGCGTACATTCTGAATGCACATCTGTTTTCAGCATTACTCAAGTTATGGCCGATATAACGCCCGAAATTTGCGAATCGCATGCTGCAAATCTTCCCGAGGCGGCCATTTGAATGATTTTGTTTTTCACACTTAAAAGCAAAGTCCAAACTTTATAATGAAATAAAATTTCCATCAAGAATTTATCGCTGTGTGTTTTTTATGTATATGTATTTACTTTCGAAACCGAAAAATGAATGACCCTTTGTATACGAACAAGTACAAACATCAAACAATATCAATGCTTTTGTATACAGGTATGGATACACTATAAGGCAAAACTCAAAAGGAAATTGGCCAAAAAGAATACAGAACGAGGCTCAACAGATCATAATTTGAGTCTCACCCAAATGGAGGAGACTGTGATAGATTTGGTTGAAAATGCAGTCTACCAAACAAATAAATCCTTTAGCTTGAACCAAGCAGAAGCGTCACAATTTTTTCGAAACGATGATGAAAACGAGGTGCCTTCCCTTCCCTTAGAAACTAATCCTGTCACGATTTTGAAACCAACAGGTGACTGTAAAACGTACTGCAAAACAATTGACGAGGAACAAATTGCTAGTCTGAGTCTGAATACCACCCAGACTGATTACAAGAAGGAAATTTTCGAAACATTACAAAAAATGGAAAGACTGATGCATAAAAATTTTGAACTTAAAAAACAACTAATTGAAATTAAAAAGAAAAAATCTGCTGAGGCTTCGGAGCTCCACGTTATAAACGTGCAGTTGAAAAAAAGAAAAATTGCCTGGCTTGGCATTCAAATGCGTAATGAGAACTAATTTGCATATTTTTCATTATCAATGCATTATTAATAAAAATAATTAAAGGAAATTGTAGCAGTTGTCTTGATAAATAATTCTGTACAAAATAAAAGCTTTTTAATTTCCACTTTCTATTTGTGTTTATATGAAATTTTTTTGAATTTAACGATGTACCTACTAAATTTTCATTAAGTACATCAGAAAATTAAAAATTTTAGTTTGCAAATTTGTATTGTATACTTGCTCTCATCATGGCGTTTGACTGCGATGCCATCTGTTGCCTCATTTTCATTTCTAAAAGCTTTTTGTAATACACTCTGAAGATTGCTCTTGATTAAAATCCAGTTTTTATAGCCAAAGTGTTGCTTAGAAGTGGTTTTAATTGCAATGTCTTATTAGATTAAGATAATTTGGTGTTAAACGGTCTTGTTATTTATGTTCGTAATGATATTGCTTGCCAGAGCTTTCCCCAATGCGGGCATTGTTCTAATACGAACTTTGATTTTCTGTGTCCCTGTCCGCAAGCATATGCATTACTGTTTTCCTTACAGGAGCCCGAGTCTTGACAGCATGTGTACTTGTAATGAGTTAGATGCTTTATTAGATTCAATTTCCCGAATTGTTAACCATTGTCCTCACACTGAAGTCGTGATTACGGGCGACTTCAATGTACAGAATTCAAGTTGGCTCCGCTATTCTGGCCAGACAACACTCGACGGAAGGTATACCGAGATCTTTGCTGAGTATAACCATCTTACCCAGCTTGTTGATGAGCCTACTCGTATACCGGATGTTGATGGGCATTCCGCCCATACTCTTGACTTGCTCCTTACTTCCCATCCTGATAAATATACTATTAAAGTAACTTCGGTGCCGTGAAATAACGCCGAATGCAATAACGCCGAATTTCAAAATTCGGCTTTATTGCACTTTAAGAAAGTGAAATAACGCCGAATTTTGACGTTCAGCCTTATTTCACTATAATAAGTCGCGCGATTTTTTATTTTTATTTGATGAATTTCTCAAAAAACTTGGATCTGAAAAATTTTTCTCTCAAATTCTGCAAAGCTTCGATTTTATATGTTGCACTTATATCAACGGTTTCGAATAAAAGTTTGACATTTTATTTAGCTTGATATAGATATAGAACCTAGGTATCTACATATACATTTTAAGTTCAATAAATACTGAAACTTTTACTTCAAAAGACTTCTCTTAGCAGCACTAGGTTTTAAAAATATAATGAAGTATGCATTTCGTAAACTTAATAATTAAAATTTTAAATATCGAAATGTAAATCTGTTATGTTTATTAAGTATGTATTTTTCAACAAAAAAGAATTACTAAAAATTATTTTTTTTTCATTAAAACGAACTTTTGGGAAGAACATATTTGCTTTGTTTTATTTTTAAGTGGAAATTGGTCCTGTACAAAAAAAATATACAAAGGGTACTTAAACATTTGTTTAATGACTCCAATTCCACTTAATTTTGTCATCAACAATTGCCTGAACATTCTTGCATTGTAACAGTAAATTTCGGTTATCTTTCTGACAAGAACAGTTGATTTTGCTTCAAGCAGGCTGTTATTCGGCTTTATTTCCATTTGCAAAAGTGAAATAAAGCCGAATTCTTCATTTTGATTGATTACCTAATTTTGTTTGCCAGCGATTAAAGATAATGATCAAGATATGTATTTCCAAAAAGACAGATCAACAAGCCACACAACACGACCAATTATGGCTTTATTGCTTGAGAAGTTTCCTGCCCACCAAGATCAAGCGATTAGACTTTTTTTTTCTGTAGGGCTACGCAAAAGACCGTGCTTACGCGAATAATCCCCGAACTCTTGATGCATCAAAAACCAACATTATGCTGAAAACAAATGTGCAGTCAGAATGCACGCGTGACTGCATGCAGCTCCGCTCCTAAAACAGATGTGCATACTCTTCGAAAAATTTGATACCTACTTCGTCCAAAAATTATTTAGTCTTTGTCTATTCGTATGAACTAGTGTCACCAGTTTCCATAAAGGTACACTAATGTGAATGGCCATCTTTTGCGAATAAACTTCTTTTTCGTAGTCACTCCCCCTTATGCAATATGGTTACTTCACTAAAGTTTTCTGGCTAGCACCCTACTCAACAGTTCAGTTCAAAAAAATTCAACCGTATCGACTCTATCGAAACTGGTGTAATTTAAGACACTCGTGCGTGCGAATAAACGGTGTCTTTGTTTGATGAAGGATAGGTACTCTCAAAATAAGTGATGCCAGATAGCAATTATTTCCAGTTTTTTGTTTGTTGTTGTAGCTGCAATGAAACTAGGCATCCAATTTAGGAATTAGAGACATCGTGCATTCACCACTGCAACCGCTGCATATTTTGGGTGGGGATGTCCCATAAGAGCCTGTGTAAATTATTTTGACTGCACAGAAAATTAAGCACATCTGTGTTGGCCATTATATTTTGACCATAATGGTCAAAACAGATGTGCATAATTTTCTGTGCAGTCAAAATAATTCACACAGGCTCTTATGGGACATCCCCACCTAAAATATGCACGGGGACCAGTGAATGCACGATGTCTCTATTCCTAAATTGGATGACTAGTTTCATTGCAGCCACGACAACAAACGAAAAAACTGCAAATAATTGCTATCTGGCATCACTTATTTTGACAGTGCCTGCCCTTCTTCAAACAAAGGCAGCATGTATTCGCACGCATGGGTGTCTTAAATTACACCAGTTTCGATAGAGTCGACACGGTTGAATTTTTTTGAACGGAGAAACTGTTGAGTAGGGTTCTAGCCAGACAACTTTAGTGGAATAACAATATTGCTTAAGGGGGAGTGACTACGAAAAAGAAGTTTATTCGCAAAAGATGGCCGTTCACATTAGTGTACCTTTTTTTTAAACTGGTGACACTAGTGCATACGAATAGACAAAGACTTAATTATTTTTGGCAGAAGTAGGCATCAAATTTTTCGAAGAGTATGAACGTCTGTTTTAGGTGCGTTGATGCATGCAGTCACGCGTACATTCTGAATGCACATCTGTTTTCAGCATTACTCAAGTTATGGCCGATATAACGCCCGAAATTTGCGAATCGCATGCTGCAAATCTTCCCGAGGCGGCCATTTGAATGATTTTGTTTTTCACACTTAAAAGCAAAGTCCAAACTTTATAATGAAATAAAATTTCCATCAAGAATTTATCGCTGTGTGTTTTTTATGTATATGTATTTACTTTCGAAACCGAAAAATGAATGACCCTTTGTATACGAACAAGTACAAACATCAAACAATATCAATGCTTTTGTATACAGGTATGGATACACTATAAGGCAAAACTCAAAAGGAAATTGGCCAAAAAGAATACAGAACGAGGCTCAGCAGATAATAATTTGAGTCTCACCCAAATGGAGGAGACTGTGATAGATTTGGTTGAAAATGCAGTCTACCAAACAAATAAATCCTTTAGCTTGAACCAAGCAGAAGCGTCACAATTTTTTCGAAACGATGATGAAAACGAGGTGCCTTCCCTTCCCTTAGAAACTAATCCTGTCACGATTTTGAAACCAACAGGTGACTGTAAAACGTACTGCAAAACAATTGACGAGGAACAAATTGCTAGTCTGAGTCTGAATACCACCCAGACTGATTACAAGAAGGAAATTTTCGAAACATTACAAAAAATGGAAAGACTGATGCATAAAAATTTTGAACTTAAAAAACAACTAATTGAAATTAAAAAGAAAAAATCTGCTGAGGCTTCGGAGCTCCACGTTATAAACGTGCAGTTGAAAAAAAGAAAAATTGCCTGGCTTGGCATTCAAATGCGTAATGAGAACTAATTTGCATATTTTTCATTATCAATGCATTATTAATAAAAATAATTAAAGGAAATTGTAGCAGTTGTCTTGATAAATAATTCTGTACAAAATAAAAAGCTTTTTAATTTCCACTTTCTATTTGTGTTTATATGAAATTTTTTTGAATTTAACGATGTACCTACTAAATTTTCATTAAGTACATCAGAAAATTAAAAATTTTAGTTTGCAAATTTGTATTGTATACTTGCTCTCATCATGGCGTTTGACTGCGATGCCATCTGTTGCCTCATCTTCATTTCTAAAAGCTTTTTGTAATACACTCTGAAGATTGCTCTTGATTAAAATCCAGTTTTTATAGCCAAAGTGTTGCTTAGAAGTGGTTTTAATTGCAATGTTTTATTAGATTAAGATAATTTGGTGTTAACCGGTCTTGTTATTTATGTTCGTAATGATATTGCTTGCCAGAGCTTTCCCCAATGCGGGCATTGTTCTAATACGAACTTTGATTTTCTGTGTCCCTGTCCGCAAGCATATGCATTACTGTTTTCCTTACAGGAGCCCGAGTCTTGACAGCATGTGTACTTGTAATGAGTTAGATGCTTTATTAGATTCAATTTCCCGAATTGTTAACCATTGTCCTCACACTGAAGTCGTGATTACGGGCGACTTCAATGTACAGAATTCAAGTTGGCTCCGCTATTCTGGCCAGACAACACTCGACGGAAGGTATACCGAGATCTTTGCTGAGTATAACCATCTTACCCAGCTTGTTGATGAGCCTACTCGTATACCGGATGTTGATGGGCATTCCGCCCATACTCTTGACTTGCTCCTTACTTCCCATCCTGATAAATATACTATTAAAGTAACTTCGGTGCCGTGAAATAACGCCGAATGCAATAACGCCGAATTTCAAAATTCGGCTTTATTGCACTTTAAGAAAGTGAAATAACGCCGAATTTTGACGTTCAGCCTTATTTCACTATAATAAGTCGCGCGATTTTTTATTTTTATTTGATGAATTTCTCAAAAAACTTGGATCTGAAAAATTTTTCTCTCAAATTCTGCAAAGCTTCGATTTTATATGTTGCACTTATATCAACGGTTTCGAATAAAAGTTTGACATTTTATTTAGCTTGATATAGATATAGAACCTAGGTATCTACATATACATTTTAAGTTCAATAAATACTGAAACTTTTACTTCAAAAGACTTCTCTTAGCAGCACTAGGTTTTAAAAATATAATGAAGTATGCATTTCGTAAACTTAATAATTAAAATTTTAAATATCGAAATGTAAATCTGTTATGTTTATTAAGTATGTATTTTTCAACAAAAAAGAATTACTAAAAATTATTTTTTTTCATTAAAACGAACTTTTGGGAAGAACATATTTGCTTTGTTTTATTTTTAAGTGGAAATTGGTCCTGTACAAAAAAAATACACAAAGGGTACTTAAACATTTGTTTAATGACTCCAATTCCACTTAATTTTGTCATCAACAATTGCCTGAACATTCTTGCATTGTAACAGTAAATTTCGGTTATCTTTCTGACAAGAACAGTTGATTTTGCTTCAAGCAGGCTGTTATTCGGCTTTATTTCCATTTGCAAAAGTGAAATAAAGCCGAATTCTTCATTTTCTACCATTCGGCTTTATTTCTCAATTGGAATTCGGCGTTATTTCACTTTCTTATAGTGAACAAAGAACAAATGGTATCAAACCAAAGGAAAAGTCTTGGTTTACCGCAGAATGTAAAGAAGCTATCAGGTTGAAAGAACTAAGCTTCCGATCCTATAAGGCCAACCCAACTGAGAAAAATCGGAAGAAACACAATCAAGTTAGGAACTGGTGCAACTCCGCTATTAACAAAACAATTTTTACATGACCAAAAGTTATGGCAACAAATTCTGCAATGTCCCAAAGCCCAAAGGCAGTAATAACTTCTGGTCATTTGTAAAAATCGTCAAGAACTCAACGTCATCATCAATTCCAACGCTCATCGTCGACAATAAACCAATCGTCAGCTCTTCAGAGAAGATGAGTATGCAGCTCATTTTGCTGCAAGTTCTACGTTGCCTGCAAGCAACAATGCCCCTCCTGTACTTGTATTCTTTTATCGAAAATGCGTGCATTTGGTATCGATGATACTCTTATTCGTTGGATTAGAAGCTATCTTCTGGAGCGTTCAATACAAGTTGTAAATATTAGACGGTTTCAAGTCTGATCTCCACAAAATAAATTATGGTGTGTCCCAGGGCTCCGATCTGTCTCAGACTCTCTTTCTCATTTTTATAAATGATCTCTTGTCTGTGACTTCAAATCCATTAAATTGGTTTGCTGACGACGAAAGGCTCCACTCACCACTCAACCGGAAAGTGTTGGGTGGGGACAGTGGGTGCCAGTGGTCCTAGTTGCTCGCCAGCAACTTCAGTGGAAGCATCAAGCAACAGTTTTATTTCGACTGAAAATGATATTTCGTTCGCTATTTCGACTAGCCAGTCAACAGGTCGAGCTAGAAAATTAACAATTCAAGAGCAATTTCTGAAGCAAAAGGAAAAATTATGCAAAGAGAAAGAAGAAAACAAGAAGAAGCGCCACATTGACAACTGATCATGGCGATTTATGTACGTACTGAAAGGAGACAAATTTTTTGATTTAATTATTCTTTATTATTTATCACAGATCGAAGTATCTTTTCTATTAATATAAATATTTTCCAGATCATACTTGACAATACGAACTGTCTCGTCTTACAGAATACTTCTTAATGACTCTATTTCGCGCCCCAGACAACATCTGCTTCTTCTTTCATCTCTTTATATTTTTCATCCAAACTAAATAGAACGAGCTTTCCTATTGGACGATAGAACGAGCTTTCTCATTGGCTGATGGCCTATTTCTTGTTTTCTTTATTCTGACACTGACAGCCCGATTCGATCGTTCCAGGTATTGAATTAGTAACTAAGCATCTACATGGGGCAAATGTTATGATATTACAAAATAAGCATCTACATGGGGCAAATGTTATGATATAACAACTCGGCCGATCTGACATAAAATCGACCTCGATTTAATTAACTTATTCTTATAATTACTTAGGTTCTAGCAAGTGTTGCCCACTTCAATTTGCGTCGGATCATTTAGTGTGCAATCATCTGTTACCTATTTTCTCATACGTGAAGCTTCAATGACACCATCATATGGTATCTGGGTCATCTGACAGTTCTCTATATCCCTGATACATATCGGTCATGGGGCAGAACCTTATAAACAAGATATGGCCCGCGGTACATTACGAATCACGACGAAATCGCCTTCGGAGTATGTCTTTGCAGGTCTACTTCGCGCTAAAAAATAATTTAAATTATACTCTTGTGAACTAACAATAGCATCCGAGGCAGACGCTCTCATCCCTTCTAAATCACGTACTGGTACTGGAGCTATGTTCTGTTTCTCTTCGAGATATTCTGTCAACTCGTCGACTAGCTCACCCCTCTGTTCTACACCGAACAACAACTGGCTTGGCGTTTTCTTCGTAGTTGAGTGCACAGTGTTATTCAGACTACTCGACACGACCTAACAGATTATACCAATCGGCATGACTGACAGGTTCACATATTTTACTAAGCATAGATTTAATGACCCTGTTTACTCTTTCTACCTGCCCGTTCGCTTGCGGAGACGCCACGGCTGCCTTAACTGCGTAATCTTGCGCTCCAAGAGGTAGGCATCAAACTCAAGGGATGTAAAACTTGAGCCTCGGTCAGTTATAATGCGTCTCATACGACTATAATAACTAAAGTATTTGTCCAGACACGCTCTGACTTCTTTGGTACTCGTGGAGTTGACCGCATACAACCGCACATATTTCGTAAAGGCATCAATGACCGCTAAGATGTGTTTACGCTTTGAAACTATGGACGGCAAGGGACCAAAATGATCCAAGTGTATGGTGTCAAACGGAACTGGCTCCTTGGGGATGCTATACAGATTACGCTCGTTTATACGAGCAGGAGCCGAACACATTATGCAACGAATACAATTTCGTATAAACTTCTCAACCTTTTCTACCATTTTTGGGAACCAATAATTCTTTTTCAGTTGATCGCATGTCTTTCCAACGCCTAGGTGACCAATTTGTTCATGAATTAATCTAATCACATTGCTTTCCATCTCACTCGGGACAAATAACTGCAGTATTCCAGCGTCAATTTTTCTAAAAACCAACCCATCTACTAGATCATAGCCTACCACCTATTCTGTTTCCAGTCGTTCCCGCAGTTGTCTTATGGACTCGTCATGATTTTGGGTGATTTGGATCTGAGAGTCTATCTCGTCAAAGTCCACAGCATAAACTACACTGAAATGGCGACTTGGCATCTTAAGCTCTTCATTTACGACACCACATAGGGATCCCGCGGGATGGCCAGTTCCTGCGGTGTGGCAAGGGCTCAATGCGTCGACATGTCCCATATTGTGTAGTTATAATTCTCTAGTTCTAACGCCCACCGACCTATTTTCCGATTGAGTTGTTTTTTATTTAGCGTCATTATCAGCGAGTTGCAATCAGTAACAATCTTAAACGGAATCTTATCTAGATCCTTCTTTGGGTCATAGATGGAGAGAACTGGCGTCAGAGACAATCTTCTTTTCAATTCGTCAAACGTTCGTTTGCATTCTTCAGTGAAAACGAACTGAGCCCCGTCATAAGTTAACTGTTGCAAGGGCTTAGCAGTCCTTGCATAATTCGGAATGAATTTCCTGAAATAAGAAAATAACCCCAAGCATGCTTTAACTTTCCTCTGGTTCGTCGGTATTGGGTAATCCCGAATGGCCTCTACATGCGAATCGCTTGGACATTTATCCCTTCGGAGTTGACGCGATAGCCTAAATACTCTATGTCATTATAACCAAATTTACACTTACTCATTCTAAGCTCTAAACCACTTTCTTTCGTTCGTTGTAAGACCCTTGCTACTAATTGCAAATGCGATTCAAAATCAACCGTCCCTATGATGATATCAGCCATATAGATGATAATAAGGCCATCATCAATCAAATCTCTAAAGACGTTATGGATATACCTCTGAAAGACCGCTGGTGCATTCTTCAGACCAAAGGGCATACGCATATATTCGAATTGACCATAAGGTGTGACAAAAGCTGTATATTTTATGGAATCAGGAGCCATTTTTACATGGAAAAATCCGTTTCGTAGGTGGAGGGTTGAAAAGTAATTTTTTCCACCCAAATATTCTATACAGTCTTCAAACAGGGGCAACGGATAGTTATCTCTAATGGTTAGCTTATTTAACGGACGATAGTCCACGCATTTCCGAATTTCACCATTCTTCTTTTTCACTAATACTATGGCGGATGCATATGGAGAATCACTTGGCCTAATAATATTCTTTGCTAACAGATCATCTGTAATTTTGCGTAACTCACTCTTCTCATAAAACGACAAGCGGCGTTGTAAAGAATGAAAGGGCATCTGGTAGATTTCATTGCGGCCTATTACACGGCCGAACTCCTTCAGTAGCATCGTCTTCAAGTCGTCATAATTAAGTGCGTCCTTGTTAAGGAGCAGCCTGGCGGTACCAACCAGCGAATTAAATAATGACGTATAACGGAATAAGTTGTCCGCACCAACCATGTCCATGACTCTCTCAAAATTTCTTAAGAAATCGCGCACATTATGGGTTCTGAATTTGCCATTGAATTTCACTATAGTGTGTTCGATGTCTCTAAACGTCAGTCGAGATGTTGACGCAGAGGACGGCATAGACGAAAGTGTCGCTCATTGTGTGGATGGTGCCTCAGCTAGCTCCAACATAGCTATCGCTTGCTGCAGTACCATGACTTCATGGCGTTTGCGCAGTAGGGCCAATTTGTGGTTAAGTTCAGCTTCAGTTTCTTCAGTGGCAGCAGGTCCGGCTTCAGTTTCCTCAGTGGCAGCAGGTTCGGCTTCGGTTTCCTCAGTGGCAGCAGGCTTCTCGACTGGTTCGTTGTCTTTCGTTGTTTGTCGGGCATCAGAGTCGTCAGTGGCATTGTTTTCTTGGGTCGCCGCGGGCAGCGGCGTCGTCCTGACTCTCGCCAGCGATTGAAGGGCCAGCAGCTATGGTACCTAGGTGCCCATACATCTGTTTAAGCCGAGGTATGGTGATGGTTGCGGGCACGTCAATGCCTGCGTCCTTTAGCGCGTCCATCATTTGCTTTCTTGTTGCTTGGTCAGCCATTGGGTAGTAAAATTGTTTTTTTTTTTTATTTTAAATTAAGTTGGTTGCTCAATAGGTGAATATACCCCACATCTGAGTTGAAAGGAGACAAATTTTTTGATTTAATTATTCTTTATTATTTATCACAGAACAAAGTGTCTTTTCTATTAATATAAATATTTTCCAGATTATACTTGACAATACGAGCTGTCTCGTCTTACAGAATATTTCTTAATGACTATTTCGCGCCCCAGATAGTGTTGGAAAATATCGAATAAAAACTATCAACTTATTCGATAGTAGCTGAATGTTTATTTATTCGATAGTCTATATTTTCATTCGTTTCTTTCATTCATTCATTCATTCATTAAATTTTCGTTCAATCATGTTTTCACTCTATGGTTTGAATGATTTCAGTTTACTTTTTTTCACTCGGAAACTATTCGTTTAATAGCAATTTTCGTTCGAATACACTTTTCAACCAACAGTGGGACTACTGAACGATTTTTTGCGCTTCGATTAAGAATTATTATTCTTTGTTCATTTTGATTTCATTGGCGATAGTTAGTTGTAGTTGACGTGACACGTGACGTTGATTTGGATTTTTTTCTTTTATTGTTTTGTTCACTTGTTTGTATATAAGTATTTATATGTATTTTTTATGTTGTGTCTTGCAATTGAAAAATTAAAGTGGTCGTAGTTAATAATTATTGTTATTTGTGATATTTGAGTGAGAATCGGTTAGTTCAAATTAACTACTATTTATTTTTTTAAAAGTTGTTTTGTTTTACGTTTCACTCTTTCATAATATTCTTTTTAGTTTACTTTAATTTCTGGTTTACCTAATTTAGACTACTGTTTATTTTGAAATCGTTTAAATAAAACTTATTTGCGATTAAAAAGCGTATCGTACCCATTATTTTCATTTAAAAAAACGTATTTACATAAACATTCTATTTGAACTGAACGAATAAATGAATAAATTCGTTCGATAGTTTAAACCATTCAGTTGCTAACTATCGGGGAGCGTATCGGAATCCCGCTTTTTAAAATCCCGCTTTTAAAAAATCCCGAAAAAAGTATTAAAATCCCGTCTGCTAAAATACTGCTTTTTTAAAATCCCGTCTTCTAAAATCCCGCTTGTTCAAAATCCCGATCTATTATAATCCCGCTTTTTAAAATCCCGACAAATCCCCCTAATCCCGTTTTTTTATAAAATAAGCTTATGTTATAAAGTCACGCGCAGTAAAAAAAATAATGAGAAATAGAAAAAAAAATATGAGTAAAACAGGTTTTTTGCGTCGCATTGCTTATAATATACAAAACTAATAAAATAAAAAAAATTGTTAATGGTTTAAAGTTTTTTTTTTTTGTTCCCTTTTGAATTATATCGTTTAGCATTACTTTATACTTTTTTCTTGTAATTTATTGAAGATTGTCATATTCATTGTTAAAATAAAATGCATTTATAAAAAAATCACTCATTGCTAAATTTATTTTAATTTTCTTATTATCCAGCTTTTGCAATCAAAAGTAGTTGTTTTATTTTAAAAAATCGCGCGATTTTTTAAAATAAAACAACTACTTTTGATTGCAAAAGCGGGATTATAAGAAACGGGATAGTAAAAAACGGGATTATAAGAGACGGGATTTTAAAAAGCGGGATTTTAAAAAAGCGGGATAATAAAAAGCGGGATTATAAAAAGCGGGATTTCAAGATCGGGATTTTAAGAAACGGGATTATAAGCATCTACATGGGGCAAATGTTATGATATTACAGTACATATATCTTATTTTGTTGCATGGTTTTCGTATTGGGATGTAGGAACCATCTTTACACCCAATGATGTTTTGGATCCCGCATACCTGAAGGAAAACCTTTTATAAACGTGTTGATTAAATGGAAATTATACTAACCTCTGCAAAGTTGCTTGCATTATTTTCTTCATTTCCATTTCACAATCTGGAAATTTTATACATATGTATATTTAGTACTAATTATATCATATCAATAGGTTCCATTTACCTCCAATTCCGAAAAGTTGAAACAAAATGCTTGGTTCTGTGTTTTGCTGTTCTCACTCCATATATTTTCGGAAAAAATATATCTTCATCATCAGGTGATGAGGAGGACGAAGACGAAGCAAATACAAATTCCACCAAGTTAATAAAATTTCAATTATTAAGTTCTTCGGTCATTATTTGTTTATATTTGATTTATTTAGCACAGACTAACACAATATAAAAAATATTGCTCATTTGACGTTTGACAGAAAAGACTGTTTACATGTATGTGTGTATTTAGATTGAATCTCCCAACCCATCAGAGATGCAGTCTTTCGTGTTGAGAATTCAACTAGAATTGCTCTTTTTCTGCAAGGAAACTTGCAAAACTGAAAAAAATCAATTCGAACAAATCTTTTCGTGAATGAAACTCGCTATTATTCTATGAGTCAACGTGCGACCGAATTTTATAAATATTTTGTTTTAAGATTACTTAAAATTCTGTTTCTATTCTTTGCATGTTTGCATATATATTATTGGGAGGGGGGTTATGTGTGTTTTTCTTTTTAATGAGTCAAAGTTCGGTTTACAGGTCAAAGATAAGATTTTCGGGGCAGGAAGAAAGACAAGCCAAAAATTCAAAATACACAATACCTAAAGAACCCGCAATACTAGAGACACGAACTACAGATGATATAACGTCATTTGAAGACTTTGGAGCGTCCTTTTCAAACACTTGTCATCATGATCAAACAAACTTCTCTCCCGGAGAAATGTAAGTAGTAGTTTTTTTTTGCTAAGGATGCTCAAATAGCTATAACAGTATACCTTCATTTAAAAAGCTGGAAATTACATCTCCTATTTCTTTATGGAAAGTTGTCCAAGGAAAGCTGTGACTATATTGCTTGTATTCCGTCTCAATGTCTCTATCTTTTTTTCACTACCTAGCTCTATTACTATACCTTCCTGCCCAACCCTCGGTCTGACCCTGCCTCTGCCTGTCTGTGTTCTGTCTCTGTGTGGGTATTAAGGAGATATCAACCAACAGCCGCACAGTCCCAACATTGAAGCATTCCCAAAAACTGAAAAATTAAGTAAAACCTTGTCGTGGTTTCTCTCATAAATAATGAAATTTGTTCGTTTCAGACATACATTTTTTATATGGTTAATATTGTACATTTTATTGTTAGCGTAGTGTTGTATTTGACTGTTTGCCAACATTGAGACGACATCCCTTTTAAAAACAATATTTAAAAAGATTGTTTTTTTTTTTTTTAATTTAACTATTGATTGTTTCAATCCATTTACCAGAAACAAAAGCTGCTATAAATTAGCCAAATTCACTGAGGAAACGATGAGAAAGGCTGTTTCCTTGGTTAATAATGGTACGAGTTTACGAAAAGCCAGCAAAGAGTGCCACATAGCTTATCAAACCCTGGCTCGTTATGTCAAAAAAGCTGCCATCGACAAAGACGCCAAAATGACACCAAACTACACAGTTAACCAAATATTTAGTAGCGAACAAGAAAAAATTCTCGTCGAGTTTATAAGTAATTGTTCAAGCATGTTTTATGGCTTACAAAAATCGGAATGCCGCAAATTGTCATATGAAATGGCAATAGTTAACAATATAAGGAGACCCAAGAACTGGGATGTTGAACAAATGGCTGGTCTCCATTGGTTCAAGAGTTTTTGTAAGCGCCATCCTAATCTTCATTTTAGAACTCCAGAAGGAAGTAGCCATTCAAGTTTAACTTCCTTTAACCGCCATAACGTTGAAATATTTTTTCAAAATTTAAAAGATGCTCTCCGGCGATCAACAACTTCCTTTGAAAATGGAAACCGCATATACAATATGGATGAAATATGTACAACGTTATCTCAAACACCTCGGAATACAATTATTACTACTAGTTGTATTGTGAATGCCAAAGGCGAGTTTATTCCTCCTGTGATGATATTTCCTTGCACTCAATTCAAAGAGTCTATGATTAGTGATGCACCATATGAAACTCTGGGCCTAGTGAATCCGTTAGGCTTTATGAATTCAAGCTGCTTTGTTGAGGTAATTGGTCACTTTATAAGGTTAACGAACAGCTCCCAAGAAAATCCCACACTGCTCATCATGGACAATCATGAGAGCCACATAAATGTAGAAGCGTTAAACTTGGCGAGAGCAAATGGTGTATCAGTCTTAACGGTCCCACCTCATTCCACCGATAAACTGCAACCCCTAAATGTTGGCATTTATGAACATTTTAAAGAAGCCTATAATGCTTCCGTCGATACATACATGATACAGAATCCGGGAAAAACATTAAGTATGGAAAATGTAGCTGCTGCAGTTGGGTATGCTTTGGAGAAATCAATGACGCGTTCCAACATCATTGCGTCCTTCAAAAATACAGGCATTTTTCCATTTAACGAAAGCCTTTTCGCTGACGTCAATTTCTAATCTAACTTTGTAACCGATATATCGGAACCTGCCCTAAAGGAACAAGTTGATCCTGCTCCAATGATCTTCGATCCAGATTATAAAAGCATCGGCGGTAAGTTTATGAAGCGCAAATTTGATTCTTAGTATAATTGCTTCCATTGATAGAGAACATTTTGTCAACTCTTGATGCACACAGTGAGGCACATAACCTAACGCTGAAGTTCTTCAAGGCTATACGAGAAAGCAATTTCACCACAAAACCAAAGGAACGAAGGAGAAAAGGGCCTTATCACAGTCAAGGAGACACCAGGAAAAATTTGATAAAAATACAAAAAGCAATACAAAGTTCTCTATGAAACGAGTTTTTCACGGGATCCTTCAATTTGGAACTCATTCTTCTAATACTTCTATCAGATACGCCTCAGCGTAAATTTGTTTCTTTTGCATTTAATTTTTTACTTACTTTCTGTTCTACTTAACTTTTCAATTTTTCTCAGCGCCACCTATTTTACATTGTAAAAAAAAAACTTTGCCTGTACCTTTCAACTTATAAGCAAATTCGTACCCTTCGATTTGAGCCCAGTGCATCTACTGCTTTAGATTTCTGTGAGTTCAACATAATAAACATGTATAAGCTTTTTTAATGGATGAATTTTCATAAAATTTTACATTATGTATTGCCTCAGGATCCATGGAGAATAAAAACAAAATTCAGTTTTCTACAGACAAAACAATAAAAAAAAAATTGGTTCAAACATAAGGTGGCTCATTTTGGAATGTGGACCACTGTCTCAACTAAAATGCCCCACCAGCCAGTCCCGTTTCTAGCCAGTAGCCTCTACTTACGGACGCCAAGTTGTTGGAGGTTCGTCCTCCACTTACCAAGTGGTATCACAATGGGCATACATACATGCTTGGAAATAAAGACTCGACGGGCTGGTGCGTGTTCGTCCATACGCATCAAATACGCCGCTTTATGTTTTGCTTTTTGATCAGATCCATGTTGCTGTATAGCCTATCGTTGAATCTTCTCTCCCAAAACTCCATTGAAACCCCAACCCCTTTTCATCCTTGATCTGGGTCTTGTAGAATAGTGTCTCCTTGGCTCTTTGAGAGAGGGCTTTGCTACTAAGATGCCTTCTAAGCCTCAAGAAACAGGAAGAGGTTATATTGGAACCCAAATAGGCAAAATCCTACTACTTCCAACGTCACGTTTTGTCCAAGTCTACGATGATGATTTTCTGCATCTTCATCAACAGTTTGAATGGATCTATAAAAAATCGTACCGCTGGTGTTCACATGCGAGTCGGTGGTGTACTTGCCAAAATGGCTTAGTGACGACATGGCTTTGTACAGCTTGCCACGCTGTCATAGTCGACTTTAAAATCGATACATATAGTGGTGAGTATATAGAATGCTTTGGTCTTTACCATCAGTCAGAGCGTGAACATATGGTCGATGATTACTTATCTGGCTTGGAACCACACTGATCGGCCTCAATCAGTTCACTTGCAAAAGTGTTCAGATGTTCACACATAAAATACGGAAAATATTTTATAAGCAACATTTAGGAGACTTATACCTACCTCTGTAGTTGGCGCAGTTCTTCAGATGCTGAGGTTCTATTCGTCAGTCATACCTACCTGATCGGTTGACCGATGTATTGTTCGTCATCGTCCAAATCGAATGGATCATTATGCTTGACAGCGATTAGTTGATTGTCTTCGCCGTTTAACCGTCTACAGAAGTTTTCTTTCCAACAGGCTTCAACTCGGGCTTTGTATCGCTTGAATGAATGACTTACCCAAGTGTCACTCATCTCTCATAAAGATGGCAGATATTTCAACATTCCCCTATTCACCTATCGCTGTAAACTTATTCTTATCAATATGCCATGAGGAAATCCAACTTAAGATGGACGACTTGTCTAGCGACTAAATTGATCTGGCCAGAACTTGATCTAAAACGCACGAAATGTCTGATATCTCTAAACAGATCTCTTAGCTCCATAATCGTAACGACGCAAATTGCATTTTGGAAAATATATCCTTCGTCAAAGATACCAGCGATCTAACGCATAAAATCATCCACCTTTTCAATGGCTTATTAAAAGCTCTAAGTCGTTTAACTAATCAGGCAATTCCTTGCTTTTGTATGCGGTATCAAAATAGACCTAGTCTAAATGTCAGTCGTTTTCCTCACAACCACCGTTACCTAAATTAGCCTAAGTTTAAAGAACATTGAACATTTTTCCAAACCTTACCTTACCTTATGATGGCGCCACTAGAGCGTGGTGCTCCTTGGCCTTGCCGAGAATGCCCCTCCAGCCGGCTCGATCTCTAGCCTGCTATTTCCAATTTCGCACTCCAAGTTGACGGATGTCTCCCTCTACCTGGTCGCTCCATCGAAGATGAGGTCTACCTTGGCTTCTGACTCCCTTGGGTTTGGCGTTGAAGAGTTTACGAGCTGGAGCGTCGATGTCCATTCGCTTTACATGGCCCATCCATCTTAGTCTTTGGATTTGAATTTTTTCTGGCTAGGCTTATGTCGCTGTACAGCTCGTACAGTTCGTTGTTGTATCTTCTTCTCCAAACGTTGTTTTCGCGATTCACGCAGACAGGACCATAAATCGTACGCAGAACTTTTCTCTCGAAGACTCCAAGTGACTTCATCCGATTGGGAGAGGGTCCACGCTTCCGCTCCATATAGCAGGACCGGGATGATGAGTGTTCTATACAGTGTCACCTTGGTTTTTCTCGATAGGGCTTTATTCCTCAATTGCTTACTCAGCCCAAAGAAACAGCGATTAGCAAGAGTTAGTCTGCGTTTGATTTCAGCGCTGATGTTGTTGCCTGTGTTTACAGCAGTGCCCAGGTAGACAAATTCACTGACTACCTCGAAGTTATACCTATCAATGGTTACGTTCTGACCAAGTCGGTGGTGGGATTGGACTTTTGTTGATGAAAGCATATACTTCGTCTTGTCCTAGTTTATATTCAGTCCCATTCTGCTTGCTGCTGACTCCATAGTAGTGAAAGCACCGGTTACTGCTCGCTTTGTTCTTCCTATCACGTCAATGTCGTCAGCAAACCCAAGTAATTGTGTCGGTTTATTGAAAATGGTGCCTGATGTACTGGAATGGGTGCTCCGTATTACATTTTCAAGCACAATGTTAAAACAGCTTCATGACAGTGCGTCACCTTGTCTTAGCCCTCTGGTGGTTTCGAAGGTTTCAGTAGAGTCTCTACCAACTTTGACGGAACAACGAACATTCTCCAACGTCATCCTGATAAGGCGTATTAGTTTAGCAGGGATTCTAAAGTTAGATATGGCACGATACACTCGTAGGCGGCTTTAAAATCGACGAACAGGTGGTGGGTGTCGATGTTATATTCTTGGGTTTTCTCCAGGATCTGGCGTAATGTGAATATTTGGTCGGTGGTAGATTTTCCAGGTCTGAAGCCGCATTGGTAAGGACCTATCAGATCATCAGCAAACGGCTTGAGACGTTCACATAAAACGCTGGACAGGATCTTATAGGCGATGTTTAAAAGGCTTATGCCTCTATAGTTGGCGCAGAGTAGGCGGTCTCCCTTTATGTGAATCGGGCAGATGGTACTGAGATTCCACTCATCAGGCCTCCGACCATATTTTGCAGATGAGTTGGTGTATGCTCCTGACCAGGTCATTTCCAGCGTGTTTAAAAAGCTCCGCTTGAAGGCCATCACATCCAGCTGCTTTATTCATCTTTAGTCTGGTGATGGCTACTTTGATTTCATTTTGGTCGGGCGGGTGTAGTTCGTGGCCATCATCTAGATTAACTGGAACAAGTTGATCTTGGGCGGGATCTTGGCTGTCATCGCCATTTAGCAACCGGTTAAAGTACTATCTCCAGATGGCTAACATCGCCTGCGTTTCCACTATGGTGTTTCCATCCTGATCTTTGCAGGGCCCAGGGCGGCTTGTGAAACCGGATGTAGACTGTTTCACCCTTTTATAGAAGTTTCGTGCCTCTTTTCTGCAAAAACATCTCTGCATCTCCTCGATTTCGCGTTGCTGGTGTTCTTTTTTCTGCCTCCTGAGCAGACGTTTTTCATCTTTCCTTCGCTGAACATAGAGATTTCTGGATGCTCTATTATCTCTCTGGAGCCACGACTTGTATGCCTCCGTTTTGGCTTTGTTTGCCTGAGCACATTCGGAGTCGAACCAGGGTTTCTGGGGGGAGGATGTGAGAAACCCAATACCTCTGACGCAGCACTTCGTATGGCTTGTTGACATAGCTGCCATTGGTCTTCCGGGTTCATGTCATCAGTCGAAGGATTTCTTGCAAGCTCAAGGGATACGCGGTTGGCATAGGTAGCGGCGGTCTCTTCCGATTGAAGACGTCCAACATTGAATTTCCTCGGTGTAGTCGGTGTTCGCCTAAGAACTTCCATGGAGATCCGTACCCTAAGTTTTGCACCGACTAGGTAGTGGTCCGAATCGATGTTTTCTCCTCGGAATGTACGGACATTCATAATGCTGGAGGAGTGTCTTCCATCAATCACAACATGGTCGATTTGGTTGCAGGTTCGACCATCTGGGGATCGCCATGTTTTTTCCCGCTGCAAAATCGATGATCCTGAGTCCGTTGTCGGAGGTGGTGTCGTGCAGGCTGTGTTTTCCGATCGTCATACCAAAGATGTCTTCCCAAGAGAATTTTAATGGCATGTTTTGGGCACTGCTCATGTGTTTTGGCGAGGAGCTCGTAGAAACATTCTTTGGTAGCGTCTCCCATCAAGTTGGCATTTCCCATAATAGAAATTACAGCCCTCTGTAATTCTCAGGCCCGATCCATCCCATCGCATCTCCTGCAGGGCGGTTATATCAGCGTTGAGACTGGCGAGGTTCTCGGCTAGCTGCTCGGCTTAACGCGGCATGTTTAGCGTACGCACACTCCATGCATATACGTAAATCGTTGTCCGTTTTTCGTTTGCGGGGGGCGGGGGGGGGGGGGTCGTCAACATTTTTGGTTCGTTCATCCGATGCATTGTTTGCGGTTTTCATCACAATAAAATTTCCCTTTCAAGACCGGCTTGTGAGGCCTGTGCATGACATATAGATCTTGGTGGTGGTTGGATCTTCAGAGCGTATCTTTCCTCCTGCTCCTAGTTCCTGAGAAGATAACTCAGGTATCTACAACCTATGGATCCAACGCTCGTCGTTAGTTCACCTTTCGGCTATCCAGCAGGCACCGCTTGGAGGTGACGATTCGATTTTGCCCACATGAACATTGAACATTTTTCCAAAGCAATTAGCAAAAGTCTACCAAAAGAAACCAGCAGGAATGTCAAAAGAGGAAAGATTTCTGTCAGAAAAAAATCTTTTGCACAAAAACAGGAACATTTTTGCGAAAGTGTTTGTTCACACGGTGCGTCAATAGTTTCACCAGTAAAGTAGTGCGACAATAGTTTGCGTGTGGACAAACGCTAGTTTTGTTAAACGTCAAACAAAAACGTGCCTGTCTTCCCGATTTTTCTTTTACAGAGGAAAATTTTTCAAAAATAAAATAAAGTGGAAGATATAATACGTTAGCTAATCGAATTTAAATCGAAAAGGATAGTGAACTCGACGCAGTTCAAAAAACCTGGGGTTGTAAAACTTTTTGTTGAGAACTGTTATAGCTATTTAAAGTAATCCAAGTTCTTAGAAACTTTGAACTAACATTTACTTTCATAGGTTCATCATAGACCAGCTTCGAAAATTATCTTCAATGTTGTTTGGCGTAGTAGATACCAAAAAGCTTTCAGCACGATCCACTTCAGAAATTCCAAATATCTTAGGTCAAGAACAACCCATACGAAACGAAGAGGACTTGAAGCGATTCGAGGAACAACCAGACGAATGGAAACAACTTTTGCGTCTTGAATTACTTGAGCGTATTGGAAAACGATGTTCAACTGAAATCCGTTCGACTTCCTTAGAGCTTTGCGATTTGCTCATTCATAGTGATTTTTGGCATCATTGCTCGTGGGCGGGCGGAACCAAAGATGAAGCAAAACCGAAATTTCCTCTTTATAATTATCATGTGTTCTTAAAATATTTTAAAGCGATAGTTCAGGAAGCTTCAGGTGCTTGTTTTAGCGATAAGGAGCTTGCGATTTTTTTTCAAGGCAAAATGAAAAACCGAAAATATCTTCACTCAACCATCAGACGAGCAGCTTCAAGACATAGGAAACAAAATAAAATTAAATCACTTAACTATCCTGATAATGAGAGACCCTGTACAAAGAACAAAGATGACGTAGAGTGGGGAAATCAATCTCGGGATCCATCAAAAAATTTGGACACGCATAAGATTTTAAATATTTTAAGTGGTAGAAGGCTCATACGGAACGAAAACGACTTAATTCAATTCGAAGGACAATCAGATAAATGGAAGAAGCGATTGCGCCTCGAACTGTTTGAAAAAATTGGAAAAACCCATCCAACTGAAGTTCGTTCCACTTGTGTAAAGCTTTGTAACTTGCTGATTTCTCATGATTTCTGGCAACAAACCTCTTGGAAGGGTGGAACAAAGGATGAAGCAAAACCGAAGTTTGCACTCCAAATGCATCTTGAGTTCTTACATTTCTTTAAAATGCTAGTGAGAGATATTACTGATGGTAGTTTCAGCGATAAACAGCTATCACTTTTTTTTCAAGGTAGAATGAAAAACCGAAATCAAAATCCAAGAAAACTTAGACGACCACTTCTTTCAAAACAAAGGAATCCAGAGAAAATTAGACTTAAAAAGGACGACTTAAGTTTTTCAAAAAACAAAAATGATATGAAGTCGGGAGAACGACCTCTAAAACCATCGAACGATTTTGATATTAAGCAGGAAATCTCATATATTTTGACTAAAGGAAAACTCATACGCAACGAAAACGACTTGGAACAATTCAAAGAACAAGGCGAACAATTTAAAACACTTTTGCGGCTTGAACTGTTAAAGATAATTGGAAAAAGAAATCCAACTAAGGTTCGTTCAACTTGCCTGGAACTTTGTGACTTGCTCATATCTTATGATTTTTGGCAACATTGTTCTTGGGCGGGTGGAACCAAAGATCTAGCAAAGCCGAAATTTGCACTTCAAAAACATAGTATATTCTTGAATTTTCTTAAAGCAATAATAGAAGAAACAACCGATGCTCCTTTCAGCGACAAGAACCTTGCCCTAGTTTTCCAGAGTAGAATGAAAAACCGAAATCAATTACATAAAAAATGGAAGAAATCGGAAACAGTTTCTGCTTCTGAGGTTGAATTAATCTTTGCAGAAAACAAAGATGAAATTGAGTTAGAAGAAGAAGTATGTTTTGAATCGGCTGAAAATTTTTACACTGAACAGATTATTTCAAATACATTGAGTGAACGAAAACTCATACGAAATCAAGACGACTTGGTGCATTTTGAGAAACAAGCTGACGTGTGGAGAGAACTTTTGCGGCGTAAATTACTTGATAGAATAGGAAAAAGGCAGCCAAACGAGGTCCGTACCACCTGCCTGGAGCTTTGCGATCTGCTGATATGTCGTGATTTTTGGAAACATTGCTCGTGGGCGGGTGGAACAAAAGATCAGGCAAAGCCGAAATTCGCGCTTCGAGAGCATCGTGCGTTCTTAATTTTTTTCAGAGCCTTAGTTGAAGAAGCGACGAGTTCCAGTTACAGCGAGAGGGAGCTTTCAGTGTTTTTAAAAGGCAAATTGAAAAATCGAAACTATGTGCCATGTACTTTTAGACGACCAGCTACGAAACACATGAATCTCGGAGAAATGGGACTGGAAAACTCTTCTGGGGACGACAAAATCTTGTCAGAAAACAGAGATAACACAGAGTTCGGAGAATAATCTAACCTTATTGAGAAATGAAAACTTTTACTTAGTAATAATTAATAAAGAAAGATTTTAAAGCAGATTAAATTCCAGATGAATGGAAAGCATGATTTTAAAAACCCATGGGAAGCATACCTAAATATTTTGCAATTCCTTTCCTTTACAGTTTACATTAACTTATGTTTATAAGAATTAAAACATGAGTGTTTCCGTTAGATTTGAATCAATAAGTTAACCTACATGTTTGTATCAAATTCGGTCAAGTCGTTTATGAAAAGAAAAAATACGAACACATGAACTTCAGAACTATGTACGTATAAAATGTGTTATGACCTTGTGCGTTATGTTGTTCAAGCTTTTAAGTGCGTTATAGCCCAATGCGCTTATTTTATTGTCCTAATTCAATTTAAAGTAAGATTTCCTGAAAAATTTTAGCTACTGCGAAAAATGGAAGCCTTTGTATCATCGCAATGGCAATCTTACGTCACAATAAGCCGTCATTTAATTGTCATTTTTCAGCACGCCATTGCTAGATACAAGTGACGATTACAAAAATGTCGAAAGTATGCCATTGGTGTCCCAAAACGGGTTGACGAGCAAAGCATGTCATTGTGATTTACGACATTCAGGGCCATCGTGATGTTTTGCAAAACAATGACGATCACACGAATTGACCACTTTCAATAGTTGATGGTGACACTAAATTCATAAATTGAGTCATCGTGACTGAAAATATTGACGTGAGTTTGTGAAGTTCCTTGATCAAAATAATTAATAATAATAATTAAAATTACAGTAATTAAGACTAGTAAAAATGTAAAAAAAAATAATAAACTGGAGATGGTGATTCTTGCAACTTATATATACATATATTGGAGAAAAGCTAAAACGAAAAAGACGACGACAATCAAAAGACTACCACTAAGAGATTGGTCCAAAAAATTATTGCAAGTCGTGATTCAGAATGCTTCTGTTCTAAATTGCTGCGATTATTGCGAGCTCCGGAGCCTTATCACAATTTCCTGTGAATGTCAGCCACTCAATTTGACTTTTTGTTAAATTTGGTAGCTCCTTTAATAACATTCCCCTTAAAGCGGCCGTCTGGTATAATAGCATATTTACACTCTGCGTTATCAAAACCGCATTGGCTTTAGATGTAAGATCCCCATTCATGCAAATAGTTCTCCATCTTTATTCAAGATTTGGGGTTTAAACAATTAGAATGTCGTGCGCAAATTCAAATAAAGACCTTACTATTTGAAAGAGCCTAACAATGATTGTGAAATTGTGATCATATGATACCTAAACTATATGCTATTTGGTAGCTTGGCATTTTTTTTTATCGTCATCAGCTGTAATTTTCTGCGGTGCCGTGACTTAAGGGCAAGTGACATAAGGCCAACTTTTAAGAGTAGGCCTTATGTCACTTTGCAAAGCGTCGTAAAGCTAATTTGTTCTTATGTCACTTTGAAATGTTTTCTCCTTACCTAGTTAGTTTGCAAATTAAAATAAATTAAATGTATTCTAAAAACTTGTAAGAAAAACGATATGATGTGTGCACACATATGTATATTTAAATGGGAAAATAAATAAAAATGAACACAATTCAAAACGTAATGTAGCTTATTATCTAATAACTAACAAAAAACGTAAGTAGTATTTGTCTACAAATTGGACAAAGAGTAGGGTTATTATTTTTTTATAATTCTCCGACAACTGTGTATAACAATTTAAGCATAATTTAAAGTGGTTACACGGTTGCAGGAGAATAGTTCGAGCACAGACCATATACAGACCGCCAACTCGTACTCCTCTTGCCTGAAACACCCACGAAATATTTTTTACAGTCTGTGAATACGTGTACATCTCTCTCTGTGCATTTTGTAATGGCTACTATACCTGCATATGCCATTTATTTTTTAGGTGTGTTTGCTAAATGGGTTTTAAAGCAAGGGAGAGCGTCCCACTCTCAAAATAAATGGCATATCAGCTGATTTTTAGCTTGGAGGCAAAAAGAGAGACCATATGGTGAGTTGGCGGTCTGTATCTTCTTGGTCCGTGAGTTCGAGTATTTTCGCAACAAATAATGCAAAGAATCGGACCTTCAGAAGCGAAATTTTCTTAATCGTTGTTGCTTCTTTCTTCTTCGTCTTCCTGATAGTACTCTAACTTCTAACATAGCAGATTTTTCGACCAGCAAGTTATTATTTTCATTCGGCATCTGGTTGAGGAAATCGTTTATTGAAATAACTTTTTTTTTCTAATTTCTGTAGCATAATTTCAATAAGAGCTTGCTTGTTCTTAAATTTTTTCTTTGGGGGTTCAAAAATGTTAAAAGTCCCATCTACTGACATTACGAATTTTTAGGATTTTACTTGGTCCTCATCCAATAGAATATCCAGAAATTTGAAGAAATTGCTTTGAAAGCCTTCCACTCAGATGACTGTTGAAACTTTCAACCGTACTCGTCGTTTTCATCGATGAACCAACAACGGAAATATTTGAAGGATTTTCCTAATGTAACAAGAACAATAAGTTTACATTATAAGTATTTTTATATAAAAGGTATTGACCATAATTCAATATTCCCCTCTATCATGGTAACCGATCGGAGAGAAATCTCCTCAGATTCGGAATTGTACGAATTTTGTATCATGGTAACCGTTCCGATTGACTTATCTGAGATCTTTCCCGAAACAAAATTGAGTATGCGTTGAAATTGCCAAAATCAGATCAACGCATTGCGAATTCGAGCAATGCCTGACGCTTAAGTGTCAAAGTCAAAGCGACGCACACAGAATTTTTGCGATGCATGGCGTCTCATAGGTTTGTGTTTCTTCGAATTTTCTCCGGCAGACATTTGCGTACGGTAGTTTGTCGGAGAACATTAAAGAGGAAGCAAAATAAACAAAAAATTGAATATTATTTGTGAATATGTCGTCTGAACTGTAAGTTGAATTTAACATTCATTTAACTTAGTTATATTTATATGTATATGTGTATGTTTTGTTTATTTAAAAAAAATGACTTCAAAAGCAATACAAACGGCTGGTTGAAATGATGAAGGCCAAGCCAGACATTGCCAGGAACTTCACCAGCCGATCGCTGGTGTATTTCTTGAGGATTTTCTTTTTTTTTGTACTTCTTTCTCTTTCTGCGTCTAAAAATTGCACTGCGCTGCCCATATTTTTTTGTAAACTTAAGATGAGATTGATTTTAATCAGCTGTGAAATAACACATGCACTTTGAAAAAGATTTGTCATTTCAGTCATATGATTTATGTCAATTACTTTGCGATGGTACGCATTTTCATTTTCATTCCGATTCGGATACCATGAACAAGAAAATCCTGAAAATCGGAACATCTCTACGATCAGAGGATTGTCCGAACGGATACCATGATAGTAGGATTCACCTTTTCTATCCATTGTCTTCTAAAATACGTGAGAAAGTCTTGAAATATACTTTCAATGTTTATTTTAAACGGTTTCTCATAAGCTTTTGAACTTAAAAAATCAAACGCTAGACATAATATATCCTCCGGTTTCAAAAGCGGAAGTACTAAAAACTGTCTAAATAGCCGGTTAGCTTCGCGCGAATGTTTGCTATTATTTATTTTTTATTAAAAAATCTTTAAGATTTAATGAAGTCAAAGTACCTATATCAAGCTGAGTTTAAATAAAAATAAACAGCTGTTTCAAATTTCATTTTTTTAAATTGTTTCTCTTCTATCTTAAGAGAGAAGGTACTATAGCATTATATATCTTAATAAAAATATTATTAAAAAATTACTCTGTACATGTTCCATCTACCTTCCTAGTAAATGCTATATGAACTCACCTTAACTAAAATGTCACTCAAATGTCACTTTGACATTTGATTCTCTTTTTCCTTCTTCTTGATTAGATGTCTTTTGAGTTAAACACGAGTTGTATAATATTAGTAAATTTAATATTTAATAAAGAATATTGTTAAGTTGGTTAAATAATATTATTGTTTTCTTCCATTACCCCCGCAACGCAACAGTACACATTCGAACTTTTAATTATTTTATATTTCTCTGATAAAACAAAACTTACTAGCACCACCTTTAGAAAGTTGGAAATAAAATGAGTTAACATGCAGCCAAAAAATATATGTCATTTAGAAAAATAAACTTGCATGACTGTCGTGTGGGAAATGTACAATTAGCAGTTGTTTGTACCCCATTTTGGCACAGTGCTGAAAGTGCCGCCCAAAAGATAATTTCTCGGGGATTCGCTGGGCAAATTTAAGATTTCATTAGCAATTTTCGGAGAGAGATATAAACACCGAGAATAAAATGGTTCATTAATGTAACGAGATATGTAGAATTTTTCCATTGTAGTTTCGGTACTAAACACATCCGAAACTTCTTTTGCATTACCGGGAGCTTTTGGGAAGGAATCGTTGCGAATTCGCATGAGATGTCGTCGCATTTTATCAAACTGAGCCTATTTTAAATACAATGTGCGATAAAAATGTGTTATAAAACTTGCGAATTAATTACACAAAAGTAGGTATCTAAACTATTTTTAATTAATGAAGCTTACTTGCACAAACTTCGTTGAAAACTTCTCTTATACCATGCCTTTTTAGTGAGGACATTCGGCCAAAGCTTGAGTATAAATCTCACTTGCGTTCGAGGAGACGAACTCATAAGAAACTTAAAATCGGAAACTATTGTTTCACATGAACGTCGTACAGTTTCTTGTATCACCTTCTTTTATCGCTACTTTTATAGAGAGTGCTCATTAGTCTTGGAGACTAACATCGGACGTAATATTTAGCTTAGAGGCGCATTTCTAAGCCGCACTGTGCGAATGTTGAATGCCTTACCCGGCTCAACTTGGTTCTCCCATTCACCCAAAAAAATAATTAGTATATATTACTAAAATTTTCGTTCATTGTACGAAAGTTTCGTGGTGCAAAACTACGAATGTTTTTAGTACATTGTACGAATAGGGATTCGTAATTGAACTAATTTTTCCAAATAAAAATTACGAATGATTTAGTGTATTTACTTGCTTCTGTACAATGCACGAAATGATTCGTACAGACGGTACGAATAAAATCGTACATTATACGAAAAATTTTGTATTTTATTTAGTAAAATAACAAAATCTTTTGTACAATGCACGAAATCATTCGTAAACATAGAACTTACCCAGCTTAACCCAATTTTGATACTCACAGTACATTTATAATACTTTGGAAATTTGATAAAAAGGTGTAACTAATTATAAAGAACACTTCACGCGGAATTGTTTACATTATACAAAGTTAATCAGAAAAATATATAAAATGTAAGAAAATTAATTCAAACTTACCAGTATTTTATTATTATTTAATTATTATTTGATTTCAAGGTTGATACTAACACCGCACTACTGTTCAAAATGAATTATTATTATTTAACTGTTTATGATTTATTTAAACAAAAAAACTTTCCTATGTAAGTATATACACTTTTTCACTTTTTAACACTTTCACAATTGAAATACAAACAACAATGACTTATCTTCCTTGCTTTCAAATTTAACATGGCGGTTGTTTTTGATATAATTGCAAAACATTTGTAACTCGTAAAGAATTTAAAAAAATTTACAGACATTTCGATTTTCCTTAATGTTCGTACTGTGTTAATGCAGGGTATTAAACCCGTTGAAACCCCGTTCATTATAAAAAAGATGGAAAGTTTTCCCTGCCGCAACAAAAAAATTGACTACTAGAATGTATTTCAATTCAAGATAATCCCCCTTATGATGGTATCCGTTCGGAAAAAAGTTCCGGTCACCCAAATTAAATAAACGCGAGGTATCGCTAATCGCACGAATTCAATGTGTGGCTGTTAGCCCAGTCATTTTAGGCATTTTAAACCCCAATCTGCGGAAAAATTCCAACCAAGCTGAATTTTGGTACACACGCGGCGTTGTAATGAAGATGTGAAAAATCGACATTGATATCGTGCCGGCAAAAAAAGTTATGAAGGTCAAAAGGTCACGAAAACCTAAAAAAACCGTTTTTCGCAAATATCTCGGTTTCTATAGCTCCAATGATTTTAACGTGTATGACAAAAATTGCATAAAATTTGCTACAATTTTGTAAGTGCAATCAATTTTGTATGTCGATTAGTTACCGCACTTCGAAAAAAAGGTCATTTTTCAAAATTTGCCAAAAAATGAAGAATTCCACCTTATTTCTTCGGATATACCCGAGAAATCATGAAATATTGCTGATTTTACACTTTTTGTAGAAAATTTAACGTTCTACTAGAAAATTAAAACGTTTTTTCCGTAAGATGTAAGGAAAAAAAATTATTGAATGAAAACCAGAGCAAATCAAAAATTTTGCAGTTCCACACTCCTTTTCAAATTTCATTTCTTGGTAACGAATTGACATACAACAATTTTCACCCTATTTGTATTGTACGAAATTTAACGCTTTACAAAAAAGGTCTTGCATACTTTTGCCGTATTAAGTAGGGAAAAAAAGTTATTGAGGGAAAACCGGCGCAAAGTCGAACATTTTGCAATTCCCCCTTTTCCTCTTTTTCCGTATCTCGGTAACGAAATGACATACAACCATTTTTGTACCAACAATATTTTAGTAAATTTAACGCTCTACAAAAAAGTCTAGTACACTTTTCCCGTAGAACGTAAGCAACAAAAGTTATGGAGCGAAAACCGGAGCAAACTCGAAAAGTTTGCAGTTTCCCCTCCTCCTCTTTTTCAACAGGGCCGGTGAGGTCCAAAACTTCGTCAAATGTTAACTCAATATTCCTGAACAACATCTCAAAGTTTGATTAACTTCCGACCTTTTTCTACCTGCCCACTGTACTAAGAACAAAGTAATATATAAAAATTACGGCGGAATGACAATAGTAATGGGCATGGCCTGGTATCTGGTGGGCAAGCGGGGATCGTTGGGGGGGTGTAAGAAGTTGGTGATTTTAACAAGGAGCCATAAAAACAGCAATATTTCATGATTTCTCGGGTATATCCGAAGAAATAAGGTGGAATTCTTCATTTTTTGGAATTTTTTGGCGAATTTTGAAAAATGACCTTTTTTCGAAGTGCTATATCTCGGTAACTAATCGACATACAAAATTGATTGTACTAACAAAATTGTAGCAAATTTGATGGTCTACAATTTTGTCATACACGTTAAAATCATTGGAGCTATAAAAACCGAGATATTTGCGAAAAACGGTTTTTTTAGGTTTTCGTGACCTTTTGACCTTCATAACTTTTTTTGCCGGCACGATATCAATGTCGATTTTTCACATCTTCATTACAATGCCGTAATAAAGGTGTGTACCAAAATTCAGCTTGGTTGGAATTTTTCCGCAGATAAAACCTAAAATTACTGGGCTATGTGATTTTGACATTTAATCGTCAGGCTTCGCATGAATTTGCAACGCGTTGGTGTTGTTTTTACATTTATAACGCATACTTCAATTTATTTAGGAAACATGTCTAATTATTGATCAATCGGAACGGTTAGCATGACATAAAATTTCATGAAATTTTTTTCCGATCGGCTACGATGATAGGGGGGAATGCTTTATATAACTTAAGATGCTTTTTTGAACGTCGGTCGCGTCATCGGTTCTTCTGTTGTCTGTTGAAAATGTATTTTGCTTCATTCAGTCAATACGTAGAGTTTATAAAGAAACATTGTTCAAATAAAATAAATAATTTTACTTAATGTTATTTTATTCCAAAAAAGTTTTGCACATATTTATGAATATGTATGAAGATCGAATTATATATTATTCTTTATGATTTTCATATATTACCTCTTATTATGTTCATTTATTTATTTTAACATACATACATACATAGTTACCTTTGAAATCGAATAAAATTAAAATTTAAGTTTGTTAAAATGTTAAAAACAATATTTTTGACGGTTTTTAATATAAATTATATTTAAAAGTATATATACAGGGTGAATTTTATTTAACAAATAACGAATGTCATTTGCAAAAGGATGAATTTTGTTTGCAAGAAGTTAAACTTAAAGTGAAAACCATTTATATTAATATAGGTTTAAGACCACGTAGCTTTCAAGGAACTTAAAATAATAATTAAATACAAATACTACAAGAAAAAGATATAAAGTAATAAATCATCAAACTGATAAAAATATGTAATTTAAATTATTCAAAAAAAAAACAAATATACAAATTTAATAATCTGGTCAAATGTAGTGAATTCAAACTATATCCATAGAGGTTTTTAACCATTCTTATGTAAAAAAGTAATAAAAATTTTTTATTTTATAATATAGATGTGAGAAAACCATTTTTAATACATTTTTTTCTGAATTTACCCAAAAAATTCAAAATATTTCGATTTTTCTTAATTTACTCTCTATAATTTGTTTTACTAATATAATTAGCTATAATGGTTTGAAAAAATAAAAACTTGCAGTTTGAAAAATATGACGCGAGTTTCGACACTGACGTCACTAGTGCAGGGTTAAGACTAAGGAACTCTTACTTTTGTATGCCTCCCTCGGAATAAGTATTTTAAATACATTGGGTCCTATCGTGAATAAGATTCCCAGGAAAACATTTCCCATATTCGTAAAATTGGTATCGGGAATAATGCTCGAAAGTTCCTATCGGAATTTTAAGCGATCGTGAATGTATTTCCCATGCATTCATTTTTGTAGGGAGATGAAAGTAAACACAACAATGTAAGTGCAGAACTATTTATATTTGTTTTTTTATTTTGATAATTATATGAGTATAAAAATTTGTTTGCATTTAAGAAAAAAAAAAAAAATACAAATTGAAAGGACACGACATCAGAAACCAGTGCAAGAATAAATTTCAATAAAATCTCATTGAAATCCAAGAAGAAAACTGGAAAAAATATCTTAAGATATGTATGTACGAGTATATTCATTTGAAATTAAGTGAACTTTTTGTTTCCGTCAACTTTTTACTCGCGAATGCGATTTATTTTTTGTTTTTAGAAAATGATTTGTTTGAACGGCCTTCGAAGGTTCGTAGTGAAGTTTTCTTGTACCATCAATGCACATCCATCCATCCACCTTTGAGAACACCGTTGACTTGTTCAATAACTTTTCTAAACACTCCAATAAGATACGGCTCAAAAATATTTTTTTGGATTTCGCCGAACTTGTTACTGACGCAAGTTAGAGCATGCATGCTTTTTTTATACTTTGTGCTGTAAATCTAAGACCGCATTTGGCGGAACTGCACTGCAACTGATTCTTCTTAAGGAATTGTAGGTACGAGTTAAACCACATTAAGCAGCAGCGGAACTGCGAGCCAGCGGTACTAAACGGCAGAGTTCGTCATATACCCAACTCTGAAGTGTCGTTCCGCTTAAGCGCAGTTCCAGCTAGTGCGGTCTAGCCTTAAGTATGAATTTTTAATCAATTATTTCGATTTCCAAGTTCTCCATTTGCTTGGGATATTTTTTCTAACATATTAGTGAAAACTGGATGTGTATTATAAGGGGCCAGTTATAGCGATACGGAAAGCCAAACAAATGCTAAACTGATTGATGGCAATTGATGCAGAGAATGTTTTTTGTTCATAATAATTTTAATTGAACAAACGCTTTTTGTTAAAAATGTTTTTTGTTTTCTTTTTCTTTTATATGTATTTATAACAGAAAAGTGATTAAATACATTTTAAACAAAAAGGACAAGTTCAATTCAAATTTTTATTTGCAAAATAAATTCTCTGAGTTGGTTACCATCGATCAGTGTAGCCATTTGTGTTTTAAATCTGATTATATTATACCAAATTTTCCATTTGAAAATTTTTTCGGTTTGGTTTTCCGTATCGCTATAACTGGCCCCTAATCCAAGGAAATTTACTGAATGCTCATTAGAGCACTACAAAACAAACTCGAAAAAGGCACGAGTACGATAACTGAGGCGACAAGATTTAATATAGGTTTTATGTAGAGGGGTCAAATATAAGTATTTTTTTTTACTATGGGATGGGGGTCTACCTAGCCCCGTTTAGGAGGTAGGGGCGATTTCCGAAAAATATTTCTTGAATGGAAAAATAAATATTAAAAAACTTGAAATACATTACTATAACGTTTTTAAAAACCAGAAGTCTGTTCTTTAATCCTATATTTAAATTAAATTACTCATTACAATAGTTTTTAAATTATTCGCATTCAAACTCGAAATTTTGATAAAAAAAACGTAAAAAAAATATCTTTAAACCAGTTTTGTTCAAAATTGTGAAATGAAAAATAAAATTTTCTTTCTGTGATCAATGCTTGAATAAATTTTTAATCGAACGCCAAAAACCAAAAGCTATTATGTTTTCTTAATTTTAAGAAAATAGAAAATTATTAAAATTACATACTTTTTTTATGAGATTTTTATTTTTGGTATTTACGGTGATCTAACTTTGAGGATTATTCAACAGTACCTGAGTGGCCCGCTTAGCGGGATCTAGGGATTTTAACTCCCTTCTCGGGGGCACACCCACTCACGCGACTTCGTTGCTCGGCTTATGGTAGGTCCAGCTGTCTTTTTTTTTTTTTATAATGCACACGCGCTCAAGGGGTTTGTTATAGCCCTTTTAATGATAAGTCACAGCGCGAGCGATAGGAAGTTAGGGAGGAAGGGAAAGGAGGTGTCGATGAACATTGATCTTAAATGTTTGAAGATCAAAATAGCAAGGAAAAATTGTGCCAGGCAATCCATTCCACATTCGTGTTGTACGGCTATAGAAAGAATCCCTATATTTCACGGTACGTCCGAAATTGGGCTCAAGTGTAAACTGATGAGCGTTCCTAGCAAGACGAGTATTACAGGGGAAATGTTTAAGGGGTGGAACGCAGCTGGCTACCTGGAGTGAGCATTTTTTGTAAAAGAACCTGTAAAATAAGGAAAGACATGAGACATTTCGACGATGTTCGAGTGACGGAAATGGTGCCATAATGTTTCTCTCCTATCAATTTTAACGCTTTTTCTGAACTCTGTCGAGCAGGTGGAGAAAAGTTTGAGAAGCACCTGCCCAGAGATGGGAGTTATACTCGAGTTTAGGGCGTTTGTAAATTGTAGCCAGATCAGAAGGGGTGAAAAACTTCTTGCATCTATTAAGAAATCCTAAGCATAAGCATCTTGCAACATTCTTGGCAATCTCAAGTATGTGGTCATTCCAACGAAGGTTGTCACTGATACACATACCGAGTACTGATAGCTTTTCGGCCTCCTCGATGCAAGTACCATTCATGGATAATGGCATAGGGGGTATGTTTAGCTTCAACGACAAAAGACAGCATAGAGTTTTCGACGCATTAAACTCCACACGATTTCTAATACCCCAATTCACAATGCTGTTTAAATCAGAGTTAATTGAGCTTATCATACGATTTCGTTGTAATAACACGTCCGAAGGCGAAGGCCGTGAATTATCAAACTTATATGAAAAGCTGAGGGTTGAGTCGTCAGCAAAACAATTTAATGGATTAGAAGTCACAGACAAGAGATCATTTATAAAAATGAGAAAGAGAGTCGGAGACAGAACGGAGCCCTTGGGCACACCAGCATTTATTTTGTGGAGATCAGACTTGAAACCATCTAATACTACTTGTATTGAACGGTCCAGAAGATAGCTTCTGATCCAACGAACAAATGTATCATCGATACCAAATGCACGCATTTTCGATAAAAGAGCTTCATGCCAAACTCCATCAAATGCCTTTGAAATACCAAGCGCAATAATCTTGCTTTCGCCAAAGCGATGCAAAGATTTGCTCCACTGTTCGGTGAGATATGCCATCAGATCACCAGTGGAACGATTGCTGCGAAAGCCGTACTGCCGGTCATTTAAAAGCTCCCGATCTTCGAGACATTTCTCGAGCTGACGATATATCAGCGTTTCCATGACATTGGAAATAAGGACGTAAGCGCAATAAGTCGGTAGGAGGAAGGGGAGGAGGAGTCACCTTTTTTAGGGACGGGCTGGACAAATGCTGTTTTTCATCTACAAGAAAGATTCTTGAACGATAAAAACGATGGAAAAGCTTACGCAGTGGTTGTGTCAGCGATGTAGAACACCTCTTCAGAAGTATGGGGGGTATACCATCCGGGCCAGCGGATTTGTGTATATCAATATCTTGAAGAACTCTTGCTACTGTACGATTGCGGAAAAATACCTGTCCCATAGAAGAATTAACGTTCTCAAGTACAGGAGGGGCATTGTTGCTTGCAGGCAACGTAAAACTTGCAGCAAAATGAGCTGCGATCGTGTTCGCCTTCTCTGAAGAGCTGACAATTGGTTTATTGTCGACAATTAGCGTTGGAACTGATGATGACGTTGAGTTCTTGACGTTTTTTACAAATGACCAGAAGCTTTTACTGCCTTTGGGACATTGCACAATTTTTTGCTTTAACTTCTGGTCAGGTAAAAATTTTGTTTTTTTGATAATGGAGTTGCAAGAGTTCCTGAATTGTTTGTGTTTCTTCCGATTTTCCTCAGTGGGGTTGGCTTTATAGCATCGGAAGCTTAGTTCTTTCAACCTGATAGCTTCTTTACACTCTTCGGTAAACCAAGACTTTTCTTTTGGTTTGATACATTTTGTTCTGTGAGGGACAAAACCGTTATAGTAATGTATTTTAAGTGTTGCCGTTGTTTTTTAATATATATTTTTCCATTCAAGACATTTTTTTTTTTCGAAAATTGCCCCCACCTCCTAAACTGGGCGAGGTAGACCTCCTATATTAAAAAATACTTGTATTTGACCCCTCTACATAAAACCGGCGCCTCAGTTATCTTTCTCTCCCCTCGAAAAATATCTTCGAAGTACTTTTATATTTATCAGGTTGGTAGAATTTGTTTCGTGGGGAATTCATTCTGAAGAAGGTTCACGACCGCGGGGAATGTTTCATGGGAACAAAAAATTACTTGGGAAACAACATTTTCCTTGAGAGACTGCCGATAGGTCCCATTATCTGATTTCCATAGAAAAGAAAAGATCAGAATTTGGTGGTTAATGGGCAATGTTCTGCAATCTATCGCTTTGCGTTCCATCAATCTATGGTGATTTGACTGTGTTGCCCTCTGGTGCTTCAAATTCGTTTCTAATAGCTACTTTTTTAATTTTTGGAATGTTTTTGTTTTCAAAATCTAAAGCTACTGACAGACATAGATGACAGGGTGTCTTCATTGGAAAGAAAACATACTTAGTTTCTGTTTTCCAGTCTGTTAAAGAACTTTCATGGTCTTTATTTTTAATCATTTGCAAATATAATGTCGTTGAATGGTAAACAATTTGCAGCGTTGTCCGGTTACCTTCATTAAGAAAAACTAGAGAAGCTAGACCATTTTTTTTTAAATTTGCATAAGAGGCGTTTTTCTTTTTTGCTTCAGAGTGTGTTCAGAGTGCGCTCTACGAGCTCCAAATAAATACACGGGGCAGACTGAAAAAAAAATATAAAAGTTAAAAGCGAAACGTTTCCAAACCAATTCAATTGATAAAAATAAATTCTTAGCGGCGACTCTAAATACAAAAAGCTCGGCGAAGGTATTTTAAATGTTAAAAAAAAAACTTTTTTTCATTAGTTTCAAATGGCACGAGAAAAAGAAATAACAGCTTAGTTCTAAAATTCGTTTCCTTCAGAGCGAGCTCGATATACTCGAACTCTATTCAGAGTTCTTTTCTGAACTAAAAAAGAAAAAACGCCCAAGGTAGAAACCAAATAGATAACATACCTGCTTGAAACTTAAAGTGACAAATTTTTCACAGCAATATTTAAGATTTATTTTATAAATACGTTATGCCAAAATGACTAGGGTAACGAATTAAACAGGAACTCATAAAAATCTATCATCTTCAGTGCCATCATCATCACAGTGTCTGACATCTATGCCTTCGTCTCCTGCACTACTAACATCGTCAACTTTAAACGAACAATCTCAGCTGACTCATAACTGACAATTAAATTCAGATCCAAGAAATTCTACTACTGCCTCTTATCTTTATTATCAAAATACCAGAGGTATTCGTACTAAAATGCAACAAGTTCTTCTCTTTTCGTCATCTGCGCAGTAAGATATCATTGTTATGACAGAAACTTGGCTTAATAAAGACCATAATCGTCAATTACACCAATATTTAAATCCGGTAATAGACAGGTTTCTAATTACCGACTTATTTGTAAAATAACCACAGTTCCTAAATTTTTCGAAAAACTGATTTATGAAAGACTATCCGTTATGTTAAAAATATGTTATTTCTCCATATCAACACGGGTTTGTATCTGGTAGATCGACGACTAAAAACCTTTCGATTTTTTCGAATTTTGTTTTGAACGAACTTGAAAAAGGTTTTCAGATATTTACACTGATTTTTCGAAAGCATTCGATCGTGTAAATCATGATATCTTACTTAAGAAGTAGAACAAAATTGTATTCCACTTAAACTTTTTTCGATGGATCAATTCATACTTAGAGAATCGCGTTCAATATGTTCGTATCAACAACATTATGTCTTCACCTATTCATGTTACCTCGGGTGTTCCACAAGGAAGCCGTCTTGGCCCTCTTTTTTTCTTGCTATTCGTCAACGACACTCCTAATATGTTTATCAATTCGAAATGCCTTGATTTCGCGGATGATTTAAAAGTTTTTCGAAGTGTTCGTACCGTAAATGACCAAGAAGATCTAGAGCGATTATCTAATTGGTGTTTTATTAATTCCTTGAATCTTAATATATCTAAATGCCAAAGTTAAGCATTTTGTAGAAGTCGTAGACCAATCAACTATTGCTATAGTATTAACAATACGTCTCTTTCTAAAATATATTTTAAAAAAGATCTAGGGGTAGTTTTTGATCAAAAACTTGATTTTATTAAACATATAGACTTTTAAGTAGCCAAAGGTAATTCAATGTTAGGTTTTATTTTGCGAAATTCTAAGGAATTCAATAATTGCTCCGGTATTTTGGCCCTCATTGACTTCAATGTTCCTGCGAGGATGCTAAGCGGCATATACACAGGTCAAAATTTCATCAAGCATGTCAGAGTGTGTGCAATACAATACGTATACGTTGAATGCTTTAAGAAAAATCAAAAAATTTTGATTTTTCATCAATCACGGTGCACAGACTCTCACATGTTTGATGAGATTTTGACCCGTGTATATGTCGCTTTAGAAATCATTCTTTATTTAAAATTCAACAACACAGAACAAATTATGGGGCAAATGAGCCGTTGTCTAGAATCTAGATGTCTAAAAGACAGTTACACAGTTTGCGATGTATTCTAAGTATAATGGTTTATAATTGTATATATTGTATAATTACATGTTATTTTATCTGTATTCTGTTTTAAGTTTTTCTTTATATTGTTATTTATTTATTTTTTTTGGTATAATCTAGTAATCATAAAAAGACAATCATGTACTTACTTTGTTTGATGAAATAAACTAAACTAAATTCAATTCGAGTAAACAAAGTTATTTTTTGAATATAAATTTCAACAACAACTATTTATTAATTGTTCCTAATATTACTTTTAGGAAGATTCCATCCCTTGCAAACCTACAACCTTTAAAAAATCGTAAGTCATTCGACTCTCCCAAAACGTAATTTTCATTTTTTAACGGTTGTCCTGTTTTTTTTTACAGGGAAAATCTGCATGAAACAACCAAGCAAACGCAACGCAAACCAACTTTTTCCAACAAAATTGATAACATCACCATTAGTGAGAACTGCGGGTTCGGGTATGTACACATACATATATGTAAATATGTCTATTCTGTTGAAAAGAATCATTTTGTTTTATCAACTTGAAAGCTTTTTTTATAAACTTCTACATATAACCATTATTTTTGCGCCGTTCAAAATATACCAAATACTTTGTAAGACTTAAGGCTTAACTGCAATACAAAGAGCTGTGCAAACGGATCTGTCCGATACTGAGCCAGAACAAGAAATTCAAATCTTCTGCCTATATACCGAATTGATGTGTTTCCTCAAGTTTTCGATCAGTTTTTCGTACAGACGTTAACTGTGCTAACTTCCACAAACTTGGTTCTTATAATACCTTTTGTTCGCGTACCAAAATCAAACAGTTTTCATTCAATTTCATACGTTTACATTAAAACGAAAAGCGTTTGTGTACTGAGAGATGAACGAAAGGAAATACCAGCTGTATCATTCTTTCGTTCGTTTATTTTCAAGTTTTGACCCAGTGAAATTTCATCTGGTAAAAACTAGAACTTTGTCAAAAGCGAATGAAGTGAACATTGTTTATGCATGACTCGCTTACCACGAAGAGCTAACCAAACAAAAAATTCAAATTTGACGTTTCTCAAGAATATACATACACAAAAGTGTCACCTCGCTTACTTTTCAGTAAGTGAGGTGAGAGAGGTTTTTCTCTCATTTAAGAAATTTTTACAGTTTTCATTTTTTGGCACAAAAGTAGATTCACGCCCAAAGCTAATCATAAAACAATTTGTTAAAATTCTGAGTTCTTGGACATAGTGCTCACCTAAGTCACAAAATACTATAAAGATTTTTAGCATGAAGCAACTCAACATACCTTTCTATTCCTGTATTTGATGGCTCAAGATACATGCTTTATTTGACCGATATTTCCCTGCACTTCCGTCTATTATCGTGTTTATTTGACAGAAGGGAAGAAAATCTTTCTTTCTTATTTTGACACTTGCTCCGTTTGCTAGCCCTTACCTTAATTGAAGAATTGATATGATTGCTGCTTTACGGAATAAACCTTACCTACACATATTATTTGTATCCCATGTTAGTCCATCCAAAATAATAAAAATAAACCAAAAAATTCGTGTAGTTCCAATTTTTTCGGGAATGTGTTGGGGGAGGTCTCCTGTACATGCAATAAAAAATCCCCGTCAATTGGTGTGCCGCGGGGGGTGGGGGTCGATTTAAAGGGACCTTCCCATGGTTTCGCCCGCATATCTCGAAAACGGTGCGTCGTAAAAAAAAATAATAAGACAAAATATGAAGCTGACAAAATTTCCTACAATTTGATATCATACATTATTTGAAAACAACCAATCATTTCCGAGATATGCCCTCTGGAAAATGGGAAATTTTTCGAAAAATTGTTTTTTTTGCCAAACTTGTTGTTTTTAACTTTTTCCCACATTTTTTAACACAAAGGGATGAATAGAGAAGTTAAAGAAAATTTAATTGCCTTCAATAAGATATGAACAAATGTTAATTTATCATCAACAAATCAAAAGCAATTTGAAATATTGTAGTGGAAGTCAATATTTAGCCATAAAATACCAGAACTTGTTTTTAGGCACCTTTTGGAATGAGAAGCAGATCCCCTGATAACGAATTATAGATTATATTGAATTCCCAAAAGTACGTTGCGACGGAAGGAAGGAGGTGGGGGAGGGGGGGGGGTTGAAAAATGCAAGATCGAAGGAGTAATCAAGGTATTAAGAGATAGTTTTACGAAGTAGTTGTGTAAAAAATGGTAGTGTTTATTTTTAAATAACTGACCAAATTAGTTACATACAATGTTTAATATGATATTGTTTGAAGTATGAGTATTGTAAGGTTAAAATAAGCGCTCAGGAAACTTCGGATTTTTTTACAGCTCTTCTTATTCCTCGCCGTCCTGGTCCTCCACCGCCGCTGTATTCGTACAGTTACCCCGGCAGGAGGCGCACACAGTTAAACAGAATAATCCTGCCTTTCTGCAGCCACACCTAACAGCACACCCACCGGTGCATTAGCAGAATATTTTATTTAATATTTGGTCGGGAGCTGGAGGGGCGTTGGTTTTCACCGGGGCAAAAAAACCATCTTCTCCTCTCTTCCAACCCCAACATTCAGGCGACAATTCATTGCCCAGCCATTGTTGCACCTGATGGTACACTCGGAATGAGTGGGTGGAAGAGAAGGAAGATTCGCCCTTGTACGGATGGTGGACTTTATGAAACTATTGTACCGGTGCCGCTCCAAGTAGTTTTCTCAAGCTGGAGCCTGGTACAGTAACAGGAACATCTATTCCCCAGCTTGTGCGACCGCCTCATGTGTTGATTGGCGGTCGAAGAAAATCTTTGATACGGCCTTGGTTTCTGGGGGATGTTTCCGGGAGGTGTTGATGGCTGTTATTTTGCTTTTAAACTAACGCGAAGCCCAAATTTGACCTGCATCCATCCCCACTGGGTTGTCGCATATTATACAAATACAACAACATTTCATGATTATTCGGGTATATCCAAAGAAAATAAGGTGGAATCCTTATTTTTTTGGCGAATTTTAAAAAATTACCTGCTTTTCGGAAGCGCCACATCTCGGTAACAAATTGACATACAAAAATGTTTGTACTAACAAAATTGTAGGAAATCGTATGTTCTACCAAAAAGTTAAATATGATTTTGCCTTAGGACGTAAAGAAATAAAATGCACGACTGGGTCGCACGTACTTGCTCTGTGGGTACAAGAGCACGATGATAACAAATTTTTCGAGGAATAACAAATACTCTTTGTTGTATAAAATAAGTAGAGAAGTTTAAAATGTTTTGTTTAAGAAGTGTTTATGCCCCGTATTTTGAACATATTGACTGTTTTATAAGATACGTTCATTTTTGCCGTTATTTCGATATATGTACTTAGACCTCCAATTGAATTAAGTCCTCAATCGTGATTCAGACGAGCTGGTTTTTGAAAACAACTCCCGAATCACCATTCCATCTTGATCTTCTTAGGAAGAGAGGTATTCTTGAGAACTGATTCATTTCGTTTCTTTTCTCATCTGGCTCAATAATCGACAGCAGCATCTCATTCCATCTCTATCCAAAATATCGTGTTCCAGGAAAAAATTCTGGCGAGCAAAGAGGAAGTTATCTTAGCTCAAGAAAAACGTGACATCCAAATCGGATATCCGCATCTTCTCAAGCAGCCATTAAATCATTCAATGTTGTTGCCACAAGCTCAGCAACTTCCCGACCTCTCATGAATATGGCAGAACAATTTATTTATCATTAACCTTTCTTGGGTGATGTGACACAGAGACATTCCGGGAAACAACAGAGCCTATGAACTCGAACTCGTATAGAATAAGAACACAAATTTCACTCAGAAAGAGGTATCATCGCTACATATATGTAAGTTACAAAGACGCATATTACATTTAAGGGAATTCATCTTCAGCGATACATCCACCAAGTGTCTTTGGGACTTGATGATTTTAGAATTAAAAAATATTTCAGAAAATACTCGTTTTATCTAATAAATAATTTAAGTCTCATTAAAATGTAATTTAATTTTTATTTCAGTTAAGAAGAAACTCCAAACTAAAGATGCTGAAAAATGTCACAGGTGGAGATCGCGGAAGAGATCTAGAAAAGAATCTAAAATCGAACAACATGAAACTGAGGCTTTACGAAATCAAGAAAATAAAAACTATATTGACCAAGAACTTCCTCATTCAGTCACGTCTTCCTTAATCTCCAGCCTGGATGAAGTTTTAATCAACAAAAGTCCATCTTTACCACTTTATAATCATTTTGGTAAGTTTCAAATAGCAGGGAGCTTAAAGATTGAACAATTTATTTGGACATCAATAAGTACAACAAAGGACCTTCTGATTTTGGTTAGAGTTATTCCTACCTAACCTGTAAAATTAAACTCTAGCACATGCGCGTAATGTTTTTCAATAAGCAATCTAGCCATTCTTCCTATTTTGGGCTAACAGTTTCCGGTTTCGCGAATCGAATTTTGTTGAGATCCTCTTCCCCTTGGCAGGAGACAATAGGTCCTTTTTATCCTGCGAAATCGCACTGCAATGGCTTCGAAGACTCCTGGTTTGGTTCTAAACTAGGTTTTTTATAGCTAGGATGACCCTCAGAGGTGGAATTGAATACTCGGCGTGCTGGTGCGTATTTATATATGCTCCACACCCCAGCCATCAAAACCGCATAATATTTTGCAGATTGACGAAGCCAATGTCGTTTTTTAGCTCGTACAGTTCGTTGTTAAGTTTTTTCTTCCATTCTAAATTGATGCACCCAGGACCGAATATCAACCGAAGAATATTTCTCTCAAAGCAGACCAGCCGCTTTGCATCCGATTGTATCAGAGTCCACGCGTCTGCCCCATACAGCAGGAATGGATTGATCAGGGTCTTGTATAGTGTCTCCTTGGTCCTTATAAAGATAGAGCTTTGCTATTAAGACGCCTTCTGAGTCCGGATAAATAGCGAATGGCAACAGTGGTTCTTCGACTGATTTATCAACTTATATTATTCTGAGAGGTTATCGCGGAACCCAAATGGACAAAGTCCTTGCCTACTTCAATGTTGTCTATGTCATTCATCCGCATGTTATGAAAGCAACATTATAAAATTATGTTGTACAGGTGCTATATTAAACGCATTTCTGAGCCTGGATTGAAAATCTTTTGTTGATGATGAATATCTATGCAAGAGTATTACGTGCTTTCGACCTTGACGTAGCAGACGAGTTTTTCGTGATGCGTGCATCGGATATATTTCTATTAAGGTCTGCTCTAAAGACGCTATCATAAGGATTCATGAAGGCGGAGGAGTGGTGTTAAGTGGCTTAGACTGCTAGACCGAATGTTCTGAGAATAATCCCTGATTCCATATAAGTTTTTTTCCGGGATCCTGGCCCTTGCGAGGAGGTGACAAATCCTCCAAGTGCAAAACTTGTCGAGAAAAATGCATCTTTTCCATTCCTGCAGAGTATCAACGGCCACACAGGAGTTATTTTTATTATTTATTATTTTTATTTTAAGTCGGTAAGAAAGTGGTGTGTTGTTTTGTCGAGAAAAATGCATCTCTACTTGTCGTTCGGATCCGGCAGAAAATCGTAGGTCTTTTCCATTCCTGCAGAGTATCAGCGGCCACGCAGGAATTATGTTTATTATTTATTATTTTTATTTTAAGTCGGTAAGAAAGTGGTGTGTTGTTTTGTCGAGAAAAATGCATCTCTACTTGTCGTTCGGATCCGGCAGAAAATCGTAGGTCTTTTCCATTCCTGCAGAGTATCAACGGCCACGCGGGAATTATTTTTATTATTTATTATTTTTATTTTAAGTCGGTAAGAAAGTGGTGTGTTTCTACTTGATGTTACTGGGCCTGCTAGATAAGGACTGAACTGGTTGTCTTTAATTTTTTTAAGATGCTCCTAAAATACGACAGACAAGATATTGTAAGCGATGGTGAAGAGGTTGATTTTTCTGTAGTTGGTGGAAGGAAGGGAGAACCTTTTTTTTTTTAATGCTGAAAATACTATAAACCTTTGAAAAACTGTTTTCTCAGCTTCTTCAAATTGTTCGAGGTTCGTTTTCACCATCGTGGATTCTGATTGGTAAAAAAGGCTTAACGCAATCATTCTGTTTAACATCACCGTTTAGAATTTCTTCACTACCTGAAAATTTTTTTCTCAATTTCAGAAGTCAAGAAGACTATTAATAATGCTGAAAGATGTCGAAAATATAAAAAACGGAGAAAAGCATTAGAAGCGAGTATGCCAATGATGTCAACATTACGAAAACAAAAAAAAGTAAAAATAGATCTAGTGCTGAAAAAAGTTGAGAATCTTAATTCACCACCATCAGATCCTATACTAAATCCAGACATGTGTGAAGTGAACGCTTGTGACGATTTGGATATCTCAAGATCGTGTAAACCAGGTACTTTCATCAATATATTTATATTCTTAATCCGACTTACAGAAGTATAAAAATAATGTCTTTTACAGTATTGGAAAGTTATATTATAAATTGTGCTAATAAATTCTTTAGGGTGTTTCCAAACTCCATGGCAATTATAACAAAGGCAAGGAAAATCGAACAGGCTTAGAAAGATTTTCATCTCTCGCTTCATGCAACGAGCACTTTATTACAAATCTCCTGTTGTAAGTTACAGTTTTTGATCTTTATCATTATGTCGGCGGCGGCGTTCCTGATTTCTGGGGATGTCCTCGTTCTTGTCAGCTAATCACCTCTTTCGCTTCCAAGCACACCACTGTGCTGTCGGTCGAAGCCCACCCCAATACCAGTTTTTAATTTGGAGCTATCTGCTAAGATTTGTGTAGCTGTTTTGCTGTTTGGTTACCAAGCCAATCTTTAGTTATTTATAGCTCTATCTTCGATATTAAGATTCCCGTTCAGTCCGTTAATGTGTTAAAAGTGTGTTACACGCTAGGTCAATATTTCCGGTCCCACTCGGTTACAGAAATAGTTTTCAAATTAAATCAAACATAAAACGAAGCACTACTTAAGAAGTCTGATGATCCGTGAAAAAGCTACACTTCCAGAGCCTATAAACTGGATAGAAGCATGGATAAGTTGTTATTTAATTCAAAAACTCATCAACAGAAGACTCAAATGCACTGTCTGCTACGAAGAAGTTTGCGGAAATATTTAGCACGAGCATAAAACGCATTAAACCCAGTCCTGTCTTCAAATCGCGTGACTTGGCAAAGCGCATCTATTTACTCGGGACTTTTGTTGTCATGTTGAGGACATGTATAACTACTCCAGGCACTTATGTAATGGCTGTGAGTTTAGCTGTACAACCATATGACTTCATAAGTTACCACACGTAACTTTTTGTTTGATGATAGTGTGAATTTTTTACTTACTAACAAAAAGTGGAGCAGACATTCCATTGAAAACCACGGCCTCAACCAACAAACCACATCAGCTAGACCGGTCTCTTGCCAGTGGCCTCAAGGACTGCTACGGCTCTTAGGGTTGGAATTGAAGACTCTGCGGGCTGGTGCGTCTTCGTCCATATGCTCCACATGCCCCAGCCATCTAGGCCGCTGTATTTTCAGCTTTTTGACCAGGTCAATGTCGCTGTATAGCCCGTATAGTTCGTCACTGAATCTTCTCCTCCATACTCCATTGATAGGTATAGGACCAAATATCACCCGAAGAATCTTTGTCTCAAAGCACCCCAGCCTATTTTCAGCCTTGTTCTTCTGCCCCATGCAATAGGACTGGGATGATAAGGGTCTTGTACAAAGCTTTATTGGTCCTTTGAGAGTGGGCTTTTCTTCTAACATGCCTACTAGGCTGAAGAAACAGTGATTGGGAAGAGTGATTACTGATATCTTCACTGATATTGTCTTGGGAGGTTATAGTGGAACACAAATAAGCAAAGTCCTTGACAATTTCAAAGTTATATCTGTCCATCGTGACGTTTCGCCCGAGTCTACGATGATGATTTCCTGCATCTTCATTAACAGCCGGATCCATTCCGCCATTTCTGCCTGACAATGATAAGTTGGTTGTCTTCGCCGTTTAACAGTCTGTTTTTGTGTTTTTTTTCCAAATTCTGTGAATTTACTACGACTGTGCCAGCCTGCACTCATCATCGAACGAACATGATAGTGTGAATTTCATGATTATAAGTTTTTTGAGTGATCATACTTAGAGTGCTCTTGCAGCACTCAAGTGCTTTACAATGTGAACTCTAGTCTTGTATGAGAGCATCGGCTTTAAGTATTGAAAAAGACTTATTAAGCGGGTTTTTAGCACTATGAAATTTTGTTTCTCAACTACATACATCCGTTCTAGCTATAACATCCCCCCCATGCAATTTGTTAGCTTTGTCAATCGTTAGATTTCATCTGAAGTACAATTTATTTTGTAAAATTTACAGTATTTCCATATACGATCAGAAAAACCCCAAATATAAAGTATTGTCTATTTTAGGATTCCAGAGGACAATGACTAATGCTGAAAGATGCCGGCAGTATAGGACGCGGATAAAGGCTTTAAAAGAAGGCATACCAATGACAACAAGGAAGTACGTTCGAAAACAAAAACATGATGTAAAACAAGGCCTAGTGTTAAAAAAAGTTGCGGATCAGAATCCATTGTCTTCATGTGCTTTTACGAATCCAGAGATATGTACGGTAGTTCCTGGTCCCTCAATTAAAACAGTTAGTGTTTTAAACAAACTTGATGTGTCAAGATCGCTTAAAGCATGCAATTCTATTGTGGATAAAGTTAAAGCAAATCCACACGCTTCATCTCTTAAACCTGGAAAACAGAAAGATGTGAAGCTAGTGTTCATAAAAGTTGGTAAAGCAAATCCATCAACTTCGAGTGCTTCACTGAACTCAGACAATAGCGCACTGATTCCTGCTTCATCAATTGAATCCGTAACTACTACTGACAATGTGGATATCTCACGGCCATTCAAACCAGGTATAGTCATTAAATAAACATTTTGAGTACTACTTTCTAAGTAATTCTATTATTATTCTAGCTTTTAAGGGGGCGAAAACGAATGCTGAAAAGTGCAGGCAAAATAAGTTGCGAAAGAAGGCGGCAGCATAAGCAGAAGGATGCCAGTGAAATGTCAATTATTTCACCAATGATATCAACGGAATCGTTGAGGTGTAGTTCACTAAACGCGATTTAATTTAATTTAATTTAATTTAATGTTCATATCAAATCGCTCGAGTCCACTAGGCCTATGAAAGACATTTAACTTTTATTCGGCGTGTTGATTTACAAATTTCAAGAAAAGCTAAGTGAGGCTGAAATAGAATGAAAGACGAAAATTTAACTGGCTCTTTTCATCAAGATAAATTGATATTCATTATATTTGAAGTTTGGAAATCCTTTATTATTATTTTCATTCTATTTAAATGTATTTCAAACAGAAGTTTGCAAGAAAAGCAATTCAAAATGTAAGTTTTCATTAGTTGGAAGATTGGATATTTTTGCCTTTAATTTGGATTTCAACAAGCTGTTACTATTTTAAAGCACTTAGTGATCCGGATAACATTTGAATCACCATTTTCTACATCACCAAATGGTGAGATCGCATCCTTTATTCAGCCAGGTAAATAAGTAAAATAAATATTGTAATAATAGCTTTGTTTGTTGAACTTTACCCAGGGTCGCCCTGGGTTTTCTTGACAACTCCAAGAATTGTCAAAAAAGCCTGGGTTTTTCGGTTCTCAAAAAACGCATGACGGCTGCTGATTGTATATTTTTCACAACACACAAAATCAAAAGTTTCCATTTTGCTTTATTTGTTCGATTTGTATTTACTTTCATCAAAATAAATGCATTCACTTGCATTTCATTTAGTTTTATCGAAAAAAATACATGAAAAATCAAATACAGAAGAAAAATACACAAGAAATGCTTGACAGCAAAAGTCACTTCAACAGCTGATTCGTTACCTCAACTCGCCCCAGCTAAATAGCAAGATCGACTTCAGGGTGACTTCAGGGCGACCCCAGGTTTCAAAAAACAGAGAATTTTGTATTGAGGGCGAGTTGAGGTAATTCAAAAAACGCGCTGTGGCGACCCCAGGGTGACTTCAGGGCTCAACAAACAAAGCTAATAATTTATAACTAAAGGGTGTTTTTCTTAGACCTGTGGTTTTCAATCTGGCAATACTTTTTTCGGAGTTGGTCTTTTTGACTGCTGTCACTTGATTTATACTCAGTTTGGTTTGCTATTTCACAATGAATTATTTGCAAATCGCAAATTTGTTACCAAAATAATGGCTCGGTTCTCGCGACGCATCGCGCGCTGCGTCCAATATTCGGTCGACATAATCGCCCAGGAGTTTATTCGAGCCAGCTGCGACTGCCACTTGCCCGAAATCATTTTTTAAAACATAATGGCAAACCCTTATCTTTACCTATAATAAAGCTAATATCTTGGCTATAGCAATAAATTATATGCCTTTTATTTCTTCTTGAAAACCACACGTCTAAAAAAAACACCCTTTATATGGCTGTAAGACCCAAGGTCTTTTGAATGCAAACTGCACGGCATTAGTTAGAAGCCCGCACTTATTCACAGACACGAAAAAATATTTCAAGGCAAGAGGAGTATCTACGAGTTGGCGGTCTGTATTGGCCTATGGTAAGAAGGAATAGAACGATAGGAAAGAATTTTTGTTGGTACGATGGATTGAGAATAAGATTATATTTGTCTCAAATCCCACGTCTGGTTGAAGCTGCGGGAATATTTAAAATTTGCTGCACAGGCTGGGACTCCAACCCACAACTCTTGGTTAGGAAGCAAGCGTTATATCCATTTTAGCATTGTCACCCACATTCATAGCGATACTCGTCGATCGAGTGAAGAGGAGTTCAGAATATCAAGGCTTTCGAATTCCAGATAGGGTGGAATATGACCGAGTTGCATCACCAACGGTAACTCTTCTCCTTTTGTGTGTGAGTGTGTTCGAATTTTGAATGGTAGTGGTATGTGATATAAGTTTGGCATGTTTTATGTTTTGAGACAGATGAGATCTAGCTACGTGGGCAATATCCCACTTATTCGGCGAGTTTAGTAGAGCGTCGCGAGAATGCCATTGCTCCCGTAGCAGACACTCTTCCCCTTACCCTTCTTACTCCTTTTTGGCGTCATCCCGGACCACAGGAACGGCCCTCCCTATAGACATCCCAAGTTCCCGAACTTCTTTTGCCTGATTTCAAGATGAAGTGAACTGAAATGAAGGATCATCTTTGGTGAGATCCAAAAATGGCCACTGATACCCTACTGACCGTGATGCAATTAAATCAGTAGCGCTTGGAGCAGCGAACATGTTTTTTTTACAAAGGAGGTTTTTGTATGAAATTTTATACTTGGAGTTTTAGGCAGCTGCTTGCCGAATTTACAATTGAAATTTTAGAATGAAACAACAACAACTTGTGTGTGCTACCACCAAGTTCATAGGCTGGAGTTATAGCTATTTCACCCGATCATCCGACTCCTTTATGTTCAATTTAATTTTTGAAGAACGTATGAGGAGCTAGTACACCACGACTCCTTTATGTTCAATTTAATATTTTAAGAACGTATGAGGAGCTAGTACACTACGCACTATACACTACCGCACCCACATAAAAGTTGTAAGCCAATTTTTTTTAAAATTTATTTTTCAGGCCTGATATGTACTTTGTTGATGTTGAGATTTAGCTTTGGGGACAAGATTCACCCCATTCCAGCAAGCTTAGCCATGCATCGAGGGCAGGCCACGATCCTGGAGTTAGGCACTCCTTCCAACTCTATCCCTTACTCTACCTACTCCTTGGTTCGTTCCACTTTTGAACTTCTCTTTTCCTACTCCTCCTCTAGCCTTGCAAACAGCAGCTAAGAAATCTCATCATTATCATCATAATTGCTTTATAAAAAAAACTTCTAATGTAGGAGCACGGGGCACAGGGGACCACTTAAAGTTTGTCGGTTTTTTAAAATTAATTGAACGGAGAAAAAAGGCTCAAATTTCTTCACCACTTACCTTAAGGTTTTAATATTAACTAAGTAAATAATGGCTATCTCAACTTTATTACTTTGGTTTTTAAAATTAAATTTGCAAAAAAGTGATTTTGGTCCTCTGTACCCCGTCGTCGGGTTACATAGAACCTAGGTCGGCCTATATTCCCCCTATGAAAAATCTTCTCAAAAAGTAATAAGAATGTATTAAATCTTACCTAGTTTAGTTATTTACTTTATTCTTTTTGATCAAAACATAACTTCACTTGACTCAACGTGGTTCTCTGTGCCCCGTCCTCCCCTATATGTATTTCAATCAATTTCTTTTCATTGGAATACGATATAATTCATAGTATTCTCAAATTGAATGGTTATCTGGAAAAACTGTTTAGATCCGGCTCGAAGGACCAACAATGCAGTATTTTTTTTATTACATAATGTATACTTTATAAATCCATATTTTATTGTGGACTTATAACTTTCAAGACTTCTCGTTATCGACTTGTCCCCCCCCCCCCCCCCTCCAGTTAACATCTCATCGGTCATCCCACATAAATATTGACTGTTACCAATTTTTAATTAAATTATGGGAAAGCTGTCAATCAATCCAGTGTGAAATTTACTTAACACATTTTATGTATGTATATTCCCTTAAAAAACAGTTCCCAAACCTCGGCACCGCAAAATTATAATATGTAGCAGATTCTTACTTACATATCGAGTAAATTGTACATTAGGGCTACCATCTGCTGATTTAAAACAAAAAACCAAAAATTATTAATCTTTTTCCACACCAACAAGCGGCTTATTCAGAAATACAAAAATAAAAACAAATGACAACAAAAGCTGAAAAAGCTGCAAAATGCAAATCATGGCAACACCTTTTAGGTGTGCTTTGTGCGATGACGATGAGGGTTGTTTTTGTTATACGCTTTGCTATAAATATATCCCTATAGTACAATTCAGAAGCGGAACACAAGAGGCGCCATCTACTACACTCCGCCAGAACTATGCCAGTAGAGAGCTCTCCAAACGCGTAATTTTTGCAGACTGACAGCTGCGATGAACGAGAAGAATGTATAGGTACAAATTCCTTAGGGGCTCGAGGGAGTCAACCCAAGATGATTTTTGCTTAGAATGCTATGGGAAGCAAAGATAAAAATGAATTTAAATTTAAATGGGGGACGAGAATGTCTGTAATGTACATGAGAAAGGAATTAATAAATAAAGTATAATGAAAGAAAATGTGTGAATGTATTGGATATTGGTGACCAGACGGTATTTTCTTTGCAAATTTCAGCCCGGCAGCCAGGCTTGCCACCTTGCAAAATATTTTCAACCAAAATTTTTGTTTCTAATAGATACCTATCTGCCTAGGTCGGTTTTTGAGCGAGACAATATGTGTATTATCTATTTCAAACAAAATTCGCTGAAATTCAAATTGAAACTTACATTATTCTGCTGTGCTTTGAAGTGACCAACGGTTTCTTAAAGATTGCTATTCAGCTTGATTGGAATTTTTCCGCAGATAAAACCTAAAATTACTGGGCTACACAGAAAATGCAAAAAAAAACCAACAACAAAAACTGGAATCCGAAATTTTGTTTTAACCATTTTTTAAGATTTTGAGCTATTTTATTTTATCATCATCATTATATCATATTTTATTAAATCATCCATATATACATAGCTCAACAATGGAGTTATTTTTGTACTATATTTTCATTGGGGCAAAAAAGGTGATTTTGTAAAAAATTTCCAAATTTGATTCCACTTCCCATACAAAATAAAATTAAAGCAATTACGACAGAAGTAAACAATACAATAACAATTTTGAAATAAAATCCAGATCAACGGCATTAGTAAAAAACAAAACAAAAAGAAAGAATGAAAAGGTTGTAAAAAAGAAAAAGAAAGAAGATAGCCTGTTGTCAAACCAAATGTGCAAACCTAGAAGAAAACACTTTTTGAGCAAGTATTCAAACATCCTATTTTGGGCCCTAATGAAAACGTAGAAGTACTTGTTCTCCAGACTACTACAGATTTTATATTATACAATGTTCACAGGCAACAGCCACGTCCAGAGTTCATCTATTCAAGATTTCCTATACAGTGCTGGCAGAGCTGCCTAAAGCCGAAAACAGATGTGCAGAGGGTCTGCACGCAGCGCTGCATGCAGAGCCGAACCTAATGGTCAAAACAGATGTGCAGCCTTTTCCCATGCAAGAAAATAAATTACACAGGTTCTTATAGGAGCTGTCACTTTCCAGGGTATGCACGCAGCCTTGCGCTGCACGATGTCTCTATTCCTATATTATTTTAACAGTTTTGCCGAAAACAGATGTGTGGGGTTTATTCGCACACAATAAACAAGCTTTGCTAGAGTCGACACAATTGAATTTTTTGCACTGAGAAGTTGAGTTTGGCCATTGTATATACATTTTTATAGTAATTTCATGGAACATGTATTTTAGTTCTGAACTTCGTTAATGGCGGCACTAGTCGTCTTATCTAGTTTACATCAAATGTCTTCTATTGTTGTTTTTGTTTCAGATAGCAATCTAGACAAAAACCACTCCTAACTCACCAATCAAGTGTTTGTGAACTTCTTCCATATATGGCGCACCAAACGTTCTACTCTTATTGGGAATACCTACTATAGATTATAAATACAATCTTTTGGCTCAAGCTAGAAAACTTTACATATAATCTTAACAGAAAAACAGTGTTGCTTAAAGCGCGTAAAAATTAATGATTTGATAATTTCTATTATATAAAAACTATAACGTTAAAATTAAATGCTTAAATTGCTACTGTAGGTAGTGCATAAATGATTATACATATATGTAACTTATTGAAAACAATTGAACAGATATTTTCTAAAATGTCAATTTGGAAACAAAATCCAAGGTAACGGCAAAAGTAAACAAAACAAAATAACTTTTTTTTAAATAAAATCCAGGCAACGGCAGTCGTAAACATAACAAAACAAGAAGAAATAATGAAAAGGTTGTAAAAAAGAAAGAGAAAAAAGATAGATTGGTGTTCAACCAACACTTTTTTAGCAAATTTCCAAATTACCTTATTTCGGCCCTAATGAAAACGTAGTATAAAAGCTTAAAATCATGTGAATTACATTTTATTCAAGCGTTTATAAATGCTCTCCCGTGTATTTTGAATGAGGACTAGTTAACCACACGAGTAAAGCAATAAAATCTTTTAAATTTGCGTGCAGACAGACACTACATTCTCCCTTCGATTTGACAGAACTAGGCATTTTACAATTTCAAAAGTATGCACATCTGTTTTAGGTTCGGCTCTGCATGCAGCGCTGCGTGCAGACCCTCTGCACATCTGTTTTCGGCTTTAAACAGATGTGCATACTTTTGAAATTGTAAAATGCCTAGTTCTGTCAAATCGAAGGGAGAATGTAGTGTCTGTCTGCATGCAAATTTAAAAGATTTTTCTGTCTGCACGCAGCGCTGCATGCAGAGCCGAACCTAAAACAGATGTGCATACTTTTGAAATTGTAAAATGCCTAGTTCTGTCAAATCGAAGGGAGAATGTAGTGTCTGTCTGCACGCAAATTTAAAAGTTTTTTTTTGCTTTACTCGTGTGGTTAACTAGTCCTCGTTCAAAATACACGGGAAAGCGTTTATAAACACTTGAATAAAATGTAATTCACATGATTTTAAGCTCTTATACTACGTTCTCATTAGGGCCGAAATAAGGTAATTTGGAAATTTGCTAAAAATGTGTTGGTTGAACACCAAGCTATCTTTTTTTTCTTTCTTTTTTACAACCTTTTCATTCTTTCTTCTTGTTTTGTTATGTTTACGACTGCCGTTGCCCTGGATTTTATTTAAAAAAAGTTATTTTGTTTTGATTACTTCTTTCATTGCCTTGTATTTTGTTTTGCTTATTTTTGCCGTTGCCTTGGATTTGTTTCCAATTTGACATTTTAGAAAATATCTGTTCAATTGACTCAATTAACTTATACATTATGTATGTTTAATCATTTATACACTACCTACAATAGCAATTTAAGCATTTAATTTTAAAATTATAGTTTTTATTTAATAGAAATTATCATATCATTAATTTGTACGTGCTTTATGCAACATTGTTTCTCTACTTAGATTGTGTTAAGTTTTCTAGCTTGAGCCAAACTCAACTTCTCAGTTCAAAAAATTCAATTGTGTCGACTATAGCAAACCTTGTTTATTGCGTGCGAATAAACGCCGAACATCTGTTTTCGGCAAAACTGTCAAAATAAGTAATGCCAGATACTAATTCTTTTATTTTTTTTCGTTTGTTGTTGTGGCTGCAATGAAACTAGGCAGCCTTTTTAGGAATAGAGACATCGTGCAGTGCAAGGCTGCGTGCATACCCTGGAAAGTGACAGCTCCCATAAGTACCTGTGTAATTTATTTTCTCTGCATGGGAAAAGGCTGCACATCTGTTTTGACCATAATACACCTTCACTAAGCTGACATTAGACTGTAGACTAGCAGAGGTCCATGGTTGTATCTACTATCTCTTTTTTTTTTGTAGAAAGCAAGATGCAGAGCAATGTATATCCACTATGAGTTTCTTTATTCATTCCATATATTCGGAATATATGGAACGCCCTTTTTGCGTTTCTTTATTGAATGGAATATTCCAGATAAACTATTTCCTTGTTTCTTTATTCAATCATGGAATATTTAGAATGCATTCTTTTCATTTCTAGTGAAGAAGTGGTTTAAATGGAATATTCTCTTGTTTGACAGATGCAATTACCTGTCAGCTGTTGTTTGTGCATTACGAAAAAGAAGTAAACAATAAAAAAATTCAAATGGGTGATTATTTATTATCATTTTCGTATCTTTATGTATTTATTTATTTATGTATATATGTATTTATTTTGTATTTATTTAAGTTTTATCATCGTAGCTTGGGATGATTGTTTCATAGTAGATTTTATTTTTTACACCTTTTAAATTTTGACATCTGCTATCTGCACAAATGTTTTTATATTCGACTTTTTTAACTTTTTGAATTTCTTGTATTTATCTTACATTTTTACTGCTTGCGAACCTACGTTCTTTCTTTTTAATTAAGTGCCGATACGACCTGCAACCCTTTATGCTTTCGTGCTCGGTGTAAATGGACCCCAGCACGAGCAGTATCTGGGAGGGGGGGGGGGCGGCAAAAGTGGTGTGGGATAATTGTATTTATTCTATTCTGTATAGATATTTTATCTTTTCTGTCCTTATCCGGAAAAATTAAAGAAACACACCAAATGAATTAAATTACAATAGGGGTATTCACGATCTGGTGCAAACAAGTATTCTAAAAGTGCGATTTTTTTTGCATTTCTTGCAGATCGTGAACTCACTTCTTCCATTGTATATATAAACTATAGTATTCCCACTTGAGGTGCGCCATCTATCGACGAAAAACTAAGCTCGAGAATACCATGGGAAACAACAACAACAATATCCACCATTTTAACTGTTGTTGTTGCTTCCCATGGTATTCTCGAGCTTAGTTTTTCGTCGATAGATGGCGCACCTCAGGTGATAGTACTATAGTTTATATATACAATGCTTCTTCCAATCTGTAGCAAAACTCACACAAATGTCAAAATCAGGTTGACACAAAAAATGTCAAAATCAAAAGTACAAACTTTGCACCGTTGAGAGATGTTGAGGTCGTGATAGAGGACGGCTGTGCTGTGCCAAGCACTGCCGTCCATTAATCTAATAAAAAAAAGTAAACGTTTTATTGGCAAATATTTTTTAATTTTTATCGGGAGTTAAAAAAGTAACTGAGTAAATTTAATTTAAAAATTAAATTTAAAAAAAAAAAAAAAAATTCATCGGTCTACCGATAAACAACCAGGGCACAAATAGTGCCCAGCAACTCGTCATCCGAAAGTCCCGTACCCTTCAGCACCGCTAGAAGTTTCTTCACGGTTATTAACTGTAACTTTGGGGAGAGTGTACAGTTAAAGCAACAGGCTGAGCGGTAAACTTTCGGAATGTTCATCCACCGCAAACTGGCGGCGAATTCAAACAGTAGCAGCAACTGTAAATTTATCTTTAATCGGCTACAGAATTCCACAAGGAGCGTTGTCTGGAGTTTTTAATCAAAGCCCACCAAATGGAAAAAAAAGGCACTACAACAGCAGCAACGTCATAATGCAGCAACTTGGTTTACAAAGTATTCTATTCACATAAAAAACGTTTGCTAATTTTCTTTATGCTCTCTAACCAGTAATTGTTAATTTATAAAGTAAAGTAATCGTATAAAAGGGAAATTTTTATGTGAACGTAATTCGTGATTTCATGTTACAAATGTGATTTATTCAATTTTCGTAACTCAATAGTGTTCCTGCTCTAAAAAATACTTTTTGTTCATTTAATAATTCTTTTATTTCATGTATTTTCAATGTGATTCCATTTTCCATACAACAAGATATAGAGCGTATTCGCTCTTAAAATTTCAAACAAACGAAACATTCTATAAAGTCCATATAGAAAAAAAAAAAAAAGAAATTATATTAATATGTACTTCTCTGTTAAGAGAAAGCAGGACAAACATTTATTTACACAATGTTAAAAAATAGGGTTGTTCCCAAAAAATTGCACACCTATAAAGTGATTCAGACAGAGACGGACTCATTGGCCTCTATTTTCATGTTATCTCTTTGTTATTTATTTTCTAGTTTAGGTTAAGTTCTCATAATAATGTTAGTGTCATGTTGAGTGGACGCTATTTAAAAAAAAAGAAAATTATAGATAAAATATCTACTATTTAATGTGTTTAGTTTGTTTAAAATAATTCAAACCTAAAAATATAATTGCAACTGAGTAGCCAGACCACTTCAAAGTCGGCAGCATTTAAGTTAAATTTTGAGAAAGAATGTATTCTATACTCTATTCGAGTGATTTGTTCAGCACAAGGAAGATAGGACGTTTGCCTCTCAGTCTGGATATATTGGCTTGCATACATCGGTCTCAAGTTAAAGCTCTCACAGGGTTTCCATACTTTGCATAGTAAATTGCCGCAAATCGAGTAAATTATACATTAGGGTTACCATCTTATGATTTAAAACAAAAAATCAAAAATTATTTATCTTCTTCCACACCACCAAGCGTTTATTCAGAAAGGATACAAAAACAAAAACAAATGACAACACCTCCCTATCAATCAAAAGCTGAAAAAGCTACAAAATCCAAATCTCAACATAGAAATGCAGTAGCGAGATCCCTTTTTTAAAATCATGGCAACACCTTTGAGATGTGCTTTGTGCGATGACGATGAGGGTTGTTTTTGTTATACTGAACAAAAAGAAACAAAAATTAGTCTGCTTTTTGCAGTCAAACTGAAAGGTTATGGGTGCTGCCAAATTTATCGAAAATCACAACAACAATTCTTGTGTGTTCAGTGGTTTGGGTTTAATTTCAGAGGCAGTTTCTGTTTTAGTTTGCCATTAGGATTATCTGCAGGCATCATTGGTAGATAAAAAGCTCCCTCATAAGGCATATGCTGAACAAATCACTCGAATAGAGTATAGTTGTAAGAAAGTGTTTATGTAAAAAAAAAAAGCTCAATAAATATACATACATACATACATACATACTTTGCACCGTTGTGTTTTCCTGTTGCAATGGGGTTGAGGTATAGATAAAATTTAAAAGTGTAACTGTAACAAATGACATCCAGTATATTTTGTTGTTGTATTGCAAGAAAACGTAGCACTTCTACACTTTTACAATGATGCAAGACAAGTTACACCAGATCGTGAATACCCCTAATATTTAAACCACATACCAATACAGACCGCCAGTACGATAGTAAGTATAGCTCTCTTTAAATGTATCTTTTCATCATTTGAATTTTTGAAAGACAAGGTAAGGTGGGGTAAGTGCGGCCCATAAACACAAAAGTTCAGTTATAAACCCATGTCAAAAACTGAGTTTTTGAAATCGGTACTACCCGATGGTGTTGCCTTAAAGCTTTGTTTATTACAGGTTAGTATAAAAGCTATTTTGTTGTTTATTCAAAACCGTATACATTTTTTATAAATTAAAAACAAAAAAAGTCCCATGGTTTGCACTCCTCTTAATTTGGGGTAAGTGCATACCATACAGGAAAACTTTTTTGTTTGTTGCTTGAATTATTTGTTGTAAAGGGTAATAAATAAGGAGTGTTTTGTCTATTCAACACAGTCTTTAGTTTTGAGATATCTTTATAAATTCCAAAGTTACAAAATCTTTCACGTGGCTCCAAGTCTTAAAAATAAAATTAGTAAAAAAAAAAACAGTCTCAAATTCACAGTTACAAGTTGTATTCACTAAAAAGTCTTGGTAGACGTACGCTAGCTTCATAAAAAAAAAATATTATATAATCGCCATCCAATATATTTTTTCCACGAAATATTATTAATGGGGGATTTTGACCGTTTGCAATGCATGCCATTAGAAACGTTATGTTCCTCCCTTCCAGGTCCACTTATTTCCTAGTATAATTCCTCATTTTAGTCTGTAAGAATTAAATAATACATTAAATCAAAGCTACTCAGATGTAAAAATACTTGGGGTAAGTGCATATTCAAAAATGCACTTACTCCGGGCTTCAGTTATGCACTTCCCCCTACACCATGGTCAAAAACGTATCTATAAAAGTAAATCACCAAAACTGAATACGTGATCATATTGAACAACATTTAAACAAAATACTTACCGATTTCTTTTCTCAAAAATTTAACAACAATCGGATTTAACTTTACACACAGCTAACTTTGCAGGCGACCAAAAATAAGATGATTTTTAAATGTCAAAAATAAATAAAGAAAAACATATGTCAGTTCTGCCAAATGTTTTGTTTTATAAAGATAACATATTTAGCGTCCGTGTTCATAAATAAAACTTTTTTTCAATGACACTGTAGCTTTGTCGGGCCGGGTATGCACTTACCCCGGATATGCACTTACCCCACCTTACCTTACACCAAAAAAATACGAAAAAAAGAAAAAAGTTGTACATTCCTGTGACGTCCTCAGTTCCGCTGTTGCGAAACCAGTAAGACCAAAACGAGGGTAACTTTTGTTTATAGCTTCGCTCACAGTAAAATATAGATGAATTTTAAGCGATGGGCTGATGGTATGATGATGGGTTATTTTTCTTTCCTGGCGTGATGTCTAAAAAAGTATTTCATCTCTAGTGGGATTAAAAAGAAAGATTTTTAGGTTCTAATTTTACTTCGAAAAGATAAAATTTTGAATTTTTTTTTATTTGGGGTTAACTAAATTCAGCGGACTTATAATAAAAAAAAAATCATTTGCAAAATGCAATTGGGTTAAACATAAATATACCTGTGACTTAGGGGCCAGTTATAGCGATTCAGAAAACCAAACCGAAAAGGGTGGAACCACAGACCATACACAGACCGCCAACTCGTACTCCCCTTGCCTGAAACACCCTCGAAATATTTTTTCCTGTCTGTGAATACGTGTACATCTCTCTCTGTGCATTTTGTAATGGCAACTATACCTGCGTATGCCATTTATTTTTTAGGTGTGTTTGCTAAATGGATTTTAAAAGCAAGAGAGAGCGTCACACTCTCAAAATAAATGGCATATAAGCTGATTTTTAGCTTGTAGGTAAAAAGAGAGACCATATGGTGAGTTGGCGGTCTGTATCTTCTTGGTCCGTGGGTGGAACGAGATGAAAATAATATTTTTTTCGGTTTTAGCGTTTATAGCGATCAAGAAAACGATACCAGAAACAATATTTTACTCTGACATTTCACAAAACAGGCGTTTATCTACACGCACGCAGTGTATTAATTTTTCTGCACTGTGTAAAAATGAAATTTTCAATAAAGATGAAAAAAAAACTACTAAAAAATTATTTCGGGGTGAAACGAAGTCGGATGAGTGAGAGTGAGCAAGAAAAAGGATTTTAAATGAAATTATAGTGTGAATCGATTCTTACATATGTGATTTTTGTTGGTGCGTCGGATCAATTTTTTCTCGATCTCAGATCAGACTTCAGATCAAATTTAACACACATTTGCACATATAGTTAAATAATTTGACATTTCTCAAGCGTCAAATCTGTTTTTTTTTTTAATTCTGTGAAATTCATTGTGGAAATTTTTTTTTGTAGAAAAGTGATTAAAGTTTTTAAATAATTAGAGGAGTGTAATGAATTGATTAATGTATTTTTCCGCAAGTGAACAAATAAATGTGAATTAAAATCATTAGTTTTCTTATATTTGTATAGTTTATATATAATAAGATCGTCAAAAGAAACACAATTACAAAAACAGACCAAATCTGTTTCAATTTCTTTTGGACGGGAAATCAGATCAAATCTACATTTCCAAGAAAAAACCACATACAATTGATTTGATCTGTTTTTGTTATTGCTTTATTTGTGTTCTTTTGACGTTCTTAATATCTAAACTTTAAAAATATAAGAAAAATAATGATTTTAATTAACATTTATTTGTTCACTTGCGGAAAAATACATTAATCAATTCATTAATTAAATTAAATTAATTAAATTATGTTTGTATGTTTCTCCTAAAAAAATAAAAATAAAATATTTATGAATCCAAAATTAATTTTAAAAGAATTCTCTTTCCACAAATCTGCATTTACCAAAAAAATCACATTACAAATCATTACGACACTGCGTTGCTGGCGACACTGGTGGCTCGGTGCGTGTGAATAAACAACTTCCTTGATAAATAATGTCAAACAGAAGTCAGTGGTCAGTGCCTCTGTCTCAGTCTGACTTATGATATTTTGTTCAAAAACTGCAACGAAAAACTTTTCATGGCCCAATTAACAACGAAAACAATGTTTTGACAGCTCACCTTCCAGTGGAAAGCGAAAACAATTGGATTGAAACAGCAAAGACTATTTGTTCCATTTTGGTGGAATTGTCAATCAGCTGTGGCGAAAAACCAAATTTAACCATAAAAAAGAATAAATACATTTTTAACAAAAAATATTAGTTCAATTGAAACTTTTATTAGCAAAAAAAATTCTCTGAGTTATTTAGCATCGATCAGTGTAGCATTTGTGTTTAAAATCGATTTATAACATAAAAAATTTTCCATCTGAAAATTTTTTCGGTTTGGTTTTCCGTATCGCTATAATTGGCCCCTAAGGGGCCAGTTATAGCGATACGGAAACCCAAACCGAAACAATTTTCAGATAGAAAATTTTGTATGTTCTGGTTCAATTCTTAATACAAATGCTTCACTGATCGATGGCAATCAATTCAGAGAATGTTTTTTGTTCATAATAATTTTAATTGAACAAATGCTTTTTGTTAAAAATGTATTTATTTATTTTTCTGTTATACGTATAAAAGAAAACTAGCAAATTTCGTTTTTAATAAAAAGTACAAGTTCAATTCAAATTTTTATTTGCAAAATAAATTCTCTGAGTTGGTTGCCATCGATCAGTGTAACATTTGTGTTCTAAATCGAACCATAACATACTAAAATTTCCATTTGAAATTTTTTTCGGTTTGGTTTTCCGTATCGCTATATCTGGCCCTTTAGGATTGATTGATTAGTTTAGAAATTATTGTTTGTTTCTATGTTTTATGGTTTTATGATTTATGGTTAGAAACGGATATGTACCGCGGGTGATATGTTTGAATTTATTCTGTAGCTTTACTTTTTATTTGATATATTTTTGGCCTTAGGGTTTTGGGAAAATATAGATCAGTGTTTACGAGTTTAACTAATTTTTACCTACGAGTTTTTAAGAATGAATTTTTTTTCAGAGTGAAAAGTTGAACCAACAGATAAATTTAAGGAATAATAAATATTAATTTATTTTACTGTAAAATCATTATTATGAATTTGTATTTCAAAAACAAATATACCTAAAGCATAATAATAAATTATTCATAATATAAATAACAACAATATAATATAACAAATAAATTCTTCATTTTACATATACATATATATATTAATCGTCACCTGGATTAATTATAATTGAATCCGACCACAACCGAACCGGTCATGAGACAAGTATTCTTCCCCAGCTCTTATAGCTTTTTCACAGTTGGTTGGGGATCCAAAAAGTCAAAAAATATATCATATAAGCACTAAAGCCATAAAATAAATCACAACACATCGCCCCCAGTACATATCCGTTGCTAACGCCCTCGAAATATTTAGTAAATGGCATATCTATATAAGCTGATTTTCAGCTTGTAGGCAAAAAAGAGACATCATACAGTGAGTTGGCGGTCTGTATCTTATTGGTCGATGATTTAAACGATGCAGTGTGAGCGAAGGTTAATCAAATTATCCTCCTTACATGCCTGCGCCAACAAATAAAACCCATCTAATCTCCTACTAAAATGCTATGTGACATGACAGCAGTCTTTTTTTTTCTAGTTTCATTTCTTCAAACTGCAATGGTGGAAGTCTAGTTTACTAGTTAAGCCGATTAATTTGCTTTTCTATTCTGTGTTGTGCCTGTGCTATTGTTAATTTTCCGATTTCCTCTTGAAAAATGGAAGAAGTTGACTTGATTAAACCTTTGGAAAATATAAATATCGCAGAAGTTTGTCGGGCATGTTTCGAAACATGTGAACAATATAAAATTCTATTCGACGAAGCTGAATGCATTGATAAAAGAACATTGGGCGATGTCTTCTTCGACGTTGTGAAAATTGAAGTAAGTATTTTTTATAAAAAATGTTTTACAATTCATGTTAAAAATTAGTTTAAAGTTTAATAAAAACAGAATGATAAACTTATATATAATGGTTTATATGTACATAAATCAATGAAGCTGTCTTATGTGACAGAAATTAATGTTAAAAAAATAATTTTTCAAGCTGAATGTCCATGAACTTATTATTACAACCCCCTTTTTTTAAGTCTGAGAGATACTCCACCTCCACTTGGATAGTGAGAATGAGTATACATACGAAGATACTGTACATTTAGTACATTGTACAAACAACAACCAGCTACTAAATATGTAAACATTTTTATCGATAGGAGTTATAAAAGATTCAAAAGATAGTTCCAAATTTCAAAAATGTTTAACTTCTAACTATGGGGTTTATGAGATTTTATAACAAATCATGCCGAATTAGAATGTTTATCAGATTTTGAATATTGGGTTTCAATTAGATTATGGTTTTAGCGTTGCTCCCCATGTCACACAATTTTTGTGGTGGTCTTCCTTTTAGAAAATATGGATCGAAGCGTTGTATACATAAGCATCATAATGGCTTCATCAATTTTAGACCACCATGGAAACTATCTATGAAGTGGTGATTGATTGACACATTTTTACTTAGTTGAGGGATGCTATTAATAGCTCTATCAGGAACTAGGAACTTTTTTTTTTTGATATATAAAAGGGACGGACGAATTTCGCGGGGTAGAGCAATTCAAATTCCTGAGGTGAAGCCAAAGAAGGAGACTTTATGATTTACTACAGTCCACATCCTAAGTAAAGCTTATGGGCATTACTAGTGGATGGAGTTTGACTCGAAAATTATATAAGATTAAAAATGTTCTCCCTGATTTCTGGATGCTGTTGGCACTAATACTTTAATTCCTTCTAGAACAGCAACCAGATCCTTTTGTCTCTCTGTTTGCAGCACAACACTCCACTGGCCATGAGAGCAATAGTGGCCTAACTGCGATTTTGTCGAAATTCAGTTTTTTAGCCAAATTTAATCCGTACCTCATTCCCATCATTTCTGCATTTAAATTTTTCAAAATGAATACCTTGCGGTGAAATAACGGCACTTTTTATACTAAGGCCAACCATACAAAATTTAAAAGCATGAGTGTCAGAGTGGCCTATCTCCCTTTAGGCCACTATTGCACTCGCATGTCAGATTGTTTTGCTTGGAAAATTTAGTTAGGCCAATGTTTCTATTTGATCATGGATAAAAATGCATTAATAATTGTATTGCAATCATCCAAGTGCATGTGAATATACTGTTAACTCACTCGAGAAGTCATACAGTAAACAGGTAGAATATTTTTGTGAATTGATTCAGTACTGCAGCTGCCACTGCCATTTTTCTCATCAGCACTAAGCGGAAGTGGTTCGATGCAATAGTTTCTTTAAAGTCACCAGCTGAGGGCCAAAGTATGTAGGATTAAAATTTCATTAGGACTTTTCCGAAATAGGAGTCTATTATATTCTAACAGAAAAGCTAGAATAGGAACGTTTTTTTTTTTTTTTGTCTCTTTTTCGTGAAGCTTCCAATACCCAAATTAAATCATTAAAAAAGGTATTCAGTTTTTCTTTTCACACATTAAGCACATATTCTCTTGGAAAAGGTGATAATTAGACATTCAAATACGCTCTTGTGAGGTTTATGCTACTACACATGTCAGCCTTGGACAAACTGCTTGGGCATTCATATTTTAAGAAAAAGAAAAATGACTATGGGCATTGTGTATCTTTCTAATCCGTTTTTTTTTTTCAAATAATTTCACTCCCGACAACTGGCTTGAAGCAATTCAAAATTCATTTGAAGCCTTAAAATGGAAGAAAGACCATTTCTTCTCCACCTGCTCTTAGGAACATACTACATACTACTACATGACTACGATCTTCAAGGCATACATTCGCAAGTTTGATTATACAGCTCATAAAAGGGAAAGAGGTACTTTCAGTTTCATTCTTAATAAGAAAAGAAACTTTTTTGTTTTAAGTTTTGTAAGATTGACCCTTTAAAAAATTAGTTTTGCAAAGGATGTTTTCCAAAAATATTAACAAAGACAAGTATATTTCTCATTATTTAATACCCCGATGGAAGGTTTGTTAGCATTGAAGAAAGGGATTTTAGCCATAAATGAGTTTAGAAACAATTTTTGTACCATATCTCAAGGTTTTAAAATCGAAAAGATGTTTTTTTTGGATCCCAAAACACCTGACAGCGAATAAGCTTTGACTTAAATCGAAAAATAAAAATACTATCATGTTGAAAACATCTATTTTATTGTGGCCTATCTTTGTACTTTATTTATTTTTTCATTTGTGCCATAGTGCCCTAACTAACCTAAAAAGTAGTTAAAAATGTTTTTTTAAAGGATAATACCGATTAAATCGAAAATGTTCGTCTTTTGTGTATACTCTACAAAAGTCAAATCCATGTTATCTAACTCGTTTCAAACCCTCTATGGGGGTGCCGGGTGGTAATGATCACCACATTTGTCCTGTGCGATGTCAGGATGGGGATCAGCTAAGGTCAGATTGAATTGTTGAGTTGTTCCTTTACTCATCAATAGTTCAACACTCCTCAATGCAATTTGACCATAGATTCGAGATTCCCTACCTTCCTCCTCCCATTCCTATCCCTTTTCCTGTTTTCCTTTGTCCTGCTTTCCTCAACCTTCTCTCCCATGGGTATCAAGGTGTCAACCGAACCGTGCCGATGATCTGCCAAGCTGAGGGCCCATTTATCAAATTAATAGCTCAGCGGACTCCAGGATCATTCTAGCCTTATCCACGTAACGCGGGGCTCTGCGTGGATGGACCCCATTACTTCCCTAGCTACTCGTGGGATTCAAAATAGATATTTTTAATACCAAAATTCTCATGGCCTTATATAAATGACCGAATATGAATGAATGAATGAATGAATGAATTTATTATTTATTCTCATATGCTTAAACTAAATTGTACATTTATAGAAAAACTTAATCATTATTGAGAAACAAAATTGAATGACATTTTGTATTTTAGATTCCTAAAAGGATATAAAAATAGTGTCAAATGCCACTTCAATGAAAAATAATAACATAAAATCGATATAAATGAATATAGGTGGGGTACTCTTAGAGACTACAATAATACTCATAATTGTTGCGCAATGATGCTATGAATCACATATTATTTCATAACACAAAATAAATAGATACCTATGTAATGAAAGAAGGAACAAAGAAAAACAAAAAGAAAAAAAGTAACAGTTTAAGAAACACTTTAAGATAAATTAACATTAAGTCAGAGTGCCAGACAGAAGAGATTCTAAGCTTCCATAATCAAAATTAAGAAGCCAAAGTCTTACATGCTTAAGAAAAATTCCAGGAGTTGTTAATATTCGGATTAAATGTGGAAGTTTATTGAATATACGACGAGATGAAACAGAATAAAAGTTACGATAAGCGGTGGTGCGAAAGTTAGGTATAGATATAAGGTTCAAATGATTACCACGCAGATTGTAATTAGAAATTAATCTGAAATTTACATTACCGGACCGCATAAAGAACGTCTTCAACACTTTAAAACAATATAAATGACGAACAGGAAGAATATTTAAACTACTAAAAAGTGGGTAGCTAGGTTGCCGACGATGTTTACGGCAAATTTTCCTTAGTACAGATTTCTGTAGCCGTAACAGAGGCTGAATTTTGCTTTGACAAGTCCCTCCCCAGCATGTAATCCCGTATTGAAGCCTGGACTGAAAAATTCCGTAGTAAATTACTTTCAAAAAATCAGAAGAACAAACATTTCGTAAGTAATAGAAGTGCTTTACAGTGCAACGGAAATATTTTCTGAGAATTTCTATGTGATTTGAAAAACTCATTTTGGAATCAATATAGAGTCCCAAGTATCTAAAAACGTCAACATTCTCAACTGAAAAACAATTATTAGAGCAGCTTATGCTAGTCTAAGTACTCGTATCAAAACCTGAGGGACATATACAGTTATGAAGTTTAAAACTTTTACACTCTGGAGCATGATAAACAAGATTATCCATAAATATGTTTTGCGAGGATAAGTTAAAAAACATTATTTTAGTTTTAGAGCTTATCAACAAATTATGCTCGGCAAACCAAGTACGTAGTAAGTTAAGGTCCCAATTTATATCACACGTAAGTTCCAAAGGACTATTTGCGCCATAAGAACAACCTATATCATCGGCGAAAGCCGTAAGTTCTCCTTTAAAATTCATACTGAACAGAGAATTAATATAAATTAAAAATAGAATTGGACCCAATACAGAACCTTGAGGTACTCCTAAATTGATAAATGTATTACCACTCCTGATTTCATCTATTTTCACACTTTGAACTCTGTTATACAAATAAGATTTAAACCAATCATGTATGAATCCACGAAAACCAGCATTTTCTAATTTGTAGAGCAAGATATTGTGATCCACCATATCAAATGCTTTTTTCATATCAATAAATAATCCAGCTGTAAACTTTTTGCTATCAAGATTAAAAAGTACTCTAGAAGAGAAAAGTAAAAGAGCATCCTCAGTAGATTTTCCTCTCTGGAACCCGAATTGAGCAGAACTAAAATAACCCGTCTTGTTTAAGAAATTAACTACCCTTTCTTTAACAGCCTTTTCAAAAACTTTACTTAAAACAGGAAGAAGAGAGATGGGCCTATAGTTCTGTACATCGCTAGCTGATCCTTTTTTAAAGAGTGGAATGACATCTGCACATTTAAGGGCTTCTGGAAAGACCCCTGTTAAAATGCTAAGATTGAAAATATGTGCCAAAGCATCCACTACAAAGCATGCAATCTTTTTTAGGACGATGTTAGAAATACCATCGAAACCACAAGCATTTGAATTTTTCAAGGAGCCAATATGTTTCAATAATTCCAAAGCAGTAATTGGTTCGAACGCGAAGCTGTTTCTCTGCATAAGGTTATTACTGTTTCTCAAAGAGGAGCAGCGGTTACAGAAGGTTGTTGCAGATGGCGGTTGTAAACCACTAAAAACTCTGTTGAATTCCTCAGCAACGAGAATTTTCTCAGAAACGCATTTATCTTCAATGCGAATAGTGATTGGATTTTTTGACGAAGAAGGCTTTTTTAGAAGGCTGTTAACTACTTTCCATTCATTTTTTAAGTTACCTTTAGCAGAGTTAAATTTCTCACGATAATAGTCATCACGGCATTTTGGAATTTCTTTTTTAAGTTGTAGGCACAAGCTTTTATATCTAGTCTTCAAAAAATTATTGTTTGGAAATTTTGAACATTTAACTCTTAATTTATTTTTCCCTTTTATCTTGTTGCACAAGTGCCTTGTGATCCAAGGTTTAAGTCGCTTTATATACTTTTTGGGGGTGAAAATGGTGATGCAGTCACTAATGTGCTTAGATAGGGTATCGATAAAGATTGCATAAGAAGTAGAAGCATTGCTTTCTTCGTAAGTTCTCTCCCAAAACTCATAAAAAAGATTATTCTTGAGCTTGGTGAAATCAATTTTAGTGATATTCCTGGAACTATTATTAACAAGACCATTTCTATTCCTAGGAGTGCCTATTAAAAGTCCTGTCATAGAGTGATCAGTTATTCCCAAATCAAAAACGCACTTCTCACATGAATTAAAATGATCGTAAGTGAAACGTCCAAAAATATGGTCTAAACAACTACCCGATACAATCCTAGTTGGTTCATTCACAAAACATGTAAGACCGTGTGATTCCATAAGATCCAAGTACGCTGTGGACAAAGCATTAATTTCTAAAATGTTAATATTTAAGTCGCCCAAAATAATCAAATTTTTTGATTTAATATTTTCTAAAAGATTAGAAAATTCTTCCGTAAATGCGGTGATATTGAACATATGTAGTCTGTATACGCATAAAATAACATAATCTACATGATTACAATTAAAAGAGACCTTAAGAATATCCGCACAAGAGAAATCCACATCTGTTACAACACAATCAATATATTTATCTTTTACAAAGCAACCAACACCTCCTGCCGCGTAACCTTCATTTGTGTTAGCAAAAAAATTATAACCTGGCAAGAAAAAATCACATTTCTCGAACTCATAGATCCAAATCTCCGAAATAAAAACAAAATCTGGAAGGCACATAAAAGAATCAAGATGTGTAACAAGAGAAGGAAAGTTTTCTCTAAGGCTTCTGACATTCTGATGCACAATGAAAAGTTTGTTATCGCAAAAAGATGGACTAGAAAAAACATTATTACAATTAAAATTATTAAAATTATGGATGGAGATGTTATCAATATCAAAGTATTCAGAATTTATTGTACTAGGCATAATATATAAAAGAAATTAACGCACTAATTAAGTAGTGCAAGATCATTAAAATTCCTGATATTAATAACATTTCCACCTTCAACTTTTCTCGCAAGGATTTGATTATTTTTAAACCATAAATATTTATATCCCTTGTTCTTTCTAACCTCTTTTGCTTGCATTAAAAGAGCCTGGTTATACTTCGTGAGTGCATCATTTATATAAATATTCGTTCCCTTGCTTCCGCTACCACTGCCACTGCCATTGCTGTTCTCATCAAACACATGTGAGTTGAGTTTGCTTCTGTTTTTATTTTTTTTACTCATTATTAACCTCTTTGTTGAGGGATCAGAGAATTTGAGGCAAATAATAGATTTAGAAGAGCGGCTTCCATCATTAGTTTCTTCTTTGTTACGCAATTTCTTAACGAAACAATTCTCAATTTTTTCATCAGGAACTTCGATTGACAATGCTCTTTGGAAAAATTGTTGGGCTTTGACCTTTGCGTTCTTGTCGTCAACATTTGAAACTCCAACTAAATCTATGCAGTTGCTTAGAAAACTTTGCTGCTGCCAATTTATTTTATTCTCTAGAGACTCCACTTTCATTTTTAGTTTATTATTTTCAGATGACAATTCGTTGAGTGAGATATGAAAACGCTTGTTTGTCTCTACCAGCATAGACAGCTTCAAGTAAATCATTTGTAGAGTGTATTCACTTTTACCTTCTTTATTAGTTGTAACCAGTGCTACCACTTCAAGAAAAAAAATCGAAGCAGATTTGAAGAAAAAAGTGAAGCAGATTGATAAAAATCGAAGTAGATTTTAAATCAAACTTTTTTATAAAAATCTACATCTAGGGTGGGCTATTTAGTGGTTTATTTTTAAATCGTAGGTTATTTTGACATTGACAGCTGTTTCCCGCTCGAAATCTGGAAAGATATTCAGTATCATACCTCCGCGGAACAAAATGTGTGGCTTTATGCTTGAACAGCGTTGGAAAATATTGAAAACTTATTTCCAAAGTGAATGCTGTGTAAGTTCGTTGGGGCTAAGAGCAGCTTGAATTGCAACACGATTTTCGGCGAAAAATCAACTTTTCTGATGAGGCGCATCTTCATCTCGGCGGCTACGTTAACAAACAAAATGTCTCGGGGAAACGCGCCCGTTGTTGTCGAGAAGCCAATGCATCCACAAAAAGTTTGGTGCGGATCGTGAAGTGATGAGTTCATCGTTCATTAGACCATTTTTGTTCGAAAATGAGACGGGGAACAACGTTTCGGTCAACGGTGGGTGTTACAGAGCAATGTGAAGACATGGATTTGGAAGACCTCTGCTTCATGCAGGTTAACGCGCTATGAAACACAGCCCATTCTACAATCGATCTTTTGCTCACTAAATTCCAAAATCGTATTATCGATTGGCCGCCTCGGAGCTGTGATACGACTACTTTGGACTTTTTTGTTAGAAACCGTGAAGGACCGACGTTATGTCAACAATCCGGAAGCGATTATATCACTTAAAGCCAATATTTTCCAAGAAATCCGTGAGCTAGAGCCCGAAAAAAAACTTGGGTTTGGACACCCTCTAAATCATAAATTTTTTTTTAATAGCCTTAATTCAATCAAACGAAAACCAAACTAAAAGTCTTTCCGACTTCTTATATAAATATTGTTTCATAACACTTTTTAATTTAATTTAACAACAAAAAATTATTTTCATCTTCATTTCTACATGTGTAGTAGGTATGTAAAACAAAAATTAGAGTGAAATGGAAAAAAGGGAGTAGATTTTGCCTTTTTCTGTAAAATTGAAGTAGGTTGAAACAGATATTTTTAAAATGAAGCAGATTTCAGTATTTTGGTGATAGTGCGAAGTAGGAAGTAGATTTTAAATTTTTTTGATAAAAAGAAGCAGATCTACTTCAATTGAAGTAAAGTGGTAGCGCTAACTGAACCAGACGCAAGAGAAAGAGGAACATTATCATTTTTTGAATTAGGAGAGGCGAATGATGAAGCATTTTTTGTTGCATTCTCTTTGTTGTTGGCTTGTACCGGTACCGATGTATAGAGAGATCTGCGCCTTAAAACTCTGCATTTATCACAACGATAATTAGTTCCACTTTCTTTAAGAAATTCGACATCATTATCAGTGATTCCCACGCATTCAAAATGAAAATTGACATTACAGTCATGGCAAGAAACTTTACTTGTACAATTATCATTAATAGAATTTTTACAAATCGAACATATCATTTTGTAGTATAATTAAATAAATGAATCCGTATTACAAATTGGGTTTCAAAAGAGATGCTCACCCCACGGCAATTCAACTGAAACTCAAAGAATCTTTCTCACAAAGCACCCTAGCCGCTTTTCATCCGATCGGGTAAAACTCATGACATCAGCAGCAGCTGCATTTTCGATGGCCAGTTTGCAATGTTGCCAATGGTGCTCTGGGTTTGGCGCAGGCGCTGGGCTTGTCGGCTACACAATCAGCTAAACTATTGCATGTTATTCCAGAGTTTTTGAAAACTTTACTTCAGATTTGCGCTGTAGTCGGGTTGTATTCATGGAGGTCGTTAATGGCACTAAGAGAAGATAAGCTGCCAAAAAAGATAACCGTTGTTTTTGTCTCTTCTTATTGCTGTTTCTGTTGCTTTCAGGATTGCGTACGCTTTTGTTGAATATACAGAGAAATAGTTTTGTACTCTTGTGCTGTATTATGTGTTTCTGATACGATTGCATAACCTGCTCCAGTTTCAAATCTAGACCCATCTGTAAAGAGTAATTTCGGTAAATAATTTATTGTAATTTTGATTTTGTAGTTTGCAAATTTTTTTCCTAGTGTCTTCTATATATTGGATCTATAAGTCTGACATATTTTCCGTACCAGGCGTGTCGTTAATAGATCTGATCTTTTTGAAGGTCGATGGATGGGAGGGCAGCTTTCAAGATGTTAACTTAGCTTATCATCGAAGGCAGTTTACATTTTTTAAAATTTTATTTCCAAGTACATACATATGTATCAACATTGGCATATTTCCTCTTTCTACAAATATGTAGAATGTTGTTTTTAAACTGGAAATAATGACACCATCGGTCTAGGTCTATGAAAATGAAAATATTTTTGAAAACTGCATCGCATTTTTATAGTTAAATGAGATCATCTGCGTAGAGACACTGACCTATTTCTTTATGTTTCAAAATTATTGTACTAACATCTTTTAAATTGGGTCAGTGAAAAAGCTGAACACTGAGCAATGTCGTTTGATAAACTGTAAGATGTAATATAACAATAATGTTAGGAAATATTTTGTGTAATGAAAGAATATAAGAGCCAACTTTCCATTGTCCGAGTTCGGTAATGACGACGAACGTGCATGCCAATTCTATCAAATTATTTTCAAAATCAAGGAACAAAATGGAAAGATGATTCTTGTTGGACAGCACATAGCATTACGTATTCATCAATATGCAAAAGTGAGTCGATGGTACTGAGACCATGCTTAATTGGTTCCTGATTTAGATTAATGTAATTGTTCTTTTTTCAATAAAAGAGAACAGTTTGCTCGCACACGGGATTAAAAAAATTGGTTCGTGTCCTTTAGGATTGCTAAAGAGATAGCAAATAGGTTAAAGGGTGCAATTCAAAACCAACACGGAATGATTAGTATTAGTTCTACTAGTCTGTCTGGCAAGGGCCTCAGTGATTTTGTACAGCTCCCTTTCCCTCTTCTTATAGCATTTTTCGCATTCTCCGCTGGTTTGTCCATTTATCATTTTTCACATATCCTTACTTTGAGTGAACTTCGATTTGTGATTTCTTGTGCCAAGTATCTTGGGATATTCAGGAATCTCACATTGTTTTCTTCATTGGCACAGTTTGGGTCATTTAGAACGCTTGTGTTAAAGCTTGTTCTCCCCCCTTGCTACAACTACTTAAAGACTCTAGGCAGCAACTATTTTTTGTGAGAGAAGCTTACCCAGTAGAAAGTGATAATCACCACCTTTATTTCTGCTGTAAATTAAGTCATCTTTTGGGTTTTTAGTTTGACCATCAAGAGATTCCTAATTGATTTTGTGCAAGTTTAGTTCGGAAAGAACCACCAATCACAAGTTGATAAGCGTTGCAGAAATCTACAAGCAAATCACTATAATCGTTGCGTTGACCTAAGCGAACACTTCAAGACATACATTGACATAAAAACGGGTAATTTCGTCTGCTCAATCGGTTTGGGAAAGAAAAGAAGCACAAGAAAACATCTTTACGAGTTGTTGCAATAGTTTTTCAAGCGAAGGCCTACTAAATATTTTTACTCAAGTGTATACCAAGTTCTTAGTAATGTGCACTATTTAAATTTTCTTTATTTTATTTTTAGATGAAGGCAAACGCTGAAACACCACCTGGCCGCATTTGTCTAACCTGTTCAAATGATCTCATAGCCGCTTACAATTTTATACAAAAGGCACAAAAAAACAACTTGCGTTTACTACAGTACTTACAAAATGCCAATATTAAAAAACCTGATTGTCTAACTGAATTTCCCATCGACATTCCCAATGACCAAAACATAACAAATTTCCTTCAAATCAAAGTCGAAAACGAGGCCATCCACGACTACGACTATAATGATTCAATTCCTGACGACGCCGACGATAGAAATTCAGCGGGTTTAAATTATGATTCTGATGAAAGCGATTATGAGCCGCTTATAAACAAAAAAGAGAAAATCAAAAAATTGGAATGCACATACTGCAATCGTATATTCAAAAGGCATGATTTTTTTGAAAATCATATGAAAAAACATAAAGATGAGGTTGTTAAGAAAAAAGGTAAATAGTTTTGTGTTCTTTTAGATTTTTTTTTAAATTCAAATTCTTACGTTTTTTTTTATTAATTTAGAAGTTGAAGATGAGGAGTCACAAGATGGGGCAAACTTTAAATGCGAAGAATGTGATTTTAGCTGCGATTTAAAACCAGAAATGAAAAGACATACTAAAGCAAAACACTTCCAAAGGTAAGATTTAAATTTTACTAAATTTTACTTAATCAAAAGATTTTTTGTCTTGAAACGAAATTATTAAACAACAAAGCCCTTGTAGGCCGGTGCCATTAGATATAAATTTCGGAAATAATTTAGACAAGAATTTCCTGTTGCAAAGTCTTTGTTTTTTGACTCAATGTAAAAATCCTAGTGTAGAAGTGGCGGGGGCTTAAATGAGCCCCCAAAAGTGGTATTTTTAAAATGAAGCTTTTTCCATCGCCTCAAATGTTTTCGTTCATCTTTCGCATGCCGCAATATGGCTCGCATCAGCGGACCTTGTAGCATTTATATTCTCACTCATTCGTGCACGTGCTCCTCGGAATGTGTGTGTTTTAATCAGTGTATTGATATAAATGTTGTTGTTCACTTGATTGTGGTGGACACCTAGTCCACTAGTGAGTCAAATAAACCTTAAACAAGGGACAAATAAACCTTAAACAAGGGAAAAACCAAGAATAGTGCGAAATGCGCCAATGATCTGGGGTGGAATTTTGTAAGGTGATAGTTGATAGTTGATAATCACAATCGCGAATTTGGTATCATGTAAGGTGATAATCACCATGACTGTCGCCTTTTTGCGATGAAAATCGAATGACACCTATTTAGGTGTCACATCCATACATTTTTGATTTTTGAGAAGTAATTTGACGGCAAAGAATACAAAAGTTAAAACTGAAAATATTACTTTAGTGTTATATGATTTGAAATTAAAATATATTATAGAGTTTCTGCATTATAGAGTTTCTGCATACCATCCTGGCTAAAGCCAAGAGTACCCATCTTTAAGAAGATTGGGCTCTATTTGTTCCTAACCCTAGATGGAGGAGAAAACAATAGTATTAGTTATAAAAACTTTTGAAAAAAACAAAAGTCATTGTCCACGATTGTTCATTTATTTGCACTAAGTTATATCACTTTTTATAAACTCACACAGCTTTTTCTTAAAATTGTTTATATTATTTTCACTTTTTAAACTGGTCGGCAGATTATTAAAATAGATTATTCTATCATAAAAAATGGAGCTTTGAGTTCTACTAAGCCTACACCGCTCTGGTCTTAAATTAGACCCATTTCTCAAACCATATGGTTGGATTGACGAAACCTCGACTAACCCATTCATCAAATAATCCGGAAACATTCCATTTCGCATTTTAAATATAAAAATCATTGCATCAAAAGCTAATTTTTGTTTCACATTCATCCAACTCAAGCACCCAAGCAAAACATGGATTGGTGTATACACATTCAACTTTAAAATTGTTCTCATGCATTTATTTTGGAGTCTTTGAAGTCTTACTTTCACATCTTCATTTGAACCATAAAGTAATGTAGAACACTAATTAAAATGAGGCAAAACTAATACGTTATGAATTAGGACAGAAGCATCAAATGTGAGTTGTCTTCGTATTCTACTTAGAAAATAAATTTTCTTTGAAATTTTCGCACATATATTACTGGCGTGTTCCTTAAAATTCAATTTATTATCTATTATGTACCCTAAATATTTGATACTCTCCACACAATTAAGGGACACATCATCCATTTTTACATCAATCTCATCACTCATATTAAACTTCATAAATTTAGTTTTATTAACATTCACCTTCAGCTTATTCATCTTCAACCACTCATCAACTCTTCTCAAATCATCGTTCAATTTTTGACACATATCAGCACTATTAACACCACTTATAAAAATCAAGCTATCGTCCGCAAAAAGTTTAATACTACAATATTTCAGACATTCCTTTAAGTCATTTATATACAATAAAAAAAAAGAAGACCCCCAGGACAGAGCCTTGAGAAACACCCAAATTGTTCACTATTGAATTTGATAATTCCCCATTCACTCTTGTTCTCTGTTTTCTATTGCTTAAATAAGACTCAAACCATTTCAACTCACGATTATGCACACCATATTGTTTTAATTTAATAAGTAGTATATTCCTATCAATAAAATTCCACCAATAAAAATGGCAGACTCCAAGTAGTTCGGATTAGTATTTTTCAAAATTAGACTTTTTAAAGCTTTCCACATTTCAATTTGATTTACTTCTTTACCAGATATTATCGAAACTATGTAGGCACTTTTAGCACTTCTAATTTCATTTTTATATTTATTGCGAATCTTATTATAATTCCGCCAGCTTTCTCTCGTATTGCTTAGAACCGCGATTTTATATAACCTGATTTTTTCGTGCTTTAAGGTACATAGACGAAAATTAAACCAAGGATTATCAAGATTTGAAGCTACTTTTGTTACCGATAATGCATCACAACACTTATTTAGTTTTCTATTAAAGATATCAGACAAATCATTCAAATCATCTTCAAAAAACACATAATTTTCCTCATTAAGTAAACAATCAAAACGCTCTTTCGTATAGCGTAAAACTCGATATTCACTCTTTTTAAATTCTATTTTCTTTTTAACTAGCAATTCAACTTTAATTGTTTCATGATCTGTTATTTTATCATCTGCATTTATTGCGTACTTAACTCTACTTTTAAGGTCTTTATTCGTTAGACCATAGTCTATTAAAGTTCGAGAATTTTCAGTGATTCGAGTCGGTTGATTCACGATTTGACATAGTCCTTGGTCTGCGAAAATCTCTAAATTTTTTTCGGAGCAACGATCCTTTTTCAATAAATCAATATTAAAATCACCGAAAATTAGAATATTATCTTTACTCTCAATTGAGTGCAAACACCAATCTGACAAAAAAGTTAAGAATTCCGCCGTTGAGGAACTGGGCGATCTATAGAACACTGTTAACATCCATTTTTCATCATTTATCCATATCCATATTTTAACACACCACACATTTAAAGAACTTAAAATATCCATAACTTGCGAGCGAATTCCTTTTTTTATATACACAAGTACACCTCCAGTATGCCTCGAATGTGAATGGCAAATTATTTTTTTATATCCTACTATCGATCTCAGAATCATCAATTGCATTTGTTAAGCAGGTTTCCGTTAATACCAAAACATCCGGATGATAATTTTGAACCAACATTCCTAGTTCACACTTATTAGCCAGTATATTCAAATAAAAAGAGAAAAGTGAAGTGCTTTGTTAACTTAATTGGAACTCTTTTGCACCGAACACATAATCAGAAAGCAAGGCACACAGGATATGAACTGATTTATTTGCAAATTTATCCAAAATTTGCAAATTTATTCAAAAATAATTTAAAGAAATTACATTGTAACATAACAATATTAAATAAACTGCCTATTCCTGCCTTTAAGAAACCCGTCCACTGCTTGAAAGAAAAGAAAAGAAATTTGTTCTTTGGTGTTGTTTTAAACAAAACAAAAAGTTGTTTTATAAACAAATGTTAGTGTCTTTAAAAGTACTCACATTATTTTTGTTCACAAGAAAATTAAATAAATACTTTCAAAATATAAATAAGAAACAAATTTATTGATGAAGACTGAACCATTGTATATATAAACTATAGTACTATCACCTGAGGTGCGCCATCTATCGACGAAAAACTAAGCACGAGAATACCATGGGAAGCAACAACAACAATTAAAATGGTGGAAATTGTTGTTGTTGCTTCCCATGCTATTCTCGAGCTTAGTTTTTCATCGATAGATGGCGCACCTCAAGTGGGAATACTATAGTTTTTATATACAATGGACTGAACCACCCGTAAGTATGTTCATGTACTTATAAGTTCATATGTCAACATTATGAAGGTAAAGTATGTTCAGAGAATGTAAGCCTCTGACGTCTTTTATCCTCTGATCACTTTCAGAGCAGAGAATCTCAACTCTGCTGTCCGCTTGGTCAGTAATATTTTGTTTTTTAAAACGAAAGAAAATTATTAAGCTCAATAACTTTTGGACTTCGAAAAACTTTTTGATTGAAAAAGATTAAGAACAGTCGTACATACATACCCCACACAACATATCAAATAAATGTTCATAAATGATCACTTAAAACATAAATTCAAATAACTTTACGTCTTCGAGTGCGTATATAAGCCTAGTACTCAGATCGCGCTAAACTAAATTTTATCTCTACACACATTTGCTAAAAAGGCGCGCTAAATTTTGAAGTTGGAGAGATTAAAGATACTATAAGGCAAGTTATGGATTCATACAAAACATTTTTTTTTTTTGAGATAACAATCAAACACATTACGATGATAGCGAAGACGAAAAAAGATGTTCAAAAAATTCTGTCCGTCTGTCTGTCTGTCTGTATGTATGTATAGGCACCTACAGCCCAAACGGTTGGGCCGAATTGCTTCAAACTTATATACTTATATAGAGTTTTTAAGGTATTGTACAGAGGGGAAATGGAAATTTTGTTAGCTTAAAAAATAACGGTACCTGCTTAATAACCATTACGCTAAAGCTTATTTTTCTAGAAAACTTGGCTGAAAAAAATTAAAAAACAGTCCAAAAACGGTACTTTCTATAGGACCGTTTTTTTTTTTGCTTTCGACTATCTCAAAAATGACTCAACCGATTCTTTCGAAACTTCACACATATATAGTTGTAGGTAGCTCAATTTGTAATGCATACCAATATTTTTGAAAAATATTTTTTTTTTGTATTTTTAAAAGCATTTAAAAAAAAAAATTTAAAATTAATATTTTGGAAACTGCTTATTAATTTTTTTTCTAAAAATTATAAATAAATGTATTGGCTGAATACCGATGAAATAGAGTTTTTGAATTTTTTTTTGAAAATTTTTTTCAAAAAGTTTTTCAAACAAAACTTTTTTTCTCAAAAACCGCTAGACAGATTTTTATAAATTTATTCTCATAAATTCAAATTTTTCCAAGAAATAAAATGGCGTACTTATTTTTCAGCTCAAATTACTTCAAGTATTTATTTAAGAATTTTGAAAAATTAGTTTTTATCAAAATCTCAAGCCCCAAGACCACTGTCACACATTGGAGCAAGTTTATGCGACCCAGTAGTGCATTTTATTTAATATACCTACATTATGCAGCCACTTAGCTATTATCGAACAAGTTCAAGAGCAAGTTCGTGCGACCTTCGCAAGACCTTCTGACAACTGTCAGAATTTATCTTGTGAAATAATGTGTTTTACATTCTTTCGCAAGCTAAATTTTGTGGAGACTTTTTTCTTAGCCGTTAGCCTGACACCTGGAATTTAGCTTGAAGTGAGTGCTACTCAGCTAAAAACCCAAGCTTAAATTTATCTTGGGTGGAAATTTGTATGGAGATAAATTTTAGCGCGAGTACTAGGCTATACATACAAATTAACGAAAATGGATGCTTTCCCTTTGACAAATATGCCACCAAAGCTAGTCAAACCCACCACAATGCAGTGAAAACCCACAAATTGTCTTAATCTAGCAGGTTTAGGCCCGTTTTCCGAGATCTCTGTTTCAGTATATGCCAAAGTGAAGTACTGAGACCTTCTTTTCCTGAACTAACCTAAAAGTAATAACAGTACATAAATCAAAATGTCAAAACTGTAAGTGCTGCCAAAAACCCGCCAAAATTTGGCGATCACCTTATATGATACCAAGTTTAGGTGATAATCAAAATCGACTATCACCAGAGCGACAGTCAACTATCATTTTACGTGATTCCACCCCTGAAAAAAAGTTTCACTTGCATCGTGGTTTCATAAAGCCAAATAATTTTTTTTTTTGACCACCCGTGGGTCAAAGTTAAACCAATTTTCCACATTTTCTTTGCTGCACTTGCAAGAGATTTTCAGGAGCAGCGACTGCGGCGCTGGAAAGAACTGGGGCAAGTCCAAACTTGGAGTGCTGCCATTCCCACTGGAGCGGATCGATGTCCTTCCCTATTCACATTTAAACCTACCGCTAGGTTCTGTAGGAGTGTTGACGGACTGCTTGTTGTGGTTGGTGGTAGAAAAGCTAAATTGAATTTTGAACAGGTCGAACAGCAGCTTGTCGAGACTATCCCCAGTTTTTCTGTTGTTGCTCAGCTTTTGCAATCACTTCATGCTGAGATGCATCATCAATGTTCTCCAAAAGGTCCTCATTCTCTGCCACAAATTTTACTATTTTCTTCTTGTCCGGCTTGTTAAATGAAGAAGTGGTGTCGCAACCATTCGTGGCCAGTTTGCAGTTGTGGTAGGCAAATATTTTTGTTCGTGTTGTTTCTCTTCCTGGTTTGAGGAAACAAATGTTGGCCGAGGATGTGGCTGTCATGGGTCTGTGCTGTTTCGATGACTTTGGCAACAAAGAGATTGTCAGCATTCTCGCTAGCTTTCTTGACTGAGATGAATTCACCTTCCTGGCTTATTACCAGGAGATAAGTCTTGTTTTTATCATTGCAAAGGAATTGCTCCTGAATTATCGTTACCACCATTGACTTAATGTAGATTTAACGCTCTACAACTTTTAAAATTTAGGATATTCATATTGGACCACAAACAAAGCCAAGATTGAAGATCAAATCAATGTGTTATCTTTGAGAATACAGTGCACGCTCGGTCACTTGAACACGTACGAAACCAGGAGTGTTCAAGCTATGGGGTTGTTCAAGTTAATTTCTCCAGATACGAATTTTTTTTTTTTTTTTTAAATAATTTATTTTATTAGTTCTTCAACGTACAAATTAATATTATATATAAATAATTTGTAATGAGACGTTTTTAAAACTACATACTTCACACTAGCTATTCCCTCAACAACCAGAAGTGCTAAGCTTGTTTTAATAGAACTTTGTTCTTCGCCTAGTAAAGATGTTATATTTTCGTTTTTTATTCGCTCTGCTTTGCCCCTTCGCTTGTTAAATTAAAACTAAATCTGCTAACCCCCGCATTTTTAGTCGCGAACTCACAATTAAAAGTGTCTTACGTTGTTGTTTTTCTTTTCCCTTTAATTATTGCTGACCTCAAATCTGACATATTTTTTTCGCTACTGCGCTGACTGTAACATTGTTCAAAAAAGTGCTGTGCTTGTGGAATGCAAAGGACAATGTTGTAAATATTACTACCCACAATACATTGGGCTGAGTAGAAAAGGTAGTGCGTACATAAATGACTACATGGAGCATTTCTCCTTTAAATGGAATGAGTGTAAAGAAAACTCGCTCTCATTTCATTAACAAGTAAGATTAAAAAAATTAACGACTTTAATAAGTGTTTTGAGGACTTACTTACTTACTTCGAATAAGAAGCAAATCGCCGAGTTAACGAGACAAAGGAGTCGGTTTTAAGCCATACCGTTAAAGATCTTCTTAAAATTGGTTTCAGTACTTTAAAAAATGAACTAGATATATTTAATCAAAAATAACTCTTTCGAGTCCATCAATGAAAACCTCAAAAGTCTCCCTTTGGAGCTAGATTGTGATATAGTTTGGCCTGGAAGAGATATTATTTTCCCAAAAACAGAGTCGAGTGAGCACTTTAAATCTACGGCTGCTTCAGTCCGAGGTGGGTTTTTGCTCTGTGTCTCACCAAACTATACAAAAAAAAATATGTGCTCATACAAAAAAAAAATTGGAAAATGGATAGGTACAAATCTAACTAACTTGGATCTTTAAGAATGAGTCTGAAACCGAGGTGTTGTTAGGTTTCACATTTCCCCCCCCCCCCCCCCAACCATATGCACATTCGAAAAAAATTATTGAATGGCCCAAATAAAAAAAACTTGAAACTTTTTTTTTCGGTGTATAATAATAATAATAATTTTAACTATATACCTGTAAGACCCAAGGTCTTTTAAATGCAAACTGCACGGTATTAGTTAGAAGGAATAGAAAGATAGGAAAGAATTTTTGTTGGTACGATGGATTTTGAGAATAAGATGATATTTATCTCAAGAAAATCCCACGGGTGGCGTCCAGTTGAAACTGGGGGAATAAATAAAAATTGCTGCCCAGGCTGGGGCTCGAACCCACAACTCTTAGGTTAGCAACCAAGCACTACATCCACTGTACCATTGCCACCCGCATATACCCTACTTTACAAAATTTTATTCAAAATTCATATTTTTTATTGAAATTCAATTTAGAGATAAGTTTCATTTTAGAATTTAGGATTTAAAGATAATCAAAGAAAGTGTTATTATTTTTCAAAATAGAATACTTACTTACTTAAGGTGGCGCAGACAGTCCATTGTGGACCACGGCCTCAACCAACAATCCTCGCCAGCTAGGCCGGTCCCTAGCCAGTGGCCTCCAGTTGCGCACACCAAGTTGGTTGCGGTCGTTTACCACTTGATCGCGCCACCTTAGATGGGGTCTTCCAGAACTGCGTCGGCCCTCCGGGTTGGAATTGAAGACTCGTCGGGCAGGAGCGTTCGTCCATACGCTCCACATGACCCAGCCATCTAAGCCGCTGAATTTTCAGCTTCTTAACCAAGTCAATGTCGCTGTATAGCCCGTACAGTTCGTCATTGAATCTTCTCCATACTCCATTGATACATACAGGCCCGAATATCACCCGAAGAATATTTCTCTCAAAGCACCCCAGCCTGTATTCATCCGATTGTGTCAGTGTCCACGCTTCTGCCCCATACAGCAGGACTGGGATGATAAGGGTCTTGTATAGTGTCTCCTTGGTCCTTTGAGAGAGGGCTTTACTACTAAGATGCCTTCTTAGCCCGAAGAAACAGCAATTGGCAAGAGTGATTCTTCGACTGATCTCTTCACTGGTGTTGTTCTGAGAGGTGATAGTGGAACCCAAATAGACAAAGTCCTTGACAACCTCAAAGTTATATCTGTCCATTGTGACGTTTTGTCCGAGCCTACGGTGATGATCTACTTCACCCGAGGACAGCATATACTTTGTTTTATCTTCATTTACAGCCAGACCCATTCGAGCCGCTTCCACTTCAATACTTGCGAATGCTCCACTGACAGCGCTCTTCGTTCTTCCAATAATGTCAATATCATCAGCATAGCCAAGTAATTGAACGGATCTAAAAAAAATCGTACCGCTGGTGTTGACATGCGAGTTGCGTACGATTGCCTCAAGAATGATGTTGAAGAGGTTACATGACAGCGCGTCACCCTGTCGTAAGCCTTTCTCGACATTAAATGAGTCGGTGGTGTTCTTACAAACCTTGACGGAGCAGCGAGAGTTCTCCATAGTCATCCTGCACAATCCAACGAGTTTGGCAGGGATGCCAAGAAGCGACATGGCTCTGTATAGCTCGTTCCTGTTTACGCTGTCATAGGCGACTTTAAAATCGATAAAGAGGTGGTGAGTATCGATCTGGAATTCTTTTGTCTTTTCCAAAATCTGCCAAAGTGTGAAAATTTGGTCGACGGTTGACTTACCGGGTCTGAAACCACACTGATAGGGGCCAATCAGTTCACGTGCGAAAGGGTTCAGACGTTCACACAGAATGGCCGACAAGATTTTATAGGCGACATTTAGGAGACTTATGCCTCTGTAGTTGGCGCAGCTTAGAGTATCTCCTTTCTTGTGGATAGGGCACACAATGCTGAGGTTCCATTCGTCAGGCATACTTTCATCCGACCAGATTGTACAGATGAGTTGGTGTATGCTCCTCACCAAGTCATCTCCCGCTGCTTTGAAGAGTTCAGCCGTAAGGCCATCAGCTCCAGCAGCCTTGTTGGACTTTAGTTTAGATATTGCTATCCGAACTTCTTCTTGGTCGGGAGGACGGAAATTTTGTTCATCATCATCCAAATCGAATGGATCATTCTGCCTGACAGCGATTAGTTGGTTGTCTTCGCCGTTTAACAGTCTGCAGAAGTGTTCTTTCCAAATTCTCAGCACCGACTGTGTATCTACAACGACATTCCCACCCTCGTCTCTACATGCTTCCGCTCGGGCTTTGTAACCCTTGGACGAATGCTTTACCTTTTGGTAGAACTTTCGAACATTGCTTCTGCCGTAGCACCCCTCAATAGATTCAACCATTCGTTTTTCCAGTTCTCTTTTTTTTCTTCCTCTTTCCTCTTTTGCTGGTACACCGCACGGAAAGCGCTCTTGGCAGCTCTAGTTCTGGCATTCAGAACTGCATGATAGGCTTCGTCTTTGGCCAAGTGTGCGAGCCTGCACTCATCATCAAACCAGGTGTTTCGTTGTGGTCGCCTAATGAGACCCAAAACATCCGTGGCAGCGGTTTTGATGGCCATTTTGCAATGTTGCCACTGGGCCTCTGGGTTTGGCGCAGGCGCAGGGCTTGTCAAGAGATAAGAGGATACATGATTGGCAAAGGTTGTGGCGGTCTCTTGCGATTGTAACTTAGCAACATCAAACTTTCTCACAGTGGATGTTCGGTTCTGTGGTCTGGTGGAGATCCGCATTCGCACTTTAGCTACAACAAGGTAGTGGTCCGAGTCTATGTTGGCCCCTCGGAAAGTGCGGACATCCATGACACTGGACGCATGTCTGCTATCAATCGCAATGTGATCAATTTGGTTGACGGTATTTTGATCAGGAGACCGCCAGGTCCCCTTGTGAATATTGAGGTGTGGGAAGTATGTGCTAGCTAAGATGACACTTCGCCCCGCAGCAAAGTCGATTAGCCTGTGTCCGTTACCGGAAGTGTTGTCGTGCAGGCTATGCTTACCCTCCTTTCCGATTTTGGCGTTGAAGTCACCAAGAATAAACTTAGTGTCGTACTTCGGGCATTCATCATACGTCTTCTCGAGAAGATCGTAGAATTCTTCTTTGGTCGTGTCATCTTTTTCCTCCGTGGGGGCGTGGACGCAGATCAGCGAGATGTTGCTGAATTTGGATTTAATGCGGATTGTGACAATGCGTTCGCTTATGCCACGAAACCCCAAGACTTCTTGCCTAAGCCTTCCTCTTATCACAAATCCGCATCCAAATAGCCGCTGTTTCCTTGTCCTGTAGCACTTGCCGTAGTAGATGTCACAGTTTTTCATCCTCCTTGTGCCTTTACCATCCCATCGCACTTCTTGGATGGCTGTGATGTCGGCTTTGACACCATCTAGGGCTTCCACTAATTGTTCGGCTGCACGTGGTCTGTTAAGGGTCCGGACATTCCACGTGCAGAACCGAAATTCGTTGTCCTTGTTTCGTTTGCTAGGGTCGTCATCAGTAGGGTCATCCATATCCGAGGCAGTTGGTTGTTTCGGAACAAGAGGTTTTTTACGTGGTAGGGAAGTTACCCCGACGCACAACCCCCAACCTGGGGGACCAGGCCCTATGCTGCTCTCCTTGGACAAAAGGAGCTGGAGAAATCCAGAGTCAGTAACCCAATACGGGGTCATCATAATAGAAGAATGTGGTAGGTTTAAAAATCCCCAAAGCATTTACAAAAACTTCGACAATCGTAAAACTTTTTTGTTCGGTACCTATATTCTTGGCGCAAAAACAACAAATTTTCCTATAGCTAATAGGCCTATTATTTTAGAAAATCGTTCGCCCAACCAAATCTACAAAAAAATTGTTACTTAAGAAAATGCGTTGAATTTTCGAATTGTTCTATATGTATGTATGGTTATCAAAATTTGCCTGTTCACGAAATCCTCATCTGCATTTTCCTGTTGAAAATCCGGCCTAGATGGATGTGTGTACCCGGTGTTTTGTACGTATATTGAACGTAGATAAAGGTTTAATATCCAGATCAATTCCAGGAATGGGGTAGACCCTGGGTTTCGGAACTACAGTTCTAAATTCTTCGGCAATTTAGGCTCAGATATTAAAAGCGGAGTTTTTTTTCCTTCTCCTGGAAAAATTACGTTTTTTTTTTTCATTTAACAAAAAATACACTCGGGATTCGCACTTGGGACAATTAAAATACATACCGCCTTATAATTTTTAATGTTTGAAATTTCAAACCGTTGAACAATTAATGGTTGTAAATGTGTATGAACATAAAAAAATTAACAACTGTTAAAGACCCTTTTCTTTTTTTTGTTTCAATAACCCGCGTTTTACGTTCTGATAGCAGCGAAATATGTACGTGATGCTTGCACTTAGAAAATTCTTAACCAACTGTCCAGTGTCCAACTCGAATTTTAATTTTACCGCTGTAACATCAGTCCAGTAAATTTTACCTCTCGCTTTGACTAATACTCAACACGCGATTTAACCGTAAGCTTAACTTTCATTTTCTTTTGTCCCTAAATTCGTAGGTATGCATTCTATGCATTCTTGCAGAAGTTTATTTTTTTTCACATATGTAATGACAAGAGAATAAGAGAATACGGTTATTCTTTTTGATAGAACAATAAAGTTGTTTGCCATAGCAAAGGGTAGTGATGCACATTATGATTATTTAAGGTGTTGATACAGGGGGTATCAAAAATAGCACATTACAATTGCCATTTCCAAAGCACAAGGCACAACCAATATGCTTGCGCCTGGCCTCCGCGAACTCCCTGCCTTTCTTTATTAGTTTTAAACTGCTTAGCTTTTAACATCGTATTTTGAAGAGCAGAAAACTGTAAGTTCTTAAATTTTTTTTAAATTTTTATCGGAGACTTCAATTGCAATTCAATTCCTAACTTGAAGTACAAAACTGTTGAAGAACCATTCTTTCAAAACATATGTTGTCATCCAGGGATTGGCAGAACTCTTGTACTCTACTGGCATTTAATATTTTTTTAAACAACGCAGATTATTTGAAATTCCAATTATTAACGGAACGATTGTATGTGAACTTGTGACATTGCAACCCAACAGTAATGTTATATGTCTTGTTTTGAAATTTTCAAACCAGGAGCATTTTTGTCGGCAAAATAAACGTACGATTTCTTGGGCAACAGTTTCATCTACGTTATAAATCTGCTGTTTTGTGAGTTAAAGCAATGTAATATTTGCTTGTAATCTGTTTTTAAATGGTTCGACTCGTCCCGGCCCGCCGCTAGTTCTCCTAGACTTTTGATCAGCAAACGTATACCAAATCTTCTTTTCCATTTTTGAAAAAAAAAAACCAGAACTAGCAATAAAGGTCTCTTATGGATGTATGTATGCTCTCAAATTCTTTGTACGTTGGTTTAGCATTTTCTCTTATGAGGTGTAAGTTAATGGGCGGCACATTATGTTTACTTTGGTTAAGAAACCATTTGTAAAGGGTTTCTCATTTTTTGGATTTTCAAATTTTTTCATCGTGCATATTTTTACTTGCATTCGTAAAAAAAAAATTCTAACCATCAAACATGACATAACGATGATAGAGAAGTCGAAAAAAGTGGGTCCGACAATTCTGTCTGTCTGTCTGTTTGTCTGTATAGTTACCTACAGCCTAAACGGCTGGACCGATTTGCTTCAAACTTGGTAGATAGTATTATTATGACGTCATACAGAGGGGTTTTTGGAATTAGCATTCTAACTTTAAAACTTACGGTACCTGCAGTGGTTAGTGTGTCGGACTGCCACGCCGAAGGTTCTGGGTTCGATCCCTGACGGCTCCACTTAAAAAAGTTCTTTTCCGGGGTACTGCCTCTTGCGAGGAAGTGACAAATCCTCCAAGAGTAATTAATGTCATGGAAAGTGCTTCTCTGTTAGCCGTTCGGATTCGGCGGTAAATTGTAGGTCCCTTTCACTCCTGCAGAATGTCAACGCACACACAGGAATGGTTGAGAGTGTAAGTCACAGGCCCCGGCCCCGCTTGGAGCTGTTGTGCCAACAATTTATTTATTTTTACCTGCCATACGATTTTTAGTGAAAAATTAATTTTTCTCAAAAACGGCTCTTATTCTTAACAATAAACAAAATCATATGGCTTACTTCATTTTTTCCAAAAAACGTTTAAACTATTGATTTTTAAGTGATCAATAAAATTTCATATAGTATTTTCCCTGCTTTTTTTTCAAAAATCTCAAACCCCAAGACCACTGTCTCACATTAGAGCAAGTTTGTCCGACCCAGTCGTGCCCTTTATTTCATATTGCATATTTTTCCCTTTGCATTTTTTTTAATTTCCTTCCCTAAATACGCACTTGTTTAAATGAAATTCACTTCGATTATGAAGAATAAAGCCTTATAGAGAACAACACTAAAGAAATTTCCCGGGATTCCCCTTTACAAAAAGCGCTTGCAGTTTGTACCAACATTCTAGGTAATAAAAAAATGTTTGTCAGACAAAAATGTAAGAGTGAATGAAGTTCCAAAAAACTGTGTTTAAAAAAAGTTTCCCCGAAAAACGTAGGCTTTGAGCACATTATGGGTACAAATAGCTTGAGCCAGCAAAATAATAATAGAGACATGCTTGTCGATTTTTGTAACGCTCGTCAGCTGGTGGTAGGTGGAACCCTGTTTCCATACAAAACCTTCCTTAAAGGTCTCCCCCGATGTGATGGTGGAACACAAAATCAAATCGACTGTTATAATTATCCAACAACGATGGAGGAAATAATTTTGCTATGTAAAAAAATGAGAGGACTGAGGATGCAGGAAGCAGAAGGGAAGTTACGAACAGCTGCTGTACGGATAAATTAAAATAATACAGCAACCAGGTTTAAATTCAATAAAACCAAGAAAAATAGCCGGTCATTGGAGACCGGCCACACAACTGAAAACTTTAAACTATGATAGGTTTTTCAAATTTAGCACAAATTTAAATTTAAGCGTGGAAAAGCGGCTGGGTGCTTTGAGTATGGAGGAAAAGATTCAATGACGAACTGTACTCTATAAAGCAACATTGACCTGGTCAAAAAGCTGAAAATCCAGCAGCTAAGATCACTGAGACATGTGTTGTGTAGCATATGGACGAAATCCATCAGCTGTAAGCTACTTTACTTTCTTGAATAACTGAATCAAACATCATTGGTATCAGTAAACATTAATGTTGATGATGTCTTCCAAAAGATCAATAAACTTAAGGATGATTTTTCAACTGGTCCTGATGGCTTGCCAGCAATTATCTTAAAGAAATGTGCATCAAATTCAGCTGAGCCTCTTACTACTCTTTTCCAAAAATCTGTTTCTCTAGGGATTTTTCCATCAATGTGGAAGGATTCTTACATCATACCTATTCACAAAAAAGGTTCTAAAGGGGATATCTCTAATTATAGGCCGATCGCCAAATTATCTTGCATTCCAAAATTTTTCGAAAGTATTGTCTTCGATAATGTTTACTTTCATTGCAAACCCCTATTTTCAACTAAACAACAAGGGTTCCTTAAAGGTAGATCTACCACATCCAACTTAACGGAATTCGTTTCGTATACTCTTAATTCAATGGAAAAAAAACGAAGTCGACGTCATTGCTACTGACTTTAGCAAAGCCTTTGACAAAATCTCACACAAGATTATATCGTTCAAACTAAAGGCTCTTGATTTCCCTCCTATATTTATTCAGTGGATGCAATCATACTTATTAGATCGTAGATACCGAGTTTTATTTAGATCTTCAATATCTGATCCGTTTATTGTAAATTGGGTGTTCCTCAAGGGAGTTTTTTGTGCCCTATCATTTTTATTCTGTCTATTAATGACGCAGAATTTGTGATAGGGCACTCCGGACTTTCTGCGTACGCGGATGACATGAAAATTTTCAGAACTATTTCCACGCCCCTTGATGCTTTACTTCTGCAGAAGGATCTGAACAACTTTGGTAACTGGTGTCAAAAGAACAATTTAGAACTTAATGTGGGCAAATGTCAATCGATCACTTATTCCCGCAAACGTTTCCGTTTACCACCGCGAGACTACTTTATCAACGACGCTTTTGTTTCCAGAGTAACGACCATTCGACTAGCTTTAGATCCCATTATGATAACATAATCGGAAGGGCCAACTCAACTCTTGGTTTCGTTAAACGGTGGTCCAAAGAGTTTTCGGATCCCTACGTTACGAAATCTCTTTATACTACCTTTGTCCGACCTTTGCTTGAATATGCTAGCCAAGTATGGTCCCCTTATCGCATGACCCATATTGAAAGAATTGAAGGAGTACAACGTAGATTCCTCCGTTTTGCTCTAAGGGGACTTCCCTGGGTTGACACCTACAACCTTCCACCATATCATGATCGGTTGCTGATTAATTTAGATTTAATTAATTAATTTATAATCGCTTGAAAAACGTCGTGAAGTAGCTGACGTTATTTTCGTGAATCAAGTTCTATCTGTCCTCCTTGAGTTAATGAATATTAACATCAACTCCCGTTCTCTACGATCAGTACCCCAATTCCATCTAGAATCACTCAGAACTGATTATGACTGGAATGAACCTGTGACAAGAATATTGCGGGAGGTAAATTCTAATTCTATTATTTTCGATTTTTACCATAGCAAGATTACACAAAGGAAGCTCTTGTATCTACAGTTCCCTTCTAAACCAACAAGAGAGAAACTGAAACTTCTTTTATTTATTTAATATTAACAAATGCCTTAGCATGCTTATGTATTAATTATTTATTTTTTTAAATTAATTTTAATTTATTTTTATTTTTCTCTTATCTTTTAAATTTTGACATCTGCTATCTGCTATCTGCACGAATGTTTTTATTTTCGACTTTTTAACTTTTTTGCATTTCTTGTATTTATCTTACATTTTTACTGCTTGCATTAAGCAGAACCTACGTTCTTTCTTTCTAATTAAGTGCCGATACGACCTGCAACCGTATTTGCTGTCGTGCTCGGTGTAAATGAACCCCAGCGTGAACGGTGTATCGGGTGGAGGGGGGGGGGGGGGGTGAAGTGGTGTGGGATAATTTAATAGCACAGTGCAAGACCCCATCTAAGGTTGCGCGATCAAGTGGAAGAATACTTCAACCAACTTGGAGTGCGTAACTGGAGTCAATTGGCTAGGGACCAGACTTGTTGATGCCATTGTCCAAAGTCAACTGTTAGCTACATCAACAAAAAAAAGATTTAATTCTGGTTATGGATACATATACATATGTATATATAAAATTTCTAGAGTAGGGATCTGTCTCCAATTGTTTTTTTTTTAAATCTACCTGAAAGCCAAAATGAAAATTTTTAACTGCTGCGGGGTTTCCCTACTAACTATAATGAATTTTGTGCGGTTTCCTGCATAGCTGCCATTCATCAACAAAATAGTTAAACGATATTTTTATGATTTATGTATATTATAAAAAAAGGTGACATCGAAGTTAAAAATGAAATTAGAATGGAGAAGAAACGGATATATAATACTTCTTCTTATGTACATGTCCATGAATCTGGTGTCATATTATTGTCTACGAATTAAAAAACACCCTGTTTTAAACCATTTATTTCCTGTTTTATTTTAATTTAAAATAACAAGTGTCTGTGCTTATCCTAATAGTAAGAAGAGTAGTGAATTGTCTGAACGCTATTTAAAAAATATTGTAGGGATTGAATGTTGTTGTTGAAGTGTTGATATGCAAGAATGAATAGACATTAAAACACTATAGTTAACACTCTCTTCTTCTGGGTTTACGTATCATAAGACGATCCAGAAGACCTTCATGGTGCTCTGCAAAAATTGCCGTCAATCAAATCTATAAAATGCTGACACACGAGGGACATAATGGCATTTAAAAAATGGACACCTCTTGAAAGGATGCGTTTTTTTTTTTTTTTTTTTTTTTATTAAATGAATACAATATTCTTGAAAAACCTGCGAACATCCTATTTGGAGTTTTTAATGAAGAGTTACGAAGCTTCTTTGTTCAAATCTGCTTCAAACAATTTGTGCGAAAAAACTCACCCAAAACCACAAAGTGTTTCCTTAAACTATGAAATCTAGCTTTGCAGACACTATCTTGAAAGTAAATACGAATCCCTCCTACAAATGCTTATGGAGTGTCAAGCACTTGGCCGCTTTTGAAAGCGGTAACATGGTGATGAGAATGTTTCTTTGGAAAGACCCAAAGAGATCCACCCATATCCAGATACTAAGCTTACACACCATACAAATCTTATCTTCGTTTCAAATCAGTCATATTTTGCTTACTGCTGATGCTGACTGAATGCTAGCAGATGCCCGCTTGGTTTTTCTTTTAACAGATTTTACTCTCACAGATGTCGTAGTTTCGAAAAACGTTAATTCGGTTGATTTTTCTTTTTTGCATTAGTGTAGTTGCTACTTTTTTATAATATCATCGTCACGATACAATCACACGGATGAATTAAATTTGTTTATTTATGTTCTTTTCTTTCGTTAGTTTCTCTAAAAAGCTGAATTCGCCTGTAAAACTTGAGTCTGAAATAAATGAATGCGCAATATTCAAAGAAAGACCGAGTTCAAGTAAAAATCTATTTATATTGAAAGAAGCTTCAATTCAGGACGATACTCTCTCTTGTTCATTATCAAATGAAGCTAAGAAATCAACTGAATTGACAATTTCCAAATTAACATCCAATTTTGTTACTGAAAAAGAAACAAATATGTGTGGTGAGGGTGAAGCAACCATAGGAACCGAAGCAGAAGACAAAAAATGTGGTCAACGTTCAAGTTCAAAACGCATGCCCTATCAAAAGATTTTATTCGATCAAAAAAAATCACTTGTTAAACTTTATGATGAGGGAAAAACTATTAAAGAAGCTGCAGCACTTACAAATATCAATCTCAATACCGCAAAAGGAATTCTACGAAATTATAAAAAGCGAAAGGACTTATTAGAAAAGCGTCGAGGTGGTAGAGCACGAAAGCTAACTAACGATGTTCTAACTACTATCGAAGCCTGTTTCGAGAATCACCCTGGAACCCATTTAGAAGATATTCGAAAAATCCTAGCCCAACAAAAAGTCCATGTTTCCAGATCAACTATTAGAAATGGGTTGCGACAATTGAAGATCACCCTGAATATGCCGTCGTACAACGTCGAAAATGTAAATATGCCACAAACAATCGAACGTCGAAGAATTTTTGCTCTAGAATTTTCTAATTGGGACTTACATGACCGTCATAAAATAATATTTATAGATGAATGCGTTTTTAGTTTGCAATGGGAAAAGGTACAGAAACCAAATTCAAATTACGTGCAGGGTCGCAAGGCAGTTGTAATAGCTGCTATGAACAGTAATGGAATCATTCATTGGAACGTATTAAGCAAGGGCTCATGCAATACAACCGAATTCGCTGCATTTGTCCGTGAACTTGTTGATAAAATTTCGACACAAGAAGAATTGAGTGGCGCTGTTTTAATCATGGACAGTGCTGGGATTCATATTAGTAGAGAGGTTGGAGAAATTCTTGCAGCATCTAAATTTTGTATCCGAACTTTGCCTCCGTTTTCCCAAATGTTGAATCCACTTGCTAAATCGTTTGTTAAAATGAAAGCATATGCCAGGAGCTTGTTAAATGAATCTAACATTGCCCAGTCAAATTTAGTGGAAGTGATGGAGACGAGTGTTGACAAAATCACCCCTACGGATTGCAGCAATTATGTGATGGATGTAGTTTTGTTGCTTCATGATGCTATTGCTGGCAGAGCATTTGAATGTGGGAATTAAATTTGGTGGCTCTATTTTTTGTTTCTTTTCTTTTTATTGTGAAGTGTAATTTTTGTTTGTTTCTGAAATAAAATTGTATATGATTGGTAGAAAAACAATGTGATTCTTACAAATTATAAGATAATCAATTTGTTAAGTTTATTGTGTCAAGGTGTCTTAAAAAGTAAACTTGGACTTCCCAGTCAACTTTGAGAATAGAACAGGCCACAGGGGTAAGCGACGCCATTTCCACACCTTCAGGCAAGTGATAAGAAGTTCGCTAATTAGAATCATGGTCTCATGACTTAAAAATAAATAAGACTTATATTTGGAACGACAAGTTTTGACACTCCGCCTTAATACAAGGTGCTCCAAGTAGTCGGAGTAGTAGGCTTGTGTCGCTGTACAGTTCGTCTTTGTATCTTCTTCGCCGAATTTTGTTTTTCTCTGTTTACGCAGACGGGACCATAAATCCTACGCAGAACTTTTCCCTCGAAGACTCAAAGTGACTTTTCATCCAGTTATGGGAGATGTTCCATGCTTCTTCGTTCGTTCTTCTCGATAGGACTTTATTCCGCAATTGCAGATTCAGCCCAAAAAACAGCTATTAGCAAGAGTTAGCCAGCGTTTGATTTTAGCGCTGATATTGTTGCCCGTGTTTACAGCAGTGCCCAGGTAATCAACTTCACTTACTGCCTCAAAGTTACACCTATCAATGGTCACGTTCTGAACAAGTCGGTGGTGGGATTAGGCTTTTGTTGATTAAAGCATATACATTGTCTTGTCTTCGTTTATTTTCAGTCCCATTAGTAGTGAGTAGTAGTAGCGGTTACTGCTCGCTTTGATCTTCCTATCAAGGCAATGTTGTCCGCAAATGGTGCCCGATGAGTGCTCCGTATTACATTTTCAAGAACAATGTTTTAACAGATTTATGACAGTGCGGCCACCTTCTCTTAGTCCTTTGGTGGTGTCGAGGGTTTCAGTAAAGTCCCTACCAACTTTGACAGAACAGCGAGCATTTCCAACGTCATTCTAAGGCGTATCAGTTTAGAATTGATTCTAAAGTTAGACATTGCACGATATAGTTTTAACTCTTTTAACATTGTCTTAGGCTGCTTTAAAATCGATCAACAGATGGTGGGGGGTAGGATATGGATGTTAACTTCTTGGGGTTTCTCCAGGATATAACGTAATGTGAAGAATTGGTCGGTCGAATATTTTCCAGGTCTGAAGCAGCATTCTTAAGAACCTTTTAGATCATCAGCAAATAGCTTGAGACGTTCACATCAAACTCCGGATAGGATCTTATATTCGATGTTTAAAAGGCTTTTGCCTCTAAAGTTGGTGATTATTGTTATTATAATGTCCTTAAATGTATTTTTTGTTTCAATAAAGTTCCCCTGAGGAAGCCAGCAACCCCTGCCGAAACGTCAGGAGAGGCCAATGTAACATAATTGTTTCATTACCAAAATTACAGCGACCAAAAAAAGCCAACGGAGTGATTTTTAATCACTTCCATTCATTTAATAAATTAAAAATTGACCAATAAATCCTATCTAGAATAGTTGGTGATGGCTTATCTGACTTAATTTTGGTGGGGCGGATCGACCAGAAATTTCTTATGTTTGAATTGAAAAACGGTTTTAGCTCGATTTGAAGCTTAAATGTCAGACGATTTTCAGTTAATTTAACAAGGTCATTTGTAAACTACCAGTCACTAGGAGGGGTCCACAAAAATTAAAAGCTCTAGAAATGAAAACCCACTTTGGTTCGGATGTTCTGTCAGCTCCACTTGGGATGTTTGATTCCTCTCGAAAAATGGAAAGGAAGCAGTATACCAAAAATAATTCCATTTTGTTTGGCATTCATCGACTCATCATACTCATCATACTTTAGTTTTTTTTTTTCAGTAACAATGAAACGCTTCTTTAAGTATTCCTAAACTTTATTTTTCAAACCAATATTAATTCTTTTAATATGTATAAAATATTAGAACAGAGAAGAACTAAAAAATTAGCGTTTTTTACGCCATTTCTATTCAACCACAAGCAGCTGCAGATTAACATTAATGCAAAGTGATATTCGTAATAAGAGAAAACATTATCATAAAGAAAAATAAAAGAAAATTAGTTATTTAATAATCCAATGGACAAGTTCAGAAAACTAGATCCAATTTAGGTGCTAACACATCAGCAACAATAAATAATAACAAACACTAACACCACCCTTTCTCCAAAACAATATCTACACATGTCCTTCCAAGCACTATCCTTTCGTTAGTGTCTGCTGTACTCCGGGATTATTACTTCGATTTTAAGTTTGTTCTCAATGTCGTGCATTTCAATTATTTGCTTTTATTTCCTGTGAATGCAAAAAAAAAAATGTTTATCAAAAACGCAAAATAATTTAGTTTTCTGTGTGAAAAATTAAATTTTATATTGTGAAACATGTAAGTACATCTGTTAATATGCATAAATAAGTGAGCTTACAAAAGAATTCAATTCTATTTATAGGTTAGCTGTCTGTCAAAACTGGCTTTTAGTTTGTTGGTGGTCTCAAATATCATTGAAGAGCGTTGGTAATTTTCGTTCAGGTTTATAGGAAAGAATGGTGGCACGTTTAACTTAATTTCCAACATCCTGGCTGGTTGGCCCAGTAGGCTCAAAACATTCCAGCAAACGGCATAGCTTTTTCACTGCCCGGGTACAGTTTCCATTGGCATTCCTTAAAGTCACCAGCACTTCGATTCGAGACGTAAGGCTTTAGTGTTGAGGGATGCTTCCGCAACCAGCAAAGCACTATGGTTGAATTCGTCTATAAATAATACGGTGCATTTGTAAGTCTTAGTACTTCATGAGCGTTCTGGGACGTAAGAGCCAATAAGTGCGCAGCACACAACTCCAGGTGAGGGATCGTGGCACCCTTAAATTGAGCTAGCTTGGTGCTAGCAAACAGTAATGAGATATGACCAGGCTCATTTGGATGAATTGTTTTTTGTAGATACAAGCCCTATACGCTTCCAAACTGGCATTACAAAAACCTAGGATAGTAGTCGATTCTCCATTATTCATTCCTGGCCATCTAGGAACTCGGAATTGATTAAGTGCGTGCCAACTTAATCGGATGCTTGATTCTGACAGATTGACACTCAAGAATAATTCATCCTCTGCTGGGTTCCATTATAGTCCAAGAACGCAAGTGGCTTTGTTGTCGATGATGTATTCAGCTTTCGAAAACATTTCGCCTGTGATAGTTTGAATCACCTCTACCCGATTCGAATTCCATTCACAAAGCCTGCAATGTCCAACCGAAAGAATTTGATCACAGCGCGTCAAAAAATCATCTACATAAATATTGAATTCAAAATGGCGTCTTTTGTCACAAAAGCCTTTTGGTTATTGACAACTTCCCCAAAGTTGTCATACGAAAACTGATGAAGTGAACTGATAGGGTTAAATGGACTACCGTTTTGAAGTTATAGTCTCCAAAATCTTCTTTAAGTGACTCGCGCCAAAGGAAACTTTGAAATTGTCTGTGGCTTGGAGTACTTGTATGAGCAGAGGCATTGAAAACCACGTGGAGCTTCGTTGTCACAGAACATTGTGGTATAAAGTACTCGCTCACATTGTCACATGGCTTGACAACATATTCCAGATGACCCAGAACGAGATACCTACGCTTGAATTAAATATATGTCTCGAAATTCATCATTTTCCAACGGTCTCCCCGCACGCACCTCGATATGAGTCGCCAAGATCCTTTATATCGGAACGAAATTGTATTCGAATGATGTATCGTCCATCCAAAGTGCAAGAATGTGTAGATGAAAATATTCGTTCAAATCATCTTGACCATTATTCCTTGGCACTTCTTCAAGCTCACAAAAGTTTCTAACGAGTTCCTCCAAATTAAAATCCTCCGCGACCAGCTGAGCACCATATGTATGGATGGGACCTTTTGCCGTCTGATTTTCATGGGCAAAGTAGGTAGATACACGATCGGCTAGTCCCAAAGGTTGTGGTTGTTGAGGAGCTTTCATGGGAGGGACAGTACGACTAGATGACGTTGATGACTCGTGAGACTCACCAATAGGACCATTGTACTATTCTTCCTCCCACATTGCTGGCGATGACCTCCGAAACACTGTCTAATAATGAATACATTAATGTTAACTTAAGAAAATTCTATTTGTTTTCTTTAAGATCTATAGTAACAAAGGAACAATTGTTCATGCTTAACGGCTTTATGGAAAAACATCCGGAGTTAAATAAGTTATACACTTCCTGTACAACCACAGAACGGATAATCCAAAACCAACAATGGGAACTTTTGGTGACATCCTTGAACAAATTTGGACCACCAAAAAAAACAATTCCAGAATGGAAAAGAGTAAGCAGTAAAAATATTGTTTATTTAAGACAATACTTAATTTTAATCTAATATTAGATTTGGACGCAACAAAAATACATTAAAAAAAATAAACCTAAACAATTAGTTAAATATGATCAATTTAATTTGAACCACTTGGACGGAACATCGGAAGTAGTTCTAAATGTTTCCTGCGAACCATCGGCAATTTGCAGTTTGAAAGCCTTAACTTTTGATGACAGCGCAACAGGCATGTGTTATTCAATTTTCTTAACCGTTTAAATTAAATTTTATTTTTCTACATATATACAGTTAACAACGAACAGCCACAGCAGGATGATAATAATATGAATCAGCCTAAAGATTTGGCTAAAACACCCGAGACAGATACCGCACCTAATTTGCCAGACTATTCGAACATTACCAACATTCCACCATCCAAAAATCTTCATCAGAAAAAAAAGAAAAATATTCCACCATGCAAAAATCTTTATCAGAAAAAGAAGCAAACTAAAGGAGCTTATTATTTTCTAAGGAAACAACTGCAGCTCCAAGAGCGTTTCTTTTCAAATCAAATTGAAAAATCAGATGCATCCAACATAGCGTTGCTGGAGATCAGGGATGCTATTAGAGATCTATGCGAAGTTATTAAATTAAAACTTGATGTTACTACTTCACTTAAAGAAGCTAAAGGAGCTAATGAGTTGAAATCAATTGGACTTAAATCCAATGCGGAATAAGTTAGTGTTTTTTTTTTAACATTTTAACATATTTAGCTATGCCACCATTTGTATGTTTTTATTTTTGTAAAATATTTGACTGCGCAAAAAAAATATTTTAATTATAATTTTAATGTTTTTGAAATTTTCGAACAGTAAAATATGAATATATTATGTATGTTTATTCAATTTTTTTTTATTTAAAATGTGTTTTTATTTATATTTTTAAGAATTAACGCCTCTGCTAAAGTAAAAATCTAAAAACTTTGATGTTGTTACGGCCACAAAGCTGAAGATGACGAAATTCAGAAACTTTGGCGTACGGAAAGCCATACCCTAAAACCTCGCGTCGAAAAAATTTCTTTTCGCGGTAGTGGTTGTCAGCCCTGGATGTCATGAAACGTCCATTTAACGAAGGAAAAAAAGAAGAAGTACATAAAAAAGATACATGGTGGATTTTTTTTGGTAAAAGCAAATTTGATCGAATTTGCTGTCCAAAAAAGTGACAAATAGATTAGATCTTTATTTTTTATTGTGTGTGTGTGTTTTTTTTGACGTTCTAATTTCTTTTAGAAGTGAAATCAGATCAAATCTATATTTCCAAGAAAAAATCACATACAACAGATTTGATCTGTTTTTCTTATTGTGTTATTTGCATTTCTTTTGACGTTCTTAATTTATTAACTATATAAAAAAAATAAGATAATTAAAAATATTATGTACATTGTATTATGATTTTAATCCACATTTATTTGTTCACTCGCGCAAAATTAATTAAATTATGTTTGTATGTTTCTCCTAAATAAATACAAAAATAAAATATTTATTTATGAATCCAAAATTAATTTAAAAAGAATTCTTTTTCCACAAATCTGCATTTACAAAAAAAATCACATTACAAATCATTACGACACTGCGTTGCTGGCGACACTGGTGGCTCGGTGCGTGTGAATAAACAACTTCTTTGATAAATGTCAAACAGAAGTCAGTGGTCAGTGCCTCTGTCTCAGTCTGACTTATGATATTTTGTTCAAAAATTGCAACGAAAAACTTTTCATGGCCCAATTTACAACGAAAAAAATGTTTTGACAGCTCACCTTCCAGTGGAAAGCGAAAACAATCAGATTGAAACAGCAAAGACTATTTGTTCCATTTTGAAAAACCAAATTTAACCATAAAAAAGAATAAATACATTTTTAACAAAAAATATAGTTCTATTGAAACTTTTATTAGCAAAAAAAAATCTCTGAGTTATTTAGCATCGATCAGTGTAGCATTTGTGTTTAAAATCGATTTATAACATACAAAATTTTCCATTTGAAAATTTTTCCGGTTTGGGTTTCCGTATCGCTATAACTGGCCCCTAAGTCGAAAAGTTTTGTTCGCAATTGAGTCATAATTTAATATTGATTAATTAGAGTTCACCTGATGAACACACTCAACCAAACAAATGTCAAATGATTGGTGACAAGCAGGATGGATTCAATTAGAATCAATTCATTTTTCGATAGTTTAAAATGAGGAGGGAATTGTTTTTCTTGGCGAAGGCAATATGCTCCTCTAGAACAATTCGATTAAACAAAATAAAAATGGTACTGTGCAGAGCATACCTTACTCTACGGGCGATGTTCCTTATTTTTTTTCTTTTTTTTTTATCAAGCGATTTAACGTAAGGAACTTAAAAAAAGAACAAAGAGTTTGAATCCCTATAACTTCGGATCAGTACACACAAAAAAGTACATGTACAAAATTAATTTTCAAAACTCTTGTACGATGTTTTTTATTTTTTTCAAACTCATGTTTTTACCAATTTAATATAACAAAAATAATAAACATCAGTGGATACACATAAAAACGTTAGATTAATTTTTTTTTTTTTTGATTGGGCGATGTGCATTAAACGGGATTGTTGTCGTGCCTGCATCGAACTGATCCATCTCATGGCTATGGAGATGTTCATTACACACACAAGAAAAACAAACTTTTAAATTGAATTACATTTAATAAACTTTAACTAAAGGCTTTCCTATTTTATATGCTATTTGTATGGTATTAACCACACGACTTACAATAAAACCCACTGAAATAAATAAAGTTCCGACCGAAATAAAACACGTTATATTTTGTTGTTGGGAAAAAGATTATTATCGAGAAAAAACCCAACATTTATTTTAGCTTGCACTAGCTTGCAGCAGCTTGCCCGACTGTACATAACGCTTGCTCAAATTATACTAAAAAATGATAAATACATTTAGCTTGCTCATAGTGATTTGTATTATAATTTAAGAGAACAATAAAATCTCTTATGCAAAGAGCTCTCCATTTCCTCTCGTATGTTTGCATACGATACAGTCCCGACGGAAAATAACTATTTTCCCATTAGGTCCTTGCTGGCAGCTTGGTGTTAGTCCTTGCAGTTTGTTTACCTCGCCTCTTAATTAGTAGCTTGCATCAACGGACAATACCCTTCTTGATTCTAGGAAGAGAAAGAAGGTTAATAAACATTGAAATGTAAAGTTCATTTAATTATGCTGAAATGTTATGGTAGAATGAGTATTACGCTGTTCTATTACTATATTACTTAGTTTAGCTAATCTGTACCTTACTCGCATTAACCCTCGCTAGCTGTATCCACCGGCAGTACACAGATTTTCTGCACTGGCCTCTTTAGCTGTCCAATCTCTGTCTGCAAAACGACAGATCTTACTAATCCATCCTTGCTCTTGATAAGCTCGCATATTCGTCCCAAGGACCATTGAGCTGGCGGAAAGTTTTCTGCTTTGATTATTACCAGCTGACCTATCCTTAAGCTTTCCTTTTCTCTCCTCCATTTCTTTCTCTCTTGCAGTGTAACGAGATACTCCTCTTGCCACCGTTTCCAGAAATGATTTAACATTATCTGCCTTTCCTGCCATAGCTTAACTCCTTGCGTCCTTGTCCCTTCAGCTATCGAAAATGGTGGAGGCAAAATTATTGGCTCACCAATTAAAAAATGACCTGGAGTCAAAGCTTGCGTGTCCATTGGATCATCACTGAGAGGATGAATAGGCCGCGAGTTCAATATGCCCTCGATTCCAATCAACAGTGTCAAGAACTGTTCAGTATCTAACACGCGTTGACCCACTATCCGCTTCAAATGAAATTTCATTGATTTCACTGCCGCCTCGTATATTCCCCCCTGATGTGGCGCGGCTGGAGTCATAAAAATCCAGTCAGTACCCTTTCGGCTCAACTTGCTGAATAGCTCATCCTCGTTCCACTCTTTCCAAGCTCGCTTGATTTCCCTTGCTGCGCCAACAAATGACGTACCATTGTCGCTATACATTCGCTGACAATGCCCTCGCCGACTGACAAATCTATCATAACATAAAAGGAATGATGCAGACGTCAGATCTCCAACTAGGTCTATGTGGACCGCTCGTGTCTTCAGACATACGAATACAGCAACCCATGATTTTCGCAGAGCTATCTTCTTGCCTTGCCTATCCAGAACCTTTAAAGTAAATGGCCCCGCATAGTCCACACCTGTGTGCAGGAAAGCTCTCCCAGAACGCACCCTATCAGCTGGTAGTTCAGACATCAATTGCTGCTCCAGCTTGTAGTTATAGCGTACACAGGTAACACATTTATGTAGATACCTCCTCAGCTCGCTGCGTAACTTTGGTATCCAATAGCGCTGTCGTATAGCTTGCATCATTATCTGTACGGCACCGTGTTTCGTCTGCCGATGTATACTGTCCATAATTAGCCAAGCTAGCCTGGAGCCATTCGGAATTATTACCGGATGTCTCAGCTCGTAATCACCAGAAGCTCTATCTAATCGCCCTCCAACTCGCAGTATTCCCTCTTCATCAAAGACCGGTTTGAGTGCTTCGATTCTGCTATGCTCTGTTAGCTTATCTGCCTTGCGTAGAGATGACATATCTTTGTCATATGCCTCTGCTTGAGCTTGCTTTATGAAAAAACGCATTGCTGATGCTCTTTCTTCTATTGTTAATATCGTAGGCGACACATCGCCTCTTTTTGATCTTGGCACTCTTATCCCTTGCTTGCGTTGCTTCACTCTAATCAGCAACCTGGCCATATAATGATATATGTATCCAAGTATGCTGGCTGCTTTTTCCAGACTGCTTGCATATTCTTCTATCGGAATGATAGCTTGCTTCGCTGGCACCCATATGCCTATATCTTTCTTGAACGTCACGGCAACGCAGACATGCATTTCATCAGCTGCCGTGAGCGGAATCTCCCTTGCTTCATGATTAGCTGGCCATTCTGTCTCTGGATAGCATAACCAGTCAGGTCCATGCATCCATAGCTTGCTTTTTACTAAGTCAGCTGGCAACATCCCACGACTCAACAAGTCGGCGGGGTTTTCTTTAGTCCCGACGTGCCGCCACCGTTTGATGTCGGTATTGGTTTGTATGGACGACACGCGATTTGCTACATATGTTTTTAGATCACGTGGAAATTTCTGTAGCCAGTGTAGTACCACCATCGAATCTGTCCACATAGCGTATTCAAACTCCGCCCATTCCATTGCCTTGCGTAACTCTACCATTAGCTGTCCCAATAATTCTGCTGCCGCTAGCTCCAACCTTGGTATTGTAATAGTTTTGAGTGGAGCCACTCTTGTTTTTGAAACTACCAGCTTGCTCGTCACCTTGCCATTAGCTGCTTCCACTCTAATATATATAGCTGCTCCATAAGCAGTCATGGAAGCATCTGAGAATCCATGAAGCTGCCCCCTTGCTCCCTTGCCTGTCCCAAGCCATCTATCTATCCGAAATTGTTCCAGATGTATAACCTCCTTCCAGTAATCTAGCCATCTCCTCTTCAACTCAGCTGGCACCTCTTCATCCCACCCAAGACTCAGTCGCCACATGTCTTGAATCAAAACTTTACCCAAAATAACAACCGGTGCAATGTATCCATTCGGATCGTATAGCTGGGCTATACAGCTTAATATCTTGCGCTTTGTTACTTCTCCAAATAGAGCTGGCGTTCGAACTACAAATGTAAATTGGTCCTCTGTAACCAACCATTGTAGCCCTAGTACTGAAGCTTGCTCCTTGCTGTCAAAGGTCAAAACCTCACTGTCGTTAGCTTGCAGCTTGCTCGATAGCCATTGGCTATTGGATTTCCACTTTCTAAGTTCGAAACCAGCTGTCCGTAATACTCTGTCCAATCGATTAGCCATATTAAATGCTTCTAGCTCACTATCGCAGCCTGTTACACAGTCGTCCATGTAAAAATCATTCCTGACTATCCTTTCCACATCTGGGAATAGCTTGCTTGCATCCTTGCCACATTGTATAAGAGCTCGCACCGCATTGTATGCCGACGATGTCATGCCGTAGGTGACAACCGTCAACCAATATTCATTTAAGCTTGCATTTGGAGCTTCTCTCCAAAATATCCTTTGTTAATCCCATTGATGCCGAGCTATTCCAACCTGTCGAAACATCATCTTGATGTCAGCAGTAAATCCAATCCGATGTCGCCGAAACCGCATAACAGTTTCGAACAAATCTCTTTGTAGCTTTTCGCCTAGCTGCTGCACTTCATTAAGCGAAATGCCTGTATCTGTCCGGCAGCTACAATCGAATACCACCCTGAACTTTTTTGTTACGCAGTGGTGTGGTATATAGTATACCAATTGTCCAGCTGGTGCTGGACAGCTTGCCCTCTTCATGTGTCCTAAGCTTTCGTATTCTTGCATAAAGGCAACGTACTTTTCTCTCAGAGCTGGCTCCTTATTCAATTTCCTTTCCAAGTACATGAACCTTCGCAGCGCGATGGCTCTTGAATCCCCAATGTGCTGCACCTCAGGCTTAATGGGAATGGTCACGATAAAGCGCCCTTCCTCATTCCGCCTAGCTGTCCTTGTGAAGATATCCTCCACAGCTTGCTCCTCGGGTGTCCTTGCTGTAGATGCACCTATACGGTCCATCTCCCATAATCGCTTTATCATCTCATCCATATTGGATAGCTCTGTACATCTTGCTACTGTCTTGCTGTTAGCTGATTCCCCCTCTCCACTTATCGGATGAACTCCGAATACAACCATCCCAAAATTTGTTTCCAGTATGACCAAGCCTTTTATCTTGCGTGGTATTGAGCTTACGATTACCTTTGCGAAGAAACCAACGCCCAAAAGAATTTCAAATGGAGCTTGCTTCCAATAAGCTGGATCGGCGAACGGTACTTGATTATGGCCACTGATCGGCTGTATGTCACGTTGTGGCGTAGGCAAACGCCATTGCGTACCCTTCGGTAGAACCCAAAAAACTTCCTCGATGCATGTATTTGCATCGAACCACGGTACTATCATTACCTTAGCTTGACGATGTAACTGAATAGGCTCTCCATCAATACCGATTACCTTTCGTGCTAGTGTACTTGTAATCGTACCTAGAGTTTGCACCAATTCATGCGTGATTATATTCGGCTGTGCCCCTGAATCCAAGAGCGCACGGATTGGCCTTGAATTTCCCCCTTGCATCTGAAATCTAACTGACACCGTTGGCATAAGTGTGGTAGATATATCGCTAGCTGAACCAAGAGTAAAATTAAACACATTCAAATAAGCATTTATTAAAGTTTTATTATCTGTAGATACAGCCATATTGCCACCCTTGCCCTTTTGCTTGCTTGCGTTAAAACAGTATGAGCTTTCCTTCTTTGCGACCTTTCGAATTTTAGCTGGCACCTCTAGCTCTAATCAATCCTTTTTCCTCTTCCTTTCATCTTCCTTGGCAGCATTATTTGCTGCAGCTGACCTCATCTCCTCGTGCAACGGACAGAGGACGCTGTTGTGCTGCATCCGACCAGGACATCTAGGGCACGGTGCCTGGAAGCATTCTTCCTTCTTATGCCCTTGCTTCAGGCAGTTTTCGCATAGCTGGCGGGTCCTTACGAAGTTGACTCTTCCCCTCAATCCCAATTGCAGGAAGCGAGAACATCGGTACAGCTGATGGTCTTCCTGGCACATTTCACAACGACGGCCTGTTGGCGGACGTGCTCCCATAGCTTTCGACATTGGCCTGGCTATTGCAACCAGTGGCTTAGATGCCAAGTTGCTCGCACCTGCTTGCTGATTGCCCCTTGCGCTGAAATGCTGTGTTAGCCGCAAGGCCTGCTCTCCTCTAGCTTGCCCGTTACCTCGCTGTGTCGACATCCTTGCCTGATGGCTTGTATTTGGCCTTTCATTGGCTGCCGCATGCTTATCCAGAAACGTTAACATCTCTGTTGTTGTTGGAGTTTCAGAGGTACGTTGCAACTCCCACTGCCTCGCCGTTTCTGCGTCCAGACGCTCGTGGAGCATGAAGACAATTATCATGTCCCAATGCTCGACTTTTACCCCCTGTGCGCGTAGCTGTCGTACCGTCTCGTGTGTCACGTTTGACATAAGCTGAATCTCGTCGGCTCTCGGATTAGCTTGCAGAATGGGCAATCTTATAAAGTTGCGCAATAGCTCGCGACAAGTTTGATACTTCTTGTTATACAGCTGGTTCAGCCTTGCCCAAGCTTCCTTATAGTTACTCTCGGTGAGCTGCCATTCTCCCATCGTCCTTGCGGCCTTTCCTGTCAGCGAGCTATTCAGATATTGAAATTTGAAGGCAGGCGCCACGCGATCGTTTTCATGGATAGCTGCCACGAAGCGATCATGGAACCCCTGCCATTTCGTCAACGAGCCATCAAATTCCCCCCAGGTGTTGGCGATTTCCTGTTGTTGCGCCGGTACCACCACTTGTACCTCGATCGGGGTATTAGCTGGCCGCTGAGCTTGCTCCGTGTTTCCTGGCAGATTAAGCTGTCGTAGCTGTCGACGAAATGCACCTTTCAGCTCATAATACAGCTCTTCCGCCTTTTGCATCTGTGCCTCAGCTTGCTCTCTTATGTTAGCTTTCCCAGCTAGCGCATTGGTATGAGCCGCCAACAACTGCGACCACACCTCCTCCAACCTCTCCAACCTAATAGTGATCTCTTCACTGTCAGCTGTCCGGAAGCCCTCTGATTTAAGAAAGGCCTTTTGACGTTCTAACGCTATTACGTTGGAAGTTTGTAGTCTTAGTTCAGACATGTTGCTGTAAAAAACAAGGAAAAATGCTGAATTAGATATAGCTTGCTGTTTTAATGACGGCTATCCTAACTCCCAGCTTGCTATAAACTCCTATCCCTTGACAAGTGAGCGAGTGGTTTAAATGTATCTAATATTTCCCTCAACAAAGATCTTATAAGCTTGCTGTAGCTTGCTGCCTTGCTTGAATTATTATTCGCATTTTGACTTTTGTCAAAATGAAGCTTGCTGCCTTGCTCAAAACTCAGTTTTATATCTTAACTTTAGTTAAAATAAGCTTGCTGCCTTGTTTTTGTAATTAGCTTGCACATTGATTCTAAGCTTTCCATTTTTATTATAAGCTGGCCATTTTGATTGTAAGCTTGCCACTTTCAGTTAACTTGCAGTATAGCTCTTCAATAAAATTTTAATTTTTCATTTTGCTTGCAGAATGTTTTGTTTTGTTCTAACCCTTGCTCTGTCTAGCTTGCTAGCTGTGCACCTACCTACCTACCTACCTACCTACACGTGCCGCAGTGTGAATATTCCATTATAAACATTGTCTAGAAAAAATGCAACCTACCTCAACAATGAAAAAATAAAAATACTCCCTCGTATAAATATCCTGCGACACACTGTATTGTGTGCATGTCTCAACGGCTATATATGGTGAACGCAAACCACCACCGCCGTCATGACACATAAATGAATATAACACTCTAACCAAATGGAACACACACTGCAGCTGAGATCTAAGTAATAATAAAAAAAACCACACATGATTTGCTCACTTGCCCATAGCTTTCCTTTAGGAAAATATTTCCTTATTTAACTTGCACTGTTTAGCTCATCAATATTAATATATTAATATATATATCCAAGCTTGCCGCGTATTAAAAAATGATTTCTGTACCGAGCTTGCCACAATTTAACACCTTTCTTTTTATCTAGCTTGCACTTTTAATTTCTTGCACATGATAGCTCACAACAATAAAATAATTTCCTCCCTAGCTTGCACAAATTTATATATTTTGCTTTCCGAATTTATTATTTTTTAATTAACCTTGCACGACAAGCTTGCACATTTTCTTAATATTTTAGCTATCACTTACATTTTATTGTTTGTTTTTATAGTTTTGATGTTTTTTTTTTTCTCAAAAATATTTTAATTTCTACGCACACACTTTTTTTTACTGCCTTCTCTTGTGAAAAAACACTTTCGAATGAGAATTTTTCACACATTCTCCCCCTTTCTCATATGATTCGCAAAGGCACAGACATGCTAGGTATACATAATATGCTCGCGCAGCTTGCCGTTTATTTTGTTGTGGCTCTTCTCCCTTGCGTGTGTGTGTGCGTGTGTATTTCGCACCAGGTATACATGGTGGATGATTTTGCTTCTTGCTGCAGCTACTCAAATTTTTACCTATATAAGTGAATAGGGGAAAAATAAGTATATAAACAATTTATACTCCCTTGCTCCTCGCACTGCATCTTCTGATTTGTGCATATGTGCGCCTTGCTGTCGCCACCATTAGCTTGCTGAGACATGAACACATGAATATTCGTGATTAACCGTTACGGTTTCGTTTTGCCGTTTGCACACAGATTTTAATATAGCTCGCTTTTAGATATTAATTTAACTATGGAAATGTGATGATTTTGGATTTGCTTTTAGCTTGCACTTTTTAACTCGGGCACAACACTTCGTAGCTTTCGTAGCTAGCACACTTTCTCACATTTCCATATACCTTACACAATTTTCTAGCTCGCGGACCGACCGTAGGAACACTAGGAACATATTCGGCTCGACTCGGACCAAAATGTATGGTATTAACCACACGACTTACAATAAAACCCACTGAAATAAATAAAGTTCCGACCGAAATAAAACACGTTATATTTTGTTGTTGGGAAAAAGATTATTATCGAGAAAAAACCCAACATTTATTTTAGCTTGCACTAGCTTGCAGCAGCTTGCCCGACTGTACATAACGCTTGCTCAAATTATACTAAAAAATGATAAATACATTTAGCTTGCTCATAGTGATTTGTATTATAATTTAAGAGAACAATAAAATCTCTTATGCAAAGAGCTCTCCATTTCCTCTCGTATGTTTGCATACGATACACTATTGAGTCCCGCACCCCCTTTCTGAACAGTTGGTCACCATAGGGTATGAGCGCGGGATTCCTTACAACGATTCCACGCCATTCTGGTGTCAATACTTTGAAAATGCAATACCGGTCAACTGGAATCCGTATTCCGAGCCATCCAGTTGAGTAGAGGAGGATATCTGGAAATTAATAGTGTTTACTTGTGCGTCAAACATAAATAAGGCTTAAAATGTTATCCATACCACCAGCATCTTCAGATTCTCCGGCTGACATTTCTTTTGATTATTATGGTTCTGCCTAAAAATTAGAGTGGGTTTGTGAAATGTTTGTTTGGTGTTAAGTGTATGTGAGAAAGGTACCGATGTGTCCGATTAAAGTTGCAGACTGTACGCTTCCCGTTTCGTTTGCTTGATCTCTTCGCAGTTTGTCTTCGGCTGCACGTTGATTTCACTCAGAGAAAAGTCTTCGAAATCGATGATATACTCTGTAAAATAAGGAAATGCAAAAAAGAATTAATTGCTGGTGGCTGTTTTAGGTTTTCTCGTAGGTGAAACAATTTTGCTTTTTTGGTGCCTGCTGAAGAAGCTTTCTCCTCGGCGTCGATCATCTCGGTCCTAAGTTCTGTGCTAGTTTTTTTTTTCTTGCTTCTCAAAAAGCCTTCCCTTTCCAATTGAATTAATTGCTTTCCTACATAATGTATAAGAAAATATTACATACAAAATTAGCACAAAATATTCTATTGATACTTACGTTTAAATTTTTTGTTTATTTTGTTATTTTGTTTTCTGGTTGCTTGTATTTTATAAAAAAAACTATTTTCCCGTACATCTTTGTTGATTTACATCACATTCATGTCTCATTTCCGCCATTATTAATTTGAGCTGCCAAAGTGACAGATCAGATTTTGACAACATGCGCAATATATTACCTTCAATATGTGTACTGTGATCTTATGTTGGATCCACTGGAGCGTGGTGCTCCTGGGCCTTGCTAAGTATGCCCCTCCAGCCGGCTCGATCTCTAGCCTCCCGTCTCCAATTTTGCACTCCAAGTTGTCGGAGGTCTCCCTCTACTTGGTCGCTCCATCGGAGATGAGGTCTACCTTGGCTTCTGTCTCCCTCTGGTTTGGCGTTACGAGCTGGAGCGTCGATGTCCATTCGCTCTACATGGCCCAACCAGCTAGTCGTTGAATTCGAATTTTTCTGGCAGACTTATGCCGCTGTACGTATAGTTCGTCGTTGTATCTTCTCGGTTTACGCAGACAGGACAAATCGTACGCAGAACTTTTCTCTCGAAGAATCCAAGTGACTTTTCATCCGATCTTCTGCATCATATAGCACGACCGGGATGATGAGTATTCTATACAGTGCAGCGCCGGATCTAGGATTTGTTCAAGGGGGGGGGCAAAAGTTGAATTTGGCGCTCCCCCCCAGCAATTTTTTTTTTAAGTTTACGTACGTACAAAACTTGAACTCGTATCGTTAACCTGTTTTTATCTTTATGCTCTAATGCTTGATGCTGTTGACAATAGCATACATGTCAAATCTGTGTGGCCCAACCTAAGAAAATAAGGTATTGCTAAGGGTTCTCATGTTACTGATTACTCAAAATGCAATCTTGGCGTATGTGCAAAATAAAACCTTTGGGGTATGTGCCATAATCCAGATTGATTTGATAATTTTTCTATTTCAATAAACGATAGCGGAGAACCTGCTAATGTTGTTCATAAAAAGTTAAAAGGCTGTATGCTTATTTGTGATTCTGTCCGATATTTTGATTGCACATTTAACTTTTACTCACCGATATACAAAATCATAACTAATCCATAGAACAGCTTTAGTGAAATAGCTCAGTAGTATACAACAAAAATTCTTTTTCATTTGTACTTGCTCTATAGGGCAAGTATTGGTTTCGTGCAGAAAAAAAATCGAAGTTTTAATCAAACATGACATTACGATGATAGAGAAGCCCAAAGAAGTGGTTTTCGCCATACCGTCCGTCGGTCTGTCTGTGCGGTTGTGTTGATCTGCGCTTGTTCACGTCATGCTACAGCCTAAACGGCTTGACAGATTTTCTTCAAATTTGGTATATAGCAGTTTGAAGAAAAGAAAACAAGTGCGCCCACTCAAGGGGTTAATAATACCTACCCTTAAATTGAATGAACACAGTGCGACAGTTTGGGAAAGTTGAATAGCAAATAAATGGAGGTACTAATGCACATTGGCATAGAATGTCTGTAAATCACAATGGGAGGGAAAAATTCGAGCCGGGGAAAGCATTCCACATTGTTGTAGTGCGGTTAAAAAAAAAGAGTCTCTAGCATTCCTAGCGATGCGAGGATTTAATTTTTTTTCATACGGCAAACGCGCTCAAGGGGTTTGTTATTGCCCCTTTGATGATTAGTCACAGCGCGAGCGATAGGAAATTAGGGAGGAAAGGAAAGGAGGTGTCGATGAACATTGGTCTTGAATGTTTGAAGATCAAAATGGCAGGGGAAAACTCTGCCATTCAATTCATTCCACATTCGTGTTGCACGGCTAAAGAAAGAATCCCTATATTTCACGGTATGTCCGAAATCGGGCTCAAGTGTAAACTGATGAGCGTTCCTAGCAAGACGAGTATTACGGGGAAATGTTAAAGGGGTGGAACGCAGCTGGCTACCTCGAGTGAGAATTTTTTTTTAAAGAATCTACAAAATAAGGAAAGACATGAAACATTTCGACGATGTTCGAGTGATGGGAATGTTTTTTCTGAACTCTGTCGAGCAGGTGTAGAAAAGTTTAGGCCGTATAAACGCTTTGTAAATTGTAGCCAAGGGAAGCCTAAGCATCTTGCAGCATTAAGTCCAGGAAAATTAGACAAAAAGTTCGGAAAAATTATATACAGGGTTTTTTATTTTTGAATCACAATTGTTTAACTGTAATGAATATTTGAGGAAAGATCTCAATCGATCCGCGCTCCGCGTCTATTAAAAAAGGGGGTTAAAGGTCACGAAATATGGTATTTCGCTGTTAATAAATTTAAACTAGAATATATCAAACAAAAATCATCCACTCATGAAACTTAGCAAAAATGTTTCAATTATCATTAGAATGAAGGACCAAAAGAGTTCATACAAATATGAGGGGTGAAAGGGTGTTTTTAGGGTAAGGGGAATGGGGTGTGGGCTTATATTAGAAAAAAAAATCTATAAAAGTATAGTGTCAGGGATGAAACTGTGCAAAAGTGTTTCAATTTGTCATGAGAATGACAAATTTTTTAAGGGGGGGTCAGGGGGTATTCAAAACCAACAAATTATTTTAATCATTTTAGGGTATTTTTTAGTGCTGGATCTAATAAAAGAAAGATCAGGACGCTATATACACCATTGATAGAGTTAATACTTTATAAAATAAAAATGACTGTGAGAGTCACCCCAAGAAAATCGGATAACTATTCGGGATATCTCGCACATCGCGAGCGTTGCGATATTCAACGTAGATATGTATGGTATTTATGTACCCTCTTTCTCATCACCTAACAGGTTGAGTACAGCGTCTTTTTTACTAAGTGGTATCCCCAGTAGGCCTAATCCACTGTTTCCCATTGATATTTATATTTTTGTTTGTTATTTATTTTGTATTTTTTTTTTTAATTTATTTTTTTTTTATTTTTTATTTTATTTTTGTAATTAGTTTGATGGCCCTGGAGTCTAATCTGAATCATCTGAATCTGACTCCATTGTCTTCAATTGTTGAAGTATGCACGATAAATCTACATCGTCTTCCAAATCTGACTCTGCGCACTGCTCTAGAGCAAATGATGGATCCATATCATCGTTCGTCTCCTCTTCGGTATAGTTTTTAGGGTCAGTATTAAGGCATGCTTGACCATGACAGTGACAACAAATAATTGAACAATTTAGTCCTGCTCTACGACAACCACATTTAGTACCACACCCTTCAATACAATTACAAAAAATCGTATTTAGTAGTATATCAGGGGCCGGTTGTAGTAGCTTTTTTTAATTTTTTTTTTCAAAATTTTGAGTTTGAAAACGGTTTCATAGAATAACTTCATTTAAAATTACAATAAAAGAATAGGTGTTTGGCTTTACAAAAAGGTATATAATGGCATTGTAGGAGTTACCGTTTTTTAATAATTTTTTTTTTCAAATTTAAGTCATGTTTTTAGAAAATTGCCCCTCCCTGCTAAACAGAGGGGAGTAGACCCCCCCCCCTCGTATACGATTTTTGTCCAACCTACATGCTCTAGCTTTTTGTAACACCTTATACCAATCACCCTGTATATGTCTCCTTGATTCCAAACATCAAAAAATACTCCATTAGGCATAGATATAATGTAACCTGCTTAATGCTGCATGACTTTCTGTTTGATCATTTCCTGTTTTTATTTGAATCCAAACTTTAAAAACAAATCGACCAAAGAAAACCATTACCTAAATATTTTTTTCTTAGAACAAAATTGACAATGTTTCAATTCCAAAACAAAAACACTATTGTTCTTTTCATGTGTTGTCTAAAATCTGACAACAAAAATCAAAACAAAATCTCAAATTTTCGCACATGTCAAGTGAAAATATATTTACCTTCTTGTAAAAATCAAAATTCACCCCTTTGCAATAAACCCATAAGCAATTTTAAAACGGGTCAAATAGTTGCTGACCTAACCTACCTACCTGAAATTTATTTACATACAGCTTTCTAAAAAGAAAACAATATGTGGTAACATAATCGAGTCCACAACGAGTTCTCAATTTTGTTAAAATACGTTTTTTGTTTTTGCGCCAACAGTATGTGGAATATGAAAAAAAAAAAATAAACCATAAAAGGAAAAGGGCAAAAATTAATCACATTTATGTCTATTTTAAAACAAAACTAAAAAATACCCCTTTACCCTTCCATAAATATATAAAGAATAAAACTTGTCTTTTTACTTACATACTTACTTACTTACTTAAGGTGGCGCAGACAGGCCATTGTGGACCACGGCCTCAACCAACAATCCTCGCCAGCTAGGCCGGTCCCTAGCCAGTGGCCTCCAGTTGCGCACACCAAGTTGGTTGAGGTCGTTTACCACTTGATCGCGTCACCTTAGAAGGGGTTGGAATTGAAGACTCGTCGGGCAGGAGCGTTTTCGTCCATACGCTCCACATGACCCAGCCATCTAAGCCGCTGAATTTTCAGCTTCTTAACCAAGTCAATGTCGCTGTATAGCCCGTACAGTTCGTCATTGAATCTTCTCCTCCATACTCCATTGATACATACAGGCCCGAATATCACCCGAAGAATCTTTCTCTCAAAGCACCCCAGCCTGTATTCATCCGATTGTGTCAGTGTCCACGCTTCTGCCCCATACAGCAGGACTGGGATGATAAGGGTCTTGTATAGTGTCTCCTTGGTCCTTTGAGAGAGGGCTTTACTACTAAGATGCCTTCTTAGCCCGAAGAAACAGCGATTGGCAAGAGTGATTCTTCAACGGATCTCTTCACTGATGTTGTTCTGAGAGGTTATAGTGGAACCCAAATAGACAAAGTCCTTGACAACCTCAAAGTTATATCTGTCCATTGTGACGTTTTGTCCGAGCCTACGGTGATGATCTACTTCACCCGAGGACAGCATATACTTTGTTTTATCTTCATTTACAGCCAAACCCATTCGAGCCGCTTCCACTTCAATACTTGCGAATGCTCCACTGACAGCGCGCTTCGTTCTTCCAATAATGTCAATATCATCAGCATAGCCAAGTAATTGAACGGATATAAAAAATGATGTTGAAGAGGTTACATGACAGCGCGTCACCCTGTCGTAAGCCTTTCTCGACATTAAATGAGTCGGTGGTGTTCTTACCAACCTTGACGGAGCAGCGAGAGTTCTCCATAGTCATCCTGCACAATCGAACGAGTTTGGCAGGGATGCCAAGAAGCGACATGGCTCTGTATAGCTCGTTCCTGTTTACGCTGTCATAGGCGACTTTAAAATCGATAAAGAGGTGGTGAGTATCGATCTGGAATTCTTGGGTCTTTTCCAAAATCTGCCGAAGTGTGAAAATTTGGTCGACGGTTGACTTACCGGGTCTGAAACCACACTGATAGGGGCCAATCAGTTCACGTGCGAAAGGGTTCAGACGTTCACACAGAATGGCCGACAAGATTTTATAGGCGACATTTAGGAGACTTATACCTCTGTAGTTGGCGCAGCTTAGAGTATCTCCTTTCTTGTGGATAGGGCACACAATGCTGAGGTTCCATTCGTCAGGCATACTTTCATCCGACCAGATTGTACAGATGAGTTGGTGTATGCTCCTCACCAAGTCATCTCCCGCTGCTTTGAAGAGTTCAGCCGTAAGGCCATCAGCTCCAGCAGCCTTGTTGGACTTTAGTTTAGATATTGCTATCCGAACTTCTTCTTGGTCGGGAGGACGGACATTTTGTTCTTCATCATCCAAATCGAATGGATCATTCTGCCTGACAGCGATTAGTTGGTTGTCTTCGCTGTTTAACAGTCTGCAGAAATGTTCTTTCCAAATTCTCAGCACCGACTGTGTATCTACAACGACATTCCCACCCTCGTCTCTACATGCTTCCGCTCGGGCTTTGTAACCCTTGGACGAATGCTTTACCCTTCGGTAGAACTTTCGAACATTGCTTCTGCCGTAGCACCCCTCAATAGATTCAACCATTCGTTTTTCCAGTTCTCTTTTTTACTTGCGATTATAGGTACTATAAGGCAAGTTATGCATTCGTCGAAAAAAAAAGTTTTGAGATAACAATCAAACATGACATTACGATGATAGCGAAGACGAAAAAAGATAGTCTAAAAATTCTGTCCTTCTGTATGTCTGTCTGTCTGTCTGTCTGTATGTAGACCTACAGCCCAAACGGGTGGGCCGAATTGCTTCAAACTTGGTATATAGACTTTTTTAGGTATTGTACAGAGGGGAAATTTTTTTTTAGCTCAAAAAATAACGGTACCTGCCATACAACCGTTACGTTAAAGCTTATTTTTCTCAAAAACGGCTCTAACGATTTCGATTTAAAAAAATCAGTGTTGCTTTTTAGGTACGATCAATCATATGGCTGAAAAAAAAAATTTTAAAATGGCTAAGAACGGTACTTTCCATAGGACCGTTTTTTTTTTGCTTTCGACTATCTCGAAAACGACTAAACCGATTCTTTCGAAATTTCACACACATATAGCTGTAGGTAGCTCAATTTGTATTGCATACCAATATTTTTGAAAAATATTTTTTTGTAATTTTAAAAGCATTTTTTTAAAAAAAATTTAATAAATTAATATTTTGAAAACTGCTTATTAATTTTTTTTCTAAAATTTTTAAATAAATGTATTTGCTGAATACCTATGAACTGGAGTTTTTGGATTTTTTTTGAAAATTTTTTTCAAAAAGTTTTGCAAAAAAAACTTTTTTTCTCAAAAACCGCTCCACAGATTTTTATAAATTTATTCGCATAAATTCAAATTTATCCTAGAAATAAAATGGCACTTTTTTTTCAGCTCAAATTAGTTTAAGTATTTATTTAAGAATTTTGAAAATTTTATTTTTATCAAAATCTCAAGCCCCTAAACCACTGTCACTCATTAGAGCAAGTTCGTGCGACCCAGTCGTGCATTTTATTTTCTTCTGAAAAGCCGATGATCCTCTTTCCTCTTTTGCTGGTAAACCGCACGGGAAGCGCTCTTGGCAACTCTAGTTCTGGCATTCAGAACTGCATGATAGGCTTCGTCTTTGGCCAAGTGTGCGAGCCTGCACTCATCATCAAACCAGGTGTTTCGTTGTGGTCGCCTAATGAAACCCAGAACATCCGTGGCAGCGGTTTTGATGGCCATTTTGCAATGTTACCACTGGGCCTCTGGGTTTGGCGCAGGCGCCGGGCTTGTCAAGAGATAAGAGGAGACATGATTGGCAAAGGTTGTGGCGGTCTCTTGCGATTGTAACTTCGCAAAATCAAACTTTCTCACAGTAGATGTTCGATTCTGCGGTCGGGTGGAGATCCACATTCGCACTTTAGCTACAACAAGGTAGTGGTCCGAATCTATGTTGGCCCCTCGGAAAGTGCGGACATCCATGACACTGGACGCATATCTGCTATCAATCGCAATGTGATCAATTTGGTTGACGGTATTTTGATCAGGTGACCGCCAGGTCCCCTTGTGTATATTGAGGTGTGGGAAGTATGTGCTAGCTAAGATGACACTTCACCCCGCAGCAAAGTCGATTAGCCTGTGTCCGTTACCGGAAGTGTTGTCGTGTAGGCTATGCTTTCCGACTGTCGAGCCAAAGTTACCCTCCTTTCCGATTTTGGCGTTGAAGTCACCAAGAATAAACTTAGTGTCGTACTTCGGGCATTCATCATACGTCTTCTCGAGAAGATCGTAGAATTCTTCTTTGGTCGTGTCATCTTTTTCCTCCGTGGGGACGTGGACGCAGATCAGCGAGATGTTGCTGAATTTGGATTTAATGCGGATTGTGACAATGCGTGCGCTTATGCCACGAAACCCCAAGACTTCTTGCCTAAGCCTTCCTCTTATCACAAATCCGCATCCAAATAGCCGCTGTTTTCTTGTCCTGTAGCACTTGCCGTAGTAGATGTCACAGTTTTGCATCCTCCTTGTGCCTTCACCATCCCATCGCACTTCTTGGATGGCTGTGATGTCGGCTTTGACACCATCTAGGGCCTCCACTAATTGTTCGGCGGCACGTGGCCTGTTAAGGGTCCGGACATTCCACGTGCAGAACCGAAATTCGTTGTCCTTGTTTCGTTTGCTAGGGTCGTCATCAGTAGGGTCATCCATATCCGAGGCAGTTGGTTGTTTCGGAACAAGAGGTTTTTTACGTGGTAGGGAAGTTACCCCGACGCACAACCCCCAACCTGGGGGACCAGGCCCTATGCTGTTCTCCTGGGACAAAAGGAGCTGGAGAAATCCAGAGTCGGTAACCCACTACGGGGATGTGAGAGCTACCGTTGTCCGTTGGTCCTATATGGGCTCATCCGCCACCTTCTCTATTTCACTACCCTGACTAATAGTAGTGAAAGGACCCAAAGACCTGAGCTCCGAATATGTCGAAGTAGCTCAATGGGGTGCCTACCATATTGTCTGTAAGCGTTGCCGTTGGTTCACTTAATTGGAGCTCATCCGCCGCTCGCTTGCTTTCTGAGGGGTTCGTACAGAATAAACTGCTACCCAACAGGAGAAACAGAGGAGCTTTATGGCAGGGCAATTATAGTGTTGCTATTTTTCTGTGATCAACACTCGCTTGTCTTTTTCCCATTACTAAATCAAAGCAAAAGGACAAAAACGAAACCCAAAGCAAAAAACACGCAATCCCCTACTAAAACGTCCATTCACTTATACATCTAATTTCCATGTATCTACCTGCTAAAGTGCTGCTGCTCTGGAGTACTGGAGCGGAGCTTTGAACCGCTGCGAAAGATCATACAAGGATAGAAGATACAAAACATTGTTTTGAAGAGAAAACAAAGAGTAAATGAGTTTACCAAAAACAATAAAGAGAAATATGAATATCGCACTACCGCATTGAAATACGCTTACATGACGTTTAAATTCTGTTCTGAGGGAGACCCACCCTTAATTATTCTTTTTTGGATCCAATACTAAAAAATACCCTTAAATGATGTGCCATATGCCTAGGTTTTTTCAAAATAATTTTTCGGTTTTGAATACACCCCGACCCCTAATCAAAACCCAAATATCTACCCTATATATTTCCATACACGCTATAGACTCTAGACTCTAGAGTCTTCATTCTCATGACAAATGAAACACTTTTGCACAGTTTCATCGCTGACACTATTCTTTTATAGGTTTTTTAAAAACACCCTTTCACCCCTCATATTTTTATGAACTCTTTTGGTCCTTCATTCTAATGATAATTGAAACATTTTTGCCAAGTTTCATGAGTGGATGATTTTTGTTTGATATATTCTATTTTTTATTTATTAAAACAGCGAAATACCATGTTTCGTGACCTTTGACCCCCTTTTTTTAATAGACGCGGAGCGCGGATCGATTGGGATCTTTCCTCAAATATTCATTACAGTTAAACAATTGTGATTCAAAAATAAAAACCCTGTATATAATTTTTCCGAACTTTGTAGAAATTTATGTCTAATTTTCCTGGAGTAGATACTGATAGCTTTTCGGCCTCATCGATGCCTGTCAGTCACAGAATCTAATGATTGCGATGAAATGAGTTTTGTTTGAATTTGGAACGTCCGCCCTAGTTTTTCTTGACAACTCCAAGAGTTTACATAAACAGAGAATTTTCTCGTAAAGGCGAGTTGAAGTTTTTCAACTTTTAATCGATACTGAAAAATCAAATAATTCGTGATTTGAATTACGTCCTGTAGTCTGGCAGGCGCCTGTGTAACAGTTTTCTTAATAAGCAGTACTTAGGTGACCCGCTTCGCGAGAACTAGGGATTTTAACTTCCTTTTAGGGGGCACACCAGTCGTCTGGCAGGAGCCTGTGTCAACAGTTTTCTTAATCAGCGGTACTTAGGTGGTCAGCTCCGCGAGATATGGGGATTTGAACTCCCTTTTAAGGGCACACCCTTACGCTTAGGGTATGTCCGTCTAGAAGGCACCTGTTTGAACAGTTTTCTTAGTCAGCAGTAGCTGGGTGGCCCACTGCGCGGGATCTAGGTATTTGCTTCTGATCATTCGGGATTTTGAATTTTCGAGATTTCGATTTTTAGGGCAGTACCATCCGTCGCGCCTGATGATGAACACGTAGTTCGAAACGCGTCGCAATTAATAATTTGTAATTTTTTACTTTATTAACAATTTTATGTTGTGTCATAATTTGAACAGAATTAAATTTAATTTTAATAAAATTCATTTATACAAATTAAATTTCTTTATTTTTATTTAATTAACATGACCTTTAAGTTGTTCACTTTATCCAAAAAAATATTCTGAAAGTGTTTCAAGACATATTGTGGTCGATTGCAAAAACGTGAATCTAACTGAGCCAGTTATACATTTTGAAAACCAAAAGTCACACTACATAGCTAATTTTTTTTTGTTTTATTTTTTTTTAGCAAAAGTTCAAAGAAAACACTCAAATCTCGCAGCCAACGTTCCAACATTAGTACCCGCAGTCAACGAAACAAACTTAAACAAAAGTCTGGGCGTTTCGAGTGCGACTACTGTAGTAAGACTTTTGCCTGGAAAAAAGATCTTTTCCGTCACGAAAAAACTCATGAACCCAACACCAAGAAGTATGCTTGTCCACATTGCGATCGCCGATTCATACGAAAGGATAAACTTCAGTCCCATGTCCTGGTTCATTTGGGTGGCATTGTCAAACCACGATGTTCAAAGGCAACTCTTTCATTCTCGCGTCAGCTGTACTCGCAAGAAAAATTCAAAGAAATGATCTGCATGATATGTAACTATGACAAAGCAGTTAATGTTGGAGAGCTTCGGCGTCATATTAGCTTACACGACTTACAAACAATAGATTTCGAGAACTGCGAATGTGTAAAGAAATTCTATGGAGGCAGAGACGTTGGAGAAGTGATGCCCCTAATAGAAAACCAGATTAAAGAGAACCAGTTTGGAAAACTGCACTGTATCGTGAATGCAAATGGTTTGGAGATGGGCATTAGTGATTCGGATGAAAGTGACGAAGAAATCCCATACAGTTGTGAAGTTTGCAGTGAGTCATTCAATCGGAAGCATAAGCTTATAACGCATTCGTTATCTGGCCACACCGTTGACGAGTGTCCATATAAATGCGAAAAATGCAAAATCGAGTTCACTTGTAAAGAAGTCTTTGATAGCCACCTGAAGCACCACTGTAACAATGTGGAAAAAGATCTTCATTGTGAGAACTGTCCAGCTCGATTTACATGGCCTCAGAACCTTGCGGTGCACAAATGCAACAAAGATATTCAGACTTATAAAGATAGAAACATCTGCCAAGCTTGCGGGGAAACGTTCACCACACTAAAAGAGTTGCGCGTTCATAAGAAGACGAAATGCGGCACCGTTGAGCTTGACAAAGAGAGTACTACATGTGAAATATGCGGTAAAGTCTTTAGTTTTCCAAGAGATTTGAGAAAGCACAAGAAGATTCACATACCTGATGGTAAGTCTCACGATTGTTCTGTATGCGGCGAGAAATTCCTTCGCTCGGACAATCTCCGAAATCACTTGAAGTCGCACTCCAGTAAGGCCGAGAGGCCACTACAGGCGAAAAAATTAGTATGCATGTTGTGTGGCGATAGATTCAAAAACATCGGCAAATTGAGATACCATTTGTTTAACCATTCTGATGGCAACACAGAAATAGATTTTGAACATTGCGGATTTGTATTGAATTTTTATCCTGGTGTTGCTAAAGAAGTTGTTTCAGACTATATAAGAAATTGTTTTAACGAGCAAAAACTTTCGCAAATGTATTTAGCTGTAAATAAAATCGGTCTTGAGATGACATTGAGTGATTCGGACAGCGACGATGAGGAAATGCCATACAAAGATATAGCAGCTGTTTCAAAAACCTATGTCTGTGAACTGTGTAATGTTAAGTTTCCTCGCCGACAAGAGATCTTGCAGCATCAATTCACCGAACATGAATTGAAAGAGACCAGCTTCCCTCATAAATGTGCCAAGTGTGAAGATCAATTTGTGTCTGGAGCCCTCTTGGAACGTCATTTCAAGAGTGAATGCCAAAATGATCTTAGAACTAATGCTTGCATCAAATGCGGCATTAAATTCATTTGGCCTGAAAATTTAGTAGCCCATACTTGCTTCAGAGAAGAAAAAAGCCTTGAAGACAATAAACAATGTGAAGTATGTGGCAAGAAGTTCATTTGGCTTAAGGATTTGCATCGGCACAAACGAAGTCACATTCCTTATGAAAAGAAGTTCGAATGTTTAGTTTGCACCAGGAAATTTAATCGCAAGGACAACATGAGGGCTCATATGAAAGTTCACACAGCCGAAAGCCAAACTAAGGATAAGGCAAAAGCATCGATTAAATGGGAGGAACAAGACGAGAACCTATGCAAGCCCAATGGACAGAAAGTTATTCAATGTAAGATCTGTTTGTCGAAGCACAATACAATTAAAGATCTGACAAATCACTTGATGTCCCACAAGGATCCTGCAACATTCAAACAGAGAGAGGCAGAGGCAAGAGAAATTTCAATGATGATATATGGAAAACAAATGGAGATGCAAACTCTGGAAAGGGCTATTTGCAAGGACCTTGAAAAAGGTAGTCATACGCGTTTCTATTCAATCACCAACGAAACAGGCTATGAGCTGAATTTGAACGATTCGGAAACCTGTTCCGACTTCGATGCTGACGATGACGATACTGACGATGATGATGATGGAATAGGACGTAAGAATGACCTAAAAGGCTACATTTGCCAAATGTGTTCTCAAACCTTTAATAGAAAATTTAAAATGTTTGAACATCAAAGGACAGAACATCAGTGGGAGGAACTGCCGCACGAATGCAATCGATGTGGGGCTAGATTTGTTTGTGAAAAAATTTATCAATTGCACTTGCAAAATGAGTGCGAAAATAATGAGAAACAATTCAAGTGCAGGATTTGTCCCATGAAATTCGCATGGAAAGAGAATCTTAAAAATCATGAGAAATATATGCATGATCAGAATCCAGCAATGCCAAAGAAACATCATTGCGATACTTGTGGAAAGAGTTTCCTTTGGGTGAAGGATTTAGCGAGGCATCAAAAGACACATCAAACAGAGGATGAGAAATTCGAGTGTACTTGGTGTTTTAGGGTCTTTATGCGGAGAGATAATCTTAAGGTAAGCAAATTATTTACTTTCACAATTTAATTGTATCGTGGCTTCAGGGTTACGACAGGTTGAAGTAAAAATAGTTTAGACAATCTAAAAGAAAGCATTTTGTTTTTTGTTGGCTCTACAAGTTAGGATGCATTATTTTATAAGGCCCTTAGGAATGAATCGGTTTATGGTGATTTTCTATTTATTTAACCTGATAGAGATAGTAAGAAATTTAATGTTCTACAAAAAAGTCCAATTATAATTTTGCCGAAGAACATAAAGAAATAAAGTGCACGACTGGGTCGGACGAACTTGCTCTAATGTGTGACAGTGACAGTGGTCTTGGGCTTTGAGATTTTGGAAAAAAGCAGAAAAAAAATTATATGAAATTTTATTCATCACTAAAAATCACTAGTTAAAAAGTTTTTTTTTGAAAAAATTAAGTAAGCCATCTGATTTCGTTTACTGTAAATAATTAACAAAAATTTTTTTCACAATCGTTCGACCAGTTATTTCAAAAAACTGTTTTTTTGGAAAACTTTTAGAAAATATATTACAAATTTTTTTTAAGTATGTCAACTTCTAGCACTTTGTAGTTTTTATCAGAAAAATAAAATTTAAAAAAAAATAGATTGAACAATTTTTGGAAAAACAAAAAATGAAAAAAAAATTAATTTTTTTTAAAACTCAAAAAAAACTTATTTATATTATTTCCTCTTCAAGAGGCATTCTACATTCAAAATTTCATCGAAATCCGTCAAGTGACTTGAGAGAAAATCTGATTTAAAACAACCGGTCCTATGGGAGGGACCGTTATAAGGCTTTTCCTGAAAAATCTATTCCATCCAAAACATTAAGTTTGCACAGAAAACATTATTCAGAAAGTTTTGTCAAAATCGTAGGAGCCGTTTTCGAGAAAAATTCAATTTTCACTAAAAATCGTATCGCAGGTACCGTTAGTTCCCTATGTAGGACGTCATAATAATACTATCTACCAAGTTTGAAGCAAATCGGTCCAGCCGTTTAGGCTGTAGGTGCCGATACAGACAGACGGAAAGACAGACAGACAGAATAGTCGGACCCATTTTTTTCGACTTCTCTATCATCGTAATGTCATGTTTGATTGTTAGATTTTTTTTTATGAATGCATAACTTGCCTTATAGTACCTATAATCGCAAGTAAAAAAGTTATTGATGGAACCAGAGCAAAGGTCGGACATTTTACAGTTACAGAGGAGGAGGGCTCTTTTTACACAGTGAGCTCGAGGTCCAAATGTTCGTCGAATATATTAATTAACTATCCCTGAACAATATTACAAAGTTTCATTAGCTTCCGACCTTTTTCTACCTGAAAATACCTGCCGACAACAATATATTTAAATTACGGCCAGCGGGATGACAATAATACATAATTTGTATGTATGACCTATTGATGCTAGACGTCCCGCCGCGAGCAAAATGACTTGTCCCGCAAGTGTCCCGCTGGAAAATTATGTCCCGGAATTCGATTTATTGGGCCACTGAACCCGCAAAAAATGTAATACCTAACAATCTTTTTTTGTACTAACGTGTAACGTATTTCTAAGTGCAACGTGTGCTCAAATTATAGGTTTTGCTTCACTTAAGTAGGATACAACATAATAAAAATCATACTTGTTCGATGTAGAGGGGAGATAAAAATGCAGAACATCTTGATAAATCAAGATTAGGTATAGAAAGTAGAAAAAATCAAGATTAGGACTAGGAAATATAATTCCGAATCAAGTTCCCAATCCCGGGATATCGGGATTTCAGAAAAAAGAATCCCGGGATTGACCGAAGTAGTTGTAAAGGATATTTTTGCATAAAAAACCACTAAATTGCTAAGTAACCTTACATTTAAGAAAAAACTGCCATAAGAAAAAAAGTTAAATAAGAAAATATAGTATTTACATTACATTACAATCTACTCGGAGTAGACACACTTACAAGAACTGGCAACTTAGGCCTTCTGCCCAAGACAACACAAGACAGTAATACGACAGAGAGAGACAGACAGAACAGAAGAAAGAAGAATACGCAAATATATGCCAACAGCTCGCAGTTGTTAGTTTTGACGGACCTCCATCTAACTACTAACCACGCGCAACGATGCTTGATTTCGCGATTTTTTTTTTCCAAATTCAGTTTTTATTTAATTCATTTCTTAACCTATATTTACAGCTGCACCAAAAACCTTAAAAACTAGCTTAAATATCTACTCAACATAACTTACTGGCCCTATGCGGGCGCTCTAAATTATCCCATAACCATTTATTCTATTACCTTTCGACTTAAAGCTAACTTAATTTAAAAAATTCATGCATATATTTATTTGTTTTGAGAAAATGTTGTTGAAAAAACTCAAATTAAGGATCTTCTTTATTTTTTATATAAAACTTAACACTACCTTAGTACCTTAATTAAACCTACTTAAAACTACCTAAAACTAGAACAGCCACAGCAGCGGTTTTGTGTTTTTGTTATTTTTTTGTGTTTTTTCGTGTTTTTTTTTTTGTGCCACCATGTCTGTTCCCCCTAAAGCTACCTTAAACCTATGTAAGCTGACCAAGGCGATAACGTTGACCAACTTTTAAAAACTCAAATTTTGTTCAGTTCAATTCAATTTTGTCTTTCTTGGATAAGTGAGAAATCAGAAAAAAAAAATGTTCAGATTGATCAATCCAATATATTATTGAAAAAACACAACAAATGAGTATTTAAACCACAAAATATAAGTAGGTATTGTACTATTTTCAATAATAAAAAAAAAGATTCTAAAAAATAAAAATTCAATAACAAAAACAAAAACAAAACATAAATTCAATAAAAAACATCAAGAGTTTCATCACCAAGCCAAATTCTCATCTTCACTGTCTACATTGGATTTTCAGTTGACTCAGCTCTCAGCTGATGCTTTCTTTTATTATAAGACATCACAAATAGCCAAATGTAATCAAGCTGGTTTCCCACACTAACCATTACATTCGGTCCATCGATCGGTGACAATCGCTACAATTTCTTTTTTCAAAGCCTTGCTATAATAAGCAAGACGCTCCTCGAGCAGCTTCAGCTTAATAAAAATGTTTCCCTTCATTGAGCCAGCGACACGAATAGACCTAAGCTCCGGATTTGATTACGCGTGTGAACTGTGAACATTCATATTCATATACCTCTTATTTGAACTAGAAGTCCATTCATCAAACGTCAAACTCACTCGGATGCTTTACTACATTAATTGCCGAGATCATCATCATCACCAAACGTCTTCGAATCGTTACTGCAGATTCAGGTAAATCAGTAAACTCCTTAGAAATAAAAAGCCTTCCAAAGACCTTTAAATTGATAAAAGCCGCCGAACGCGACAAAACTTGGTCCGGTTTATCACCTTGAGTATCAGTTGGTAAAACATACTCCGTCATTTTCCGTACTGCGTAAATCAGTTAACCATAGAAAAAATTGATTCTCACAAGTGTGTCGACATCAATCTTCCCTCGACACGATACCGCTTTGATACTTTTTACAGGTATTCTTTTTCCTCCGTATCTATTTTTATCTTGTAAAATAGGTTATGCAAAAGTTGACAGTTTTAATTTAATGCAAAAAATATTTCAAATTATTTTCTTCCGAGATTTGGCCTCAAATAAAAAAATCCCGGGATTTGGACTTCCAATCCCGATACCGTTTTAGAGCTAAAATAAGACGGGACCCCGGGATCCCGAATCCCGGGATTGTATTCACTATCAGGACCAACATGTTCTGTTCATCTTGATGAGAACGTATAAGTATTTATCTTTTCACTCTAAAACATTGAAAAAATCATACAAAATTTTATTAATCACTTAAATATCAATACGGACAGACAGACAGAATTGTCGGACCCACTTTTTCGACTTCTCTATCATCGTAATGTCATGTTTGATTATTAGAACTTTTTTTTTACGAATGCATAACTTGCCTTATAGTACCTATAATCGCAAGTAAAAAAACAAGACTGATTCATCGTGAGGTTTGTTTTATAATGTAAAATAAAACACATTAATTTAAAATTGAACTTAAAATTTGTATTATATTATAGGTTAAAAGAACAATTTATGGCATTTACTTTTTGAAAATTATATCATGTAAATGTTGGCCACGACTATGTCTGAGGTGGCCCATTCGGAAGGTTCAGTTTTGGGCGACCCGTTTGAGCATTGTGACTGGTATTTTATTATTTCTAAAGACCTAAGACTTTACATATCCCCAAAGGAAATAGTCCAAAGGTGTGATATCGTACGATCTAGGCGGCCAATTTACCGTAGCAAAACGTGTAATTAAGTGCTCACCAAAATGTTAGCTCGTAGGACGGATTTGTTGAAACCAGAGCTCACCGAGACCATGGGCTTGAATTTCAGGATGCACATATTCAGTTAACATGGCGGCTACCATTGACGGTGACATTCTGATTTTCCTCATTTTTGAAGAAATATCTACCAATGATTCCACCAGCCCATAAACCACACCATACCTACTATTGTTTTTAATGGAAGTTATGGTAGCTCTTGGTACTCTTCGGAATTTCGTGGAATTCAATATTAATGAAACCCCGATATCAAACTCCGATTGCATTTGCATTATTACTACTGTTTCTCGTGTGATGACAGTTTTTAGCAGCAGGATGAGCCCCATAGGAGAGAAATATTCGTTTACTGAGAGATGTTTTCTATTTGGCTATGAGCATTGTCGACCTCCTGTAGAGCTGAATGTCCTGGTAGGGAGTATTTTAATGTTCTGCTTTCAACGTCCGGCCAGATGAGTTTTTATGAAATGCTGTACTATTGCAAGAGCCATGATAGAATTTTTATTTTGAGGGACACAAGAATCGGACCAAGTAATAAGATTTGTGATGTCGTTTTCTTCAAACACCCTCTCAAAAATTTTCATCAAAGCCATTGTTATGTCATTCCCACTCCTTCCACCAGTATATTTTGTCCATATAGCACAGAACATCCTTTTTGGCGTCGATAAGTGTGCAGTCAAAATATATATGTTGGGTTTCGAATTATAAAACATTGGACCAATTTCCTCTCTTGGGCAGGATATCGTTTTGAAGATCAAATGTTGGAATTGGAATTCCTGATTCCTTATCAAGAGCCTTTTGCTCTTGCATCATTTTTTTCAAATCATGATTAATTTCATGTTCTCTTATTGAGGTTTCAGTCAATGCGTTTTCCTTTTCTGCAGTACGATAGGCCTCACACTTTCCACATTTGTCCGATTTTGGTCGATGGAAGTCCAAATTGAAAGTAGTGTTAAACACATATCTGTAGAAGCTTTCCTTGGCAGGATTATCAACACTCTCTTTGTACAAGTTGTAAATCTTACTTATATTAAGGCTTGGATCCAGGTAAAGCTTCGTTGTTTTAGCGCGACAGTAGTGGGACTCTACTGTCGGGAAGGATTTTATATGTGCCTTTATTTCGGACAACTTGTCTTCAGAAACTAGCATTACCGATTTCAAGCCTTTTTGACTCTTTTTGGCTATCACAGACACGCAGTGTTTGTTTTTGTGGGCATTGTAAACTGATTTTTGCGATATTAAAAAAGTCCCAAGCCAAAACGCTTAACATACCTGAATTTTATTTCCTGACAACTCGACAAAATATCCGAATGTGAAGCTGCGACGAGATGATTGCAATTTATTTGTTTGTCGGCTTGTTTCATTTTTTGTTGTACATTTTAAAATGAAGTTTGATTTTCCGTCTCGATCTAGGGTATACAAAGATTCAAATAGTTCTTTCCGCTCTGATGTCGTCACTTTTTGTTAACATTGCAGTTTGCAGTGCAAAAAAGAAATCTTTGCGGACTTGATATCTTTCTTTGGTACTGCTTTTCCTCGAGAACTTATATAAGCGTCTCCTGCTTGATGTTTTCTCTGTATTACATTTCTTTTCCAAGTTTTTTCTTTGAGTAATCGCTTGTTTTTTTTTTTTCAATTTCTTTGGCAACCTTTTCCAACATCTCATCTTGATTTTCTCCTACATCACTTTTATTTAAATTAGAATTACCGATCTGTTGTGAGGAATGATCATCTGCATCCAGATTTACTTTATCAGCTTCAGGTCCCAGAATGATGAATTCTTCAATTCCAACAGACGTTGTTACTTCAGGTTCGAAAGATTTTGAAGCTTGAAATTTTTAGCCTCGTGGCAAGGCAATCAAAGTTAATATTTTGTAGTTTTAGTTTTTGTGCCAAAAAGCTTTAATTTACTATATAATAATACAATATAGCTTAGGTTAGTTTATAATTTTACAATTTAAATAAATTTTACGTTTAGTTTTCTTTTTCTGATTTCTTTTTTAATTCTTTAATTGTAATTTCTAGGTTAGGTTAAGTTAACTCGTTGGCTGGTGGAATTCAAAATGACAGAGAGAAAGCTTTTAGCTTTAGTTTTAGGCTTAAGAAAAATAAGCTCCTTTTTTGTTGTGTAAATGTTGTCTGCCTGATTTGATTTTTCTTTTGTAAATTTTGCATGTCTGATCTTAATGGTCTGTTTTAATGCTCGGTTCGGTAACAAACGTGTTTTATAAATTAATAATGTCGAATTCTTAAAACAAAAGTATTTGTGACTCCATTATCTATAATCCAAAAGAAGAATATACAAAATAAGTAACAAGTGTTTTAAGTGTTTTAAAAAGGGCAAACTGGGAGCAAACAATTCGTATCATTTTATTAAATATAAATAACACACGACTTAAGACAATGAATTTGTACACCAAATAATGTTAAAATCAGATATTCAAAGTACTTATAAAATTCAAATTTAACAGCAATTCCAATGAATGCTAGGTTCTAACGTTGGCATGTTTGTATAGACATTTAAAGCAAAAATGTTCTATCTACAATTTAAATTTCAACAAGGTTTTATCTACAAATTTTTTTTTAAGGACGCAAGGTTCTATCTGGCATTTAGAACTTTAGTAACTTAATTTCTTATTGACGTTGTGTAGAAAGAACCTTGTTGACTGCAATTGCATGAATTATTTCATTAAACGAAGGAGATAGTCGAATTATAATGTAAATCGATTTTTTTCGATTTTGAAAAAATTTCAGCTAGAACCTTGTTGTTCTAAGGCCGCCAATTACAACAACATTTCATGATTACCTATTATCATTATATCCGAAGAAATAAGGTGGAATTCTTCACGTAACAAAAAAAAGTTATTGAGGGAAAACCGGAGCATAGTCGAAAAATTTAACAATTTTTTTTTCCATAAATTAAGTGGACCTAATCAAACAAAAATCCATTCAAAGCTCCCAAAAAACTCAACTCTGATTGAGCTAAAATTGAGCCCTTTCTCTAAACCTTTTATTTTACTCAAACAAAACATTAATAAAATAAATATTTTTTTTCGTAGGTTCATATGAAAGTGCATCAGAATGCCACACACATCTTGTTGCCAGACATTTACTATCTAGCCCGTCCCAATGGCACGAAAAACGCCCAATGCAAGCTTTGCGATAATAACTACACCAATATTTATGATTTATCTGAGCACATTCAAAATGGACATATTAAATTACAGATGCTCAGCATCACCCCAAACCCAGCCAGTTATTCAATAACAAATGCACTTGGCTATGAGATGGACATCAACGATTCCGAAACAGAGCGTGAAGGCGAAGATGAGAAGTACATTTGTGAGATTTGTGATGCTCGATATAACCGTCGTTTCAAATTGCTGCAGCACCAGCAATCGCTACACTACTCTGACAACATTCCTCACAAATGTATAGATTGCAGTTTCAAATGTGTCTCAGAGCTAGTGCTCAATTATCACATGCGAACACAGTGCATGAATCTTGTAAAGCAGTTCCGTTGTAGCAAGTGCACGATGCGCTTCATGTGGAAAGAAAATCTTGAGAATCACGAAAGCTTAATACACGATGGCAAGCGAAAGCACACTTGTACCACTTGCAAAAAAGATTTTGCCACACAGCATGATCTGAGAAATCACACTGAATGCAAGCCCCCGGCGGATGAAAAAATGTTCAAATGTGATCTGTGTGATCGGAAATACAATCGAAAAGATCGACTTATGAATCACGTTAAAATCCACACTGCCGGAGCTAAAGAGAAAAAAACAAAACGCATAAAAAGCGAAACAGCGGCAGACAAGAAATTCTTATGTGCATTCTGTGGCAAGGAAGTGTCAAGTTCATCCAATCTTGTCATACACATGAGGCGGCATACGGGCGAGAAACCGTTCAAGTGTGAATTCTGTAATAAGGGCTTCCCTAGATCTTCTGATTTGGCCTGTCACAGACGAACGCATACTGGTGAGCGACCGCATAAGTGCACGGTGTGTGAGAAAGCATTCTCACGATCGTACAAACTTCAGACTCACATGCGAATTCATTCCGGTGAGAGGCCATATAAGTGCACTTACTGTGAGAAAAGCTTTACACAATCTAATGACTTAACACTTCATGTACGTCGGCATACGGGTGAAAGACCATACGTGTGTGAAACATGTGGCGAAAGATTTATTCAAGGAACGGCACTTAAAAATCATCGACGTATGCGGGGACATTATGAAATATAATTAACAAACTTAAAAAAAGGTTTGGAAGTTTTAACCTTAAAGATTGTATAAAGCCTAGAAAGAACTTTAATATCTATAATCATGTATTTTTAAGAAATTTTTTTTAGCAGGATAAATTCCACAAATTTAGATATTATGGAACGTATTTTTATTTAAATATTAAATCATTTGTTTATACTTAAGATACTAAACTGTTTTTTTTTCTTATATACATATATGTATATATAATTTCAAAACAATTCCGGTTTCGAAAATCTTTTAATGAAATTATTTTAAATTTGATTCGATTTATACCGAGGTTGCAACGTAAGTCTTGAGATATGGCAACACCAGTATGAATATGTCAAATTTGACATTGTCATCGAAACGCATCGTATTCATTTTCATTATACGCGGCAAACCAACGAACTCGAATAGCAGCCGGCCGGCATTGTATATATAAACTATAGTATTACCACTTGAGGTGCGCCATCTATCAACTAAGCTCTAGAATACCATGGGAGCAACAACAACAATTAATCGACGAACAACTAAGCTCTAGAATACCATGGGAAGCAACAACAACAATTAAAATGGTGGAAATTGTTGTTGCTTCCCATGGTATTCTAGAGCTTAGTTTTTCGTCGATAGATGGCGCACCTCAAGTGGTAATACTATAATTTATATATGCAATGCAGCCGGACACCTGGAAATTCTTAGGTGGATTATACTTTAAAAATATATATATACAATGCCACTGTATTAAAATGTTTGTATCTATGGTGTAATGTAGTCCATTTGTACGTTTGTCAGTAAAGTTCATTATGATCCGTCTTTAAAGCATATTGATGTCCTTCTTAAAAAATGTAAGAAAGTTGCCACAGTATCCGATTAAAATCAGTACTAATAGGGTTAATCACAGTTTTAAAATAGTGCTTGATTATATGCATTTTTTGTATAGGTTTTTTTCGTCATGGTAACATTGTTATATGTTCAATACCGAAAGAACGGCTAGGTTTTATAGGAGTTGTTTTTACCAAATTACGCACTCCCCCATAACCCTTGTATACTCTGACTCCAAGAATTATTAGTTCAGGGATTGGATATATATACATACCAAAAAATCCTGAACGAAATCCCCAAATTAAAATGCACATTCGAAATCATACAATACCAAATCTGACAATTACAAAAACTCACTAATCTAACTTCCCAATTTCAATTGTTTTCAAATTTTGCATTATAGAAACCTGCAAACAGAAATCTCATTTTAAGAAAACAATATTACTTACTTTCGGACCCAACACATTAAGCACAGCGAAATTCAAATCAAATTCACTTGTAGCGTTTTTGTTTGTTCGTCGGAATCGAAGGGATGAATTACAAATTATGTATATCGAAAACGTTCGTTCGGTATACTAGATGACGGTTCTTGTGTTGAAAATAAAAGAAAATTGATATTCCGGATCTGATTTCAGAACCAAGAGCACTCTCACTTGCATACCTTATAAAAGCCATAAGTACCTAGTCGTTTAAAATCTTTTTTTATTATTATATATACAAAATCAACATTATGTATTTGCTTGTTTTGGGATTTCGTTTGTTTGGAGAATGATGATTGTCAAGAAAATTTTTAAATACAATATTAATAATACCTACATGTTTCATCAAATCATAATCTAGTTTCATCACAATATCACAAGTACAACGAAAAACAAACTTTAGAACCGAAAATGGGTTGTTGTTTGCTCGTTTGGTATCCCTGATCGAGGAGCTCTTAAGACCTATTAAGGATAACCAAACAAAAATGCTCTAAGAACTGTCAGTACAGCTCCGTAAAGTGTCATAAAAAAAACAACGCTGCTTTAAACCATGTTTCACATTGAATACCTCATGATCCACACTTGGTAGAACTGCACTGCAATTAAACTGCACATATTCTTTGTATGGAACTGCACTTTAGCGACAGTAAATGGCATATTTGTATATAAAATGTATAATGTTCTGGAGGTGGCGTATAACTGTTGTGCCCTCTCAAAACTTTGTTTATAATATGTTCTCTCCAATACGAGGTGTTATTTTGAATAGCCCGCTATTTCGGTAGTTGTCACTTTTGAAGCTGTAATTTTTTGAGATTTGACATTTGAGATTTCCATTAACAAAAATGGAACGATACACGCTTCAACAACGCATTTAAATTATTAAAACCCTATACCTTTATTTACATAATACATAAAACAATCTTAAGATAGCTTACTTACTTACTTACTTATGTTGGCGCCACTGGAGCGTGGTACTCCAAGGCCTTGCTGAGAATGCCCCTCCAGCCGGCTCGATCTCTAGCCTGCTGTCTCCAATTTCGTACTCCAAGTTGACGGATGTCTCCCTCTACCTGGTCACTTCATCGAAGATGAGGTCTACCTTGGCTTCTGACTCCCTCGGGTTTGGCGTTGAAGACTTTACGAGCTGGAGCGTCGATGTCCATTCACTCTACATGGCCCAGCCATCTTAGTCTTTGGATTCGAATTTTTCTGGCTAGGCTTATGTCGCTGTACAGCTCGTACAGTTCATTGTTATATCTTCTTCTCCAAACGTTGTTTTCGCGATTTACGCAGACAGGACCATAGATCGTACGCAGAACTTTTCTCTCGAAGACTCCAAGTGAATTTTCATCCGATTGGGATAGGGTCCATGCTTCTGCACCATATAGCAGGACCGGGATGATGAGTGTTTTATACAGTGTCACCTTGGTTCTTCTCGATAGGGCTTTACTCCTCAATTGCTTACTCAGCCCAAAGAAACAGCGATTAGCAAGAGTTAGTCTGCGTTTGATTTCAGCGCTGATGTTGTTGCCTGTGTTTACAGCAGTGCCCAGGTAGACAAATTCACTGACTACCTCGAAGTTATACCTATCAATGGTTACGTTCTGACCAAGTCGGTGGTGGGATTGGACTTTTGTTGATGAAAGCATATACTTCGTCTTGTCCTCGTTTATTTTCAGCCCCATTCTGCTTGCTGCTGACTCCATAGTAGTGAAAGCACCGGTTACTGCTCGCTTTGTTCTTCCTATCACGTCTATGTCGTCAGCAAACCCAAGTAATTGTGTCGATCTATTGAAAATGGTGCCTGATGTACTGGCATGGGTGCTCCGTATTACATTTTCAAGCACAATATTAAAACAGCTGCATGACAGTGCGTCACCTTGTCTTAGCCCTCTGGTGGTTTCGAAGGTTTCAGTAGAGTCTCTACCAACTTGGACGGAACAGCGAGCATTCTCCAACGTCATCCTGATAAGGCGTATCAGTTTAGCAGGGATTCTAAAGTTAGACATGGCACGATACAGTTCGACTCTATTAACACTGTCGTAGGCGGCTTTAAAATCGACGAACAGGTGGTGGGTGTCGATGTTATACTCTTGGGTTTTCTCCAGGATCTGGCGTAATGTGAATATTTGGTCGGTGGTAGATTTTCCAGGTCTGAAGCCGCATTGGTAAGGACCTATCAGGTCGTCAGCAAACGGCTTGAGACGTTCACATAAAACGCTGGACAGGATCTTATAGGCAATGTTTAAAAGGCTTATGCCTCTATAGTTGGCGCAGAGGAGGCGGTCTCCTTTTTTGTGAATCGGGCAGATGGTACTGAGATTCCACTCATCGGGCATACTTTCCTCCGACCATATTTTGCAGATGAGTTGGTGTATGCTCCTGACCAGGTCATCTCCAGCGTGTTTAAAAAGCTCCGCTTGAAGGCCATCACATCCAGCTGCCTTATTCATCTTTAGTCTGGTGATGGCTACTTTGATTTCATTTTGGTCGGGCGGGTGTAGTTCGTGGTCGTCATCTAGATTAACTGGAACAAGTTGATCTTGGGCGGGATCTTGGCTGTCATCGCCATTTAGCAACCGGTTTAAGTAGTCTCTCCAGATGGCTAACATCGCCTGCGTTTCCATGCGGCACCTAATAGCAGGGCCCGATCTAGGGGGGGGGGGGGCATTTGCCCGGGCGGCGAATTTTAAGGGAGGCAAAATTTGAAAATTGAGGATTATTTAAGCTATGTCTTTCTAAAAAATGTTTACTTGTTTCCTTCTAATTAAGATCATCATGGGAGAAAATATATGAATTAGAAAGAATTTTGATTTCTCTCACACAAGTGTGATTGATGTGTGTGGGGAGCTGAAGTAAATGTATTCTCTGAACTCTCAATTAACCGAAGAAACACACAAAACATTTTATCCGTCATCAGAAATATATTCATCTTTCCCTACTGGGAAAGTACATAAATATGTAGGTCCAGTAAAACTACTTTATAACGAACTCTCCTTTCTATAGCAAATTTCATTTTGTTCCCCTTCTTAAAAAAAATATCCCATACTAGTAAGGTTCCATCGAATGTATAGATGTATTAAAAAATGACAGTTATTTAGTTTAAGTTTGCAAAGTCGCGTTTCGAAGGTAAACCAAGTTCAATCCTCAGTAGTTATTTTAACAAAGCCAAAGCTGTCATTGGTACTTTTGACAATTGGTTCGATGAAAACTAAAGTCAGCGATATAATCAATAATAATCGAGAACAAGCAATTTTAAAGGAGTTTACTTCAGACGAGACGAAAAAGCCCTGCTATAGTGATAAGAGAACTGCATTAAGAATTTTTGAAGTTTTATTGAAACAAGTGATAAAACTAAAGATGCTGCAAATTTTTTATTTTCTAAATTGGAAAATTTTTATAGTAAAATAAAAAACAAAATTTTAAATGCGCATTCAAAAATTGAATTTCTTAACAAAAGATATGAATTTTTTTCATTAATTTCTTTTTTATACCAATTTTCTTTGAAAATAGAAAGGAACAAGAGGTTTTAAAACACATTTCACATGTCTTTATAACGAATTTTATAAATTTTTCATTTTTTGTTCCCTTGAAGGTTCGCTATAAAGAATTTTGACTGTATTGTATATGTCCGTCAAAAATATAAAGTCGAAGTATTTTATTAATCACTTAAAACCCGATAGTTAAAACGTTTTTTGGGAGAAAAAAAATTAAGTCATCTGATTTCTTGAACAGTTTTGATTTTTTTAGAAATAAAAAACTTCTCGAAAACATTTTTTCACATTTTTTTTTTGTTTGAGAATGCACTTTCCAGCACTTAAGGCGTTTTTGCTGTTTTCATTCAGTAAAGAGCTCTGAACAAAGTTCAAGTTTATCGAGCTCGCTCTGAACGTCCTCTGAACTAATTATGTTCAGAGCGCTCTGAACTATTAATGAAACGAACTTAATATCCCATTTATTTCCTTTTCTTATGCCATTCTTTTAACACTTAAAATTTTGTTTGGCTTTTAGCTCAGTCTGCCCCATCTATTTATTTGGAGCTCGTAGAACGCACTCTGAACACACTCTGACGGAGAAAAGAAATGCAAAGTCTAAGCTCTGAAGTCTCTGAAGCAAAAAAGGAAAACTTATTTTTGTTTGACAACTCAGGCTCTGCTGTGAACTAAAAAAGAAAAACGCCTTTTATTGCTTTTTATCAGGAAGACTAAATTTAAGAAATTATTAAATTGTTTTTGAAATAATCAAAAAAAATCTAATTTTTTATGAAATTTTAAGTAACAAAGTTATTTCGTTTATAAAAGGCATTTTACTTAAAAAATGTCATCGAAATCCTTTAAGTGGCTTAGGAGAAAATCTGATATTCAAAATTCGGCCCTATTGGATTTACCGTTATAAGGAATTTTCCAGACAAATTTATTCCAACCAAAACATGCATTTTACTCCAAATTTTTTCGCAAAATCGTATAAGCCGTTTTTGAGATACCTAAATGATTTTGTCAATAAAAATCACATGGCAGGTACCGTTAATTTCGGAGCTAGAACGCTAGGTCCAAAAATCAATCTATCAGATGTTATAATAATACTGTGTTCTGTGTACCAAGATTGAAGCAAATCAGTCCCGCCGTTAAGGGTGTAGGGTCCGATACAAACAGACAGACAGAATTGTCCGACCTATTTTTTCGGCTTTTCTATGATCGAATGTCATGTTTGACTGTCCAAAAGAAAATTTCCAACAATATTACATTCTTACGGGTCGGAATGAATACCTCCATTTTTAAAAAGTCGGTCAAAAAATGCACCAACAATTTTATAACTTGTATATGTTCTCATTGCAAAAATACGGCAAATTAAATTTTTGCCCAGGGCGAAAAAGCTGGATCGGGCCCTGCCTAGTAGCCACTAATTGCACCTGTATTTTAACTTCCTATTCATACTACTACTACAGTTTATATAGCAAACTACTCCAGTTCCGCTGAAGTGCAACGGACTAACATGTAGGTATACAGTGGAAAAACCCAGTATCGACATTGAACTATTATTATTTCCTGGTGGAGGCTACCGACTGCTAGATATTGTTTAATAATAATAAAAGCCAAATGCAGTCTTTGTTTTTTAGTCGATGTTTATTTAATATTTGCCGACGTTTCGATTCTGGTTAGAATCTTCTTCAGGGCCTGGAACAGGAGAGTGGATTCATAACAATAACATTTATACATATATATACATATCAATTTTCACTTGAACAAAATTATAATGTTAGCACTTACTGTATAAGTAATATCGACTGTGTCTGTAAAGATACTTTCTCAACAACAGCCATATAAACAATATTTTTTAACAAAAAATTATGTAAATAGCTAGCATTGATACGTAAAATTATTACATATTAATTTATAATAATTTTACGTATCAATGCTAGCTATTTACATAATTTTTTGTTAAAAAATATTGTTTATATGGCTGTTGTTGAGAAAGTATCTTTACAGACACAGTCGATATTACTTATACAGTAAGTGCTAACATTATAATTTTGTTCAAGTGAAAATTGATATGTATATATATGTATAAATGTTATTGTTATGAATCCACTCTCCTGTTCCAGGCCCTGAAGAAGATTCTAACCAGAATCGAAACGTCGGCAAATATTAAATAAACATCGACTAAAAAACAAAGACTGCATTTGGCTTTTATTATTATTAAATTATTATTTCCTTAGTTCGATTTTGGTAGAGTAAAATAATCCTGAAGTCCAAATTCATTTATTTTTCCAATTAATAAAGAATCACTAACATATTTCTCTCCACAGGCTCACATGAAAATGCACAAAAAGCATGTGTTTTTACGCGCCATGTACTACATGACTCGTCCCAATGGTAAAAAATCGATCCTATGTAAGCTTTGTGATCAAACTTGCTTAACTATTTTCGAACTCTCCCTGCACATCAAACAAACGCACTTAAATTTACTAATGCTTGGCGCATCCCCTAGCCCAGTTAGCTATTCCATTACAAATGAACTCGGCTGTGAGTTAAACATAGACGATTCTGAAACTGACATGCAGGAACAATATGATGTTACCAGATACACATGTGAAATTTGTGGTTCACAATTTAACCGTCGTTTCAAACTGATGAAGCACCAGCAAAAGGATCATTATTATGACCACATTCCTTTCAGCTGTGATAAATGTAGTTTTAAAAGCATTTCAAAGTCGGTTCTTTTTTATCATACACGTACGCAATGCCGGAATACTTTAAAAAGATTTTATTGCAAAAAGTGTCCAACGCGATTTATGTGGAAAGTTAATCTCAAAAATCATGAAAAGCTCATCCATGGCGGATTGCATACATGTACAATCTGCAAGACCGATTTTGCTACAAACTACGATTTAAAGAATCACAGTGTATGCGAGCCCAATGAGGAAATTAGTAAATACGAGTGTGCAGAGTGTGGACTTAAATTCAAACGAAAAGATCCTTTAGTCCGTCATTTAAAAAGCCATCATCAAAAGAAAAGTCAAAACCCAGATTTGCATTTGTGCCCACACTGTGGCAAGAAATTGTCGAGTGCTGGAAATTTAGCAGTTCATATCATCCGACACACCGGCGAGAAACCTTTTGAATGTGATGTCTGCAAAAAGTGTTTTGCGAGATTGGCAGATTTGAAAATGCACCAATTGACGCATAGTAAAGAACGGGCGTATAATTGTGCAATTTGCGATAAAGCGTTTTCAAGGTCGTATCAAGTTAAAACTCATATGCGTGTTCATACGGGAGAGAAACCTTACAAGTGTACATACTGTAAAAGAGGGTTTGCCCAATGCAACGATTTGAAGGTGCATATACGGAGACATACAGGCGACAAACCGTACCCGTGCAAGAAATGCGGAGAGACATTTGTAGAGGGTAAAGCGCTTAAGAAACACCAAAAACTGCGTGGTCATTAGATTAGGATAGTTCTATTGATTATTATGATTATTAATTGTTAAACTATAATTCGTGGTCAGACAGATAAAATCTGCTGAAATTCAAAAAGAGAAAAGAAAATTATATGATAGATAATGAAAATTGCACTTAAATAAACATACATACATAGGTACATGTGTTAAGGACTATTCACATGAGAGCGACCAACGAATGAACGAATGAAGAAATAAATGAGATTTTCCACACTTCCAAGCAATATTTTGCAACAAAAACTATTTCAAAATGATAGAAACTCATTAAATGTAATGTTGAGATGCTTAAATTTTCATTTTGATTGAAGAAAAAAGAAATTTTAATGAAAACAAGTTGTTCGTCGCTAATCTTAATCTGACTGTTACGAATTGTCAAACCCTATTCGCGTTCCACATGCCATCCACATTGCAACGAATAAATTATTCGTGCGCGACTAACCTCAAAATCTCACTGTTCAATTGTGATATACGGACATGACGTTCGTTGTTCGTAACGAATAAAATAAATTGCATGTGAATGAAACGTCAAAATGGACGAATGTTCGTTTATTCGTTGGTCGTTGGTCGCTTTCATGTGAATAGTCCTTTAAGCGATAAAGTTTCAAACTTTTAATCCACACTAACTTGATATTATTCAATGCTCTAAGATCCACAAAAAAAAACTATTTAGTATCGCTGTTATTATTTTAAGTTAAGCCAAATATTTAAATCCCCGTATTGTTAAATGAAATTTTGACATCAGTGTAGGTATACCTACCTACCTATTAAACTATATAAAAAAAGTATATGCTTAGAAGAAGCTTTAGATGTCAAGTTTGTAATAAAGTAAGGGCCACTGCTATATTGCAGGTATATATTATTTTATTACTATCAGGGGTCAATGGTCAAATGTCAGACGCTCAGTCGAAACACCTATATCCTACTCCTCCGACGAGCGTAAGACCGATTGTCTCAACAATGGCGCCCAACGTGGGGCATCACTGTTGTGGATTCCGTGCTTGCCGTCAGAGTAAAAAGAATTTGAAACTAATATCATATGTAGTTAAATGCGATGTATTCAAGAGACTAAATTTGTAAATGTTGATATGTAATACTAATGTCTTACCAGCTTATCAATTTCAATCTTTTTCAGCGACTCTTAAAAATTTGCAAACGGAAAGCACCATTGCACATTAAAAATAAAGTGCACGACTGGGTCGTACGAACTTGCTCTTATGTGTTAAAATGGTCTTGGGTGCTTGAGATTTTGGGAAAAAAGCATTGAAAAAATCATATAAAATTGTATAAATCACTTAAAAATCAATACCTAAAACGTTTTTTGGAGAAAATGAAGTAAGCCATCAGGTTTCTTTTACGTTTTTGAATTTTACAAAAAAAAAAATTTCAAAATCGTTCGACCAGTTTTTTCAAAAAACCGTTTTTTTTGAAAAACATTTCGAAAATATATTCCAAATTTTTTTTGAGTATGCCAACTTCTAGCACTTTGTAGTTTTTATCTGAAAAATAAAATTAAAAAATAATGGATTAAACCGTTTTTGGAAAAAACAAAAAATTTTAAAACTTTTTTAAAAAACTCAAAAAAAATTTTTTTGAAAAATTAATGAATTTTTATTATTTCGTTTATAATAGGGCTTCTACATTCAAAATTTCATCGAGTGGCTTACGAGAAAATCGGATTTCAAAAAACCGGTCATATGAGAGGTACCGTTATAAGACTTTTCCTGAAAAATCTATTCCATCCAAAACAATAAGTTTGCACAGAAAACATTATTCACAAAGTTTTATCAAAATCGTAGGAGCCGTTTTCGAGAAAAATTCAATTTTCACTAAAAATCGTATGGCAGGTACCGTTAGTTTTAAAGCTAGAATGCTAATTCCAAAAACCCCTCTGTTGGACGTCATAATACTACTATCTACCAAGTTTGAAGCAAATCGGTCCAGCCGTTTAGGCTGTAGGTGGCGATACAGACAGACGGAAAGACAGACAGACAGAATTGTCGGACCCACTTTTTTCGACTTCTCTATCATCGTAATGTTATGTTTGAATGGCAAAAAAAATGCATTGTTAAAAAAAATGCATTGATTGGAACAGTTATTTTTCTAATAGATGTGATAGTTACAGAATATAGGGACCGGACAAAAGAATCAAAAGAACTGAATCAATGTAAAAAGAAAGACGACAACAAAAATGCGTATAAAAATATAAGAAAAGCACGCAAATTCAATCTTTATATACTTTGCTTAAGAAAGAAAACAAAGTGTATCCACTATTTCTTTGAACTGTGTGGATTTACGTGGTTTTCACACTTCAGAATAGATAACTTGGATTTTGGACATAAGATGTTTTCTTATTTGCCTTTTTGTCATTTAATTAAACAAAATATACATTTATTTTAAATCCAGACATGAATTTAAGCGCCAACTTGATATTCTGATTTTTGACAAAAAGTGGATTTACGGGGTTTGCATCCTTAGCCGACGAAATGCCATAATATTGATAATGTTCATATATTGAACAATAGATGCATTCAGCTTTATAACCGTTGCTTAATATTAAGAGCATCCTATCAAAATCGACTTTGACGAATAAGCCCATATAATGAATGTGCCCAGTTTACCATACCTAAGCAGGACATCATTTGTAAAATTTTTTTTAAACTATTTGATTGGGTATAAAACGCATAATGATTTTGGGGAAAAAATCCAACGAGCTTCAGGGCATTCCTGGAAGTTGGCTTTGGCATTGTATTTATTATCTACTAGCTTTTGCCCGCTACTTCGTACGCGTGGATTTTAGAATAAAGTAGGTATCTCAGTATATTTTTTTTTCTGCACAACCGGTTCAAAATGGGGGGTATGCGTGGTATGGAAAGCTATAAAGTCAGCTCTACAGCCGTAAGATTTTTGGCTTCTGTATAATATTATTTCGAAGTATCAATACAGTTTAAATTGCAAAGTTGGAGGGTTAAGTTCTGTAGCAATATACGAATATACCTAATTGGAATGCCCACTTTCAAAACGATGCTGCGCGCCGATACTGCTATTTATGGCAGCTCCGCTTCACCAGTTTTGGGCGTTCACCGTTCTTTATGGTAACATTATTTTTCTATTTTTGCTTTCGCTGAATGGGGCATTTTCTATATGTGTGGTGTTTCGTTCTTAAACACCAACTTTCTTTCAATGAGAAAGAGATAATGACGGACTACACAAATATGGAATCACGAAAATGAAACGCTTTGCTTTAAATGTCAAAACTTATATTAGCTTATGTTTTATTAACAAGAAACAAAGAACTTATTTTATTGTAAGATAGAAAAATAGATGTAAGAAAACTATTCGCAGCTGGATTGAAAATCTTATTACGTCGTTGTTCGTTGAGGAGAAAATACGTTGTGAAGATATTTGAATTTTTATGTATCCATGAAGAGGATTTATTCAAGATGTTTTCTTGGGGCGCAACAATCGACACAGGGTCGCCACAGTCACTCCCCCCCGAGTGGATTTCAGCTGGAGGATGAAAAAGTCACGGTTCTTCTTGGATTTTGATAAGTCCGTTGAGGTGGATCCATTGTCGAAGTCCAGAGATGTGGTTGGATTTGTCGGTTCAATGATGTAGATGAATCGTTAGTGGAATTAGTGGAATCCTCATCTGTTTTGTTGTAGAAATATGGTTTGAGTCTTTCAACCGATACTTGTTTTTCTTGACCATTGACATTTATCTTATAGATTCGGTCTGATAGTCGTTGGATCACCTTGTATGGACCTTTACTTATTTACTTATTTATTTGAATTCGTTAAATACTAACGGTACATTCTTAAATAAAATTAAAACTAACAATATATTCATAAATTGATACATACATAAATCTTATATCTACGAGTATATTATAAATATTGGATAAAAAATCTATTTTTAAAACAGTGAGATTTAACATTATCATTTGTAGAATTTAATATGGCATAGTTCTTATTAAAATATTGATCAAGAGATTGAGAGGGCTATTGGCGCCGTAGTTGGATCTACTGAAAATGTTACACAGAGGCAATTGCCTTCTTAAACTGGAACGACTAAAATTAAAATTGATACGACAAAGGGCTGATGGGGCTGTAATTGATCCATTAATTAACCGCACAATAAAACAGAATTGTAGGTACTCACGATGACTTAAAAGGGATGGAAGTTTTATTAGTTGAAGTCTTTGAGAGTAAGGTGGCAAAACGATTCTATCTAACCATGGAAGAAAACGCAAACAAAATCTCAAAAATCTTTTTTGAATACTCTCTATTCTGTTGATATGAACAGCGTAGTAAGGGGCCCATACGATGCACCCATATTCCAGAATTGATCTCACAAAAGAGACATAAAGAGTCTTTAGGACATAAGGATCACGAAATTCGCGAGCAAACCTTGATAAGGAGGTTCTAAAGGAACTTTAACGTGATCACTGCGCAGCCAGACATGTGAGCAAGTGGCCAAGTCCTTTAGGATGAATATTCTGGCTTTGTTGTGGTGAGCTGTTGGAGTTGGACGCATGCCACGCATGTATTCACGGTGTTTCTCAATAAACATCTGTGAATCTGCTGGTAGGTCTGAAGACACGAAGAATTCTCCAGGGATTCGAAGACATGTTCCGTAGAGCATCTCTGCTGGCGTTGCTTGAATGTCTTCCTTGAACGATGTTCGAAGTCCAAGTAGCACTGTTGGTAGCACTTCAACCCAAGGCTTTGGTGAGCACATGAGTGCTGCCTTTAGTGTTCTGTGCATGCGTTCGACTATGCCATTGGATTGTGGGTGGTATGGTGTCGTCCTCAGTTTTTGTGTTCCAACAAGATTGGTGAGAGTTTGAAATAAAGCAGACTCAAATTGGGTGCCTTGGTCTGTGGTTATTGTGACAGGTGAGCCATAATGCGATATCCAATGGCTGAACAGATTTGTTGCTACGGTGTCGGCGGTCATGTCCTTTATGGGAACAGCAACGGGCCATCTCGAAAAGCGGTCAATCATTGTTAGGCAGTATTGGAATCCTTGAACAAATGGTAGAAAGATTATGTCAATGTGTAAGTGGTTGAATCTTCCATCTGGAACTACGATGTGGTCTGGTTTGAGTTTCGTATGGCGATGAACTTTTGCTTTTTGACACTCAAAGCATTCGCGAGACCATTGTAAGGCATCTTTTCGTATCCCTGGCCAGATGAACTTTTCCCGGAGTAGGCGTGATGTTGTTCTTCCACTTGGGTGAGCGGTGTTGTGGATGGTGTCAAACGCTGTTCTTCGCAGTGATAGCGGAATGTAGGGACGTACTATGCCTGTAGCTATGTCACAATAAATGCTGATGCCTGGTGCTGCTTGAAGTTTTTCGAGATGAAGGGATGATGGGTTCTGGATTAAGTCCTGTAGGTGTTGATCATCGCGTTGTTCGTCTCGAATTTTCTCTGGAGTAAAGATTGTAGGCATGCTGATGGTGTTGATGCGGGACAAAGCGTCTGCTACAATGTTGTCTTCACCTTTTACGTAGACTATGTTGGTCGTAAACTGTGAAATGTAGTCTAGTTGACGGATTCTGCGGTCAGGAGCTTTCTCATGTTTTTGTTTAAACGCATATATCAATGGTTTGTGGTCGGTTTTGATAGTGAGGATGCGGCACTCCAACATGTGGTGAAAGAAAAGTATTGATGCAAAGATGGCTAGCAATTCACGATCATAGGTGCAATATTTCTGCTCACTGGGACTGAGTTTTCTGGAAAAGAAACCAAGCGGCTCCCAGGTGTTACCATTCTGCTGCTCAAGTTTGGCTCCGATGGCAGAAGATGATGCATCGGTGGTGAGGGTTAAGGCAGAATTCGGTGAAGGATATGCAAGAAGTGTCACATTGGCTATTTTCTCTTTGCATTCCTCGAAGGCTTTTGTTGCTTTTTCGGTCCATTGAATTTTCGTTTTGTCGTTTTTTATAGACCGTTGGAGGTAAGCATTGAGCGGAAGTTGGGATTGTGCTGCATTCGGAATACATCGTCGATAGTAGTTGGTCACTCCCAGGAAACGTCTAAGTTCTTCGATGGTTTCCGGTTTGGTGAACTTAAGGATGGCATCTACTCTATCGCTTGCTGGTGCATATCCCTGAGCGTTGATGATAAAGCTGAGGAAATTGATTTCTGGTTGGCCAAACACGCACTTTTTAATGTTGATGCTGAGAGAAAAGTGTTTCAAACGTTCAAAGACTGTTCGCAGATGCTCGAGATGTTGTTTTTCGTCTCTTGACATGACGAGTATGTCGTCAATGTAGACAAAGACGAAATCGAGATCGCGGAAGATGGAGTCCATAAACCTTTGAAACGTTTGCGTGGCGTTTCTGAGGCCGAATGGCATAACCAGGTATTCATAGAGACCCCAGGGTGTTATGATTGCAGTCTTGTGAATGTCATCTGGATGCATCGGAACTTGATGGTAAGCTCGGTCCAAATCAAGCTTGGTGAAGATGCAGGTACCATGTAGACGCAGGAATAGATCTTGCACAAGTGGAGGTGCATACTTGTCGGCTTCTGTGTTGGTGTTGAGTTGCCTATAGTCTCCGCAAAGTCGCCAGTCGTTGTTTTTCTTTTTGGTCAGGTGAATCGGGCTTGCGTAGGGACTTCTAGAAGGTCTGATGATGCCTTCCTCCAGCATGTCAGAGATTTGCGTTTTTGCCGCTGCTGCTTTTTCTCCTGCTAGCTTGTAGGCGCGTGAAGATACAGGTGGACCTTTCGTTATGATACGGTGTGCATATTGTATATTGCTGAGGTTTGGACTGCATGACGGTTTAGTAATATTTATGAATTCCTTCAGAAGCTTGGCATATTTGTCAGGAAGGGATGCATCGATTGTCGAGATGTTGTACGTTCTCGTCTCAAGTGACTCACCTTTGGTGGAAAAAGAGGTGAGTGGATCAATGAGCCGCTGGTTTTTAAGATCGACAAGTAAATTGAAGTTTGCTAAGAAGTCGGCGCCAATAATCGCAGTTTGAATGTCCGCAATTATGAACGGCCAAGAGAAACTTCTTCGGAGGTTGAGATCAAGTTTTAGTATTTTGCTGCCGTAAGTGTGTATTGGAGAAGTATTTGCTGCATAGAGGGTCAGTTGATTTCTTTCAGGTCTGCTGTTGAGGAAACTGGTTGGAATTATTGACACTACGGAGCCGGAATCTATGAGGAAGGTTTTGTTTGTTGAATAGTCATGAATATGAAGGCGGATTTCTTTTAATGGTGATAAAGCTATGCTGTCACCAACTGCTTCAATCAGTGACAGCGTGTTTAGTTTTCCTGATGAGACGGAGTTGAGATAAACTTGCATGGTTTAGTGCAATGTCGAGCTTCATTTCCCCAACGGTTGTGATAGGAACAAATACCGTTGCGATTGGGCGTTGCAGACCTGTTCCTTGAACGATGGCCATTAAATCGTTGTGGATATTGCTGTTGTTGTTGTTGAGCTCCGTTGTATGTCTGATATTGCTGTCTATTCCTAAGGTCATTAAGCTGTTTTTCTGTTTGTTGTTGACCTGACTGTAGGGTTTGTATTTCATTTTGGCAGCTTTTAAGAGTCAGCTGCATCTCCAACAATAGGCGTTAAAGTCTGATGAAATCAGGTTGGTAAGAGGTTCGAGGAGCAAAATCTGGTGGATTGGACATACGTGATGTTGTAGTCGGCAAAGTCTCTCGATGCTGGACGGCCATTATTGTGCTGTTGCCGAGGGCATCCATGATGCGGTCGGCGGTCTCTGCAAGCGCGTTAAGGTTCTTCAGGTTGTCTGAGATTACCAACAATGGACGAATTTTTTCTGGTAAGCGCTCTGCCCAGAGTTGATGAAGAACTTCATCTGTAACAGCATTTTTTGCCAACTCACGCATCTCGCGAAGGAGCTGAGACGGTTTTTTGTCACCCAAGACTTTTTCTCTCAGCAGTTTTTGCAGTTGTTTTTGTCGGGATTCCGAAAAACGTGCGAGAATAGCAGCTTTTAAGTTTTTGTACTTATCTTTGGGCGGTGCGTTGTTGACAATATCTATCAGCTGAACAGCTATGTTCAATGGAAGTGCCTTTAATAGTTGGTTGTACTTCTGCGCATCACTCGTGATTCTATTGGCATCGAAATCTGCTTCGGCGATGGCAAACCAAATGTCTGGGCTTTCAGGCGAGAATTGTGGAAGGTGTAAATTCACTGCGTATACATATTCCTGTTGAACACCGCTGTATTGTGGAAAAGAGTTTCGCTGAAGATGTTGTAGTTCTTCGAGTTTTTGTCCTTTGTGTGGTTCAGTTTTTTCAGGAGTTGTCTCAATCATTGTGTTTTCACCATTCTGGCTGGATGACGAGCTATCGTTTTCGTCAGCCATCTTGATGAGATTGCGGATGTGATGTTGGATGTGATTCTGTTCTGTGTAGATCACGTCGGGGTCACCAATGTGGTGTTTCGTTCTTAAACACCAACTTTCTTTCAATGAGAAAGAGAGAATGACGGACTACACAAATATGGAATCACGAAAATGAAACGCTTTGCTTTAAATGTCAAAACTTATATTAGCTTATGTTTTATTAACAAGAAACAAAGAACTTATTTTATTGTAAGATAGAAAAATAGATGTAAGAAAACTATTCGCAGCTTGATTGAAAATCTTATTACGTCGTTGTTCGTTGAGGAGAAAATACGTTGTGAAGATATTTGAATTTTTATGTATTCATGAAGAGGATTTATTCAAGATGTTTTCTTGGTTGAAATTGCAGGGGCGCAACAATCGACACAGGGTCGCCACATATGGTCTTAAATAGCGCCATCTATGATGTTTTTGATGTAACTTCTATTCAGAACGACTAACTTATTTCTATTTATGTATACGTAGGTAAGTGTGGCGCTATTTTATTATGTAAGTGAGATGCTAACTTCCTTAAAATCTTTTAATTTTGCGTTAAGTTCATTGAATAACGTTCGATTGCAGCAATATTAAAAAAAACAACCAGAATTATATATTTTCCTGCGATAAAATATAGCCTATATTTTAAGTTGGCGTACTACCAATATATCACGTACAAACATACAGACAGACAGACAGACAAAAATTCTAAAAACGGTTGTTTTGGCTTCTGTGGGTCTAATAGAGACTCCCCATATTAGCATTGAACGTTTTTAAATTCTTGATCCGTGGGCCAACCGAAATCGGATCTCTTGAACCGCGCGCCGTCTAAACTTTAATTATGTACACAGGAACCGAGGTAAATTGTTATTAAATTTTGATCCGAGTATGAACCATAATTATACAACTGGTGCTCAGTATTTTGTTCCATTTTGTCACTTTTTCTTTGATGTTTGGCAATTAATAAAGAAAAAAATGTTGGCAGTTGTAGTTGTTGTTTGTTGACTTTGTTGCGTTCAGCTGATTGGGATTTAGATGTGAAAATTTCAATTTGAACATATAAATTCGAAAATGTATGTCAGATCCAGAAAATCATATACTAAACTCTAGTAATGGAGGAGGAAGTAGTCAATCGGTACCGAGTCCCGTTGATCTCAATCTTAGTTCAACTCTCAGTACTGGCAGTGGTAACATTGTTACAGGCAACAACAGCAGTGGTACTTTTTTGCAAAACAACTCACAAACGGCAACTGTTTGTGCAATATGTGGTGACCGAGCTACAGGAAAACATTATGGAGCATCCAGCTGTGATGGTTGCAAAGGATTTTTTCGACGAAGTGTTCGAAAAAACCACCTTTACACGTGCAGGTATATTATTGTAGTAAAGAATTATTTGTAAGTTTTTAATCTGATTTATTGATTAATTGAATAGATTTTCGCGAAACTGCGTTGTTGATAAGGACAAAAGAAATCAATGTCGCTATTGTCGTCTTCGAAAATGCTTTAAGGCTGGTATGAAAAAGGAAGCAGTTCAAAATGAACGAGATCGCATAAGTTGTCGACGCACATCTAATGAAGACCCTGATCCTGGCAATGGACTCTCTGTGATATCACTTCTAAATGCTGAAAGGGAAAGTCGCCAGTCAAAAGCTGGTGCTGCAATGGAAACAACCCAAAATGAAGATCTATCAAGTAAACAATTCGCTAGCATTAATGATGTATGTGAATCAATGAAGCAGCAACTATTGACACTAGTCGAATGGGCAAAGCAAATACCAGCCTTCAATAATAATCTGCATTTAGATGACCAAGTTGCTCTGTTAAGGGCACATGCCGGTGAACATCTTTTGTTGGGTTTATCTTGGCGGTCAATGCATTTGAAAGATATCCTATTGTTAGGAAATAATTGCTTTATTACCAAACATTGTCCAGGTACCTTTAGTTTACTCATTTAATTAAAAATTATATCAAGGAGCACAGAAATAAATAACTTTTACAAAATTTCTAATCTCACAAGATGCTCGACTTTCACCTAATTTGGATATATCTCGCATTGGAGCTAGGATAGTTGATGAAGTTTTTGCCATGAAAGATGTAAATATCGATGATACCGAGTTAGCTTGTATTTGCCCTTGTGTTTTTTGACCCAAGTGAGTTCATATATCTTTTTAGAATTTCATCAACAAAATTTAACTTGTGTTTTTTATTAGATGCCAGAGGTCTCAATGAACGACAAAGGATTAAAAATTTTCGCCATCAGGTCTTGAACAATCTAGAAGATTATGTCTCAGACAGACAGTATGAATCACGAGGTAGATTCGGTGAAATACTCCTGATTCTACCAGTGTTACAATCAATCACTTGGCAAATGATTGAACAAATTCAGTTTGCACAAATTTTTGGTTTTGCACGTATAGATTCTCTGTTACAAGAGATGCTCCTTGGTGGTGAGTATTTCAATTTATAAAATTTGTCTGATAATAAGAAATGATTATTAATAGGTGAATTAGCTGACAATTCATCTCCACTATCCCCAAATATTGTTAATGCCTACAATCCAACCAATGCAATGAATCAGTCAGGTCTCTTCGAGTCTTGATCCGTTTTCACCAAGCAATTCAGATCAAATATCACAGGAATCAATACCTAAATGCATGGATACTGGTACTGGATTAGATGTGCCCATGATAACACCGCTACTTGATTCAATGTCATCGGCAAACAGCTTTGATCTTTGGCAATCAAGAGCGCAACTAATGTCGCCCCTGCGCGACAATTCACCAAACTCTCCAATGAATCCAACAAATGTGTACAGCAATCACCAACATAGAACACAACAAAACAATTCTCACCATCATCATCAACTCGATCAACTGCAGCGAAATTCTTACCGCCAAGAAATGATGTCACCAAATAGTTCGAATAGCAATCAAATAGATCGCGTTCGTAGCCCAACAGAGATGACATTAAATGAATACAATCGCACATCAACAGACGATATTATGAGACGGCCGCCTATCAAAATGATTCGTTCCGGCGATATGACAAGCACATCATCTTCTAGTTTTTTACTTCTTGCTCAGGACAACGATAGTAATTATAGGATGGACCTAAAACAGGAACCGGAAACTGGCTACTAAGGAGTGCTAGACTGTGGAATTCATTTGGAAATAATGAGCTTGCTACTTCGTGCAATAGCTTAGAAATTTTTTTTTAATTTTAATTTGTATACCAATAGAAGCATATTTTTAACATACAAACTTTTTTTAAAGCAATATTTTTTTTTAGTGAGAAATACGTTTTACTGCGGAGAAAGTTTTCAAGGTATATTTTAGGGTAGGCTTATAGATATATTATATAAATTACGGATCTTACCAGTTTTGTTTAAGTATAATGTGTAGGAAGTTTAAAATTGTTAAGGTTTTTTTTTATTCGTTGTAATCACAATTTTAATGAATGCGAATACGGAAATATACATTGTTTATATTGTTTTAACCCTATTTTAATTTATTTTAATAACTAAAAAGGTTGGGTGTGCTCAGTAGTTCACACTCCACAGTCATTTAGTCCAGGAACCGAATTATAGTTGTTGGGTTGTTTGTCAAACTATGGGAGCAAATGAAAAGCGAATGTCCACAATTTTGCTGGCATTTCTCTACCGCAATGGATTCATCGACAGGAAATTAAACGCACAAGTTATTAATATTCAGTACGTAGAGGCCGAATATAGTGATCAGTAAAACGCATTACTAAAAATTTTCTTTTGCAATATTTAATGGGCTCTATCGTAAATAAAATTCCGAAAGAAACATTTTTCATATATATGCCAGATTATTATTATCATATTATCTTATATTAATTTATTATCGTGACCACAGGAGAACGTTGATGTTGGGATCCAAGGACTGGTATTGGCCGGTATAGAGTTTCCGACGCATTGAACTTAGATCCATGGGTTCTTGGACAATATCTTATAACTTTTTTTTATTGTTAATATCGACAAAAATTACTATGAGGTGTGTGGAAGCCGACACTACTTAAAAAAAATATCTGAAATCTGAATTAAAAGTAAAATTCGAAAATAAAAGAAAAATAACACCAAATTTTATTTACTCTAAATTCTCTTTGGCAGAAGTCTTTTGACATTTGTCATTTCTTCTTTGCACTTTATTAAAATGACAATAGATGTCTCTGTTTGATACTGTCTATTCGCAGGATATAGTTATAATAGTTTCGACAGTATGACACTTACAGCATTGTGGAATAAAGATTTTTATTACTTTTGCGTAGTCAGTCCCACGCACGCAACATTCTACCTGCACTACGCGTATGTTCAGTCATATAATTTTGTATTTAAAGGTGAAAGAAAAATTTTCAATCACATCACTCATCTTATTGGCTACGTATGAATAGACACATCTAAGGATTTTGTTATGCTTTCGGCAAGTGACAATAGATGTCGCGACATGATTTTGAAAATATAATTACAACTTTTGCCGCTTTTGAGTTAGTGGAAGCACTTGTACCGGAGTCAATTTTTCCAAGCGATTTGTATGAAAATGACATTTCACTAGCAGTCCATGTATAGTATGTCAATGGTTGTATCCTTCTTTCTTGCAGAAGCTACAATGCAGATTAATGTAAATCCACCATTATAACACATTTTCCTTTCCCCTATGAAGCTATTAGAAACGAAGATTTGAGTCACTAGAAGGCAACACATCAATTGCCACTTCCAGAGTACTACAGATTGTATACGCAATGGGCACTGTCAAAAAATACGAAGCGTCGATAATCCATTTATTGTCACCCTGTCTGGTAATGAAAACGTGCCTACTGCCTAGACCATCGATAGTGTGCATGCGACCTCAATCTGTCATTGAACCGTTTGCTGTTTGCTGTCAGTAGATTTGACAGTTGGCAAATCCAAAAGCGTCTTCCACACCAGCGACACTGCCTAGTACCCCATGGTAGTGCCGGTCCACACAATTTTCCAATTACTAAAATCTTCGCTAGTGCATTCCTTCCAAATTAAAAGTAAATAGTTTTAAGAATTAGTTGAATATTTGACAAATTTGCTAATGTCAAGTGAAAGTTCAACAAATCATCGCAAATGGCACCCAGAAACCATCATAAACAGCCCCCAATTAACCAAAGGTTATGCTTGTCTTGTGATCAACCGCAAGGTCACAATACCCAAAGATGTTGTGGAAAATCTCTGGCAAAATGCTGAATACCGCTGCACTGTAGATGGAGGAACAAATCGGTGGAGGGAGTTTCTATTGACGCACGAAAAAGGCAATCAATTAAAACTGCCCGACTTTATAACTGGCGACTTTGATTCAATTACACAAGAGACTTCAAACTATTTCAACAATCCATCGATACAGCGAGTTCATACGCCAGATCAGAATTTTACTGATTTCACCAAAGCAATACATGTCCTCGAATCAGTAATGCAAGCCAAAGGCATCAATGACATTATTGTGTTTCATGATACTTCAGGTCGTTTAGACCATATCATGGCAAACATTCAAACTCTTTTCAAAGCGAAACCATCCCTTAATGTGTACTTACTAGGAGGCAGTTCAATGACATGGCTACTTAGAACCGGCCAGCACACTATTCATATACCCAAGGATCTAGTCAAAAACCAACGATGGTGTGCATTGCTCCCAGTTGGTGGCAGGGCAATAGTTACTTCCAGCGGACTCAAGTGGGACTTAAATCAATCTGTGTTAGAGTTTGGTGATGGAATTGTCAGCTCATCCAATACCTACTCGTGTGAAACAGTGCACATAGAAAATACAAATAGCCTTCTCTGGTCAATGGGTGTGTTTAATTTTTATGACGACTAGTTTGGTAAAAAAAAAAAAAAAGATAAAAATATGATTTTTAATTTCTACAAATTTTTATTTTTATTTATAAGTTGAAAATACTTGGAAATATTTCCAATTTGTTAAAATATAGATATTTTGATTTTAGACTAGAACAATTGGTAATAATGTATTTTCGTGGTTCCCACTATTCGTGGTTTAACTGGGTCATAGGCAATTTTTCTCAAGCTTTTTTATTCCTTGTATCAATCTGTAGACGATGAAGGATGGAAGAGCTTTGTTGGCAACCTATATCCCAGACTAGGCCTAACTACTTGATGATCGTCATAAATGGTTTAATGGAATCTTATTTGTCAAACATCTTGTTATTCTTAGGTCAGCTCCAGGTGCACGGACCAAGAAGATACAGACCGCCAACTCACCATATGGTCTCTCTTTTTGCCACCAAGCTAAAAATCAGCTGATATGCCATTTATTTTGAGAGTGTTATCCTCTCCCTTGCTTTAAAACCCATTTAGCAAACACACCTAAAAAATAAATGGCTACGCAGGTATAGTTGCCATTACAAAATGCACAGAGAGAGATGTACACGTATTCACAGACTGAAAAAATATTTCGAGGGTGTTTCAGGCAAGAGGAGTACGAGTTGGCGGTCTGTGTATGGTCTGTGTCCAGGTGGTATAGATTTAAATTTTGCATTCATGGTTTACTTCCAGAAAAGTAAACTTGATTGAGGCTCTGAAAGCTGCATTTATTTATGTTGTAACTTTAATTTCCTCCCTGCCAGCAATTGTAATTCTGCGTTATATAAACAAATAAAGATGGGTAATGACTCACTGTAAGGCGAACACGTGGTATACAGATTTTCGGAGCTCACCGGGTTTTTATGTTAGGAAATATTTGTTTCTTTTCGCCGACACGACGTTTCGAAGAAGTTTCACCCTTTGTTTCTCGAATAAACTTTGGAGTGGAATTTTGTCTTTCTCTTTATGCTATCTTAGAAGTTGACGAACTTTAGTTTGTTGATTAAGGACAGTATTTACACAAAACATATCTAAAATTCCTCCAACTCCAACTAAGTTTTTTAATTTAAAGCGACTTTTATTTCTGTTTAGGAATATTACAATTTTTTTAAGTTTATAATTAGCCTAACTGGTTTGGGCTTTGGGCGTCTAACAGAATGACAATTATTTTTTATTTCCATAACAATTATTTATATTTGCTTCAGGTTTGTTTTATTTTTTTTCTAAAAATCCCTCTTTGATACGGTTCCTATATCAAAGTGCAGCTTTTGTGAATTTGTATAGGACTTCCCAACCTTGTTCACCGTTTAAAATGCTTTGTGCTTCAGTTACATCCAGAACGGGTTTTCCAAAAAAATTATAACGGAATTCCTTAAGAATCGGGCAAATAGAAAAAAAAATGCAGTGTATCCTCTCTCATATTCATGTTACAGATACTACATAGTATTGGTAGGTCGAGGCGGTAGGGAACAAAGTTCAAATTCAGAATCTCCTCTTATTTTAAAAATAGTTCTGATTTTATGAACAGAGTAAGAATCAAGAAAGTAAGTTGCGTCCAAAAGATGATGATTAAATTTACTGTAATGACACCTAAACAGCGAGGATCCAGCTTCATTCGAGTATCTTTCATACAACGTTCGACCCAAGCTCTCCAGCATAAAGTTAAATTTAGTATACATTCATACATTCCAGCATCTGCAGTACTCGCTAATCCTGTTCATCATCATCTGCATACCATCCACCGTTTCACAAAGAAAGACAATGTTCAGCATACATTAACGGTAAAATTTGCACTCCGGAGTAATTGATTCGCCCTGTTACCGCATCAGTTATATCGTTGATAAAGACTATGCATAATAGTGCACCTGCTTAACAAGCATGGATGTTTCAAATTCTTTGGATATTGAGTCGCCGTCCCACACAAATGCACAATTATTCTCACACAAAGCTCTCAGAATCCAATAATCAGATAATCCAATCTTATAAAGTTTGTAGAAAAGTGCTTCTCGTGATATCGTATCAAATGCAGCTTGCTTTCAAGCATTCCCTATCAAACCACTTTTGCTTGTAGACAGTTTCAATTCTCAATGAAGTGCTTTACGGGGTAACTTTTTTGATAATTTCTGTTAAGACTTCAATATCACCTGTTATATTAGGAACCTTTAGTTTTTCTAGTTCCACGTTCAAGTTTTGCTGATAAAGACTAAACAACAAAGTAACTCCAACTATAATGCCTTTAATGTAAAGCAGATAAGTTCATTTTTCGACTTGTGGGTGTCAGGAACTTAGTAGATTTCTTTTGGCCTGCTAGGATCTTTAATTTGAGCTATAACCATTCTTTTTTAGTGTTATATCTTCATGCTTCAATTCCTGCAGGTTGTCAGGGTCAAAAATTTAATGAGCACGTATTATAAATGCCGACACTATCGATGTAAAATAAGCTGGATGGTCATGGGAAGTAGCGAGGACATCCCGCAAACTTCTAATGCCTTGTGATTTTTTGACATTCATCCCGAATGCCAGTTTGAACACGAATGGCAAGTGCAAAAGCTCTTGCAATCGAATCGACGCCATGCTGCAGGGTTGACAGCTTCCATCAGAGTCGTACGCTTTTGTGGTTGATTCAATTATTGCAAAACATTTCTACGCACTACTTCGGTTAGTTCTCTGTTGTTATATTGTTGCCCTTTGCAGTAGTTCTATATTGAAAAACTCCTCTTTGTCAGTTACTCCTGGGAAATTATGCTAAATGCCGAAATAAATTTATTTGATGGTGTTAAGTGCAATCATTAACAGTTTTATGATAGAAACGTTACTTGAGATCTAGAATTCCAAAAACAATGTACAATGTTACGGACAAACTAACAGACGATCAAATTTAAAGACCTATTTAGTCGACGTCCCATCATAATCAAAATTTAATGTAATGTAAAAACACATTTTTCGACTCAGGTCGTTGGCCAATTGCAAAGTTAAAAACTTCTAGACCATTCGTTCAACATCACAGCTTGACTGCTTTTGAAAATAACAATAGTGATGATGACCAAGGCCTGAAATAAATATGTGAGACAGTTAGGTCAACCGTGTTTTCCTGATATCAATTTTTAATGACACAGTACTTTACATTTTAATTTTATTTAAATACTATGCAGGTTTTCCCGTCATGCCTGGCACTCGATACAAAAATTCTCCGTCATCGTCATAGTAGCAGTCTTCAACCTTATACGTTGCCCCTTTGTGTCTCATCTTCCGAGGAATGTAGATGTTGTCTTTGACTCTTGTCATTTCATACTTCTTCATATCTTCCCTACTCACAATGATCTCATCAGAAGCATATTTTTCTAGAGAAAATGGGTTCTCCGTTCTTACCACTCCAGTTCCGCTAGGGTTGTCAAAACGAATTTCGGTCGCTGGTTCTTCATCTCTAAGCTTTAATTCTTTTAATTCCTGCAGACGCATTGTGCGTTTGTCCTTAACTTTATCCGAAAGGTATGTATCTTCATCTTTATTCGAAGGAAGTTTAGATAAAGTCTTTGCTTTTGCATCGGACAGCATTATTTGCGTGGGTTCTTTGTCTGCATATCCCTTGCAGCTGGTGATAATGCTCAAGAAATCTGTTCTCGTCGGTTTCGGTAGCGGGGTTCGTGGATTGAAATCTTTTGTAAAGTTTTCCAGATCTTCCATCTTCCTGGATGAAAACTTCATCAGATGATTTTTGAGGTGGGGTTTAATTTGAGGGAATTCTCCTTTGGCAAGACTTTGCCAATTGTTCATCACTGCCTCATCATGCTCTTTAATTCTTTTTGCTGACCTGGGAACCCATTTGGAACGAATGATTTTATGTACAACTTCTGAAGTTGCTGGAAAACTTTCAACCAATCGCTCAACCGTCCATTCCTCTGGATCACGGGCGTTTAGCAACTTAATTTGTTCTTTTTCCGAGAAGGTGAGGAAATTAGGGTATTTTTCTTTAAAATATTTATTCTTCACAACCCAATGACGCACCTGTTCTCGTTCGTCTTCTATTTCACGTTCGTGCTGCTTGTGCGTTTTATGAATATCCATAAAATCCGATTCTAAATCATCAAAATTTTCGAATGTTTCATTCGGTTCGACCAGGCGTTCTCTCCGGAATACTTGGGTTTGTATTCCAATGCCAGGATTAGCTTTGCGACGAACATATTTAGTTGGGTCGGTGTACAAAGAGCGTTGGATAATTTTTGCAAAGAACATTTTGATTGTAGGTGTCTTTGTCTTAAATGAGTTCAGTGAAAACTATTAAGAATTATCCATAGGCAGTATTTGATATATTTTAACTTACCAATGTGAATGTGAATGAAAATAGATATTTCATGTAATGGGGAGGGGACCAGCATTGTATAAAGAACATATACAATTAGGGATGCAACCATACATCGATGTTTGCAGAACATCGAAATTATGATAGCCGATACATCGACGGCAAAACTGTCAAACATCGACATCGTTTTCATATTTAGTATAATGTTTATTTCCCCCTATTGGCGGCTGGGGGCAACCATCACTCACGACAGAAATAGACCTCTGGGGACCAGATTGTCACAGCTTCTATTCCTCAACTCAATTTCGCAGATTCCTTCGAACAAATAAATGTTTATTATGTCTCTTATATAATTTCAATTTAAAACTAAATTTAAAATAAATAAAATCTATTAAAAAAGTGCGTTTTATTCCAAAGATGACTTTAATTGTTTAGTGGTGTAGTTGACTGAAAATTTGCCAATGTTTTTGGATTGAAACTGGTGAGACTTGTATATTTTGTTGTTAAGGTACAGTTAGTCGTAAGCATAGCCAACAATTTTTGTGGTCGCGATGATAAAGGCTGAACTATAATAGTCGGAACATTTTCGGACGGGCCCGTCCGTAAATATGCGAGAACAAGCAATCTTACGATCATTTTAATTTACGGACGTAAACTGCGCTCGCTATCGCACTTTACGAACGTAAATTTGCATCTGACTGAATGGATAAATGAGAGTGAGCGAGGTATGCTGGCTGACAGCAGAGAGAATATATGCATTTTTTTTAAATGTATGTCCTCTGCTTCAGTCATATTATTGTTTAGAGGAAAATACATGTTTCACTTCCGCTGCAATCCGTTCCATTATGGGTAGCGTGTTCATTTCACAGGTTGGACGGCAACGTTTCGTTCGGTTTTGACACTAGCTTATTCCGTTTGCTACCAACTATTATAGTTCAGCCATAAAACATCGGGAAAACATCAACGTATCATTGATATAACCGATGTTTTTAAACATCGATGTTTGTAGTGGACTCATCGATGTTTTCAAATATCGATGTTTTTTTATGATGTGCATCCCTATTTACAATAGGGATAAAAACGAAATGACGTCTTATCTATCTTTCATTTATTCGTGGAGGGCAAACAAGGAAGCTCAACAGCTCAACTACGTTTGCGACTATTTATTCCTTAAAGAAGCGCCAAATATAAAACATATTCCTGTGAAATAAATAAAAAGTTTTTGTATTAAAGTGAATAGTTTCAGATTGTTGTGCTGTGGTTTTCTATAATCTTCTTTGTTTGTGTTAAACATTTGCAAAAAAAAAATGCCTTCTACGTGCTGTGTTATTGGTTGTCCCAAAAGATCAGAACGAGATCATGATTTCAGTTTCTTTCGCTTCCCGGCCGTCCACAAAAAGCCAAGCGAGATTGAAATCTCTAAAGAAAGGAGAAGAGCATGGCTAAATGCAATTAAAAGAAAAGATTTGAAGGAGAGCTCACTAAAGTATACAAGAATATGTTCTCAACATTTTATTACAAGTAAGATCGTATTCACATATCTTTCAGTAATGTAGAATAAATAGAACAAATTTGTTGAAGGTCGTCCAGCTAAGCTTAAAGACAAGCAACATCCAGATTGGATACCAACTTTAAACATGGGATATCATCAAGTTTCGAAACGCGGAACCAAATTGAAAGATAATGTTATCCCTGAGGTAGACCCAATAGTTATACCAACAGTTGCAGTGGAGGAAGTAGAACTTAGTGAGCTGGAACAACTTAAACAAGAATTGAAAGCTAAAGATGACACAATCAAGGCATGTGAAGCTGAAGCGAAAAAATTAGCAGATCAACTTGAGGAAGTAAGGTCATTTTATATTACTAAGGTGCATAATATTGCAACATTAAATATAATTTTCAGAGTACTGAAATGTATAAGCGGAAATTGCAGCTTAAGGATGAGGAAATGAAAGCAATGGTCAGACAACTAAAAACCAAGAACATGAATATCACTGATTTCGAAAACAATGATTCTAAGGTTCTGTACTTTACGGGTATCCCAAATTTTAAAACATTAAGTCATTTATTTGACTTTTTAAAGGACTATTTATCATCAAGTCCTATGAACCAAATAAATAATTTTGATGCCTTTATAATAACCTTGATGAAGTTGCGACTAGACCTACCATTTACTTATTTGTCTTATAAGTACGGGGTTACAACCCAGACGTTGTTAAAAATCTTTCATGATAATATAATTGTGTTCCAAGCGAGATTATCCGCTTTTATTCGTTGGCCTGAGAAACACGTTTTGAAACTGAATACACCGCCGTACTTCAAAAAATTAGTTGGAAATGATTTGACCGCAATCATTGACTGTTTTGAGATTTCTACTGAAACCCCAGGTAAATTTAAGCAAATATATTAACTAACATAATTTGTAATGAATTTTTTAACACAGGCGATTCAATTGCAAAATCAGACGTTTTTTCGTCTAACAAGCATCAAAATACCATGAAGTACTTAATTGCTATATCCCCAGCTGGTGCAATAATATTTGTGTCCAAAGGATATGGTGGTAGATGCAGCGATAAAACCGTTATTGAGAGTTGTGGTTTTACCAGCAAGATTGAAGAAGGTGATATTATACTCTTTGATCGAGGAACGCTGGTGAATCATGTAATTGTGGAAAAAGGAGCAAAACTTTTAATGCCCACATTCGAAATGGATGCTGATGACCTTGAGAGTATAAGAAACCTTGCCAAGATAAGGGTTCACGTTGAAAGAGTGACGGGTCTTCTCCGACAAAAGTACCTGATGTTAACAAATCGTCAGTCAATAACAGCGACATCAAAAAAAATGAGAAATGAAATGTACTTTGACTACATTGTTCAAATATGCTGTGCTTTGACTAATTTAAGTCCACCAATTAGTATAACATAAACAAATGCTTTAATCAGTATTTTTTTTATTAATAATCATACATTCAAAAACTTCAACAGAAAGAAAAAATATATTAACATAAACAAATTCTTATTTTAAAAAAAATATTAATGTAAATTATTAAAAAGGCAACAAAAGCAAATAAAGTATGTATATAAATAAAATAATAATACAAATAAACATAAGCTTATCAATTAAAAAAAAGTGTATTATAATTTATTCAGAAATATTTAAAATTATCTTTGAAATTGCAAGCAAAACAACTAGCGCGCCTATTGTTTGCATTGCATATGGTGCGTTCTTTTTCTACCATAGTCAACATTTTTGTTGTTTTGTCAAAATTTTTTATAAACCATTTAGGAACGATAAGTTAAGTTAGGATTTGTTAAACTTTCAAATGACCACTTTTAATTTATTGAATTTAACTTGCAGAAAGAAAAAAAAAGCAGAACAAATAACGAAAGACAATAATTATGTGATTGGAAATGAAAATTCATCATCACAATTTGAATATTCGTGTTTCTGGCAATAATAGGCAATTTTGAGTTTTGGTTTTTTTGTCTAAAAACTTAATAGGCATTAAATCAAAATATTGTGGTGATGCAGTTAAGATGAACATGTTTGTTTTCACCATAAAGGTGCCTTTACATGGAGCTGCAAGCGCTGATCTGCAAAAAAAGAGGATGTAATAGGGTTTTCACACCGAGCTGAAAACACGGTTTTCGTTGAAAACCCCCAAAACCTGAACGAAAACACAAGTTTTATAGGGTTTTCACACCGAGCTGAAAACACGGTTTTCGTTGAAAACCCCCAAAACCTGAACGAAAACACATGTTTTACCATACATTTTTGCTAAACACAAGTTTCCGAAAACAACTAGTTTTATATAAAACCTGTCGAAAACTTGTTGGAATACAAAGTAAACACACCTAAGTTTGTTGTGATTCTTTCTGAACACATCTAAGTTTGTTGTTATTCTTTCCAAACACACCTTAAAAGCGCATAAACGTCAAAAAAAAAAAAAAAAAAAAAAAAAAAAAAACACAGTTTTGGCCGAATTTTGGCCAATGGGCAATTCTTATTCCAGTATTGAGATTGACTAAAAATGCAAATAACAGAAACCTGCTGTTAATGTTTTTTTATGTTTAACTGTCCATACATTGAAAAACACATTTCCGAAATGGTTAAAATTTAGTTTGGTATATTTTTCAAATAGCTTCTGCAGAATACGTTATATATATGAAGACAAAAGTTTTTTTTTGAGATAGATACCTAGTGTCCGTGGCCGCAAAATACCTGCTGCAAGGCGGCAAGATCCCTGTTGTACGATGCGAGGAGCTCAACCTCTCTGGACACTTCTACAAGAACAAAATAAAGTACCTAACTTATCTACGCAAGAGGTGCAAGTGAAGTTTGCCAAATATGTGCATCCTGTTATGAGGGGACTGAAGATGTAAGTTTTATTATACCCAAAAACAGACGACCTGTTAATGTATCAAATAAATTTGTTTTCAGGGAGAGCTTATAACATGTACAAAGTGTGTTAAGTCGTTTCACTTTGCTTGTCACATCCCAAGTATGGCTCGATTTCCGACACAGTCTAAATGGTTTTGTTCAAAGTGTACAATTCCTAAAGCCAAGTCTTTGCTGAAAGTTTTGGGCACCCCAGCTCCGCCAACGCTGCCTACACCACCGGAGTCAATAGATGTGGACACTAAAGCAAATATTGCAACCGAAGTATTAACAGTCCATTCGGAAGAAATTGAAAACGATGTTATTAAGAAACTGCCTTCGCAAAGTCCTATTTTACGTTCGTCACCAAATGCCAGCATGTCACCCTCACCAAGTTCTGTTTTAGAGTCTTTGCCGAATCCTAAACAACAACAGCCAACAAACAATCACGATTCGTCTGAAATACCAGTCGTCAAGAACTGGTCAGCTAGCCAAGTTACTGAGTACTTTAACAAGTCCTATCCCAATGAGGCGGAAGTTTTCAAAGATCAAGACAGATGGGCAGTCGTTATTACTTTTAAAACGTTCGGATGTTGTAAAAAGATTGGCTATTAAGTTGGGTCCAGCGTTGAGAATTTATAACCTGATTTTGAAGATTCAATCTTTATCGACTGATCCAACCATAGGATGGTAGTCTTCTAATTATTTTATAATAGAATATTTATGTATATCTTAGACGTCATTGGCCTTTGAAATTAATGTTTTTAATTGAGTATATCTTGACAAAAATGTGTTGTAAATGAATGAAAATAAAAATCCAAACGTAATAAATAAATTCGAAATCGTCATTACGTTCCAAAAATTTTAAGATAACTTTAAGGGTGGCAAATTGAGCAATCAATGAGTCCTTGGTTGCTGTACTAGACTTTTGGGATCGGTTAATTGTTGGATAGCATACTCTTCCTTTCATGTCCATGCTGGAAGCAGCAACCAACTCCAAAGATTGCTGAAACGGTCCTGTACTCGGCAGATGATCCCAGCGTAAATATGGCGATGGCTATTCTTTTTTCTAGAGGTATACACTTCCTAAAATTTGTATCCCGCAATTCCATACTTTTTAGTTCTCTGCAGAGAATGTTGAATGTTTGGCGAGTCATTCTAAAGTGTTGCTTAAAGTAATTATCGTCATTTTCCAACACTTCTTTTTCCCAAAAAGTGCTTGTACGAATCTGCGATATTTAGATATTTATAAAGATTCTTTGTGTAAATTAATTGTTATTGGAAGCTTACTTTTGTCCACATGCTCATTGGTCTTGCACTATTATTCATTGTATTCATCAATGCTTTTTTTTTCTGCCAAAGTCTTAGGATTTGCAATATATAACGACGTTTTCTGCTTCTGAAAGCAGCTTGAGATGAAGTCAAGTTTAACAAAATGGTCATACATACTTTGTTCCATTTTCTCCTTATGAAGAAAAATTAGTTTTAATTGGTCAGAATTCATTTTTTTCACAAATATTATCTAAACGATTCACGGTTTTCAGCTAAGAAAAAGTTATTGATACAAAATTTGATAGTCAGTTGTCAAAATGAAGTGAAATGTCAAACGAAAACTTTAAAAGTCCGGTGTGAACGATTTTCAGGTTTTCGTAAACTTTTAGCCGAAAACCGGGTTTTCGGCTCGGTGTGAAAACCCTATAAAATCCAGGTGCCTTTACATGGAGCTGCAGGCCCTGATCTGCAAAAAAGGAGGATGCAAAATCAATGAATCATACTTGTGTGATAGAGAGGGAAGGCAAAAATGCAGACATCTTCATGGATGCAGATTATAGGAAAATTATAGATGCAGCTTGAAAATTATAGTGAAGACGAACATGTTCATCTTCATCGTCTGTACCACAGACCATATACAGACCGCCAACTCGTACCTCTCTTGCCTGAAACACCCTCGAAATATTTTTTCCAGTCTGTGAATACGTGTACATCTCTCTCTGTGCATTTTGTAATGGCAACTATACTGCGTATGCCATTTATTTTTTAGGTGTGTTTGCTAAAAGGGTTTTAAAGCAAGGGAGAGCATCACACTCTCAAAATAAATGGCATATCAGCTGATTTTTAGCTTGGTGGCAAAAAGAGAGACCATATGGTGAGTTGGCGGTCTGTATCTTCTTGGTCCGTGGTCTGTACTATGATTGTTGTTGTTGCGTTTTCGTCTGCATTTGCAGCTCCATGTAAAGCCACCTTTAATCATACTTGTGTGATAGAGAGGGAAGACAAAAATGCAGACGACTTCATGGATGCAGATTATAGGAAAATTATAGATGCAGCTTGAAAATTATAGTGAAGACGAATATGTTCATCTTCATCGTCTGCACTATGATTGTTGTTATTGCGTTTTCGTCTGCATTATCAGCTCCATGTAAAGTCACTTTAGCCCCATTTCAATATTTTGAATTTTTATATAATGAGGATGTACCTTGGGCTTGCCTGAAAACCACTCGAAATTTTTTTTTTCGTGCCTGTGAATACGTGAACACTCTCAAAATAAATATCATATCAGCTGATTTTCAACTTGCAAAAAGAGAGACCATACAGTGAGTCGGTCTGTATCTTATTGGTCCGTGCAAGTGATTGTACTATAGGTATGGATTCATTTTTAGTAAAGTTTACCTACTATTTTCTACTAAAAAGTTTTAATACACTGTATGTAAAATACAATGAATAAAGGGCAATATAATCAAGCGAAATCTCTAGAGTACTATACATTTTGATAAACACAATGGCAAACCACTCCGTGATTATTATAGCGCCATCTAACTTCCAGCATTTAAAATACTTTCGATATAGAATCGATATCAAAAATCCAAGCCGCAAGCCGGTTGCCGGCCTATTTCCTTCACTCACTTTTGTTTTTTTTTTTCCCTGAGCAGGAGCACGCCAGCGGCAAAAGCACTACAAAGCGAAACCGCAAAAATTAAAAATTGCTCCGCCATTTTCTCTTCTGAAATCTGTAGTGAAGTGGAGCGTTTTTCTTCGTGGAAAAGGAAATCGATCGATAAATAATTAAAAACTATCTTTAATTCTGTGCAATCCAGTGGCAATATTTTAACTGCACTTAAACTAATAGTTAATATAAAAACATTCACGTAAGGTTAGTAATAATTGTGGAAAAACTGTTTTAAATAGACTGGAGCAAAAAAAAATCTTGGTATACAAATATATGTAGATACATACACATATTTTTTTAGAAATGGAGTTCGAGGATAACCAGCAATCTCAAGCTGGAGACAATTCAGAAAATGGTGGTGGTAGTAACGCTGGCAGCAACAATGATGGAGGAACCGATAACAGGGAAAAAGATCGGGACCGTCGTGGACGCGGAGCTCGTGGAACCCGGTTCTCAGATGCCGAGGGCGGTAACCGAGAGCGTAGCCGTGAGAAGCGCAATTGTCGCGTATACATCTCAAACATCCCCTATGACTACAGATGGCAAGATTTAAAAGACCTCTTCAGGCGTATCGTTGGCAGTGTTGAGTATGTCGAGTTATTCCACGACGAAACTGGTCAAGCTCGTGGTTGTGGAATTGTCGAATTTAAAGATCCCGATAACGTCGAAAAGGCTCTCGAAAAACTTAATCGCCATGAAATCAATGGCCGAGAACTTGTTGTTAAGGAAGATCATGGCGAGAAACGTGACCAGTACGGACGCATCGTTCGGGAAGGTGGCGCTTCAGGTGTTGGCGGCGGAGGCGGCGGCGGTGGTGGTGTTGGAAATCGCATGGACCGCAACTTCAACCGACGAAACAACGATGACGACCGACTGTAAGTATTTATTTTCTATCAATTTTATAGATTATTTTGCAGGATTAAGAAAACAGAATACTGTTTGTTGGTTATAATTAAGTGTGCATATTTTGAAGCATAGCTATATGGTTAAGTAATGTTTTGAAAATAATGTTTTTTTTTCTTGAATAGCTTTTATATCCAATGCCCCACGCCCCACTACCAAGACACCAAAAAATCTGTAACATATATTTTTAAAAGCTTTTTAACAGAAGGAAATAGCAATCTGAGCTATTTTTACCCCTTCTGCTTGCCATAGCTTAGGAGATAGTAATAATATGTAGTTGAAGAACAATATTGTTTATATTAGCAGTTCAAGGATCGATCAATTTGGTTTGGCATTAATTCTGATGGCAAAGCAATAGGCTTTGTCTTCTGTAGTGTATAGGTCAATCAGCTAAATCTATACCACACCAAAAACAAATTAAAAAAAAAGCCAAGTTCTCCTATGTACCAAAACACAGTGCGTGAAAAGTAATCAGATCTAAAAGTACGCCAAGTTTCTAAGACTCAGTATACTTACTTACTTAAGGTGGCGCAGACAGTCCATTGTGGACCACGGCCTCAACCAACAATCCTCGCCAGCTAGGCCGGTTCCTAGCCAGTGGCCTCCAGTTGCGCACACCAAGTTGGTTGAGGTCGTTTACCACTTGATCGCGCCACCTTAGATGGGGTCTTCCAGAACTGCGTCGGCCCTCCGGGTTGGAATTGAAGACTCGTCGGGCAGGAGCGTTTTCGTCCATACGCTCCACATGGCCCAGCCATCTAAGCCGCTGAATTTTCAGCTTCTTAACCAAGTCAATGTCGCTGTATAGCCCGTACAGTTCGTCATTGAATCTTCTCAATACTCCATTGATACATACAGGCCCGAATATCACCCGAAGAATCTTTCTCTCAAAGCACCCCAGCCTGTATTCATCCGATTGTGTCAGTGTCCACGCTTCTGCCCCATACAGCAGGACTGGGATGATAAGGGTCTTGTATAGTGTCTCCTTGGTCCTTTGAGAGAGGGCTTTACTACCAAGATGCTTTCTTAGCCCGAAGAAATAGCGATTGGCAAGAGTGATTCTTCGACTGATCTCTTCACTGATGTTGTTCTGAGAGGTTATAGTGGAACCCAAATAGACAGACTCAGTATACTTATTATTAAATATTTTAAGTGCAGCAATATGGAATCAACTGGTTATGAAAGCAATTTGTTATTTAATACATACTGATTAAAATTGTGTTGTTTTTCTTGGCAGGTTTTCTTAAGCTATTCAAAATTAAATGCGTTTCGAATACTTGCCAAGTAATACAACAAAATTCTCATCAGTATGTATTAAATAACAAATTGTTTTCATAACCAAGAGTTGATTGCTTATTGCTGCACTTAAAATATTTAATAATAAGTATATATTGGCGTACTTTTAGATCTCATTATTTGTCACGTCTGACTTGTTACGCAGTGTTTTGGTACATAGGGAACATGGCTTTTTTTTACATTTATGTTTTTGGTGTGATTTCATTGCTTTTTTTTTTATAAGGTGAAAATCTCAAAAGACACGGGTATTAAATTAAAAATAGAGGTGGAAGCCACGCCTTCGTGTTAGAAAATCACTATACCAAATTTCAAGATTCTAAGATGAGAAGAAGTGCTCCATAAATTTGATACCATTTTCGACTAAATGGGTGGTTATCACGCCCCTGAACCGAAAACATCAAACTTTAGATTATTTCATTGGTATGCAACACAAGTTCTGCCATTCTGGCCAATTTCAAGTTTCTACGATAATCAGAAAACTTTTTGAATGGAAAATCCAATTTTGCATGTATCTAAAGGTCTACCACTCTGCCAAGTTTCAAGATTTTACGACGATTAGAAGTGCTCTAAGAATGAGCGGATACCACGCCCCTTGAATTGAAAATCTCCAATTTTCGATTTTATCCTTTGTGTGTTTTGCAAGGTCAACCGCTTTGCAAAATGTCAAGGTTATGAGGTGACGGGAAGTGCTCCATAATTTTGATGATCTATCAGTCAGTGAATGAGTGAGTCAATTACAATGTTTGCGGTTTTTGAAGCCCTGTATCTCAGAAACTAATCATGCTAAGCACCTGATTTCGGTGTTACTTTTTCTTGCGAATTTGAAGTTTCTGGGTTTGTTGGTTCAGAAGTTAAAGAGGGGTCGAAAATGGCCTGAGTTGGTTCCTGAACATAAATAAGTGTGTAGTGCCAAAGTTGCTAGGACTTGGCTGGGCACTACCGTGCCCCTTGATCCACTATAATTATTATTTGGTAAAAATTCATTGCAAACGAATGAAACTAATGTGTATCCTAGTAACACGGTTTTCAAATATCGAGCAAAGAATAACCTGCAATGCGGTATGTGCACGATGTAGCTTATTAAAAGCGAGCTGGTATCAAATTTGGGGTTCGGGTTTGGTTTTTTAAGAGCTTGAGAACTTTAAAAAGTAATACAAGACAGACATTTGTTATTATAATATGGTAGATTATTTCATGGCATTTATTTTTTAAACACGACTTCCGGCACGTGTCTGCCGCGGCTTCGAGTTATATACATTAACTTACATAGTCCAGTCCAATAGATCAGTCCAATTTTGTACTACTTTTTCCAATAAATCTGGCCGTATGGCGTCAATGGTAGCTTAAATATTGGCTTCCAATGCTTCAAGAGTTGCTGATTTGTCGGCATAAACCAATGACTTAACATAGCCCCATATAAAGTAATCGAGAGGCGTTCAAGTCGCACGAACCGAGAGGGTCAGTTAACAGGACCACTTCTGGAAATAAAGTTGTCACTTAATTTATGGTTAAGCGCCCTGTATGGCAAGTTGCACCATCTTGTTGGAACCAAATGTCGTGGATAACTTAGCTGATTAATTTTTGGAAACAAGAAATCAGTCAGCATGGCTCGAATTGCGACGAATCGTCATTTTGGCATTTTTTTCGACCCTTCGTGCTACAGCAACACATTTCTATGTTGTGTTGATGGTTTTGAATCGAGAAGAGTAAAATTATTGCGAAAACGAACAATAACTGCACGAATTGCTTGCTCACTAGGCCGATTATGTTGACCGTAAAATGGTCGAATGAACTTCGCGAACCGATTTATTTTGACAGTTTGACATTCTCAACTGTCAAACCATACCAAAGAATCATCGAAAATTTTCAGGCAGCTAAAAAACACCCTACAACATACCTATGAATAGTGGCGACAAAATAATTAGCACATATAATACTCTTTAATGTCTGTAATGCAAGTTATTCTTACTTTATTTAGCATAAAAGAGCTCTTTCATTTATGAGGAGGTAAGATCAAAGATTTTTATGATTTATTAAAATAAAAAAAAGTTACAGCCAAATTATTCCGAGTGCAAAAAAATATGTAGCATAAAAAAACAAGATAATGGGCCCTATCATGGTAACCGATCGGAGAATCCTCCGACCGGGGAAATGTTCCGATCGGAGCATTTATTGTGTTCATGGTAACCATATCGGAAGAGAAATACAAATGCGTACCGACGCGCATACCATGGCATGAGGAAAACAAACAAAAAATAAAGTATGAACCCCCCTTGTAGTCGAATAAAAATGCACAGCGCAGCTGTATTTTTAGGGGATGAAATACATAACACAAGCAGAAAGCCTCAAACAAAGGAAAAAGAAGAAAAAAAAAACTAATACACAAGAAATTAAATAGTTTGTATTTTTTTATTACCATCCGACAAAGGTCCGCAATTAATTTGCTGCCGGAGACAATCGAGAGAAATACAAATATAAAAAAGCCATGCATCGCATGAATTCTCTGTGCGTCACTGTCATTTTGACATTTTCAACGCATGCTTTATTATTTTTCGGATGTGTGTCCGATTTATCAATCGGAGAGGTACCATGATACAAAATTCGTACATTTCGCCCGAATTAGAGACAATTTTTCTCCGATCGGTTACCATGATAGGGCCCAATATAAATTGACCAATGTTTTATTAATTTTAATACAATATAAAGAAAATAATCAGTCAGAAACAAGACTGAAATCGTTCAACCAGTTCTGAGTACCAATCTCTCTGACCTTCCTGCCAAAGCTTTTCCAAATTTGAAGTATCAGATCTATTTACCGCTTTGTCATTCTACAAATTCTAAATAGGATAGATATGTGCGGACTAATCTGGCTATTTCATAACAGTAAATTTTTGGGTGGGTATCCATTTCCTCAAAGGCAGTTGCATTGTACCTATTAGTATCTTCTTGTACTGTTTTCTGTCTGGTCCATTACACCCTCTATTCGATGAAGTGGACCTAAACTATGCGAAGAAAAACCTCCCAAAACAAAAATGCTGCCAAACCATTTTTTTCCATGCGACCCAAAGGGATTAAATTGAGGCTCATCGCTTCATCAGATATTTCTCAAAAATGTTGATCTTTTGTCATTACCGACATGAAAGATTGCGTCTAGAGACGTTTGGTGTTTTTCTTCCAATTCGTTGAAAAAATGTTTTTTCACACAGGCACATTAACACCAAGGTCTTGTTCAATTGCATTTTTAATTTTTGGATCAGTCATGCTTGGATAAGCTTTGCTAATTGCGAGTGTTGGTTTTCTGGTCCGATTCTTAAAAAATTTGTGTGGCATTGTACATATTTCAAAATTTTCTCCATGATGGTCAACACACATTGGAATAATTGGTTGCCAAATCAGGGCTGTATCACGGACCAAGAAGATACAGACCGCCAACTCACCATATGGTCTCTCTTTTTGCCTACAAGCTAAAAATCAGCTGATATGCCATTTATTTTGAGAGTGTGACGCTCTCTCTTGATTTTAAAACGGTCTGTGTATGGTCTGTGGGCTGTATGACATGTAAAATTATTTCAAAAATAGAGGCTGCCATTTGCTTCGTTGTTTGAACCACCGCGATTGAACCTTTTCAACAACATGAGCTTTTTTTTGAGAAATATTCAAACTATGCGGGTATCCAACGGAATACTTGGTAAATGTTCATGCAATGCTGAATGATGAAACTATTGCGCAAGCATGCCTCAATCTCCCATCAGTTAATGCAAAACATTGATTTTTACTAGCACAAGTACAGGTTTTGAAAGACTTACGAAGCTCGCCCTGTAACTAAGTGCAACAACGCTTAAATTCGGAAAACCAGCGAAAAATGGTGCTTTGTTTACCTAAAGTCGAAGCGAGTTGATCCACAAACGGTAAACGCATAAAATCCGGCGTATCTTTTATTGACCTGGCGCCTATTACAAACGATCTGTAGGTACTGACTGGATAAATGCTGTTTTCCATAACTCGCAAACGCAGAAAGCGACCTGTAGAATAGGAAAGGTGGAAACCCTTCCGAACAGTGGGTAGGGTGGCATCCGGACCAGGGAGTTTGGATATAGAGAGAATAACTCATATCTGTGCTGGTGCTCATTATTCATTTACGTCTCCCGGATGAAATCTTTTAGTGGATAGAATCGCAAAAAAAAAAAAAAAAAAAAAAAAAACTTCCTGGAAAAATTTCCCCGTAGAACACGCACTTCTAGAAATGCCCAGCACAGGCTTTAACTTTGGGCGTAAACTGTAAAGTATAACACATTCGTTAGAGGCACTTCATAAATGTGGAATGCTTTGAATGGCTCAATTTTTCAATCCAAACTTTCTAAACCAATCTGCATTGTTATCTCCTTAAAATTTCCTATAGTTTATAAATAAATACATGGCAAGGGGCTGTAACTTACACTCTCAGACATTCCTGTGTGTGTGTTGATATAGTTTACTACAAAACAGTCGGACAAATTATACAAAAGCTATATATGCATACAAAATACCTTAGGAGGCGTCCCATTTAATCGTCGGTTACATGTTCAGGGCATTGGAAGTAGATTCTACTTTCAGGAATATATACATAATGTACATATATGTATGTATTTTTGTAATTTAAATAACTTAATTCATGCTCCGAAATATGCACACACACATTATCTAATAAATAACAAAATTTTAGGTTGGATTTTGCAAAATAAAAAAGAAGAAGGCTGTCACTTGATGCTGCACTAGGTGATGCAATAAGATTCACTCGCGTTGTTGCGTTCTTTGAGGTCTTGAGATGATTGGTTTGGGCTAAGTTTATTGAACTTCTGAGTAGATCTCTCCTACTGGCCAATGTTAACAATGTGATTCTTCTCAAACGTCATCGTCGTGGTTCTTGAATCTGCTTTAGTGACAGCCTTGAGCAACATTATTGATTTTCAATTAATTGCTATTAGAGTGGCGGAAACTTACTTACTCTGCGCTTATTTCTTTGGTTTCTTATTTTGTTTTTTGTATACAACTATTCTGCTGCCTCGCGAATTATAGTCATGCAGTTATCTTTATTGTGGCACAACAGCTCCAGGAAGAGCCTACTCTCAGTGTGTTACACTCTCAGCCATTCCTAGGTGTGTGTGGTGATATTCTGTTGGAATGGAAGGGCCCACAATTTTCCGCCGAAAACGGACGGGCAGCAGAGATGCACTTCAAAAAGACAAGAATTTTTTTTGGAGGATTTGTCACTTACACACAAGAGGCAGTTCACAAAGAAAAAAAAACTCGTATGAATTGGGGATTGAACCCAGAACCTTGGTGTCGTAATCCGACGACACTAACCACTGCATCACTGGCCTTATTATTCGAAATTTCAAAATGTTCTTGCGCTAATTCTAAAGTTGGCAAGATGGGCTTATGCTAACTAAATCCTAACCCCACTCTTTTCCTCTCTTTCTCAACCAAATTTGCTTGCTTTTCTTCTTTATTTTGAACAACATTTTCTTCTAGATCTGGGCGTATTCATAACGTTAATAATATGATGATGTCTAACGATTATAATAATGCGTCTTACAATTCGTATGGTTTGTCTGCTTCGTTTTTGGAGAGTCTTGGAATTAATGGACCTTTGCATAATAAAGTTTTTGTTGCTAATGTGAGTATTGAATTTCAAAAATTATTTAAAAAACTTTTTTTTTTGTTTTTAGTTTTTGGTTATCTTTTGTGTATTTTTGTGTATTTATAGAAAGGTTGCTAGTGTTAAGAAATTTGGTTAAATTTGAAATCATGTATGGCCGCCGAATATACACTTCTCGTTATTTTTTTTTTTTTTTTTTTGAAGAAGAAGAAGATTGTCTACATTCTTAACAACTTGGTTAACTGGCACTCTTTTTACAAGTGCAGCAAGTTTCGAACCGAGAGTATCTTTCTATTTGTGTTTGTTTAAGAAAAAGAGGAAAGATTTTTCTTGGAACTTTTCTAAATCTAATAAAAAGGAAATGTAAGGTGGTATAACTAGGTATACATATTTTTAAGAAGGCAATATCCAAATCCAAATTATTCTTTTTTCAAACCATTTGCAATAAACTTTTTATGATCCATATGATTAAGCTGTCAGTGATTTGATTATCCTTTCCTACTGAGCCTTTGCTTTCTTGATTATTTGTGAATAAAAAGATCGAAATTCATTTCAATTTCTTCTTCCCTTGAATAAAAACTGAGAATTTGAGTAAGAGAGAACTTTCGCTCAGCCTTGCGACTTTGCCACAGAATGGAACTTTCTCTTAAACTAATTAATATTATCCATCAAATACAAAATATCTATCCACTTTTATATATTGAGTTCAAATAGTCCCGGGAAAACAACTAAGACAAAACAACAACACAAGAAAGAAGTCTGAAAAAAAAAAAAAAAAAAAAAAATTACGTGGTGTTTTGTTTTGAATGTTGATTTTGATTCATATAGCGGCTGAAAAAAAATTTCACGAATCCAAATGCTGATATACATTTAAAAGGGGATTTCTGGTATCCCAGGAAGGTTTTTCAAATAGAAAATCAAAAGTTGAACCAAATCACTTGGGCAATGAAAAATCATTGGCTTTTTGAGTGACACCAAAAATTCTCACTCTATGTTTCTATGGTAACTATAGAACTAACTAATACTAAAGACATGCCGCTTCATAGAAGAAAAAAGGGAAAAGGAATCAAGGAAAAAGGTGGAGGCAATCTCAAATCGGTTAATTTTTTCTTCTATGAAGCGGCCTGTCTTTATTATTAGTTAGTCTATGCTAGTGGTTAAAAAGAGAAAGTATGATTTTTCATTAGGTAGGTGATTTGGTTGAAGCTATATAAGTTAATTAGAAGATAAAGAAAACGGCGTTGGTACTGCGATGAATGAAGAGTGCACAGATTATTTTTTTTTACTTAACAGGTAAGTAACAGTTACTCACAAAATTGAGGGTATGTACCACGGACCAATAAGATACAGACCGCCAACTCACTGTATGGTTTCTCTTTTTGCCTACAAGCTAAAAATCAGCTGATATGCCATTTATTTTGAGAGTATGACGCTCTCCCTTGCTTTTAAAACCCGTTTAGTAAACACACCTACAAAATAAATGGCATACGCAGGTATAGTTGCCATTACAAAATGCACAGAGAGAGATGTACACGTATTCATAGACAGGAAAAAATATTTCGAGGGTGTTTCAGGCAAGAGGAGTACGAGTTGGCGGTCTGTATATTGGTCCGTGGTATGTACACCAACAAAAAACAAGATTTGTTTGTCATTACAATGACTTAGAGGTCATGGCTATTATAAAAGCAATTATTTTATTTTAGTTAAGATATTTTGTAACTGGTATTTAAAAGAAAGTTATTAACGCAATTAAACAACTAAAATAACAGCCAAGAAACTTAAATATCGCACAATTTCATCGACACCATAATGTAAAAATTCAAGTTTCTTGAGATACTGAAAAGAAATATGCGTCAATCCGCCGAAAAATTGGGGTTATTTACCCAATTTTTACTTGCGATTATAGGTACTATGCATAAGGCAAGTTATGCATTCTGTCTGCCTGTCCGATTGTCTGTCTGTCTGTATCGTTGTTGCTTCAAACTTGGTACACAGTATTATTGTGACGTCCTGCAGAGGGATTTTTGGAATTAGCATTCTAGCTCTAGAACTAACATTACTAACATTATTTGACGATTTTTAATGAAAAATTCACTTTTCTCAAAAATGGCTTCTACGATTTTGATAAAACTTTCCGAATGGTGTTTTTTTTATATTTTTTATATAAATTGTATGTTTTGGCTCAAATTGATTTTGCAGGAAGTCTTATAAAAATGGTACCTCCCATATAACCGGTTTTTCAGATTTTCTCGTTTTACGTTTTAATAAGCTTAGCGACACTCGTTGTTCTTGTCGAGTGGAAGCTTCGAAGATCATTGCCGACGACTACTCGGATATGAAAGAGACTCTAACGAGTATATCTTCCGTCTTGAAACCGCTTAATTTGGAAAAATATCTTGTAGCGATTCCGACCTCTTAATCCGCCCTGAACATGCCGATGCCAAATTTTAATTAATAATGTTAACTACATTTTGTTCGCTTAACACAGTGGAACAGGCCTACTGGGGATTCGACAAAAAAAAATGGCACCTGGCACATGACCCTCTCAGATGGTGTGGAAGAAAGTGCAAAATAGTTCTAGTTTTGTCTCAGCTACACGTTTGTAGAACAAACCGTTTTTGAAAAATTTGAGAATTTTGTGACCTATGACTCCTTGTAACTGACTTAGTGGTCATCGGATCGTTGAGGAACTTTCTCAATTTATTAAGAGCCACAATATCAATGATCGTGCCAATTTTGAGCCAGGATCTAATTTGTTCCTTCCTTTGACATTTCTGGACCACTTAACTTTTAAATTAAGCTCGTGCGACCCAGTCGTGCACTTTACTTTTGTTCAACAAGACGACGGCATCAAGCATACGTCGCTTATTGTACCATGGAAGAAACCAGTTTAGGACTCCATCTTGCTCACCGGACCTTAATCGCATTGATCATCTATGCGAAGAAGACAAAACAAAAGGGTAAAAAACTTTAATGCAAGGAATAAAATTTAAAGCGAAGGTTAAAGATTTTTTGGAAATATTCATCCATCATTCACAAACAAAACTCGTGTTGAGTCCATACCGCGTCGCTTTCAAGCAACACGAAATACTAAAAATGACAATTTCTTTGCTTTTTGATTTATTTTTTGAAATTTTTTTGAAAATGTGCACTAAAGTTTCTTAATTGTTTTTTTATCTTAGTGATTTAATTGAGTTCTTATTAAAATAAAGAAAATTGTTTTTATAATAGTCCATGACTCCTAAAGCATTGAAAGGGCAAACAAAACTCAATTTTGAAAGTAACTGTACGGTGTCAGTAAGCTGACCCACACGATGGTAGCTGTAGTTCATAAAGAAATGACTGCACCTTGGCGAAATTATTTTTGTTTGTCAAACAGAATCTCTAAGGTTACTTACAGGTGTAGCTACTACATGTCTAACTGATTTTTCTAGTTGTAATTATTATTTTTACAAAAAGTAAGAAGAAATTGATGTAATCAGAAGAAGGAGATTTTTTGGTTGAAATATTTCATTGTGATTTTGTCGTCTCTTCGTCTTTTGCGTTTTCAATCTCAGATTTACTCACACAGTCATCTAAAAAAAAATCAATTTATAGATTCATAGTTTTTCCGGAACGTTATTTACATAATATATTTGAACATAAAAAAAAATCAGAGTTTACGATGCGTGCAGGAAACAGAGAAAGCGCCTCTAATTCTAACATTATAAATTGTAACGTTGTTTATACTTTTTTTTCTTCACAAATTAAAAATGGTACAATTTTTAATAATTAACTTAAATTGATTCGAACATATATCTATAAATAAGATAAAGCTCTCGACGCCTTATTTCGAGGTTTCTGGGAAACGATTAGTTCCATTCTCCAAGTTTAAGAAAGACATACAAACTTGAATTTGTATATTATATCAACAGTTGATTAACTTCGTTTGAATTCTTTTTTATTTATTTGTGTAAGAACTACTGTAAAGAAAACAGTTTTGTTTAAAATTGAAACAAAAGTCCAAAAACAGTTTGTTTAATTAAAAAAAAAAAAAAAACCTCGCAGTTTTATTAACCGAGTTTGAAATATTGAACTTCAAAATAACAGAAACCTATTTTGGATACAAATTTAAGTATAAAAAAAATCGTTTTAGAGAAGGTTAAAGCTCTGAACGCAGCAAGGAGATAACTAAAATTAAAATCAATTGTAAAAACTTTGAAAACTAATTCATAATTTAATTAAATTTACAGTTAGACTATAAAGTCGATTCGAAAAAACTCAAACAAGTGTTTAAGTTGGCCGGAAAGGTTCAAAACGTTGACTTGTCGAGGGACAAAGAAGGCAACAGTCGTGGTTTTGCTGTCATTGAGTATGATCATCCAGTTGAAGCTGTTCAAGCCATTTCAATGCTTGATCGTCAAATGCTATTCGATCGTCGTATGACTGTTCGCTTGGATCGCATTCCAGACAAAGGTGAAGGCATCAAGTTGCCTGAAGGTTTGGTAAGTGTTGGCATTGGCCTTGGTCCCAACGGTGAGCCATTGAAGGATGTAGCTCGTAATATACCGAGCATTACAAACCAACAACCAAATCAACAACAACAACAACTACAACAACAACAGCCTCAACAAATGTCTGCAAACCCCGGTAATATGAACTTGGGCGGTGGAATGTTTAATAATTCCGTACAGCCTACTCCGGTGGCACCAGTCTCCGGAAACAAATCATCAGTTGGTGCAAACATATTGGGCGCAGCAGGTGGACTGAACCTTAGCAATTTGTCTTCCTCAAATTTGGCAGCTTTGACTAATGTCGTTGGGGGACTTGGCGCTGCTCTGTCCAATCCATTGTTAACCAGCAGTCTTTCGAATTTGGGTTTAAACCTAGGACAGTCTCCTATTACTCCAAACAATGAAGACTCCATGTCTTCAGCTACAGCTCTTCCCAACAACTACAGCACTGGCAACAACTACAGCTCATCTTATGGTGGTGGCGGTGGTGGTGGTGGTGGTGGCATGGGCGGTGGCGGTGGTGGTTCATCCGGCTACAATTTAGGAGGTGGTGTTGGTGGTGGTGTTGGTGGTGGTATCGGTGGTGGTATCGGCCTCGGTATCGGCAGCAGCGGTGGTATTGGCGGCGGCAATGTTGGCGGAAGTGGAAATTTCGATAACTTGCGAAATGCATACAACAGTGGACTCGGACAACAAGACAACAACGATTACAATTCAGGTCCTAGCATGGATATGTACGGCGGCGGAGGTGGAAATCAGAACAAATTGGGAGGTAGTGGTGGACGCAAATCTGACACCATTATCATTAAAAATGTGAGTTTAGCTTAAAGATTGTGCCTTTTAAAACTCTTATTTACATTTTTTTTTTTAAATATCTTTTTAGATTCCATTGAGTTGCACATGGCAAACATTGCGTGACAAATTTCGAGATGTTGGAGAAGTTAAATTTGCAGAGATTCGTGGAAATGACGTTGGAGTCGTACGTTTCTTTAAAGAACGTGATGCTGAGTTAGCCATTGGTAAGCAAAAAACCATTACGATTTTGTATATACATTAAATGTATTATTATTTACTATAGCACTTATGGACGGATCAAGAATGGATGGCAGAACCATTCAAGTCAGCTTCTTTTAATTTTATGATTTAAAATTTATATCAAACTATATACTACTTACTATAAGAACAACATACATACATAACCTTACAAAACCGCAATTTTCGCATTTGAAAACAATAGATCTTTCTTTCTGTCTCCACCAAAAGAAAAAGAAATAGTTATACATTTTAAGAAATTAAAATTAAAAATTTAAATAATTGGCATGTATGATATTTTTTTGTAAGGGCATGCTACTGTCACTACAAAACATTCATGACTACATTGATATGACAGTATACATTTAATAACCATAAGCTAGACAGATGAGATCGTAAATAAAATGAAAAAAAAAAAACAAAAAATACAGAATTTTATCAAGCATTGTACAATTTTGACTTGTATTTCGACGGAATCATTAAGAAAATAAACATTTTAAAAAACAAACATAATAAAAGATGAATTTATTTTTAAATCGTACTTAATGAATTCCAGGATCGAAATCGAGAAGAAGAGGTACCTTAACAAAAAGTAAGTTCATCGAATTTTGTAGATAAAAGATAAGTGTAAAATCATACGTGAACTTGATGCTAGGCTGGCCCCTAGCCATGGCCTCCAGTTGCGGACACCAAATTGATCGCGTCACCTTAGATGGGGTCTTCCAGAAATACGTCGGCTTTCCTGATTGGAATTGAAGACTCGGAGGAGCGTTTTCGTCCATAAGCTCCACATGGCCCAGTCATCTAAGCGGCTGGCGCTCGTACAGTTCGTCATTGAATCTTCTCCTCCATTGATACATACAGGACCGAATATCACCGAAGAATATTTCTCTCAAAACACCCCCTCCCCCCACCCCCCACCACTTTATCCGATAATGTCAGGGGCCACGCTTCTGCCCCATACAGCAGGACTGGGATGATTAGGGCCAGGAAGTGTCTTCTTCGTCCTTTGAGAGAGGTCTTTAATACTAAGATACCTTCTAAGCCCGAAGCAACAGCGATTGGCAAGAGTGATTCTTCGACTGATCTCTTCACTTATATTGTTCTGAGAGGTTATAGTGGAACTCAAATAAATAATATGCATTCATTATATTCACGCTGTCATAGTCGACTTAAAAAGCTTATGATAAGTTCAATGAATTCCGATCTTGACGGCACTGTCCAATGGGGGAATTATCAACCGTGTGGAATTTAATTTCCAATTCATTAAAGCATTACCAACCCCATATGCCATTATTCATGAATGGTACTTGAATTGAGAAAAGAGGACAGCTTTGACTTCCAGAAATTTGTATTGCAAATCACCTTCGTTAAAAATACAGCGAAATCCTGATCTGGATAAAATCTACCAAGCATACCTTCGTCCAACGCTTGAGAACCTATAATTCTTAGATCTGGACAGGGGCAGGTAGTTTTCGGACTACTTTGCGTCTCCTGAATATGATTCAGAAAATAGCCATGCAATAAATTGATAGGTGAAAGAACCATTACATTCACTTGAACATAGTCGTAATGTTGTTTGTCTCACCTTGTTTTGGAATGAGACCATATCGAGGGTTAATTCAAACATTAAGTCTTCGTACAAGTATTTTTTATTGTTGGTCTTTGAAATATAGTATACAAAAAATGCAATATTTGTATTTATGTATGTGTATATATGTAAAAAAAAGAAAACATGATAACCAAAAAAAAATAAATTGACTTTACTCAAGCATTGAGGGAATGTCAAAAGCGCGACGGACAGGCTCGAAATTCTTTATATTAAATACTCTACATCTTGGTACCTTTGCTCCTCCGAATGCAAGAGTATATGGATCTTCTGGACACTGTTTCATGCAGTGCAAAATACCCAAGTCGAAATCGTGTTCATAAACTTGATTGATCGAGCCTTCGTCAAATTTCCACACTTTTAGGACTCCATCTGTGGATGTAGTAGTTAGTAGACCTTTTTTCTCATAGTTAAAACAAATTCCAGATATTTCCTCATTGTGTCCTTTTGTTGACCACAAAAATTCTTTAGGTTTTCTCCTGTCGGCGTAATGTAGTTGGCCGTCATTCGTACCAACAATGAAGTTATCCAAATCGATAGGATTCCAAACAACCTTCTCGATTTCACCATGGACTTTCCATTTCAATAGACCAGCTTCCGGAGTTTCAGCATTACGGCAATCGTACAATCGCACACGTCCATCAGCTGATCCGGTAAGCAGACTCTGGGCATCTATCGAATGAAACTCAATTGAATGGACCTTCTCTTTGAAACTGCTGATAGTTGTGTGTGGCATTCCTTCGTCCAAGTCCCAAAGAATTACTGATTGATCTACCGAACCACTAGCCAGAATATGGGGAAATTGTTTGTTCCACGAAAGATCTAGCACAGCATCCGTGTGACCATAAGGTACTTTATTCTTCTTGCGATTCCCTTTCGATCCCAATTTGAATGTGGGTTCAATCAGGTCTTGAATGTCTAAATCCCAAATGGTGATGATGGGGTCCATGAAACCAACGGCGCAAAGATTTCCAGCTGATTCGCTACCTGGATCATGATTAAGCCACTCTATGCACAAAGGATAACTGGGCAGTATAAACTCGTGGTGAGTATACAATGACTCCTCTTCTTCATTGAAAATCCATACTTCCAGTGAAGATGCATCATCAGCTACATGACCCACAAGGAGCAGATTATCGGTTGGCTTGATGATATCATCTTCCGCTTCTGAATCTTCTTCGTCTTCAAGATCATGGTCGGGGTCAACTTCAGCAATGTTTGCAATATTCACGACTCTGGTATTGGTTTCGTTGTCATAGTCATCAAATGAAAATTCATCAGAAGGTTGGTCGGGTACTTGTCTCGGTTCAGCGGTGTCCATATCGGCATCTGAATTGGAATCTTCATCGCCAGAGGCACCACTCCCTTCGGCACCATCTATTTGAGATTTGGTTTCTTTTATAACTCTGGCTAGCTCTTCCTGAGTGAGTACAATTTTTTCTGGCCGCTCCTTGGCTATGCCTCTCTTCACAAAGCATATCACGGGGACAAAGTTGGCTGCAGCTTCAGATTCACCGACTATTTCTTCTTCCATTTTTGTTTTAATGTGGTAGGTAAATAAGGAACGTGTAGTGGGATATTCAGGTTCAAATCAAACGTGCTTTTGTTATTTTGACATTTAAGATATCTGTCAAAAAATTCCTGCAGAGTATGTTCAGGAAAGTGAATTTATATTAAGTTTATCCAGCGTCTATACGCACGCAGCAGTGAGAACAGTTCAGCTCATGAATAGGCGTTTTTCTTTTTCAGTTCACAGCCGAGTCTGTTTTAAAGGAAAAAAAATGAGTGTTTCGTTTTTGCTTCACAGACTTCAGAGCATATAACTCGTAATTATTTTCTCCTTCAGCGTGTGTTCAGAGCACGCTCTACGAACTTCAAACAAATAGATGGGACAGACTGAGATGAAAAATATAAACGTCAAAAGTGGAAAGCTTCCAAACCAATTCAATTGATAAAAAGAAGTTTTTAGCGGCTGCTGGAAATAAAAACAATTGAAATGGCCGCCAGGTATTTTTAATATTCAACAAAAAAAAAAATTTAAGCGGTCTGTACACAATTGGTTCAGAGGACGTTCAGAGCGAGTTCGATATACTCGAACTCTGTTCAGAACTCTTTTCTGAATGCTCACAATGGGGTGCGTCCGTAAAGCTTGTTTGACGTACGTTCGTACGTAACGTACGCGAAGCTGAACGAGTGGTTGTGATTCAGCCATAAGAAAAATATCTTTTCAATTAAATTTGATTTTGTTTTTATTAAATAAAAATAAATATACATTTACGCAGAAAAAACTCATGCACGAAACTGATGTTACTATTGCATACAAATAGACACTCGGAAATAGATAGAATTCTCTAATATCCTGTGTGAAAGCTGATAAATACTAAAATATTAATGAAATTAGATAGGTATGGCATTGCGTATGATACAATGAAAAACATCAAACTCCAATGTGTGAACGTGACGTAGAGCGAACAACCACATTGACACACTATATACATTTATATCATGTCAATGTGTAGAACTTTAGAACGAAAGAAAAGATAAACGAGGCGAAAACTTCAGGTGTGATCGTGACGTAGAGACGCAGAACGAATCAAAAATAAAAATTGGAAGGCGTTATCTTTAGTAGTAAAGGCCATATCACACTGACAGTGATTTCACTGACCACTGGCAGGCAGTGTCGTCACAAAAACTGACGTGATTTTTACGCCAGTGAAGAAATTGCTCGTCAGTGGCAAAGAGGATATATACATAGAGTCCAATCTTGTGCCTTGTTTTGATTTTGCCTACAAGCTACAGCTGTCATATTGTTCTTTTTGTTAAACATGTGTGTGTGCTACAACTGTCATATTGTTCTTTTTGTTAAACATGTGTGCGTTCACACCTTACTACTTACCTCATCGTTTCTTGTTGTTGTTTCACACGGACAATGAATACAATAGGAAAGAGACCACGAACATTTTAGCAGAGGAGGAGGATGGAACGTAGTAAAGATTGGACTCTATGAATATATCCTCTTTGGTCAGTGGTCACTTGAGAAAAAAAGGTTATCACACCTACTGGCAGGCCTGTGCCAGTGTGTCCTAAAACTCACTGACACCTCATGCTAGTCAGTGGTATTTTCTCCGAGTCGGTCAGTGAACTGACGCCTGAAAAATTGACCATCACTCTACACTGACACATTCTTCACTGGCACACGACACTGGTAAGTGGCGTCAGTGAAATTTACTCCAAATCGGGTCAGTGAGCAGTTTTGATATCACACTGACTGACTACCGACAGCCAGTGGCTGTCAGTTCTTTGTTTTTGTTTTTTATTTGTTTGAGGTGGAAAACTCTAGCTGCTGGTTTTTGTTTTGTTTGCTTACACAAAATTCTTTATAAAAAAATAATGTCAGAAAAAGAATTTTTGGAAATAGTTGAACTTGCCACGATGGCTTATTTGGCAGCGTGTGTGGTGGACAGCCTCAGCGATGATGATGAGGACAAGAGAACTCGTCGAAGGCGCAGTGTTTGACAAAAAAGTGGTTGAGGCGTAGAGAGATGGAAGGGTTTTGCTGAGACTGCTATTTCAAATAGCTCAACCAACTATTTTGGCTATTATTCCAGAAGTCCTTGACGATATTTACAAGGTTCTTATGGGTTGTTTTTTCAAGGTTATTTCTAATAATAGCTTTGTTTGTTGAGCCCTGAAGTCACCGTTGACTTTTAATATTCCACATCTCTCTATCATCGTTATGTCATGTTTAATATGTTATATTTTTACTTGCGATTATAGGTACTATAAGCCCATTTATGCATTCGCAAAAAGAAATAACATCAAACATAACATTACGATGATAGAGAAGCCGAAAAAAGTGGGTCCGACAATACGGTCTGCCTGTCTGTCTATCTGTCAGTCTATCGACACTATCTGTATCGGCAAAAATGCATATACGTGGTCTAGGAAATGCCACCTTTCCATTGATGTATCGCATTATATGAAAAATCGACTTTTATCTTTAAACACGATTTGCGGCTAAACTAGACGTGCTAGAGGCATCAAAGTTCACATCTTTAAACTTGACTTGCGGCTGAGCTAAGCGACCTAGCGACTTCAAAAATGCATATCCGTGATAAAGGAAATGCCACCTTTCCATTGATGTATCGCGTTATATGAAAAATCGACTTTTATCTTTAAACACGATTTGCGGCTAAACTAGACATGCTAGAGGCATCAAAGTTGACATCTTTAAACTTGACTTGCGGCTAAACTAAGCGACCTAGCGAATTCAAAAATGCATATTCGTGATAAAGGAAATGCCACCTTTCCATTGATGTATCGCATTATATGAAAAATCGACTTTTATCTTTAAACACGATTTGCGGCTAAACTAGACATGCTAGAGGCATCAAAGTTGACATCTTTAAACTTGACTTGCGGCTAAACTAAGCGACCTAGCGAATTCAAAAACGCATATTCGTGATCTAGAAAATGCCAGTTCTAAAAAATCAAAAAAAAGTTGGTAAAAAGTTTTTTTCAAAACTTCCCAAAAAATACGTTACTTGAAATGTTTCAAACAAAATATCAAAAAACAGGTCAGTTCACTGACGGGGTTTCTTCACTGGCACAACGAGAAATTTCGTGTGTTGCCAGTGATGGAACAGGGTCAGTACACTGACGCTCTTGTCATAAAAGTGTGTCAGTGGTCCTATGCGCCAGTGACTACTTATTACACTTGTCATTTTTCGAGTCAGTCACTGACGCGATTTGGGTTGGTCAGTGAACACGATGTATCATGTTAAATTAATGTATTTGACAGTTGACACTTGTTTGAAAATTTTGATTATTGTTCACTACTCAAAAATGCACTAAAAATTTACAAATAATTTGTTTAAAATTAATTATTGAATTAACGCGGACACATTGCATGGCGTCCTCCATCAATTGGCAAATTAACTCCTGTTATAAAGCTGGCACTGTCACTAGCCAAAAATGCAATTGCTAAAGCAACTTCTTCTACATTTCCCGGACGTTGTAAAGCATGAGTTTGTTTACACTTTTCCAAAAAGCTCTTGTAAGTTTCTTCGTCCATGCCACCTCTCTTGTTGGTTCTGTTACGATTACTCCAGGATTCACCGAATTAACACGCACTCCCTTTGGTGCCAATTCAAGAGCAGCACACTTTGTGAATTGGTCGATTGCAGCTTTCGACATAGTATATGCGACAAGACCAGGAAATGCCCTCAATCCACATACGCTGGAAATGTTCACAATAGTTCCTTTGCTTTTTATTAGATGTGGAACAGCTAACATGGTAAGGTTATAAACAGAACGAACGTTGGTGCCCATGACCCGGTCATATTGTTCCATATTGGTTTGTTCAATGGATCCGTTTTCAATAATACCAGCATTATTGATTAAAACATCAATTCTGTTGTATTTTGCTAAAGTTTTGTCTATGATCCGCTTAACATCATCGTCATTGTTGACATCAGCTGGTACGACAAGTGCCTCTTTTCCATTTGTGACAAAACACTTTGCGGCTGTTTCGTTTAATTTTTCAAGATTCCGTCCGACGAGTGTTAGGAGACCACCAAACTTTGCAAACTTGATGGCAGTGCCAGCTCCAATACCGGAGCTTGATCCGGTAACGATAATAACCTTATCCTTAAAATCCATTTGTAAAATCAACTGCGTTGACCGTACGAATATTTTTCTTATTATTTTTTGATCGCATCACAATATCACATGCTAGACACGTTTATTCCATGATACACAAATGTATTTCTATGTATCATGCGAAAATTTATTATAGATGAGTATGTTCAGGAAAATGAGTTCTCGAACCACCACTCTCTGAAAACGTTTTCCTTAAGGGACTTCCACACTATCCCAAAATTAAATATTACTCCAGCATTGGCCAGCAAGCACCTTTTATTTTAAGTATAGAGTGCTAGGTCCCGTGGTTCAGTTGCAAAGTAATAGCTTCGAAGAATCTTCATTTTCATTGGCTTACTTAATATATGAGCACGAAGGGGATACAAGGAATACAATTATTATTGTGACATTAATCGGTGAAGTTGATTATACACCCAACTACAAGGCATCGATGCACTTAAAGGTGGCCTTACATGGAGTTGCAAGCCATGATCTGCAAAAAAAAAGGATGCAAAATATATAAATCATATTTGTGTGATGCAAAAAAAGATGATGCAAAATATATAAATCATATTTGATTTATATATTTTGCAGACGTCTTCATGGATGCAGATTATAGGAAAATTATGGATGCAGCTTGAAAATTATTATTAAGGTGGCTTTACATTAAGCTGCAAATGCAGACGAAAACGCAACAACAACAATCATAGTGCAGACCACAGACCAATAAGATACACACCACCAACTCACTGTATGGTTTCTCTTTTTGCCTACAAGCTAAAATTCAGCTGATATGCCATTTATTTTGAGAGTGTGACGCTCTCCCTTGCTTTTATAACCCATTTAGCAAACACACCTAAAAAATAAATGGCATACGCAGGTATAATTGCCATTACAAAATGCACAGAGAGAGATGTACACGTATTCACAGACAGGAAAAAATATTTCGAGGGTGTTTCAGGCAAGAGGAGTACGAGTTTGGCGGTCTGTATATTGGCCCGTGGTGCAGACGATGAAGATGAAGGTGGCTTTACATGGAGTTGCAAATGCAGACGAAAACGCAACAACAACAATCATAGTGCAGACGATGAAAACGAACATGTTCATCTTCACTATAATTTTCAAGCTGCATCTATAATTTTCCTATAATCTGCATCCATGAAGACCGTCTGCATTTTTGCCTTCCCTCTCTATCACACAAGTATGATTTATTGATTTTGCATCCTCTTTTTTTGCAACTCAGGGCTTGCAACTCCATGTAAAGGCACCTTGAATATCTTCGTCTTCACTATAATTTTCAAGCTGCATCCATAATTTACCTATAATTTGCATCCTTTTCATGGATGCATTTTGGCCTTCCTCCTCTATCACACAAGCATTCACACAAGTACGATTTATTGATTTTGCATGATCTTTTTTTGCAGATCAGGGCCTGCAGCTCCATGTAAAGGCACCTTTATGTTCATCTTCATCGTCTGCGCTATGATTGTTGTTGTTGCTTTTTCGTCCGCACTATAATTTGTTGCAGCTCCATATGTAATGCTAGGTATACACTGATCAAAATCTCATCAAGCATTTGAGAGTGTGTGCGATACGTATACGTTGAATGCTTGAAGAAAAATCAAAAATTTTTGATTTTTCATCAATCATGACGCACACACTCTTACATGCTTGATGAGATTTTGACCAGTGTATATGCCGCTTAAAGCCACTTTAAGGCTAAAATTACACATATGGAACCTTTAGTAGTTTGCAGAACGAGTAAGAGATAACGCGGGGTTTCGAGGCACATAGCTGTCGCTGATAATTATCACTTCCAACAAATCTCATTCCAGTTTCTAATTATGTACATGTATTACCTTTTTGTACTTTCAATCCCATTCGACGGCACTTAACTTTAAACTTCAAATAATAAAAAAAAAAAAAACATTGACAAGCAAGAATCAGAAAAATAAAGGTGGAAAAAAGAAAGGACACGCGTAAAGAAAAGAGATAAAATGGTGATAAAATAAAGAAAAATCAAGTATAAGCGCAAAATTAATTTTCCAAAAGACTAAAACCAACTACTTAATCTATCCAAAATCATAACTTTTAATCTTTTTTTGAGTAAAAGAAAAAAAACTATCCAAACTTTAAAAATGATTGTAGTTATGTGTCGAGACAAAGTGTGATAAACTTTTTAGCTGACTAACATACAAAAACAATTTATTGTTTTTGTAAAAAAAAACTTGTTTTCCAATAATTGTATCATGTCCGAAAAAAATGTACACCAATTGCAGTGGAAACAAAAGAATACCCAGGACCAAATCAGTTATGCTCCTCGAAATGTCGACAATCATCAACAAGGAACACCGATCGGAATCAATCATCAGCTATCTACAGGAGAAGCTGCTGTTTCATCCGCTCAAGCCAATCATCCATTATCATTAGCATCACACTCATCTATTGCAGCTCTTGGAACAACTTCGTCGTTGAATGGACGTTTTCCAATAATTGTATCTGGTGGACATCAGCATCAGGTCGTTAATTCACCACCAGTGGTGGTAGGAACACCGACAACACCAACAACTCCAATTGGACTGCAACAGCACTTTCATCAGATGCAAAATCTTCAACAACAGCAGCAGCAGCAGCAACAACAACAACAACAACAACAACAACAACAACAACAACAACAACAACTGCAGCAACAACAGCACCAACATCTACACCAACAGCATCAACAACAAGACCAACATCATTATCATCAACAACAACAACAACATCAGTCTAATCCACATTTCGAGATATCCAAGATTATGTCTTTAAACTCGGGAGCATTATCAAGAATGGATTTGGCACCAGCATTAAGCAACCATCCTGTGCCTAGTGCCATCACAGAAAATGTTTTGAGTCTTATTGGAATGGCAAGTGGCAGTGGAGGGAATAATACGAATAGGACTAGTAATTGCATAAAGATTCCGGATGAAGAGAAATTGCGTAAAGTTCAAGCTGTTGTGGAATCTGGTATCGGGTAAGGCTTCTTCATTATACAATCTTCCAACTACATACATAATACAAAATAATTTTTACAACTATTTCCATAAGTCCTTCAATAACAATTAAGGCTTATTAGGGTATACCTATTCATTGGTAAGGTACTTTAGTTAAGATCACCAGGTTCCCGAAAACCCCAATCAGCACTAGTGAGCGGTCACTCAGTGGACATTATTTTCTTATGAGCTTGTTCATCGATCAAGTATTTTGTATTGAAGAAGTTTGAAGATATTAACACCAAAAGACTTGTTCTTCTCAAGAACAAGGTACTTGGTAAAACTTTGTCTCCTGTTGTAGTTGTTTCTGCAGTCTTCTTCTACTAACAACTAAATAATCTTTTTATTTCGTCTCGCATCTGCACTGCCTTGTGAGCTGCTCTACACTCGTTTTGCAGACTCAATTCCTTTTCAGCATCACTACCATTGTTAATACTTATTTTAAGTGCTTAAATTGTCTCTCAGGTGTCTTGAGGTATTCTTGGTAAATCATAATCTACCCCCTATGCCACTACGTATGAGTGGCACTTGCATTGAGGAAACCGTACAGCTTTACGTTCTAGGTATGTGTAATACAAAGCACCTTCTATGAAACGATCATACATTTGACGTCGCCAAAAATGCCTAGGTTTCCTTATTCTATGTAAGAAATATGTCGCCCTTCTTAACTGGCTACAATCTATAAGAAATACATTCGCCCGTATTTCGCCCATAATGCTCATATTTGGGCAGGTGCTTCTCCTAGATAGGATTCAAGCAAGAGCCATAAAATTGATAGGTGATGGAATCATCATTACCAACACATTTGTTTCCTTTCAACACCGCCGTAATGTTTCTTGTCTCTCCTTGTTTTATCGTTACTTCTGCAAGCAGTGCTTTATTTAACAATTTCCACGTAAAACTTGCATCACTAGGAATGTTCATCAATTTAACCTCGAGCCTAACTTCAAATGTACGGTTAAGTATACATACAGACCCGGGTCGATTTTTCCCTCCCATTGTGATTTACAGACATTAAAAAGCAATGTTCATCAGTATCTCGTTTTATTTCCTATCCAACTCTCCCAAATGCTCACAATGTGTTAAATCATGTTAAGGGTATTAATAACCCCTTGTAAGCGCTCTAGATTGCGCATTTTCTGGAGAAAATTAACCCCAAAGTCAAAAAATTTTCATGGGCAGGAAAAATGGAAAAGGCTAGAAACTGAATCTCTTAAAAGTTAAAACTCTGACAAGATATCAAATTTATATAAAAGTAGTTTTTCTTCTAAAAATAAAATCCTTAACGAAATTTCTGTCATTAATACTAACAGTATAAACAACTACACTCTATACAGATAAACAAGCCTTTGACTCGAAAGGCGCAGCCTTTTTAGATGGTGTTACATATATAAATATATATATTTTTATATAGGTCGCCGGCTTTGGGAAACAGACGCGTTTTGTACCCGCCCACTCTGGCTTGCTGTTATCGTTGGCCTTACATCAGGCTTTCATGCCGTTGACCGTTATATACAGTTCCTCCGCTTTAAGGATAGGATTCAAGCAAGAGCCATAAAATTGATAGGTGATGGAATCATCATTACCAACACATTTGTTTCCTTTCAACACCGCCGCAATGTTTCTTGTCTCTCCTTGTTTTATCGTTACTTCTGCAAGCAGTGCTTTATTTAACAATTTCCACGTAAAACTTGCATCACTAGGAATGTTCATCAATTTAACCTCGAGCCTAACTTCAAATGTACGGTTAAGTATACATACAGACCCGGGTCGATTTTTCCCTCCCATTGTGATTTACAGACATTAAAAAGCAATGTTCATCAGTATCTCGTTTTATTTCCTATCCAACTCTCCCAAATGCTCACAATGTGTTAAATCATGTTAAGGGTATTAATAACCCCTTGTAAGCGCTCTAGATTGCGCATTTTCTGGAGAAAATTAACCCCAAAGTCAAAAAATTTTCATGGGCAGGAAAAATGGAAAAGGCTAGAAACTGAATCTCTTAAAAGTTAAAACTCTGACAAGATATCAAATTTATATAAAAGTAGTTTTTCTTCTAAAAATAAAATCCTTAACGAAATTTCTGTCATTAATACTAACAGTATAAACAACTACACTCTATACAGATAAACAAGCCTTTGACTCGAAAGGCGCAGCCTTTTTAGATGGTGTTACATATATAAATATATATATTTTTATATAGGTCGCCGGCTTTGGGAAACAGACGCGTTTTGTACCCGCCCACTCTGGCTTGCTGTTATCGTTGGCCTTACATCAGGCTTTCATGCCGTTGACCGTTATATACAGTTCCTCCGCTTTAAGGAAGCTTTCTTTACTATCCAATTACAAGATCATGCCCTGACAAGATACGATGGGTTTTTTGAGAGGTGCACATAGTGATTTTTCTTTCTCTTAGGCCTAAGACCAAAGAGATGGCGTAACCTATAGCTACTACAATGTTCCCAACGCCATCTTTGCAGGGTCCTTGATGTTTATTTTTTCACTTTTCTATAGAAGTCTCGCACCTCTTTTCTGCTAAAGCATATTTGAACCTCAACGACTGCAAGTTCATGGTGGTCTTTCTTCTTTCTCTTAAACAAATACTAATCATCCTTCCTTCGGGCATTGCATTATAGCGTTATCAGAAGTGATGTCGTGTAGGCTGTGCATATCGATCGTCTTAGGAAGGATGTTCTCTCAATTTGGCAGTCTTTCAAGAATATTATAATGTAATGTTTAGGACTGGTCATAAGAGTGGCGAGGTTCTCGGTCTCGGCCTCGGTTAGTTGTTCAGATTTCTCCTGTCTGCTCAATATTCGCATATTCCACGTGCATATACGTAAATCGTTGTTCGTTTTTTGTTTTCGGGGTGTGTAAAAAGGTCCTATAGATACGATGGATCCAACGCTCTTTGTTAGTTCACTTATTATCCAGATGACACCACACAAGAAGGTGACGATGCGATTTCGCGACGAAACTGTACCGATCATTAATTCATACTTATTTCTTCAACGTAATTCTAAAGAAGCTTATGTATTAGCCTAGATTCACTTTCTTAGGTTTGTGCCTTAACAGTTTAAATTGTAAATTCGTTGAGTTTTATCAGCGACTTCTAAAAGCTAGCTTCAAAATCTGGGCTTCTCTTTCAATCTTGGGACTCTGTTTAGTTTTCTTTCAGGATGGTTGATAAATAAGAAAAATTACACTAAAATTTAGAAATTGCTGTATATTTATATATAGTTTTACAAAGATATGTACATTATTTTTGCTAGGGACCATGCCAAGCAACAAATTTTACAAATCCTCGATAGAATTTCGACACTTAAACCAGTTGAGCGTTTACTTTTGTACCTTCGAATGCCTGGAGAATCACCAGATTCAGGTAAAATAACTTTTTGCTCAATACATACACAAAATTGAACCATAATTGAAAAAATATAAACAATTTATTTGCAGATCCTCTTCGGCAACCACAGAACCCCTTAGGAACAAGGTCTGAAATAAATCACACAATCAATTGGGTTCGTTCACATTTGGAACACGATCCAAAAGTTTCCATTCCAAAACAAGATGTATACAATGATTATCTGTAAGCTATTGTTTTGCTCTTAATGATCAATTATTAATATTTTGTTTGCACGTTAAACTATTTTAGAGCTTATTGTGAACGATTGGATATTAAACCCTTGTCGACGGCTGATTTCGGAAAAGTAATGAAACAAGTGTTTCCAGAAATTCGTCCAAGACGTTTAGGAACACGTGGACATTCCCGATATTGTTATGCCGCAATGCGAAAAACAACAAAACTAATTCCACCGCAACTTCCGTTGCTTGGTGGTGGTGTAAGTGGGCGATCCTCTGATGTTGGACACACTGAAATTGAATGTGACACGAATGCAGATTCATGGAACATTGTTCGTAACTGGGCCGAAGGGCTTTTCAATATAAAATTTGAAAGCATGAAAGATTTAGCGGAACATATTGGAAGCAATGAATACGCAGCAAGTGGTGGAGCTGGTAGTTCACGGGTTCTGTTGCAGAAAAAGATACTGCAAAGGGATGTGAAGGAGAAAAGAGTTTATGCTGTAAGTTTTTTTTCACAATATAAAATTTAATTATGTTCATTGATATATTTGAAGGATTCGGGTCCGCTTAAGAAACGACGAAAAAAGAAGCGCAAAGGTTCCACATCATCAGAATCAAGCACTACACAAAATGCTTCTTCTGTGGGTTCGCTCAACGATCCATCAAAATCAAGTGACGAAGTTCTTCTTAATGCGCTGGTAATTAAACAAGAAATTCCAGATTCGCCGAACTCGTCGCAATCCAGGCCTCAACCACAATTGCATTTTCAGCACTCCCCTTCTCCATTTGACAGCCAGATGCATGGGCAACAATTGCTACCAATGAATTTAGTTACAGAGAGTGAGCGTAGCAAGGTTTTAGGTGGCCAACTACCAACAAACAGTCCAGTGGCAAAGAATCTTAGCAAAACAATAGCAGATCTACCGCCTTCTGTTAGCCTGTTGCCGATCGATCCTCAATTATCATCAGTCAAAGAAGAAATAATCAATGATGAATATAATCCACAAAATGTGATATGCAAAAAGGTAAGAAGGGCACACCAGGCAAAGGGTATATTAGCTACAAGCAATGCACCATCGTCTTCGACAATGGCGTCATCTATTGAAGTACAGGCTCTAGCGCAAACAATTGAACTACCACCCACATCTGGTAGCAATTATTCAATGGGACCACCAGCACAAATTACCACAAGTGCTATGGAATCGGCAAAATTAGCCTCTCAGTTAAGAGCTAGAAAACTACGTCTATTACAAGCCCATTCAGAAATGTACCAAAATTATGATCCACAGCAACAGCATCACTTAGGACAACAGCAGCAACAAACACTTGTCGACAACGTAGAAATCACAGAGGACAAAGATGTTGTCCTTCCAGAAAACCTTGGATTGCCACGTGAGCGTGTGATTAGCATTTGCAATATGGACAAACATGAACTAGATGATTATTTAAATACAAATGACGAAGAAAACTCCCAAGATCAAGAAGCTGAATTGCTTCAATATTTTCAGACGGGAGACGCTGAGAACAATAATAACAACAAACAAACATCGCAGCCAAACCAACAACAACAGCTGCAATTACAACAACCAAGCATAGATGCACATAACCCAACGTTAGTAGTAATAAACAATAATAATTCTGCGTTTGAAGCACCGTGCAAAAGGAAATCGAATAATACAACAACAACAAGTAGTAGTGGTGGCAATAGTTTCACGAGAGATCGTGAAGATATCACACAGCTTCGAAATTATCTTCACCAGAATTTTAATAAAGATTCAAATGAAGCAATTGGAGCTATGGCCGCAGCAACAGCTGTTAATCAGAGAGGAAATGGAAATGTCCAAGGGCAGAAGTTTACCTCGAATGGAAGTCTTTGTATTATGCCGGGTAAGTTGTATCATTTAAAAAAAAAAAAATTTCAAGGAGATCCTTGTCCCTTACTGCTTGACACTGTCAAGATCTACCCCCTTTCTCTTGGTTTCCGGAAGCTGCTGTTTGCAGCAAAAATTAAGCTCCTGGAGTATACTACGGTTCCCCTTACTATTCGTATCTCGGTTAGCTCAGTTTTGACTCCGAATTCTAAGATTCAGGTTCCCTATTCGTACAGAAAATGCTTTGCCGTTACTTGTATTGGCAGAATCATTTAAACAAATTCGGTTTAAAATAAATTAAATGTTTGAGTATCAGAATCGACGCAGGTGACTTTGTGGCAAGTCTTTTAGTCTTTTTCGAAAATTACAACGACAGTTTTAATAGTCAACAAGCATAGATCCATTTCTGTGCCCAAAGCGATGGCGATGTCTTCGGTTAGCATGCTCGAGTTCTACATTGAACGGGCATGTTCAGAAGGTTGTTTTTGACCGTGTGATGTGATAAGCGAAGAAAAATGTTTTGTCTTTTCTTTGATTAAATCACCGAATGATGCTGTGGCTCTTCGAATTTTGTTTTTTTAAGAGCTGTTTTAAAACTTGTTCTATAATTTTTAATAGTAACTGCCAGAACTTATTTTTTCAAAACCTTTCTCATAAATAAAATAAATGTTATCAAATTTGTTTTATCAAACAGGCATCTACAACGAAGGTTCAGCCTCAGCGTCTCTAGTAATCATGTCTCAAAAGCATCTCAACGAAACAGCATCACCATCGAGAGAAATAGCTGCCGTCGTCGCTGCAGCAGCGGCGTCTTCATCACTTCCCACAACCCTAATTGCTAAAACAACAGCCGTAACATCGAAGAATCATTCAATAGGTACATCTTCAATTTCGATTCCCAACAATGTGCGTTCAACGCAAAAAAGGAAAATAAATCTTAACGCAATGGTACCTGCTCCCAGTACAACGCAACGGCGAAAGAACTGTACTTTCTTTCCAATTTCGCCAAACATAAATCTATCAAACAACAAAACAAACAGCACCACATCGGTGCTTACCTCTGTCTCTTCGTCAGCATCAACTAATTCGAATTTATTCGCTAGTCCAAGATTAACTGCTCCTTTGGGGCGGACCAAGCCAGTGCTGCATAAACAGCATTCGCTACCATCTTCGGCGGATAAGAACGTCATATTGTCGTCGGCCAACGATCCCATGATCGGGTCCAGTCGTAATAATCGGTCATATAGCACAATAACATCAGCATCTGCACCACCAAGCCCCTCGATATTGCAAGACACAACCATGTTTGGGAAATCGTACACCACACCCAACGCAGGCAATTCTATGAGCAGTTACAATTTTCTTTTATCAAATAACGACTACCCGCAAAGCTACGATAACTCCTGCAGCACAATGCACGATCAAAATTCTCTTGAGTGTGTCCTTGATGAACCTCCGCCACACTTACTGGCAGAATCGCGATCACGAAGTGTTCCGTTACAATACCGTGATAGTCCCGCTTTTAATCAGACAACTAACTATGCTGGATTTTCGTCAACTTGTAGCTCAGCCGCGCAGACTCCAGTGCCACCACAATTCGCTGATTTTAATGATCCTTCTTCGATTTTAGATATATTCAGCGATGCCAGTCAAACACATGGTTCATCCATTAAACTGGAAGAGTCAACTGGTAGTTTGCTTTGCAGTTCAATTAATGACATTCTTCCACCAGACTATACCAGAATGTCCAATAGTTTTGGTGGAATCGTTTCTCGATCAGTGCCATCTACACCGGTGCCGCTTAACAATGTGCTTGATCCGTTCCTTTGCGGTAAGAAACACCCTCAGCAACATGACTCCTTCCCGAGTGCACAAAGTAAATATTCAACAAAAATGTACGACATATCTAAGTCGATGCCAACGACGCCAATAACATCGAACACAGCCACACCATCGTTTCGTTATAGCCCAGAATTTAATAGAGATTTTCTTATAAACGGCAACACTGTAGAGAGCACGACAGCTTATAGCCGAGCCCCTTCGGTTGCAGCAGTAAACGGTCTTTCCGATTCTCTGCTTGACGATGCTCGAGAAGGTGGCTCTAATTCTCTTACCGACGGCATGGATGACTTGCCTAGTTTTGGTGAGGTTTCCGAATCAATCATGGAAGCAGATATATTGAATATGAATAATCTTTGAGTAAAGGGGTTGGATTTGTGGATAAAGTACATTTCGTAAGTCTCGTTAATATCAATTTGAGTTTGTTTCTTCCTTTTTTCAAATCTATTTTTGATTTTCTATCTTCAAAAATACCTAACTAATTAAGTGCTTTTAAAGCATCGTTTTTTTTAATTTTATTTTTCTACTACTGTACATAACGTTATGAATAATTTTGTTTTTGAAAACACCATTTAATGCTAAAGATAAAATATTTTTTTTAACGTGTTGCAATTTTTTTTTCAAGTGTAATTTTTTCTTATTAACAGTTATATTTTTCTTTACATTTTTATTATATCACGTTTTATATTTTTTATTATGTGCACAAATGAACAAAGTTCACAAAACAAAATAAATAAGAAAGGGAGTTACCTTTAAGAAGTGTTCCTGGTATCTTTGCTAAGTAATGTTTCGCGAAGGCTTTATAGAGATCTGCTGATACAAAGCATATTGGTCTTTCCTTATCATAATATTTAATGACAACGGGCTTAGTTCCAACGTCCATTTGTTTTCCTTTGCGCAGTAATAAAATTCAGCAAGTGTTAGCTTCGTTGCTTACCATGACCAACATTGTGTACAAAATTTAAATTTAATTTGTATGAAATTTAAATTTCTAAAAAAAAAAAACCAAATTTCATTTGAACTAACTTCATTCATATGTATGTATTCGATTTGATATTTTCCAAAGTCAATCAAAGTGGGCATATAAAGTGCGCCGATTGGCTGTGTCAACCCATGGATCTTTCAAAAATGATACAATCGATTATTGGAATAGCTTTCTGCTCCATGTTAACTCTTGTGTATTTTAGGATTCTAATAGTTAAGACTTAACGGTCTTTCTATCCTTTTTGGTTTTTACGACAATAAAATAATCGAAAATTCATCGTTCAGAAAACGACGCAAATTAGTTATATATTACTCTTATGAGCCTGGACTTATACACCCTTTCCTAGTAAAATACATAATTTTGTAGTAGTGTCCTTAGAAGGTGACATCTCGCATTTTAAGAATACCTACATGCTACACTCAACAATATTTTTGTCAACGGATAAGTATGCAAAGCTAGGAATCACTTCAGAAAAGGTAAGCCACCAAAACATCTTTCAACCGAAATGAAAACAAAAAATTTACTTTCACGCACAAAAATACAAAAAAAAAAAAAAATTGCAATACAAAAACTAAAATTTACAACAATGACCAATTATTGTCATACTAAAAATAAAAAAAAATAATTTCAAAAAATTACACAAACCAATTTCTGCTTATTCAAAATAACAGTGTATAGAAAAAGCACGGCTTAGATAATGCTTAAGTCCTCAAACAGAGGCGTGTGCCAATTTTCCTATGTTCAACTATATAAAATTTATAATTTTTGGTTTCTTCTTTATTCTTTGTTATTTGTATTTTTATGTAGTTAAAAAATTCAAAGCGCTTTAAGTGTTTTGAACGTAAATATATATATATATATATATATATATATATATATATATATATATATATATATATATATATTGTATAAATGTATTTTTTTATTCAATAATAAATTTTGTTAAACAAAATCATACAAAATCAAAAATATTTTTTATTTCCGTATGGTTTCAATATACATAAATGTTAGTTCTTTCATGAGTACACCCTAAAAAACATAGAGCTTTTTATTGTATAAATACAAACATTTTTATTTTTGCAAACTTAGCAATTTAGAATTTTTGAAAATTTATTTACTCTTAAAAATTAATACAAATAATGCAGCCTATTATTGTTGAAAAACTACGTTACCAAATGAAAATAAGTTTTATAATAACAAAGAAATACTGCTTGACTTTATTGTTCAGATTCACAAGATGGAGTAATACAAAAACGTTAACATCTTTTTTAAAAATGAAAAGAGATACAAGATAGATGCAGAGTACAGAAATAGATACATACATACATGAAAAGAGATGCTTTCATAAAGCAGACTGAATGCGCTCGATGAGTGCGTTTGATACTTCAACACTCCTCCTCAAACGTGCTCGATAATCCGCATCTCTCTCTGAGATCCTTGATCCTTCCTTTTGGTAGGGGCTTTGTTAGGAGATCTGCCACCATGTTGATACTTTCACAGTAGTCACACCTTACAATACCTCTGGCGATGTAGTCTTTGATAAAATGATATTTTGTATCAATGTGCTTGGAACGGCCGCTGAACTTTTTGTTGGCGATTAATTTTAAACAGCTTTGATTATCCTCTAATATAAGCACTGGTTCCTCGAAACCTTCGTTCATATCGTTGAGTAAACTTTTGAGCCAGACTGCTTCCGTGCTAGCCTCTGCCAAGGCAATGAACTCAGCTTCCGTCGAAGAAAGAGCTACGCAACTTTGTTTTCTGCAACACCAGCTTACCGCTCCACCGAAGACTTTGAAGATGTACCCACTGTTAGATTTTCTTTCCGTGCGATCCTCTGCCCAGTTAGCATCCGCATAACCAAAAAGTTTGGAATTGTACTTTGTTTCGCCTAGGGCTAATTTAAGATCCGCTGAGCCTTTGAGATACTTAACCAATCTCTTTAGTTCGGTCCAATCTTCTGATGAGGGTTGAGAAACTTTCCTAGCGAGAATCGATACGCTAGCTGCGATGTCAGGCCGAGAGTTAACGGAAATATAAAGCAGACATCCGATAAATTTCTGGTACTTCACGTTATCTGATAGTAAACATGGATCAGATTTTCCTTTACCATAGCTAGGTTCCAATGGCACATTTGAGGTCTTAGCATTTTTCAGACCCATGTCTTCTACAATTTTATGTATGTATTCTGTTTGGCTTATTAGGAAATGTCCATTGCTATTGCGATTTACATTAAGTCCCAGGTATTGTTTGATAGCCCCAAGACTTTTAAGTTCAAACTTGATCCCCAACGACTTGCTAACATCATCAATAAGTTGCATGTCCTTACTTGAAATTAACAGGTCATCAACATAAATTAAGATAAAAATCAGTGTGTTCTCAATCTTTTTTGTGTATAAGCATTAGTCAATTGTGCTTCTTTTAAAACCAATGTCGATTATTGCTTCATTCACTGTTTCATTCCTTGACCTCGCAGACTGCTTTAACCCGTAAATACTCTTTCAATTTACATACTTCATGCTGCTTACCTTCAATTACAAAGCCTGGAGGTTGCTGCATATAAACTGTTTCCTTTAGATCGCTGTTGAGAAATGCAGTTTTTGCATCAAAATGCTGCAAGTGCATTTTTCGATGTCCCGCAACTGCCAAGAGAACCCTTAGTGTTGTATGACGAACAACCGGAGCAAAGGTCTCGTCGTAATCTACTCCAAACCGCTGATAAAAACCTTGCGCCACCAGGCGAGCCTTGTAGATACATTTTTCTCCTCCTTCAGCTGTTTTCCGCTTGTAGATCCATTTACAACCTACCGCTTTTCTATCGGCAGGCAACGGCACAATATCCCAGGTGTTATTTTGCTGCAATGACTTCATCTCCTCCTTCATTGCACCCCTCCAGAACTCCGCTTCTCTGCAATCCAAAGCTTCTTGTAAACTTGTGGGGGTCCTTCTTTCCTGGTTAATCACAAAGACCTCGTCTATTAATCTTGGAGGTGGTTTACCTTTCGTTGGTCTGTCTGATGTTCTCTTCGTAACAGTTGCATCCTTACCAACACTTTGAAACTCGTTAATGACTTCTTCATCGAAACCAAAGAACTGAGATTCAGAAGAAGAATCCATATCCTCACCAGGAACACACTCCAAATCCTCCTGTTCATCAGCCGTCATGTGTTTTTCAGCTTTGCCCGGTCGTCCAGTAACAATTATTTCAACCAATGAACCATCACCTTTCAGCTCCCGTACTTCATTTGTTGTACAATCAGAGGCTACATCTTTTTCAGGAACTATTGCTTTCGGAGTACCACATGATGAACTACTTTGCTTGAGGAAACGAACATCCCTGCTCACTACAATTTTTTGATTTTTAGGATTAAGCAGTCTGTACGCCTTAGAATTTTGATCATAGCCCACAAACACCATACAATCTGACTTCCTATCCCATTTCCTTCGTTTTTCTTTTGGAACATGAACGTAACATCTCTCTCCAAACATACGAAGATCCTTGAAACAGGGTTTTGTACCATTCCATAACTCAAAAGGAGTAGTCATGATTGCTCTTGATGGTAATCTGTTTTGTAAGTACGTAGCAATCAAAATTGCCTCGGCCCAAAATTCCTTTCCCAAATCTACTTCTATAAGCATACATCTTGACATCTCCACCAAGGATCTGTTGCGTCTTTCAGCTACGCCGTTTTGCTGTGGAGAATATGCAGCTGTAAATTGACTTTGAATACCTTGCTGCTTTAAGTAGTTCTGAATTTAGTGCCCGGTGTATTCTCCTCCTCGATCAGATCTGAAAAGTTTTGGCTTCTTCCCGAACTTGGTCTTTGCTGATTCAACATACTCCTTCATACGATCAATGGCTTCTGATTTGTATTTAAGCAAATAAACAACAGTGTATCGGCTATAGTCATCGACAAAGGTAAGAAAGTAACGATTCCTACCAACACTATTTATCTCCATGGGGCCGCAAATATCAGTATGTATTAATTCCAGAACAGCAATCGATTTACTTTCTGATCTTTTCGGGAATGGGAGACGAGTTGATTTTCCCAGCAGACATACCTCACAAGTGTCATCTATGTCGCATTTATCAATTTTCATACCTGATCCCAAATCTTTTGCAACTATTAATTCAATTGCCTCTGTATCTCTATGTCCAAGTACACGGTGCCATTGATGTATGCAATTTTCCTTATGTCCAGCAACAAAAACCTTATTTGGCTGCCTCAATGTGTACATATTATGCGAAAGATCTGCAACACCAACCTCATCACCATCTTTAAGAAGTCTGCACATTCCCTTTTCAAAAATTACTTCAATGCCTTTTTCTGAGAGACATGAGACAGAGAGAAGACTGCCTTGCATTTCAGGAACATACAATACATTGTAGATAGTTGCTGTAATCTCAACATTCAGGCTATTTAAAATCTTAATTTTACAAGTGCCTTTCCCTTTCGAAGTTAGATCCTTGCCATCCCCAACATAGACTTTTTCTGTTATAGCAGGGTTGAAGTCCACGAAAAAATCTTTAACATTTGTTATATGGCACGTCGAGCCTGAATCGACTATCCAGCCATTTATAGTTCTGAATGGGGTGAAAAAACTTAATTCATTCCTGAATGCAGAACTTGAAACTATATGCGCTTGTTGTCCATGTTTACTTTTCCATTCTTTGTACTGCTTACAATTCTTCTTGAAATGACCCTTCTGATGGCAAAAGTAACATTCTGGTCCGGTAGATTTTGTAGGACGCGCCTCCCTTGTCACTTTCATCGCAGATTCCTGTTTTTCAAGAAGTGGCTCAGACCTTCGTATGAACTCCTCCCGTAATTTTAATTGCACACAGTCGAAGGTTAGTGTTTCTCGTGTTTCCAAAGCCGTGATCAAAGTATCGTAGCTCCTCGGCAAACTGCTCAACAGCATTGCGACACTCCACTGTTCTGATAGACGCTCCTCTCCAATTGCCGCTAGCCGTTCAAACAAGGAATTCATGTTTGATATATGGGTTTCCATATTTCCATCCTCATCCAACCGAAGACTGCAAATCTGTCTCATAATTTGAACTTTGTTGCCCAAAGTATTCCTCTCATGATATGTTTTCAACGCGTTCCATGCATCCTTCGATGTGGTCGATTTCTTGATATGCTGTATTTGATTGTCGTCGACCGACAGTGCAATGGTTGCGTGAGCTTTGTCATCCTTGGAAATCCATGCAGAAGCATCCTCCTCTGGTTTTTTTATACCGCCTGATACATATTCCCAGACTTCCTCCTTGATAAGCAACATCTGCATTTTATATTTCCAAATGAAATAATTTTCATTATTCAGTTTTTGGAATGAAAACTTGAGCTCCGCCATTTTACTGCTTTAAGGACTATTCACATGAAAGCGACCAACGAATGGACGAATTGACGAACAAATCAGATTTTAAGCATTTATAAAGCTAATTTCTTGGCTAAAACGTGACCGCTCGATAGAGATTGAATTTTAAAATAATTTAGTTCATTAAAATATGCGATTTCAATTGTTTAAATAAGTCAAATTGTGTAAAATAAATTGTTCGCCGCGAGCTACAAAGTGATTGCTACGAACTGTCAAACTCTATTCGCGTTCCACATACCATCCACAACGCAACGAATAAATTATTCGTGCGCGACTAACCTCAAAATCTCACTGTTCAATTGTGATATACGGACATGACGATCGTTGTTCGCAACGAATAAAATAAATTGCATGTGAATGAAACGTCAAAATGGACGAATGTTCGTTCATTCGTTGGTCGTTGGTCGCTCTCATGTGAATAGTCCTTTAGAATCTAAACTTTACTTTAATCTTTCTAAACTTTATAAATCTTAATCTCAATATGGGTCTGGGCCCATAACCTGTTGAAAAACTACGTTACCAAATGAAAATAAGTTTTATAATAACAAAGAAATACTGCTTGACTTTATTGTTCAGATTCACAAGATGGAGTAATACAAAAACGTTAGCATCTTTTTTAAAAATGAAAAGAGATACAAGATAGATGCAGAGTACAGAAATAGATACATAGATACATGAAAAGAGATGCTTTCATAAAGCAGACTGAATGCGCTCGATGAGTGCGTTTGATACTTCAACAATTATACATAAGGTAGTGGCTCGTGGTGTAGTGGTTAGTGTGTCGGACTGCCACGCTGACAAATCCTCCAAGGGCAAATATTGTCATGGAAAGTGCTTCTCTATTAGCCGTTCGGATTTGGCGGTAAATTGTAGGTCCCTTCATTCCTGCAGAATATTAACTCTCACACAGGAATGGTTGAGAGTGCAAGTCACAGGCCCGGGCCCCGGCCCCGCTTTGAGCTGTTGTGCCAACAATTTTTTTTTTTTTACCTATATACGGGAAACTTATGAACAAAAATTGAAATACATTTCACGAAGTCCCTACAAATTTTGCTTAAATATTTTGAAGGTTCGTTACCAAATAGTTTTTGTTTAGTTCAAATGTATTAGAAACTAGAGAAGAGTCTTCTGAAAAAGAGATACAAGATTAAGATTCGCTTCAGAAATTGCGTTTTTTTTGGTGCAACCCATCTTAAACTCCATGCGACAGCGTGCATTTGAAGAATTAGAGGAGCAGAGTTCAAAGCGCTTCATATTCACTTAATCTGACAACAAGATACAAATTTGTCGTCATTTTTGGTGTGAGCGCTGACATTGATCCGAATTATTTTAGTAATACGAACGTACCAAAATGTTCTTCAAAGTTCAATAAATTTGTATTTCCAACATTGCACATTCCTGGTATGTGGTATCCATGTATATCAGTTCCAAAGTTCCAAGTCAGGTGTGCCACAGGGAAGTCTTGGAATCTTGGACCGTTTTGTTTTGTTCTTACAACTCATGGCGTTGAACGTGAATTTTTAAAATTAAATTAAGAAATACAAGCTGATGACATAAGATCTACTAGAGTATCTCATGATCTGGCGATGATATTCTATGTTGCAAAACTGATCTAAACAGTTTTTTTATTTACGAAGGGTTCAAAGGTAACAAAAATGCGATTTTCTAAAGTTACTCAAAAACGGTTTGTTTTAGGGAAATAAGTCGTTCCACAAACATGTAGCTGAGGCAATTTCCAACACAAATGGTTATGATTATGAGAGTTTTGCCCGTAAAATTTACCGTTAAAAAGTTACTGCAGTACTATTTTTCCTGGACTTTTATAAGACTTTTGTGACATATTTGACATCTCTTTTAGCGAACCTGCTTTTAGTTATGTTCTCTTAAACTCAGCCTTAACTTTATATTCTCTATATTTAGATATAAGAAAGTGTACGTTAGTTTTAAGTTATTTTTTAAGTGTTTGCTGGTTTTTAACATTCCAGCTATGACATTGTATTTACTTAATTCTGTGTAGCGATAATAAGGGGGGGGGGGGCGGTATAAACAAGGGCTACCAAAATTATACCGTAATAAGATCACTAGAAACTTTCGTTTATAATTCCTTTGTATCAACGAGCGATAATCATAATATACATTCAAACAAATATTTTAAGACATCCGCAATATTTTACTTCCCAAAAATGAACTATTCAGTTTTAATTTACATTATTTTTGTTAGATGTCCCCTGACCCAGTGCGCACTTGGAGAGAGTAAGTGCAAGCATCGAACACAATGCAAAACTGCTGCGAAAGAACCTATTGATATAATTGAATTGAAACTGCTTTTGGTGCGATTTGAAAAAATTACAAATTCGGCGAGTGTTGAAAGCAAAATTTGAAAGACGCCGCATGTTAAGGAACATTTTGTTACCTGTCGCTAAAGAGAGCGATGTGTATCAAATGATAGAAAAAGATAGTTTCGCGCAATTTTTCGCAAATATTGTATTGATGTCCTTCTTTAAAGATGCTCTGCTCCTCACATGGGGGCGGCAATGGTACAATAGATGAAGTGCTTAGTTGCTAACCTAAGAGTTGTGGGTTCGAGCCCCAGCCTGGGCAGCAATTTTTCAATATTCCCCCAGCTTCAACTGGACGCCACCCGTGGGATTTTTGTGAGATAAATACCACCTATTTCTCAATCCATTGTAATAACAAAAAATCTTTCCTATCTTTCTATTCCTTCTAACTATTGCCGTGAGGTTTGCATTCAAAATACCTTGGGTCTTACAGGCACATAGTTAAAATTATTATTATTATTATTATAAATCTCTATCATTCTTGATTTTCTTAGGGTACTGCACACTCAACTTTTTCAATTGGGAGTGCAGATTTTCGTACTTATTTTAACACTTAATTGCTATCGTAGATTTTATGCTTATATTATTTAGCAAACCCAGCAAAGCCAACCAGTTTTATCCCTTGGCGTATAGTGGTAAGTGTTCAGGACTACCACGTCCAAGCTTATCTATTCGGCCCTGACTTCAAATAAATTTATATCCAAAGTACTGCCTTCCATTCCTGAAGGATATCAACGCACACACAAGAATTATTGAAACTATACCTAAGCCATACTAGGAACGGGCGAGGCTTCTATTTTATTTGATTATAACTGTGCTTATTCTTAAACCACGCCCTTAACTTTAATAATGCAGTCTCCAAACAAAGTAAACCGCGTTAAAATTTAAATTTAAGGATCAACCGCTATTGTACACAAGAAAACTTCTTAGCTTGAAAACATATCCAAATACTCTCCTCGGAGGAATACAAAAATCGATTAAGTCGTTTAAGCTGTAGATTCATAGGAAACTAATAACATTACCGCCTTTCCCCAACCCATTCACCTACACCACCAAATCGAAAAGATCCAACGAATTTTGGGTTATCTTGATTCATTTTAAGGTATCCAATTGTACGTACCGATTTTTTTTTTTTTTTAAATCAAAGAAATGAGTCTAAAAATATTAGGAAAATAAACACTACGCTTCTTTAAAGTTCAAGCTGTGCCTATGTACTATCGTATGTGAGACTTTCATTGGGACAACAGAGTTTTATTTGCCTTTAGCCTTCAGAAGTTAATATACTAGTCATAACTTTAAAAAAACGCTTCATCTTCCTTATGCTGCAAATATTTTATTAAAGCCTATTTTTTTTAGATTTGACTTTTTGCAAATAGCAAATATTCAACGGTGGTGAATTTTCATTTTGAAAACTGCATAATGTGAACAAAATCATTTCAAATGTCTATTATTTGCCAAAAATGTAGTTTTAGGCATTAATTCTTTGCATTTCAAATCAACAATTTTCCAAATAGCTGCTCTTTATTTTTTTAACGTATATATTGATGATAAATGCATGTAAAAAATACAAATATTTTTATAACGAATAACTTCAACCCCATTTTAAGTTGATCCGCAACAAAAAGTATTTGTATTATAAATGCAAACAAAATCATCAATTAATCATAAAACTTAGTCAATAAAATATAGAAAAAAGTATAAAATAAATATAAATATTATTAAGAAAAACAAGTGCAAAGTAGAAGGTGATTGCATAACAATTTAATATAATATAGTGTACGTAGATTTATGTTTTTAAAAAGGCTTTCTTAAAAATCGTAAAAAAAAAATATATAACAAAACAAAAAATGTAATAATAAGTTCTGAAAGAACTATAAAAGAAATCAAAAATATTTTGGTGCATGTATTTTTCAAATATGTCATACCCTAATTTTATATAAATGTAAACCATCTGGTTGTTTATTTAAACCAAACAAACAAAATAAAATTTACCCTAATTACGACATCAATTAAAGGTTTTAATGAATGAAAGCATTAAATAATAAACAATTAATAATATTGTTATGTGAAATATAATTAAGATGTGCCTCAGGCTATTATATATTAAATTTTATATATATAATATGTTATATACAAACATCTATTGAAATTTATTATTACTATATATATATAAAATTATACACTATTCAAAATATTTTAACATGAAAATAAAGTATAACTCGATTTATATAAATATTTTTTGTATTATTTTTGTGTGGATTCTATTTCAAGATTTTAACGGGATTTCGAGTTTGTTTAGCCACAAGATTTTATTTTACACAACAATAAGTGTTCTTGTATTGACAAATATACTGCATGTACAGGAATATCCCCACAAAGGTGAATTTTCATCACCCTGCACCGAATTCATACCATGATATGAATTGTTAAGGACTATTCACATAAAAGCGACCATTCGTCCATTTTGAAGTTTCATTCACATGCAATTTATTTTATTCGTTGCGAACAACGAACGTCATTTCCGTATATCACAATTGAACAGTGAGATTTTGAGGTTAGTCGCGCACGAGTAATTTATTCGTTGCGATGTGGATGGAATGTGGAACGCGAATAGGGTTTGACAATTCGTAACAGCCAGATTAAAATTAGCGACGAACAACTTGTTTTCATTAATATTTCTTTTTTCTTCAATTAAAATGAAAATTTTAGCATCTCAACATTACATTTAATGAGTTTCTATCATTTTGAAATAGTTTTTGTTGCAAAATATTGCTTAGAAGTATGAAAAATCCCATTTTTTTGTTCATTCGTTGGTCGCTCTCATGTGAATAGTCCTTTAGCTAATCTGCTACGAGCTTGCACTAAAACATCTAAACAATAATGAACATGGCATTTCATACCTTCTTAAGGAATACAGTTTTGTTTTCGTAAATATGAGCCGTAGCAGTTAAGTTTCTATTTAAACGTCTCAGGTGGTCGTGCCCGGGCGCCAATTTAAATTCTGCAAAAGTAACTTGAGAAGAGGCTATCGCTCTTTTTAGAATTAAATGGGTTGGGTACACTTTGTTCCAAGATACTTCGATCCAAGACACTTCGTTCCGGATGGTTCGAGCCAAAGATAATTCGATCCAACACATCTCGAAGAAGATACAGACCGCCAACTCACCATATGGTCTCTCTTTTTGCCTACAAGCTAAAAATCAGCTGATATGCCATTTATTTTGAGAGTGTGACGCTCTCTCTTGCTTTTAAAACCCATTTAGCAAACACACCTAAAAAATAAATGGCATACGCAGGTATAGTTGCCATTACAAAATGCACAGAGAGAGATGTACACGTATTCACAGACAGGAACAAATATTTCGAGGGTGTTTCAGGCAAGGGGAGTACGAGTTGCCGGTCTGTGTATGGTCTGTGGTCCTGACACCCTCAAACCAACGCAACTCGAGCCAAAAATAGAATTTCGTCTCCGAAAAAACTTTCCGAAATAAAATTAATCGGTTGGGACATTAAATAGTTTCGGAATGTTAAAGCAAGATTTCGAACATATCTACTTGTTCTATTTTCACTTAATTTATATAATAATATTCTAATCATGTCATCATTGATTTTCCTTACTTGTATTTTCAATCTTTCTTTTCTTGATTATTAAAAAGTATCTTGTTCATTAAACGTTGTTTGTATGTTATTTAATTATTTCAATAGGTTATGGGCCCAGAGAACGCCCTGCGTAACTAAATCTAAAGCCATTTTGTTTTTATCTTTGTAACTAAATTTATAACCTTTTGATTTTTTTTTGGTTTCTTCTTTAATAATTAAATAATGGCTTCTGAAAAGTTGGACGTAATGCACATTAATAAATTTGATGGAAAGAATTTTCACCAATGGAAATTTCAATTAAAATGTGCGTTGCGAGCTAAAGGAATCTACGACAACGTGACCGGAGTATCAAAATGTGCAGAGCCTGCGAAAAGACTCAAATAACGCTGCAGAAATTAAACAATGGAAGAAAGATGACGCTCATGCTATGTTTCTATTAACGTCCGCTATGGATTTCTCACAAATTACCCTTGTAGAGAACTGCGAGACTTCAAAAGAAATTATGGAAAAATTAAGCTCGATATATGAACAGAAGACGGAAACTAACAAGATGTTGGTACATGAACAGTTTCACCAATATTCAATGAGCAGAAATGACTCAATCGTACAACACATTGCAAAAGTTGAAAACCTTGCACGTAAGACTCGGGAGTCAGGAGACAACGTGAGTGATACAGCTATAATTACAAAAATAATCGGTTCACTCCCATCCAAGTACAGAAGCTTCAGACAAGCCTGGTTATCAATGGAGGAATCTAAACAAACAACCTGAAATCTCACTGCACGTCTTATCGATGAAGAGTCTAATCTTACTTCGATTGAAGAAAAAGACACCGCCTTATTAACGTCTTCTTCGGCCAACAGTCAAAGACATGTTGAGAAACCTAAGCCAAAGAGAAGTGTGAAGAATAGGCCAACATGTTATAATTGTAACAAAAAAGGCCATTTTGCGTCCGATTGCTATGCTAAAACTAAAGTAAGCCCCAAGCAATCATGGACCAAAGAAAATCGGGCATCCCAGAGCAATTACTCAGCGTTCATATCTGAAGAACACTCCTTAATTCCAAACTTGGAACCAGAGAAAGTTTGGACTCTAGATAGTGGTACATCTGCACATATGACTTTCAACAAAGATTTATTTTCTAGTTTCCAAAAGCTCGATCAGAAAGAAACTAGAGTAGTCAAAATCGGAGTCAACATTAAGAAGCTGCTAAACAACAAATGGTATGACTCAGTCATAACCGATGTGTGGTTCGTGCCTCAGCTTTGTAAAAATTTATTCGCTGAAGGACCTCTCACAAACAAGGGTTACAAGATCGTAAAAGAGGCCAAAGTAGCAAAAATCTTCGACCAGGATGGAATTTTGATAGCCACTGGTGTTACAGAACCTAACAACATCTGCAGAATGAATTTTATTTCGATGCTTCCCCGAAGTAACAAAGAAGCTCACGTCAACATAGCATCATCTGCAACCTTTAAAACTTGGCATGAGCGATTAGGCCATTTAAATAATCAAACCCTTCAAGACATGGTTAAGAAAGAACTCGTAGTTGGAGTCAACCTGAAGGACATCGATAAATTCTTCTGTGAGGCCTGCAAATTTGGAAAGCAACGTAAACTGCCTTTCAAGCCATCAACTTTCAAAGCCGAGAAACCAGGAGAAATTATCCATAGCGATGTGTGGGGACCTGTAGCAGAACCATCTGTAAAAGGAGCACGTTTTTTCGTTTCTTTTAAGGATGATTTCACAGGATACCGAATTGCGTTTTTCATAAAACACAAATCTGATGTTCTGGAATGTTTCAAAGAGCTGATACAGATGATACGGACGAAATATGGATACAAAATTAAGGTTCTCCATACTGATAATGGAACAGAGTATTGTAACAACGATATGAAGAAATTTATGTCTAAAAATGGCATTGTTCATGACACAACAGCTCCATACACCCCTCAACAAAATGGTAGAGCAGAAAGAGATATGCGTACGATTGTTGAATCTGCTCGGTGTATGTTGTATTCGACTGATGTCCCTCGTTATCTTTGGGCAGAAGCAGTTAACACCGCAATATACATATTGAATAGAACTGCAACAACACAAGCACCAAACTCAACCCCATTTGAGATGTGGACCGGGAAGAAAGTAAATCTTTCACATCTCAAGAAATTTGGTTGTGATGCCTTCATGTTGATTCCAAATGAATTGTGGACAAAACTTGACAGCAAAAGCAAGAAGTATGTTTTCGTTGGATATGATGGAAATTCAACAAATTACCGTCTTTTTGATTTACAATCAAAGTGTCGAAACACGTTGAGTTCAACGAAGAGCCAATTGCAAAACCCATCAAGGAAAAATCAAGTCAAACAGCATTGTTTGAATACCAACAACAAAACAATATTATTTCGGATTTTGACAATTCGGTTCTAAGAAGAAGTTCAGAGCATGAACATTCCACCAACAGCCAAGCAGTCTCACCAGCACTTTATGAATCTCCACCAAGTCCACCATTGGAATCAATTCAACCAGCTAAAAAAAACAGTTATGGGCTTCGCCCAAGAGAAGGGATAAAGAAACCCGCTCGTTATGAATTGAATATAGCAGAGATCGGTGTTCCGCAAAGCTATAACGAGGCAATGCAAAGTCGCGAAGCTAAATTTTGGAAGGACGCCATCAGAGAGGAACTCAAATCACTAGTAAAAAAATAAACCTGGATTTTTACAAATCTTCCTGCTGGAAAGAAAAAAATTGGATCAAAATGGGTGTTCAAAGTTAAAAGAACGCCAAATGGAGATGTTAGTCGATACAAAGCTAGGCTCTGTGCTAAGGGATTTTCACAAAAGGAAGGTATTGGCTATAATGAAACGTTTTCTCCAACCACTAGATACGACTCAATACGGGTGCTGTTAGCTATTGCAGTCCAGCGTGATTTCAAGATAAAGCAGTTTGATGTCAAATCAGCGTTCTTACATGGAATACTTCACGAAGAAATATATATGTCGCCACCTGAAGGAATTGAAATCGAAGGTAAGGATCTCGTTTGTAAATTAAACAAATCACTTTACGGGCTCAAACAGTCACCGCGATGCTGGAATGAGAAACTTGATTCTGGTCTAAAATCTATTCAATTCACTCAAAGCAATGCAGATAAATGTATTTATAGAAGAAAAACAAATGGATCCGAAATTCTTCTTGCCATATATGTGGATGATGGATTAATTATGGGCGATTCAGAGGACGACATCAATCAAGTGCTTGCGGATTTAATGAGACAATTTGAAATTACGACGAGCACACCTGAATTCTTCATTGGCCTTGAAATTATTCATGATGTTAGAGAAAAATCCATTTATTCTTCATCAGACGAGTTACATAAAGGAGATACTTAAGCGATTTGATTTTACTAATACAAATCCAGTTTCAATACCAGCCGATCCACATGTTGCACTAAAACAGTCTTCCAAAGAAGAAGCCGAAGTTGAGAAGTATCCTTACCGAGAGGCTGTCGGTTCACTCATATTTGCTGCTATAGTGAGTCGACCAGACATAATGTACGCCGTTGGAAATGTAAGTCGGTACTTGGATTCTTACGACAGCAGTCACTGGAATGCTGTAAAGAAAATTTTTCAATATCTGAAGCAAACTTCTAACTATGGAATTCACTTTAAGAAGAAAAATTCATCAACATCAGACCTTGTTGGTTATTCAGATGCAGATTATGCCAGTGATCTTCCTACACGTCGCTCAACTACTGGATACATTTTTACAATGTGTGGTGGGCCAGTTTCATGGAGTAGTAAACGTCAACAGTCTGTCGCATTATCCACAACTGAATCGGAGTATATGGCAGCGTCTGATGCAACAAAAGAAGCAGTTTGGTTGAGACATTTACTGAAAGATCTTAAATTTCAAGACAAAAATCCAACAATAATCCGTATTGACAACCAAAGTGCAATTCGTTTGGTCAAAAATCCCGAATTTCACAAACGAACCAGGCATATTGACATCAGGATCCATTTTATTCGTGAAAAATGTGATTGCAGAGATATTGACGTGGAATACGTCAGTTCATCAGCCCAGATAGCATACATCCTGACTAAAGCTCTTCCTAAACCAAGATTTACAGAGCTTTGTGAATAAATGGGTTGTGCTCCAGCTATTAACACCAACGACTGATAACTAATTTTAAATAATAATATTCCTCAAGACAAGATGTGACAAAAGCTCGATTAAAAATTTTCTCAAAAGCCAGTTCTCATCTAGGGGGAGTGTTAAAGCAAGATTTCGAACATATCTACTTATCCTATTTTCACTTAATTTATATAATAATATTCTATAATCATGTCATCATTGATTTTCCTTACTTGTATTTTCAATCTTTCTTTTCTTGATTATTAAAAAGTATCTTGTTCATTAAACGTTGTTTGTATGTTATTTAATTATTTCAATACGGAATAATTATATTTGTGTCAGTTATTTTTGAGTTGCAAGGAGGAGGTGACAGGCGATTTCTTGATATTTAGCAACAACAATAATTTAAAGCGCTTTAAGATGAGGGAGATAATGAAGTGTGATGTTTTCAGATTTAGATCATATTTTATGAGAGGAAGCAGGAAGTTAGTATTTCTATATAATGTTACACAATAGAAATACCAAATACATATAGATATAGGTGCATAATAGTATTTTTGAACAAGTATTTAAGAATTGTGGCCAGTAGGTAGGTACTATATTGAAATTTAATGAATGAAGGAGGGAGCAGGAAACAAAGTATGGAAATATGTAGGTGTCTTGGTATGTTGTTGGTATTTTGAGTTCCTGACGAGGTAGGACGGTAGTTAATAGATTTGATAAGAAGTTTTTTAATTGAAGGTATTAAGACTTAAATCTAAAAGTGTGAAAACAAATAGATACCTACATATATTATTATGTTATGTACCTATACGTATATAACCGAGGTAGGTCGTATGCAAATATCCAGTGGGAAATTTCATAAAATTCATTGAGGAATAACCTGGGGTGGAATCGGCTAATGTGATTTGTGATTGTCACATTTCTGACAATCACATGTGATAAAATAATTTTGTGCGTCTGCATAATGTGATCACCGGAATTTTGTTTATTTTCATTATGTCATTTTCCGTTGGGCAATTGGAGAGAACTCCGAAGACAAATCGTTTCTCTTCGGAGTTGTGTTTTGCGAATCTTACTTCTTCTGCTTTTTATGAAATATGCGGTCTGAAGACGCATATATACGAACGTCACAGTTTCTATATATTTTGTATTCCAAATTAAACAATTCGAACAATTTAATATATAATTCACATTTTTGGTTATATTGAAAATTGATTGAAATCATACATACAAAATAATTTATTTTGTTTTTCAACTTTTTCACATTTTGCCCCAGATGCAATAGGCAAATCTAAATAATAATTAATATTTGGATTATGGCGTTTCAGCCCGCTTTCAAACAAAACTTTTAATATTTTGTTTATATTCTAGCCAAAAAGCATTTTAATATAATATACATATATAGTTTCCGGCAACTTTAGGGGACGTGACAATTATGTATTTATTTAGAAAAGATTAATTTAGTTGTCACTTCACGTGATTGCTCACAATATATACGCGTTTCAGAAAAATATCTCAATTAAACAAATGTTCATTTCTGTTTTTTTTTTGTAATGTTTTTATTTTTTCTTTAATCATGAGGAGAAACTAATTTCTCCCAATCGAAAACAACATTAGTGTAGATCTTTGACAAATCTTTGACAGCAAAAGCAAATTACCCTTCAAGCAAATTGATCCGAATTGGATCCACGCGCGGAGTCAAATTCACATACTAGACTCCGCATACGGACCCAAATAAGGAGCCGTAAAACGACGTTTGTCGGCTCCATTTAGTATGTAAATTAGAATTCCCACGGACTCACTTGTGAGAGAGAAATAGAGAGAGAGAGAGAGAGAGAGAGAGTGAGAGAGAGAGAGGGAGAGAGCGAGCGAGCGAGCGCGTCCCGCTCAGCGAAATTGCACCCAAAACAAACTTGAAAACAAAAATGTAATAAAAGCAAACCAGTTGGAGTATCGAAAAAAACTTCTGTCGTCCAAAACAAAATATAAATAAAATTTGTTGCCATATTTTTATTTTTTTTTATTCTTTATTCTTTATAAACCAAAAAGTAAACATAGTAGTAGTAGTTGTATAACTTTATTGAGGTTTTTTTCCAGGGTATGATTACATTTCATTCATTATAAATTAACACGGTATTAATATATATTTGCCGACTTAGAAGTGGCCGGGCTACACAATTTATATTTATTTGTTGTTTAATTATATTAAGACAACTCTGAACTTTAGGCAAATAACTAATTACTTTATAAACGTATTTGAAGCACGAGTATTAAGTACGTGTCCACTCAAAAAGACCATGATGTTTACTAAAAATAAAAAGTAAACATATTATACATGAATAAAAGGCTCCTGCATCCTGCTATCTCCCTCCCTCTCTCAATCTATTGAAAAAGAAAAAAAAATGCTCGACTCTCGATTCTCTTTCTTAATTTGGTATGCCATGCATGCAATTTCGTGAGAGGCCTCGTTAAACGCAGACTCAGGTGAGCCAGAATTGAACCGAGAATTCTGAAGTCAGTGATTTTTGCTTGAAGGGTATTTTGTTTTATAAGTCAGCGTCAGAGGTTAATTATTTATTTATTATTATTTTTGTATGCAAGTGACACCTAAATAGCTGTCACAAGAAAAAGTCACAAAAATGTGATTGTCACATGTGACAATCACCTTAGCCAGACGAAATTTGTAGATTGTGACTATCACATATCACAAATCACCTTAGCCGATTCCACCCCTGCTTTTTCTTTGAGGAAATGGGAGTTGCAACAGTTCTTTTCTGCTGATTCCTTTGAGGAATTTAACATGGGGGTGTCCTAGGCCAAGAAGCACATGCTTACATTCTCGATGAACATTCATTAATGAAATCACTACTTCCTCAGAAGTTGGTTATTCATCAGCTTGGGTGATGAAAAACATGATGTATTCTCATCAAACAGAAAAGTGGATTAGGGCAACGAACTGATGAACTTATGCATGACTTTTCCTTATGAGAATCACCGCATACTTTTCTTTAATAAAATAACTATTTCAATTCCGTACAAAAGACAGTTGTTTTCTTATGTGTCCCAATCACAAAAGCAGATGATGGGTTTCGAGTCATGAACTGAGGAAACATTGCATTACTTTTCACTGACTTTATCATTGCATTTAATTTTTCTACTTATTCTGCTACTGAATTCATTGAGGAATTTAGCAAAAAAATTTATTGACGCCGAATTTCCTGCTGGGTAGTAGGTGATGATTGAAATGTGGGTAGGTTGTGGGTGGTAGAGTAAAATTTAATTTTTATATTGATAGGCTCATATGTAAGTATTTACCTACATAGGTATGTACCTAGGTTATTTAAAGGTGCCTATATTTTATTGTGATCGGGTCGGGTGCAGTCCAACCCAACACAATCCAACACAATACAATTCACCATGGACAATTCAACCAGAAGACATTGCAACCTAAGACACAACAACATAGTACAATTCAACCTACTAATAGAATTTCGTCTCCGAAAAGGTTTCCGAAAATAAAATTCAACGGTTGGTACATTGAATAGTTTCGGAATAATTATATATATGAAAGCTATTTTTGAGTTGAAGCGAGGAGGAGCTACAATTAATATTTGTTGTTGTTAAGTTTCTAGGTGACACCATTGTATATGAAATCTATAGTAATATGGATAGAAGGATCGACTGTGGCGACACCGTGAGCCTCCAAACCTTTTTTTCCAAATTTCTCGTTTTGGAGAGAAAATGTAGGTGGAAAGGTTTAAATATGTGATAATTATCAGCGACATCTATGTGTCTCCAAACCCCGTTATCTCATACTCGTTCCCCAGACTACTATAGATTTCATATACAATGGTGACACGCGATTTCTGGATATTTAGCAACAACAATAACTTAAAACGCTTTAAGAGGAGAGAGTTGTAATGAAGTGTGAGATTTCAGATTTAGATGATATTTTATGAGAGGAAGCAGGAAGTCAGTATTTCTTTATTGAGGATACCCCATGTTACACAATAGAAATATATTATATAGATATAGGTACCTAATATTATTTTTGCAACAAGTATTCAAGAATCGCGGTCAGTAGGTGGGTACTAATAGAAATTTAATGTATGAAGGAGGGAGCAGGAAACAAAGTGTGGAATTTTGTCGAAACACAAATTAATTAATTATATAGATACATATTTAAGGTCGATACCTAGGTGCTAGGTTTCTTATGTTTTGTGGAAGAGGTAGAAATATTTTGGTGCCTATAGATACCTATGTTGTTGGTATTTTGGATTCCTGAAGAGGTAGGAAGGTAAATAATAGATTTGATAAGAAGCTTTTTAACTGAAGGTATTAGGACTTAAATTCAAAAAGTGTGAAAAGAAATAGATACCTATACATATATTATTATGTTATGTACCTATACGTATATAACCGAGGTAGGTCGTATTCAAATACCTGACATGATTGAAATGTGGGTAGGTGGTGGGTGGTAGAGTAAAATTTAATTTTTGTATTGATAGGCTCATATGTTTGTAGATACATATATACCTACATAGGTATGTACCTACCTATAGGATAGGTTATTTATTGTTATGAAGGTAGGAAGATACCTTTATTTTATTGTGATAGGATGTTACATTTAGATATAGGTAAATGCACAAACTATTATGATTAAAGGTGCGTTTTATTTTTATGTAATTTATGTAAAAAAAAAGAAGTTTTTTTCAAATAATTTCAAGTTCTGTAATGAATGCATTAAAATGTTCTTTTAACTATTTTTTCAAAGTTTTGGAAAAAACTTTTTTTATCAATTTTTTTTTGATTTCTTAGAAATGGCACTTTCTAGATCACGAATATGCATTTTTGAAGTCGCTAGGTCGCTTAGTTTAGCCGCAAATAAAGTTTGAAGGTGTCGACTTTGATAGCTCTAGCACGTCTAGTTTAGCCGCAAATCGCCTTTAAAGATAAAAGTCGATTTTTCATATAATGCGATACATCATTTGAAAGGTGGCACATCCTAGATCACGAATATGCATTTTTGAAGTCGCTAGGACGCTTAGCTTAGACGCAAAATTTTTTTTCATGAAAAAAATGTTTGCGTCTAAGCTTAGCGTCCTAGCGACTTCAAAAATGCATATTCATAATCTAGGAAGCGCCACCTTTCAATTGATGTATCGCATTATAAAACTTATTTTCCTTTACTTTTCAATCACCACTACTATGTATCTCTATAAATGAAACTCACTTTTATCTAAGTTCAAACTCTTTATTTATTTCTTTATCTTAGCACCACTAATTATTCACCATTTATTCGTCACCACGCCACGGTTAAAATGAAACTGAAATTATTCCCGTATAAAATGTCCTATTTATACTGGGATCAAAGTTCCCGAACAGTCTAAGTCTCGAACCATTAGGAATTTTCAAGATGCTTTGAAAGCTTTCAGAGCTTTCAAATTTCCTAATGCTAAAGTACAGTTTGGGCGGCACTGCTATGACAACAGAATTATTCAGCATATTTACTGTAGTAGGGACAAAAACCATAACAATATTTACTGTAGTAGAGACAAAACCATTTATATAACAATAGTCGAGGAACTTTAGACGAAAAAACGGCAAAAGCTCGAACTCCGGGAAAGTTCCACCGATTTTCATGATTTTTTTTAATCGCTTCGAAATCGAATTTAAAACAAAGTTTACCACATGAGATCACTTGCTTTTTTTAAAATTTATGTAAAAAACCGATTAATTGTTAATTCACATTAAAAGTGTATTTGAGGTATTCAGGTAAGCGTGTTATGGTGAATTTATTTTAAAAACAAGTGTAGGCCCTCAACTATAGGTCAATACTACGGAGAAATTACATTTCCAATCAGGTATACGACCCTGGGAGCGTTTTCAGGGGGAGAGGGTACATCAAAGCCCTCAAATTAAAAAAAACTTAAATGACTTTTTTTTTCATTTTTTCTAAACCAAATTTTCATTAATTATGCAACCAATTTCGATATATATGTGCCAAATTTCATTAAAATTCATTAAATTATTCAGATCTAACAGATTTTGTTCTGCTCACCCATATAAGTCAAACCCAAAAATCTTAGAAAAATGTCAATAACTTTTTTTCTGATTCTTTTTTTTACACCAAATTTTCACCAATTATGCATAATACCAATTTTGATATCTGTGATAAATTTTATTAAAATCCGTTTAATAGTTCAGATTTAACTGATTTTTTTCCGTCCTTCCATACAAACCGAATCACTGTGCGACGGAGCCAGTCGCATTCCCAAAGCCATCCACACGCTACTTGTATAAGAGTGCTAGAAAGTAGTAAAAATAATGTGTTGAATAATAGAAAATACAGTATAGTGAGTACATTTTGTCCGTGTAACTAAATTTTGTATTGAATTTAAACGCTTAAAGATGAGTGAGCCCAATCAAGACTCTGTAAATTCCGATAACTACGTCAGCTTTTTATAATAAAGGCAAAAATAATTTCGCTAAAGCCTTTGAGAGAAGAGCGGATCTTCATGCCCTAGCTGGGGTATTTAAAGCGGAGAATGCGGACGTCAAAAATCTACTTGATTCGGGTATTACATGCATTCTCGCATTGTATGGAGCCCCGAAATCTAAAAAATCGCTGAACGAATTCAGGTGTGTATTAATATTGGGTATTGACTTTGAAAAGTAATGATATTGTGATCTTAATAACCTTCTTTTCATTTTAACCAGGTGCGAGAGTTTCATCAAGGCGACAGCAAAAAATACCAGAGCGACGCAGTTGCACGCTTTGCCCCCGACCGAAGACTCATCAGCCGAGCATCTTCAGAGGGTATAACTCCAGGTATTGGATTGGGAATAAAATATCTCCAACTGAGTGGGGTTGGAGATATCATAATCAATTTCTGAAGCCTGTGACTATGCAGCAGCAAGCGGCCCCAGAAAACATCCTGAAAACTATTTTCTGCAACTGCCAGAAAGGATGTGGGCCAGCGTGTGGTTGTAGAAAGAGTGGATAACACTGCACTGGAGTGTGTGGTATATGCAACGGATCGAGCTGCATGAATGCAGCGCCGGTCATTAGAGCCGACGATCTTGACGATGTCAACTCATAAGTTAGTTTCGAAATAAAAAGACTTTTGATGATAAACTGAAAATAGTATAAGTTACTGCATATTCTTCATTTTCCTCAGCAATATTACATCCAGTATCCTCAAAAACATAAATTACGTGAATTTACTGTTAAAAAATAAATAATAATACACTAAAAAAATTTTGAAAAAAAAAATTTCGAAAAAAAATTTCAAAAAAAAAAAGCAAATGTTCTCAGATGGTAAACTTTGTTTCAAATTCGATTTCGAAGCGATTAAAAAAAAAATTATGAAAATCGGTGGAACTTTCCCGGAGTTCGAGCTAAATGTCTAAAGTTCCTCGACTACAATATTTTCAAATGAGTGATAAACAATAAAATAATACAAATTAAACTAAACTAAATTCTTTTCAAAATTCGATTTTTTTGTAATGAAAACAAGAAAGCGCAATTCCGCAGTCAGCTGTTTATCATCTGTCAAGATAATTTTGTTTCCATATTTCACCACTTTGAAAATTAGGCGCTAATTTGGAACAGCGGTGAAGTAGCTCCTAGCAGTCCATACTCATTAGGTCCATGGAAATCACTATTACAAAAAAAGAAACACCCACACCACAGACCATATACAGACCGCCAACTCGTACTCCCCTTGCCTGAAACACCCTCGAAATATTTGTTCGTGTCTGTGAATACGTGTACATCTCTGCCTGTGCATTTTGTGATGGCAACCATCTCTGCGCTGCGTATGCCATTTATTTTTTTGGTGTGTTTGCTGCTCCCATTTAAAAAGCAAGGGAGAGTGTCACATTCTCAAAATAAATAGCATATCAGCTGATTTTTAGCTTGATGGCAAAAAGAGAGACCATAAACCATATAGTGAGTTGGCGGCAAAGAGGATATATATAAAGAGTCCCATCTTGTGCCTTGTTTTGATTTTGCCTACAAGCTACAGCTGTCATATTGTTCTTTTTGTTAAACATGTGTGTGTGCTACAGCTGTCATATTGTTCTTTTTGTTAAACATGTGTGCGTTACATAAACAAAAACTCGCCTCATCGTTTCTTGTTGTTGTTTCACACGGACAATGAATGCATCTGTATCTTCTTGGTCCGTGACCAAAGAGGATATATATATAGAGTCCAATCTTTCCTACGTTCCATCCTCCTCTGCTAAAATGTTCGTGGTCTCTTTTCTATTGTATTCATTGTCCGTGTGAAACAACAGCAAAGAGGATATATACATAAGGGGTATTCACGATCTGGTGCAAACAAGTATTGTTAGTTAGTTATAGAAACTTTATTTATAATATTTCAATAATATCTACAATAAATTTCATAGTTTAATATAGTTTGGCTTAAAGCCGTCAACCAGAATGACATTATAACAATATTATACATTTCTTACTAAAATAGAAAAATAAAATAAAATTTAAAAGTCGCCTTCGACTATTCGGGTTCTATAATTCAGTGCCATCGTTGTGTATTTATACAATTTCTCCCAACCAAGACTTCCATTCAAAATACATAATCCACAAGGTCCTTTTCGGAAACCAAGAAGCTGTCCTCCACTTCCTCTCCCATACGTATTTGTTTTCACCGCTGGCACCCATTTTAGCTTAAAATTATTAAAAATACCTTCAAATTTCTCTATCTCATTATCTAACACATGCGTTTCCACAAGTAAAAATATATCAAAGCTTTTAATGTAACTAAAGAAATTCATAACAAAAAATTTATTTTTTAGCCCTGATATATTATATCCTAATATTCTTAAATCTAAAGTATTAATTTGATTCTGGTAGACTTGATCGCATCATTCTCTCGCACTCATGCTTGTGTTTTGACCCAAAAGCTTTACAGCGGATGCTTTCACATTTTGATGTGGTGAAACGTTGCTAACTTCGTGTACATTCCCATTTGACGTTTTGGGACTGACATAAACGTTGACATTTCTTACTTTGTTTACTTTGTGCACTTCATCCATAAAAGTTTCTAAATTATTTAAAATCGAACAAATACTGCCGAATATTGTTTTTAATGCCTCCATAGGATCAAGAGTACCACACTTTAGCCCCTGCTCTAAATCCCAGGTGAAAAGCTTGTCGGATATGGCAAGCTTATCGTCTTTGAGCATAGCTTTAACTTGTGGAAAATTAGCACGCAAGCACCTGTGGATTGGGACCAAATGGCTTCGTCTGCATCGCATTTTGTATGGGAGATCTTTATGAATGTAAATTTGAGATCCCTTTAAATCCTTCGCATTCTTAAGAACTGTCCATGCTGCATTGCGGCTTTTCATTTTAACAACTATTATTGCTGATCGGGAATCTTTAGCTGATATTGGACGCGCGTAATCAATATCGGAAACATCTGCAGATGAAAGCAAGCCAGCACAAATTGATTTAGCTTTCTCAGTCAAATCAGCATCTCCAACCGCCGGCATATGTACCACGACATTAGACTCCGTGCCTTTTTGCAGTAATTTTTCAAATTGGTCTTCGAGCAAATTGTTTTTTCTCTCCAACTCATGAACTCTAGCTGAGATGCGATCGTTCTCCTGCTTCAACCCCATAATTTCGGCGTGGAGCTCCAGAAAGTCGGCCTTCGAAGGCAGCTGTTGGCAAAGCTCCTTGTTGTTGTCACGCAGAATCTGCACAAGATTCTCTGTAGTAATTTTGTTGGGGGCGGTCATTGTAGGTTTGGAAGATACTGTTGGTGATATGCTTATGCGCTTTTCTTCTCGTTGTTGTTCGGGTGATATTTCAAGCAGACCTCTTTTGCTCATTTAGTGAGGTTAACTTTACATGCAAACTAGGCAATTCTATTTTTAGCTTAATAGCATAAACTTACTCAGTTGTTTTGATTTTTTTGTGGAAGCACACTGGTTAGTTACCAAATTCGAAATATTTTTGAAGCACTTTAATGAAATTTTATTACTTTAAAACGACTTTTTTCAGGAGCTTTCTTAACAAAGACACGTTATTTTTGACAGTTCAAATGTCATCCAAACAAGTATTGTAAAAGTGCGAAATTTGTTGTATTTCTTGTAGATCGTGAAGTCACTTCTTCCAATCTGTAGCAAAACTCACACAAATGTCAAAATCAGGTCGACACAAATGTCAAAATCAAAAGTACAAATTTTGCACCGTTGTATTTTCCTGTTGCAATGGGGTTGAGGTATAGATAAAGTGCAAAAGTGTAACAAAATGACAGCCAGTATATTTATTGTTGTATTGCAAGAAAACGTAGCACTTCTCCACTTTTACAATGATGCAAGACAAGTTACACCAGATCGTGAATACCCCTATAGAGTAGAATCTTGTGCCTTGTTTTGATTTTGCCTACAAGCTACAGCTGTCATATTGTTTTTTTTGTTAAACATTGTGTGTGTGCTACAGCTGTCATATTGTTCTTTTTGTTAAACATGTGTGCGTTCACACCTTACTACTTACCTCATCGTTTCTTGTTGTTGTTTCACACGGACAATGAATAAAATAGAAAAGAGACCACGAACATTTTAGCAGAGGAGGATGGAACGTAGGAAAGATTGGACTCTATGTATATATCCTCTTTGACAACAGCAAGAAACGATGAGGTAAGTAGTAAGGTGTGAACGCACACATGTTTAACAAAAAGAACAATATGACAGCTGTAGCACACACACATGTTTAACAAAAAGAACAATATGACATCTGTAGCTTGTTGGCAAAATCAAAACAAGGCACAAGATGGGACTCTATTATATCCTCTTTGTCCGTGACCAGAGAGGATATATGAAAGAGAGTTAAATGTAGGCTGGAAATGGGATTTTGCCTACAAGCTGATTTGACAGATAAATCATACCATCTGCGAATGTGTGCGTAAAAACTCGCAAACACGCACAGTTGGTATGATATGATTTTGTGTTGTTGTTCTTGCATTTATTCACAGACACGATTTCAAATAATAAAAAAAAAAAACCGGAAATGGGTGTCGGAGGGTGATACCTGATACGTACGAAAGATTTCACTCACCTTTGGGGCCAGTTATAGCGACACGGAAACCCAAACCGGACAAATTTTCAGATGGAAAATTTTGTATGTTATAAATCGATTTTAAACACGAATGCTACACTGATCGATGCTAAATAACTCAGAGAATTTTTTTTGCTAATAAAAGTTTCAATTGGACTAATATTTTTTGTTAAAAATGTATTTATTCTTTTTTATGGTTAAATTTGGTTTTTTGCCACAGCTGATTGACAATTCCACCAAAATGGAACAAATAGTCTTTGCTGTTTCAATCCAATTGTTTTCGCTTTCCACTGGAATTTGAGCTGTCAAAACATTGTTTTCGTTGTAAATTGGGCCATGAAAAGTTTTTCGTTGCAATTTTTGAACAAAATATCATAAGTCAGACTGAGACAGAGGCACTGACCACTGACTTCTGTTTGACATTTATCAAGGAAGTTGTTTATTCACACGCACCGAGCCACCAGTGTCGCCAGCAACGCAGTGTCGTAATGATTTGTAATGTGATTTTTTTGGTAAATGCAGATTTGTGGAAAGAGAATTAATTTTGGATTCATAAATATTTTATTTTTATTTTTTTAGGAGAAACATACAAACATAATTTAATTAATTTAATTTAATTAATGAATTGATTAATGTATTTTTCCGCAAGTGAACAAATAAATTTTAATTAAAATCATTATTTTTCTTATATTTTTAAAGTTTAGATATTAAGAACGTCAAAAGAACACAAATAAAGCAATAACAAAAACAGATCAAATCAATTGTATGTGGTTTTTTCTTGGAAATGTAGATTTGATCTGATTTCCCGTCCAAAAGAAATTGTAACAGATTTGGTCTGTTTTTGTTATTGCTTTATTTGTGTTCTTTTGACGTTCTTAATATCTAAACTTTAAAAATTTAAGAAAAATAATGATTTTAATTCACATTTATTTGTTCACTTGCGGAAAAATACATTAATCAATTCATAACACTCCTTTATTTATTTAAAAACTTTAATCACTTTTCTACCAAAAAAATCTTCCACAATGAATTTCACAGAATTAAAAAAAAAAAAAACAGATTTGACGCTTGAGAAACGTTAAATTATTTAAGTATATGTGCAAATGTGTGTTAAATTTGATCTGGTCTGATCTGAGATCAAGAAAAAATTGATCCGACGCACCAACAAAAATCACATAAGAATCGATTCACACTAGCTTTGTTTGTTGAACTTTACCCAGGGTCGCCCTGGGTTTCCTTGACAACTCCAAGAGTTGTCAAAAAAACCTTGGTTTTTCGGTTCTCAAAAAACGCATGACGGCTGCTGATTGTATATTTTTCACAACGCACAAAATCAAAAGTTTCCATTTTGCTTTATTTGTTCGATTTGTATTTACTTTCATCAAAATAAATGCATTCACTTGCATTTCATTTAGTTTTATAGAAAAAAAGACATGAAAAATCAAATACAGAAGAAAAATACACAAGAAATGCTTGACAGCAAAAGTCACTTCAACAGCTGATTCGTTACCTCAACTCGCCCCAGCTAAATAGCAAGATCGACTTCAGGGTGACTTCAGGGCGACCCCAGGTTTAAAAAAACAGAGAATTTTGTATTGAGCGCGAGTTGAGGTAATTCAAAAAACACGCTGTGGCGACCCCAGGGTGACTTCAGGGCTCAACAAACAAAGCTACTATAATTTCATTTAAAATCTTTTTTCTTGCTCACTCTCACTCATCCGACTTCGTTTCACCCCGAAATAATTTTTTAGTAGTTTTTTTTTTCATCTTTATTGAAAATTTCATTTTTACACAGTGCAGAAAATTAATACACTGCGTGCGTGTAGATAAACGCCTGTTTTGTGAAATGTCAGAGTAAAATATTTTTTCTGGCATCGTTTTCTTGATCGCTATAAACGCTAAAACCGAAAAAAATATTATTTTCATCTCGTTCCACCCTTTTCGGTTTGGTTTTCTGAATCGCTATAAGGGGCCAGTTATAGCGACACGGAAACCCAAACCGGACAAATTTTCAGATGGAAAATTTTGTATGTTATAAATCGATTTTAAACACAAATGCTACACTGATCGATGCTAAATAACTCAGAGAATTTTTTTTGCTAATAAAAGTTTCAATTGAACTAATATTTTTTGTTAAAAATGTATTTATTCTTTTTTATGGTTAAATTTGGTTTTTCGCCACAGCTGATTGACAATTCCACCAAAATGGAACAAATAGTCTTTGCTGTTTCAATCCAATTGTTTTCGCTTTCCACTGGAAGGTGAGCTGTCAAAACATTGTTTTCGTTGTAAATTGGGCCATGAAAAGTTTTTCGTTGCAATTTTTGAACAAAATATCATAAGTCAGACTGAGACAGAGGCACTGACCACTGACTTCTGTTTGACATTTATCAAGGAAGTTGTTTATTCACACGCACCGAGCCACCAGTGTCGCCAGCAACGCAGTGTCGTAATGATTTGTAATGTGATTTTTTTGGTAAATGCAGATTTGTGGAAAGAGAATTCTTTTAAAATTAATTTTGGATTCATAAATATTTTATTTTTATTTATTTAGGAGAAACATACAAACATAATTTAATTAATTTAATTTAATTAATGAATTGATTAATGTATTTTTCCGCAAGTGAACAAATAAATGTTAATTAAAATCATTATTTTTCTTATATTTTTAAAGTTTAGATATTAAGAACGTCAAAAGAACACAAATAAAGCAATAACAAAAACAGATCAAATCAATTGTATGTGATTTTTTTTGGAAATGTAGATTTGATCTGATTTCCCGTCGAAAAGAAATTGAAACAGATTTGGTCTGTTTTTGTAATTGTGTTAATTGTGTTTCTTTTGACGTTCTTATTATATATAAACTATACAAATATAAGAAAACTAATGATTTTAATTCACATTTATTTGTTCACTTGCGGAAAAATACATTAATCAATTCATTACACTCCTTTATTTATTTAAAAACTTTAATCACTTTTCTACAAAAAAAATTTTCCACAATGAATTTCACAGAATTTAAAAAAAAAACAGATTTGGCGCTTGAGAAATGTCAAATTATTTAAGTATATGTGCAAATGTGTGTTAAATTTGATCTGAAGTCTGATGTGAGATCAAGAAAAAATTGATCCGACGCACCAACAAAAATCACATAAGAATCGATTCACACTATAATTTCATTTAAAATCCTTTTTCTTGCTCACTCTCACTCATCCGACTTCGTTTCACCCCCAAATAATTTTTTAGTAGTTTTTTTTTCATCTTTATTGAAAATTTCATTTTTACACAATGCAGAAAATTAATACACTGCGTGCGTGTAGATAAACGCCTGTTTTGTGAAATGTCAGAGTGAAATATTTTTTCTGGCATCGTTTTCTTGATCGCTATAAACGCTAAAACCGAAAAAAATATTATTTTCATCTCGTTCCACCCTTTTCGGTTTGGTTTTCTGAATCGCTATAACTGGCCCCTAACTGGCCCCTTTAGGTCCTCTGTGTCCGTGACCCACACAGAGCATTGGAATGCAATGGAAAATACTGGAATGTTTTCATTTGTTGACAGTTGACATACCAGATGTCAGTTGTGTAAAAAGAAATCAACGTGATTTTTATTTTTAAACTATTTAAAAAATAAAACTACAAACATTTAAAATGATAGACAAACTACTATTAAATAATCAGGCAAGTGATTCAAATATTATTTTACAATTAAAATTTGTTTAAATGACAAATTTGTTTGTCAATACTTTAAGATTTTAACCAACAAAAAGAAGATCCAACAAGCGCGCATTCAAACCATCAATAAACTAGTACAGAAAATTCGAAAATTAAAAACATTAAATGAAAAGAGGCCACATAATGCGAAAATAACAAAAAACCTGGAAAAAATCCCGAAGATAATGATGTGTTTGAAAAAAGTTAAAGTTGTCGACATCATTCGAAAGATTCTCACTTTCAGCAAGAAACCATCGGCAATCCTCACAAATGGACAGGCATCCCCCGAAGATGTTGCCATAGCACTTCTTGCAACTAATAAAATACTAACTGCTATTGTAAGCACTTTAAGAACAGTCCTAAGTTTGGATGACTCAAATCCAGGCTGGCAGAACGAGATTATGGAACTCAGTAAACGAAAGAAAAAAATACTTGAAAGTAGCAACCGAAAAAAGAACAAATCTTTAAAAAAGATTAAAAAGCAGCCACCAGCAGTAAAAAAACTTCCATGGAAAGAAGAAAACTTAGATATAACACAGTCAGCTAAATCTGAAGATGAAAATATTGATCCAGCACCGACAAATGGATGGGTGGTTGAACCAATAGATGAAAGTGTTAAGAAACCATCACCAGTTAATAAGCCCAAGCAAGTTAGAAAAACTCAATCCGATAAGGACATTCTAGCGTCGAAAGAACAACACCCATTAGAAAAACTTGATGAATTAATCGAATCCAGCAGCCAGAAGGCTGTGACAATAGTAGACTCATTCTTTTTCACAGAAACTGGAGATAACTACTTGTCAACTGTGGTTATAGATCGAGTTCAGCCGGAACCGCTACAAGATGGCCTCATTCGCCGAGAACGACGAGATAACACAATAAGACCAAATAAAAAACACAATAACTTCCGAAGACAATCAGTACAACCCCCGAATGGAAGGATAGACAAAAGACAGAGCTTTGGAGCCAAATCAAATGGCAAACCACAACTCACGACCCCTGAAAAGCTTCACCCATCGTGGGCCGCAAAACAAAAACTAAAGCCGTCTATAACTCAATTTAAAGGACAAAAAATTACATTCGATGATGATGGGCAGAAAGCTCTAGTTAAATCTTTTAATAAGTCAGAAAATAAGCAGGCAAGCCGTCAGAAAGATAAACCAGATGTACCAAGCCAAGAAAATATACATCCATCGTGGGCAGCAAAACAGAAGCAGAAACTAGCAATCACCGAATTTAAGGGGACCAAAATAAAGTTTGATGATTAAAAGGGCCATTGGTATTCCGGGAGAAAACATAGTAAACACTATAAACACACAAATCAAGAACAATTTGTTTGTCTGGTCTCTTTTATGTAAACGACAAACAAAAATGTCAACGTAATAAAAAACTTATTTTGTTTATAGTTGCACCTGCGTTTGTATACAATTCTCCGTTCATTACTTATCCCGAAATTGACGAATCAGAGTTTGATTATTCTTTTTGTCTTTGTAAGCTTTCAAAAAACATTGGTAGGTATATGAACAAAAACTTCAAATACAAAATTTGAAGAGAGTTAGGCCTTAGAACCCACGGAACACAGAATTTAATTAATTTTAGCAATATTAAACTACGTTTTCTATGGTTAAACCACCAAACCACAAAGATAAAAACAAGATACTTTCTTCATCAGTTGAAATTCTTTTGTTACATCTGCACATCTTACTGTTTAATGTTATGTGAAATTAATGATGGTCTTGGATATCTCCCAAAATATAAAAAAAATGCTTTTTCGTAACAGTTATAAATAAGAGCAGTAAAGCCCCCGAAATAATTTATTGATTTTGAAATAGAAAACTTAAACACCAACTTTAGGTATAAAATGCCCCCGAACCTTATCTGATTTAACAAGCTTATCCACATCTACATCGGGATACTTTTTCTGAAGCATGTCGACATTCAAATTTGGATTCCTTCGTAGCAACATCATAACATGATTGCGGGAACGACTAAAACGAAAATGACAATTAATTGAGTTCACTAAAAATTTAAATAGCATACACTTTGGCCTTCCTCTTTTCGTTGTAGAGCTTTTCGCGATAAAGCAATAAGAATTTTCGAACAGCTCGTCCTCCGAATCCAATTGGCTGCTTTTTTATCCATTTTGTGTTCATATAAGGTGGCAGGACGTGTTCCTTGGCCCTAAGCAAAAAAAAAAAAAAAAAAAAATACAGATGTGCTGTGCATAGGCTCAAATGAAAAGTTATGTAAATCTTACTTGTAATAGTATTTAATGCCAAGAGGATTGGCTACCAAACGACCTGGACGCTCACCAGTTTCTCCAGTTTCAAGCAGATGGTAGGCTTTGTTGCGTTCTCGCACAACTGCTTCCAAGTTAGTCATTGAAAGGTCGACCTGAATTTAACGATCAAGAGTAACAACAATTCACCACACACTTTGCTTAAGACACCAATTACCTTATCCAATCTCTCTGGATTAGGAAATAGTTTCATTTGATCATTGCATTCGTGCTCCATAGTGAGAAGCATATTCTTTTCCTTAAGCAAAATATACCACAATTGATGCAATTCTGTGTTTGATTTGATACGAAGTTCTTCCTTATTCCAGGCACGACCACATTTTACCGTGTTTTCACCCCAGTTGTCTTTGGAATCGAAGAATTCCATCAGATCTCTACTAGGGGAACTGGTATGAAGGGAACTAACGGCTGGAAGAAGCTTGCTGCTTGGGCGATATAAATAAATGTATAATGTGAACAAAAATGTTCAAGAGCATAGTTTCATAACATAAACCTGAGAAGTTTGGGTTGAGCCGAATTAATCTGGATGTTTATAAGAGAAAATCGGTTGCACAGTGCTCCGATGCCTCGGCATAGGCTTAAAGTTCTAGTAAGCGACGTCATTAAAGTTTATTGTTAAGCAATGTATTAAACTCTTTAATTAATAAAACAAATTTCTACTAGATTTTATATTTTTCGTAGCCGCCGCCGCACATTCCTTTTTGACATTTGACAAACTGACAGTACTGATGGGCTTACACAACACTCCGAAGTTCAATAGATTTCGTCCATAGACTTCGTCTATCCGTTCGCAGCATGTTTACCAGTTTCGCAATTACTCTGGAGCCATGATACAACTACTTATGTTCTGCGCATCTCGTCCAAAGAGGATATATACATAGAGTCCAATCTTGTGCCTTGTTTTGATTTTGCTTACAAGCTACAACTGTCATATTGTTCTTTTTGTTAAACATGTGTGTGTGCTACAACTGTCATATTGTTCTTTTTGTTAAACATGTGTGCGTTCACACCTTACTACTTACCTCATCGTTTCTTGTCGTTGTTTCACACGGACAATGAATACAATAGGAAAGAGACCACGAAAATTTTAGCAGAGGAGGATGGAACGTAGGAAAGGTTGGACTCTATGTCAAAGAGGATATATACATAGAATCCAATTTTGTGCCTTGTTTTGATTTTGCCTACAAGCTATAGCTGTCATATTGTTCTTTTTGTTAAACATGTGTGTGTGCTACAGCTGTCATATTGTTCTTTTTGTTAAACATGTGTGCGTTCACACCTTACAACATACCTCATCGTTTCTTGTCGTTGTTTCACACGGACAATGAATACAATAGGAAAGAGACCACGAACATTTTAGCAGAGGAGGATGGAACGTAGGAAAGATTGGACTCTATGTATATATCCTCTTTGTCTATGTATATATCCTCTTTGAACTCGTCATAAGAACACCTGCCTTCTCGTTTTCGCCTTCCCGTTTAACTTTTGTTTCGTTCTACTCTGTGCGCTCTACGTCATAAGAACATACGTAAGAACACTGGGAGCACAGACCATATACAGACCGCCAACTCGTACTCCTCTTGCCTGAAACACCCTCGAAATATTTTTTCCAGTCTGTGAATACGTGTACATCTCTCTCTGTGCATTTTGTAATGGCAACTATACCTGCGCATTGACATACTATACATGGACTGCTAGTTGCCAACTTCACGATGGTTCCACTTATACGCCAGCGCCACTAACTCAAACACGGCAAAAAGGTAGAAATACTATTTTGACATTTCATTTGTTGCTGTCCTTGTCGTCGTCGTAATTTATAATTGGAGCGATTTTTACTTTTTATTTTTCTTTGAATTAGAGGACATGGAATTCGAAGGATGCCGGATAAAAAAGAAATGGCAAGATCACAAGAAAATCTGAAAATAAAAAAGCCGGATCGGAATGGTAACACGAAAGTTCAAACAAAGACCCCACCACCTCCAACATTGCCACACGAAGAATCAGTGGGCGAAATAAATCTTAACAAAAGCATGTCCAAGTATATTGAAGGATCTTTGTTCTATCAACCGATTCCTAAGGTGAAGATGGTCAACAGCAAGGATTCAGCCTCGCCTGATGTTTCAGCAGAAGACAAATCTTTGAATGATTCCTCAATATTACCAGAACCAGCTGAGAACACCACTGAATCTCCGTTTAAAGGAGTTTCACTGAAAGATTTCGAAGTATATCGCAGATTGATTGAAGAACAAAAACAAAAGAAGGATCTTCACAAACTTCCTGTTGGATTTAAATTAATTTTAAATATTTTATTTAAGTTCACAAAAAACTGCTGCCGAAGCAAAGAAGATTGAGGAAATCAAGATTGAATTGTCCAAGCTAGACAATGAACTGGCTACCGACGTGGCTCTCTTGGAAGCAAATTGATTCCGCTTGTTGTTCAATTTTTTTTGTTGAGTCCAAAGCTAATAAAAGAAAAAGAGATAATTTTCCATCTTCATGCTCTGGCTAATAGACCCAAGCTCATTTTAAGAGATTTCATTTTTGATGACTAATGAACTGATGAACAACAATTCTGTCGTGCGCTTCGTAAGAAATTAAATGGTTCTTAGTGTGTTAGTTTTAAGGGGGTAGCACTTCAAACTGTGTGGTATCACAACTGTCCTGTTTTGGGCTAAGTGTGTCAGCATATATCCCTTTCAAACTGGGGCTGAGACATAGGCCATCTCAGCATCTCCTAGTGTACGTGAGTAAGCTTCGTTTTCTGCTTTTATGATCTTGAATAGGTCACAACTTTTTCACTTATTCTCGCACTCAAGTTCCTTTTAAGGCGTTCATTGTAAGGACACCAGGAAGAGCCTCTCGGTTTCGGATTTATTTATTTCTGATACCAATCTAATGCTAGAGTTGTGTCTAACATTTCTGATGGTTATCGTTCCAAAGCTCATGGGATACGTCACATCCGGCATATAATTGCACTGCCAGCTATATCACGAAGAGCAAAGTAATTCAAATATGGCCTACGATTTGGTTTCTCTTTCCAGAAGGTCAAGCCATTGAACTATAATACGCAGTCTAAAACTTAATTAACAAAACTAATTTTGTTTAAAACCATTGGTCATGGACAACGCAAGCTAAATACCCAATCCCCTAACTATGCGTGCACAGAATTTGTAGGATTCCAGCAAAAAAATCTTCAAAGTCTTATTTTTCAGCTGTAAAAAAATCTTATAAATCAACAAATCTGATCGGAACCCTTTTCAAAGTTAGTTGTCTAAATATCTAGCTTGCGTTATACTCGGTTCCAAAGTAATATATTTGGAAGCTTACATTACAATTTGAAAAAAAAATCTTCCCCCTTCTGTTTACTTCTTACGTCCACCACGTTCCTTGATTTGTAGATAGACTGTTGTTCCGCTTAGTAAATTGTCAAAAGCCACTGTGTTGCTGTCTTTGAAGAACATTCCCTAAAAGCAAACATTTTGAATCCTCTGACAATGACACCTTCTCCTTTGATAAACCTTACCTCGTATGAAATCTTCTATTTAGCTGCCAGCATTCCAGTTTCATCTTGAATCTTTGATTTCAAACTCGTCACTGTATCGGTGAGAGCTAAGGAAATCGTAATTGTTTGTCCATTGAGTTTCCATTCAGACTTGTCGGTCATGTTTGGAACTTGAATTTGAATCGTCACGGGGCTCTGTTAAGTCACAAAATAAAAATATAACAACAACCAACCAAAAAGTAAGAAAACAAACTGCCTCCTCACCTTATGCATGCTTATGAATTGAGCCTCAGGAATCAGATGATCCTCAGAACGAAGTTTCTTGTTTGGTGGTTCCTCTTCAACGGGAATAGGAAGTGGTATCATCATATTGGCCTGATCCATAACTGGTGGAGCTGGAGTGATTTGTGGAGCTCCTGGCTGCATGGATGGCATGTAGCCAACCTGAAATGGTGGAGCTAAGGAAGGGTATAATCAAAAATATATTCGCTATTGATGTGTGAAAACATACGCATCATTGGAGGTGGACGTATTTGCATCATCATAACCGGAACAGGTGGAGGAATCGGTTGCATCATCCGGCAAGAGCCCTTTGACCTGAAAGCACACATGTAAAATAAAATCCGTAACATAAACCATACCATCCATACCTTGTGTATCTGATGAATTTGATCTTCCAGGGTGATGTTAGCTCTGGCTGCTCTAGTTGCCGCTTCAACACTGGACGTGTGACCATCCCAGGTGACGCGATCATCCTTTTTAGTTTCTTCTTCGCCCAGTTTCTTACCAATAACAGTTTCCTCATCACCAACACCAAAGATATCGGTACGCCTCTCGGCCAATTGCTTCAAACTGGCCTCAATAGCAGTTCCAGCAGCAAAGACTGTATCCTGATTGATTTTGTCCACAGTATGCTTGTCACGTTGTTCGACCCAACGTGGATCTAACAAACCAATACGCATATGCTCGGCCACTTTCGAAGCTGGAATTCTCTCACCATTGATGGGAGAAATGAGGAATTCATCAGTTGGTGGCGCTTTGATTGGTTTCTGAGTTTGTTTTGGATCGTATTTCTTGACAACGACTTTATCGTGCGTTGGTGGCAACATTGGCGTAACAGGTAGTTGCAATTTACTGATTGGAGCCTCTTCATCACTAGATGCTTCGTCCATGTCTTGAACTTGGTTATTATCTTTCTTTGAAAACCTAGAAAGCAATATAACAAAGTTGAAGCACAGTTCTTGAAAGCCAAAATTGAGCTGCTTAATGCTTCGGAGAAGAAGGAACTCCTTACGGAACATTTGTGCACTGTCATTGCGCACAATGAAGACCGCAAAGCGTATCCATTAAAATACGCTGTCCCTCTTCAGTTGCTTTCATTGATTCAAGCATATATTGGAGCGCATCTGGGCGGTTGTTTCACCCAGACATGCAATCATATCATGGCTGTAATAAATGAATGAAATATTGAGTCTGATAAGTGATTTGTATGACTAACTTTGAGCTTACCGGTGAGGGTCTACTATGGCTGCGATAGATGACCCTGCGATTAGGAGGAATTTTTGAAATGGCGATACTTCTATGCGATTGTTCATAAATTCTTTAGTAAAGGCATCATAGTTTTCGGTGGCTTCTTGTTGGAATTCTTCGTGAGGGTCGGTTTCAGAAGAATTATTCTTATCAACAGTCACATTCCCCGCTAGAGAGAACTCAGCACGTAATAGCGACTTTCTAGACTGCTGGATTATTCCCACAGGGAGTTTTCTTAACATGATGCCCGCAACTTGAATTGAGATGAATTTCGTATAAATAAAGCATGATTATAATTTTTACTCGCAATTGTAGTAGGTGCTTTGGACACTTACTTAAAAAAATATCTGAAATCTGAATTAAAAGTAAAATTCGAAAATAAAAGAAAAATAACACCAAATTTTATTTACTCTAAATTCACTTTGGCAGAAGTCTTTTGACATTTGTCATTTCTTCTTTGCACTTTATAAAAATGACAATAGATGTCCCTGTTTGATACTGTCTATTCGCACGCATTCTTCTAATAGTTTCGACAGTATGACACTTACAGCATTGTGGAATAAAGATTTTTATTACTTTTGCGTAGTCAGTCCCACGCACGCAACATTCTACCTGCACTACGCGTATGTCCAGTCATATAATTTTGTATTGAAATATGAAAGAAAAATTTTCAATCACATCACTCATCTTATTGGCTACGTATGAATAGACACATCTAAGGATTTTGTTATGCTTTCGGCAAGTGGCAATAGATGTCGCTACATGTTTTTGAAAATATAATTACAACTTTTGCCGCTTTTGAGTTAGTGGAAGCACTTGTACCGGAGTCAATTTTTCAAAGCTATTTGTATGAAAATGACATTTCACTAGCAGTCCATGTATAGTATGTCAATGTACCTGCGTATGCCATTTATTTTTTAGGTGTGTTTGCTAAATGGGTTTTAAAGCAAGGGAGAGCGTCACACTCTCAAAATAAATGGCATATCAGTGGTGCGTTCGTTTTCTCCACATTGTTGTTATGTCAAAAATAAGTGTTGAAGTGTCATGTTAGAGATTGTTACAATTGTAACAATTTCATTTAAGAACGACTTCTGTTGTTCTGTCAAATGAAATTTAATACGGCTAACGTCAAGTTGGCACCAACATCAAATGTTGACAAGAAAGAAGATGCCGTCACAATTGAAATGCAGGAACCTGTAACGCTTACATTTGCTTGCCGCTACCTGAATGCATTCACAAAGGCGACTCCTTTGTCAAACCAAGTGTAGCTGTCGATGTCAGCAGATGTTCCCCTTGTAGTTGAATATCGTATTCCCGATTTGGGACACATCCGCTACTACCTGGCGCCAAAGATCGAAGACGATGAGAGCTTAGTCGAGGGGACGCTATCTTCTGTTATCTAGATTTACAAATTTTTTTCTTTTATGAATCCTCTTTATTTTTGATATCTTAACTGTATGTAATGTAAATCCGTAAGAAATAAAAAAGAAAAAACAATACTTTGTAGTGAGTTAAAGAACACAAACGAAGTCATCTTTTATTTAATTTAACACTATTCTTGAATCGATCTATAGCAGGCTTCCAAGTCATTAGACCAGGTGAGCAGCTCGATGATTCCCTCCGTTATGAGGCGGCACATATCGCCATTGGCTGTAGATTGCTTCTGTGATATGGTAGCGTTAAGATAGAATGTTGCTATTGCTATTTGAAGATTGGCGCTGCCCGACTTAATTCCTTTGACAATTTCAATTGTTATTGGCTCCAGACATGACTCTACTTGCTGACGGCCACTATGGTGATTCATCTATACAAACTAGTACTACGAATAGGAAGTTATTACTGTTGCAATCAGTGGGTACTAGGCGCAGCTGCTATCTTCAGTTTGTATTGTATTTAGTTGAAAGAAAGGAAGTGTTGGGGCACTCGCACTAGAGGGCGACACAGTTAAACGTAATCTCCAATTCCGCTTAGGAGCTCTATTTCTGTCTTATCACAGAACAGGTCGAGGTATTGATGTAACAATCAAAGCAAGCTGTCCAATGATAATAGCTGCTGCTGTGGCTTGTTCAATCTTACCACTATCCTTCTTCTCCTTCTGCCTCTTCGTCATTTCAACTTTCTGCGCTTTGGCCAGTTCCTCGTAGAAACTTTCCTGACCCCATTGCAAGGCATCATACATTTCTGGCGGATAGTTCGTTCCGAATTCATTGATGTCGCAGAACGAAATGAGTTTCTCATAAATGCTAGGATTTCGAAAGTCTTTCCGCTCTTGGATTATCCGATTCATGTCCATGTTACTTGTTTCCATCTTATAGTACAGATGTTGTATCTTATCAACCAATTCTACGGTTGGTTTGCCTTTAGGCTCCGGAGGCAATGAGAAACCATAGTGAGCGTATTTATCGTCTTTGGATTCCTTTTTTTGGAGATTTTCCAACGCTGAACTCTTCGGTATCAGTATCCATTTTTTTCACTTCATTGGCTGGAGTTGTTTTCTTATCATTAGTGTCTTTTGGCAAGTTAGCTTCGGCAACGTTTTCCTCTTCGCTTTCGGTCTCGTCATCGTCTGAGACGATTGAGGGGTTGCAACTGGAGTTGGTGGTTTGGGAGGAGGAATTACCTGAAAGTTCGTAGCAATGATATGAAAATAAAGCTGGAAAATAATTGTTATTATTATTTACTTACAACTTGAGATGAGGTTGAATTTTGTGAATCCGAACTCCCATCGTCCTGGTTGTCGTCCTCGTTCTCAGTATCTTTTGTGGATCACACTTCTTGTCAAATGTAAAATTTCTTTTTTTTTTCTTTTTTTTCTCGCTTTTGACAGATCAACATTCTCAACTCATGTCTTGGAGATGAGTTGGATATTGTTACAGAATGTAACTTTATTGTGCATAAACGAACGACGCGGATGTTACACTTTGTCACAATTTTGGAATTTACGAACGTCAAAAGTAAAACATTGTTGACAATTGTTACACAAATCCATTAAACGAACGTACTACAGTTGATTTTTAGCTTGGTGGCAAAAAGAGAGACCATATTGTGATTTGGCGGTCTGTATCTTCTTGGTCCGTGACTGGGAGTTTGACAATAGGTCTGTTTGATGTCGACACTTGGGCGCCCTGGTGCGCCATCAACACGCACTGAAGCGTTTGATGTGAAACTTTTTTCACCCCAGTGTTTTTGCACTGTGTTCGATGTGAACACGGTGCGCGCACTAAATGCGCCCTCACGCGCCCCAGGTTTTTACTTGGTGTAAGAAAGCAGAGCTGTTGACGTTTGAGTTCGGTTCGGTTCGGGACTACTTTCGGCACATTCATACCTATTCGGCTTGGCCGGTCGGCACAGACCGATCGGCATCATTCGGCATAATGTGGACGAGCCTATAGTTGTGTCATGCCCTGGAGCTTTACATAATATATCCTTAAGGTGGCTCTACATGGATTATTAGAAGAACGAAGCGCACTGTCAGTGGAGCATTCGCAAGTATTGAAGTGGAAGCGGCTCGAATGGGTCTGGCTGTAAATGAAGATAAAACAAATTATATGCTGTCCTCGGGTGAAGTAGATCATCACCGTAGGCTCGGAGAAAACGTCACAATGGACAGATATAACTTTGAGGTTGTCAAGGACTTTGTCTATTTGGGTTCCACTATAACCTCTCAGAACAACATCAGTGCAGAGATCAGTCGAAGAATCGCTCTTGCCAATCGCTGTTTCTTCGGGCTAAGAAGGCATCTTAGTAGTAAAGCCCTCTCTCAAAGGACCAAGGAGACACTATACAAGACCCTTATCATCCCAGTCCTACTGTATGGGGCAGAAGCCTGGACACTGACACAATCGGATGAATACAGGCTGGGGTGCTTTGAGAGAAAGATTCTTCGAGTGATATTCGGTCCTGTATGTACCAATGGAGTATGGAGGAGAAGATTCAATGGCGACCTGTATGGGCAATACAGCGACATTGACTTGGTGAAAAAGCTGAAAATACAGCGGCTTAGATGAATGGGCCATGTGGAGCGTATGGACGAAAACGCTCCTGCCCGACGAGTCTTCAACTCGAACCCGGAGCGCCAACGCAGTACTGGAAGACAGTTTGATTTTAACCGTGGTGACGATTAACTGCTGGAACACAATAGAAAAACGCAGCCGGAACCACAGCCGCAACCGTATTGCATGCCGTACGTACCTAATTAGAAGTGCCCACAATGGAGTCGTACGTACTCCACCTCTTTTTTTACAATTTCCACTGAAAAACATACACATACATATATGCTTATAATATATGATAAAACATATATCGCATCATGTATAGTCTTTTCTATAAATTTGTCCTTACCTAACTTAATTTCTAAAAGGATTTTATTAGCACGTTGCGTTGCTCTTTTTTTGGTATGGAATGTCAAAAATACGAACGTTTTTATTAAAAGTTGGCCAACTCGTCCGTCGGCTTTTGCGGCTGCGTTTGCGTATCCGTCTCGTTGTCTTCACAACATTGAATTCGTGTGTATTCAATATTTTGAAATGCAATACGGATGTGTTTGCGGTTACGGCTCCGGCTCCATTGTGTTCAAACAGTAAATGGTGAATAATTACAGTGGTGCTAATATAAATATATAAATAAATAAATAAATAAATAAATAAATAAATAAATAAATAAATAAATAAAGAGTTTGAACTTAAAGTGAGTTTCATTTAAAGAGATAGAAGTGGCGATTTAAATGTAAAATAAGTTTGAAAATTTAGAATGAAACAACAACAACTTGTGTGTGCTACCACCAAGTTCATAGGCTGGAGTTATAGCTATTTCACGGGGACCAACCCGATCATCAGACTCCTTTAGTGGTGCTTAATCGCTTTACGTTCAATTTAATTTTTGAAGAACTTTTGCCCGAGCTGGGCTTGAACAAGCGACCTAGCGTGTGAGGAGCTAGTGCACTACGCACTACGCCACCTCACCCACATGAAAGTTGTAAGTTAATTACAGGTTTTTTCGTTCTATCGAACTATACTGAACCGATTAGCATTTTTCTAAGCACACACAAGTAATTGTTGTTGTTTTATTTAGGTTCTTTCTATTATCTCCTCTCTTTTTCATAAGCCAACGATTTCGATTGGATTCGTATGAGGAGGGAGATGAGGCGAAAGAGTTGACACTGGTTAAGATTTAATTTTTACAATTTTAAGGAGGTTTTTGTATGAAATTTTATACTCGCAGTTAAGGCAGCTGCTTGCCGAATTTACAATTGAAAATTTAGAATGAAACAACAACAACTTGTGTGTGCTACCACCAAGTTCATAGGCTGGAGTTATAGCTATTTCACGGGGACCAACCCGATCATCAGACTCCTTTAGTGATGCTTAATCGCTTTACGTTCAATTTAATTTTTGAAGAACTTTTGCCCGAGCTGGGCTTGAACAAGCGACCTAGCGTGTGAGGAGCTAGTGCACTACGCACTACGCCACCTCACCCACATGAAAGTTGTAAGTTAATTACAGGTTTTTTCGTTCTATCGAACTATACTGAACCGATTAGCATTTTTCTAAGCACACACAAGTAATTGTTGTTGTTTTATTCAGGTTCTTTCTATTATCTCCTCTCTTTTTCATAAGCCAACGATTTCGATTGGATTCATATGAGGACGAATCCAATCGAAATCGTTGGCTTATGAAAAAGAGAGGAGATAATAGAAAGAACCTGAATAAAACAACAACAATTACTTGTGTGTGCTTAGAAAAATGCTAATCGGTTCAGTATAGTTCGATAGAACGAAAAAACCTGTAATTAACTTACAACTTTCATGTGGGTGAGGTGGCGTAGTGCGTAGTGCACTAGCTCCTCACACGCTAGGTCGCTTGTTCAAGCCCAGCTCGGGCAAAAGTTCTTCAAAAATTAAATTGAACGTAAAGCGATTAAGCACCACTAAAGGAGTCTGATGATCGGGTTGGTCCCCGTGAAATAGCTATAACTCCAGCCTATGAACTTGGTGGTAGCACACACAAGTTGTTGTTGTTTCATTCTAAATTTTCAATTGTAAATTCGGCAAGCAGCTGCCTTAACTACGAGTATAAAATTTCATACAAAAACCTCCTTAAAATTATAAAAATTAAATCTTGACCAGTGTCAACTCTTTCGCCTCATCTCCCTCCTCATACGAATCCAATCGAAATCGTTGGCTTATGAAAAAGAGAGGAGATAATAGAAAGAACCTGAATAAAACAACAACAATTACTTGTGTGTGCTTAGAAAAATGCTAATCGGTTCAGTATAGTTCGATAGAACGAAAAAACCTGTAATTAACTTACAACTTTCATGTGGGTGAGGTGGCGTAGTGCGTAGTGCACTAGCTCCTCACACGCTAGGTCGCTTGTTCAAGCCCAGCTCGGGCAAAAGTTCTTCAAAAATTAAATTGAACGTAAAGCGATTAAGCACCACTAAAGGAGTCTGATGATCGGGTTGGTCCCCGTGAAATAGCTATAACTCCAGCCTATGAACTTGGTGGTAGCACACACAAGTTGTTGTTGTTTCATTCTAAATTTTCAATTGTAAATTCGGCAAGCAGCTGCCTTAACTGCGAGTGTAAAATTTCATACAAAAACCTCCTTAAAATTGTAAAAAATTAAATCTTGACCAGTGTCAACTCTTTCGCCTCATCTCCCTCCTCATACGAATCCAATCGAAATCGTTGGCTTATGAAAAAGAGAGGAGATAATAGAAAGAACCTGAATAAAACAACAACAATTACTTGTGTGTGCTTAGAAAAATGCTAATCGGTTCAGTATGTAACGAAAAATAAATTAATGTAAATAAAGACATTTATATTTAATGAAGAATGATGATGCTAAAATAACAAATCCAAAAAAAATAAGATGATCCCATCAAATTGTCATTCTGTAACCATAATTGAAGATAAACCGACCTCGTACAAAAGAAACCTGTGAGACATAGCGCTTATGCCCCCTCAAGCACTTCATAAGGAGTATATCTTCGCACAAACCATTTTCTCTTCTCTTCTATACCTTCATATCACTCATATAACTTCAAACAGAAATTTTTCAGTAACTAGACATCTTTTCATCCTATCTTCCTTCCTCTACTCCTCTGATCTTTACAACCCATGGCCAATCTAAGATCTGAGATTCAAAGAAGTGTTGCTCGTCGATCCCTGCGGCTGTTCGCAGCGTCAGGCTCGGTTCCACTCAGGAGCACTTGGGGTCTGGGTCTTTGCAGCGAGACGGCAACGGTGTTACAAGTTTTTTTCCTTGCTGCGAACATCGAGCTGTAGGTGTTATTCACTCGTATTGTTCAAAAATATTAAATTTGGGGGGCCCGATTACACCGTTAACAATTCTATTGGAGAGTCTTCTAATGACTCCGGTCTGAAAGAGGAAATCTCTTCGAGAAGAGATTCTCTTTGTAAGTAGAAATAGTAAAAATAAAGAATTCCTTTTAACCTCTACGGTATCTACATTTAAGAATCTTAAATGCAATACCTCGTTTCAAACAATTGAGAGGGACATAGATAGTAGTGCCCTCGTAGGATCTATAAAAAAAAAACATTCGCAATGGCTTGTAAAAATATCTACAAATCGTCCTAAAAGTTTACGTAGACTTTTACCTACCATTGACATGGGAGAGGTTAAGATGTAAATTACCTTCCCGTGCGTCTTTACCCACCCTTAAGATCGGCGTATCGTCTCACCGTCTTACCTTTGGATTCGCTTAGGCACTATGAAATATTGTACGAATCCCCAAAAATGGCAGACAGAAAGTACTACTGACTTCCTGTGATTACCTCAATCTCACTACTATGAGAATAGAAACATTCTTCTACTCACTCAAAACTAAACCAAAAATCGTTGACCATGACTCTTACGAATAGGCTTCCAGCCCTCTCTCTCACCTCTGAAATAAACTCTTCAATTACAGGTACCCATGGTACACAATATCTTAATCTTGCAAGTCTCAATATGACTTAACCGAAATAAAAGTAACTTCCCCATTATTGAGAGAAACTTTACCATATCAAAAAAATAATAACTCAAAAATTTTCATTTAAATCATTTACAAACCGTAAAAATATTTATTCTAATAAATCAATAAAGTCATAATACTAATGTTCATACCTATAAATGTTACGTTAACTCTATAAAATTCATAAATCCTTTAACTCTCTAAAAAAAATTAATATTATTATCAACGAGAAATCTTGAATCTCCAATAAATATGAAATCTTTTTATCTTTTAATAATATTCACTTAAAAATCAAAATTATTTACTTTTATATACATTAGGAATTATCTTAAAACAAAATAACTGTATTCATCATCGATTGGAGAATGTAAATCTTGAATTTCACAAAAAAATAAATAGCTTTGTCTTCGCAAAAAAAAATTATTCAGTACGTATATCGTGAATCATGTTCCTTACGTACATTCTTTCGTACTTCTTTTCAAAAATCTTCATATTCTTATCAAAAAAAAAAAATAATCTTTCCATAAATCTTCGTTAAAAGTTTTCACCAACCAATATATATTTTATAGATATCAATCAATATAGTTCACAATAAAAAAAAACTTACCCCAGGTTTGCCGGATCGTGTGCACACTATCTGGTACTGGTATCTGGTTTCAGATCTTTAAAACACTCGATGAAACTCGTTATTATTGATATTTATCTTTTTAAATATATACGTGGGTGAACTTTCGAAAATATGTTATTGCTATCACTTTTTGTAGCAATCACATTTACGTTATCAAAAAAAAACTGTGATCTTAATTATTTGTTTCAACAAAAAAAACTGTGGCCTCTGTGGACCTGACTGTAAGTATGCAAACAAACTTGTTTTTACACTTTTCGTATTGACACTTCATTTACACTTTTTTTCTTTCTTTCAGATATTTCTTTGCAGTTAAATTTTCGAGATATCTCCTTGTTCAAAGCTGGAGAAATATGGACCAATTTAAAGAGGTTACTTTAGAATGCCTTATTCTCCAATCTATAAAATGAAAACTGTCAATAAAAATATCTAAAATAATCCTTAATAAATGAAAAAACTACTGCTTAAAGACAATTCTACTTCTATTCCTTTTAGAACTACTTTATACAGACACAAAATATAATAAACATATATTTAAATTTTCTTCTTCTCTTTTTAGGTACTTCCTGGTATGTTTTCTTCTTTCGTCTTTCCCTTGGTAGAATGAGATTACGTCTTCTTACTCCACCAACTGGAATTACTTTGGGGGTTGTTCGTGTGTACGTCATCGAACAGAATTACTTTTGCGTTTGCGACAACCAAAAAAAAAACTATTTTTCTTCTTTGGCACCAACGAATTTGAGCGGTTGAGGGGATGGGTGTGCAATTTGCTTTGCCCTCCTGCTTCTCGTGAGTGACAAAAAGAATTTTCCTGGTCATAGCAAGGTTAGGAAGTTCTAATTTTTCTATGTTGCTTTCATGAATGATGGTGGTTGATTGCGTCTACTTCTAAATGGTTGAACTTCTGGATCTTTGTAGGTTTTGTGGGTTTTCTGGTTTTTTGGTTTTGGTTGGTTGGGCGATAACCCCGAGGCGTCATTTGCTGATGCAAACGACTGGCTGTGTCCTCCACTGTCGGCGTGCTCTTGCTGCTTTCCTACAATCAGAATTATTTTCACAGATTTCGGATTTCAGTAGGTATGGATTCAGATTGCTTCGTGAGTGAGCTACGTCCGCTGTGGATGGGCACAGTCAGTCGGCTAGACATGAATTGAGTCTCGTGGGATTGTCCTAATTGTAAAAGAAGAGGAAAATCCAAGAGACAAAAAAATAAAAATCTGCACAAACTATTCTTTTAGGATGGCTATAATTCTGGCTACGATTGATTAGACAATTACCTTTTATTTTCCCAAGATTCCACCACTTCGTATCTCCTTATTGAAAAAGAAAAACTTATCAAGTTTTCTGATCTTCTGAGAAGAAGTTCTTGATTATTTGAAGTTGCACAATTGAAAGAAAGTCGCCATCGCTTCTTTCGAGAAGGTAAGCTAAATTCTTTATGTGTTTTAGGTGAATGGTATAAATAAAAGATGGCTTCCCATTTATTCTTGTCTACGTGGCATGTTCGAAAAATGGAATTCTTGTAGTTTTCAATGTTTTCGAATTCGAACTATTGAACAGTGTGGTTTAGGTGGTGTACGCACTGACTTTATTTTATTGACGATAATAAAGCGAACATTGGAAGAACGTTGAGAAACAAATGAATAATTTTGTTTGTTTTCTCGGTAATTTGACAGATGACAGCTGTCACATAAGGAGATGTCATTCTTTTTCTTACAAAGCTTGTGATTTGTAGCAAGTTCCTAACTTGATGTCAAAGCACAAGAAGAGAAAAAAGAATTCAGAAAAAATATATTTCAAATAAATTTTGAAGAACGATTAAGAATGTACTGGCTACAACTGGATGGATTTTAAAAGGAGTCTCATGCACAGCTGCAGCCGGGCATAACACTAACATTTAAAATTGGGATGTTTTGCTTATCTTTTCAGATCTTTCGTATGAGATGTGGTTCTCAATCCTTTAGAGTCTACGACTTCGTAAAGATTATCACCAAGTATCCTACAAACAGTCACTTTCGTGAACTTAGGGGCTAACTTCGCGTTGAAATGCTTGGTTGCATCACTAAGTACGATATTTCTTTTGTAAATTACATCGCCTACTGCGAAATTGACTTTCCTGCTACGTAAATTGTAAATCTTTTCATAATTAGCATGGGTATGTTCAAGAGTTGTTTTCAAGTAGGCATGTAATATATTCATTTGAGCTACCTTAGGTAACCATTTTATTTCGAAATTGTTTAGACCTCCTAGCTTACGAAGTAATTTATAATCTTGGCCGTGTTCCACCATACGTTGCCCAAAAAGTGCTTCGTACGGAGATATTGTAAGTGCTGAGTGCACGGTAGTTCTGAGAGCGCTACTAATGGATGACAGATGGATGTCCCAGTTCGATTGCTCTGGGTTTACGTATGAACGAATCGCTGCTAGGATGGATCTATTGACACGTTCACTAGCATTTGGCTGAGGTGAATAGATCGCCGTTCGGTAATGTTTTGTGCCGTAAGCCTCGAGAAGCTTGGTAAATTCCTTACTTACGAACTGCGTTCCCTTGTCAGACATTATACTCTCCGGAACTCCGAATACTAAGAATACTTCTTCTTGTAAAAATTTCACCGCATTTAAAGCGTTCGCTTTCTTCAACGGTTTTATTATTACAAATTTTGTAAGTTGGTCTACTACTATTATTATATACGAATTACCGTTCTTTGAACGTGGATACGGACCTAAGAAATCTATATAAAGATGTTGGAACGGTCTTTCTACGACAAAACTTCGTCCCATTTCTGCCCGTAAAGTGATATTGGCTGCTTTGGTTGCTTTGCAAATCTCAAAATGATCAATGAAAGCTTTTACTTGACAAAACATATTTGGCCAATAAAATTGTTGTCGCAATCGGTAAAGAGTTTTCGTTAAACCTCCGTGTGATGCTCTAGGTGGGTTGTGTGCAAGGGCAATCAACTCATTGGTCATCCCCGATGGTATCCAGAGTTTCCAGACTAAGTCGTCTAGTAGTGGATCTCCTACTGTATGCTTAGTTTTTTTATATATGAAACCATCTGAAATTTGCAACTCTGGTAACCTGTCTTGGTTCTCCTTAACGTGGTTGATGAGTTGCTGATACTCTTCCGATTGGAATTGTGGATCTTCTAAATTAACATGAAGTACTTCGGTAGGATCGATTTGAGATAAGCTGGACAAGGTTTGAGAAAAGTTCAGGGCATCATTTTCGTATACCCTAGACAAAGCATCAGGTACGACGTTTAATGTTCCCTTACGGTGCTCAATCTCAAAATCAAACCCCTGGAGCTTCATACTCCATCTCGCTAATCTACCTGTCGGATCTTTCAGGCTCATCAACCACTTTAAGCTTGAGTGATCGGTGATGACCCTGAATTTATACCCTTCCACATATGCTCTGAACTTTCGAATACCCTGGAAGGCGGCGAGGCATTCGCGTTCGGTAACGGAATAGTTTCTCTGCGCAGCGTTGAGTTTTTGAGAATAATAATAGATCGGGCGTTCAGCTCCGTTCTCATCTCGCTGGCAGAGAACACATCCGATACCGGACGCGGATGCATCGCATAAAATTACAAACTCTTTGGAGAAGTCTGGATTAGTTAAGATTGGTGCTGTGGTCAAAGCGTCTTTGATGCTTTGGAAAGCCTTTTGGGCCTCTTCGTTAAAATCAAACGTTCTACCTTTCTTTAGGGTATCAGTCATGGGGGATGCTAAAGAAGAAAAATCTTTGACGAAACGTCTGTACCACCCTGCCATACCTAAAAATCGTCGGACTTGACGTTGGGTCGAGGGTACAGGGAAGTCAACAATTGCAGATATTTTTTTCGGATCTGCTTTTAGACATCCTTGCCCTACCTTATATCCTAAATATTGTAGCTCGTTGAAACAAAACCTAGATTTTTCAACGTTTATCGTTAGACCTGCATCATTCAATCTTTTACTAATTGTTTCTAAGATCTCCATATACTCTTTAAAGGTTTTTGAGACGACTAGAAGGTCGTCTAGATATACAAAAACTTGCTCTCTTAGATTGGAAGGAATTACTTTGCTCATGAGGTAAGAAAGACTTTGTGCAGCATTGCACAATCCAAATGGCATAACTTTAAAATGATACAAGGGACGTCCGGGCACAGTAAAGGCTGTTTTCTCCCTGGATTTCGTCTCTAATGGAATTTGCCAATAAGCATCTTTCAAGTCTACACTTGAAATGAAGTGCGTCTCCGATAGACGTGACAGTAATCCTTCAATGTGCGCAATTGGGCCGGCATTTTTCTTCGTTACGGAGTTCACCTTTCGAAAGTCCAAGCATAAGCGGTTTTTCCCCGGTTTGCGTACAAGCACAACCGGTGAACTCCACGCGCTTGAACTTTCTTCGATGACTCCTAACTCGATCATCCGGTCCAATTCCGCGTACATTAGTACTTGAATTGCTGGGGAGACGGGATAATGTCTCTGCTTTATGGGCAGCGCGTCTCCTGTATCTATTTTTTTGTTCTAATAAGATTGTTCTTCCTAATCCTTTTTCCGTAAAGGAAGGAAAGCTCTTTACGACTTCTTTTAACTTTCTCGCTTCGATTGCGTTCAATTTACATTGGTTTTGATATATTTCGTTTTCGTGTGGTGATGGACTTAAAGACATTCCTGATATTATGTCAGGGGCTAATTGAAATTCTCGCCAAAAATCTACGCCGAGATATAGGCGTTGCGTTAGAGTAGGCACAACAAAAAAATCTATACTTTTCACTACATCTTTGTATGTAACATCTGTGGTTACTATCCCTATTATGTTTTGTTTTTGTCCATCTGCAGTTGATAACGATGAATTCACTTTCTTCATGACAACATTTTTGTCTGCTAAATACTTTGTCAAATCTGTTCCTATACAACTTATGCTAGCGCCTGAGTCTAACAGACCTAGCCACTTTTCATTGAAGATACCGACTGAAACATAAGGACGTGGGTCGGATGACTCGTTCCTTATTGTAGTTGCTGCTATATTTCGGTACTGGTTTCGTTTCTTCTGAAAGCGTTTTCTAAGACTTTGTATCTTAACTGATAAAATTGGAAATGTTAATATCCGTTTCCTGGCTTCGTAATATTCCTTTAATCGCTGATGAAATGTTTTTCGAGGTAAAATTGGGCTATTGTTTGAGATTTTAAGTGGTTCTATCTTGGTTTCTAAAGGTTTCTTATCTGGTTTTAAAATTGTAATATTTTTATCTATTGTTCCGGGTTGCGAATCAACGAACGAATCCCCCCGGAGGTAAGATTGTTCCGTTTGGCGTTTCCCGCACATCTAACACAATCGCGATAAATAACGTTGGTCAATCCACACTTAAAACAGAAAATAAAATCCTGAGGATCTCTACATTCTCTAGAATTGTGACCTGGTTTATGGCAATTCCAACACTTGCGTTTAGTTTCTCCATGCTGCATGGCCTCTATTCTACCTGGAATGGCTAAAGCTGTTGACGTTGAGTCAAGTTCAAGCTCGTTTACCATCCGTCTAACTTGATTGTTTTGTGAGAAAGGCACATGTTTCGCTTTATTGGCTTCTGTCTTATTTAAAGCTCTTTCGATCTTTTTACAAACATAGGTTAATTCTGACAAACTATTCGGCCTGAAGGTGATCAACAATTCACTCATCCGCCGGTGTACATTCAATTTAATTAGTTCTATTATTTCAAAATTGGTTTTGGGTATACGCATTCGAGAGTTCATTTGGAGTAAGGCTTCGTAAAATTCCGTGAAGGATTCATTATATTCTTGCTTGCGATCAAGCATTTTACGTCCTAACTCTAAATCTGATTCCATGGTGCAGAAATGTTCTACGAGAGCAGTTTGTAAAACTCTCCATGGTGCTTCTGGGTTACTCTTAACAAAAACCCAATACCAGGATTCGGCTTGTCCGTTAAGGAAATGGTGAAAATTCGCCACTACCTCATCCCATGGTACGTTATAACTTCTTCGGACTCGTTCGAGTCGAAATATAAAATCGTCGACGGTCATGTTTTTACCGTCAAATCGTATCCCCATTTGTGGTATTGCGGGAATCTTCCATTTGAACCGGAGCTAGGTGTAGCTATGGCTCTCACCGAAGTTGCCGCTGGTGAATCGTTAAGATTCAAAAGGCCTAAACCATCAAGAAATGCATTAGCGTTATCCACTGGTGCTATTTCTGCTGGTTGGCTTCTAACGTTATTTAAATTATTTTGCTCTTGTGAGCCTGGAATGATATGTCTTCTTCTTGAAGGACTTGGCACGCGTTGTGGTGCAACTGGAATATTCTGCTGAGGTGCAGGAGTAGAACTTCGATTTCGCATAATTGGGTTTCCATTACCTTGGCCTAATTCTTGTTGTTCTTGAAATTGAAATACCGGTAACGGATCTCTTGGATTGAATTGAGCTAAGGCTTGGTTAATCTGCGCCAATAACTCATTTTGATTTCGACGTAACTCGTCTCTATAAAAACGTTGGTCTTCCGTTCTTTGTAAACCAATAGAAGCGGAGACTACTTCTTGTATGTATGCCGATAATTGGTGACCTTCTCTTCTAGATTGGTTACTACCTGAACTAGATTGAGCTAAAGATACACCTTGTGGTATATTATTGTCGATATCTCCTACATTTGGTAGAAGATTTGGAATTAAAAGTTGTTGTTGCTGTTGTTGTTGCAATGGAGGTTGTTGTTGTTGTTGTTGTAATTGTGAAGGACCTGCCGTATTAGATACGTTTCGCGAACCCATGTTACCCTGGTTTGGATGTATAGCTGGTGCTTTACGTCCTCCTCCTGATCTACCAGGTGTTAACACACGCCCTCTACCTTGACCGGCTCCACTATGATTGATCATGATTCGGAATTCAGTATGAATCAAATGTATCAATGAAATATGGAACTGACCCAAGAAGAAATATAAATACTTAACTTAAATATTATTATTATACTTAATGTTTCTTAAAAATACTTAAACTTGATAATTCTAAAGAAAAACTTTTGAAGAGCTGAAGTATTTTCAGCTTCGCTCTACAAAAAAAAATTTAATCGATAACTTTTTTAATGATCCTTAAACTACAATACTTCCAAAAAAATATAATGCGCTTTGTTTTATAATGCCCTTGAATTAAAAAAACTTATGTGTTTTATCTCACTTGAAAAATAAACTTCTAGAATACCTAAAAAAAAAACTTGGGATTTTACCACGACACAACGTCTTCGTGGATTTTTCTAAAATCAACTTTAAACTAGGAGACCGTTCACGACACAAACGTCTTCGCAAACTTCTCCAAAAAAAAAATTTTCAATAAATGGACCAGAAAGCCTTCATAACACAAACGTCTTTATGAATCTTTCCAAAAATAACTATAACTCAATAAATCATGAATACACTCTTTAAATCTTCATCTGCAATAATTTAGCAAATCTAAAAGATAATACTTAACTTTTCAAAAAAAAAAAACTGAATAATACATTCGGTTCGAGAGAGTCTGGTTGCAAACTATCTCGTAGTCATGGTCTAATAAAAAAATATGAACGATAAATACTAATTAAATACTTCGAAACTTTTACTTCCCGTAAAAAAAAACTTCTCTTCGTGACTTCCAGAAATTATCCTTTCTCTCTACAGCAGCGTGAATCGAATTAAAATCTTCAATTCACCGCATAGAGTTTCTGAGAATGATCCCTGAATCTCACTATACTACTTCTCTAATGTTGAAATTCAATTTCTAGACTAGGTGTTAATTGTCTTTCGTTGGACTGGAATCGTCCGTAAAAATTAATAGCTTCTGCAACAGACGTGCGTAGAGACCTATCGTCATCCACCACCGGTCAAAAGACTATGCCTTCTACATCTAATTCCTATTTATGTTTCGACGTTCAGTCTTTAGCAACGGACAACTGGTACGTAACAACTCCCAGTTCGGACAAAAGAACTGAATTCGACCAAAAACTAAGTTGCGGAGAAGAAGAAAAATAAATCACACTTTAGCAAACAGACAAAGGTAAGGAACTATTCACCAACCTTCCGGCCTAAAGAAGTAAAATATCCTTCCTTCTCCCACTTCCAAAAAAAATTAATTCAAAAAAAATTTTGAATACTTGAAAAAAACTTTCCACAAAAATTTTCACTAGAATATCTCACGAATCGTTAACATTCGGGCCCCACGTTGGGCGCCATTCTGTGACGAAAAATAAATTAATGTAAATAAAGACATTTATATTTAATGAAGAATGATGATGCTAAAATAACAAATCCAAAAAAAATAAGATGATCCCATCAAATTGTCATTCTGTAACCATAATTGAAGATAAACCGACCTCGTACAAAAGAAACCTGTGAGACATAGCGCTTATGCCCCCTCAAGCACTTCATAAGGAGTATATCTTCGCACAAACCATTTTCTCTTATCTTCTATACCTTCATATCACTCATATAACTTCAAACAGAAATTTTTCAGTAACTAGACATCTTTTCATCCTATCTTCCTTCCTCTACTCCTCTGATCTTTACAACCCATGGCCAATCTAAGATCTGAGATTCAAAGAAGTGTTGCTCGTCGATCCCTGCGGCTGTTCGCAGCGTCAGGCTCGGTTCCACTCAGGAGCACTTGGGGTCTGGGTCTTTGCAGCGAGACGGCAACGGTGTTACAAGTTTTTTTCCTTGCTGCGAACATCGAGCTGTAGGTGTTATTCACTCGTATTGTTCAAAAATATTAAATTTGGGGGGCCCGATTACACCGTTAACAATTCTATTGGAGAGTCTTCTAATGACTCCGGTCTGAAAGAGGAAATCTCTTCGAGAAGAGATTCTCTTTGTAAGTAGAAATAGTAAAAATAAAGAATTCCTTTTAACCTCTACGGTATCTACATTTAAGAATCTTAAATGCAATACCTCGTTTCAAACAATTGAGAGGGACATAGATAGTAGTGCCCTCGTAGGATCTATAAAAAAAAAACATTCGCAATGGCTTGTAAAAATATCTACAAATCGTCCTAAAAGTTTACGTAGACTTTTACCTACCATTGACATGGGAGAGGTTAAGATGTAAATTACCTTCCCGTGCGTCTTTACCCACCCTTAAGATCGGCGTATCGTCTCACCGTCTTACCTTTGGATTCGCTTAGGCACTATGAAATATTGTACGAATCCCCAAAAATGGCAGACAGAAAGTACTACTGACTTCCTGTGATTACCTCAATCTCACTACTATGAGAATAGAAACATTCTTCTACTCACTCAAAACTAAACCAAAAATCGTTGACCATGACTCTTACGAATAGGCTTCCAGCCCTCTCTCTCACCTCTGAAATAAACTCTTCAATTACAGGTACCCATGGTACACAATATCTTAATCTTGCAAGTCTCAATATGACTTAACCGAAATAAAAGTAACTTCCCCATTATTGAGAGAAACTTTACCATATCAAAAAAATAATAACTCAAAAATTTTCATTTAAATCATTTACAAACCGTAAAAATATTTATTCTAATAAATCAATAAAGTCATAATACTAATGTTCATACCTATAAATGTTACGTTAACTCTATAAAATTCATAAATCCTTTAACTCTCTAAAAAAAATTAATATTATTATCAACGAGAAATCTTGAATCTCCAATAAATATGAAATCTTTTTATCTTTTAATAATATTCACTTAAAAATCAAAATTATTTACTTTTATATACATTAGGAATTATCTTAAAACAAAATAACTGTATTCATCATCGATTGGAGAATGTAAATCTTGAATTTCACAAAAAAATAAATAGCTTTGTCTTCGCAAAAAAAAATTATTCAGTACGTATATCGTGAATCATGTTCCTTACGTACATTCTTTCGTACTTCTTTTCAAAAATCTTCATATTCTTATCAAAAAAAAAAAATAATCTTTCCATAAATCTTCGTTAAAAGTTTTCACCAACCAATATATATTTTATAGATATCAATCAATATAGTTCACAATAAAAAAAACTTACCCCAGGTTTGCCGGATCGTGTGCACACTATCTGGTACTGGTATCTGGTTTCAGATCTTTAAAACACTCGATGATCTATAACTCGTTATTATTGATATTTATCTTTTTAAATATATACGTGGGTGAACTTTCGAAAATATGTTATTGCTATCACTTTTTGTAGCAATCACATTTACGTTATCAAAAAAAAACTGTGATCTTAATTATTTGTTTCAACAAAAAAAACTGTGGCCTCTGTGGACCTGACTGTAAGTATGCAAACAAACTTGTTTTTACACTTTTCGTATTGACACTTCATTTACACTTTTTTTCTTTCTTTCAGATATTTCTTTGCAGTTAAATTTTCGAGATATCTCCTTGTTCAAAGCTGGAGAAATATGGACCAATTTAAAGAGGTTACTTTAGAATGCCTTATTCTCCAATCTATAAAATGAAAACTGTCAATAAAAATATCTAAAATAATCCTTAATAAATGAAAAAACTACTGCTTAAAGACAATTCTACTTCTATTCCTTTTAGAACTACTTTATACAGACACAAAATATAATAAACATATATTTAAATTTTCTTCTTCTCTTTTTAGGTACTTCCTGGTATGTTTTCTTCTTTCGTCTTTCCCTTGGTAGAATGAGATTACGTCTTCTTACTCCACCAACTGGAATTACTTTGGGGGTTGTTCGTGTGTACGTCATCGAACAGAATTACTTTTGCGTTTGCGACAACCAAAAAAAAAACTATTTTTCTTCTTGGGCACCAACGAATTTGAGCGGTTGAGGGGATGGGTGTGCAATTTGCTTTGCCCTCGTGCTTCTCGTGAGTGACAAAAAGAATTTTCCTGGTCATAGCAAGGTTAGGAAGTTCTAATTTTTCTATGTTGCTTTCATGAATGATGGTGGTTGATTGCGTCTACTTCTAAATGGTTGAACTTCTGGATCTTTGTAGGTTTTGTGGGTTTTCTGGTTTTTGGGTTTTGGTTGGTTGGGCGATAACCCCGAGGCGTCATTTGCTGATGCAAACGACTGGCTGTGTCCTCCACTGTCGGCGTGCTCTTGCTGCTTTCCTACAATCAGAATTATTTTCACAGATTTCGGATTTCAGTAGGTATGGATTCAGATTGCTTCGTGAGTGAGCTACGTCCGCAGTGGATGGGCACAGTCAGTCGGCTAGACATGAATTGAGTCTCGTGGGATTGTCCTAATTGTAAAAGAAGAGGAAAATCCAAGAGACAAAAAAATAAAAATCTGCACAAACTATTCTTTTAGGATGGCTATAATTCTGGCTACGATTGATTAGACAATTACCTTTTATTTTCCCAAGATTCCACCACTTCGTATCTCCTTATTGAAAAAGAAAAACTTATCAAGTTTTCTGATCTTCTGAGAAGAAGTTCTTGATTATTTGAAGTTGCACAATTGAAAGAAAGTCGCCATCGCTTCTTTCGAGAAGGTAAGCTAAATTCTTTATGTGTTTTAGGTGAATGGTATAAATAAAATATGGCTTCCCATTTATTCTTGTCTACGTGGCATGTTCGAAAAATGGAATTCTTGTAGTTTTCAATGTTTTCGAATTCGAACTATTGAACAGTGTGGTTTAGGTGGTGTACGCACTGACTTTATTTTATTGACGATAATAAAGCGAACATTGGAAGAACGTTGAGAAACAAATGAATAATTTTGTTTGTTTTCTCGGTAATTTGACAGATGACAGCTGTCACATAAGGAGATGTCATTCTTTTTCTTACAAGTATAGTTCGATAGAACGAAAAAACCTGTAATTAACTTACAACTTTCATGTGGGTGAGGTGGCGTAGTGCGTAGTGCACTAGCTCCTCACACGCTAGGTCGCTTGTTCAAGCCCAGCTCGGGCAAAAGTTCTTCAAAAATTAAATTGAACGTAAAGCGATTAAGCACCACTAAAGGAGTCTGATGATCGGGTTGGTCCCCGTGAAATAGCTATAACTCCAGCCTATGAACTTGGTGGTAGCACACACAAGTTGTTGTTGTTTCATTCTAAATTTTCAATTGTAAATTCGGCAAGCAGCTGCCTTAACTGCGAGTATAAAATTTCATACAAAAACCTCCTTAAAATTGTAAAATAAGTTTATTTTTGAACCTTAAGCTACGAGCAGACGGCATATGAAAACCCGCAAACGTTTGCGACTCTGACGTCACGTAAAAACTCGCAAACATATCGCAAATTCAATCCCCACATCAGTGCTCGCAAACGTGCATATAGGGGTGTTCACAGTTCACACGATATGCAAATTCTGTCCCAAAAGTCGCAAATACATTTGCGGTCAAGATGTCGCACATCATGTGTTCGCATATCTGATCGCAAATGTTTTGGTCTATATGCGAGGTCACCAATTTCCAGTCATATGCAGGTTTGCGAACATTTGTGAAACTTTGTGTTTTGTGTATTTGGCTTGGGATACTTGACGTAAATTATATACATTGAATAAATTATATAATTATTATATATAAATTATATATATTAAATTGAAAATGTCTTCGGCATAATGTCGGCACATTTTCGTGTTCTTCGAAAACCCATCCATTTTTATGCCGAAAAGACGACGAAAATGACGCTCACCTGTTGCGTTCTACACAATTATTTAATCACCACAAACAAGGCTAAATACACACCCAGTTCAAAATAAATAACTTCACAAAATAAATATCTTCAAAAAATAAAAAATTTCAAAATAACAAATTTAATAAAATAAACAAATATATACATACATATTAACTATACATATGTATATGTATGTTCTAATTGACGTCTATGTCCGAATCGTCGATTGCGGTACGGAATGGGCATCCTGGTATCGGCTGAGCAATGGTATTCCTTTTTTTCTTCTTCATCGTCCGCCACGAGGATCTGCTGCAAAGCATCAATGCCTATTTCGCGTCCATTGTTATCGACAAAATTAACCGGCGACTACTGTGGACTCAGCGACTGCATTTCGTCCAAAAAATCCAAGAGATTGCGATTTAGCATATTTTTATTATTTTTTTTCCCCAATATTCTCCTTATAAACAGAAAATGTCAGCTGATATTTGCTCGCACATCAATGCATTTGCAGTGTCCTGTTTTCGTGTAGTTGCAAATGATTGGGACGACCGCAAATGCTCGCACATGGCTGCAAATTGTCACAATTAATTTGCAAGAGTGTTCACACGATATGCATAAAAGTCGCAAACTAATGTGCGACTTGGTTGTCGCACATCATCCGCACATGGTTTGCGAGCATATGCGGACTGTCCCAAAGGGGTGTTCAGACGATGTGCGACCAAGAATCGCAAATGATGACGTACAATTGACGTCAGAGTCGCAAACATTTGCGCCTTTTATATGCTGTCTGCTCGTACCTAGACTAAAAACATTACAATACTAGCTTTGTTTGTTGAGCCCTGAAGTCACCCTGGGGTCGCCACAGCGCGTTTTTTGAATTACCTCAACTCGCCCTCAATACAAAATTCTCTGTTTTTTGAAACCTGGGGTCGCTCTGAAGTCACCCTGAAGTCGATCTTGCTATTTAGCTGGGCGAGTTGAGGTAACGAATCAGTTGTTGAAGTGACTTTTGCTGTCAAGCATTTCTTGTGTATTTTTCTTCTGTATTTGATTTTTCATAACTTTTTTTTCGAAAAAAGTAAAAGAAATACAAATGAATGCATTTATTTTTATGAAAGTAAATACAAATCGAACAAATAAAGCAAACTGGAAACTTTTGGTTGTGTGCGTTGTGAAAAATATACAATCAGCAGCCGTCATGCGTTTTTTGAGAACCGAAAAACCCAGGTTTTTTTGACAACTCTTGGAGTTGTCAAGAAAACCCAGGGCGACCCTGGGTAAAGTTCAACAAACAAAGCTACTGTGTTGCGCCACCACGGTGAACTATGACCTCGAACATCCTGTTGGGTAAAGAGTCATCTAATTTCTTTATATAATCAAGAAAAAAAGTTTACCATCCACTTTTTATTCCTTCAATAAGATCCGATTTAGTTGGGTATTGCATTCCAGATTGTTCTAATGCTGAATATTTAAAACGCCTAAAAATAAAACAAAAACCACTTCTTAACCAACTTCGAAAGATGCAACGACTCGATTTCTCGACTTTAATAGGGCATTAGCCTACTGGAAATTCCATTCCAAGGGTATCTCTGATTGCAGGGAAAGCAATATTATATCATTGTATTTATATTTTATAGTATTCCCAAGAAGCGGAACGTTTTGTGCGGCATCTATGGACGACGTTCACAAGCTTTGATTGTGCAGTAATTTTAGTGGTTTTTGTCTAAACTGCCATGGAAAGCAAAAACAACAATAGAAGAAATTCGATGTAAAGTAGACAAGACAACTAGTGCCGCCATTGACGACGTTCAGAACTAAAATAAAGTGTTCCATGAAATTACTATAAAATATAAATACAATGATTATATCATTGTATTTATATTTTATAGTATTCCCAAGAAGCGGAACGTTTTGTGCGGCATCTAGCGACGACGTTCATAAGCTTGAATTGGAGAGAAATTTGAGTGGTTTTTGTCTAAACTCCATGGGAAGCAAAAACAACAATATATGCAAAGTAGGTAATACAACTAGCGCCGCCATTGACGACGGTCAGAACTAAAATAAAATGTTCCATGAAATTACTATAAAAATGTAAATACAATGATTATATGCTGTGACATTCATGGAAGAAGTCGGCATATTCGTTTGGACCCTTTTTTGAAATAAGAGTTCTATAGCTCTAAAACTAACGGTACCTGCCATATACGATTTTTAATGAAAAACGCATTTTGCTAAGCAAAAAACGGCTCCTACGGTTTTGATAAAACTTTCTAAGTGATGTTTTTAATGTAAATTATATGTTTTGATTGAAATAGAAATTTCAGGAAAACTCTAGTAACAGTACCTCAAAGCTCAAACTTACAAACGTATAGATGTGGGCCGTTTTTTGAAAAAAAAAAAAAAAAAATTGGTCCGACAATTTTGAAAAAAAATTTTCACAATATAAAAAAGTAAAAGAAATCAGATGGTTAAGCTCATTTTTTCCAAAAAACGTTTTGACTGATGATTTTTAAGTGATTAATAAAATTCCATATGATTCTTTCTCTGCTATTTTCAAACATCTCCAGCCCCAAGACCACTGTCACACATTATAGTAAGTTCGTGCGACCCAATCGTGCATTTTATTTTCAAAAGTCTCGTGGCTAAATTAAAATTGCGTTTTGAAATTTACAAAATGGGTTTTAAAACCCCAGCCTCTGAAAATAGGAAAGATTTTGTTATTTAACAGTTATGTATTTAGTTTTAATAATGTACGCGCCGTTAAGGGGTTATTAATACCCTCAACATAAATTAACACAGTGCGAGCGTTTATGAAAGGTGGATAGGAGACAAAGATACCAATGCACATTGGCTTTGAATGTCTGTAAATCATAATGGGAGGGAAAACTCGAGCCGGATAAAGCTATATCGGCACCTAAAGCCTAAACGGCTATACCGATTCGCTTCAAACTTGTTACATAGTAGTATTATAACGTCCTACAGAGGATTTTTTGGAATTAGCATTCCAGCACTAAAACTATAGGTACCTGCAATCTGTCGGTGGGGGTATAAAGTGGGAGGGGAGGGTGTTGGGTGGTTGGTGACTGTAAGTGGTGGTGGTGGGGTGGGTGGCTTTGGTGTGTATGGGGGTAATTGTCGGGAAGAGGAAAAATTGTCAAAAATGATGGGTGGTTGGTTGGTGTGGGTGGTAAGGCAAAATTTGTCAAAAATAAAAAATAAATTAAAAAAAAATTCAAAAATAGTGGGTTGTTGGTGGGGTGAGTTGTTGGTGAGATACAACCTACACATGAACTGTTTTGTGAACTGGTCTCTGGTTATCACGTAAAATTCTCGTCCGTTAACCAACTTTACAGACAACTAAGTTTTTTTCCTAAGAATTAAAAAGCAAGGAAAGAAATCAGTTGGCTTACTATATTTATTGATCAACAAAAGTCCATAGCATGTTTTCTCTGCTTTTCTTCAAAATCTCAATCCCTAAAATCTCTGTCACACATAAGAGCAAGTTCGTGTGACCCAGTTGTGCAATTAATTTAATAACTGATAAAGTATTGTCTTATGAATGTTGCAGTCGCCAAAATGTTTTTACCAACAAAGGGGTCGCGTACTCAAAATTTTGTAAAACACTGGGCTAGAGGGTAAATAATTGATCACAATGTTTTAAGTATGTCAATTACTTCCGCCGGTTTGCGTCTTCATCTTTTCCCGATTCGGACGGGCATTTTCCGAACGAATACGATATCCAGGACTAAACCGCTTTTATAAACGTTAGTATTTGCGGCATTCTTAAATAATTTTACCTGCCCTTCTTATATTAGTCTTTTGTGCATAAGTACACCATTCATGAATAAATTCATGCGACATCATTATTTGAAAAAAAAAAACTTTTATATTTAGTTCATACCATACATTTTTCATTTTGTTTTTTATTATTATTAAATTTAATAACATAGTATGCAAAAAATCGCATCAATTAGATTATTTTTTAAATGTTTTGTTTAATAATTATTTTCATGCACATAATGAAGAAAAAATTCCATAAAACTTTAGCGAATAAAATGAAAAAAAGAGAAGAAACAAAAATACCAATAGAAAATAAAAGGGAACACTAAAAGCTGTATATAATGTGATGTATGTATATTTTATTTAAAAATGTTTACATACATAATAGTACATAATTTATAAAAAAAAAATTAAAGGAAATACATTTTACATTAACAAATACTTTTTCATCCATTATGAGCTATTAAAACAAATGAGTTTTCTTTTTAAATACATTCTGTTTTTTTGTTCAGATAATTTTAAGATATTTTCCTTGTTTATGTAACTTTAGTTATGGCGTTGTTATTTTTATGTAAGTTTTGTATTATATTCTTGAATAGCAAAAAATGTTAAAAAGCTAATTATTTATTTAATTATATATATATACATATATGTACATATATATAATGATGTGATTACATAAAAAATACATTTAGATCTTGCAATTATAATTAATAGTCTTTTTTTTTGTATTTTCTTCATTTTATTATACCCAAAGCACAGAATTTGTATACTCTTTATTAATATTGTTATTGTTGTTGTTTTGTTGTGCCTCCGAAAATCTTTATTATGTTGCACCATGAAGAAAACAATAACTTGGATTCAAGAAACCAGACACTTGTATTGTACTTCTAATATGTACTTATTTGTTGATAGGGTCAGAGATAAAATAATAAAACAATCACGGGCTAGTTCGCGGATTGAAATTCCAGAGTATAGAAAAAGAGTTGTCGGTGCTTGTTAAACATAAGGATTTAAAGTGGGGAACTAAGAACATAGCGACGATGTAACCCTGGAAGCAAGAGGCAATTGCAAAATGATTAATTTTGCTATCCTGTAGCCGTACTGATCTGTGCCAGCCATTGACAATTGTGCCATAGGTTTCGTATCTATTATTCTATCTTGCGTATAGTTTGTTAGAGAAGTAGGTACTTGATAGAGACATTAGTATTAATGTTGTTAATTTAAGTTCTCGATGTTATCATTAAAGAAATACATAATGTCGATGTCGGTTACTTACAGTATAGTTGTCACAGTTTATTTTAAAGATGCTTGGTGGACGTGTATATAATGGAAAAAATGTAAAATAAGTAAAAAAAGTTGTTGTTTGTTTGTGGCATCCAATCGTTTTGAAATTGATTTACGGGCCTAAAGGGTGGCCTTACACCTCTTGGCGCAGCAGAAATGTATGTTCAAAAGCTCTCCCTCGTGCGTCATCCGCTAATCTTTGCAACGAACGTATTTAATTTTTTTTTAAAGTGCACAGCATTTCATTATTTAAATTTAATATTTTGATAGCCTAATTCAACGACATCATAGTTTACAGCATTTTTTTATGCTTTATAAATATCATTTAGTATGCGAGACGACTAAAAGATCTGTTGGCTACAAAATATATCGAACGAAGAGCCGTGGCTAGAACGCACCAAGAGCTTTTGGGTATAGAGATAAGTGGCGAAAGTGGAACTGGTTTCGATAGACACTAAGAAAGCAGACAAGCAACATTGCGAAGCACTGCCTGAGAGCAAAAACCCAGAACAGATCGTAACGAGCTAGGAGCTTTGTTGGCATTCTATGTCCTAGACGGAGTAAAAGAACTTGGAATTATCGCGAAAATTCGATTGAAAACTGTAAAATTCAATTCATTGTTGTTAAGGATAAATATAAGATACCTGGCCTAAGTGACGTAACTGGGTATGGAGGAAGCTGCTGACAAGCAAACAAATCGAAAAATTTAATCGACATTGAAAATTTCCCTCAAGATGACTGAAGCTTGACATTTTCCTTGAATTGTGGCCCGACAATTCAAGGAGAAGCCAGACTTTTACTCTCAACCATTGTTACTTTGCAGAAATAGAAAGGCCATTAAATTATCTCAATCAGAGAGTAGAACTTCCGACACACTAGTCTCTACTCCACGGGGCACTAGATTGCACGAGGGTGCCAATCAAAATTTTAAAAATCATGTACCTACATCAGAAACAATTAAAACAATTTTTAAAACAAAAAAAAATTAAAAGGACATTCGAAAAAACAGCTATGTATGTATGATCTATATGTTTTTTTTTCTCCGAGTTTAGTTTTAAATTTTGTTATGATCTGGAATATTAAATTAAATTTTTAAGTTTATTATTTTCTTAATAAAAAAAAATATTATAATTTGTTTTTCAATTATATTAATCCCACATTATTTTTACTTTTCAATGATATTATGTATTTGTTTTTAAAATTTAAAATTTAATTTTACTATTGTAAAAATATCCTATTTATACAATTCTACAAACATTATATTTTATTATAATATTTTTTTAAAGATTGAGAACATATACATAGTTTTCCAAAAATAAATTCAACTGAAACAACAAAATTTAAAAAAGTCTATGCGTTTTTTACCTGTGCGACTTGGTTTTATTTGTTTTTTTTTTTCTTTTTTTTTATACATACAAAATAAATCTCTTTGCAATAAAATAATAATAATTTTTATTCTTATAATTATAAAAAAAAATTCTTTTTAAAAGTTTCAGAGAAAAGATATAAACAAAAATATGGATTTGTTTTCTTAAAATATTTTGTTTTTATTTAAAAGTTATTTAGTAAAAGAATAAGTTCCTTTTGTTGTAAATGTTTTTTTTTTTTCTTTTTTTTTTTTGTAATTGTTTGCTGTGTGAGTAGCTATGGTTATCTTCTGCTTTATTTTTGTTGTTACGTTTTTCTTGTTTATATTTTATGTTTGATTTGCATTGAAGTGTTTGCAATGATGATTTTTTGTTTGTATTTAAATTTTAAAGTAAATCGCATTTGAATCTACGATGAGGCAGTTTATTTTTGTTGCGATGTTTTTTCCCCCGGTGTTCTTTGTCCTTGCGGATCTCTCGCACCAGTGTGTAGAATGCATCATCGACACCCATACGGGTTTTGGCAGATGTTTCAACAAAAGGAATACCATATTGTTTTGCGACCTGAAACAAAATAGAATACAGTTTTTTTAATCATATTTTATTGAGAGGAATTTAATTTAAATCACTTCTCTGGCTTGGCTCATGTCAACTGCCCAGGCTTGTAAGTCGCATTTGTTGCCCACGAGTACCATTGGGACCTCTTCGGCGTCTTTTACACGCTTTATCTGTTCACGGTACGTTCCTGTAAAGAAATTTATATTGTTTTTTTTATATTTTGCTATTTTTGTAATAAGATCTATTTTTTCCGAGGCAAAAATTGATTATCAGGATGCAATATTTCGATTTTCCAACATTATATCAATCTGTTATTTTTGTTGGTGACTATAACATCGATGAAAGACGATGTTTCACAGGAATACAAAGCAGTGTAATCCTGCCTAATTAAAAAAAAAAAAAAAAAAACATTTTCCATACCCAAACGCAAGCAATGGCAATGAATTTTTCACCAAATAAAATGTGACCAATTGTTCTAAATGGCAAACAGGAACAAGAACTGCCCTATTAAAACGGGATACAATACAAGTTGCCTTTGCCAGTCGGAAATCGCCCAGAGCAGCAGATCGACTAAAAGCAAGGTTTTGTAAAAGCGCAGGAAAGGGTAACTTGGCAGCGAGCACACACACACACTATTTAAACTAAGAAGCATCTGCTCAGTCCATAGTTTGATGTAAATATGTTAAGCCGTTTATTGGCTTTTATCGGATTTTACCAGTGCAGCCTCAAGTTATGAAAGGTTCGCTTAATCATTGAGGCACTTATAAAGTGAGTGAACATGTATTAAAGAACTTTATCGTACCAAGTCCAAGTTGCAGTATCATACAAAGTGGGGAAATATGGCCAATCGTTGTTCCTTCGAAAAGAACAAAAGAGAAGATTTACGAAGCATTAATCGTCCAAGTCCTACTTTATGCTGCATACTCGTGCGCCTTTCTGCAAGTTGGATAAAAGTATCCTTTTGTCAATATTCGACTGAAAAGTTTAGCATACAATGAATGTTCATGTTTGTTTATACAAAGAAATACACATATGCCGATGATGATAAAACGACAAACCATACGTCCTGTATAGCAGCATGAGCCGCCTAGTAAATCAAACTTGTTTTTATCAGAAAATATATTTTGATAACCCTTTTTAAGAAGAAAACAAGATTAATCTGTATGATGACTAGTTTTTTATAAACCCAACTTTTAAAAATAAAAATCAAAACAAAAATTACCAAAATTCTGCAAATTTTAGATGAACGTGGGAAAATATCAAACCACAGAAATTATTATGTATACATAAATGTATGTATATGTAGCTGAGATTTGTTTATTATCGAGCTCGTTTAGAAACCGCAAATGTTACTTAAAAAGAAGATTGTTTTTCACATTGATAACGCCGCACTTAAAGTAGGTCTTAGATGTTTTAAATAATTGGTAGGTAGTTTTGCTATATTAATCCAACTGTGTAATGTTGTAATACACATGGTTTGTGATCTTCTCAGAAGACTATTGAAAGGGCTTTGTTAGCTTTACCTACTTTTTTTTTTTACATTAAAAACAATTGCTCGTTTGAATTTGGCACCATAAGACTCTGCTTTCATTTTTAAACTTAGGGTCGACCCAGGTTTCCTTCACAACCCCAAGATTTTTCGAAGAAACCTGGGTTTTTCGGTTTTCCAAAAAAAAAGGTTGGGCTACAGATTTGTGTAAAAATAAATGCATTAATGTAATTTTTTTTTAGCACAACCGACGTCAGTTAAGCAAAAATATCTCCTTCTGAAACATCTAACTTTATATATGTACATATGTACCACGCATATTGATATTTCAATTTAGTTTATTAAAACAGTATCTGGTGAAACTTTTTTGAATTCTTTCGATCCTAAATGAATGAGTATCATAGTAAGGAGGACCTATATATAAAGACTTTAAGTGCGTAAGAGTCAGAGAACTCTTTGGTGTTCCTTCTCAAAAAACCCAACATTTTGTTTGCTTTGTTCACAATGTAGTCGAAGTGACAGTTAAATCTGAGTTGCTGATCAAGTACGACTCCTAAATCTTTTTTTTTTTTTGAGACACTTTTTTTAATACGATATTATTGATATTATAGTCAAATAATATCGAAACAAATCAACAAGTTTGTATAATTTTGAATATTTTAACTTCATCGGCATATAATAAGTGGCTGGAAAACCGAAAAATGTCAGGAATATCGTTGATAAATAAAATAAAGAGCAAGGGACCGATTTGACTTCCCTGGGCGACACCTGAGGTGCATCTTGAAACAAATCTATCTATTTTTACAAGTTGGGTTCGATCAGAGAGATAAGACCTTATTCCTTTCAAAAATGTGGAATGAAAACCAATGTTATATAATTTGTATACTAAGATGTCATGATTTACCCTATAGCAAAGTCTGTAAAAATGATGTCAGTCTGGAATCCACTTTCAAAGCCTCTCATAACAGAATCACATAAAATAGTGAGATTTGAAACAATAGAGTGTTGAGAAACAGATATGATTTGTTTTGTAAGGAAATAGATCTTGTCACATACAATTTTTTTCAAATATTTTAGGAATAACAGATAGTTTACATATTAAACGATAATTACATACTTTCTGCTTTGCACCAGATTTGAAAATAGGAGATATGAAAGATGTTTTCCACTCATTTTAACTACCTTGGGATATATACCATCTGGGCCTCAAGTGCTTTAACTACATCAGATATGCTTAACTGGATAATTCCTATATCAACTACATGCGTTGAACATCAAAATCAGGATTCTCACTTGGAGACACATCTCAATAAACTGATTCGAAATAATCTGAAAAAAGATTACAGATAGTGGGCAAATCACTAGATGTAAACCCAAATAATTCCATGCAATTTGGAAAACTAGTTGATTTTCTTTTTGAATTTATAAAATTCCAAAAACAACTACTATCTTTTTTGACTTTCGATTCTGCAGCCGACACATATTTATTATACAAAAATTTATTTAAGATATCAAAAGATTTCTGAATGTTTAGGTACCTAGTACTCTCTGTAAGTAATATTATTTCTATCTTTTCTATATCGCTTATATGCCTTGTTTTTTATGTTTTTAAGATAACACAACCTTTTCTTAAACCATGGTTTATTGGTAATTTTTGTTTTTTTTATTTTTTTTATTTCGGAATATAACTATGTACATATCTGATGCTTACTTTAAATATGCTTTAAAAGTTACGAACGCTTGAGCTAAATCCTGGCTAGCCAGAATGTGATCCCATGGTACTGAATTTAAAAACACATGCATTGCATCAAAGTTTGCGCGCCTGTAATCGTAATATTTAATATTTTCATTTGTTGTTAAAGTATAAATTAAGATTTGACAATCAATTTCAAGGCAAATGTGATGCTGAGTATTTTTTACAACTGGAATATCAACCGTATCAATCTTTAATTCTAACTCCATTATCAACAAATACCAAATCGTTATTACTAGACAGCGAAATGATCTGATTTGAGATATACTGAGCACGAATGGCAATAATAATTCCAACACCCCGACTATGACCGGTTTTCAAAGGACAGCGGTCCTTACGATAAACAGAAAATTGATTACTATTAAATAATTCAGTTGTGAGATGACTATCATTAAGCCAGGTTTCAATTAAGACTTTATTTCAAAATGTTACCTAGTTTTTAAAATTTCTTAAAGCTCTTCTTGGCTCCCTGGCCCTTTGAGCATTTCAGCACGTTGAAACGCACAGTCTTGGATAAAGGCCGGCATTCACCAATGGTGACAATGTCTCCGGCTTCAACATCCCTGAAGGCTGGTGAGCAGTGGACACTCATGTTCCTGTGACGCTTCTCAAAACGACTGTATTTGCGAACAAAATGCGGTTTAGGTTAATACCAAACTGTTTTTGGAAGGCTTTCTCGTTCTGATCGGCTATATTGATGGAAGACTATTATTTTGTAATCATAAGAAGCAAAATATAAATACAAGTCGTTTAATTTAGTTAGTAATAAAAACTAAGAGAATCACAACTGGGTAGGTCGAGATCATGAGCAGGTTTAGCAACATTTTTAGCATCAGGAATATCAACATTTGCATCAGCAACAGAGTTTTCAGTTGCGTTATATACGACAGGAACAATAACATCAGTAAAACCGTTAACAGCATCGTCAAGAGCTAAATCGTCAGCATATTTTGTGTTTCTAATTTTACGTACATTTTAAAGTCTCTAGATTTGTTCTTTGAACCCTGAAGTGACCTTGGGTGCCACAAAGCGTTTTTTTTAAACCTCCATATCGCCCTGACAAGAAATTTTTTTTTTTTTTTTTTTTGAAACTTTTGATGTTGTATATTGGGACAATCGCCATATTTAAAACGAACGAAACAAATCATTTTTCTCTTGAAAACTCCTTTAAAGTTCTCGAAAAATTTGTCTTAGCTAGCTTTTATTATTAATTTGTGTTGCATCAACAATCTTAATTACTGATCAAGATTACTAATTGAGCTTTCTAACTGGCCATTACTGTTTGGATGAATAGCAGGTTCTGTTGACTGTTCGGTTGTAAGGTTAGTAAAGGAAATTCTTTCAAAAGACACAATGAACTTAAAAAAGTTTGTACTTAGATAATTATTTCCTTCATAAGAGCAGTGCCAGGACTAACTCAAAAATAACCTACGAAAAAACAATTAGTTTAGGTCGCCGTTTCTAGCTACAAAAATATGGTTTATTATACGAAAAAAAAGTAATGTAAGTGTTTAACTAAACTTACCTATATCTTCGAAAGATTTGGCACTGTTTACTGCAAACACCAGGAGAAATCCTTCACCCGTTCGCATATACTGATCCCGCATCGCTGAATATTCCTCTTGCCCTGCGGTGTCCAAAATATCAAGAAGACACGTTTCACCATCTGCAAAAAATCCAAAACATAAATTAAAACAAAGTCAACATCAATAACAAAATAATAATAATTTTTATATCAAAACACTTTATTTCTTCCAAAAGTCATAACATTCGCTACATTAAAAATTAATTCAAATGAATTGAAAACGTTATGATTATCTTTCACTTCTTTTCTCGAATGTGACGATAAGATTAATTAATTAAAGATTGTATTTTTTCTTTTTAACTGTTCGTTTGCTTCTTTCTCATCATTAAAAACCTTAGCTCTGCTGGCATACAAAAATGATACAAAAAAAAATCATATGAAAGGGAGAGAAAGAAAGAAGCAAACGAAAAAAAAAAACGTTTTTGTAAATATTTGCTTAATATACAGCAGAGAATGAGTGTTTGATGAGTAATATGTAAAATATTCGTTTCGTGATGTAGGCTGATGATGAAGAACAACTCTTCTCTGGCACAGCCAGCCAGCCAGCCAGTCAGCCTCAGCAGCACATATATCTCGCCTTTAATTGATTCCAATAAAAAATTTGAATTAGAATGAATAATAAAAGAAATGAACAATCAGATGAGAGTACAAAAATACTGACAATAATAATAGCAACTGTTGGACATAACAATGGGAAGAAAAATCCTAAACCAAGGGCGGAGTGTAGAGTTCATCTTAATTAGTCGATTCACATCAAAGGGATATGACCCAATTGATTTATTTAAACAGACATCACCAGTACATGATGCACAAATTTTTAACATATACTACTTCTGATACCACTGATGCTGTTTAATAATATGCTTTTTTAAGCAAATCAAAATTTATTCAGTAATTCAAAATATTAAAATCATCATTTATATGGTATTGGTAATTTGTTTAAGAACTAGAGCAGATCTTTGCCCAATGGGGTACCGAAAGTGAATAGACTTTGGCAAAGCTGTCCCTCACTTCTAAGCCAAACAATCACTTTATATAATCCAACGAACTGGACATCATTAATATCAGATTAGGATATGGTTAGAAAATCCTGAAAAGAAGACCATTCGACGGCGGGCGTGCCGAAGATGATCTCAAAAAACTTGTTATTGGATACGGTTAGCCATAAAAAAAAGCTGCCTGAAGCGAAGTGCATGTTCAATCCGGACTCTAGACTTACAGAAGATGAAAAAAATGGTTCCACAGTGAAGAATTCATTAAAAATGTTCGCCTTTATAAATACAAAATTGATAGTCTCTGCACCACCACTTAAACACTCGAGTACTACGCGTTTAATTGAATTCATTTATATCGGTTATTATAAATTTTTATTATAAAGCATCAATTGCAGACTTGAGGATTTCATCTTTTTATCCACGCCCAGAAGAAATTGTCTCGTCAAGTTCTCTCGAACGTCACAATTCCTGAAAAACGAATCTTTTGAAGTTTCTCGAGATCTTTGGCGATGCTATCGATTCAGATTTCAGAAAATAGGATTCGTTGGGCTCGAAGAGTAGGAAACTTTATATATTTTATTTTTAACGTCCAGGTCTGTATAACAGCATAACTGATATAATGCTGACGAGGTAATAAAAATGCAATATAATTTACTGACAGGTGTGACTGAACCAATTGAAACTTTATAGTGAGTTTCATTCACGAAAAGAATTGCTCTTTCTGTCAAAAGATTTGATATTTTTCACTTTTGAGAGTTTCATTCATTCAAAAAGTGCAATTCTAGATCGATTCTCAACACGAAAGAATGCATCTCTCATGGGTTGGGAGAATCGATCTGAATACTTTTCTGTCAGACGTCAAATGAGAAATAATTTGTTATTTTTTGTTGTTTGTTGTGAAATTGTGACAGTCTGTGACAAATAAATCTAAAATAAACAAATAATGAACGAAGAACTTAATATGTACTTTAATTATCCAATTAATTATCAATTAGCAATAATCCAAAGTCAGCAATTCCAATGACAAAAGACAAAAACCAAATGACAAAAAGTCAAATTGCCAAAACAAGTTTCATTCTAAAGTGCAATTCTATATTTTGAGAACAGTTCTTCCAAATTTGAATGAAACTCGCTATTAGAAAACAGAATGTGTTAAATATCTGGGCGTTGACTTGGATCAACTATCAACTACAAAAAACGCGTTGATAATCCATCACAGATTTTCTGATTACAATAGCTTGGTTTAAGCTGAGTTCCTGTCAATAACAGCAGCTGATAAACAGGTTTTAATAAGGACAAAATACCGTGCTACCGATATCACCCTCCTTTTTTTATTGAAATTAAATCTACATAAAGAAGCTTTGAGCTATTGGTCAGTTCCTGTCCACTTAGGCTAGCTGGTAAATGAAATACGTGTACAACTATTGCGCAGATTAATAGAAAAATGATCTGAAAGGATACAAATTAGCATGGGCAAGAAAAACGGACAGGCTGACAAACAACAAATTTAAAGACTCAAACAAGAAATCATATTATAAAAACGCCGTTACAAAAACTAATATTTGTCCTAAAAATTAAGTTCTAGACGAAGTTTCTATCATTATTAAGGGAGCTATTTGTCTTAACATGAGTCAAAGTAAGCCTTTTCTTAAATCCTCCCTAATTTACAACCATTTTTTTATTTAAATCAGTCGATAAATCATTTTCAATGATTTTCGTTCTGATGTGCTGCATGGTTTCGCAACAGGTAATAATAAATAAAATTTACAAGACATTACGTGGCTTCTACAATTTAAAAACTTTTGTGGAAAAAAACATTTGCGTTCTAGAGCCTCTTAAACATTTAAACCATCTGGTAAAAATGTTACACTATTTTTTATTTTTATTGTAAAGTATGATCGGTTTTCACAAGATTGCATTAAAAATGTAGTTAAAAACCTAAATCTGTCCACAGCTAAGTAGACAGGTACTTAGCTGATAGAGGGACCCATCGAAGAATCATAAATCACATGCCATGACCAGCTTATAGATTCGTATACGCACAATGGTTAATAGAACAACCAAAACTATGTCCTGTCTTTTAAAGACACAATGATTGGTATTGTGGTATGGGTCCTTGGTATTCATAAATATAAAGATATTATTTATCGTTTGGTAATAGTGAGTTATATATAAAAAACTTCTGTTTTTAGTAGGTAATCGCGAATGCTCTTTTTAATAATTTCTATGCAAGATTCTTAGCTGAGTGGTGGCGCTATTTGTTTGCAAGTTGTGAGTTTGTTAAATTAAAATAGGTACATATGTATATTACAGATCTTAAAGTCTTAGCGATAGCACAAATCCATTAAGGAAGATATAGCATTCGCACATTTAATTAACACAAAATCAAATAAGTTTAACATAAAAGCAAATTAGTTTAACCAAAACGCAAATATATTTAACCCCTTAACAAATTAATTTAACCAAAAAACAAATAAGTTTAACCCAAACGCAAATATATTTAACCCTTTAGCAAATTACTTTAACCCAAAAGCAAATATATTTACCCTAAACGCAAATGCATTTAACCTTTTAACAAATATATTTAAACTAATAACAGAAGCTTTGAAATCATAGGATATCTTTTTCTGAATATAGCTTGTAATGCGCTTAGCTATAAGGCACTTCAATAAACTTTGATATTTTGTTTCTTAGCAAACTTTGTTTTTCATTGGGCAAAACTGAAAAAAATAACAAATATATTTATACCAATAGAAGATGGCTTTGAAAAGAAAATTTATTTCATTTAACATAATTATTGTACATCAAAACTTGTAATTTTCCTTTTAAAAAATAATTAAACCCATATTTTTAGAAAATGACTTCTTCATTCGCTGCCTTTGGAATGAGGAGAACCATATCCCTTACATACTTTGCGCAATCCACCTGTGTAATTTGCTGCAAGCTCTGTTCAATATCAGCAACCAAGTTTTGGTCTCTGCTTAGCTCACTTAAAAATTGTCGTGCATGTCCTTTCATTTTCGAAAAAGATTTTTCTATAGGATTAAGCATTGGGGAGTAAGGTGGCAAAAATTTGAGTATGCAATTCGTAGCACGACTGTGTCGCACGTACTTGCTCTGTGGGTGCAATAGCACGATGATTACAAAAAAAATTCAAGCATAAGAACAACTTATTTTTGAAAAATTTGGTGAAAACTAAAAAATTTAAACCAAAACTGGAAAAACCGATACACGGGAGCATTACAAGCTATATTCAGAAAAAAATATCCTATGATTCCAAAGCTTTTGTTTTTAGTTTAAATATATTTGTTAAAAGGTTAAATGCATTTGCGTTTAGGGTTAATATATTTGTTTTTGGGTTAAAGTAATTTGCTAAAGGGTTAAATATATTTGCGTTTGGGTTAAACTTATTTGCTTTTGGGTTAAAGTAATTTGCTAAAGGGTTAAATATATTTGCGTTTGGGTTAAACTTATTTGCTTTTCGGTTAAACTTATTTGCTATTGTGTTAATTAAATGTGCGAATGCTATATTTTTGTCAAGAAGCACTATTTCCATTTCAGAAGAACAAGAAAACCAGCAATATAAAAGATATTGACAACAAGTGAAGTTGTTTTTAAGATGGTGTAACACAAACAAAAATGCATTGTCACAGAGTCGGCGTGCAGTTAGACGCATAAGTGCTAAGTACCTAAATAAGTTTTTCGATGTTTCCTTGCAACTAGTTATGTAAGCAGGAGCACCTTGCCATCACCATTAAAAATGAATGCTCCCCTGTTCCAAAATTTCTAATTTTGACAGATGATGAGTAATCAAGCGATTTAAGTGGATTTTCACTTTAAACAGAATAGCTTTTTTATAGCAAAATTTTGTCAAATCTCAATTTAAAAATGAAAAATATTACTTCACATTATTTTATGTGGACTGTGAGACAAAACACAATTTTGGTTATTTGTAAAAAATCGTATGAAATTTCACACTTCCCCGGTTCCGATTGTTGTTTCGAGAGCGAAAGCTTATGCATTTGCCGTACAGTTTGTTGCTAATTCGATACTAGCACAAAGTGATACACGGCCCCTCCTGCCATTTGCCCAGCCCATACCTAAGGAAGGCGTATCATCAACTACAATCTATCGACCAACTGAACTGACGGAAAATTTGAAACGGAATCTTCTTAATATCCGGTACGGTCCACTGGCGCTATCACAGTAGAACCAATCTTTACATTGTAGTAAGATTAATACGCTTGACATTTCAAAAGCATTTGATAAAGTTCGATATATAGCTCTCTTATTGAAAATGCTTGCATTTCGTATCGACAAACACCTCCTTCGATGGATTAGAAGTTACAAATCGTTCAATTCTCATTGTCTTGGACGGTTTTCAGGCTCCGTTCAGTCTGCGACTCCCTTCCTTCCACTTTATAATCGATCTCTTGTCAAAAACTTCTAATTCAATAAACTGTTAAGCTGACGACAGTAATTTCAGCGTGTTCTTCTAATGTTGAACTGAAACAACAGCCTACGATAAGCTCATAAAAGGGAACTATCAACCGCGAGGAAATTAATGTTTCAAAAAGTCAATATACTGTCTTTTGTCGTTAGAGTAAAACATACAATTTATGCAACAATCGATGAGTGGCACTTACATTGTGGAAACGGCTTAAAAATCACCTTCTATAGAACAGACGTCAAATAGGTATGTGCTATTTGACGTCACCAAAAAACCAGCAAAGGAAACCTAATCATCCATAATCGATGTAAGAAAATTTTTTTCCATTTGATCTGGCTACAATCTACAAGGCATAGGTACAAAAATTCGAGGTCAAAGAACTTGAAAACCGCCGTAATGTTTTTTGTCTCACCTTGTTTTATCATTTTTTCAATACACATTGCTCCAGCGAAATAGCCAGATGCATACCTCATCTAAAGCAAATTCCCCGTTTCTCTCGCACAGCTAGGAATGCCCATCAATGTACCCACGAGTCTAACCTTGAAAGTAGTTTAGTTAAGAGACTTATTTTTTAGCTACACTACCAGAATGTGGAATGCTTTATTCGGTTCCATTCATAAGCAATGCGCGTAGGTATCTCCTTTTATGTCCTATCCCATTTTCTTAAACGCTCGCACTATGTTCATTCATTAGCTTTGTTTGTTGAACTTTACCCAGGGTCGCCCCAGGTTTTCCCGTTCTGAAAAAACGCATTGATTGTATATTTTTCACAACGCACAAAATCAAAAGTTGCCATTTTGCTTTATTTGTTCGATTTGTATTTACTTTCATAAAAATAAATGCATTCATTTGTATTTCTTTTACTTTTTTCGAAAAAAAAGTTATGAAAAATCAAATACAGAAGAAAAATACACAAGAAATGCTTGACAGCAAAAGTCACTTCAACAGCTGATTCGATACCTCAACTCGCCGCAGCTAAATACCAAGATTGACTTCAGGGTGACTTCAGGGCGACCCCAGGTTTCAAAAAACAGAGAATTTTCTTTTGAGGGCGAGTTGAGGTATTTCAAAAAACGAGTTGTGGCGACTCCAGGGTGACTTCAGGGCTCAGCAAACAAAGCTATTATGAGAGTTATAACTTTAACTTGTTGTTTATGTTTAACAGGTCCAGAAAAGTCCGTTATTTGATTGCTGAACGCGAAACTCTGTTTTACTGATTGGTTGACATTTGGTTGACAGATTGGGAAATAAGAGAGGTATTTGCTTAAATCGCTACCTTAAAAAAATTATTAACCATAATTCAGACTAAAGTCGGATTCTTGTATAGTCAGTCAGCCCCGTAAATTTCAGTAGTCGGCCAGCTCCCTAAATTAAATCCACTTAATATGATTCATATACATTTCAAAATGTATTGACAAACATTTTTTGCAACAATTTGTAATAAATAAATAAAAGACAGAAGACACAGTAAATCTAATACATATAAAAAAGTTGCCTTGTGTTCGGGTTCGATAAACTCGAGAATGACTGGGCCCAATTTTTCAATATATACTATTGAGGAAGGTCTTTTTGTGAAGTTTGGTAAAATTTCGGTAAAGGGCAAACCGCAAAATGCATTTTTACTGCATTTTTTCATATTACTAACAAATTTTTTTGTAGGGTCTTCTGTGGATGTCGACGAAGGTTTCTGTGAAGATTAGTCAAACTTCGGTAAAGTAATTTGCCACAACTGCAGTATTATTGCATTTTGTAAAATTACTAACAAAGCTTTTGCTAGCATCTTCTGAGGATGCCTACAAAGGTTTCTGTGAAGTTTGGTCAAAAATCTGTAAAGCGGTAGCGTGGTTCCAGCATTTTTGTCGACATATAAAGTGTTTTTCCCGTAATTATAGAAAATTATTTTTATTTTAAATTTGTCAATTTAATTTTAATAAAATTGAAATAAGTTTGCAATCTGCGACTTTGGACAAATCATCGGGATGATTTGACTGAAGAAATATAACATATATATCAAGTAAATGAATTTCAAACATGTAATAGGTATTTCAAAAACATCTGGAATGGCAAAGGTTTTACAGCAACGTAAAATAATCATTTGGGATGAGTGCACGATGGCTCACAAGAAATCATTGGAAGCCCTTAATCGAACGTTAAAAGATTTACGAGGAAATCAACGTTTATTTGGTGATGCCATGATATTGTTAGCAGAGGCCTTTAGGCAAACATTTTTCCAATTTTTTCTCACGGACAACTTTATGTTGGATGTTCGCGGGTGGGTAAACCGTCCTTATTGTTAATTTATGCATTGAATACGAAAACAAAAAAAGTTGTTTATCAAAAAGCTCTTGAGTAATGCAAATGGTTCACTTAAAAAATTGTTAAATTATATAAGAAAAATAATGGTATTCAGTTTAAGGCTGTATGATACACAACATTTTGTTTTCTGCTCCGGAGCGTAAGTGAAGTGTGAGAATGGTTTCCCAACTAGGGAACATGACACATATAATAGCTCACGGAAAATCGGTTGAAGTGGAGGAAATTCGCGGAATTCGGCATTCTTCTCTTTGAACGGTCCTTTGAAAATCCATGCCACTATCACATTGTTCATCAGCTTTGTCACAATCAGTTGGGTTCCATTGCGCAGTTTCGGGGCATGAAGGTTTCAAAAATAAATTCAAAAACTCCAGTTCATAGGTATTCAGCAAATACATTTATTTATAATTTTTAGAAAAAAATTTAATAAGAAGTTTTCAAAATATATTAATTTATTAAATTTTTTTTAAATATTGGTATGCAGTACAAATTGAGCTACCTACACCTATATATGTGTGAAATTTCGAAAGAATCGGTTGAGTCGTTTTCGAGATAGTCGAAAGCAAAAAAAAAAAAAACGGTCCTATGGAAAGTACCGTTCTTAGACATTTCTTAAAACATTTTTTTCAGCCATATGATTGGTCGTACCTAAAAAGCTACACTGATTTTTTTAAATTAAAATCGAAAGAGCCCTTTTCGAGAAAAATAAGCTTTAAAGTAACGGTTATATGGCAGGTAGGTACCGTTATTTTTTGAGTTAAAAAAAAATAAAAATTAAGACAGACGGACAGCATTTTTCGACCATCTTTTTTCGTCTTCGCTATCATCGTAATGTCATGTTTGATTGTTATCTAAAAACTTTTTTTTTCGACGAATGCATAACTTGCCTTATACAAGTAGTTTTTAAGTTAAAAATGTTTTTCCTGTCAGTTTTTAAATATTGCATTTATATTTTTTAAATTGTAATTCATTTAATCCGTATGAAACTAAAATTTGTCTAACCGAGCGAAGCCGGGTGGGTCAGCTAGTAATTTATAAAAAGTAACTTATATTTCAGTAAAATCTTATTCAAACAAACGAGTAAAACAATAACAATCTACCATCTACCGTCTACCATCTACTATCTACTATCTACTATCTACTATCTACTATCTACTATCTACTATCTACTATCTACTATCTACTATCTACTATCTACTATCTACTATCTACTATCTACTATCTACTATCTACTATCTACTATCTACTATCTACTATCTACTATCTACTATCTACTATCTACTATCTACTATCTACTATCTACTATCTACTATCTACTATCTACTATCTACTATCTACTATCTACTATCTACTATCTACTATCTACTATCTACTATCTACTATCTACTATCTACTATCTACTATCTACTATCTACTATCTACTATCTACTATCTACTATCTACTATCTACTATCTACTATCTACTATCTACTATCTACTATCTACTATCTACTATCTACTATCTACTATCTACTATCTACTATCTACTATCTACTATCTACTATCTACTATCTACTATCTACTATCTACTATCTACTATCTACTATCTACTATCTACTATCTACTATCTACTATCTACTATCTACTATCTACTATCTACTATCTACTATCTAATATCTACTATCTACTATCTACTATCTACCATCTACCAATCAAGAGAGAATAAAATATCCATTCATACTGCATTACTCAGTTAAACAAAAAATTTTTAAAAAGTTGGTTTTAGTAGTCAGCCAGGTGGATGACCTTAGAAGAATTGGCAAAACTTTGTCTTCTAAGGGCAATAGGTATTTGTTCGTAAATATTTATGTAAAACAATTTTTCAAATTTTTAACCAAAAAAACATGAACAATAAACTATAAATGATATAAAAGAATGCGCCCAATTCACTTACCTTCTTTAGTTTGGCCACAAAATCTATTTTTCGGATACTTTTCCACTAATTTTCTTTTAAATAAAAATAAACAAATTCGTCACTCTCAAAAACTTCAACCAAATGACATAACTGACATTTTTAACAAGAAAAACCAGCAATTAAAATGAAACCAAATTTTGCACCCAGACAGAAGAACAGTTAGGCTTCCGAAAATTATTTTCTGCCTGGAAGTTAAAATAAACCCTTCACTATTACGCTGTACTTTATAAGCTAGTGGCTGACTACTAGAGGACTATAGCTTGACCAAAATAACAGATGTATCTGAATTTTGTTGTATCTAGTAGCTGTACTAACGTACATTGCATTTTTAAATTCTAAATATACACCTGTTCCTGTACTGTTTATCTTGGCTTTCAGTAAATGTTAAGAATCTCCACAAAAAATGGTCTGACTGACTGTACTTGTGCCTGTCCTAACGCATCTAGGTGCTCAATGCTCAAACGGACAAGAGCAATAAATCCATTTGGTTAAAATTTTTTAAAATATGCAGGTACCTACTCGTACGTAAGATCTTATTTACAACAAATGCCGGATAGGAATTCGGAAAGCCTTACATATTTCACACAACTAGGCTCAAATTTTAGTAAAAAAAAATAATACCTACTTATAAGGTTCCTACACATCAGTGCGATGCATGCTGCATTATTTATTTAAATTATTTACAACAAATCCAGATCCTCCATTTAGAAACATCGATTTGTCAAATAAATACACAATATTTGTATGATTCTTCAATAATTCGGGGAACCATATTTTCGACTGAATGAGCAATGCGATATACCTATGTATATATTTTTTTGTTGTTGTTCTAATAAATTCTTGGAAAATTCTTTTGAGAACAAAACAAGAAAGATAAATCAAATAAAAATTATGAGATGACTAATTTTAAAAAGCCCTTTTACAAGAATGCATAAAAATGCAAAAAAAAAAATAAATAAAATAAAAACGCAATCAAGTTTAATAAAAAAAATATATACAAACCTATGACAACTTGCTTCCTGTAAGAATCTTCAATCGTTGGATCATATTCGTCTACAAAATGATTTTGTATTAATTGTATGGTAAGTGCAGATTTTCCCACGCCACCGGCACCAACAACAACCAATTTGTATTCAGTCATTTTACTTGTATGCTGTTGAGAATTATTATGTGTAAGATCTAAGGTCTACTGTACCCTGTTGCGATACACAACTCTTCTTAGACGTCGTCGTTGCCGTCTTCGTCCTCCTCAAATAATAAATTATGTTCTTCAGTGAATAGGTATCTCCTGGAATCCAATTTCTTGTAGTCGAACGAAAACACTTTGCACACACCAGTCAGTAAAAAAAAACACTTGTTTAATAACTTGTAGGAAAACTCGTATCTCAAAGGAACACCCCGAATTATTTAACTCAACAGTTTTCTCGTGGAAAAATTGTGACTTTACTTTGTCGCCAACGAAATCAAAAGAAGTCACTTAAATTTACACTCAAACATCATTTGATTCGATTGATTATGTGACTCACTTCCCAGCAGATTTCAATTAATTTAACAAACTTTTTGCATATTCCTAAAAAAAATTACTCAGGAACGCCCGAAATTCGCGTTTTTTTTTTTCCTTCTTCTTTGTTGCAAGCACCAAAAACACCACACAACTCAGCCAGCACCCGCAAGAAAGAATACTTTTGGTTTTTTTTTTTTTTAAGAGTTAAAACAATTTTCTTTGTTTTTTGTCGGTTGTTGAGTAAAGAAAGGTAAATCCCTGGGGCTAGACAATGTTTCTTTTTTTGTCTTGCTTTCTGTTCTTCTGTGTAAATCCTGTTCGCAGCGCAGACTGGCTTGAAGAAAATCCGGCTTAGGGCGGTTCCACGGGATCAATATTCGTTGAATTGGCTGTTTTGTTGTGAATAAAATATCTTCGATCGTTTTTGGCTGAGCAAAGGGGTTTTTTTTTGTATATTTATTAAAAAGTTAAAAATTAACACACACAAAATCACAGTCAACTACTTTTTTATGTTAAAGACTCGAGACAAGAAGAATTTTTATTTGTCTGTCGTCGCCCTTCTTTTTTATCAGCACAGCACAGCACAAGCAATAAGCAAATCGCCTTCTCCACCGCACCAAATGAAAAAAAGTACATGACTTCGAATTCGCTCGTTTAAATATCACGAGTAAGAAAGGGACATAAGGATATGTGTTACTTTCAGATTTTTTTTATATGTTAAAAGAGTCAAAGGAGCAATAGAGAAAGAGAGATAACGATACATTTTCTTTAAAGAAAAAGGTGAATGTGTTCCGAGATATTTATTTTCGAAATTAAAGTATATTCGAAAATTAGTACGTTCAGTGGTACTCTTAACCCATGTTTCGACCACAGAAAAGTAAGACAAAATAGTTATTACAGATTTGAAAATAATACTACGTTTTCTTTAGGGCTGAAAGTATATTTGAAAATTTACTCAAAAAGTGTTCTCATCTAGGTTTGCACATTTGGTTTGACAACAGGCTATCTTTCTTCTTTTTCTTTTTTACAACCTTTTCATTCTTTTTTCTTGTATTGTTTTGTTTACTACTGCCGTCGCCCTGGATTTTATTTCAAAATTGTTATTTTGTATTGTTTACTTCTGCCCTTGCTTCGCATATTGGATGTTACTTTTGGCCGTTGCCTTGAATTTTGTTTCAAATTGACATTTTAGAAAATATCTTTTCATAATTAATAATTAATAAAAGATTTATATATTTCTGCATCTGGAAATAAAATTCATATTTGCTACAGAGCGAAGAACAACAAAATTGCAGAACATCTTGATAAATCATGATTATGGTGGATTTACATTAAACTTGCGTCGTGACTTAGGAAATATCAAGATCAAGATAATGGTGAACATGTTTCATCTTCATTATAGCATGTTCATCTGCATTTGGAGGTTCCTGTAATTTCTATAGTTCAGGCCAGCAGTTTTTTCGTTTTTTCACCAATTTTCGAATTTCCGTATTCAAAATTGAAAATTTTGCTTATTAATTCCAATCACCTGAACGCAAAAAAGTCAACAACTACAACTTACTGTCAAATATTTTTTTCAAACAGCAAGGAAAGAGCGGCAAAATCTATACAAATATCAATAGGTTAAAAAGTAAGTAATAATAAAGAACTTTATTTATTTCAGAAGATAAACGTCTCTGCGAGGATATCTTTTTGGAAGAACCCCTTGTGGATGGAGATCATGGTTTGTTTGTGTTTTGTGCTTTTGTGCTGTCGTCCTGTCCTGCTTGATGCTTTTTACTCTTACCGTCACCATCACTGACTAATTGGTCACGTTTTTCTTCTTGACGAGAAATTTGATTGTACAAAATTATGTTTGTACCACATCTTAGAGACTCAGAAATGTCCTGATGAACGCCAGCCACCAGCACTATCATTAGGGGTATTCACGTTTTGTCTTGCATCATTGTAAAAGGGGAGAAGTGCTACGTTTTCTTGCAATACAACAACAAATATACTGGCTGTCATTTTGTTACACTTTTGCACTTTATCTATACCTCAACCCCATTGCAACAGGAAAATACAACGGTGCAAAATTTTGATTTTGACATTTGTGTCAACCTGATTTTGACATTTGTGTGACTTTTGCTACAGATTGGAAGAAGTGAGTTCACGATCTACAAGAAATACAAACAATTTCGCACTTTTAATATACTTGTTTGCACCAGATCGTGAATACCCCGGTGGCTTTACATGAAGCTGCGAGCCATGACCTGCAAAAAAAGAGGATGCAAAATCTATAAATCATATTTGTGTGGTATAGAGGGAAGGCCAAAATGCAGACGTCTTCATGGATGCAGATTATAGGAAAATTATGGATGCAGCTTGAAAATTATAGTGAAGACGAACATGTTCATCGTCTGCGCCATTATTGTTGTTGTTGCTTTTTCGTCTGCACTTGCAGCTCCATGTAAAGCCACCTTTATGTATGATTGGGTTTGTCCGAATATTTTGTGAAACGAACCTTTAAATACATAACATCTCACATGACATTTTGAAAGAAAGTCTTAAAACAAACACACCCCATTGTCCAAATGTCAATTTTTTCTTATCGAACTGACAAAAGTTTTGGATTTTCCTGTTTTCTTTCAATTTTACTACGAAATTTATAGTAAAACCATATGAAATAGGTCTTGAAAAGTGCAAATAAAACACAAAGAATAAAATGAGCTTAATGGTATATAAAAACATTCTATTAAAAGATATTCGATTAAATGACTCACCATAATTACAAAAAAAAAACTTGCAATAATTTTATTTTCTCTATTTTCCCCAAAATAAAAATACAACGTTAACCAATATAAAGAATCCTCCAAAGAATCATGTCTTTTAATAATTCCAACTACATGGAAGGAGTGCCCTTTAAAATATCTGAGAAACACAAACCACCACCCGAGGTAACTATTCCACAGGCGGTTGTTAATCAGTTCATTTCGACAGCCCAAGACCACTACGAATCTGAAGAGTACACTTATAGTTTTCAATTGGAGAAACAAGTTATCAAGAAACTTGCAGAATGGCAAAAAGTTCGTGAGACCGAGCGAGAGAATCGTCGTGAACGGATACGAATGTATGAGTTACAAAAATGTCGAGACAACGAAGCCAAACAAAAGGAGCTGCTTACAGCGGTATCGTATCCAAGTGCCGAAGATCTTTCTTCAGATAACGAAGAAGAAGAAGATAATTCAATTGAAGAGCCAGTAGCAGCTAGTGTTACAAAATCAGACCAAGGCAACCACCATTCGCGGCAATGCTTCGACACTATCCTGCAACCTACAGTTGCGAGCCCTATGAGCTCCTCCTATTCGACATACTCACCTTCCACAGATTTCATTCCTAGCAAAATCAATTATTCAGATTTCGAAAATGATACATCGTCGCCCTTTGACAATATAGAGCTTAAGACAATTAACGACTTGGATATCTTAGCTCAAGTACTGAACGACATTCAGATTCAGAGACATTCCGCTAAAAATGAGTCATCAACAGCTGCAGAAGATGAAGAAACTGTTAGCAAATCAGGTCCTGAACAATCTCCTCCTGCTGTTGTTAGTAGTTCTTCTGTTGTCAATCCAGTTGTAAGTAGTCCTTCTATTGTAAACGACCTTCCGAAAGATGTTGGAAGGGTGTCTAGTAGCAACAGCACGAACGACCAAACCCAAGAGTCAAATTATTTTTACAATTCAGTGGTGCCCCAGACACAATCAATACAACTTCAACACCAACACCCACAACAGCAGCAGCATCATCATCATTATAACATGATGAACTATGCAAACGCAACTGTAACTCATCACAATAATATGGAACCTTGTTCCTCCGATTTGTATTTTAATTATAACGCCTTGCCTAAAGTTAATAACCATAACCACAATTACTTGTATGGAAACTACACACCCCAACATCAACGTTCTCCTGTGGTGGCCATGACTAGCCACGATAATAAATATAATAACTATCCGAATGGAACTTCTTTAAATAATTACAACTGTGATTCACAATACGGCATGCAATCAGTAGATAATACTCTGACTCCTGATATCGGTAATCGATTAGAAACCGCCGATATTGTCCCGAAAAGTAAATCAAAAAGTGTTCCGGATATCCTCAAGGAATTGAAGGATGAGATTAGGGATTCAGAGCTGCGGAGAACTAGAAACAATAGTCAGACAATAGATGATCATACAAAAAGTGAGTTAAATGTTTGCATCTAAAAATAACATTATTTATTTTGCTTTACAAAATGTGTTCTCGTTTATAAAAAGGTTTTGAGCTTAAATAGTTAAAAAAAAACATGTCAATCATTGTAATGATCATAGTGTTGATCTAATTGAGGTTCTAACTAGGAGTTTCATTATAGTTGACTTTATATTTTCGGACAGTTGAGGTCATCATATTCTTTGTCTTGCTCACCATGCTAATCGGTCCTGTTATGTTTGGTGCTGACTCCGTGGTAGTAGGTACCAGTCACTCCTCGCTTTGTTTTTCTTATCACGTCCATATCGTCACCAAACTCAAATAATTGCTTTGAAAGTGTCTGATGTATAGGCCTGCCTTTTTTTATACTGCACACTCGCTCAAGGGGTTTGTTAAAGCCCTTTTAATGATAAGTCACAGCGCGAGCGATAGGAAATTAGGGCGGAAGGGAAAGGAGGTATCGATGAACATTGGTCTTGAATGTTTGAAGATCAAAATGGCAAGGAAAAATTGTGCCAGGCAATTCATTCCACATTCGTGTTGTACGGCTAAAGAAAGAATCCCTGTATTTCACGGTACGTCCGAAATTGGGCTCAAGTGTAAACTGATGAGCGCTCCTAGCAAGACAAGTGTTACGGGGCTACCTCGAGTGAGGATTTTTTGTAAAAGAACCTGTAAAATAAGGAAAGACATGAAACATTTCGACGATGTTCGAGTGATGGAAATGTTTCCATAATGTTTCTCTCTCTTATCAATTTTAGCGCCTTTTTCTGAACTCTGTCGAGCAGGTAGAAGTTTGAGCACCAGTCCAGAGATTGGAGTTATACACGAGTTTGGGGCGCATAAACGCTTTGTAAATTGTAGCCAGATCAGAATGGGTGAAAAACTTCTTGCATCTATTAAGGAAGCCTGATCATCTTGCAGCATTCTTGGCAATCTCAAGTATGTGGTCATTCCAACGAAGGTTGTAACTGATACACATACCGAGTACTGATAGCTTTTCAGCCTCCTCGATGCAAGTACCATTCATGGATAGTGGCATAGAAGGTATGTTTAGCTTTAACGACGAAAGACAGCATTGTGTTTTCGACGCATTAAACTCCACACGTTCGTATCGTTCTAATAACACGTCCGAAGGCGAAGGCCGTGAATTATATTATGAATTATGTCGGAGACAGAACGGAGCCCTGGGGCACACCAGCATTTATTTTGTGGAGATCAGACTTGAAACCGTCTTGTATTGAACGGTCCAAAAGATAGCTTCTAATCCAACGAATAAGAGTATCATCGATACCAAATGCACTCATTTTCGATAAAAGAGCTTCATGCCAAACTCTATCAAATGCCTTTGAAATATCAAGCGCACTAATCTTGCTTTCGCCAAAGCGATGCAAGGATTTGTTCCACTGTTCGGTGAGATATGCCATCAGATCACCAGTGGAACGATTGCAAGCAAGACTTTTTCAAGCATTGTGATGGTGCTTTACCTTGTTTTAAACCTTAGGTTGTGTCGAAGGTTTTAGTATAAATCCCTGAAACTTTTTACAGAATAGTGAACAAATAGTGGTCATGACACAATTAAGTAGTGACACTATCTTAAGCTGATTAAAATTTGAGGAACGTGTGGTGAGTCTCGAAGTTGAATTCTTGGAGATTAAACAAGATCTGGCGCAATTTAAAGGTTGGGGCCGTCGTTAGCTTTTCAGATCTGAAGTCGCATTAGTAAGGACCGACCCGTTATATCGCCAGCAAACGACCTGAGACGTTTACATAAAATAGTGGAAAGCATCTTTTAAACAATGTTTAAGATGCTTGTGCCCTTATAGTTGCCGCAGAGAAGTTCGGAAAGATGAAAATTCTGAGATCCCAAACTTTGGGATTTCCTTGTGTATAAAAACCGGTTTACAGAGCAAAATAAATCTATTCAATCATTTGCAAAACTACGGCCAAGTTGGTTAAAAAGCACAGTAATTTTCATTTGGGGTATGAAACATGTTTGGGTATCCTATCCGCTGTACATAATCCACAACAGTCAGTTTCCATACTGTGACAAAATCTGTACTCTACATTTGTTTTTTACCAAATGTCCTGATATATACACTTGTACTATCGCATCTAGGCAAGTTGGACCATTTGTATTGTATAGTAGCCTTTCACATATTAAAGGGAACCATGGGGAAACTTAACGATGATAAAGTAGACTTCCGACGTTACAACGCTCGCCTTCATCGACACTCCTCCAGACAGTTTTCAAAGGAAAAATAATTCACACCGAGTGTTATGACTTATTATGTACTGGAGATCGTAAATGGGTTTATGGGACAAATCTTCCTTTGCCCTTGTACGGTTGCAAGAGTACCTAATGATCTCGATATAATCAGTTAATTAGAGGTATTCTTCAACGTTTTGCAGTCCGTACCTAACAAGGCGTTCTTCACCCACCGCAAACTACCGAACATTGCACTTAAGTGCCTTCTGTCGAAGGTCATGAAAAATGTTGATAAATCGTCAACACAAGAAATGTCTTGAAAATTGGAAACGCCTGAATAATTCAGCAGTATCTGATGGTAGATCTCTCAGAACAGTGAAACCGATCTCTAGAACGGCAACGTTAAAAAAAAAACTACTGCGCTTGAAACTCCTGCATAGAATTCATAAGTTCATTTGTTCCATGTTATGGCTACTTAAAATAAAATAGCCATACTCATCAGTTAAGCCTTGAGCCCAATTGCCTACTTTACTTTTGTCAATTCGTCCCTCTTATTACGGTATACACTTCTATATCACACTTCTGATCGTAACAACCTACAAATTTTAAACTGATTAATCGCTAACGAAATGAGTTGAAACCAATTAAAGCAACAAATCCAGTCACTTTTCGATGGCATCCAGGACATCGTGAACCAGCCAAAAACTGGTAATTTCTCAAACTGAGCCAAATATGTTTGCCACTGGAGATGTGAAAAAGAGAATTACTTAGATTTTCCCAAAAACCGCAAACAACAAAACAGTCAAGAATCGAAACTTGTCTGACTTTTTAAGAATCTATGTCCAGATGTAACTAAGAAAACCTTAACTGTCCATTCTGGTTAGAACCCTAACGGGCCACAACGCGAATTGGCATCAGCACATCTGACTTATGCAGGGGATGAGAGCGTGACGCCGCAAAAGAGGTCTCATTTCTCTTTTTCTGTGAAAGGTCCAGAAGAGAATACTTTTTCCATGAATTGGGCGAAATCTTTAAATCACCACCAAACAAACCATTTACAACTCATTCCTTAACTCTGGGGAGCACAATTGATCTGATTGAAATGGTACCAATTACGGTTTCATCACCCTACCAAACTAACCACCTATAACTCCGGTTTAAAAAAAAAATAAAGTATTGCGGAATTTAATACTTAACATTTCCAGGAAACTCAGCTGATTCAGCTCTACCGCTACCCAGTCCAATATCAGCATCTCGATCTTCTTCGTCATCCTCGACTAGCTTTATGAAACTATCTCCATCATCACAAACCTTGGCAAAAAATATCAGTTTTATGGGATTCCCACTGGAAAGAGTATCCAAAATAGCAGAACTCTATGGTAATGATGATAAAAAAGTAAGTTACTTTTTCTTAACCAAGTTTTAACCTATATTATCCTTCACCGCTGTCCAATTAATTTTATTTCCAGATTATCGAACATCTAATACCATTGAGTGAACTTCTCGATTTAGGGTTTGATGAATCCAAGATATCCGAAGCTCTCGTCAAGTTTGATAATAACAAAGACAGAGCTCTCGACTTCCTTATTTCATAGTAAAAAACAATATAACCTATAAGCAGCTTGTTAATTATATAAATATTATTTGTAGTCCTTATCCCTTAAAATATAAAATATTTGTACACAAAGTAATCCTTCCAAGATTTCGGTTCCGAATGTAAGATGAAATAGCGGAAAACTTAATGATGAAATGTATTTATTAATTTATTATTACCAAGAGAAATAAATACTAAGTAACATTATCTGTTTCATATAAATAATCATGTATTTTGAGTTGCTCTTTAGTTTAACGAGCATCGTGGGTGCCCATGATAAGATTGACAGCGTTCTCGACGCTTCCATTGGTAATTGTTAGATAGCTTATGTTCTCTGCATAATTTGTGAATCCCATTTGGCTCATAAGACGCAATTGCTCTGCGTACTGATGCTCGCGATACCTTGCTGGTAAATCATTGACATCGTCACTGGGAGAGGATACATCGAGTGCGTCGCTATCCATCCATTGCATTGCTTCGTTATTGGTGTCAGTAGATTCTGCGTTACTGGTGTTGGCATTATTAGCTCCAAGTGCACCAAGAGCTCTAGCCAGAGCGTTGCTGAAAGTAGACGATAAGATTCTTCCTCCTGTTGGTGCTTGTGGAGTTGGAGGATTGGTAGCTGATCCAGAATCATTGGTGCCTGTGTTTCGTTGTGCTATATCTGACAGAGAATTCATGGATGTGGTACCAGCTTGCTGTAAGGCGGCCGCTAACTGATGACGACTAATGCGGCGGATTCGAGCTTGCTCCGACTGGTTTCCGGGTGTGCTAGAGTTTTCTTCTTCAGAGCTTGTAGTTGTGTCGGATACTACTTCAGCTACTATAAAGGAAGATCAAAAAGAATTACGGTAAGAAAGTTTACTATGCGTTTGAATTTTTTTTTATTAACTGTAGAGAGTAATGTCCTTTTTAAATATTATTTTATTTTGTAAGAAGAAAGTTGCATTAACTCGTAATATGCCGAGGGAAGATCATCGAATTTTACTACAGACGTTGTCTGTCGAAGCTCTTGTGTGCTTAAGTTAATAATTTTCAATTTACTGAAGAGCGGATCTTTCCCAGAATTTGAAGGATAATACAAATGGGATCACAACAGGCCGTACAATTTAAAAATAAATCTTGGATGGGCCTTATTTTTTTTTTTTTTTTTAAGCAGCCGATATCTGGAGAGACACTGTGAAAATCCTTGCACTTTCCAAAGCTGAGGAGGATGTGATTTTTATTCATATCAAAGCCTAAATGCGCAGACTTTGCTCATTGATAACAAAACGTCTGTATTAAATAAAAACAAAACTTGAAGCTTCATCATTGAATTATTCAAAAGGATTGCTCCAATATTTCCCTTATCATTAAAAACTCAGATTTGAATCAGAGGGACGAATACAAATAATGAGTACCATATAAGGGGGGCCTAGAATCTTAAGGATATATTTGTACAGCTGTAGGAATGTGTACTAAGATTGGTAGTGCTAGGTTAAGGGCTATTGTAGAGGATGGTAGGAGAAAAAAAGGGAAACAAAAAGAATATATGCTGCTAAGGCCAGCATCAGCTTAACTCGCCGGATTCGCGGGGTCTTACCTCCGCTGCTAAACCTCACCTCTTTCAAAAATAAATAACAGATTGCTTAGATTTGAGGTTGTTATCTTTTCAAATTCCCCAAAGAATAACGATGTCAAAAGTTTACAGGCGGGATTTAGCCATGCTCGCATAATATGGTATCTGTCTAATAGCGAGTTTCATTCAAATTTGGAAGAATTGTTCTCAAAATCGAGAATTGCCCTTTTGAATGAAACTTGTTTTGGGTATCCATGTCAATTTGAATTATACTTTTTGTCATTTGATTTTTGGCTTTTGTCATTGGAAAAAGTAATCATTAGATAATTGATAATTAATTGGATAATTAAAGTACATATTAAGTTCTTCGTTCATTATTTGTTTATTTTTGTTATATTTATCAAATACTGGCACAATTTCACAACAAACAACAAAAAATAACAAATTATTTCTCATCTGACGTTTGACAGAAAAGTATTCAGAACGATTCTCCCAACCCATGAGAGATGCATTCTTTCGTGTTGAGAATCGATCTAGAATTGCACTTTTTGAATGAATGAAACTCTCAAAAGTGAAAAAGGTCAATTCTTTTGACAGAAAGAGCAATTCTTTTCGTGAATGAAACTCGATATAAGCTACATTCCTTAATTGATCTTGACAACCCTATGGACTGACCACCCTTTTGCCACCAGGCAATCTGTCTAGTTTGACATTTTGACTGGGGCCGTTTTTGTTTAGATAACATGGGCTGCCCAAAATACTTCTATAAACTAAATCTTAATTGGCCAGAGAAATTGCTAACGATTTGCTCATACTGGACTCACTACATCCTACACTAAACGATGGTCTGCATTGCTTTGCTATCTGGTATTTGGCGCTGGATCGCCCATACACTGAGGAAGCCCAATGACACAACAACAAAGCAGTCTTCTCAATGGAGTTCTCAGAGTGAAAAGTGTATTGGAAGACCAAAACAAAGAAATAATAGGAGGAATTAAAGTAGTGCTAAAGACAGCAGCTTCCGGAAACCAAGAGAGAGCTTTTGTTATTCAAAATACCTAAAACCTAATATATCGCCAATTTGGTATGCAAAGAAAAAAAAAAAGAGACTGCACACCTTCTAAAAACAAAACAACCATCCCGAATCCGCCAATCTGTATATCCTTTAAGACAATCTCTCGATCAAAAACAGGAGCTGGCGAAGAGCGCCTACACAACAAATTTTAATGCAAGCAAGTCCGAAAGTATCATCTGTGCACAAAACAGGAAATTGTCAAAATGCCAAAACTTAATTTTTCGGCGAAAGCAAACCATATCTTCTTGGCCTTCTTTGTTGTTTAAGTTTTTTTTTTTTTTCTTAGCTATTTACCAAAATGTATTATATGTACATACATATAGGTATATTATATATTCATGTAAGTTTATTGACATTGACATCAACAAAGAAATAAAAATGTATTGCGTACTTACTGTAAGATGAATTGCGTGCAAGTTCTTTCTTCACAGTGTCCACAATGAAAGCAGCAGCTTCACAAATAATTGGATAATTTAGTGTAATATTGTGGACAACTTCAGGCTGATGAAGTGTATTGAATAAGACCGAATCCCTGATCAGTGCCTGAGCTCCTAGATTCCTTCGGAAATCTGGATATTCAGCAAGAATCTTTTGCAAGATGTTCACCCTGGAGTTTACATTGATTTGTATGTTGGATATGACATTAAAAAGAGCCTGAATGTCTTCACACTTATGACGTTGTTTTGGAACGAAATCTTCACATCTTCTTGTTTTCCTAAAAACGTGAACAGTCGAATCGGGTTCGATCATTGAAATTGATGCATCATCTTTTAAGATTATACCAAAGTAGACGAGTTCTGAAATAAAATAAAACAAAGCTTATTGTTGTATAAAAAGGGAAAAAAACACCTACTTAAGACTTACCAAGCAATTCTGGAGCAATGTCCAAGTGTTTGCCGATTTCTTTTTTAAGATCAAAAGTGGTTTGTTCGAAGTCAACATTTTCTAGGGGAAGGAATTCATTGGGTTTATCAACAATATGGATTCCAGCGAGAATTTTGTTCATTTTTTTTATTAAAATGTTCCTTTTTTTCGTTTGGACGATAATATTTTTTCCAATTTTGGATTCTTTGTTATGGTATTTAACTGAAGTTGAAATGCTATGATCAATTTTGATGAACCAAGAAAGACTTCTTTTTGGTTGTTCGTTGTTTTAAAATTCAGTTGCATGTACTTTGAGATTTTGACAGTTTGATTGAAATGTCAAAGCGCCTAGTTTGAGAACAGTTGGATGTTATAGAGATTTTAAGCAAACGGCATTATACTTCTTTCCCTCTCGCTCCGAGACGTCTAAAGGCCATATCACACTGACAGTGATTTCACTGACCACTGGCAGGCAGTGACGTCACGAAAACTGACGCGATTTTTACGCCAGTGAAGAAATTGCTCGTCAGTGGTCAGTTGAGAAAAAAAGGTTATCACACCTACTGGCAGGCCTGTGCCAGTGTGTCCCAAAACTCACTGACACCTCATGCTAGTCAGTGATATTTTCTCCGAGTCGGTCAGTGAACTGACGCCTGAAAAACTGACTATCACACTACACTGACACATTCTTCACTGGCACACGACACTGGCATGTGGCGTCAGTGAAATTTACTCGAAATCGGGTCAGTGAGCAGTTTCGCTATCACACTGACTGACTACCGAAGCCAGTGGCTGTCAGTTCTTTGTTTTTTTTTTTTTTTTTTTTATTTGTTTCAGGTGGAAAACTCTAGCTGCTGGTTTTTGGTTTGTTTGCTTACAAAAAATTATTTATAAAAAAATAATGTCAGAAAAAGAATTTTTGGAAATATAGTTGAAGTTGCCACGATGGCTTATTTGGCAGTGTGTGTGGTGGACAGCCTCAGCGATGATGATGAGGACAAGAGAACTTGTCGACGGTTCAGTGTTTGGAAAAAGTGGTTGAGGCGTAGAGAGAAGGAAGGGTTTCGCTGCGACTGCTAGTCCAAATAGCTCAACCAACTATTTTGGTTACTATTCCAGAAGTCCTTGACGATATTTACAAGGTTCTTGTGGGTTGTTTTTTTAAGGTTATTTCTAATAATAGCTTTGTTTGTTGAGCCCTGAAGTCACTTTTGTTCTTCTAGCCGAAAAAAGTGGGTCCGACAATTCGGTCTGTCTGTCTGTCTATCTGTCAGTCTATCGACACTATCTGTATTGGCAAAAATGCATATTCGTGATCTAGGAAATGCCACCTTTCCATTGATGTATCGCATTATATGAAAAATCGACTTTTATCTTTAAACCCGATTTGCGGCTAAACTAGACGTGCTAGAGGCATCAAAGTTGACATCTTTAAACTTGACTTGCGGCTAAACTAAGCAACCTAGCGACTTCAAAAATGCATATTCGTGATCTAGGAAATGCCACCTTTCCATTGATGTATCGCATTATATGAAAAATCGACTTTTATCTTTAAACACGATTTGCGGCTAAACTAGACGTGCTAGAGGCATCAAAGTTGACATCTTTAAACTTGACTTGCGGCTAAACTAAGCAACCTAGCGACTTCAAAAATGCATATTCGTGATCTAGGAAATGCCACCTTTCCATTGATGTATCGCATTATATGAAAAATCGACTTTTATCTTTAAACACGATTTGCGGCTAAACTAGACGTGCTAGAGGCATCAAAGTTCACATCTTTAAACTTTACTTGCGGCTAAAGTAAGCGACCTAGCGACTTCAAAAACGTATATTCGTGATCTAGAAAATGCCAGTTCTAAAAAATCAAAAAAAAGTTGGTAAAAAAAGTTTTTTTCAAAACTTCCCAAAAAATACGGTACTTGAAATTTTTCAAAAAAAATATCAAAAAACAGGTCAGTTCACTGACGGGGTTTCTTCACTGGCACAACGAGAAATTTCGTGTGTTGCCAGTGATGGGACAGGGTCAGTACACTGACGCTCTTGTCATAAAAGTGTGTCAGTGGTCCTATGCGCCAGTGACTACTTATCACACTTGTCATTTTTCGAGTCAGTCACTGACGCGATTTGGGTTGGTCAGTGAACACGTCAGTGAACTGACACCTTCACTGGCGTCCCAAAACTGGCTATCACACTACGGATGACTTCACTGACGGCATTGTGACGCGATTTTGACGTCACTGCCTGCCAGTGGTCAGTGAATTCACTGTCAGTGTGATATAGCCTTAAGTCAAATGAGAAATCCTACTTTGAAGGAAAACTATTAAATTATTCTCTATTGAGTTTAGTTTGGCGGAATACTTATTATAATTCAATTTAATACTACGTTTTCATTAGGGCAAAAATGCGATTTCGTTGAAAATTTCCAAATTTGAGTCCACTTTCCATACAAAATAATATTAAAATTTTGTTTGATTTGGACGAAATCCAAAAGTAAACAAACCAACATGCAAAGCAAACGGCAGAAGTAAACAATACAAAATAATAATTTTGAAATAAAATCCAGGGCAATGGAAGTAGTAAACAAAACAAAACAAGAAGAAAAAATGAAAAGGTTGTAAAAAAGAAAAAGAAAGAAGATAGCCTGATGTCAAAACAAATGTGGAAACTTAGATGAAAACACTTTTTTAGCAATTTTTCAAATATCCTAATTTCGGCCCTAATGAAAACGTAGTATAAAGTGTTGTTATCATTAAAATCAACTGAAATCAGATTTTAAATAATCAAAAATATATTTCTTTCTGTAAAAAAACTTTACTTTGTTCAAAACGTGCCTCGAAGTGTGCAAAACAAATACTTTTATATCGGAGCAATTCGCGCTAAAATGTTTAAGAAGAAATAGTTTAGTTTTAAAACAATAATAACTAGTTTTTTAACAATAACATAATAATAAAAACAGTGTGCCTACGATATGCCAACAAATTACTGTGTGCACGGCTGTAATAGCAATGCAATCACAAACAAAGAAGAGCTTTGCTTTACCAAGAGTTTGGAACCACTCCTCAAAATGTAAACATTAGGGGTATTCACGATCTGGTGCAACCAAGTATTGTAAAAGTGCGAAATTGTTTGTATTTCATGTAGATCGTGAACTCACTTCTTCCAATCTGTAGCAAAACTCACACAAATGTCAAAATCAGGTTGACACAAATGTCAAAATCAAAAGTACAAATTTTGCACCCTTGTATTTTTCTGTTACAATGGGGTTGAGGTATAGATAATACTACGTTTTCATTAGGGCCGAAATTAGGATATTTGAAAAATTGCTAAAAAAGTGTTTTCATCTAGGTTTCCACATTTGTTTTGACATCAGGCTTTCTTTTTCTTTTTTACAACCTTTTCATTTTTGATGTGAAACATCTATTGGCGCACCTAGGCAGTAAAATCGATCGCAATTGTAACAAAAAAATGGTTCGACCGTTGATAAAAATTTTCAAAGTGGAAAGAGTTGGGTGGTTGGTGGTTGTAGGTTGGTTGGTCGCTGGTGATGCTGGGGCGGTAGTGGTGGAGGGGGTAGGGTGATAGTGGAGTAGGGTTATGGGGGGGGGGGGGGGGGTGAAAAATTGTGGATGGTCGGTTGGTGGTTGTAGGATGTAGGTGGGCTGGATGGTTGGTGAGGGTTGTAGAAAGAATTTTAAAAAATGGTAGATAGTTGGTTAAAGGGAAAAATTGACTAAAATGGTATGTGGGTGGTGGTAGGTGGGGTGGGTGGTACTGGTGGGTGGTTGATGTGGGGGTGGAAAGTGTTGGGTGGTTGTAGGTTGGGTGGTCGCTGGTGATGCTGGGGCGGTAGTGGTGGAGGGGGTAGGGTGATAGTGGAGTAGGGTTATGGGGGGGGGGGTGAAAAATTGTGGATGGTCGGTTGGTGGTTGTAGGATGTAGGTGGGCTGGATGGTTGGTGAGGGTTGTAGAAAGAATTTTAAAAAATGGTAGATAGTTGGTTAAAGGGAAAAAATTGACTAAAATGGTATGTGGGTGGTGGTAGGTTGGGTGGGTGGTACTGGTGGGTGGTTGATGTGGGGGTGGGGTGTGGGGAAGTTGGTGAAGAAAAAAATGACGAGACAGGTGTGGGATTTGTTTTGGGGTGGGGTGGGTCGTTACTGTTAGGAGGATTTGGATGGTGGTTGGTTGGCGGTTGTAGGTGGAAAGGGAAGTTACGGGTGCGGGTGATTTGGTGTGGGGGAATGAGGAAAAGATTGTCAAATATGGTGGGTGTGGGGAAGTTGGTGAAGAAAAAAATGACGAAAATGGTGGGTGGGTGGTTGTAGGTGGGGTGTGTGGTTGTAGGTGGGGTGTGTGGTTGTAGTTGGGGTGGGTGGTTACTGGTGGGGTTTTGGTTTGGGGTCGGGGGGAATTGACAAAAATGGTGGGTGGTTGGCTGTTGGTTCTAGGTGGTAGTGTTGGCTAAACATCGATAGTCTATCGATACTATCGATAGTTTTAAACTATCGGCGATAGTATCGATAGTAAAAAACTATCGATAGTATCGAAGAGGACAAATAATTCAACAAATATTTTGATATCAAAATTGAATATAACTTTTTTGAAAATGTGTCTTCGCTCTTGGACGTCCCTGTATACTTGCAAATTCAAATTCCAGTTTTTTGATACACAAACTGTAGTTATGAGTGAGTTTCTTTATTCATTGGAATCAATCAACAAATTAACTACGAGAAATCGCGATTAAGTATATCTGCATTCCAGCTCCTTCGGTTCCATCTGAATGAATTTTTTTTCCAGAGCAGGAGAGATAATGACCAAAAAAAAAAAATCGACTCAAAGATAAAAACTTAAACCATTTGCTTTTTATCAAACATAATTCAAAAAAATTTTAAAGACTTAATTTATGTTTCTTTTTGCTTTTCCTTCTAACGTGGCATTGTTTTATTTTGCTTAATACTACGTTTTCAAAAAAGGTGATTTCGTAGAAAATTTCCAAATTAAACTCCACTTCCCATACAAAATAAAATTAAAATTATTTTTTATTTGGACGAAATCAAGGTTGCAAATTATGTGAAAACAAATCAAACGCAACTAAATTGAAAACAATTGAATAGAATATTTTCTAAAATGTCAATTTGAAACAAAATCCAAGGCAACGGCAAAAGTAAACAAACCAACATGCAAAGCAACGGCAGAAGTAAACAATACAAAATAACAACTTTGAAATAAAATCCAGGGCAACGGCAGAAGTAAACAAAACAAAACAAGAAAAAAAATGAAAAGGTTGTAAAAAAGAAAAAGAAAAAAGATAGCCTGTTGTCAAACCAAATGTGCAAACCTAGATGAAAACACTTTTTTCGCAAATTTTCAAATATCATAATTTCGGCCCTAATGAAAACGTAGTATAAAGCTTGTTTTTTGTTTTATTTTTTATTTAAACAGAATTATTTCATTTTCACTTTGATTGATTAATGATTTTAAAAAACTATCGATAGTATCGATAGTATCGATAGTTTTTCTGAAAAACATCGATACTATCGATAGTAAAATATTTCGATGTTTAGCCAACACTACTAGGTGGAGTCGGTGGGAATTACGTTTTTCATTCTTTTCACCAATCAGAAAAAAATTGTTAAAAATGGCGGGTGGTTAATTGGTGGTTGAAGGTTGTGTTGGTGGTGGAGTGGATTTTTAGGAGGATGTTGGGGGGTGGTTGAGACAAAATTTACAAACATGGTGGGTAGATGGCGTTTGTGGTTGGGGGTTGGTAGGGGGGAAATATTGACAAAAATGGTAGGTGGTTGGTTGTAGGTGGGGTGGGTGGTTACTGCTTGGGGGGATTTGGTGTGGGGGGGCGGGGTGAGGAAAAAATTGTCAAAAATGGCGGATGCTTGGTTGGTGGTTCTAAATGGGCTGGGTAAATGGGCTGGGTAAATGGACTGGGTAAAAGGGGGGACTTACTCTGGGGAGGGAATCGACAAAAATGGAAGGTGGTGGGTTGGTGGTTGCAGGTGGATTGGGTGGTTACTGGTGGTAGGTATTCGGTGATGAAAAACTTATAAAAAATGGTGGGTGGTTGGTTGCTAGTTGTAGGTGGGTTAGGAGTATGGCGGTATCTGATGGGTGGGTTGAGGAAAATTTTGTTCCTATGTGCTTATAAATGAATTCTTATAATCTGTAATAATTGGTATTATAATAAAATGATAAGACAAATATATTGATTTAATTAACGAAACCCTAAATTATTAAAAATTATTTCACTCCATATTTGTTTGATGGTTTTTCAAAATTATGAATTATAATGTAAACTTGGATGTTTCACATCTGCCGGGCGTCCCGTGACGGCTAATTTTTTTTTTCTTCTTGTTTTGTTTTGTTTACTACTTCCGTTGCCCTGGATTTTATGTCAAAATTGTTATTTTGTATTGTTTACTTCTGCCGTTTGCTTTGCATGTTGGTTTGTTTACTTTTGCCGTTGCCTTGGATTTTGTTTTAAATTGACATTTTAGAAAATATCTATTCAATTTGTTTTAATTTAGTTGCGTTTGATTTGTTTTCACATAATTTGCAACCTTGATTTCGTCCAAATCAAACAAAATTTTAATATTATTTTGTATGGAAAGTGGACTCAAATTTGGAAATTTTCAACGAAATCACATTTTTTGCCCTAATGAAAACGTAGTATAAAGTGCAAAAGTGTAAAAATGACAGCCGGTATATTTGTTGTTGTATTGCAAGAAAACGTAGCACTTCTCCACTTTTACAATGATGCAAGACAAGTTATACTACGTTTTCATTAAGGCGCGTCCATATTATGCCGAATGATGCCGATCGGCAAATGCCGAATGATGCCGATCGGCCGTGCCGAACGAGTATCCATTTGATTCGGTTTGAGTTCGGTTCGGTTCGGGACGGTTTTCGGCACATCCATACTTATTCGGCTTGGCCGATCGGCACAAGCCGATCGGCATCATTCGGCATAATGTGGACGAGCCTTTAGGGCCGAAATTAGGATATTTGAAAATTTGCTAAAAAAGTGTTTTCATCTAGGTTTGCACATTTGATTTGACAACAGACTATCTTCTTTCTTGTTCTTTTGTACAAACTTTCATTTTTCGTTCTTGTTTTGATTTGTTTACATCTGCCGTTGCCCTGGATTTTATTTCAAAATTGTTATTTTGTATTGTTTACTTCTGCCGTTGCTTTGCATGTTAGTTTGTTTACTTTTTCCGTTGCCTTGGATTTTGTTTCAAATTGACATTTTAGTCTATTCAATTGTTTTCAATTTAGTTGCGTTTGATTTGTTTTCACATAATTTGCAACCTTGATTTCGTCCAAATAAAAAAAAATTTAATTTTTTTTTGTATGGGAAGTGGTCAAATTTGGAAATTTTCTACGAAATCACCTTTTTTGCCCTAATGAAAACGTAGTATTACACCAGATCGTGAATACCCCTATTTATTCTAAGCTGCGATTGAAACGTTGGTTGGCAGCAATCAATAGAAAAAAATTAAATGCAAAAGTAGCACGAGTTTGTTCCAAGCATTTTATATCAATGAGAATTGTATTGAACAAATAAATTGGAAATACAAAATTACTTTTACATGTAAAAGTGCTCGACTCAGCGATGTCTATAATCCGGATTAGGTCCCTGCTCTAAGTTTGGGATACCAAAAAAGGACGAATACCTCATCAATTCTAATGCAAAGACGCCGTGAAAGGGCTATCACAAGAGCTGAAAACAAACATTCAAATCTAACAAACGCAGAAATTGTAAATGATTTGTTGGTTTCTGATTTCAAGCGATTTTAATAAAAATAACACTTTAATTTGAATTATTAAGCAGAGAAAGAATATTCCACCGAACTAAACTCAACAGAGAAATTAATTGTTTTCCTTCAAAGTAGCTAGCTGTCAACTTTTTTCTTGATTTGACATTTCTCTTTGACGTATTCGTATACTTCTCTATTCTTCAATTATGGTTAGCCCTTTATGGTTGGGCCTTTATTGTGTGCCGGTGACGTAGATGCACAGAACGAAAAAAAAAATGAGAATTGGAATGCGCTATATTGTATAGTTGTCTCATGGTTCATGGGTATACAGCACTGAACGCATATAATTGAACGACTGAATGCACCCTTTTGCCCTCTGTCAAAGTTTTTAAAATTTGCTCTACTCCCATCCCAAAATATAATACACTTTTGCTTGAAGCTTCTATTAAAAAGAAAATTTTCATTCTTTAAACTCATTTAATAAAATAAGCATTTGAATTATTTAAAATTTACACAGAAAACTCAACTCCAATAAGGTAAATCGATAAATCAATAAATATTTTGTTCTTATTCCTTGTTAATTAAATATGTTTTATGTAATTGAAAAACCATTTGGCCAACTTGTAACATATTATTTTGTGTGTTCAGATGTCTCGGCACTACAGCCGCGTCGATCGATTCGCGCAAATGTCCAAACAAGAAGAAGTCATTGCTAAAAAACGCCAAGAGATTCTTGAAAAGCAAAGGACAGCTGAATTGGCCAAACAAGTAGCTGCTGCCCAGAGTATTGCATCCAAACATAGTGTCGAAGAGTCGTGAGTTATGGTTGAATAAATTATTTATGCGCAAAGTTCTTTACATAATATAATAATTGCAGAGCAACCGAAGAAGTGGAACCGCCCGAGCCAGCACCATCACAACAACCTGCAACCACATTATCTGGTTTAAGTAATCAATCCAAACTAAAGAACACATTCTGCAATGATGGTTCCTTTCTGACTCATTTTAAAAAGATTTTAGAAAAACACAAGTAAGTGGTTTTTTTTTATATACATGTACACATTTTATTTTGTATTATTTTATTTTATCCACACAAAAAAGTACCACCGTGCACTAGATATGCATAGTGCTAGATATATTTTGTAGTGGCATTCAGGAGGTAGGGTGACGTGGTCATAGATGCACCACCCTTTTTTCAAAAGATCATAATTCTTTCAAAATGAACTCTGTGCTCGGTTTTTTTTATATCCATTCGATGGGTTATTTAAGTAGATACGTATAAACTTAAATTTCTGATAGCACCTGTCTTCTTTAAGTTAGCATACATTTTTTGAAAAATATCAAATGGTGCTTGGTGCACTATGGTCAGAGATTAAAACGAGTCGAGTACTGTTCACGATCAACGAATACTTGCTCGAAAAAAGCGAGTTTGAACAAACAGAGTCAACCTATCAAACTATGCTTACAAGTATTTTTGTTCATGAGTATGATGACCCGTGAATAACAACACATTTCAAACGAATAAGATCGAGTATACCTTCCAACCGAGTATGAACGAGTTTGAACAAAACGAATAAAGTACTCATGATCAAAATGTTCACGATCAATGTGCTCATGATCAAAATGTTCACGATCAATGCGATCGATCGCGATCGTTCGACTACTCGCTGTGTAAAATGTGTATTCGGGGTTGGTATTTTAAGGATTCTGTTTCTTGTGTTATTGGGGTTGGTTTTTGTATTTAAGATACTTTTACCATTAGGGGCAGATCGGTGTTGGTTGATTTTGCTTCATGATTCAATATACTTAGTTTGCGTATGCAAATAAGGCATTATTACCTCTGTTCGCGTACCCAAATGTAACAGTTTGCATTCGATTTCATACGTTTACATTAACACAAAAAGCGTTCGCGTACTGAGAGATGAACGAAAGATGAACGAAAGAAAACAACAGCTGTTTTATTCTTTCGTTCATTTATTTGCAAGTTTTTGCCCACTGAAATTTCATCTGGTAAAAACTTGAACTCTGTCAAAATCGAATGACGTAAACATTTGTTGTTGATGACCCTTACCGCGAAGAGCTAACCAATCAAAAAATTCGAATTTGACGTTTTTCAAGTTTTTACACAAAAAGCGTTCGTGTACTTTTCGGTAAGTGAGAGAAATTTTTCTCTCATTTGAGAAATTTTGACAGTTTTCATTTGTTGGCACAAAATGTACGCGAACAGAGGTATTATTAGGAAAAAGTGCAGTAAATAATGTTATAAGTCACAATGATTTTTATTTTTATTAACTTGAAAAAAAAAAAAAAAACAGTAAATTAAATAAGTAATTAAAACCACTGACCTAATAAAATTACTAACAAAGAAAAGAGTACCTGTTTCGGGGAATTTTAACCTGCGCCTTCAATAAAAGAAAAAATTGACTTCACTTAAATACATACACCAACCGCGAATGTTGACCATCTTTTGTTTTATAATTACATCATTTGCCTACCTAGCCACCTACCTATTCATAAATCTTTCCAAAATAAGAAACCCTTTTTCTTCTGCTCTATTTTCTGCGAATACAAAACATTACCCTTAAAATACAACGGACTTGTGAGTACTCGCTTTGTTCACGATCAAAACGATCAGATTTTTTCGAGTACCCGAAACTGGTTACAACTGGTTGCGAATAATTTTGTTCGTGGGTATGAAAGTCAGAAGATACTCATAAGTTCGATCAGTTCGTTTGTCTTTATTCGTGATTCTTTTTATTCATGACCAAAATGACTTATGAGCATGGAAGCAAAACGATCGGGTATGAGCGATCAAATAGAAAGAATAGCAGTGTTCGAACTTATTCGAACATACTCATTTTAATCTCTGGTATGTACTAAATGCACCAATGGTGTGTGCACAATGCACCACGGATTGATTTAAAAACACAATTTCAATTAATATATTCAGTTTTATTAGAATGAAAATAAAATATATGAGATTCTTGAAACAATGACATAAAATTAACAAAAATAAATTGTTCCAAAACAAAACAAACAAAATAAGTAAAAAGATACCATATCACAAAAAAAAAAAACTAACGAAAATTAATTATTTAAACATAAAAAATCCTTAAAAACATATATAAAATCAACGAATGTTTAAATTGCCGAAATATTCGACAAATTTGTAGGAAGATTGCTGCCGTTTAGTTGGTGCCAAGGTGCCAACACATCAGGATCCTCCAAGAAATATTTAATATCATCATATCCATGGTGCATTTAGCACTATGCTTATTTGGAGCATTGTGCACCACCGTGAAATTTTAAATAAAAATTAAGATATTTCGTAAAAAAAAACTAAACTATAAGATTCTTATTTTAAAATATAAATAAATGTCCAAATAAGCAACTTATTAATTTTAAATAAAGAAAAACTAGATTTCCGAGAAAATATTAAAAAAGTAAACTCACCTCGAGTTTTTTGTTTTTCACTTAAAATTTACAAATGACTTTTTGCACTTGCGCCAAAAAGCACGGACACGACCAGACTAAAGTCTTACGCCGCACCCACGCCCACGTCGCACCCGCGTCAACACGGCCGGCCGGCGTGACCGGGCCCCCCTGCGCCACGCGTCAAGCGCCCTTGCTCATTTTTTTCATATAATTTTTGTTCCCTTTAAATTGTTTGGTATGCGATTTTTTACCAAAATAATTTTCCAAACACTGCACGAATTTTATTTTATTCGTCACTCTGTTAGGTTACTTAAGTTTCAATTCTTTTTTAAAAATTAAATTTCTTACAGGTTTATCCTATTTTGCCTACAAACATTCAGCACGAAAACAACGCCACTTCTTCTTTGTGCACAATATGAACTAACTCCCACTAGTTGATGGGTTGGGCCTAGTTCATTGGGAATAAGTTCGTAATGAACTATGTCCCAACTGAATTTTCTCCTAATATTATGAACTAAATCCCACTACAAAATTTGGTAGGAGTTAGTTCATTTTGCCTCGTGGGAGTTAGTCGATTTGGGAGCTAGGACGTAGGGCCGAATCTTCATATCTGTTGTGACTCTAACTATTTTATCGATTGCGGATGGGATTCGTTAGATGATTTGAAGTACTCTTCGGCGATAGACCCTAATGAGAACGCAAGTTTTGCAAAACATTTGCTTATTGTAATCGCTATTTGTTCTTCGATTGTGAGGAAACCGGCTTCTACTAGAATGTTTTTGATTGGAGTCGTGGGGAAGGCACTTATACTTCTCCTGTCTGCTTTATGGTAGATCGGCTTTATAGACTTAAATGAGGATTTTGAACAACTGCCATATATACTAAGTCCATAGTCAATTTTACTATGGCCTACGTTGAATAATGTTTTTATATGTGCACTACTTTTATTACATCATAAATAACTTATAACATTTAACCTGTCAGCAAGGCTCTTTTTTAACTCTATGATATGGTCATTCCCTATGTATTTCTTATTGAAGTTAAGTCCTTAGATATTTAATTTATCAACTGAGTTAATTGTTATGTTACCTTTGTTAAGTGTGAGTGATTGAGAACAAGATAATTTACGGCAATATTTTACATTTTTCAAGTAAGAGTCTGGCACCTGACGTACCGGACCATTCTAAAATTTCTGTTAACACAGTAGTGAAAAGTTATTTGGTTTTTGCATTTACTAAGCACATAAAGGTCATCAGCATATATGCGATGGTCTAGAAGTTTGTGTTTAGACAGAATATTTGAAATCTCTTGGAAGGAGATGAGAAATAACACTACTGATAGTGGGGATCCTTGCGGGATACCGTTGTACAGAAGATATGTCGAAGAGAAGCTGTTATTGGTTTTGAAACAAAACCTTCTGTTTGTTAAGAATGATTTAATGTACTTTGTGATTTTGGTGCCAACTTTCCAACTTTGAAGTTTGTTCAGAACCAGGTGCATGCCTTTCGAACGATTTTTCAAAGTCAATTGAAAGGATTGAAACATGATTACGACATTCGGCATTCGTTGTGTAATGGTTGATGTGAAGGAGGGCTTCAATGCAGCCTTTTTCAGGCTTGGAGGCCACTTGGTTGGGACTTATTAGTTGTTTTTATACATAAATATAAATGAAGTGTTTGTTTGTAATTTCAAAATATCAGGTTTTTACTAAATGCATATGAAATAATTATTATTTTCAATACATTAATGAATTTTGGAGCAACGAAATTCGCCGGTAAGCTAGTTAAATAATATTTCAGTACATCACACAAAAGAGGAGGAGCGTAGAAACTCTAAAGGCCTGATTATTGTGCTTGTATAAGGGTTAAGCAATGTATTTTCCTACTTTAAGATTTAAAATGAAAACTCTACAAAGAAATTGAGTTACAACTTCAGAAGCCTCTATCGTTTTCCTAAAATCCATTGTTTCGAGATTATCGATAAAGTTTCACCACTATCAAGGAAACCTATTCACCTTCATGGATTGCTCCAAGTCCTTGCGGCTCTAATGCGAGGAGATAGATTTTTGTGCTTGTGAGCCAAATGATACCTCAGGAGGGCATATATCGTAAATTTCATAGCGACCAAAACATATCTGGCCTACTGGTCTCAACTATGACACAAACACGTTAAAAGTTTTTGATCTCAGGGGATAACGTTTCATAGTAATAGTAGGCGTCATAATCGGACGGATATCGTTGTAAATGGAAATGTATGCTAAGGTTGCTTCATTCCTCTTGCTTTTATATTAGTTATTTAACTTTTAATGTTTACAGATGTAAATAAAATATAATATTACATAATTACATACTTCATTTTTCAGACCTGATCCACCTCCACCACAACCAGAACTACAACCAGAGCTACAACCAGAACTAGAACAAGAACTTAATGTCCAAGCTGAAGAGGAAATAAAGTCGGAACCTATTGATTATCAATCTACTATTGACCCTGACCAGCAACATCAACAACAGCAACAAGATTTGTTCATCAAACAAGAACAAGAACAAACAGAACTGCAACAACAACATTTACAGCAACAACAACAACAACACTTACAGCAACAACAACAAATAAAACAAGAACAACAAAGTCTCGCTGAAAATGCAAAACTTGCATCTGAAATAACTCATCCGCAAATAGTACCCAACGCATATTTCAACCTTGTGGTTCCGCCACCAATGATGAATATTCAGGTTACAGTTCCACCACCACCTCCACCACCGCCACCAGTGCCCCTTCAACATAACATCCCCCCACTCTACATGATACCACCGCCAGAGCCACTGCAATTGAATACAATTCCACCGCCAAAGGAACTAGATTTGAACGCCATTCCTAAGCCAGAGTTCAATTTGGATGCAATTCAGGTGCCCTCCGAGATGGCAGACAAAGGTGGGTGAAAACAAATATTAGTGTTGAGTGGATTCTGTGTAGTTGTTGCTCCTCTGTCCTTTTAATTATCCTAATCCACACCTCCTCTTCAATTTCTTTAAACTTTTTATTTTCATTGTTTTCCTGTAATTTGATCTATTTTCCAAGTTCAAATACATTATTTGAATCTCTAATTCCTTACCATGATCACAAAAAAAAAAAAAAAAAAAACAAAATGCAAGGACATCACACTAGTCCACATCTAACTACTATTTATTTTTAATTTGTTAAACTTGTTTTGGTAAACGAGATTTTATGTAGTTTTTTCAGACAACTCAAATGACTCTATTACCTTACCGACAACATTAGAACAGTTAATCGATTTGGTTGCCGATTTTGGTGATGGTTATGAAGATAAAATACGTTTGCATAAAAACGCTTTACACCCATCGTTGTGGTAATGAATAACAATAATTTTTATTTTATAGAAATCAAAATGTTTCGGTTGAAGTAATTCTTTTTTTTTTTTTAATGAACACTGATGAGTCCTTACATTGAACTGCTTTCTTGTGCTGTTTTTTTCTTTTTAGTTTTCTAGAACCCACGGAATTGCCTTTTCAGTTTTTTAACATTTACGTATATGAATATATTTTTTTAAACACCATTAATTAGGTCGGAAAAGAGAACATTATAACAATAAAAATGAATTCAACCTTGAAATTCAAATTGGGTGTATTACCCAGCAGCCATAACATGAAGCCCACAAAAAGGAATGATTTAAAGAAAATCGGAAGGTACAAGCCTGAATTCAAACCAACCCAAAGTCCTAATAATCTCTTTAGCTGCCAATAACCTAGCAACATGTCAACACAAATATTGATATCTTTATCGAAAACTAGGTGGACATAAAATTCACATTCTTAATCGGTACAAAGATAGATCAAAGAAACAAATCCGGTCACATCATGATGAGTTCCAGAGCATTGAGATAAATACGGTAGTGGAATGGCTTACAAACTATCCAACTACGTTTTATAATTTTAACTGATTATACCATCTGAAAAAAGAAAATATGAATCTCACTCATGCAGGGGATAAAAAACAACATAAACCTTCCATGTTTCTGTTGAGTCTTCCAAAGCTGAAGTTCTTAAAAACGAAACGGCATTCTTCACGCGAGCCAAGCCAAAGAGCATGCTCGAGTCTTAACCCATCGGAGCAAGATACAAATAAAATTAACCAGAATTTCCTAAAAACCGCAAACGACAGATGGTCCTTGCTTTGAACTTGTCAAACATCAAGTAATCTACTGCCCGACCTTTCAAAGACAAAGACAAACAAAAAAAAAGATAACTTTTTTAAACTACCTCCATTCAATCAAACCCACATTAGTTGATTGAGGATGAAAGGAGTCAAGACAAAGAAGTGGAGGAAGGTTCATTTCTTCTTTCTGTGTGAATGCCGCAGCTTGGCAAGTGGCAATGGTACAGTGGATGAAGTGCTTGGTTGCTTACCTAAGAGTTGTGGTTTCGAGCCTCAGCCTGGGCAGCAATTTTTCAATATTCCCCCAGCATCAACTGGACGCCACCCGTGGGATATTCGTGAGATAAAAAATATCACCTATATCTCAATCCATTGTGCCAACAAAAAATCTTTCCTATCTTCCTGTTCTTTCTAACTAATGCCGTGCAGTTTGCATTCAAAAAAACCTTGTCGTACAAACATATAGTTAAAATTATTAAAAAAAAAAAAAAAAAAAACAGAAAGGCAGCTATCGAAGAATACTTCTTCAGCGAACTGGGCAATGTCTCCAACGAGCCACTAAGGAACATCCTTGAGTTCTTCTTGAACCCTGTTTGGTTTAGCGCAGGCTTTCATACTGAAACACACACACTCTAAATTCCCTTCCCTTGCCCCATCTCTATATTCCTAACCTATCCATTGAGATGCGAGTGAGGTAATGCGGTTTATTGAATCACCACTCACCCCCATATAACCCTACCTATGCTGGAATGAAATAGCAGGGCTCATGTTACTTTCTCTGTGAAGAACCCAGCTCAACCCCCAACAGAAGAGCTGACCTCGGAAACAAAATTTCAACATATTGGGTGAAATCTCTGACACGCCGCTAAAGAATATTTTGAAATTCTTCAAAGATGGACAATACATTATATTCCACTTCGCCTCCGTTCGTAATCTCTCTCCCATTTATTTAATGTCCTACCGACGGCCTAGTAAGAGTTTCAAATGGCATATCGCCAACGCTATTTCGCTGTTCATAGCTTTGTCAACCTAGAACGCGCTTCAGTCGTACAATGTACGAACAATAATGACCGCTCCGGGACGATACTGTACACTGTGTGTTGTTGGAACTAGGGAATATTATAATAATTTTTGTTTATTAAAATCTTATCGTTTTGCACATTTTGCCCATAAGCTAAGCAGTTCAATGTTAATCAAAAACAATATAACTTGTTCATTTCAAAATTAAAAGTTAATCATTTAAAAGTAAAACGTTACCATAATGGGTAGTAAAAAACTAATCGCGTAACAAAAAAAAAAAAAAAAAGTAAAAAAAAAAACAAGAAGACCTCAGCGGATTGGATTTGAAAATGATTGATGTCAACACCGCATTGTCGTGCAACGAAACCCCAACAAATGAAAACAAAATGAGTCGACTGTTACTGTTATTGCTATTGCAAATATGTATTAACATTACGTCTTTACTATAGTTAAATTAAGCAAATTAATTTCATTTCATTTTAAATCTCCAGGTTTCTGTTTGAGAAGGATTCGGACCAATATATTAACTATCGCAAAGATTTGGAAGCCTCCCGTTTGGATCAAAAACTTCAAGAGCAAGAGCTGCTCGAGCAAGATGAAATGGAACACTTCGAGTTGGCTAAGTCTGAAAATACATTTGACGATAAGTATGATCCTGAGTGTGTGATGGATCGTGATGAAGATTCTGACGATGAATACATGCGCGGGATGATGGATCGTAATCGTGACAATCTTAAGCGACGCATCGAATGTCGCAATGAAATTATGGAAGAGGAACGCCAACGGGAAGAAAAGAAAAAGCAGCGCAAAAGTCGCTGGGGTGAGAAGTCTGAAGAGATACCACCTGAAGTGGCTGTACTTTGTTCTTTTGGAAACCAAAACAAACCAGTGTTGTCAGCCATGCAAAGAACAGACCCAGCGCTGCTGCAATACGCACGACAGAACTATGGTACAACAGAGTTAGAGGAAGACGAATGGAAGAAGTGTGAGGAGCATTTTAAAGTAAATCTCCTGTATCAAGATATGTTGAAAAAGCGACAGGAGATCGATCGACTAGCTAGGTCTGGCAAATTCAAATACGAGTATGACTCCGATGAAGATGTCACCGGAGGTACCTGGGAGCATAAGTTACGAAACGCCGAAATGGAAGCTACCGACGCATGGGCATCGGCCCTTACGAAGCAGTCTGAGGGTAAGCATCATATTGGCGACTTTCTGCCGCCAGAAGAACTAAAAAAATTCATGGAGCAATACGAGGCTAAGAAAAGCAGCCGCCAACCGGACCTGAGCGATTATAAGGAATACAAACTCCGTGAGGACAACGTTGGTTTTCAAATGTTACAAAAACTTGGTTGGAAAGAGGGACAGGGTCTGGGATCGTCTGGAACTGGAATCGTTGATCCTGTTAATAAGTAAAAATAAATTTTTTGGCAGACTCGTTTTTAAATGTATCTTCCCCAGGGCTCCACAACGGGACGGTCATCAGGGATTAGGTGTGACAAGTGCTGCAGCGCCTGAAGACTGCGACAATGAATATGACGCTTATCGTAAGCGAATGATGCTCGCTTACAGATTTAGACCAAATCCATTGGTATGTTGAATTAATTTTAATTGCTTTGATTCATGAAATTAATATACAAGTTTTTTTTTTCAGAACAACCCCCGACGCGCGTATTATTAAGATACGAATTGGCTTTTATTTAAAAAAAAAATGTATTCCTTATTCTCCTAAATAACAATATCAATATTGCCGCAGTAAACGTTGTTTTAAATGTACTACTTGGCTTTTTTTTTTTTGATTTTTTGCGAGAAAGACAAACTGAAATTAATTGCTAATTTTTGAGATCCTTTCACCCCGGTCGGCGAAAATCCTTGTTAAAATCAAAAGTTAAAACAGATATTGAGATAGAGGGCATTGGTGGACAGTCCGTGTGGAAAACTACTGAGGCTCGATTCAAAACCTTACTAATTCCCACATATGTATGTACATATTGTTAGAAACAACTACGAATCCAAGGCAAATCATATTGTCTTGAAAATATGACAAGGAAAATAAAATGTAGGACTGTTGAAAAATTAGGCAATCGGAGGAAATTAGAAGTTTTTTTGGAATTTCGGGATATAGAAAGAAAGGTTAAAAAAAAACCGAGGACGGGACCGAATTGGAGAAGAAAGCGAAATGAGAATTATATATATGGCGGGTGGGATAGTATGCTCGCAAAGCTCAGCTTAGCTCGTGGGATATGGGATGGATTTTGCCCGCCAAGCCAGACCTCACCTATAAAAAAAATTTCATGCTAAAAAAAAGTCTTAGCACCGCCTTTCTCATCACACTTAATAGACAGAGAATCAATCAAGAAGATACATATTAGATATTCTCCTAAACAAACTTTTCTTCAATTTTGAAATTCTAACCTACAAATTTCATAAATTCCAAATCCGGCTAAGGAGTGGGAAAAAATGTCCAGTCGTGCAAAAAGAAATAAAATGCACGACTGAAAACAAACTTTTCGAGCAATATGAAGAACTCATGTTTGAAAAGTTTGTAAAAAACTAAAAAATTTTGGTTAAAACTGGAAAAAACCCGATATATGGGAACTTACGTTAAGAAACCTTTTGATATTTGAAATTTAGATGTCATCTTTTGGGTGCTACAAATGATATAAATGTCCGCTTGTTGCAAAATTAATAAAATTGTTAAAACAAATTTTCGTTATTATCATTTGTAGTCAAAAACTTAAATGTAGTTTTCTTCGAAACATTATAACATACAAAGTTTAATAAAATTCGGTAAAGCCTTTTTTGACTTAATTAAAAAAAATTGCCAAAAACCTAGTGGCTTTTTGTATGGGAGCCACCATTTAAAAAAGAGTAACTGAAAAAAATGCCATTTGAAAAAAGACGTTAAGACCAGATCTCCGTTATTTGCATTTTTTGAAAAAACTAAAAACGCAGTTCTCTTAATAGTCCGGGAGCCAGCGACAGATTTTCATGACCAATTTCCTCTCAAGCGGTATTTAGTGGAATGCATCAGAGAGTTGTATCATACAGCCTCGTGAACGTCAGCTGCGGTTCCGTGGGTGGGTTGAGCGGGGGTACCCGCCCAAACACGTCGAAAAAAAAAAAATTTTCAGTCATTTCCTCCCGACTGAAACTTTGTCAAAGTATAGCTTATCAGGTATCTAAAAGAAAACACAAAGTCAGCTGGCTGTAACGTGGTGGATTATACGTCAGCTGGACGCTTGAACATGCCACTTTATTATTTTTTCGTACACTTAATATGGCACAGCATGACATTTTACCCTACAAAAGGTCGGGTAGTTCTAACTTTTTGATATGTTATATGGTATGGCTGGTAGATGCAAATTCCAAATTTCCACAACCACGCCCCCTCCGCCCTCTTCAAAATCCTTTAAAAACCTTACAAAATCGGCACTTTTGTCAGTTTTTTGTCTATAACTTTTTTTCAGTGTATTTTGTCGAAAAAATAAATATGCAAATTTGTAGCTTACAAAATTTCCTATAAATATGATGCGAGAAGTATTTTTGTACACCAAGTACGAACGGCCCTATGAAGCTTCAAAAAAGGATAAAATTTCGTATTTTGAAAGATTTTCAGTTTCCGCCCTCTTTAAAGCGCAATAACTCCTTAACCGTCGAGTTTAGTGCAATTTTTGTGCAAATTAATCTTGTAGATAATTTTACTGGCTACCGATTGCATGCAAGTATTTTTATTTTGTGACCAACACAATCGGGTGAGGATTGAGATAGTGTTTTGTTAAAATATTCTCACTAACTCATTTTTTCTCTGTATGTCTGTTTGGTTGCTGAGATTTTAAACTAACTTTGAGATAAGCCAGAAACCCAAGCGCGTGCATGCCAGTCCCTGCACCCCTTTCTTTAGTCGGTTGCCTGCACCCCCGTCAAGGGCTTACTCAGGATGACAATCAGGGGGAGGGGGGCAAAATCATTCAAAAATTAATATTTAGTATAAAATTATATCGGTTTCCTTATCAACTTTTATCACACCCTTCTACTTAACAGTCTGTTATTATATCCCCTCCTACTCCACTCCCTTCTACTCACTCATACGTAGTGCACCCGATCAAAGTCCACTTCCTTCTAAGCGCACGAGAGTGTTAATATTTTACTCTTAGCATTTGATAAGCTCATTTCACTTAACTTTTTCTCAATTATCTGACATGTTGTCAATACGATTTATGTAATCTCGAGATTTTTGTTTTAACTTTTCATTATTTATAAAAAAAATATAAAGCAGAGACTGGCATGCACGCTCTTGGGTTTCTGGCTTATCTCAATGTTAGTTTAAAATCGCAGCAACCAAACAGACATACAGAGAAAAAATGAGTTAGTGAGAATATTTTAACAAAACACTATCTCAATCCTCACCCGATTGTATTGGTCACAAAATAAAAATGCTTGCATGCAGTCGGTAGCCAATAAAATTATCTACAAGACTAATTTGAAAAAATTGCCCTAAGCTTGACGGTTAAGGAGTTATTGCGCTTTAAAGAGGGCGGAAACTGAAAATCTTTCAAAATACGAAATTTTATCCTTTTTTGGAAGCTTCATAGGGCCGTTCGTACTGGTTGTACAAAAATACTTCTCACATCATATTTATAGGAAATTTTGTAAGCTACAAATTTGCATATTTATTTTTTCGACAAAATACACTGAAAAAAAGTTATAGGCAAAAAACTGACAAAAGTGCCGATTTTGTGTGGTTTTTCCAGGATTTTGAAGGGGGCGGAGGGGACGTGGTTGTGGAAATTTGGAATTTGCATCAACCAGCCATACCATATAACATATCAAAAATTTAGAACTACCCGATCTTTTGTAGGGTAAAATGTCATGCTGTGCCATATTAAGTTTACGAAAAAATAATAAATTGGCATGTTCAAGCGTCCAGCTGACGTATAATATACCACGTTACAGCCAGCTGACTTTGTGTTTTCTTTTAGATACCTGATAAGCTATACTTTGACAAAGTTTCAGTCGGGAGGAAATGACTGAATTTTTTTTTTCGACGTGTTTGGGCGGGTACCCCCGCTCAACCCACCCACGGAACCGCAGCTGACGTTCACGAGGCTTTATGATATTATTCCCTTATTCTGTTCACCAATTATCATTCGAGAGGAAATGATTGACGAAATTTGTATCTGGCTCCCGGACTATAAGAACACTAAAAGAATATTGCACACAAAAACGCAGTTTTGTTAAAAATGCTTAAAGTTAGCTAAATTTTGAGTTTAATCAAAATCGTTAGAGCCGTTTTCGAGCAAATCCAAAATGAAAATAACAGTTACTTGAAAGGTACCAAATTGAGCTGAGCTAAAACGAAATAAAAAACCTCGACAATGGTTTTTCTTCAAACTGCTATATATCAAGTTTGAAAAAATCCGACAAGCCGTTTAGGCTGCAGCTGGACGTGAAAAGCGCAGACGCACATTCGCACAACCGCACAGACAGACCGACATACGGTATGGCGAAAACCACTTTTTGGACTTGTCATGTTTGATTAAAACCTCGTTTTTTACTTGCGATTATAGGTACTATAAGGCAAGTTATGCATTCGTCGAAAAAAAAAGTTTTTAGATAACAATCAAACATGACATTACGATTATAGCGAGGACGAAAAAAGATAGTCTAAAAATTCTGTCCGTCTGTATGTCTGTCTGCCTGTATGTATAGACACCTACAGCCCAAACGGGTATGTCGAATCGCTTCAAACTTGGTATATAGGTTTTTTTATGTATTGTACAGCTAGGAGAAATTGAAATTTTTCTTAGCTCAAAAAATAACGGCACCTGCCATATAACCGTTACGTTAAAGCTCATTTTTCTCAAAAACGGCTCTTACGGTTTTGATTTAAAAAAATCAGTGTTGGTTTTTAGGAACGACCAATCATATGGCTGAAAAAATGTTTTAAAAAATGTCTAAGAACGGCACTTTACATAGGACCGTTTTTTTTCCTTTCGACTATCTCGAAAACGACTCAACCGATTCTTTCGAAATTTCACACATATATATGTAGGTGTAGGTAGCTCAATTTGTATTGCGTAATATAATAATAATTCAAAAAATATTTTTTTTTTTATTTTTAAAAGCAGTTTTAAAAAAAAAATTTTAAAATTAATATTTTGAAAACTGCTTATTGATTTTTTTTTTCAAATTATAAATAAATGTATTTGCTGAATACCTCTGAACTCAAAAAAAACTTTTTTTCCCAAAAACCGCTCCACAGATTTTTATAAATTTATTCTCATTAATTCAAATTTATCCAAGAAATAAAATGGTGTACTTTTTTTCAGCTCAAATTAGTTTAAGTATTCATTTAAGAATTTTGAAAAATTAATTTTTATCAAAATCTCAAGCCCCTAGACCACTGTCACACATTAGAGCAAGTTTTTGCGACCCAGTCGTGCATTTTATTTTTATTATAAATGAAATTGTACCATTTAATTCGCATTATGTGCATTGAGTAGAATTTTTTTTTAAAAGGGATGAGAGGGATGGAAAAGGGGGGAATGATGACCTAAGAAGAAGCCTGAAAAAGGGGGTGGTCCTGGCGAGGGAGACAACCACGGAAAGGAGGGTTGAGGAAGAATGCTCGCGCGTTACCAACATCAAAAACGCTAGACTGGCAAATTCTTTTGTAACGATCCAAAGGTTCAAGAACCCACCGAAGAGCTTGCCAAGTGGGAAAACAGGCCAGTCATGAAACAGAGGCACAAAAGATGGTTGCAGAAATCAATTTTGAGAATTGTTTCATATTTTGAAATGAATTTGGGATAGCTGGGTGTAAAATCTGTAGCTGACATGTCAAATATTTCGAACCATTTATTAAATTACGTGGTCAAGAATCAAGATAAATAATTCTGACGTTGGATTTAATTATTTTTTTAAGACCTTTGGATATTCCAAGAACCCTGGGATAAAATTACACACTACAGATCACTCAAAATAAAGTATAAATATAATAAATACAATTAATTTTTAATTTTTCACAACTTGAAAAATATTCTGCGAAACGATTATGGAAGCCCGAAATTTTTTAATGCAAGTCTCAACATGCCGTCCGTCGTCGGTCTGTCTGTCCGGATGAGCGTCTGTGCGCTTTTCGACGTCAATATACAGGGTGTCCCGAAACTCAACGTCAAGCGGGTACCGGCTGAAAGGGTAGGTTATTTCCGTACTGGGAAAAATAAGAAAAAATCCATCTCGCTTTGTTCAGTAAAAAAAGTAATGCATTTATAAAAAAATTATAAAAATCGATACCATAGACCACACTGTTGATCGCAATTACAAATCCAAAAATAAATATTTTAGTTTTAGTAACAAAAATAAAATTTGACTGAGTCATGGTGACATTTTTTTTTTTTAACTTAACTTTGATACTTTATACTAAACAAAAAATGTACCGCACTACTCTCGGCAAGTTATTCAAAAAAATGGCCCATTTTACCAAGATTTCAAAATGGCAAAACACTTCTTGCTAATTATTCATCCATAAAAAATATTATCAAGATTAAAACCGCTGTCGAGCATTATAAATTAGGAATAACAAATTGGAAAGTTTGGATTGTACCCTACTGATGTATTACTGAAAACTTTATCTATTCATAAATTATAATGAAAAAAATGTAATACATTTATTTTATCTAAAAGCACTTTATACTTAAGCAAATGTTCAAATTGGTAACCCTCGGCATGAATACAGGCTCCTCATCGCCGCAGAACAGATCTGTAAGTGTTGCCGAATCTCATGATTTATCATGATTTTCCTGATTTTTCACCCTCATCTCATGAAATCATGAATTCATTGGAAATCTCATGATTTGTTTCTATTTTTCTCAAAAAAAAAAAACAAGAAATAAATTAATTGTGTACACTTACTCAAAATTTCTAAACAAATGAAGCGATTATTCTATGATATGATATCTACCAACTCCTTTGTTTTAACTTAAGAAGATTCAAACAACTATCTATTCAAACTTCATGCAACAAAAATTACAGTCAAAGTCATAACGGTGTTAAGGTATCTCTTTTTTTTGGAAAAAGTTACAATTGAAAAACAAGTGCTACAAGGCTTTCAATGCCTTTGTTTGTCTTTCTTAGTTGAAGGTACTAAACAAATTTACACAATATTTAATTTTTACAATAATGTGCTCAAAGATATGGAATCTTTTACTCCAATGAACGTTGTAGGCAAAAAGTCCAATCAATTTGTCCCCTTATTAAACAATTTCCTAATATAGTAGCTGAAGATATTTTTCAGGAAATAGATAATGAGTGGAGAATGCTTATTAATTCAAACATTAATGTAAATGACAAAGTAATAAAAAACTTAGAAAAATTCTTTCAATGCGTTCGAAAAACTAAACTGACCGACAATAGGTTGGCATATCCAATTCTGACGAAATTTGTTTTTGAAATCATTTCATTGCCACATTCTTCAGCGAATACTGAACGGATTTTTTCAAAGGCTACGCTTCTCAAAACCAAAATAAAAAATCGACTTGAGGTCGTCGATTCAATCATAGGGCTTACTCATACAATTTCAATCCAATTTCAAGAAAATTTCAATCCAATTTCAATCCTATTTCAATCCAATTTCAACCCAATTTCAATCCAATTTCAATCCAATTTTAATCCAATTTCAATCCAATTTCAATCCGATATCAATCCAATTTCAATCCAATTTCAACCCGATTTCAATCCAATTTAAATCCAATTTCAATCCAATTTCAATCCAATCTCAATCCAATTTCAATCCAATTTCAATCCAATTTCAATCCAATTTCAATCCAATTTCGATCCAGTTTCAATCCAATTTCAATCCAATTTCAATCCAATTCCAATCCAGTTTCAATCCAGTTTCAATCCAATTTCAATCCAATTTCAATCCAATTTCAATCCAATTTCAATCCAATTTCAATCCCATTTCAATCCAATTTCAATCCAATTTCAATCCAATTTCAATCCAATATCAATCCAATATCAATCCAATCTCAATCCAATTTCAATCCAATCTCAATCCAATTTCAATCCAATTTCAATCCAATCTCAATCCAATCTCAATCCAATTTCAATCCAATTCCAATCCAATTTCAATCCAATTTCCATCCAATTTCAATCCAATCTCAATCAAATTTAAATCCAATCTCAATCAAATTTCAATCCAATTTCAATCCAATTTCAATCCAATTTCACTCCAATTTCACTGCAATTTCAATCCAATTTCAATCCAACCTCAATACAATCTCAATCCAATTTCAATCCAATTTCAATCCAATTTCAATCCAATTTCAATCCAATCTCAATCCAATTTCAATCCAATTTCAATCCAATCTCAATCAAATTTCAATCCAATTTCAATCCAATCTCAATCCAATTTCAATCCAATTTCAATCCAATCTCAATCCAATTTCAATCCAATCTCAATCCAATTTCAATCTAATTTCAATTAAATTTCAATCCAATTTCAATCCAATTTCAATCCAATTTCAATCCAATCTCAATCCAATTTCAATCCAATTTCAATCCAATTTCAATCCAATCTCAATCCAATTTCAATCCAATTTCAATCCAATTTCAATCCCATTTCAATCCAATTTCAATCCAATTTCAATCCAATATCAATCCAATTTTAATCCAATTTCAATCCAATTTCAATCCAATCTCAATCCAATTTCAATCCAATTTCAATCCAATCTCAATCCAATCTCAATCCAATTTCAATCCAATTCAATCCAATTTCAATCCAATTTCAATCCAATCTCAATCAAATTTCAATCCAATCTCAATCAAATTTCAATCCAATTTCAATCCAATCTCAATCCAATTTCAATCCGATTTCAATCCCATTTCAATCCAATTTCAATCCAACTTCAATCCAATCTCAATCCAATCTCAATCCAATTTTAATCCAATTTCAATCCAATTTCAATCCAACTTCAATCCGATTTCAATCCAATTTCAATCCAATTTCAACCCGATTTCAATCCAATTTCAATGCAATTCCAATCCAATTTCAATCCAATTTCAATCCAATCTCAATCCAATTTCAATCCAATTTCAATCCAATTTAAATCCAATTTCAATCCAATTTCGATCCAGTTTCAATCCAATTTCAATCCAGTTTCAATCCAATTTCAATCCAATTTCAATCCAATTTCAATCTATTTTCAATCCAATTTCAATCCAACTTCAATCCAATTTCAATCCAATATCAATCCAATATCAATCCAATCTCAATCCAATTTCAATCAATCTCAATCCAATTTCAATCCAATCTCAATCCAATTTCAATCCAATTTCAATAAAATTTCAATTAAATTTCAATCCAATCTCAATCAAATTTCAATCCAATTTCAATCCAATTTCACTCCAATTTCACTCCAATTTCAATCCAATTTCAATCCAATTTCAATCCAATATCAATCCAATATCAATCCAATCTCAATCCAATTTCAATCCAATCTCAATCCAATTTCAATCCAATCTCAATCCAATCTCAATCCAATTTCAATCCAATTTCAATCCAATTTCAATTAAATTTCAATCCAATCTCAATCAAATTTCAATCCAATTCAATCCAATTTCACTCCAATTTCACTCCAATCTTAATCCAATTTTAATCCAATTTCAATCCAATTTCAATCCAACTCAATCCGATTTCAATCCAATTTCAATCCAATTTCAACCCGATTTCAATCCAATTTCAATCCAATTCCAATCCAATTTCAATCCAATTTCAATCCAATTTCAATCCAATTTAAATCCAATTTCAATCCAATTTCAATCCAATTTCAATCCAATTTCGATCCAGTTTCAATCCAATTTCAATCCAATTTCAATCCAATTTCAATCTATTTTCAATCCAATTTCAATC